>OZ012727.1:12605048-17405048 GCA_963942605.1 Poecilus cupreus
CACTTCACCGCTGCTACTTAATAATGCGGCCTCCAGGTGTTGGGGTTACAGAAGCCGCCGCTCTGCTGGGGACAGTGGGGACTCGAGGCTCGCGTAATCTGACGTACTTCCGCCACTTCAAGCCACGTAGCCCAGAAGTGGCGAATAACTTCCGGCCTGCAAAGTGATTCATAACAAAGTAAATAACATTGTAAAATGTTTTAAGTATTGGATGAATGTCATACCTGGAGGTTCTCGTAGATGACGACCCTCTTGGTAGTGGTGTTGTGCAGAAGTAGAGAGATGGTGTATGTTGTGGTCGCTGGAGTCCATCTTGTTGTTGAAAGTTCGAGCCATACGAGCTTCCAACGAGGTGGTGTTGTGTTGGAACTGGCTTTACGCCACTAACATCCACTCATTTTCAAGTCTCACTGGAGTATGGAGTAGCCGCGGCTACTTGTCCAAGTGCTTGCAGCAGTGTCCCATCTCCATAGGTCTGTCATACCTTCGTACACCTACACCTGCTGGTGCTAAGTTATCTGCATGACCTGATAGCTGGAACCACTGGTGGTTGCGAGTTTTTAAGACGATGTCGCTTGCTGGAAATGTTAGGACGGAGAACATTCTGTAAGAAGAGAAAAAAATTGTTAATTTTAAAAAGGCCGAAGAAGAAAAATCAAATAACCTAAACTAAATTATACGTTTGCTTTATATGTGTAAATATACAATAATTTAAAATAATATGGCAAGTGTGTATAATAATACATACAATATAAGTTTGGATTTTAAACAACTATATTGAATAGCTAAAATTTTATTAGTAAAATACTGAATTATAATCGGTTTGTATTTCATTGCAGACGAATAATATTATATTAGCTACGCTGTTACTCATTATATGTATTGTCATTTGGGGCGAAACGAACAAGATTGAGTTTAGTTTCTTCAACTATAACTACAAAACAAAGTCACTAACCTTTTAGTTCTTAAGTTACATTTAATAAGTTTTCATATAATAATTGGCAGCGCTTGCAGCATACAGGTGCCCAGAGGGCGTAGCTCCAACACTTCACAGCTGCTCAGCCCGCTTCCATGTCCGCTGCTTAATAATGCGACCTCCAGGTGTTTGGGTTATGGAAGCCGACGCTCTGCTGGGGACAGAGGCGCCTCGGGACTCGCGTAGTCTGACGTACTTCCGCGTACCTCAGATGTGACGAAGCAACTCTAAATGGCAGTGTAGTCATAACATCTTTGTTGTATTTCCCTGCCGTTCGGAAAGAGAATTTTTCACTTTCACCAAATAACTTCCGGCCTGCAAAGTGAATAACATTGTTAAATGTGTTAAGTGTTGAATGAATGTCATACCTGAAGGTTCTCGTAGATGACGACCCTCTTGGTAGTAGTGTTGTGCAGACGTATATCTGCACGAGGCGCCGGTTTCACATGAACGACGCCGCTCAAACTGGCGTCGAGGATCACGAGGCATGCACTTATCGTGGTGTCCAACGAGTCAAAGTTCGGTACCGTTCGTAACACCGACAACCGGGACATGAAGCCGCCGCCACCGACTCCGAGATGAGGTGGTGTATGTGGTGGTCGCTGGAGTCCATCTTGTTGTTGGAAGTTCGAGCCATACGAGCTTCCAACGAGGTGGCCACTAACATCCACTCATTTTCAAGTCTCACTGGAGTACGGAGTAGCCGCGGCTACTTGTCCAAGTGCTTGCAGCAGTGTCCCATCTCCATAGGTCTGTCATACCTTCGTACACCTACACCTGCTGGTGCTAACCATTGGTGGTTGCGAGTTTTTAAGACGATGTCGCTTGCTGGAGATGTTAGGACGGAAGACATTCTGTAAGAAGAGAAAAAAATTGTTAATTTTAAAAAGGCCGAAGAAGAAAAATTTCGCTTAAATGCTTTGCAGATCTTTCTACTGAAAAATGCTTTAAATAAAATTTATAGAGCATTAAATTCTGCATCGGATTCTAAAGACAGATTTCCCTTCATATAAAATAATGTTGGATGAAAAAGCAGTAACAGTTTACAATAATCTATCTGAAAGATATTCTAACCTTTGATTGCAAATCACAAACTGGAACTATTTAATAATAATAATCAGTAGCCCTTAGAATCGAGGTGTGAATAGCACCCAATATATTTATTTGTTGACATTTAATTTAACTGTCAATTACCGACTGATTTATAGTTCGCAAGTTGTCCGCAAAATACCATGAATATCAAGAAATAAAATTTTATTCATAGATTCAATATTTAATTGACAATTTCATGCTGTCCCATTAATTGTGGATTTCAATGTATAAATCTACGATATCAACCAACGAGTCCGGGACTAGTAAATCAAATAACCTAAACTAAATTATACGTTTGCTTTATATGTGTAAATATACAATAATTTAAAATAATATGGCAAGTGTGTATAATAATACATACAATATATGTTTGGATTTTAAACAACTATATTGAATAGCTAAAATTTTATTAGTAAAATACTGAATTATATTCGGTTTGTATTTCATTGCAGACGAATAATATTATATTAGCTACACTGTTACTCATTATATGTATTGTCATTTGGGGCGAAACGAACAAGATTGAGTTTAGTTTCTTCAACTAGAACTACAAAACAAAGTCACTAAAATTTTAGTTCTTAAGTTACATTTAATAAGTTTTCATATAATAATTGGCACGGTTCTGATTTGCGGCGCCCGACGATCCGTGCGACCAGTGCTTGCAGCATACAGGTGCCCCAGAGGGCGTAGCTCCAACACTTCACAGCTGCTCTGCCCGCTTCCATGTCCGCTGCTTAATAATGCGGCCTCCAGGTGTTTGGGTTATGGAAGCCGACGCTCTGCTGGGGACAGAGGCGCCTCGGGACTCGCGTAGTCTGACGTACTTCCGCGTACCTCAGATGTGACGAAGCAACTCTAAATGGCAGTGTAGTCATAACATCTTTGTTGTATTTCCCTGCCATGCGGAAAGAGAATTTTTCACTTTCACCGAATAACTTCCGGCCTGCAAAGTGAATAACATTGTTAAATGTGTTTAGTGTTGAATGAATGTCATACCTGGAGGTTCTCGTAGATGATGACCATCTTCGTAGTGGTGTTGTGCAGATGTACTTCACATGAACGACGCTGCTGTCGTCTTCGTCGCACAAGCTGGCTGCTCGAGGTAGTGTTGTGTTGGAGCTGGCTTTACGCCACCAACATTCACTCATTTTCAAGTCTCACTGGTGAAATGGAACCTCCAGGAGTATCATGTTGTAAGGAGCAGCCGCAGCTAGTTGTCCAAGTGCATACAGCAGTGTCCCATCTCCATAGGTGTCATACCACATAGCGTCAGCGTCGCCTGCTTGTGCTAGGCGATCCGGATGACCAGATAGCTGGAACCACTGGTGGTTGCGAGATTTTATAAGGATGTCGCTTGCTGGAAATGTTTGATTGGTAGTTTGTTATTTTCCAAATCATTCTGAAAGTAATATCAATCACTCAATCATTTAATAGTAGTAACAACACAAAACTTAATAAAAATATGCCAACTTACAGTTAAACTCATGCTGAATTGATTGATTAGGGCCTCCGTACTCAAATCGTAATCAATAATATGAAATTAATTAATATTTTTATCATAAATAGTACAAAGAAATAATCTCATGTTCACTAAGTGGTTACTCCCTGAATGTTGACATTTCCGTGGCTGAATGCACCTGCATTACATCGAAAACTGAGCTGGGAATATATGATGCTTGTTGGACATCTGTTGTTGTTCTAATAGCAAAAATACACAATCTATCACAACACACACTCAATTTAACAATAAAACTTGATAATTTAATCATTGTAACAGTTGTTAATTGATTTTTACTGAATTATTCACGAAATAAAACTTTGACAGGACGAACTGTAGTAATGACTGCTGAAATATGATGCCAGTGACATTTGTGTCAAAAGGAGTGAACTACGAACTGTCATTACTATTATTTTAAAATATAACAATTATTTCTATTGTCCTAAATAAGTGTATTAATCGATATTATCGAGTAATTAAAGAAAATAAATTGTATTAATATTGGTAACTTTGTTTAAGAGTTGGCACTAAATTATATATCTACCACTCTGTTAAACCCTTGCCTGTCAAAATATTATTTCATTTATTACAACTTCATTGACCTGCATATTTATAGACTGTTATACTAATATTATACTGTATTTTTCTGTATTTACAAATAATTTATTAAGTAATCAATAAATATGCTAATTTTAAATTAAATGTTATAACGGTACGTATGTAGTGACAGTTTGTCATGGCGCCAACTCTGCAAAAACTTCTCAACTATGATAAAATACTTCCGGTGTATAGCATTATAAAATCAATTATTACATTTATTTAAATTTCTATTTAATTATTAACATTCATATTTATAAGGGTTTACTTTATTAATTAATTCAAAATATTATTTAATAAACATTTAAGTAAATATGTCAGATCAAACCGGAAGTAATTCATTGTAGTTCATAGATATTTTCAGAGATGTCGCAAATGGTCGCAAACACGAACTGTCATATAACCCTATATCTACTGATTTATTTTCTTGTTTATAACTCAATAATTATCAACTATTGAACATATTTATAACAATATAAGTGAGTATTAAAATCTAGACAATCATATTATTGTGTGATACATAAAATTTGATACTTGTAAATGTAATTGTATGTAATGTAATGAGAAGTAATAAAAGTGTTGTACGTAATTTTGATTTTTATTCATAGATAATTTATCTAATTGTTTCTATTGATAATTCTAGGGTTATTGCTAAATAAAGCTGCAATAAATCCAGTGGAACAAGTTTCAATCATCCGCCTTGGAGAGTTTAATACTTATTTAATGTTAAAATTATAGGAAAAGTGTTGAATACTAAATATATCGTTGCAGTTTATTGACATTTTGTGTATTTTAAGTGTATTTCTATACGTTTAGTATTTTAAAAGTGCTTCAATGATATCGTAGTCAATTCTTGAACCTCTACATTGTGGATTCAGCTGTTAATTCGCTAAAGAAGTCCTCGAAGACTTCGAGTGCTCACCGAAGATTGGTAACACGAAGATGTAGTGTTATTGAGGATTGTTTTCCAGCTAGAGATACTTAAGGTATATTCAGCATACGTTTATGGCGGTGTTTATATTGCTCGAGGAGTAAGTTTTGTTGGGGGTATAGACCGAGAGGCATTCTAGTTCTACTAGCATCCTAGTAAAGTATATCTTTCAAAATTTTGCGATGCGAACCGAATTGTCTAACATGTACTGAAACCCGGTGACTCGTTCGCGAACAAGAAAGTGATCCCGATCTTTTCGTTCAAATTGAACGGGTCGTTCGCGAACGACACATCTCTAATAAATATCAGTTTTAGTTCTGCTCTTAATCTTGCATAATAAACAATTATATAGTTATTGGATACAGTTTTTTAATCTAAATATTTTTTTGTATTTACAACAATCTCCATATTAATAGAAATATCATCATATTGCCTGTTACATATTTCAATTCAACTCCCATTATGTTAAGATGTATTGTACTTTACCCTAGTTATTCTATTCTACAAATAATATAAAACTTTTATTTACTAACTCTCCCGTCAAGATATCATACAAGGAAGAGGCAAATACATTTATTTTTAACGATTTACTATCAGAATAGTTTCTTGTTCATCTTTCATACGATATGCTTTAATTAACAATATACTGCTGATGTACTTCCGCGTACCTCAGATGTAACTAATAACTTCCGGCCTACAAAGTGAATAACATTGTTAAATGTGTTTAGTGTTGAATGAATGTTGTACCTGAAGGTTCTCGTAGATGACGGCCATCTTCGTAGTGGTGCTGTACAGATGTACTTCACATGAACGACGCCGCTGTCATCTTCGACGCTCAAGCTGGCGTCGAGGATCACGGGCCATGCACTCGTCGTGGCGTCCAACGAGTAAAAATTCCACTGGTGGTTGCGAGATTTTATGAGGATGTCGCTTGCTGGAGTTGTTTGGTCGAGGATATTCTACAAGACAACAAAATTGTTTATTTTAAATAGGCCGAGGAAGTAAATTATTTGCTTTAGATTCATTGCAGAACTTTCTACTGAAAAATGCTTTAAATAAAATTTATAGAGCATTAAATTCTGCATCGGAATCTGAAAACAGATTTCTCTTCATATAAAACTATGATGAATGAAAAAGCAAGAACAGTTTAAAATAATCTATCAGAAAGATATTCTAACCTTTGATTGCAAAACAAACTGGAACTATTTAATAATAATACAATTGCTAATCCAAGAGGTGTTTGATGTTCGTTGTACTTTATACTTGTGCACAGCACATTTTGTGTTGATCAAATTTCAGGTTACAGAAACGATTTCTACTGGAATTACTGGTGCCATGTACTTCATTCTTTTATTCATCCAGCAGCTTTGTACACTCTGTGTGTGTCCCATTAGCGTCTTCAGTTTCAGCAACAGCTGCCATGTCATCTTCTATTCTGTAGATCGGTCCTACGACAACATAAAACTGTCAAATAGATTTTTTCACTATACAAACTAATATTTCAGACCTTACCAACAATTTATATATTAAAATGATCACGAGAAAATATTGAATCGATTGATGTAAGTTTGAAATATGTACACGATAATATTTTGGATCAAAATTGAATTTTTCCGTAACCACAAACAATGACAATTGAACACAAGACATGTGGCGTCATCATACAGCGATTGAGTGAACTAGAAACTAGGTGCGGTGAGACGTAAGAGGGAAAGTAAGCAGTGCCGTAGATTTCATTTAAAATATCTTGGGCTACTAATTTTTAATACACATTTTTTACCTAAAACTGTAACAATAACTATTTTTAACTTATAACCCATATAATTTTGAGTATATTAGGCTTTTTCTCGTTATTAATTAACGAATAATTAATCATTTATCAATAAAAATAAAATTACAGCAAGCAAAATGATTAGAACGCCACTGGTAGATTTGCAAAGCAATCTGATTGGTAGAACGTTTTTCAGGCGCTTAAACTTGCAATTTTAAATTATTATTAGTAATAAAATTACAAAGCTTCTATAATTAGTACCTCAGTTTAAGTTATCGTAAATTAATTTTGTTTTTAGTAAATTTTAAGTATTCTAATAAATTTAAATTTTAAATGTATTCACAACGCGCCATGTTTTAATTCAATTGTTTCTGTCAAAATGTTTTGCAAAAAAGTGTTTGTACGGAAGGAAAAATTCAGCTTTGACCCATAATATTATTATTGACATAATTAGCACTTATATCAATCGATTCAGTATTTTCTTGTGATTATTTTAGTATATAATTTGTTAGTGAAGTCACAAGTTTTAGTTTGCATATTGAAAGATGTACCGGGTGTTGACCGCGACCCCGGAACATAGGACTTTAACATGTAAAATCATAATTTCGTAATTTCCTGCTTAACAAATTATATTAGACAAAAAAGGTTCAAATAAAGATGAGAGATCATAAAATTCTACATCAGAATCAATAAACAGAATTAAATTTACATGCCCCATAACGCCAGAAATTAAATATGAAAATATTAAAAATTAGCTAAAAAATCGGGTTAGCCTTGGAAATGAAACAAAATTCCTAAAAAAAAATAGTCAATTATGCAATTTATAATAATAATTAATAAAAAATACCATTTTCATTTCCAATTGAATACAATTTTGTTTCATTTCCAAGGCTAACCCGATTTTTGAGCTAATTTTTAATATTTTCATATTTAATTTCTGGCGTTATAGGGCATGTAAATGTAATTCTGTTTATTGATTCTGATGTAGAATTTTATGATCTCTCAACTTTATTTGAAACTTTTTTGTCTAATATAATTTGTTAAGCAGGAAATTACGAAAGTATGATTTTACATGTTAAAGTCCTATGTTCCGGGGTCGCGGTCAACACCCTGTATATAACATATAATACATATGTAAGCATTATTTATTTATTTCATTATTACTATTACTCGTATAAAAAGTGTCGATAAGGGCAAGAATAATTAATTTTGTGTATATTATAGATGAAATGAGCAAAATTAAGTAGAATTAAATGGCTTTAATTGTTTAAAATTCATTGGAATATTTGAATTCCAGGACTTGCAAACTTTATGTGCAATGCAACATTTTAATTGTACATATTAATGATTCTAAAATGATTTCTTATATCCTGGGCATCAATTAATATATATTTCGATGCATTTCAGTTACAATACCACCACCTGGTAGCTGACCCTGCTGACGGACTGAGATATTTTGCAGAACCAAAGAAAACCAAACAAAGAGATAAGTTCCTTGATTCCATATAATATTAACAATGTAGATTTCTCTTCGATAAAATTTAATTGTTTTCTGTGTCATTATACAAAGATAATTGTAGTTTATATTGACAGTTAGTATACAATAAAATGTTCATTAATCAATTAGGGCACATTTAAATTAATTGAGTTTATTTATATGTTTGCTGTTTAGTTTTAAGTTAGTTTATAAGTAACTCTTCCCTCGTTCCGTAATACACACACACAATTAGTATTAAGTCCAGCGAATATATAAATAATTATTAAATGATGAGCTTTAAGTATTTAAACAGAATATATTTAGTTTTCCTATGTGAGTTGGTTAATGAGCTGTCATTGTGTGAGCCAAATCCTTACAATTTAATTATTTAATTCAGAAGACAATTGGATTAAAATGTGCACAACATAGATGTTGTTTTTCATTTCGTATTTCATACTCTGTGACTATTTTTGACGACAATAAAATATTTGCAGACTCATAGTTCGCCCAGTTCCTCAATCCACAGAATTACATCGGAGCCCCCATCTTTACATATGGACTGTCGACATTGAGTAAGAACTTCCAATGATCTGCGACTATAACCAGGAGAAGAACCTGGACGTCTTCAACAGCAAGGACAAAGCAGAATCATTACACAATAAAATGTATTATATTATCTTATAAGTATTGTAATATGTGTTTGTAAAGATTACTGTATTGAATTGTTGATTATGTCGACATCGAACCGATTTAAAGAACAGATTGGGTTCGTTGTTCGATAATTCTAAATGAAAAAGAAAAATATGCTGTTGGGGTGTTGGGATTTTTGTTTTTTTATCTGCATGTGTGTTATGTATTGCCTGTGAGCAATTTTTTTCGGAATTATCTTTGCTGCGCTTCACGCAAGTGATTAAATTTAATTTTTCTTGTTTAAATTCACAATTAAAAAAAAATCTTTTGGAAAATCGTCAAGCGTCCCACGCAAATTTTTTTTTGGTATTTATTTCTCATTCAAAATTTACGAATAAAGATTTTAAAAAATTATCCACCATTCTACGTAATTATATTTAACTAATTTTGTATTGCTATAATGTAAAGTATCAATAGAATAATCCTGATATAGTTATTTACGATACAAGTACGTAAAGCTAGTCTTTAGAAACAAATGGGTCAATTCCTTGGCGGATTCTCCACATATTTATACACTATGTTAGGAGGAACAGCAACAACCACGTTCTATCAGATAAATTTGACGTATATTTAGTGACAAGATTTACTGTCAACAATTTTATATTTGTAAAATAAATACATCACACATATCTGAATCAAAAATCATTTATTTATAATTTAACAAGGATGCTACAGTCTTCGTTCATTTAAAGATAGTTTTAACAATTGATTCAAAGTTTTCTTCCTCGTGTGCATCAGAAATAAAAACATAATACTGATTCTTATAGATAAAACGATTTTAATATCTCCTGGAATAACTCTAAAACAGTAAATAAAAGATGTTTGTTGCCACGTAGATAGCTTCTCCAGCTACAAAATCAATCATGTTTTGTCATCTCCGGAGACTTTATATATCCCGGTTACAAATTCCGGCAAGTGTTTCAGTTACTCCATTCGATTCTTCGGTTTTTATTTAATAATTAACACTATTTCCACCCCGATTCATCGTTTAGTACTTCTGTACTATGGGTGATAAACTTAATCGGGAGAGATCAACTGCAAATGATGATGTACCTTTGATACAAATATGTTAATTGCACTTTCAATGTCTGAAATCCAGTTTATTCCTCCTCCTTGGATAATTCGACTTTAATCATTCAATGAAATACTTCACAGTTTGATTTTGATGTCAATTTCGAGGAAAACTCAAGCAAAAACCATTCCTCTACCTAAAAGTAGTAACAGTTGTAATAAATTTGAATTGTTTATATCAACAGAGTACAATTATACCTGTAACATAGTTTTCTTTGATTTGTTGAGATACTTCAAGTATTTATCAGTATATGTGTTGAATACTTTTCAAATGTATACGAATATAAAAGGTTTAATATGGCATCTGTCAAAAATTGAAAATAATACAAGTGGCGCTATCATACAGCAATTGCGTGAACTAGTAAGAGGGGTAGGAGGAAAGTTACCAGCGGTGTAGATTTCTTTTAAACTATCATGGGCTATTAATTTTTAATTCACATTTTTTAGCTAAAACTGTAACAATAACTATTTTTAACTTATAACCCATATAATTTTGAGTATATTAGGCTATTTCTCGTTATTAATTAACGAAAAATTAATCATTTATCAATAAAAATAAAATCAAAGCATGCAAAATGATTAGAACGCCACTGGAATATGTGCAAGCAATCTGATTGGTCGATGTAAATTATTGATTTTTCAATAACGTCATGACGTCAGCGAGCTTTTTATTATTATGGATGTTCCATTTCGTTAAAATTTTGTGCAGGAACGAAATTAATCCTTGAATTTTTGGTAAAAATAAGATTAAAAGCTATTTACATACTATATAACAATGTGTTTATCAATCTTTATAATTCTTAACTAATAAAAATTAACTTTTTTATTAAATAAATTCACTGGAACAAATTTTATTGTTTAAGCATTGTTGGCTAGTTTGGCGCTAGATGGCAGCGTTGTGGGGAACAAAATTTTATTCGTAGAATCAAGCCTTTTTTGACAATTACTTTATGTATTTTTGTTTTAAATAAAAATATTGTAAACAAATTATAGAATATATTTCATGGCCTTTGTTGCATCTCTAAATTACCGACTAATTTATAGTTTGCTAGTTCGCCGCGCGATGGCGCGGATATCAAGAAATAAAATTTTATTAATAGATTCAAGCCTTTTTTTGACAATTTTGTTATTTATTTGTATGTTTAAATAAAGACAATATTATATATAAATAATAGAATTTATTTCGTGGCATTCAAATCACCTCTAAGTTACCGACTGATTTATAGTTTACTAGTTCGCCGCAAGATTGCACGGCTGTCAAGATATTTACAGATACCTAGATAGCCTTATTTGAAAATTTAACAATATATAAAATATATGGCATTTGATTATAAAATATTAAATAATAAAAAATTCATTTGCCCTTTTCAGGGCACAATGTTTTATAATAATATTTAATAATTATTATTCCCTCTAGTGTAGAAGGGAATTAAACGGAAATACTTAGACAATTGCTAATAACATACTATATTCTCAATATTTTTACCAACATATTTCAATTAAATCATTTAATAATCAACATTTTATTTATCTGCCCTTTGCTGGGCAAAGTGTTTAATAAAAATACTTAATAATTATTATTCTCTCTAGCGAAGCAGCAATTTGAACGCAGAGACTAGACAATTGCTAATAATATACTATATTCTGAATATTATTGTCAACATTTTTCAACTGAAACATTTAATTGGCCTTTTTTGGACTTGATTTTAACAATATATAAAAATCGTAGTTGTTTAGAACAGCGTATATGTGAATATGGTAAAGTATACGGATGATAGAAAAAATTAAAGGCGAATTGAATAAGATAATTGCTGACATTATGTATTTATTTATTATAAAAATTCTTTTGAATCGATTCACCAAAAAGACTCGTTCACTGAAATTCATTCAAAATGAACAGAACTGTTGTACTCAAAGATTTTATCTTGCACTGTGAGTAAAACTGAATCATACGACGTCACCGTTCGGTCAGTTTAAGGTTGTTTAAGGAATAGTGAACAAAACAAAGCATTACTTCTAAGAATGTCATCTTATCTACGTTTATGTTATGGTCCAAACTGCAAAAGCGATTATCGAAACGTTTATGGCGGTATTTTTATTGCTCGTGGAGTAAGTTTTGTTGGGGGTATAGTTCTACTAGCATCCTAGTAAAGTATATCTTTCAAAATTTTTGCGATGCGAACCGAATCTGTTTAACATGTACTGAAACCCGGTGACTCGTTCGCGAACAAGAAAGTTATACTGATCTTTTCGTTCAAATTGAACGGGTCGTTCGCCAACGACACATCTCTAATAAAAATCAGTTTTAGTTCTGCTCTTAATCTTGCATAATAAACAGTTATATAGTTATTGGATACAGTTTTTTAATCTAAATATTTTTTTGTATTTACAACAATCTCCATATTAATAGAAATATCATCATATTGCCTGTTACATATTTCAATTCAACTCCCATTATGTTAAGATGTATTGTACTTTACCCTAGTTATTCTATTCTACAAATAATATAAAACTTTTATTTACTAACTCTTTCGTCAAGATATCATACAAGGAAGAGGCAAATACATTTATTTTTAACGATTTACTATCAGAATAGTTTCTTCTTCATCTTTCATACGATATGCTTTAATTAACAATATACTGCTGACGTACTTCCGCGTACCTCATATGTAACTAATAACTTCCGGCCTACAAAGTGAATAACATTGTTAAATGTGTTTAGTGTTGAATGAATGTCGTACCTGGAGGTTCTCGTAGATGACGACCATCTTCGTAGTGGTGTTGTACAGATGTACTTCACATGAACGACGCCGCTGTCATCTTCGACGCTCAAGCTGGCGTCGAGGATCACGGGCCATGCACTCGTCGTGGCGTCCAACGAGTTAAAATTCCACTGGTTGTTGCGAGATTTTATGAGGATGTCGCTTGCTGGAGTTGTTTGGTCGAGGATATTCTACAAGACAACAAAATTGTTTATTTTAAATAGGCCGAGGAAGTAAATTTTTGCTTTAGATTCATTGCAGAACTTTCTACTGAAAAATGCTTTAAATAAAATTTATAGAGCATTAAATTCTGCATCGGAATCTGAAAGCAGATTTCTCTTCATATAAAATTATGATGAATGAAAAAGCAAGAACAGTTTAAAATAATCTATCTGAAAGATATTCTAACCTTTGATTGCAAAACAAACTGGAACTATTTAATAATAATACAATTGCTAATCCAAGAGGTGTTTGATGTTCGTTGTACTTTATACTTGTGCACAGCACATTTTGTGTTGAACAAATTTCAGGTTACAGAAACGATTTCTACTGGAATTACTGGTGCCATGTACTTCATTCTTTTATTCATCCAGCAGCTTTGTACACTCTCTGTGTGTCCCATTAGCGTCTTCAGTTTCAGCAACAGCTGCCATGTCATCTTCTATTCTGTAGATCGGTCCTACGACAACATAAAACTGTCAAATAGATTTTTGCACTATACAAACTAATATTTCAGACTTCACCAACAATTTATATATTAAAATGATCACGAGAAAATATTGAATCGATTGATGTAAGTTTGAAATATGTACACGATAATATTTTGGGTCAAAATTGAATTTTTCCATAACCACAAACATTGACAAATAAAAACAAGACATGTGGCGCCATCATACAGCGATTGGGTGAACTAGAAACTAGGTGCGGTGAGACGTAAGAGGGAAAGTAAGCAGTGCCGTAGATTTCATTTAAAATATCTTGGGCTACTAATTTTTAATACACATTTTTTAGCTAAAACTGTAACAATAATTATTTTTAACTTATAACCCATATAATTTTGAGTATATTAGGCTTTTTCTCGTTATTAATTAACGAATAATTAATTATTTATCAATAAAAATAAAATTACAGCATGCAAAATGATTAGAACGCCACTGGTAGATTTGCAAAGCAATCTGATTGGTCGAACGTTTTTCAGGCGCTTAAACTTGCAATTTTAAATTATTATTAGTAATAAAATTACAAAGCTTCTATAATTAGTACCTCAGTTTAAGTTATCGTAAATTAATTTTGTTTTTAGTAAATTTTAAGTATTCTAATATATTTAAATTTTAAATGTATCCACAACGCGCCATGTTTTAATTCAATTGTTTCTGTCAAAATGTTTTGCAAAAAAGTGTTTATACGGGAGGAAAAATAAAATTTAACAATATATAAAATATATGGCATTTGATTATAAAATATTAAATAATAAAAAATTTATTTGCCCTTTTCAAGGCACAAAGTTTTATAAAAATATTTAATAATTATTATTCCCTCTTGTGTAGAAGGGAATTAATCGCAAATACTAAGACAATTGCTAATAACATACTATATTCTAAATATTTTTACTAACATATTTCAATTAAATCATTTAATAATCAACATTTTATTTACCTGCCCTTTGCTGGGCAAAATGTTTTATAAAAATACTTAATAATTATTATAAGAAGTGATTTGAACGCAGAGACTAGACAATTGCTAATAATATACTATATTCTAAGAAATTAAAATTAGTAAATAATAACACTCGGTGTAGTTTCACAAATGATGTATATTTTTTTTCTTTATTGCAATTTCGGCTATTAGGCCATCATTCTTCTGATGATGGCCTAATAGCCGAAATTGCAATAAAGAAAAAATATACATCATTTGTGAAACTACACCGAGTGTTATTATTTACTAATTTTAATTTCTTAAAATAATGTTTCACCGAGAACCTACAACTTCTTCGATTCAAGTTATACTATATTCTGAATATTATTGTCAACATTTTTCAACTGAAACATTTAATTATCAAAATTTTGTTTATTTGGCCTTTTTTGGACTTGATTTTAACAATATATAAAAATCGTAGTTGTATAGAACAGCGTATATGTGAATATGGTAAAGTATACGGATGATAGAATAAATTAAAGACGAATTGAACAAGATAATTGCTGACATTATGTATTTATTTATTATAAAAATTAGAGATGGGCAGACCCGTTCGCGTAGCTGATCCGATTCTTTTGAATCGATTCACCAAAAAGATTCGTTCAGTGCGACTCGTTCACTGAGATTCATTCAAAATGAACAGAACTGTTGTACTCAAAGATTTTATCTTGCACTGTGAGTAAAACTGAATCATCATACGACGTAACCGTTCGGTCAGTTTAAGTTTGTTTAAGGAATAGTGAACAAAACAAAGCATTACTTCTAAGAATGTCATCTTATCTACGTTTATGTTATGGTCCAAACTGCAAAAGCGATTATCGAAACGTTCATGGCGGTGTTTATATTGTTCGAGGAGTAAGTTTTGTTGGGGATATACGAGCCCAAAATCATATTATTTGGCCCAGTTAAGACTCTTCATGTAACACGCAATGACTTTGTAGTTTATTGCTTTATTTAAACACCATGTAATTGTTACTAAGACTTGAAAATGGCCACAAACAATGGCCGAAACGTCGTCAGTTACAATAAATAATTCCATCCAATTTATTGTTTAAAAATTATTACTTGAGACTATATCCAATAAAAAACAACAACTTTTAGAAAAGCTTTAAAAAAATAGCTCTGATCGAACAAAGGGAAATTTTATTGTACTAAATTTATTTATATCATAAATTTAAAGAATATTTTAAGCAATAATAACAACTGAAATAATATCAAATTTACAATTTGTCCCAAAGGTATTGACTGATACCACTAACACTGTTTTTAAATCTGATGACATCAAAATACAGAAAATTGCTTCAAATAAATATTGTAAGTAATATTATTCTATATCTTTTTGATTCCAATGAAATTTTCTCTATCTCATTTATTTATTAAGATAACCCCAAAAACCCTGATAGGCCTTGAAATAATCAACCACTTACTGTTGATGAATTGTTCCCAAAATCTAATTAATTCGTAGCATAAACAAAACCTCTATTACATATATGTATGTGCGGAATGTAAAAATTATAGAATTTAAGATATAAATAAGGCGAATTAAACAAATTTTCTTTTTATGACTTTAACTGGGCTAAATAATATGATTCTGGACTCGTGGACCGAGAGGCATTCTAGTTCTACTAGCAAAATTTTGCGATGCGAACCGAATATGTCTAACATGTACTGAAACCCGGTGACTCGTTCGCGAACAAGAAAGTGGTCCGAATCTTTTCGTTCACTGAAGTGATTTGTTCAAATTGAACGGGTCGTTCGCGAATGACACTTCTCTAATAAAAATCTGTTTTAGTTCTGCTCTTAAACTTGCATAATAAAAAATTGTATAGTTGTTGGATACAGTTTTTAAATTTAAACATTTTTTTTTTTTGTATTTACAACAATCTCCATATTAATAAAAATATCACCGTAATGCCTATGTTACATATTTCAATTCAACACCCATTATGTTAAGATGTATTGTACTTTACTCTAGTTATTCCATTCTACAAAAGAAAACTTTTATTTACTAACTCTCTCGTCAAGATATCATACAAGGAAGAGGCAAATACATTTATTTTTAACGATTTACTATCAGAATAGTTTCTTGTTCATCTTTCATACGATATGCTTTAATTAACAATATACTGCTGACGTACTTCCGCGTACCTCATATGTAACTAATAACTTCCGGCCTACAAAGTGAATAACATTGTTAAATGTGTTTAGTGTTGAATGAATGTTGTACCTGAAGGTTCTCGTAGATGACGGCCATCTTCGTAGTGGTGTTGTACAGATGTACTTCACATGAACGACGCCGCTGTCATCTTCGACGCTCAAGCTGGCTGCTCGAGGATCACGAGCCATGCACTGGTCGTGGCGTCCGAGTTAAAGTTCGGTACCGTTCGTAACACCGACAACCGGGACATGTGGGGCCATGGGATTCGTTGGGGCCCACCTTGTTGTTGGAGTTAGAGCCATGCGCGCTTCCAACGAGCTGTTGTTGTGTTGGAGCTGGCTTTACGCCATTAACATTCACTCATTTTCAAGTCTCACTGGTGAAATGGAACATCCAAGACTATCATATTGTATTGAGCAGCCGCAGCTACTTGTCCAAGTGCATACAGTCCCATCTCTATAGGCGAGATTTTATGAGGATGTCGCTTGCTGGAGTTGTTTGGTCGAGGACATTCTACAAGACAACAAAATTGTTAATTTTAAATAGGCCGAGGAAGTAAATTTTTCGCTTTAAATTCATTGCACAACTTTCTAATGAAAAATGCTTTAAATAAAATTTATAGAGCATTAAATTCTGCATCGGAATCTGAAAGCAGATTTCTCTTCATATAAAACTATGATGAATGAAAAAGCAAGAACAGTTTAAAATAATCTATCAGAAAGATATTCTAACCTTTGATTGCAAAACAAACTGGAACTATTTAATAATAATACAATTGCTAATCCAAGAGGTGTTTGATGTTCGTTGTACTTTATACTTGTGCACAGCAGCTCTATACATTTTGTGATCAAATTTCAGGTTACAGAAACGATTTCTACTGGAATTACTGGTGCCATGTACTTCATTCTGTTACACTTCCAGCAGCTTTGTACACTCTGTGTGTGTCCCATTAGCGTCTCCAGTTTCAGCAACAGCTGCAATGTTCTTTAGATCGGTCCAACGACAACATAAAACTGTCAAATAGATTTTTGCACTATACAAACTAATATTTCAGACTTCACCAACAATTTACATATTAAAATGATCACGAGAAAATATTGAATCGATTGATGTAAGTTTGAAATATGTACACGATAATATTTTGGATCAAAATTGAATTTTTCCGTAACCACAAACAATGACAATTGAACACAAGACATGTGGCGCCATCATACAGCGATTGAGTGAACTAGAAACTAGGTGCGGTGAGACGTAAGAGGGAAAGTAAGCAGTGCCGTAGATTTCATTTAAAATATCTTGGGCTACTAATTTTTAATACACATTTTTTACCTAAAGCTGTAACAATAACTATTTTTAACTTATAACCCATATAATTTTGAGTATATTAGGCTTTTTCTCGTTATTAATTAACGAATAATTAATCATTTATCAATAAAAATAAAATTACAGCAGGCAAAATGATTAGAACGCCACTGGTAGATTTGCAAAGCAATCTGATTGGTCGAACGTTTTTCAGGCGCTTAAACTTGCAATTTTAAATTATTATTAGTAATAAAATTAAACAGCTTCTATAATTAGTACCTCAGTTTAAGTTATCGTAAATTAATTTTGTTTTTAGTAAATTTTAAGTATTTTAAAAATTTAAATTTTAAATGTATCCACAACGCGCCATGTTTTAATTCAATTGTTTCTGTCAAAATGTTTTGCAAAAAAGTGTTTGTACGGAAGGAAAAATTCAGCTTTGACCCATAATATTATTATTGACATAATTAGCACTTGTATCAATCGATTCAGTTGTGATTATTTTAGTATATAATTTGTTAGTAAAGTCACAAGTTTTAGTTTGCATATTGAAAGATGTATATAACATACAATACATATGTAAGCATTATTTATTTATTTCATTATTACTATTACTCTTATAAAAAGTGTCGATAAGGGCAAGAATAATTAGTTTTGTGTATATTATAGATGAAATGAGCAAAATTAAGTAGAATTAAATGGCTTTAATTGTTTAAAATTCATTGGAATATTTGAATTCCAGGACTTGCAAACTTTATGTGCAATGCAACATTTTAATTGTTCTAAAATGATTTCTTATATCCTGAGCATCAATTAATATATATTTCGATGCATTTCAGTTACAATACCACCACCTGGTAGCTGACACTTGCTGACGGACTGAGATATTTTGCAAAACCAAAGAAAACCAAACAAAGAGATAAGTTCCTTGATTCCATATAATATTAACAATGTAGATTTCTCTTCGATAAAATTTAATTGTTTTCTGTGGCATTATACAAAGATAATTGTAGTTTATATTGACAGTTAGTATACAATAAAATGTTCATTAATCAATTAGGGCACATTTAAATTAATTGAGTTTATTTATATGTTTGCTTTTTAGTTTTAAGTTAGTTTATAAGTAACTCTTCCCTCGTTCCGTAATACACACACACACAATTAGTATTAAGTCCAGCGAATATATAAATAATTATTAAATGATGATCTTTAAGTATTTAAACAGAATATATTTAGTTTTCCTATGTGAGTTGGTTAATGAGCTGTCATTGTGTGAGCCAAATCCTTACAATTTAATTATTTAATTCAGAAGACAATTGGATTAAAATGTGCACAACATAGATGTTGTTTTTCATTTCGTATTTCATACTCTGTGACTATTTTGTGAGACTGACGACAATAAAATATTTGCAGACTCATAGTTCGCCCAGTTCCTCAATCCACAGAATTACATCGGAGCCCCCATCTTCACACATGGACTGTCGACATTGAGTAAGAACTTCCAATGATCTGCGACTATAACCAGGAGAAGAACCTGGACGTCTTCAACAGCAAGAACAAAGCAGAATCATTACCCAATAAAATGTATTATATTATCTTATAAGTATTGTAATATGTGTTTGTAAAGATTACTGTATTGAATTGTTGATTATGTCGACATCGAACCGATTTAAAGAACAGATTGGGTTCGTTGTTCGATAATTCTAAATGAAAAAGGAAAATATGCTGTTGGGGTGTTGGGATTTGTGTTTTTTTATCTGCATGTGTGTTATATATTGTCTGTGAGCAATTTTTTTCGGAATTATCTTTGCTGCGCTTCACGCAAGTGATTAAATTTAATTTTTCTTGTTTAAATTCACAATTAAAAAAAAACTTTTGGAAAATCATCCAGCGTCCCACGCAAATTTTTTTTGGGTATTTATTTTTCATTCAAAATTTACGAATAGTTTTTAAAAAATTATCCACCATTCTACGTAATTATGTTCAACTAATTTTGTATTGCAATAATGTAAAGTATATAGAATAATCCTGATATAGTTATTTACGATACAAGTACGTAAAGCTAGTCTTTAGAAACAAATGGGTCAATTCCTTGGCGGATTCTCCACATATTTATACACTATGTTAGGAGGAACAGCAACAACCACGTTCTATCAGACAAATTTGACGCTGTATATTTAGTGACAAGATTTACTGTCAACAATTTTATATTTGTATAAATACAATATAATATAATAATAAATACATCACACATATTTGAATCAAAAATCATTTATTTATAATTTAACAACGATGATACAGTCTTCATTCATTTAAAGATAGTTTTAACAATTGATTCAAAGTTTTCTTCGTCGTGTGCATCAGAAATAAAAACATAACACTGATTCTTATAGATAAAACGATTTTAATATATGTTGCCAGAATGTTTTGAGGTTAAGAAAAAATATTTCTCCTGGAATAACTCTAAAACAGTAAATAAAAGATGTTTGTTGCCATGTAGCAAGCTTGTCCAGCTCCAAAATCGGTCATGTTTTGTCATCTCCGGAGACTTTATATATCCC
This sequence comes from Poecilus cupreus, assembly GCA_963942605.1. Classification (NCBI taxonomy): domain Eukaryota; kingdom Metazoa; phylum Arthropoda; class Insecta; order Coleoptera; family Carabidae; genus Poecilus; species Poecilus cupreus. The sequence goes on from OZ012727.1 coordinate 12,625,630, forward strand.
GGTTACAAATTCCGGCAAGTGTTTCAGTTACTCCATTCGATTCTTCAGTTTTTATTTAATAATTAACACTATTTCCACCCCGATTCATCGTTTAGTATAGAATTTCATGGATGATAAACTTACTCCGGAGAGATCAACTGCAAATGATGATGTACCTTTGATACAAATATGTTAATTGCACTTTCAATGTCTGAAATCCAGTTTATACTATACCCTCCTTGGATAATTCGACTTTAATCATTCAATGAAATACTTCACAGTTTGATTTTGATGTCAATTTTGAGGAAAACTCAAGCAAAAACCATTCCTCTGCCTAAAAGTTGTGCCAGTTGTAATAAATTTGAATTGTTTATATCAACAGAGTACAATTATACCTGTAACATAGTTTTCTTTGATTTGTTGAGATACTTCAAGTATTTATCAGTATATGTGTTTAATACTTTCCAAACGTATACGAATATAAAAGGTATCTGTCAAAAAATTAAAACAATACAAGTGGCGCCATCATACAGCGTTTGCGTGAACTAGTTGCTGCGAGGGGAAGGAGGTAGGTTACCAGCGGCGTAGATTTCTTTTAAACTATCGTGGGCTATTAATTTTTAATTCACATTTTTTAGCTAAAACTGTAACAATAACTATTTTTATCTTATAACCCATATAATTTTGAGTATATTAGGCTATTTCTCGTTATTAATTAACGAATAGTTAATCATTTATCAATAAAAATAAAATTAAAGCATGCAAAATGATCAGAACGCCACTGTTACATGTGCAAGCAATCTGATTGGTCGAACATATTTCAAGACTTAAAATTACAATTTTAAATTATTATTTATTATATTATATTAATTTACACAGCTTTTAACTAGTCGAACCCATCATCTACGGAAAATAGAGGCTTCTCTATTTTTTATCAATGAATATAAGCTACCGCATTATTTTCTAACCTTAAATTACGAATCTCTGTTGTGTCAATCTGATATATATTTTTCGTGTAATCTTTAAAAGTATATCAATTGTATTACAGTTTAAATGATCCATGTTTACGTTCAGAAGCTGCGTTTTGGCCAATGTGTTTACCTACCACAAGTGATAAGAAATGATCTCAGATAATTGCGGAAATATACATCTGCTTATTGAATCTTGTATTCAACACATTCACATGCAGAAAGAAACAGATACTACAAGGGGACATGGTAAAGCTAAAATTGTAGTTTCATGTACAAAAAACAAACTTTAATCTGATTTATTAACAATTATAGTTTTTAGACAGCAGATGGTCCGTTAGAAGTAAAAAGTGTCTCCATTTTCTGAGAGTTTCTAAATCGCTTGGGCTTCTTTGTCAACTATAGAGTGCTTTCGTTCTGTATGTGAAAGAGTTCTCGATAAGAAGGCTACTGGACGACCGGACTGAGACGTAGAAACAGCTATGGCAAAATGGCAATTGTTTAGCATTCATAAAGTTCTGTAAATTTCTGTCAAGTTCTTCCTGATCTAAATACACAAAAGTATCCTTTAATCCTTCAGATTTAATGACTTCATTCATGATTGTTTGAAAAGCGGCTACACCGAAGGGAATTTTCTTAAATTGAAATAGCTGGCCACAAGCTTCAAATGCAGTAAAAAGTCTATCAGTTTCGATGATAAGCAGAGCGAAGTAAACACTGTATAATTAGCTACTTTGTTGACAATATTCTCTATTCTTGGTAGTGGATTTTCATTTGTTGAGCTCTCTATGGCGATCAATTTGCTTCTATTTCTATGATTTAGTGCACCTGTCATATATTTTAAATAACTATACGTTGTCTAGCAACGCTTTATTATGTTAACTGTCATTCTATTAGTACTGAATTTCATATGTACAATTTTGCTGAATAAAACCTATTTTCTGGAGGTTTAAACTGATTATTTCACGCATTACAAATTTGACCAATCAGAATGTCTCATTTTCCATTGTTGTGCATTTTAGATAAGTGAATAAACAGCACCATGCTGTTTATTCGCGAGTAAATTGCAGCTAGCTTTTATATGCAAATTTTGGACATTTTGAAGGCATATTTAGCCGGATAATTAGTTGCAGAAGCAAGATACTTACATGTTTTTTACCTTTACTGGTATTCTATGTCTTTAAACATGCTGAATTATTCAATTCAAGATATTTTTATTTACAAAATTTTGACATTTATTTGACAAGTAAAAAGAAAAACAATCAATTTGCTATAGTTACACTATAAAAACAAAATTTTATGGTGCTTTTTGTGAGTGAGTGTACCGGTTTATTTATGTGAAAATGTCTCAAAATCAACATTATAATACAATTTCTTCGGCAAGTATTAAAGTTTATGCTATAAATTTATGAAATAATCTTGACATATACCCCTCGTGCTAAAGAATTGAATCGATTAAATTTGATGTCTAGCTTATTTATAAAATTTTGCTTTTAAAAAAGTGTTATCGTACATAATAATTTAAGATAAAACCCCTCGACCTGCGGTCTCGGGATTTTTTCAAATTATTATGTACTCAAACACTTTTTAAGCAAAATTTTATGCATAAGCTAGACATGTCAAATTTAACCGATTAAATTCTTAGCACTCGTGATATAACTATTGATTATTTCACTCATTACAAATTTGACCAATCAGAACGTCACATTTTTCATTGTTGTACATTTTAGATAAGTGATTAAACAGCAGCATGCTGTTTATTCGCGATTAAATTGAAGCTAGCTTTTATATGCAAATTTTGAACATTTTGAAGGCATATTTAGCCGGATAATTATTTGCAGAAGCAAAATACTTACATGTTTTTTACCTTTACTGGTATTCTATATCTTTAAACATGCTGAATTATTCAATTCAAGCTATTTTTATTTACAAATTTTTGACATTTATTTGACAAGTAAAAAGAAAAACAATCAATTTGCTATAGTTACACTATAACAACATAATTTTATGGTGCTTTTTGTTTATGAGTGTACCGATTTATTTATGTGAAAATGTGACAAAATCAACATTATAGTACAATTTCTTTGCCAAGCATTAAAGTTTATGCTATGAATTCGTGAAATAATCTTGACATATACCCCTCGTGCTAAAAAATTTAATCGATTAAATTTGATGTCTAGCTTATTTATAAATTTTTGCTTTTAAAAAAGTGTTATCGTACATAACAATTTAAGATAAAACCCCTCGACCTGCGGTCTCGGGATTTTTTCAAATTATTATGTACTCAAACACTTTTTAAGCAAAATTTTATGCATAAGCTACACATGTCAAATTTAACCGATTAAATTCTTAGCACTCGTGATATATCTATTGATTAGTTTATTACAGTGTCACTTTCTGAATGTCGACGAGATTTAATGGAAATGTGTTTACAGTGCGTTGACAAATTGAAAAATAGTGACGCTGGTTTTACATTATGTTCATGATGATAGATGTTCTACACACTTTTGAATAGTGTCCTTTGTTATTGCAGTTTACATTTCTGGCTGGACATCGATTACGGAGATGAAATCCGGAACCACAGAAGACACAAGTGCATCAATTGATTCATTATCTATTAGCTGAGAATTAGGATTAGTAGTAGCATTCACAACATGGTTTGCGAATGCTGTCAAATTTAAATTAAATCTCCGTCTGATATGATGTGATTGTAGTCCAGCACTGAATGAATCTCGTACACAGTCATCTCTATTTGTTTCAGCTGTGACAGCTTTGAATTTACATTCTCGAATATGTTTACAAGAAGAGAGTTTATGTCGAGCAAATACTTCATTTACAGGGTTTTCAATATAGAGATAGCATCATTCAATGAAGCAGAATCATTCACTTTTTCATATTGATTCGGTGAAACAAAGTTGATTAAGAGACGCAGCTTTTCCGATTCATTAGGTTGAACAGCTATGAGCAGCACTGTTCGATTCTGGATCAATATCGAGTCTTCCGGGCTTCAAGAGACGATCCATAATTTAGTTTAATAAATTGTTGTAGTATTGACCAAATTGTATGCTTTATTTAACTAATACAACGTTCATAAATATTTCACAACACGAATTGACATAACATAACTTTTTTCATTATATTTCCGTGTTCAACGAACTTACAGAAAGAAAACAGACATCTCAAACCAAAAAAAAAACTATGTTAGAGGTATAATTGAACTCTTGTTATTATGTACAATTCAAATTTATTACATTAATAATAATAACCATGCATAAGCGGCCAGGACACTTTCTGCTCGAGAAACACACTATTTTTTCTACGACCGATTCAATAATGATAAAAAAACTGGAAGAAAATATTTATTCCGATCCATTTTACAGTTAGCCATGTTCAACCGTTTCCAAGGTGATGTATACTATTTCTTCTGTTATTTGTTTGAATCGCATGACAGATATTAATTTTTCAATTCAATTATTACGTTAAAATTTTGTGAAACATCATGGCATGATGGATAGTATCGAATGTGAAATAGAATGTACTCCACCACACATCAAAGAAGCTGCGAAGAATGTAATATTAAATCTATTACCTGAAAAGTCGAAGAATAGGTATGAGAAGGAATATGCCTTGTTCAAAGTAACTTGTCATTAATAAACTTGCTGTTATTGTAAGATACTATTATTAAATATTACCTACTGTTATCATGAACTGTACATTTTTCTATTCTACTAGAGATATTTATTTTGCCGCTCGGCAAGCGTCAATTTACTGCTTTCAACTGACAGTTGGAAATGTATATTTTTTGCTCGGTCGTAAAAAAAATAAATACTTCACCCATATCTGAATCAAAAATCATTTATTTATAATTTAACAACGATGCTACAGTCTTCGATCATTTAAAGATAGTTTTAACAATTGATTCAAAGTTTTCTTCCTCGTGTGCATCAGAAATAAAAACATAATACTGATTCTTATAGATAAAACGATTTTAATAATCTCCTGGAATAACTCTAAAACAGTAAATAAAAGATGTTTGTTGCCATGTAGCAAGCTTGTCCAGCTCCAAAATCAATCATGTTTTGTCATCTCCGGAGACTTTATATATCCCGGTTACAAATTCCGGCAAGTGTTTCAGTTACTCCATTCGATTCTTCAGTTTTTATTTAATAATTAACACTATTTCCACCCCGATTCATCGTTTAGTATAGAATTTCATGGATGATAAACTTACTCCGGAGAGATCAACTGCAAATGATGATGTACCTTTGATACAAATATGTTAATTGCACTTTCAATGTCTGAAATCCAGTTTATACTATACCCTCCTTGGATAATTCGACTTTAATCATTCAATGAAATACTTCACAGTTTGATTTTGATGTCTATTTGAGGAAAACTCAAACAAAAACCATTCCTCTGCCTAAAAGTTGTGACAGTTGTAATAAATTTGAATTGTTTATATCAACAGAGTACAATTATACCTGTAACATAGTTTTCTTTGATTTGTTGAGATACTTCAAGTATTTATCAGTATATGTCTATGGTATATGTGTTTAATACTTTCCAAACGTATACGAATATAAAAGGTATCTGTCAAAAAATTAAAACAATACAAGTGGCGTCATCATACAGCGATTGCGTGAACTAGTAGCAGCGAGGGGAAGGAGGTAGGTTACCAGCGGCGTAGATTTCTTTTAAACTATCCTGGGCTATTAATTTTTAATTCACATTTTTTAGCTAAAACTGTAACAATAAATATTTTTAACTTATAACCCATATAATTTTGAGTATATTAGGCTATTTTTCGTTATTAATTAAGAAATAATTAATCATTTATCAATAAAAATAAAATTAAAGCATGCAAAATGATCAGAACGCCACTGTTACATGTGCAAGCAATCTGATTGGTCGAACATATTTCAAGACTTAAAATTACAATTTTAAATTATTATTTATTATATTATATTAATTTACACAGCTTTTAACTAATCGAACCCATCATCTACGGAAAATAGAGGCTTCTCTATTTTTTATCAATGAATATAAGCTACCGCATTATTTTCTAACCTTAAATTACGAATCTCTGTTGTGTCAATCTGATATATATTTTTCGTGTAATCTTTAAAAGTATATCAATTGTATTACAGTTTGAATGATCCATGTTTACGTTCAGAAGCTGCGTTTTGGTCAATGTGTTTACCTACCACAAGTGATAAGAAATGATCTCAGATAATTGCGGAAATATACATCTCCTTATTGAATCTTGTATTCAACACATTCACATGCAGAAAGAAACAGATACTACAAGGGGACATGGTAAAGCTAAAATTGTAGTTTCATGTACAAAAAACAAACTTTAATCTGATTTATTAACAATTATAGTTTTTAGACAGCAGATGGTCCGTTAGAAGTAAAAAGTGTCTCCATTTTCTGAGAGTTTCTAAATCGCTTGGGCTTCTTTGTCAACTATAGAGTGCTTTCGGTCTGTGTGTAAAAGAGTTCTCGATAAGAAGGCTACTGGACGACCAGACTGAGACATAGAAACAGCTATGGCAAAATGGCAATTGTTTAGCATTCATAAAGTTCTGTAAATTTTTGTCGTTCTTCCTAATCTAAATACGCAAAAGTATCCTTTAATTCTACGATTTAATGACTTCATTCATGATTGTTTGAAAAGCGGCTACACCGAAGGGAATTCTCTTAAATAGCTGGCCACAAGCTTCAAATGCAGTAAAAAGTCTATCAGTTTCGATGATAAGCAGAGCGAAGTAAACACTGTATAATTAGCTACTTTGTTGACAATATCCTCTATTCTTGGCAGTGGATTTTCATTTGTTGAGCTCTCCATGGCGATCAACTTGCTTCTATTTCTATAAATGATTTAGTGTCTGTCATATATTTTAGATAACTATACGTTGTCTAGCAACGCTTTATTATGTTAACTGTCATTCTATTAGTACTGAATTTCATGTGTACAATTTTGCTGAATAAAACTTATTTTCTGGAGGTTTAAACTGATTAGTTTATTACAGTGTCACTTTCTGAATGTGAACGAGATATAATGGAAATGGGTTTACAGTGCGTTGACAAATTGAAAAATAGTGACGCTGGTTATTATGTTCATGATGATAGATGTTCTACACACTTTTGAATAGTGTCCTTTGTTTCCACAGTTATTGCAGTTTACATTTCTGGCTGGACATCGGTTACGGAGATGAAATCCGGAACCACAGAAGACACAAGTGCATCAATTGATTCATTATCTATTAGCTGAGAATTAGGATTAGTAGGAAGGAGCGCAGCAGGCAGAGGAATGTTAAAAACACGTAAATTTATCTTGCTCCAAATAACAATTATACGCGATTAAAAAACATGTATTATACATCAAAATGACCGGTGAACTCTCCTCTTTCTACCAGTATATAAATTGTATATGTTAATATGTCTGAAACGAAATTAAAAATCGAAAACAGCGAACGCAAATGTTACATGGTGCAAGGAGGACGCAGCGCATCAGGCAGAGCAATATTAAAAAAACGTAAATTTATCTTGCTCCAAATAACAATTATACGCGATTAAAAAACATGTATTATACATGGGGTAAATAGCTCAGTGGTAACGTGTCAGACTGTGGATCGTGAGATCCTCAGTTCGAATCCCACTGCCGACAGTTACAAATTTAAATTTACCCCTGTGGTTCCCCCTCCACTAACAACTTTGGGGGCTATGACTTGACGGCTGGTAACCGCATTTCATACGCCAAAATATATCACCTACCGAGATCTGCGTAAGCAGAGTGCCACACCCTTAATGGGTAAAAGGCGTGATGATATATTTATTTATTTATTTATTATACATCAAAATGACCGGTGAACTCTCCTCTTTCTACCAGTATATAAATTGTATATGTTAATATGTCTGAAAAGAAATTAAAAATCGAAAACAGCGAACGCAAATGTTACATGGTGCAAGGAGGAATCAGAGCAGCAGGCAGAGGAAGGTTAAAAATATGTAAATTTATCTTGCTCCAAATAACAATTATACGCGATTAAAAAACATGTATTATACATCAAAATGACCGGTGAACTCTCCTCTTTCTACCAGTATATAAATTGTATATGTTAATATGTCTGAAAAGAAATTAAAAATCGAAAACAGCGAACGCAAATGTTACATGGTGCAAGGAGGAATCAGAGCAGCAGGCAGAGGAAGGTTAAAAATATGTAAATTTATCTTGCTCCAAATAACAATTATACGCGATTAAAAAACATGTATTATACATCAAAATGACCGGTGAACTCTCCTCTTTCTACCAGTATATAAATTGTATATGTTAATATGTCTGAAACGAAATTAAAAATCGAAAACAGCGAACGCAAATGTTACATGGTGCAGGGAGGACGCAGCGCGGCAGGCAGAGGAATGTTAAAAAACGTAAATTTATCTTGCTCCAAATAACAATTATACGCGATTAAAAAACAAGTATTATACATCAAAATGACCGGTGAACTCTCCTCTTTCTACCAGTATATAAATTGTATATGTTAATATGTCTGAAACGAAATTAAAAATCGAAAACAGCGAACGCAAATGTTACATGGTGCAGGGAGGACGCAGCGCGGCAGGCCTGGGAATGTTAAAAAAACGTAAATTTATCTTGCTCCAAATAACAATTATACGTGATTAAAAAACATGTATTATACATCAAAATGACCGGTGAACTCTCCTCTTTCTACCAGTATATAAATTGTATATGTTAATATGTCTGAAACGAAATTAAAAATCGAAAACAGCGAACGCAAATGTTACATGGTGCAAGGAGGATGCAGAGCATCAGGCAGAGGAAGGTTAAAAACACGTAAATTTATCTTGCTCCAAATAACAATTATACGCGATTAAAAAACATGTATTATACATCAAAATGACCGGTGAACTCTCCTCTTTCTACCAGTATATAAATTGTATATGTTAATATGTCTGAAACGAAATTAAAAATCGAAAACAGCGAACGCAAATGTTACATGGTGCAAGGAGGATGCAGAGCATCAGGCAGAGGAAGGTTAAAAACACGTAAATTTATCTTGCTCCAAATTACAATTATACGCGATTAAAAAACATGTATTATACATCAAAATGACCGGTGAACTCTCCTCATTCTACCAGTATATAAATTGTATATGTTAATATGTCTGAAACGAAATTAAAAATCGAAAACAGCGAACGCAAATGTTACATGGTGCAGGGAGGACGCAGCGCGGCAGGCAGAGGAATGTTAAAAAAACGTAAATTTATCTTGCTCCAAATAACAATTATATGCGATTAAAAAACATGTATTATACATCAAAATGACCGGTGAACTCTCCTCTTTCTACCAGTATATAAATTGTATATGTTAATATGTCTGAAACGAAATTAAAAATCGAAAACAGCGAACGCAAATGTTACATGGTGCAGGGAGGACGCAGCGCGGCAGGCAGAAAAATGTTAAAAAAACGTAAATTTTTCTTGCTCCAAATAACAATTATGCGCGATTAAAAAACATGTATTATACATCAAAATGACCGGTGAACTCTCCTCTTTCTACCAGTATATAAATTGTATATGTTAATATGTCTGAAACGAAATTAAAAATCGAAAACAGCGAACGCAAATGTTACATGGTGCAAGGAGGAATCAGAGCAGCAGGCAGAGGAAGGTTAAAAATATGTAAATTTATCTTGTTCCAAATAACAATTATACGCGATTAAAAAACATGTATTATACATCAAAATGACCGGTGAACTCTCCTCTTTCTACCAGTATATACATTGTATATGTTAATATGTCTGAAACGAAATTAAAAATCGAAAACAGCGAACGCAAATGTTACATGGTGCAGGGAGGACGCAGCGCGGCAGGCAGAGGAATGTTAAAAAAACGTAAATTTATCTTGCTCCAAATAACAATTATACGCGATTAAAAATCATGTATTATACATCAAAATGACCGGTGAACTCTCCTCTTTCTACCAGTATATAAATTGTATATGTTAATATGTCTGAAACGAAATTAAAAATCGAAAACAGCGAACGCAAATGTTACATGGTGCAGGGAGGACGCAGCGCGGCAGGCAGAGGAATGTTAAAAAAACGTAAATTTATCTTGCTCCAAATAACAATTATACGCGATTAAAAAACATGTATTATACATCAAAATGACCGGTGAACTCTCCTCTTTCTACCAGTATATAAATTGTATATGTTAATATGTCTGAAACGAAATTAAAAATCGAAAACAGCGAACGCAAATGTTACATGGTGCAAGGAGGATGCAGAGCATCAGGCAGAGGAAGGTTAAAAACACGTAAATTTATCTTGCTCCAAATAACAATTATACGCGATTAAAAAACATGTATTATACATCAAAATGACCGGTGAACTCTCCTCTTTCTACCAGTATATAAATTGTATATGTTAATATGTTTGAAACGAAATTAAAAATCGAAAACAGCGAACGCAAATGTTACATGGTGCAGGGAGGACGCAGCGCGGCAGGCCTGAGAATGTTAAAAAAACGTAAATTTATCTTGCTCCAAATAATTATACGCGATTAAAAAACATGTATTATACATCAAAATGACCGGTGAACTCTCCTCTTTCTACCAGTATATAAATTGTATATGTTAATATGTCTGAAACGAAATTAAAAATCGAAAACAGCGAACGCAAATGTTACATGGTGCAGGGAGGACGCAGCGCGGCAGGCCTGGGAATGTTAAGAAAACGTAAATTTATCTTGCTCCAAATAACAATTATACGCGATTAAAAAACATGTGTTATACATCAAAATGACCGGTGAACTCTCCTCTTTCTACCAGTATATAAATTGTATATGTTAATATGTCTGAAAAGAAATTAAAAATCGAAAACAGCGAACGCAAATGTTACATGGTGCAAGGAGGAATCAGAGCAGCAGGCAGAGGAAGGTTAAAAATATGTAAATTTATCTTGCTCCAAATAACAATTATACGCGATTAAAAAACATGTATTATACATCAAAATGACCGGTGAACTCTCCTCTTTCTACCAGTATATAAATTGTATATGCTAATATGTCTGAAACGAAATTAAAAATCGAAAACAGCGAACGCAAATGTTACATGGTGCAGGGAGGACGCAGCGCGGCAGGCAGAGGAATGTTAAAAAAACGTAAATTTTTCTTGCTCCAAATAACAATTATGCGCGATTAAAAAACATGTATTATACATCAAAATGACCGGTGAACTCTCCTCTTTCTACCAGTATATAAATTGTATATGTTAATATGTCTGAAACGAAATTAAAAATCGAAAACAGCGAACGCAAATGTTACATGGTGCAGGGAGGACGCAGCGCGGCAGGCAGAGGAATATTAAAAAAACGTAAATTTATCTTGCTCCAAATAACAATTATACGCGATTAAAAAACATGTATTATACATCAAAATGACCGGTGAACTCTCCTCTTTCTACCAGTATATAAATTGTATATGTTAATATGTCTGAAACGAAATTAAAAATCGAAAACAGCGAACGCAAATGTTACATGGTGCAAGGAGGATGCAGAGCATCAGGCAGAGGAAGGTTAAAAACACGTAAATTTATCTTGCTCCAAATAACAATTATACGCGATTAAAAAACATGTATTATACATCAAAATGACCGGTGAACTCTCCTCTTTCTACCAGTATATAAATTGTATATGTTAATATGTCTGAAACGAAATTAAAAATCGAAAACAGCGAACGCAAATGTTACATGGTGCAGGGAGGACGCAGCGCGGCAGGCCTGGGAATGTTAAGAAAACGTAAATTTATCTTGCTCCAAATAACAATTATACGCGATTAAAAAACATGTGTTATACATCAAAATAACCGGTGAACTCTCCTCTTTCTACCAGTATATAAATTGTATATGTTAATATGTCTGAAAAGAAATTAAAAATCGAAAACAGCGAACGCAAATGTTACATGGTGCAAGGAGGAATCAGAGCAGCAGGCAGAGGAAGGTTAAAAATATGTAAATTTATCTTGCTCCAAATAACAATTATACGCGATTAAAAAACATGTATTATACATCAAAATGACCGGTGAACTCTCCTCTTTCTACCAGTATATAAATTGTATATGTTAATATGTCTGAAACGAAATTAAAAATCGAAAACAGCGAACGCAAATGTTACATGGTGCAGGGAGGACGCAGCGCGGCAGGCAGAGGAATGTTAAAAAAACGTAAATTTATCTTGCTCCAAATAACAATTATACGCGATTAAAAATCATGTATTATACATCAAAATGACCGGTGAACTCTCCTCTTTCTACCAGTATATAAATTGTATATGTTAATATGTCTGAAACGAAATTAAAAATCGAAAACAGCGAACGCAAATGTTACATGGTGCAGGGAGGACGCAGCGCGGCAGGCCTGGGAATGTTAAAAAAACGTAAATTTATCTTGCTCCAAATAACAATTATACGCGATTAAAAAACATGTATTATACATCAAAATGACCGGTGAACTCTCCTCTTTCTACCAGTATATAAATTGTATATGTTAATATATCTGAAACGAAATTAAAAATCGAAAACAGCGAACGCAAATGTTACATGGTGCAGGGAGGACGCAGCGCGGCAGGCAGAGGAAGGTTAAAAACACGTAAATTTATCTTGCTCCAAATAACAATTATACGCGATTAAAAATCATGTATTATACATCAAAATGACCGGTGAACTCTCCTCTTTCTACCAGTATATAAATTGTATATGTTAATATGTCTGAAACGAAATTAAAAATCGAAAACAGCGAACGCAAATGTTACATGGTGCAGGGAGGACGCAGCGCGGCAGGCCTGGGAATGTTAAGAAAACGTAAATTTATCTTGCTCCAAATAACAATTATACGCGATTAAAAAACATGTATTATACATCAAAATGACCGGTGAACTCTCCTCTTTCTACCAGTATATAAATTGTATATGTTAATATGTCTGAAAAGAAATTAAAAATCGAAAACAGCGAACGCAAATGTTACATGGTGCAAGGAGGAATCAGAGCAGCAGGCAGAGGAAGGTTAAAAATATGTAAATTTAACTTGCTCCAAATAACAATTATACGCGATTAAAAAACATGTATTATACATCAAAATGACCGGTGAACTCTCCTCTTTCTACCAGTATATAAATTGTATATGTTAATATGTCTGAAACGAAATTAAAAATCGAAAACAGCGAACGCAAATGTTACATGGTGCAGGGAGGACGCAGCGCGGCAGGCAGAGGAATGTTAAAAAAACGTAAATTTATCTTGCTCCAAATAACAATTATACGCGATTAAAAAACATGTATTATACATCAAAATGACCGGTGAACTCTCCTCTTTCTACCAGTATATAAATTGTATATGTTAATATGTCTGAAACGAAATTAAAAATCGAAAACAGCGAACGCAAATGTTACATGGTGCAGGGAGGACGCAGCGCGGCAGGCAGAGGAATGTTAAAAAAACGTAAATTTATCTTGCTCCAAATAACAATTATATGCGATTAAAAAACATGTATTATACATCAAAATGACCGGTGAACTCTCCTCTTTCTACCAGTATATAAATTGTATATGTTAATATGTCTGAAACGAAATTAAAAATCGAAAACAGCGAACGCAAATGTTACATGGTGCAGGGAGGACGCAGCGCGGCAGGCCTGGGAATGTTAAGAAAACGTAAATTTATCTTGCTCCAAATAACAATTACACGCGATTAAAAAACATGTGTTATACATCAAAATGACAGGTGAACTCTCCTCTTTCTACCAGTATATAAATTGTATATGTTAATATGTCTGAAAAAAAATTAAAAATCGAAAACAGCGAACGCAAATGTTACATGGTGCAAGGAGGAATCAGAGCAGCAGGCAGAGGAAGGTTAAAAATATGTAAATTTATCTTGCTCCAAATAACAATTATACGCGATTAAAAAACATGTATTATACATCAAAATGACCGGTGAACTCTCCTCTTTCTACCAGTATATAAATTGTATATGTTAATATGTCTGAAACGAAATTAAAAATCGAAAACAGCGAACGCAAATGTTACATGGTGCAGGGAGGACGCAGCGCGGCAGGCAGAGGAATGTTAAAAAAACGTAAATTTATCTTGCTCCAAATAACAATTATACGCGATTAAAAAACATGTATTATACATCAAAATGACCGGTGAACTCTCCTCTTTCTACCAGTATATAAATTGTATATGTTAATATGTCTGTAACGAAATTAAAAATCGAAAACAGCGAACGCAAATGTTACATGGTGCAGGGAGGACGCAGCGCGGCAGGCCTGGGAATGTTAAGAAAACGTAAATTTATCTTGCTCCAAATAACAATTATACGCGATTAAAAAACATGTATTATACATCAAAATGACCGGTGAACTCTCCTCTTTCTACCAGTATATAAATTGTATATGTTAATATATCTGAAACGAAATTAAAAATCGAAAACAGCGAACGCAAATGTTACATGGTGCAGGGAGGACGCAGCGCGGCAGGCAGAGGAAGGTTAAAAACACGTAAATTTATCTTGCTCCAAATAACAATTATACGCGATTAAAAATCATGTATTATACATCAAAATGACCGGTGAACTCTCCTCTTTCTACCAGTATATAAATTGTATATGTTAATATGTCTGAAACGAAATTAAAAATCGAAAACAGCGAACGCAAATGTTACATGGTGCAGGGAGGACGCAGCGCGGCAGGCCTGGGAATGTTAAGAAAACGTAAATTTATCTTGCTCCAAATAACAATTATACGCGATTAAAAAACATGTATTATACATCAAAATGACCGGTGAACTCTCCTCTTTCTACCAGTATATAAATTGTATATGTTAATATGTCTGAAAAGAAATTAAAAATCGAAAACAGCGAACGCAAATGTTACATGGTGCAAGGAGGAATCAGAGCAGCAGGCAGAGGAAGGTTAAAAATATGTAAATTTATCTTGCTCCAAATAACAATTATACGCGATTAAAAAACATGTATTATACATCAAAATGACCGGTGAACTCTCCTCTTTCTACCAGTATATAAATTGTATATGTTAATATGTCTGAAACGAAATTAAAAATCGAAAACAGCCAACGCAAATGTTACATGGTGCAAGGAGGAATCAGAGCAGCAGGCAGAGGAAGGTTAAAAATATGTAAATTTATCTTGCTCCAAATAACAATTATACGCGACTAAAAAACATGTATTATACATCAAAATGACCGGTGAACTCTCCTCTTTCTACCAGTATATAAATTGTATATGTTAATATGTCTGAAACGAAATTAAAAATCGAAAACAGCGAACGCAAATGTTACATGGTGCAGGGAGGACGCAGCGCGGCAGGCCTGGGAATGTTAAAAAAACGTAAATTTATCTTGCTCCAAATAATAATTATACGCGATTAAAAAACATGTATTATACATCAAAATGACCGGTGAACTCTCCTCTTTCTACCAGTATATAAATTGTATATGTTAATATGTCTGAAACGAAATTAAAAATCGAAAACAGCGAACGCAAATGTTACATGGTGCAAGGAGGATGCAGAGCATCAGGCAGAGGAAGGTTAAAAACACGTAAATTTATCTTGCTCCAAATAACAATTATACGCGATTAAAAAACATGTATTATACATCAAAATGACCGGTGAACTATCCTCTTTCTACCAGTATATAAATTGTATATGTTCATATGTCTGAAACGAAATTAAAAATCGAAAACAGCGAACGCAAATGTAACATGGTGCAAGGAGGACGCAGCGCGGCAGGCCTGGGAATGTTAAGAAAACGTAAATTTATCTTGCTCCAAATAACAATTATACGCGATTAAAAAACATGTATTATACATCAAAATGACCGGTGAACTCTCCTCTTTCTACCAGTATATAAATTGTGTATGTTAATATGTCTGAAACGAAATTAAAAATCGAAAACAGCGAACGCAAATGTTACATGGTGCAGGGAGGACGCAGCGCGGCAGGCCTGGGAATGTTAAAAAAACGTAAATTTATCTTGCTCCAAATAACAATTATACGCGATTAAAAAACATGTATTATACATCAAAATGACCGGTGAACTCTCCTCTTTCTACCAGTATATAAATTGTATATGTTAATATGTCTGAAACGAAATTAAAAATCGAAAACAGCGAACGCAAATGTTACATGGTGCAGTGAGGACGCAGCGCGGCAGGGCTGGGAATGTTAAAAAAACGTAAATTTATCTTGCTCCAAATAACAATTATACGCGATTAAAAAACATGTATTATACATCAAAATGACCGGTGAACTCTCCTCTTTCTACCAGTATATAAATTGTATATGTTAATATGTCTGAAACGAAATTAAAAATCGAAAACAGCGAACGCAAATGTTGCATGGTGCAAGGAGGATGAAGGGCAGCAGGCAGAGGAAGGTTAAAAATATGTAAATTTATCTTGCTCCAAATAACAATTATACGCGATTAAAAAACATGTATTATACATCAAAATGACCGGTGAACTCTCCTCTTTCTACCAGTATATAAATAGTATATGTTAATATGTCTGAAACGAAATTAAAAATCGAAAACAGCGAACGCAAATGTTACATGGTGCAAGGAGGATGCAGAGCAGCAGGCAGAGGAATGTTAAAAACACGCAAATGCTTCATTTATAGGGTTTTCAATATAGCGATAGCATCATTAAATGAAGCAGAATCATTCACTTTTTCATATTGATTCGGTGAAACAAAGTTTATTAAGAGACGCAGATTCATTAGGTTGAACAGCTATGAAGAAGTTTGTAAAAGTTTTATGTCAGTGATTCCATTGCTGACCAGCACTGTTCGATTCTAGATCAATATCGAGTCTTCCGGGCTTCAACAGACGATCCATAATTTAGTTTAACAAATTGTTGTAGTATTGACCAAATTGTATGCTTTATTTAACTAAATACAACGTTCATAAATATTTCACAACACGAATTGACATAACATAACTTTTCTCATTATATTTCCGTGTTCAACGAACGTATAGAAAGAAAACAGACATCTCAAACCAAAGACAACTATGTACGAGGTATAATTGAACTCTTGTTATTATCTACAATTCAAATTTATTCCATTAATAATTTGAAATTGCAAGTTGAAGTGCTTGAAATATGTTCGACCAATCAGATTGCTTGAACATCTACCAGTGGCGTTCTAATCATTTTGCATCATTCAATTTTATTTTTATTGATAAATGATTAATTATTCGTTAATAAATAACGAGAAAAAGCCTAATATACTCAAAATTATATGGGTTATAAGTTAAAAATAGTTATAGTTACAGTTTTAGCTAAGAAATGTGAATTAAAAATTTGTAGCCCACGATAGTTTAAAAGAAATCTACGCCACTGCTAAGTTTCGACAACCGTGTCATCTCGCGGCGAACAACTAAACTATAAATTAATCGGTAAATTAGAAATGGACTAAATGCCACCGAATAAATTCTATTATTTATATTAATTAATTTAAAACATACAACTACATCGTGGATATTTAAACAAAGCATGAATCTAATAAAATATTGTTTTGACAACCGTGTGTCATCTCGCGGCGAACAACTAAACTATAAATTAGTTGGTAAATTAGAAGTGGACTAAATGTCACTAAATTAATTCTATTGTTTATATTAATTAATTTAAAACATAAAACTATATCGTGGATATTTAGAAAAAGGCATGAATCTAAGAATAAAAATTTTGTTTTTACAACCCTGTCATCTCGCGGCGAATAACTAAACTAAAATATTAGTCGGTAAATTAGAAATGGACTAAATGCCATTAAATAAATTGTATTATTTATATTCATTAATTTAAAACATAGAACTACATCGTGGATATTTAAAAAAAGGCATGAATCTAAAAATAAAAATTTTGTTTTGACAACCCTGTCTACTTCCGGCGAACTAGCAAACTATAAATCAGTCGGTAAATGACAGGCAAATTAAATGTCACCAAATAAATTCTATGATTTATATATAATATTAATTTGATTTTAAACATACAAAAACATCGTGGAATTTTCAAAAAAGGTTTCAATCTATGAATAAAATATAAGTTCTTGACAAGCGTGCCATCTTGCGGCGAACTAGCAAACTATAAATCAGTCGGTAAATGACAGGCAAATTAAATGTCACCAAATAAATTCTATGATTTATATATAATAGTAATTTGATTTTAAACATACAAAAACATCGTGGAATTTTCAAAAAAGGCTTCAATCTATGAATAAAATATAAGTTCTTGACAAGCGTGCCATCTTGCGGCGAACTAGCAAACTATAAATCAGTCGGTAAATGACAGGCAAATTAAATGTCACCAAATAAATTCTATGATTCATATATAATAGTAATTTGATTTTAAACATACAAAAACATCGTGGAATTTTCAAAAAAGGCTTCAATCTATGAATAAAATACAAGTTCTTGACAAGCGTTCCATCTTGCGGCGAACTAGCAAACTATAAATCAGTCGGTAAATGACAGGCGATTTAAATGTCATCAAATAAATTTTATGATTTATATATAATATTAATTTCATTTTAAACATACAAAAACATCGTGGAATTTTCAAAAAAGGCTTCAATCTATGAATAAAATATTAGTTCTTGACAACCGTTCCATCTTGCGGCGAACTAGAAAACTATTGAACGTACAGAAAGGAAACAGACATCTCAACAAACCAATGAGAACTATGTTAGAGTTATAATTGAATTCTTGTTATGCACAATTCAAATTATTACAAACTATACTTTAAACAGGGATTTTTCAAAATCTAGGACCTCAGAAAATTTCTGTGGGATTTTTGAAATCCTCAGTTTTGAATTAACAATATACTATACAAAAATATTTAAATATATATTTTTAAAACTCCATATAGCCTAAAAAATCTTAAGGAAGAAAAACCATCAAATAACCTTTCTACACGTTTCCTATCATGTAATGATGGCATTTTTTAATTAGATGTACATCAAATTTCTTCCACGTAAATACGAAAAATAAGTTTCTATTTAAGTTTTAAATTATTTTTATCGCTTACAGGTGAACAAGGAATCATTATCCTTTATCGGTTTATTAAAGTCATTTGTACATATTGTTATGTACACCTACTATTTTATAAATAAAAATAATAATCTACATATTTTTGTTTCTTACAATATTACTGTAACTCAATTTTTCACCGAGATACGCCCCAAAACCCTCAAATGCTAATGTAAATATAAATATTAGAAATTCAAGTTGTTTTTTAGTTAAAATAAGCGCCCTGAAATGCATACAGGGGGTGCTCCGCCTACAAGGACGGGCTACACCCCAAAAAATATGATTAGTAAAAAACCACCACCAATAGGGCACACGTTATGTGCCCCCCCAACGACGTACGCCCCGGCGACGAACGAAAAAATCTAAACTTTACTATTTAAAAGTTATGATGTCCACCTGAAAATCCGAAATTTAAAATTCAAAATGTCTTTTTTATGTGGAGTGTTTCCCAGGTCAAAAAATTTAAAGTTAGAAAAATATGAGAGGTTGTATAAGGGAAAAAGGAAGGTTGAACTCACTATGGAGTTCATAGATTTTGGGGTCAGAGCGACAGACAAGGTTACTCAACGTGTCAACCACGCCAGAGGCCAAGTCTTCCCCAAAGTAAAGGTAAAGGTTGTTGCTAGAGGTCATAGGTTCAATAAAATAATTCAAAATTTACTATTGAGATTTCTATGCAAAATAAAACATTGAAATATACGATTATAAATTAATAATTTTTAACATTAAGTTATATGGGGTCCTTTACTATTAAAAAAATATATTTTTGTATGAAATATTATCTAAATAGAAGACTATATACAGTTTCAAAAAGTCTTAATTGTTATTCACTAAGTCGAAATGATTTATTAAGTGTGTTAGTAAATAATTATAGTCACACATATCAATAGTATAAAAAATTATTTAAATAGAATTAAACAAACTTTTCGTAGTAATTAATTAAAATATACATGAATAGGTGTATTCCAGAAAAAAAATATAAATAAACTGTTAGATTATTGCAGTCAAACCATTGATAAATATTTGCTAACCTATGTCATTCAACATTTTTTTAATTTCGTCGTGTTACGCATACAAAACAAAGTAAAAATTATCAAATTTGGTGCCAATCGCTCAATAAAAAGAAAGTACAAAGAATTTGAAATAGTATAGACTTCAAAATGGCCACCTTTAAAACTCTAATATCTTAATAATAATATTTTTTTAAATTATACTTTATCTAGTACGATGTGTTTTGATATAGTTATAATATAAATGACTTATTTGCTATTTTATGTCGCTAGTGAAGGACCCCATTCATAAATGATAATTAAGTTAAATTGTACACTCCATATAAAAATCAACAATCCTAACTTGACCTGAAAACGCGAAAAACCGACCCGATCCCGAAAAAAATTCGCGAAGTTTACCTCATTCTTAAAAAAATATTTATTCAAACAAATTAATATTAATTATTTAATTATTTGCAAAATTTACTGGAAAATAACTGAGTTTTGTCGCGAAAGCCCGATTAAAATCTTCTGTTGTCTTCTAGAAAAGTTGTTTGATGATACTGGCCTTTGAGGGCCCTGTGAAGGCCCCTCAAGGCCTTTGAGATGCAGATGAAATTTCTAAATATATTTGTAGGTCTTCGAGGAACTTTTAAGGCTTCGAAAAGCCTTTAATTTATAGCAAGCCCGAGAGAGATTTTTAAACGATTGAAAGTAATTTATTTTAAAAAACAGTAAAATATCGCCCGTTTTTTAAAGGTTTCGGTTGTATTTCGAATATTCGACGCACGACCCAACTAAAACCACTACAACATGTGCCTTGGAAAATAAAGTACAATAATATGACCTACATCCTGTATTTTTTGGTAAAATCTGTAAAAAATAATTATTTCCAAGCAATAAACAATTAACTTCGAGCGAGTATTACGAAAGGTGCTTGTTTCATAATATTTATTAGGAAGTAATTTAATTAAAAATAATTAACTACGTAGATATACAGGTAGTAAATCATATATAGCAAGTGTGAAATATTTAAATAACATATGTAAAGTACATCGTGCATTATTGCAAAAAGGGATAGAGAAGAAGAGGCACATGTAAATTACTGACCTTGCCTTCTGTAGTTCTCCAGAACCTGCAACAATACAAAAAAAATATTTAGAACACTTCAAACAAATCCACTAAAAATATATCAGCTTCAACAATGAATTAAATATTGAAAGTATTCATTTAAAATTCAACCAACCATTTAGAAAGCTATTTTCGAGCCTACAGCAAACTGCAACGCCTTCCTGAAGACCTGGTGGACTGCTCCTGGTGCACACACTTCGTAGACGACACTTTACACCACTCACTACTCACTAACGAGATTTAATTTCGCGAATAAATCACTGCACTTATTCACAAATACACTACACAACACTGCACTTTTATTTTTAATCGCCAGTCTCGGTTCCGAACGTAATTAAACTGAATTTTGCGGTTCGATTTAGTTTGTTCAAGACAATTTTTTGCTGAATAAAATGATAGTAGTATTGGAAATATATTATTATTACATTTATATATACAGAAAACAAACGTAAAATGTTTAAATTTATATGCATGACAAAATTATGCACTTTTTAAATATGCAATTGAAAATTAGTTTTGGATAAAAATTTACAATTTCTCAAAAAAAAACTCTATGAATAAATAAATCACAGTTTAAACTTACATTTGCATATGATTTTATATTCAAATCTTTAAAATTAAAACATAAAAATGTAATATTTCAACTACATACCTCCCGAATTTATTACGTAAACACCGGTACATACAATCGAGCCCCTCGCGTAATTTTATATATCAAAAAAATATATTTCCAAAATAAATATGTATCAAAATAACTAGAACAATGTCAGAACTTACTAAATCTTCGAAGAAATAATTCACTTCACAATATTTCACTCACTGAACTTAAAACCCGACCGACCATTGTGCCGCAACTAATCACACTGATCTCTGAAATCAAAAATGATATAAAATTGTGGGTGGGGGTCGTGACGTCACGCATGCGCAGTTTTTGGTAAAGGTTGTGACGTCACGCATTCTTCGAATTTTTTTGTTGCTCGAAAATAACCTGGATCTGCAATAGCAGATCTGCCACGCCCAGAATCGAACTGGAGCGGATTTATTGGGTAGCAATGGCTGGATTTTACTAGGGATCTGCAATAGCAGAGCGTTCCAACCCAGAATTGAACTGGGAGGATTTATTGGGTACCTATGGCTTTAATTGTACTAGGGATCTGAAATTGCACTATTTCAGCCCTGAAATAAAAATAGGGGAAATAAAAACATATTTATACATATAAATAATTTATTTTGCACACATAAATAAATATTTATTCAACAATAATACAAAAATATAACATAATATTCATTGATCTTGTTTGATGAACCTGTGAACAGAAAACAACAAAATATTCAACAAAAATAAAATATAATTTGGGGTGAGTTGGTCCCAGCTTCAGAGAACTGAAGCTGGTTAAGCTCTGCAACCGCGGCAAGGTCCACCCCAACTGCAGAGAAAATGTTTGCATCCCCTGGACGCAAACAATGATATGAGTATGAAATGATAAGAATGATCTGGAAAAGAATAAAAGAAAAGAGAAGAAATTGGTGGCCACCAAAGAAAAGAATGAAACACACACATAAAACACAGCTGGCTGCTGTGCTCTGCAACTCAGGATCCCGCATCTGAAAAGAAACAACCAGCCAGTTAGTAAAAGTTTAAAATGTATGTCATCATTTATTGACTTACAAAATGCGAAAACCTGTGGGGCTCTGCAGTTGCAGATCTCTCGACTTGTTGGCAATGTCGAGGGGGTGTCGTCGTCTACGCCAGAAACCTGCGCCCCAAAAAATAAGTCAGACTTTGTCCACGAAAGTAAATAAACAAAAACAGCAAAAAATATAATTTGAAAACGAATTTAAATCACTTTTAATTTTTTCCAATACATTTTATGTACCAAAGTTGATTGCAATAATGTAAAATAAAATATACAATTCCCGAAAATTAAAACAGATATAAATTATCTTTTCTATTATCGAAATATGGCGCTACAAATATTTTTTGGGAATACATAAATACATAAGGACTTTATGTATTGTTACACATGTTTGCCTGATAAATAATAGGGGTACAACTTATTATAATACAAATTATATCAAATAATTTTTATCAGGAAACACAATTTTTTGTTTTGAACCAAAATTAACGAAATTTTATATATCCATATATTTTTTAACGTAGAATCGATTGGTGAAGATCCTGGGTTCGTATCTCTTTTAGTTTGCAACTTTTGTTTATTAAAAATCAATATTTCCGTAACCAATTCAAAAGTAATTAGTTTAATTAAATTCAAAATGCAACAATGACCTGCAGTAAAAATATACAGACATCTACAAAGAATACTAAATTGCAAACTAAATTTACATGTTTTACTTTAAAATAAATTAGAGCAAATAATGTTTCAATCATTTTTAGGGGCATAAATTTTATAGGAAATAAATTGAAATTTTGCTAGACTATCAATAAAATGTTAAGAAATTAAAATATGGATTTTGAATTTGAATATCTTTTTTAGTTTTTAATTTATAGGTCGCCAAAGGTACAAAACATAATAGAAATTATATCAGATACATTATTTAGCGAAACAAAATTTTAAGTTTGCTCTAAAAATTTAATATGTGGACCAATTTTAACGAAATTTTGTATATTTATGTAATTTGGGTCGTAGAATCGATTGGTGAAGGTCCTAGGTTCGTATCATTTTTAGTTTGCAATTTTTGTTTATTAAAAATCAATATTTCGGTAACCAATTCAAAAGTAATTAGTTTAATTAAATTCTTATGCAACGATGACGTGTAGTAAAAATATACAGACATCTACAAAGAATACAAAACTGCAAACTAAATTTACATATGTTTTACTGTAAAATAAACTAGAGCAAATAATGTTTCAATCATTTTTAGGGGCTCAAATTTTACAAGAAATAAATAAAAATTTTTGCTAGTCTATCAATAAAATGTAGAGTAATCAAAATATTGATTTTAAATTTGAATATCGTTTTTAGTTTTTAATTTATAGGTCGTCAAAGGAACAAAACGTAATAGAAATTATATCAGATACATTTTTAACGAAACATAATTTTTAGTTTGTTCTAAAAATTTATTATGTGGGCCAATTTTAACGAAATTTTGTACATTTATGTAATTTAGGTCGTAGAATCGATTGGTGAAGGTCCTGGGTTCGTATCTATTTTAGTTTTCAACTTTTGTTTATTAAAATTCAATAATTCGGTAACCAATTTAAAAAGCAATTAAGTTAATTAAAATGTTGTGCAACTATGACTCGTAGAAAAAATATATAGAAATCTATAAAGAATAGGAAATTTACATATGTTTTATTTTAAAATAAACTAGAGCAAATAATTGTTATAGCAAATCAAATTTGATACGAAAAATGTATTATTTATTTGAATTTGTATCGTTTACAAATCGAGATCGAGCAAGTTTTTGCCGGATGAATCGGCAGTGTTCGAGCTCGCGACCAGCAAAATTATCAAAACTTTTTCAAACGTTTTGATTTTAACCAAATAATTATATTTTTTGTGTTTAATGTTTGGATTGTTGAAGATAAATAATAGAAACTTACCCGCTCTAGCGAGTTCTGGCGCTAGGTGTGATCCACCCCCCTGCAGGTGCACCTGCAGGGGTTCGGCGCGAAGGCTTCACATCCCGCGTTGTCCATCGCTGTTCATCCCCCAGGTCTCTCGTTCGAATCTGCCAACCACACTTGGTTTACCCAGTACTGCCGTCCCTTCCGACACATTTCACCCTTCGCCTTATTAAGAACTGTTACTTGTTGACGACCAACCACCGTAAATAGTCTGGCGGTTGGCCCTTATATCAACGCTGTCCGGCTACTTATAGCCTATGAAACAATTTCACAGTCTTAATCTTAGAACTCTTCGGGCGATGCCCTACTAAGCTCAGTTTTTTCACCGCGCATCCACCGCAACCTGGGCCCAGGTCTTATATACCGATAATACTTAATGATAGCTATTATCTGCGGTGGAGTACGCGGCTACTTCGTAGCGCTGACCTCCGATAATACCGGGGAGGTACGGTCTACGATGTAGGCTACTTCCCGGCTACTTCGCATCATTCCCCAGAGTGAAACTATTCTCTCTATATATATCGGGGAAATCTGTGGTTGCCGGTCGGGACTTACGACAGTACTGGGCTGCAGAGACGGAGAGGCCTGGATCTGCTTGGCTGGAATCGTGCGCTCATCTCGGATCGGCTGGAAACACTTCTTTCTTCACTTGAATTCACATTTCAAACGTATGTGAATTATAAATGACGACGACGTCGACGGTGTGTGTGAACGAAGGAGAAGTACGTGATCACTCACCGAGAGTTCGATGAGCAATGATCCAACATGAACAATTAGTAGCGCTGCTGTACGTCATTCGGACTCTGCGCAGTTCAAACCCAATTAATTTAATTAAAATCTCTGATTCACAAAAGTACATTCAATACAACAATTTTTCCACATAGAAGAATCAAATTATTTTAAATCATGACCACTTTATACATCAACTCCATAATGAGTACAGAATTTATCTCTAGTTTTAATTGAAGTATTTCACTACAAATGTTTATGTTTTTATTGAATCTGTTCAGTACCTCAATTTTTATACAATGATTTCATGCATTCAAACTAGTGATTCAAGTTGAATATTTTAAATAATTCCTATTTGCAATGTACACACTTCGTTACAAGTCCAAATTATTTGGACCAAAAATATGTACAGTCGATGTATCTATTTGTCAACTGTGTAAAGTACAAAGTTTTATAATAAATTTCAAAAAGCGAATTTTGTTTGCAAATTATACTTGAACATAATTTTCAAAGTAGTAAAATGTGTCACTACAATAATGCACATAATTTATGATCTGTGATTGGTAGACACAAATCACTGAGCTCTTCCGCCCGGTTCGGCTTGCCAAGATGTTTAGTAAAAAACTAGGGGCCGTAGAAATGTTTAGACGTTATTTTCGAAATCTGCAGTTTCCAATTCAATACTTTTTGTTCCCGAACACAAAATGAAAACTGTGCAATGAGGTATAAAAATAATAGCCAGCTTGTGTATAATTGTAAGTTGAACCGGATGTGCACTTACGATGTGTGGTGGTCGTGTTTCTTCACCACTTCTGCACATCGAGCACCTGGAGCACCTGACGACGAATGCGATGACAATAAACAATTCATCTACTCGCACTAGAGGTGTCACCGTGCATCTCGGAGGATGGTATGTAGCCGGAAGTTGAGACGGCCCACTGATACCAGCCAGCGCCAGCTGCAGCGTCATATTCCGGAAATGCCAGTAATCGGTCGCGGTGACGAATAACTTCCGGCCTGCAAAGTGATTCTTTATAACATTGTTAAAAGTGTTTAGTGTTGAATGGATGTCATACCTGGAGGTTCTCGCAGATGACGACCCTCTTGGTCGTCTTCGTCGCTCAAGCTGGCATGCACTGGTCATGGCGTCCAACGAGGCAAAGTTCGGTACCGTTGAGGTGGTGTATGTGGTGCCGTGGGTTGTTGGAGGTGGGTTCGAGCCATGCGCGCTTCCAACGAGGTGGTGTTGTGTTGGAGCTGGCTTTACGCCACCAACATGTCATTTTAATAATAAATATTTATTTTATGGTTTATTATATTACATTAATATTTATTAGTTTTAAACTTATTTAAATATTCAAATACATTTATTTATTAGTAGAAAAATAACGATAGCAGGACAAGCAGAAGATGATACATCAGCAGAAGATGGTTCCGAGTCCATGGAGGCTTTATTTAAACATACAAATTTTAGAAACAACTTTATTTTTAATGCTTTTTATAAGCTTGAATTGTTGGCTGAAAATTCAAATTTCTAACTTTGCATCCGGGGAGCAGAGCACTCGGATAAGAAGATGAATTTGCCCATCTTTGCTATCGTTGGCAACAAGAGGGATTTTTTTGATATAAATTTTAAAAATCCGATTTAAATCAATTAAATCGATTTTTTTAATTTAAAAAATCGGGTTTTTTTACAACCCTATTATCTAGTCATAGTAAATAATGCAATAGGACACAATACACATTATTATTTTTTATTGAATTGAACAATGATACAAATATAAAAATGTTCTTGTTAACAATCACATAGAGGAAGGAAATCTGGAATATTCGGGAATCGATTGATTCGGCCAATGAGTATTCTGGCAAAGAAAATTCTGTTTTTGAATTTTTGGGTGCTGAGGAGGCACCCAGGTACCTACATAAACGTAAGAAGTACATAACGTCATTTCGAACACTCAACTTTACGTTTACGTATCTTCCTATGTAGTTCTTATGCTTAATGCTCATTGTGAATTAGTTTATTACACCAAGTAATAATTAATTTTAAAATTAATTAAATCTATAATTCAGGTTGTATATTAATAAAAATGATTATAAAAATGAATTTTAATATGTTTCACTCTGTTCACTATTACATAGCTGTGAATGCATGATTGTTTGAAAGTACATGATAGATAAACATTGCATTGTATTAGTTATGTCGGGGTGGAGTTGTGTTTGGTGGGCGGGGGCGGCGACGAGGCGGCGGCGGCGTGGCCCAGCTCGCCCGACTCCAGCTGCTTCAGCAGGCGGAAGAGCGCGGCCGCCTCGCGGATCCGACTGAACTCGATGCAGAACGCTTGCACTTCGATGAACAGCTCTTGCACGTTGATGATCTTGTTGCGGATGAGCGACTGCAGGAAGACGCACACGAGCCGCACCAGCCGGTTCTGCATGTAGCGGTCCTTGATGGTTTCGCACGTGGAAATGCAGTTCGAGATGTACAGGTGCACGAACTCCGTGGGCAGGTCCACGGTGGTCGTCAGCCGGTTCACGACCTCCATCGAGTGCAGCGACATCTCCATGTTGACCAGCACGCTGAAGTACTCGGTGATCTGTTTGGACTGCATGAGCTTGAGCAGCACCTCGATGGCGATGAGCGGGTTGTTCTCCACGAGGTCGGGCAGCTTGGTGGGCGTGAGACCGATGTGATACACGAGCTTAGCGTCCGCGTCCAGCTCGTGCAGGAGGTGCTGCTGCTGTTGGAGTGTGAGTGAGCCAGCATACGCCCGCGCGAGCAGCCTCCTCGCCTCCTGGCCCGCGCCGTGCGCCACGCACAGCGCGGCGTCGTATCCCGGTAAGTGCACCGGCTCGCCGCGGCCCGAGCAGTCCAGCCACACCAGCTCGTCGAGCGCGCTGTGCAGCGGCGGGGCTAGTGTCACTAGCTCGGGTCGAAGCGGCCGCGTTGCGGGGCCCAACAGGGCAGCTAGCATGTCTGTGGGCACAGCCTGCTCTGTTACCGCGCCGGAGGTCTCTGCATCTGCTAGGACGCCGCACAGCCCTGCGCGGCCCGCTGCTGGTCGCTCGGAGCTCCGCTGCGCTAGTGCCAACTGCAAAGCAGTGAGTTCTGCGGGGCCGGCGCCTCCTGCCTCTGACAGTAGCAACTGCTTGGCAGTTTTCTTCAATAATCCATCCTTATTTCCACTAGAGTTCATTAATTGCATGAGCACTTTTTTCTCAGCTGGAGACAGCGATGGCAGTTGACCTGTTATCGAGTTTTGTTCATGTGGATGCTGTCAATACTGTGTTATTAGTTTTATGATTATTTACATGTTTAATACACTTTCTTTACCAATAAATGTAAAAACACCGTTGAAAAAGGATTACTCATCAAAGGTTCGCCTTTATACAATTCGAGTAACAGCGTTAACGCTGCAATACGTTGTGTAGATTGTGCCAATAGATCAGTCTGTTGTAATAGTAACACCAATGCACTCCCAACTGCAATTAAACATTATAACCTATATGAATTGACAATTTTAGA
Source organism: Poecilus cupreus (assembly GCA_963942605.1). NCBI lineage: Eukaryota > Metazoa > Arthropoda > Insecta > Coleoptera > Carabidae > Poecilus > Poecilus cupreus. Next base: position 12,654,666 of record OZ012727.1, read on the forward strand.
TTATCGATATCTACCTTTAAACAAATCATGTTTGTTGAAAACATGGTGCAGTTGAATAACAAGAGCATCCAAAGTTAATGATTCTACATTTGATTCCGATAAAAGACTGAAACCAAAAATATGTACATATTTCTATTAGCACGTATTTACTCAAAACACACTTACTTGACTAATGTAGTACATTCCCTTGCTGTTAATGCCATGATTCATATCTACTATTTAAATCATTGAAAATAGATTTTTATGATCATTCAATATTTACATTCAGTATATTTATATGGAATAACTATTCATTTAAATAGCTATACGGGAACACGTGACCTCAAACATCTGTTTGACTAACTGTCAGTGGAGATTTTTAGTAAATTTATTTGCTCGTTTTAATTATTTTTTTAAAGGTTTTATTTTAATATTTTGTGTACTTGTGATTATAGTTTGTGCGTTGTGGTACCAAGTGTAAAAATAAAATTTAATTATTTCATTCTGTGCTGTTTTCGTAGTACCACACCATTTCTCACTGACAGTGACAGTTCATGATAAATACCAACATAAAAATAAAAATTTTACTAAAAATATAAAACCGGATTTATGCAGCCATTTACATTTAATTTTCATTTACTGCTTAATTTAAATATTTAATGTAATAAAATACAAAATCGGGTATTATATAAGCATGTTATCATTTTTTCATTTATGTTAAAGTCTCTCCTTTGGTAACCTAAAAAATGTAAATATGTGAACAAATCTAAATTACATTAAAATAATATTACTCACACATGCTTCCAGATAATCAATTTTTCGTTCCAGAGTTGTCAATTTTTCATTTAACACAGCAAGCTTAGAACGACAAGATAAATCTGAAAATAGAGAAGTATAAGAATGACATATTTAATTATCCAAATATATTGTTACCAAATGAATTTAAAAAGTCTGTAATTTTTTTAATACTGATTGTTATAACTTCAATATACTCTCGATTAGCCCAATCCTGTTGAATTTGTTTCTGAATTGCTTCTCTGTGAGGTGCGGCCATCTTAATTAATTTGCATTCACCCAAAAGCAATTTTTATCACGACATACAATTACTATTTTGTATGTTGCCTTGAATAATACACTTATATACAAGTACTTATGTTTGTCTATCAGAGCAAAACAATAAATTAATACTTGGTTCACAAATTTGTATGTGTAATCAACTTCCTCTCTCAGATGACAGCTGACCGTCATTCATACTATACATAACCACAATCCACAAAAGCACGTGTATATTTATGACAAAAATAAATCAGTGGAAATTTGTTATACAGTGTAAAAGTAAGTAATACTTTATAATTGCTGCTCACTATGTTCTATTTGTAATATGTTTTAGATGCAAGAAAATATTATTCTGAAACGAGCTGCCAACAATGAATTGAATGAGAATAATAAAAAACTAAAACAAAATGTAGAAAATGATACGAAAATATCGAAAAGTGACTTATACAAGCCACCAACAGTAGAAGAATTGAATCAGTTAAGAGAGACTGAAATTTTATTTAATTCCAATTTGTTTCGATTGCAAACTGAAGAGCTAGTTAGAGAAGTATCTTTAAAAGTAAAACGAAAAAGAGAGATTAACTCTTGGCTAGAAAAGTTTGAAAACTATAGTAATAATTTACCTGAATATGACAATTTACATTTATCTGATTTTGATGCATGTTTAGATCAAATAAAACATGTGAAACTAAAAGGTATGGTTAAAAAAATTGCTGAAAATAAACCATTGTCTTTAAAAACAGATCAAGATGCTCCAGTAAAATTATTAAAGCCACGTCGGGTTCAAGTAGTGGGTCTTTATCCTTTGGATGCTACAATCGGACCAACAGCTCATGTAACAGTGAACGTTGTAATGCCAAGAAGTTGTTTTCTTAAAAAAGATTATTTAAACGCACGATACTTGATCAAGAGGTCAATATATTTAAGTTATATAGGTACACATTTAAAAGAAACTGACTCAACTATCAATGTGTCATACACTTACTTAAATGGAAACCACTTTCATCCCATCCTGCAGATAGAGACGAGCGAAGTAAAGAAATGCGTGTTTGAAGTGTTATTGTCACCCGAAGAGGACATATTTAAACCATCACGCTTCACAAGCGACAAAAACAATGTGCGCTGGTCGTACTGGGCCAAAGTGCTCGGCGTTGAAAGTGCGGAGCTCGAGCCGTGTCCCCCCACACCGTGGTACAATGCAGTTGTGGGCTACGATGTCACGCTAGCAACTAGAGACACGTGGACTCGAGAGGTGCTTCAGGGGCAGGCGGGGGCACGTGATGCACTGATGCTGCTGGCTGTGTGGCTGCGCCAACGGGAGCTACACGCGGCAGAGTTCCTACTGCTGGGGCTGGTCGCGCACCTCGCAGCCACGGCTCGTCTCAACCGGCACATGTCGTCGTATCAGGCGGTGCGCCAGGTGTGGGTGTACGTATCCACGTGGGACATAACAAGTGGCCTGGTGGTCCAACACTGTGACCTCGCTGCCCATTTACCCTCGTCGCTCCTCCATCGGGTGCAGCACGAAGCTCGAGTGGCGCTGCAGCATCTCGATGCCGCCGACTTGCACGCCTTTCAGCAACTCTTCATCACCAAAATGCCTTCCTGTATGCAGTACGATGCCCTCATCAACATTTATAATTCGCCGCAGTTAGACACTGTTTACAATGAGATGGACGACAAGATAAAGTTGGACTACCTCACTTACAAATACCCGTTGATAGTGAACCAGCTGACTGAGACCCTCCGGACTGGCTTAACAGACAGAATCACTTGTATCGTGGCGCTGCCCCAAAACATCGCGGTTTGGGATATCCAGAGCAACGCACCCACGGAGGATGAGGATACGCTCTACGTAAGTTTCGGTCTACGCTTTGACCCCGCAAACATGTTCCGTGTAGTAGACAAGGGCCCCGAAGCCTACGACCCGCAAGCTCCTACTTTCAGAAACTTCTGGGGTGACAAGGCGGAACTTCGGAGGTTTAAGGACGGTTCTATCTCGGAAGCTGTGTACTGGCCAGCAAACTACATCCGGGAAAAACGGAATATTTCTAAAAATATCATTGAATACGTGTTGAGAGATAAATATAAAATAGAAAATTACAACATAGTGTATGAGCAGTGCGAGAGTATCCTGGAGTCAAATGGTTTGCGAATGGAGGAGGGAAACCTGCGGGTGGTGACAGAGTTTGATATATTGGCGAAAAAGTTGCGCGAGCTGCAGTTGCCGCTCAGCATCTCGTCAGTGGCTGGTGTTTCGGCGGCGTTCAGCCACTCGGACTCGTTCCCGCCCGCACCGACCAACCACCAAACCAACACCAAGACCACGTACGAGTGGAACAACGGCGCGATGCTCAAGGATAAACTACCGTTGAAGGTAGCGCCCACGTTTGTAGCTCCCGTTCAAGCCATCATACAAATGGGTAACAAATTCAACATGATCCATTCTTACAATGTTCTAATAAATGTCTTCTTCAACAGTACATCATTCAAAGTGGCCAAGTGATCTGGGAGCGATGCGAGCATTGCGTGGAGCCCTATTACTGCAGGCGGCCGATCAGCTTCGACGTAGTGGGATGGCATGTGCGGTGGGCCCCGCTGGGAACCTGGACGTGTCGTGCGGCGGGCTAGTGACACGTCTGGAACTGCACCACCCCCGCGAGCTCGTTCTACTGGAGCCAGCGATTGCAGAGGAGCGCCGGTTGCGCTGTGAGCTGCTGCCGCGGCTGCGTGGAGCTCTGGCCGGGTTGCACGCGCGCCACCCTGCCCTGGGCCCGGCCGCAGCGCTCGCACGCCGCTGGGTCCGCGCACAACTCCTCGACTTGCCCGATGCCGTCGCCGAACTGCTCTGTGCCCACGCCTTCCTTCCGCTGGACGATGCGGGTGGCGGTGTGCCTGCGCTGCCCCAGCGCGCGTTCCTGCACTTTCTAGCGCTTGTGTCTCGGCACGCGTGGACAACGGAGCCTCTACTGCTGGACTGGAGTGAAGAACTAAGCGCAGAGCAGCGTGAAGAGCTGCAAGCGGCGTTCAACGACAACCGGGATTCGTTCCCGGCGCTGTGTGTGCTCACTCCGTGGGACACAACGTCGCGCGTGTCTGCCGCGGGACCCACCACGCCAGAACTACAACGCCTGCGCCTGCTCGCTGCTGGAGCCCTGCAGTACATTGAGCAGCATCAGCATGCCCGCAAGCTGTTTGCTTCCGAGGCTCTCTTCAAACCCAACCTCGCTGGATATCATGTGCTCATCCACCTGCTGCCACTGCTTAACGCTCGGAGATACGAGGCGCTTCACCCGGACTTGAGGAGTCTTAGTGATGCACCCAACTACGACGCAAGTTTGCCCAACAAAATGCCCATTGTTGGGTTCAATCCAGTCGAACTATATTTGCAACAACTTCGAGTAAGAACTATACCAAATGGGTCACAATGTATATAATATATAATTTCAATTTTTAGGAAAACTACAATGATTTTGCGGTGTTTTTCCACGATATTCATGGAGGTGATGTTATAGCAGTTTTATGGAAACCTATTATTTTGGAAAAATTTGATTTTAAGGTGAGACAAACTATTGTAGGAAGTATTTCATAACATTAAAGTAATTATTTGATTTTCAGATTTCCCAAGTCGGCGGCATGAAGTTGTTGCAGAAAGAACAAAAATTGCAAGTAAATACTGACGCAATTATTGAAGATTTTTATATATTAGGAGAAGGAATTGTAAAAAATATAGAAGTAAAATAATAGTTGTAATAAAGTTAATACAATAAATAATTTGTAGTATATTTGGTGGTCGTATATTGATTGTGTCGATAGAGGCGCAAGTGTCGCGTGTTGTATTGATCGGTGCGGCATGTGAGCGAGCCATGGTCACATTCCACAGTGAGCACGATGTGTAGTGGCGTGGATGGTATGTTACGATGCCACGCAAGATTCGGCTGAGCGCGCTGTGGGCTAGCAGCGAGGACGTGCGCCACGGCCTGGCCGAGCTCAGCGCACACGGCCCCACGGTGCGCGGCTGGCAGTCCGAGCGCTGCCCCACGTACCCGCAGGAACTTGTGCTCCGGCTCGAGACTCGAGCTCGCCTCGACAAAATCCAGGTGCTCGTGCATCAGTTTCTCATTTGTGAGTAGGAAAATAAATTCAAACGAAATGAGAAACTATATCTGGTATGTTTAGCTGAGAAATTGGAGCTATGGCTGAGCGACGACGACGTCTTAACGCCACTTGGTTCGTTGACGTGGGACTACCTGGGTTACATTACACTATCCGACAACCAGAGCACGGGCTTCAAATCCCGCGAGCTCAAGTCGGTGAGCGTGCCGGGTGTAGGTGCCACGCACATCAAGATCGTACTCAGCAAGAACCATGCAAATGCGTACAACATCCACAACCAGGTGAGTCTCATCGCCGTCAACACTCTAGGTACTCCGCTCGACGACCAAGACACCGACCCCGAGTATTCATCTCCGTACGATGATCTCGCCTTCGAGATGTATGTCGACCCAGAGGTTGCTGATCTCATTCGAGACATGGAGGTCAAGAAACACACCGCCGTCAAAAGTGAGTACATTTGTGTAAATCTCATAATAAATTACTATTTAATCGTATTTATTCGTAGATGAGCGATTCGAGTACGCACGTAAGCTGAAGCACGCAATGGAACAACTTCGCACGGCCGGCGAGCGACTCAGCAAGTACGAATTAGAAAAGCGTCACGCAATCGAAGTAGAGGACTACGCGCGCGCACGACTGAAGAAATCACAGATGGAGGAATTTCGTCGCGGAATGTACGTCCAGCTTGCAGTGGAACGGTTGCTGGAGGCGAGCGGCACGTCGCCTAAGAATGACGAGTGCGATGGAGACACCGATCAGCTCAAAGTGCCGCAGCCCAAGGAACGATCTGGGTCTCCGCAGCAGGCCTCACCCCTCCACAGCACCAGGCCTCGATCACCGCACGCACCCGAGTCCAGTAGTCCACCCCAACAACGTACTGGTTCCTTCCGGAGGCGCAACAAGTCCGCAGGCGCCATCGTCAAGTCCTCATACGAGGCGTACGAGGAACGTGCACTGCCAGCGCTGCGTCACTCACAAACTAACGAATTCCTCCGTGAGTGTCAACTAGAGCCGGATGTTAAAACCGCCTCGAAACTTACCGAGCGGGAGAAGAAACAAGCCGCGTTGCCCATCCTCGTGTTCGGAACAGATTTGGTGGAGAGGTTCTATTCGAAACAATACTCGGACAAGGAGGAGGGCCTGGCAAGGTTGAGGGATGAGCTGCGAGCGCACTCGGCTGCAAGTCTTCACACAGCGAATAAGACGGCCAGGGCGGCGGTGTTTTTACTGCACCGCGCGTTACGCGACAAGGTAATGCATACAATACGTTATCATGTGTTTCTCTCACATTTTCATTGACAGGTGTTTAGCGTGTACTCGTTAGCGAACGAGGTTATCCGTTTGTTGTTCGCCGAGTTTGTCCCGGGGCGCGTGTCAGCAGCTGAAGTAGCCCGATGCGTGGACCGCCTGCTGCCCGAGCTGCTGGCCAAGGCCGGTGACCAGGCTGCGCGGATACACCACATGGCTGTGCACACCATTCTCAGCGTGGCCGAGTGTCGCGCTGTGGCTGACCTGCACCAGATCCCGGTGCAGCTGTCGCGCCCTGTGTCCGGCAGCACTCATCCCCGACTAGCTCTCTCGCGGCTAGAGATGGTGGAACAGCTGGTGATGTCTCGCGGCATCTCCTCGGACAAGCAGAGCGGGTTGACGTGCCGCACGCTAGCCGAGTGTGGCGTGAGTGGTCTGCATCACCCAGCGGAGCCGGTGCGCAAGGCAGCGGAGCGCGTCCTCGTGCATGTGTACCGGGTCAACCCTCGACTAGTGCGCAAGCAGCTCCCGCCGGACGATGACATCACGCGGAGGAACCTCCTCTACAGACAGCTGTTCCATGAGTTTGATAAGATTGATGTGCAGCGCAAAAAGACACTGTTAGAGCGGAACAGACTAATACAGCAGTTGTCAGTTGGCAGTGCACAGGTATAATGATCAATCCCGGATTACACAGTCTAGTAATATTTCACTTTGTAGGAATGTATTAGCCCGGAGCCAGTGCCGCCCGTTGTCACGAACACTGTGGAGCACCACAGCATTGGTGATAGCAACAAGACACCACTACAAAACGGTAACGGCAGCGACGCCAATAGCTCGACATCAGTGAGCGGCAGCGGCGTGTCATCGCCAGGAGCTGGTGAAGTCGTCTCCACCACTGAACGCCGCTGTATCTTTTGCCTGGCTGCCGTGGCCGGTGTCTCTGACAACGCTTTAAACGTCCACTACTGGCGTCGGTGTCCCATGCTCACACGATGTGCGCACTGCAGTCAGGTACGATCTTATTTTTATATTCATAAACAACCAACCGTGTTTTTACAAAATGATTGTTCATTTAGGTAGTCGAAGTATCAACACTAACCGTCCACCTGGCGAGCGAGTGTGAGCGTCGCGCCGGTCTAACTCTGTGCGCGACCTGCGGGGAGGTGGAGCCGCACCTGGGGCCGTGCACCGAGGTGGCGGAGGGCCACGTGCGGTGTCCACTGTGCCGGACGATGTTCGAAGACGGCGAGGCGTGCTGGCGGGCGCACCTCATGGGCGACCAGGCCTGTCCTAAGAACACGCGCTACCACCACAAGCAGGTTAAGATACAGACGTAGTGCCTACAGGTTCCATGTTGCCTACTGCAAGTCAATCCGGTGCGTCTGGCGCACGAATTTTATTCGAAATCATAGAAAAATATAACGAGTAGGTGCCATTTATACTGACGATATTAAATATTCTATCATATTTTATAGTTTTTAAATAATTATGAATTTTATAGAAATTAAATAACAATGAACTGTGTATAGTTATTAACGAAATATGTCTGGAAAATAAAAATACTTTCCACACATATTACGTACTCCATTTTTTCTACGACCGTACTTGCGAAAAAATATGAGTTAAATAAAATGTATTGAGTGTTAAAAAATCTATTTTCTGCATGGTTGTAGAAAAAAATACGGTTGTAGAAAAAAAAAAATCAAATAAATGTACAATTTTGACTGAGATTGAATTTTACTAGGAATAAAATAATCAGTAGTTATATCCCAAGTGCATGATAAATATTCTGATTGTATCTGCCATGCACGAGGGATATATTAGACGAATATTTCTCGAGAAAGATTCCAGTCATTATTTTAAATTATTGAACATATATTTATTTTAATCTGTCACACAAACGTCAGACTTTGATAAATGTCATTTGTCAAATTACGTTAAAAATGAGTCGTCAGCGGTTTGAAAGTAATCCTTTTAAAAATATTACCCCTTTTGTTCTTTTAAAACGAAGAAATTAAACTATTCCTCATTGTGTTAACAATTATTATAAATATTCGGGTATCGCACTTGTGCAAATACTCGATATGCAAAATATTCACTGTATTCGATTGTCATTGGTGGAAATTCAGAAAATACTGTAATGTGATTGGTTGAAATTTTTCGAGGGAAATATTCATGGATAATGGTAAGTTAGATAGTTCGAATCCAATTCGTGTCCCAAATGCGAGTGGCAAAGCCAGAGAAAAGTCAAGTAGCCAAAAGGTGATACACGTATTTTGATATAAGTACCCTGAATGTTCTCACGTGAGTTACCAAGCAACGCGCGTCTGATTTCGTTGTCCACTGCGGCCGTCCTACCCAACTCAACCCAACCCACTCTTTGTTTGTGTAAGGAGAGGTCCTCATGTTATCTAGTTCTGTATGTGCATGTTTTATAACCGTATATTTCATTGTAAAAGCTCTTATTTTTAAATAAACATTTGTCAACACAACATAAAGAGTGTCTTAATTATTATCTTTCCTCAGTGTCCTCTTTCTCCTGTTCTTCCACCTGCGTGTCTTCGGAAGGTGCCTCAACATCATTCTCGACAGCTTTCTGAAATTTATTAACATCAAACCGAGAGAAATCCCCTCCTAAAAGTCGCAGATAATGCGCAGCATTGAAATCAGTAACATAACATCGTAAAGTGCTAGTTCCACGCCATCCACTGATCCGCAACCGCAGACCATCCGGTTCCTGGTATCTCAAAACACAACTTCCAGGAGTTAGCGCAGTCGCTTGTTCTTGTAACTTCTCGGACAAGCTGGTGATGGCTGGCGCCTGCTGTGGATCCGTATTAGCCAGCAGAAGAAGCAAGTCTTCTCTGTCGACGTCCAGGATGCGGCCTCGAAGATGCCCTACCACGCTGTCGAGGCCCTCGTGAGCTATCCGGAACGCGCATTTCATGTTCCGGTTGTCGCAGCGGACGAACGTCTTCACGCCGGTGTTGATGAATTTAATGACGGCTTGGTTCTCAGTGACAAGGTTTCGAACTGCTGGTGAACACAAGTAGATGTTCTTCTTCTTGCCCACGTGACAGCGAGTTAGTAAACAGCGAGCGTCGAACTCGTCGCCCACATTGTAGAAGTCCTTGATGCTGCTCCAGACTTCCTCGTTCTCTTTGAAGAATACGAATGGGTCCTCTTTGTATCCGGTGAGTTTTTGTTTTTGACGTGAGGTCATTTTCATCCGTTTCGTGGGTTTGGGATCTTCTTCGCCGCCGGAAGAACCTTCTGCTGCTGCTATCTCGCCGCTCTCTTCGTCAGATTCTTTTTTGTTTACAATCGGAGCATTTTTTTCTAAAACAGCCACGAAGAACGCTCCAGTGTCCTGGTAGTGCGGAAATACTCTCATACTAAAATAAAAAAGAAATTAATGGAGAATATTGTCAATAGTTATATCACGAGTGCTAAGAATTTAATCGATTAAATTTGACATGCAAAAAAATTTGCTTAAAAAGTGTTTGAGTACACAATAATTTGAAAAAATCCCGAAACCGTAGATCGAGGGATTTTATCTTAAATTATTATGTACGATAAAATTTTATAAATAAGCTAGACATCAAATTCAATTGATTCAATTTTTAGCACGAGGGGTATATGTCAAAATTATTTCATGAATTTATAGTATAAACTTTAATTTTTGGCGATGAAACGGGCCCATAAACCAATTTTTTTTAAAAAAAATTTATGAAACTTTATTAGAATATATGACGATCAGCGAAAACCCGATGTGAAAATTTCATATATTACCCGAGAAATGAATTTTCAAAGTTTGTGTGACGTTTGTGACGTCACAGGTACTGGCTCCAGTGGCACTAAATCAACGATTTTCCATGATAGTAGATATTATAGATTTTTTTAATATAAAAATAATATTTTCATATTATAAGTCTTAATTTACAACCAGTGGCGTCTCGTGGATTTTATAAAAAGGCAAGCAATGACAAATGGAAGTAAAAAAAATTGTGAAAAATAATGTAAATATCTTATTGCATTTTTAACAATAGTTGTTAATAACTTCATACGAGGAACAGATCTACCACTTGGAATGAAAGCTTTTTCTTCAACTTCCGAAATGTTTTTCTAGCAAGTTTTTTTTATTGCACAAATGTCGTTCATTCTACAAAAATACAAGGTTTATTTTTACTTTCAAAATTTATTTATAACAAATTTAATGCAGCAATATACCTTGTAAATAAAATTTACTTCTATTCTGTCCTTTCTTAATTTTTAGTAGTAAATTATCTTCATAGAAGCACTTTAAAAACTGCTTTCAACTGAGCGTTTACGGCGCATTATTTCCAGTTTAGAAAGCTACATGTTCGACAATGTTCGGTATGCTGTAGGCATGGGCGGCGAAAGCACTCGAAGTAGTGCTTGCAGGTTTTGAACAACAGGTTAAGATCCTAATAGTTCGTATGTCATTAAATGTACTCGTACTACATTAGCGGTGCAGTAGGCAATCTTAAACATAAATGTGTATTTCTGTTTGCTTTTAAGTTTCGAAATACTAAAATTCTAAATAAATAATTATAAATAAATATATTGTTGAAATATATTAAAAATTATAAAATGTGAAGGCAAGCACTGCTTGCCTTGCTTGCATGGAGAAGACGCCACTGTTTACAACAATTAAACTTATTATAAACTAAGACTAAATTCCTTTGACAACTTTAAGAGTATTTTACTTGATATTCGAGTAAATAACAACAAAAGTTTGAGAACAGTGGCGCTAGTAGTGATGTAACCTAACCTCAACACACAATTTTAATCAATAGATTTTCAACACAGCACAATAAAACAGTAAAATTATGAAACAAGTAATAGAAGCTCAACAAATATAATCTTAAATACCAACAAACAAAAATATGAAATGACATTTCGTAGTTCTATTTTAGCCCACAATAGGCGTTAGGCGCAGCGGCAGACGCGCGATTTGCAATTTTCATATATCTGGCCAATAGCACAATGCAAATACCTGTGACGTCAAAATATGTTTAATTCGTTATATCGCTTTACTGCAAAATATTTAAAAGAAAAAAATACTTTACTACTAATTATTGCATAAGTGTTACACGATTTTGATATAAATTTGTCATATTTCGTTTATGGTTTATGCGCCCATTGTACTAAAACGTTGATTTTGACACTTTTTCACATAAATAAATCGGTACACACTAAAACAAAAGGCACCATAAAATTTTGTTATTATATTGTAACTGTAGCAAATTGTTTGTTTTTGTTTTTACTTGTCAAATAAATGTCAAAAATTAATAAATAAAAATAGCTTGAAATGAATAATTCAGCATGTTTAAAGATATAGAATACCAGTAAAGGTAAAGAACATGTAAGTATCTTGCTTCTGCAACTAATTATCCGCTTAAATATGCCTTCAAAATGATCAAAATTTGCATATAAAAGCTAGCTTCAATTTAATCACTTATCTAAAATGTACAGCAATGAAAAATGAAATATTCTGATTGGTCAAATTTGTAATGAGTGCAATAACCCTAATTAAAATATCTTACCATTTATGCAGCTCTAATTTGTCGAGATCCTCCGGTTTCGGAGGAAACATCTGCGGTCGGATGGTAGTCTTCCACTTATCGTCTACTTCTTCAAATGAGGTATAAAAGTCAAGATTCCGCGATGCAACGAGCCAGGAAGTCATGCCGGGGGCGTAGCGCAGCCCCTGCACGAGGCCAGAGGCGTCCACGAGCCGCAGAGCCCCACCGCAATGCTGGAGCAGGCGAGCCACGACCGCCTCGTTCTCTACGGGGTTCAACGAACACGTCGAGTACACCAGCCGGCCACCCACTGACAGGAGCTCCGCCCCACGTCGTGCGATACGAAACTGGACGCCATGTTGATTGAGGCCATTCGCCGGGGTCCATTTCATCCAAATGTCTGGATTTTTGCGGAGAGTGCCATCGCCGCTGCATGGCACATCGCATAACACTCGGTCAAACTGAACTTTTTCACCGTCGCCAAGCGTCATATTCGGTAAGAATTGAGAATTGTGATTGATGATTGCAATGCAAGGCGAGTTCAACCTCTTCGCTTGGTGCACCAACATATAACACCGATTGTTGTCGATGTCATTGGCCACAACGAAGCCAGTCGGAGTTCCTGTCTCATCTGCGTCAGAATGGAGCAGTTCAATGAGTTGGGCTGTCTTAGAACCGGGCGCGGCACACATGTCCAATACACGATGATGCGGTTGTACGTCTAAAACTATCGGAGGAATCATGCTCACAGTTTCCTGTCGACTGATCGTCCCGTTCTCCGTTTCACTAATTAAAAAATTATGTAAACGATAATATGCTTCATTCCTTCGTATGTCTTTCCGTGTGAGGCCCAACTGCCAGGCGAGTCTGTTTGGATACCACGGCAATGGAAAGAAACCATCAACTTTCTCAGCCGGAGCCTGTTTCTTACATTCATTTATGTATTTATTTTCAACTATATTTAACAAGGCTCTGGCTTCTGTCTTAGAAGCTGTTATTCGAAATGTCGATGGTAAATCGGTTTTAATTGCTTGTAAAAATTCATCCCAGTCATCTTTACAAATTTCTTGTTTCTAATATAAAAAATAAATATCGTCATATAATGTAATGATTGTATGTTAAATTGTACCTTGTAGTATGTAACAAAAGCATCATTTTCTCTTACAATGTCTTGATAGGGTTTTCTTTCATCCTTATTCGTTTTCTGAATATCTACCTACAATTAATAAATACGTGTAACGTGTTTAATTTTTTCTTACAGTAAAATCTACCCCATTTCTGCTATTCTCAGCAAAATGTGGTCGGCGATTCCGCGCACGTCCTCTTCTACCCATTATTTCTTATGATTAATTATATTAAAATTTAGAAAATATTTATCACACGTGTAAATATATAAAGTAAGGTTATCCGTTACAAAATGACAACAGATGTCAAGAATCAGAGTTCCAACTGCTTTTCTAAAAATATCAGGCATACCAATTGATATAGGAAATTCAAATTTAAAATTTCTTTGACCATGATCCATGATCATGTTTTTATTGGTTTTTTGTCGTTTAATACTTTTCAAAAACTAAATTTTGTTATTATATTTTGTTATACATATTTCCTAATATTCTGCAATCATGTCGTTTAATCAAATATACTCAAAGATTACACTTTTAGTCACTTATTTACTTTAATTAGTTGGTTTTCATAATAATCACGCATAATGACGTGTTAGATGAATATTTACACGTTTCTACATCTTATTTACAACAGTTCACATTTTGTGTTTCTGTTATAAACAGATTAAATGTCTCTGTGTTTATCTTGTGACAGTAATTTACAGTACTCTTATTAAGAATGGATTTTTCCAGACAAAGCTATTTACAAGTCCTAATCACCCGTTATTATACAAATTTTTGTTGAAATATGTATTATAATAGTTGCGCCACTGTTTACTTCTCGCAATTACTAGCATTTAATATAGTTTTAAACTAATCATCATTAATATATTTTTTAAATTTAAATATAGTAACTGCTTATAACAATTGTTATATTAAATAGATATTTTCAATTTACTTTATGAGTTTTTCATAAAGAATTATATTGTATGTAAAACGCTTTAAACATAACAATGAATATACAATTATTGAAGTTATTTGTCTATTACCCCTTGGGTACGTACGGCAATGGTATTGCTCTGGATTGTAGGTGTTAATGATAAGAGTATCTGACGTCACTACACAGACCTAACTAAGTATTTAAGCGCACCTGAGCACGTATACGTGTCATTACACACTGAGTACATAGAGAGGTGTGACATACACATATAACATCAGTAGCAATCCCTGAAGATGACCTGCAGGTCCACGCTACAGACACAGGTGAGGTAGGCGTAGAGCCGTATTCAGTAACCAGGTAACAAGCACGTTATATAAATTCTAAAGCCGCGTTAACTTGATAACTAATACAGGTACCTATCAATCATGATAATTAACAAGTATTTGTTATATTATTGTAAAGTACGTAAGTAGTTTACATCATTTACCAATAATAAAATTATTTGCGCCTATCCGCGTAATTTTTGTGAAACAATTTATCCTTATCGATTACTGTTATCATCAAATATAATTTCGTATATTGGAAAAAACCTATTAATTTTTTTTTTTTGTTAATTTTCAATAAATAACTTTGTGGCCGAATATAATTTTTTAACAAGTACGCAAACTGCTGTCTTATTTTTAATATGACACATGATGAGTCACGTTAAAAAATACTAAATGGTTTTTTTTTATCGTACTAGTAAATTTATTGGTACTTTTAATATAATAGATTTTTATTGTAGTGTATGTTGAACGATTTTTTAAAGTTTTAAACGATACCACTATATCGCGGGAAAAACCTAATTAACATTTATTAATTTTATTGTCTGTTGTTGTTAAATTTCCAGTGTAAATGGCTAATTTTATTTTCTAAACTGAATGCAAAACGTGAGCAATAATAATTAATCGCAAAATGTTTGTATGCATGAACAGGACGCTATTGGTAAACACACACACACATACATTCTAATTTAATTTGTTATAATTCAAAGGCAAACAAAACAATTCAAATGAATTATTTTTATCATAGTTAAATCGTGGAGCAAACAATATTTAATTTAGATCAGGTGGAACAGAGGGAAAATTGAGGCGCTGAGAGATAACAGAACCGAGCGTGTCGTGTTATCTGCACTAACACATGAACTAGAACGCACACAGGTATCATGTAGGCCGTGTGGTAATTTCAAGTGCAAATAACAGAGCGGAGCGCGGACGTATTTGAAAATTAATGATAATTACAGTGCCACGGATTTAACGTTTAGATGTTTGCTTTAAAATTACTATCGATGTTCAGTTTGAAACTTGTGATGAATAATATATTCATGCATTTGTTGTTTATAATTAAAATCAATTCTTGGACGCTTACTCAACCTGCGTTGTGTACCTCTGTGTTGTATGCTTGTACGTACGTGACTGATAAGACTTATCGCTTATTATATTTACATCGAGTCTCACAGCTAGAGTGACGAATGTTTTCTGGAAATTAATATTATTTTTCTGTGTTCTAGGAATTAGTGTAATCAATTGATTGTTGGAAGCTATTAAAAATTAAATAATTCGAAAATAAAGAGAGCTATCCGTCGACAGTACAGCTTTCACAACACTGTCATGGAGTTGCTCTCTTTATGGACGAATTAAAAACATCACAGGTGCCACGGACGAAGATTCACCTTCCACATTATTTATTTACCAAGTTTTATTTCACAAGATAAAATTATAGCGTCACTTGAACCATATTCAAATATTTGTTCAAGTTAAATGCAAACTGTGTAATCTCTTTACTGTTCAAAATATTATATTAAGGTTGTAAAATAATTTAGATAAGGGAAGAATACAGATCTCTAGTTAATTATAGATATAAGATAAATAGTTGATGAAGTAATTAAATATTTTTACATTTGTTCAGAATACAGATTTACCTAATAATATATTTCAAATATTTTCTATTTAATAATTACAACTAAAGCAATAATTATATAATTTATATTTATAAGTTATTCACAGTATGTAAAAATATATGAAATTTTATAAAATACAAGACAAATTTAACGTTAATTCATTGTTTATTTTTTATCTACTATATCAAAAAGAAAGTATATAATATACATTTGTATAAGTTAATTATAAATGTTTTACAATAAAAAAGCGAAGTAACATAATCTTAAAGAAGTATTTAATAAATATAAAAGATATATAAACGTTTGAGTAATTAGTTCTTCTTATTTGGTCGTCGCAAGTGATGATAATTCGGTAGCACCTTTGATAGCGTTTCTAACTGCAGTGTCTGCGGTGCAGGTCTGTCTAGAGCGGACCTAGTGCGACATTCAGCCCCGTAGATGACAGTTCCCTCTTTGAGGGTCATTGCAGTCGTGATGCGACATCCAGCTCCCACTATGCAGCCATCTGTCACAATAACCTGGTTCCCCAAGTAGCACTTGCTCTCAAAAACATTACTATCCCCTATGCGAGGTGCTTCGATTGTACAGTCCACCTCGAAAACATTATGCGAACCTATGATGAGAACTGGAAGAGGTTCGCCCTCGGACAGTGTTTGCCCAACCGGGAGTCGATGGATGATTTTCGTTTGCTCTTCGATTAAACAACATTCACCAATAATGATTGGTCCTGCTTCTGCGATTATAGTTACATTGGGGTGGATGATGGTTCCTGCTCCTATAGTGATGTCACCCCGCAAATTTGAATCCACGCATACTAATGCTCCAGCTATTATTTTTATACTAGAATATTACAGAATTATTCATAAATGATATTTATATTGCACAATATTTATTTACTTACTTGTTACGTGAAGACATTTTTAGGTTATATTAACTTGACGCACTTGACGTTTCAACACTTCGCTAGATTGCACAGTGCTGCCTCCTGTCGCCACTACATGTAAAGTAACACAACCAGTGACCACAAAACGATGGATGCCAGAATAACAGTGATTACCAAACAAAAATTTATGACACAGATAGTATTGTTATAAATAAATATAAATACTACAATTAATTTATTTCTTAGTAATTTCGTAATATTGTTTGAAGGTCCATTACAGTTTTGTTACAATTTAAAGTAATATACAGTTAAACGGTTCATTAAACAAAAAAATAATATGTAATGGTAAATATAGCGTATAGAACGTGTAAAAAGCAATGAGTTATTCAGAAGATGAATGGGTGCGTGCGTGTGTGTTAATGTGAAACGGGCTTTTGATAGTTCGTCGCATGTTCCGGCTCGGCGCCTTCGAGTAACGCTGCGGCTGCTTTGTGCTTCACACACATGTGCGCAGCGAGCGACACGTACTTACACACGCTGATTTATAGCGTCTACATTTTTGTTACTTTGTTGAAGATGTGTTCGCCGCTCCCGAAATACGCGCTGCGTTCACCAACTACGACTACATATTGATGGCTGATGCGTGTAATATATGCTGTTGCAGATCGACTAACAATTAAACAATAAAAACGGTATGTGTCGGTTTGACGTGCGTTAGTTCCGGTCGGATGCGCGCGGAGCGACACTAGCGCCACGCTTTGTATGCGCTATGCCATGCCGACAGCTGTCGACCCATTGTTGCGTCGCGTCAATCAAAACTCGAGCGCGAGCATTCGTTCCGCCCTACACTCTCGTCGGCTGGGTTGCGCGAGCGCGAGACAGATGATTCTAATTTCATACAACTTGGATTACTACAATCAACGCTAAGGAACGGAAAGCTTTTGCTAATGAGCGTGTTAAATACATATTTTCTATAACACTATTTTGGAAACTACTCATTCTTCAACTAAAAATTGTTATGGAATCACTAACATTCCATACGTATGGGATATTTTCGACGAATCAGAGCCGCGATATATGAAGTATCTTGATTCAGTTACTATGGTTACGTCTGTTTGTTTTAATTTTAATTTTTGTGTCTGACGTTTTCAACAGTTTTATATTTGTATTTTTCATATAATTTCCAAAATCTTGTTATAGAAAGTATTTTTTCTACGACCACTGAGAAATCTGCTCATTGTATGTTTGTTGTTGCTAGGGATATGAGGTACATTGCAAGCATCGTGCGAAATGAATTTGTTTTGTGCGTATATTAATACAGGTCAGCTCATTGAAGTACAGGTGTCATTGCTAAGATTATTTAGAATTGTCAAATATTGGAATGGTGAAAGCGGGACAAATTTATTATTAAAATTTAATTAATTTTGAAATAATATTGTGGGCGTAGAAAAAGTATAGTGTACAACTCGCATGGAATGTCCATTTCATACTCGTATGATTTGCAGCATTCGCCTTCGGCTCATGCTACAAACTTTCATACTCGTAGGAAATGAGTACCATTCCATGCTCGTTGTACAATATACTATTCTATAACACTGTTTTGGAAACTGGGCATTCCACTATTATAAATTGTTATGGAATCACTAACATTCCATACGCGGCGTATGGAATATTTTCGACGAATCAGAACCGCTTATTAGCGCGACGTATGAAGTATCTTGATTCAGTTACTATGGTTACGTCTGTTTGTTTTAATTTGATTTATTTGAGTTTGATGTTTTCAACAGTTTTATATTTGTATTTTTGTATAATTTCCAAAACCTTTTTATAGAAAGTATAGTCTACATTCTACAACATGTAACGGAATGGCCTATCCCACGCTCGCAAACCGTAGCCCGAGCCTGTGGAATATGTGCCATTCCATTACTTGTTGTAGAATATACTATTCTACAACATGTAACGAAATGGCATATTCCACACTCGCAAAACCGTAGCCCTTGCCTTCGGCTCGGACTACAAATTTTTTGCTCGCATGGAATATTCTTGTTGTAGAATATACTATTGTGCAACAGCGTGAAATGAACCTCTTTAGTTTAGTTGAGTGAGAAAGCATAAAGATGCTGACAGACTTATTAAGAATATCACATAGCTAGCTAGTTAAATAGCGTGTCATTAAAAATGATAAAAACAAGTTAGAGTTTCGATGTCTGAATGATTCACATGAGAAGCGTCAGCTGCTTGTAATGAAGCGTTCAGCGCTCACCGCTTATTGCATAATTGATGCGCTAATTGACAAGCGGCTCGCTGACTCGTACCTA
The DNA here is from genome assembly GCA_963942605.1 of Poecilus cupreus. Lineage (NCBI taxonomy): Eukaryota > Metazoa > Arthropoda > Insecta > Coleoptera > Carabidae > Poecilus > Poecilus cupreus. The sequence goes on from OZ012727.1 coordinate 12,673,800, forward strand.
CTGCTACTTGAGATGACCGCTATCATTCAATGTTTGTTGTAATTGGCTAGTTCCCTGCGTCCGCTTTGTTTTGTTGTCGCTGTGTTAAACGTTCGCTTTGCATGTGTCGTCGTCTAATGTCTACAATTACTTGCTTAAAACGATATGCAAATTGATTCTCATCATATTCATCATGCAACGTTTTTACGATACACTCTATATTTACATACTTAGAAATTATATTCAACTACAACTCTCTATCATTAGTTGCACAAAGCAGCTTTACAACTTTCTTTTGCTATTTGTATTTATATGCGTTACTTATAATTTAATAATTGTTTTATTTGAAATTAGTTGCAGTAGAAACGAAAGAAGTTGAAATGAATTTGCGTACGAGGTGAAGGGTGGTTATTTTCCTTGCATATTTGTCGACGGGCGAGGTTTAATTGGCGGTTGGCGGGCGACAATGGCATCAAATCGGTTACACGGAAAAGCGCTTAACGCGAGCGCGCGACCACTTTGTTTAAACGCGCCCCTCATTTGCTTCCCTCCCCCCTCCGTCACTCGATGTCACATTTCAATCATATAACGCACACGCATTGCATCGCGCTACTGACTCGAGCAAATTAGAAAAGAACTGTCTTCTTGTGTTGAAATAGAACGACGTCTTAATGTGTTACAAATGAGCTGAAAACATGAACGCAGATCCGTACTCACACCTGGGTGTTTAATGACACTTATTTACTTTAACAAGAAATATCTAATTTTACTTTCTTATACATACTCAGATTCACATACCGATAGAAACATTTAACTCACGGAATATCCTCACTTAAAATTGCAATATTTTTTTATGACATTTCTTTATAATATAAGCGCTAAGAAACCCATTGTAGCAGAGCGCATCGTCAGATCTCTAATATTTTTCGAGATAAATCGATTTTTGGTATTTTTCGAAGTGCAAATTTAAGGGCCTGTAATTCAAAAACTACACGAGATATCTAAAAATCCTCTTCAGGTTAGCGTTTCTGGTGCCTTAAATAACAAATTAGCAAATTTTTAAAATTTTGAATTTTTTTTGTATTTTTGTTCAGAATTTTGATCGGCGATAACTCGACAAATATTAAAGATACAGATTTGTAGTATTCACCAATCGATTCAGCTCATCGAAATACATAAGTATGCAAAGTTTCATAAAAATCGCTTTACGGGATGGAAAGTTAGAGCAAAAAGCCTGGAAATGGCGTTTTTTGTCCAAAAAGTCCCCTTGACGTATGGCCTGAATTTGGCCATTTTCAGACTTTTTGCTCTAACATTTCAACTGGTTGTCCGAATTTTCTGAAATTTTCAGGGTTTATGTATTTAGTCAAACTGATTCGATTGGTGAACACTGCAAATCTGTGTCTTTCATATTTGTCGAGATATCTCCAATCGAAATTTTGAAAAAAAATTCAAAAAATTTCAAAATTTTCAAAATTTACTAATATATTATAAATGGCACGAAAAACATAAAACTGGAGATATTTTTCGATATCTTGTATAGTTTTCGAGTTACAGCCCCTCAAAGTTGCTCTTCGGAAAATGTAAAAAATCGTGATATCTCGAAAAATATTAGAGATATGACGATGCGCTCTGCTGCAATGGGTTTCCTGGCGCGAATATTATAAAGAAATGTAATAAAAAAAATTACAATGTTAAGTCATATTTGGGGAAATTTCCGTATTTTGAAAAATATTACTAAATTGCCATATTTCGATAAATATAAGACATATTACGATGCGTACTACAGCAATGAGTTTATTCATGTTTAAATTATACATAAGTAATAAATTTCAAGTTAAGTTTGGAGGAGTATTTAATTTATTTTCTAGTAAACAATTTATTTGTATAAGAAAGTAGTGTGGTGCCCACACCAGCTTTTTTGTTTTTGTTGACAAATGTCAGATGTCAGATAGTTATCACCAACACAAGTAAAAAATAAGCAAAAAAGATTTAGTGACGTGCCTGATGATAAAATAAAAAAATAATCTAATTAAATATAACTCGAGAGTTCGATAAATTAGAAAATAATTGTCCAGTATCTTTCTCAAACTTGTTGCTATTTGGCAATAGCCACGAAGGTCCGTAGGGTTAGGGTTTGTTACGAAACCTTGTTCAAGAAAACTGTTAAAAAAATCACGACACCGTAGGTTTCTTCAATATTTGATTTGTTTATTTTAAAATGTAATTTTCGTGGTAGATATGTAAATGTAAGTAACCACAACTACCTTAAGAACGTTGCTTGAGTTGAAAGTAACTATAATAAAATAACTGACAATAATGTAGGAGGTCAACAGTGTGCTTCCGAGGGCTTTTGATATTGTATTAGAGAGTTTATATTTGCTTACACGCTGTAACTGTGTGACGCGATATTCTTATGTTTACAATACCGATTTGTTTATTTCAATATTTCTATCTGCCAATACAGTGTTTGTGTATTCTGTGTCCAATAGCAATAATATCAAATTTAGTGGGGTGTTATTTGGTATATTACAACCCTAATAGCAGGAGTGTTATGATAACAACAACGTAATGGTCGGACATTAAAATATTTTACATAGCACCTGCTCAACAAACGCATGGCAACGTAATTTGGTGGCGTTATGTTCAAAATATGAATTAAAAATAATAATAATGTGTTCAACACGGCACCAAATACAGAACACAGATGTACAGCTTCGACAGTTTGTAAATCTAGTATTTTCGTGCCTAGTTAAAAAAATAACTATTATGTATGTATGTAATAATTTATTACAGAAGGCTACGAAAACTTCCGTCACAATATGAACAACATAGTGGCATTAGCTTTTTTGAAAATGTCTTCAGGTACAGTAACATTTTGTTCCATATTTCACAATTTATAAGTATTTTCTCAACTTGACAGCCAATTTAGTTTTCTTGATAATTTAACTCCAATATAAAGTAAACCATAAAGAAAATAGTTATTTACTTTACAAGTGGGCAAAGTAAGGAATTACCCACGAGAAAAATTTTTGCACACGAAGCCAAAGGCTGAGTGTGATAATTTTATCGAGTGGATAATTCCACTTTACCCACGTGTATTGTATTTTCTTTGTAATACATAAATGTAATTTTACTTGACATATTAATATTATACAGTTTTATATTATTAGTAAGTTGATTACACTTTCGTGTGGAATAAATGCGCACGCTATTCCACACGACTCTATAAAATATACAATTTTCAAGCTTTGTTTAGTGTGGAGAAAGTGTAATTTTAAGTAGTGATCGTATAAAAAATACTATACAGCCCTCGTGTAGAAACTAATCCACTGGTATGACAAGTGAAACAACTAGGTACATATATTGAAATTCCATAGTTCCATATGCACATCATCTAAACTAGATTCGTTCTTATAATATGGTTGTTTGTAAGCCGGCTCTGCAGCCACTGCTATAAATAGTCAGTGATCGCTTCATCAACGTCCGGCGCTCTTGTTGGCTGTTGGCGGCGCAACGCGAGCGACAAATTGCAATTAGGCGTCGCGTGTCGGTGTCGGCGGCGGCGGCACCCAGGTATATTTAGCCGCCGATACATGGACAATTTCCCGCAACACCACGCTGCCAACACCTCGCACACGTGCACAGCCAACATACATCACTCACTAGGTACCTATCTGCACATGATTTTACTCATTTTTATTAAGCAAACAAAAACTTATGCTAAGCACATATTCTTAATTATCTTTCACCAAAGACCTCAAAAGTTTAAATACTTATGCTTACATTCTAATATGCGCGTTAATAATGAATGTAAAGTAATTAGGATTTTAATTGGAACATTTTGGGTTAATAGCAAAGTCTTTGAATGTTTGAATATAGTTATGATTTAATAATGCTTCGTTAGTGAAATTGACTGTTGATGGGAGTAAATGATGATAGATCTACTAATGAATAATTAGCGGTGTGTGATGAGCTCGTAGCAGTGGGGATGTGTCCGTGATGAAGCCCGGGCGCGCATTGGCTCCGGAGCGGCCAACAGTCGTGAGAGGGCGTGCTCTCGCGTGATGACCACGCCCCACGCAGCCGCTAACACCGTGACACATCTTAAATGTTAATCGTGCATAATGACAGTTCTTTGTGCACGCTCATTGTGAGTACACTGGCACTAGGATACGCTGTGGGTGTGGGTGCTTGTGCCATGAGATGTGGGAGCCGGCACCGTCGGACGCGACTTGCAAGACACGCGAGTGATGTGACACAGTGAACACAAGTGTGTGAACTTTACATATTGGATATTATCGATATAAAATGAATAGGTAGGCTATATCGTATTGATGTGAGCGCAACACGACGAATTCCTTTCTGTTTAATTCACTGAAGGAGAACAACATAAGAGTCTCGATGGAGCCATCACCAGCACAGACCGAGCCAACCCCGCGGACCACCCTGAAGACGGTCCCGCGGCCATTCAGCATCGAGGCGCTGATGTCCGGCGATGTGGGGCGAGCGCGGCCGCCGGCACCGCCGCACCACGTGCTGCTGGCCATGTACCCGTGGTACGCGGGCCCGCCGCCGCCGCCACCACCCTACCTGCCGCGCCTGGTACACCACCAGGTCCCACCCCTGCACCACAGTCACACGGACAGCGACTCGGACGCCAGCGAGGTGTCCATGTCGCTGTCGCCCCCAGCAGCGCAGGATCTAACGTCACCTGCGCTTCACCACAAACACCACGGTGAGAACATTTTGCTACACACTAGTATGAACGCTGAGCGTTTCACTGAACTTTATACCTAAATAATTACTTAGTCGACTACAGCTACGTATAGGTAATAGCTGTTTAAACAAAGAAACGATTACCGGAAAATTAAGTCAAGTGAATGGACAAACAAATTTGGGGAAGAAGTATCAATATTTCAAACGCTTATTAAATTGTCATTAATTACTTTGTGTAATGAAAGCAACCCCTCGCACAAGCTGCACCCTACATTATACCGTAAACGAATTATCGAAGAAATTGTATTAAAAAAAAATGAATCACGCACACCAAACCCTTTATAAAAGACGATTTTTTTGTGCATACAGAATGAAAAGAAGAGTCAGCTAAACTAAAACAAAAATAGAAAATATCGAACGATCGTTATTTTTTGACACAATTAAAATTTAATATTATACTATATAAAATTTTAGATTTTTGGGAAGTGCATATTACACGTAAATAAAATGTAATGCGCAACTGCAAATTCTAATGGCTATTTTTTGTGAGAGCTTATGAAATAAATGTTTTGTAAAATAATTTCCTATTAAATGACAAAACACTTACAGACAGATTCACAAAAAGGTTTAACGCTAACATCTGTAACTTTGTTTTTAAATTAATTAAATTAACAAAATGTGTCAAATGTTATGTTAACCAATCTTAACTACAATCTTAGTTAAAATAAATACGTTTTGTGAATGGAAAATGAAGTTATGACTAATTATAAAAATAGAGTTAGCGCTAATCCCTTTTGTGAATCTGCTTGCAAGAGATTTCCAATTGTCAGTTCTATGGGATGGCTTATATACCGTGAGTTTACGCGATACATCATTTACTTTTCTGTTATAAATATGTTAACTATGAATACCAACTACATACATCCGTATAGTTCCAGATAAAATGCAACTTGTCATTATAATTTACTGATTTATATACACTGTGTGCAACAAAACGTGGAACATAGGAGTTTAACATGAGATTTTAAAAATATGCGGAAACTGGCTCTCCTGTACATTTTAGAGCAAAAATACAAGAATTTAAAGTTGTTATAATTAATTTTTACTTATAAAAAGCCCTCATTTAATGCAATAGAATATCTCTAGCTCTAGATATTTAGAAAAGAAGATATGACATTTTCGTCAAAAATCAGATAGCCATGGAAATAAAAAACAAATGAAACAAAATTTCATTCTGACAGTTCAGTTCAGGGTTATTGATGTTAATTTTTGTAATCATTGTGTCTATTATTATAATTCAGTATTATGATATTAATTGATGTTTTGTTTTATTTGTTTTTTTTTTCCAGGGCTATCTGAATTTTGATGAAAACGTCATATTTTATTTTCTAAATATCTAGTGCTACAGATATTTTATTGCATTAATTGTACTTTTGCTCTAAAATGTAAAGTACATTTATAAAATCCACTTTTAAACTTCTATGTTCCACGTTTCGTTGTACACACTATATAAACATTTCTTAGACTAGAACCAAAATTGTACAATATAACTATTCAATATTTTTCTTCATTAAAATTACGATAAGTTTATTTAATATTGACAACCTAAGTTGCATTTTATCTGGAATAGTACTAAGTTGACCGTTGAACAATACGATGATATATAAACTGGCTTCTATATTAATACATTAATGATAGATAAATATTTTGTAAAACGAAAAGAATTCGGAGGAAAGGAGGTTTGTTATTACAGCACAGTTATAGCAGCCGTCGCTCGTGCGTAATTTGTAGTGCAACTGTAATATTTTCAATCTCGTTGGCACCCCACTGCTTGCTGCATTAGATAGGCGATAAAGCAAAGCAAGATTATAGCACAAATTAAATGATTAGAGTAACGCACGTTTCTTGATGAATTACACGCGCAAACATCACGCGTAGTTCACGCGGAACAAATCGTCGGCGCAGCGGCAGCCTGGCCTGCATCAACAAACCGTCCGTCTTGGGATGGCATAGGGGTGGCAATGTATCTGCAGTGACGTGACATGCGACACGAGGACAAAAAGAGCAGCTCGGTCAGCACTAACCGTTTTATGTGCTCTGGGGGATTCGGGGCCCTGGGGGCGGCACCGCCGCTAACTGCCCTGCTACTATTCACACATACAGCGTTTATTTTATTTTGTACCATGACCGCAAATCTCACAGTGTAACCCTACGAACTGTACTGCTAATTCATTTTACATATAAATGTGTAATAATTGCACTTTGACATACAGAATACAAGCCCAAAATCATATTATTTAGTCCAGTTAAGACTTTTAGAATAGCTTTAAAAAAATAGTTCTGATCGAACAAAGGGAATAGTTATTTGTCAAACTAGAGAGGAAAGCGCTTCTTTTTCCCCCTCGAGTTCGAAGTTTGCCTCATGAGCGCAACGAGTGAGGCATTTCGAACGAGAGTGGAAGAAGAGCTTTCCTCTCGTGTTAGACACAACATTTTTTCACGACATGTTTCTAAAAGCGATTTGCTCGGACCTAAAATACACTTTGAGAACACAACTGACAGACTGACACGTTAAAAGTTACGTTATCAGACACAAGGCGGTGTAGCAGTGTTGCCAATGAACCAATCTTAAATATCTTTAATAAGTTGTCAAATTGTGATTTAATAAGAAAAAGAAAAATACGAGACATAATTGTAAGATAATTTAAAGTACCTATGTATATCACTAAAATAAGGATTTTCAATTAAATTCGGAATTTATTTATAATATTTAAAATATATTTTTTTTGTAAATAACATTCATATTGGTAACACTTCTATATTTTCCTCTCTAGAGAGGAACAACACGTTTTCCTCACTATTTCGGGAGAAGAACGGTGGGATTTCCTACCATGTCGTGAACAAAATTTATTTATATCATAAATTCTGTTATTTTAAAGAATATTTTAAGCAATAATAACAAGTGAAATAATATCAAATTTACAATTTGTCCCAAAGGTATTGACTGATACCACAAACACTGTTTTTAAATCTGATGACAACAAAATACAGATGTTTCAAATAAAACTTGTAAGTAATATTATTCTACATCTTTTTGATTCCATGAAATAATTAATCACTTATACTGTTAATGAATTGTTCCTAAAATCTAATTAATTCGTAGCATAAACAATACCTCTATTACACACCGTGTGTCCCACGTAAATATTGGCATAGGCAATTAACATGTAAAATCAGTTTTTTGTAAATAAAAAGTGTCCGGCAAAAAATTACGCATCCCAATTTTGTATAACAATACTGCCAATATCCCTACATCTTATTTAATACAGAATAATTTATTTTGATACCGCAATTTAATGAAATTAATAATAATAATTCCTAATTTTCCGCCTACTCTTTTTATTGCTAACGACGTATAGTGCTTGCAATTTGTTTTTAATATTTTAATCTGTCACTGTCAATTTCTGGCGATGGAACCCATTCGGCGTTCATTCCTGTGAAGCATTCGGATAATTGTCGTGCACACATGAATGCATTAAATGTCGAGAACCGTGTAAATATTATTAGAATGTATTATGGGGGCGCAGTGCAAGACAAATATCTGAATACATCACAGGAATGAACGCCGAATGGTTTCCATCGCCAAAAATTGACAGTGACAGATTAAAATATTTAAAACTAATTGCAAACACTGTACGTCAGTAGCAATAAAAAGAGTAGGCGGAAAATTAAGAATTATTATTATTAATTTCATTAAATTGAGGTATCGAAATAAATTAATCCCTATTAAATAAGATGTAGGGATATTGGCAGTATTGTGATACAAAATTTTGATGCATAATTTTTTGCCGGACATTTTTTATTTACAAAAAACTGATTTTACATGTTAATAGCCTATGCCAACATTTACAGGTGCGGAATGTAAAAATTATAGAATTTAAGATATAACTAAGGCGAATTAAACAATTTTTTTTTATGACTTTAACTGGGCCAATTAATATGATTCTGAAAGAAAGAAAATGACAAATTGCTGTTGGGATTGAGTGTAGTGGATGAGTAAATAAAATTCCTCGGTGTGGGTTGGGTATATTGATGGAGTGTTGGTTTCGCACGAGGTGTTTATCAATTCGCCGCGTATCTGAGAATTTCGGTGTCTGTAGCTTCTGCTTGCGATGCATCGAGCGTACAGCCACAAAGCCGCCGCGGCCGCCAGACAGACGTGTGTGCATGTGCTGTGCTGGATACCGCTCATCACCCAGCACACCACCGCTGCATTGTCTCTTCACATTCAACAGATTTTTTTTGTGTGTGATTGTTTGTATGTCCGGCGGCGACGCATTGTTTCAATGAAGAGAACATTTTGTGATTTGTCATAATTTGTAGGTACGTGAGATGCGTGTGACGGGTACGTGGCGCCAGGGCTCATTTTAAATAATTTACCTGGTTCCTTATTTTAGAGAAAACAATTGTTGCAGGGTCAGAAGACGAAGGTGACGTGGACGAGGAGTGTGGCGATGGTGGTGCAGGAAGTGGTGAGACCGGACCAGGAGCGGCGGCCACGGGGCAGGCCGGTGGCGGTGGCAAGACGCGACGGCGACGGACCGCCTTCACCAGCGAGCAACTCTTGGAACTCGAACGGGAATTCCACGCCAAAAAGTACCTGTCTCTCACCGAGCGAAGCCAAATCGCTGCAGCCCTCAAACTCAGTGAGGTACACACATTTAAAATCTTATTTCCATCATTGTTAAAGTAATTAGGTAATTATAAAATTGACAGATTTATATATAAATAAATATACCAATTTTAACCCTCTATTGCATACTGTTCCCGAACGGGAACATAAAATTAAAAAATTTTCTTTTCTTTTCTTTTCTTATGCAGTTTACATTCATGGCAATCATGTTGTAACATTTGGGAACATTATATACACTTTGTCAATTGCCAATTAGGTCATTCCTCCCAATTTGACCAACCTAAAAAAAAAAATTGAACTGGAAAAAGGATAATTTCAGAAACTAAGATATAAAATGTAAAATTTGAAGGAAGCAGCTTATTACCTGCTGATATATTACAGCTAAATACACTTTTACAAAATTTCCAAAAAAAATTTTTATCTGGTGTTTTCCTAGAAGAGGTTGTTTATCAAACAATTTTGTATAGTACGCAAAGACGACCCAATAGACCAAAGTTCTATTGTAAATTGAATTTGTTCATAATGTTTCCAATAGAGAATAAAACTTTTAAATTTTTTTTTTTTATTTTTGGAAAAAAATTTATGTAACACACTTGTTTTTGAGACCTAATTTCAAAAAAATAATAATTCATGCAATAGAGGGTTAAGAGTGGAGCTCTGCTTAGAGCAGAGACCCACGAATGATATATTCTTACACGTGCCGTCAAATTACAAGACCCAAATATGTTACTGGAGGGGAAACAAAAGTGGTAATTTGGTTTGATTGACTAAAAACATCGAACTAGAAATTTTATTTGTTGAAATACTGAGAAATCTGCAAATAGATTAGTAGTTGTTTTCCTAAAAGTTATTTTATGTGCATATTGTATTCATATACAGGCGTAGGAACCAAATTTTTTTTGAGAGGCAAATTTTTTTTCGTAATTATGTTTTTAGAGATTATCTATCCTCTTTAGTTGTTATGTTAACGCGATATTCACAGTTCAGATTTATATTTACTGACTGCAGCGAAAATCTACGCAAAAATAGGATTATTTTGAACTAACTGTTGTTTTTTTGCGGTAGAGCAGCTTTCAAAATAGTGATTTTCCTTTTTCGAAGTCAAAAAGCTGCGATATCGAAAAATGTCGACAGTTATTTCGAAATAATCGTATTTTTGAGCAGATTCTCGCTACTGTCAACAAATAAATATCTCAACAGTAATTTTTTTTATTTGCAAAACATTTTTAAATTTATGGTTTCAACATTTTTAATGAATTATGAATGTCACAAATAGAAAGTAAAAATTATGATCAATTATGATGATGACTTAACACATTGAGAAGTGTGTTAAAAAAGAAATATAGGTTGGTACTAAATTTAAGAGAAAGAAATTCAAAAGTCTAAAGTTTAGATGTATTTTATTAAATAATTGTCTAAATTCTAGGCATGCTCATAAACCAGGCTTGAACGGAGCAATTTAAAACTCTTGTGATTTTGAACAGTTCAATGATTTCATGAACTGTTAGTAGTTTTGCATATGCCTACCAAATTCTAATCTAGACAATTATTTAAAAAAATAATTAATTGTATAGATATTGTCGTATCATATTTTGCCATTACAAACTGTTTTAAATCATGATCTGTTTCTTATATAAAATATTGTTTATTCAACACCTCTCAATAAATGCTCTATAACTATGGCGATTTTAAACAAGCAAAGTAACAGATTATCCACTAGTGGGTATAATTTTGAGGAAAGCCACTAGTGAGTATTTTTTTTTATAACAATAATAATGACATACAACACCTTGGTAACTACTTCGATTGACATTTTAATTTAAAAATTTAAAGCATATGTCACTGTCAAATAATATTACTTTAATAAATTTTTCATTTATTAAGAGTGTTGGATAAAACGTTATACTTCACACGTGGGCAAAGTGGAATTACCCACGAGAGAAAATTTAGCTCACGAAGCCGAAGGCTGAGTGTGATAATTTTATTGACTTTGCCCACTTGTAAAGTAAATAACTATTATTCCACTTATGAAAGCTTGTAACAAAAAATGTACAAGCATGGGAGAGAATTCTTTTTTTCTGTGTTTACCATATAGTTCTCAATGTTTTAAGACTGATCTCTTCGAAGAAGGTTCCTGATAGTAAATATTGTAAGATTATTATGTGTGTGTGTAGGTCCAGGTGAAGATCTGGTTCCAGAACCGGCGGGCCAAGTGGAAGCGCGTGAAAGCCGGGCTGACGGGCGGCGGTGCCGGCGGCAAGGGCGGCAGCCACCAGCACGCCGCGAAAATCGTGGTGCCGATCCCCGTGCACGTGAACCGCTTCGCAGTGCGCTCGCAGCACCAGCAGCTGGAGAAGTGCGCGCTGGGGGTCGGCGGCGCTGCGGCCGCGTTCCACTACCCGCCGCCGCCGCAGCCGCCCCACCCCTACATCCCGTGATAGTGAACACTGGACGGTTTACCTACACCGAACACGTGCAATAAGATGGACACTATAGACTATAGTGATGTGTGCAGTGCAACGAACGAACGACAGTGTATGCGTTATCAATGTATATAAAGCATTTTAATATTAAACACTAATCATTCTATTGAATTTGTTTGTTATGTTGTTTATCATTCACCATTATGATATGTTCTTCTAAGTGGCTTTCCCAGCTAGTCTCACGGTTGCAGGACGGCTCGACGGCTCGCATTGTGTTGGTTTGCCCCTCGAGCGATTAGCACGGTTGACACAGCACCTGGCCGCTGCAGCTACCCCGTGTCAGAAGTGACAAATATGCGTTCGCCGCCCACTTGACTTTTGCTACCTCGTGTTTGTTTAGCCGAGTTTAGGGTTTGGATCGGTCGCTTTGTCGGTGACGTCGCTGGTTTCCGTTGCTGATCAGATTTGCTAATTTGCGGAACGGAGCACTTCCTACTCGTTGCTCGGGAAGTTGTTGCAAATGCTGATGAATTATTTGCAGAGGGACAAAGAGTATCCAGGCGCTGTGTGTGTGTGTCTGTGTACGCACAACAGCCATCAGGCTCGGGAGGCGTGGCGAGCTACAGTGATTAAGCCCTAATCGAGTTAACGCAGCCTCATTATAGGAGCGCGACGTGACGTACCCGGGTTTAACTACCGCCTACATCAGTGCTGTACAAGACTATTGCCACATTATAATCATCCGGTAAGGTACATTTTTATATGTAGATACCCATTTTTAATACAAAGTTATTTAAATTATAAAACTCTCCATACAATTTTATTCAAATAATAATGACATTTTATTGAAGGTAATTTTTAGCTATGATATTTCAGGGATATTTTTAAATTTATTAGGGCCGGTATTTCCAACCTCAGATAAACTATAGAGTAAATTATCAATGGAATAAACAAAAAAAAAATCGTATCAAAAGATGACAGCTTAAATAATAATCATCATTTAAGCTCTGATTTTGATGCGATATTTTTTGTTTGATCTATTGATATATTTATTCTCTAGGTAACTAAGTTTGCAAATACCGGCCCTTTTAATGATTCAACAATACATTGTTTTTAATTCAAAATATTCCAAGGACATTACGAAGTAATTGTATGACAGTTACCGAAAGAACGACATCGAAGGCGGAGGGTTGTTACTTTTAAGTAACGTTTTTGAGGTATTCGTGATAAAATAAAAAATTATTTATCAATGGTCAAGGGATATTTGAGGAGAAAATTTTTTGGGATATTAAAAGTGCGATTTTTTTAACAACAATCTATAAAATATCACTTTTACAGATGTTTTTATATAACAACCGATTAACAAAATCACAGCAAACATAATTATTTGTCAATTGATATTACAAGAATTTTTACAGTTTGTAAAATGTCTTTTTTTACTGCCTAGGGCCTAGACAGTGAATAGTGATTGGTATATCAAAGCACTAAAGTATAATTTTGTTATTACGAATATGGAATTTATTTTCCAAGGTGAAAGTCGAGGAGAATAAACCATATGAGTAATAAAAAGTACTTTAGTGCCGAGGTATACATTATATTTTTTCCGAAATCCTTAAATTAATAATTAGAAACATAAATAAATAGCATTATGTATTTGCAAAACGTCAGCTAGCTGTGTCGACGGGGATGGCTGTAATAACAGTACTGTCAGAGTGTTAAGTTTGGTTATAATTGTCATAATTTTATATGTTATTAAACATGGTCTGCATGTAATCTGCATTACTGCATTAAATCCGATAAATTATTAACAAAGGTAAATAATAAATAAATTCACAAATAGAATAATTCGTTTGTTATTTTAGATTTGTAAATCAATTTTGACAGATGAGTCGGTAAAGTAAAATTTCGAAATAAATTTCTGTAAAATTTTAGTATCGATTTCGTAAAAAAAATATTTTGCTGGTTTCAGGATATTAAATCTAAGTTTACATGCACAAAAGTAGACTGGTTAGCCTATGCTGTAGGGTAATATTACCAAACTGTCCTTTCACATCACATCACATTAGCCAAGAAAAGGAATATGAAACACAATGAACGCCATATATTAATATAGACGAATTAATTTGTTCAAAGCTTCAGCTGCTGCGTTCCAAATATTTTCAGGCAATTCAGCATCGCCAAAATCCATTTTTTATCTAACACGTTTGACGTTTAAGTAAAATAATTATTTATAAATATGGTACAAGACAAATGTAACCATGGTGATAAATAAAAACAGTCTTGCTTCATCACCTTCTAAAATTATGACAGACGTTATTCTTATTATTTAAAAAAAATAATATATATTAATGATATTATCGTCTTCATATTCTGAAACCGGTAAACTATTGAACAAACCACGGATGTTATGAGTCATAACAGGCCTTAGATGTCTTAAAAATCCGAGCTCTACAAGCTCGGATTTCAAACTGATATCTGCGGCAGTTATGATACTCATAACATCACTAAGTATGTTAATAGCTATACACTTAACAAATGCATAGCAACCTAATTTAATGGCGATTCGCTTCGTCAGTGAAGATGCAGCCTCTGCTGTAAATCTGGTATTTTGGTGCCTAGTTATACAAATAACTATTGATGGCGATAACATTCAAAATAGGTATTAAAAATAATCAATAAATTAATATTAATTATAAAATCGGCAAATAAATAATGTGGTCAACACAGCACCAAACACAGATTTATAGATTCGGCAACATTCAGAAACAATGGTTATTAGTTTAACTAGATATATACATAAACCAAAATACCAGTCTTGAATGCTGTCTACGTTTAATTAGAATTTTGTATCGTCTTGAACAAATTACTTGTAATGTAAAAATCCGACGTACAAATTATCTGCACCATTTATATTTATAAAGTCTAAAAGTAATAAAGAACAAATAGTCGATTATCTATAGAAACATTTTAAAAGAGATTACCAGTATATACGTGAAAGATATATATGATATACGATGTGGGGTTTGGGGGATGCTAGCCCCACTGTCGCCGGCACTGACGGTGGCACAGCACAACAATGACACCATTAGCGCGGCTATAATTTTGGCAAATTGTATACTGGGAGGTCCCGTGCTGCTCGCTGCTGCTATGATATATGGCAGCGTCCAAACACACCCCCTGAACCCTCGACCCTGAACCCCTCAGCGCTACATCAAAAGCCAGAACTTTTATCACGAAAAATATTATCAATTTACTATTCCAAGCACATAACTTATATTACAAGCAATTAAATTGATTTCAGAGAATCATGGAAACGCAGGTGTAGCCATTAAAAATTCTTTACTTGCCCAGCGGTTTCAATGTTTCCGTTTTGTTTGCCGGTAGTAAATGAAAATATTATATGGAAACCTGTTTTAATGAGCATATTCACTAAACTTTTATTATCTTTCACCGAGAGTTTTTTTTTTACCAGTACACATAAGGTATGTATTATTCATTACTATATTGTTACAGTTAAATTACTTTGGTACAAATAAATTACATTAAATTATTAAGAATTATTATTTTTAATTATATAAACTAAGTATTAAGAGCATATTTGGGTATTCTTATGCATATTTTTACAAAAGTTGCATATAATTGCATATTTCAATATTTTAAAGATCTTGTTTAGTGATAAACAATCTGAATTTTCTGGTAATGCACATTGATAATTCCCAAATATTGAAGGAGGCCGCAATACATAGAAGAATGCAACGGAAAAAGCAATAAACAATACACTAAGCAAATATATAATAGTTATTTACTTTACAAGTGGGCAAAGTAAGGAATTACCCACGAGAGAAATTTTAGCTCACGAAGCCGAAGGCTGAGTGAGATAATTTTATCGAGTGTGTAATTCCACTTTGCCCACGTGTGAAGTATTACGTTTTATCCAACACTTCTTAATAAATGAAAAATTTATTTAAAAAATATTACTTGACAGTGACATGCTTTAAATTTTTAAATTAAAATGTCAATCGAAGTAGTTACCAAGGTGTTGTGTGTTATTATTATTGTTATAAATAAAAAAATACTCACTAGTAGCTTTCCTCAAAATTATACCCACTAGTGGATAATCTGTTACTTTGTTTGTTTAAAATCGCCATAGTTATAAAGCATTTATTGAGAGGTGTCGGATAAACCAATAAACTGTGATATTTCTAGGGAAATCCCTGTAACGGTATCGGTAGGTATTCATTGTATACACGAATGCTGGTAAAACTGGGTACAATGAATATAAGACCGAGAATTCTCAGCTGGATATATCTTTTACTTGTTTCCCTTTTTTTAATAATTTGTTATTGTAATTATGTAAATATGTCATAATATTATAATATCAAGTTTCTAGACTTAGTTTATATGTATATAAGTAGTATATTTGTTAATTGTGAATCAGGATTAAGACTGTTTTGTGCAATAAAATTCATAATGCATTCATTTATACTTTTTATCTAATAATTTAAGAGTTTTTTGGCAAATTTTGCTGCATATATTTTCATATTTGTGCATATATAGTACATATTTCCCAAAAATCAGTGCATATATATGCGCATATAATTCAGTTTTTTCGTGCATATAATCCGCTCTGTATAAATAGTTATCACCATAGATACGACGTAAAAGAATAGATACATCAATCTATGGCTAGGAATATCTTTAGTATTTCTTTTTATATTTATTCGTCGAAAATATATTGTGTATAATTCGACCGCAAACTATTTATGTCAAAACAACTTTGCGCTCTAAATATACAAATAGCTCTACCGTTGTGATTAGCAAGGTAAGTAGATAAAAAAAAAACAATCGTACAGAAAACTCTTTAATGCATTGCTGTCAATTATTTTAAGTGTAACCATGGTAATGACACATCTCTCTATATACTGTTATTTTGATAACAACAATAATTTTTCCTTTGTACCTATTAGTAAGATTGTAGTATGAATGCGTGGTGTGTAAGGCGAGCAGGGTCTTTCAATTATGATTTCAGATAAAGCTGCGATGGCAGCGAGTTGTGTTGTATGGAATTTGAATTTTAATGAACCGAATTGAGTCAAAGGGCCGCCGGCCGCTCGGTACGAACCGATCATATTGAATGGAGCGGAGTTCGTCGGTAGCTACTAGCCGATGAACCACGCGATACATTTCTATTTCTACTAAATCGTTATCTTCGTAGAATGAAAGTAATCACAACTAAATGTGGAAACAATGCATGTGTGGATTCCTATTAACTCATTATATTGTCAAACAGGTAAAACAATTGTATTAGTTTCAGTTAGAAAAGACAGCCTCTTATTTTGCCATTATTGTAATCAGTCGATTTACTTTGCTTGCAATATTTTTTACTTTGCACATTTAACTTTGTATAGAATTATTTACACGTAATAATTTTATAAAGCAAGCTCCAATATAAACGTCTAAAATGTGAGAAACCATTTGTAAAATATAAAGAGTAAACGAAACCTTTGATATTTTGTTAATATATTTAGTATAAAAATCAGTGAACATATGAGTATTACTACCAAAAAATATGTAATGCAATGTAATTTACTCTTCTCTCTGAGATCTGTAATTTAATATCAAATTCGACAAAATTTAATTGCGATCGTTCAAACTTAATTTTTAATATTTTAATTTTACTCTCCTCTTGACACCAAACGCGATAAGATTTAAATAACTTGCATAAAAAACAATTGATGATCGCCAAAAAATAATTCTTGGCATAATTTAACTCAAATTTAACTTAAATTTGGTTCTTATCTCTGCTAATTCATCCATTCCAGATCGTTGCACATTTGACAAATGAAATAAGAAAAGTTTTGAAGGATTGTAGATTAGATAGCACTCATTGAAATTTAGACACGCTCACACCCTCCCAGCCGTATACTAACGTATAAGAACGTGTAATATAGTATATTCTACAAGTAATGGAATGGCACATATTCCACACGAGCGAAAAGTTTACGAGTGTGGGATATGCCATTCCATTACAAGTTGTAGACTATATTTTCTATAACAAAATTCTGGAAATTATGCAAAAAATGTAAAATATAAAACTGTTGAAAACGTCAAACTCAAACTCAAATCTATCTACAGATAAGTTATCCTCAGGAGTGAAGCATCAATATAAAATACATAGTAATTTTTAAAATGATATTAGTTGTCAAAAAATAATAAAAAGCATGTCAAAATATTATTTTGACAACTGTATGTTAAACATCATTATTTTATTTAACAGAAAGAAATGAACTCTCAAATTCGTCATTATATCATTACAATATTCTACGAAATTTCGAAAGAGAACACTATAATACTATAATAAATTTTGACAATTCAGAAGACATTTGGTAAATCTAGTTGAATTAATTATAGCGGTATATTGTCAAATAGTTTGCAATTATTTTAAATATAAATAGGTGTATTTTTCGTAGGGCCAATGTTCCATCTGTTTGTGAACTGATGCACGAACTATGTACATTTGTTGTGAACGTTTAGTGTGTGATAGAGATATGCCCCTCTTTATCTTTGCAATAAACAGTATAAGCGCAAGTTTTAGCGCTAAGCGGTGAATGTTTGAGTCAATCATCGTGAATAACGATGATTGAAGTTGTAATGTGTATATTCGCGATCCCCCGCAAGACGCAGCGTATATCATTACGACAACGCCCCTAAATTATTCATATCGCATTTATGTCCGACTCCCGAACCCGTAATGAAATACATCCCCCCCACACATAACGTTTCTCGCTTTTGCTTTTTGTATCATCTTTTCTATTTACAATGAACGCAATATTTATGTTATTAAATTAATATGTAGTTATTCTGTCTTAAACTAGCACGAGCATTTTGTTTACTGGACCCAGGCTCGTACACATCCGATGGTAATAGTTATCGCACGCGTGTGGCATTAGCCTGAGTTTGTCTATCATGTAATATTCCACGTATTGCGTGCAAAGGTTTATTTACGATCGTCGGGAATAATATAAAATAGTTTATCCAACACCTCTCAAAAAATGCTCTCTAACTATGGCGATTTTAAACAAGCAAAGTAACAGATTATTCACTAGTGGGTATAATTTTGAGGAAAGCAACTAGTGAGTATTATTTTATTTATAACAATAATAATAATACACAACACCTTGGTAACAACTTCGATTGACATTTTAATTTAAAAAATTTGAAGCATATGTCACTGTCAAATAATATTTTTTTTTAATAAATTCATTTAATAAGAAGTGTTGGATAAAACTGTATACTTCACACGTGGGCAACGTGGAATTACCCACTCGATAAAATTATCTCACTCAGCCTTCGGCTTCATGAGCTAAATTTTCTCTCGTGGGTAATTCCTTACTTTGCCCACTTGTAAAGTAAATAACTATAATTTGATGCTTTTATTGAGATTATTATTTAATTAATTTCAAATCGTATAGGAATAGGAACAGGCCGAGAAAGTTTATAAAATGATAGCAACATGTTGAAAATCAAGGCAACCAAATAGACAGTGCGGTAATATTAAGAAACACACTAATACGGTAAAGTATGTAAATCATTACCTGTCTGAAATGAGTGATATATTATGTAGGATATATAGAACGAAAGAAGATAAAAAAATTAATTCAAACATATACGAGTCTAGTATTAGGGTGGGTCGAAAAAATAGATTTTATAGGCTGGGTTCTAAAATGAAATTTTTTGATAAAAAGAATGTGGAACATCACTAAAACTTTTTTTAAAATTAAGGCTATATCTCTGAATGTATTTGTCAAAAAAAGCTGATTTTTTTATGTGTTGTGCCCAGAATGATGCCCTTCAAACTCATTGTATGGAAAAGCTAACGAGATTTATGCTGATAAGATATTCTAACCTAAAAATCAATTTTTACGTTACTTTTCATTTTTTTTCGGCAATTTACCGTATTTTAAGCTAATAAGATGTTGTTTCCTTGTAAAATTTACTTTGAACTTTGCGTGAAACGTATTAATGTAATAGGAACTGAATTGTCGAAAAAACTGCAAAGTAAAAATATTGAAAAAAGCTTTCAGAACTCAAAGTATAACAAATAACAATAACTGGGTTTAAGTTCTGTAAATATTTATTAATAACACAACATTTCGACAGCAAAGTGCTGCCTTCTTCAGGTGAAATATAAAATATAAAACAATAAATAAATATGTAGTCAAGGATACAAGTTGACAAAATAAAATAAGAGTAACATGGATCAAAGTAAATAAATTATAAACAGAAAATTAGGGAAGAACAACAGTTAACCATGAATAATTAAGTTTGAAAAATAAAAATTAAGAAAATTGATTTTTAGGTTAGAATTCCTCAACCGCATATCATCTCGTTAGCTGTATCATATAATAACTTTGAAGGGTATCATTCTGGACACAACATATAAAAAAACCAGTCATTTTTGACAAATACATTCAGAGATACAGCCTTAGTACTGAAACAAGTGCTAAAACCTTCCGTTTTAGAACCTATCCGGTGAAAGTGATTTTTTTCGACCCACCCTAGTATTACCGATATAAGATGCTTAAATGTTTAAACTAATTTAAAGCAAAATGGTTCATATAAAAGTAATATTTCGTCATTTCACTATGATGACATAGAAGTGTAGAATCCTTGTAATACAATTTATGTAATTTGAGTTTTTGAACGTTTCAGGAGAAGGGAATATTTTATGAATAAGATTAAATCTTGTACATAGCTGGAGCAGTCGACACGAGTTGCGGAGAGAACATGGTTGAAAGCAACGGCGTCATTTTAAATTTAAATGTGACACAAAGCGAAACGTGGCAGAATTCTCGTTGTCGACTTGTGGGGCTCCCAGTCGCTGACTTTTATTATAATAATTGCGACGTCGACGACGACGTCGCCTTAACGACGTTCTCTCTTTTTCTCTCTGGCGTTTGTGGTTGTGTGGTTTTGGTTGTGGTTGTGGCCAGCTCCAGTGCGGTAAAGTGCCGGAGCTGGAAACGCTTACTCAGTACTAAACGCCGATTTTCATCCAGGACCGGAATTAGGGGGATGTATCTACTAATTTATTTTTTAAGGACGTCTGTTTATCCGTTTTGTTCAACGATTTATGAACGACTCATAAATCTTCAAAATTATTTGTTTCATGATAATACGCACAGCTGATTTAATAGTGAAAGCTTACTAGACCCAGACAACAGTCAATTCAATTTAGTTCTTATGTAGAATTAGCTGCGAAAACAGTCTATATAATAATTGTATGCTGATCTCATTATATTTTTATTTAAAGCATTTCTTTAAAATAATTACTACTGAACAGGGAAATAAACAAACTGATCATTCCAAGACAAATGACTTCGTAAACGATTTGTGGTTTATAATTATTATATTCATGGATTATATTTAGTACAATATCTATTATACCTTTCGTAAATAGAATAAATATGTTCCTACAATCTATTAACGTTTATTTAAAATATATACATAACTGCGGTCGTAAAATTAATATCAATAGTTATTTATTTACATACCAAATGCGGGAACGCTTGGTTCCCGGATGAGTGTTTGGCCGCGCGAGCTTGCGAAATGAAGTTCTTCAAGGAGTTATTTTGATAATTGTCAAAGTTGCACTATAAATATGAACACACAAAATTAATTTGTCTAATATATTAGAAAACAATTAAAATATTTATAATATTTACCGTATTCACATGTAAATTTATTATTTATATTGAGATAACTAACATTACATTTGTAGGTTATGTATTTTACAGCTGTCAATATCGGGCAGATTTTATTGCCAACATTAGCAACCAAATGCACTAAATTTGTTACTTTTAAATTCAATTGCATTCTTATTCCATCATTGTTTATATTAATATTATGTAAAGCGATGTTTGAAATACCATATTTTTTTATTATACCTAAATATAATATATTAATAAACGATTTAGAAATAGAAATGTTTTCGTCGAAATTTCCCGGTTGTCTATCTGGTGGAGACCTGGGAAATGGACATTTCGGACGTTGCTTAGGCAACGCTAATCAACATTTCAATGTATGAGTACAAAATAGTTATTTGTCAAACTAGAGAGGAAAGCGTATCTTTTTCCCCCTCGAGTTCGAAGTTTGCCTCATGAGCGCAGCGAGTGAGGCATTTCGAACGAGAGTGGAAGAAGAGCTTTCCTCTCGTGTTAGACACAACATTTTTTTCACGACATGTTTCTAAAAACGATTTGTTCGGACCTAAAATACACTTTGAGAACACAAGTGACAGACTGACAAGTTAAAAGTTAGGTTATCAGACACAAGGTTGTGCAGCAGTGTTGCCAATGAACTAATCTTAAATATCTTTAATAAGTTGTCAAATTTGTGATTAAATAAGAAAAAGAAAAATATAAGACATAATTTTAAGACAATTTAAAGTATGTATATCACCAAAATAAAGATTTTCAATAAAAATAGGAATTTATTTATAATTTTTATAATATATTTTTTGTAAATAACATTTATATTGGTAGCACTTCTATATTTTCCTCTCTAGAGAGGAACAACACATTTTCCTCACTATTTCGGGAGAGGAATGGTGGGGTTTCGTACCATGTCGTGAAAAAAATTATTTTTATTAAAGTTATTTGTTCTTGAGTTATTTATTGTTTAATTATTTTCTACATACAACGCTATTGCATTCTTAGAAGGAATGTTTTACAATCGTAAATGTATAAATTTTTCAACTGGGATCATGAAATATAACAACGAATTTTAATTTTGTTTTTCTAGTCCTGTATACTCATATATCCCCATTATTTAATTTTTTTTCGATCAGATGATTCGCATAACTCGCCTTCGTCTTCGTGAATAATGATTAACATAATCCCTCATACAATAATAATACTATTGTTTTTTACTTATGATACATATTAAATGGGTAAAATGTGTAAAGTTCGGCACTGTGTAGTGTGTAATGGTTCTCTGATCTCGGTTCCTCTGCGTGGGCGGGCCACGCCGCAAAATTGAGATCCACTTTATCGTCTGCTACATCCGGCGCGCATGCGCGCGCTGCCTGCACCCCGGACTGCCGAGTCCAGAGCCCGGAGCTCCGCGTTGCTCTTTTTGTGGATAATTACGGCGGCCCGCAGTCTCTTCCCACCCCAACACAAACTCAGCCGATCTGCCTGGCCGGACGACACTACGACTACGAATCATATCTATTTGAACAATTTCAGTAATGGTTCATTTGTATAATATAGTTTGGCATCATGATATTATAGATTTGGGAGTGTCAGGCGTGGTGACACGCTGAGATGATAATTGGTTTCGGGCGCATTGTTTTGCAGCGGCTTGTGGCCCACGCCTGGAATCACTTAATTTATCTGCGGCTGGGATCGTGTCTAGTCACCTCCGATCCATTACCTACCTCCATCGTCACCTCCACCTAGTCATCCCAATTAAATGTTACTACACTTTCATTGCGTTATTGTATTACATAATGTGGTCGGAGTGGTAAATGTGAAGGCCCCGGGTGTCACCCGAAATTTCCTCTCCATTCTCTTGGGGCTCACGACGCAACCTCAGCGTGTGATCGAGATAAGCCATCGCGTAATTGATTATTCATGGCATTTGTCCGATCGGCCGATAGGTTCGGCTTCTAATAAACACATGAATATCCCACACATCCTCTTTACATTATTCTATTCGGCTGTTACTGTGAGCGCTTAGTGTGCTTTCAAATTATCAAGAGATGGCGTTCATCACAATTCATAAAAAGTACATGTCAAAAGCAATTTCTATATCTTATGATGGCGAATGCGTGCTTTAATATTAGTAGTTTGCTTCTATTGGAAGCAGAACTGTTACCGTACACACTGCAAATTTTGCTGTTTTTATATGTTTTTTTTTATTTCATTCATTACAAATCTGATCAATTAGAATGTCTCATTTTCCATTGTTGCGCATTTTAGATAAGTAATTAAACAGCAGCATGCTGTTTATTCGCGATTAAATTGAAGCTAGCTTTTATATGCAAATTTTGAACATTTTGAAGGCATATTTAGCCGGATAATTAGTTGCAGAAACAAGATACTTACATGTTTTTTACCTTTACTGGTATTCTATATCTTTAAACATGCTGAATTAGTCAATTCAAGCTATTTTTATTTACAAATTTTTGACATTTATTTGACAAATAAAGAGAAAAACAATTAATTTGCTATAGTTACACTATAACAACATAATTTTATAGTGCTTTTTGTTTATAATGTACCGATTTATTTATGTGAAAATGTGTCAAAATCAACGTTTTAGTTCAATTTCTTCGGCAAATATTGAAGTGTATGCTATGAATTCATGAAATAATCTCGACATATACCCCCCGTGCTAAAGAATTGAATTTATTAAATTTGATGTCTAGCTTATTTATAAAATTTTGCTTTTAAAAAAGTGTTATCGTACATAATAATTTAAGATAAAATCCCTCGACCTACGGTCTCGGGATTTTTTCAAATTATTATGTACTCAAACACTTTTTAAGCAAAATTTTTTGCATAAGCAAGACATGTCAAATTTAATCGATTAAATTCTTAGCACTCGTGATATATAACTATTGAGAAATTTCAATCTTAACCTATAATCTACAAATACAATGTACCTGTCAGTTTTACATCTTATTTAAATAATACGGTTTAAACAAATGTAATACTTGCATTGGAATACTCTTAAAATAACTATTATTGTTATTAGTTTTTAAAAAATAGTTCAGCTTTCTACCACTAGTTAGGGTATTTTAATTTTGGATGCCCAACACTAATATTGTCAAAAATTGTTTGAGAAGCGAGCTTAGTGGTGTGCGAGTATAGTGCAAGTTCCCGATCAGCTATAAGAAAACGTTATTAATCAGAAAAAGTTGCGCGACGTATTATTCGCGATGACAAACGGCCGGCGGTCCAGCCCCGCGAAGAAATATTATCTATTATGTGACAAGAACACATGTAGTCTCTCTGCGTGGACCATCTACGAGAACGTAGAGCATACGCAGTGTGTGCGATCCACTACCAGACATCACAGCGAGGTGGAGGGAGTGCAGTGTTCACTCTCTGTTCGCCCCGCTGATATAAATTAGTTGGGGAGTAAGTAAATTTCTGCGTCAAATTATGCAAATGTGACAGCGCGCAACGTTCTCTCCTCAACTATTTTAATAATCAGCGCGTATCATATCCCCTTGACGGACATCATGAATAATTTATTCAATTATTTGTTTGCGTTCGCCCTGCAAATAATATAAACGCGCGCTGGAATTGTTCATCATCGTCTGGCATGCGTGTGTTCACACTAATATATTACCACGCGCCATCTCATTGCAAGCATCGTGCGAAATGAATTTGTTTTGCGAGTATTTCAATACAGGTCAGCTCATTTCAGTACAGGTGCCATTGCTAGGATATTTATTTAGAATTGTCAAATATTGAAATGGTGAAAGCCGGACAAATTTATTATTAAAATTAAATTAATTTTGACATAATATCGTGGTCGTAGAAAAAGTATAATGTACAGCTCGCATGGAATGTCCATTTCATACTCGTAGGAAATGAGTACCATTCCATGCTCGTTATACAATATACTGATTCACAGGATTAATAGTATATTGTACAACGAGCATGGAATGGTACTCATTTCCTACGAGTATGAAATGGACATTCCATGCGAGTTGTACACTATACTTTTTCTACGACCACGATATTATGTCAAAATTAATTTAATTTTAATAATAAATTTGTCCGGCTTTCACCATTTCAATATTTGAAAATTCTAAATAAATATCCTAGCAATGGCGCCTGTACTTAAATGAACTGATCTGTATTGAAATATTTACAAAACAAATTCATTTCGCACGATGCTTGCAATGTACCTCATATCCCTAGCAACAACAAACATACATTGAGCAGATTTCTCAGTGGTCGTAGAAAAAAAGATTTACCTACATACATTGACGTGATGTGGGTCACATCCTAATGCTTATTATACTTGTAATTAATTTAATTAATATAATAATAATATGATTAAAACATCTATTTTTATTTCAAGGAGCAAATTTAATCTATAACCTAACTCGTAACTAAAGCCGAATTCATGCAGCCATTTTCATTTAATTTAATTTTAATTTATCTTTTTTAAATGTGTCATTCATGGAACACTACAATATTAAATTAAATGAAAATGAATGCATGCACTAAAGCATGTCATGTGTTACATTTAAGTCTGTTAATTTTGAATATTGGAATAACAAATACACAAATAGTTACGCGATTTATGGCTTTGCAAGCATGGAGTTTTTAAAATAATGATTATGATCATATACAAGTGATTATGTGTTCATCACATCATTTTATTATTTCAAAACGAAGAAAAGAAGACCCAGTTAAGTCGTTTGTTAAACAAACCGATTACGCAGGGAAAAAGATTTCTTCAATAATCTTTTGAAATCTATATTGCTACATCATTATTATAAGAGCTTAATAATAAAATTTAATTTTTATCGTACAGAAAATTGTATTGTCTCATTTCTGATCAGTTCTACTTAAGTCATCAAAATTATTCATATTTTAGCAAAAAATTTCAATTCTCAATGATTTAAAATATAATTTTTTCAATCACAAACGTCAAAATTTATCATTTTCATTTAAAAGGTAAAAGTTGGTTATCTTATAAATTAAATTAAATGAAAATGAGAACATAAATTCAATGATTGCATGAATGCTTACATTTGATAATACATATTTATTTTTTAAATGAAATGTAAATGAAAATGGCTGCATGAATTCGGCATAATTAATAAGGGGAATAATGTCTGTTGTTATAATTTTTATTAAGTTTATTTTTAAAATGTATATGTTCATCAAAATATTTGCGCTTATGTTTTTTATTTTGCCTTATATATGGATTACTGTTGGGCTATAATGAATATTATTTATTTTACAAGAATATAGCAAGTTTAAAGTACAAAATATTTTAAAATATTACTAGTGGCGCCATCTCTCCGATAGAACGTGAACTGATATAAATTACAATGACTACGTGACAAGCTGCATCGGTAATAAAAATTCCATTTGCAATATGTCTATTGTGCAAATTATAAGAACTGACAGAAAGGTTATATTTCATTATTCAGATAAAATTTTAAATAGAAATCGGTTTAATTAGTAAATTATCAAGTGCAGCACGAATGTAACATGTTTTCAATACAAAATCAAAACCAAGTGAGTGTAACTACTATAATAAGATGCAGGGTCATTCCGTATCTTCATTTGCAAGGTTAAATTTGATTTTGTTATCGTACTTTCAGGCTATATTTCATCTTTCACAAGTATCCGCTATATTAACGCCACGCCAGACAGCCTATCTTACTAAGAAAACTGCGAAGAAACATCAGGAACAACAAAACCTATTATGTCAAGATAGTTTCATAGAAGCTGTGAAAAATTGTGATTTTACTTTTGCCAAACACCTAAATATCAAGACATTATTTCAGAATCATTATTTAAATAGGTTTAATGTATCATACGTTTCTAGTAATAGTTTTTTTGAGAATAGACATGGATTTTCAGAATCAGATTTGAAATCTGACTCAATTCCCAGTTTATACATCAGAAATGACAAATTTCGAATGTCTGATGGTTTCTATTCAAAGCTTGTAAAAAGTTTATTAACGAAAAATAATTTTGTGTTTAATGTCCAAGTACGAGGATTTAAAACTGACCGGAACATAAAGGCTGAGAAACTGCGCAATCCCACACTAACAACAAGACTCAAAAGTTCACTAGGTAAGTGGAACAGTAACGTACGCAGTAAATACAAGTTGATGATGTTTGGTTTGGGGCGCAGGTTTAGGCGGCGATGCACCCGGCGACCAAAAACCAGCGACGGAACCGGCGCAGAACAACGAGCGCTTCAACACGCTTCTTACAAGCGAGGCGAACTTGAGCGACGCCGAGAAACAACGCATGAAGATCGCGTTCGCCGAGGGCTACCTCGTGGGGCAGACGCCGGGCGGAGCGCGAGGCCCCAGCAGCGGCAAGGCAGCGCGATACCTGCGCGTGGTCCAGCAACTGCTCACCATCGTCATCTTCCTGGCCATCGTGGCCTCGCTCGTGGCGAGCGCCAGCGGCTCCATGTTCCGCATCCAGCTGGGGAACCAGGTGGAGGTGGACCCCGAGGAGATCCACGTGACGTTCGCCGACGTGAAGGGAGCCGACGAGGCTAAGCAGGAGCTGAAGGACGTGGTGGAGTTCCTGCGTAACCCCGACAAGTTCTCCACGTTGGGTGGGAAGCTGCCGAAGGGGGTACTGCTGGTGGGCCCTCCCGGTACCGGTAAAACGCTGCTGGCGCGTGCTGTGGCCGGCGAGGCGGGAGTTCCGTTCTTCCACGCCGCAGGGCCTGAGTTCGATGAGATTTTGGTGGGGCAGGGCGCGAGGAGGGTGCGCGATCTGTTCAAAGCGGCCAAAGAGCGCGCGCCTTGTGTTATTTTCATCGATGAGATTGACTCGGTGGGGGCGAAGCGCACCAACTCTGTGTTGCATCCGTACGCCAACCAGACCATCAACCAGCTGCTGAGCGAGATGGATGGCTTCCATCAGAACGAGGGCGTCATCGTGTTGGGTGCGACGAACCGAAGAGACGATTTGGACCCGGCATTGCTGCGTCCTGGACGTTTCGATGTGGAGGTCGCAGTCCCTACACCGGACTACACTGGAAGAGTTGAGATCCTTGGCTTGTACCTTAGCAAGGTATATTTATTGCAATAATAATTTCATTATTTAATTTTTAACAATCTGCAACTGCTAATCGTAATGGTACATTTTTGAGATGAGAATTTAATATACAATTAAAATATTATTCTTCGGAATGCAGTCATATATTTATTGAATCTAAAAATCCAACGTTTGACATTTACATTTAACATGAAAATTAAAAATTGTACAAATCTCGTCAAAAATAAAAATACTCAACACATTAAAAAATAAATAGAGTTAAAAATATAAATAAATTCACAGCAACAATTAAAACATAATTTAAGTATACAGGGTGTTCAATTTAAGTGTGCCACCATTTTACGAAATGTTAGAAACAATTTAATTAAAAGGGTTCAGTTGTGTATTTAGCAAACTGGGGGAAATATTGAACAATTTTTATAAACAAAATCCAAGTATTTTTATCTAAAGTAGACACTACTATTAATATAAAATGTTAGTTTAAACATATAATTAGAGCAACATTGTTCCATATATTTATTTTTAATTGTTTTCTATTCTAAGCATTCTTAATCACAACTACACAATTAATATAAATTTAAAATGCATTTTTCTCAGTTTTTTCGTAATCAAAATTCGTAACATTAGGATATGACATGTGTATATCGTTGAAGTCAGAAAAAAATTTCTATTAAATAAGAAAATAAAAAATATACGTTTTCATTTAAAATAAGAAAGTTGCTACCGATATTTCGAGAAGCACTGGTTTAAAAAAATATTTTTTCTTCAAACGTCATAAAAGTACATTGTTATGTATTTGTATTCAACAAGCAGAAGTTCAATATTGTCGCCGCCGGC
This sequence comes from Poecilus cupreus, assembly GCA_963942605.1. Lineage (NCBI taxonomy): Eukaryota > Metazoa > Arthropoda > Insecta > Coleoptera > Carabidae > Poecilus > Poecilus cupreus. The sequence goes on from OZ012727.1 coordinate 12,703,238, forward strand.
GTAAAAGTGTATCCTTGGCAACACATTTACGCCGGCGGCGGACAAAGTAAAATATTATGAAAAATATTTAGGTTGTAATTCAATAATTTGACAGTTAAAAATGAAACAAAAATAACAAAATAGCATATTCTACGGCAACTTGAAATGCTAGATAAGACAATATTTTTTGAAGTTTTGGCATTTTATAATATTTATAATTTTATTTTCTATGTTTGAAGAAAAATTAGCATGTGTTATTCGGAGTAAATGTGTCTTTGGGTGCTTCGCATGTAATTGTTCGACTCGCTTCGCTCGTCGTTCAAACTTACATGCTCAGCACACAGAGTATCACATTTACTCCTAATGACACAATATACTATTTTATACTTATTAAAATAGACTTGTGAAATAGAAATTGTTTGCTAATTTAACCAATCTTGTAGCTCTTATAGTTTTCGAGATAGCAATGATAGCACACTTAAATTGAACCCTTGTGTACTTAAGTTACGTTTTAATTGTTGCTGTGGATTTATTTATATTTTTAACTTATTTACTTTTTTAATGTGCTCTGCATTTTGTGTATTTTTATTTTTGACGAGATTTGTACAATTTTAATTTCCATGTTAAATGTTTTCAATCAAACAACGCTAAATTAAAGTTCCGAAGAATAATATTTTAATTTATTTATCATCACAATCGATCATCGCTCTTTCCTTAATAATCAATGATTGTTGTTACTCAGGTACTGGCAAAGGAAGTGGACGTGGAACTGTTAGCCCGGGGCACCACGGGCTTCACGGGGGCTGACCTGGAGAACATGGTGAACCAAGCCGCGCTGAGAGCCGCGATCGACGGCGCGGACTGCGTGAGCATGAAGTACCTGGAGTCGGCGCGGGACAAAGTGCTGATGGGCCCCGAGCGCAAAGCGCGCATCCCCGACGAGGAGGCGAACATCATCACCGCCTACCACGAGGGCGGACACGCCATCGTCGCCTACTACACCAAACACTCACATCCGCTACACAAGGTAGGAAATACGTCACAAACAAGAGCAACTCAGCACTAATAATACATTCCCCTGCAGGTTACAATCATCCCGCGCGGGCCCTCGCTGGGGCACACCGCCTACATCCCCGAAAAGGAGCGCTACCACGTGACGAAAGCTCAACTGCTAGCCATGATGGACACAATGATGGGCGGGCGAGCAGCGGAAGAGCTGGTGTTCGGACCCGAGCGCGTCACATCCGGCGCCAGCTCAGATTTGAAACAGGCCACCGCCATTGCAACACACATGGTTCGTGATTGGGGCATGTCGGAACGAGTGGGGCTTCGGACGCTGAACGAGACAGGCAGTCGAGGGGTGCCACCGGAGCCGCTGGGGCCCAGCACTGCGGAGATGATTGACGCAGAGATCAAACGTATTATGACGGAGAGTTACGACCGCGCGAAACACATTCTGAAGACGCACGCCCGGGAGCACCGCGCGCTCGCGGAAGCTTTGTTGAAGTATGAAACCCTGGATGCTGAAGACATTAAGGCCATCATGGCAGATAAAGTTCCCACCGCTGAACTTAAATCTTGAATCCTTCTCCACCGCCGAGCTTTGCGAACCCACCAACGTTATTTATTTGTAACTTTCTCAAATCCATTGACTGAAACGATTCTATTTTACGGCCAGTTTTAAGGCAGATTGTAACATAATAAAAGGAAGCGTGGAACGTAGTTAGTAATGTTTAGGTTGCATTGTTGATTGGTGGGTCGCACAGCTCTCTGTATTTAGAGATCTACTAACGCTAACTAGAATTAATTCCAGAACAAATGTGCGCGTGTACAACACAGACTTGGCTGCTCTTTCAAATTTATGAAATTTTCGTAGCTGACTCCCTAATTTATTATTACCTGGGCCTCCATTATGTACTTTAAAGTTTTGCAACTTTTATTTATTGCGAAATTACGGACAATGCAATATATTTAGCACTATACATTAAATAAATGTACAATAAAATAACAAAAATTTCTCTAATTTTTTATTGATTTTTTCCCACTTGGCAACACTGAGTGAATTTATCTCGTGTTGGTAGTACTGGTCGTGACAACTAAAAATGTCAGTCATCAGTCAATTTTAGCAAAGCAAACAGTAGAGACGTCAAGTAAATATGTGATAATAATTCTTCATTTTGCTGTTTATAAATAGAAAATAATTTAAATAGTTTAGGATAACATTAAGAAATAAAATGACGACAGAAGAAAAATTCCACGCAGCTGTTAATGTGATTCGGAGTTTACCAAAAAATGGTATGTACCTTATAAGCCAAACATGTAATTGACTGATTAAAATTTATAAGGAAACAGCTTGAAATAATTAGGTATGATTTTGAAATAATTGCTCTGTCATCAATATTCAGAAATCTTGATTTTAACTTTGTTTTCATTCGGATAACCTTGACATAAAATGAGATAAACATCTTACTTAAATACTTTTATTATTTTGAATATTGATCTAGAATAAAAATTACTTGATAACTTTTGATCCATTGAAGATAATGAATCGGCTAAATTTAATTCATTTTTTAAAATGATAAGACAGTTTAAAGTACTTTCAAGTAACCTTTGTTATTGTAAATTTCCTGTCTCGAACAAACAATGAATGTTACATTTTTATAGACTCATTGCATGTTTAGTCACTTACTCTTTATCATAATATATATGCTAATTACAATTGTAAACTAAATTCAGAAGAATTTTAGTCATGTTACATGACAGCAGCAACTAAAAAAACTAAGTACATCAATAATAGATTATTTGTTGTTTACTATGCAAATTTATAAATGCAATAATGTGTAGTACATATAATTTTTCATGTTTCACTTTCGCTTAAGGCAAAGTTCGCTGATCGTTGCACTAGGAGCAATATTCGCGAAGGAAAAATTTGATAAAAACTAGGACTCCCTGCAAAAAAATAAACCTGTTTAGAATTCGACGTTTCCAAAAAAAGAGTTTATAATTTTATTTACAGCTAGAAGAAATTGCAACAGTGAAACTGTAATTGTAGTACTATCGGTTTTTCGACCCCGTTGGAAACTAGATTGAATAGTGATTCGTCCTACTTATATTTTTACCTAATTAGCATTCGTCTATATCATGCAAAATATTAACCATAAATCAACAAGTTTATTTATAAAAAAAATTACAGTTCATCGGGCGGATACTGCAATGTTTTTATTGTATTTGGAGTATTTTCTTAACTCAAGGCCGTAACATACGTCACGCTATTGTTACTTATTATTTTCATTTAAATATCAAAAGCTAATTTGTAAATGAAACAATGCTATTTGAAATACATAAGTGAACACGGAATTTCCGTATGTTTAATAGAAAATAATATTTGAAGGCTGTTAAGTACATCATTTTAATGTCATCAAAAGTAATAAAAGTTTAACTGCTCATCGCAAATTACTTTCTAATGTTTAGTGGCGATTATTATGCGTCTCTTGCGATTTACATTTTAAATATTTGTTTTGCGTACCGTAATGTTTTCACAGCAAATTAAAATGTACATTGTATCAAGGAGCAACTTGCATTGTATTTTATTGCTCCACGTGAACAATTACATAACTTTTTGAACTATTTTTTTACTCATACCGTTTACTTTCACTCAATGGCTATAAATTTTTTTATTTGTGTGAATTTCCTTTTACTTATTTGTTACGACCGTGACATCCGCGGTTTTGAAATTATACTTGTATTTCCGACTCAAGTAATAACCGTAACTCAATTAATAAAAAGTAAAATTGTTTACATTGATAAGTAATACTTACAGTGGAGAAACTATTATAAATAATTTTATATATCAGAAATTAACTGATAAGTATTAGTGACCATTGACCATCTTTCGATCACGTGAGCAAGCGATACATATCTGTTATTAATAAATAACAATGTAAACCTAATTTTTTTTGTCGATATTACATCATTATTTGTCCGTATTTTATTGCTGTTGTTGTTTATATAAACTTCAAATAATTATTAGTTGTTTATGGTATTAAAGTTATTCAAAAAACTATTTTAGAGTCACTAATAAAATAAAATTGTTGCGCTATTAAGTAAAAACCAGTTTTTTAATGTTTTCACATTTGTCTCAGGCTCCTACCAGCCAAGCAATGAGCTGATGCTGAGATTCTATGCATACTTCAAGCAAGCCACCTTGGGGCCCTGCAAAGGCGCCCGCCCCGCGTTCTGGGACGTGGTGGGCCGAGCCAAACATGACGCTTGGGCGCGTCTCGGCGACATGACCCGTCAACAAGCCATGGACGCCTACGTCGCCGAACTCCACCGCATCGTCGAAACCATGAGCTACAATGACAACGTGGCCAACTTCCTCGAGGCGCAACACGAGCTAGAAGCTGTGAACCTCGGAGACCTGGAGCTCGTTGCAGGTGATGTCATTGAACGAGTGCGATCACAACCCAACTCGCCGTTTGCTTCGCGAGAGGCTTCACCAACGAGGTTGAGTCCTGCTGTTACCCCGCCACCAGCTAGCACAGCACAAGTTAACCAGGATACGGACCACAGTGACGATGAGTACATAGATACACTAGACTCGGAACCAGAAGCGGGTAAGATGGTGAATGGCCACGCGGAACCGGTAGTTAATGGACATCTTCCGGGGAGACAGCATCACGTGTCCAGGTCTACTACAACTAAGGCTGCGGTTAATGCAGAGATTCAACGTACTGTTAGCAGCTTGCAAGCAGATTTAGAAAGGTTAACAACCAGAGTGGCCGCGCTGGAAAAACAACGGGCACCAAGAAGTTCTTCCCAGGTGCAAAAGCTGTCGTTTAGTAACATTTCCCCTCAACTGTTGGTCTTTTTGATTTTGTGGCCCGTAGTCAGTCACGCCGCGCTGCGGTTTTTGGCCAATAGAAAATGAATGTTTAACCTTCATTTACAGTGATATTTTACGGTGTTACAGTTGTGGTTTATTGTTATGTACATATATAGATTTTTATATTTTATTGGTTTGAAGGAAATAAATAAGAAACGAAACTGCTCGATAAGTTCCCCGCCAGGAATATTATTGTTTAGCATTCAGGGAACATTTTATTATGATTTTAGCAGTTGGTACCTCTCTATGTTTTTATAACGTACTTTTAGTATCATTGTATATGTGATATATCATGGAATAGTTTTACAAAATATATACACTTGTAAAATAATGTACAAAATTTTGAATATTGGTCCAGATATTTCCAATACAAGATAAGCAAATACCAATTGACGTATTCATATTTCCTTTGATAACAATCAGTAAATTTTGATAAGACTAGAAGTTATTTCAATTCTAAGAAAATATGCGCAGTTATTTTCAATACGTGATCATTTGCATGTACTATTTAAAAATCTACATTATTACTTATCCAAAACAGCTTATTTGATTTAAAATGTATACAATTATTTTTAATTGTGTTGTTTATTTGACTGTATAATATTTTTTATTGATTATTTCACTCATTACAAATTTGACCAATCAGAATGTCTCATTTTCCATTGTTGTGCATTTTAGATAAGTGAATAAACAGCAGCATGCTGTTTATTCGCGAGTAAATTGAAGCTAGCTTTTATATGCAAATTTTGAACATTTTGAAGGCATATTTAGCCGGATAATTAGTTGCAGAAGCAAGATACTTACATATTTTTTACCTTTACTGGTATTCTAAGTCTTTAAACATGCTGAATTATTCAATTCAAGCTATTTTTATTTACAAATTTTTGACATTTATTTGACAAGTAAAAAGAAAAACAAACAATTTGCTATAGTTACCCTATAACAATAAAATTTTTTGGTGCCTTTTGCTTATGTGTGTACCAATTTATTTATGTGAAAATGTGTCAAAATCAACGTTTTAGTACAATTTCTTCGGCAAGTATTAAAGTTTATGCTATGAATTCATGAAATAATCTTGACATATAACCCTCGTGCTAAAGAATTTAATCGATTAAATTTGATGTCTAGCTTATTTATAAAATTTTGCTTTTAAAAAAGTGTTATCGTACATAATAATTTAAGATAAAATCCCTCGACCTGCGGTCTCGGTATTTTTTCAAATTATTATGTACTCAAACACTTTTTAAGCAAAATTTTATGCATAAGCTAGACATGTCAAATTTATTCGATTAAATTCTTAGCACTCGTGATATAACTATTGATTATTTCATTCATTACAAATCTGACCAATCAGAATGTTTCATTTTCCATTGTTGTATATTTTAGATAAGTGAATAAACAGCACCATGCTGTTTATTCGCGAGTAAATTGAAGCTAGCTTTTATATGCAAATTTTTAATATTTTGAAGGCATATTTAGCTGGATAATTAGTTGCAGAAGCAAGATACATACATGTTTTTAGTTTTACTGGTATTCTATATCTTTAAACATGCTGAATTATTCAATTCAAGCTATTTTTATTTACAAATTTTTGACATTTATTTGACAAATAAAAAGAAAAACAATCAATTTGCTATAGTTACACAACAACATAATTTTACGGTGCTTTTTGTTTATGAGTGTACCGAATTATTTATGTGAAAATGTGTCAAAATCAACGTTTTAGTTCAATTTCTTCGGCAAATATTGAAGTTTATGATATGAATTCATGAAATAATCTTGACATATACCCCTCGTGCTAAAGAATTTAATCGATTAAATTTGATTTCTAGCTTATTTCAAAAATTTTGCTTTTAAAAAAGTGTTATCGTACATAATAATTTAAGATAAAACCCCTCGACATGTCAAATTTATTCGATTAAATTCTTAGCACTCGTGATATAACTATTGAAAATTTCTTGAATGAAAATCATGTTTGGCGGGTATAGTAGATGTCGCGCAAGTTGTAAATTTGCAGAAGGAGAAAAAGAAGACATGTTCACTTTCTATAATAAAAAGTAAACTGAAGGTTCTCGGCCATTGTTTGTTGGTTTCAGCAACGTACGAGAAGCAAAAGTAACAATACAGTTACATCTGTTTTCGGTGCGAGTTTTGTCAGCCGTTTTTTTCTTTTATTTTAGCTATGATTATTAGTGCCTCTGAGGCATTAAATTGTTCGGAAAGTAGTAATTGTAGTGATTTTGAAGCCATGCCTGCGTTAATAAAAAGTAGTAGTTCGTAAGTATCACTCTATTTTATCAATTGCATCAGATATTTTGTTTTTATACATTTTGCTGCCTCTATTTCACCATTCTACGTCTTTAAGTGTCCATGATAAAATTGTATGTCATTGCTCTACTCTGCTTTGAGATTAAAACGATTTGATAAGTATGACAAATATGACAGCCAATGACGTACTGTTTAATTGAAAGAAATATAAATTTTAATCCTGGTTTTCCCATTTAAATTCGACGTAATTTTATTTTGTTCTATGGTCAGCCTGATTGCTTATCTTATCAGGAGTTATTAATAACCAAAACAATAAAATTTCTAATTATATTGCGGAATAGTAACTGAATTTTAGTAATTTTAATTAAAATATTTATTTAGATTGAGAGTTTGAAGCACTGTCGGTACTTTTCCATTCGGTTAATTTATTAGGATGTTGTAATGCGATCACAACAGATATGTTAAGTGTAGAAAAAAATGGATGTAGCGAAGTGACTGAACACGTAGCTATGACCGATAATTGTTTTGAAATTGACGCAATTAACTGTTTGCCTACAATATATATCGTGTTCTTTATCAGTAATTGTGTTCGGAACAGAATTGTTGATGTTTTATTAATAGAATCATCGGTTTGCCAATATTTACAATGTATAATAAAGAGTGTGGAGTATTTACGCAAATTGTGTTTTGAATCAACCAATACTGGCGATTTGCGTCTATTTTTCTGGCAGCTGCTGTTGTTGTCTTATGTAATTGGATTCGATGAAGCTCAGTAATTCGGTAGAAGTGATAAAGTGACGGGATACGTAGGAATGTCTGTATTATCTTATCAGAAGTTGAGCAGCGAACAGACACACACACAGTAATACCGGTTATCGTATCAAGTGCTGAGTTTTGTTGATGTGATGTTATTGTTGCAGAGACAACTGGTTATTATCAAGTAAGCGTTCGGCCGCCAGCGCGTCGCAGGCCGACTGCTTCAACATGTCTCTGGGCGCAGGGCCTCTGTGGTGGTCCTGATGCCCCCGATGCTAGCGGGGGCCCTCCACTGGGCGCGCGGCGCCTGACGTTCAAGACGCGGGGTGTGGGCACAGCCCAGAGCGCCTGGGACACACTGTTAGTGGGGCGCACGCTGTACGTGGCGTTGCCGCCGCACATCTTGCCCGAGGGCTCGCGGGACGCCTTCGTGGCGCTGCTGGAGGCGGCGGAGGAACGTCTGCGCTGTGACCACGTGGTCGTGGTGTTCGGTGCAGACCGGCCGGACCGCGCGGTCCTGGTGCGAACCTTCATGTTCCTGGGCTTCGCCGTTCTATCGCCCACCAGCCCGCTTGTGCCCCCGGGGCTGGCCGCTGCCGGGAACCTCTGCATGCTCTACAACATCGAGTGAGACCCAGCGCACCACTAACTAACCACCCACACCCGTAGCAATCACATAACATCAGTCGACAAGTGGAGTAGACCCCCACAAAAAATACAAAAACAAACAAAAAACCTCAAAATTTTCAAAAAATCCAAAAAAATTAGACTAGAAGAGTTATAAATCTATGATAAATAATAACAAATTATTGTACGTATCTTAATTGCCTTTTAGTTTAAATGGTTTATGGTACTAACTTTAATTCTATGATTATCATCTACCTATGTAAAATTCATCGTAGTGTTTAAGTATATAATACGTTGCATCCAATCTAAAACGTCCACAAACCTAATTCTGTTTCTCGTGTAATAATGTATCTCTACTTTATCTGTTTGTCATTCCATTTTCGTTTTCCATTAGTTCCAGCACTTTATGTTATCAAATAAAAAGCAATTGTATTTTCTTCATAATTTATTGGTAAATATAATAAATAACAAAAATCTAGAGTTTCCTTCACATAATCTTGGCGTTGTACCAGTGTGTAAGTTCAGTAGGGAGCTGCATGTTGCAGATCGCACCGCGGAGATGTGTGGGTAACACGACAAGTGTGTGTAATTCAAATTCAGGTCGATGCCGTGAATGTCCAGCTCCTGAATTCGTCGCGATTAATTCTAACGATTTTACGTGTTCGAAAGCTTTTAAAATTACCTCCCTTGGTGCATTTAAAGACCGATTTCCAGCTGAAAACTTATTATACCGCTCTAAAATCATTTCAAAATTAAACGGCTGATCGAAGATGTCTGTGTGCTGTTGCATAGCAATCAACAATCCAATCTCCAACACTGACAAACTTTTTAATTGTTGAACACGATGACTAGATTCAAACTTTTTAACTTGTTCTACAAAAGTTTCAGCATTCAATTCGGAATGTTGTACATTTAACCTAGCAATTATTTGTATCAAAATATTTTTCAATACTCGTTCACTTGTTGTGATATCGATTAATCGTTGCATGGAGGATTTAAATTTAGGGTCTGTGATTAAATTAGTCACTTGAGCATTCCAAAATTTAGATACTGCAGTTGGTTTAGATACATTAATGTTCAGTAATTGTTGAACCATTTCCATTCGAGAAGCAATCAAATCAGAAACTGGGAATAAATTGATCACTCGATGAGAAAATCTTGATTTTACGCGTTTTTCAAATAGTTCCACTACATCTAAACGGGATGTTATGCCTAAAATAATTTTTTTTTAAGTCATTTCCTAGTTATTTATTAACAATATGTATATTTTTACCTATAACACAAATGGGAATCTCTCCGTTGTGGGTCATATCCAACAAATTATACAAAAGTGTTTGATTATCGTGAAAGCAAAACAAATCAAATTCCTCAATTACGAAAAGTAAACTTTTGAATGTTTTCCTTTCTCCAGAACGTAAACATTCAAGGAGATAACTCAAGTTATCAGCAAATGTACTAAAAACCTTCCCCGCGACAGCGTTCTCCAAATTCATCTGACTTGTACAACTTTTTAAAGCTAGTTTATCATCTGTATGTATTAAACCATTCAACTCTATTTTGATTGTGTTTGATCCCAGGTTGAGATTATTATCCAATGATTCCAATACACTATGCATTAACTAAAAAAAAATAGCTGTGAATAAAATTATTTAAATTCTTCAACATGTTCCTTACAATACTTTTGCCTGATTCTCTGGGACCCATCAGCAATGCTGAATTAGATTCTCCATTCGTTATAGTTAGTTTTATGATGTTATACAGTAATTGCCTTTCTTGTTCATAGGTATTTATTATACGTTTGCTGTGTACAATTTTCTGTTTTAAATACTTTCTGATATTGTCAATAAAATTATTATATTCATTCATAGTTTAATACTGAAATATATTACTTTTTGTACTACTAAAACCCTAATCTCTTTAGATATTTGGTCTCAGATGTTACCGTTACTTTGAAAACGCGCCAAAATTTCTTTGGTTATGTATATTTGTATGAAGGTAGCGCAATACAAGTTCAAAAGTCATCGTCAGCCCTTCTATTTTGTTTTCAAATACATCCGAAATTTAAATTCCAGGATGTTCTTGAAAACAATGAGAATTGCTTAAAGTATTGCACAAAATATTCATGCAAATTTTTGTTCTTTTGCTTGAAAGAAGCTCATCGGTATATGTAGCAGACTTCATGATCCTCAGTGAAGGTAAACGTCAGAAGATGTCAACTTGTGAACAAGGAACCATATTCAAAAAAAGAAATGTTAGGGGTAGAGGTACACGAAAAAGACAAGCATCATCATCGGAAGAAAGTATGTCAACATTAATATGGTAAGTTATAGAACAAAACTAATCCTAACCTATAATTTTCAGGTGCAAATGAAAACAACGAAGAAACTACAGTAATAAGACCAACTGAACGAAAACGTAAATCAAATCCGAACATTCAGAGTACATCTAACATAATACACAAACATGACGAAGAGCTTGCTGATTCAGATTCCGAACATGAAGGTATTGTTAGTGTAAGTTACAAATCAAACCGAAGCGCAGCTCCAGCTGGACCAGCAGACCAGGGTGCCACTGCTACCTTGGAAACCGAAACAGAGACAGATCGTGATGCCCAAGCCCTCTTCGAGAAGAAACTAGAGGTTAACAAGAACTTAGAGGGTCAAGAAGACGACAAAATCTACCGGGGTATCAACAATTACGCGCAATACTATAAACCGAAAGACACAGCAGCCGGAAATGCGAGTTCCGGTTTAGTGCGCCGTGGACCAATTCGAGCACCATCTAACCTACGTTCAACTGTGCGATGGGACTACCAACCTGACATTTGTAAAGATTACAAAGAAACTGGATATTGTGGATTTGGAGATAGCTGTAAATTTCTTCACGATCGAAGCGATTATAAACACGGTTGGCAACTTGAGCGGGAAGTTGCGGCTGGTGAATACGGCCGAGATTCAGACGATGACACTCGCTATGAAATCCACGACGATGGCGATGATTTACCGTTCAAATGTCATTTGTGTCGCGGTTCGTTTGTTAACCCGGTTGTAACGAAATGCAAGCATTATTACTGCGAGAAGTGTGTGTTGGAACGGTTTAGGAAGACGGCGAGGTGTGCGATTTGCAATGCGCAGACTAATGGGGTGTTCAACCCTGCCAGAGACCTAATCAAGAAGTTGAGTCAGATAAAAGAGGATGATGAGGAACAGGCGAATTTAAAACAGTCAGACGATGATGATTCAGACTGATTTTTCTTTTATGTATTCGTTTTTTGTACATACGTTATGTATTGAATTAATTTTTTTAGGAAATATTAATGTAATCACGTGAATAAACTGATATTTTAGATTTATTTGTCATTTATTCAAGTTTAGATTTAAACAGTCGTCCTAAAATATCGCTGGAAATAACGTGGATAACATGTTGTATTATCATTATTATCTGAAATTTAAGTTATGTATTCATACATAAAGCAAGACATGAAATAGGTTTACCTTGACTATTTTTTTTCAGCGACAATTTACCAAACTTACTTTTTGATTTCCTATCCATATTTGTATTCAATTTCTATTTGAATTCAACATAAATATAACGCACATAATCAAAACATTGACAAACATTTGACGAGAGTGATTCTAGCGACCACTGTTGACAAGCACATACATGTATACATTAAAATTCATTTAAATAATGAAGTACGTAATAAAAAGTACTTATTTAATTATTTTATATTTAAAAATATTTATTTTAAGGTTTTTGTTAAGTTTAAATTACATTTCTGAATAAAAAATTTGTAAACATAGTTTCGATGTTGGCGCCATGGGTTGAGAGCCACTGGTACAGCGGCCATGATGCTTTGCATTAATTCATTTGTTCTGGCGCGATTCTGACAACTTGTGTGTGTGTCCGTTCCAAATTTGAGTTTTCACCCAAAAATTTTTGATTCCAATATGTAAAAAGTATATCAATCGATTCGGTATTTTCTGCTGGTCATTTTGATATATAATTTATGTGCAAAATCAATAGTTATTTGTGTATCAAGTGCGGATAGAGCATTGTTTGTTGCACGCGGCGAGAAATTGTTGATCGAGGCGAAGCCGAGATCAACAACTCGACAAGTGCATCGAACAAGCTCTATCCGACGAGATACACACAATATTTTTTCTACAATCGTTGAACAATGTCATGCTGTAGAAAAAAATAATTAATTTTCAAAATTATCTTTGGTCACGTCTATAACATTTCAGTAAAATTGTAGTTACCCATGTCACCGTAATCATGACAACGTTTATGAACAAAATACAAATTTTCAAAGAAATCATAATTTGACACATGGAGTACATTTGACATATGGAGTACATTTGACATAAAGTCTACAGAGTGAATACGTTTATGGTGATTAAGTTGAAGTGTATGTACGTATATGCCAACTGCATTTGCAATAGCAAGGTTATTACCAGAAAAATCCAATGCATCATTAACTTTTATCTAATTTATTTTTGTTTTATTTTGTCGCACTAGTGCGACAATATGTCACTTTGTCGCCCTAGAGCGACAATTTTGAACATTTCCTAACTAAAAATGGAATAACAATGTCGATATTGTGCAACGATTGTAGAAAAAAAAAATTGTTTGAAAAACTTAGTACTGTTTTGGCTTGTACGGGCATATACAACAATACTATGAAAAACATATTTTTTCATATTATTGCTACAGAAACCATGGAAATGGTCAATAATTATTGATTTCATTGTAATTATTGATGAGATTAATAATATTTATAATTCTTTTATCAAAATTTAAACTTTTCTCAGAAAATATTATACTTGCCTATATGCAATATACAGTAAAGTTTTTATTTTGGAAATTAACTTGAAAAATCATAAATAATTATCAAAAACTTATTCAAAACAAATAATATTTTGATTTTTTTCAGGTGGACCCGAAACACCTCATCGAGTCCAGCCGTCCAGGACTTAGAAAACACTGATGGTAAATAAACTTAATTGTTTTATTTCAATTAATAAATATTAATTGAAATAAAATGATTAAAATTATTGGAACTTTCTGTTTTCAGATCGCAGTCTGCAGGCCGCCTCCACAGTTCCAACCGACTCCTGGGGCAGTTGCTGATGCAGCCTGAATTGGTAAGAGCCCTACCTCATTTTGAGGGTAGCTACAGACCTGCTCTTGCAGAAATAAATGTTGGTATGATGATACCATTGATTTATTTCTGATGGATACCAGCTCCATAGTTCACCCAACTCTACTCTTGAAAACAGCAAAAGTTCTTGGAAAATTATTTGGTTACAGGAGGAATTCCGGGATCGAACCCAGATTCCTAGATTTATAGTTCATTACCCAATGCAATATAGGGTGATGCAATAATTTAAATAATAATTTTGTGTTGTACAGTGTAACATTTTATTACAGAATCCAGTGGCGGTCCTTGGGGTTACATTTCAGTGGAGTTCCAGAGGGGCGCAGTCCAGTGGCGTCCGTGGGGGGTAGCAGAATGCAGTGGTGCAGCCCGGAGTTGAAGCCAGACCTCTGCATCAGCAGTCAGAGGTCAAAGGTCAAGTGAAGGTTTTCATTAGCCGTTTTGTTGTTCCCAGCCATGTACTCAAGTGTGTTTTAGCTCAATTTTGGGCTCAATGTTTTCCCAATTTTGGAATTAAAATTTATCTAGTTGCTATTATATTTTTATCGTTAGTTTTAGTACTAATACAAACTGCTTCTCTTTCAGTTACATTTTTTTTTACAGCTCTTTTTGTGTTTCTCTTTCAGCTAGATATAGTTTGATAATTATGTAATAGCAACTATTTTCAAAATTCGTAGTATTAAGTCTAGGTTAGCTACCATCACCGAGGTTCCATGGTTCCCCAGGTCTCCATGGAGAAGGTTCCAGTTCCAGTGTCACTCATATATTTTCATTTTTTGTACTGTAATAAAGAATAAAGTATTTTGTCTGTGTTTTATTTTACTATTAATTAACCCATTAATGCCCAACGTGTGATAAGGTTAGGTTTCCGCCAGACTCTGGCATTTCAAACTTAATCAATTATGTTAGGTTGTTCGTTTCATTGCACTCTGTAACTTAAATGTTAAATATTTTATACATAATTATACTTTAAAGAAAAATAGTTCTGGGCATTAATTAGTTAATTAATCGAATTATTTAAATATGTTTGATGGTATTTGTCGTGATTATTATATGTCTCTTGCTTTAGATTCATAAAAATAAATAAGCTCTTCTGCTTCATTTAATTTTATTGTTACAAATTAACAATTCAGTTTAATTAATAGTTGAGACATATAAAATCACAAACGCTGGGAACACAAAAACTTGTGACATTTTGAGTATTATTTATTAATGAATTACTAAATAATTATTCAAGATATCACGAGGAAGGCACCATGTTTATATTTTGTCCGTCTGTCCGTCCGTTGCACACAATCATTTAGCTAGAAGTCCTGGTTTTGTAAAATAATTAGTTTAGCTTCACTCGCCGTCAGGACGTTGGCCCCGGGGCCCTGCGGGCTCTTCTATTACCGCTGTATTCTACAACAGACTAGTGGTAGACTATAGACTGGTAGTATCGAATGATTCGGTTATTTTTTTATCATCGAATAATAGTTAAGAATAAATGTAATTTTACAACTCTATATCTACGATTTCATCCAGTAATACATGTGTTAGTGATAAATAGTCACTATAGCATTACAATAATTTCCTAATATTTTAATACTTACTTCGTACATAATAGGGAATCAAATCAAGGGCCCAGTTTTGTTTGTTTGGTGAAATAACAAATAATATTCTTGCAATTCTTAATACATTTTTGTTCACACTTCTTCATTAATTAATTAGCTGTACGCGTTTTCATTACTAAATATTTATATTGTTTAGCTGTAGTATTTGTTACTAAAACACCTACCGCCTTTACATTCAAAATCGGTTTGAATTATTTAAATTATAAAAAAAGTAAAGAATATATTTTTATTTACTTCCTATTCATTTTAAAACATTCATCTTTTATGGGTAACATTTCAAATGTAGTTTTCTCACTCGGTAGTTCTTTTCATTCACCAATCATCACCTTTGATGAATTAATTAAATTATAGCGATCAAGTATTTGTGATCGATATCATATAAAATAAAAAATATAGCTTGTGTTTTAACTTTGAATAATTTAGTTTATTTTTTTTTGTGCATCCATTAATAATTTTGCGATATTTTATATATAGTGGCTGTTAGTATGAGCGCTGGTTGAGGGCGGCGACTTCATTTCTCTGTTGTCAAACGCTCCTTGATTGTTTTGAAGATAAATGCTTGAAATAAAAGTAATACAAAATTATTTGTATGTATTTGGAGTAATTAATCGTGATTTATATTCAGGGCATATTTTTTACTTTTTGCACCTCCTCTGATGGGGATAAAAACTAACTTAACTATGTTTTTATGAATTTGCAATTCCCTGTGTTTATATATTTAGCTACCCCCGTTCCGTACACTTTACACATTAGTTTTAAGTTATGCGAATTTATAAAATATTAATTACTAACTAACATAAAGTAAATATCCCCTGAAGTTTTTCTAAAATTCTTACACAATTTTTATTTTTGTTAACGTCTTTCTGCGTAGAGAAGTGTATTAAAATTTATTAGTTTTATTAATAGCATTTATTTTTAAAATAATCGAGGAGTTTTTGCTAGCAGTTAAATAAAGTTAGTCACCCCTAATCAGGGTTGGCACTAGCAGCCGTTGTATATAGAATTCTTGCGGTATTATTATTGAAGTAGACAACGATTAAATTAAAATGTTTTAAGTTCGAACACAATTTATATTTTGACTTTTATGTGATACCGATTATAATTTTTTTGGGCGATGTAATTTCGTTAATTAATCAAAGATAAAGTTAGGGAAATGAAATCAATTGCCTAGTGTGATTGTTGCCGTTAATTTGTTATAGATTAAGGGTGAGGCTGATTTTAGGGTACCTAGAAATGAATTTAAATAATTCAACAACCAATTTTCTGGAGATTTTGTTCGTAGAATTATTTGAGTAGTTTAAATCAGAGATAACTGATATTGTTGTTGATTGATATTGGAACTATTAAATACCAAAAAATTATAATAATTAATAATTTAGCTTAGATTATTGTATTTAAATTTTTCTGAGCTTTGTTAAGATTTAAAAAGAAAAATATAAAGTAAGTAAAGTTAATAATTATGTACAAGAAGAAATTTCAGGTGCTGCAAATAATGCAACATAAAATTTTAGTAACATATGCATTCCCAAATTCAACATTCTAAACATTGTAGTAAATGTTTTTGAAATAGACAGTAGTTTTATCATAGACTATATGAAACACAGATTTGTTAAAACAAGTAATAGCAAAACGTACCAAATAATATTTGAATGTTTTATTTCGTGTATATTGTGTAGAATACGTGCAAAATCGCGGATCTAGTTTCAGCGGACACAAGTTAAAAATAGAAACACCGCTCCTCAGGATTTTTCAGGTTCAGCCGCACTTTCAATCGCTTGAAAGTTCGTCGGCTGCTAGATTTTATATTCAACTCTGATTATAAATTAACTGCATTGACTGCGCAAGTCACTCATTTGTATTGGGTGGGATAAATTTTGTTAGTTTAAAAATGTGGAATTAATACATGTTTTGAAATAAATAAAAAAATACTGAGGGTACAATTTTATCAAACTGTGACAATTTTTAAAAATTCTTTAATACATACATATAAAAAAAAACTTCCGGTGTAGTGGCTGTTAGTAGTAGTTGTTACAAATTGGTTTGAATTATTTAAATTGTAAAAAAAGTGAAAGAAAAATTTGTCTTTACTTTTATTTATTTTAAAACGCACTCACCCTTGGTGTGTAACATTTTGAGGGTAGTTTTCTCACTCGGTAGTTGCTTTTCATTTACCTAGCATTAGTTTTGGTGAATTAATTAAATTATAGCGATCAAGTGTTTGTGATCGATATCATATAAAATAAAAAAATTAGCTTGTGTTTTAGCTTTGAATAATTTAATTTAATTTTTTCTGTATCCATTAATAATATTGCGATATTTTATATATAGTGGCTGTTAGTACGAGCGCTGGTTGAGGGCGGCGGCTACATTTTTCTGTTCTCAAACGTTCCTTGATTGTTTTGGAGATAAATGCTTGCAAGAAAAGTAATACAAAATTATTTGTATGTTTTTGGATTAATTAATCATGATTTATATTCAGGGCATATTTTTTACTTCTTGCACATCCTCTGATGGGGATGAAAACAAACTTAGCTATGTTTTTATAAATTCGCTCTTCACTGTATCGATATATTTAGCTACCTCCGTTCCGCACACTTTACACATTAGTTTTAAGTTATGCGAATTTATAAAATATTAATTATTAACTAACATAAAGTAAATATCCCCTGAAGTTTTTCTAAAATTATCCACACAATTTTTATTTTTGTTAACGTCTCTCTGGGTAGAGAAATGTATTAAAATTTATTAGTTTTATTAATAGCATTTATCTTTTAATATAATTGAGGAGTTTTGCCAGCAGTTAAATGAAGTTAGTCACCCCTAATCAAGGTTGGCACTAGCAGCAGTTGTATGTAGAATTCTCGCGGTATAATTATAGAATACAGATAACGATTAAATTAAAATGTTTTAAGTTCGTACATAATCTATATTTTGAAATTTATGTGATACCGATTATAATTATTTGGGCGATGTAATTTCGTTGATTTATCAAAGATAAAGTTAGGGAAATGAAATCAACTGACTAGTGTGATTGTTGCTTTTAATTTGTCATAGATTAAGGGCAAGGATGATTTTGGGAAATTTCGAAGTTAATTTAAATAATTCACCAACCAATTTTAATGTGACTTTGTTTGTAACTTTATTTTAGTAGTTTAAATCAGAGACAGCAGTATGATTTTTGATTGAGAATAGAACAATTTAAATATAAAAGAATTATTATTATAATAAATATTTTATCTTATACAACTATATGTTAATTTTTCAAGTAGTTACCAAGATTTAAAAAAATATAAAGTAATAATTCTCTACACAATCACTTTGACAAAACGGTTTGAAATATTTAAATATTTAAAAAAATGAGGAAATAATTTGCCTCGCTCACTCTGGGTGTGTCATATTTTGAGGGTAGTTTTCTCACTCGGTAGTTGCTTTTCATTTACCTAGCATTAGTTTTGGTGAATTAATTAAATTATAGCGATCAAGTGTTTGTGATCGATATCATATAAAATAAAAATTTAGGTTGTGTTTTAACTTTGAATAATTTAGTTTAATTTTTTTCTGTATCCATTAATAATATTCCGATATTTTACATATAGCTGGTGGCTGATAATATGGATTAATTAATCATGATTTATATTCAGGGCATATTTTTTACTTCTTGCACATCTTCTGATGGGGATGAAAACTAACTTAGCTATGTTTTTAAGAATTCGCAATTCCCTGTGTTTATATATTTAGCTACCCCCGTTCCGTACACTTTACAAATTAGTTTTAAGTTATGCGAATTTATAAAATATTAATTATTAATTAACATAAAGTAAATATCCCCTGAAGTTTATCTAAAATTTTCCACAATTTTTATTTTTGTTAAAGTCTCTCTGTGTAGAGAAATGTATTAAAATTTATTAATAGCATTTATTTTTTAAATAATTTTGGAATTTTTGTCACCAGTTAGTTAGTTTATTATTATTGAATATAGACAACGATTAAATTAATATGTTTTAGTTTCGAATACAATCTATACTTTGATTTTTATGTGATACCGATTATAATTATTTGGGCGATATAATTTCGTTGATTTATCAAAGATAAAGTTAGGGAAATGAAATCAACTGTCTAGTGTGATCGATACCGTTAATTTGCTACAGTTTAAAAATTGGGGAGATTTTAGGTTACGTCGAAGTGAATTTAAATAATTCGCCAACCGTTTTTCGTGCGATTTTGTTTGAGTAGTTTAAATCTGGAACAGCTAGTATGTTCGTTCATTCAGTGTGGAACAAATTAAATAAAAAATTAATTATAATAAAAATTCATATCAGAATATTTAGATTTTTTTAAATGAAACTATATCAATTAAAATTTTGTTTAATTCTTAAATTTTCTAATTGTCTTCTGTGTTTAGAAATAATGGCAGCACAATCTTATGAGCATTGGCTGCTAGTGTGAACTCACTGTGTAGGGATGAATGCTTTTATTATTTTTATTTATTTATCAAACTGCATCACATGTGATTTTAAAAATTAGACTGTACGTTTTTAATTATTCAAATTTTCGAGAAATCGTACACCGTCTCGCGTAAATGTATATTGGAAATTAATTTTCATTGCAAATACATAAACAAAACCAATTTTTTTAAATTCGGCCACCGTCTCTCGCAATTTTTTTTTTGGAAACTAAATTTAACTTGCAATTTCATAAACAAAACCATATATTACATTCATTTCTCTGTTATCAAACGTTCCTTGATTGTTTTGGAGATAAATGCTTGAGAGAAAAGTAATACAAAATTATTTGCATGTATTTGGATTAATTAATCATGATTTATATTCAGGGCATATTTTTTACTAACTTAGCTATGTTTTTATGAATTCGCAATTCGCTGTGTTTATATATTTAGCTACCCCCGTTCCGTATACTTTACACATTAGTTTTAAGTTATGCGAATTTATAAAATATTAATTATTAATTAACATAAAGTATATATCCCCTGAAATACTTCTGAAATTTTTCACACAATTTTTATTTTTGTTAACGTCTTTCTGCGTAGAGAAGTATATTAAAATTTATTAGTTTTATTAATAGCATTTATCATTGAATTAATCGAGGAGTTTTTGCCAGCAGTTAAATAATGTTAGTCATTCAATCGTCCACCGTTTCGCATAAAATGTATTTTGCAAATTAATACATGAACAATCAAATTTTTAAAAATTCGTCCAGTCGCTCGCAAAATTTTTTTTGAAAATTAAAATTCACTTGCAAATGCATAAACAAAACCAACTTTTCGAAAAGTCGTCCTGTGATCCGCGTCCAGGAGTAGAATTGGGCCCTCGAACATGTACGTCTTCGGCAGCTAGAACGAAGAATAATATTTATACAATAAAATGTATTATAATATCTTATATTGTAATATTTCTTTGTAAAAATTGTTGTATTGTACGACGGACCGATCCAAAGAGCAGATCAGGTCCGATATTCGATAATTTAAAAAGAAAAAATATGCTGGGGGGTTTGGGATTTGTGTTTTATTGATTTGCCTGTGAGCAAATATCCATGAATCAAATATTTTTTTCGGAATTAACTTTGCGCTTCACGCAAATATTTTTTAACTTCAATTTTCACTTTAAATGCATGAACAAAACCCAATTTTCGGAAAATCGCCCAGCGTCCCGCGCAAATTTTTTTTTTGAATAATTAATTTTCACTAGTAAATTATGGATAAAATCAAATTTACAAAAAATAGCCCACCGTACCGCGCAATTTTTTTTTAAATAATTAATTTCGACCAGCATCTTAAAATTATAAAATATTAAAAACAATTTCTCACGAACATTTCCAATTTAAAGTTGGTATTACTGTTTTATATCTGTCAGTGAGCTGTGCAACAAAGTGTTTCTGTGCGTAGAAAAATCAACTCTTCTCGTTAATTAGTATTGATAACATATCCAAAACATATCAATCGATTCAATATCCTTCCGTGATCATTTCAGTGTATAAATATTGTTGAAGTCAAAAAAACTTTAATTTTGCTCAGTGAAAACATTCAACACCATTTCAAAAGTAAGCATTGTTTATTGAATTATTATTATTACTGCTATAAAAGTTATCCATAAGGACAATAATGTTTATTTCTAAATCTAGTAGCACTGAAATATTTAGTTGTCAGGATTTTGATTCAACGTGTGTAGTATGTAAAATTGTACATATGTGTATGTAGTGGCCATGTATTCATAGATTCTAATGACAATTTATTGATACTTGTATGTATTTTGTCGCATTTCAGTATTCAATAACCATTGTTGTAAGTTCACCTCCGAGTAGCTGATCTTTGCTGAAGAATATGTTGGGATCTTGTGTTGTCCAGATGCAATGAAGACATAAAAAGATAAGTTTCTTTTTATTTATTTAATTCTTTCAAATTATAACGATTAACTGTTTTTGTGGGTTGAATAATTATACCACGATAGTTTACTACATATTTGGCGGTTCAGAAAGACTTGGGTTAAATATTCCTAAATTGTTTTAACAATAAATGCTTCAAGTGAGTTATCCATTTTTTGCAATGTCAATAATTCAATTATCATTTATATAGTCGCTATTTAGTTTAAGTTAGTTATAATAAGCTCACCCTCCGTTCCGAAATATACACATATTAGTTTTAAGTTAGGCGGTTATATAAATGTTCTTTAACAATTAGTTTGACAACAAAAATAGTCAGAAATATTCAAAATGTAATAACACTGCACATTTTATTTGAAGCATTGTTCGGACACCATATAAATTCAGTATATATTTCAAACTTTACAATTACATACGTTATAATTTTGCTAATTATTGAAACAAGTTTGAATGTCTGAAGAGCGACTGGACGGAGTGACTGATGCCACTAAAATGTTGCAGATTTCAAGTTCACGAAGCTCTCAGACAGTTTCATCCGGAGAAGATGATGGCTGTGAGGAGATCGTGGAAGTTTGTACCTGGAGAAGTGACCATCGACAGCAACAACGTTCCAGGAAGTAGCCGGGCTTCGCTGCAGAATACACTCGGGCTCTCGTGTTGTCCGAATGCAATGAAGACATAACAAAAGATAAGTTTCTTTTTATTTATTTGCTTCTTTCATATTATAACGTTTAATTGTTTCGTGTGTTTAATAATTATACCACGATATTTTACTACATCCTGGCGGTTTAGAAAGACTTGAACCAAAGATTCCTAAATTATTTTAACTATAAATGCTTCAAGTAAATTTCCTATATGTTGCAATGTCAATAATTCAATTATCATTTATATAGTCGCTTATTTAGTTTAAGTTAGATATAAGTAGCTCTCCCTCCGTTCCGAAATATACACATATTAGTTTTAAGTTAGGCGGTTATATAAATGTCCTTTAACAATTAGTTTAACAACAAAATTAGTCATAAATATTCAAAATGCATTAACACTGCACATTTTCTTTGAAGCATTGTTCAGACACAACATAAATTCAGTATATGTTTCAAACTTTACAATTATTTAAACGTTATAATTTTGCTAATTATTGAAACAAGGTTGAATGTCTGAAGAACAAACTAGACGGAGTGACTTATGCCACAAAAATGTTACAGATTTCAAGTTCGCGATGTTCTCAGACAGTTTCATCCGAAGGAGATGCTGGCTGCCAGGAGGTCGTGCAGGTTTGCACCTGGACCATCAAGGACAGAAGCAGCGTTCAAGGGAAGTAGATAATTCATTTGGCAATTGCTTTCTGCATCCAGTAACTTTGCTTCGATAATATTTATGCAACGAATTGTTGCTTTCCAGTCATTTTATCATTAATTTTATGTATTCGTTACAGTTATTTTATATTTATTTAGCTTTCCCCCGTTCGAACCGTTTACACACAATAGTTTTTAAGACAAACGAATATATAAAATTATCTACGCATAAAAGACGATAAAGTAAATATTTAATTGATAAAATTAA
The DNA here is from genome assembly GCA_963942605.1 of Poecilus cupreus. Lineage (NCBI taxonomy): Eukaryota > Metazoa > Arthropoda > Insecta > Coleoptera > Carabidae > Poecilus > Poecilus cupreus. Next base: position 12,726,486 of record OZ012727.1, read on the forward strand.
CACCTCCACTTTGAATTTCAATAGATATAGTAGATTTATTTACTTAAAACTTATGAAACATTTTGTTCAGTGTGACTCCTCGTTTTTCAACTCGAAACACAACCAGCCGTCACACATGCAGTCTGCAAGAACTTCCGGGGATCTGCGTCCACCACCCGGAGTAGAATTTGGCCCTCGAACATGTACGTCTTCAGCAGTCAGAACGAAGAATAATATTTATGCAATAAAATGTATTATAACATCTTATATTGTAATATTTCTTTGTAAAATTGTTGTATTGTACGACGGACCGATCCAAAGAACAGATCAGGTCCGATATTCGATAATTTAAAAAGAAAAAATATGCTGGGGGGTTTGGGATTTATTTTATTGATTTGCCTGTGAGCAAATATGCATGAATCAATTAGTTTTTTCGGAATTAACTTTGCGCTTCACGCAAACATTTTTTAACTTCAATTTTCACTTTAAATGCATGAAAAAAATCTAATTTTTGAAAAATCGGCCAGCGTCTCGCGCAAATTTTTTTTTGAAAATTAATTTTCACTGGTAAATATGGATAAAATCAAATTTACAAAAAATAGCCCACCGTCCCACACAAATTTTTTTTAAAATACTATTCAAAATGTCTACTAGCTTCCTAATAAAAAATATAAATTAAAAACAATTTCGAATTTAAAGTTGGTATTATTGTATTGATATCTGTCAGCTGTCAGTGAACTGTGCAAAGTGTTTCTGTGCGTAGAAAGATCAACTTTTCACCTAAAATAATGTTGAATACATATGTAAAACTTATATCAATCGATTTAGGATCCTTCAGTGGATATTGTAGTGTATAAATTGTTGTGTTAAAATCAATAACTTCATTTTTGTTCAGTGGACAACAGTTCTACAGGATATACCCCCCACCCCCCCGCCCCTATAAAGGTTTACATTTTTTATTGCATATTCAAGCGTATTAGCTGAAATGTAGATTTGTTAGCTGTCATTGATGAAACTATACAAGGTACGTCTGATACAAGTGATAAAAGATGTGTCCAGCATGGTAGATACATTTTATATTGTTTATCTGAAACACAAAACCAGTAAAAGACGTAATAAAAGAAGTACAAATAAGATGGAGAGGATATATCAATAGAATGGAAGAACAACGAATTGCAGAAAGAATCTATGAAGCTATACCTACAGAGAAAAAGAGCAGAAGCAGACCAATAAACAGAAGTGAGAACAACAATGAAGAGAAGAGGTATTGAACAACATGGGAGCAAAATAACGATGAAAGAGAACGCTTTAAACCGCAAGGTAAAAAGGCATACAGATTAAGTAAGTAGTTATTTATCTCAGATAAAATTGCATCAATTAATAAAGAATATAATATTAATATTTGGGATTATTGTATGGTGGTGTAAATGGAGTGAATAATAATAGGAGGAAATGCTAAAAACGTAGATTGGAATATTGATGAAGGTGATGTCTGCATTGCATTGAGCGATTCGAGCGTTGTATGAAGCAAGTGAGTTGATGGTAGATTGAGTGATTGGTTTCGTATGTGAAATAGGGTTGTGGAATGTCTCCTTGGTTGTTTCATTTATATATGGATGTGTTATTACGAAAGACATTGAATGGAACGGATGGTGTATGAATTGGTGGACGTGTAGCGCCTGCGTTAGCTTATGCCGATGATGTATGTTGGCTGAAACTGAGGAGCAATTGAGAAGAAAGATTGTGAGCATAAATGAAGTAGGGAAAGGTAATCTGTTGTTGAATGTCGATAAATGTAAAGTGTTGGTGTTTGAGAAGAATGATTTGGTGACTGATTGTAATGTTTGTATATTTGGGTGGTATGTTCTCGAGGGATGGACGTATTGGCCGGGTGTCTGCAGGGTGCAAGGTATTGGGTGCTCTGGGTACATTTGCTTGAAACGTGAATGTATCTAGAGTCTTCTAGAGATGCTCCATTGAGTGTATAATGGTGTGTTAGTGCCTAGTGAATGTTGGGTATGAACGACGTATAACTGCTGTAGAAATGAGGTATTTGAGAGGAGAGTGGTGTATGGTGAGTATGTACGATAGTGGACAACATCACCAGAGTCAATTACATCACCCGGATCACTCCGGACGTTTACAGAAACATCATCACTGCTAGCAACATCAGTGTAAGAAAATTATTATTATCGCTTGACGACTTTATTTATACTTGCAACAATTAAATTCTTAGTTCCCAGAAAAATTAGATATTTGTGTAACGGAAATAATTAGTTAATTTTATTTGTTCTTTTGCCAAGTATTGTTCTATTTCATATGATATTTTCATGTTGTGTTAATTTGTTTTTGTGTGTTCCATGTCACAGTTGCTCCAGGTTTTGCAGAGACTTCATGTTTCTCCTAGATCAATGTGTTCATTTATATATCAATAAATAAATGTATCTGTATATTTAAATAATTTAACAACAATTAATAAGTGATAAAATAACTGTAGAGTACACAATATTTTTGTAGATTCGAATCAAAATAAAATATTGTAATAAATATTATCATTAAAAAAGAATACCTTATTACTTTATTTACATATTTCAGCATGTAGTTATGTTCTGAACAAGTTAACACTCATATTGGTATCTGCATGGGGGCATGGCCTATGCAAAATGGCGTTAATTAGGTTGAATGTGACTGTTCGCGTATAAAATATAAAAAGTGAATCTCACGATTAATAATATTTGCGAATGTGCTACAACAGATCCTGTAAACTAAGTTTTAAAGAAGCTGAACGCATTTTATATACTGTACAATTGATTAAATGCGGGAAAAAATTAAATGAAAGTGACAGTGGCTGTGGGTGAAGTGGTTTTCTTTGTGTCAACATCGAATTTACGAGGTGATCCCCATCAAATTAATAAGAAAATTGCAGAAGATGAACAAGTGATGAGTGTTGTTTGTTCGTGCATGGCTGGTTTTGGGTGAAAAATGCAGAAACTGCATTACTACGTTGCTGTACTGTTACAGGTTAGTTGTAGGTTTCTTGATCTATATTAATTCAATAAACAAATAACTCAAAATGAACAAATATAAGGAACATTAACTTTGATTACATATTTAATGTATTTTATGAACGTAGTTAAATACAAAATAAAAAGATTACAGAGCAAATTCGTAATATAACCTAAAATGTTACTTACTTAGATGTACATAACCGTCAGGTACAAAATATTCATAGCATATTATTTATTGTAATAAGTTATATATGTATCAAGGCACTGAAGTTCAATTTTTTATCACGAATATGGAATTTAGTTGACGAGGGTCGAAGAAAATAAACCATGTGAGTAATAAAAAGGAACTTCAGTGCCGAGGTACATATTAAGTTTTATTTGAAATCTAAAATTCCGAAAAACTGTAAAAAATTACAATATAGGTTAAGTTTATACATGTCAATTGTCAATTGAAACTGACAGTCAGTGTTGCCAACCTCGAGAAGTGAAGTTATCGTAAATAACACTGAAAATTATGTGTTTTGTCCTCAATTTCATCATCGGAATTAATTAGTTAATTCTTCTTGCAAATTATGTTTCATGTTACGTCCAAATTTACTGTAGTACGTCAATATATCTGCCAAAATTATCCTAAATGTACAATAATTATTTAACGGTTGCCAACACTGGGTTGTTCGAAATCGTCGTATAATGGGTTACTTTAGTGACGATTTTTGAGCACATTAGTGCCGATTTCAAATAAAAGCATTTGAGTTGTTTACTTTTGTTAGTTTTTCCAAGTTTTTTTCGCACTCCAAATTGGTTTACTTTATAAATAAAACGTTTGTCCAGCTTCCAGCACAATACACTTTATTTTTCGATTTTTCGCGGTATTTAACCACAATTTCTGTCATTTTTTATCTCAAAAATCGTTATTCCCATTTCACGTAATGTATTTCTAACGGAATATTCACCCTACTTTGTGTTCGAAAATAAAATGCTAGATGGCATATCGCTATATGTCAGATCCCAATAGCTGAGTTAATAGTTATTTACTTTACAATTGGGCAAAGTAAGAAATTATCCACCAGAGAAATTTTAGCACACAAAGCCGATGGTATCAGAGAAACACTGGATTAATTGTTAAACATATAAACTAAATTATTTTAAATATAAAAGCCTTAATCGAAATATTCTTCAAACAGAAGTAATAGGGAATAAACAGTTTAAACTTTTTTATATGGAACTTTTTCTCATATATGTCTTAGTTTCACAATAAAATAAATTTAAACAGTCATACCATATACCTACATTTATTTTGAAAAGCAAGGCCCTAGTCAAAAAATTGTTCAAATAAAATAAATAGAGAATTAAATGCTGGACAATTTATTTTTGAACAATTATCCTGTAAAATCGCTCGTTTGGCCATAAATTGGGAAAAATTGTTGTAAGTACGATTCAAACGAGCTTGGTGCCGCCATCCGGCGAGTAATTATAGAACTACATACGTGCAAAAAAATCTCCTGATTGGAGACAACAATCAAAAAAATTTATTAATAAAACTTATAAGGAATTGAATACTTAAGTTATCTTAATTGAAACAACTCACTGTAACGTATGAACATCGTACGCTTCTCAAGAAAGGAACTTTCCTCTTGTGATTTTTAATAAAATCATTTTTATTGGCTAACTCAAACGATCGATCAGCTTCATATTTCATATCCCAGTTCATTATAACGTACTAGAATTGCATGTAACGTATGAAAATTTTCAGCGGCTGCAAAAAGGTACTTTACTCTTGTGATTTTTAATAAAATCATTTTTATTGGCTAACTCAAACGATCGATCAGCTTCATATTTCATATCCCAGTTCATTATAACGTACTAGAATTGCATGTAACGTATGAAAATTTTCAGCGGCTGCAAAAAGGTACTTTACTCTTGTGATTTTTAATAAAATCATTTTTATTGGCTAACTCAAACGATCGATCAGCTTCATATTTCATATCCCAGTTCATTATAACGTACTACAATTGCATGTAACGTATGAAAATTTTCAGCGGCTGCAAAAAGGTACTTTACTCTTGTGATTTTTAATAAAATCATTTTTATTGGCTAACTCAAACGATCGATCAGCTTCATATTTCATATCCCAGTTCATTATAACGTACTACAATTGCATGTAACGTATGAAAATTTTCAGCGGCTGCAAAAAGGTACTTTACTCTTGTGTTTTTTAATAAAATCATTTTTATTGGCTAACACAAACGATCGATCAGCTTCATATTTCATATCCCAGTTCATTATAGCGTACTAGAATTGCATGTAACGTATGAAAATTTTCAGCGGCTGCAAAAAGGTACTTTACTCTTGTGATTTTTAATAAAATCATTTTTATTGGCTAACTCAAACGATCGATCAGCTTCATATTTCATATCCCAGTTCAATATAACGTACTACAATTGCATGTAACGTATGAAAATTTTCAGCGGCTGCAAAAAGGTACTTTACTCTTGTGATTTTTAATAAAATCATTTTTATTGGCTAACTCAAACGATCGATCAGCTTCATATTTCATATCCCAGTTCATTATAACGTACTACAATTGCATGTAACGTATGAAAATTTTCAGCGGCTGCAAAAAGGTACTTTACTCTTGTGTTTTTTAATAAAATCATTTTTATTGGCTAACTCAAACGATCGATCAGCTTCATATTTCATATCCCAGTTCATTATAACGTACTACAATTGCATGTAACGTATGAAAATTTTCAGCGGCTGCAAAAAGGTACTTTACTCTTGTGTTTTTTAATAAAATCATTTTTATTGGCTAACACAAACGATCGATCAGCTTCATATTTCATATCCCAGTTCATTATAGCGTACTAGAATTGCATGTAACGTATGAAAATTTTCAGCGGCTGCAAAAAGGTACTTTACTCTTGTGTTTTTTAATAAAATCATTTTTATTGGCTAACTCAAACGATCGATCAGCTTCATATTTCATATTCCAGTTCATTATAACGTACTACAATTGCATGTAACGTATGAAAATTTTCAGCGGCTGCAAAAAGGTACTTTACTCTTGTGATTTTTAATAAAATCATTTTTATTGGCTAACTCAAACGATCGATCAGCTTCATATTTCATATCCCAGTTCATTATAACGTACTAGAATTGCATGTAACGTATGAAAATTTTCAGCGGCTGCAAAAAGGTACTTTACTCTTGTGATTTTTAATAAAATCATTTTTATTGGCTAACTCAAACGATCGATCAGCTTCATATTTCATATCCCAGTTCATTATAACGTACTACAATTGCATGTAACGTATGAAAATTTTCAGCGGCTGCAAAAAGGTACTTTACTCTTGTGATTTTTAATAAAATCATTTTTATTGGCTAACTCAAACGATCGATCAGCTTCATAATTCATATCCCAGTTCATTATAACGTACTACAATTGCATGTAACGTATGAAAATTTTCAGCGGCTGCAAAAAGGTACTTTACTCTTGTGATTTTTAATAAAATCATTTTTATTGGCTAACACAAACGATCGATCAGCTTCATATTTCATATCCCAGTTCATTATAGCGTACTAGAATTGGATGTAACGTATGAAAATTTTCAGCGGCTGCAAAAAGGTACTTTACTCTTGTGTTTTTTAATAAAATCATTTTTATTGGCTAACTCAAACGATCGATCAGCTTCATATTTCATATTCCAGTTCATTATAACGTACTACAATTGCATGTAACGTATGAAAATTTTCAGCGGCTGCAAAAAGGTACTTTACTCTTGTGATTTTTAATAAAATCATTTTTATTGGCTAACTCAAACGATCGATCAGCTTCATATTTCATATCCCAGTTCAATATAACGTACTACAATTGCATGTAACGTATGAAAATTTTCAGCGGCTGCAAAAAGGTACTTTACTCTTGTGATTTTTAATAAAATCATTTTTATTGGCTAACTCAAACGATCGATCAGCTTCATATTTCATATCCCAGTTCATTATAACGTACTACTATTGCGTGTAACGTATGAAAATTTTCAGCGGCTGCAAAAAGGTACTTTACTCTTGTGATTTTTAATAAAATCATTTTTATTGGCTAACTCAAACGATCGATCTGCTTCATATTTCATATCCCAGTTCATTATAACGTACTACAATTGCGTGTAACGTATGAAAATTTTCAGCGGCTGCAAAAAGATACTTTACTCTTGTGATTTTTAATAAAATCATTTTTATTGGCTAACTCAAACGATCGATCAGCTTCATATTTCATATCCCAGTTCATTATAGCGTACTACAATTGCATGTAACGTATGAAAATTTTCAGCGGCTGCAAAAAGGTACTTTACTCTTGTGATTTTTAATAAAATCATTTTTATTGGCTAACTCAAACGATAGATCTGCTTCATAATTCATATCCCAGTTCATTATAACGTACTACAATTGCATGTAACGTATGAAAATTTTCAGCGGCTGCAAAAAGGTACTTTACTCTTGTGATTTTTAATAAAATCATTTTTATTGGCTAACACAAACGATCGATCAGCTTCATATTTCATATCCCAGTTCATTATAGCGTACTAGAATTGGATGTAACGTATGAAAATTTTCAGCGGCTGCAAAAAGGTACTTTACTCTTGTGTTTTTTAATAAAATCATTTTTATTGGCTAACTCAAACGATCGATCAGCTTCATATTTCATATTCCAGTTCATTATAACGTACTACAATTGCATGTAACGTATGAAAATTTTCAGCGGCTGCAAAAAGGTACTTTACTCTTGTGATTTTTAATAAAATCAATTTTATTGGCTAACTCAAACGATCGATCAGCTTCATATTTCATATCCCAGTTCATTATAACGTACTAGAATTGCATGTAACGTATGAAAATTTTCAGCGGCTGCAAAAAGGTACTTTACTCTTGTGATTTTTAATAAAATCATTTTTATTGGCTAACTCAAACGATCGATCAGCTTCATATTTCATATCCCAGTTCATTATAACGTACTACAATTGCATGTAACGTATGAAAATTTTCAGCGGCTGCAAAAAGGTACTTTACTCTTGTGATTTTTAATAAAATCATTTTTATTGGCTAACTCAAACGATCGATCAGCTTCATATTTCATATCCCAGTTCATTATAACGTACTACAATTGCATGTAACGTATGAAAATTTTCAGCGGCTGCAAAAAGGTACTTTACTCTTGTGATTTTTAATAAAATCATTTTTATTGGCTAACTCAAACGATCGATCTGCTTCATAATTCATATCCCAGTTCATTATAACGTACTACAATTGCATGTAACGTATGAAAATTTTCAGCGGCTGCAAAAAGGTACTTTACTCTTGTGTTTTTTAATAAAATCATTTTTATTGGCTAACTCAAACGATCGATCAGCTTCATATTTCATATCCCAGTTCAATATAACGTACTACAATTGCATGTAACGTATGAAAATTTTCAGCGGCTGCAAAAAGGTACTTTACTCTTGTGATTTTTAATAAAATCATTTTTATTGGCTAACTCAAACGATCGATCAGCTTCATATTTCATATCCCAGTTCATTATAACGTACTACTATTGCGTGTAACGTATGAAAATTTTCAGCGGCTGCAAAAAGGTACTTTACTCTTGTGATTTTTAATAAAATCATTTTTATTGGCTAACTCAAACGATCGATCTGCTTCATATTTCATATCCCAGTTCATTATAACGTACTACAATTGCATGTAACGTATGAAAATTTTCAGCGGCTGCAAAAAGGTACTTTACTCTTGTGATTTTTAATAAAATCATTTTTATTGGCTAACTCAAACGATCGATCTGCTTCATAATTCATATCCCAGTTCATTATAACGTACTACAATTGCATGTAACGTATGAAAATTTTCAGCGGCTGCAAAAAGGTACTTTACTCTTGTGATTTTTAATAAAATCATTTTTATTGGCTAACTCAAACGATCGATCAGCTTCATATTTCATATCCCAGTTCATTATAACGTACTACAATTGCATGTAACGTATGAAAATTTTCAGCGGCTGCAAAAAGGTACTTTACTCTTGTGATTTTTAATAAAATCATTTTTATTGGCTAACTCAAACGATCGATCAGCTTCATATTTCATATCCCAGTTCAATATAACGTACTACAATTGCATGTAACGTATGAAAATTTTCAGCGGCTGCAAAAAGGTACTTTACTCTTGTGATTTTTAATAAAATCATTTTTATTGGCTAACTCAAACGATCGATCAGCTTCATATTTCATATCCCAGTTCATTATAACGTACTAGAATTGCATGTAACGTATGAAAATTTTCAGCGGCTGCAAAAAGGTACTTTACTCTTGTGATTTTTAATAAAATCATTTTTATTGGCTAACTCAAACGATCGATCAGCTTCATATTTCATATCCCAGTTCATTATAACGTACTACAATTGCGTGTAACGTATGAAAATTTTCAGCGGCTGCAAAAAGATACTTTACTCTTGTGATTTTTAATAAAATCATTTTTATTGGCTAACTCAAACGATCGATCAGCTTCATATTTCATATCCCAGTTCATTATAGCGTACTACAATTGCATGTAACGTATGAAAATTTTCAGCGGCTGCAAAAAGGTACTTTACTCTTGTGATTTTTAATAAAATCATTTTTATTGGCTAACTCAAACGATCGATCTGCTTCATAATTCATATCCCAGTTCATTATAACGTACTACAATTGCATGTGACGTATGAAAATTTTCAGCGGCTGCAAAAAGGTACTTTACTCTTGTGATTTTTAATAAAATCATTTTTATTGGCTAACTCAAACGATCGATCAGCTTCATATTTCATATCCCAGTTCATTATAACGTACTAGAATTGCATGTAACGTATGAAAATTTTCAGCGGCTGCAAAAAGGTACTTTACTCTTGTGATTTTTAATAAAATCATTTTTATTGGCTAACTCAAACGATCGATCAGGCTTCATATTTCATATCCCAGTTCATTATAGCGTACTAGAATTGCATGTAACGTATGAAAATTTTCAGCGGCTGCAAAAAGGTACTTTACTCTTGTGATTTTTAATAAAATCATTTTTATTGGCTAACTCAAACGATCGATCAGCTTCATATTTCATATTCCAGTTCAATATAACGTACTAGAATTGTATGTAACGTATGAAAATTTTCAGCGGCTGCAAAAAGGTACTTTACTCTTGTGATTTTTAATAAAATCATTTTTATTGGTTAACTCAAACGATCGATCAGCTTCATATTTCATATCCCAGTTCATTATAGCGTACTACAATTGCATGTAACGTATGAAAATTTTCAGCGGCTGCAAAAAGGTACTTTACTCTTGTGATTTTTAATAAAATCATTTTTATTGGCTAACTCAAACGATCGATCAGCTTCATATTTCATATCCCAGTTCATTATAACGTACTACAATTGCATGTAACGTATGAAAATTTTCAGCGGCTGCAAAAAGGTACTTTACTCTTGTGATTTTTAATAAAATCATTTTTATTGGCTAACTCAAACGATCGATTAGCTTCATATTTCATATCCCAGTTCATGATAACGTACTAGAATTGCATGTAACGTATGAAAATTTTCAGCGGCTGCAAAAAGGTACTTTACTCTTGTGATTTTTAATAAAATCATTTTTATTGGCTAACTCAAACGATCGATCAGCTTCATATTTCATATCCCAGTTCATTATAACGTACTACAATTGCATGTGACGTATGAAAATTTTCAGCGGCTGCAAAAAGGTACTTTACTCTTGTGATTTTTAATAAAATCATTTTTATTGGCTAACTCAAACGATCGATCAGCTTCATATTTCATATCCCAGTTCATTATAACGTACTACAATTGCATGTAACGTATGAAAATTTTCAGCGGCTGCAAAAAGGTACTTTACTCTTGTGATTTTTAATAAAATCATTTTTATTGGCTAACTCAAACGATCGATCAGCTTCATATTTCATATCCCAGTTCATTATAACGTACTACAATTGCATGTAACGTATGAAAATTTTCAGCGGCTGCAAAAAGGTACTTTACTCTTGTGATTTTTAATAAAATCATTTTTATTGGCTAACTCAAACGATCGATCTGCTTCATAATTCATATCCCAGTTCATTATAACGTACTACAATTGCATGTAACGTATGAAAATTTTCAGCGGCTGCAAAAAGGTACTTTACTCTTGTGTTTTTTAATAAAATCATTTTTATTGGCTAACTCAAACGATCGATCAGCTTCATATTTCATATCCCAGTTCAATATAACGTACTACAATTGCATGTAACGTATGAAAATTTTCAGCGGCTGCAAAAAGGTACTTTACTCTTGTGATTTTTAATAAAATCATTTTTATTGGCTAACTCAAACGATCGATCAGCTTCATATTTCATATCCCAGTTCATTATAACGTACTACTATTGCGTGTAACGTATGAAAATTTTCAGCGGCTGCAAAAAGGTACTTTACTCTTGTGATTTTTAATAAAATCATTTTTATTGGCTAACTCAAACGATCGATCTGCTTCATATTTCATATCCCAGTTCATTATAACGTACTACAATTGCATGTAACGTATGAAAATTTTCAGCGGCTGCAAAAAGGTACTTTACTCTTGTGATTTTTAATAAAATCATTTTTATTGGCTAACTCAAACGATCGATCTGCTTCATAATTCATATCCCAGTTCATTATAACGTACTACAATTGCATGTAACGTATGAAAATTTTCAGCGGCTGCAAAAAGGTACTTTACTCTTGTGATTTTTAATAAAATCATTTTTATTGGCTAACTCAAACGATCGATCAGCTTCATATTTCATATCCCAGTTCATTATAACGTACTACAATTGCATGTAACGTATGAAAATTTTCAGCGGCTGCAAAAAGGTACTTTACTCTTGTGATTTTTAATAAAATCATTTTTATTGGCTAACTCAAACGATCGATCAGCTTCATATTTCATATCCCAGTTCAATATAACGTACTACAATTGCATGTAACGTATGAAAATTTTCAGCGGCTGCAAAAAGGTACTTTACTCTTGTGATTTTTAATAAAATCATTTTTATTGGCTAACTCAAACGATCGATCAGCTTCATATTTCATATCCCAGTTCATTATAACGTACTAGAATTGCATGTAACGTATGAAAATTTTCAGCGGCTGCAAAAAGGTACTTTACTCTTGTGATTTTTAATAAAATCATTTTTATTGGCTAACTCAAACGATCGATCAGCTTCATATTTCATATCCCAGTTCATTATAACGTACTACAATTGCGTGTAACGTATGAAAATTTTCAGCGGCTGCAAAAAGATACTTTACTCTTGTGATTTTTAATAAAATCATTTTTATTGGCTAACTCAAACGATCGATCAGCTTCATATTTCATATCCCAGTTCATTATAGCGTACTACAATTGCATGTAACGTATGAAAATTTTCAGCGGCTGCAAAAAGGTACTTTACTCTTGTGATTTTTAATAAAATCATTTTTATTGGCTAACTCAAACGATCGATCTGCTTCATAATTCATATCCCAGTTCATTATAACGTACTACAATTGCATGTGACGTATGAAAATTTTCAGCGGCTGCAAAAAGGTACTTTACTCTTGTGATTTTTAATAAAATCATTTTTATTGGCTAACTCAAACGATCGATCAGCTTCATATTTCATATCCCAGTTCATTATAACGTACTAGAATTGCATGTAACGTATGAAAATTTTCAGCGGCTGCAAAAAGGTACTTTACTCTTGTGATTTTTAATAAAATCATTTTTATTGGCTAACTCAAACGATCGATCAGGCTTCATATTTCATATCCCAGTTCATTATAGCGTACTAGAATTGCATGTAACGTATGAAAATTTTCAGCGGCTGCAAAAAGGTACTTTACTCTTGTGATTTTTAATAAAATCATTTTTATTGGCTAACTCAAACGATCGATCAGCTTCATATTTCATATTCCAGTTCAATATAACGTACTAGAATTGTATGTAACGTATGAAAATTTTCAGCGGCTGCAAAAAGGTACTTTACTCTTGTGATTTTTAATAAAATCATTTTTATTGGTTAACTCAAACGATCGATCAGCTTCATATTTCATATCCCAGTTCATTATAGCGTACTACAATTGCATGTAACGTATGAAAATTTTCAGCGGCTGCAAAAAGGTACTTTACTCTTGTGATTTTTAATAAAATCATTTTTATTGGCTAACTCAAACGATCGATCAGCTTCATATTTCATATCCCAGTTCATTATAACGTACTACAATTGCATGTAACGTATGAAAATTTTCAGCGGCTGCAAAAAGGTACTTTACTCTTGTGATTTTTAATAAAATCATTTTTATTGGCTAACTCAAACGATCGATTAGCTTCATATTTCATATCCCAGTTCATGATAACGTACTAGAATTGCATGTAACGTATGAAAATTTTCAGCGGCTGCAAAAAGGTACTTTACTCTTGTGATTTTTAATAAAATCATTTTTATTGGCTAACTCAAACGATCGATCAGCTTCATATTTCATATCCCAGTTCAATATAACGTACTACAATTGCATGTAACGTATGAAAATTTTCAGCGGCTGCAAAAAGGTACTTTACTCTTGTGATTTTTAATAAAATCATTTTTATTGGCTAACTCAAACGATCGATCAGCTTCATATTTCATATTCCAGTTCAATATAACGTACTAGAATTGCATGTAACGTATGAAAATTTTCAGCGGCTGCAAAAAGGTACTTTACTCTTGTGATTTTTAATAAAATCATTTTTATTGGCTAACTCAAACGATCGATCAGCTTCATATTTCATATCCCAGTTCATTATAACGTACTACAATTGCATGTAACGTATGAAAATTTTCAGCGGCTTCAAAAAGGTACTTTACTCTTGTGATTTTTAATAAAATCATTTTTATTGGCTAACTCAAACGATCGATCTGCTTCATAATTCATATCCCAGTTCAATATAACGTACTACAATTGCATGTAACGTATGAAAATTTTCAGCGGCTGCAAAAAGGTACTTTACTCTTGTGATTTTTAATAAAATCATTTTTATTGGCTAACTCAAACGATCGATCAGCTTCATATTTCATATCCCAGTTCAATATAACGTACTACAATTGCATGTAACGTATGAAAATTTTCAGCGGCTGCAAAAAGGTACTTTACTCTTGTGATTTTTAATAAAGTCATTTTTATTGGCTAACTCAAACGATCGATCTGCTTCATAATTCATATCCCAGTTCATTATAACGTACTACAATTGCATGTAACGTATGAAAATTTTCAGCGGCTGCAAAAAGGTACTTTAGTTTTGTGATTTTTAATAAAATCATTTTTATTGGCTAACTCAAACGATCGATCAGCTTCATATTTCATATCCCAGTTCATTATAGCGTACTAGAATTGCATGTAACGTATGAAAATTTTCAGCGGCTGCAAAAAGGTACTTTACTCTTGTGATTTTTAATAAAATCATTTTTATTGGCTAACTCAAACGATCGATCAGCTTCATATTTCATATCCCAGTTCATTATAACGTACTACAATTGCATGTAACGTATGAAAATTTTCAGCGGCTGCAAAAAGGTACTTTACTCTTGTGATTTTTAATAAAATCATTTTTATTGGCTAACTCAAACGATCGATCAGCTTCATATTTCATATCCCAGTTCATTATAGCGTACTAGAATTGCATGTAACGTATGAAAATTTTCAGCGGCTGCAAAAAGGTACTTTACTCTTGTGATTTTTAATAAAATCATTTTTATTGGCTAACTCAAACGATCGATCAGCTTCATATTTCATATTCCAGTTCATTATAACGTACTACAATTGCATGTAACGTATGAAAATTTTCAGCGGCTGCAAAAAGGTACTTTACTCTTGTGATTTTTAATAAAATCATTTTTATTGGCTAACTCAAACGATCGATCAGCTTCATATTTCATATCCCAGATCATTATAGCGTACTAGAATTGCATGTAACGTATGAAAATTTTCAGCGGCTGCAAAAAGGTACTTTACTCTTGTGATTTTTAATAAAATCATTTTTATTGGCTAACTCAAAAGATCGATCAGCTTCATATTTCATATCCCAGTTCATTATAACGTACTACAATTGCATGTAACGTATGAAAATTTTCAGCGGCTGCAAAAAGGTACTTTACTTATGTGATTTTTAATAAAATCATTTTTATTGGCTAACTCAAACGATCGATCAGCTTCATATTTCATATCCCAGTTCATTATAGCGTACTACAATTGCATGTAACGTATGAAAATTTTCAGCGGCTGCAAAAAGGTACTTTACTCTTGTGATTTTTAATAAAATCATTTTTATTGGCTAACTCAAACGATCGATCAGCTTCATAATTCATATCCCAGTTCATTATAACGTACTACAATTGCATGTAACGTATGAAAATTTTCAGCGGCTGCAAAAAGGTACTTTACTCTTGTGATTTTTAATAAAATCATTTTTATTGGCTAACACAAACGATCGATCAGCTTCATATTTAATATCCCAGTTCATTATAGCGTACTAGAATTGGATGTAACGTATGAAAATTTTCAGCGGCTGCAAAAAGGTACTTTACTCTTGTGTTTTTTAATAAAATCATTTTTATTGGCTAACTCAAACGATCGATCAGCTTCATATTTCATATTCCAGTTCATTATAACGTACTACAATTGCATGTAACGTATGAAAATTTTCAGCGGCTGCAAAAAGGTACTTTACTCTTGTGATTTTTAATAAAATCATTTTTATTGGCTAACTCAAACGATCGATCAGCTTCATATTTCATATCCCAGTTCATTATAACGTACTAGAATTGCATGTAACGTATGAAAATTTTCAGCGGCTGCAAAAAGGTACTTTACTCTTGTGATTTTTAATAAAATCATTTTTATTGGCTAACTCAAACGATCGATCAGCTTCATATTTCATATCCCAGTTCATTATAACGTACTACAATTGCATGTAACGTATGAAAATTTTCAGCGGCTGCAAAAAGGTACTTTACTCTTGTGATTTTTAATAAAATCATTTTTATTGGCTAACTCAAACGATCGATCAGCTTCATATTTCATATCCCAGTTCATTATAACGTACTACAATTGCATGTAACGTATGAAAATTTTCAGCGGCTGCAAAAAGGTACTTTACTCTTGTGATTTTTAATAAAATCATTTTTATTGGCTAACTCAAACGATCGATCTGCTTCATAATTCATATCCCAGTTCATTATAACGTACTACAATTGCATGTAACGTATGAAAATTTTCAGCGGCTGCAAAAAGGTACTTTACTCTTGTGATTTTTAATAAAATCATTTTTATTGGCTAACTCAAACGATCGATCAGCTTCATAATTCATATCCCAGTTCATGTAACGTATTACAATTGCATGTAACGTATGGAAATTTTCGACGGCTGCAAAAAGGTACTTTACTCGTGTGATTTTTAATAAAATCATTTTTATTGGCTAACTCAGTCGATCGATCAGCTTCATAATTCTTATCCTAGTTCATTATAACGTATTACAATTGCATGTAACGTATGAAAATTTTCGACGTCTGCAAAAAGGTACTTTACTCTTGTGATTTTTAATAAAATAATTTTTATTGGCTAACTCAAACGATCGATCAGCTTCATAATTCATATCCCAGTTCATTATAACGTATTACAATTGCATGTAACGTATGAAAATTTTCGACGTCTGCAAAAAGGTACTTTACTCGTGTGATTTTTAATAAAATAATTTTTATTGGCTAACTCAAACGATCGATCAGCTTCATAATTCATATCCCAGTTCATTGTAACGTATTACAATTGCATGTAACGTATGAAAATTTTCGACGGCTCATATGTTCTAGCTCTGATATACTCTCAAATACACATGTATTTAAATTTTATCTAAATCGATTCAGTATATTTTCGTGGATAGAATAAAAGATACAGTTTATATTGATGTACATATTCAACCGTAGCCACATATAGAAAGCTTTATACAGTAAATATCGGATCAAGTCTGTTCAATTAAGTTCAATTAAAAATATTCGAGCGTGAGTAGCTCGGCGCTACGTGTACTGGTGTTGTTTAGCATTGTAAGCATGGGCTTGGTCAGCCGGACGTACGTCGCAGCGGACTTGAGACGGCGCAGTAGAACATTCCAGCGCCATTTTCTGTGGCCAGTTGGCTGCTTCATCTCCGCCATGACGGGTGTGCTTGACACTCGCTCCGCGAATTTTTTCTCTACGTCCGCTCTAGGTGGGCCAACATATGTTAAATTCGGTGCAATCGTTTCGTGGGGCTGGGTATCGCGTGCTCGGGCGATCGTCGAAGCGCTGTCCACCGGGACCAACGTAGTGCAGCCAATTGTTGAGCGCTTATTCGCGATGGAGAACCGGGTGCACTGGACCGGGTTCCAGTCGGGCCCCATTTGGGGAAGCGAGTCTGTGTTAGCGTGTAGGTCTTCACCTTTTGGGGGATCGGGGGGAGTCCCCACCAATTGTGGGCCCTGGAGTCCAGGGGAGGTCTGATCCCCTCGTCAACCTGACGGGTAGGCGTGAAACCTTCAGATCTCGCTCGCGTAACTAGGAGCTCCCGGAGTGGGTCGTCGACACGGCATATGTCGAACGTTTTTGCTAACGAGACAACAACAACACCGGTTGTTTGTCATTAGAGTCATTGCGCCTTAGTTTATAAGTTAGCTACACTTAGACAACCACTTAGGTAGGGTTACAGGCAAGAAACAAGTCAAGAAAAGAAACCATCATTGAAATCATCATTGAAGCCAACGATGGGGGTGTGCTGTGGGATGAATGGTGTGCTGTGGAATGAATGATGACCATAACTTGTTCTATTGTACAATTTACTGCTTTGTATTTTGAGTTTATGTTTCAGATATCATCAAACTTCAACAAATATTTCCTAATCACAACATGTATGTTTCTTTTCAGGTTCACAATTTTTCTTTTATCTAATACATTGTTTTTATGTTTATAGGGACAAATGGATAACATCAACAAATATTTCTTCCTAACTATAGTATGTTTTTTCCAGGTTCATAATTATTCTTTTATCTAATATATTGTTTTTATGTTTTTAGGGACTCGTGGACAACATCACCGGAGCCTTCATCATCTCACCCGGACCATCTGGGCTTCCGTCCGCGCCTAGCTTTAAGCAGGTCAAAGGTACCCAGCTTTTGTTGTGGTAGTGCGTTTTAAAGCTCATTTTTTAATCATCGTCATCGGAGCCTGCATCATCAGAAACCCTCCGGCATCAGATTCATCAGGACCGACGCCCGCTGCCAGTAACTACAATGTAAGAAAATTTTATTCTTAAAAAAATTATCACAATTTTCATTTCATGTTTAAGTTCTGATTATTTTACTGCCTCATTTTTCTTTAGACATCAACAAATATTTGTTGTTAACCATGCCATGTATGTTTCTTCAGGTTCCCAGTTATTCTTTTATCTAATACATTGTTTTTATGTTACTAGCGACACGTGGACAACGTCACCGGAGCCTAGATCACCTTCAACAGTGTCTTCGGAGCCTGCATCTTCACCAGAGCGCCCTGGATGTTTACAGAATCCTGATCAGGACCGACATCCGCTGCCAGCAACATCAATGTACTAGTTTATATTTTACATATGTGTTATTTGTAACTAGAAGGCTGTTATCTTATATATAATATAAATAAATATCTTAAATAAACGAAATATAATAACATGTATTTATTTATAGAGATAATAAAAAAATTATAACAAATTATTTGTGTTTTATTTACTTTAGAAAATGCAATACAATAGTTTAAAATTAATATTGTTATTTAATGATTCGAAATTCATAATTTTAATTTATTCATTTCAATTTTAATCTTAGTGCTGCCATCTATTATTTTATTTTAGAAGTACAGGTTCCCAAACTACAAATAATCATCGCAGTTTGAAAATATTGTCGCATTTAACTTTTATATGTTATGACCCACTGCGGACTAGTGGCTCATAATTTATATCACTTCTGACTTGTCGTTCATAATATATAAATAATTGCCGGTACGCTGAGGAAACGTGACATGCAATTGTGAACCTTATATACATGTTACATAAAGCACATAAAATTAGATATGAATTACCCCAAATTTAAGGGTGAGCGCCAATTTTCGAGACCGCCACGGGAGTTTTTAGGGCTGAATCTATAGGAATCCACCCCTAACTCGATTTTTTTGGGTTTTTTCCAAAAAAAAGTTGGACTATAGTCTTGGTGTTTTCACGATAAAATATTGGGGTAAAAAAATTGAGATAAGGGCGCTACACCCTTCATTAAGGTCCATAGATTTCGAATCTGTGATTTAAAATAACCTAGGGTTAGTATTTCTTGCGTAACTCGCATTTGAAATCTGAAGAAATCAGTGAAGTAAAAAATGCTGATTTTTTTACGACAGAGACGACAAATTAGCGATTTCGGGAACCCTTGGCCCTACGCCCTTCATACTCACATATGTTGTAGAAAAATAGCGGTTTTTCAGGGGTCAAATCACAGGGGACGGCGAAATTTCGTTATTTTTGCGATATCTCTTACCGTTTTCGAGATATGACGCTTTAAAGTTTCCACAATAGTTTCCCTTAAAAATCACCCTTTATATTAACTTTAAAGGGCTAGAAATGACTGTGTACCCCTTTTAGAATGTGTTGAATACGATTTCACCAACCATTTTGCGATAGGATGTGTAGTTACATAATTAGAGCAGTATTTATTTTGCTTTATTTAATTACATAAGATTTAAGGGTGAGCGCCAATTTTCGAGACCGCCACGGGAGTTTTTAGGTCTGAATCTATAAGAATCCACTCCTAACTCGATTTTTTTGGTGTTTTTCCAAGAAAAAATTGGACTATAGTCTTGGTGTTTTTACTATTAAATTTTGGGGTAAAAAAATTGAGATAAGGGCGCTACACCCTTCATTAAGGTCCGTAGATTTCGAATCTGCGATTAAAAATAGCCTAGGGTTAGTATTTCTTACGTAATTCGCATTTAACTTTTATATGTTATGACCCACTGCGGACTTGTGGTTCATAAATATGTATCATTTCTGACTTGCCGTTCATAATATATAAAATTGCCGGTACGCTGAGGAAATGTGACATGCAATAATGTACCTTATATACATACTACATAAAGAACATAAAATTGGATATGTATTACCCCAAATTTAAGGGTGAGCGCCAATTTCCAAGACCGCCATTGGAGTTTTTAGGGCTGAATCTATAAGAATCCACCCCTGACTCGATTTTTTTGGTGTTTTTCCAAGAAAAAGTTGGACTATAGTCTTGGTGTTTTTACTATTAAATTTTGGGGTAAAAAAATTGAGTTAAGGGCGCTACACCCTTCTTTAGGGTTCATAGATTTCGAATCTGTGATTTAAAATAACGTAGGGTTAGTATTTCTTGCGTAACTCGCATTTGAAATCTGAAGAAATCAGTGAAGTAAAAGATGCTGATATTTTGAAAAAGAGACGACAAATTAGCGATTTTGGAAACCCTTGGCCCTAGGCCCTTGACACTCGCATATGCTGTAGAAAAATAGTGGTTTATGGGGTAGATTTTGATTAAAAGACAAGTCATTTTGAAAATAATTATTTATTTTATCATTTATTATTTTACATACATATTTATTTGTTGTTATATTATTTAAATATACAGATACATTTATTTATTGATACATAATTGGACACATTGATCTAGGGGAAACACGAAGTCTCTGCAAAACCTGGAGCAGGGGTGGGGCCTCGTCGCCATAGCAACTGTGACCTGGAACACACAAAAACAAATTAACACTAAGAATATAATTGTTGCAAGTATAAATAAAGTCGTCAAGCGACAATCATAATTCTCTTACACTGATGTTGCTAGCAGCGGACGTCGGTTTTGATGTTTCTGTAAACGTCCAGAGCGATCCGGATGATGTTGTTGCCTCTGGTGATGTTGTCCACGATGGTACAGGCTCCGGCGAGACTGATTAGAATATCAGCAGCTCCACGATGATGATGCAGAAGCAGAAGATGGCTCCGGGTCCATGGGGGTCCTATATAAACAGACAAATCATGTATTAATATAATTGTATTGCTGCAAAATTCATTTGCTTACGATGTCGTTGTAAATAATGTACTTCAAAGCTGATATCGGATTCGAAGACATTGTTGAAGGTGATCAAGGCTCCGGTGACGTTGTTCACTATTAACATAAAAACAATGTATTAGATAAAAGAATAATTGTGAAAACATACATGTTATAGTTAGGAAATTTTAGCACACGAAGCCGAAGGCTAGTTGTGATAATTTTATCGAAAAATCAAGACAATAAAAACATCATTTTCGTACTTACAAACGTTTTAAAAAGGGTTTTAAATGAGTGATGTGAAATAAAAGATTTAAAATCATATCGATTCCAATATCAAATTAAAACGCATTGCGCCGAATCCAAATTATTGATTTTTCGATAAATAGATTTATGTGGAGGGGACATTGAACAAAAATATTATGACAAGGGCAGGATACACACTTGACAGTTTTTTATTACTGTTGTAAATTAACCGCTGCGTAAAGATTTTGAAGTGTTTACACATTTAGCAGTGAAAGTGCCGCCACTTATTAGCGGTAGAAGTGCCACCGATTAAAAACTTGGACAAAAAAAGTGACTTCTGGCTGAAAAAACGGCAAGTGTGTAGCCTGCCTTATAATTTACTATTTTGTTCATTTTTCAGCGTAGTAGCTGGCGCCATCTGCGATATTCCTTTAGACAACATCAGGAACTATATACCTGAAATTTCAAATATATTGGAAACAGATTTTCATAATTTATTGCTATACTACTAATTTTGCAGTAAAATTTTATTGACATTATTTGTTTATTATTTAATTCTTAACAAGTTTTATTTGAACTATTTTACGATTAGACGAGGAAAAAATCACCGCAAAAGTTAAGCCAACGACACCAGTGCTCCGACGCGTCGCTTGCGGACATTCGGCGCCTGGAATCTGCGGGCTCAAATCATTTCATCTGAATTATTTTTTAACGCATATATTTACGCATCTACTTGAAACATATCAATAGAAATCATTATTTATTTAGATAATATATTAGAATTTCTAATAAGAGAAACAATTCATATGCTTGACATTTATAAAAGTGTTGTAAACTTAGGATATTTAAGTAAATCAAAAAAATATCATTATTAAATTTAGTTTATAAGTGTTTATAGAATAAAATACATTTTGCAAATAATTTTTAAATATATAACTTATTGCTTTATTTTTAATCTGAATAAGTAGGAATTGGGTAAAATGGTATATTAGAAAATAAAAAATATATATTGAGTTTAGAGATTTCTTTATTTTATAATCTGAAAATATAATTGGTGTAAGGGATACTAGAAAGTAAAAATACATACTTATTAGTAGGTAGTTTATTTTATTGATGTTTGCGTTTTAGGTATATACAATTTTTGATGTTTGTATGTACATTTCAATTTAAAATGTAAAGCCTGGATCAGTCTCCTGCATTGACTAGAGAGAAAAGGCTGACCTCACCCCCGGAAATTCCTCCCTTAGCCCTCCAGGAAAACTCCCGGCAAAACCTGAAGTAGGGGTGCGGCTTCATCGCTGCTGCAACTGTATCTGTAAACACACAAAACAAAATTAGAAGCAATCAAAATAAATAATTTAAATTATATTTTTCTTTAAAAATAAACAATATGAAATGAAAATTGTGATTATTTTTTTATGAATAAAATTCATTTTCTTACATCATAGTTACTGGCAGCGGGCGTCGGTCCTGATGAATCTGTTGCCGGAGGGTTTTTGAGCCCTCCAGGTGTAGATGTTGATGTTGATGATGCAGGCTCCGATGACGATGATTAAAAAATGAGCTTTAAAACGCACTACCACAGCAAAAGCTGGGTACCTTTGACCTGCTTAAAGCTAGGCGCGGACGGAAGCCCAGATGGTCCGGGTGAGATGATGAAGGCTCCGGTGATGTTGTCCACGAGTCCCTATAAACATAAAAACAATGTATTAGATAAATGAATAACTGTGAACCTGAAAAAAACATACATAGTTAGAAGAAAATATTTGTTGATGTTATCCATGAGTCCCTGTAAACAGAAAAACAATGTATTAGACAAAAGAAAAATTGTGAACCTGAAAAAAACATACATTTTCTGATTAGGAAATACAATATTTGTTGATATTTGATGATCTGAAACATAAACTCAAAATAAAAGGCAGTAAATTGTACAAGAGAACAAGTTATGGTTATCATTCTTTCGACACACACCATTCATTCCACAGCACACCATTCATCCCACAGCACACCATTCATCCCACAGCACACCCCCATCTTCAATGTTGGCTTCAATGATGGTTTCAATGATGGTTTCAATGATGGTTTCATTTCTTGCCTGTCTAGCCCTACCTAACAGTTTTCCGAACTGTAGCTAACTTACAATCTAGGGCGCAAGTGACTCTACGACAACAACCGGAGCGTGTTGTCAATTAGCAAAACGTTACACTTTGCCGGTGTACGCCCCTCCCATGGAGGAAATACGCCTAGTTACGCGGGTGCATTACGGGGCTTGGCGACTATACTATTGCACAATAGTTTTCATCACGGCGTGACTCACGCACCTCTTGAAGCCTCGCAATGGGAACAAAGGACTACTCTACGCCTATTGAACAATGGTATGAAGCCTTACACCCCTACGATAACACACACGTCGCGGTGCACCGGCACATCCCGGACCGACAACATCTACAGAGAATTTTGACAAAACTCGCCTTTTTGTTTGTTTTTTCGAAGATCTAGGTTGAACCTCACGTAGAGGCAATTCTCTGAGTAGCTTTGCGCCCCTTTCGCGATCCCTCCACCCAGCGTATCAAGTTTCGCGACCTGAATTAGATATGATGGCCTTCTAAGAAGGCGGAATACGCGACGCGACTTTGCTCTGAGACGAACGAGTGGCGAGTGAACGAACAAATTGTAAAGGAATTTCAATTAGCTACTTGTATCGCGCTGCTGTGGTACTCCACTCTACGTTCACTTGTATTCCTTCAATATGGTAGAAAGAGATGAGACGATAGAAAACATCCGTCTACTCTAACAACAGCTTATTTATATTTTAGCTGGCCACTAATGATTCCTGTTGAAGCGACGATGCAATCTTATTAAATACTAATTGAACCTAATTGATTTGGCCTTAATAATGAAATTTAAAATAAGAATAGAATAAAATGTTAAACATATATTTGCTGTACTCAATGTCTTCAAAAAAATAAATAATTGTTTATTGAAATACAGTAATTATTATTATTAAATATTTATAGATTTTCATTCTATTTTTCATATGATAACCAATACAAAATGATTGCAAGGCATGTCAATCCTTTGTCAAATACATTTCTTATAAAACCTAGAATTTTAAATGTCTTTACAAATAGCATTTGATTTTTGAACATAAAATAAACATTTATCACGAGATCGGCTTCAAAAACCAAAGAATATTACAACGGCGAACACAGCTATTCAGATTCATTAAAGATAATTAAATTAAATCGTCCGTGCACAGCACTGAGTTGTACAAAATATAGACTTGGTTTACGACAATTTTTAAAACAAATAATAATGTAAATATTATACGGGATACATTCATTATTAGGGGGTGGAGAACTAGAGTAATATTCTTTTAAAATGCTCAAGTTTCAAGGGTTGAACAGATCTAACAACTACACCCCTGGATTTAGGGTAGTTTTAAATATAACTGTCTAAAATTGTTTTGATATTCATTGGGGGATACATTTATTTTGTGAGTCGTTCTTAAAACTACATAGACGAAATTTTCTATCAGAATAAAAATTGTATATATTGACATCCCAAAATAATATATTTAGGGAAATTTTATATATATATATATATATATATATATATATATATATATAATTAAACAATCATTTATGTATATTGCAAAATTTGTATTTTGGCCAAAATGACGACTCATAGTCATAATTTATGTATATGTCACTGTCAAATAATATTTCTTTAATAAATTTTTCATTTATTAAGAAGAGTTGTATAAAATGTTATACTTCACACGTGGGCAAAGTGGAATTACCCTGTCGATAAAATAATCACATTTAGGCTTTGGCTTCATGTGCTAAAATTTCTCTCGTGGGTAATTCTTTACTTTGCCCAATTGTAAAGTAAATAACTATTTCTGGCATTGCAAATATATTTAAAGGGATTTAATTACATACAATATGCAGTTTCATGTTAACGAATTAATGATTGTTAAAAATAAAAATGTAGTACTATTTAAGGATTATTTTATTTATATTATTAAACTAAAATCAATAACAATGCTATTTGAATTACATTTGATTTCGTGTTTATTGTTACTACAACTACTATGATCCATTTTTAAATAATTTTTCATAGCAAAGTTAAGAACATTAGCATAATTTTATGCATATTTTGTCCGCACCTCACGCTGCAGTCGCTGCCAATAGGTAAAAATGATATCAGTACTTAGTTATTAAAAGTACAAGTACATATACGTGAGACTTGGTGCGGTGCGGGGAGAAGCGAGCGAGGGATTAGAGCAGCGAAACACCTATCTCAGAATTATTCCGGGCCGTAAAAAATAAAACTCATCACCAGGCAAATCCGGTACAAAATGCAATGCAAATGAAGTTGGCTTGCGCGCCCGCGTTAATTCCCTTCCTCCGCCCCCGCGCCCCGCACCTGCAGACACAGCACCCAACATTTATTTATTTATTTATTATAAGCACATTTTTGCGCTACTTGGCCTGGCGTGGAGTTAGCGTTCTTAAATGAAACGAGGCGCGGAATGGTCCGCGAGATATACGACTATACGCTAACGTTATATTTTAATTGAATTTATTTTGACAGGGCGATTATATTAAATTATCATGTAGAACAGATACATTTATTCCAAAAGTTAATTAAATTTTCAAATGTAATTAAAAACGGAATAGCTACACCGACGTTTGTGCAATACTATGCATTCGCGGTGCAATCCGGAGTCTAAGCTGTTCCATATATCATCCTATTATTAAAAATCAGATGTGGCCAGCACATAACATCACGCCCAATACTACTCTTAAACGGTACAAAATAGTATTTGATGATACAGAAACATACCTTCTTATTTGTTTATTTTCTATGTATATTTGAGAATTTTAATTTTCTTTCGTATATTTATTTAATTTTTTGACATATATTTCACTAAGAAAACAGCTTCATAATCACAATGACATGTGTCACATTTCGTAAAAAATTTAAAATTTTAAATGTTTCCTTGGTGTACTAGGAATGCAAGATTAGCGAAATCTAATTTCTTTATATTTTATTGTCTCTAAATCTAATGAAATTTAATAAAATTAGTGTAATCAAAACACATGTAAAATTAAATATTCTATAACTTTCAAAATAACATAAATTGTTGAAAAAGGAAATTTAACCGAGTTTTTCACGAAAAACTGTTAAGGGCTTCAAGTAAACTGCTACTTCCGGTTGACCAATTCGAACCAAAATCTAATCAGCTCTTCATTTAAATATAAGAAGCTATATTTCACAAAATTGTATTTTTTTGGTATTATAGTATTTGAGTTATGCGAGACGAAAAAATTGCCACAGACTACACACACACACACACACACACACACACACACACACACACACACACACACACACACACACACACGCGCGCGCGCGCGCACACATGACACACACACACCACGCGCGCGCGCGCGCGCGCCACACATACATACAGACATCATTGCGAAAATAGTAAAATCGTATTGTAGGGACCCTAAAACGTGCTTATTCATTGAAAACTCACTACCCAATTTTTGACCAAAAACAATACCTCCCTTACCTAGAGTTAGACGGGAGGTAATAGTTATTTGTATCACAAGGTTGGAAACTGCTATTTTGAGAGTGCGAGTTTATTTTGATAAGACGAGCCGTAGGCGAGTCCTACAAATACGAGCACTCGCAAAATAGTTTCCAACCGAGGGATACACAAAATTTTTCGTGCCAACATTTATGTAAATTTAATAAATAAATTCAATTTATTACTCATTTTCTTAATGCTAGGGAATTTTTTTATGTTGCTAACTTCACAATATTTGAATGTCAATTATGTATTTTTATTTGGATTTTACACTGCAAATTCAATTATAATTACTTACAAATATGTTTAAAATCCATAAATATTTTGTTTTCTTGTATTGCAAATACTCAAATGTAGATATATTGCCATAATATTTTTAAGTTAATGTAATACTTTGACATTTCTAGCGTCAGAAGTTAGCTAAAATTAGTGAAATGATGCCAACATATAATCATAAAAAGTTAGCAATTTTTGTCGGACTAGTTCGACAAAAACATGATTTCCGATCGCTTTAGAGATATGTAATTGTATCAATGTCGGACGTCAACGCGAAAAAACTATTATTATATGTATTGAATCGTCTGTGAACCGTGCTGTGCTCGTATAATTCGGGGCTGATAGCGCAGAGACGCAGCGACGCAGCAGAGAAGAAGCCAGCGTGTTTGTCGAGCTGTCTTGTAGCTCGGGTGGTGTTAATAAAGTGTAGTTAGGCGTCGGCGCGTACAACAAATTTAGTTAATTATTTTTTGTTTTTATAGCGCAATGAACGAACGCATGTTGCGGGTCCGTTTCATTCCGCCGTCATAAATTTAATTAATTTTTCTGCTGCCGACACCTGGATCACGTTCCTCCGGTAAAAATGCTAAAAACGAGCTTTCCTTTTAATTAATACAATCTTTCTCACGCCCGCTGCATCGGCTGATCACCTCGATGCACGATGTCACAACACATTTATAAATAATAGTGTATTATTCAATGAGCATGTAATGTAAGCTATTACTCATGAGAATGAAGTTTGCATCACGAGCGAACGCCAGTAGAATGAGTACCAGCCATTACATGCGAGTAGAATACTATACTTTATCCACAACATTTCGACAAATATTTGTTTTGAAATTATAACATAAGCAGAATTTTTGCTCTGACAAATACAAAACCTCTCAAAAAATGCTCTATAACTATGGTGATTTTAAACAAGCAAAGTAACAGATTACCCACTAATGGGTATAATTTTGAAGAAAGTCACTAGTAAGTATTTTTTTATTCATAACAATAATAATAACACACAACACCTTGGCAACTACTTCGATTGACAATTTGATTTAAAAATTTAAAGCATATGTCACTGTCAAACAATATTTCTTTAATAAATTTTTCATTTATTAAGAGGTGTTGGATAAAACGTTATACTTCACACGTGGGCAAAGTGGAATTACCCACTCGATAAAATTTCTCTCGTGGGTAATTCCTTACTTTGCCTACTTGTAAAGTAAATAACTATTGTTTCTCGACATAGGAAAATTGTAACAAACATCATAGACTATTTACTGTTGTAAACAAATTTTGAAGTGATTTGACATTTAGCAGAAAATCCTAAAACCAATTATTTATGTATAATTTAAGCTTAAAAATAAAATAAAATATGAAAAATGAGAAAACTAGTGTCTTTGGCTTTTTATGTGGAAAAACTTACTTAAAAATCATTTTGATTTTACTCTTTTGACAGGTAAGGTTTGAATTTGACATAACTAATGATTAATATTATTTCATCGAACTGTTAATATTATTTCATTAGCAACAGTAACAAAGGTCATTAATTAATAAACAACGGTTGAATTATGGGTATACTATTTGACAGTTGTGGATAATAGTATATTGTACAACGAGCATGGAATGGTACTCATTTCCTACGAGTGTGAAAGTTTGTAGCATGAGCCGAAGGCGAATGCTGCAAATCATACGAGTACGAAATGGACATTCCATGCGAGTTGTACACTATACTTTTTCTACGACCACGATATTATTTCCAAATTAATTTAATTTTAATAATAAATTTGTCCCGCTTTCACCATTTCAATATCTGACAATTCTAAATAAGTATCCTAGCAATGGCACCGGTACTTAAATAAGCTGACCTGTATTGAAATACGCACAGAACAAATTCATTTCACACGATGCTTGCAATGTACCTCATATCCCTTGCAACAATAAACATACAATGAGCAGATTTCTACGTGGTTGTAGAAAATTAGTTATTTTTATGACAAGGCCGCGAAATCATTCTTTAGCGTACCGAGAGAAAAATTGTCGCCGAGGCCGCTTGCAGCCGAGGAAGGACAATCTTGAGGGAGATAAAGGTGTACACACTATTTTTTGTGCAACCGTAAAAAATATGTAATTATAAATTTTAAACAGTTTTATTAACGATTAATTTAGAAAAAATAATGTCAATTGTCAAGTGTCAAAATGATTGTTTTTTTACCCTATTTCGCGTCCGGTACCATAACAACAACCGCGAAATTCAAATTCTCGGTCTATTTTGCGGCTGCGAAATGCATATTTCATCATCACGTCCACTTAGTACTTGTGAGTGTGGTTTGTTATTGAACTGTTATTGTTATATTGACAAAGCGACACAGAAATTGAATGTTGTGTTTTTTCCTAGCTATTATTATCGGAAGCAGTTAATAGCAGGCAAACTATTTGACAATGGGCGAGTGTCTGGGTGCCCTTTTCTTTCATCATTGTCCACTTGTCATCAATAACTTGCAACAATGGAAACATTTGACAAATCCGAGGGGAGCGGCGCACTATCCCGGGGTTGTGGAAGGCTCAAGGGATGTTCATTAAATTTTTGCGGTTGGCGAGTTCAGAATGTCTCGCGGATAATTGCAGCCTGACAATCCTCTTACGGCAATTAATGCGAACTGTGCACGATGGCGGGTATCTCTACACGACACTGGGCCAATTAGACGCTCAAGTCATGTAATTAAAAATTTACTCGTCTCGTACAGCTCTTTAAATCTACCATTGTTGCAATCATGTATTTTCACACCCATTTCTTACTCTTTTATGACTTATGCCTAATAAAACGATTAACAAAAGTAAAATTAAAAAGGCAGAGAACACATAGCCTCTCTTCTTCTTCTACTACTGGCTACTCGCCAATTGGATATGTAAACATTCTTCAGATCCTTTTTGATGTTGTCAATCCATCGGTCCTTCTTTCTCCCGATCTTTTTCCCAACATCGCCCCATTTTTTTGTTTGACATATTTTTGGTCATCCTATCTTCTTCCATTCTGATAACCATAGCCAATCCACCTTAATCTTATTTGCATATTACATTACGATTGTTTAACGTCTAGAGCTCCAAAAATGGCTAAAATTCACATTAAAAATGTTTTCTATTACTGGCTTCCCCTGCTGAGCATGAGAGAATAACGGTGTAGTAATGTTTTTTGTAAGGTACTAGAATATATGAGTATTCTCATCCGCCATTTTGGATCCAAGTGTCATAAATAAAACAAAGTATTGGAATCCAGTTACTTTAATTCTTTTCTGTCAATTTTGAAGTTGATTGATTAATAATTATGATATATCATTGCTTCAATTATTGTATTCCATATCTATCAGGTAAGTGTAGAGAATACTTTCTAATAATATACTACCGTATGATTTGTGTAGTTGGATTTTACAGAATTTCAAGAAATATGTTTTCTTGCTGAATATAAAAACTGTACAAAATAAGAATTTTTCTACAATCGTTGCACAATATCGACATTGTTATTCCATTTTTGGTTAGGAAATGTTCAAAATTGTCGCTCTAGTACAAAGTGACATATTGTCGCACTAGCGCGACAAAAACAAAACAAAAATAAATTAGGTAAAAGAAGTAAATGATGCATTGGATTTTTCTGGTAATAACCTTGCTATTGCAAATACAGTTGGCATATATGTACATACACTTCAACTTAATCACCATAAACGTATTCACTCTGTAGTATTTATGTCAAATGTACTCCATATGTCAAATGTACTCCATGTGTCAAATT
The DNA here is from genome assembly GCA_963942605.1 of Poecilus cupreus. NCBI lineage: Eukaryota > Metazoa > Arthropoda > Insecta > Coleoptera > Carabidae > Poecilus > Poecilus cupreus. The sequence continues at coordinate 12,757,554 of OZ012727.1, forward strand.
ATGATTTCTTTGAAAATTTTTATTTTGTTATAAACGTTGTCATGATTACGGTGACATGGGTAATTACAATTTTACTGAATTATTATAGGCGTGACCAAAGATAATTTTGAAAATTAATTTTTTTCTACAGCTTGACATTGTTCAACGATTGTAGAAAAAAATATTGCATGTATCTCGTCGGATAGAGCTTGTTCGGTGCACTTGTCGAGTTGTTGATCTCGGCTTCGCCTCGATCAACAATTTCTCGCCGCGTGCAACAAACAATGCTCTATCTGCACTTGATACACAAATAACTATTGTGCACACTTTAAAACACTAAAATAATTAAATAGAAAGAAATATAGATGCAACTGAATAAAATGCATTACAAGGAAAAAAAAAATTCTATAGTTTCTCAGGTAATCCTTTTGAAGAAGATAATGCGAAAATCAGTGATGTGAATTTGCGGTACGCCAATTATGACAGTAATTAATTTAGTTTTTGCTAAATATAGTATTTGTTGCAGGTTCAAGAAAAAATTTTGATAACAATTAACCGCCATGTCGAGGTGTTTATAATAATACAAACATTTAACTACATAACTGATTTATAAAAATTATACTACTTAATCCTGTATATCCTAGTTAAAGATATATTATTTAACGTTTCTAAAGTAAACCTATGTAGAATTTTTAAATTCTCAGTTTTAAAATTTAATATAGATGCTTTAATAATAAATTTCCAATATCAACTTTAAATTTGACAGATACAAATTTTTTTTCAAAGTAATTAATATCTTGTTTTATTTATGACATCTGGACCCAAAATGGCGGATGAGAATACCTACATTCTTCTACAGCTCTATTTTTGACTGTCATAATCTATTTAAAAACTTTTGTAGTCTTCGGAAATTTTGTATATGTCATATAAATAATTGAGAAAATGTGGAACAAAAATGTTTATATGCTCTATGCAACCGCAATACAATGAAACGCGTGTAAATAGGAACTGATGGGACTATTTTAAAATAAGAACAAAGTGCGCACAGTCGATAGCGTGCGTGTAACCCGGGTTTAATTAAAGACATGAATGACGGCATCATAACAAAATATCCTTCTGGAATTCTAACAACCCAAATACTCATCCGTGCATGCAGTGTATTCATCATCAGCGCTAAATCAAACATTTATGAAAATTTCAATCATGAAAAGCCTTTTATTTCATTATGAACGAAGCCTGGTTTTTGCTCCGGTTTTAAATATCATATCAAAAGCTAAATACTTACAAGTTCATTAAATGCAGCTACGAGAGTCTACCTCCACACGCATAGAACATAAAAAACGATGCAACCACATGGGGAATTCTATACATGAAAGCAACGCTGTAATTAGCACCAAGTTTAATATTCAGATTCAAATAAATTCTGAGTCTGAAAAAAAAAATCTGTTGGCAGCACAATACCTCCCGCCATAGATTTCTTATTGAACAATGCAGGAACACGGACCACCCCTATCAAGAAACGCTCATCCCTTCAAACAATTATGACAAATATCAAAAAATGACATTTTTCAACCGTTGTTTTGTTTTTCTAAAAACACAGGTTAGCAGATTTAAAAGAAAATATCAAAAAATAGTTTATCCAACACCTCTCAATAAATGCTCTATAACTATGGCGATTTTAAACAAGCAAAGTAACAGATTATCCACTAGTGGGTATAATTTTGAGGAAAGCCACTAGTGAGTATTTTTTTATTTATAACAATAATAATAACACACAACACCTTGGTAACTACTTCAATTGACATTTTAATTTCAAAAATTCACGTATATGTCACTGTCAAATAATATTTCTTTAATACATTTTGCAGTTATTAAGAGTTGTTGGATAAAACGTTATACTTCACACGTGGGCAAAGTAGAATAACTCACTCGATAAAATTATCACACTCAGCCTTCAGCTTCGTGTGCTAAAATTTCTCTCGTGGGTAATTCCTTACTTTGCCCACTTGTAAAGTAATAACTATTTTCTTTAACATGTTGTAAATTGTATTTGTTGACAGCAAGGGGAAAATGTTTCAAATAATAATTGTAGATAATATTTGAAACATTATTCTAATAACAAAATTTTCATTAAACCATAATTTACTGAGATATTTTAAAATAACTTGATAGGGCTTCAAGTTAACTAATACTTTCGGTTATTGGATTATCACCGAAATCTAATCAGCTCTTTCAAAAGGCATACAGTTGATATATATAAAATATCAAAATTTTCAGTTTAGCAGTTTTTGAGAAACCGCAACTCCAGGGATCCACACAGACTGATGGACAGACTGACAGACGAACAGACAGACAGACACACACAGAGACATCATCGCGAAACTATTAAAATCGTATTCTAGGGTCGATAAAACGTGCTCATCCACTGAAAACTCACTACCCAATTTTTAGCATGATCCTTATACCTCCTTTACAGGATGTAGCAAGAGGAAAAAAACTGAACTATTATCGGCATGTTATTGGGTTCTAATGACAAAGGCAAATACTTTTTAACATTTCAGTTGTGGCTGTTTGATTAAAATTAAAAGGTTTAAATCTGCTATTGAATGTCGATAAATGTAAAGTGTTGGTGTTTGAGAAGAATGATTTGGTGACTGATTGTAATGTTTCAGAGAATGGTGTGAGACTGGAACAAGTGAATGAATTTGTATATTTGGGTAGTATGTTCTCGAGGGATGGTCGTATTGACCGGGAGATTGTAAGGCGAGTGTCTGCAGGGTGCAAGGTATTGGGTGCTCTGGGTACATTTGCTCGCAACGTGAATGTATCTAGAGATGCTCGATTGAGTGTTTATAGTGGTGTGTTAGTGCCTACATTGATGTATGGTTCTGAATGTTGGGTGTAGATGAAGAAGCATGAACGACGTATAGCTGCTGTGGAAATGAGATATTTGAGAGGTGTATGTGGGTATATGAGACGTGATCGTATACGGAATACATTGGTGTATGATGAGTGTGAGATTGAGAAGAATGTTGTTAAGAAAGTGGGAGTGAGTCAGTTGAGGTGGTTTGGACATGTTGAGCGAATGTCGAATGAAAGGTTGGTGAAACTAATATATGTGGGTGAACGATTGTGTGGGCGTCCGAGGAATAAGTGGTTGGGTATGATTGATGGTTTGTTGCGTGAACGAATGATTCCGAGTGTGAAGAATAAACGAGCATGTATGAATCGCACTATGAATGTGGACGAGGCGAAAGTGGTGTGTCAGGATAGGAATGTTTGGAGGAGATTGATTGTTGGTTGACTGTTTTTCTGGGTTCGTGCTACCCCACTAAGTGGGACATAGCGTGACGTTATGTATGTACCTCTCCATATATGCTCTAAAACTATGGCGATTTTAAAAAAGGAAAGTAACAGATTACCCACTCTTGGGTATAATTTTAAGGAAAGTTACTAGTGAGTATTTTTTTATTTATAACAATAATAATAACACACAACATCTTGGTAACTATTTAGATTGACATTTTAATTAAAAAAATTAAAGCATATGTCACTGTCAAATAATTTTTCTTTAATAAATTTTGCATTTATTAAGACATGTTAGATAACACGTTATACTTCACACGTGGGCAAAGTGGAATTACCCACTCGATAAAATTATCACACTCAGTCTTCGGCTTCGTGTGCTAAAATTTCTCTCGTGGGTAATTCTTTACTTTGTCCACTTGTAAAGTAAATAACTATTAATTAATAATTTTTAATAAAGAATTCACCCACGCACATTTAACTGACTCAAGATGTACTCGTTTTAAATTTAAGTACAGGTTTTCTACTAAACATAAAATTAACCCTGTGGTTCCTCCACCATTTACTGAAATCCTCCTTGAAAAAAAAATCGTATTCATTAAAAATTTATTACAGAAGTTGATTGTTTAGCAAGTACAATAACTCGACGTGGTGACATTTTAATTATTTATCGTGTATGATTCGATTCATTAAGGGATGACGGAGTGGGTGCACAGAGCACGGTGCAGGGATGTGGTAGATACATCATATGTTGGTTATGACCATTCATCGTTGTTACATCACGGCGCACTGATCTATCACAATCACTGTCAGCGTCGCGCACACATGCAGCAGTGACCTTGACGTCCAGCACTAGACTTTCATTTCACGGCTGACTTGGCAATAAGAAATCAGCGCGGTACACTCTGGTTTAATCCGGCTGGGCTGTTTATCGCACCTAGTAAATATATTTATGTGCAAATATATTCAGATTGCTCTTATCGAAGCGGGGGTGGAGGCGGAGGTTGTCGCGACCTCGACGCCAGATAATACTAAGACGGATCAATGTAAAACGGATGGATTTGTCGAATTGCAACAAGAGCACATGAAGCATTTGCATATCCTTACTAATTCAACTCAAACACTCTGATACAGCACAGCTTACGAAAATCGAATCCTTCTTATTATTTCAGGGCAAGTTTACCCCATTGGGGTCATACAACATTTTTCATTTTATATATTTTCTGCAAGTTTGAGTAAAATTATAAATGTAGGTACTAATTTTAATATTAAAAGGCATTTTATTATTTATTATTAAGATACGATTTTTTTTTATATTGGCATCCCATTTAGAATTTTTCGCTTGTGACGTCAGCACCTACGTCATCTAGTAATTCTACAAAACACGCTCCTTGCGGAGAGCGAGGAACTACACCTACTGTCAGATTGACTGTCATCTCCAGTCATTGTTATTTGCTGAGAGGTTTTTACAAATGTAGTTTATTGACATTACCTTACAAAATAACAATAGCTATTAACATTCCTAGTGATGTTATGAGTATCATAACAGCAGCAAATAACAGTTTGAAATCCGAGCTTGTAAAGCGAGGATTTTAAGACATCTAAGACCTGTTATGATTCATAACATCCGTGGTTTGTTCAATAGTTTACCGGTTTCAAAATATGAAGACGTTAATGTCATTAATAAATATTATTTTTTGAAATTCTTTTGTGAATAACGTCTGTCATAATTTTAGAAGGTGATCAAATAAGTCTGTTTGTTTTTATTTAACACCATTGTTACACATGTTTTGTATCCTATTTATAAATATTTTTTTAGTTGATTTTGGCGATGCTGAATTCCCTGAAAATATTTGTAACGCAGCAGGTGAAGCTCTGAACAGCTTAATTCCGTGTGTATTAATAAATAGCGTTATATTATCATTGTTTTATTTTAATTTTTTTGACTGTTTGATAGGGCAGTATGTGTAATATTACCCTACAGCATAGAGTTATGCCATACTTACCCTGCCTACTTTTGTGCATGTAAACAAAGGTTTAATCTCCTGAAACCGGTAAAAATAATAAACATACGTTTAACTTGAAAATCGTTGTTAGCTGCAACATATGACATGACAGGTGTGATAATGAAACTACCGACGTTACCGACAAGCGACAAGATATAGTACATCAAAGCATTTTTATTTTAACACGTTCTGAACTCTTTGTCTAAAAACTTTATAATTAACGAATACATAATTCAATTAACAGAGTATTAATTTCAATAATAAATAATAATTACTACAACCCTGAAAAGCAAATTATTATTTGTTATTATCACCTCTTTTGCCTTGCCATATTATACATTCTATTACAAGATGACGTCACGATTTTGCAACCGCGAAACTTTACAAAGGAAATTTTGAATGAAAAGTTAAAAAATTATAAGAAATATTGAATAATATGTGACTGGAATGATCTAAATTGTATGACCCCATTCTCATGTCCGTAAAACGATAAATTTAATTTATTTCAGAAAGTTGTGGCATTCATTCTAGCAATGTTATAGTTCTATATATGAGTTGTATGGTATTTTCCACACAGTTGGTGGTACGTGTGTATCGGGTGATCTCTCCACTATTTATGTTGTTTTTCTGTGCGTTTCGTGCACATGTTTGCGTGCGTCGTGCGTTTTACTTTTAATTACGCTTAAATATGCGCTCGGGTAAATCACACACACATACAATGTCAGGTCACATGGCTCTAGACTCGCTTTCGTTGTCTCATATAGATTTTTCATTACCGCGTCGCTACTAATTAAACTGCATGTGTACGTTGACTTGGAACATCAAAGTTCAAACTTGGTTCGTTAATTGACGCTCGACCTTAGCACCACTTCGTCTCCTGCTACTCGTACATAGTCTGCCAATACCGCGAATGTGACGAGCCTACGTTTGTCTAGCGGCTGCCACTAACTAAATATAGTTATTAATTATTGTGTATTTCTTTCGCCGCCATGATATCAATTCTGTTCTTAAAAGTATAGCGTGTATCCCAGGTAAATGTTGGCATAGGCAGTTAATATGTAAAATCAGTTTTTTGTAAATAAAAAGTGTCAGGCAAAAAATTATGCATCCAAATTTTATATCACAATACTGCCAATATCCCTATATCTTATTTAATACAGATTATTTTATTTTAATACCGCAATTTAATGAAATTAATAATAATAACTCCTAATTTTCCGCCTACTGTTTTAATTGCTACTGACGTATAGTGCTTGCAATTTGTTTTAAATATTTTAATCTGTCACTAACAATTTTTGGCGATGGAAACCATTTGGCGTTCATTCCTGTGATGTATTCAGATATTTGTCTTGCACTGCGCCCCCATAATACATTCTAATAATATTTACACGGTTCTCGACATTTAATGTATTCTTGACGAAAGCGACAGATTAAAATATTTAAAACAAATTGCAAGGACTATACGTCAGTAGCAATAAAAACAGTAGGCGGAAAATTAGGAATTATTATTATTAATTTCATTAAATTGCGGTATCAAAATAAAGTAATCTGTATTAAATAAGATGTAGGGATATTGGCAGTATTGTGATATAAAATTTGGATGCATAATTTTTTGCTGGACACTTTTTATTTACAAAAAACTGATTTTACATGTTAATTGCCTATGCCAACATTTACGTGGGACACACGGTATATGTTAAGTATAAAAGGAGACTCATCAGTCTGTCCTTTTCTTAACCTTTTAAATTTTAAGATAATTTCTTCAAATAATAGTTATTTGTCAAACTAGAGAGGAAAGCCCTTACTTTTCCCATTCGAGCTAAAAGTTTGCCTCATGAGCGCAGCAAAGATCGCAACCTTCTTATATCTAAAATTTTACTAAGAAATTAATATTAACAAATGTATATTAATTAATGATTTGTAATGATTGTTGTATATTTGCAGACCCTGAGGAAAGTTTAAGTGTAAACTGAAACTCCGGTTATTCAAGAAGAATAAATGCTGTATGACTGAGATTTCGAGTATTTTTTACACTTTACAATAAACACAGTCAAATAAACATCCAGATATTTTATATTATTTTAATTCAAGTTGTTTAGATAAATAGAAAAAGTTATCGTGCGAATTTCAAGTCACTTGCACTTGAAGGAAATAGTTTCAAGTGTGTGAAATAAATATAAACATCGCCTGTCGAACCAGATACTTTCCCAAACTTTATTTCACTCAAACTGCTCGTAAAACGCTTTCGTTCTCAACAATCCCACACGAGATTTCTACTTTTATAGCGTTTTAGGTTTTCTACTGACAGCAGATATTTATTTAGATTTTTATAATATTGTAGTAATCAAGTATTTATAATAAGTAGTAACGTTCTTACTCTAGTTACTGCTTCCTTGCATCTTTTAAATATTACATAAGTAAATACATATATTTTTATGCAAAATTTTGAACAACTTAGTCTTCCCTACATTAATTTCTATATACCCAGTAAATTCACGAGATCTACAGATTTGTTTTACATACCCGCTCATAATACAAACAATTACAAAAATCCCCCTATAAACAGAATTTTAGCCATGTATAATTCTAAATTTAAGCAGGTTGATGTATTTCATCTTTCTTTGACTAGAGTTAAGTCCTTGTTACTTTGATATATTAATTTCTTGTAAGCTATGTAATTTTAAATTCATCATTCTTTTTCTAATTATATATTTGTTAAATTATATTGCACTTAATGTTTATGCATGTAACTTGATGTATATTTTGCAATCAATTTGTCAAATATTTTTGTATAATTTGTGGAAATCTGTTATTGGTTCTTTTGTACTGTTGATTTCCTTCATCAATAAATAAATAAATAAATAAATAAATATACACCATGCAAGTATGTATGTAAAACACTTACTGTACATAAAACATTAATATTATATTACACACCGAGCGAAGAAAGTAGGACATTTCAACCCGCGTGTTAAATTGACTCCCGAGCCGAAATAATAGCATACATTACATGCTCATTGAATAATATACTATGATCAGTCCAAGCTAGAGAAAAGAGCATCAATATAGTGGACGCAGACTAAATGAATTTTTTTTTATAATCAAAATACACTGCTCAAAAAAAAATCGAGCCACTTGGCCGAACCAAGAAAATGACTGTTTTTAAAATGTGGGGCATTTCTTTCAGGGACATGTTAACCAAAATCTGGAAATTCCCTCTGGATATACATTCCTCCTCTACGTTCTCTAAAAATCCCGAAGAGATTTGCTTTATGTGATGTCATGTCTGAGCAATGAAAAATCTCAAAGTTTGAAGGCTTGCAGCTCCAAAAAATCCTCTCTTAAGGGGGTTGTTCAACTCGATTGTCACAAAGCCCTGTCAATTTCCTTTTCAGAGCTGAAAATTTCGTCCTCATCGGTGAAGAATTGAGTGAGTGATCGCATCTCAAAGGATTATTATATTATATTATCGATTATATGATACAAGTATTGAGTATGTAGGAATAGTTAGCAAGTATAATTGACATGTTTGAAATGTTGATACAGTTCAGCGAAAGAGAAGTACGCGAGAACACAGCGAGCACCGAGTACTTCGTACAAGTGCAGCTAATTAAAGAAAACTTCAGCACAGGTAGTTGTCAAGTCAATTATGCAGCCTCGACAAGGTCTACGTGCATCTAATCATCACTATACAACAAGTACGAGGCACAGCACCCAGGCCAGGTACGTGTATTCGTATGTTGCCTGGTGCGAATAAACTTTACTCATAAAACATTCGCAGTGGAAATAAGATTCAGCAGCTGCCATCGCGGGGGCAAGAGATGCTAAGAGGTGAAATATGGCACGCGGACACCTTACACACATATACAGTGTCACGTGTTTTATGCCTAGCTGTAAATTACGTTACGCACTTGACTAAATTCAAATTTTGTGCCTTTCTTACTTCCGCAACTTATTATAAAAAGGTGTTCTAAATATGATTTAAACTAGAGATGAAACGGATAGTTGTTTGGCCGGATAGCCGAATATCCGATAACTGACAATTGGTTCATTTCATATTGAAACAATGGGCTTATACAAGTTAAAAAAATCTGATGTGGGCACCACACTACTTTCTTATACAAATAAATAAATTAAATACTCCTCCAAACTAAACTTGAAATTTATTACTTATGTATAATATAAACATGAATAAACTCATTGCTGTAGTACGCATCGTAATATGTCTTATGTTTACCGAAATATGGCGATTTGTAATATTTTTCAAAATACGGAAATTTCCCCAAATATGACTTAAAATTGTAAATTTTTTTTATTACATTTCTTTATAATGTTCGCGCGAGGAAACCCATTGCAGCAGAGCGCATCGTCATATCTCTAATATTTATCGATATATGACGATTTTTTATATTTTCCGAAGAGCAACTTTGAGGGGCTGTAACTCGAAAACTATACAAGATATCGAAAAATATCTCCAGTTTTGTGTTTTTCTTGCCATTTATAACAAAATAGTAAATTTTGAAAATTTTGAAATTTTTTTGAATTTTTTTCAAAATTTTGATTCGATATATCTCGACAAATATGAAAGATACAGACTTGCAGTGTTCACCAATGGATTCTGCTCGACGAAATACGTAAATCCTGAAAATTTCAGAAAATTCGGACAACCGGTAGAAATGTTAGAGCAAAAAGTCTGAAAATGGCCAAATACGGGCCAAACGTCAAGGGGTATTGACTTTTTGGACAAAAAACGCCATTTCCAGGCTTTTTGCTCTAACTTTCCATCCCGTAAAGCGATTTTTATGAAACTTTGCATATTTATGTATTTCGAAGAGCTGAATCAATTGGTGAACACTGCAAATCTGTATCTTTAATATTTGTCGAGTTATCGCCGATCGAAATTTTGAACAAAAATACAAAAAATTTCAAAATTTAAAAAATTTGCTAATTTGTAATATAAGGCACCAGAAACGCTAACCTGAAGAGAATTTTTAGATATCTCGTGTAGTTTTTGAATTACAGGCTTTTAAAGTTGTACTTTGAAAAATACAAAAAATCGACGTATCTCGAAAAATATTGGAGATCTGACGATGCGCTCTGCTACAATGGGTTTCTAAGCGCTTATATTATAAAGAAATGTAATAAAAAAATATTACAATTTTAAGTGAGGATATTCCGTGAGTTTCAAATATCTTGTCTAGTTCATGAGATATTGCGCACACGGACATCCATCCATCCATCCATCCTCACACACAGCCATCATTGAGAAATTGGTCTTAACAGATTCAGTGGACGTCAAAATATGTATTTCCGCAAAAATCTCGTCAGAGATTTTTTTCGTGATTCCAATACTTCCTTATACTTTATATAAGAAAGTAAAAATTGAACCAAGCTTGCGATAAAACTCACGTAAAGAATGAAAGTTGTATCTTCCAGCGCACAATCCATCACAATATTTTTGACTAAACTTACAGATAGAAATGTCGATAGTGGTATAAAATACGCAAGTGCAGTTTTGACAAAACATGACAACATTTCAACTTTGTATCCCCAATTCCTGAATGTAAATCTGAAAGTCCAATTCTAACAAATCCTCGCGGGATTTTGACAACGTTAATGTATCTATCAGTGTGCGGCTTGCGATGCATTGGATAGCGTGTCACATGATGTGCAAACATCGCACGGCTCGCGAGCGGGGTGACGGATCAAGAGAAAGGATTTCTCGAAAGAAATTAGAAAGAAAAATCTCACCGTCATTTTTCCAATCAGAAGACCGGCAAGTTCCACTCCAACATATTTAAGGGTTATTATTTAACGAAATTGTACGCGCAAAAATATATCAAACCGAGATGTGCTGCACAGATTTTTGAAACTTTGGTTGATTATTCTCAGTAATAATATAACAAGAAAGTGAGATTAAATTGATTATTTTTTGACGTTTCTTTAAATCAATGAAATGCTTTATTGTATGTCACGTGTCTACGTTTTAACCAATCCTATCATTAGTATATTGAGAATAATGCTTTTGTGATTATTCCCAGGAATATTCTCTGTAGCTTTTTTGTTTTTGTTGACAGATGTTAAATGTCAGATAGTTATCATCAACACAAGTAAAAATTAGCACAAAAGATTTAGTGCTGTGCCTGATGATGAAATAAAAAAATAATCTAATTAAATATGACTCGAGAGTTCGATAAATTAGAAAATAATTCTCCAGTATTTTTCTCAAACTTGTCGCCATTTGGCAATAGCCACTCAAGCCCTACGGGTTTTCCTGGCTATTGCCTGGTAACAAGTTTTCGAAAGATCTATCAAATTATTTTCAATTTGTTCTCACTCTCTTGTTATATTATTACTGAAAATAATTTGACAGATCTTTCGAAAACTTGTTGGGCAAGAATAATACTGGAGAATTATTTTCTTATTTATCGAACTCCTGAGTTATATTTAATTAGATTATTTTTTAATTTCATCATCATGCACGACACTAAATCTATCTTTTTTACTCATTTTCTACTTGTGTTGATAATTATTTGACAACTGACATTTGTCAACAAAAACAAAAAAGCTACGGAGATTTTTCATGCGAATAATTACAAGAGCTTTATTCTCAGTAATAATATAACAAGAGAGTGAGAATAAATTGAAAATAATTTGACAGATCTTTCAAAAACTTGTTGCCAAATGGCGACAAGTTTGAGAAAGATACTGGAGAATTATTTTCTAATTTATCGAACTCTCGAGTTATATTTAATTAGATTATTTTTTGATTTCTTCATCAGGCAAGCCACTAAATCAATCTTTTTTGCTCATTTTTACTTGTATTGATGATAACTATCTGACATCTGACATCTGTCAACAAAAACAAAAAAGCTACAGAGAAAATTGCCGGGAATTATCACAAGAGCATTATTCTCAGTATAATAATGACAGGATTGGTTAAAACGCAGACACGTGACATACAATAAAGCATTTGATTGGTTTAAATAAACGTCAAAAAATAATCAGTATAATAATGACAGAATTGGTTAAAACACAGATACGTGACATATAATAATGCATTTTATTGGTTTTAAGAAACGTCAAAAAATAATAAAAGCGACGACTTAACAGTTAAGGTTGCTTTATGCAGCTAAAATTAACATTAAAAAGTTAAAATGTACATAAGTATACGGAGTGCTTTATGTACTCAACTAACACTAAACTAGCATTAACACAACTTCCAACTTTAAGAAATGAATGTTTATTTTTTTCAATACTGCGCAATACAATTGTCAGTTTATTGAGTAAACAAGAACTATATTTCTATCCCTATTACTTGGTGTACTTTGACATTGTTGGAAGCGAAGTGAAGATTTAGTGATGCAGGTATTTTAAAGATGTGATAAGTTTGATTCGGGTATAACAGCGATTAAGTGGCTTGTAGAGGGGGTAGGCTGTGTTGGTCCGTCGTCGGGTTAAATAAGTAAGTGTAAATAATTGAGCAGCCACATATATTAGGGTCGAATCCTCCGTGAGTTGTAAAAAATACGAGTTGCGTTCTGGTAAATATTTAATCGTTGTACGGCGGTGTAGCCCTAACTCAGCTGGCCGTGGGGGCAACCTACCACGTTCAATATTTATTCTGTGTTTTCAAACTTGGCCCTACTGATAAACAATGAAACATATTTGCCAAGATTTTACTTTGCACACAAATCAATGCAGATTAAAACGATTGTTTACGTAAACAAATGACGTTGTCCTAGTCGGATGAACGCATTGATCACATTATCGAGGTTACAATATTCAATAATTACATTAGTAAAATCGTGTGATAGTTTGAAGAACATTTGTTTGATGAGTTTGTGTGTTGTGTTGTGTAATGTTGCCCCTCCTGCTGGCGCGCCACTATGTGTGTATGTGTGCGCGCTATTGAGCTGTCACCTGCAGCAAAGTTATTTATCTATGACAGTGAACCGAGCCCGGGTCCCAATCCGGCCCAGCCAGCGCGTCATGCCGTGCAATAATAGTAATGGATCTGCACTTCCTGCACGAGTTACAAGTTGCACACTGTATACACACACTAACCGATTGTCGTGTCGTGTCGTATCGTATCGTATCGTAACAAATCTATACACTTGCGTGGATATGCATAACCAACCGCCAAATATTAATTGTTGTCAGCTTGTAAGATTTAATATTTATACGGGACAAATGTCTCCTCTGAAATGTGTCTACCAGCACAGTATCTCCTGCTGCATATATAAATAATTAAATAAAATAAATATAGCCGATCTCGGTGGCGTAGAGGCTATGTCACTAGCCTAGCACGCCAGAGGTCGTGGGTTCGAATCCCACTGAAGAGCATGGTCGTTTGTGATGTTTACACAAATTCACAATCATCCTATCATGAGGCGGCATATGACCATAGTAGTTAGTCCGCCTCCCATCTTCGTAATAAAAAAAAAATATATCATTACGCCTTTTACTCATTATGGGTGTGGCACTCTGCTTACGCAGATCTCGATAAGTGTTATATTTTTGCGTATGAAGTGCGTATACCATCAAATCATAGCCCCCAAAGATGTTAGTGGAGGGGGAACCACAGGGGTAAATTTAAATTGGCACTGTCAGCTGTGGGATTCGAACTGAGGATCTAACGATCCACAGTCCGACGCGTTACCACGGAGCTAATTACCCCATATATACCCTAATGAAATGCAATTTTTCGTCATTTCATTAAAATTTAATAATTTAAAAGTTATGATATTGAAGTTTTAGTCGGAATGTAGACAAGGATGAAATAGAAACAAATGAAGATAGCTAACGTTTCGATTTATTTAAAATCATCATCAGAGCTGTGATGAGACAGAAATATATTAATTACAAAGTAAATTAAATACTAACAATTATCAGAATCTTAACCTAAATTTTTTTACATACCATTGTTGGCCTCAAAAATACATTAAATTTGTATTGTTGTAAAGATGAACATATCCATTGAAATATTACAGGATAATAACCTAATTGCATTAACAGAAATGACTTTGTATGTTATAGTATATTGTACAACGAGCATGGAATGGTACTCATTTTCTACGACTCATGCTGCAAATCATAGAGGAAAGGGTGGTAATATGGGCACCCATTTTGTATTTTGCTTATAGCTGCTACCATTTTGATTCAATTAACCTGAAAATTGGAGAAATTAAACTTCAATATGTTCTAATTACTTTGTTGTATAATGTATATATGATATTCCTATTTGAATCATCTTTAAAAATATTCTTAACAAATACTGCATTTTTTGAGAAATAGAATTTGTGTCGGTAATATGAGCCCCATGGTGAAAATCAGGAAAAGTGCACTCGCTTATTACTAAGATTACATTTATAAAACTGTAGTAATTTTATTTACAAAAATCGCATATGTAAGTGGCATCTGCAATAAAAAATTCGACAAATTTTGTAGTGCTTGAAATATGGGCCCCTTCAGTGTGAGGGCTCATAATATCAGCTCGGCAGGTGCCCATATTACCAACCTCGCCATACTTGAATATAAACATTTATCACCGGTTAACCTTAATAATACACTTTAATGTTATTGCAGTAATAAAACCAATGGGACTTGCACAATACACAACAGTAGCCATAATTAGAAAATACCTAGTGGTTCTAATAGTAATATTTTTATAAACCCTTACCTTTAAAAGTTTTGATTAGATCACAATACAAACACACTCCGTATTTCAATAATGACAGCAGCTACTACGCCACCGTGCTCCACAGGTATCATTATGAACTATTGCTACTAGTTTCTTGCGGTTTCGATAGAATGCGCATTCTACTTTATTAGATATTTGGGGTGCCCATATTACCTGCAGGTGCCCATAATACCACCCTTTCCTCTACGAGTATGAAATGAACATTCCATGCGAGTTGTACACTATACTTTTTCTACGACCACGATATTATTTCAAAATTAATTTAATTTTAATAATAAATTTGTTCCCCGTTTTCACCATTCCAATATTTGACAATTCTAAATAAATATCCTAGCAATGGCATCTGTATTTAAATGAACTGATCTGTATTGAAATACTCACAAAACAAATTCATTTCGCACGATGCTTGCAATGTACCTCATTTCCCTAGCAACAACAAACATACAATGAGCAGATTTCTCAGTGGTCGTAAAAAATATTTATAACAGGTTGAAATTATTACAAAATTGATGTTTACAATTGAACGAGGAACGAGTCGTTAGCAAGATTTAATGAACGTATTAATCACACAACCCATGGAGAGAAAAGGAACTAACTTAAAAGTAACCAGACAGACGTAGCACCTATTAAATTGGCGGAAAATGACATGTTTTTAAATTATTTAAAACTACATTGTATCCACTACTTAGATGTGTATCATTTCTAGGAAAATCCTTTTTGTATAATTTTGTTTTGTCTCTAATATTTCAACGTCTGTAAAATTAAATGTATGGCCTAAATTGAAATAATGAGTTGATAAAGATGTTTTTTTTTCTATTATTTAAATTTTTACAATCGTTACTATGTTGTTTCATTCATCGCTACTATGTTGTTTGGCTCTCTCATCAAGTTCTTCACTTTTCATCGTCAACTTATGGAAACAATGGCGCATACCCATTTCCCATTGGCCAAAATGTTCAAAGTGCAGTTTTCATAGCAGAAGATTTTGGCATTTGTCTTTTAGTACAAGAAAGTTGTTTTGTTGGTAGATTTCATGGCCAAAGAGACCACCATCAATGCTGAAACATACTCCCCGGATTTACTTATTGCTGTTGCGTTGCTATGGTCCCGCCTTGTGTTTATAAAGTCAGGGGTGCATTTATTCAACTGTGGTAAATTACACGAAAAGTAATTTAAACGTGCAATTTATTCGACAAAAATAAATCTACGTTTAGCGGCGCACACTCAATTAACTTGTAAAAATATCTGCGTGCAGATGTCGGACGCACGCACAAATTACACAACACTCTGCATGCATTACACATCACGGAGCACGGCTACAACCATCAACTATTCATTTGCAGACCTTTTCTTTCACTCGACAACGCTGTAAACTGTAAACCACCGCAGACGCGGCCGACTGCTCCCGGTTCCTTACTGATGGCTGTCAATATTGTCAGCACTTGCTCTAACTTTTAATCGGATTCATTTCGTTTTATAGATTACAGGTTATTCGGCGTTGATGTGCAGCTGCAACTTCGATACACTTACATCAATTTGTGCTCGTGACAGCAAAGAAGATTATCGTAAAATACTTTTCAGATGTAATGAAAGGTTTGCAGCGCCACGCTTTGCTCGTATTGCTCGCATTTTTTCTCGAGTTCTCCGATATTTCTCTCTGGATGAGCACTACTATATTTCTTTCAGAATATGATTGATTCAGTGACAATCAGGCTTGTATCTCACATATTCTGCGATTGCAGATCACGGTTATCGCTTTGACGGGGTGATGGGAATGAATGTAAGATAAAAATAAGACAATAGTGAGAACTACATAGTAATCAGTACTGCAAAAGCTGATTAATGATTCATTCAACCACAATTTGAACGACGTAACATACATTTTAGTAGTAATTTTGTTTAGTAAATTAATTTAAAAATTTTTAAAATTCCCGATTTATTCAATTTTCATCGTAAATAAATATAGTTACCTATGACTGTTTTGATTTCATTCTTTTGAAGCTATTTATTTGACGTTTAAGAATTATATTATGGAACCAAATTACAACTACATTGTAATGTAATTTACATCGTCTGATTCAGAAAAATGATATCTTTCAATTGATACCAAAATCTCTATTGTCAGGTAGAACACCGAGCAACAGCACGCAAAAAACTAAAATCCCATGATATTCTCCTATGTACACCTTTCATGCCCGGTTGCACCAACGTTTGTTAAATTTTAAACATGATTTAAATAAATAAAAGCAAATCGAAAATATATGTCATATGGAGCAATTGACATTGATGTCAAAAATTAGATACACTTTTATTTATTTAAACGAAGTTTAAAATTTAACTAACGTTGGTGCAACCGGGCATAAGACAGATATTTTTTTAAATAACCATTTTTTTATAAGGGTAACTTTGAATTGAAAATTTAAAAACAAAAATTAACGTATAAATAACAATGACAATTATTGTTTATAATTGTATAAGTCAACAACAGTAACAATGATACTTCGATCTTGTGGCATTGTATACCGTAATTTAGATTTTACGTACTGCTACTTCTATTTCTTATTGTGTAATTGGTTCATCTGTTTCTGTACATATATTCTCTTCAATGTTGAGTCTTATTTTTCAGTGGAGTAAATTACAAAGTTGATTCTGTGTCTGTTGTGTGACTTCCATTGTCAACTTTTATTATTGTAAATGTGAACTGTTATTTTGTTTTACCTACTGACATTTTGTATACATTTACATTGTCTATGTTTAAATCTTCTGGTATGTTATATATGATAAATTGCGGATCTTGTATTTTGACAATTGATGCTTTTAAAATGTTGCTGTAACATGCGTTTATTTCAGTACCTATTAATACTTAATACCATCTTTTATTGTTTGGATTGAATTTATGCCTACTTTCAAGCCAATCGGGTTTATGTTATTTTTAATTTGAGTTTTAGTTTCATCAGCTGATTTGTTTTGTTTTGATTGTACAACTAACCTGTATTTCTTTCGTGATTCATCTTTTTACACCTTTGTTTTGTCAATTTCTGATAGCAACACTGACGGTTTATTGTTGCCGCTTTGCCTGTGTGTGTGTGTGTGTTGATGTGATGTGTGGCACCGGGTGGTGTACTATGTTGCATGGTACACTCACTGTACAAATCATCACCACGGGTGCTTGTAACGACGCCCTAATTAAAAACAACCGGTGCGCGCTTACACTCCCACATTACCCAACTACCATCAGACACATACTGTATATTTATCTCACTTACATATTATATTGCATTATCTTAGACGCAGCATTACGTTTTTCATTAGTACTTATACTTAAGAAAGTCTGCTGGAGAAAGCTTAATGTTGTTTTAAAGAAAAACTACGTTTCCACAGCCGTCTACTGTGTCTTCATCAGATTAGTTTTCGCAAAATAATTAATTTCCAAATAAAAAACATTGTACTCGGCAAATTAATTATTAATTAAAAGTGTAGAAAGATATTAATTAATTATAAGAGATGTAATTATACAGATGGTGTGTTGATATTAATTAAATTATTATTATTGCTGTAATATTAAAATTTCACCACTTAAGCACACCGATTACGGTTTCTGTGAGCAAAATAGAATTTATAGAAACAAATTATAAAATAAGTAAATTAACTATTATGTCAACTCGTAATAATAAAAACTGCATATAATTTTATAGTATTAGTTGCAGGGTATTTTCAATTTGTTTTCTTTAAAACAAGCAGCGCTTTTTTGGGCGAACTAATGACTTTCGAGAAAAATGTTATATACAAAAAATGACCAGGAAAAAAGGCCGTATTTAATATAAATAACAAACAGAAAATACCTCGCGCCACATCCTGTAAGGGAGGTATAGGAATTATGCAAAAAATTGGGTAGTGAGTTTTCAGTGGATGAACACGTTGTATGATCAATAGAATAAGATTTTAATAGTTTCGCGATGATGTCTGTGTGCGTGTCTGTCTATCTGTCTGTCATTCTGTCAGTTTGTCAGTCTGTGTGGATCTCTGGAGTTTCTCAAAAACTAAACTGAAAATTTTGATATTTTGTATATATCAATTGTACCCCCTTTGTAAGAGCTGATTAGTTTTCGATGATAATCCAATAACCGGAAGTGCTATTTTACTTGGAACCCTATCAAGTTATTTTAAAATATTTCAAGTAAATTATGGTTTAATGAATATTTTGTTATTAGAATAATGTTTCAAATATTATCATCTACAATTATAGTTTGAAACATTTTCCTCTTACTGACACCATTTACGAATTACAACACGTTAATGAAAAATTATATTTTGATATTTTCGTTTAAATCTGCTAACCTGTGTTTTGAAAAAACACACCAACGGTTGAAAAATAACATATTTCGACATGTGTCATAATTTGTTGAAGAAATGAGCGTTTCTTGATAGTGGTGGTCCGTGTTCCTGCATTGTTCGATAAGAAATCTATGGCGGGAGGTATTGTGGTACCTATGTTATATTTATAATACTTTATTTGGAGTAAAAATTGTGTAAATTGTAAATTGTAATAAGCCATTCTTCAGCATTTTGATGTCCTGGATAAAGGGATCAGTTTCTGGATGCACGTGTATGATGCGATTTCCGTTTCCGTGCGCCGTGTGTAATGTATCTTTTTATGGACATTTTACTCCATTTGTTGTTCCATATCCAGCCACTCCAATCTCCAGGATAGGGTTTTTATTTTTCTACAGTTGAGTTTTTATGTAAAATCCACGCAACTCGAGGTTTATGTATCGAAAATACAGCACACAATAATTCTGTTTAGGAACAGGGACTCACCCAGACAGTGGCGTCGGAGGAACTTCGCTCAAATATTCATCTCGATGTTTTTACTTGGAAACATTTGTATATTCAATTATTTATTACAGTAACCGTGTAAAAAACCTACACTTTATAGTAACAGCAACTCTTGGGCATTTATAATATTATCATATAACTTTTTCTACTAGCTTTGAAGAAGACACAAATGGTGTTGAAACCTCAGCATTGCAGAGAACAAAGATCTTTGACGGTATCCCAAATCATTATTTATCCATATAAGAATAATATTTAAAATGAATACATAAATAACTTGGGAAACACTGGATGCTACACAACTGGTCCAGATGCTCGTCCTGCTGACGATTATTTGTTTCTTTTTACTTTCTTATACAAAGTATAAGGAAATATTGGAAACACGAAAAAAAATTATTAATTATTCAATACAGATTCACATACCGATAGAAAAATTTGAAACTCACGGAATATCCTCGCTTAAAATTGTAATATTTTTTTATTATATTTCTTTATAATATAAGCGCTAAGAAACCCATTGTAGCAGAGCGCATCGTCAGATCTCTAATATTTTTCGAGATACGTCGATTTTTGGTATTTTCGAAGTGCAACTTTAAGGGCCTGTAATTCAAAAACTACACGATATATCTAAAAATTCTCTCCAGGTTAGCGTTTCTGATGCCTTATATAACAAATTAGCAAATTTTTAAAATTTTGAATTTTTTTTAATTTTTGTTCAAAATTTCAATCGGCGATAAGTCGACAAATATTAAAGATACAGATTTTCAGTGTTCACCAATCGATTCAGCTCGTCGAAATACATAAGTATGCAAAGTTTCATAAAAATCGCTTTACGGGATGGAAAGTTAGAGCAAAAAGCCTGACGTTTGGCCCGTATTTGGCCATTTTCAAACTTTTTGCTCTAACCTTTCAACCGGTTGTCCGAATTTTCTGAAATTTTCAGGGTTTACGTATTTCGTCGAGCTGAATCGATTGGTGAACACTGCAAGTCTGTATCTTTCATATTTGTCGAGATATCTTCAATCAAAATTTTGAAAAAAAATTCAAAAAAATTTCAAAATTTTCAAAATTCACTATTTTGTTATAAATGGCACGAAAAACACAAAACTGGAGATATTTTTCGATATCTTGGATAGTTTTCGAGTTACAGCCCCTCAAAGTTGCTCTTCGGAAAATATAAAAAATCGCCATATCTCAAAAATATTAGAGATATGACGATGCGCTCTGCTGTAGTGGGTTTCCTGGCGCGAATATTAAAAGAAATGTAATAAAAAAAATTATAATTTTAAGTCATATTTGGGGAAATTTCCGTATTTTGAAAAATATTACAAATCGCCATATTTCGATAAATATAAGACATTACGATGCGTACTACAGCAATGAGTTTATTCATGTTTAAATTATACATAAGTAATAAATTTCAAGTTAAGTTTGGAGGAGTATTTAATTTATTTTTTAGTAAACAATTTATTTGTATAAAAAATTAGTGTGGTGCCCTCACTAGATTTTTTTATTTAAATTGTTTGGGACCTGTCGCCGGCGGACCTATTTCCGCCACTGGCGTGCTTGTATTGTGATATAAAAATGATGTAGGATGCGCGTGGCCGCATTACCCCAAATTAAAAATCGTTCGAGTGGATCCCCGCGGCCGGATAAATCTTAATTACGCGGAAAGAAACACCCTAATGCGAAACAAATCGCAGGAGGCAACACAAGACGGACGCCCGACTTTTATATTTTATATTCATTTAAAAATATTATACACTTTTAAAAACGCACAACTCGAAAACATTTACTCTAGTGTCTAGTTTAGTATGTACAGATATTTAGCGCTACAGTTGCTGATTTGTAAATATGTTTCTATAACACTGTTTTGGAAACTAGGCATTCCACTACTAAAAATTGTTATGGAATCACTAACATTCCATACGCGGCGTATGGAATATTTTCGACGAATCAGAACCGCTTATTAGCGTGATATATGAAGTATCTTGATTCAGTTACTATGGTTACGTCTGTTTGTTTTAATTTGATTTATTTGAGTTTGACGTTTTCAACAGTTTTATATTTGTATTTTTGTATAATTTCCAAAACCTTTTTATAGAAAGTATAGTCTACAACAAGTAATGGAATGACCTATCCCACGCTCGCAAACCGTAGCCCTCGCCTGCGGCTCGGACTACAAACTTTTTGCTCGCGTGGAATATGTGCCATTCCATTACTTGTTGTAGAATATACTATTTTGACACTTCACCAGCTGTAAATGAAGAGACCAATTCTGTGTACTTTTCACTAGTGACTTTCAAAGTTGTCACAACGACTTGGGTCGGGTGATTTACTATGTTTATTTTTTTTTTAGTCCAATAGATAGAGAATTTCTTTTTGATTTCAACGATATAAATATGATATCATATTGTATGACAATTATTTTGAGAAAAATGGTATTAAAAATCAGAAATAATTTTACAATAATGAAGTAGGCTATGCAATAAACAAATGCTAACAAATGATACAGGTGACAAATAATTTTGTTACTTACAGTAATAAGTGTTTGTTTTTGTAATTGTTTAATTACTTATTAATAAATAATGGCTTTGCAGTTGCAAGCATTAACAAATTTAGTCTATTTTAATCTTACTGTTATGTATGGAGAGTGTGGAAGAAATTTAAATTCAACAATACAAAGATTTTCATGGCTTTATCCCCAAAAAGTGCAACCCACTAGTGAATTATTGAGAACAATTTTTCGAAATGCCCAAACTGTTGTGTCATTTCATAAGTTGAAAAGGGAACGTCAGCCTATAATAATTGATGAAGATATTCAAATTGCTATGCTAGCATTTTTTCAAAATTTGCACCAAGATGATAACTGTATTCTTATATTAATGAAATGTACATCTTTTTTTTCTAATTATTGCGACAAATAACTAAAATTTGTACATTGAATTCTACACCAGTTTAATGCTTTTAAATATTCAAAGTATTCAATTATCAAATTTTCTTTATTGTAATATTCACGAAATGAGCAAAATTTTGTATTTATGCAAAAAATATGCAACTTTATTTTTAAATGACCCCATTGACTTTAAATTATTAATTTCTTCAATAAGTAGCCTTTACCGCTTTGCTAGAAGGCTTCATCGTCCCATTTCCACTGAACTAAATAATCTATTTTGTTTCGCAAATGCTTCAGTTAAAAATGGCGTCCAATTTCTTGACGTTATTAGATAAAGGTCGGGGGTGTGGGGAGTAGTTGTATAAATAACGTTGACAGTCTCGGATCCATCACAGCACGGATCATTTTAACTTGTCATAATGTAAACTGTCATAAATCCGCGGGTCTGGGGGCGGGCGGCTTAATGTGACGAATACGCGTGCCGTGCCGTGCCATCGGAATTTATCAACACGTTTCACACGCACTCATGCCGCGGATAACATATGGCCCTACAACTAATCGTAATGTGTTATACATGCGCTGCGAATCATTTGTACCCAGGGAAAAATTGCACAAGCTCCAATTTGTTACGACAAATCGCATTTCTGTTTACGTCTCTGCCGCGTATTTCACATGAAGTCTTCCATTGCTATCATTAGCACGATCATAAGATGATATCATCATCGGACCGTTTATATGTGTCTAGTGTGTTCGCGAACACAGGTGCAAAGATGTCAAAGGCGCGGAAGCGCCTTAAAAATGTATAGTAAATCAAAATTCTTTATTGGCTAGGTGCAGAGTAAAGGGTGGGGACAACTGAATCGACTGCAGCGTAAGGTGCGAACAAATTATTTAAAAATAGTGGATTAATTGCAAAAATACAGGTAGAAATAGTAAGTGCAAATGTTACAGTTTTCATACGGAAATGGGAGAGTGGCAAAAAGAAAAAAATAGATTAAAACTATTAAAAGAAAAAAATAAGTACGGTATAACTTCACTTTATAAGTGACAAATTGAAACAAAATAATATTGTTATAGTCTTGATGGATCACCGAGGATCCCAAAACCAAAAGATTTTATTTGTAGTGATCATTTTATTGGAGATAAAAAATCAGAAGAGGAGTCAAATCTAAGTTATATTCCAACAATATTTCCTTCAATTTACAAAAATAAAAAATTAGTGAGAACACAACTTTATGCAGGTTTTTTAATTATAAAATCAATGGTTTATTTGCTTCTTATATTTAAATGAAGAGCTGATTAAATTTTGGATAAAATTGTTCAACCGGAAGTAGCAGTTTACTTGAAGCCCTTAACAGTTTTTCATGAAAATCACGGTTTAATTTCCTTTTTCAACAATTTATGTTATTTTGAAATTTGAAGATTATTTAATTTTACATGTTTTTGGTTACACTAATTTTATTAATTATCATTAGATTTAGAGATAATAAAATATAAAGAAATTAGATTTCACAAATCTTGCATTCCTAGTACACCATGGAAACATTTAAAATTTTCAATTTTTTACGAAATGTGACACTTGTCATTGTGATTGTGAAGCTGTTTTCTTAGGGAAATATATGTCAAAAAATGAAATAAATATACCAAAGAAAATTAAAATTCTCAAATATAAATACAAAATAAACAAATAAGAAAGTATGTTTCTGTATCATCAAATACTATTTGGTAACGTTTAAGAGTAGTATTGGGCGGGAGGTTATGTGCCGGCCACATCAGTTTTTTTTATATTTTATGTATTTATTTCGTCAAATAAAACCTTATTCATTCGAACTCAGGCGAGTTCTGGGGATATCAATTTGAATGATTGTGATTTGAATTCGATATCCATTCATTTCAACAAAAAGTCTGCGGAGTATAAAGAAATATTCGTGTTTTCTTCATATGTGATCGAGGTTCAGGTCGCCATGTTTTTCTCCTCCCCTCCACCGCAGCACTCTGCTATCAATCATCAAACTTTCCACATATTTTTAATTCTTAAGTGATGGATTATCCAAGTTTGACATATCATGTCCATATTTTCACAAAAATTGTCTGTTTGGATGCAACATTATACCACCGAGATGTTTTCCATTTAGAAAAGTAGTGTCTACTATCTTGCTCGGTTATAGTGAATAATTTTGAACAATATTTGTTTCCATCAGTAAGATTATCTCTAAGAAATTAATAACATTTCTTGTGCGTGTTTGACTCAGACACGTTTCGAAAAACCTATCCGCGAAATATAATAACACTTATATGAAAAGTTTTCCAATTAAGAGATGCTACTTGATTATATTTCTCAACTTCGATAACGTTTTAAGCGCTGTTTGTATTCTGTACTTTAAAAACTTTTTGTGACAAGCCTTCAGGAGGAGTGGCAGGGGGTGGTGTGAGCTTGATTAGCATGAGGGGAAATTTGGTGGATGCGCAGCATGTGTTGCGCGTCCAGGTCAGGATTCGTCTTGAAGAAGCATTTCGTTGGTAAATAAATACATATGTCATTACGCCTTTTACCGACATTTAGTGTGACACTCTGTTTTCCTTGATAGCGGTAAATGTACAGGAGAAATGTTAAAATGGCAACTGTCGCTTGTGAGATTCGAACTGAGGATCTCTTGTTCCAAAGTCCGATACGATACTACGGAGCTGTTTATTCCAATATTTCAGTGGTATATTTGCGATTATCGAACTCTGCTAGAGGCGTAGGAACCAAAGTTTTTTTTCGAAATTATATTTTCAAAGATTATCTATCCTCTTTAGTTGTTATGTTTAACGTGATATTAACGGTTCAGAGGTTTATTTATTGAGCATAGCGAGAATCTGCGTAAAAATACGATTATTTTGAGCTAACTGTCATTATTTTTTGGTAGTGCAGTTTTAAAAATAGTGAATTTCAGTTTTCGAGGTCAAAAAGCGCCTAATCACTATTTTACAAGCTGCGATATCGAAAAATATCGACAGTTATTTCAATATTATCGTATTTTTAGCAGATTTTCACTACTGTCAGCAAATACATATTTCAACAATTTATGTTAATTTGAAAGTTGAAGAATATATAATTTTACATGTGTTTTGATTACACTAATTTTATTAATTTTCATTAGATTTAGAGATAATAAAATATAAAGAAATTAGATTTCACAAATCTTGCAGTCCTAGTACACCATGGAAACATTTAAAAATTATCAATTTTTTACGAAATGTGACACTTGTCATTGTGATTGTGAAGCTGTTTTCTTAGTGAAATATATGTCAACAAATTAAATAAATATACGAATGAAAATTAAAATTCTCAAATATGAATAGAAAATTAATAAATAAGAAGGTATGTTTCTGTATCATCAAATACTATTTTGTATCGTTTAAGAGTAGTATTGGCCGGGAGGTTATGTGCTGGCCACATCAGATTTTTTTATTTGCAAAACATTTTTAAATTCATGGTTTCAATATTTTCAATTTATTAAGTATGTCACAAAGAGAAAGTAAAAATTATGATCAATTATGCTGATGACTTAAGACATTGAGAATTTTGTTAAAGAGGAAATATAGGTTGGTACTAAATTTAATATGTGGAAAGAAACTCAAAAGTTTAAAGTTTAGATGTATTTTATTAATTAATTGTATAAATTCTAGACATGCCCATAACCCAGGCTTGAACGGAACATGCTAAAACTCTTGTGATTTTGAACAGTTCAATGATTTCATGAACTATTTGCAGTTTTGCGAAAGCCTATCAAATTCTAATTTAGACAATTATTAAAAAAAAAAATTAATTGTACAGATATTGTAGTACCATACTTTG
Source organism: Poecilus cupreus (assembly GCA_963942605.1). Taxonomy (NCBI): domain Eukaryota; kingdom Metazoa; phylum Arthropoda; class Insecta; order Coleoptera; family Carabidae; genus Poecilus; species Poecilus cupreus. The sequence goes on from OZ012727.1 coordinate 12,784,118, forward strand.
CCATTAAAAACTGTTTTAAATCGTGATTAGTTTCTAATATAAAATTTTGTTTATTTCAGTAACGAAAGCTTGTAACAAAGTATGTACAAATTTGGGAGAGAATTTGTTTTTTCTGCGTTTGCCATCTAGCTCTCAATATTTTAAGTCTGGTCTGTTCGATGAAGATTTTGGATAAATATCCTACTAAATGTACAAATAAATTCAATTTTAAAATTCTACTATTGCAATCTGAAATCAAATCATATCACCAGGTTCTACTAGTATAGTTGTAATTCTTCCGATATATTGTACTCTAATGACAGAGCATAATTAATCTTTGGGCTTTGCTATATCAACTTACAGGCTTCCTTGACCTGTAACTGTAACTGGTTGATAAATATGTGAGAGTACGGGCCTGAATCTCGGGTGAAGTGGTGATGAAGGAAGACGTTAGGCATTTAGCGGGTGTAAAGTTATGAAAACAAATTATAAATGTAAATAGGGCTGGGGTGGTTGGGAGGTGGGTAAGAAATGAGGCAGACATAATTAAAAGCCATTTCTCACCTGGCGAGATGTGATGCACGGCCGTGTATAGAATGCGCAATTAGCGTGTTACATTGTCTGTGTGTGTGTGTGTGTGTGAGTGTGAGTGTTGCCCTCCGCCCCCTCCCCCCGCCCTTACGTGCTATTTATGTGAGCAAGACGCCAGACCTACTCGGTCCCTTTCAATTTCGGAAGGAACATCGCATTACTTACACAACGCCGCGACGCGACTCTCGACGTCGGACGAATGGAGCGCCACCCGTACACCGCAAGCGAAGCGACACAATTACACAAATTGCAATAAACCTCAATTAAAAATCACGAACCACTGATAATTAACAATAAAAACTCTTTTATATAACTGAATGTGTTCTACATAAAAAGAATATAAGGTGTCATGCATAACTCAATTACTGAAGAATTGTATTGGAAAAAATCTGATGTGGCCAGCATATAACCTCCCGCCCAATACTACTCTTAAACGGTACAAAATAGTATTTGATGATACAGAAACATACCTTCTTATTTGTTTATTTTCTATTTATATTTGAGAATTTTAATTTTCTTTCGTATATTTATTTAATTTTTTGACATATATTTCACTAAGAAAACAGCTTCACAATCACAATGACATGCGTCACATTTCGTAAAAAATTGAAAATTTTCCATGGTGTACTAGGAATGCAAGATTTGTGAAATCTAATTTCTTTATATTTTATTATCTCTAAATCTAATGAAAATTATTAAAATTAGTGTAATCAAAACAAATGTAGAATTAAATATTCTTCAACTTTCAAAATAAAATAAATTGTTGAAAAAGGAAATTTAACCGTGTTTTTCACGAAAAACTGTCAAGGGCTTCAAGTAAACTGCTACTTCCGGTAGACCAATTTTATCCAAAATCTAATCAGCTCTTCATTTAAATATAAGAAGCAATAATTCAAAAAATTGTATTTTTTGGTATTATAGTATTTGAGTTATGCGAGACGAAAAAATTGCCACAGACTACACACACACACACACACATACATACATACATACATACATACATACATACAGACATCATCGCGAAAATAGTAAAATCGTATTGTAGGGACCCTAAAACGTGCTTATTCATTGAAAACTCACTACCCAATTTTCTGACCAAAAACAATACCTCCCTTACCTAGAGGTAGGCGGGAGGTAAAAAGATACATTCGTTTATGTAATAATTGTCAACTACAATGTGTATAAGTTCACACCTTCATAATGCATCGGGTGTGATTTACCTTATGGCAACTAGTCACGCTCAAGAATTATGATTAATGAAAGCTCATCGCTGTATACATGTGTAACATAAATAGGTACATTAAATTTAACCAGTTATATAATTCGTCGAGAAGAACAACTTTTTTTTCTAAACCATGTAGTTTTCGAGTTAAAATTCTTTAAAAACTTGTTAGAATTTGGATGTCCCGCCAATGAAGAACATATGATTGCACAGATGGCGTTAGTGTAAACACTGCGCTAAGGTACTAGAATATATGAGTATTCTCATCCACCATTTTGAGTCCAAGTGTTATAAATAAAACAAATTATTGGAATCCAGTTATTTTAATTCTTTTCTGTCAAACTAGAAGTTGATATTGATTAAGAATTTTGACATATCATTCTTTCAATTATTATTGTAAGTGTACAGAACACTTTCTATTAATATACTACCGTATAATTTGTATAGTTGGATTTTACAGAATTTCAAGAAATATATTTTCTGGCTGAATATAAAAACTACACAAATAAAAACTTCCGCACATTTTAAAATACTAAAATAATTTAATAGAAAGAAATATAGATGCAACTGAATAAGATGCATTACAAGGAAAAAAATATTCTGTGATTTCTCAGCTAATTCTTTTGACGAAGATAATGCGAATATCAGTGATGAGAATATAAATGATGACAGTAATTAATATAGCTCTTGCTAAATATAGTATTTGTTGCAGGCTCAAGAAAAAAATTTGATAACAATTAACCGCCATGTCTAGGTGTATTCATCTTAAACTATATACAAGAATTTTTCCGCAAGATTGACTCGACAAATATTATGAAGTCATTTTTAATGCATCCTGTATATCACTAATATTATTAACGGATTTCAAATACACCTCCATCTCTTATTATGTTAAATATCTACATTATATTAACTTATATCAACATAGCAAAAATCATTATATTATACACAAAATTTTTATTGTTCTGTGTCTTGCACTAAAACTTTAAATTTCGTTAGCTTAGCATTAAGGTTTAGAAAATCACGAAACGTGTACTCGTATTTTTAGAATTGATTTTCTCCATGATTCCTATACTTTCTTATGCTATGTATAAAAAAGTAAAAAATGTAACACTGAAGCAGCAAAAACGATATTCGCTGGAATGCAGGTATGCAGACTCACCAATAGGGGTAAAAAGTTTAGAATTTAATATATTTACGGGGTGGAGTTTTTGCGATGGGCAATTTCGCTAGCATTACGTCGCATTGTACAATTGCAGTTTTCATGCATAACCAGCCAGCACGTCCGACTTCTTCCGCCCGATTTATCGGGGGCGAGCACAGCGGCCAGGTAGCTGGGAAGGTCACGGCAGGGGCGAGGGCCCCGCCGGGGGCAAATGGCACTGGATGCAGTCCCGATGGACTCTACCGACAATTTTAAAGTTCACATATCGCCAATAAAAACCCTGCCCTTATTAATTCAATGGGCATTGAGCGAGCCGTTGCCCCAACCCGGACGCGAACTCGCAACACCCAACCGGCCTAAAATTCACATATTCACTAAATACTTCAAAATACATTCCGCGAAACAACAAATTGTTTTTAAAATATATTTTCAATTATTTAACTTGAAAGATTTCTAAACTACAATGCTATTGGAGGGTTTGCCAGGGAGGCAGTGTAAGCACGCGTCCCGACGCTAAGCGTCGAGTGTCGTCGTATAACGACTGTAACGCTGCTCGCGTCGTACTTGCTGTCCGCCGACGGATTTGCGATCTATTTTTACACAATCAAATGTTAAATTGTTGACATTTGTATGGAATTTACGTGGCCAGTTTATCTACGAGATTCTGGGTTAATTTCGCCCATTTGAATTTCAAATGTGCCTGGAGCCCGGACTCCGACTCCCGGACTCTGGAGTTGAATCGCCGGCGATTGCGTCCAACGACAACTCACATATTACCTGACCCCATCTCGATAAATCCCTGATACTCCTCCAAAAATATTTTTCATTTTATTTTATTCTGTGTCAGAAATGCAACCACGCGCCACCCATTGTGATTGTTATGATTATACCGAGTCTAACATGAAAACCTGGCTATATGCATTTAAAATAGAAAATCAGTTTTTCCTTGCACAAGAGTGGCCAGTTCATTTTACTAAGTCAGTAATCGCAGTTTATTTTGTGTGTTATGTAACCAAAATAACCGGATATAAAGTTTTACAAGTACTGTTTCTTTATTGTATTATCAATGGTCGAGGGATATTCGATAAGAAAATTTTTTGCGTTAATTATTATTATTTTCATTCAAATACCGTGAAAATGACATTTTGAAATAAACAAATCAAATATTGAATTAACTGTCAAACGATTGTCAACAACTGTTACTTAGCAACAAGTTATAATTTCACGGGTAAATTATCAGTGTGATTGTAACCTGATTGGTTACTTTTGTACACGTGGTCAAAAATACAGGGATCGATTGGATATTTTTTTAACCAAAAAAGTACTTTTTTTTTGAAGAATCAATTCCATTGCAATTACCATGTCTCATTTTTCATACTTTTATTTTCTATTTGAAGATTAAACTGTAGCTGAATAATAGAATTTAAGATTTTTGCTAAATGTCAAATCATTTCAAATTTTTTTTACATCAAAACGTAGTCTAGCGATGTTTGCTACAATTTGTCTATTTTAATAAACTATTTGTCAGAACAAAAATTCTATTATCTTATAATTTCAAAAGAAATATTTGACGAAATGTATTCTACTCAAATTAATGGCTATTACTCATTCGAATAATCGCATTCGCTTGTGATGCAAACTTCATTCTCATGAGTAATAGCATACGTTACAATGCTCACTGAATAATATACTATTATTTTATAAATAAATATTTTATAATTAAAATGTAATTATTTTGTAGTCATATCTATTTTATAAATTACTTAATCCTCTATTGCATGAATTATTATTTTTTTCAAATAATGGCTCAAAAACATTATTTTTTACAAAAGAAATATTATTATATTTAAAATAAGTGTGTTACATAAATATTTTTCCAAAAATAAAAAAAAAATTATTTTTACAGTTTTGTTCACTATTGGGAACATTATGAATAAATTCAACTTACAATAGAACTTTGGTCTATTGGGTCGTCTTCGCGTACTATACAAAATTGTTTGATAAACAACCTCTTCTAGGAAAACATCAGATAAAAAATTTTTTTGGAAATTTTGTAAAGGTGTATTTGGCTGTAATATATCAGCAGGTAATAAATTGCTTCCTTCAAATACATTTTATATCTCAGTTTCTGTAATTATCCTTTTTCCAGTAAAAAAAATTTTGTTTATGTTGGTCAAATTGGAAGGAATAACCTAATTGGCAATTGACAAAGTGTATATAATGTTCCCAAATGTTACAACATGATTGCCATGAATGTAAACTGCATAAGAAAAGAAAAAAAAAATTAAATTTTATGTTCCCATTCGGGAACAGTATGCAATAGAGGGGTTAACTAAATAATGTACCTATTTATTGTGTTAATATTTGAATACTTTGTTAAACAATTTATAATTATTTGTGCCGTTTTAAACAGAGTGCACACTCAGAAATGGATAAACGACGTTAGTAGTTATTAGTATGCCAAGACTGCGAAATTACTATTTATATTTATATTATATTTAATTAATTTTAAACAGTTTTATTGAAGAAAAAATCTAAAGTACTAATTATTCCGTAAGTGTTACACGATTTTGATATAAATTTGTCGTTTCGTTTATGGTTTACGTATCCATTGTTACCCCTGGCCTGGCAGATTTTGGTGTGGTAGAACCCCTAATGATTACTGCTGCTGTATATATTCTATGTTCACAGTAATATTTTCAAATAGAAGCAAGACTGTTTGAAGTGTGGTATATATTTAGCGCGGTGTTCTGCGCTGTCGCGTCGCTATGTATGATGCAGGTATATTTTCCACCTACACTTAGTTAGGTGTGAACAAACGGCCCGTATCTTGGGGGATATTAAAAACCCATAATTCACCGCGCCAGACAGTTTATCAACATTAAATACAGCCTCTCTCTCGCGCCGCCTGCTGCTGGTTCTGTCGCACCAGGCTGCTGTGTCGATAGTCCTACACCGCTTAAAACATATTTCATTTGTGAAATTTTTAGATAGCGCAGGATTTATTCTCCAGCAGGAAGCTCCCTTCTGCCCGCGCACACACGCGCGCACGCATTTCACACGCCAAATAAACGCGTCGTGATGATTTCTTCCTATTTCTAGGACGAGGAGTATAGAACTTTATAAAACTAGTATCTTTGACTTTTTATGTGAAAAATTGCTTAAAAGTCATTTTAGTGTTACTCTTTTGACAGGTAAGATATGAATTTGACATAACGAATGAATAACGTTATTTCATCGAACTGTCAATATTATTTTTCTACGACTATTGTGAAATCTACTAATTGTATGTTTGTTGTTGCTAGGGATATGAGGTACATTGCAAGCATCGTGCGAAATGAATTTGTTTTGTATTTCAATACAGGTCAGTTCATTTAAGTACAGGTGCCATTGCTAGGAAACTTATTTAGAATTGTCAAATATTGGAATGGTGAAAGCGGGACAAATTTATTATTAAAATTTAATTAATTTTGAAATAATATCGTGGTCATAGAAAAAGTATAGTGTACAACTCGCATGGAATGTCCATTTCATACTCGTATGATTTGCAACATTCGACTTCGGCTCATGTTACAAACTTTCATACTCGTAGGAAATGAGTACCATTCCATGCTCGTTGTACAATATATTATTTTGCAATACCTGTACTGTAAGTTACCCATTAATAACAAAATTTAAACACAGTAAGTGGAACTTTTATTGCACAATTGGTTTTCATGGTTACATCATTTACTTACCGTTCACGGTGGATGGTAAGTGAAATTTACCGTTCATGGTGGACGGTAAGTAAATATATATCATTCAAATTTTATTTTTAACCTCAATCTGACAGCTGTTAATTTTGATACCTATTTTTCCTTTTCTTATATTTACGCAGGTATTGCAAAAAATAACTTACTAACCTCGAACTGTAAGTGATTTTTTAGGCCTCGAATGTTTAGGAAATCTCGACCCTACGGGTCTCGACATCCCAAACTACCTTCTCGACCTAAAAACTATCACTTACAGTTCACGGTACGTAACATACTATTCATTGGCAACAGTTGAATAATAAGTATATTATTTCCATTTGACAGTTGTCGATAAATATTCAAAAATGGCGCACCTACTAATTGCAATTCAACATTATTCTCTAGGTAATTTGTATGTTTGTTGAATTTAAGTGAAAGTATATGAATATTGCAAATGAAACATCCATGTCTCATGTTTGTATGAAGGTGTGGTTATAGAGTAAAGGGCGCAAGGCTTGAGGGTTGAAGGGAGTCAGGAAAGTTGAGAAGAGTGATGTAGTTAGGGCAGATAAGCTTCATTCCGTATCTGAAGGAGGCTGAGCCGACTGCGGCGATTAAAAAAGTTTGTTTCTAAATCACGGCGTCGGCGTCGGCGTGAACCTGTAATTGCGATGTCCGAACGTCTGATAACCGTAATGGCCGTCAGTGCAGCGCCCACCAACGTTCATAAAAACCTCCACCAAAAAACGCAAATTATGTGTAAGCTTTAAATAGGGTAATATTTTGCGCTGGAATTTATTTTACAAACGGACATTTTAATGATAGCCTTTTGTAGATAAGTACCAGGGAAAAAATTTGTGTGCTTTGCCTGAAAAATATATACAATTACAGCAATTTGTCATTTTAGCCGCTGGGAGAACCCGCTCGCTGCCACGCTCTCTCTGCTCTATTCTCTCTGCGCCTCTCTCGCGGTGACGTCTCACTCGCTTTCTTTTAAATCAGCGCCGCTGCATTGATTAATGGCCGCTAATAATGACGCTGCGCCGGACCTAATTATAAACTTTCACAATTATTTCTTATCCGGAACATTGACCAAGAAGAATTATGAACTAGGTTAAGTTCTCGCACTTCAACACGAATTCATCACTAATGCCTGCTTTATACTGGATTTAATTTGCAGATTTAGATTTAGAAATTTACAATTTATTTTTGCGATTTACCCACAGTGGTTCATACTGAATTTATTCAATTTTAAATTTGACAGTCAAGATTAGATTTCAGCCTTTTGTAATATGTTTCAAACAGCAACAAAATAATAAGTTATCATATGTGATGTTTTTCAATCAAATACATTAAATTAATATCATGAACATACATATTACAACAATATTTTATGATGATCACAAATAAAATAAATTTTTTCTTCAAACGTCATAAAAGTACGTTGTTATGTATTTGTATTCAACAAGCAGAAGTTCAATATTGTCGCCGCCGGCGTAAAAGTGTATCCTTGGCAACACATTTACGCCGGCGGCGGACAAAGTATAATATTATGAAAAATAGTTAGGTTGTAATTCAATAATTTGACAGTTAAAAATGAAACAAATAAACAAAAATAACAAAACAGCATATTCTACGGCACCTTGAAATGCTAGATAAGATAGAATATTTTTTGAAGTTTTGAGCATTTTATAATATTTATAATTTTATTTTCTATGTTTGAAGAAAAAATAGCATGTGTTATTCGGAGTAAATATGTGTCTTTGGGTGCTTCGCATGTAATTGTTCGACTCGCTTCGCTCGTCGTTCAAACTTACATGCTCAGCACCCAAAGTATCACATTTACTCCTAATGACGCAATATGCTATTATTGACAATCTTGACACATTTTACTGTTGTCAAAGTCGTTCTTTGTTTCCCAGTCAAGTTGATTGATTGGATATGGAAATTTAGATTTAGAATATAAAATATGGTGATATTTTAATTGTAAATTATAAATCTATAAATTTGTAAATTGACCATAAACCAATAAAAATATTTCCATGTATTTTATACTTTTGAAATTAAATTTCTATATCTAAATTTGTAAATTAAATCCAGTATAAACAAACAATAACTGGGAAACAAAAAAATCTGTTGTGGGCAGCACAATACCTCCCGCCCTAGATTTCTTATTGAACAATACAGGAACATGGACCAGCACTATCAAGAACTGCTTATCCCTTCAAAAAATTCTGACATGTCAAAAATGACATTTTTCAACCGTTGTTTTGTTTTTCTCAAAAAACACAGGTTAGCAGATTTAAATAAAAATATCAAAATATATTTTCTATAACATTGTTTTGGAAATTGGGCATTCCGCTACTAAAAATTGTTATGGAATCACTAACATTCCATACGCCGCGTATGGAATATTTTTGACGAATCAGAACCGCTTATTAGCGCGACATATGTAGTATCTTGATTCAGTTACTATGGTTACGCCTGTTTGTTTTAATTTAATTTATTTGAGTTTGACGTTTTCAACAATTTTATATTTGTATTTTTGTATAATTTCCAAAACCTTTTATAGAAAGTATAGTCTACAACATGTAACGGAATGGCCTATCCCACGCTCGCAAACCGTAGCCCTCGCCTTTGGCTCGGGCTACAAACTTTTTGCTCGCTTGGAATATGTGCCATTCCATTACTTGTTGTAGAATAAACTATTATCTAACACCTCTCAATAAATGCTCTATAACTTTGGCGATTTTAAACAAGAAAAATAACAGATTACCCACTAGTGGGTATAATTTTGAGGAAAGTCACTAGTTAGTATTTTTTTATTTATAACAATAATAATAACACATAACACCTTTGTAACTACTTAGATTAACATTTTAAATTAAAACTTTAAAGCATATGTCACTGTCAAATAATATTTCTTTAATACATTTTTCATTTATTAAGAGGTGTTGGATAAAACGTTATACTTCACACGTGAACAAAGTGGAATTACCTACTCGATAAAATTATCACACTCAGCCTTCGGCTTCGTGTGCTTACATTTCTCTTGTGGGTAATTCCTTAATTTGCCCACTTGCAAAGTAAATAACTATTTTCTTTAACGTGTTGTAGTTCGTAAATGGAGACAGGCAAGAGGAAAATGTTTCAAACATTAATTGTAGATAATAATATTTGAAACACTATTCTTATAAAATCTCAGTAAATTATTAATAACATCAGAGACTGTAAACTTTATTTTGTGAACTAAAACCATCTTTACTTTTTCCTTGATTCATCATAATTATATATTCGACAATTTTGTCCATGAGTATATAAATTCTAAATATCTAAAACTAAATCTGTAAACTAAATCCAGTATAAGCCAACCATAATATTCACTCTACAAAATTAACTAGTTTTCTGTTTTTGGTAAAATGGAATTTGAGGAATCCTATCTTCGTATATGATAACCGATCGTTTTAGAACACTGCTACTTTGCTCCGTACACGCTATTTTCCTGTAGACAGAATTTAGTATCCCCACAAATTATATTGTATTACGGCACTATTTATATGGTCAATAAATTTCCAGCGAGATTTACAACGGCTGAGCAGCAGATTGAAAATAGCCCAGCCAAAAAGAATTTGATAAACGTCTCACCACAACCACTGCCGAAACAATACTCGTACTTTAACTTAACTACTCCACGTTCAAACGTACGTAACAGCAGCGTGGGATTCGATCAAGATACCGAACGGAATTTGCATAAAAGATCACTTACTTCCTCTTGCATCTGTGTGTGCCATTACCTTTAAGGTCATCTTTATAAATTCAATTTAACTAGTCGAAAAATAATACCGCGGACTCCCTCAAGGGTTACAGGGCGCAAGACGGTAACCACCCGGAGAAACTGAAGCTGATTAGAAATAATGGAAGCTGCCGATGCGTGAAGTGACCATTGACCCTGCCTGACCCTTGACCTCTGCACGCAGGACCCTACATTCTTATAAGAGATTTTCAAAAATGTGTCTTCACGCCTTTTAACTATTTATTTATATAATTTTGAAACTATCAAATTTTACAAATTCATTTTAAAATGTTTCATATTTACATTCCAGATATCCATTTATTTTTTGTTTTAATTGAAAATTATTATATTTGCTGATGTTTGTTAATGATTATTTCACTCAGTACAAATTTGACCAATCAGAATGTTTCATTTTCTATTGTTGTGCATTTTAGATAAGTTATTAAACAGCACCATGCTGTTTAATCGCAATTAAATTGAAGCTAGCTTTTATGTGCAAATTTTGAACATTTTGAAAGCATATTTAGCCGGATAATTAGTCGTAGAAGCAAAATACTTACATGTTTTTTACTTTTACTGGTATTCTATATCTTTAAACATGCTGAATTATTCAATTTATGCTATTTTTATTTACTAATTCTTGACATTTATATGACAAGTAAAAAGAAAAACAAACAATTTGCTATAGTTACAATATAACAACAAAATTTCATGTTGCTTTTTGTTTATTTATGTGAAAATTGAAAATGTGTCAAAATAAACGTTTCAGTACAATTTCTTCGGCAAATATTATACTATGAATTCATGAAATAATCTTGACATATACCCCTCGTGATAAAGAATTGAATCGATTAAATTTGTTGTCTAGATTATTTATAAAATTTGACTTTAAAAAAAGTGTCATTATACAAAATAATTTAAGATAAAATCCTTCGACCTGCGGTTTCGAGATTTTTTCAAATTATTATGTACTCAAACACTTTTTAAGCAAAATTTTTTGCATAAGCTAGACATGTCAAATTTAATCGATTAAATTCTTAGCACTCCTGATATAACTAATGATTATTTCACTCATTACAAATCTGACCAAACAGAATGTTTCATTTTTCATTGATGTGCATTTTAGATAAGTGATTAAACAGCAGCATGCTGTTTAGTCGCGATTAAATTGAAGCTAGCGTTTAAATGCAAATTTTGAACATTTTGAAAGCATATTTAGTCGGATAATTAGTCGTAGAAGCAAAATACTTACATGTTTTTTTTTACTTTTACTGGTATTCTATATCTTTTACTTGTTACTCACTTAAACACCATTTACCCAAGCCCTCTATTGCCTTTGAAAATGAATCTTTACAAGTTACTAATTGACAGCTGCATTGTAAAAATTTAACAAGATAGTAAACAATGCACGTTCCCACAGTAATGCTTACAAGGCTTATGCAAAATTATTTCAATAGTATATTACGTACCGTGAACTGTAAGTGATAGTTTTTAGGTCGAGAATGTAGTTTGGGATGTCGAGATCCGTAGGGTCGAGATTTCCTAAACATTCGAGACCTAAAAAATCACTTACAGTTCGAGGTTAGTAAGATATTTTTTGCAATACCTGCGTAAATATAAGAAAAAGGTATCAAAATTAACAGCTGTCAGATTGAGGTTAAAAATAAAATTTGAATGATATATATTTACTTACCGTCCACCGTGAACGGTAAGTTTCACTTACCATCCACCGTGGACGGTAAGTAAATGATGTAACCATGGAAACCAATTGTGCAATAAAAGTTCCACTTACTGTGTTTAAATTTTGTTATTAATGGGTAACTTACAGTACAGGTATTGCAAAAATAATTTTTGATTGAACAGTTGTGTGCAACTGACAGGATATAATTTTAATTTGATTTACTAATGAGTAACAAGTAAAATGTACAATACATGTAAGGTAATTGTTATACTGCTTGTAATGTAAATAACTATAAACATATTGAATTATTCAATTAACGCTATTTTTATTTAATAGTTTTTGAATTTTATTTGACAAGTTAAAACAAAAACAAACAATTTGCTATAGTTACAATATAACAACAAAATTTTATGGTGCTTTTTTTATGTGTGTACCGATTTATTTATGTGAAAAGTGAAAATGTGTCAAAATCAACGTTTTAGTACAATTATTAAAGTTTATACTTTGAATTCATGAAATAATCTATTATTAGTTATAAATATTAATTTTTTTTGCCCTGATGACGCCACGTGTGATGACGAAACGTTTGTTTTAGAACAATAAAGGGAAGTTTACCTGAGTACAATCCTGATTAATTATTATCCTACATATCATTCAGTCGATTATATATTTCTTCATTAATTATTTAAGATTAAAAGTACTTGAGTACTGCCCAGCTCTGCTTCTTAAGTCGTTATAGACATGGTAATTAGATTTTAATCGTTATTACATTAGAAACTTTAATTTTAGCAAAAAAAAAATTACTTTTTCCAACATATTTATATTTTTCTGAGGGTTTAATTTATGCAATAAAATTCACTATTTCATAAATTTTAAAGACCCCATTATAAGTTTCATTTATAGGTATGGATGGTTAATTTTCAGTATTTGTTAAATAATTTCGAACAATCCATGTGCAAGTAAAGTAATTCCCGCACATGGTATTGAATGGCGCGTCTGAAAGATCTCCACTCTGTCTGTGAGCCCGCAGACAAATTGCCAGATAGATCAGACGAGTTTTTCCCGATCGCTTGTCGTCTCCAAGACGTTTTTCCTCCTCTCGCCGCATGTAAACACTGCTTTGTCTTCAACAACATGCAATCACTTCACTAACTGATCCGTTCACTACATCAAACAACAAACATCCAACGCACCTCATTATAACCGAACTCTCCGTGTGCGAGCTCACTTCGCTATTCACGGAACTTTGTTTAAGTTTGATTAAAAAAACTAAAGTGGAACTCAGGAAAAAGTTAATCTATTGTTGAATTTTTTATACCGTGAACAAAGTATCGCTAACTAGTATAAATATTTTCTAGGTTTAACTCAAGTGAATTCAGGTCCCGCTGAGACTAAATTTCAGGTGGGAGTAATCAATTTAAATACTTTTAATAGTATTACATGTGAGGTGGGAAATGTTTCATTCCAGCCGAGGGTTTATTACATGGTCATGTAGTAGTCTATGAAAACAAATGTTTAATATTTTGACATGTGTCAAAAGTTCAGGAAACTAAAATCCTAATAAAACAGCATTACATTAGAATTTTATATTACTTTATAATAAAAACGCTTCTGTTCAATATTAATATTGTAATTATTCATGTTTTATTGTAATTATAAGGTTTGATCAATATGTTTGACAGCACTGTTCAACTTACTTTCAGAGATTTATGACTGTGTTGCTAGGCAATTCTATATAAACACTTCCCACCCATGGGTTAAATCACTTTTCATCCAAAAGATTGTCATATCAAAAAGGATTGACGTATTTCCCAACCTCTAAAATGTTTGGAATTGACAGATTACTATAGTGATTGTGAATAATAGTTATTTGTCCAACTAGAGAGGAAAACGCTTCTTTTTTCCCCCTCGAGTTCTAAGTTTGACTCATGAGCGCAGCGAGTGAGGCATTTCGAACGAGATTGGAAGAAGAGCTTTCCTCTCGTGTTAGACACAACATTTTTTTCACGACATGTTTCTAAAAACGATTTGCTCGGACCTAAAATACACTTTGAGAACACAATTGACACGTTAAAAGTTAGGTTATCAGACACAAGGCGGTGTAGCAGTGTTGCCAATGAACCAATCTTAAATATATTTAATAAGTTGTCAAATTGTGATTTAATAAGAAAAAGAAAAATATAAGACATAATTGTAAGATAATTTAAAGTATGTATATCACTAAAATAAGGATTTTAAATAAAATTAGGAATTTATAATATTTTTTGTAAATAACTTTCATATTGGTAATATTTCTATATTTTCCTCTCTAGAGAGGAACAACACATTTTCCTCACTATTTTGGGAGAAGAACGGTGGGGTTTCCTACCATGTCGTGAAAAAATAAATAAACAACACTTGTAAATATTACTACACCTTGTAATTCTTGTAATCAGGGGACACTTGCCAGTGTTGTAATCACTGATTATAACGTTCTAATTAGCAGTTCATCTCGTAAATAAATAAACTCAACTCTGTAATTTTATGCGCACGCTCCCATTCCCGCGTATTTGGAACTATGTAATAACGATAATGAATTTGTAATAATTGAATGAATACATGTGCAGTGTACAGTGCAGCAGAGTTCGCCTGATCGAGTAACGCAGTGTATTATCGCGATTTGATTGAATTTAATAATCAGGACGAGGTATTCACCGCCTACGGACATTTTACAATATAATCACTAACTAATCCGTTATTCTACACTCTATAACTACACCGTTTCCAATTATAAATAATTAGATTCACCTGTATATGAGTCGTTATTGTAAATAAATAAATATCAGGCCAGTACTAATGTGAACGAGAAATTCTACGTTTAAATTACTGTGTTGTACGTAATGGGTAAAAGATGCAACGAGTCCGGTAGCTACGATTTTACGGCCTTGGCCGGAAGTACATAACAACGACCTTAGCGACGTCCGCTAGGTATTTCAAAATTGACTGTTACATAATTGGTTAATTTTAGATTTTAAAAATTCCTTTAATAAATTTTTATGAATTTTTTTTAAAACAAAAATTTTATGTACATTTTTGAAAAATGACCCATATGAGACCAATTTACTCTTTTCATTTTTCTTTACGTTTGATGTATGAGAATCTGTATTTTCTTTTGATGATGAACTATCTCTGTCTTCACCCTCGTAGAATCTTCTACGAATCTTCGTGCAACCATTGTGGAATTCTGATACTGCTCCTCAAAATATGCTAACATTATTCTTTCGTCTGTACTGATAATATTATTTATTTTCTTGCAATTGCAAATTAATTTATTTGCTTTTAAATCCTTTCAGAGGATTTTACGGGCAATAGCAATATCAATCGAAGTAGTTACCAAGGTGTTGTGTGTTATTATTATTGTTATAGATAAAAAAATACTCACTAGTGACTTTCCTCAAAATTATATCCACTAGTGGGTAATCTGTTACTTTCCTTGTTTAAAATCGCCATAGTTATAGAGCATTTATTGAAAGGTGTTGGATAATAGTTATTTGTCAAACTAGAGAGGAAAGCGCTTCTTTTTCCCCCTCGAGTTCGAAGATTGCCTCAAGAGCGCAGCGAGTGAGGCATTTCGAACGAGAGTGGAAGAAGAGCTTTCCTCTCGTGTTAGATACAACATTTTTTTCACGACATGTTTCTAACAACGATTTGCTTAGACCTAAAATACACTTTGAGAACACAACTGTCAGACTGACACGTTAAAAGTTGGGTTATTAGAAACAAGGAGGTGTAGCAGTGTTGCCAATGAACCAATGTTAAATATCGTTAATAAGTTGTCAAATTGTGATTTAATAAGAAAAAGAAAAATATAAGACATAATTGTAATATAATTTAAATTATGTATATAACTAAAATAAGGATTTTCAATCAAATTAGGAATTTATTTATAATTTTTGTAATATATTTTTTGTAAATAATATTCATATTGGTAACACTTTTATACTTTCCTCTCTAGAGAGGAACAACACATTTTCCTCACTATTTCGGGAGAAGAACGGTGGGGTTTCCTACCATGTCGTGAAAAAAATATATTAACATACACGATCTACTATTCTGTAATACATTTCTTGTTAAATCCGTACAAATATATAATTAAATTACGTATTATGTGAAATAAGAATTCAGTGCAATAATTTTAAGGATTACATTGACAATATTAGAACTCGAAAAGCGGTGAAGAAAAATCTATTAACATTGCGGTGGGTGACGCTATGTAAAGCACGTGAATATTATGCACTTCCATTTTTCTGGCGACAAAATTTCGCTGTATTCAAATTCATAAGAGAAAATAAGAGAAGCAGCAGACATTTACAGCAGCGGAGACAAATGGCAAAAAACTTGTCTGTTTTTATAATGAAGAGAGAAGACTGAAACAGCACACAGCGCACAGCCCACTAGCATGTATAAGAGAGGCGATTAGTCGAGATGAGCGTGTTACCATTACACGTTATTCGCTATTATTTTGCGCGAGCATTTCATATTCTTTGAGAACGCCGTAAGAAAATTACACAGCATTTTTCTCATAGTGCGTTTTTGTTAACGGCCAGTGGCGGAGAAGAAGCACATTAGACAACTATTACCGACCGATTATTTCGAAGAAAATCCTTCCGCAAAGAACCGGCGAAATTACATAATATTTCAATTATCTCTTCTTGTAAAGTTGAACACCATAGACCTAATGGCACCAAAATGATTCCATTTTCTAGAATAATAGATAATTATCCCAAAATAGATTCAGTTAATCAAAAAATTATCTAAATAAGATAATAGATAAAATTATTTATTTAAAATCGGCACTAAAGTGCTCAGAAAGCGTCACTAAAGTAACCCATTATACGACGATTTTGAGCATCCCAGTGTTGGCAACCGTTAAACAATTATTGTACAATAAGGATAATTTTGGCAGATATATTGACGTACTATAGAAAATTTGGACGTAACATGAAACTTAATTTGTAAGAAGAATTAACTAATTAATTCCGATGACGAAATTGAGGACAAAACACATAATTTTGAGTGTTATTTACGATAACTTCACTTCTCGAGGTTGGCAACACTGACTGTCAGTTTCAATTGACAACTGACAGATGTATAAACTTAACCTATATTGTAATTTTTTTACAGTTTTTTCGAATTTTAGAATTCAGATAAAACTGAATATGTATTTCGGCACTGAAGTTCCTTTTTATCACTCACATGGTTTATTACGGGCCTCGCCAACTAAATTTCATATTCGTGATTAAATTTAAATTTAAACTTCAGTGCCTTGATACATAAATAACTATTAATCTAGATGATTTATCTAGATAAGTTACAATTATGATTAACACTACAATTTATAAATATTAATTTTTGGTCGAATTTTGATTTTGGTAAAATATGAACAGTATATTAATTTTTATAATAACAATAAATGTTGTAGAACTACATAATTCTACACAAAAATTGGTCACGTAATACACATACATAAAAACGAAAGCTGCCCCTCAAAGTATTTGTGGGTTAGGTACAATTAAATTTAAATGAATAGTTCTGATTTTGCGAAAGGGTTAAAATATATGTTTTCAGGCGCCGCTGCCACCCCAAACTGCAACTCGCTTCGATGTGTGTGTGTGTGTGTGTGTGTGTATGTGCGAGTGTAGTGAAGTGTAATGAAAGAAAAGCAATTTTCCTAACTCCACCGCGCGGCCCAGTTTCCACTTTCAAATAAACTACACGTTCCTCATTTTGAATTCTAGTTTTTGTTTGCTGCCGAATACGGCAAAAATTCACTTCATTTCAAACTGAAATTTGTTAACGATTTATATGAGACAAAGTGGGAGAGGGGGGCGGATGTCACGTGACCGGAATTGCTTCCGGTTGGCTGACAAATCCGGTCTCAAGCGGGCTTAACTCGTTACAGAACGCGAACGCGAACGCGAACACGTCATCTTCGAAACTGTCACTCGGAACTACCACTTATTTCCTACCTGTTTTTGCTCGCTGTAACTCACACTCGTTATAGCCGATACATATAGTTATTAGTAACTAGACATGGCACTGTCACCAATTTATCAATAAAACACAATTCGTATTGTTCTAATTCAACAGTAATATCATCAATACTTCGTTGTATGTCACGTGTCTGCGTTTTAACTAATCCTGTCATTATTATACTAAGAATAAAGTTCTAGTGATTATTCTCGGGAATAATCTCTGTAGCTTTTTAGTTTTTGTTGACAAATGTTAGATGTCAGATAGTTATCATTAATACAAGTAAAAAATGAGCAAAAAAGATAGAGTTAGTGACGTGCCTGGTGATGAAATAAAAAAATAATGAAATTAAATATAACTCGAGACTTCGATAAATTAGAAAATAATTCTCCAGTATCTTTCTCAAACTTGTTGCCATTTGGCAATAGCCACTCAAGCCCCGCTGCTTTTCGTAGCTGTTGCCTGGGAACAAGTTTTCGAAAGATCTGTCAAATTATTTGCAATTTATTCTCACTCTCTTGTTATATTATTACAGAGTATGTGATTGCCTTTTTAAATACTTGGATGTTAATAAAATGTAAATTTAATGTAAATGTTATAAATAAATAGTATTTGAAGGACTATAAGTTTATAAGACTTCAAAAGCCGACACAAATATTATTATTATACGTTTTCAGGACTTTAAAAGCTTATTCCAGAGGTCATTTTGATCCAAAAATGACATATAAATATAGGTCATATTCCCTCTGGTTACCAAAATACAAGAAGTTAAAACTTTACAAATAACACAACATTTACTAATTTTTTAATCAATATACTTTCGGAAAACAAGAGTTTCATATAAAGGTAATACTTTATTTGTCTTTATTTATTAATATTAATGAATACGATTTGTACATAAAACATTAGATGATACAGTTAAATAGACAAATGAAGTAAATAAATTAAAAACACAGAACAACATAACAAATGGAATAGGTTTACACAATATGAAATAAGGAAACAATTTTTTTTTAAATTACAGCATGTGCTCAAAGTGCGTTCCTTGAATTTGATAAGTGTAACTTTTATATGAAACTCTTGCTTTCCGAAAGTATATTGCATAATAAATAAGAAAATTTTGTGTTATATATTAAACTTCTACCTCTTGTATTTGGGTAACCAGAAGGCATAGGACCTATGTTTACTATTTAAAATTGTATTCTCTCTATGATGAGTTAGCTTGTAACTTTCTATTAAGGAAATCAATTAAAATAAATGCAAAGATATTTGGAATGTTTGTCGAATGATTACACAGACTTATTCTGTTCCCGAAGTCTCTGTTTTCATAATACGATTATTGGTGGAGGAGCAGATGCATCGAGCTTTGTTTGAACCGCTCACAGAGAAACATTACATAACTTCAGTTAGTTGTATAAGCTGCTTAAATACAAATGCAAACATACAACTTTTAATAAATTAATTGCAAACTCTTATTGATATTTTCGGCGTGAGTCCTGGCCTAGAGCTCACAGAGGCGTACTCGACTGAACATCGCACATCGCGTCGTAAGATTTATATCGGTGATGTCAGAAAGTCGTTTGCAATTCTCAAAGAAAGTTTTATGTCGAAAATTTCTAGCGACGCAGTGGAGAATGTACACTGAACACCGCCGAGTACACTAACGCCACGCCAGTGGCGTATCTCCAAAAAGGAAATTTGAAGTAATATGAATTTCATAGCTACCAGTGGTGAGAATGTGGGTAAGGGTACGGAGGCAAAGTTTGGTGACAACTAGAACAAACAATTAGGTACGTTAGAAATTTTCAAATTTTTTGTACGAATTTTGATAAAACAATTAATTGTACTCATATTTATTTTTAGAAGAAATTAATTTTTGTCACTTATTTTGCCTAAATGGTTTTTAAAAATTAAAAACCACTATATTTTATTTCTTGATACTTACTTAAAATGTGAAAAAAAAAGAAAACTTTTATGTTTCTGAATCAAACGATGTTACATACATTACAATTTAGTTGTAATTTGGCACAGTAAATTTATTTAAAAAATTAGAAAATTCACCGATATATTGTTTATATCAAAAATAAATTATAGTCACCTATGACTGTTTTGTTTTGATTTCTTTGAAGCTATTTATTTGACGTTTAAAAATTAATTTACGGAACCAAATTACTGCTATATTGTAATGTATTTACATTGTTTGATTCAGAAAAATAATATATATCGATTGATATTATAATCTCTATTTTCCGGTAGAACACCGAGCAACAGCACGCCAACAACTGATTTTCCATGTTAATCTCCTATGTAGCTATGTACACCTTTATGACAGACACACGGTATATAATAATGACATAAATTTATATTTAATCACCATTACGGATAAAGTCACAGATGACTATTTGTATCTATGATTTTTCACTTATATGAGAAGAATGTAAATATGTTTACTTGTTACTCACTTGTAAACACCACTTACCCAAGCCCTGTATTGCCTTTGAAAATGAATCTTTACAAGTTACTAATTGACAGCTGCATTGTAAATATTTTACAAGTTAGTAAACAAGGTAAACAATGCACGTTGCCACAGTAATGCTTACAAGGCTTATACGAAATCATTTTAAATAATTTTTGACAGAACAGTTGTGTGTAACTGACAGGACTTGGTTATAATTTTGATTTTGATTTACAAATGAGTATAAAGTAAAATGTTGTACAATACATGCTAGGTAACTGTTTTACTGCTTCAAGGAGGTGACAGGCTCGCCGGTCATTTCCTCCATTCAGCAGTAAAAACTGTTTTACCTTGCTTGTAATGCAAATAACTGTTCGTCCACTTCTAATGGATCATAAAAATTTACGCGCAGGTTTTGGATAGCGTTCCATTGAAACTTTTCTATTTGTTTTTGCTTTTCTTATGTCAAAATATTTGCAATAATTTCACATTGATTTGCAACGAACAAATTTACTTTGAAATGCCTTCATAATTATTTCGAAGAATTATACCTGTAAACTGTACTATAAGAAGGGATAAAAATTTGTTGTTAGTACCATCACTGAGGCGGCTCAAATATCTAACAAATGTTTTTTTTTTCACATGGTAGGAAACCCCACCGTTCTTCTTCCGAAATAGTGAGGAAAATGTGTTGTTCCTCTCTAGAGAGGAAAATATGGAAGTGCTGCCAATATGAAAGTTATTTATAAAAAATATATTATAAAAATTATAAATAAATGCCTAATATTATTAAAAATCTTTATTTTAGTGATATACATACTTTATATATTCTTACAATTATGTCTTATATATTTCTTTTCGTTATTAAATCACAATTAGACAACTTATTAAATATATTTAAGATTGGTTCATTGGCAACACTGCTATACCGCCTTGTGTCTGATAACCTAACTTTTAACGTGTCAGTTGTGTTCTTAAAATGTGTGTTAGGTCCGAACAAATCGTTTTTAGAAACGTGTCGTGAAAAAAATGTTGTGTCTAACACGAGAGGAAAGCTCTTCTTCCACTCTCGTTCGAAATGCCTCACTCGCTGCGCTCATGCGGCAAACCTCAAACTCGAGGGGGAAAAAGAAGCGCTTTTCCCTCTAGTTTGACAAATAACTATTATTTGATTGCTGCGTTTAATAACCATAATCTGCAGTTTGCGTTAAGTGATTGATAAGTAATTTAAAGTAATAAAACGTCGTAATTGGAAAAGAGCGTCCGTGTAACGAGGCAAACAAACAAGTGGAGGATTATTTTGAAAGAGATTGTCCGCGTGTGCAGCGCAGAGCACAGGAAATCTCAGGCAGATCGGAAACTCATTATGAGCGCGCAAAAACACTGTCGCTGGCACCGGCGCTAGCGTCGCGGCGCAAATAAAATGATGTCGCAGATCCGAGGGGAGTCTGCCCGATTTCTCACGTTTAAAATTAATGATCGGTTCTGGCGGCGGCGGCGGCGCCCGGAGCCCGGACTCCGGAGAGAACATTGTGTGACGCTTCAACCGGGAAAAAGTTAACACACGTTGTTCACTTCTTATCAACCGGTTCGCATCCTTCACATTCATGTATTCTTTAATACTTTTTTCTATTTACTCGCTTTAAACTTTATTATTTTCAGGTATTCAAATAGAACGGGTGAAGTCATAAATTATGAGTCAAAACTATTTGATCTCGTCTTTTTTACACAAATACATTAACTTTGATACAATAACATAATAGGTATGTTCCAACTGGTCATTTCTGACATGTTTGTGACATGCGCCTGAGAAAAATGTAAACAAGACAACTTTGAAACATAAGCTTCATTTCTTTTTTTGTAGCGTAAAATGTTTAAATTTCTTTATTTATATTTATATTTAAGGTTAGCTGTCAAAACAAAAAATGAGCGTGCACATGCGCTTCATTCCATTCGCCGTTCCAGTCTATTTTGCAAACTTAATTTGTTTACATTTCTCACAGGCGCAGTGAAATTGTCACAAACATGTCAGAAATGACCAGTTGGAACAAACCTAATAGTAGTTTATATACCAAGGGCCTATAGTGCATGATTTAATCCTGAGGGTGAAGTTTATTTTACGAGCCGTAGGCGAGGGAAATAATCACCTGAGGGATTATAGGCACTTCAGTACCTTGGTATATATGTTACTGTAAAAGCTTGTATATTGATTAATATTAGGTTTTAACAGTAAATATTAGGAATAACCGACATGAGTTGGTAAATATAATAATGAACCAATTTATAGGCTTTGACAGGTTAGAGTAAGTTATAGTTATTTACATTACAAGCAAGGTACAACAATTTTTACTATTGAATGGAGGAAATGACCGGCGAGCCTGTCACCTCCTTGAAGCAGTAAAACAGTTGCCTTGTGTGTATTGTACAACATTTTACTTGTTACTCATTTATAAATCAAATTAAAATTATAACCAAGTCCTGTCAGTTGCACAACTGTTCTGTCAAAAATTATTTTAAATGATTTCGCGTAAGCCTTGTAAGCAATGTGCATTGTTTACTTTGTTTACTAACTTGTAAAATGTTTGCAATGTAGCTGTCAACTAGTAACTTGTAAAGATTCATTTTCAAAGGCAATAGAGGGCTTGGGTAAATGGTATTTACAAGTGAGTAACAAGTAAAGTTATTTACTGTGTCTTTGAGGTAAATCCTAAGATATAACAAGGGAATGGTGGGAAAAATTTGAAATGAACGATGATCTCAGAAACGTTGTACTGTTCTGTTACCGTTAAGAGTTGTTAAATATTAGGTTGTACTGGAAAATTTTAGGATTCACTATCAGCAAAGAAAATGAAAATAATGCTTCACCTGCTGTGTTCCAAATAATTTCAGGTAATTCTGTTTGGCCAAAATCCACTTTTTATCTAGCCATCATGAACACATTTGGCGTTTAAGTAATAGTTATTTACTTTACAAGTGGGAAAAGTATGGAATTGCCCACGAGAGAAATTTTAGCACAAGAAGCCGAAGGCTGAGTGTGATAATTCTATCGAGTGAGTAATTCCACTTTGCTCACGTGTGATGTATAATGTTTAATTCAACACCTCTTAATAAATGCAAAATTTATTAAAGAAATATTATTTGACAGTGACATATGCTTTAAATTTTCTCAATTAAAATGTCAATCGAAGTAATTACCAAGGTGTTGTGTGTTATTATTATTGTTCTAAATAAAAAATTACTCACTGGTGACTTTTCTCAAAATTATACCCACTAGTTGGTAATCTGTTAATTTCCTTGTTTCAAATCGCTATAGTAATAGAGCATTTATTGAGAGGTGTTGGATAAAAAAATTATTTATAAATATGATACAAAACAAGTGTAACCATGGTGTTAAATAAAAACAAACAGACTAATTTGATCACCTGCGAAAAGAATTTAAAAAAATAATACTTATTAATGCCATTAACATGTTCATATTATGAGACCGGTAAACTATTGAATAAACCACGTATGTTATGAGTCGTAACAGGCCTTAGATGTCTTAAAATCAGAGCTCTACGAGCTCAGATTTCAAACTGACATCTGCAGCTGTTATGATACTAATAACATCGCTAGGAATGTTAATAGTTATACAACGTTCCGATTTACTACACGTAAATCTTCATCAGTTTATATCAAAATGAAAAACACGTAGTAAAGTAAATAGATACGGAAACTAAGTAAATACAAATTATGATTTATAAAATAGGGGAACCCATGTCTTGTTTAACTCGTAATTTTCATTCTGGTTTTACGGTATTCTTCTGCTTATAGATTTTATTGCTTTCCTTGTGAGCCTGCTCTTCTATAGTCTTCGTTTCTTCAAAATTAATTCTACGTAGAAATTCATTTGCATGACTAGCCGTTGCAGATTTATCTGGTTCAGACAAATGACCCGTTTGTGTTCTGTAATTTTTGTAGTTATCGTTCTGTCAGTCTGTCCAATATAACATTTACCACACTCACATTTTACAGAAACATATTCAAAAGCCTTTTACAAAATCATTTAAGTTTCGAAACTACCCTGTCGTTGCAGTTTACACGCGATTAATAATTAACAAAGTATTTATTTACTAGAAAGTTATTTAGAGTTAAAGGAGCGAGTAAATATTTGAGGCGACCATCCTCATGTATAATGCCGGGCTGGACCGCTAATGGCAAGTAAAGACACTATAAATAAATCTGTTCGTCACATTGACGCGCGGCGCGATTAATATTTAGCGTCTGCGACGGCGGCAGCACCTCCGCAGGTGAGTCTTGAGAGAATCGCTGATAAACGGAATTTATTAAGCGACGAGTAATGTAATAGCTGTGTAACGTGAGAGCTGACACGTGCCACGTCCGCGAATGCGATCGACAAGATTATGAATTTTTGTAAGTTTTGGTGTAAATCAGGTGTGGTGCAAAGCCAGGCGAACGTCCCCACGGAGTAGTTAGTGCACACGAGTGCAATTAGGTTGCAAGTAACTTAATTGATCTTTAATTAATTACCGTAGACAACACGTGTCTTCATACTACAAATATAACAAGATGATTTTATATTTCAAAGCAAATATGTGTTAATATCGTTCATTTATTAAAAACGAAAACTTTTCTGTGAAACATACATATAAAAAATATGAAGTTTTTTTAAAATATTTACTTGTGCTGAAGTCTAAAAACGGTAGATGGCTTTGGGAGTATTTATTTACTTCTCAGTTCCATTTACTAATCTGCTGGGATCTTAGATCTCGCTGAGCCAGTCATTTGGTGCCACTGCCTCATGGCAGTTGGCGGGTTACACTACACTGATTGGATCATGGTAATAGATAAAAGATAAATAACAATAATCTAAATATAGATAAAACAAAAATAGAATTTCATGAAGGAAATAATAATGTGACACTGATAATACTTTTTTTAAATATGATTAATTTTCGAATTTATTATTAACAGACCTTATCATGTATTATAAATTGTTTTGTAGTCAAAATTACAAATAGTCATATATAATATTATCGTGTAATTCTACGTTGATTGGACAACATTCAAAAAAGTCAGAATTCTGATTGGTTTAAATTTTAATCTGGATAGTCCTTCGAATATCCCCCGTGCATGTAATTGTCGATAATTTGACATGCACTTGGGATATTATATATGAAAATTTTTTGGTTAATGTCCAATTAAATCCCTGTATTTCTGAGCACGTGTGCATAAGTAACCAATCAGGTCACAATTACACTGAAAATTTTTTGGTTAAAGAAATATCCAATCGAATCCCTGTATTTCTGATAACGTGTGCAAAATTAACCAATCAGGTCACAATTTCACTAATAATTTTCCCGGGAAATTATCACGTTTTGCTAAGTAACAGTTGTTGACAGTTGATTGACAGTTAATTCAATATTTGATTTGTTTATTTCAAAATGTCATTTTTACGGTACGCGAATGAAAATAATAATAATTATCGCAAAAAAAATTCTCATCGATTATCTCTCGACCATTAATAAATACTCATAATTTGATCACAACTACCTCAAGAACGTTGCTTGAAGGTAACAGCCCGGGCGGGTACCAAGCAACGTATTTCGGTAACTGTGATAAAATTATTTCGAATTATCAATGGCCTAGGGATATTATAGCTGATAAGATAATAGATGAATAAGAAAAAAAATGTCTAAATAAGAGAATAGATAATAGTATATTGTGTTATTAGGAGTAAATGTGATACTTTGGGTGCTGAGCAAGTTTGAACGATGAGCGAAGCGAGTCGAACAATTACATGCGAAGCACCCAAAGACACATTTACTCCGAATAACACATGCTATTTTTTCTTCAAACATAGAAAATAAAATTATAAATATTATAAAATGCTCAAAACTTCAACAAATATTTTGTCTTATCCAGCATTTCAAGTTGCCGTAGAATATGCTGTTTTGTTATTTTTGTTTATTTGTTTCATTTTTAACTGTCAAATTATTGAATTACAACCTATCTATTTTACATAATATTTTACTTTGTCCGCCGCCGGCGTAAATGTGTTGTCAAGGATACACTTTTACGCCGGCGGCGATAATGTTGAACTTCTGCTTGTTGAACACAAATACATAACAACGTACTTTTATGACGTTTGAAGAAAAAATTATTTAATCTAGATGATTTATCTATATAAATGTATCGAGATAGGTAACAACACTGAATATATTTAATTAAATTTAAGAACTGAATATAGCGAGTATGAATTGAATGGCGTGTGCCTCGAGCAAGCAAAGGTCATCCAGTTATTGTAGTACAATCACCAGCATCCAGCAGAGCCAAATGAATATAAATGAACATCTTAAAAATTTGAATATTCATCTGGGACCGGACAAAAATTCCATCCACTCGAGATTGCAATGGGACTCGCAGGTAGCCAATTAAAAATATTCATAGACTGATGTCCCCGGCCTGCGTGTGATGTACATACAGAGCTGTTATTTACTTGTGCAAATTGTTTCCATCTTATTCGCACGGCGAGTGCGTGTAGGGTGGCGTGTGGG
This sequence comes from Poecilus cupreus, assembly GCA_963942605.1. Taxonomy (NCBI): domain Eukaryota; kingdom Metazoa; phylum Arthropoda; class Insecta; order Coleoptera; family Carabidae; genus Poecilus; species Poecilus cupreus. The sequence goes on from OZ012727.1 coordinate 12,811,304, forward strand.
CTCCAGGGAGGGGCACCGCGCCCTGAAGGGCCGTGCAGCGCCGCTACTTCAGACAATCACCGCCCTTAAGAGCCCTAACACACACATACATCACCTGGATTCAATCCGCTGCATTTCACTTTTACTCTTTACTTTCTTTTACTTACCCTAACACCCTAAGGAAATATTGCAATCGTGATATACGATAGATACGACATTAATTTGTAAGTTTCTTCACTTTATATAATATGAGGAATCTGCTTTTTGGAAAAAAATACCTATATGTTAAATAGTTAAATAATAGTTATTTGTATCACAAGGTTGGAAACTGCTATTTTGAGAGTGCGAGTTCATTTTGATAGGACGAGCCGTAGGCGAGTCCTACAAATACGAACACTCGCAAAATAGTTTCCAACCGAGGGATACACAAGATTTAATTTAATAAATAAATTTAATTTATTACTCATTTTCTTAATGACAGGGAATTTATTTATGTTGCTAACTTCACAATATTTGACTATCAATTATGTTTATTTTCCAATATCATAACCAAAAATATCTACATATTTTTATTTGGATTTTACACTGCAAATTCAATTATAATTACTTACAAATATGTTTAAAATCCATAAATATTCTGTTTTCTTGTATTGCAAATACTCAAATATATTGCCATCATATTTTTAAGTCAATGTAATACTTTGACATTTCTAGCGTCAGAAGTTAGCTAAAACTAGTGAAGTGATACCAACATATAATCATAAAAACTTAGCAATTTTTGTCGAACTAGTTCGACAAAAACATGATTTCCGACCGCTTTAGAGATACGTAATTGTGTCAATGTCGGACGGCGGCGCGAAATAATTATTTATTTTACAAGTGGGCAAAATAAGGAATTATCCACGAGAGAAATTTTAGCACACGAAACCGAAGGCTGAGTGTGATAATTTTATCGAGTGGGTAATTCCTCTTTGCCACGTGTGAAGTATAACGTTTTATCCAACACCTCTTAATAAATAAAAAATTTATTAAAGAAATATTATTTGACAGTGACATATGCTTTAAATTTTTAAATTAAAATCTCAATCGAAGTAGTTACCAAGGTGTTGTGTGTTATTATTATTGTTATATATTAAAAAAATACTCACTAGTGGCTTTCCTCAAAATTATACCCACTAGTGGGTAATTTGTTATTTTGCTTGTTTAAAATCGCCATAGTTATAGAGCATTTATTGAGAGGTGTTGGTTAATAGCTATTAACTTTCCTAACGATGAATATCATAATCGCGGATGTCAGTTTGAAATCAAGCCATTAGGTTATTTTAGGTGTAGCATAATGCTTTCGCAAACCTCTGTAAGTTCCATTAAGTTACAACTAGCGACGATGTTAGCAGAATCACAAGGACAAAGTTAAAAATGAGAATTGTCGACCGTGGGATTTAAAATGAAGATTCCATGATCCTTCAAGAGAAGAGAACAGGGAGCAAAGTAATTAGTAATGTTGATTAGTGTGAATTGGCTATGATAGAATAAAATAATGTTTAGGATAACTTGCAATGTTTTTGATATGTATTCTTCTGAATATCATACCTCCTCCGATTTGTGTCATAATAATACATAATAGAAGTCAATATAATAATAATACACACACTGACCTTTTTGTATAACCTGCAGCCTTCCAGTTTGGTTCATTTGTCCTGGATAACCGCACACAGATGCACTCTCGCTGCACTGAACATCACTACTGATGAACACAATACCTGCAACAGAAAACTACGCTTGGATTTGTGAAGAACCAACAAGTTAAAACCGATAAAAACATATTATTTTAATAAAGTGTTTTTGTATACAGTAATCTTGAAATGGAAGCTTTCATATTTCAAGGTAAAACTAAAAGTAATTCAAAATTCAGCATTGTAATTTAAAAAAAATAATTTTATAAAAAGTAGTTACCAAGGTGTTTTATGTTATTATTGTTATAAATTAAAAAAATACTCACTAGTGACTTTCCTCAAAATTATATCCACTAATGGGTAATCTGTTACTTTGCTTGTTTAAAATCGCCATAGTTACAGAGCATTTATTGAGAGGTGTTGGATAAAATAGTTTATGTTCAACTGCACTATAATCACATCTTTATGATATTGTTACGCGTCCATAAAGTGGAGCTTTATGGACTAGTCCGATACAGTAAGAACAATAAAGAATAAACAACTTGGTAACCAAACAACAGAAAAGAAGTACACTTTGAAATTAACCAATTTGTTCATTTCATCGTCATGTGTCAAATAAAAATGTTATCCTAGTCAAAGAAAAATAATATGCATTGCTGTTGAACATAATACATTGTATAACATCACGTAGGTACATAATAATAATAAATTATTTTAATGAATTACTGTCAAGAAAATTAACAGATACAAAATATCAAGTAAAGCTAAAGTTGAAGAACAAAAATACTGAATATAAATCGATCAATTCAAACAATGAAGAAACAAAGATATGTATAAATCTAATTTTAAAATAAAAGTTATAAAACTATAGGTTTGTTCCAAGTGGTCATTTATGACAAGTTTGTGACAATTTCAGTGCGCCTGCGAAAAATGTAAACAAGATAACTTTGAAACATAAGCTTCATTTCTTTTTTTGTGGCGAAAAATGTATGAATTTCTTTATTTATATTTATATTTAAGGTTAGCTGTCAAAATAAAAAATGAGCATGCACATGCGCTTCATTCCATTCGCCGTTCCAGTCTATGTTTCAAACTTAACTTGTTTACATTTTTCGCAGGCGCACTGAAATTGTCACAAACTTGTCAGAAATGACCACCTGGAACAAACCTTATATTATAGCAAAAATTACTTTACTTTATAGGTTATAGGAAGGAAATATTGGAATATAGGACAAATAGGAAAAAGGACGAAGTTAGAACGTTACAATATATTATATGTTCAACTGTATTATAATTATTTGTTTATGAGAGGGTTTAGCGTTCATAAAGTGGCTCTTTATGGACTAGTTCGATAAAGTAAAAAAAAAAAACAATAAACATTTGATACCAAACAGAAAAAAACACATCAAAATTATTAAATTTTTTCAGTAATAATATAACAAGAGAGTGAGAATAAATTGAAAATAATTTCACAGATCTTTCGAAAACTTGTCAGGTAATAGCCACGAAAACCCGTAGGAAATTTTCAGTAATAATATAACAAGAGATTGAGAATAAATTGATAATAATTTGACAGATCTTTCGAAAACTTGTTGCCAGGCAATAGACAGGAAAGCCCGTAGGGCTTGAGTGGCTATTGCCAAATGGCGACAAGTTTGAGAAAGATACTGGAGAATTATTTTCTAATTTATCGAACTCTCGAGTAGATTATTTTTTGATTCCATCATCAGGCACGTCACTAAATATATCTTTTTTGCTCATTTTTACTTGTGTTCATGACATCTGACATCTGTCAACGAAAACAAAAAAGCTACAGAGAATATTGCCGGGAATAATCATAAGAGTATTATTCTCAGTATAATAATGACATGATTGGTTAAAACGCAGACACGTGACATACGGTAAAGCATTTCATTGGTTTAGAGAAACGTCAAGAAATAATCATGTCAACTTCATATGTGAAATATAATTGTCATTATAAACTAAGAAAAAATCTGTAATGCAGGCAAACAAAATAGGGTTTTATTGACTACCCTATTATGTTCTCGCTTCGCTGCACTCGCTCAGCCTCTAAACTGTCTTGTTGTTACATAAAAACCTATTATTAGATTTCTTTTGTATTATTAAACAAAGAAATTTGGAAAAACTTAGAGTGGGGATGATTTTGGTGATAATTTGCTTGGCAGACAGTAGACCAAAGTGTCTAGTCTCGGGTGGGGGTTAAAAGGGGTGAAGTACTCTCCGAAGTTGGAGCAAATTACATTCGCAGTGAATTATGGAGCACATTATTGGAAATATTCTAACCAGGTCGTAATAAACGTGTCCGTTGCCATCCGGCACTTCCACCAATTAGCGCGCGTCATCCGTCACGCCGGGGCACACACATCATGGGGAAAACATCACCAGGTGAACAAGAAGGAATTACAAACAAATATTTTACGGACAAGTATTATTTGTGTTTGAAAGTTGCTAGCGGAACATGGAATAAAACTCTGTGAATTTATAATTGAAGGCGCTGGGGAGATCGAGTCTCTGTCTCAGTCGCAGTCTCAGCTGTTAGTGCAAACAAATTAGCCGCCGGATTTCGGGGCTGCACTCCGACTGACATTTCTCCGCTTCCAAACTCTAACTTTGCTTTTTAAAATGCACACTACGCCGCCTTGATACCATTCATTATGTACTACACAAACCGAAAGCGAGCACAGCTGGGTTTTTGTATATTTCAGGACCTACGAGAAAAAAAAAAGGTGTTGGTGTTTGAGAAAAATGATTTGGTGACTGATTGTAATGTTTCAGGGAATGGTGTGACACTGAAACAAGTGAATGAATTTGTATATTTGGGTGGTATGTTTTCGAGGGATGGACGTATTGACCGGGTGTCTGCAGGGTGAAAGGTATTGGGTGCTCTGGGTACATTTGCTCGAAACGTGAATGTATCTAGAGATGTTCGATTGAGTGTTTATAATGGTGTGTTAGTGCCTAGTGGATATTGAGTGTGGATGAAGAAGCATGAACGACGTACAATTGCTGTACAAATGAGATATTTGAGAGGAGTGTGTGGATATACGAGGCATGATCGTATACGGAATACATTGGTGTATGGTGAGTGTGAGTTGAGGTGGTTTGGACATGTTGAGCAAATTTAGAAAGAAAGGTTGGTGAAACTAATATATGTGGGTGATATTGACGGTAAACGATTGCGTGGGCGTCCGAGGAATAAATGGTTGGGTATGATTGATGGTTTGTTGCGTGAACGAATGATTCCGAGTGTGAAGAATAAATGAGCATGTATGAATCGCACTATGAATTTGGACGAGGCGAAAGTGGTGTGTCAGGATAGGAATGTATGTTATGTGATGTTATGTATGTATGTATGTATAAAAAAAGAACAAAGCGAGTAGTATTGCACAAGAATCAAGATATACTCTTGATCTTGTCTTAAAATCAAGACAAGACCAAGACAAGAATTATTTTTCATTTCCCAAGACAAGACTATCTATCTATTTTGTTCATATTTTACTTGTGTTGATGATAATTATCTGACATCTGACATCTGTCAACAAAAAGTATATTCCCGGGAATAATCAGTAGTGTTTATTCTCAGTATAATAATGATAGGATTGGTTAAAACGCAGACACGTGACATACACTGAAGCATTTCATAAATGTTAAGAAACGTCAAAAAATATTCACTTATTGAGATATGCGTAATCAAAGTGCCACACTCATACTGGGTGAAAGGCATAATGATGTATTTATTTAATTCCAAATTAAAATGAAAGTTAATAAGCTTGGCAAGCATTTCAGATCACACATTTAATAAAACCTTTTTCATGCTACTCTTTCGTCATTGCTAAAATATGATACGTAATGTGTATATAAAATACATCATGTGAGCAATCTGTCCTATATTATTTCCAAAATGAAAATCAAAAATTTGAAACATGAAGAGTTTGTTATAAATATAAATTTAGCTCACAGAGTAATAATTCATGTATGTCGCACCAGGCAAACACACATTTAAATCTTCATAACGCGACACCGGAACCTGGAGTAACCCGGAACATCCCGGAGTCAGGGCAATATGAGGTCCCTCTGGACGCATCTGCCTGCCACTGTCACTACGAACGCTCCCATCCTCTAAGATAATCATGATACAAAAATTCAGTAATAAAATTTCGTCAACCGTGGGAGAGAGTTTTATTCGGGTGGCTTTTTTAATAAAAACAAATGAGTTTTAAATTGTTTCTGTTTACTCGGCGTGCTGTCAAGTCGCCGGAGGCGGCGGCAGGAGGGTGCCTTGTAAGTTTGCACCGTAAATATGAATAAGTTATACAACAGCGACGGAATTATTTACAAGTTACGATGAACAACTGTTGGATTGTCGTTAAATACAAGACTCGCTGCCACCATTTTTCTACTTCAATTAAGAATATGATCTCTTGACTAACACAAGCCTCATTGAACTGGAAATGTTTTCTTTAGCTCACAGACCCCAAAAACAAAGGTCAGATAATTCAAAACACTTTTTACTTTGCTATTGGCAACGAAAATGACCGATGGCGGCAGCACTGAGTTTTTGCAAATGGCCGACGTCGTAGGTAACGTGCAGTGAATGACATACGGAGAAACATAAATAAAGTTCATATAATTATAGTTATAAATAAAATATGAGCTTATTTGAAGTACGGTATTGTGTAAAGGGAAGTATTTGTGCTTTATTTATTTTAAAAATCACAGTTATACCGTCTCTTTAATATATTTTTAGGCATGGGTAACTTTTACGGTGCTGATAAACAAGTTGATTTTCGAGAATTATTTAGATGTCTCGAGGCGACGAATTCTACCAGAAATTTTATCGAGGGGGAAGAAATAGATAACAGTAGCTTGTAATTTTTATGTAGAGTTGTGGAGGTAAACTTAAATAAGTGCAAGCCTTTTAGGTTATGTTTGCCGATCAGTGCTCTTACTACAAATCCACATGAGATACATGGAACCATTCATGTTGAAAATATTATGTAACTTGTGAACTGTATCACAAAATACATTTTTATATGTTACCCTAGTTACATATTTGAATAAAACTGCTAGTACAGCAAAAGTAATGTTTAGTTTCATTTCAATAAGTGTGGGTATGATTTTCTCTAGTCGATAATTTGAAAATTTTTATATTAGGATAAGTCTATAATTATTATTCCTTCAAAATTTGGTAAGCCAGTTAAAGTATTTAATTTTTAATCAGTTTGTGTTGTACATTTTGAATTTGGATTTAAAATCCATACTAAGAGCTTTTCAGAAAACTTATGTTACAGAATAATAACAAAACATTAAGGGTATGGAAAAGAAGAAAGAATATATACAAAATAAGACACAAAATAAAAGAAAATAGCACAAAATTAATTCGATAACCACACTATATAACATGTACGCTACAAATGATTACCCAATGCAAAAGTTCATAATTTTGCCACCAGAGGGCTACGAGTTCATTTTCGTTGCCAATACAAAGCACAGTATAGGTGGTATAGAAAGTTTTGCTGACTAGATATTAATAGATTTCTATTTTAAAATAAAGTCATACGCAAGGAACAAGTCATACGTGTTCAGTTGGTTTTATTTGTATAAGAAAGAAGTGTGGTGTCCACACCAGATTTTGTTTGTTTCTGAACTGAATTATATGTTTAATAAACTAATTTTAGTTGCTATGGGAACAAACAAATAACAGAAACTGTAATTATTAATCATTCAATACATATTCACATACCGATTTGAAACTCACGGAATATTCTCACTTAAAATTGTAATATTTTTTATTACATTTCTTTATAATATAAGCGCTAAGAAACCCATTGTAGCAGAGCGCATCGTCAGATCTCTAATATTTTTCGAGATACGTCGATTTTTGGTATTTTTCGAAGTACAACTTTAAGGGCCTGTAATTCAAAAACTACACGAGATATCTAAAAATGCCCTCCAGGTTAGCGTTTCTGATGCCTTATATAACAAATTAGCAAATTTTTAAAATTTTGAAATTTTTTGTATTTTTGTGCAAAATTTCGATCGGCGATAACTCGACAAATATTAAAGATACAGATTTGCAGTGCTCACCAATCGATTTAGCTTGTCAAAATACATAAGTATGCAAAGTTTCATAAAAATCGCTTTACGGAATGGAAAGTTACAGCAAAAAGCTTTAAAATGGCGTTTTTTGTCCAAACAGTCAATAGGTACCCCTTGACGTTTGGCCTGAATTTGGCCATTTTTAGACTTTTTGTTTTAACATTTCAACCGATTGTCCGAATTTTCTGAAATTTTCAGGGTTTATGTATTTCGTCGAGCTGAATCGATTGGTGAACACTGCAAGTCTGTATCTTTAATATTTGTAGAGATATCTCCAATCGAAATTTTGAAAAAAAATTCAAAAAAATTTCAAAATTTTCAAAATTTACTAATTTATTATAAATGGCACGAAAAACACAAAACTGGAGATATTTTTAGATATCTTGTATAGTTTTCGAGTTACAGACCCTCAAAGTTGCTCTTCGGAAAATATAAAAAATCGTCATATCTCGAAAAATATTAGAGATATGACGATGCGCTCTGCCGTAGTGGGTTTCCTGGCGCGAATATTATAAAGAAATGTAATAAAAAAAATTTACAATTTTTAGTCATATTTGGGGAAATTTCCGTATTTTGAAAAATATTACAAATCGACATATTTCGGTAAATATAAGAAATATTACGATGCGTACTACAGCAATGAGTTTATTCATGTTTAAATTATACATAAGTAATAAATTTCAAGTTTAGTTTGGAGGCGTATTTTATTTATTTTCTAGTAAACAATTTATTTGTATAAGAAAGTAGCGTGGTGCCCACACCAGATTTTTTTATTTTAAGATTTCCAAGAAAATGCGCAAGCGCAGAATTGTTAGGTAAGGATGAAGATACCGGTTGTTAATTATCTCTTTTGGCTTACTTCTTCAATATAGGGAGAGCTTGAAACGTTCCACTATTATTACAGTTCAGTGTCCGCCATTTGACCAGAAGATTTTTTATAATTCTTTGATGACGAGTTACAATATTCCGTGGTGAGCAGCTACTGCGCAACCCTTGGTTATTTATTTAACAAAGTAAAACCCTTTAGTATGTCAGTTACCTGGTACCCTCGGCACCTGTAAGCAACAGTAAGTTTCCTAAAATACTCGAAGCCAATTTTAATGTTATTTGCAATTGCAGAGCCAAGAAGTATGTTTTGTTGAAAACGTTAAAAATATATGAAATTTCTAGGCACAACAAGGGAAATAATACTGAAATTTTTGTCAAGCGTGGTTGTAATTGCAGTCGAAGTACAATTTGAAAAGCAGACGACAATTTCGAGCAACTTCATTGTGCAATAGTGTATTTGAGCGTGTAAATGAAAACGATGTGTAAATGTAGGAAAATAAATAAGTGCAGTGAAGAACGATGCAGTGAATGGATGGTAAGTTGTGCATACAATGATTTTAATTAAAATTTGGGTGCGGCGAGCGGTACAAGCGTGCCATCGATGTAGGCGAGTAATTGAAAACACTGGCACATTCACATTATCGTTTATTGTCGCAGAAATGAAAATTCAGCAGCCAGCATTATCCAGCGCCGTGGTTTCATTTCGTTCCGCCGCCGAATTACATCCATAACGCCTCCATTTTATTTATTACAAACACACACAGCTACAGAGCGCGGGACACTTCATCGCGAGACAAATTACTATTATATGTATTATACGCAGATAAAAATCACTAATTTATACCAACAATATGAGTTAAGTTTACTTATCATTGAACAAGTACGAGAATTTATCCACTTTTTTAAATTAAAATTCCGTCATACTCTGTTGATACTCTATATTAGAAACAAGCAGAAGTAAACCCTCAGCGCAAATTGTTTACTTTACATCACATATTATGTGGAAAGCTAACAAAACATGTATTATAGAACTTCTAAGAGATAATTTAATGAAGACGCACTATGGAATATAATTTAATACTTATTTCTTTTTGTCTTTTTATAAGTGATTTAAAAGATCTGAATTTAGATATTTGGATAGATATAGGTTGGTGAATTTATTTATGCAATATAGGAAATAAAATGTAAATATTTTCATTCGAAATAAATAGTTGTTATGTAAATAAATAAATGTAATTATTAGTGTTTTGTGTTTTTAATAAATACATGGAAATAAATAAACCATTTTTTATGAGCTAAAGCGTTGTACCGAGGCGACATATAACCTCTACAGTTATAATATAAATATAAAATATAAATATATAATTAAAAATAATTATTTAAATAAAAGCGTCGCATTTGCTGTGATGCGATGTTATGAATACAAATACCTACCGGACGTTGTCACGGTCGTTGCTATGTATTACCGGCCTAGACCTTGAAATTGTACCTATTGGACTTATTGTTATGAACTACCGACCAAGACCTTAAATATCGTACTACCGGACTCGTTGCTAAGAAAGTTTTTGTAAAAAACATAAATGAGCCAGCATCATACATTTCTTATTATACAGTTACATTAAGAAGTATTTATCCCTTGTTTTAAATGCAATTTTCAATTAAGATACTTTTAAAAAAATATAATTTTTTAATACTTTGTTTCGTTTCTTTTCATAAAGCACAGGTGAGTAGATTTAAACGAATATATAAAAATACATTTTATCTACAATCGTTGTTAAAAGTGGCCCTTTCAACGGTTGCTTAGCAACTTAAAAGTGTCACTTTCTGACACTAATATTATAAGTAACATAGCAAAGTATTAAAAATGATTTTATTGTTACTTTTAATGCTGTGCTAACGATTTGTATCAATAAATCAACAAATATAACTCTATCTGTCTAAATGTCATTCTACATTTTTTAGTATTTACTGATACACTAAGAAAATCCTAGATAAAATTTTGTATGATATACCTACTTATTAAAAATGATTTAGGTATTTCGTTCGTGGGGTTGTTTCACTCGGCTTCACCTCGTTTCACAAACTTCCCCATTTACTCATAAAATGTCACTTTTAACACTTATATCATAAATAAATATTATTAAATAGTAAATAGCTCCGTGGTAACGTGTCGGACTGTGGATCGTGAGATCCTCAGTTCGAATCACACTAACATCTTTGGGGACTATGTCTTGACGGCTGATAACCGCACTTCATGATACATTTATTTATTTTTATTTATTTATTTAATAGTAAGAAAAATGTTTCAATCAGCAATTGTAGATAATAACATTTGAAATATTGTTCTAATTACAAAAATTGCCCTGATAGGGCTTCAAATAAATTACCACATTTGGTAATTGGATAATCACCAAAAACTAATCAGTTTCTTCTAAAGAGATAAAAATGTAAAATACAAAATATAAAAAAAAATTGTTCAGCAGTTTTTGTGAAACCGTAACGCCAGAGATCCAAACAGACATCATCGCGAAAATATTAAAATCATATTCTAGGGATCAAACGTGCTTCCAAATTTTTAGTATCCTATAGTTCCTACAGGATATGGCGGGAGGAAAAAAACTATGGGGAATTGTTATAATGAGAGTGCGTGAAACGCGGGTGCTGTTTGTGCCATTGTAATGTATTTTGTTCAGCCAACAGAAAGACTGGTTGACATTTTAAAAACTGTCAAGTACAGAGGCAAGTCACACACTAATTACAATGATAATACGGTGTTGTGACTGCAGGTGTATGTAATGAATTAGCGGTGCGAACGGCGCTGTATGATAATTTCTTTTGTTTCATTGTTTCACCTGTACAGCAAGGGTTGCTACGTCGCACGTTTGCGTTACGCTTGCGTTGCGTTGCGTTGCGGGGCTTGATTGATTGCGCCGAGTTAATCATGCTGCCAGTGGCGTACGTCGGTTTACACAGCCCCATGCATTGCACTTAAATATGTTTATTAACTCATTCCGAAAACTGGCAGGGTTAACTACTAAACAACTTATTTATTGGATTTTTTACACAAGCTCGATTTATCAAATTTATTTATTTGTAAGATTGCAGGACTCTGTATACTGCAATGGAATCATACACCATTTTTTTCTGTAAGTTTCAGTAAAATTATAAATATAGATAATAATTTTAATATTTAAAGTTATTTAATTATTAAAATACTATTTTTTTTAAATTGGCATCCCATTTCAAATTTTTCGCTTGTGACGTCAGCACCTACGTCATCTTGTAATTCTACAAAACACGCTCTTGCGCAGAGTGAGGAACTACACTTTCTGTCAGATTGACTGTCAATTGTCATTGTTATTTGCTGAGAGGTTTTTATAAATATATTTTATCCAATACCTCTCACTAAATGACGATTTTAAACAAGGAAAGTAATAGATTACCCACTAGTGGGTATAATTTTGAGGAAAGCCACTAGTGAGTATTTTTTTATTTATAACAATAATAATAACACACAACACGTTGGTAACTACTTCGATTGACGTTTTAATGTAAAAATTTAGAGCATATGTCACTGTCAAATAATATTTCTGTAATAAATTTTTCGTTTATTAAGAGGTGTTAGATAAAACGTTATACTTCACACGTGCGCAAAGTGGAATTACCCACTTGTAAAGTAAATAACTATTATTGACATTACCTGGGCCTTACCACAAGTAAAATGTAGCTCACGAGGGGTTATCCGAGTGATCTAACTTTCGCAAATGATTAATTTGTCTTTATTCACGTGATGCATACAATATTTTTTCAAAACACCTTACTTTAATATGCTTTTTGAATAAAATTAAAATGACGTTTAACTGAAAATTTTACATATTTAAGTTTCATCTTATTTTGTTACTAACGCTTACTTGTATACTGTAAAAGTTGCTATGTAATTTTGTTTAAAATATAGAAAATATATACTACATTTTGTCATTACTATAGCAACGTGTTACTTTATCCTCTAGTGGATTAAGTAATACTTTATTTTTCCTTACTATTAAAGTATTGTTTTAGTAATACCACTTTATAAATAGGTGTTGGAAAAAATAACAAATATAATAAATATACGTTAACTTGAAAATCGTTGTTAACTGCAACATATGAATTGAGATGATAGGTGTAATACAAGCGACAATATATACAATATATAGTTCGTCAAAGCATTTTTATTTTAACACGTCCTAAACTCTCTGTCTAGAAACGTTATATTTAATTTTTTTTTTTTTTTATTATGAAGATGGGAGGCGGACTAACTACTATGGTCATATGCCGCCTCATGAGTAGATGAATATGAATTTATATGAACAACACAAACGACCATGCTCTTCAGTGGGATTCGAACCCACGACCTCTGGCGTGCTAGGTTAGCGACATAGCCACTACACCACCGAGATCGGCTATATTTAATTTATCGGAGTGTTTATTTAAATAATAATAATAAATTATTACAACCCTGAAAAGCAAATTATTATTTGTTATCAACACTTCTTTTATCTTACCATACTGTACAGTTTATTACAAAATGACGTCACGATTTATAAAGGAAATTGTGAATGAAAAGTTAAAAAATTATAAGAAATATTGAATAATATGTGACTGAAATGATCTAAATTTTTATATTTTGTAAAAAAAAAAAAGAGAACTTTTCCCAATTGCCAGACGTTTTAACAATTATGTCACAGCTTATAAAATTTCGAAATGTCTGCATCTGTTTTGTAACTGAAATTTTCATGCCCCCGGATAAGTGTGCACGGCACGCTTATGGCTGGTAACGTCAGTGGCGTCGGCGGCATTCAATCTAAATTAATGTTAGTTGCGGGTTCATGGAGCTTACCACCTATATATAATTCATATTAATTGTTTTCCGCTCGTTCCTTTCTCTCTTGAATCACACCACAAGAAATGTTCAGCTTACGTGCGATTTTATCAGGTTTTAATGTCGATAACACACAACAAGTGAACTGAACCGATCAAGCGATGAATAAATCACCCGCTAATACAATGTTTCACATGAATTATGAACGCGCGAGCCACAAATTAAAATCATTTACTAACCGTTGACACATCATGGTTGTGAATCAAATATTAACGCGGCGCTGAGTGGGCCGAGTTCGACCCTGGCGCAGTCTTCTTTTTACCGACGATAACGGTGAAGTACGGTCCGGAAACCTCGTACGAAGAAATGATATTTTCAATATATTTCAATTAAACCTTTTGGAGTTTTGCCATATACACTTTACTGTGTTTATTTTTCTATACTCTACTACAATTCTCTTATTGCTCTGTATGAGTATGACTTATAGATATCGAAAAGATTATTTTACTTTTCAAATAGATTTATTGCAGCTTTTGTAGTAAAGCAGAACCAAACAAAATGCCTGCCGAAAATAGGAGAACTAAATTATTACATCTTTTTCAAGAGGTAAATAGCATCGTAACACTCGAAAATTCTAACGCTGCCTTATTCATGCATTGCTTCGTGCATACGTTGCTTTTCTCAATCACTGCTTCATTCATACACCGATTTCTTCTAACACCGCTTTATTCACCGTAAGAAAATCAATCGCCCTAATGCAGCACAGAAACAAACCTAAATCTGTAATGTAGATAAGATGGTGCGTAGTCTTTTTTATCTATAGGTATCGTACTAATTTATTTGAAATTACTTTTCTATAACACTGTTTTGGAAACTAGGCATTCCACAACTAAAAATTGTTATGGAATCACTAATATTCCATACGCTGCGTATGGAATATTTTCGACGAATCAGAGCCGCGTATTAGTAAGATATATGAAGTATCTTGATTCAGTTACTATGGATACGTCTGTTTGTTTAAATTTGATTTATTTAAGTTTGACGTTTACAAAAGTTTTATATTTGTATTTTTTGTATATTTCCAAAATCTTGTTATAGAAAGTATAGTCTACAACGTGTAACGGAATGGCATATCTCACACTCGCAAACCGTAGCCCTCGCCTTCGGCTCGGACTACAAACTTTTTGCTCGCGTGGAATATGTGCCATTCCATTACTTGTTGCAGAATATACTATTATGCACTAGCGTTAAAAGGCAGGAAAATGGCATGAACTTTAAATAATAATCTTTTTTATAATATTTACTATATGATATCATCTAAATATGTAATAGTAGTAAAATATTGAAATAACAGATTTTATTTAAGGTCAACCATACGGGCTGAAGATAGCGCAAGATAAACATGACTTTTTTGAAACAATATATCATTATTATAATAAATGAAACATATAATGTTTTATACCTACATTTGTAGATAAAAGTCCAAAGTTTTGTAATCAATTTTAAAAAGTTAATTTTGTTTACAAATTATACATGAACATAATTTTCAAAGTAGTAAAATATATGTCACACATTCCCATGAACGATTACAATAATGCAAATAATTTGTATATTTATAAAAAAGATCGTCTATAACACACTAAAATTATTTTTCATTTGAAATTACAGTTTTATTTGTTTCTCAAAAACTGTAACTTCAAATTGAAAATGAACTTAGTATGTTATAGATGATCATATTTACAAATATACGAATTATTTGCATTACTGTAGCCGTTCATGGGAATGAGAAACACAGTATCAAAGTTCTGAATTTTTAACCAACTAGACTTCAACGAATATTTTTATATAGTTTAATGTTTCAGTTATCCTTTTCATCCACATATATAAATACTAGAATGTTCAAAGACCTTACTGTAATAATTGTTTTGGTTTTCGATAAGAATAATTGTTAGAAATAATTTATTTAAATTTGAATTTGCAAAACAAAATTCATGGGAGTGAACAAACCCAAAGACAATCTGACATTACAATGTACAAGTCACTGAAAAAAATCCTTGAAATTTTGACGGATGGAGGTTGTTGGACCATAAAGAACATAAAAATAAATGAAGAACACAGAATTTGCTGGTTTTTTAAAAAATAAAGGATTCGTTCTTTCGACGCGTATGTTTGACCTTTAGGTTTGTTTCTGCGCTGTATTAGAACGACGGACTTTCGTACAGTGAATAAAGCGGTGTTAGAAGAAATCGGTGTATGAATGAGGCTGTGTTTGAACAAAGCAGTGATTGAAGAAAGCAACGTATGAATAAGGCAGCGTTAGAATTTTCGAGTGTAGAATGCGTTCGCATAGCATCTCCACAGCTCGCAGCAGAACTGCAGCATCTACATAACTGAATTAGTTCATAATGAAACGGTGGCAAGCCGAATTAATAACCAGCAACCAACGGCAGCCCGAGCACAAGTCCCGATAAATACTTGTCGCTTCAACAGAATTACACAACCGAGTCCACACTGAATTACAAATGCGAGGCTATAGATTCGTCAGCAGCGTACCATACTGTGGAAGGTCCGGAGTCCGGAGTCTTGCCGGAGTCACGTCGGCTAGTTTTTACTCGGAGATATTACCCGTTTCCGGCGGAAGTAGAAGTGGAAGCGCAGTGTTTTTACAGCGATATATAAATGTGACACAGTTATTAAAAATCCGGGATGTTCCTTTATTGGAGTTGCGATGTCAAAGCCGGCTGCTTTTATTAACTTTTTATATTAATATTTCCGCATACCGACAAACCTGCTCTCGCTCTACCAACAGAGGCTGCTGTACTCTCGACTGCACTGCTGCATCATATTTCGATCATTTTACTTCTGTATGTTTTAAAAATGGAGTAAATAGCTCTGTTGTAATGTATCGGATTGTGGATCGTGAAATCCTCCTTTCGAACAGTTGCCAATTTAAATTTACCCCTGTGGTTCTCCCTTCACTCACATCTTTGGGGATATGATTTGACGGCCGGTAACCGCACTTCATACGAAAAAATATATCACTTATCGAGATCTGCGTAAGCAGAGTGCCACACCCATAATGGGTAAAAGGCGTGATGATATATTTATTTATGTTTTAAATCGTTAACGGTATGAAACTGAAATTGATACTTGAAGAATTTTTTTATACGACAATGGGAAGCAGACTAACTGCTTAGGTTATATGTAAGGTTGGGATTTTAATGTTTTTACCTTTTTTCTACGTAAGTACTATTTTTGTGTGTCATAGAATAAAACCGTTTTGAAATAAATGCTTTCGTTTGAGCCTAACATGATTTTACCTATTTTACCTAAAATAGGTTGTTTTTTTTTTATATTGAACTTAATTTACCCAATTTAGTACCTAAATAATATTTTTTACCTAAATCGTAATTTTCAAATTAATTTATTTTTATTTTTTAATTCTCATACATTTACAGATATTTATAATTTTGAAGTTCGCAATCTTGATGTTGCAAACATTATGCAAAACAATTTTCAATTGTTTGACTGGTCGTGCAAATGCATATGTTTGTATTTTTGTTTAAATTCCATGGCTATCACTGCAAATGAACATTTTTATAAAATTAACTTGATTTTGCATGTTACAAATGGTGTAATAGTTATTTGTCAAACTAGAGAGGAAAGCTCCTCTTTCCCCCCCCTCGCTGCGCTCATGAGGCATTTCGAACGAGAGTGGAAGAAGTGCTTTCCTATCGTGTTAGACGCAACATTTTTTTCACGACATGTTTCTAAAAACGATTTGCTCGGACCTAAAATACACTTTGAGAACACAACTGACAGACTGACACGTTAAAAGTTAGGTTATCAGACTCAAGGCGGTGTAGCAGTGTTACCAATAAACCAATCTTAAATATCGTTAATAAGTTTCTAAGTCAAATTGTGATTTAATAAGAAAAAGAATACATAATTGTAAGATAATTTAAATCACTAAAATAAGGATTTTCAATAAAATTAGGAATTTATTTATAATTTTTATAATATATATTTTTTTGTAAATAACATTTATATTGGTAACACTTCTATATTTTCCTCTCTAAAGAGGAACAACACATTTTCCTCACTATTTCGGGAAAAGAACTGTGGGGTTTCCTACCAAGTCGTGAAAAAAATAATAGCTATTTATGTAACCAGTTAGGAAATGCATTATTTTGTGTAACGAGTGGGATGTTTGCGGGACGAGCGAAGCGAGTTCCCGCAAAATCACACGAATTACACAAAATCGCATTTCCTATCGTGTTTCATACAAGATTTTTTCTATTTTTGATTAAAACAGTTTTTTTTAATTATTAAATTATTAATTTCATAACTTTCATTGACATCAAGTAGCTACGCGTATTTCGTTTGTTTGTTTGAAATTTTGTTTATGCTTCATTCATTTCATCACCAGTTGTGAAATATTTTTCTTTTCATCACTAGTTATGAAAAATATGACGTTTTGCAACGTCAATCAATTTTGAAAAGTGACACTTTATATGTCAAAATTAGAAAAATATAATTATTTCGTTGGATGCAGAATATAATTATCTACAAGATTTGCTAGAAGTATTTTACTCTTAAATCAATAGGAAAAGACACATCGCTATATGCAAAAAAAACATTGTTTTTCCTATATACCATAAATAAACTCACCACCCTGTATGTAAGATTAATATATTTGCAAAGAATTTTACCAATAATTTATGGAGTAAAGTTTATTTTTATTAAATTTACAAACATGTAAATTATATTTTGCTAACAATTTATATAATTTATGAATAAATGTTTATTTGTATTATATGTATATTATATTTTTAAAAAATCAATAAAATTATAAAAATTTATAACCTAAAAATAATTTTTTGTACTTATTTTCAAATATTTGGTACATAAAACAAGATTTTTTTTTGATGAAAACAATGTCATAAAAATTGACTTCTTATTATTACACAAATATTTTCTTTAAATGGATTTAAAGTCGCTATCATAACATATACATTTAAAATATGTCTTTACTAAAATTAACTATTTTCGTTAAACTCATTATCATTGAAATAAATCATCTGGTTTCTACAATTGCAGAGCTGTCACGTTGACGTATACAGTAATGAAAATAAAAGAAATAACTCTTAAAAATTGAATTGAAAGTGCATATCTTGGCGGTATGAATGCAACGATAAAATAATAGTTATGGAGTTGGATTTGCGTTGCGCAGTGAATGCATGTAGACTGGATATAAACAAGCAGGGGACGATCATTGGGAGCCCGTTACTTTCAATTGCCTCGCGTATAACGAGAGTTTCATTGCCTGCGCGTCATATAAACTTATTGAGTAATAAGCCTCATTCCCGCCACATTACAACAGCACGATCACACGAATGAATATTTGATTACATTCAATCGATATCCGACCATCCAGGAATTACTAAATTATTATTGCGCAGTGTTTATAAGGACCAGGTTTACAAAAATGCTATTTTATTGATAATGATTATGGAAAATGTCGATTGTGATGTTTCTTAGTAAATAATATTATTAAAAATGTTTGAACTTTGTGACTTTCTATATAATTTTAGGTATAGGAATACATTATATCGCTGCAAAGAGAATATTCAATAAAAAAAGTATCTCTTTGCCTTTCCATTTAAAAAAAATATAACTGGCATTCCTCCCACCACAACCCTCTAATAATTTCATTTACCAACCGTACAATTATGCCCCCCTCCTTGCTGTATAAGTCTGTGTATTTATTTTTTCTCTAAAGTTATTAGTTAGCCAACAAAAGTGATGGGTTGATTTTAAAACTCACACTGAAAGAATTACATATTTTGAGGTATGTACATAAGTTTCTTGAGGTTCTTTGCTGATTCTTAATTGCAATAATCATAGATGTTATAAGAATAATAGTATATTATATGAGGGATTATGATAGACATTATTCACGAAGATGAATTTTGCGTCACTAGTCGTAAGCGAATAATGACCATAATTCTGAACATAATACTGTACTTTTTCTACTCCTGTAAATTCGTAAATAACTTTTGAAAATGATCGAAATTGGTTGAAAACACACGTTGAAAAACGACAAAATCACAATAAACAATGACAAATGACTACACTATAAATTGTCAGAAGGACGTAGTTTAGTGATCTATATTCTATATCACGGCTTTAAAATAAATAGGAATAGTTGATTTCTGGTTCTGTGATTGACCGAGAAGAGTGAATTATGACTATTATAACTAATCAAAAAATTTAATTGATGGGGACATTTTTACGCAGGAGTAGAAAAACATTTCATTAAAATATTTTTAGTATATTTATTATATTTATATGTAGAGAGCGGATTAATGCACAAAAAAACTGAATTATATGCACTGATTTTTTCGGGAAATTTGCACTATACAGGGTGAGTCATCGAAATGCCCGTCTTCGATATCTCCTTTGTCGTTAGAAATACGGCATATATTTATTAACAAAATTTATTCGACTACTAAAGGAGCATAACGTAAAATTATTTTCACATATACAGGGTGTAACGTAACGGCTAGACAAGAATTGTTTATCTTTTTTTAAATGGAACACCCTATATATTTTTATATATTTTGAATTGTATTTTATTCACCTATACGGACATATGAATTTAGTTTTAGTTTTCCGCGGCGTTGTCAAGTTTTTCCGTTTTTTCTCTAAAAAAGGCCGAATACACGCATTGCTTTGTGAAGGCGTACTGAAGTTATTTTAATAGTAAAATTTAAGAATTTTTTTTTTCTGCGCTACTGTAACTATACTCTATGTTTTGACATACTTTCTTTTAAATGTAATTATACAGGGTGTTCAATAAAGCGAATCAAACTTACTCCACTTCAAATGATTATAACTCGCAATTTTCAAATGGAACAGCCTATATTTTATTATTCTGTTGTGTGCCATTTTGTATTACCTTTAATTATTATTAAGGGTATCCTATGCCTAAAACCAATAATTTCGGAGATTTTTACCATTTTTCACTAAATTAATTTATTCAATTAAAAATTAAATCTAGTATACCATGGATATGGTTTTTTTAAAAAATTTATTGTTTTGTTTTAATTTACAAAATACTTCCAATATAACCGCAATTCTTACGGAAACATATTTGCAGACGGTTTATAAATGAGTAATTTACTCTTCGCTTGTGTCGACAATTCCAAATCAGTTACGAATTTGCATCATACTTTTTTGATAATAACGGAAAATTGTTAATTTTTACAAACTGATCATCTAAACGATTTAGAAAATTTACCTCTCAATATTATCCGGAGATTGTGTTTCCAACACGATGGTGCAACAGCTCACAACAGTCTTCAGGTTAGGCATTATTTAAATGAAGAATTTCTTAAAAGATGGATTGGACAAGGTGGTCCAAGTAATTGGCCCGCAAGATTTTCGGATCTTACAAACTTACATTATTTCTTGTTTATCGGTTTATCAGACAGCACCAACTACACGAGAAGATATGATGGAGCGAATTCGTAACTCTTTTGAAACTGTCAACGCAAATATACTGCGAAGAGTAAATTACTCATTTAAAAACTGTCTGTAAATATGTATGCATTAGAATGGCAATTATATTGGAAATAATTTCCATGGTATACTAGATTTAATTTTAATTCAATAAATTAATTTTGTGAAAAATGGCAAAAAACTCCTTAATTATTGGTTTTAGACATAGGATACCCTTAATAACAAATGAAGGTAATACAAAATGGCATACAACAGAATAATAAAATATAGGGTGTTCCTTTTGAAAATTGCGGTTATACTCATTTGAAATGGAGTAAGTTTGATTCGCTTTATTGAACACCCTGTATAATTACATTTAAAAGAAAGTATGTCAAAACATAGAGTATAGTTACAGTTGCGCAGAAAAAAAAATTCTTAAATTTTACTATTAAAATAACTTCAGTACGTCTTCACAAAGCAATGCGTGTATTCGGCCTTTTTTAAAGAAAAAACGGAAAAACTTGACAACGCCGCGGAAAACTAAAAATAAATTCATATGTCCGTATAGGTGAATAAAATACAATTCAAAATATATAAAAATATATAGGGTGTTCCATTTAAAAAAAGACAAACAATTCTTGTCTAGCCGTTACGTTACACCCTGTATATGTGAAAATAATTTTACGTTATGCTCCTTTAGTAGTCGAATAAATTTTGTTAATAAATATATGCCGTATTTCTAACGACAAAGGAGATATCGAAGACGGGCATTTCGATGACTCACCCTGTATATGCATAAAAAAGACAATATATGCAAAAAAAATCTTAAATTATTAGATAAAAAGTATAAATGAATGCATTATGAATTTTATTGCACAGTACAGTCTTAATCCTGATTCACAATTAACAAATATACTACTAATATACACATAAACTAAGTCTAGAAACTTGATATTATAAGATTATGACATACTTACATAATTACAATAACAAATTAATCAAAATTTTCTAAAAAAAAAAAAGGTGAAACATAGGTAAAAGATATATCCAGCTGAGAATTCTGTCTTATATTCATTTTACCCACTTTTACCAGCGTTAGCGTATACGATGAATATACCTACCGTTACCGTTAAAGAGATTTTCCTAGAAATATATTTATTGATTTGTGCATTTGCTTATTGTATTGTTTATTGCTTTTTCCGCTGCATTCTTCTCTTTATTGCAACCTCCTCTAATATTTGGAAATTATCAATGTGCATTACCAGAAATTTCAGAATTTCTATCACTAGACAAGTCCTTATAAATATTAAAATATGCAATTATATGTAACTTTTGTAAAAATATGCATAAGAATGCCCAAATATGCATTATCTGCGATTAGTGATTAGCATTAATTAACTGTAATCAATGTAATACGTCCAGAAAATTGATTTAATTTAAAGATATGCAAACATTAAAATATATGCACTTTGCATATAATCCGCTCTCTATTTACATGTATAAGAAAGTCTTACGATGCCGATAATATAATTTTTAAATTTTGAAACAACTTAAAATATAAATAAATAACCAGAGCAGTAATGAATATATTTGGAAATTCTCTTTGAAGATCAATTTTTGAGTTGTAAGAATGTAGATCTCTCAGTATTTATTTTCATACTAAAAATGGACAGAGAAAACAAAGTAACTCATTCGTAATCGGTGTTGATTATTTGAGTAGGGCAGAAAATAAACGTTGGTTATTATTCTTATTTAAAAATAGCAATTTGCTGTTCATATTCCGGTGTTTTCAGTAATGAAGAAGCGATGACAGCGAAACATGTGTGTATGAAGTGCATTGAAAACATTACAAAGCAAATAAACAGTCGCGCGTTTAGAATACGCGTCCAGCCAATTAATAGTTTTTGTGCTGCGGACAAAAACCGGACAAGGCGGCTGATGCGCCTAACAAAACACTGTCACACAGTGGCGGCGCTGCGCGTCGGGGCCGGGGCCGGAGAGACGTTTATCCGGAGCGGATGATGCGATAAATTTCAATTGTGGATATTTGAAAATTTGAAGCGCAGGCGTTTTTGTGTTGTTTACTGTTCCCGTGTCCAACTGACACGTTTTTTATCAGAAGCCTGTAATTCATTCTTGTTACACTTTTTCATTTATACCACCTCGCCACTATGCAGTTATTCAATCCCGGATATGAGCCAAACGCAATTATTAGCTCGCTGTGCTACTCTTTCATACAATCAACATATAACCTAGCAATTTGCGCGGACAAAAACGCGACACTTTTCTATTTTCAGACACGAGACACGGCTCTTTGTCTACCGTAAATGTATCGGAAAACTCTGCTTCATTTTACGCAATAAATATTACCTTTCCTTCACGTCCTTCCTCGCTGAATTTAGTTTTTGATGAATTCAATAAATTAATTAATTAATAATTATATTACCTAGAACAGATCTCAGTTGACGTTTTAGTGTTTCATCACGACAAGAAACTTTGTCTTGATGACCAATTTTTGTCTTGGGTTTGATTTTCAAGTTAATGGGATAAATAGCTACGTAAAATTTTGTTTTGAAAATCATAGTCATACATTCAAATTTTAATCATAAATGCGGAATGCAAGAATTTATTATCAAGATACCAAGATTTCTTGACAATAAATCTTGATTCTTGATAATACTTTCTTGTCTTGTCTTGGGAAATGGAAAATACTTCATGTCTTGGTTTTGTTTTAATTTCAAGACAAGATTAAGACAAGATCAAGAGCATATCTTGATTGACACTACCAATATTTACTGAAATCTTTCAGGAATAGCCTTCACTATATAACAAAATCTAATTTATAATTTAAATTTATTTGTTTATTATAATTATTATTGTTTATATTAGTCAAGTCAATTCCTACATGTAATTCCTAGTTTGTAAGTTTTCATTAACTTAAAATGTAAATAGTACTAATTTATTTACATATGCTACAGTTAGATTTATAATTACAACCACATTACACAAAACACTCACACTAATTTGTATAAATATAAATAAAATAAATATATCATCAGGCCTTTTACCCATTATGGGTGTGGCACTCTGCTTACGCAGATCTCGGTAAGTGATATATTTTTGTGTATGAAGTGCGGTTACCAGCCGTCAAATCATAGCCCCCAAAGATGCTAGTGGAGGAGGAACCACAGGGGTAAATTAAAATTTGTAACTGTCGGCAGTGGGATTCGAACTGAGGATCTTGCGATCCACAGTCCGACACGTTACCACGGAGCTATTTACCCCATAAATTATTTTTTTTTGTACAAATCTGATAACAAAACACAATGTGATGATACATTTTTTTTAAATAGGAGCACACATTCACCGCATTTGTACACTCATAGATTTAAGTTAACTTTGTATTATTATCAGAATTGAATAAATTAAATTGTCAAAAAAAAAATAGTTTATCTAGACTTAGAGTATGAAAGTTAACATTTAAATTATTTTATTGTCGTTTCTTTTCATATATGTGCACTCTTATTTAAATGTTTCAGGAACCTGACCTTTATGTTTTACGATTCAGAGCAACAAAGTTGTAAGATACATTAAGTTTTATAACTTCTAAAAATTTATATAGGTTACTATTTAAAAAAATATAATTTTATTCTATCGTTTGAGAACTACTGGTTTAATTTTATGTTTGTTATTTCTATTAAATAGGGCCCTTTTTCCTGGTCATTTTTTATATATAACATTTTTCTCTAAAGTTATTAATTCGCCCAAAAAAGCGCTGGTTGTTTTAAAGGAAACACCCTGTATAATAAACTATTAAAGTTTTGCCAAAATATTCACTAACATTACATTTTATTACAAATATGAATTACGAAAAATCAACATCAGAGTTTAAATTTATAATAAGCGGATAATACTATTCGCACTTAATTTTTGAATCATGTTTGTAGTATAGGGTCTTGTGGGTTGTTCACGCTAGATATATGCAGTTTTCTCAGGGCGCACGTGTAAGTC
Source organism: Poecilus cupreus (assembly GCA_963942605.1). NCBI lineage: Eukaryota > Metazoa > Arthropoda > Insecta > Coleoptera > Carabidae > Poecilus > Poecilus cupreus. Next base: position 12,836,279 of record OZ012727.1, read on the forward strand.
ATATGAGAGTCAGCGATACTTAAACGATGCTTTCAACATACTGTTCATATTAGAAAAAATTTCCATTAAAAATGAGTTCTGTGAGTCGAGTTTGTTGTAAGTGCAGTTCGTGCAAGACCCTATACTATACTTTTACCGTCAATTTTGATTTAATTCAAATTTTTGTACGAGAAATGCTTTAGAACGTTAATTTGGGAAACGAGGGTTACATCTTTTATTTTTAGGCATAAAACTTTAAATTTACAAGTACAAGATATTGCAGTTACTAAAAACAGTTCACAAAAAAATGTGCAAATTCCGTTTAAAAGACGAAGCGTCTCTAGATTCTAATTTAAATATTCCCGGAAGAAGTGCATTGTTTTCCATATGTCCATATTAATTTTTACAAAGAGGACCATATACACACGGAACCAATAATATTTTCTCAGAACAAAGTGAAATTTAACCTAGAATATTTTTATATAATGACAGTTAAACCTAACAACATTTTAAATCAAAATAATTTTCTACATTCTGCTAGTTAACTATAAGTTTAGTATCTATGAAATGAAATTGTACTAAAAAATGATATGTTTTTATTAATAAAATGAAATAAACATAACTAATAGACAATAAACCACTAATTTATTTAAAGATTGCTTACTTGTTTATTTATTTAATTAAATCACATTATAGCCTACAGTTGGTGAAAGATTTGTGGAAAAGAAATTCGAATTTTTAAAATTTGTAATGAATAGAGAGCGGATTATATGCAAAGTGCATATATTTTAAATTTTACATATCTTTAAATAAAATCAATTTTCTGGGCGAATTACATTGATTAGAGTTAATTAATGTTAATTTCTAATTGCATGTATTGCATATTTGGGCATTCTTATGCATTTTTCATAAAAGTATTAAATAATTGCATATTTCAATATTTTTAAGTCCTTGTCTAGTGATAAACATTCTGAAATTACTGGTAATGCACATTGATAATTCCCAAATATTGGAGAAAGCCGCAATAAATAGAAGAATGCAACGGAAAAAGTGTAGTATTATATATGTCCAATTAGCAAATCAAGTTAAAAGCCATACAAACTTGTACCCACTATCTTTTCCATAATAGCTAACGATTGTAACCATAACACAAATGTATGCTCCATGAACATCATTATTTTGGACCGTTTCACCTCCATTAGTTTTATATGGAAATGAATTTAATAATTGATCAAAGCGGCTGTAACAATTTACGCAATAAAATTTAACCAATTTATTCCATTGACGTTGCTCGTTCAAATAAATGCCTAATTTACCGGTTTTGTTATTTTTATCGACCAATGGAAACTCAGTTTTTATTTATGAAAATGCGCAACAGTTAGAGGTGCATTTTTATCCGCACCTGTTTGGATTTAATTACTCGATGTAATTATTTAATTACTGCAAATTAATTTGTATGTATGACACTTCATCACGTTGTATTTTATGTTTATATATAAATGTTGTAATAATAAAGGGATGATGATCAATAGAAAGCAGATTATATGAAAAGTGCATATATTTTAATTATTGCATATCTATAAATAAAATCAACTTTCTGGACGAATTACATTAATTAGAGTTTATTAATGCAATTACTAATTGCATGCATATATTGCATCTTTGGACATTCTTATGCATATTTTTACAAAAGTTGCATATAATTGCATATTTTAATATTTTTAAGACCTTGTCTAGTGGTAACAATCTGAAATTTCTGGTAATACACATTGATAATTCCCAAATATTGGAGGAGGCCGCAATAAATAAAAGAATGCAACGGAAAAAGCAATAAACAGTACATTAAGCAAATACACAAAAAAATAAACTCTAATATTTCTAGGGAAATCCCTTTAACGGTAACGATAGGTATTCATTGTACACTGAGAAAAAGATTTGTTTGTCACTAAGCAGGTTTATTGAATATTAATAAATGATTTTTTGAAATATGGCGAAACAAACATATATTTATTAGTAATACATAACATATTTAAACAAAAATGATTATAATAAATAAGTTTTATTTAATATTAATAAACATATTAATAGTTAACAAAACATTGTTTTAAATGTTACTTAAGTCAATTTATATTTAAACAGTATTTATTAACATAAATATTGCATTATTTTTCCTGAACTAGTTGTTTATTTATAGTAAAAGCAAAGCTTTATTATTCACGTACACAAGTTTATAGAAAACATTTTTTTTAAATCTGGTGTGGGCACCACACTATTTTCTTATACAAATAAATTGTTTACTAGAAAATAAATTAAATACTCCTCCAAACTTAACTTGAAGTTTATTACTTATATATAATTTAAACATGAATAAATTCATTGCTGTAGTACACAACGTAATATGTCTTATATTTATCGAAATATGGAGATTTGTAATATTTTTCAAAATACGGAAATTTCCCCAAATATGACTTAAAATTGTAAATTTTTTTTATTACATTTCTTTATAATATTCGCGCCAGGAAACCCATTGCAGCAGAGCACATCGTCATATCTCTAATATTTTTCGAGATATGACGATTTTTTATATTTTCCGAAGAGCAACTTTGAGGGGGCTGTAACTCGAAAACTATAGAAGATATCGAAAAATATCTCCAGTTTTGTGTTTTTCGTGCCATTTATAATAAATTAGTAAGTTTTGAAAATTTTTAAATTTTTTGGAATTTTTTTCAAAATTTCGATTGGAGATATCTCGACAAATATGAAAGATACAGACTTGCAGTGTTCATCAATCGGTTCAGCAGGACGAAATACATAAACCCTGAAAATTTCAGAAAATTCGGACAATCGGTAGAAATGTTAGAGCAAAAAGTCTGAAAATGGCCAAATTCAGGCCAAACGTCAAGGGGTAACACTTGATTTTTTGGACGAAAACCGCCATTTTCAGGCTTTTTGCTCTAACTTTCCATCCCGTAAAGCGATTTTTATGAAACTTTGCATACTTATGTATTTCAACGAGCTGAATCGATTGGTGAACACTGCAAATCTGTATCTTTAATATTTACCTAGTTATCGCCGATCGAAATTTTGAACAAAAATACAAAAAAAATTCAAAATTTTAAAAATTTGCTAATTTGTTATATGAGGCACCAGAAACGCTAAACTGAAGAGAATTTTTAGATATCTCGTGTAGTTTTTGACTTACAGGCCTTTAAAGTTGCACTTCGAAAAATACCAAAAATCGACGTATCTCGAAAAATATTAGAGATCTAACGATGCGCTCTGCTGCAATAGGTTTCTTATCGCTTATATTATAAAGAAATGTAATAAAAAAATATTACAATTTTAAGTGAATATATTCCGTGAGTTTCAGATTTAATGAAAATCGTATATTTGTTATCCATTATATCAACATATTTGAATTATTATAAAGTATTCTTATTTATATTAAACAAAGAAAATTTAATGTCAATAAATATAACGTCAATAAATTATTTGTTTCAGAGGAAACATTGGTATTTATGTGTCTGTTATAAAAGAACACATATATATATATATATATATATATATATATATATATATATATATATATATATATATATATATATATATATTTGATTTAATATTATGTAATTTCATGTCAATAAATCCTACGTTAATAAGGGATTAGTTTACTATTAGTAGGTCTTTTTTCTCAGTGTATACACAAATGCTGGTAAAAATGGGTACAATGAATATAAGACCGAGAATTCTCAGCTGGTTATACCTTTTACTTATGTTTCACTTTTTTTTTATTTTGAAAAATTTTTATTGTAATTATGTCAATATGCTTTAATCTTATAATATCAAGTTTCTAGACTTATGGTGGGATTCTGAGCATTATCTTAAAAATCTATAACTTTTAAGATCTATAGCTTAAGAGAAATCTATAAGTCGAAGGCTAATAGATTTTCATAAATCGGTATTCTGAACGCAAGTCTATAACTTCTGATTTCCATAACTACGACTTTAAGATATCTTAAAACCAAGACTGCCACTCTTTGGAAAATAAAACAAGTATCTACGTTTAATACTTATAAAACACGGATAATATTTTATTTACAGCTATATTATTTAACGATATTTTTTATTTTAAACGAATTAAAACTATTAAAATAAATAAAAATACAAGTTTTCTAAATTCTTAAATGCAAATAAACAGAATTTATTTTTCTGGGGTTAAGTACACTGATTCATTGTCAATTGACAGGTATCAAAAGTTGACAGGACGATATATGTCAAAATTGTTTGTGTGATTTGTGTTGATTACAATTCAAAATGAGCTAAGATACAATTATTATTATATGTCATTTTATATATTTCTGTTGATTCAGGTTATAATAAAAATATAAAATTATTTTAATTTATTATTATTTGTCATTTTGTATATTTCTGTTGATTCACATTGTAATAAAATGATAAAATTATTTTACAGCAAAAGAAAACGAACAAAAAATATGATGAAAGAGCAATATGTGGCATATTTACAATACATGGAAAGGAGATTACGCCTTCAGATCAAATACCATAAACCTCACACTAGGTGAAAATTATTTAGTGCTAAAATGGGAACAATTAACTGGCAAACCAAATGCTTATCTTGCAATTCAAATGGGTTCATTGCATCCCTTATATTTTTTCTTATAATTCGCATGTGATTACTAAAAATTTAGCATTTGTAACCTCAAATATTAACAAATGTCAATAAATTTTAATTATACAACGTAAATATTACTTACTGTTCATATTCATCTTCCTATAATAAATACGCAAATTGTAAAATTTGCTTATTATTATGCATTTGCAAGCTATTTATTATTTCTATAACAAGTTATGACAAACTGAACAGTAACCATAAGTTTTTAAGATATCTTAAGGTATTTAAGATAAACCTATAAGCAATAGATGCGCTCAGAATACCACTCTAATATTTAAGATCTATAAGTCCCTAAGATCAACCTTATAGAAGTTATGGAAACGCTCAGAATCCCACTATTAGTTTCTATGTATATTAGTAGTACATTTGTTAATTGTGAATCAGGATTAAGACTGCATTGTGCAATAAAATTCATAATGCATTCATTTATACCTTTTATCTAATAATTTAAGATTTTTGTTTGCATATTTTGCTGCATATATTATCTCATTTGTGCATACATAGTGCATATTACCCAAAAAATTAGTGCATATATATTTGCGCATATTATTCAGTTTTTTCGTGCATATATCCCGCTCTCTAATGCTCAATATAGGCAAATAAACCGATATTCATTTTATTTGTGTCTTGCAGCCATAGTGCCACAACTGCCCGTTGACCCCGAGGCAATATGCATCATTGTAATGAAGCAATGAAGAAAGTTTACAAAGTACTTAACAATAAATTAAATAAAAGTGTTCATTCTTTTTTCAAATTAAAGAATACGTCGGTTCTAAACTAAAACAAAAAGTAATGGAATTATTTTGTGGATGTCGGGTCTGAGTTTCCGGTGAATCCGGGCTCCGGAGTCCGGAGTATCTGCAGCGGCGACGCAATTAAACCGGAGCGCGGTTGCAGCCTGCACGTGCATCGGAAACTGTTTATCCGGACACAAACCTTTCACCACACTACACTTTTATTTTAATTAGTTCTTTCAGCGGGTGAAATCTACACAATCCAGCCAAGAATATTTCACGCTGAACTCGGACTCTTTGGAAAACTAGCAATTGTAAATATTTTGACGAAGAACGAACCTCCCAGTATATATAACTGTAACCTAATCTATTTGGGGCCAAGCCATTTAAAAGTCATATTACCATCAACAAATAGTCGTGCGAGTTAGCGTTGATTTTAAGATTGAAAAGGCTGATGTTAGGTGACAATTTTACACTCACACATTTCATCAAATAATAGTTATTTATGTATCAAGACACTAAAGTTCAATTTTTTATCACGAATATGGAATTTAGTTGGCGAGGCCCGTAATAAACCATGTGAGTGATAAAAAGGAACTTCAGTGCCGAGGTACATAATAAGTTTTATTTGAAATCTAAAATTCGAGAAAACTAAAAAAAAAATACAATATAGGTTAAGTTTATACATCTGTCAGTTGTCAATTGAAACTGACAGTCAGTGTTGCCAACCTCGAGAACTGAAGTTATCGTAAATAACACTCAAAATATAGTGGTTTGTCCTCAATTTCGTCATCGGAATTAATTAGTTAATTCTTCTTACAAATTTTGTTTCATGTTACGTCTAAATTTACTACAGTACGTCTATATATCTGACAAAATTATCCTTACTGTACAATAATTATTTAACGGTTGCCAACACTGGGTTGCTCAAAATCGTCGTATAATGGGTTACTTTAGTGACGATTTCTGAGCTTTTAATGACGATTTTTGAGCACTTTAGTGCTGATTTCAAATAAATTGTCTTAAATTTACCTAAAAACTAATACAAATTGTGAAAATAAAAAAAAATAAATGTTGATTTAATATTTGCAGGTTTTAAACACTTGAAAGTGCAAACAAAAATAAAAACGTGAGTCTCTCCATTGTTCGCTAGTGTTAATGCACCTATACTCACGTCAGTCTTGTCCAATTAGATTCAAGGATATCATCGCCCCATCTTACCATACATGGCGATTGCGATTTTCTATTATTTATTATTAAATGATTCCATAGAAGCCTTTGACACACTTTTTTTATTTAAATTTTATTATAAACAAAAAAATTCGTTATTTTTTCTATTAATTATAAAAATTTATTGTTACTATTTTATATCAATGTAAAGCAAAAAAAAATCTCTATTAAAAAATGTCATGGCTTACTCCATATGAAAAATAAAAGTTGAAACCAGTAACTCGAAAATGTTTACATATATTTTTTTTGTAATACTTCTGCAAATTTATCATCAAAAAGTGTCACAAGAAAGTGTAAACCAAAATCTCGTATAATTCCATATATCAACAAAAAACAAAATCGCTATATTTACATTTTAGGCAATATCTAGTGACCTATTAGTTTCTAATAATATTCCCTGTCGGTACAGTATCATTAAAAAGTGACAATACAAATGAAATGAGAATAGATTGAGTGTGAATGAACAGCGGTGCAGTGCGTCAGATAATATCAGCCCGTCGTTTTCAATCATCGCCTAGGGATCAAGCAAGCGAGTCACGCTAGCTCTGCCATCTGTTTTAATTTATACATGGACTACCTCGTCGTTCAGGGATAAATATTTAATCAGGGCACAAGAATTTGATTCCTTTTTCCGGGAGATTTTTTTACGGCCGCGAGCAAAAATGTTCGAAGATAGCACGCTAATTTCATTCCAGGCACGTAATTAAGTTAAAATCGACGGCGTTCATCAAGGGCCTCCGGCCCTTCATATTTGCACGATGGAAGATGGATTTTGAGTTTTTGTTTTCAATAAAAAGTGGTTTAAATTTCCCTGCGTTAAATGAATTCTAATGACGCCGCACGTCCAACTTTCGCCCGACGAGCTAATTCGTATTTTATTATATTTATTTCGTTATTTTTCTAATTCGAATTACATTATATCGTTCGTAAACATGCATTACTTAAAATATTTTTGCCTTCTGCAATGATTTCTATTTAACCCTTCTTGTAATCTAATTAACTAATTAAATATTCGAAGCTTTCTATTATCATTATATTACTGTGATGTACTGCACGACAGATACACATAGCTATTGACTGCCTATTTAGTGTTATTACTAATAAAAGATGATTTTTCGACAGAAGAAGTAATGTGGAAAAATCATGATCGGGGATACAGTTTATTTTCTACAATGCTGACGTTTCGATACCACTTGTGTCTTCTTCAAGGCTAGTAGAAAAAGTTATGTAATAATGTTTTTTCACGACATGCTAGGAAACCCCACCGTTCTTCTCCCGAAATAGTGAGGAAAATGTGTTGTTCCTCTCTAGAGAGGAAAATATAGAAGTGTTACCAATATGAATGTTATTTACAAAAAATATATTATAAAAATTATAAATAAATTCCTAATTTTATTGAAAATCCTTATTTTAGTGATATACATACTTTAAATTATTTTACAATTATGTATCATTTTTTTTTCTTATTAAATTACAATTTGACAAGCTTATTAAAGATATTGACAACACTGCTACATCACCTTGTGTCTGATAACCTAACTTTTAATGTGTCTGTATGTCAGTTGTGTTCTCAAAGTGTATTTTAGGTCCGAGCAAATCGTTTTTAGAAACATGTCGTGAAAAAAATGTTGTGACTAACACGAGAGGAAAACTCTTCTTCCACTCTCGTTCGAAATGCCTCACTCGCTGCGCTCATGAGGCAAACTTCGAACTCGAGAGGGAAAAGAAGCGCTTGCCTCTCTAGTTTGACAAATAACTATTAAAATATAAATAAATATATCAGCACGCCTTTTACCCATTATGGGTGTGGCTCTCTGCCTGCGCAGATCTCAGTAAGTGATATATTTTTGCGTATGAAGTGCGGTTTCCAGCCGTCAAATCATAACTCCCAAAGAAGTTAGTGAAGGGAGAACCACAGGGGTAAATTTAAATTGGCAATTGTCAGCTGTGGCATTTGTTATTTACCCCATATATTGCATTATTTGTATGCATTTTTAACGAAAACGTCAGCGTTGAAGAAAATAAAGATCTTGATAGTGGTGGTCCGTGTTCCTGCATTGTTCGATAATAAATCTATGGCGGAAGGTATTGTGCTGCCCACAACAGAATATACTTTTTGCAAGAAATCAAATCAAGCTTATATTAGGGACAGCGAAGAAAGAAGTAAGCAGATAAATGAGTAAGTAAAGCGTTGAAATATGAATTTTTGTTGATGTGAAACATACGCAGTGAACAGCAGAGTTTAGAAGACAGTAAAGCAAAGCATATATTGTAGAATAGGGCGGAGTGGATGGTCGGCTCGAACCGCGTCTAAATTAATTGGCCTAACTTAGTTTCGGCGCGTTAAATTTATAGCAAACTCGTTGTGCGCGACGCCATGAATTGCAAATTCTAATTGACCCACGGACTCTGCCGCTGTCCATCGACTGTTGCCCGCCGTCCAGTGTTTGCTAATTGATTTATCCCTAAATACCCCTCTGCCGCCCGCCCCACACCTGCACGCCACTGCTCGCCCACAAACGGATTACTTTTTACTGCGGCTCACTTCGTTACTGAGGGTTGCGGTACACACGCTGCGTGTGTTTGTTTCACCCGCTATTACTTTCGATTCATATTATCATAATTACTTCTTCACTGTAAATGCTGTTGAAAAGTACTTCAAATAAAATGTGCATGGAATCAATGTATATTTGTTATTAATTTTAAGTCAATCCTATAGCTATAAACCAAAAAATACCGTTTTGCAAATTTGAAATCAAGATTGCTGTTGCTATCTTTCCGCATACTACAGAAATATACAGGGTGATTCCTAACGTACGAAAAAGATTGAAAATGTAAATAGGGGATTTTTACGAAGACTCAATAACCAGAAAGCAAATTAAAGTTTTTAATATTAATGCCCACCTACTAAATACCGCTGAAAATAATTGGAATAAATAGTAACAGCTTAACCATGTTTCCATAAAATAGTTATTTATGTATCAAAGCACTGAAGTTTAACGAAAATAAACCATGTGAGTGATAAAAAGGAACCTTAGTGCCGCGGTACATAATAAATTTTAATTGAAATCTAAAATTAGAAAAAATTAAAAAAATTATTAGGTATATAAGTTAGTTTATATATCTGTCAGTTGTCAATTGAAACTGATACTCAGTGTTGCTAACCTATAAACATTGAAATGATCGTAAATAGCACTCAAATCATTTAAACAAAATGTGTTTCAAATAAAATTTTTACCTCCTAGGTAAGAGAGGTATTGTTTTTGGTCAAAAAATTGGGTAGTGAATTTTCAATGAATAAGCACGTTTTAGGGTCCCTGCAATACGATTTTACTATTTTCGCTATGATGTCTGTATGTATGTGTGTGTATGTATGTGTGTGTATGTATGTATGTGTGTATGTATGTATGTATGTGTGTGTGTGTGTAATCTGTGGCAATTTTTTCGTCTCGTATAACTCAAATACTATAATACCAAAAAATACTATTTTGTGAATTTTTGCTCCCTATACTTAAATGAAGAGCTGATTAGATTTTGGATAAAATTGGTCAACCGAAAGTAGCAGTTTACTTGAAGCTCTTAACAGTTTTTCGTGAAAAACACGGTTAAATCAACAATTTTTGTTATTTTGAAAGTTGTAGAATATTTAATTTTACATCTGTTTCATTACATTAATTTTATTAATTTTCATTAGATTTAGAGATAATAAAATTAAAAAAATTAGATTTCATAAATCTTGCATTCCTTGTATAACATGGAAACATTTAAAAATTTTCAATTTTTTACGAAATGTGACACATGTCATTGTGATAATGAAGCTGTTTTCTTAGTGAAATATATGCCAAAAAAATTAAATAAATATACGAAAGAAAATTAAAATTCTCAAATATAAATAGAAAATAAATAAATAAGAAGGTATGTTTCTGTATCATCAAATACTATTTTGACCCGTTTAAGAGTAGTATTGGGCGGGAGGTTATGTGCTGGACACATCAGATTTTTAGAGAATGATATAGCTAAGAAATTTTATTTGAAACATTTTTTGATTCAACCCCTAAATTTAAATATACAGGGTGTTGACCGCGACCCCGGAACATAGGACTTTAACATGTAAAATCATACTTTCGTAATTTCCTGCTTAACAAATTATATTAGACAAAAAAGATTCGAATAAAGTTGAAACATCATAAAATTCATCATCAGAATCAATAAACAGAATTAAATTTACATACCCTATAACGCCAGAAATTAAATATGAAAATATTAAAAATTCGCTCAAAAATCGGGTTAGCCTTGGAAATGAAACAAAATTGTGTACAATTGGAAATGAAAATTGTATTTTTTATTAATTATTATTATAAATTGCATAATTGACAATTTTTTTTTTGAATTTTGTTTCATTTCCAAGGCTAACCCGATTTTTGAGCTAATTTGTAATATTTTCATATTTAATTTCCGGCGTTATAAGGCATGTAAATTTAATTCTGTTTATTGATTCTGATGTAGAATTTTATGATCTCTCAACTTTATTTGAACCTTTTTTGTCTAATATAATTTGTTAAGCAGGAAATTACGAAAGTATGATTTTACATGTTAAAGTCCTATGTTCCGGGGTCGCGGTCAACACCCTGTATTGCGCGAAAAGTGTTGAATGTCATAGCGGTCAGTGTGCATCTTGTTAGAATATTTAGGGCACTCCACATAATTACAATTCCAATTAATCGGCGCGGGAATCGAATGAGGACGAAGCGGACAATTATCACAGGGCAGTAATCGACAGACAGACAGACAGACAGACAGCGGCAGCGGCAGCAATTGACCGGATTAACCAATCAGACGTTCAAGCAGCGGCCCTCCATGCATAGCAAGGGCGAGCGCGGGGCGGCAAAGCAAAGGGGGACGAAAATAATTGAACACTTATCTGTAGAGCGAGTACTAATGAAACGAGTCAATTAATACTGCACATATGCAACAGTCACTAGATTAATATCAAATTCATTATTATCTGATGACGATTAACTAGTGGCTTTAGCGGGGACAGAGGTAATATTGGTTTCAACCTTCTTAATACAGATGGAAGAATGGAGAGAAGGAAAGTACTCACTGTTTGTTGAATTCGGAGGCATTGACAAATACTTCCTTGCGGTGATTGCGGCGTTGTAGACAGCTGATGCAGAAACGAAGCACTATTCAAGTTGTTCATACGTGTATATATCACACACACACACACACGCGAGTAGTGCGTAAAACTACGCACACACAAAGCACAGATAAAGTCAAAGCGGTGTAGCATAAGCATTTGCGGCTATAACGACAACCTGCAGCGGCTGCAGTTAAACAATAACTTGAAGTCGAGACAGTACAGCAACTGCTGATCACTGTATAAACTTGCATTTGTTCGTATTTAACAGTGCGGCGATAGACTTGCTTGTCCATCTTGCGGTAAAACACAAAAAGATGAACAGCTAGCAGTGAGTAGGTCAATGGACCATGGATTAGGGGAAATGCGGTAAATAGGAGGTGCGGGAATTGTAGCTAAGAATGGCGAAACCATTTTTCGTTTTGTAGATTTGCTTGGAATAGGTTTATACATTTAAATTGTTTTAATATTTATTTTATATTTGATTAATATTAAGAAGAATACAGTTATATTTAAATAGAATACAATAATTTTTAATTTTTGAATAGAGAGTGGTTTACATGCAGAGTGCATATATATTATTTTTTATTATACCTGCATCATAATCCGTGTTTAAAACACGCTACAGAGTTTACAAATGCAATATTAAAACATGCCGTGCTTTAAAGGTTGCTAAGCAACAACAAAAAAAATTACTGTTAATATCTGTCAAAACTGTAAATGTAAACAATAAATACTAACTAAACTCCATGTAAACGATATACGTCAAACGTCACACGCGTAAAATTATCAAAATCAAAATGTTCCTTTTCAGTTTTTTCCAGAGTATGATGCAGGTATAATAAAAAATAGCGTATGACACACGTGTATAAGTGCTTTCAAAGCACTAACGACGTTAAAAGCTTATTTATACGCTTGTATCATAATATACTATTTTGTACATCTTTAAATAAAATCAATTTTCTGGAAGAATTACATTGATTAGAGTTAATTAAAGCTAATTACTAATTGCATATATTGCATATTTGAGCATTCTTATGCATATTTTTACAAAAGTTGCATATAATTGCATATTTCAATATTTTTAAGACCTTGTCTAGTGATAAACAATCTGAAATTTCTGGCAATGCACATTGATAATTCCCAAATATTGGAGGAGGCCGCAAGAAATAGAAGAATGCAATGGAAAAAGCAATAAACAATACAATAAGCAAATACACAAACCAATAAACTCTAATATTTCTAGGAAAATCCCTGTAACGGTAACGGTAGGTATTCATTGTATACACGAATGCTGGTAAAAGTGGGTACAATGAATATAAGACCGAGAATTCTCAGCTGGATATATCTTTGACTTATGTTTCACTTTTTGTTTTAGAAAATTTTAAATAATTTGTTATTGTAATTATGTAAATATGTCATAATCTTATAATATCAAGTTTCTAGACTTAGTTTTTATGTATTTTAGTAGTATATTGTTAATTGTGAATCAGGATTGTGCAATAAAATTCATAATGCATTTATTTGTACTTTTTATCTAATAATTTAAGATTTTTTTTGCATATTTTGCTGCATATATTGTCAAATTTGTGCATATATAGTGCACATTTCCCAAATATCTGCGCATATAATTCAGTTTTTTCGTGCATATAATCCGCTCTCTACTTATATTTATACAATACAATAGACATTATGTTTTCCTCAGAATTTTGTGTACCTTTATTGAATGGTGTGCTGCGATCAGTGCTATCTTTAAGCAGTTAAGTGTCCCAATTCAAATAAAAATATGTAGCATTGTAGCATACGATAGGATAGCAACTTCTGTAAATAAGTTGTGGTATGAAAAATAGAAGGAAAGGCTTGCAAAAGCATTGAGCTCTCACGCATGTATTTTCACAGCGGCTTCAATTTCCGCCGCAACGAACAATTTATATTCACCGTAAACACGGCGTATGCATAACGAAGTACGTGCGAAGCAGGTACACGTGCCCGGTGCCCGCCGCCCGGGCCTGAACCCAGCCTTGTTATAAATCAAATCACAACAACCCGACAATATAAGGAATATTCTTTCAGCTCAATTAAAACAGCGCTATCACAAAGGAGACATTTGGCGGAGGCGCTGCGATGGAAGTTTGGCAACGCGGCAGGTCTCGCTAGGAACTAAGGTGATTTTAGCAAGTAAATTGAAAAGTTAGGAGACTCCATTTTGTCTGCGCTGTAACGAAGGGCCCGTAAGTCTGCGCGTCTTCAGGGACGTGGAACGCCGCATTTATAAAGGGCTGAAGTACCTTCCCTCAGTGCGTGTGTTTTGTTACTTGTTAACAAAACGCAAACGCCCGAATTTATTATACACTATTAGGAAAGTTTTTTATTGCGGTTTTTCTGTTTGATAGTTGACGGTTGCGAAGTCGTGACGTCATGTGAAACCGTCAAGCGATAAAAGTCAAGTCAACAGAGAGTGGAGTCCGACGCACGCACTAATGATCGTTAACACTTCGCAACATATTGAGCAGAGCGCTGCGCACGTTCATTAAAAATAACGAACACACAATCATTCGACATTCGCCATTTTTTCTTACCTCCTTCGCTCAAACGTTTAATTATACGCAGAGGCGTAGCTAGGTAACCAACGGCACGAGTGCAAAAAAAAAACTAAATTTATTGACTGCTATCCAATAGTTTAATTATTTCAGAAACATCCATTCAGTCGAAAAACAAGAAGTTTCAAATTGATAAACTGTTTAGATTTTATGAAGTCAAAATATAAATATAAGTTTGTCATCAGCTCTGCATGGCACAGCAAAACTACTTACTACATATATGTACATATACGAGTGTCTTGTGTGAGCTTTAGTGATCGCCTAGGTTCTACAGGTGAAGAGTTTACGAACTTATAAATGGATTAATAATATTGGTATCAAGCAATAAAACGAAGTAAATTAAAAGGTTTATGCACGTATATATGTAAAACACTTTATTGTACGTAAAACATTAATATTATATTACTCACCGAGGGAAGAAAATAGGACATTTCAACCCGCGTGTAAAATTGCAAACACGCGGATTGGAATACCCTACTTTCTTTGCTGGCGTGTATACTATTTTTCACCATATTTGTAATCGAATTTTTAAATTTCTGCCATTGTTTTGCGGGAAGGTTAATACAGATGTCAAACTATTTCATTTGTTTTCTCATAAGAGTAAAGTGGCACTTTCGCCCCGAAAAACGCGGCAGAAATTTAAACTTTCGGTGCAGATATGATGAAGAAATGTATCTCTTTAAGGGATCTTTTCCAGTTATTATATAAAAGTTAGATATGTATATTACTCTAGTGACGCCTTTATAGAGCCTAATACTTTTCTACAGTTGCATGATAAAGATCTGCAACTTCAGAGACCGACAGCAACTAGGTATTTGCAGGTGATATTTGTAGAATTATGATATGCTGGGTCTCTGAGGCATCCACTGAAATGTAATAATTCTGGAATGTGCACTGTTAAAAAAAGGATGCCGAGAGAGATAGTTACTTACGGGCGATGCTATCGCTGTCTTACACTTTTGTGATAACGCATTTAAACAAATGACACGCGAAATACATTCTGTCACAAAAGTGAATATTTTGGTTTATGTTCGATTCGAACGCTAATTAGTGGTAGAAAGCTGAACTAAACGTCAGATACATAATTTCATTGTATTTTGAAATTAATTTTTTTTTTAAATTAATAACAATAGTAGTGATTTTAGGAGTATTCCAATGTAAGTATTACATTTGTTTAAGCCGTATTACTTAAATAAGTTGTAAAAATGAAAGTTACATTATATTTGTAGATTATAGGTTAAGATTGTATTTTTTCCAAAAGAAACTTTTAAAAACAGGAAAATTTGCAATGTGTATGACTGACAACAAAAACAAACTACCAATACTAAAGCACGCATTCGCCATCATAAGATATCACACAAAATGAATTTGACATGTACGTTTCATGAATTGTGATCAGCGCCATCTCTTGATAATTTGAAAGCTCATTACAGTATTGTAAAATACTTCCTGGCGTTGCCAGAGCGCGTTCCAGGATTACTATATTTCAGTGTTGGCATCAGGGATGGACCTCCAGTCCACTGATTATACAACATTGCGTCGCAAGAAGAAAAACAGTAGCATTTAGAGCCGGCACCCGCGCTGCAGATGAGCAGTATTAAAGAGATTTATATTAATCGTTTATTAATTACCGCAATGGTCGGATTTCTCGTTCCGGTTATCGTATAATTAAAAATATATCACGTCGGCCGAGTGAAAAAACGCGTCGGGTTGACCGGTCGCTGGACCCGGGCGTAAATCTACCCCCGCGCACACCCACTCCATCCCGCTGAGCCCTGAGCGCCGCGCGGCCCGTCGAGAGGAAGAAACACACCGAGTGGAAATATAAAACACTAACACGGCGTCATGCACGTGTGTGCACATCGTGCGTACGACGCGTGCCGTACACAGCCGCACTGGGAAATTACTTAATGAGCTACGGAAGGAAATCATCACATACACTCAAGGGTTACAACTTCCCTCTTCAAGGAGACACAGAGACACAGAGAGAGAGAGAAACCAAATATTCATAATAATGTTAGCTGTACATTGCAACTAAACTAACACAAAAAAATATTGAGCCATAAACTTTCTAATAAATTATACACCAACAAGCAGTTGAAACGTCATATAATCGAAATTGTAAAATTGTTGTTTATTTTTTAAAAAAGCACATATCAACTAACTGAATGACGCCATTTGGGGTGTCCATATTGCATTTTAACCGTAGCAGGATTAATAGTTATTTGTCAAACTAGAGAGGAAAACGCTTCGTTTTCCCCCTCGAGTTCGCAGCAAGTAAGGCATTTCTAACGAGAGTGGAAGAAGAGTTTTCCTCTCGTGTTAGGTACAACATTTTTTTCACGACATGTTTCTAAAAATGATTTGCAAGGACCTAAAATACACTTTGAGAACACAACTGGCAGACTGACACGTTAAAAGTTAGGTTATCAGATACAAGGTGGTGTAGCAGTGTTGCCAATGAACCAATCTTAAAAATCTTTAATAAGTTGTCAAATTGTGATTTAATAAGAAAAAGAAAAATATAAGACATAATTGTAAAATAATTTACAGTATGTATATCACTAAAAGAAGGATTTTCAATAAATTTATAAATTTACGTGTCAAACGTGTCAAATAATTGTGAAGTGTCAAAAATATGTGTCGTTTTAAATATTATAAGAGCAATATGTTTTAAACACTAGATATTAATTTATATTTTAAAATGAGAATATAAAATTATGCAGGTATAATATGTATATGTCAAATAATGGTCGCAACATTTATACGCAAGAAACAAGTCATACATGTTCAGTTGGTTTTATTTGTATAAGAAAGTAGTGTGGTGCCCACACCAAATTTAAAAAATAATTACAATGCTGAATTTTGAATTCCTTTTAGTTTTACCTTGAAATATGAAAGCTTGCATTTCTAGATTATTGTATACGAAAACACTTTATTAATATAATATGTTTTTATCGGTTTTAACTTGTTGGTTCTTCACAAATCCAAGCGTAGTTTTCTGTTGCAAGTGTTGTATTCATCAGTAGTGAAGTTCAGTGCAGTGACAGTGCATCTGTGTGCGGTTATCCAGGACAAATGAACCAAACTTGAAGGCTGCAGGTCATACAAGAAGGTCAGTGTGTATATTATTATTATATTGACTTGTATTATATATTATTATGACAGAAATCGTCGGACGTATGATATTCAGAAGAGTACATATCAAAAACATTGCAAGTTATCCTAAACATTATTTTATTCTATCATAGTCAATTCACAGTAATCAACATTACTAATTGCTTTGCTAACTTTTCTTTTCTCTTGAAGGATCATGGGATCTTCATTTCAAATCCCACGGTCGACAATTCTCATTTTTAACTTTGTCCCTGTGATTCTGCTAACATGGTCGCTAGTTATAACTTAATGGAACTTACAGAGATTTGCGAAAGCATTATGCTACACCTAAAATAACCTAATGGCTTGATTTCAAACTGACATCTGCGGTTATGATACTCATAACATCGTTTGGAATGTTAATAGCTATTACACAAATTGCCGTAAAATCATAATTTACTGAGATATTTTAATATAGCCTGATAGTGCTTCAAGTAATCTACAACTTCTGGTTATTTGCTTGTTACCAAAAACTAATCACTTCCTTCTATGAGGATAAAAATCTAAAATCTAAAATATAGAATTTTTCAGTTCAGTTTTCATCCATCTTTATACACAAACAGAAGTTATCGCGAAAGTATGAAAATCTTATCCTAGGAACCCTAAAATGTGTTTATCCATTGAAACTCACTACCGAATTTCTAGTATGTTTTTTGTACCGCCTCTATAGGATATAGCTGAGGATAATAGTATATAATTATGTTTCAAAATTTCTACAAGTACTTGAATAATATTTTTACGCCTTCATAGCAAAGTTCAAAATATTTGTATGCAATATAGAGGTTGCAAAGTTTCTCTAACGCTTGGCTATTCACAGTAGATAATTGATCGTTCGCAGAGAACTATTCTTGCAGCCATCTGGGCTCATGGGTAGAATCTGCGTGCGAACAATGTCCGCTCCACAGCGCTGGCTTGATAATGTCCTTCATAAATCGTGTTTAAATTTGATGGTCGATGTTATGATAGCAAGCCGGGTTCTCCGGCTCCGCGATCCCTTGTTATGAGAAAACCTTCGGTCACGCGTGCCAAACACTAAATTCTAATCAGATAACGTTCGATTAGATAGCGTCGGCGGAGGCGAGGAGACTCCGGATACAATTCAGGTATCGAACTCTGATCCAGACTTACAAAACAATCTGACAATAAGAAGCCAAACTTCCCGGCGCCATTGCCGTGCAACCCCAGATTGGAAATTGTTCTTATGCGAGAGGGAGACCTTTTCATCCCTGTAACCCTTACACACTAACCCTTACCCGAAAATGTAATGCACGAGCTGACATACATATAATATTTTAATTGTTATTTACATCACTGTATGTATTGGGATCTGATATGTAGAGATAGAGAAGTAGGGTGAAGATTCCATTAGAAATACATTACGTCAATCAGAAATAACAATTTTTGAGATAAAAAATGACCGAAATTTTAGTTAATCACCGCGAAAAATCGGAAAATAAAGTGTACTGTACAGTAAAAGGGTGTAATAATAAGTCCCATAAAAATCTAGAGGTTACATTCCATTATTTTCCGAAGCTGGACAAACGTTTTATTTATAAAGTAAACCAATTTGGGGTACGAAAAATCTAATAAAAGTAAACAACATGAATGTATTTATAATAAATAATATGCTTTGAATATTTTGTACCAGACGGTTATGTACATCTAAGTAAGTAAAATTTTAGAGTATAATACGAATTTGCTCCGAAATCTTTTCACTTTGTATTTAACTAAGCGCATAAATTAAATTAAATCTGTATTAAAATTTAATATTTCTTATATTTGTTAATTTTTAGTTATTCGTTTATTTAGATCAAGAAACGTACAACATATAACAGTACAACAACGTAGCAATGCAGTTTTTGCATTTTTCATCCTAAGCCAGTTATGAAGGAACAAACAACACTCATCACTTGTTCATCTCCTGCAATTTTCCTATTATTTGGTAGGAATCACCTCGTAAATTCAACGTTTACATTAACCTCTACGCCCACAGCCATTGTCAATTTTATTTAATTTTTCACGCCGCCGTCCGACATTGACACAATTACATATCTCTAAAGCGGTCGGAAATCATGTTTCTGTCGAACTAGTTCGATCAAAATTGCTATCTTTTTATGGTTATATGTTGGCATCACTTCACTAATTTTAGCTAACTTCTGAGACTAGAAATGTCAAAGTATTACATTGACTTAAAAATATTATGGCAATATATCAACAATTGAGTATTTGCAATACAAGACAACAGAATATTTATGGATTTTAAACATATTTGTAAGTAATTATAATTGAATTTGCAGTGTAAAATCCAAATAAAAATATGTAGATATTTTTGGTTATGGATATTAGAAAATAAACATAATTGACATTCAAATATTGTGAAATTAGCAACATAAAAAAATTCCCTGTCATTAAGAAAATAAGTAATAATTTAAATTTATATATTAAATTTACATTAATGTTGGCGCGAAAAATCTTGTGTATCCCTCGGTTGGAAACTATTTTGCGAGTGCTCGTATTATAAACTCGCACTCTCAAAATAGTAGTTTCCAATCTTGTGATACAATTAACTATTTCCCGCATTTAACCAATTGTTCAATATAAAATGCGTTCAGCTTCTTTAAAATTTAGTTTGCAGGATCTGTTGCAGCGCATTCGCAAATATTATTAATCGTGAGACTCATTGTTTATATTTCATACGCGACCAGTAATAATGTCACATTCGAAATTCACCCTAATTGACGCCATCTTGGATAGACTGTTCCGAACGGGAACGTAAAATTAATTTTTCTTTTTCTTTTCTTATGCAGTTTAGATTCATGGCAATCATGTTGTAACATTTGGGAACATTATATACACTTTGTCAATTGCCAATTAGGTCATTCCTCCCAATTTGACCAACATAAAAAAAATAATTTTTAACTGGAAAAAGAATAATTATAGAAACTGAGATATAAAATGTAAAATTTGAAGGAAGCAGCTTATTAACTGCTGATATATTACAGCTAAATACACCTTTACAAAATTTCCAAAATTTTTTTTTTATCTGATGTTTTCCTAGAAGAGGTTGTTTATCAAACAATTTTGTATAGTACGCGAAGACAACCCAATAGACCAAAGTTCTATTGTAAGTTGAATTTGTTTATAATGTTCCCAATAGTGAACAAAACTTTAAAAAATTATTTATTTTATTTTTGGAAAAAAATTAATGTAACACACTTACTTTAAATATATGAATATTTCTTTTGTAAAAAATAATTTTTTTGAGCCCTTATTTAAAATAAAAATAATTCATGCAATAGAGGGTTAATATTTCTTACTAAATAAATATTACCCCCAAAAAGATACAAACTGAATAAGGTCCAGGACTGTAAAGGTATAAAATAAAGAGTAAATGAGGAATATAAAGATGTTAGTGGGGCGCGCGTGTAAAGTGGCAATGTAGCGTGATTGTGTGATGGTAACATGGCAGTTAAGCGGCACCTTTTTGCGTTATCATTCAGTTATCCTTTAATAACATCGTCCCGTGCTCTTGATATCCACACTCAGCGGACCCCAAAATAATTATTCTCGTCAAGTAATTGCTCATTTCGTGATACTTGCAATCGGCTCACAAACACACTGAGAGCAGCGCCTCCACCAAATTTCTACCCCCTACCTTCACCCAATCTTATTAACAGAATCAATCGAATTAATTAATTTACCTTCAGCTTGATCTCCACCGTGGCTACTGAGAACCATTAATTTCACCTGATCAGTAGCGTTCTAGAGGGTGGGGTGGTGCTAGGGCTGCGTGCCCCTGCAGATACCAGCGAGATGAACGATATTACAATTTAATTTTTTTGTTTCGATTTTCTTATAAAACTTCAAATGCATTGAGAATATGTCGTGGTGATATGAATGCTTTAGATTCAGATAATAATATGTATCTACACTTCTCAGTAAGGTATACTAATGCTCCACGACCCACCTCTATAATTCTTCATAATTTTCCTAGTTAAATGACTGTAATATGGTGGCTTTTTAACCCATAAAGAAGATATTTTAAAATTTATTTAAATTCAAATACAACGAACTCTTTTTACTTTCTTATACAAAGTATAAGGAAGTATTGGAATCATGAAAAAAATGGTTGACAAGATTTTTGCGGAAATAGATATTTTGACGTCCACTGAATCCGTTAAGACCAATTTGTCAATGATGTCTGCCTGTGAGCATGGATAGATGGATGGATGTCCGTATGCGCAATATCTCATGAACGAGACAAGATATGTAAACGAAACTTGGAATTTACAAGTTTCATGAAAAAATGAAGAGCTGAGTTGATTTTGAAGGAAATTAAAAAACCGGAAGAGGAAGTTTACTGGACACACAAAACAATAAATTTCTTTATTTCAAAAATAGAATCAGCTATGAAAAAAAGTTTCAAAAATATTTGGAATATAAAATGTTATTTACATTTTTCCTTGACATGGTTTTAATTTTGAGAAAAACTAAATTATATGTTTAAGAATATATTTCTATATTCTTAGTTACAATGGGAACAAAAACTGAAACATTTTTAATATCTATGTGTCAAACGTGTCAAATAATTGTAAAGTGTCAATAATATGTGCCGTGAAAAATATTATAATAGTTATTTACTTTTCAAGTGGGCAAAGTAAGAAATTACCCACGAGAGAAATTTTAGCTCACGAAGCCGAAGGCTGAGTGTGATAATTTTATCGAGTGGGTAATTTCACTTTGCCCACGTGTGAAGTATAATGTTTTATCCAACACTTCTTAATAAATGAAAAATTTATAAAACGAAATATTATTTGACAGTGACATATGCTTTAAATTTTTAAATTAAAATGTCAATCGAAGTAGTTACCAAGGTGTTGTGTGTTATTATTATTGTTATAAATAAAAAAATACTCACTAGTGGCTTTCCTCAAAATTATACCCACTAGTGGATAATCTGTTACTTTGCTTGTTTAAAATCGCCATAGTTATAGAGCATTTATTGAGAGGTGTTGGATAAAAGTAATATTTGTATTATTAGTTAGAAAGTTTTGAAGACTAGATATTAATTAATTTCTATTAAACAGGTTTAATATCTATCAAATAATTGTCAAAATAAAGTCATACGCAAGGAACAAGTCATACGTGTTCAGCTGGTTTTATTTGTATGAGAAAGTAGTGTGGTGTCCACATAAGATTTTTTTATTGAGCGAAACCGTTCCAAATTTTACTACAATACGACACAACTTATACTTTACATTACACTTGATAAGATATTTGGCAACAACGCTGACGTTTCTCAAATATACCAATAGATGTCACTGATGAGAGAATTTAAAATTATGTGTACATATTTGATGCATTATATATATATATATATATATATATATATATATATATATATATATATATATATATATAATAATAATAATAATAATAAATAAACTTTATTGGCGAAAGTTCAGCTAAATGCTGTTCTGACACTTTAACCTTTAGAAATACATTAAATTCAGCAAAATGTTATTACAACTAATATTAACAAACAACAAAAAATACGTAATAATATAGAGTGATCAACTCGCTTAGCATGAATTTTATGGGTGAATAAAGAAATGATTTGATATTCAGGATTTTTAGATTCTCAGGTATTTGATTGTAAATTAACAAACAGTTGTAACTAAAACAACGTTGAAATAGAGATGTATGATGAGATAGATGACAGATATATTTTTAATCAATTTTTAATATGTATGTGATGAGTGTTAAATCTTTATTTAAAAATAAGATTTAAAATTCGTTTGATAAAATATATGATTACTTGTTTAAATAATAGCCCAAATGGCGTTCCATATTATTTGTAGGTTTGTAATTTATGTAACAATATTTTGTGGAAATATGAGTTTGTGTAAGAGGTGTGAAATAAATTTAACTAATAGTATAAATATAATACGTTTCTCAACTGTGTAATGTTGCTAGTTTTCATAAAACGGTGGAATTGAATTAAGTCCGTCAGTACAACCCACGCAAAATAAAATGCAACGAAGACTAGAATAAATTTAACATACTATTAAATAAAAATATAATAGTGCATACTCGTATTTCTCATTAGCCATTCCTGGGTGCGCCATTTTGATTTAAAGTTGTTGAATAATAAAATACATGTAGTACGTTCTAGCTAGTGTCGGTGAAACAATCATTTGCTTATTTACTTGAGACAAGTTTGATTTGACACAACAAACGTTCAAGTTTGGGGTCAGAGGTCGTGCTAATTAACACCGTACGACTTCTTTGTTAATTAAACACAACACAGACCAACTACGAATGTTTGTTTCGTACCCGCTGTGCAACTTTCGATATCGTGCAGCACAACGCTTCCAAACAACTTGACAAAATTGTATCTAATAATTACACTAAATATTATGTGCAAACTGTTAATGATAAAGTAGTCGCAAAGAAATACAAAATGGGAGCACATATTTAAAGAGAACGAGTGTCAGAAGAGCGTGAAAAATATGCGGCCTGGGCAAACACTGTATCATTTGCATTAATGAGTGTGTTTGTAGCGGGGGCGGGAGGGCGCGGGGGGCGACATTTACCAGCGGAAGCGGCCAGGCCAGATGACACAAGCACCCCTTATCTTTTAATAGAGAAACAGAAAGTGTACGTTCACATCTGAGCAACGCGCTCTTTACCCGACAATTTATTCAATTTTCTTATACGTACTATAAGAAAGTATAGCAATCATGAAAAAAATATATGAAACAGAAAAAGATGTGAATGTGGAAAAAGGGAGCAGCAAAAAGATTCGTTTTGCTACCTCAATGGATGGATGTGTGACCGTATTGTTCTGTACCTCTCGAACGAAGAAAGATAAGATAACAAAATTGTATAATTACAAATTTCATGAAAATTATAAGAAATGAATTGATTTTGACAACAATTGCAAAACCGGAAGTGGAAGTTTACTTGACACAAAATAATAAAGTGAAAATATGATATTAGTTGCGAATTTATTTTTAAAGATGTTAACTAAAAGTTTCCTGAAGAAGAAAATAATAGTATATTATGATACAAGTGTATAAGTAAGCTTTTAAAGCACGTACGACGAGTTTAAGAGCACGACGCGAAGCAGAGTGCTTTTAACATCACTAGTGCTTTAGAAGCACTTACACACGTGTGTCATACGCTATTTTTTTATTATACCTGCATCATACTCTGGAAAAAATGGAAAGCAACATTTTGATTTTGATTCATTTGATAATTTTGTGCGTGTGACATTTGAAGTATATCGTTTACATGGAGTTTGGTTAGCATTTATTGTTTACGTTACTATGTAGATTCGTTTTTTTACAATTTGTCATGACAGCTTTGACAGATATTAATAGTAATTATTTGTGTTGTTGCTTGGCAACCTTTAAAGCACGGCGTGTTTTAATCTTGCGTTTATGAACGCTGTAGCGTATTTTAAACACGGTTTATGATGCAGGTATAATAAAAAATATTTAAAATTAATTGTGTACTGTCAAATTTTTTATAATAATTAATAAGTAATTTCAGTAAAAAAATCTGAAATTTTGGAATAATATGTTTTTGACATCGCTGAATTCAAATTTAATGTCAAAATTGATATTTGAATAAATAACAGCTGTCGAAATCGCTGTCAAATTTTCATTTTGCTGTCAATTATTAACCAAATTGACAGCTGTTCAAATTTCATTTAAACTTGGACCCCTTGGTGGCACGGGTTAGTTCAACTGAAAAATCTGAAAAAATTCTACAATTTTTTTCTCCTCAAACTTAAAACTTTTAAGGGGAGCGACCTGAAAAATTCGTAGTTTTGCAAAATAAGAGACACCCTAATAAATAAGTATAGTTTTAGTTTTTATGTGTTAAAATAGAGAAGCGTAAATAAATAAATTACTGTTGTTAGTTGTAATCAAATACCTGTGCTATTCTTTCAACTTCACCGAATCTGTACAACGAGTTAAACGTCCCAATACTATTTGTACAATGTATAGGAAATAAGGTATTGAAGCAGCATCGAACAGGGGCATAGAGAAGCAGATGACTTGAGTCTGTTGATCGTTCACCCCTCGTGATTGTCGTCTGTACAGACGGAAATTGCAGGGGCAAAATTAGTCGAGGCTGGTGGCGGCGCGGCGTACACTAACATAGTTACATGAAAGGCTCGCTGCTGTACAAAGCTGCACCGTTCACTGTTATTACTAAACACAAGCGGGAAGGAATTCATAATTAATTGTTGCTTGAAATCAAAGCCCGGCGCCGTCTTCAACTGCGCTCACTGCTCGCTAATGTCCGCGAGGTGCAACACTACAGAGAGAGGGAAGTTCTTGAGACAACTAACAAAATCTACCCTTGAGATATGCTGTTGCAGATTTTCATTTGTTATTGCTCAAAGATTTGAACCACGTCTACACAATGCTGTACTTAGCAGTGTAGAAAAATAACATAATTGTATTTGCTATTAGCGACATGAAACTCTAGAGAGAGAGAGAGAGAGAGAGAGATAGCATATGTAGTCCATTCGTTCTTATATATTTACATGGAAATATAGTTCTGTGCGTGATGCAATTTGTGATTTGAAGTGTATTTTTCGCGCCGCCGTCCGACATTGACATAATTACATATCTCTAAAGCGGTCGGAAATCATGTTTTTGTCGAACTAGTTACTAACTTTTTATGGTTATATGTTAGCATTACTTCACTAATTTTAGCTAAGTTCTGACGCTAGAAATGTCAAACTATTACATTGACTTAAAAATATTATGGCAATATATCTACAATTGAGTATTTGCAATACAGGAAAACAGAATATTTGTAAGTAATTATAATTGAATTTGCAGTGTAAAATCCAAATAAAAATATGTAGATAAATATTTTTGGTTATGATATTGGAAAATAAACATAAATAAAATAAATAAATAAATAAATATATCATCACGCCTTTTACCCATTGCGGGTGTGGCACTCTGCTTACGCAGATCTCGGTAGGTGATATATTTTGGCGTATGAAATGCGGTTACCAGCCGTCAAGTCATAGCCCCCAAAGTTGTTAGTGGAGGGGGAACCACAGGGGTAAATTTAAATTTGTAACTGTCGGCAGTGGGATTCGAACTGAGGATCTCACGATCCACAGTCCGACACGTTACCACGGAGCTATTTATTTAATTGACATTTAAATATTGTGAAGTTAGCAACATAAAAAAATTCTCTGTCATTAAGAAAATGAGTAATAAAAAAAATTTATTTATTATATTTACATAAATGTTGGCGCGAAAAATCTTGTGTATCCCTCGGTTGGAAACTATTTTGCGAGTGCTCGTATTTGTAGGACTCGCCTACGGCTCGTCCTATCAAAATAAACTCGCACTCTCAAAATAGCAGTTTCCAACCTTGTGATACAAATAACTATTATATACAACTGATATATAAAGTTAACTTTATTCTTATCAAAATCATTATTTAATGTTCCTCATTATTATATTTACTGCGGTAAATACAAATGACAAGTAGATATTCTCTTGGGAAATAAAGAGATTCAAAGCCATTGGCAGTGTCACCTAGCAAGAAATTTATTTTCTTAATATTCATATTGATCAATAGATGTCAAAATAATCAGTAGTTATATCTCAAGTGTATGGCAAATACCTGAATATTTGAAATGTTCTGATTGTATTGGCCATGCACAAGGGATATATTAGACGAATATTTTTCGTGAAAGATTTCAGTCAGTATTTTAAATTATTGAACATAATATTTATTTTACTTGTTACTCACTTGTAAACATCATTTACCCAAGCCCTCTACTGTCTTTGAAAATGAATCTTTACAAGTTACTAATTGACAGCTGTATTGTTAAAATTTTACAAGTTAGTAAACAAGGTAAACAATGCACGTTGCCACAGTAATGCTTGCTAGGCTTATACGAAATCATTTGAAATAATTTTTGACAGAACAGTTGTGTGTAACTGACAGGATTTGGTTATAATTTTAATTTGATTTACAAATGAGTAAAAAGTAAAATGTTGTACAATACTCGCAAGGTCATTTCCTCCATTCAGCAGTAAAAACTGTTTTACTTTGCTTGTAATGTAAATAACTATTAATCTGTCACATCAAAGTCAGACTTTGATAAATGTCATTTATCAAATTACGCTAAAAATGAGTCATCAACGTTTTGAAAGTAATTCTTTTGTAGAAATTGATTGAAACATTGAAGATATTATCCCTTTTGTCCCTTTAAAACGAAGAAATGAAACTATTCCTCGTTGTGTTTACAATTATTATAAATATTCGGGTATCGCACTTGTGCAAATACCCGATATGCAAAATGTTTATGTATTCGATTGTGATTGATTGTAATTGAGAAAATACTGCAACGTGATTGATTGAAATTTTTCGAGGGAAATATTGAAAGTAATTATTTACTATTTTAAATAAAAACATCATATCAGCTATGGATCTCATTTGTTCCAGTGAAATTAACTTGAAATCATTGGTTATAGCGTCATACGTCATATTTTTGAGATTAAACTTGTATTGGATCAATTAATTTTTTTTTTTGACTGATTCAATGAGTTCAATATTTTTGTGGTACAAAAAATTTCATACAGGAGAAGCACATTATAAAATCGGTCGTACAAAAGCATTATATAATAAAATAAAGGAGTCTTTTTATTGTAAAATTTCTCCATTCTGTAGACAAAACCTAGTAATGTGTATGCTCTTTTTGTAGTAGAATCTACATGCTCATTCAACAGTAATTTGGAGTTAAAAATAATGCCTAAATCTCGAATACATGTTTTACGATTAATGATTGTACCATTTAGAGTATAAGGAAACAATTCGACAACATTGTTTTTTGTGTAACTAACAACATAACATTTTTCTAGGTTTAATGCTAATTGGTTCATATCACAATAATTAAACAGCTTTTACAGATCAACTTGTATATTATTACAATCATCAATTACACTTACTGCTTTGAAAATCTTGAGATCTTCAGCAAACAGCAAGAAGTTGCAATGGTTCAAGCATTTAGAAATAGAATTATCTTTAGACATATTGAAATATAAGACTACTTATGACTTCACGGGGGTTCGTTCCTTTATTCATGGTTGGAACCAATGAATCGGTGAAGAGTAGCGCATCTAGTTGGTGCAAGTATTAGATCTGTGGTGATTCCAGCTGTAGGTGCGATCCAGATTTATCGTCTGAGCTGAACAAAAAATAAACTCCACATTTTTTCATTTATCTTTCAACATGTTTGCGTACTTCGTAGAATGGAAAAATTAATTACTTTTTTCGTGGCGATTTTTTTATTTTCATTACACATTTAATTAAATTTTTACCGTGAATTAAACCCATTTCATACGTAATTATGGGAGCATTTCTCACGATAAATGTTTTATTACGGGAAGAAGAAAAACCGTGCAGCGAGCAGAGAGGCGAGTTAATATCGAGAGCAGAACGGCGACTGCTGCTGCAAGAACAGTTCGATATCGCAACTACACACTGATATTGTTTCTAAAGACTTGTGTAATCTTTTGATGAAGTTTTCGAGAGCTGGTAAGACTGCGCTGCATCCCGGAATTTCCTTCTCTTCGCTTCATTGATAAACTTCTGCACTGCGCTTCCTTCGGTTCTACATTCATTACTATCATCAAAATACGATTATTCACTTTGCTACAATAATTAGCCACTCAACGTTTTCTGAAAAATAATCTTACAGTGCCACAGAAGCTATTTGAATGTGAAAGACCTTCGATGGATGTTTATTAATACCTACCAAACCAAATCTTAAGAAATTAAATGTTGCATAGGCCCAGTCAGTAAGCATACAAGTATGTGGCCCAATAATATTTGTAACTTTTGTTTAGAACGAAGAAATTAAACTATTCCTCATTGTGTTAACAATTATAACAAATATTTAGGTATCACACTTGTGCAAATACTCGACATGCAAAATATTCACTGTATTCGATTGTCATTGGACGAAATTCAAAAAATACTGCAACGTGATTGGCTGAAATTTTTCGAGGGAAATATTCAATAGTTATATCACGAGTGCTAAGAATTTAATCGATTAAATTTGACATGTCTAGCTTATGCATAAAATTTTGCTTAAAAAGTGTTTAAGTACATAATAATTTGAAAAAATCCCGATTCAATTCTTTAGCACGAGGGGTATATATCAAAATTATTTCATGAATTCATAGCATAAACTTTAATCCTTGCCGAAGAAATTGAACAAAAACGTTGATTTTTACACATTTCCACATAAATAAATCGGTACACACATAAACAAAAAGCAACATAAATTTTTGTTAATTATAGCAAATTGATTGTCTTTCTTTTTATTTGTCAAATAAATGTCAAAAATTTTTAAATAAAAATAGCTTGAATTGAATAATTTAGCATGTTTAAAGATATAGAATACCAGTAAAAGTAAAAAACATATAAGTATCTTGCTTCTGCAATTAATTATTCGGCTAAATATGCCTTCAAAATGTCCAAAATTTGCATATAAAAGCTAGCTTCAATTTAATCGCGAATAAACAGCATGCTGCTGTTTATTCACTTATCTAAAATGCACAACAATGGAAAATGAGACATTCTGATTGGTCAAATTTGTAATGAGTGAAATAATCATTTTTATCCAACACCTTTCAATAAATGCTCTATAACTATGGCGATTTTAAACAAGCAAAGTAACAGATTACCCACTAGTAGGTATAATTTTGAGAAAATCTACTAGTGAATATTTTTTGACGTTTCTTAACATTTATGAAATGCTTCAGTGTATGTCACGTGTCTGCGTTTTAACCAATCCTGTCATTATTATACTGAGAATAATGCTCTTGTGATTATTCTCGGCAATTTTCTCTGTAGCTTTTTTGTTTTTGTTGACAGATGTCAGATGTCAGATAGTTATCATCAATACAAGTAAAAATGAGCAAAAAGATTGATTTAGTGGCTTGCCTGATGAAGAAATCAAAAAATAATCTAATTAAATATAACTCGAGAGTTCGATAAATTAGAAAATAATTCTCCAGTATCTTTCTCAAACTTGTCGCCATTTGGCAATAGCGACTCAAGCCCTACGGGCTTTCGTGGCTATTGCCTGGCAACAAGTTTGCGAAAGATCTGTCAAATTATTTTCAATTTATTCTCACCCTCTTGTTATATTATTACTGAGTATTTTTTTATTTATAACAATAATAATAACACACAACACCTTGGTAACCACTTTGATTGACATTTTAATTTCAAAAGTTTAAAGCATATGTCACTGTCAAATAACATTTCTTTAATAAATTTTGCATTTATTAAGACTTGTTGGATAAAACGTTATACTTCACACGTGGGCAAAGGGGAATTACCCTCTCGATAAAATTATCTCACTCAGCCTCCGGCTTCGTGAGCTAAAATTTCTCTCGTGGGTAATTCCTTACTTTGCCCACTTGTAAAGTAAATAACTATTATCCAACACCTCTCAATAAATGCTCTATAACTATGGCGATTTTAAACACGCAAAGTAACACATTATCCACTAGTGGGTATAATTTTGAGGAAAGCCACTAGTGAGTATTTTTTTATTTATAACAATAATAATAACACACAACAGCTTGGTAACTACTTCGATTGACATTTTAATTAAAAAATTTAAAGCATATGTCACTGTCAAATAATATTTCTTTAATAAATTTTTCATTTATTAAGAAGTGTTGGATAAAACGTAATACTTCACACGTGGGCAAAGTGGAATTACCCATTCGATAAAATTATCTCACTCAGCCTTCGGCTTCGTGAGCTAAAATATCTCTTGTGAGTAATTCCTTACTTTGCCCACTTGTAAAGTAAATAACTATTATTTTAATGAATTTTGTATTTTGAAATATTTTGAGTGTTTTGTCGATATCTCTGAAATGAAAAAGATTTCACCCAGTCTATATGAACTTTTTATTTAGATAAACTAATAAACTATAAACAATATACGTCAACTATTGTCAATATCATACTGAAACACATCAGGTAGTAATTTGGAAAATAATTAAATATGTGATACACTTAGTTGCTTGTAGAATTGACGAATATTACAGATGGCAGCACCTTTATAACATGCAAGCTCGCCTGAAAACAGTAAAAAAATTCAATTTTCTCCTTTTTAATTATAGTGACGCTAGTTTTAATAGTAGCAAGTACCTGGCCAGCAGGGTGGGCCAGGGGTGAGTGAAAAACTCGGGGGTGGTATTTAGAGGCAGTCGTAACAATATAACAGCAGATTAATTCCCCGTCGAGAAGAGACAAATGTAAACTCGCCATTCTTAAAATATTAAATCGTCCATGCGACACCCGCGTTAAATCCCACTAAGACTGTGAGTATACAGAGTTGTTTACCCTGTGACTGCGGGCGACTGCAGTTATCCAGGGGCAGTCTAACCCCTCGAAGTTGGAGTTCAGTTTTTGGCAGCGGCACAAAAGAAACATTTAAGCACTACGCGTTTCTATTTATACTTGAATATTCTTGTCAAGTCTGTCCGAATTTTTTACGCCTGAAAGTTTTTGCTGCGAGCAAAAAGAACAATGGCTGCCATATTATTGAACATTATAACAGGGCTACCAACCACTGCATCGTAAACCCACAGCTGCACAACGTATAAAACCGACATTTACATTTATTTCTTCTTAATATTATTCTGAGATTTTAATGCACTGAAACTCGTAAAACTGAAAAGAGATTTATTGGAGAAAAGCGCCCCAGTTGGAAAATTAACGTTTCGGAAAGAATTCAAAGCATTGCTCCGTTTTCGAAAATTCAGGTCTTTGATTCACACTGTGGCCAACACATAACCTCCCGCTCAATTCTACTCTTAAACAGTACAAAATAGTATTTGATGATACAGAAACATACCTTCTTATTTGTTTATTTTCTATTTATATTTGAGAAATTTAATTTTATTTCGTATATTTAATTAATTTTTTGACATATATTTCACTAGAAAACAGCTTCACAATCATAATGACATGTGTCACATTTCGTAAAAAATTAAAAAATTTTAAATGTTTCCATGGTGTACATGGAATGCAAGATTTGTGAAATCTAATTTCTTTATATTTTATTATCTCTAAATCTAATGAAAATTAATAAAATTCGTGTAATCAAAACACATTTAAATATAAATATTCTTCAACTTTCAAAATAACATAAATTGTTGAAAAAGGAAATTTAACCGTTTAACATAACTTTCCGCCCAATACTACTCTTAAACGATACAAAATAGTAATTGATGATACAGAAACATACCTACTTATTTGTTTATTTTCTACCTCGTTTTCTACTTATATTTGAGTAATTTAATTTTATTTCGTGTATTTATTTAATTTTTCGATATATATATATTTCACTAAGAAAACATCTTCACAATCAAAATGACATGTGTCACATTTCGTAAAAAATTGGTGTACAAGGAATGCAAGATTTATGAAATCTAATTTCTTTATAATTTATTATCTCTAAATCTAATGAAAATTAATAAATTATTGTAAAAAAAAAACACATGTGTAATTAAATATTCTACAACTTTCAAAATAACATAAATTGTTGAAAAAGGAAATTTAACCGTGTTTTTCACGAAAAACTGTTAAGGGCTTCAAGTAAACTGCTACTTCCGGTTGACAAATTTTATCGAAAATCTAATTAGCTCTTCATTTAAATATAAGAAGCAATAATTCACAAAATTGTATTTTTTGGTATTATAGTATTTGAGTTATGCGAGTCGAAAAAATTGCCACAGACTACACACACACACACACTCACACACACACACACACTCACACACACACACACACACACACACACACACACACACACACACACACACACACACACACACACACACACACACACACACATACATACATACAGACATCATCGCGAAATAAGTAAAATCGTATTGTAGGGACCCTAAAACGTGTTTATTCATTGAAAGCTCACTACCCAACTTTTTGACCAAAAACAATACCTCCGTTACCTAGAGGTAGGCGGGAGGTTACAATTACAATTATAAATGGTGAATTCTACCATGTTGAGATTGCGCCTCCACCAAAATCCAGTCGGTTAATGAGACAATATCATTTAACAAAATATAATTAATTTCTTAGTGGCGAAATCCGTGCGTGCAGGCTGCGCGTTACTTTTCGGTTCACGTTCCCAATTTCCCGGTGGAAATTAAAAGTGCGGCGTGTTCCTCTTCCCCGCCCCACCTCGTCTCGCCGCCATATTATATTCATATTTCAATATCAGTGGCGTGCGTGGCGGGGGGTAACGCCTGTCGCTGTCAATTCGAAACACAGCGAGCGTGCCATGATATACCGCAAATGATATTAGTGGAGCTAGGTTGAAATTGATCGTGGATCAGTTATAGAATTACTCGAATGTGCATTTTTTTAAGTCATTTAGATTGACATGTACTACATATTTAATTCTGTTTGTTAAATAAGTGATTTTATAATATATTAAGTTTAAATTACAATGGGGTCTTTCACCATTTTTTAAAATTTTTTTTTATGAAACTTTATCTATACTGAAGACTATCTACACTTTTAAAAAGTCTTAATTGTTATTCATTAAGCCACAATGATTTTTTTTTAAATGTTGTGACGTCATAGTAGAGGTGTTGCTGGATCTAAAACAGTAGAGATTGTAAATAATTGTAGTCATATATTTTTTTACTTATTTTATTATTATTATTACAATAAAATAGAACATTTATGTAACAAAAATTATTTAAATCTCTACTGTTTTAGATCTCTACTATGACGTCACAACATTTTTAAAAAATCATTGTGACTTATTGAATAACAATTAAGACTTTTTAAAAGTGTAGATAGTCTTCAATATAAAGTTTCATAAAAAAATATAAAAAAAAAAATAGTGAAAGACCCCATTCCTTCGATCCGAAATTGGGTAATTTCGACATTTTCAGAAATAAACCAAGTTGACAAACTTTACAACTGAAACTTAATTACTGCATTTTTGCACATTGTTGTTAAAATTATTTAAACGACGGATAACATAGAAATCATTTAAAATAGGACAACTATCGAACACCAATAAAAACTAACATATTTATGACAAAACGTTAACAGTTTATGCTTTTCAAAATAAATAGATTAGTGTACCTGATTTCTTTCAGTATTACGCAAGCGTAGCCGAATCTGGTATAAAACTCGAATAGAAAAATACAGCAGAGCGTATATTTCTATACTAGAATCTAGTATTACATTATACTAGGAATAGCTAGGAAATTCTCCAATGAAACTCAAACGGAAATCTAGAAGAAAAAAGTAAAATTATTTTTTGTTTACTACAGTAATTAAATAAATATTAAAAATAACTCGAAAATGGAAGAAATAGTATAATTCTCGTCTTTCTTGGGTCTTAACAAAAAAAATTGAAATCCTACCCTATTGTATGGTAATGTAACATGAATAAATAATTAAAGACAAAGTAGTAAGATACTAACGATATATAGAAATGAAATGCAAAAAAATCATAACAGAAACTACAAAATTAGACCAATATAGAAACAAAGATGAATAAACTTGAAATGAAAGAACTAAAACGGATAATAGATGAAAAATATCTACACTGGCTAGGAGTACCTCACGCAAATTTAGCTGTGAAAAATAACACGAAAAAAATCAAGGGAAAACCACTAAGAATATGAGATGATGTTTCAATTTCGAAATTAATAATTTTTTCGATATTTTTTAAATATGAACCATTTTATTTTGTAAAAATTCAGGAAAAAATGTCTAACTTTTAAATGTATGTATTCCACAAACGGATCAAGATAATTAAAATTTATTTTAATTATAATTTTCAGTATACCTAATTTAATTAGTTTTATTGTAATTTTTTACAATATTATGTTATAAAACATATATTTTATGAGCTGTAAAACTTGGCAAAAGAAGTACATATGGTAAAGATTCAATGATTCAAATATCGTTTAAACTACGAAACCACTATGTTCAAAGCCAAAAACGATAATTAATCATACAATAGTTATTTTCTATAACACTGTTTTGAAATCTATACATTCTACAACTAAAAACTGTATTGGAACAACTATCAATCCATACGCAGCGTATGGAATAATTTCAACGAATCAAACCGGACATTAACGCGATAATGAAGTATCTTGATTCAGTTACTATGGTTACATTTGTTTGTTTTATTTGAGTTTGACGTTTGTAATATTTTTATTTTTTGTATAATTTCCAAAATCTTGTTATAGAAAGTATAGTCTACAACATGTAACGGAATGGCATATCCCTCACTCGCAAACTTTTTGCTCGCGTGGAATATGTGCCATTCCATTACTTGTTGTAGAATATAATAGGTTTGTTCCAAGTGGTCATTTCTGACAAGTTTGTGACATGTTTGTGACAAATTTCAGTGCGCCTGCAAAAAATGTAAACAAGTTAAGTTTGAAACATAGACTGGAACGGCGAATGGAATGAAGCGTATGTGCATGCTCATTTTCTGTTTTGACAGCTAACCTAAAATATAAATATAAATAAAGAAATTCATACATTTTTCGCCACAAAAAAGAATTGAAGCTAATGTTTCAAAGTTAACTTGTTTACATTTTTCGCAGGCGCACTGAAATTTGTCACAAACATGTCACAAACTTGTCAGAAATAACCACTTGGAACAAACCTACTATTTTACTTCCCATAATAATTTAAGTAACATTTTCTTGTAATAATATTAGTATTAAATGAATTAATACTCAAACAAAAAAAAATAAGTTTATCGTGTTAATGAACTGCAATGTGATGGTGTTGTCTGTAGTGTATTATTTCTCTACCCCTGTTTAGGGTCTGGGGTTGTTGGTTGAATGTTGACAGATATAGGTCGAGTGTTTAAGCACATTTAAAGTGTCGGATAGCCCTCCACCGCCTAATCTGCGTTGTGTGTCGCGCTCATTTCTGTTTGCACTCACTGAGGGCGAAATAAATAACCAGCCCTGACATACACTCCTGCACTTAATCATTGTTTAATTAGCGTACACTAAGATGATCAAATGAGCTACAAACAAATAACTGAAACATCCAGTCTGTACGTCAAACATGTGTCAAGTGGCATTATCAAACATTCACATTAAGATTGCAACTCTGGCTGCAGGGGCGCGAGCGACAGTGTCATGGTGTCAAATGTCAAGTGCGTAAAGTGCGCGGTTAATTCCTGGCGACAGCAGCGCCGCGGGGTCGTTAGCGGCGGATTCATGAATAACACAACGTCATAAAGTTTACGTTCTGCCGCACGATTTTTACATCCGTCACTTGAGTCTTTGCTGTAGACGATGCTTCGCACTTCATGGCTCTCTTTATTATTCAACATTTCAGGCCGATAAAACAGAGTGCATGCGCCCTCCACAGGTTTATTTACCCTTTAAACTATGCTCCGTTAACGACCCACGCTGAGGGATGACACAGGTTGCTGATTTATTTATTCATTCAAAAACAGATTCAATTCTTTTATAGTAAAACTCATGTCAGATAATAGTATATTGTACAACGAGCATGGAATGGTACTCATTTCCTACGAGTATGAAATGGACATTCCATGCGAGTTGTACACTATACTTTTTCTACTACCACGATATTATTTCAAAATTATTAATTTAATTTAAATAATAAATTTGTCCCGCTTTCACCATTCCAATATTTGACAATTCTAAATAAGTATCCTAGCAATGGCACCTGTACTTAAATGAACTGACCTGTATTGAAATACTCACAAAACAAATTCATGTCGCACGATGCTTGCAATGTACCTCATATCCCTAGCAACAACAAACATACAATGAGCAGATTTCTCAGTGGTCGTAGAATATTAGTTATTTGTTTAAATAGGCACCAAAATACCAAAATTACAACAGAAGTTGCTGTCGAATTAAAAACATAATTTTTTTGCCGATTTGGAATTAATATTAATTTAGTGATTATTTTATATACGTATTTTGAAAGTTATCGCTGTCAAATTTGTTGACGGTTACTATGCGTTTGTTGAGCGATTGCTATGTAAAATTTTGTATAGCCGAGGCATAAAAGTAACACTTTACAGAGTGTTAGTAATCCGTAAAGTACCACCATGTCAATCGGCAAAAAAAAATTATTAATAATTGATTAGTAGAAAATGTCGTCATTGCGAAGGGTGCGAAGCAAATCCTTCCAGCGAAGGGTCGAACTTCTCGCACGCGGAAAATTAAACACGCACATTTACACGTGTACGCAGGGGTGCACGAGGGGACAGCGGCAGCGGTTGTCACTTGATTTGACGGGGGTGAAACACTCCGCACCCCTGCGTCGCTCTTTCATTCGCTCTGACATCGATGATTTCGACCATTTAAAAAGTTTAAATGCTCCAGATTAGCCGCCGCCCGTCGTGTAAACACCATTTTTATTCAACGATTTTTACACCCCAATTTTTTTCATTTTATTTTGATCGGCTCCAATCACTTTGCCGATTAACACGCTTTTAGTTTTGTTCTCTTTACACATTATATATTTGTTTGCCAAATTGTACATACATTTACCCATTTCTGGTTATGGCACCCAGCTTGGAGCAGCTCACGGATCTCGGAATATAGAACCAGTGTTGTTACTTATCTAGATAAATTCATCTAGGTAAATCATGTATATTAATAGTTATTTACTTTACAAGTGGGCAAAGTAAGGAATTACCCACGAGAGAAATTTTAGCACACGAAGCCGAAGGATGAGTGTGATAATTTTATCGAGTGGGTAATTGCACTTTGCCCACGTGTGAAGTATAACGTTTTATCCAACATCTCTTAATAAATTTAAAATTTATTAAAGAAATATTATTTGACAGTGACATGTGCTTTAAATTTTAAAATTAAAATGTCAATCGAAGTAGTTATCAAGGTGTGTGTTATTATTATTGTTATAAATAAAAAAATTCTCACTAGTGGCTTTTGTCAAAATTATACCCTCTAGTGGGTAATCTGTTACTTTGCTTATTTAAAATCGCCATAGTTATAGAGCATTTATTGAGAGTTGTTGAATAAACAATTTTTTATTATACCTACAGCGTTCGTAAACGCAAGATTAAAACACGCCGTGCTTTAAAGGTTGCTAAGCAACAACAAAAATAATTACTATTAATATCTGTCAAAACTGTAAACATAAACAACAAATGCTATCCAGTCTCCATGTAAACGATATACGTCAAACGTCACACGCACAAAATTAGGAAATGAATTAAAATCAAAATGTTGCTTTCCGGTGTTTTCCAGAGTATGATGCAGGTATAATAAAAAATAACGTATGACACACGTGTATAAGTGCTTTTAAAGCACTAGCGATGTTAAAAGCACTCTGCTTCGCGTCGTGCTCTTAAACTCGTCGTACGTGCTTTAAAAGCTTACTTATACACTTGTATCATAATATACTATTATCAGTTATCTTATTTAGATAATTTTTTACTTATTCATTTATTATCTTATCTAGATAATTTTTTTGATTAACTTTATCTATTTTGGGAGTATTATCTAGATGACATATTTTCTAAAATAATAACCAATATTAATTTTCTTCTATTTGCAACAATGAGGGAATATAAGGGAAATTATTCAAGATCATGTTTTGACGGCTTATGAGATGACAACTAACTGATAAACAGCGTAAATTGAAATATTTTATATTGAAATATTTTATTAATATCCAAACAATTTATAATACATAATGCATGATAAGGTCATTGGATTCCTGGATTGCAATCAATAACATAAAGAAAATATTTCATCCTCAACCTCAATTTTATTAATTTATTAATATTTAGATAACCAAATGTAGCATGCATTTTTAAATTCTGAATAATGAGAGTGCATGTTATTCTAATTTTAATTTTATTTTGTATTTTTCATTGTAGATTTAAGAAAATTATTTCTCAAATTTTTCATTATTTATATTGTGTTATAAATGTTTTATAGTACTGGTTTTATATTTGTGTCTTTATAAGCGACAGCCTCGACACTGATTATTACACTACACCAACTTTATGCCACGCGATTGGTAATTGTTATAAAATGTCATCAACAATCCAACAATGTCGCCTATTGTCTGCAATGCAGAGTAACCCTACTAGCAATTGAAGTAAAGGGAGTGATGATTAAGACGTTAAAAACTTTGAAATCACGCGCTTATAACCTTTCGTTTCAGTTTAATGATTTTATCGTCTTCCGATGTATTTATTCTGATTCCTTTAATAAATGAAGCAGCTAAAAATTCGAATTTCGCTTCTAGGAACCGCGAGCGACAAACAAAAGCCTTAATCGTGCGTCCATCACGTACAAGTGACTGTCGAAGTTTCTTTGAACGTCACGCGAGCTCCAGGTCACGTGACTGCTAATGGAGTCGTCTGGGTAAAGCCTCGTTCACAATGCAATCAAGTATTGTTCCATTGTGTTACAATAACATGAATAAATTATTCTAATACTGAAAATTCGTCCTATTTTGAATGTTATTTACTAAAAAAATATTCAACCTTTATAGATTAAGAAATTTGAATTCTATGGCTACAAAAATATAGAGTTCATAACGAAATTTACTCTTTATAGCGGCTAGTATCCCACAAGACTCTTGATCTTGTCTTGAAAACAAGACAAGACCAAGATAAAACCAAGACAAATGTATTTTATATTACCCAAGACAAGACAACGTCAATAATCAAGATTTCTTGTCATGAAATCTTGATATCTTAATAATAAATTTTTCAATTCCGCGTTTATGATTAAAATGTACAAAATTGATATATATATATATATATATATATATATATATATATATATATATATATTTGTCAATAAGGCGTGTAACGTGTCGGACTGTGGATCGTGAGATCCTCAGTTCGAATCCCACTGCCGACAGTTACAAATATAAATTTGCCCTTGTGGTTCCCCCTCCACTAACATCCTACCGAGATCTGCGTAAGCAGAGTGCCACACCCTTAATGGGTAAAAGGTGTGATGATATATTTATTTATTTATTTTAGGTTCGTTCCACAAATGTACACAGGTTTTAACACCATCTGGCGGTCTCAACATGAACCTCAAAATTTGTAAATATGCAACACAAGATTTTATAAATATGTGAAGTCAAGATTTATATATAAATTTTATGTCGCAAATATATTAAGTTGATACTTTATAAAATGTGTAATTTCTTATGTATAAATTGAAACTATTTATATATAATTTTAATTTTTCTCTAAATATATGGTCGAAATGCACATATATTTCAAAACTTAATTTATGCTGAAACATCTACGTAAGAAATATTTAACTAAAACTAAAAGGGAGGGGCAGTCGCTAACACTACACTCTTGAGAGGTCGGATTGGATAAAACTATAGAGAAAGTGGATTCCCCTAAAATGTCAAGAATCAAGAAATATCAAGAATTCTTGAAACAAGATAAGAAATACATTGTCAAGAAATGTTTAATTTCTTGTCTTGAAAATCCAGCCCAAGACAATAAATTATATAGCGACGAAATGTATTTGAAAAGACTATGTGTGTAAAATACAATAGTTATGTCATAAACATTGAAAGCGTAGCAGGATAGTGTAACTACCCCCAGAGTAGAACTAAGGGGTGTCGTCGCGATTTGCAGCACCCACGCGCGCTAATATCGATGTTATCAGGGCTGATGGATTGTTGGCGTGAGGATGCCCCTCCTCGCCCCTCATCACGATGTAAACAACTTGCTACTTTTCTAATAATACTTAACTTTGTTCCATTCATCTGATAGCGAGGAACACGCACGTCTCTCTTTTACACTCACAAACTTGTAAGGGATGAAGAGCGAGATAGCCTTTGATGTTATTAAGTTATAAAAGCACGCATTAATTATGTTGACGTGCGCGAATTTACGACTTTTTCGATTTGGAAGACGCCGGTGGTCAAGCATGAGAAGCATTTGTTGTATTTATATTCAAATTAACAGATAATTTTTTTATTTAGGACAATAACTACAGTAATAAGTAGAGAGCGGATTATATGCAAAGTGCATTAATTATAATATTTGCATATCTTTAAATAAAATCAATTTTCTGGACGAATTACATTGATTAGAATTAATTAATGCTAATTACTAATTGCATATATTGCATATTTGGGCATTCTTATGCATATTTTTACAAAAGTTGCATATAATTGCATATTTCAATATTTTTAAAACCTTGTCTAGTGATAAACAATCTGAAATTTCTGGTAATGCACATTGATAATTCCCAAATATTGGAGGAGGAAAAAGAAATAAACAATACGCAAATACACAAACCAATGACTCTAATATTTCTAGGGAAATCCCTGTAACGGTAACGATAGGTATTCATTGTATACACGAATGCTGGTAAAAGTGGGTATAATGAATATAAGACCGAGAATTCTCAACTATATATATCTTTTACTTATGTTTCACTTTTTTTTTATAA
The DNA here is from genome assembly GCA_963942605.1 of Poecilus cupreus. Classification (NCBI taxonomy): domain Eukaryota; kingdom Metazoa; phylum Arthropoda; class Insecta; order Coleoptera; family Carabidae; genus Poecilus; species Poecilus cupreus. The sequence continues at coordinate 12,878,365 of OZ012727.1, forward strand.
AATTTTGAATAATTTGTTAATGTAATTATGTAAATATATCTGAATCTTATAATACCAAGTTTCTGGACTTAGTTTATATGTATATTAGTAGTATATTTGTTTATTGTGAATCAGGATTAAGACTGTATTGTGCAATAAAATTCATAATGCATTCATTTATACTTTTTATCAAATAATTTAAGATTTTTTTGCTGCATATATTGTCATAGTGAGTGCATATTTCCCAAAAAATCAGTGCGTATAATATATGCACATAATTCAGTTTTTTTCGTGCATATAATCCGTTCTCTAATAATAAGAATATATAACTATGTTAATTTGAATAAAAATACAAGTTATGGGCCCAGACGATGAGAAATTCTGTGTCACTCGGTTTGATGGCACAAATTTTAGTAATTGGAAATGTAGTATGGAAACACTATTGAATAAACATGATTTGTTGAAATATATACAGAAAGATTATAGTAAATGATCCCAGGTTTTATTATTTTAAACACAAGTACAAATGCAATTAAGGAAGAAAAAAAGATTAAATTGGAAATTGCTAAAAAGAATAATCGAAAATGTAAATCTATAATTATGCAGCGCACAGTCTTGTTGAATCTATGTTATTTATTTATTTATACATTTTATCTCTTTGACTTTAACTTCCATCTAAATTTCACCATTTTAACGTGTTATTGCATATTTTTTAACCTCTTGTTTTGTTTTTTGGTGCATCAGGCACTGATGAAGGGGTAATATATTTCTAAACGTTTTTATATCATTTTATTATCAAAGGTAAATAATAAATAAATTCAACAATATAGTATTATAGTACTTAAGAGTCTGTGAAGTAAAATTTTGGCATAAGAGTCTGTAAAGTTTAACTTTTGCTAACTTCGCGTACTTTAGTACAGATTAATTATTATAGATTATTATATTAATCTATACATTTTTTCGAAGGACAAGAATATCGTTAAATTAATTTTTTACTGTGGCTATTTTTGTCAAACTTAACCGAAATCCTCTTATACTTTAAATCTCGAGTTCCCAATGATGAACCACAAAATTGAACAAACTGTAAATTATTTACAATTGATGATGTTGATAAATCTTTTAAGCAGAGTTCATGTTATAGGGTGGATAGTAAAAATGTTTAAAAAGAGGTCGCTGATAGCATCACACAAAATGAAGAGTAAGTTAAACGTAAACGAAAAGTTGAAATGTAAACAGAGAAATAGCGGGGTGCATTTAAACCGTAAACCGGATGGCGAATTTACGATAAGAGCAGTTTATGTCTCGTCTTATTGGAGAGCGATATTAAAATTTTTATTAGACAAAACTGGGAAATTTCTCTACATACTGTAATAACACTCTTATCTGCGACTTGCGCGCTTTCAACAAACAACACAGCGAGCGGTATAACATATTACATTCACAAATTTTAAATTAATCCTGTTTTGTAGGTAGATTTAAATGGTATCTCTGATAACACTAAAACACAACTGAACTCCTGGACAAATTAACGTATCACTACAAAAATTTCCAATAATTTCATAATTTAATTGTTTTACTATTTGAATAAAGGAGGTAAATAAGTTCGTGGTAACGCATCTGCTGTCTTAAAGCATTCATAGTGACAAATTCATGTTTATATCACGAGAAACGGAAAATATGAAAGTAATTATGATAACATTGGTATTTTATGCATCCAAAATCATAGAAAATGCTGTTTAAAGGCTAGAAATCGGTCTGAGATCTCAAATATAGTTCTATATCATAAATAGTGAACTTGTATGACTGCAGATGTCAGGTTAGTCGAATTTATGAAGTTAGTTTCAGTCAATTCTACCAATACAAAAAACTAAGGCACTAGAATATATGAGTATTCTCATCCGCCATTTTGGGTCCAAGTGTCATAAATAAAACAAAGTATTGGAATCCAGTTACTTTAATTCTTTTCTGTCAAATTTCAAGTTGAAATTGATTAATAATTGTGATATATCATTCCTTCAATTATTGTATTCCATATCTAAAAGGTAACAGGTAAGTGTACAGAATACTTTATAATAATATATTACCGTATGATTTGTGTAGTAGGATTTTACAGGATTTCAATAAATATGTTTTCAAATTTGACAGATACAAATATTAAATGTAACTGGATTCCAATAACTTGTTTTATTTATGACATCTGGACCCAAAATGGCGGACGAGAATACCTACATTCTTCTAGAGCTCTACAAAAAACTAATAACATATAACTCAATTGTTTATACTAGAAATAAATAAAAAATATATGTCGTGTTTCAGAAACTTATTGAAAATACCAATTTTCAGCTTTGACTGAAAATTTTTCAGCTTTACGAACATTAAACGTCAAAATTTTAATTTGTTAACATCCATATGCAGTTAGCAACTAGTACGAAAAAATCGAACAGAACGCGCTTTTTCATCATAGCTTTTATTAAATTTTTTCGTCCAAGTTGGTATTGTCCACGATCCGAGTTTTTGATTCGAGAACTGTATCCGAGATCTCGGGCCGATTTCTATCACCGTGGATACAGGCCTTTAGAACATTCATGCAAACAAATTCATGTCATAAATAAGGGCAAATAAGACAGTAATCATGATCACATTGGTATTTCATACATTTAAAATCATAGAAAATGCTGTTAGCTGTTAGCATTCATGGTGATAAATTCTTGTCTACACCCCTTTATGAAGACTTAGATTAGATTGTAGCTGTTGTAGAATATTTTATATTGTATTGTAGTTAATGTTAGTGGGATTGTTGAGCGGTAAACATCCAAATTCTGAATTGTAAATTATTAGTTAGGCAAAGTTAGTAAGTTTTCTTTAGCAAATATTTCCTTACAAGACCACCGGAAAGGAAATTGATAAATATTTCTAACTGCAGCTTTCTGTAGCATAAAAATTCTAGCAGCTTCATGACTACCACCCCAAAAATTATGCCGTATAAGATTCAATAAAATTTTGCTAAGTAAAAGATTTTAGCAGTATGAGGACCTGTTAAAATACTTATTCTTTTTATTAGATAACAAAGTAAATAAATAAATCTTCTTATTGTGTAGTAAATATTGCAGTTATTAATAATTTATACTAAACCATTATGGTATTAACAAAGCTAATGAATAATATATGAGCTGTTTATATTTCCTTACATGAATAATAAATATTGTAAACATGTTAAAAGTATAAACACGTCGATGTATCTACAATCCAATAATACTAGTGTCATGTCCTGCACGTACGTCAGCCCAGTTTAGTGGTTAGTTAGCAGCGAACTTCACTTCCTTTGATGCGAAACCGTCTGTTTACGTTGTACCCGCCTCTGCTGATGATTCCACAAACACTACCTGGGTTACAAGTCCAGGTTCCGCGTACATCTGGCTCAGATTCACCTACACTTCGCAATTAATCACATACACATATAATTACCTTGTTCCACACCCACCACTCCCACATTCACTGATATTTGATCTCAATTAAGCGGCGACATCACGAACTGTCCAACGTTATGTTGTGTTAACGTTCAGTTACGTCTTTGCGTCAAAGGGCTCTAATCACACTGTCAGCACTGTTTGTTTGCCGCAAAATATTCAATTCAATCTAGAAAAATAAATGTTTAATTAGGCAATGTTGATCATGAGATACTCAACGGGATCTTCCACCTGGAAGAAATGTAATCAATGAGGTTTATTGCTTTTCACTAAAAAATTGTTAGTATGAATGCTCTAAATCTGCATTTAAAAAAATAATTAAGTGTTCGATTAATCAACTAATCGATTATTATTTCCAGCCTTAACTCCCACTGACACATACACGTACTGACTTACGCAAAACAGTATTAATGCAAAGTTGTTAATCCGGCACTGCAACTTTGGAAATGTACGCGCAAAAATAAATTAATTGTAAAAAACAACATTTGAATCTTTGTTAACCACTAGAAATAAAATAGTAACATCTGCTCCCAAAGCTTAACCTGAAAATCCAATACTTAATTACATCTTACAAATAATATTATTTCTGGATCTGCTGCAACTTCTCCACATGCTAGCGTAGCCAGCAGGTTCTATTTCCTATTAAAATAGATGGTCAAACCAAATGAAATATAGGAAGCTTGAGATTAGCTCACCATTTGGAAGTTTTAGTGAGAGCCTGCGAGTGTATTTCATCTGCACACAGTGTACAGTACAGTCCTTGTCCGTGAAATAAAAAGCTCGTTTGGCGTCCGCTCACGAAGGCTGGAAGCGTCGCCAGGTGTTATCTGCGCGAGATGTACCCTGGCCTGTGATTGCGTCTATCTCGTCTCGACGAAGGCTTATTATTTCCCTCCGCGCGGCACGCACCACTCTTATGTACCTGATTCCCTCGAACTGCGATTCGGTGATTTGATACGAGTCACTTCACCCTGCAGCGACGGACTGAGATTTATTTAACGGAGGTTTTCCTTATAGAAAAAAATCTGATGTGGCAGCACATAAACTCCCGCCCAATACAACTCTTAAACGGTACAAAATAGTATTTGATTATACAGAAACATACCTTCTTATTTGTTTATTTTCTATTTATATTTGAGAATTTTAATTTTCTTTCGTATATTTATTTAATTTTTTGACATATATTTCACTAAGAAAACAGCTTCACAATCACAATGACATGTGTCACATTTCGTAAAAAAATTGAAAATTTTTAAATGTTTCCATGGTGTACTAGAAATGTAAGATTTGTGAAATCTAATTTTTTTATATTTAATTATCTCTAAATCTAATGAAAATTAATAAAATTAGTGTAATCAAAACACATGTAAAATTAAATATTTTTCAACTTTCAAGATAACATAAATTACTGAAAAAGGAAAGTTAACCGTGTTTTTCACGAAAAACTGTTAAGGGCTTCAAGTAAACTGCTACTTCCGGTTGACCAATTTTATCCAAAATCTAATCAGCTCTTCATTTAAATATAAGAAGCAAAAATTCCCTAAATTGTATTTTTTTTGTGTTATAGTATTTGAGTTATGCGAGACGAAAAATTTGCCACACACCACACACACACACACACACACACACACACACTCTCTCTCTCTCTCTCTCACACACACACACACACACACACACACACACACACACTCACTCACATACACACACACACACACACACACACACACACACACACACACACACACACACACACACACACACACACATACATACTTCATACATACAGACATCATCGCGAAAATAGTAAAATCGTATTGTAGGGACCCTAAAACGTGCTTATTCATTGAAAACTCACTACCCTATTTTTTGACCAAAAACAATACCTCCCTTACCTAGAGGAAGGCGGGAAGTAAAAATGAAAATTGGTGTGTATAAAAATGATTTTCATTTAGTCCGGAATATATTGAATACATTTTAGTTGGCACTAGTAAGGTTTAAATCAAAGACGTTATAGATAGATGGACAAAAATTGAACACTAGTTCCTGGCTGGAATGAAAGAGACAGAGACTTGTCTATTCTACGTATGTCTTTCTCCATTGGTTAGTTTCAAACTTTAGTGGTTATAATGATCAATTTTTTTTATTTGTACATACATAAATAACATCATGCTATGTCCCACTTAGTGGGGTAGCATAAACCCAGAAACACAGTCAACCAACAATCAATCTCCTCCAAACATTCCACCACTTTCGCCTCGTCCACATTCAAACATGCTCGTTTATTCTTCACACTCGGAATCATTCGTTCACGCAACAAACCATCAATCATACCCAACCAGTTATTCCTCGGACGCCCACGCAATCGTTCACCCACATATATTAGTTTCACCAACCTTTCATTCGACATTCGCTCAACATGTCCAAACCACCTCAACTGACTCACTCCCACTTTCTTAACAACATTCTTGTCAATCTCACACTCATCATACACCAATATATTACGTAAACGATCACGTCTCGTTTACCCACATACACTGTTTATATTTTACCAGCCTCAACTGACTTATATAACTACTTAACGTCGTGTTTACAGTGCGTTTATAGTTCTACAACTCTACAAGAAAAGCGAAATAGCAATGCTTGTTTCTGAATTGATAGTGTGTATAATAATTTGTTCCTGTTTTTCTACTATCGCAAAGCAAAGGCCGGAATTCCACCGGTTTCAATGACCGAATGTTTTACTTGCATTAGCAATGTTGCTGATGGTCAGTCACCAGTCAACTGGAAGAAACCGCCAGCTTAAACCTTCGAGTCAATCACGCCCATCTATGACCATTTAGCAGAGCTACGAATTATAATTATTTTTTTATAATTCAAGTTGTATAGTGCGGGACACGAACCCGCAATGGCTGTGATACAATATGCTTAATAATTATAAATCATTCCGTTATTGACCTCATTGGACTTTGCGACTTCGTATCGCGGTCTTCAAGGAAGATTTTCTCGGAGGATATACAAGAAGTACCAGTATGAAGGTAGAGAATATCCTAAATGTATGCTGTATTAATTATAACAGGTCACTTAGCTCAATAGTAGTCTCCAGAGCAGTGTAAATAGTTTGCACTATAAAACTTTAACCTAGTGACCTAGTTCGCGCGTGCGTGCTGTTGATGTTAAGAGTGAATCTTCGCGCAAGTTCCAGCGATACAGGAAGCCATCCCGCCCTCACTGCCCCGCCGGCAATGCGCACACGTAAATTTCCAATTAGATAAGGCTAATTAGCAGTAATCACCGGAAGTACGAATACACCCGACTATGTTTTGCTGCCAATCGATATTTTGTATACCCCACATTTAGAATTACTTCATTTGTACATCTCCTGTGGCTTCTTCACTAAAAGTTTCGAACTTCTACTTTCATTTGAAACCATTTTTGCAGATGATTCCATCTTTGAAATACTGGATGTAACAGAAATTAGTTTTAATCCCTCATAGGACTCGTCGAGACCGACAATATTTCTTAAACTTAATAACGTTTTTCACATGCTAGGAAACACCTCCGTTCTTCTCGTGAAATAGTGAGGAAATGTGTTTTTTTTTTACTAGACAGGAAAATATAGAGGTATATATACCTACCCTTAATGCAACCGTTGTTTATCAATTAATGACCTTTGTTACTGTTGCTCATGAAATAATATTGACAGGTCGTTGAAATAATATTATTCATTCGTTGTAAAATTCAAATCTTCAAAAGAATATAATCAAAATGACTCAAGTAAGTTTTTCCACATAAATATCCTAAGACACTAGTTTTCTCATGTTTTATACTTTTATTTTCTTTTCAACCTTAAACTGTAACTAAATTAGTTTTAAAATGTTCTGTTAAATGTCAAATTACTTCAAAATTTTATTACAACAGTACGTAGCCTAGTGATGGTTGCTAAACAATAGTTATTTACTTTACAAGTGGACAAAGTAAGGAATTACCCACGAGAGAAATTTTAGCTCACGAAGCCGAAGGCGAGTTTACATTTGTCTCTTCTCGACGGGGAATTAATCTGCTGTTATATTGTTACGACTGCCTCTAAATACCACCCCCGAGTTTTTCACTCACCCATGGCCGCCCTGTCGGTCAGGTACTTGCTATTATTAAAACTAGCGTCACTATAATTAAAAAGGAGAAAATTTAATTTTTTTACTGTTTTCAGGCGAGCTTGCATGTTATAAAGGTGCTTTCACCTGCAATATTCGTCAATTCTGCAAGCAACTAAGTGTATCACACATTTAATTATTTTCCAAATTACTACCTGATGTGATATGATATTGACAATAGTTGACGTATATTGTTTATAGTTTATTAGTTTATCTAAATAAAAAAGTTCATATAGACTGGGTGAAATCTTTTTCATTTCAGAGATATCAACAAAACACTCAAAATATTTCAAAATACAATAGTTATTTACTTTACAAGTGGGCAAAGTAAGGAATTACCCACAAGAGAAATTTTAGCTCGCGAAGCCGAAGGCTGAGTGAGATAATTTTATCGAGTGGGTAATTCCACTTTGCCCACGTGTGAAGTATAACGTTTTATCCAATACTTCTTAATAAATGAAAAATTTATTAAAGAAATATTATTTGACAGTGACATATGCTTTGAATTTTTAAATTAAAATGTCAATCGAAGTAGTTACCAAAGTGTTGTGTGTTATTATTATTGTTATAAATAAAAAAATACTCACTAGTGGCTTTCCTCAAAATTATACCCACTAGTGGATAATCTGTTACTTTGCCTGTTTAAAATCGCCATAGTTTTAGAGTATTTATTGAGAGGTGTTGGATAAACATTTTTTTGTATTTGTTAGAGCAAAAATTCTATTTATAATTTCAAAACAAATATTTGACAAAATATTGTAGATATGGTATAGTACTCTATTCACATTCCAATGAGTAATAGCATATATTACATGCTCATTGAATAATTTACTATTATCTACTTATATTATTTAAGGAAATGCAACTCAAAAAATAGAAGATTTTATAAAAGAAGAAGAAAATATTGTTGCGGTTGACGAGTTCCATAACGGATTAAGTAATATACTTATGCATGTAACATCCTATATATTGAATTGATTTTATTGTGTCTTGTTCTCTTTCACCAATATTTAATCAGCTCTGCGCATTGTCATGAAACTTTCAATTATGAATTTTCATAACTATCTTTTCTTATTCATAATTCATTTGGCATTGGCATACTGACGCACAGATCATATTGAAAGCCCTATAAGATTCTAGTTCTATTAATATATAGTTTAGCAAAGAAATGTATTGGTGTTTTAAGTCTTATATTGAACACATAAGATTTTTTTCCATTGTTGTGTGTAAATTTGAGCGAATAATTTAGAAGGTGGGGTGTTCCAGTATATCAAATTCTTGAGTCAATCAATCTAGGCGGGCGAGTCTCCGGCGTAACTTGTGCGACTTGTACAATGATCGAACGCAGGGTCGACTCGTGAGGGGTGAGCCTCTCGGCTCTCGGGGGCTGAATATCAATTACGCGTGGGAATATAAAAGCGGCAGCGTTTCTGTGACGCGACTCGAACCAATACTCACTCTTTTGTGCCGTAAATTACAATTAACTGAAAAAGTCATTTATCATAATGGAATTTTGTATTGTAAGACAGAGAGGTGCGAGGTGGAGGTGCGTTGCCGTCTCTCTCGCACCCTATACCGTGTGCGCCGCCGTGCTATGAATTATAATTAGCAGCGAAACGTGATATATGGTGAAATGATACACTTCTCATCTGGCGCGGGCCATACTTATTTCCGGCATTGTACACGTGTTGGTAGCGTCACACGGCGCTAAATTATCACCGATAAACATTCTGTACACACGCCCGCCTAGCAGAGTATGACTGAGGGGAGTTTGGTGCCAGAAGATGAGCGGAAGTACCTCGGGGGACTTGAGAATTACTGAAGTTTTTTGAGGCCCGGGTGACATGTGACTAAATGATATTTGTACCAAGGTCTTACCATGGAAATTCAATTATTCTGAAGCTTGCGAAAAATTCTTTCTGTATTAATTTACTCTAAAAAGATAATTACCCATTGTCATATACCGTGTGTCTGTCTTAAAAGTGTACATAGCAGATTAACTTGGGATATCAGTTTTTTGCGAGCTGTTGCTCGGTGTTTCAAAAATTATGAACTCTGTAAAATCGTGGTTACCGCAAACGTCAATGAAGTTTACAGTTTAAGAGGCCAGAAAATACTTTATCTACGTCCAGGAGTTAAATGTCACTTAACCCACTCATTGTGCGTGGGTTAACTGGTTCATTAGCGCACTTGTTTTTATTAATGATCTATTTATTATAAATGTTGATAATACAATCTTTGCAATTCTTTAAGTTAATTATTATTTAAATAATTAATAATTTATGTAGCTTGTTCTTCTTTATCTGCCGAAACACTTTCTAAATCACTTATTATTAGGAAATACTTCAAAAATTTATGAAAAACAAATTCCTTAATTTTTACAGCAACTACTTCGATTAATTTTCTACTTGTTAAAAAATTAAGTCAAATTATTTAAATTTTTTAACTTTGAACACGTAGATAATAGTTATTTACTTTACAAGTGGGTAATTACACTTTGCCCACGTGTGAAGTATAACGGTTTATCCAACAACTCTTAATAAATACAAAATTTATTAAAGAAATATTATTTGACAGTGACATATGCTTTTATTTTTGAAATTAAAATATCAATAGTGGTTACCATGGTGTTGTGTGTTATTATTATACTCACTAGTGGATTTTCTCCAAAATATAACCAGTTGTGGGTAATCTGTTATTTTCTTTGTTTAAAATCGCCATAGTTATAGAGCATTTATTGAGAGGTGTTGGATAATAGTATATTCTACAACAAGTAATGGAATGGCACATATTCCACGCGAGCAAAAAGTTTGTAGCCCGAGCCAAAGGCGAGGGCTACGGTTTGCGAGACTATAATTTCTATAAAAAGGTTTTGGAAATTATACAAAAATACAAATATAAAACTGTTGAAAATGTCAAACTCAAATAAATCAAATTAAAACAAACAGACGTAACCATAGTAACTAAATCAAGATACTTCATATGTCGCGCTAATAAGCGGTTCTGATTCGTCGAAAATATTCCATACGCCGCGTATGGAATGTTAGTGATTCCATAACAATTGTTAGTAGTGGAATGCCCAGTTTCCAAAACAGTGTTATAGAAAATATTTTATCCAACACCTCTCAATAAATGCCCTATAACTATGGCGATTTTAAACAAGCAAAGTAACAGATTACCCACTAGTGGGTATAATTTTGAGAAAATCCACTAGTGAGTATTTTTTATTTATAACAATAATAATAACACACAACACCTTAGTAACCACTTTGATTGACATATTAATTTCAAAAATTTAAAGCATATGTCACTGTCAAATAACATTTCTTTAATAAATTTTGCATTTATTAAGAGATGTTGGATAAAACGTTATACTTCACACGTGGGCAAAGTGGAATTACCCTCTCGATAAAATTATCACATTCTGCCTCCGGCTTCGTGTGCTAAAATTTCTCTCGTGGGTAATTCCTTACTTTGCCCACTTGTAAAGTAAATAACTATTATCTAATTCCGTTTTGTAAAATTGAATTTTACCTAATCTTCTGACGTTATGAAATGTCACTTTTTACATAATTTCTATGAAATGAGTTTAGCCGTGTAGATGCCTACTTTAATAATAAATAAAATAATTTGTTGCTTGTCAAATATTGACAATGAATAATTTGGAAGGTAGAGGAATGAAATTACGGAATTAGATAAAATATTGTACGTAATACGTTATGGAAAACGATATTGTTTAACTCGCGTAATTTGCAAAACTCGCTATGCTCGTTTTGGCAAACTTACAGCTCGTTAAACAATATCGCTCTTTTCATAACTGATTACGTAAATAACTATTACAATACATGTGTGATAATGCATTATTAATATACTTACGTGATTACACAACTCGGCTATTGCCTCGATGTGCAAATTCCACATGCGTATCTTAATAATGCTCTTATCCCACTTATATCGTAAATATCTATTACAATTTAGTTGTAATTGGGTTCCGCAAATTAATTTTTAAACGTCAAATAGCTTCAAAGAAATCAAAACAAAACAGCTATAGGTGACTACATTTATTTTCGATAAAAATTTAATAAATCGGAAAATTTTCAAAACTTTAAAATTAATTTACTGGGTCAAATTACTACTAAATTATAATGTATATTACATCGGTTGATTCAGAAAAATGATATCTTTCGATTGGTACTACAATCATTGTTGTCTGGTAGAACACCGAGCAACAGCACGGAAAAAATTGATTTTCCATGTTAATGCCCTATGTACACCTTTAAGACAGACACACGGTATATAAGACAAAGTATATGTTCAAACTTGACATGGTTTAAGAATAAGTTTATGTAACAAGTCCGGGTTACAGAACATAGTTAGGGTACTGCTGGTTTAGTGTGTCTACACACACCCCCACATATACAGAGAGAAACACGAGCGTGCTAATTGAAACCACGACAGTGCGAACTGTTCCCGAGCCCCGCTAATTTACTGTTTTATTTTACGCGCGCGCGACGTTTACAGCCGCGCTGCACTGATACCTACACAGACCTTCACAAACTGTTTTATTCATTCATACATTTGTTTAATTTGTATATGGATGTGTTGTTACGAAAGGCATTGAATGGAACGGACGGTGTACGTATTGGCGGACGTATAGTGCTTGCGTTAGCTTATGTGGATGATGTGTTGGGTGAAATTGAGGAGCAATTGAGAAGAATGATTTTGAGCATACATGAAGTAGGGAAAGGTTTAAATCTGTTGTTGAATGTCAATAAATGTAAAGTGTTGGTGTTTGAGAAGAATGATTTGGTGACTGATTGTAATGTTTCAGTGAATGGTGTGAGACTGGAACAAGCGAATGAATTTGTATATTTGGGTAGTATGTTCTCGAGGGATGGACGTATTGACCTGGAGATTGGAAGGCGAGTGTCTGCAGGGTGCAAGGTGCTCTGGGTACATTTGCTCGAAACGTGAATATATCTAGAGATGCTCGACTGAGTGTTTATAATGGTGTGTTAGTGCCTCTGAATGTTAGGTGTGGATGAAGAAGCATGAACGACATATAACTGCTGTAGAAATGAGATATTTGAGAGGAGTGTGTGGGTATACGGGACGTGATCGTATCCGGAATACATTGGGTGTATGGTGAGTGTGAGATTGAGAAGAATGTTGTTAAGAAAGTGTGAGTGAGTCAATTTAGGTGATTTGGACATCTCAAAAGGTTGGTGAAACTAATATATGTGGGTGAACGATTGCGAGGGCGTCCGAGGAATAACTGGTTGGGTATGATTGATGGTTTATTGCGTGAACGAATGATTGCGAGTGTGAAGAATAAACGAGCATGTATGAATCGCACTATGAATGTGGACGAAGCGAGAGTATACATTCCTTATTTTTATTGTAAATTTACCACGAGCGGCACATAATTATAAAGACATATAAATTAATATATTATAACAAATTTACATTTCATCCTTAAAATCTGAATAGTCTCCTATTAATTTTCCAACATTAATTTAAAAACTCTGAGAAAGTCCATGGTCATCATTAATCCGCAAATAATACACAGTGTTGCCACAATAATGTAGTAGAGCGATGAAGTGCTGATTTCAAAGAAAAGTACCACCCCCATGATGATGTTCAGAGTGCCGACGCCTGCATTGAGACTCAGCTCCAAGGCCCGGTTCTGGACCTCGAATACGATGGCCAGGATAAGAACTGAGCAGGTGATCATGCTGTTGGGGATGGCCACCGCCAGGGCGATCACCGTGGAGCGAGTTGATTCGTAGTGCCAGGTGAAGAAAGCTGAGTAGATCACGGTCCCCACTAACGACAGCAACTGCAATTTAACATAGTATTAATTTATCATCACACCATTTACCGAATTGACCATCGTTAATCATCTATTTTATTTTGTGAAAAAGTGTAAAAATGGTCATTTCTGAGGTCTCGGCGTTTTACCACAACGCATCAAAATGTGCTAGCTTTTTTTCGATCCACCCTAATACACTGCTCAAAAATAAATTCGAGCCAATTAGCCGAACCAAGAAAATGACTGTTTTTAAAATGTGGGGCATTTCTTTCAGGGACATGTTAAACAAAATCTGGAAATTCCGTTTGGAGATACATTCCTCCTCTACGTTCTCCACAAATCCCGAAGAGATCGCTCCCCCCGACCCCCTGAAAAATCGCTTTATGTGATGTGATGTCTGAGCAATGAAAAATTTCAAAGTTTGAAGGCTTGTAGCTCCAAAAAATCCTGTCTTAAGAGGGTTGTTCAACTCGATTGTCACAAAGCCCTGTCAATTTCCTTTTCAGAGCTGAAAATTTCGTCCTCATCGGTGAAGAATTGAGTGAGTGATCGCGTTTCAAAGGAACATACACACATCCACAAATACTCATCCACGAGCACGCTCCCGCAGCCACACACACGCACAAAAGAAAGAAATGCACATGCAAATGCACACATGCACATGCAAATGCACGCATGCACATTCACACACACACACATGCACACGCATTTACGCATCGTATCCGATGATTTTTCGAAAAAAGCCCTAAAACCAGGGGTTCCTTTGAAACGCGATCACTCACTCAATTCTTCACCGATGAGGACGAAATTTTCAGCTCTGAAAAGGAAATTGATAGGGCTTTGTGACACATTTTCTTGGTTCGGCCAAGTGGCTCGAATTTATTTTTGAGCAGTGTATATATAAAACTCAATTTGGAAGTATACTAATAACACTTGACACATGTTTAACATAAGGATTTTTTTTCGCGCAACACAAAATTGCCTAATACTGTTTCAATGTTTTAATTTTGCATGTTACGATGGGTGATATATACGTTCGAAAAACATTGTTTTTTCTCTGAGTGTATTGATATAGGAAAATGCGATCTATTATTAAATGCGGATCTCGGGCTAGATTTGCCAATGTTTCGACAAAAAGTTACTCGAAAGTAAGCGTTGTTTTCATAGGGGATTGTATTTGTATGGTACAACTTAATGTGTTGTGTAAGAGTTCGTTTCCATGTATTTAACGATAGCGTTCTAATATCGGTGGATGCTATATAATCCGTGAGCCAGCTGTAAAAATAGCGACTCATTTGACCAAAATATTCTGTAAGTTTTATGGAATCTACCTATTTAGGTACATCGAAAAATGCAAGTCTGCCATGCAGATCTGGGTGGAGTTCAAAATGGCGTCCATTAAAAAAGGAAAGTAAAGGAAGGAATATTGAATCATGTGACCACAATGTTCTTTTTATTACATGATACTAGACGAAAATACAAATCAAAAGACACCAGTCTGTCACTCGTATGTGGCCGGGTTGCCTCAGCAGACGAATTTCAAAATTTAAAATTTGTTGCTCGAAATTTGACTTAAATGACCAAAATTTTCTTTTTTATTTCATGATACCAGAAGAAACGACACCAGTCTGCCACTCGTACATGGTCGAGTAGTCCTGGCAGACGAAATTCAAAATTTAAAATTTATGGCCCGAAATTTCACTTAAATGACCAAAATTTTCAGCAGGTTTTCGGCCCTTTTGTGACACTTTTGTAAAGTGCGCAATCTGAAGCTCTGCGTTCACACTCTCTACACCGCGCTCGCCACCACCTCTATCTAGGTCATACCACGAAGTATGGATATACCCATACACAATATAGATAGTTTTTTAAATATTAAAGTATCACAAAACCTTAATTTTGATCATTATGGCGGCGTTCATTGGGAACACACCGTGGCGGGTTATATAGAAATCAGTGTTGGATACGTTTGTAACAGTGCAAGTAATTTTCTGTAAATATTGCTTGTATTCATCTCTAACACTTTTCAGGTTATTTGAATTTGACATATAATTACATATACTAATATTGCCAATGTAAACGTTTGGACAATTTCTGTATTACAATACCACTACCACTCCACATTAAGTTTTACTAGAGCTCTAGAAGAATGTAGGTATTCTCGTCTGCCATTTTGGGTCCAGATGTCATAAATAAAACAATTTATTGGAATCCAGTTACTTTGAAAAGAAAAACAATTTTAATTTGTATCTGTCTTTGAAGTTGATATTTATTAATATTATTGTGATATGTCATTCCTTCAAATATTGTATTATATCTTTACAGGTAAGTGTTTTAAAATGTGCGCAAAATTTTATTTTGTGCAGTTTTTATATTCAGCCAGAAAATATATTTCGTGAAATTCTGTAAAATCAAAATCCAACTACACAAATCATACGGTAATATATTATTAGAAAGTATTCTGTACACTTACCTGTTACCTTTTAGATATGGAATACAATAATTGAAGGAATGATATATCACAATTATTAATCAATATCAACTTCAAATTTGACATAAGAGAATTAAAGTAACTGGATTCCAATAATTTGTTTTACTTATGACACTTGGACCCAAAATGGCGAACGAGAATACTCATATATTCTAGTACCTTAGTTTTACCATACAAATACAATCCCTTATGAAACGTTATAATTAAGGTAAGCTGAATTAATCAGTCACAACTGTCAATTGACACAAGCATTAACTTACAACTTTTGCAGGCGTATAAATATTTCAGTAATCTGTATTTATTCAAATTAATAATGGAGGATAATCTAAAAATGATTACGTACGAACTCGATAACTTTAAAATAGAAGCAGGGTCGTGTATAGACGTCTTCCAAATTTGGCATTATCCCCGTAAATATTTTGACAAACTAGCAATGCGTCAAATGCGTCACAAATGTCGCTAACCAGTTCTTTGACATAATCCAACAATATTTGTTTTACACAGCAAGAGTAGATGCTGTGAAAACCAAACCTGTACAGCTGCAATGTTTATCCGTTATAATTGAATCGAATCAACATGGCGTTAATTAGCGGATTCACTTAACCGCGGCGGTTGTGATTTCAGTTGGAGGTTCCGGAAAAACAGCTGCTGTAATTAATGTATAGCACGAGGATGTAGTAACATCACAACACACGCAGCTCCACTGATCGACAAGTCAAGTTTGCGTTGGTTTACCATGTCAAAGATCGGGGCGGCTTTGACAGCGGCAGCAGCGGCGCGGAGGAGAGGGCGGGGTTCTTCTGAGGCCCGGGAAACTCTACATGGCTTCTTGTTATGATATATATTAAAACTTTATCGATCACTGAACGAGGGAAACTAAAACAGGGCCTACGCCAAATTACAGTACAAATTTAATTGTAATCATTTTATTCATTTGCTTTAAAACTGATGAACTGATGAACAATTATTGGGAGGAACTAAATATTAATATTAAAAAATTTCGACGTTTCGGTATACCATAGCAATCTTCAGGGGAACTGCAGTAATACAAAGAAGACAAAATAACAATAAAAAAAAATTAACTATCAACATCTGTTTGTTGTTCATTGTGTTAGACTCATTATTAATATGAACAATCTCTAAATCAATATTTTATGAAAGCTCTTTTCAGTTTCTAGAATTGTAACTTCTTCATAGTTAATATAGCTTGTACAAAGATCCGTGGCGATTGACTTGACTTGCTAATGGGATAAGCCATCCCTAACCAGCGGGGTGCAAGTTTGTCTGATGTTCAGGAGTGGATTATTATAATTTTTGGCTTAGATGCTTCAATCTCCGAAATTTTTAATACGATTATCTTTTCAATTGTTTCCCCGAAAACTGTTAAGTAAGATAATTTTATACAAATATACCTTCAGAAAACGACATTTAAAATTCATTTTATTAAAATTTTTCATATTTTGATATTACTTGTGTCTGTTTGTGTAAAGCTCATTTGAAAATATTATCCAGTACAACCCTGTAAAGTTGTCCCTCATAAATTTCTTTAATCCTCTTATGGAATACCTGCTGAGAAACACTAAAGGAATCAATCGCCAGGGATTTTTGTACAAGCTATACTATCCAAATTCTTAAACTGATATTCTATCAGGGCACAAGCATTGGGTCTCACTTTGGAGTCACTTTTGTGTGTAATTATACTGCTGTAAGATGTCGGTTAGTTTGGCCTATATAAACAAAATTAAAATATTTACATGGAATGCTATACACAACATTGGATTTAAGTAAAATAGGCGTCCTATCTTTCAAACTAGTGAATAACGATCTTGTTGTAAAACAATTCCTATTAGCTATTATTTAGTTAATATAGTGCTATTGTTGAACTATTAAAATGTATTTTACAAATGTACAATTTGCTACTTAGTGTAAAATTTACTTTAATAAAGTTTTAATAATGTTAATCGAAAGAGTATAATATAATCGACATTTGATTAAAACGAAATTATGCTCTTATAGTGCAAATTTTTTAATCTTAAAGATGAATATATTGTAGTTTTCATTTGAGTACTACTATTATACTCAATTGGAGTAAACTTTAAACAATTTGACTAAAATATACTCAAAAATTGTTTTAATTCATAGTAGACGAAAATTTTCGCTCTTCTGTTTTGAGAGTGTAGTGTTTACATTGATGTATGGTATTGAATGTTGGGTATGGATGAAGAAGCATGAACGACGTTTAACTACAATGAAAATGAGGTATTTATGAGGGTACGCAAGTGTAACACAAATTTTAATGTCCAACACAAATTAAAGACTGATTTTTAATAACTGTATTTTTATTCAATAATAAATAATAAACATGAATTGACAACTGTAGCCAACGTAACTGAAAATTGAATGGTGCGGTAGGTGACTGGATATAAAAAAAAAAAAAAATAATATCGGTGTAGGTGGCGCTGCGGCGCCTAGTAGTAAAAACAAGGAAGGGTACAAGTTGGAAGTGTAGGTTAAGTTTTCACAGTATTTCAGTGGAGAATGATTGTTTCCGGAATACGTTGGTGTACGGTTGGTGTGAGATTGAGATGAATATTGTTAAGAAAGTGAGATTGAGTCATTTACGAGATAGTTCGTTTTGAGCGAATGAAAAGCTGGTGAAACAAATATGTACGGGTGAGATTGAGGGTGAATAATTGCGTGATAAGATGAAAATAATGGTTTGTTGCGCGAACGAATGATTCCGAGTGTGAAGAATAGACAACCATGTAGGAATGTGGACGGAGCAAATGTAGTGTGCCAGGACAGGAATGTTTAATTGTTGGTTGATTGTGTTTGAGAGTTCTTGTTACCCCACTAAGTTGGATATTGGGCATCCAAAATTAAAATACGCTAACTAGTGGTATAAAAAAAATAAGATGTAAAAATGAAAGGTACATTGTATTTGTAGATTACAGGTTAAGATTGAATTTTCTCCAAAAATACCTAGAATAACAGGAAAATTTGCAGTGTGTATGGCAATAATTCTGCTGCCAATAAACGAATTCGACATAAGATATCATACAAAATTAATTTGATATGTATACCTTTTGCGAATTGTGATCAACGCCATCTCTTGATAATTTTAAAGCCCAATAGCATGAGGTTACAAAAATATGAAGTTCAATTTCTGTTCAGATCTAAGTACATTCGTACTATTGTACCATTCCTCGAATATGTTCCATTTACATCAATGTAACCCTAATCAGATTGCCAGAGCATTCCCAGGTAACAAACCCTGTTTCACTTGATCGAACATCATCTCTGAATACCCCCAGTCCTCACCATTATCTCCACAACCTTGTTAGCTGATTACCGTTAAATTACCGCACACGCATCCACCAATCATACCTCAGCAACATTCACATCAAGTCGTCTGCTCTAAAGACTTCGCTTGCAAAGTGAACGCAGAAATAAGAACAAAAGATAATCTAACCAAGTGAACATCGTCATTGACGCGAGAAAAACAAATGGTAAAACAAAAGAGCGTGCAATGTACGTGCGCGGAAATCGCAAGCGGCCACGACAGAACCACCAGAGACGGGAAGAAAACTTACATTGATTGAAAATTAAATGAAAATCATACTACATAATGTAAAAACAAAAAAAAAATGATGTGGCCAGCACATAACCTCCCGCCCAATACTACTCTTAAACGACACAAAACAGTATTTGATGATACAGAAACATACCTTCTTATTTGTTTATTTTCTATTTATATTTGAGAATTTTAATTTCCTTTCGCATAGGTATTTGTTTAATTTTTTGACATATATTGAAATATATGTCAAAGAAAACAGCTTCAAAATCATAATGACATGTGTCACATTTCGTAAAAAATTTAAAATTTTTCCATGGTGTACTAGGAATGCAAGATTTGTGGAATCTAATTTCTTTATAATTTATTATCTCTAAATCTAATGAAAATTACTGAATTATTGTAAAAAAAAACACGTGTAATTAAATATTCTACAACTTTCAAAATAACATAAATTGTTGAAAAAGGAAATTTAACCGTGTTTTTCACGAAAAACTGTTAAGGGCTTCCAGTAAACTGCTACTTCCGGTTGACCAATTTTATCCAAAATGTAATCAGCTCTTCATTTAAATTAAGAAGCAATAATTCACAAAATTGTATTTTTTGGTAATATAGACTTTGAGTTATGCGAGACGAAAAAATTGCCACAGACTTCACACACACACACACACACACACGTACACACACACACACACACGTACACACACACACACACGTACACACACACACACATACATACATACAGACATCATCGCGAAAATAGTAAAATCGTATTGTAGAGACCCTAAATCGTGCTTATTCATTGAAAACTCACTACGTAATTTTTTGACCAAAAACAATACCTCCCTTATCTAGAGGTAGGCGGGAGGTAATAATGGAGTATTTTTTCGGTTTCTCCAAAGACAAGAAATCCCGGAGCATCAGTTGAAAGAAATGAAATACGTCCGATTAGAGTACGTAGCAGTGTTAGTTGAACACACAAAGATACCGAGTCCCGCATCCAACCCAACCATTTTGTATCCGGATCCGCGTGTATTTGTCTCTGTTTATTCGCGTTTCCTCTGCTACGTTGTTGCGTTGTGTCTGTGCGTTGTGTGCTCTGTGTGTGTTTTAAACATTTTCGCTCGATCATGCGATATGAACTCGCGTGGAAATATTCGCCGAACACAACAGATTTCGCTTCTTTCTTCGCTTCACGCACATCTGATACGGACCTTTATTCTACATGCTTTCCTTCCCTTTATTCTTTCCTCCATAAGGCTTTATTCCTTTTAATAATCTGCATTCAATACTAAATTAGAATTTGTGTACATGTACACAAGTTGAGAAGTTCAAAAGGTTATTCATTTCATTTACAAATTGTGAGAAATTCATAACAGCGGATTTCAGCGGCTCTTCTTCAATGGATCTGAAAATGTAGAGTTGCGACAATCAGAAATCTGTAGAAACTTAAATTTCGACTGTAGAATTAAATATACTTTTATTTCTTATATACAGGCTGTGTCAGATTTAAACGGCTTAACTTAATCGACGGATTAAACACCCAAAAATAAGGTGACAAGTTCATTTGAGCATATGTCCGTAAAAGCTTTATTCCAGAGGTATTCATGTTTATCTTTTTAATTTAAATAATCAGCTTCATATCCAATAATATGGGGTAAATAGCTCCGTGGCAATGTATCGGACTGTGGACCGCGAGATCCTCAGTTCGAATCCCAGTACCGACAGTTGCCAATTTAAATTTACCCCTGTGGTTCCCCCTCCACTAACAACTTTGGTGGCTGACTTGACGGCTGGTAACCGCATTTCATACGCAAAAATATATCACCTACCGAGATCTGCGTAAGCAGAGTGCCACACCCGCAATGGGTAAAAGGCGTGATGATATATTTATTTTATTT
Source organism: Poecilus cupreus (assembly GCA_963942605.1). Lineage (NCBI taxonomy): Eukaryota > Metazoa > Arthropoda > Insecta > Coleoptera > Carabidae > Poecilus > Poecilus cupreus. Next base: position 12,899,740 of record OZ012727.1, read on the forward strand.
TTATTTATTTTATATCCAATATCCAATATTATCGTATTAAGGTGTTACATAATAATTAAATTAAATTAATAATAAATTGTTTATTACCTAATTTCAATACAAAATTTAGTTTGTTTGCACTTATATCTGGGAAAAAATGAGAATCTATCAATGAATTTAAAGAAATTTATTGTTTAAAATAATAAAGTAATAACATAACTTCATAAACTACTTTTTTTTTATAATATTTGTTCAAAATATTCACTTGTATTACGTAAACAGGCAAGACAATGATCTGCCACTGTTTTGGTTGCTGCGTGACATTGCTCAGGAGATATGGTTTCGCGAACTTGATTATTTTTCTACGTAGTGAGTCTAAATTATTTATCGGTTCTTCATAGACTTTTTCTTTTGTGGCACCTTAAAATAATTTTAAAATAATTTCTTTAAATTCATTGATAGTTTCTCATTTTTTCCTTGACATTAGTGCAAGCAAACTAAATTTTGTATTGAAATTAGGTAATAAACAATTTATTATTGATTTAATTTAATTATTATGTCTCACCTAAATGAGATAATATTGATTATTTCACTCATTACAAATTTGACCAATCAGAATGTCCCATTTACCATTGTTGCATATTTTAGATAAGTGAATAAACAGCACCAAGCTGTTTATTCGCGATTAAATTGAAGCTAGCTTTTATATGCAAATGTTGAACATTTTGAGGTATATTTAGCCGGATAATTAGTTGCAGAAGCAAGATACTTACATGTTTTTTTACCTTTACTGGTATTCTATATCTTTAAACATGCTGAATTATTCAATTCAAGCTATTTTTATTTACAAATGTTTGACATTCATTTGACAAATAAAAAGAAAAACAATCAATTTGCTATAGTTACACTATAACAACATAATTTTATGGTGCTTTTTGTTTATGAGTGTACCGATTTATTTATGTGCAAATGTGTCAAAATCAACGTTTTAGTTCAATTTCTTCGGCAAATATTGAAGTTTATGCTATGAATTCGTGAAATAATCTTAACATATACCCCTCGAGCTAAAGAATTGAATCGATTAAATTTGATGTCTAGCTTATTTATAAAATTTTGCTTTTAAAAAAGTGTTATCGTACATAATAATTTAAGATAAAACCCCTCGACCTACGGTCTCGGGATTTTTTCAAATTATTATGAACTCAAACACTTTTTAAGCAAAATTTTATGCATAAGCTAGACATGTCAAATTTAATCGATTAAATTCTTAGCACTCGTGATATAACTATTGAATATTTTGTTAGGAAGTTGATTTTTCAAAGTAGCGCTACTCAATAGGAAAAACATGAATATCTCTGGAATAAAGCATTTACGGACATTTGCTCAAATGAACTTGTCACCCTTAATTTTAAGTTAGGCCGTTTAAATCTGGGACAGCCTGTAGAAGCTACTCCACCAAAATTTTTATTTTATTTATAAACTATTCTTTCGAGCTACTATAAGCTATATCTCTCATGTCACAAGTATTAAATTCTTAGGAGTTTTATTAAATGATTGCAGAGTCGTGCTGTTACCGAAAAATATGTAACATACTGCACTGGCGCCTCCACCAAATTTACAGTCTATGAATTAGGCAGTGATCGTTGGGCAATGAAGGCGGGGGGTGGCGGGGTGGTTCATACAAAGCCAACTGAGATGATTTAGTCGGCGACAGGACGTGTGCGCGGGTCCATTAATCAAGTGCGCAGATTTGCAAATAATTGGTGCAAAGATTCGACGGAGCCTGGGCGGAGGCAGCCGAGTGTTGTTGCTGTGTCTTACAGTGGCGTGCAGCGGGGCAGCCGCACACAAAAGGAAAAAAATGGCGCATGATAAATTTGTCATTTGTGTCCATTGAAGTGATAAATTATGAAAACCTATTTCGCCCCCTTTGTGCCTTTATATTACACACTCTGCAAAAACGAAATTTATCGAATGGCATATTCCTCATTTATAACCATATCATTTGAAATGCTAATAATGAAAAAATCAATTCAAGCCGCACACGTTAATGCGCTTTCCTTCTTTTGTCTGCACTTTCATTTCTCTTGCGCTGCGCCATTGTTTGTTGTTCTATGTTGTTGTTGGTGGTGGTCTGGGCGACGACACCGCACGAGTAAATTGTTTATTATAAACAAATGGGTAGAGTCCAAGAGCGGGCTACAAGAAACCGATCCGATCGAGTAACAGAATAAAATGTTTATAAACTGTTAATACGCACAGCGATCATTACAAAAATCACTGAGTGCCTGGGCAGAAATTGTGTAGAAGTGAAATGTGAAACTGAGACGGAAATAATATAATTGCCATTAATTGTAATGGACAATTAGCCTTATTAAGAAGTTATAATTTTTGTCGTCTCTTATATTACTTATGTTTACTAATGTAAATCTGCATATTTTTTTATATATTATGAGAATTTTGTGTTATATCCTAATTTTATTTATGTATATTTTAAAATGTTTTGTATACGTATGACAGCTTTTATTTTTTGACTTATCTGCATTTTTATGTACATTAAGAGTGAAAAAAATATATTATTATTATTAATATAGGAATTTCAATGCAATTTTTTTTATATTGCTGTAAATTTTTAGCTATTCACTTTACAGCAAAAGTGTCAATTCAAAAGTTGTTCAGAATTTAAAAATGCATGCAATAAGGCTTATTTGGTTACCTAAATATTAGTATTTCACGATATATTAGATCAAATTAAAATCAATATTTATTTTCAAAAAATCTGACGCGGTCATTGAAAATTAGACATAAATGAAAAATATTTTACTTTTCCAGATCAGGATAAGATTTATTTATTTTTAACAGAAATAAATGGCATGAAGTGAACTCTAAAATACTCCTTTATATCATTACAATCTTCTACGAAATTTCCACAGGAAATAATGGAACAATGTAGTAAATAAATGTTATCCAACACCTCTAAATAAATGCTCTATAACTATAGCGAATTTAAACAAGGAAAGGAACAGATTGCCCACTAGTGAGTATAATTTTGAGGAAAGTCACTAGTGAGTATTTTTTATTTATAACAATAATAATAACATACAACACCTTGCCTTCGATTGACATTTTAATTTAAAACTGTCATATTTCTTCAATAAAATTTTAATTTATTAAGAGCTGTTGGATAAAACGTTATACTTCAGCACATAACCTCCCGCCCAATACTACTCTTAAACGGTACAAAATAGTATTTGATGATATAGAAACATACCTTCTTATTTGTTTATTTTATTTATATTTGAGAATTTTAATTTTCTTTCGTATATTTATTTAATTTTTTGACATATATTTCACTAAGAAAACCGCTTCACAATCACAATGACATGTGTCACATTTCGTAAAAAATTGAAAATTTTTAAATGTTTCCATGGTGTACTAGGAATGTAAGATTTTTGTGAAATCTAATTTCTTTATATTTTATTATCTCTAAATCTAATGAAAATTAATAAAATTAGTGTAATCAAAACACATGTAACATTAAATATTCTTCAACTTTTAAAATAACATAAATTGTTGAAAAATGAAATTTAATTGTTTTTCACGAAAAACTGTTAAGGGCTTCAAGTAAACTGCTACTTCCGGTTGACCAATTTTATCCAAAATCTAATCAGCTCTTCATTTAAATATAAGAAGCAACAATTCACAAAATTGTATTTTTTGGTATTATAGTATTTAAGTTATGCGAGACGAAAAAATTGCCACAGACTACACACACACACACATACATACATACATACATACAGACATCATCGCGAAAATAGTAAAATCGTATTGTAGGGACTCTAAAACGTGCTTATTTATTGAAAACTCACTACCCAATTTTTTGACCAAAAACAATACCTCCCTTACCTAGAGGTAGGCGGGAGAAAAAACTATAAATCTGTTTTCCGAAATGTCAAATATTTTTAGTTTTTGTTTGTTTTTCCATGGCTGTGTTACAATTTTGCTAATAAATATTGATTTTAATTTGATTGATATTTCTCAAAATTCTAATATTTAGGTAACCAAATGGGCCTTATTGCAAGCATTTTAAAATTCTGAACAACTATTGTATTTACACTTTTGCTGTAAAGTGTATAGGTAAAAATTTACAGTAATATCAAAAAAATTGCATTGAAATCCCTGTGTTTACATTTCAATTCTATACCCATAAAAATCTTGTGAATAACTTGTGCGCAGGCGCGCAGTGATTTTTGTTATGATCGCTATGAGTACTAACAGTTTAAAAACATTTTTTTTCTGTCACTCGACCGGCCCGGTTTTTTGCAGCCCGCTCTCGCTCTAGTGGTTCAGAATCAGTAGGTCTACTTTTTATATATATTCTCCCCCGAGATCTGCAATTGCACAGAGTTCACCCAATATAAATGTGATGAGGTAACAAAGAAGTTTTGTTAGTCGCGATCGATGTCGGGTCGCCATCAATAATGAACATGACACAGAACGTATCGCACCTGCCCCGTTGGACGTGATAACATGTAAACCTACTCAATTTAAAGCAACCCTTGCCTCGACCACGCTATCCACATTAGCAGGGCTGCCACCCCGGCCGCGTATGATTTAAACGTCAATGTGTCTTCAGATGGTATCTCGTAATGAAGTTGATATTTTAATGCGAGGTATCGTGCTTGCGTCAGCAATGATCGTAATACGTTACGATGTGGCCTGAATGCAGATGCGAGTATTGAGCTGTGTGGAGGAGTATAAAAGAGATGTGAGGTTATGTCGGACAGATACTCGTGTCGTGTGTTGCTTCTGCTCAAAAGGAACTTGAATTATACTTATACACAGCCAAATTGAATTTCATACTGTGCCTACTTCCACCACCAACTCCTGTATGAGAATGTATAGGATGGACGCTTTTACCTTTCTCTTGCTACAGGTTATCATGACATGAACTTATACGTGTTATGTGTTTATTAAAAGCTAAGAAATAGTAACACAAAACAAACCTGTAGGTAAAGTTTCAATCATTCAAACATTTAAAGTTTAAATCAAATTACAACACACAAAGATGTCAGTATAAATTGTGAAACCAGAAAATCAAGTAAAAATTAAATTTCTCAATAATAAATAGAAAATAAACAAATAAGAAGGTATTATTCTGTATCATCAAATAATATTTTGTACCGTTTGTGCGAGCGGTTATGTACTGATACATCAGATTTTTTAATATAGAATATACATTATCTGTTATCATTAAAATGCCACGACATGGTAGGAAACCCCACCGTTCCTCTCCCGAAATAGTGAAGAAAATGTGTTGTTCCTCTCTAGAGAGGAAAATATGGAAGTGTTGCATTATGAATATTATTTACAAAAATATATTTTAAAAATTGTAAATAAATTCCTAATTTTATTGAAAATCCTTATTTTAGTGATATACATATTTTAAATTATCTTACAATTATGTCTTATATTTTTCTTTTTCTTATTAAATCATAATTTGACAACTTATTAAAGATATTTAAGATTTTAATTTGTCGGTCTGTCAGTTGTGTTCTCAAAGTGTATTTTAGGTCCGAGCAAATCGTTTTTAGAAACATGTCGTGAAAAAAATGTTGTGTCTAACACGAGAGGAAAACTCTTCTTCCACTCTCGTTTGAAATGCCTCACTCGCTGCGCTCATGAGACAAACTTCGAACTCGAGGGGGAAAAAGAAGCGCTTTCCTCTCTAATTTGACAAATAACTATTTAAACATTATTATAGCGAAATATTATGGTACGTTTCCGACGCATATAAATGAAATTTTTTTTTAAACTGATGTAATCAACACCAACAAATTGGTTAATGGATCTTAGATCTCGCTGAGCCAGTCAATCGGTGCCACTGCCTCACAACATTTGGCAGGTTACACTACACTGATGAGCTCCAATAAGATCGAAATGCGTCTGTAGTTACCGATTGATTAGCTTGGCTGGTCTCTGTGAATTAATAACTTTGTTGTTATTCTGAGACTGTATTTTATGAAACAGTTGACAATTTTCATTGTCTTTATATTTTTAATAATCAGCTATTATATGAACATTTAAACTTTGATATACCCAAAATGTGCGTACCTTTGGAAAACTCACTACCGAAGTATTTGACCCGTTTGAATACCTTTCTTGTGTTACATGTACGTGCAGGAGATATTACAAATTTGGTGGAGGCGCAATTAAAAAAAGAGCTATTGTCATTTTCGTTCGTTTGTAACTTCTGTAAAAGTAATATAGTTATTTGTCAAACTAGAGAGGAAAGCGCTTCTTTTTCCCCCTAGAGTTCGAAGTTTGCCTCATGAGCACAGCGAGTGAGGCATTTCGAACGAGAGTGGAAGAAGAGCTTTCCTGTCGTGTTAGACACAACATTTTTTTCACGACATGTTTCTAAAAACGATTTGCTCGGACTTAAAATACCCTTTGAGAACACAACTGACAGACTGACACGTTAAAAGTTAGGTTATCAGACACAAGGCGGTGCAGCAGTGTTGCCAATGAACCAATCTTAAATATCTTTAATAAGTTGTCATATTTGTAATTAAATAAGAAAAAGAAAAATATAAGATTTAATTGTAAGATAATTTAAAGTATGTATATCACTAAAATATGGATTTTCAATAAAATTAGGAATTTATTTATAATTTTTGCAATATATTTTTTGTAAATAACATTCATATTGGTAACACTTCTATATTTTGCTCTCTAGAGAGGAACAACACATTTTCCTCACTATTTCGAGAGAAGAACGGTGAGGTTTCCTACCATGTCGTGAAAAAAATATATTTCCAACATTTTATTTGTAACATACATAAGTCCCGCATGAGACATTTATGTTTTAAACAATAAACGTGAGCTAATTTAATTAGCTAATATATTGAGAAAAGTTCGAAGGAATCTTCAATAGTTCTTCCGCACCCTGTGATCGACCTCCCGTTTTAAATTCAGTGCCGGTGGTTTGGGGATGAAGGTTGAGGGTGCAGGGTTCAAGGGTTGAGAGGTTGTGTATTACATATTTTTGGAGGATTTCAATTCTCCATCTGCCGATATCACTCCGGGCCGCGCTTGTATAATATCGCTATTGATCGCACTGTTATGTGCTGCTGTACTGGGGCAGTGGCGGCGGAGCAGGGCGGCACGGGGGCACAGCAGATGAAGAGGTAATTCATGGAGGAGATATTGTACCTGGGGAACCTTCCAATCAAATATTTTGCGTCTTGCAGAACAGTTATTGTTATTAAATTTATATCTAAACAATTTCCTTTTGTTTCTAAGAACTTGGTGTGTATTCTGTTGAAGAAGTTCTTTTGGTAATTTGGCGGAATAAAGAGTTAAAGTATGATTTAAAAATGAACGCGTTCCGAAGTTTTATTTCGTTAAAACTTCTTCAGTTTGAATTAAAAGTTTTTCCGGATAGATTACCCACTTCTTCAACTCTGATCTAATTTTAATTTTGTTGCAATGCATATTCATTAACTATGAATGCTAATTACTTTGCAAGAAATTCACCCATTAATATTTATTTATTTTATCTGTCATCGCGAACATCAATGATTAGAGGTACCAAAAATATCGTCTCTTGTGAGATTACATTAAAACATAAAAATCTTATACATATAAATATAGAATATATTGTTCAGTTCTACGCTTTTTCTCACAACAACCATAATTATTAGAAATGAAAATCACACTACTTTCTTACACAAATAAATAATTTACTAGAAAATAAATTAAATATTTCTCCAAACTTAACTTGAAATTTATTACTTATGTATAATTTAAACCGAATAAACTCATTGCTGTAGTACGCATCGTAATATGTCTTATATTTATCGAAATATGGAGATTTGTAATATTTTTCAAAATACGGAAATTTCCCCCAATATGACTGAAAATTGTAATTTTTTTTATTACATTTCTTTATAACATTTGCGCCAGGAAACCCAATACAGCAGAGCGCATCGTCATATCTCTAATATTTTTCGAGATATGACGATTTTTTATATTTTCCGAAGAGCAACTTTGAGGGGCTGTAACTCGAAAACTATACAAGATATCGAAAAATATCTCCAGTTTTGCGTTTTTCGTGCCATTTATAATAAATTAGTAAATTTTGAAAATTTTGAAATATTTGAATTTTTTTTTTCAAAATTTCGATTAAAGATATCTCGACAAATATGAAAGATACATACTTGCAGTGTTCACCAATCGATTCAGCTCGCCGAAATACATAAACCCTGAAAATTTCAGAAAATTCGGACAACCGGTTGAAATATTAGAACAAAAAGTCTGTAAATGGCCAAATTCAGGCCAAACGTCAAGGGGTATCACTTGACTTTTTGGGCAAAAAACGCGATTTTCAGGCTTTTTGCTCTAACTTTCCATCACGCTAAGCGATTTTCGTGAAATTTTGCATACTTATGTATTTCGACGAGCTGAATCGATTGGTGAACACTGAAAATCTGTATCTTTAATATTTGTTGAGTTATCACCGATCAAAAAAAAAAAAAATACAAAAAAAATTTCAAAATTTTAAAAATTTGCTAATTTGTTATATAAGGCACCAGAAACGCTAAACTGAAGAGAATTTTTAGATATCTCATGTAGTTTTTGAATTACAGGCTCTTAAAGTTGCACTTCGAAAAATACCAAAAATCCACGTATCTCGAAAAATATTAGAAATCTGACGATGCGCTCTGCTGCAATGGGTTTTTTAGCGCTTATATTATAAAGAAATGTAATAAAAAAATATTACAATTTTAAGTGAGGATACTCCGTGAGTTTCAAATTTTTCTATCAGTATGCGAATCTGTATTGAATTTCATAAAAATATCGCATTTTATTTTATTATATGATATTGTTGTACTTCCTTATACCATATAAAATAACTAACAATTGATATACTCGCCACAAAACTTTCTTATAGTTTATAATAATCTGAACGATTATAATACAATTCTATCGTATATGTCATATGTTTAGGGGTAGTTGCCCCGTCCGTGAGGGGCGGTGGGGGTTGGGGGCGCAGGTGCCGGCGACGATACAACAACGCGACAGGAGGGGCGACCGACGCTGCTCGAGCTTTTAAAGTTTTTAACAAAATTGGATTTCTATCTTCGTTCGTTTGACTTCATCTAATTGGGTCATGTGCCCTGTCACAAAAAAAACGCAACCTTCTCTCTTCCTTAGCACAGCACCGCCCCCGCCTCTGCCACCCCCAGGTCAACCAAGACGACCATTTACAGAAATCAGAAATAATTTCAGTACTTAGTTGAAGATATTTCGCCAGTACAAATGTAATGCACTTAAGTAATGATCCTATTATTATTCGATAAATATTTTATTTTTATTAATAATTCGTGACAACAATAATCGGCTTCCACGTAACTTTTTCATTAAAACACATAAAATGATGATTGTGAGTAGGCGTCAGTGACGCAGTAGCTAACATATTCGTGTTGCTGATTTTAAAACAAAGCTTTGTGTCACCGCACCCTAACATCAGCCAACGTGATCGAACGCTCTCAATACACAAGCAAATCTATGAAATTATTCCAACACTTTTTGTTTCGGTTTTCAATTGTCGCTTGTGTCAAACGATTGCGACAACCCGGGACGCACTTCTAAATCCTACATTCTCTCAGAGCCAAAATTGTAATACATAGAAAATTTATTTCAAAATGTTGCAGTAGCTTATTAGGAAGAGGGCAAGACTTACAATTAAAACCGACTGTTAATCTGTATAATTATAATTAATTGTAATTTATTTTCAAATAGAGATTGCTCGACTAGAATGGTAAATTTCTTATGTATTTCCCGTTTTTATTTTTAAACTTTATTTTTGTTTTATCTCCCGCCACATCCTGTAAATTAGGTCGTCTAGGAATCATGCTAAAAATTTAATTATATCGTCTTAGGAATGGTTGACCAGTTTTTGGTGATAATTAATTGAGCGGAACTTTTAATTTTCTTGAGTTTCTATCATGTTGTTTTGAAAGTTCTGAGTAAATTATAGTTTTGTGGCAATTTTTGATATTGGAATAGGTAATATATCAAATGTAATTATTTACAATTTCCTTCTTAAATATTTTTCGCTTTCTAGCACCATTAGAAATTACAATATGTTACAGAAATATTAAATTTTGACATGGTTAAAACTGCTGACTTGTGCTTTTCGAAAAGAAACAAAATATCATATTTATTGTATCATAGGCTGTTATTACCTTTTAATATTAAACATTTATTGATAATTATAAACAACATTATACGTTAGTTACTTACAATACACTAGTTAGTTATAATACATTAGTTACGAACTTAATCCGTTAGATACAACCATAATATACTAATGCCCGGTTGTACCGACGTCAGTTGAATAAATGAAAGCGTAGGTATTTAATTTTTGACGTCAATGTCAATTTGTCCTTATGACATATAAGTGCGATTTGCTTTTATTTATTTAAATCAAGTTTAAAATTTAACTAACGTTGGTAAAATAAAATAAAATAAAATTTCACAGAGAAAAATTGTTGATTTGCTTCAGCATACGATAATTTTTCGTAATATATTTATGACTTGCCTGACAGCAAATCTAATGTTACATTATTTGCTGCCTCTAAAATATTTGCATAAATATCAAAATCGTCTATGATTTAATTCAAAAATGTGAAAACTTTTACGTAATTGTTTTCATATGACAAACAAATGACAGACAAATTGTTCATTTATTTTTGAATCGCCATCCTCAATTATAAAGCTTTGAATATAACTTAAATACTAGAGATTTAAACATATTACACCTATTAAACTTATTTATAAAGTGGTTGTTATGGTTTGTTGATCGGTTGCTATGCATTTGTTGAGCAGTTACTATGTGAAAACAAGTTGCACACTCTTATCCAAAAGTGATAAATAATATTTAACAATATATTGTTCAATTATTTGAAAATTCCTTTAAATTCACATACATAATAGTTAGTTCAACTAATTTTTATTAATGTACGTATTATTTATTTTTTATATTAAACATTTTATTTCAAAATTATTGAATGTGTATAATTTCTTTATATTCTCTTATCAACTTCCTAAGCGGACTGTATGAGAAAGATAGGTATCCCACCTGTCTTTTTCGGCTTGCATTTCAACGTCGGTGAGCATTCCAAAATTTGTATATTTCAGTGGGTTCTTGTATATTTAATTCAGCACCCTGATAAAGACTTAAGTGAAGTGTTTTATTAAATTTTATTATTAACCTGACTGATTCTTTCCTTTTAATTTTTCATTATTTATTTTGGTCAAATTACATCTCTGTTGCTATCTGACATATGTAAATCATAAAGTATCTTTACTGGAAAGCACCTTACGGATTTTAAATTACACAGCATACAGAATTGTATTTCTCTAAGACATTTGAAACGTACAATTGTAAAATCTTGTTGATAATATTAAGTTAAGTTTTGATGGCATCACAAATGTTTTGTTTCTGAGTAGAGGGATGGTTTGCGAATGCGCATATAGGTTTGATGTCCAGCCGGCGACGATTCAGACATCGTTGTGACATTTTTTCCGTTTCCCATTTAATTGCCATTGTTTCATCGGATCGTGCGCGAACTCCTGAATATCCATTGAACGTGAAGTAGTTCCGTAATGGTGGCTCACTGCAAACAGCGCGGGTTTTATTAATGCTGCGCCCGCGCCCCCCTTGCGCCGCCACTGCTGCAGCATCGTCATCAATGTCGCTGATGAGTCTTTAATAATGAATTGACTATTGCTTTTTTATGTCAAACCTCTGCGCCAGATTATTTTTTCATTTTTCTGGCAGACAATTTAAACTGCTGTAATGGAAATTGTTCGCTCTTGATTTATACATTCAAGAAGTTCAATACTCATACTGCGGCGAATCGGAATCGACGAGCTGGTTAAACTTACACGTTTTGCCCAAAAAAATTCGCATAGCCAACGAAAACTTCAAATTAGAAGCTATCTTTTCATAAGTTCATATTGAATTGCATATACGGGAAGTTTTTATTTTATCAGTATATACACGATATGTGTCAATACTATAGTTACAGTTAGAGTGATTGACATCACTGTATTAAAGCTTTTTACTTGTTACTCACTAGTAAACACCATTTACCCAAGCCCTCTATTGCCTTTGAAAATGAATCTTTACAAGTTACTAATTGACAGCTGCATTGTAAAAATTTTACAAGTTAATAAACAAGGTAAACAATGCATGTTGCCACAGTAATGCTTGCAAGGCTTATAAGAAATCATTCAAAATAATTTTTGACAGAACAGTTGTGTGTAACTGACAGGACTTGGTTATAATTTTAATATGATTTACAAATGAGTAACAAGTAAAATGTGCAATACACGCAAGGTAACTGTTCTTACTGCTTCAAGGAGGTGACAGGCTCGCCTATTCAGCAGTAAAATCTGTTTTACCTTGCTTGTAATGTAAATAACTATTTCTATTCCTGTATACCTACCGCTAACTCTGGCAACACTTTTGGAAAAAATATGTAATAACTTTTTTTATTTTATTTTCTTATTTGTTATTAAAATTGTCATTGAAGTATACCTACCTTTCTCTAATATACATAACTTAAACTTCGAATTTTATGTTCTATTTTCTTAATAAGAATTAAAAATTTTGTGAAAAAAAATTATGATCTATTTTATGAACTAACAAAAAAGATCTTTTATTCCTGATCAGTTCTAAAAAAATCTGATGTGTCCAGCACATAACCTCTCGCCCAATACTACTCTTAAACAGTACAAAATAGTACTTGATACAAAAACATACCTTCTTATTTGTTTATTTTTTATTTATATTTGAGAATTTAAATTTTCTTTCGTATATTTATTGAATTTTTTTGACATATATTTCACTAAGAAAACCGCTTCACAATCACAATGACATGTGTCACATTTCGAAGAAAAAATTGAAAATTTTTAAATGTTTCCATGGTGTACTAGGAATGCAAGATATGTGAAATCTAATTTCTTTATCTAATCTAATGAAAATTAATAAAAATAGTGTAATCAAAACACATGTAAAATTAAATATTCTTCAACTTTGAAAATAACATAAATTGTTGAAAAAGGAAATTTAACCATGTTTTTCACAAAAAACTGTTAATAGCTTCAAGTAAACTTCTACTTCCGGTTGACCAATTTTATCCAAAATCTAATCAGCTCTTCATTTAAATATAAGAAGCAATAATTCAGAAAATTGTATTTTTTGGTATTATAGTATTTGAGTTATGCGAGACGAAAAAATTGCCACAGACTACACACACACACACACATACATACATACATACATACATACATACATACATACATACATACATACATACATACATACAGACATCATCGCGAAAATAGTAAAATCGTATTGTAGGGACCTTAAAACGTGCTTATTCATTGAAAACTCACTACCCAATTTTTTGACCAAAAACAATACCTCCCTTACCTAGAGGTAGGCGGGAGGTAAAAAAATTATGATCTATTTTATGAACTAACAAAAAAGATCTTTTATTCCTGATCAGTTCTAAAAAAATAGATGCGATCATAAAAATTGATAAACATCTTGATCTTGATCTAGATAATAATAATAATAACTTTATTATTCAACAGGCAGAAGCCCAATTACAGAATAATATCACGAAAAAACAAAGCGAAATATTGTAGAATTTATATACACATAAGAACATTTAAGTAGCTTACAATAAGTTAATAAGAATCTTCTTAAAGTTATTATCATCTAAACTTTAGTAATGGGTAAAGACATGTATAATATGCAGAAAATTTAATTTCAGTGTATAATAACTAACAAATTATTGAAATGAATCCAACTAACATTTTATACATTTTAAATAAAAACATAGCTTATAACAAGTATAATGACATATGAAATACTAATGAGATTTATATAATTGAGATTTTCCACTGACAATAGTTTGTAGTTGTGGACTAATTTTACTTGTACCAATTATTAAAAGAGATTTCGGACTTTTTTTTTTTTCATCAGTGGACTATTTCACTTTTTACCACCGGCAACAATGATAATATGGTTTTGGACCTCGGAACTTACTGGAGTAATCAGTATGGCCCTAAGGCTGGAAAGTTTGGAGACCCCTGATCTAAAGAAAAATCAAGAGAGTTACAAATATATTATAACTATGACACATTTTGTTAATAGGTGCGTTAAAATGGTAACAAGTACGAGACGAATTGCAGTAAAAAGTGTCCATTTTAAAAATGATCTGTCACAAAACTGATTAATATATATTATTTCTGAGTGTGAAGAAATGAAAGAATAACAATTTAATTTCATGTCCCTCTGCATAAGTTCCATTCCATTACCAACAAGTATTTATAGCGTACATCATTTAATCTAGAAACGAGTTAATCAATAATTAGCACTGCAGTAAAACCTCGTCTTGAACAACACTACTTTAACTTGCGTTTGTATCGAACAACACCAACCCACCCTCACACACACACACATAAACGTAGTGTCCGTTGTTTCACGGTGGGACGAACCGACAATAAAATTTTATCACTTCAAGTGCAGCTACTTATTCGGATTAGTCCGTGTGTTAAATGGCCGGAGCGTGAGATCCGGGCCACCGCCACACACGGAGTCCGGAGCCGGCCGAGCTGGAACCCGGACTCGCCGCCCGCCGGAACATTGTAAGTTTAATTCGCGCTCAACGCAACACCGGACTCATTTGGATATTACGACGCTATATACGTTCGCCAAATACTTCATTACGGCTCTTAATTATTGTTGCTAATTTGTACAGCGACGGCGGCGGTAGCGCCCACGTCGAGGTTTTTGTAGAGCGACGAGTCAAAGAGAGGTATTCTGTTTATTATTATTACAAACTAAAAGTTACGATACCTATATGAAAAGTTCTGTCCCAGAAGAAAATCAAATAAAATAAAACTTTTTACTGCAAATATTTATTTTAAATATTATTGGTAACATGTTTCATTTTAAATTATTTTTATTTATTTTCTGCCGTATTTTCCATTTTTTAATTGTGATAAAAATACTGTGTGATAAAAATGTATGTATAAATTGTGTACTTAGAATAAATAAATGGGGTAAGTAAATAACTCCGAAGTAAAGTATCGACTGTAAATCATGAGATATTCAATAGTTATATCACGAGTGCTAAAGAATTTAATCGATTAAATTTGACATATCTAGCTTATGCAAAAAAATTTTGCTTAAAAAGTGTTTGAGTACATAATAATTTGAAAAAATCTCGAGACAGCAGGTCGAAGGATTTTATCTTAAATTATTATGTACGATAACACTTTTTTAAAAGCAAAATTATATAAATAAGCTAGACATCAAATTTAATCGATTCAATTCTTTAGCACGAGGGGTATATGTCAAGATTATTTCATGAATTCATAGCATAAATTTTAATACTTGCCGAAGAAATTGTACTAAACCGTTGATTTTGACACATTTTCACATAAATAAATTGGTACACACATAAACAAAAAGCACCATAAAATTATGTTGTTGTAGTGTAACTATAGCAAATTGATTGTTTCTCTTTTTACTTGTTAAATAAATGTCAAAAATGTATAAATAAAAACAGCTTGAATTGAATAACTCAGCATGTTTAATGACATAGAATACCAGTAAAGGTAAAAAACATGTAAGTATTTTGCTTCTGCAACTAATTATCCGGCTAAATATGCCTTCAAAATGTTCAAAATTTGCATATAAAAGCTAGCTTCAATTTAATCGCGAATAAACAGCATGCTGCTGTTTAATCACTTATCTAAAATGTACAACAATGGAAACTGAGACATTCTAATTGGTCAAATTTGTAATGAGTGAAATAATCAGTTGTAATCGCACTGCCGACAGTTACCATTTGACATTTACCCCTGTGGTTCCCACTATACTAACACCTTTTGGGGGTCAATACTATTTCATGTTCAAAAATATATCACTTACTGAGATATACAAAAACAGACTGCCACACACAAAATTGCTAAAATACGTTCTGATATGTTTATTTTATTTTATTTAATATTTGAAATATTATTCTTATAACCAAAATGATAGCGCATCAAGTACACTAGCACTTCCGGTAATTGTATTATCACCAAAAACTAACCCTCTCTGAATGATGTAAAATACTAAAAATGAATAGTTGCAGTTCAGCAGTTTTTCAGAAACCCTAACCGCACAAATCCTAGGTACCTACATCCATTCATCCAGCCATCCACGCACACAGATATCATCATGAAAATATTAATATCGTATTCCAGGAATACTAAAATGTGTTTATCTATTAAAAATTCACTACCGACTTTTTAACATGGTTCATGGTTCCTATACCTACCTCCCTGATAGGATGTTATTGGATTGAAAAGAGATGAAATGGATATCCGGCAACTGTCTTGTATCCGTTCGGATAGCGGATAGTAAGTTAATATCCGGCGGATACAAAATTTTCAATAAATTACGAAAATTTTATAAAATCTACTTCATTGAATTTACATACAACATATTAGTCTAAACACAAATAAAACACTGATTAATATTATTTTTAATCTTTTTTTACCTCCCGCCTACCTCTAAGTAAGGAAAGTTTTAGGGTACCAACAATACGATTTTACTATTTTCGCGATGATATATGTATGTGTGTGTGTGTGTGTAGTCTGTGGCAATTTTTTCGTCTCGCATAACTCAAATACTATAGTACCAAAAAATACAATTTTGTGAATTATTGCTTCTTATATTTAAATGAAGAGCTGATTAGATTTTGGATAAAATTGGTCAACCGGAAGTAGCAGTTTACTTGAAGCCCTTAACAGTTTTTCGTGAAAAATACGGTTAAATTTCCTTTTTCAACAGTTTATGTTATTTTGAAAGTTGAATAATATTTAATTTTACATGTGTTTTAATTACACTAATTTTATAAATTTTCATTGGATTTAGAGATAATAAAATATAAAGAAATTAGATTTCACAAATCTTGCATTCCTAGTACACCATGGAAACATTTAAAATTTTTAAATTTTTTACGAAATGTGACACATGTCATTGTGATTGTGAAGTTGTTTTCTTTTAGTGAAATATATGTCAAAAAATTAAATAAATATACGAAAGAAAATAAAAATTCTCAAATATAAATAGAGAATAAACAAATAAGAAGGTATGTTTCTGTATCATCAAATACTATTTTGTACCGTTTAAGAGTAGTATTAGGAGGGAGGTTATGTGTTGGACACATCAGATTTTTTTTCATTGCCACGCATGCCTTTTTACAGACTAGTTCGATTTTGAATGTTTTTTTATTGGATAGAGTGTATACCTTGAATTTGGTCCTATTAAAAGTTGTAAAAAAGAATTCCCCCCTAAGAGTATGAAAATAGGGGTTGATTGATTGCTCACTCGCTGAATTTTTATCTATTTACCAATTCTATCACGAAAAACTTTGTTGTGGATTATCAGATTTCGATCATTTTACCTAAGGGTAGGAAAATAGCTAGCAACAAAAATATAAAAACTATGCAGCAAAAAATTAAAGATATTCGGCATCCGGTATCCGGTCAAACAAATATCCGTTTCATCTCTAGAAATTATAGCATGTAAAAAGTGTCTAACTAGACAGATATGTAATTTTGGAAGAGCAGAATGTTAGTGAATATTCTGCATGGTTCTGGCGGTTCCTGCAGCTCGCTGCTGATGCTGTATTATCCCGGGAGGTGTGCTGCAGGTGACGCGCTTGCGCCGTGGCGGCGGCGGCGCGGACTTGCGACGGCCGCGCCACCAGTACCAGCCCAGCCGCCGCGCGCGTCACGACGCTCGCGTCCCGTGTGTGTGTCGAGTGCCGTGAACCGTGAACCGTGTCCGTGCCAGTGCTAAGTGATGCAGTGTAGTGCGCCAGGGACCTAGGGCACCATGGCTGTCGCCCGGCTCGTCGCCGACGCCGTCGTCGTCCTCGGGTTCCTCGGGTTCCTTGCGCACCCAGGACACGCCGCTAAAGATGGTAAAGACCAGTGATTTCAATGCGGAAAACTTTTTACGCATTTCCACTGCACATTATTTAAATGTCTCATGTTTATTTTACATGTATTTATTATTAAAAGCAAGATTTATGTTAATGCTAGTAACTCTTTTACTTGAATCTATTGCAGCGAAACGTAGCACGCTATTTTAAAACAACTTAAACAGTCATTTATTTAGAATGAAAACAGTATTGAGGGGCGTTTATTTACATAAAATTTACAACTAATTAATTATGAAAGATGATACATTGGCATATGTTATTAAATGTTGATGACATTAGATTTGCAGAATATATTAACAGTAGCTCTATGGCGCCTCCACCAAATAACAACTGAAATCGGCTCTACGTAGACTACCTTACTTAGAAATAAATATGTAGCATGATGATATTTATTTATTGTTTTTCAGAGTAGCAAACAAATGAATCTTGAATGATTACATAAACATAACAGTGCAGTTAAATGTATTTAAGCGGAGTAAACTATCTCTTTCTCTTACATGCAGAAGCAACGAAACTTATTTAGTTTTTGTGTGGGAGTGTATTCGGGAATGGTCGGGGCGCGGTTGCATTTTACTACCCTATAATTCGCTATTATGTGAGTACGTTCGCGTGAAAATATCATTTTATCCGAAACAATAAAATAGAAATTGTGACCGGTTTTCCTAGAACATATTATATTAAACTCTTGTATCTACTTGGAACTCGTGAGGTTTCTAGGTAGTAACAACAAATAAGTGTATAAGCCACGAGTTTTGATTAACAAACAGTTATTTGTGAGCACCTCCACCAATTTAGCTACTTGTAAACTTACTCATTATTGGATGCGGTA
This sequence comes from Poecilus cupreus, assembly GCA_963942605.1. Taxonomy (NCBI): domain Eukaryota; kingdom Metazoa; phylum Arthropoda; class Insecta; order Coleoptera; family Carabidae; genus Poecilus; species Poecilus cupreus. Next base: position 12,918,640 of record OZ012727.1, read on the forward strand.
CTCTACTAAGATCAGATCGCAGTATATAATATGATGTCAATAATGTTAAAGTTTAACCTCCAAGGATGTTGGTTGGAGAAACGCCATAGGGGTAGTTTTTTCTGGTGACATTTTTTCGGCTGTGCGAATTTAACTGTGGATCTTATTTACTCCAAAATTCTAGTACAAAAGCATCAGAATTGCAGAGTTCAGTTTCGATATACATTTACTTTATACAATTAAATGTAGATTGTAGTTTACTCTATGCGTGAGTTTTAATTTAATACTATAGCTCAATCAATTATTTTTAACTAAGATATGCAACTATAGAGCTGTCGTATGTATCCTTATTTTGAACAGAACATCCCGTATATTTTTTAAGATTCTGATTCTACATAAAATTCTGAATACAACTGTGTAAAATAAGCTACTTTTTCGTTGTATATTTCTAAGTAAATAAATAATTAAAATATTACAGAAACAAATCGAATCAATCCTAGTTAGCTATGAAATAAATAATAGAAAACAGATTTTATCCAACACCTCTCAATAAATGCTCTGTAACTATGGCGATTTTAAACAAGGAAAGTAACAGATTTCCCACTAGTGGGTATAATTTTGAGAAAAGTTACTAGTGAGTAATTTTTTATTTATAACAATAATAATAACACACAATACCTTGGTAACCACTTCGATTGGCGTTTTAGTTTAAAAATGTAAAGCATATGTCACTGTCAAATAATATTTCTTTTAATAAATTTGTCATTTATTAAGAGGTGTTGGATAAAATGTTATACTTCACACGTGGGCAAAGTGGAATTACCCACTCGATAAAATTATCACATTCAGCCTTCGGCTTCGTGTGCTAAAATTTCTCTCGTGGGTAATTCCTTACTTGGCCACTTTGCCCATAAGTCAATAACTATTATCTACGACCGTTGTTAAAAGTGGTTTAGCAAGTTAAAAGTGTCACTTTCTGACACTAGTGTTAAAAGTTACTTAGAAATCTACAATAAAAAAAGAAGCTTGTTATACATCGCTGTATTCAGAATTTTATGTAGAATAATTATCATTTAATAGTATATTCTACAACAAGTAATGGAATGGCACATAATCCACGCAAGCAAAAAGTTTGTAGTCCAAGCCGAAGGCGAGGGCTTCGGTTTGCGAGTGTAGGATATGCCATTCCGTTACATGTTGTAGACTATACTTTCTATAACAAGATTTTGGAAATTATACAAAAAAATACAAATATAAAACTGTTGTAAACGTCAAACTCAAATAAATCAACTTAAAATAAACAGACGTAACCATAGTAACTGAATCAAGATACTTCATACATCGCGCTAATATGCGGCTCTGATTCGTCGAAAATATTCCATACGCAGCGTATGGAATGTTAGTGATTCCATAACAAGTTTTAGTTGTGGAATGCCTAGTTTCCAAAACAGTGTTACAGAAAATAAGGAAGTTGATGTTACTTTCGTCTAAATAGGATGAAAAAATGTTTTGTATTAATTATTTCTTCAACTCTCTGTAATTGGGATATTTACTTATCCTGTTGAGTGATTGTTAAATAAATAAATAAATAAAAATTCATTTAAAAGTAGTTTATAAATCTATAATATAAATATAATTGTTTTAAAGATACAATTTTTTGGGAGGCGCGCCTGTTTCAGGAAACGTCCTGTATATTTAAATACATAAATATATCTCTGCAATATACAGGGTGTTCAATTTAAGTGTGCCACCATTGCTATCTCGAGAACTATAAGAGCTACAAGTTTGGTTAAATTAGCAAACAATTTCTATTTTACAACACTATTTTAATGAGCTTAAAAAATATTTTTTTTAACCAGTAGTTGTCAAAATATGCGGTGCAACTTTCTTATTTTAAATAGCAACCTATATTTTTTATTTGCTTATTCGATTCAGTATTTTTTTCTGAATTCAATGATATTCACATGTAATGACCAAATAATACAAAATATTTGAGAAAAATGCAAAATTAGAAATGTATCTTTTTTATTTAAATATGCCCATACAAAGTTTGCCATGGAAGAAAACCAATAAATCAAATGCAGAAATAATTGCAAAAACTGTAATTATGAGAATAATTATTCATTTTGTTGTTACAATACAGAAATACAGAAGTACACTTCAAAAAACTAATATAAACATTGTTTGATTTATTTGTTTTCTTCCATGGCAAACTTTGTATGGGCATATTTAAATAAAAATGATACAATTTTAATTTGGATTTTTTCTCAAATATTTTGTATTATTTGGTCATTACATGTGAATATCATTGAATTCAGAAAAAATACTGAATCGAATAAGCAAATAAAAAATATAGGTTGCCATTTAAAATAAGAAAGTTGCACCCCGCATTTTGAGAACAAATGGTCTAAAAAAATTCTTGTTTCTCTCATTTTAATTGTCTTATAATATAGAAATTGTTTACTAATTTAACCGATCTCGTAGCTCTTATAGTTCTCGAGATAGCAATGGTGGCACACTTAAATTGAACAACCTGTATATATTAAATTGGTGATTTTATGTATTGATTTCTTTTGTAATTTTGTTTCCAAAATTTGTCGCCCCGTGTAAAACGAACGTTAGTTATCATGAAATTATTTATCTCATTTATTTTATTAATATATATTTATAAACATAACATCGGGCTGCAGATTATGAGTTTGATTCCCACAAATATTACCACATAAAATTTCCCCTGTGGCTCCTCCACCACAAAATATTTGATCGCTGTTATTTAACAGCATTGCTCGCGCAAAAATACATGAAAATAGGTAAACAGTTATGTGAAAATAATTCGTTCAATCCCGAATATACACACATTGGACTGCACTCATATGTCACGGGGTCATTTAATTAACAATTTTATATAAAATGTAAATCCAATTCGGGGAATTATTTTTATTTTCAAACATTAGGGTAAAATGCATACAAAACAAATAAATAAAGGTATGCGAATAAAATGTAAAACCAGTCGGGAAAATGTGTTGTGTGCAAACAAATTGATAAACGTATAAATAGAAATATTTACAACAAACAAGTGCTGCACGGCGTGTTTTATACATGATGATTCATGCGCTCATAACACATGAAGGGTGTACAACTGAAAATAATGATTTACACACATAACACAACGAGGTTCGCATTTTTTCATCCCATCTGGTCATTATCTAAATAATTGATAATAAATCGTTCCGTGATATTTGCACTTAACCCCGTGCAAATACATATTTCACATTACAATTGGTGCGGACTAGTAAATTAATATCAAATCATCCCTTTAGTGTAGTTGGAAGTTTGCTTGATACTAACAATACTATTAGCCAATATTAGTTGTAGAAAACTGAATCCGGGAAAATATCACAGAAACTGTTTAAATACAATATGTAAAATCATAATGCCTGGGGATAATGTTTATTTTGCCGAAATGTAATTTTACTGGGATATATGTTTTCAGGGTAATTATTGAATGAGTGAATTATAACCGCATTTTATTATGTTGTAACTGTAAGTAAATTTAATTTTAGTAAAATTGTTAGATTTACACCACAAGCTACCGAAGCTGGAAATCTCTGTTTGGTACCAAGTTGAACATGATTGTAATTTTTATTAATTTTTCTACCCCATTATTTCAATTTTTTCGATGAGTTCACGATAGTGTTCACTCTTCTCGAACAACCACAGAGCCAGAAATCTATAATTCACGGTTATTTTAAAGACGTGATGTGGATGACCAAGCAACTTTCGCCGACAGTTGACATGTAATCAGTGTGTGTATTTTTATGTTGACGTTTTTCAATGTGTGTTTTCCACGAATTTCGATTATTTTCAAAAATTATTTTTGAATTTATAGGATATAACAAAACTAAATCGATTTAGCTTCGGCAGCATTCATTGCCTCGGCAGCCTGTGTCTGGTATTTTGGTGCCTAGTTAAATAAATACTGCTTTTTCGGTAATATTTAAAATAATCACCTAAAACAAAAAATACAGACAAATGGACCACTCTGCATAAATTTTCATATATATGTCCACTGTACATCGGTTGTCTATTTTTTATTGAGCTATAGGAAATACAAAGTTATTATTTTAATAAGTTTTTACGTATTATTTTTAAAACAAAAGTGTAAATAGGTAAAATGTTCAGAATTAAAAATGAACCTAAATACATTTTTGTCATGATATAGAGGTAAAATAAAATGTATAATTTTTAGCTATTTCCAGAGTGCCATGGTAAACAAAACATAGAAACAGTCGTATTGTTTGTGTTTGGCAGAGAGCATTTGGCAGATTTTTAATAATTATTTACTTGTTTAAATGCTAAATGTGTCCATGGTTACTAAAATAGTTGTTTATGTATCAAGGCACTGAAGTTCTATTTTTTATCACGAATATGGAATTTAGTTTCCGAGGCCCGTAATAAACCATGTGAGTGATAAAAAGGAACTTCAGTGCCGAAATACGTATTAAGTTTCATTTTAAATCTAAAATTCGAAAAAAACCTGAAAAAAATTATAACACAAGTTAAGTTTATAAATGTGTCAGTTATCAAACTGACATTCAGTGTTACCAACCTCGAGAAGTGAAGTTATCGTAAATAACACTCAAAATTATGTGTTTTGTCCTCAATTTCGTCATCGGAATAAATTAGTTAATTCTTCTTGCAAATTTTGTTTCATCTTACGTCCAAATTTACTATAGTACGTCCATATATCTGTCAAAATTATCCTAATTGTACAATAATTATTTAATTTTATGCATCCTCTTATTGGTTTAAAACGTAAAACCAAAACATAAGTTTGTTGTGTTAAAACAAAAACTAAATACAGTTTAGCAAATGGTTACATGCTACAAATTTGTTGAAACCAAAACGAAAAACATAAAACCAGAACTAATTTCGAGATGTGAATGACATTAAAGAAATCGCAATTTTGTCGAAAGAGTTGTATAATTAAAAGCTGGTTGTAGCTGCTATCAATCAGTGATGTGTTGATATATAATTCATCAGACAGAGTGCGAGGAATCCTCGTCGATTTATTAATAGAATTTAATGTATTCAGGTGTGTTTTGAATTTCCATTTTAGTGGGAAAGTTTGATCGTACGACACAGAAAAAACACAACTAATGACAGGCGTGATTAATGGCTTCGGCAAATTAATTCGTGTTCTCTATTCATGCAACGCGGCCTAAAACTAACTCAAGTGCCTCTTTTTCACTTTTCTTCCTTGGTCTGAATCGCACACATTAATAACGCCCCCGCCCCCGCCCCCGCCAGCGCCAGTCGGTGACAAAGTAGGCCTTGATTGAAACTAAACAACGCCGTACGTTCGAATTTGTTGTAATGGCTCGCATTGTTTTGTCCCAATGAAAACGGCATTAGTTTTGTATTAACAACGATTAAGTAGATGAATTTAACATCGCACTATTCCAAATGGATATTGTGCTTAATTAATATTCGGAAAGTTTATTTGAATTATGAAAATACTACAAGCGCAAATAATTTCGCCGAGTACATATTATTATATGTAATTATTGTTATTACTGCTTAATATTCATTACTGAAATAAATAATAAAATAATTTAATGTTTCCTAAAAGAAAATAAAATTTTATGGCTCCTCCACCAATGTTTTGTTTTTATTTTCAGCACACGAATTTACATTATTTTCGTAATTAATTCTAGTTGTATAATAGTGTATTACATGTAAAGTGGGAAATGTTTCATTCCAGCCGAGGGCTTATTATATGACTGAGAGGCTCAGATATAGCGCAAGGCTGTATTGAAACTCCCACCAAACTATGTATACTATTTTATTCACAATCACCCTTAATTTTCCAAATTAACTTCTCATTCTACTCGTATATGCAACAAACAAAGTTGATGTATGCTAGTAGTCTATGGAAACAAATGTTTAAATTTATTTTAATATTTTGACATGTGTCAACAATTCAGGAAACTAAAATCCTAATAAAGCAACATTATTTTAGAATTTTATATTACTTTTAATAAAAACGCTTCTGTTCAATATTAATGTTGTAATTATTGATGTTTTATTGTAATTATAAGGTTTGATCAATATTTTGACAGCACTGTCACCTTACTTTCAGAGATTTATGACTGTGTTGCTAGGCAATTCTATATAAACACTTCCCACCCAAGGAAAAAATCTATCAATTCCCACCCTAGAGGTTATCATATTACTAAGGAAAAACGTATTTCCCAACCTCTAAAAGGTTTGGAATTGACATTTTACTAAAGTGATTATGAATAATACTTATTTGTGTATCAAGGCACTGAAGTTCAATTTTTTATCACGAATATGGGATTCAGTTGGCGAGGCCCGTAGGGCCGAGGAAAATAAACCATGTGAGTGATAAAAAGGAACTTCAGTGCCGAGGTACATATTAAGTTTTATTTGAAATATAAAATTCGAAAAACTGTAAAAAAATTACAATATATGTTAAGTTTATACATCTGTCAGTTGTCAATTGAAACTGACAGTCAGTGTTGCCAACCTTGAGAAGTGTAGTTATCGTAAATAACACTCAAAATTATGTGTTTTGTCCTCAATTTCGTCATCGGAATTAATTAGTTAATTCTTCTTGCAAATTTTGTTTCATGTTACGTCCAAATTTACTATAGTACGTTAATATATCTGCCACAATTATCCTAATTGTACAATAATTATTTAACGGTTACCAACACTGGATTGCTCAAAACCGTCGTATACAGGGTTACTTTACTGACGATTTCTGAGCTTTTAATAACGATTTTTGAGCACTTTAGTGCCGATTTCAAATAATAGTTATTTGTATCACTAGGTTGGAAACTGCTATTGTGCGAGTTTATTTTGATAGGACGAGCCGTAGGTTGGTAACATCACAATATTTGAATGGCATTTCTTTCTATATTTTCCAAATATCATAACCAAAAAAATCAACATATATTTATTTGGATTTTACACTGTAAATTCAATTACAATTACTTACAAATATGTTTAAAATCTATAAATATTCAATTTTCTTGTATTGCAAATACTCAATTGAAGATATATTGCCATAATATAATACTATGACATTTCAAGCGTCAAAAGTTAATTAAAACTAGTGAAGTGATGCCAACATATAACCATAAAAAATTAGCAATTTCTGTCGAACTAGTTCGGCAAAAACATGATTTCTGACCGCTTTAGAGATATGTAATTATGTCAATGTCAGACGGCGGCGCGAAAAATAATATCCATAGCTGAAGTACAATTTGGAGTGGAATTGTCCGGCAATTTTATATTTTTCTGCTCATAATGCATTCGTGACCAGTGCCTAGAATTTTTGGTTTTTAATTGAAATACTGTGAATAGCAAACTGAATAAAAATATCGTGGAAGTATTAAGAAATAATTTGTGGGATTAAGCAGCAAGAGCTGACAAATCCGTTCTTAATGAAATAAAAAATAGTCTCTCGCTGCTGACAAGGGTAAACACACGCTCCGAGGGATCATAAATAAAAATATCCCGGATACGGTCCTTGCGTAATTACGTCACAGGGTGTCAGAGCAGGGCCGGCGCCAGGGGGAGGGCGGGGGCGGGGCAGACGCCGACGTGATTAATGACGTAATTAAGATGTTATGCACGTTTCTTTCGAATATTTTATAAACATGCCAGTGGAGCATGTTCAGAATTTGAAAAACTTAATATCGTCAACAGCGGATGAGCTCATCCGAGCTGAAACGAAAATATGACGCTGCAATTCTGCCAACCTGCACACCACATTCATCATAAATCACCACTGCACAATGCTGCCAACTATTACAGCTCAATCCCCCGCACATTAACAACATGAAAATCATTTTAAATTTTATTACTCGTAACTGTTGTTAAAGTTTTATAAATTGCATCCAATGTAAGGTATCATAAAATTTAATCTGGAGCTTTATTGAGCGTACCAGTCACATTTTTATGATGAACATAACCTCCGTTACAACAGAAAACCGCCATTTTATTTTCATATTAAATGTGTAATGCCGCTGCAGTCTTTGGTTAATTCTGAACCAACGAAATAGCGTTAGTTGAAGTGCGCTCAGCTTTCTACGGCGACGAAGGTGATAAAAATCAGAGAGTAAGTACAAGTCGTGATGTAATAAAATCGAATGCCTATCACGAATCGCTGCTAATCAATAAGCGGCAATCTGCAGCGAGACAGAGCCGAAGCCGCGAAGGAATGCTCCGGACTCGCACTAATGGAATCCGGAACATTCCGCTGCGTCGCCGCACGCACGAAAAATCACTATCACATTCACGTCCCTGCCCTGGTGTTGATGTACTATCACCACGCATCAAATATCAATTAGAGTGGGATGAACACGACAGATATTTGCTGGAGATGAAGGGCTGTTTAGTTGACCAGAGCCACCAAAATGTGTCTTCCATTGTATTGAATTTGTTGGGAATATTATATGAGAGATGTAACAAGCAAATTACGCACGAGTGAAAATATTGACATACAAGCCGCGTAGCGGCGAGTTTGTGATTTCACAATGGGGTCTTTCACCATTTTTTTTTATTTTATTTTATGAAGACTATCTAAACTTAATTGTTATTCATTAAACCACAATGATTTTTTTTAAATGTTGTGACGTCATAGTAGTGGTGTTGCTGGATCTAAAACAGTACAGATTGTAAATAATTGTAGTCATATATTATTTTACTTATTTTATTATTATTATTACAATAAAATAGAACATTTATGTAACAAAAATTATTTAAATCTCTACTGTTTTAGATCCAGCAACATCTCTACTATGACGTCACAACATTTAAAAAAAATCATTGTGGCTTAATGAGTAACAATTAAGACTTTTTAAAAGTGTAGATAGTCTTCAATATAGATAAAGTTTCATAAAAAAAAATGGTGAAAGACCCCATTGCTTACATATCGAATTATGTACTGTACTTTTTCTACGACCACTCAATACTATTTCTAAATTAAAATAAAATTCAAATAGTTATAAATTCATTATGTATTTTTAAAACTTCAATCCATGAGTTTTTGTTACACAAATTCGTATCTTTTTCGAGATTAAGTCGCCAATAATTATTTGTTGCACTTTTAGCTTCAGCTTGTATCTCCAGTGGTGTTCTAATTAAAATATCACTGTCGCTTGACATTTCCTAGCTAAAATATTAATAAATATTAGTAAAGGATAATCATATTTAGGAGTATATATTTACCTCACTATAAAACACAGATTATAAAATATATATGGAAAACTATAAAATATGACCAGGGTACCTATTTTGTAAAATAGAGCCAAAAGCTAACTCTAAAACTATGACGTCAAGCAACAGTGGCTCTATATTCAGAATAAGGACGGTGTTTCTATTCTAGTAATTTTGGTACGTCAATGTTTTCGTAATTTTTAATTTGGCAAAATTTATTTCAACAGAAGCAATAAAATCAAAAAATTAAAGTGACATCAATCATCAATCATCAAATGTTTTCATAGAATAACGCGTCACAAATGTTAATGTCGTGATATAGAGCTAGGCTCTATGAAATAAAAACACCAACTGTGGTAGCTCTAAACCGCCCAAGAGATAGAAATTGACATGACGTCATAAGGGTTGTTCGTGTAAATCTCCACTAAATACCAGCGATACATATAGAAACACTGTCGACATAAAGCTAGCTTTAAAAGTTAAAGAATCGGTACCCTGTATATATGTAATAATCACACACATAACCTAAATGTTAAACAAGCCTTGTTTTTGTTTATGAAAATAAACGACAATGGGGTCTTTCACCATTTTTTTTTATGAAACTTTATCTATATTGAAGACTATTTACACTTTTAAAAAGTCTTAATTGTTATTCATTAAGCCACTAAGATTTTTTTTTAAATGTTGTGACGTCATAGTAGAGGTGTTGCTGGATCTAAAACAGTACAGATTGTAAATAATTGTAGTCATATATTTTTTTTACTTATTTTATTATTATTATTACAATAAAATAGAACATTTATGTAACAAAAATTATTTAAATCTCTACTGTTTTAGATCCAGCAACACCTCTACTATGAGGTCACAACATTTAAAAAAAAAATCATTGTGGCTTAATAAATAACAATTAAGACTTTTTAAAAGTGTAGATAGTCTTCAATATAGATAAAGTTTTATTAAAAAAATTAAAAAAAAAATGGTGAAAGACCCCTTTGAGCGTAGGGATACATGATGAAACATATTTTATTGAAATATTTATAATTTATAACGCAGTATAATATGAATATATTTATAAAATTTTATCACTTAGCTAAATTTGAATTCAAAACATTTCAATATAATATTTGATGTATTAAATTGTAATTATTTTGGTACTGTGACAATCAGTAGTGCAAACTTAAATTTTATCTTCATTACGTAACAGTGTTATGTAATGAACATTACATAACACTATTCGTAATAACGCATTTACATTGATTGTAGTTCTGTAATGACATACTTACAGTAGCGGTCGTAGAAAAAAATATATACATATTTGTGTCTGAAAGCACAGGTAAATCACGTCAGCCGCAGAGATGGGTGGAATTTGGCGAGCTGGTATATTTATTTATAAATTCAGTTTGCATTGGGGGTGTGCTGTGTGCATGTGAAGTAAAAATATAGATCAAGTTTAGTGCGGCGTCCCCTGCGAAATATATTAAAATATTTTAGCGAGTGCGCGTCTTGTATTTGTATTCCATTTCGAGGGAGGCTTTTAGGTGTAAATAATACGTGCGCGCAACAGGATATTTCTCATATCGCAGTGCTGCCAACCCCCGCACGCGAAATCCCCCAATCGCTCGTGTCGCAGCCGTGCCTCCCCCGCAATCTATAAACCATGATACTGATGTGAGATGCACTTAGTACTCGTGTAGGAATACATTTTTCAGGTGATTACAGTTGCCACTAGCGGCGCTAGTATCGCGCCCGCTGTCTCTTTCTTTTCAAGTTTTCTTATCTGAAAGCAACAGACTGTGTTTTGAAGTTTCTTTATGCATATTCAAATCGATAAAATACGCAAAAGTTGAGATTCCCGCAGTCCGGATAAGCCGGCGTGCCTCTCCGTCAGACACGCACTGGTGCGACTAGCGCTGTCTCTGTCGGGTGGTGCGCGGCGGTGAAGGGGTAACACATACACAAAGTGGATTTAGGGCGTAAACTCTCGCGCTACGTAAACGTTATGTGACGTTTATTCGTTGCGATACTTGGTGCCACGCTCAGCTCTGACGTAAATCTGGATGTATCAGGCACAAATTGTGCCTAATACCACCCTGTGTAGGCCAAGACCCTGGCTCTGGACATTCGCCGAACCACCGACCATAATTTGGGACTTAGCCGCTGTTACTTGACATCGTATTATCTCGTCCTTTATGCTTTTTCAAAACTGTCTTTAAATTTAACAAGAAACTTTGCTCTATCAAATCTTTCAGGCTGTTTAGGAGATTGATTGCTGTTTCAGGGACCCGAATTCGATTCAAATCCTTAATAAAAATGTACTTGCTTTTATATTCAGTAGTGTGTATAATAAAACTTGATTTTTAAAAGGTAATCACTGTTTAAGATTTTAAATAAAAAATCTTATTGTCATTTGGATAATTTTATGTAAATTTAGTATGACAGTAAATTTAATTGGAGTTTAAATTTCTTCATAATACCAGGCATTAAGGCTGTTTTAGATGGCGCAATTTTTGCTGCAAGTTTTCTTGCTACACCAAAATTGCATCGTGTAATACAAAAGTTGCTGCAAGACTTGCACACCAATAAGATGTGTTCTATTTTTCTTGCAGCAATTTACAATTTTCTAGTGACTTCAGAGTGACTTTAAGCTTTCATGTTATTGCCAACTGTTTTAATATAGTAAAAATGTCGAATAGGAATCATATGTTTTGAAATTTATATGTATACCGTGTGTCCCACGTAAATGTTGGCATAGGCAGTTAACATGTAAAATCAGTCTTTTGTAAATAAAAAGTGTCCGGCAAAAAATTATGCATCCAAATTATATAGCACAATACTGCCAATATTCCTGCATCTTATTTAATAAAGATTAATTTATTTTGATAACATAATTTAATTTAGTATAGTGCTTGCAATTTGTTTTAAATATTTTAATCTGTCACTGTCAATTTCTGGCGATTGAAATCATTCGGCGTTCATTCCTGTGATGTATTCAGATATTTGTCTTGCACTGCGCCCCCATAATACATTCTAATAATATTTACACGGTTCTCGACATTTAATGTATTCATAATGACAGTGACAGATTAAAATATTTTAAACAAATTGCAAACACTATACGTCAATAGCAATAAAAAGAGTAGGCGGAAAATTATGAATTATTATTATTTATTACATTAAATTACGGTATCAAAATAAATTAATCTGTAATAAATAAGATGTAGGGATATTGGCAGTATTGTGATATCAAATTTGGATGCACAATTTTTGCCGGACACTTTTTATTTACAAAAAAATGATTTTACATGTTAACTGCCTATGCCAACATTTGCGTGGGGGACACACGGTATACCTATGTAATTCAGTTTTCAGTATTCAGTTCTGCTCTTGTCTATGCAATATCCAATTCGACAAAATTAAAATTCACAAATTCCCACAAATAAAATACTACAATCACACTACAAATTCGAGTGGAGCAGTTTGGTTATTGACATTTAACATAGGATTATAATGTGACTGTTGGTACGTAATTAAATGCAACTAGATATCTTGCTTCAAGTCATTGCGTCGTGTAATACAGTCCAAAAACTAGCAGCAATTTTTAACGTGCTTTTGAAGATTATTTTACTTTTTTAAAAGGCTTGCTCTATTTTTAAGGGTGCGTGTTATATATTAAAATCACTTTATAATAATAAGTAGGTATATAAATCTTTGAGAACCTCTGGAATAATATTTAAAATCAATTTCATATTATACAAATAACCAAGTGTTCTCGCAATGAACAAACTTGTTTGAACCAATTTATTAGCACGCCGCTGCAGAATATCATACATACAAATTTGGTTTGCTATCAGTAGTTCGGGAACCATTGTAGTGATATGTGCCGTTTGTGTTCCATTGCAGTTTTCCTAAAGCAGAATCATCAAAATGTAAGTGTACTTGATTATTTGGTACTTTTAGGACTTACTAAATGAAGTAAGTGTGTAAACACAGACAATTAATAAATAACAATAGCTATTATCTTTGGTATTACACATTAATTTATAACTTCTGCCTCTAGCTCTGTGTGCGATATATTGTAGGTATATGCAATGAATTAGATAGTGAGTTTTTTTATGAAATCACAATAAAATTGCTGTTTTAAACTTACAAAAATATACAACGCTGTTTTCAACTATTCAAACTGACAAATTCAAGTTTCTATCGTGCAAAATTGCAAATCTTTGTGAAATCCTGAAAAAATTGCTGTTTTAAACTTTCAAAAACATTGTGTACATGTATGATTTAATAGAAATAAGTACATTAAATTTATAGACCAATTCTGTAAAGTCTGTAAGATCTGTAAATGCTTACAGGTCAAATGGCATTTCTAGTAGCATCTGTTCCTTACAGAAAATCTTAAATATGTTACAGATATCTGTAAAAGTTATTTACGGTCACTGTAGATTGCGAAAATTCATTATTTTATGAATAATATTATCACTACTATTATTTATTTTCTCTAGAGACTTCTAAGTATTAAATCAGTTAAAAATTAATAATCAAGGTATTATTTATTATTGGATTACTTAGCGAAGTTTAACAATAATTATTATAAAATTTATATAAAGTAACAATTTTACTTTAAGGGTTTTCGTAACTTTATATTTTGTGTGTGGTAAGAAATATAGATGCAACTGAATAAGATTACAAGGATAAGAAATATTCTATGGGTTCTCAGGTAATTATTTTGGCGAAAGTAATGCGAATATGAGTGATGTGAATTGCGGTTAGCCAATTGTGACAATAATTATTTAGTTTTTGCTAAATATATTATTTGTTAGACTCAAGAAAAAATTTTGATATCAATTAACTGCCAAGTCGAGGTGTATTTATCTAAAACTATATGCAAGAATATGAGACAATTTTTCGCAAGTTGTAAAGTTTGACTGGACAAATATTTTGAAGCCGTTTTTAATGTATTCAATTAAATAAATACAATAGTAAACATTTAACTTTTTTGATGAAGATTCAGCTTTAGAAAAGCTGATATTAACAAATTTAAATATTACAGGTTTATTTAGATTTTCGGTGAACTCATTCTGTGCTTGAATTCAGCTTCAATTATAAATATTTGCGATATATTTAATTACAATGGAATACGTTTTAAAGATTAATATAGATTATGGAATGTAAAGGGTGGCATAAGACTAAGGTTTATAATAAGACAAACATTTAACTACATAACACTGATGTAAAAAAAATTATACTACTTAATCCTGTATATCCTAAGTTAAATATTTATTATTTAATGTTTCTCAAGTAAACCTATGTAGAAGATTTTTAATTGAGCTTTCCTTTTCTCAGTTTTAAAATTTAATATAGATGTTTTAATAATAAATTTACTATATCAACATCAAATTTAACAGATACAATAGTTCTTTATGTATCAAGGCACTGAAGCTCAATTTTTTATCACGAATATCGAATTCAGTTGCCGAGACCCGTAGGGCCGAGGAAAATAAACCATGTGAGTGATAAAAATAAATTCAGTGCCTAGGTACGTATTAAGTTTTATTTGAAATCTAAAATTCGAGAAAACTGTAAAAAAATACAATATAGGTTAAGTTTATACATCTGTCAGTTATCAATTGATACTAACAGTCAGTGTTGCCAACCTCGTGAAGTGAAGTTATCTTAAATAACATTCAAAATTTTGTGTTTTGTCTTCAAATTCGTCAACGGAATTAATTAGTTAATTCTTCTTGCAAATTTTGTTTCATGTTACGTCTAAATTTACTATAGTACGTTAACATATCTGCCAAAATTATCCTAATTGTACAATAATTATTTAACGGTTGCCAACACTGGGTTGCTCAAAATCGTCGTATAATGGGTTATTTTTGTGATGATTTCTGAGCTTTTAATGACGATTTTTGAGCACTTTAGTGCCGATTTCAAATATTTTTTTTTCTTTTTCAAAGTAACTATATTCCAATAAATTGTTTTCTTTCTGACATCTGGACCCAAAATGGCGGACATTCGTCTAGACTGCACTAACACCATCTATGATTGATGAAACAAAACTGTGTGATGCTAACTTCAGTTCTGTCATTTTCTATCATTAGCCAAATGTAATGTATTTATTTATATAACACCCTGTGTTAATAATTTCATTAATTTTTTTTTTATTTATTGCAAGATCTGCAACTGCAGATCGCTCTCTCATAACTAATGTCAAATCGTGTATAAAGCAATGCAGTTGTGAAGAAATCATGTAGAGTATGAAATATGAGATCGTCGTGAAATAAACTTCTAATATCTAGCAGTGATTTTTACTTTTCAAATTACAAAACGTGTCTGGCATTTATCCTGAGGATGTGTAAGAGAGACAGTGCTGTGGGGGCGGTGTTGGTACGACAGAGACCCGCAGACACTGAGCTGGCGGCTGGAATAATGAGGCAGCAGATCCCGCTTAAGATATAACTTTCTTATTCGCGCACAGCCGCAACTTCCTACAAATTTTTAAAATAAATGTAGCCTCGCCAACGAGAAAAAACAATAATGAGACGCTAGTAGATTACATGAGTTTTTCAAACTGTGGCTTATCTGGAGCTGTTTCTTCTGCTGCCAGCTGAACTTTGCACTATTTAGACACTACACATTTTATTTTTTTGTTGGCAAATCATCTGTAACTATTGCATTTGATTCATCTGCGCAAGACAATTATGTGACAAGAGAAATAGTAAAGGTTTTGGCGCAAAATATGTTATCTATAATTGGACAGAAAATAATCAAACATAAATGATCATTGCTGACGTTTCGGATGGTTATATTTCCATTTTCAAGACTAAGAAAAATATTAGTAAAACTGTAGTTTACGGCCAATTGTGAAGTTAGCTACGGATCGCCAATGATGTTTGATAGATATGACAGTTTGTGGTGGTGCAAGTCAAACAACAAAATCCTAGTAAATTTACATTCTAAAAATGCCGTTGAACAAATTCGTGATTATTCAACCTCAAAACTAAAATAAATATTAGTTTCTTGTTTTTTTAAATTGTTTTTCTGAAACTATGACCGGCTAAAGAAACTAGGACCCGCAGCTAACATCACAATTGACAGTAAACTACGATTTAGTCAAAATATTTATGCTACGTAATAATACATTTAAAACTTTGATTTAAGCAGAAATACATATGGTAAATGTGAGCAAAATTGTACAATTAAAATCAACCAGGAAATATTTTATACAAATGTTAATCGTAGACAAACTATTGAATGATTGAACTAACTAATTAATAATCAGTGGAACAAGATGGAAACTAAATCCAAGCAGTAGGAAGTAGTAGGAAGAAGAATTAGGTACCATGTTATTATCGCGGTAAATTTGAATTTAAATTGTTCAAAATATTTGAATAAAAACTACTTAAATTATCAATGTCTGCCCTTAAATTGATTAAAGTTTTGTTTAATGTATCATCTCTAAAAATAATCTATTATTTAAATGTTGTTCTTTTTCCAATAATGTGACATTTTTAAATTCAAATCAAATGTCTGATCTAAATCAACGTTTTAAATGTAAATTAAGTGGCGAACTGTTTGTTTAAATTTTGTAATTTATAAATTATGTAAAAAAATATTTTTTTCACGACATGGTAGGAAACTCCACCGTTCTTCTCCCGAAATAGTTAGGAAAATATGTTATTCCTCTCTAGAGAGGAAAATATAGTAGTGTTACTAATATGAATGTAACTTACAAAGTATTTATTTATAAAAATTATAAATAAATTCCTAATTTTATTGAAAATCCTTATTTTAGTGATATACATACTTTAAATTATCTTATAATTATGTATTATATTTTTCTTTTTCTTACTAAATCACTATTTGACAACTTATTTAAGATTGGTTCATTGGCAACACTGCTACACCGCCATATGTCTGATAACCTAACTTTTAATGTGTCAGTCTGTCAGTTGTGTTCTCAAAGTGTATTTTAGGTCTGAGCAAATCGTTTTCAGAAACATGTCGTGAAAAAAATGTTGTGTCTAACGCAAGAGGAAAGCTCTTCTTCCACTCTCGTTCGAAATGCCTCACTCGTTGCGCTCATGAGGCATACTTCGAACTAGAGGGGGAAAAAGAAGCGCTTTCCTCTCTAGAATGACAAATAACTATTTTCTTATAGTCTTGGAAATGGAAATATAACTTTCCGAAACGTCGGCAGTGATCATTTATGTTTGATTATTTCCTGTCCAAATTCCAACTAATACTTTGTTTCCAAATCAACTTCTGGAAACGAATCAATTCATTTCAGTTATCTATAATTTAAATTAAAGTAAGGATTTGAAGAATGCACGGAGCTCTTTGCCCCAATGATCCAAAATAAAAATATTTCTTTATAGAGAAGAGCACATTGGTAGACATAGAGTTACGTTGGGCGTCTTTGCGTTCCACGTTACGTTGTACAATTTTAATTACAAAGCTGAGTTTACACTGTGCGAATATTAACTCTTCAACTATTAATCTTGTTCAAATAAGGAATGAAATTAACTTGTTTTACGACCTGTATGCGTACAGACGTCGCGCGTCTCAACCGACGAACGTACGAAATGTTCCAAGCTCTGTCTCTTGAATTATTACTAACTATACATAGTCGAATTGTATTGTGAGGATGATGGTTATATTCACGAAACACACATCCGCCATACAATTTATTTTGCAGAATGAAATGTTCAAAAATAAAATTCTCCTGAGACGTAATTAAATATTAATTAACATTCCAGGTAAACTTTACAATTTCCAAATAGTTGCGCGCGGTTCAAAAATTATTTGATCACGCGGTTTCCCCGACGTTATTGTTAACAGCAAAAATTTTAAATAACAACCCCTAACCCTCCCCCCAACCCTTGTCCCGCTTCTTCTAAATGGAAAAAAAGTAATTTTCTCAATGTATTTTTTTAAATTACATTCGTCCTTAATTCTGCGTCGCTTAGGCATGAATGATCGCACAAAAGAGACAAAGTGAATAAAAGAAAGAGCTTAGAGAACAGCTCGCATACAGGGGGCGCTGAATATGACGAATGCATTCATACATTAACACCAAAGGCCGGCTTCGATTTCGATAGGTTTTCAGTGATTGTATCAGCGCGAACTCTCGTGAAATGTGAAATGAATCTGTCAAATGAAAATTTTATCATTCGTATCGTGGCAGTGGCGGCGAGAGCAGGGCAGGCGCATTTACATATTTATACTGGGTTTATTCAAAGATGCTAACGCTCCCAGGACACCATTGTATGAGTACGAATACTATGTTTATATTTTAAATTTGAATAGATTCTTGTATATAAATGTTGATGCTTTTGAACGTACAGGGATGGGTTGCGTGCTGGGAACGCGAGGTAAATAATAATGCACCAACAGGAAATTGGAATTTTAATGCTGAACGCGCTGTCAGACAATGGTAAACTACTTTAAAGAAATGTATATAACACCAATTTAAAACTAGTTAAATGTTTACCTCTCCGTGATAAATGTACTGGATTCGATCACGTAGTGCGAAGTGATCTAGTTTACCGGCAGACAAGACTATCGTTACAACATGCAATACATCACCAGCTTGTTAACGGAAAATTCCTCTTCTTTTTGGCCGGATCTCTAGATGCAGAGCACGCACCTGTACGCTGACAACAACTTACCTGCTCTATGAAAGAATTGGGGTAAATAGTTTTGTTCAATTAGTCCTGTTGCTCCTACTGTACTGTCATCTTCGGAGGTTGTTATTTCGCAGCACTTTGTTACTTTCTTACTCGCAGTTTAAGAAAGTATACCTAGCAATTATGATAAAAATGATTAACCCTATAAGGGGTAAAAAAATATTTACGTTCTATTATTCGGCAACAATAACTTGCAGTGCTTTCTATACTGTTCATTGGGAATAACTTTTTATCAAACTTGTCGTTCGAAATCATTGTTTAAAGGTTTGTCAAAACGTTTATTAGATCCCAGTGTAGCATTCCATAGTTAATTCAGTATGAACCAGAAAATTTAATTGTAAATTTAAAATCTAAATACCTAAATTTGAATTTGTATAAAATCAGAATAAATCAACTATCACGTTCACTAATTATTTTGGAAAATATCCTTCAAATGAAAGTAAAAGACGATTGAGGTACACTTTTCCCCTGGCGTTTATCCGCTGGCCATTTTTCCTCTATCCCACTTTTCCCCTATCCAATGTTTCCCCTGTCCCCTTTTTCCAGTAGTAATTTTTTCACCGGGACTGATTAAAATTTTATTCTAGGATCCCGATTATACGACATTTTTTCCATACACAAATCACGTTCGACAAACTCGAACTACAGTACTTATTCTTAATGGAAATTATCTGTAGGCATGCTCGCTCGCTCGCAATTTTTCCAAACAAACTCTAAGCTTACAAAACGAATCACAGTACTCATTTTTAATGAAAATTATCAATTTTATTGATTTGGTGAATCATAGTCAGGGAAAAACGACGAGGGAAAAATGTTCACCTATCTTAAAAGAAAATGTTGCTTTTCTTTCATTATTATTGATCATTCCATGAAGAATAACTTTAGTAATATTTCTCAATAATTTTTCAAGAGCAAAATAACCCACATGTTTAATTAAATTCCTGCATCTATCATCGATATACGAAAATATCCTTAAGCCATAGAGAAAAACCGCGGGTCGTTTCCAAAACAAGAACTAAAATACATTACATATAGTTTTCCCATTTACGTTTGTGTCACGTGGCGAGGGCTGAGGGGGTGTTGGGCCTCGGCGGGGGTGAAGAGGACAAGGGAAGGCGATAAAATGGAGGAAAAACAATTTCGCGAACCAACAGATGTCATAAATAACGCGACCGGGATAAAGAGACGAATTGGACGCATTTCGCCGTCTCAGACTTGGATTGATAATATTCAACCCCTATCAGGGGGAGGGGGGGAACGGACACTGATGACTGACAACGCCAGGAGTTTGGAACAAAGTTATAAGAAAACCTTTTTTCTCTTTTTGCATTATTAAAACATAAATTTAAAGATGGATTATATATTATTATATTCAAACCGATGTGCTAGTCGAAAGACCATAAAGTAAAATAAATTATTTTCTGTTCGTTTTATTGCGTGTCTTTTCGACTAATTAAATTAAGGTAATTTTTAGAGAAATGAAGAACGTTTCAAAACATCAAAAGGTTTTTTTCAGTGAGCCTCCTTTTTGTATTTAAGCTTTTTATTATCAAACACAATACTAATTAATTGCAAATTTAATAACGTATAAAATATGCACAATTAATTTCTAATTAAATATATAACATTGCGGTTTCAATAGGATAATGTTAAATATGTTTAGACGAAGTGGCACGTTTTCCAGGAGTCTGGGAAATACTTGCTATAGATATAGCATCGTGTGAAAGTTCTGAAGTAGCTTCAGGGTGACCCGGCCCTTATTCAAAGTGACACAAAGTGCGCAACAGTTTAGCGTTAGTAAAAAGCACCGTATTATTAAATATGACGTGAGATAAGAAGCCGCGATCCTCAGGTCTTCGCCGTGTCACCACCAACACATTCGGTAATCCGTTACCGGCTGACTGCTAACATTGTAAAGTGTCCACAAAGAATGATTGATCTTCGGGACCGCTCAAGGTATTGACACACGTGCCCGGCCGCCAATGCTCAAGTATAGAATACAGTGTAATTAGGCGCAGTCAATAGTGAGCTGTGACGTGTAGTGTGCTGAAACAAAGGTTACGTCCGAACAAAAGACTGGGACTCAATAATTGCTCATTTTAGAAACAAACCCATGTTTTACACAAAGCTTTATATGTTACTCTTTCATTACCAATCACATTCTGTTAATCACGCAGCAATGCGTCAACGCGCCTGCTGACAAACCATCGCAGCGAATATCATTTTGATATATTGTTGAGAGTTAAACTTGATTATTATTACTCTACATTTCTAAAAATCTGCCGATTGCACCCTACGACTTTCTTATACACATAAGTATAATAATTATAAAATATATATTTCAGTTATACATCTATAATCATAGCAGATTTTACTGAAATATTTCAAAATAGCTTGATAGGACTCAAGTAAACTACCACTTCCTATTATTGGATTATCAACAAAAACTAATCAGCTCTTTCCAAGGGGATACAATTGATATATACAAAATATCAAAGTTTTTAGTTCACTAGTTTTTGAAAAGCGGTAACTCCAGAGATTCGTACAGACTGACAATCAGGGAAACTATTTAAATGATTTTCTAGGGACCTTAAAACGTGCTCATTCCCTAAAAACGCACTACCAAATTTTTAGTATGAATCCTATACCTCTCTTACAGGATATTGCGAGAGGTAAAAAACAAAAATTTTTAGAGACAAGTGAATATCGAAACAAGGCAATAATAAAAAAAATCTGTTGTGGGCAGCACAATACCTCCCGCCAAAGATTTCGTATCGAACAATGCAGCCAGATACCACCACTATAAAGAAACACTGATACCTTCAAAAAATTATGACACAAGTCAAAAAATAATGTTCTGCAACCGTCGTTTTGTTTAAAAAAAAAAACAGGTTAACAGATTTAAACGAAAATATCAAAATATAATTTTTCTTTAACGTGTTGAAATTCGTAAATGGTGACAGTAAGAGGAAAATATTTCAAATAATAATTGTAGATAATAGTATTAGGAACATTATTCTAATAACAATATTTCCATTAAACCATAATTTACTGAGATATTTTAAAATAACTTGATAGGGCTTCAAGTAAATTATCACTTCCGGTTATTGGATTATCACCATAAACTAATCAGCTCTTCCAAAAGAGATACAATTGATATACACAAAATATAAAAATTTTCAATTTAGCACTTTTTGAGAAACCGTAACTCCAAAGATTCACACAGACTTACAGACTAATAGTCTGATAGACTGACAGACAGACGGACAGACGGACAGACAGACAGACAGACACAGACACACACACAAACATCATCGCGAATCTATAAAATAATATTCCAGGGACCGTAAAATGTGCTCATCCACTGAAAACTCACTACACAATTTTTAGCATGATTCCTATACCTCCCTTACAGCATGTGGCGGGAGATAAAAATTAAAATTATTATTAATTAATTGTATGAAGTTTCATGTTCTGGATTTGCTTACAATTTTCATCTAATTTTCCATGTGCGCAGTAATCGCACAACTTCGATTGTACCTCGTTGTAAATTCATTTTCTATTATCCAAAGTCAAAAAAGTATTGGCAAAATGCTGTGTTTTGAATAAAATATATGGTTTAGAAAGATTATTACCTGTTTAGTGTCTTTCTATAAACTTCGATAAATATTCAATAGGTAAAATCACTAGAAAAATTACATCCGGTTATGGGAAAGTAGATTTTCTATCTTGGAGTTTTCCAAACTGACACTAGAGTAAGTATTTTGACAGAAAAATATTCGGTAGTTATATCCCAAGTGTATGGCAAATATTCTGATTGTATTTTCCATGCACGAGGGATATATTAGACGAATATTTCTCGAGAAAGATTTCAGTCGTCTGTCACACAAATGTCATTTGTGTATCAAGTGCGGATAGAGCATTGTTTGTTGCACGCGGCGAGAAACAACTCGACAAGTGCACCGAACAAGCTCTATCCGACGAGATACACACAATATTTTTTCTACAATCGTTGAACAATGTTAAGCTGTAGAAAAAAAATTATTTTCAAAATTATCTTTGGTCACGTTTATAACAATTCAGTAAAATTGTAGTTACCCATGTCACCGTAATCATGACAACGTTTATGAACAAAATACAAATTTTCAAAGAAATCATAATTTGACACATGGAGTACATTTGACATAAAGCCTACAGAGTGAATACGTTTATGGTGATTAAGTTGAAGTGTATGTACGTATATGCCAACTGTTTTGCAACAGCAAGGTTATTACCAGAAAAATCCAATGCATCATTTACTTCTTTTACCTAATTTATTTTTGTTTTGTTTTTGTCGCGCTAGTGCGACAATATGTCACTTTGTCGCCCTAGAGCGACAATTTTGAATATTTCCTAACCAAAAATGGAATAACAATGTCGATATTGTGCAACGATTGTAGAAAAATAACTATTGTAAAATTATGTTAAAAATATATAAAAAAATATAAATAAATCATCAGCGTTTTGAAATTAATTCTTTTGAAGAAATTGATTAAAAAATTGAAGATATTACCCCTTTTGTCCTTTTAAAACGAAGAAATTAACTATTCCTCTTTTTGTTTACAATTATTATAAATATTCGGGTATCGCACTTGTGTAAATACTCAATATGCAAAATATTCACTGTATTCGATTTTTCATTGGTCGAAATTCAGAAAATACTGGAACGTGATTGGTTGAAATTTTTCGAGGGAAATATTCAGCAGTAAACACTGTTTTACCTTTTTTGTAATATAAATAAATATAACAGTTGGGACCGCTTTAACAAAAAAAATCCATAGTAAAAACTAGTGCATAATGTGTTATATATTTATAAAATTATATTTCAAAATGTGAATTTGTAAATTAAATCCAGTGTAGATCAACCATTAGACAATTGAAAATAGGATGTATTTAATCGATACGATATTGAGCTGGTAAAGCACATAAACAGCCAGTCGCTACTGTTGTATTCATTGCAGAGCTTTTCGCGCTACAAATATTTAAAGCAGTTAAACAGAACAAAAAGTTAATTTCACACGTGACGAGGTCAGAGGGCTGCGAGCGGGAGTGTGGGAGGGCAGGTACAGGAGTAAAGAGCAAATATGTTTGTAATTAGTTGCCGAGTGCGCCTGGTTTTTCGCGAGTTGTCGGTGCGGGGTTCAATTCCCGCCGGCCGCAAATTCAAATTTATCCCGGATATAAATCTCGGCCTTCTTGATTACTTCCGCGCTGATGTTTTCCAATTGTTGGCCGCTGGTGTATTGTACGAGCACGAACGTTGGTTTAGGTGGAGAGGGAAATGTGAAGGGGGGGGGGGTGCGATTATATTCACTTGTTTGTTTGCTTATTCGCTGCTGTTTAGTATATATTTGTTCTTCTCACCTTATTTTTAAACATCACTGCTAATTATTTAATATATTTTAATTAATTAGATCGTATTATGAGGTTCTCATCAACTTACATTTTTACCTCCCGCCTATTTGTAGTAAGGGAGGTATTGTTTTTGGCCAAAAAATTGGGTAGTGAGTTTTCAATGAATAAGCACGTTTTAGGGTCCCTAAAATACGATTTTACTATTTTCGTCATGCTGTCTGGATGCATGCATGTATGTATGTGTGTGTGCGCGCGCGCATGTGTGTGTGTGTAGTCTATAGCGTTTTTTTGTCTCTCAAACTCAAATACTATAATACCAAAAAATACAATTTCGTGTATTTTTGCTGCATGAAGAGCTGATTAGATTTTGAATAAATTTGGTCAACCGAAAATAGCAGTTCAAAAGAAGCCCTTAACAGTTTTCCGTAAAAAAAAACACGGTTAAATTTAATTTTTCAACAATTTATGTTATTTTGAAAATTATAAAATATTAAATTTTACATCTGTTTTGATTACACTAATTATATTAATTTTCATTAGATATAGAGATAATAAAATATAAAATAATTAAATTACATAAATCTTGCACTCCTTGTACACCATGGAAACACTTAAAAATTTTAAATTTTTTACGAAATGTGACACACGTCATTGTAATTGTGAAGCCGTTCTGTTAGTGAAATATATGTCAACAAATTAAATAAATACAGGAAAGAAAATTAAATTTCTCAAATATAAATAGATAATTAAGAAATATGAAGGTATTTTTCTGTATCATCAAATACTATTTTGTACCGTTTAAGAGTAGTATTTGGCGGAAAATTATTTAGATTACATTAATCGGTAGTGTAGCAAAAAGTTTGAAGCGATGTGATGGGTCGTGAATATTTAATAGCAATTTTAGTATTGAAACTATTCGGTTGAACAAAACGAAGTTTTACTGGTCACCAGTGCCTAGTTGGAGGAAATATTTTAAAATGGAATTTTTAATGTGTTTCTAGTTCATTAAATATTTACTAACAAAAATTGCATGCATCAGTTCCGTATCCGTTGTCACATATATTATTCATGGCCATTACCATGTAATTTGAATAAACAGCCGCCGCTGTCATTTTTTACGAATCGGGCTGAAATGAAACAAGTACTGTGCTACTTTCAATATTATTTGATTTCAGTTTTTTGTTGTTTTATTGTACATGTCTGTGTATTGTAATGTGTTATGACATGGCATATCAATTGTAAACACAAGGACTAAGTGCGTATGTGCAATAACTCATGAACGAAATTATGTATAGAGTAATGAAATATAATTATAAGTTCCATAACAATACTCATTTTGGTGGAAGTTTATTGAACGCACAAACAAATCTATTCATTTCATTTTAAGTATAGAATCAACTGCAAAAATGTTTTTATTGAGAGATGTTTACAATAAAATTTTGAATAATAGTAGGTATATTATTATATGAGGGATTATGATAGTCATTATTCACGGACATGAATTTTGTAAATCATTCAAGTGAATAATGACCATAATCCCGAATATAATACTGTATATTTTCTACTTCTTTAAATTCGGTATTGACTTTTGTAAATAATCGAAATACATTGATAAACGACAACATAAACATACGCAATGATATGACTACACTGTCAACTGTCAGACTGCAGTAGCTTGGTGATCCACATGAGAACTTTAAAATAAACAGGAATAATAGATTTCTAATTCTATGATTGGCCGAGAAGAGTGAATTAGGAATTCATAAAACATTGTCGTGAATTATTACTACTATTGAAAAAAATTGAAATAATGGGGATATATTTATAGTAAAAAAAATAGTTATTTACTTTACAAGTGGGCAAAGTAAAGAACTTCCTAAGAGAGAAATTTTAGCTCACGAAGCCGAAGGCTGAGTGTGATAATTTTATCGAGTGGGTAATTTCACTTTGCCCACGTGTGATGTATAATGTTTTATCTAACATCTCTTAATAAATGCAAAATTTATTAAAGAAATATTATTTGACAGTGATATATGCCTTGAATTTTGAAATTAAAATGTCAATCGAAGTAGTTACCAAGGTGTTATGTGTTATTATTATTGTTATAAATAAAAAAATACTCACTAGAAGCTTTTCTCAAAATGATACCCACTAGTAGTGGGTAATCTGTTACTTTCCTAGTTTAAAATCGCCATAGTTATAGAGCATTTATTGAGAGGTGTTGCATAAATATAATATATTCCAATTTTAAAGACAACGAATAACTTTACAACATTGTTATATTATATTATTTTATTATTATTTAATTATAATACTCAACAGGCCAAGACAAATTCTTGGGAATTAGGAATGACGTTATATGATTTAACTATATTCAGGGCCTCATTTAGGTTGCAGCCGCCCCTAGGCTAATATAAACATGGCGCCCTCATTTGTCTTCTTGCAAAAAATCTGTTTTGAGTACCACTATACCTCCCGGCATAGATTTGTTATTATTATCTTTGAAGAAATACGAACTACCACAGTTAAGAATGCTCATTCCTTCAAATATTCTTGTTTTTAATAGTGACGCAGGTCAAAAAATGACAATTTTCAGACGTTGTTTTTTTCAAAATCCTCGGGTTAGCAAATGAAACTAAAATGTCAAAATATTATTTTTCTTTAACGTTTTGTAATTCTTAAATGACGACAGTAAGAGAAAAATATTTCAAACTACAATTGTAGAATAGTATATTCTACTACAAGTAATGGAAATGGCACATATTCTACACAAGCAAAAAGTTTGTAGTCCGAGCCGAAGGCGAGGGCTACGGTTTGTGAGTGTGGGATATGCCATTCCGTTACATATAGACTATACTTTCTATAACAAAATTTTGAAAATTATACAAAAAGTACAAATACAAAACTATTGAAAACATCAAACTCAAATAAATCAAATTAAAACAAACAGACGTAACCATAGTAACTGAATCAAGATACTTCATATATCGCGCTAATATGCGGCTCTGATTCGTCGAACTCATACCATACGTGGCGTATGGAATGATAGTTATTCCAATACAATTTTTAGTTGTGGAATACGTAGTTTCCAAATAGTGTTATAGAAAATTTGAATATTTGAAGCATTATTCAAAAATTTTCTTTAAACCATAATTTACTGAATTAATTTTTTACCCTTTTTAATTCTGAAAAAAAATCGGCCGCTCAATCTTTCTCGTCGCGCCCTCTATTATGTATTCAGTGATAGTGTTGAAGTTAGTCTACGCCATATTTCAATTATACACTCTGTATACATTTATCAATTATCAATGTTTAGAAACAGCTAATTATCATCAGTGCACCATTGAATTGTAATGTCCAAATCACTCTGTAATAAAAAACACTTGTTTACAAAAGATGTACGGTAGAAGAGTTTTAAATCGTGTGCGTAGAGTAAATGGTCGACAGTAAGACATGCAGTGGTGTCGTTTAAGATATATCAAACAAGTATATTAACAATTCATATATTTGTAATATAGAACCCGAATCCTTTACACTCTATGTGAATGCAGCAATGTAGCATTTTGGTGGCAGCGCGAGCCCAATTGTACGTATAAATGACCAACTTGAAGTTCAGTAATTGCGAGGCGGAGGTTGGTCTAGTGAGCGTTGGAAGTTTCCTGTTTTATTTATGCGTATTATTACACGGCAGGACAGACACGCAAGTCAAATCAAAGTGAGCCCTGCCGACCTACTGCAGTGTGAGTGCGTCAGAAACACGGCGAAAGAGAGAGCCAGCATGGACATCACATCGAGAATATAAAAGTTTAATGAGCGAGCAGTTGTCACTTTTAATTAAAAATACGGTATTGCTTTGCAAAAAACTTCTCCGCCGAGAAAACTAACAGGTTTAATGATTTCCATAAAAATGGAAGTCTACGTTCAGCGCCGCGCTAGATTTCCTGGAAAATTGGAAATATTTTTCAACGGTTTTTCATTCGGAACTATCTAAGCTGAACCATTATTTAGCTATCATGCGCACAAATTAGAAAATCGAAGTTAAACTTTAGATTTATTATTATTACTTTGTTGTCGTTTCATAGCTTATGTTTATTAATTTAACAATACCTCTATAGATTATAATCAATCAATGTATCCTAAATTATGATTGTTTGTAATAAATTTCACAATAGAAAATTGATATACCGTGTGTCCCACGTAAATGTTGGCATAGGCAATTAACATGTAAAATCAGTATTTTGTAAATAAAAAGTGTCCGGCAAAAAATTATGCATCCCAATTTTATATTACAATACTGCCAATATCCCTACATCTTATTTAATACAGATTACTTTATTTTGATACCGCAATTTAATGTAATTAATAATAATAATTCCTGATGTTCCGCCTACTCTTTTTATTGCTACTGACATATAGTGCTTGCAATTTGTTTTAAATATTTTAATCTGTCACTGTCAATTTCTGGCGATAGAAACCATTCAGCGTTCATTCCTGTGAAGTATTCAGATATTTGTCTTGCACTGCGCCCCCATAATACATTCTAATAATATTTACACGGTTCTCGACATTTAATATGTTCATGATGACAGTGACAGATTAAAATATTTAAAACAAATTGCAAGCACTATACGTCAGTAGCAATAAAAAGAGTAGGCGGAAAATTAGGAATTATTATTATTAATTTCATTAAATTGCGGTATCAAAATAAAATAATCTGTATTAAATAAGAAGTAGGGATATTAGCAGTATTGTGATATTAAAATTTTGATGCATAATTTTTTGCCGGACACTTTTTATTTAAGAAAAACTGATTTTACATGTTAACTGCCTATGCCAACATTTACCTGGGACACATGGTATAATAATAAAGGCTATGTTGACGCCTCCACCAACAAAATTGAATTTAAATAAAGTGTAACAAAATAATATGATATGTCCCACTACATAACTTCTGACGAACTTTAATTTCTAAACGGTACAAAACATGGAAAAAAGTTTCAAATAAAAATTGTAGTCAATATTATTTACATTTTAATGAATAGATAAAAATTTAGTCCAACTCATTTATTTACTGAGATATTTTCAGAAAACCTGATGGACTTTCAAATAAACTGCCAATTTCATTTTATGTATTGCTTCCACTGAAATATAGTAATACTGAACGCTAACTTGTAGGCTTTCATGAAAGCGAAAAACGATCCTACGACATAATGGCCACCCTTCTTTATCTAATACTTTTGCTCCTACAAATTATCACCATGGTTTTGTCCAATACTGACAAATAATATTTATTTTAAATTGGCACTAAAGTTCTAAAAAACCGTCATTAAAAGCTCAGAAATTATTACTAAAGTAACCCGTTATACGACAATTTTGAGTAACGCAGTGTTGGCAACCGTAAAATAATTATTGTACAAGTAGGATAATTTTGACAGATATATGACGTACTGTAGTTAATTTATACGTAAAATGAAACAATGTGTGCAAGAAGAATTATCTAATTAATTCCGATGAAGAAATTGAGGACAAAACACATAATTTTGAGTGTTATTTACGATAACTTCAATGTTAGAAGTTGGTAACACTAAGTGTCAGTTCTAAATGACAACTGACAGATGTATAAATTTAACCTATATATTATACAATATTTTTTTTACAGTTTTTTTCTAATTTTAGATTTCAAATAAAATTTTATATGTACCGCGGCACTGAAGTTCCTTTTTATCACTCACATGGTTTATTTTCTATATTCGTGGTAAAAAGTAAAACTTCAGTGCCTTGATACATAAATACCTATTAGCATTGTCTTGTTCAGGAAAATAAAAATTCTTTAAAATTCACGTACATAACATGTAATTGAAGTCATTTC
Organism: Poecilus cupreus; assembly: GCA_963942605.1. Lineage (NCBI taxonomy): Eukaryota > Metazoa > Arthropoda > Insecta > Coleoptera > Carabidae > Poecilus > Poecilus cupreus. Next base: position 12,948,823 of record OZ012727.1, read on the forward strand.
TATAAATGTATTATTTACTTTTTATATTATACATTTAACTGAAAAATTATGAATATTAAATTCTAATCAACGAGAAGAATTATTTAAATTTTGTTAATTCTAAACTCTAAAACGTGCTTCTTTGTTGCAAACTCACTGACGAAAATATTGGGGCTCTAACTTTACATATATGTGGGAGAAGTAAATATATAAATTTCACAGCTCCAATAGATTTTATTAAGCTATCGGGATTGAACAGAAGATTTTGTAATTCACACCACCGCCAAGCAGCTAAGCAAATTAAAATAATTTTTAGCTAGTAGTTATTGATTCGATAATAGGATACAAATCGCAGCGATAAAATCTGCGAATACTGTTTTGAAAGGCAGTGATTTATTCGGCGTTTAAATCGCTCTTAAGAAATGACAAAGAAGCCGGCGAGTCGAACCATCCCATCAAATAATAAAATTAGACGCGGCGATCAGCCGCCGGGAAAAATCCTATTAGGGGTTGGCAACCCCACCCCGCGCTCCGGAAATTGCACACCGTATCCGACTACAGGCGCATCCGACCTGATGACGTCACTTCCTTACCCCACTCGATCAGATGACGATGAGCCCCGGATATATCAATTTTCAATTATAATTAAATCGGAATTTTAACAGCAGTTTATCACGCTTTTTTCCACCCTGATTTCAGACGAAAAGAAATAAAACTGCGACGAATGAAGCGAATGTTCGACTTGAATAATCTATTATTGTACTTGAATTAATGGGGCTCATTGAATCTTTTAAACTCCAGACGAATTTAAACACTAAGTTTCACAGTCAACGTTAAACACTAAATAAATCCACGCTTCATCTACTTACACAATGAGGTCATACAGTTTAAAAAAAGTTCTGTTTTTTTACAAATTATAAAAATTTAGATCATTTCATTCACGTATTATTCTTATATTTCTTATAATTTTTTAACTTGTCATTCATAATTTCCTTTATTATGTTTGGCAGTTGTAAAATCGTGATGTCATCTTATAATAGAATGTACAGCACGGCAAAGCAACAAATCTGGTGTAGGCAAAAAGAAAATAAATTAAATACTCCTCCAAACTGAACTTGAAATTTATTACTTATGTATAATTTAAGCAAGAATAAACTCATTGCTGTAGTACGCATCGTAATATGTCTTATATCTATCGAAAAATGGCGATTTGTAACATTTATCAAAATACGGGTTTCCCCAAATATGACTCTAAATTGTAATTTTTTTAAATCACATTTCTTTATAATATTCGCGCCAGGAAACCCATTCCAGCAGAGCGTAACGTCATATCTCTAATATTTTTCGAGATATCACGATTTTTTATATTTTCCGAAGAGCAAATTTGAGGGGCTATAACTCGAAAACTATACAAGATATCGAAAAATATCTCCAGTTTTGTGTTTTTCGTGCAATTTATAATAAATTAGTAAATTTTGAAAATTTTGAAATTTTTTGAATTTTTTTTCAAAATTTCGATACGAGATATTTCGACAAATATAAAAGATATAGACTTGCAGTGTTCACCTATCGATTCAGCTTTACGAAATACATAAACCCTGAAAATTTTAGAAAATTCGGACAACGGCTTGAAATGTTATAGCAAAAAGTCTGAAAATGGTTAAATTCTGGCCAAACGTCAAGGGGTAACACTTGACTTTTTTGGACGAAAACCCCCATTTTCAGGCTTTTTGCTCTAACTTTCCATCCCGTAAAGCGATTTTTTTGAAACTTTGCATACTTATGTATTTCGACGAGCTGAATCGATTGGTGAACACTGCAAATCTGTATCTTCAATATTTGTCGAGTTATCGCTGATCGAAATTTTGAACAAAAATTCAAAAAAAATCTAAATTTTAAAAATTTGGTAATTTGTTATATAAGGCACCAGAAACGCTAACCTGAAGAGAATTTTTAGATATCTCGTGTAGTTTTTGAATTGCATGCCCTTAAAGTTGCACTTCGAAAAATACCAAAAATCGACTTATCTCGAAAAATATTAGAGATCTGACGATGCGCTCTGCTCCAGTGGGTTTCTTAGCGCTTATATTATAAAGAAATGTAATTAAAAAATATTACAATTTTAAGTGAGGATATTCTGTGATTTTAAAATTTTTCTATCGGTATGTGAATCTGTAATGAATGATTAATAATTACAGTTTCTGTTATTTGTTTGTTCCCATAGCAACTAAAATTAGTTTATTAAACCATATAATTCAGTTTTGTCAAAAGAAGCAAACAATATCTGGTGTGGGCACCACACTACTTTCTTATACAAATAAAACCAACTGAACACGTATGACTTGTTCCTTGCGTATGACTTTATTTTAAAATAGATTATTATTAATTATTAATATCTAGTCAGCAAATCTTTCTAACAAATAATACAAATATTACTTACATTTATAATATTTCACAAGACACATATTTTTGACACTTCACAATTATTTGACACGGTTGTCACATAGATATTAAAAATGTTTTAGTTTTTGTTACCATTGTAACTTAGATTATTGAAATATATTCTTAAATATATAATTTAGTTTTTCTCATAATTTGAAGCATGTACAAGAAAAGTGCAAATAACATTTTATATTCCAAATATTTTTGCTAAAATCTTTTATATGAAACGTTTTCTCACAGCTGATTCTATTTTTGAAAAATTTGTAATTTGTTGTTTTGTGTGTCTAGTAAATTTCCTCTTCCGGTTGTTCAATTTCATTCAAAATCAACTTAGCTCTTCATTTTTTCATGATACTTATAAATTCCAGTTTCGTTTTCATATGTTGTATTATTCATGAAATATTGCGCACACGGACATCCATCCACCCATCCTCACACACAGACATCATTGAGAAATTGGTCTTAATGGATTCAGTGGACGTTAAAATATGTATTTCTACAAAAATCTCGTCAGCGATTTTTTTCGTTATTCCAATACTTCCTTATACTTCGTATAAGGAAGTAAAAATCGTATCTTAATAACTAAATACCTTTAATATTAAAATTAGTATCTACATTCATAATTTTACTCAAACTTACCGACATAATATAAAACAAAAAAGATATATGACTCCTTTCTTCTGCGGAACTATTAACATTGCATTGTGGCCCACGAGTTCTTCAGTTCGCTCGCTCCACATTCAGCCACGGGTGAACTTATTCGTGATGCCTCTTCTCCGTGCGGATAATTGATGTGTGGTCTTTCGCCGACTAATCTCAGTATGAGTTCTCGGGAATGTCAGCGTGTTTGTGTAACTCGGTAATCCCGGCCCGTGGTGGTGTCGGTTCAGCTTGGCTCGGCTGGCGTCTGGCGTCTGGTGTTACCGCCTCATATTTGATACATGAGACTTTAATAGGCGGCGGCCGGACATGGAGATGGATTATCTGCCGCCAAATGCAGATAATTGCTGCTGTTGCTTCCTACTTACACACACCTGCAACGAAATCTTTCAGGAATGCTAGAAGATTTGTTTTATTTAAATATTAATTAATATAGCGCAGCGCCTCCACCAATTTTGTCTAATATAATTGTTTGCTCACTATTGGTAGCTTTTGCATTTGAAGAGATATAAAGTTAGTTAAATGAAAAAATTCATAAAATCGGTAAAAAATTTATTGTATTAGTGGTTACAAAACGAGACAAGTTATACAGGGTGTTCTATTTAAGTGCTATACTTCTACTATCTCGAGAAGTATAAGAGATACAAAGTTCGTTAAATAAGCAAACAATTTCTAAATTATATGACTATTAAAATGAACAAAACAAAAATTTTTATTAACCAATGGTTCTCAAAATATAAAACCCATCTTATTACCTCCCGCCTACCTCTAGGTAAGGGAGGTATTGTTTTTGGTCAAAAAATTTGGTAGTGAGTTTTCAATGAATAAGCACGTTTTAGGGTCCCTACAATACTATTTTACTATTTTCGTGATGATGTCTGTATGTATGTATGTGTGTGTGTAGTCTGTGGCAATTTTTTCGTCTCGCATAACTCAAATACTATAATACCAAAAAATACAATTTTGTTAATTTTTGCTTCCTATATTTAAATGAAGAGCTGATTTGATTTTGGATAAAATTCGTCAACCGGAAGTAGCAGTTTACTTGAAGCCCTTAACAGTTTTTCGTGAAAAACACAATTAAATTTCATTTTTCAACAATTTATGTTATTTTGAAAGTTGAAGAATATTTAATTTTACATGTGTTTGGTTAACCTAATTTTATTAATTTTCATTAGATTTAGAGATAATAAAATATAAAAAAATTAGATTTCACAAATCTTGCATTCCTAGTACACCATGGAACATTTAAAAATTTTCAATTTTTTACGAAATGTGACACATGTCATTGTGATTGTGAAGCTGTTTTCTTAGTGAAATATGTCAAAAAATTAAATAAATATACGAAAGAAAATTAAAATTCTCAAATATAAATAGAAAATAAACAAATAAGAAGGTATGTTTCTATATCATCAAATACTATTTTGTACCGTTTAAGAGTAGTATTGGGCGGGAGGTTATGTGCTGGCCACATCAGATTTTTTATTTTATTTTAGAACCTATCTTTATTATTAGCTTATTCGTTTCAGTTTTTTTGTGCGCCAATACTCCCGTCAAGTTAAATCAATATTTGTTCTACAATCTGCAAGTGCAGATCTAGCACACGCAAATTCCAGTAGAGCGCATGAACAAAAAGAATAAGTTAGAGTTTTGTGGAAGTAAAAATTGTAAATAATTTGGTGGTTGCGGTCCGGGCGATATATCTCTAGCGGCGGTTGTTTAGTGAACTGGGGTGTTTTTCCCTCTGACTAATAGTGTAGTAAGTATGATCTGTGGCTGCAGGCAGCGCCACCGCCACCGCCGCCGCCGCCGCCTCTGATAAAACAAAACATTCCCCGGATTTACTTTGGCTGTGTTTGAATTAGAAGTTTGTTTTGCGCGAGATTTATGCTTTATAATCTTGTCATAAATCTCCCGCGTCGCATCACAGCTCGCGGTCATGTTCCGTCTCGCTCGCGCGCTGCTGCCGGCTCTCACTCCCACTCGCGTGCATATGCACGCCTAGTGTGTGTTGTAATAACACCCGCCGCACGCTGATAAGAACCCTGGACGGTGACGTAAGTGTGACGTCATGGTGCCACGTGCTGTATGAAGAGATCATTGCTGAAATTATTACGGATTATGAAGCCAGTCGGATTAATAGGAATTACTCACTATGTATATATGGAACAGCATCCTATCCAATGTTAATATTACTAGTGTTGCTGACAAAATAACAACCAGTCTCGTCTCGTTTTAATAAAAAAAAATACGTGTGGCACTCGAGGACTGCCGCGGTAAAGCAATTGCATAGCATTTTTTTTATCAACTTATGCAATTATAATTATTTATTTATTTTATTTATGCAGTATTTTTTTTTTCTTTGATATTAATTAAAGTTACACTTTTTGAGCGTGGTGACCGATAAGAAAACAAATTTTTTTCTACTATTGAATAAATGAGAAGTTAATATTGTTTAAAATATTTTTATTATCTTACAATATATGTAAGTTATTCAGGAATTTTTACCCTTGAAACTATAGGTTTATGGTAACTGAAATAAGAAAAATAAGTTTGAGACTTGATATCCTCTAAATATCTGGAAAATACCGCGTCAATGGCATACGTCTAGTCGCACGCACACAAACACCGTGCCGAAGTCTGCCGAACTGAAACGACGTTAGACGATGTACGGCTTTTAACGCCGCACCGCTGTGCCGGCCGGAGTGGGGGGTGTCAGGTTTTTTTCGTTACGGAATTTCTTGATTCGGTCGCCGCGCTCAAAGCCCCCGATAAAAGCTATGCAATAGCTTACAAATCTTAATTTTTGCGTAAATATAATTAGAATTTGTGCTTTCAGCCGAAAAAAATTACATTTTCATTAAATATTAAATGTCTATGTTTAATACAAACTTAAATTATTAAAAATAAATTATTAAAAATAAATTATTAATTGAATATTATATTATTCTTATGGGGTAAATAGGTTCTGTTCGAATCCCACTACTGTCAGTTGCCAATTTAAATTTACCCTTGTGGTTCCCCCTCTACTAACAACTTTGGGGGATATGACTTGAAGGCTGGTAACCGCATTTCATACGCAAAAATATATCACCAACCGAGATCTGCGTAAGCAGAGTGCCACACCCATAATGGGTAAAAGGAGTGCTGATATATATATATATATATATATATATATATATATATATATATATATATATATATATATATATTTATTATTATTTTTTATAAATTGAAGAGCATGAACGACGTATAACTGCTGTGGAAATGAGATATTTGAGAGGAGTGTGTGGGTGTACGAGACGTGATCGTATACGGAATACATTGGTGTATGGTGAGTGTGAGATTGAGAAGAAAGTGGGAGTGAGTCAGTTGAGGTGGTTTGGACATGTTGTACGAATGTCGAATGAAAAGTTGGTGAAACTAATACATGTGTGACGAGGCGAAAGTGGTGTGTCAGGATAGGAATATTTGGAGGAGATTGATTGTTGGTTGATTGTGTTTCTGGGTTCGTGCTATCCTACTAAGTGGGACATGGCGTGATGTTATGTATGTATGTATGTGTAAATTGAAGTATTTAATATTAAGTAGAAATTAAAAAACGTAATAGTTTATCTTTCGGCGTTGGCAACACTGGTTACTGGATGTTTGTGCTTTCCCGACATGATAATTTAGCTGAGGTTCTTGAGCGAAACGAACTGATAACTTGTTGTCATTCATTTTAGTTTCTTTGAACTGCTGGGCGCTCGCGTATCCATCGTTACATAAAAACGAAATAGGACAAAGGACAAACTTGAATAAACATATTTAGATTTTTTCTGCATTTTATGGTATAGGTATCAACTTATATTTTTTTACGCATAGTATGTTTTATTTTATGTATTTATATATTAATTAATGATTAATTTCGTATGTGGTGTCTAAATATTTATACCCATTTGAAACGGAAAATATACTCGACAACTTTTATCTCGTCTCGTCTCATCTCGAAAATGGAGACCAAAATCTGCCGAGACGAGACACTTAATTTGTCTGGAGGCACCTCCACCAAATATTAATTTGCCGAATAAATAAAAACAAAATCTATCTCTTTCTGAAAGATGTTAGTGCAGAAGTAGCCATGCGGGTGTTTTTGAGTAAATGTGAAAGCATATGAGTAGGTGTTGGTAATGAGAGTTTGACAAATGGAAGGGTGAGTGATGGGGGTGGCGGTGGAGTAGAAAAGTGCGATTTGAAGCAGAGAAGAAGAAAGTCTGTAACACATCGTGTTGCTCATAGCCAGCGACGGAACGTGGATCCCATTTATAAATGTTATCAGTTTTCCTTTTTTCCATTAGACTTGGCACGTTTCCTCTCCCAGCCCTCTCTCTAGAAAGCGGAAGGAGTGGTTAGCAGACAGACGAACAACAATTTTCTTACACACGGCGGGCGAATACAAGCGAAAGGCCGACACAAAATAGAAATCCATTATACACGTGATCGTGTTAAACGAGATCCTTTCCTCTTGGTACGGTGTGCACCCCCGCGCCCCATTCATTCCACTGCGCGCCCGCCGTCTTAAGAAGTTTAGAAAGCCTTAAGTCTGCGTCCCACCAGCCAAATCGTCTTTGATCAATGCCGCACTCCAACTCACAACACACAAGTTTTGCTTTATTTCATTCCATCTGAGAAATATGGCGCGAGTGCCTCCATGCAACTACTGTAACCGATGATATGTTGTTGCGAAACACTAACTGTGCCACTGTCACTATACGCTTATAATTCACATTTTCATTTCATAATTTTTCAAATACGATGCGTACAACACAATACTTCCCATCTAAACAACTTTATAATGGTACAAAATAGATAATTTAACTCCAAAATAAAGGAAACCATAAAGAAAAACAACAGCTCTCAATAAATGCTCTATAACTATGCCGATTTTAAACAAGGAAAGTAACAGATTACCCACTAGTGGGTATAATTTTGAGAAAAGTTGCTAGTGAGTAATTTTCAATTTATAACAATAATAATAACACACAACACTTTGGTAACTATTTCGCTTGACATTTTAATTTAGAAAATCTAAAGCATATGTCACTGTCAAATAATATTTCTTTAATAAATTTTGCATTTATTAAGAGATGTTGGATATAACGTTATACTTCACACGTGGGCAAAGTAAAATTATCCACTCGGTAAAATTATGACACTCAGTCTTCGGCTTCGTGTGCTACAATTTCTCTCGTGGGTAACGCCTTACTTTGCCCACTTGTAAAGTAAATAACTATTATCGTTTTGACACCGGATAAATAGGAAGGTAACTTTTGAAAGTGATAATGGTTATTTATTTATGTCAAGGTTTATTTGAAAGTGCAATTGGTGAAAATAGAACTATTATATAATCAAATTTTTGACATATAATGCAAATGACATTAATATATATATATAGTTAGTATTTTGATCTGGTAGCTAGGAGAAAGGTAAATAACGTTTTATCACTTACAAAAAGTTACCTTCCTATTTATCTGCTGTCAAAACGATAAAATTGTTTATCCTACACCTCTAAATAAATGCTCTATAACTATGACGATTTTAAACAAGGAAAGTAACAGATTACCCACTAGTGGGTATAATTTTGAGAAAAGTCACTAGTGAGTATTTTTTTAATTTCTAACAATAATAATGACACACAACACCTTGGTAACTACTCCGATTGATATTTTAATTTAAAATTTAAAGCATATGTCACTGTCAAATAATATTTCTTTAATATAATTTTTCATTTATTAAGAAGTGTTGGATAAAACGTTATACTTCACACGTGGGCAAAGTGGAATTACCCACTTGTAAAGTAAATAACTGTTTTTCTTTATGGCTTACTTTATATTGGAGTTATATTATCTGCTGAAAACTCACTACCGAAAATTTGACTCGTCCCGGAACCTCCCTATTCGGGAGATAAAAATAAACAAATTCTGCTTCTAGAAATAGATAAATGTCATAATATATTAATTCATTTATTTTATTTTATTAATTCTACTTTAAAAATCTTAATAATTATTTATTGAGGATAAATACTAATAGGTATAAATGATACAATTTATTATAGAAGTGCTCGTAGATCCTCCACCAACTACTCGCATTTCGTCAATTAATACCAAATGTGTGTGTGTGTGTGTATGTATCGTAGTTGAAGACGAATAGAGCTCATTGAGTAGAGACTAGACAACTCTATAATGGTGGATATGGCATGTACTAGACGCACACACATACACACATACACACATACACGTCAAACGAAGTTAAACCGTGACAAAGGACACATGATAATGTGCATGTTAATCATACAGCATTACACAATGTAAAGTGTATATGGTAATTGCATCGCTTTACTTCATTCCTCACCCCGGCATCTCCGATGTGCCCTAAGATCTTTACTAGTCACGCAATGCCCACACTACACATATCACATCTTGATATAGAAGCGTATTTCAAAATTGCTTACTTTTGTTTTAAATAAAATTAATTGTAAAACTTCTTATTTTTATGAAATGAAATATTCCCCAGATGATATTTAGCAAAGAAAAAGATTCATTATCTATAACTTGACACGTATTTTAAATGTGTTGTGATATGTGATACCCCACTAACTAATCGCCGGGTTAAAATCATTGTACATCTTAGAACGTTTGTGGAAAAAGCGATGATCTTGAAAAATAGCGATAGCAAATTGGTGGACGCGCCAATCAAAAATAATCGTTTCATTGAAAACAATAAATTATGCTGGGTATGACAGAAAATTAGTAGCATAATTTGTAATTATTGTAAATATAAAATATAAGGATTTGAGCGTGCATTACAGTTATTACACGATGAAGTTTTTCTTTTTAATTTACTTTGAAAGTTTCCACTCTCCCATTGAGTCTAAGAGAAATAGTTGAATCAAAACTTGTTATGGAAAATTGCAACGTGCGGTTTTCTAAAAAGTTTGTAGAAGATTTGGACATGCACTTTACGTATTACTAAGTATTTACTTCACAATGAATTGAAAAATTGCACAATCTATGTACGCAGTTTATAGAAAATATAAGTGTGTAAAATCTATGGATATGTTGGTATAACTGAAAACTTTGATATTTTAATACACTTACAACTTGATCATGTGATTGTGATTTAATCTAGAAAAATAAAATATAAGACATAATTGTAAGACAATTTAAAGTATGTATTTCACTAAAATAAGGATTTTCAATAAAATTAGGCATTTATTTATAATTTATACAATATTTTTTTGTAAATAATATTCGTATTGGTAACAGTTCCATACTTTCCTCACTAGAGAGGAAAACCACATTTTCCTTACTATTTCGGGAGAAGAACGTTGGCATGTCGTAAAAAAATATATGTATCAAATCATATTTCTAATTTTTATTCAGTAACGTTTGTTATCATTGGTTAAAATTTTTAACAGGTCGTTAAAAATTAACAGGTAAGTTTTAGATATTTTGAAAAGAAAAACTTCATCGTATAATACGGATGCCCGCTTTATTGTCTTGTAAGTTAATCACATTCAAAGTAACACTTCCCAAGTGATTCGTGAAAAAATTGTAATAATGAAAGGTTGATTGCAACTCACCCTCGCCTTAAACGCGCTGTGTGAGCAGTTTGAAAGTAATTGGTAGTTCTGGCAGTATAAAGGGTTACTTAGGCCTCGTTGTACATTAATGGCGTTTACAGTTCGCGGGTGAGTGGGCGCTGGTATCTGATTGTGCGGGGGGTGACGTGTGGCTCACCCGTGTCCATCAGGGTTCATTACCAGACACGACAATCCACTTACAGCCGCAGGTGCGTGCTTCATACACTACCACCGCACCCGCCCTACAATGTCGATTAATCAAACTTTAATTGATCCGCGCCAGTATGTAGTGCCCTTTATCCCTTCACACACTGGTCAACAACACAACACAATTCGCGCAACATTTGTTTTAAAAGTTAAATGTTTTACATTTTACTACACAAATCTACCTACAAAATACCGGATAGATTCTTGTTGATGTTTATTTATGTGTGCTATTTTAAAATTGTTTACTTGGAAACAATCGCTATACAACTGGTTTTAAAATCACGTATCATGGAGCAGAGAAACAAATTGTCACAGAAAACAAAGTAAAACTACTATAAACAACAACTTTTATACATCATGAGAAATTATCATCGAACAAAAACCCTAACATAATACAATTATAATACCGTTTTGTTTGCTCGTTTGAAACAAAAAATAGTTATTTGTTTAACTAGGCATCAAAATACCAGATTTACAACAGAGGTTGTAGTTTCATTGACGAGGCGAAGCCGAGGCAATGAATGCTGCCGAAATCAAGAAATTCTAATCACTAAAAATAATAGCTCTAATTCTCATAAATCAGTAACTCCGTTAGGACTTACCCTACAATCTAATTTTAATTGGAATGATCAAAAAGAATTTGTTTATAAAAAAATAATCTTAACCTATTTTCAGCTATAATATCCCTAGGCCATTGATAATTCGAAGTAATTTTATCACATTTACCTTCAAGCAACGTTCTTGAGGTAGTTGTGATCAAATTATGAGTATTTATCAATGGTAGAGGGATATTCGATGAAAAAATATTCTAGAAAATATATGCTACATTAATAAAAAATTGTTAAATTCGAGTAGCATGTTTATATACATTCTCTTAATATTAGAAATAAAAAACATTTGGCAAATGTCAAAACTAGTAAAAGTCAAAATAATTTTCAGTATTTACCTATTTATCTTTTCAATAAATTACCGGTAAAATTTTCTGCCATTTATAAAATTTAAGTTATCCCTTAAAAAATACCTTCTTAGTAGAGCATATTATAAATATGAAGATTTCTTAAATGATTGTATTCATTTTTAGTAAAAAAATTTTGTATAAATAAATATATCATCACGCCTTGTACCCATTATGAGTGTGGCACTCTACTTACGCAGATCTCGGTAAGTGATATATTTTGCGTATGAAGTGCGGTTACCAGCCGTCAAATCATAGCCCCCAAAGATGTTAGTGGAGGGGGAACCACAGGGGTAAATTTAAATTGGCAACTGTCAGCTATTTATTTTGTAACATATTTATTGTTATATTACAATTACTTTTGACTGTAGCCTTATTGTATGTCTTTTGGCTAAATAAATAATAATAATAATATTCGTGATCTCTGCTATCGAAGTTTTGAAAATCAAATTTAGTTGAGACCCCACAAAACTGTATTATTTGTCGAAGTCTGCCTCCACACTTGGGATAAGTAGATCGACGCGACATTATATGTAATTTATTTATATTTTATTCAAATAATTTTCCTAGTTATACATTTATGAATAAAGGAATATTTTGTATGTAAATTTCAGATTTAACCTCTGGGAAATTCAATACATTGTGTGCTGAAAGAATCTGATTATATTTATTTATAAATTTAATATGATACAGTAACGAGCTATTTTGTCTCAGACTTTGTCAAGCAATCAAATTACGATAAAAATAAAATTCATAAAAAATTCAATATTAAATTGCTTGTTAAGTTCGCTTTATATCAAAACAAATTTGATTCTCCTGTCGCTGACATAAGAAAGAGACCTCATCATCAGCGTGTATTCTCAAATTATATACATAGTAGAATGAAATATATACACAATATAGTTCGAGATGGTCACGCAAGTTACCAAAAGAATTTTTATTTTCTAATATTACAATTATTACAGTTTGACACAAACTGTTTCTTTGCTCACGCTAGGAATAAATAACACAACAAGCAGGAAGTGATGGAATAGACTTTGGTGCCCGTTGCAAAAATCACTAGTAATCTGTTTAGTAATAGTTGGTAGATTTGAATACAATGCCAGCAACAACAAAATCTGTTGTGGGCAGCACAATACCTCCCGCCATAGATTTCTTATTGAATAATACAGGAACACGGACCACCACTATCAAGAAACGCTCATTCCTTCAAAAAATTATGACACATGTCAAGAAATGACATTTAAATATACAGGTTAGCAGATTTAAACGAAAATATCAAAATATAATTTTTCTTTAATGTGTTAAAATTAGTAAATTGTGACAGTAAGAGCAAAATGTTTCAAACAAAATTGTAGATAATAATATTTTAAACAATAGTTATTTGTCAAACTAGAGAGGAAAGCGCTTCTTTTTCCCCCTCGAGTTCGAAGTTTGCCTCATGAACGCAGCGAGTGAGGCATTTCGAACGAGAGTGGAAGAAGAGCTTTCCTCTCGTGTTAGACACAACAGTTTTTTCACATGTTTCTAAAAACGTTTTGCCCGGACCTAAAATACACTTTGAGAACACAACTGACAGACTGACACGTTATAAGTTAGGTTATCAGACACAAGGCAGTTTAGCAGTGTTGCCAATGGACCAATCTTAAATATCTTAAATAAGTTGTTAAATTGTGATTTAATAAGAAAAAGAAAAATATAAGATATAATTGTAAGATAATTTAAAGTATGCATATCCCTAAATTAAGGATTTTCAATAAAACTAGGAATTTATTTATAATTTTTATAATATATTTTTTGTAAATAACATTCATATTGGTAACGCTTCTATATTTTCCTCTCTAGAGAGGAACAACACATTTTCCTCACTATTTCGGGAGAAGAAAGGTGGGGTTTCCTACCATGTCATGAAAAAACAAAATTTTCTTACAGCCATAATTTACTGAGATATTTTAAAATAACAGGGCTTCAAGTAAACTACCATTTCCGGTTATTGGATTATCACCAAAAACTAATCAGCTCTTCCAAAGGGTATAAAATTGATATATACAAAATAACAAAATATTTAGTTTAGTAGTTATTGAGACACCGTAACTCCAGAGTTCCACACAGACTGACAGACTAATAGACTGTTCATCCACTGAAAACTCCCTACCCAATTTTTAGCATGATTCCTATACCTCCCTTACAGGATGTGGCGGGAGGTAAAAAATGCGATGGTAGGTATTAAATATATTCATGGATATAATTTTCATTTGCATTAACGAACATTTATCGTTTATATTATTTAATTATTATGAATGGAAATTCGAGATTATATAATTTTAATATAATTAAAATATGTCAATCAACAAATGTAACAATATTAATTTATTTAATAAAGTACGAGTAAATCTATTTCATTATTAGTTTATTTTCCATACAAATACATCCGCTGTGAACAAATCCTATTTCAATTGTTATTTACGCTACGTTGTGCCGTGCAGTAGACATTCTCCGAGGCAAAGAGCCGAAAGATGACAAAATTAACTACAAGTTCCTTGCACGACACATGCTGCGCGCACCACACTCAAACTCATTCATGCAAAGTTTCAGTTTATTACTCCGCCTTATACTATCATATTGCTTCTTCCACTGTCTTTGAAACATAAGCTGTAATCACGCTAATAATATCTTATTACTTGTATTTTGATACATTTAGTCTGCGCAAGATAGTTAATGCAACTGTTATTACTATTTTGTTACTAAATATTAAATTGCTACACAATAACAATGTTAATACTCCACTAAAATATGGAAGTAATAGAGATTTAATGAGATCTGCCAAAGAGAGCAGCAATTTACAAGAAATCTTCAGGGTGACACACCCATCAACATCTTTGGGGAACGAGATTTCATTGTTTTTATGAATATGTTAATTAGCAATATTCCATATACAGTTTTCTTAATTCTTATACACAGCATAAAGAAGTAAAGCAATTAAAAAAATCTATTGCAAGATTTTTGTGGAAATACTTATTTTGAGGTCCACTAATTCCGTTTGAATTTCTAAGTGGATGGATTTTGAGAAATACTAATAACTTTAATTTAGTTTGGTGTCAAAATAAAAGTTTCAGAAAGAAAATTTGGCCTCAAATATCAAAACTAAATTTTCGATAATTATCAATTGTTTTTTATACAAATTAATCCTACCTATTGTTCTTTCCCCGAAATAGTGAGGAAAATGTGTTTTTCCTCACTAGTGAGGGAAATATAGAAGTATTACCAATATGAATGTTATTTACAAAAATATATTGTAAAAATTATAAATAAATACCTAATTTTATTGAAAATCGTTATTTTAGTAATATACATACTTTAAATTGTCTTACAATTATGCATGTCTTATAATTTTCTTTTTCTAGATTAAATCACAATTTGATAAATTTATATTTAAAATTGGTTCATTGGCAACACTGCTACCCCGCCTTACATCTGATAACCTAACGTTTAACGTGTCAGTTGTATTTTTGAAGTGTATTTTACATCCGAACAAATTGTTTTTGGAAACATGTGAAAATAATGTTGTGTCTAACGCGAGAGGAAAGTTCTTTTTCGACTTTTAGAAAAACTACCACACGTTGCAATTTTCTATTATAAGTTTTCAGTTATAAATTGATTCATCTATTTCTCTTACACTTACGTCATTATGTGAGGGTGGAAACTTTCAAAGTAACTTAAAAAGTAAAACTTCATCGTGTAATAACTGTAATGCACGCTCAAATCCTTATATTTTGTATTTAAAATAACTATTAAACGATCGTCATATGATTTTTTACAATAGTTAATTGAATTTTATTAAATTAATTAAAATAATATTTATGAGCAATAGCCAGTTATTTTTTTGAATGAAAATTTATATAATCAGGTCATTTGTCCATTTATATTAATAAAGTTTTGTGTTTCTTTTTAATGTTATTTTCATTTTTAATACTATAAATTATTTGTTAATATGAAGCAATAAATTTAATATTTTTTAATAAGAATTAATTATTTTTCTTGTGATGTTAGCTTATGTAGAAGAGTCCAGGGTCTTTAGTTCTTCCAGATGTTCGGTCGCTAACAAGGCTTCCATCGATAACCAAAGGGAACTTTTATCTGTTTTCAATTTAGTTACAAGATTGTGAATTTAATTTTTAGTTACGCGCAGACTACAGCTATAAATACATTGATATTGGTTTCGATGCTATCGTCCGTTTGTTCTCCAGCAAATATTAAACAGCGTTTCCTGCACTGAATCGCAATCAGCTAATTTCAGTTTAAACTTAAACGGCTGCCCCGGTTTATAGGAAATCTATAAAATCTTATACGGAGCTATTTTACTTTTACGTTTTAAACTCACATATAGTAATAAATATTTATCTCAGGTTCTCATTCGCAAAATTAGTTTTAATATTGGTTAGTTATGGAGATCTTATGCGTTTACATGGAGGAGAAAAATTAAATTAGGTTTGTTGATCACGTTTAGTTTTTTCCGGAAAGACAAATAGTTATGTACATAATAAATGTGGGAATCGAGTTCACGCAAGAGGTTTGCATAATATTTTTTGTACGAAAAGCATAAAACTAATAACAGTTCATACAAAGAAATTAAGTTCTTCAAGGAGCTATTTTGATATTTGTCAAAGTTGCACACCCAAATTAATTTGTCTAATATATTAGAAAACAATTTAAATATTTATAATATTTACCGTATTCACTTGTAAATTTATCATATTTCTTAGTTATATACAGATAACTAACATTACATTTGTAGGTTATGTATTTTACAGCTGTTATATTGGGCAGCAGAGCCGGATTAATAAATTTTGGGGCCTAAAGCGGAATTATATATGAGGCCCCTAACTACTATATCAAGTTAATTAGATAGATAATGAAACTAAAGTATGATTATTAATATTTTAAATTTGTTACGGAACGAAACAAATTACAGTAACTCTAAATTATAGAATAAAATATAATAAAAACAACAATAAAGTTACAGAATAAAAAATAATAATATTTTAATAATAAATAATAATAACAAGAATATGAAGCGTCAAAGTTAGGATAGGACTTTTTTCTTGATTTTTTTTAGCAAACTTTTATATTATAATATCGTAATTTATCTCGTTACTACATTCTGCTTCTATATTTAGAATAGCTAATGTATCTATTCTTTCTTGAGTAATACTGGATCTTAAATAATTTTTCACGCGTTTCAAACAAGAAAAAGAACGCTCTGCAGATTTATTTGAAACCGGTATTGTTAAATAAATTTGTAATAAAGTTGCAGCATCGGGAAATGTTGATTTTAAATCCTTAAAATTATTTTTCTTTCATTGTATTTTTACTGACTTCTTTGCAAAATAACAAAAATTGAAACATCTCATTTTCTAATATATTAACATTTATATCATTACGATATATATATCTTTTAATTTGTTAATTGATTCTAGTTGCTCTGTAATATCTTCAGTGAAAAAACATTTAAAGTTGTTATGCACCTCATAGTAACTTTCTAGTCTTCTATTTAATTCTGACATTAAATTGTCACAAACAACAAAATGAACGCACTTGTCATCGACGAAAAATAGAGGCTCCTATATTTTTCATCTATGATACAAACGTGTCTCACTACTTACTTAACTAGTGTGAGGATTAGGGAACTGCACTGATAATGCAGGCGTAGGCGCTTAAAACAGACATCTAGCATCTAGCTTCGTCTATTTGAAGTTTCAAAAATTTACAATAGATGTCTCTTTCTAAACGAAAAAATCTATAGGCGGGTGAAAAAAGAGGGAATCGTTCCCGTTGTATATTCTTGATATTGTTTTTGTTTGGTCACAATATTCGTAAGAAAATTAAAAAAAAAATGGGTGCTCTGTACAATCCGGGGCCTCAGTAAAATCTGGGGCCTCAAGCGGCCGCTTTGTGCGCCTTATGGTTAATACGGCACTGTTGGGCAGATTTTATTGCCAACATTAGTAACAAAATGTACTAAATTTGTTATTATTAAATTCAATTTCATTCTTATTCCATCACTGTTTATATTAATATTATGCAAAGGAATGTTTGAAATATTATATTATTATATTATAAATATAATTTATTAATAAACGCTTTAGAAATAGGAATATTTTCGTCGAAATTTCTCGGTTGTCTATCTGGTGGAAACCTGGGAAATGGTCATTTCGGACGTTGCTTAGGTAACGCTAAACAACACATTTCAATGTATGAGTACAAAAACATTATTACATTGTTATAAATAAAAATACTGGAATTTATTGACTTTGAGTCAATTTTTTTCGTTGGGTGGAAAAGCAACGTTTTTATTTTTATCTAACTATATTTTATTATTATATATTTATTGTTTTAAATTCTGACGAAAAGATTCATCCATGTTGTCTTGTTCATATTTATTTATTTATTCACATTTTAACATGTTTTGTATTTGTTTATATTATTACCACCTCCTGAAGAAGACGTTGAAACCGCTCGAGGTTATAATAAATAAATACATACATAACATAACGCTATGTCCCACTTAGTGAGGTATTATGAATCCAGAAACACAGTCAACCAACAATCAATCTCCTCCAAACATTCCTATCCCGACACACCACTTTCGCCTCGTCCACATTCATACATGCTCATTTATTCTTCACACTCGGAATCATTCGTTCACGCAACAAACCATCAATCACACCCAACCAGTTATTCCTCGGACGCCCACGCAATCCTTATCATTATTACATTGGTTTACTAATGTGGCAACTTTTGTCTAGTTTAACTGAAGTGGTGGTCTAGTAAGATATGAAATAATAATTAGTTCTACAATGGGGTAAATAGCTCAGTGGTAACGCATCGGACTGTGGATCGTGAGATCATCAGTTTAAATCCCACAGCAGACAGTTGCCAATTTAAATTTACCCCTGTGGTTCCTCCTCCACTAACATCTTTGGGGGCTATAACTTGACAGCTAGTAACTGCATTTCATACTCAAAAATATATCACCTACCAAGATCTGTATAAGCAGAGTGCCACACCCATAATGGATAACTGGCTTGATGATATATTTATTTTACATTTATTTGAAGTATGTTGGTGTATTTTGTGAGTGAATGTACGTGTTTGCGTGGATTTTGTTTAGTGTTATTCTGTTGTTATTAGCGGTTGGTTAATGTCGCACATTCATCTACTAATTGAAAATTTGAACAAAACATATTTCACTATTGGATTATGTAAATTCTAATACAATTCCAGATGGATTTGCTGCTGCACGCGAATAATCACCGTCGCATTTATATTTTAATGAAATCGTTTACGGGACCAATCATTCCATTGCCACATTGCACCAATTCACCAATCGTCGCACTTGCTTTACTTCAATTCACCGCTGTTGCCAACAATGCCACGAAAATTGTTTCAAATGGACAACTCATCGCTGATACAGATCAAATACACTTTGACCATTACGCGGCACTAAATACTTCATGAATTGCTTTGTGTTCAACGAGAACACTATAAATAATATTCGGTATATATTATTCAATAAATAGTTATATCACGAGTGCTAAGAATTTAATCGATTAAATTTGACATCTCTAGCTTATGCATAAAATTTTGCTTAAAAAGTGTTTGAGTACATAATAATTTGAAAAAATCCCGAGACCGCAGGTCCAGGGATTTTATCTTAAATTATTATGTATGATAACACTTTTTTAATAGCAAAATGTTGTAAATAAGCTAGACATCAAATTTAATCGATTCAATTCTTTAGCACGAGGGGTATATGTCAAGATTATTTCATGAATTCGTAGCATGAACTTTAATACCTGCCGAAGAAATTGTACTAAAACGTTTATTTCTGACATATTTTCAGTAATAATATAACAAGAGAGTGAGAATAAATTGAAAATAATTTGACAGATCTTTCGAAAACTTGTTGCTACGGGCTTTCGTGGCTATTGCCAAATAGCGACAAGTTTGAGAAAAATACTGGAGGATTATTTTCTAATTTATCGAACTATTTTTTTATTTAATCATCAGGCACGTCATTAAACCTATCTTTTTTGCTCATTTTTACTTGCGTTGTTGATAACTATCTGACATCTGACATCTGTCAACAAAAACAAAAAAGCTACAGAAAATATTGCCGGGAATAATCACAAGAGCATTATTCTCAGTATAATAATGATAGGCTTGGTTAAAACGCAGACATACAATAAAGCATTTCATTGGTTTAAAGAAACGTCAAAAAATAATCAATAGTTATATCACGAGTGCTAAGAATTTAATCGATTAAATTTTTTAGCACGAGGGGTATATGTCAAGATTATTTCATGAATTCATAGCATAAACTTTAATACTTGCCGAAGAAATTATACTAAAACGTTGATTTTGACACATTTTTACATAAATAAATCGGTACAATCATAAACAAAAAGGACCATAAAATTTTGTTGTTATAGTGTATCTATATCAAATTGTTTGTTTTTCTTTTTACTTGTCAAATAAATGTCAAAAATTTGTAAATAAAAATAGCTTGAATTGAACAATTCAGCATGTTTAAAAATATAGAATACCAGTATAAAGGTAAAAAACATGTAAGTATCTTGCTTCTGCGATTAATTATCCGGCTAAATATGCCTTCAAAATGTTCAAAATTTGCATATAAAAGCTAGCTTCAATTTAATCGCGAATAAACAGCATGCTGCTGTTTAATCATTTATCTAAAATGCACAACAATGGAAAATGAGACATTCTGATTGGTCAAATTTGTAATGAGTGAAATAATAGTTATTTACTTTACAAGTTGGCAAAGTAAGGAATTACCCACGAAAGAAATTTTAGCATACGAAGCCGAAGGCTGAGTGTGATAATTTTATCTAGTGGGTAATTCCACTTTGCCCACGTGTGAAGTATAACGTTTTATCCAATACCTCTTAATAAATGAAAAATTTATTAAAGAAATATTATTTGACAGTGACATATGCTTTAAATTTTTAAATTAAAATGTCAATCAAAGTAGTTACCAAGGTGTTGTGTGTTTTTATTATTGTTATAAATAAAAAAATACTCACTAGTGGCTTTCCTCAAAATTATACCCACTAGTGGGTAATCTGTTACTTTGCTTGTTTAAAATCGCCATAGTTATAGAGCATTTATTGAGAGGTGTTAGATAATCAATTTTATTGGCCTATAAACTACGTGATTCTGTTGATTCTTGATTAAAAATAGTGTTCATATCATAATAATTCCGAATAACTTTTTTCACAAAGTATGAAATGAATAAGTAATGTTGCACACTAGCAGCCGAGTGGAGAGTGGGCTCGCACCCCTAGCGTTATTAAATATGACTTCCAGTAAAGCCTGTGTCGAGAATAACATGAAAAGAATTCTTGTTTTGTGTTCTGGCTCTCAGAGGATCATGAAAAAATCATAACAGTTTTATTTTATCCGTAGGTAGTATAAACTTTAAAAGTAGATACAAGTGTGCCGGGGAAAAAATAAACAATTGAGTTTTCCAGAACAAAAAGCAAAGATGTGTTGGGAACAAAAGGCGGAGCAGAGAGATCAGAACGAAATCTACAAGTCAAGTTAAAGTAATAAAAGTAGCATGTGCGGGCACCGCACAAAAATGCACGCGACGTCAACAAACATCTGAACGACGCATACACACGTACGTACATATGTATACGCTAACTAGATGCAAGTGTGATGCAAATTCAAACACTTGGCTGATACTTTCAAAGTTGCACAAGTCGAAGAATAAAACTTAGATGCACCGAACACCCACCGCAACAAACTAGATTCCTTATTGATATACACTTCGTAAAAACATAAAAGAATTTCACAATTTTGCACCATACAATTTACCTTTCATTTTTATTTAGAAGCCATTTATTTTTTATTCCAACCTCCTTACACGTGGTTAAGAAAGTAAATTGTAGGGGGTATTGTAACAGATACCTCGCACTAGGTACCAAGAGGTAACTGACATACGAAAGGGTTTTACTTGATTAAATGAATAACCAAGGGTAGCGTAGTCGCTGGCCACCACGGAATATTTAACTCGATTCCGAAGAGTATTTAGAAAAAGACTTTTGTTCGAATGGCGGGAAATATCCGCGCAGGCGGGAATCAAACACGTATTCAACAATAACAAAATTATATAATATTTTAACGACGGACAAGCAAATTGATTTACATAAATCAAATACTTTAACGAGCTGAATAATTCGACGCTAGTTAATCCAAAATATCGTTCACTCATTAAATTTTATAATAACTTTCAAAGATCGAAACTGATATAACATTCGCTATTAACAATACTCAACATAAAACTCAAACCTATTTACATGAACTCATAAAATAAACTATGCAGACAATCGCGAGGAGCCCTGTTTAGTAATTCTTTGAACATTTCACAAGAAAAGCCAAAATGCAAGTGGTTGCTCACTGCCCAAGATTCACAATTTATTTGTTAAGGGATGGGACAGTGGCACTCAAAATAACTCTACTGGGCACTACTCTCGCATAAGACACTGGTTAAATATTTCCTACAACATATTGACATCCGCTGATTGGGCGAGAACTGAACTGAAATACTAAAGAACTGGAATTTTCCACGAACAACTAACAATGAACCATTTACTTACTTTGAAATACACTGCTCAAAAAAAAAAAAAAAAAAAATCGAGCCACTTGGCCGAACCAAGAAAATGACTGTTTTTAAAATGTGAGGCATTTCTTTCAGGGATATGTTAATCAAAATCTAGAGATTCCCTCTGGAGATACATTCCTCCTCTACGTTCTCCAAAAATCCCGAAGAGATTCGCTCCCCCCGACCCCCTGAAAAATCGCTTTATGTGATGTCATGTTTGAAAAATCTCAAAGTTTGAAGGCTTGCAGCTCCAAAAAATCCTGTCTTAAGGGGGTTGTTCAACTCGATTGTCACAAAGCCCTGTCAATTTCCTTTTCAGAGCTGAAAATTTCGTCCTCATCGGTGAAGAATTCAGTGAGTGATCGCGTTTCAAAGGAACCCCTGTTTTTAGGGCTTTTTTCGAAAAATCATCGGATACGATGCGTGTATGCGTAAATGCGTGTGCATGTGTGTGTGCATGATTGAATGTGCATGCGTGCATTTACATGTGCATGTGCATGTGTGCATTTGCATGTGCATTTCTTTCTTTTGTGCGTGTGTGTTTGGCGTGCGTGTGGATGAGTATGTGTGGATGTGTGTATGTTCCTTTGACACGCGATCACTCACTGAATTTTTCACCGATGAGGACGAAATTTTCAGCTCTGAAAAGGAAATTGACAGAGCTTTGTGACAATCGAGTCGAACAACCCCCTTAAGACAGAATTTTTTTGGAGCTGCAAGCCTTCAAACTTTGAGATTTTTCATTGCTCAGACATGACATCACATACAGCGATTTTTCAGGGGGTCGGGGGAACGAATCTCTTCGGGATTTTTGGAGAACGTAGAGGAAGAATGTATCTCCAGAGGGAATTTCCAGATTTTGGTTAACTTGTCCCTGAAAGAAATGCTCCACATTTTAAAAACAGTCATTTTCTTGGTTCGGCCAAGTGGCTCGATTTTTTTTTTTGAGCAGTGTATATCGTTTGCAAACTTTAATCGTAATAAACGCAAATACCGTTTATTACAGTATACAATATCATTTTCTTTTAAATTTTGTTATGATACAAAATAACAAATACAAGCTATAATTTTTGTTTGAATTTTTTTTTAATTTTGCACCGTTTAGAGGTTGGTTAAGCGGGTGTTTATGTTTTGGGATTGTCAAATTATTTCATCTATACTTCCATTATTAAAGCTTTAAAAAATAACTGTATACCTTTTATTTGTACTCATTTATTGCGAAGGAAAAAAGAAAATAATACAACCTCCAGCCCCGTTAGTGGACAGGGAGTTAAACTAACTCCACTACTTTTCAAAACCTTATACGACTGGTTATAAATAAAAATGACAAGGTAATCGTAACAAAAACAGTTTATTATAAAATCGGAAATAATTGCAGTTTAAGAGCCTCGTCACTCGCAAGCCGCAGCGATGACAAATATCAAAAAAGGACACTTAAAACTCTCGTATAAAATTCCTGCATCTCCAACCTCTGCGTTCGGTCGGTAAAATGTCCCCGGAGGCGGCGCCCCGCGTCCCACGGCCTCCAGGGGGCAGCTACCCTCTCACCGGCGGTAAAGAGCGGTTTTATGCATGCCAATGGCTTTCCGTCGTCGCCATTGTGCAAAAATGCATTTGTCGAGTATTTCTAAATGCATCGATGGTTGCAACACTGCACCTGAATGTTGGAGAGCTGCAGGGCTACCACCATATCCGCAGATAAAATGTCCCTAACCTGTATTTGTACTTACTCTGACATGGGATATTTTTCTCGAAAGCGATGCCACATTAACCGTTCCTGCAGACAGAAAATCAATATATATTTTTATTTTAGGTGTTATTTATTTGTTTTATATTAGGTATTACTTAATTTGAATTGGAATGTTTAATAATAACTAGAGAACGGATTATATGCAAAGTGCATGTATTTAAATTTTTGCATACTATTAAATAAAATCAATTTTCTGGACGAATTACATTGATTCGAGTTAATTAATGCTAATTACTAATTACATATATTGCATATTTGGGCATTCTTATGTATATTTTTACAAAAGCTGCATATAATTGCATATTTCTATATTTTTAAGACTTTGTCAAGTGATAAACATTCTGAAATTTCTGGTAATGCACATTGATAATTCTCAAATATTTGAGAAGGCCGCAATAAATAAAATAATGCAGTGGAAAAGCAATAAACAATACAATAAGCAAATACACAAACCAATAAACTCTAATATTTCTAGGGAAAGCACTGTAACGGTAACGGTAGGTATTCATTGTATACACGAATGCTGGTAAAAGTGGGTACAATGAATATAAGACCGAGAATTCTCAGCTGGATATATATTTACTTATGTTTAATTTTTTGTTTTAGAAAATTTTGAATAATTTGTTATTGTAGTTATGTATATATGTCATAATCCTATAATATCAAGTTTCTAGACTTAGTTTATGTGTATATTAGTAGTATATTTGTTAATTGTGCATCAGGATTAAGACTGTATTGTGCAATAAAATTCATAATGCATTCATTTATACTTTTTATCTAATAATTTAATTTTTTTGCATATTTTGCTGCATATATTGTCATATTTGTGCATATATAGTTGCTATTTCTAAAAAAATAAGTGTTTATATATGCGCATATAATTCAGTTTTTTCGTGCATGTAATCCGCTCTCTACTAATAACATTTGACACAATTGTGACACACAGAATAGATGTTTCAGTTAATTGTACCGCAAAATATTATTAAACGTAGAACCAAACAACTCCTTTAACCTATTATAGATGTGGCACTTTGTTTAAACAGATTTCGCTGAGCGATATGATTTTGCACATGAAATGCAATTAGTCTTTCATTTTAAATATATTTAGCACTGAATTCAAAAATTGAAACAAATTAAATTGATTGTTTTTCGCACAAAATAAAAAAGTAATAACGTGTATTTTATATTAATGAAAAATGCAGATGTAAT
The DNA here is from genome assembly GCA_963942605.1 of Poecilus cupreus. Lineage (NCBI taxonomy): Eukaryota > Metazoa > Arthropoda > Insecta > Coleoptera > Carabidae > Poecilus > Poecilus cupreus. Next base: position 12,974,333 of record OZ012727.1, read on the forward strand.
TTCTGTATTTTTCGATCCATTAAGCGTGCAGTCCAGCAATGAACCATTTACTAATTAAACTGAAATGCCAATGTAGAATAAAAATCAAATCAGAAAGCCATTTAAATTTCCATTTCGCAGTAATGCATCGATTGCTGACTAGTTTTACAAATATATTTTTAATTTAAATGTTTCACTTTAGAGCTATTAGCGCCATTTAGCTAAAGTATTAATAACAGCGAAGCTTAACATAAAAAATTGTTGTTTTAATATTGAAGTCATAATAAATGGCTGTCGTGTCGGTGATGTTGGCTATGTTACCCACTGAAGAGCATGACCAAAGCTAGTCTGCTTCCCATATTACCAACAAAAAAAGAAATAGGTGTAGTGTTGTTCTCTTACCGTGCGTTTGTTTTAAAGTGTTTCGCAGTCAGCGCCGCCTATGCCATTCATAAATGCGCAACGCATGTCGAAGTCTTCCACCGCACATCACAAATATTGGATTTTCTTATGAATTTTCCGACTTACTCCAAGGATTTGCGATTATTTTCCTTCCGTGTTTTCTTTCCTCTTCTTCGCTATCGACGCAGACGGCATTTGTTTGTTTTCCGGAGATAACTGCTACATTCTTTTGTTTTAATTGAATATTTTTCTTTTGTTACAGGTGAGTACACATCGTCTGTTGTTTCTAGCCGCGGTGCAGCAGGCAACTAGACTCTGTAAGTACATCCACGACTCTATCAAAGTGGGCACTGTATTTATCCAATTTTACATGGAAATCCATGTTCGCAAATGTTCAATAGTTATATCACGAGTGCTAAGAATTTAATCGATTAAATTTGACATGTCTAGCAATAATTAAAAAGTGTTTGAGTACATAATAATTTTATCTTAAATTATTATGTACGATAACACTTTTTTAAAAGCAAAATTTTCTAAATAATCTAGACATCAAATTTAATCGATTCAATTCTTTAGCACGAGGGGTATATGTCAATATTATTTCATGAATTCATAGCATAAACTTTAATACTTGCCGAAGAAATTGTACTAAAACGTTGATTTTGACACATTTTCACATAAATAAATCGGTACACACATAAACAAAAAGCACCATAAAATTTGGTTGTTATAGTGTAACTATAGCAAATTGATAGTTTTTCTTTTTACTTGTCAAATAAATGTGTGAAAAATTGGTATTTAAAAATAGCTTTAATTCAATAATTTAGCATGTTTAAAGATATAGAATACCAGTAAAGGTAAAAAACATGTAAGTATCTTACTTCTGCAACTAATTATCCTGCTAAATATGCCTTCAAAATGTTCAAAATTTGTATATAAAAGCTAGCTAGCATGGAGCTGTTTAATCTCTTATCTAAAATGCACAACAATGGAAAATGAGACATTCTGATTAATAAAATTTGTATTGTGTGAAATAATCAATAGTTATATCACGAGTGATAAGAATTTAATCGATTAAATTTGACGTCTAGCTTATGTAAAAAATTATGCTTAAAAAGTTTTTGAGTACATAATAATTTGAAAAAATCCCGAGACCGTAGGCTTCTGCAACTAATTATCCGGCTAAATATGTCTTCAAAATGTTCAAAATTTGCATAAAAAAGCTAGCTTGAATTTAATCGCGATTAAACAGTATGGTGCTGTTTAATCACTTATCTAAAATGTACAACAATGGAAAATGAGACATTCTGATTGGTCAAATTTGTAATAAGTGAAATAATCAATCACTAAGTTTGAAATATCTAAATTCTGACGAGCACCTCCACCAAATTTGTTACTGCTGTAATTTGTGACTCTTCACAAACGCCTTCAATTTAAATTTCAAAAAGTTACACTATTATTGAAAATAATTTAAATATCAGAATGCAAACATATAAATTACCAAGTTTCGGATAAATTTGAAACGCTGTTCACTGGAAGAGGGAACCATAAAACATTCAAATAAAAAAGAATAAAATAATAAAAACTCTGTGCGTTCACATCCAATTTCTAAAACGCAATATCTGCCATTCACGCACGAATTGACAGCTCGACATTACATACGTACGCCATGCACATACACATGCCGGAGCGAGATGCAGCCAGGCTGAATAGCAGCGTGCCGGAGCGAGATGGAGCCCGGAGCCTGGCCAGGTCATTATGAACATACACCAGTGTGTTGTATCGGGTGACATCGGTTGATGTCGGGTGCAGTCGGTCAGCCTGCGGGGTGGAATCAGTGCAGCAGCGGAAGCGGAATGACGTCACACGCACGTGACAGCATGCGTGTCCTGCTGTGTGTTTGTGGACGGCTGACCTGCAGGAATTCGACGCGACATCACTGGGATTTTCGCACGGATTCTTCTGCCTGAATAATAAACATGTCACCGATGAGTTTTACACAACATTCATTTCGTTATTATATTAATTTTAAATTCGCAACTGTCCGCCATTTTGTAACCCTCAAAGTGAATTAATTTAAAGAGTTGAAACAGACCATTCGACTTAAGCCTCATTCGCAAATCGAAATTAGTTCTTGTTTTATGTTTTTCAGCAAGTCTTTCATATGTAACAGTTCGCAGAACTGTATTCAGTTTTAACACAAAAGTTTGCATACTCCAAACTTATATTTTGGTTTTACCAATAGGATGACGCGTAAAATGGTATAACGATATACAGTTATCTCTTTCTATCAACTGTCATTCAAAATACGTACATAACCAAATATTTTGTACCATAGAAGTAAACTCTTCTTCGGCATTTATCTAGGATAATTGGTTTATTAAAACGTACCGTTTTTTCATAATTTTATAATATATTTACCATTAAAGCACTCTAATTCATTTCAACAAAATACATAGCTATGTAATTTTTTGACAGTTTAGTTTAATATGATGTATTGCAGATAACTGAGTTACCGACCTAGTTAAATTTATTTATCCAACACCTCCCAATAAATGCTCTATAACTATGGCGACTGTAAACAAGGAAAGTAACAAATTACCCACTAGTGGGTATAATTTTGAGGAAAGTCACTAATGAGTATTTTATTATTTATAACAATAATAATAACACACAACACCTTGGTAACCACTTCGTTTGACATTTAAATTTAAAAATTTTAAGCATATGTCACTGTCAAATAATATTTCTTTAATAAATAATAATAATAAATTCGATAAAATTATAACTGTCAGCCTTCGGCTTCGTGTGCTAAAATTTCTCTCGTAGGTAATTCCTTACTTTGCCCACTTGTAAAGTAAATAGCTATTATTATATTTGTCACTATATGTCACTACTAACTAAAACGTCATTTGTGAATGCTACTTGCAAATGCAATAAAACTAACACTAATTTCGATTTGTGAATGAAATAAATTTTGAACGAACAAAAATTATAGAAAAATCGAAAGGTATCAATGATAAACAAGAAAAGCTATAAAAATATGCAAGCACTGAAGAATACAATGAATCAGAACGAAGATTACAAATTGAACAAGATATAGCTTCCTCTATTTTATAAGTCATAAATTATTGTTACTTAGTTACTATTTCAGTTTACTGGTTTCCCTAAAGAAGAATTACGTACAGTAATTCGAAACGTTGTGCATTTTATTAAAAATGTACTTAAACCAAAATGTTTAAATTAATTTAGTATACTTTTCTGTTATAAGTGTCTGTCAAGGTAGTCGTGAGAAAATATTTATTTCTCGAGTTACATAGAAAATGAAACAATAATTATTTAAAAGATATATGCCCTCTCCATCGCCGAGTAAAGAATCTCTGACGCAAACAGTCGAATCTGCGGGTTTATCCGTTGTTTTTCCCGGGTAACATAGCAACGTGAAAATTACGAATTAGCCCCGTGGGGGTTAGCGGGGCAGGGGAGCGCGGGGAGGGAAAACCAGAGTATCACACTGGCCTGAATCTAATTGGAAATATTTCTCTCGGTATCTAGAACAAATGAAATACGTCGCAGTCGGTGACGTCACAACCGATATTAAAATTCTTCACGGACGAAACCACCACAAACGTATTGCTAAATGCTAATCATTTGATAAAAGAAAAAGAATTCGCTAAATACGAATAAGAACTGGATGGGAAGTTACAAACAGGGACGTACTTAACATACTTCAATTATTATATTTATTTTACAAGCTGTATCATAAACTTGAAATACTTATTCCAATTGTATGCACAGGTACTTAATACATTGATCACAAAACAAAATAATATTTCAAAATTCGAAAATTAATTTTTGAGATTTGATAAGGAAACAGTTTAAATTATAATAAATTTTACGTTCTAACTAACAAATAACTCGAGAGCGGATTATATGCAAAGGGCATGTATTCTAATTTTTGCATATCTTTAAATAAAATCAATTTTCTAGACGAATTACATTGATTAGAGTTCAATATTGCTAATTACTATTTGCATATATTGCATATTGGTATATTCTTATGCATTTTTGTACAAAAGTTGCATATAATTGCATATTTCAATATTTTTAAGACCTTGTCTAGTGATAAACATTCTGAAATTTCTGGTAATGCACATTGATAATTCCCAAATATTGGAGAAGGTTGCAATAAATAAAAGAATGCAACGGAAAAAGCAATAAACAATTCAATAAGCAAATACACAAACCAGTAAACTCTAATATTTCTAGGGAAATCCCTGTAACGGTAACGGTAGGTATTCATTGTATACACGAATGCTGGTAAAAGTGGGTACAATGAATATAAGACCGAGAATTCTCAGCTGAATATATCTTTTACTTATGTTTCACTTTTTTTTAGAAAATTTTGAATATTAATTTCATTTATAAATTACTTTATTTTTTATTGGTATTAAATATGTTCTTTCGTAAATAGCTCCATGGTAACGCATCGGACTTTGGATTACAAGATCCTCGGTTCAAGTCTCACAGTCGACAAATTTCATTTGAAAATGTTTGCCACTTAAAATTACTCCTGTGGCACCTCCACCATATTTCATAATTCCTAGATCTGCTTTGAGCAGAGTGCCACATCCAAAATGGATAAATGGGGTGATGATATATATTTATTTTTAAGTCAACCAAACCTTATTTATCGGATTTTCAAAAAAGAAAAAAAAAATTTGAAGTAGCTCCATTGTAACGTTTCGAACTGAGGATCATAAAATTCTACTTTCGATCCTAATAAGCAACAAATTTTGGAAAAAAAATTAAATTATTCCTGAGACTTGTCCACTGTGACCATAAATTCTTAAATAAGTTTAGAAATATTTAAATTTTTACTTAGACTCGACAATCGATGTTTGTGGAAAGAATGATTGTTTTCGTATCTGAGTAAAATGATTTTATCCAACACCTCTCAATAAATGCTCTATAACTATGACGATTTTAAACAAGGAGAGTAACAGATTATTCCACTAGTGGGTATAATTTTGAGAAAAGTCACTAGTGAGAATTTTTTATTTATAACAATAATAATAACACAACACCTTGGTAACCACTTCGAATGACATTTTAATTTATAAAATTTAAAGCATATGTCACTGTCAAATAATATTTCTTTAATCAATTTTTAATTTATTAAGAGGTGTTGCATAAAACGTTATACTTTACATGTGGGCAAAGTGGAATTACCCACTCGATAAAATTATCACACTCAGTCTTCGGCTTCGTGTGCTAAAATTTCTCTCGTGAGTAATTCCTGACTTTGCCCACTTGTAAAGTAAATAACTATTATCTGTGAATATAAAGGGTAGCATCTGCAGTTGGGTATGGGTAGTAAATACGAAATATCGGCAATGGTAGTCTTCCTCTTAGTACGCTTCTGATTTCGTACTTATCAATAAGGTATTATTTGCATAAACACCTGGTCACGAGATGAAAGAATAAATTAAATTAAAAATGCAAATGTCATCATTTCGATATTGCAGATTCCATAGGTCAAAGTTAAATTGGTTTTGTGTTTTTTAATATTGTTATTTATTCTATTGAACTGCCTCTTCATAGAAATTTGCGTTGCAAAGTAGCAAGCGCGTCACATGACGCCGATACCCAATAATAATAACGTGTCAGTGTTGCAGCGCTGCAAGTAACAGATCAAACAGACATCATTGTGAATAATGTTGCATCGGTAAATTGATTCTCCGCGCGCTGTTCGAAGCTCTGGAGTCGCGTTACACGTGACGTCAGCGCGCCGTGCTTCTGCCCGCCGGCGAAAGAACGAAAAATATTACATTACTGCAAACGGAATTGAATTCTGATCGACGAACTCGATACCTCTTTGTGTTGGGGGCTGGGGATGCTAACGGGGCGCCCGCAAGCGCCCAAAGCTTTCATTGCGTGTGTAACGACTGCATTGTTTTGCAATTTTGCTGTCAGGAGCTTCCTGTAATTTCTTTGTAGGTTTTTTAGATTTGTACTTCGAGAAGGATTCATACTAAATGTAGGGGATATGATACGTTTCTATTTGCGTCATGGAATATTCCTTATATACCTACGAGGTTTTATTAAAATATCTAAAGCGGAATACTAAAAGATCTTGAGTCTTCGAAATATTTTTTTGTTTATACGTCAGTCGATTTCCTTAGTTTCTACCAAATAAGCACAGGGGAAATTGCGATGAAACATTTATTAAAAAGAACTATATTTATAATGAGAAATTATAAAATTAGTATTTCATATATCTTGTTACATAATATAATTATAAAAATAGTGGAATATGAATGGAATTTAATTTTAATAGTATATTACACAACGAGAGATGTAAGAACTAAATTACGCACGAGTGAAAAAATTGACACACGAGCCGCGTAGCGCAATTGTTTTACATCACAAGTTATGTAATATACTATTAAAATATAAACACAAACAACTCTTGTTTGACATTTAGGTAATATGTGTGATTATTATGAAATTAGTATTTTTTTATTTCAAATCAAAAATACAATTTCAAAAAACTCCTCCATACATACTCATAATACACACGAACTAAAATTAACTATAGAATCCCTCTGATTATTTTTTGACGTTTCTTTAAACCAATGAAATGCTTTATTGTATGTTACGTGTCTGCGTTTTAACCAATCCTGACATTATTACACTGAGAATAATGCTCTTGTGATTATTCCCGGTAATATTCTCTGTAACTTTTTTTTTGTTGACAGATATCAGATGTCAGATAGTTATCATCAACACAAGTAAAAATTTACAAAAAAGATAGATTTAGTGACGTGCCTGATGATGAAATCAAAAAATAATCTAATTAAATATAACTCGAGATTTCGATAAATTAGAAAATAATTCTTCAGTATCTTTCTCAAACTTGTCACCATTTGGCAATAGCCACTCAAGCCCTATGGGTTTTCGTGGCTATTGCCTGGCAACAAGTTTTCGAAAGACCTGTCAAATTATTTTCAATTTATTCTCACTCTCTTGTTATAATATTACTGATAAAAAATAGTATCGCTCTTAAAGCACCTCATGTGCAAGGTCTACATGTTTACAACAAATTACCTCTTGAAATTAAACAAAGATATAATTTTAAAAAATTTAAATTTAGACTAAAACTATTTTTGCTACAAAACTGTTATTACTCATTACAAGAGTTTAATAATATCTACATAATTTTTTTTTAATTGTTAATGAATGTTTTTTTTATTGACATGTTCTATACAATCATCTGTACTGTCTTTATGAACTATAAAATTTATAATTATTATTATTATTATTATTACATGTATGCTGGTCATATTTTATAGTATCCTATCTGTAGTTTATAATCCGTGTTTTATGGTGCCGTAAATATATATTAATAAATATTATTATCCTTTACTTATATTTATTAATATTTTAGCTAAAAAATGTCAAGCGACAGCGATATATCAATTAGAACACCATTGGTGATACAAGCTAAACCTAAAAGTACAACAAATAATCTTATTTCACGACATGGTAGGAAACCCCACCGTTCTTCTCCAGAAATAGTGAGGAAAATGTGTTGTTCCTCTCTAGAGAGGAAAACATAGAAGTGTTACCAATATGAATATATTACAAAAATTATAAATAAATTCCTAATTTTATTGAAAATCCTTATTTTAGTGATATACATACTTTAAATTATCTTACAATTTTGTCTCATATTTTTCTTTTTCTTATTAAATCACAATTTGACAACTTATTAAAAATATTTAAGATTGGTTCATTGGCAACACTGCTACACCGCCTTGTGTCCGATAACCTAACTTTTAACGTGTCAGTTTGTCAGTTGTGTTCTCAAAGTATATTTTAGTTCGGAGCAAAGCGTTTTTAGAAACATGTGAAAAAAATGTTGTGTCTAACACAAGAGGAAAGCTCTTCTTCCACTCTCGTTCGAAATGCCTCACTCGCTGCGCTCATGAGGCAAACTTCGAACTCGAGGGGGAAAAAGAAGCGCTTTCCTCTTTAGTTTGACAAATAACTATTTGGCGACTAAATCTCGAGAACGATATGATATTGTTTACCAAAAATTCATGGATTGGAGATTACAAAAATACATAATAAATTTATAACTACTTGAATTTGTTTTTAATTTAGAAATAGTATTGAGTGGTCGTAGAAAAAGTATAGTAAAGCAATTACGCCCTCGTGAAATTACAACCTCGCCTTTTCGCGGCTCGTGTGTCAATTTTTTCACTCGTGCGTAATTTGCTTCTTACATCTCTTTATGTACTATTTCATGATACCTTTTCTTCTTATAATTTGTATAAGAGTAAAAATAAAGATATGATATTACAGCCATTAATAAAAGATTAAAGTCCTTTGTCCAAAGTTGAGCGAGGTCAACCAACACCAAAGTAACTCTAGTCCGGTCAGTCTCTTCAGTATGCTAATTAAAATACTACAGAACATCAAAGACTGAACGTCGTCTGTTGGATGATACAAGAATCCGATTGGTTCGCAGCGAGCACCGAGCGCTACAGTTTTTAATCTTGAAACAGTTGAACAGACACCCCTCCCCGCCCGGCGGGTGAATTATGATCAAATTGTGTGCGGCGAACCATCAGTACGATTTCAAACAAAACTGAAACTGAATTAAGGATCTGTGCTTAAAAATAAATGAATTCTTGCGAAGCGGCGGAACTAGGGCAGTGGGGCTTTAATGCAGAGCTTTAAGCTGTGCTTGCATGCAATCACCACCCCGTCCCCGAACCCCGGACTGGCCGCAGGCGTACTTTGTTTATGATGGCGTAAATACGTGTTTGCAAATTTTCAGCTTGTGAAAACATATAAATTTGATCGCTTTAAGTGTGAGTTCAACACTAAAACGTGAAATTATCTATTCAAATATTTCATTTTCATATTAATTCTAAAACAATTGCAATTATCCTCGACACAAAATTCAATTCATTAATTTATCATCCATCGACAACCAACTTATCTACGGTGTGTGTTTTCGCAAAATATTGCAAATTACCAATAATCCGTTTAATATTATTGCGTTATTGATATTGCCGCGACACTATTATTAAAATTATTAAATCCATAAATCAATTATATATTCATGCTATTACTACTAACCTCAGTTTATAAAATTACAAATTATGTGTCGAATTTTTCTCTTAATCCTCAGCATATGCAATGAACGGGTCCAACCACTGAAATATAATAATTCTGGAACGTGCACTGTCTATGCTCGCTATGTAAAAAAAGCGTGCCGAGACAGATAGTTACTCACGGGAAATGCTATCGCTGTCTTACACTTTTATGATTGCGCATTTGAACAAAAGTCTCGCGGAATACATTCTGTCACAAAAGTGAATATCTTTGTTTATGTTAGATTCGAACGCTAACTATTGGTAGAAAGCTGAACTAAACGTGAGATACATAAATTTCATTATATTTTAAGAGAAAATATTTTCCATTTTCGGACTTTATAGACTCGTCTTATTTATTAATTTATTTTTATAAAATTTAAAATTTTTGAATTTTTTTTTCAAAATTTCGATCAGCGATATCTCAAATAATAAACGAGATACGAATTTGCAGACTAAACCATTGGATTCAGCTCATCAAAATACATAAGATACATCAGAACATTCAGATTATGGGTTGAAATTTTAGAGCATAAAGTCTGAAAATGGCCTTTTTCAGGCCAAACGTCTAGGGGTACCCTTTGACGTGTATCGCCAAAAACATCATTTTTACACTTTTTGCTCTAACTCTATAACGCGTAAATCGTTTTAATTTTTCCTCTAATACATATGTATGTATGTATAAGTTGACAAGATTTTGATAGCATTCAATTTATCTTAAGCGGTATTATACTTAAAAGCTATCCTTCGGCTTCGTGTGCTAAAATTTCTCTCGTGGGTAATTCCACTTTGCCCACGTGTGAAGTATAACGTATTATCCAACACCTTTTAATAAATGAAAAATGTATTACAGAAATATTATTTGACAGTGACATATGCTTTAAATTTTTAAATTAAAATGTCAATCGAAGTAGTTACCAAGGTGTTGTGTGTTATCATTATTGTTATAAATAAAAAAAATACTCACTAGTGGCTTTCCTCAAAATTATACCCACTAGTAGGTAATCTGTTACTTTTTTTGTTTAAAATCGCCATTTATTGAGAGGTGTTGGATAAACTTTTTTATGTAATAAACTGAAAAGAACCCAATCATAATTAGCTCACAAAATTAAATATTTATAAAAAAATTGACGAATGTTTTGTCTACAACAAAGACTATAAAGTTTTTACCGTGAACCACCACAAAATGTATTCCGATATTTGTCCCACTTCTAGCAATTGTGTACACCTCAGCAGATTCCCTGGTGACGTGCGCCACTGGCGGTGTTTTTCTCGGTAGCTCGTGTTTGCGCAGTGATTGTGCAGATAACATAGAACAGACGCGCGATATTGAAATATGTTCGATCTCGCCTCGTTGAAAGACGCTGTGAGACGATTTGGAGCACGGCTGTGAAACGAACCATCGCTGGATTGCTTCTAGTGCTGGATAAATAAATGTAAACAAGCTGCTGCCGCCGATACCGACAGACGAAACTTTATTGCTTGATGATATGGGCTTGAGAGGATTTCATTATTACTCTCTATTTACTTTCATTACTTCAAAGGTTTTTTTTAAAAGAATGGATACAAATTGGAGTATAGTTATTTGTTTAACTGGGCACCATAAAATACCAGCTTTACAGTAGAGGTTGCTGTTTTATTTATGAAATGAAATTGAGGCAATGTATGCTGCCGAAACTGTAAATCTGTTTTTGGAATTAATATTATTACTTTCTTATACAAAGTATACGGAAATATTGGAATCACGAAATACATATTTTGACGTCCACTGAATCTGTTAAGACCAATTTCTCAATGATGTCTGTGTCTGACGATGGATGGATGGATGGATGTCCGTGTGCGCAATATCTCATGAACTAGACAATATATGTAAACGAAACTTGGAATTTATAAGTTTTATGGAAAAATGAAGAGTTGATTTGAATGAAATTGAACAACCGGAAGAGGAACTTTACTGGACACAGGAAACAATAAATTATATGTTTAATAAACTAATTTTAGTTGCTACGGGAACAAACAAATAACAGAAACTGTAATTATGAATCATTCAATACAGATTCACATACCGATGGAAAAATTTGAAACTCACGGAATATCCTCACTTAAAATTGTAATATTTTTTTATTACATTTCTTTATAATATGAGCGCTAAGAAATCCATTGTAGCAGAGCGCATCGCCAGATCTCTAATATTTTTCAAGATACGTCGATTTTTGGTATTTTTCGAAGTGCAAATTTAAGGGCCTGCAATTCAAAAACTACACGAGATATCTAAAAATTATCTTCAGTTTAGCGTTTCTGGTGCCTTATATAACAAATTACCAAATTTTAAAAAATTTGATTTTTTTTTGTATTTTTGTTCAAAATTTCGATTGGCGATAACTCGACAAATATTAAAGATACAGATTTGCAGTGTTCACCAATCGATTCAGCTCGTCGAAATACATAAGTATGCAAAGTTTCATAGAAAGCGCTTTACGGGATGGAAAGTTAGAGCAAAAAGCCTGAAAATGGCTTTATTTGTCCAAAAAGTCAATTGGTACCCCTTGACGTTTGGCCTGAATTTGGCCATTTCATGACTTTTTTCTCTAACATTTCAACCGGTTGTCCGAATTTTCTGATATTTTCAGGGTTTATGTATTTCATCGAGCTGAATCGATTGGTGAACACTGCAAGTCTGTATCTTTCATATTTGTTGAGATATCTCCAATCGAAATTTTGGAAAAAAATTCAAAAAAATTTAATAATTTTCAAAATTTACTAATTTATTATAAATGGCACGAGAAACACAAAACTGGAGATATTTTTCGATATATTGTATAGTTTTCGAGTTACAGCCCCTCAAAATTGCTTTTCGGAAAATATAAAAAATCGTCATATCTCGTAAAATATTAGAGATCTGACGATGCGCTCTGCTGCAATGTGTTTCCTGGTGCGAATATTATAAAGAAATGTAATAAAAAAATTTTACAATTTTAAGTCATATTTGGGGAAATTTTCGTATTTCGAAAAATATTACAAATCGCCATATTTCGATAAATATAAGACATATTACGATGCGTTCTACAACAATGAGTTTATTCATGTTTAAATTATACATAAATAATAAATGTCAAGTTAAGTTTGGAGGAGTATTTAATTTATTTTCTAATAAACAATTTATTTGTATACGAAAGTAGTGTGGTGCCCACATCAAATTTTTTTTATAATTGTTTTTCTGAAACTATGACCGGCTAAAGAAACTAGGACCTGCAGCTAACTATTGATGATATAGAATATTAAATTTGTTGTTTAACCATAACCATAGTAATAAAAGGCAATAAAAGTGACATTTTACTAACTGTTTTTTGTCAAAATATCGCACCTTTAATGTCAGAATGTCAATCGGCAAAAAGCAATTATAATTTTCGATAAATAAAAATCGTATATATTCCTTATATGCTTTGCGCTAATTATAATTATATAAACAAATAATAAATATAACTGACAAAATTTAAATGCAAATATAAATCAAACTGATAACGATAAATTATAATGTTTATATTATGATACAGAAAATAAAGCAATTCACCAATAAATTAATAACCCTATTAATCAAACGCGTTATTGTATAAAACAAAAAAGGTGGAAGGCCCTCATTCGACGGAGTATGTAATCCGAAGCTCCGGCGTTGAGTTGACACAGTATAGAGTCAATTACTTGGCCCGTCCGGCATCGTATTGGTTTTTATGTTATTGTTCGATCGTAAAGCGGCGATCAGAGATCCGGACGTTCCGGACGACTCCGGGCCGCGATGCGATGATGTTTCGATAAGTTGACGATAACATGCGACTAATGGCCAGGCACACCTATTCGTAATATTGTTATTATCTTAAACGGTGAACGCTCATTTCATTTCAAATGGAAGTTTTATCAGGATATTTTTAGAAACATTGCCTTTCTATATTAGAAAATATATATTTGGTTTAAGAAAGCTGTGCAGAGGTATTGTTGGCAATTTATATGAAATAAAGCAGCATTGAGCAAAACGCCAATTCTTTCTTCGTTCAGAAAATAACCCCTGTATATTTTATATTTATTTTTGCAGAAGGCCATGTAAAAAGTTAGTAGGTTAATCACAATGTTTCGGGCACATTCTAAATATTGACTCCTGTTCGTCCATTGTTTTCATTGGCTGGAAACAGCAATACACAATCTGACTCCTTCCAAACAAATAAAACTCATTTGTTTATTTAGAAAACAAAATTGAAACCATTGCGGAGACCTTTGCACAAAAATCCACCGCACGTAATATTAAATTAAAAAACAAGTTTCATAAGGCACTCTGTTAACGCTCGAATACGAGTTTTTCAAAGGATGATTGCGATATGAAACGTGTTTTTATACATTTTTTTCTGTTGAACTAATTTTATAATTGTTAGATTTAAAAAAGCAACTTTTTAAAAATACTTACCTTTGTGATTAGTGGTGTCATACACCTTTTTTTCTGTAAGTTTGAGTAAAATTATGAATATAGATACAAATTTTAATATTAAAAGGCATTTAGATATTGAGAAACGATTTTTTTTTTAAATAGCCATCCCATTTCAAATTTTTCGCTTGTGACGTCAGCACCAACGTCATCTTGTAATTCTACAAAACATGCGGAGAGCGAGGAACTACACCTACTGACAGATTGGCTGTCATCTATCATTGTTATTTGCTGAGAGATTTTTACAAATACAGTTTATTTACTTTACCTGGGCAAAATAAAATAACAAATATACAGAAGTTTAACTTGAAAATCGTTGTTAGCTGCAATATGTATATGAAATGACAGATGTGAGAGTGAGACTACCGACATTACCGACAAGCGACAAGGTATAGTACATCAAAGAATTTTTTTTAACACGTCTTAAACTCTTTGTTTAAGAACCTTATAATTAACGAAAACCTAATTTAATTTTTCGGAGTGTTCATTTTAATAATACTAAGTAATTATTATAACCCTGAAAAGCAAATTATTAATTATTATCAACACCTCTTTTACCTTACCATACTGTACCTTCTATTACAAGATAATGTCACGATTTTGAAATCGCGAAATTTTATAAAGAAAATTATGAATGAAAAATTAAAAAATTATAAGAAATGTTGCATAATATGTGACTGGAAGTTTCTAAATTTTTATAATTTGTGTTATAATTTTTTTTTATTCCCATGACATTGGGGAAGGATATAAAAAATTTACAAATTAACTGCGACACCAATAACTTACCATTTTGGGGTTATGTGTCATAAGTGTAAGTTTTAAAAACATTCATACCATAACTAGAAAATGAAAAGCGCTGCAAACTGTACCTTATTATTTTTACGATGTGGTTGCAGTGCGTTTATCATTTTATAAGAACAGCGAAATAGGAAAAGAATATTTGTATAATTTCTCTTAGAATTGAAAAGCAGTGAGTTGGCTTGTTTTTAACGAATGCAGGAATTAATGTAGCTGAATAGGAAGAAATAATCAGATAATAAGATGTTCTCGATTTGAGAAAACTGCGTGGAAAGCAACACACGGAAATAAAGTTAACAAGATCACGTTGCATATTACTCGCTTTGAGCCTTTAAAAACACACGGCCGGAACAAAGGTATGACAAACGCAAGTCCGCGAGCGCACAAAGAGCTTTTGTTCAAGGAAAAGATCAAGAAGAGGTTGCGCGCTGCGCGCTGTGCTACCTGCAGGCTTCCTACTGCAGGCCCGTACCGCATATATTTCACGGCAGTGGGGGGATTTTCTATATTGCAACCCTACAATTTCATTTAAAGTGTCTAGTGATCTGCAGCTCAAGAGTGGTCACTCATAAAAATATCTGAAGGTATCGGAAGCCAAACAGACGATTTTTACATCACGCATATATATATATATATATATATATATATATATATATATATATATATATATATATATATATATATATAGGATGAGTTTTTTAATACAACCAATGACTTTCAAGAAACAATATAATATTCAGACTTATTCTTCAAGAAGGGGGACATAATTGTCTGATTGGCAAAATAAAATTATTAAGGAATTGAGAGAGAGAGAGGAGGGGTACTTTTTTGTTGGAATGGACAGCCTGAAGTATTTCCATTTCAACGATGTAATATGTTCCTATCAGTGTTGCCACCTTTGGAAAATTGTTATTATCCGGACATGCGAGCAAAACAAAAAACAATTCTTAAAACACGAAAATAAGTTTTTATCCACAACTGCCAAATAATATACCCATAATTCAACCGTTGTTTATCAATTAATGACCTTTGTTACTGTTGCTAATGAAATAATATTGACAGTTCGTTGAAATAATATTATTTATCCAACACCTCTCAAAAATGCTCTATAGCTATGGCGATTTTAAACAAGCAAAGTAACAGATTATTCACTAGTGGGTATAATTTTGAGGAAAGTCACTAGTGAGTATTTTTTTATTTATAACAATAATAAAAACACACAACACCTTGGTAACTACTTCGATTGACATTTAATTTAAAAATTTAAAGTATATATCACTGTCAAATAATATTTCTTTAATAATTTTTTCATTTATTAAGAAGTGTTGGATAAAACGTTATACTTCACACGTGGGCAAAGCGGAATTACCCACTCGATAAAATTATCTCACTCAGCCTTCGGCTTCGTGAGCTAAAATTTCTTTCGTGAGTAATTCCTTACTTTGCCCACTTGTAAAGTAAATAACTGTTATTAGTTATGTCAAATTCAAATCTTACCTGTCAAAGGAGTAAAATCAAAATGACTTTTAAGTAATTATTTCCACATAAAAATCCAATTACACTAGTTTTCTCATTTTTCATACTTTTATTTTCTTTTTAAGCAGCTGAATAATTGGTTTTAAGATTTTCTGCTAAATGTCAAATTACTTCAAAATTTTGTTACAACGGTACGTCGCCTAGCGATGGTTGCTACAATTTGTCTATGTTGATAAACAAATATTTTTTTGTATTTGTCAAAGCAAAAATTCTACTTATCTTATAATTTCAAAACAAATATTTAACGAAATGTTTTGGATAAAGTATAGTAATGTCGCATGAAATGTCTATTTCTCATTCGAATGATTTGAATCATCCGCATTCGCTCGTGATGCAAACTTCATTCTCATGTGTAATGGCACACATTACACACTCATTGAATAATATAATATTGTTATTAAAATCAGTATTTTTATGTATTACAATCAGTCATTTTTATTAATTCCACAAGTAATTATGTACTAGGTAATATCAAAGAAAATAAGTTATAATATGAAATGTATATAAATAAATGTAAATAAAAGTAAAAATCTAAACGTTTCAATACGTATTAAATATTTTTTTAAATGCATAATTTCATCATTTATGTGAAAACCGGACAAATTAATAACTACCGGATTAAGAACCTTAAAACCAGCCTGGTGGCAACACTGGTTCCTATATCTAAAATAAAAATTGCAGTCACAAAGTTCTAAATGTATTAAAACAGTACTCCTTTCCATTTAAGAAAATGTAACATTCATTCCCCTCTTTGCTGTATAAAAGCCTATGTATTTATTATTTCTCTAAAGTTAATAGTTAACCAGCAAAACTAATTTCTTTGTTTAAAACAAAAAAAAAAACTCAGCTTGTATGTAAGAGAGAGAAGTATTGATAACGGGTCAAAATTTTTGGTTGTGAGTGTCCTCAGATAATAATACAATTTCACTGTTTTAACGATGCCGTTTTTTTTTTTTCTATTATTAATAATTCATCACTATGGATTCTAAGTAAAAGAACAGCTGCAATAATCTACACAGAAATGTAATATATGCGTTTATTCTGTAATGAAACTATATATCAATGTTTTTTTCTTTCATAATTAGTCATCGGAAAACGTTCGTCTGCAACTCTCGTTTCAATATTCGTGTTCGAGCGACATATCATAGCTTTGCGCTGTAAATATACAAATGGCAATTTAGATTGAGTAAATTTTGTATTAATAAAAAAAAAAAAATAAATAATATAAGCTATAACTTTCATATGAATTTGAAGGGAGGGAATAACTTTGTATGTATGTATATTCACTTCCTCTTAGTACTACACTGTCCACACCACCAACACATCGAATCGAACTGTTGTGATTTTCGCTCACAGATCAGACGATCCCCGATCCGTTACGTTTATTGGCGCGCACGTCACTTGCACACATCACCCCCGCTAGCCCCGAGCTACGCACCCCCCCTACAAACAGATGTAAAACCTGATAATGTCAAGTCTTCCCCCCTAAACTACCCCCATCTCCCGGGCCCCACGCTTGTGTTGTACTAACCACCGACTGCCAAATACATCACCGGATTGGGAAATAGATTACGATGTTAATGGGGTTTAGCCAAATATATGGAGGATATATTCTTTGTGAGAGAATTATTACGGGAGATAGCTTTGATGAAGCTTTCTGGGAGATCTGAAACTTTATTTAGGCAGCTAACGGCAACGGAAACTTAGTGGATAATACATAATGACAATCTTATACAAAGATTTCACAACAAGAAAATTCATAAACAGGGTTATTAAATACAAATAGGTATATCGTCACGGCTGCTTGAATTAGTGTTCCATAAGAATCAAGATATTCTCTTGAAATCAAGACAAGACCAAGACAAGAAGTATTTTTTTTGCCCTTAGACAAGACAAGAGAGTATCATAAAGAATCAAGATTTCTTAATCTTAAAATCTTAAAAATTAATTTTTCAATTCAGCATATAAAAATCTGGTGTGGGCACCACACTACTTTCTTATACAAATAAAACCAACTGAAAACGTATGACTTGTTCCTTGCGTATGACTATATTTTGACAATTATTTGATATATAGATGTTACCTGATTAATTTTTTGTTCTCATTGTAATTATGAATTTATTTTAAAATTTAAATCAATTAATATCTAGTCTTCAAAACTTTCTAACTAATAATACAAATGTTGCTTTTATAATATTTCTCAAGGCACATATTTTTGACACTTCACAATTATTTGACACGTTTGACGCATAAATATTAAAATGTTTTAGTTTTTGTTCCCATTGTAACTAAGATTATTGAAATATATTCTTAAATATATATTAGTTTTTCCCAAATTAGAAGCATGTACAAGAAAAGTGCAAATAACATTTTTTATTCCAAACATTTTTGCTAACATCTTTTATTTGAAACTTTTTCTCACAGCTGATTCTATTTTTGAAATAAATGTAATATATTGTTTTGTGTGCCTTGTAAACTTCCTCTTCCGGTTTTTCAATTTCATTCAAAATCAACTCAGCTCTTCATATTTTCATGAAACTTATAAATTCCAAGTTTCGTTTACATATCTTGTCTCGTTCATGAGATATTGCGCACACGGACATCCATCCATCCTCTCACACAGACATCATTGAGAAATTGGTTATAACGGATTCAATGGACGTCAAAATATGTATTTCCCAAAAATTTCGTCAACGATTTTTTTCATGATTCCAATACTTCCTTGCATACATCCATCCATCCATACATCCATCTATCTAACCATCCATCCATCCATCCATCTATCCATCCATCCATCTATCCATCCATCCATCCATCCATCCATCCATCCATCTTTATACACAGACATCATTGAGAAATTGGTCTTAACGGATTCAGTGGACGTCAAAATATATATTTCCGCAAAAATCTCGTCAGCGATATTTTTCGTGATTTCAATACTTCCTTATACTTTGTATAAGAAAGTAAAAAAAAATATTAAAATATATCAGCACGCCTTTCACCCATTAGGGGTGTGGCACTCTGCTTACGCAGATCACAGTAAGTGCTATTATTTTTGCAAGACAAGATTTTATGTGTTGATGAAACACTAGCTTCAGTAATTCTTGTTTTAGAAAAATTGTTCAAGGAGGCGTAATAAATTGTGCCACAACCAAGACAAAATAGCAACGTAGCTTCAAGTGAATAGACAGAGCATATTAAACAAATAAAACAGTGAACGGTTGAATGGTTAAACAAACAGTAGAACATCGGAGTGTGCTTGAGGCCTCGCAGCTGTTTAATCAAAGTGCCCCTTCCACGACGCACGCCGCTGCCACTCGAACTGAAGAACAATCATAATTCGGTGCACTCATCGCAGGCGGCGTCGGAACAGAACTGTGAATCTCAAGTGATCGCAGCATGCTTTGCATATCAGCAGGAGCACGGAGACATCTTGATGCCGTTTGTCGATTGTTCTCCGCTGTACTCAGTGTGTAGTGACGTCACGCCCGTGTCTGTTGTTACGACAAAGTCAAGACACTTCAATGATGTATAATGTTTGATTATGAATTCCATTATTGCTGAACTCGAGTAAATTATTCATATTTTGTGTGTCGTTTAGATCTTACAGATCGCTTAACTTGCCTATAATTCTACATAGCTTTCTTAGATACCTAAGTAATAGTTATTTACGATACAAGTACGTAAAGCTAGTCTTTAGTCACGAATGGGTCAATTAAAACACGAGCGTAGCGAGTGTTTTAAGATCCTATGAGTGACTAAAAATGCTTTACGTATGTGTATCGTACAATATTTTATCTACGATATAATGAAAAACCCCAATAAATATATAAACAAATATTTTTTTATTTATGAAATTGGATCACAATATTAAATGAGAAGTTTTACAAACTTCAACCTAAAAGTTAAACATCAATTTTATACACTATCGTAGATAAAATTATTTTTTCTACGACCATTTAGAAATCTGCTCATTGTATGTTTGTTGTTGCTAGGGATATGAGGTACATTGCCAGCATCGTGCGAAAGGAATTTGTTTTGTGTATATATCAGTACAGGTCAGCTCATTTAAGTACAGGTGCCATTGCTAGGATACATATTTTAAATTGTTATATATTCTAATAGTAAAAGCGGGACAAATTTTTATCAAAATTTAATTAACTAGAAAATAATATCGTGGTCGTAGAAAAAGTATAGTGTACAACTCGCATGGAATGTCCATTTCATGCTCGTTGTACAATATACTATTATCCAACACCTCTCAATAAATGCTCTATAACTATGGCGATTTTAAACAAGGAAAATAACAGATTATCCACTAGTGGGTATTATTTTGAGAAAATCCACTAGTGAGTATTTTTTTATTTATAACAATAATAATAACACACAACACTTTGGTAACCACTTCGTTTGACATTTTAATTTAAAAAATTTAAAGCATTTGTCACTGTCAAATAATATTTCTTTAATAAATTTTTCATTTATTAAGAGGTGTTGGATAAAACGTTATACTTCACATGTGGGCAAAGTGGAATTACCCACTCGATTAAATATCACACTCAGCCTTCGGCTTCGTGTGCTAAAATTTCTCTCGTGGGTAATTCCTTACTTTTCCCAGTTGTAAAGTAAATAACTATTATTTACCGGTTTCAGGAGATTAAACCCATGTTTACATGCTCAAAAGTAGGCAGGGTAAGTATGTCATAACTCTATGCTGTACGGTAATATTTCTATACTGACCTGCCAAACAATCAAGAAAACGAAAATAAAACGCAGTGATAATATAACACTATTTATTAATACAAACGGAATTAAGCTGTTCGGAGCTTCGCCTGCTGAGTTCCAAATATTTTCAGGAAATTCAGCATCGCCAAAATCCACTTTTTATCTACCCATTATAAACACATTTAACGTTTAAATAAAAAAAATATTTATAAATATGCTACAAAACAAGTGTAACCATGGTGTTAAATAAAAACAAACAGACTTACTTGATCACCTTCTAAAATCATGACAGACGTTATTCATAAAAGAATTTCAAAAAATAACCTCTACATGTAATGCTATATTGACAGGATGACCTTTCACCTAATTGTGTTTAAAAGTGGGTTATATGTTAATGTAATGAATAAATTTTATTAACCAATAATATGCTTGGAATAAAATATGCAGATAATATAATTTTTGCGGGATTGGTCCCACGAAGCAAAACAAATGAATGGTGGAATTTAATCAGTCGTTTCGCATTTGATCGGTGGATCCAGAGCAAATTTGATATGGAACGTTAAAATATGAATATCCCCGATTAATAATTCCAATTTGTTTGTTTTCCCGGCATAACTATATTAAAAATAAATACTGTTTGCTGAATTGAAGAACCGTTTTAGTCAGTTGAATCAATAGTAGATGAACGTATGTATCCATGACGGATATTGCGAGTTTTAATTTACCTGCTGAATTTCATTACATATTAATTTAATATTTAATTTTGTGAAATAGGCGTTTTTATAAATATAACCGAATTGTTCTAAAATGTAACATATTGCAATTAATATAAATTCGTTGTATATAATTTTTATGCTTAACTGAATTTCATTTACAATTATTTATGGAAAATATTATCAAAGGAAAAATATAATTAATAATTTTACTCACGATTGCGCAGCGCTATTTACTCTATGGATTGCGCTATCAATTTTGATACATTTTACAAAATAATGTATATTAATTTCATTTCATTTATATTGTGTCAACATTCAAATGGTTCTTTCAAATTGTTTTCCATTATATTTAGTCTTTGAATTATGGATAATCTTTATGTTGGCAATTCCATTAACCAAACGTGAACCATCCAGGAAGACTCTTCAATTTTTACTTTGATCGCTACTAAGCGTTATGTTAATTAATTCTTTTGTTTAACAAACACAAGCATCTTCGATCTATTATTTAAACCCGTGCAAATTGTAGATCTTATCAGGTTTGGTTATAACGGTTACATGGCTTTTAGCAAGTGTATAATTCTTTTTAACTATAATTGTTTTCATGACAATGCATAGAGCTGATTAGATTTTAGTGAAAATTAACAATGACTACACAAGATCTTTATCTGCCGCACATTCGATGTGTATTTATCGAGAAATTTCACCGTCCTACTTTTTGAACATTATGTATATATCAGAGAGGTATTGTGATGGCCACAAATTTTCAGTACTGAGTTTTCAACGGATGAGAACGTTTTGGGGCCCTTACAATATGATTTCACAATTTTCAAAATTTAATGGAACTACATACTAAAATTAAATTTCAACTTTATATTTTAAATATCTATGTTAAAAGCTGATTAGATTTTAGCAACAATCCATCAACCAGAGATTTTTTTGATATATATCAGAAAATAAATAAGTTTGTGTCTGTAATAATAAAAAATCTGATGTGCCCAGCACATAACCTCCCGCCCAATACTACTCTTAAACGGTACAAAGTAGTATTTGATGATACAGAAACATACCTTCTTATTTGTTTATTTTCTATTTATATTTGAGAAATTTAATTTTCTTTCGTATATTTATTTAATTTTTTGACATATATTTCACTAAGAAAACAGCTTCACAATCACAATGACATGTGTCACATTTCGTAAAAAATTGAAAATTTTCCATGGTGTACTAGGAATGCAAGATTTGTGAAATCTAATTTCTTTATATTTTATTATCTCTAAATCTAATGAAAATTATTAAAATTAGTGTAATCAAAACAAATGTAGAATTAAATATTCTTCAACTTTCAAAATAACATAAATTGTTGAAAAAGGAAATTTAACCGTGTTTTTCACGAAAAACTGTTAAGGGCTTCAAGTAAACTGCTACTTCCGGTCGACCAATTTTATCCAAAATCTAATCAGCTCTTCATTTAAATATAAGAAGCAATAATTCAAAAAATTGTATTTTTTGGTATTATAGTATTTGAGTTATGCGAGACGAAAAAATTGCCACAGACTACACACACACACACATACATACATACATACATACATACATACATACATACAGACATCATCGCGAAAATAGTAAAATCATACTGTAGGGACCCTAAAACGTGCTTATTCATTAAAAACTCACTACCCAATTTTCTGACCAAAAACAATTCCTCCCTTACCTAGAGGTAAGCGGGAGGTAAAAAGATGAAGAATAGTATTTTTGTTAAGAAATCTTGATATCTTGATAAATTTTTACATTCCGCATTTATGATTAAAATATAATAGTAATTTCTTTACAAGTGGGCAAAGTAAGAAATTACCCACGAGAGAAATTTTAGCATACGAAGCCGAAGGTTGAGTGTGATAATTTTATCGTGTGGGTAATTCCACTTTGCCCACGTGTGAAGTATAACGTTTTATCCAAGACTTCTTAATAAATGAAAAATTTATTAAAGGATTATTATTTGACAGTGACATATGCTTTAAATTTTTAAATTAAAATGTCACTCGAAGTAGTTACTAAGGTGTTATGTGTTATTATTATTGTTATAAATGAAAAAATACTCACTAGTGACTTTCCTCAAAATTATACCCACTTGTGGGTAATCTGTTACTTTCCTTGTTTAAAATCGCCATAGTTATAGAGCATTTATTGAGAGGTGTTATGTATGACTATGATTTTCAAAACAAATATTTTATGGAGCTATTTATCCCATTAACTAGTATATATTTTATTTAACTAAATTTATTACATATTATTTTGTTTTTACCTCCCGCCTACCTCTAGGTAAGGGAGGTATTGTTTTTGGTCAAAAAATTGGGTAGTGAGTTTTCAATGAATAAGCACGTTTTAGGGTCCCTACAATACGATTTTACTATTTTCGCGATGATGTCTGTATGTATGTATGTATGTATGTATGTATGTATGTGTGTGTGTAGTCTGTGGCAATTTTTTCGTCTCGCATAACTCAAATACTACAATACCAAAAAATACATTTTTGTGAATTAATGCTTCTTATATTTAAATGAAGAGCTGATTAGATTTTGGATAAAATTGGTCAACCGGAAGTAGCAGTTTACTTGAAGCCCTTAACAGTTTTTCGTGAAAAACACGGTTAAATTTCCTTTTTCAACAATTTATGTTATTTTGAAAGTTGAAGAATATTTAATTTTACATGTGTTTTAATTACACTAATTTTATAAATTTTCATTAGATTTAGAGATAATAAAATATAAAAATTAGATTTCACAAATCTTGCATTCCTAGTACACCATGAAAAATTTAAAATTTTTCAATTTTTTTATGTAATGTGACACATGTCATTGTGATTGTGAAGCTATTTTCTTAGTGAAATATATGTTAGAAAATTAAATAAATATACGAAAGAAAATTAAAATTATCAAATATAAATAGAAAATATACAAATAAGAAGGTATGTTTCTGTATCATCAAATACTATTTTGTATCGTTTAAGAGTAGTATTGGGCGGGAGGTTATGTGCTGGCCACATCAGATTTTTTTTTTGCATTTGTGTACAGCGTTTTGTATTCTTTTCAACGATAATTTTGAAAAAATCTGTTACTTTTTATTAGATTGAGAGGGAGAAATATTATTATGGTATAAAACCGATTCCGATTCTAGGCTAGTAGAAGAAGCTGGATCAATTTAAGTTTAACTAGATTCTATTAGATCGGTTTAATCACTATCCGAGTAAATCTGATTTATATTTCTTTTAACACTCATTGTTTTAAATACAAAGCATAGAATATCGAAGTGCAACGCGACGCGACCAACATTAAAAAAAAAAAACATTTAACTAAAAGTGAGGGGCATGGGCAGACGCCAACGCTACGTTCTTGAGCGCTCGGATTGGATAAAGCGATTGAAAAAGAAGATTCCCCTAAAATATCAAGAATCATAAAATATCAAGAATTCTTGAAACAAGACAAGAAATACACTGCCAAGAAATAAGCAAGACAAGAAACTTTTAATTTCTTGTCTTGATGAAACAGTACAGAAGGTTATATGTTGGGCATTTTTAACAATATTAGGAGTGCATTTAAAATGGCGTTAAACAAAATGATTTACAATAGATGAAAATTGAATACAGTTCGAATCTCAGTGACATAAATCCGGGGCGAGGCACTCACCGGAACAGTATTTGATTCCGGGGCCCCGGACTATTTTTTATAACGACGTAGGAAAGTAGCGACTTCCCTGGCGGCTGCGGGTGAAAAAGGAACTTTTCAATACATGTTGAATGTCGCTCATAAAAAATGAATATACCTGCAAGATACCGCGCGGCTTTCATCGGCGCTGCTCGCGAGCCATTAACTCAGCGGCGGCGCGAGTGGGGCCGCGAGGGGTTTATGCGCCGTCGCCGTCGTTTCCGTCCCTTCATCGCGCCGAATTGACGCTGTAAAGAATTATGTGTGAGCCTAGCGCCTCTAAGTAAATATACGGACGCTCTCGGGCGCCCCGACGCTCTGCTTTCCGCGTCGCCCCACCAGACGACCACAAACTTTTTCAGATTGCGGCCTAGTTCACAATGCGTAATATACTACTCGTATACAAGATATCCAAATAAGAACATGTTTATTTATTGTACAGTATTTCTGTACTTACGAAAAAATCAAATAGTAATATGTAGAGAGCGGATTATATGCATAAAAAAGTGGATTATATGCGCATATATGCAGTGATTTTTTGGGAAATATGCACTATATATGCATAAATATGACAATATATAGAGCAAAATATGCAAAAAAATTTAAATTATTAGATAAAAAGTATAAATGAATGCATTATGAATGTTATTGCACAATCCTGATTCACAATTAACAAATATACTACTAATATACATATAAACTAAGTCTAGAAACTTGATTATATGACATATTTACATAATTACATAATTACAATAACAAATTATTCGAAATTTTCTTAAAAAAAAGTGAAACATAAGTAAGAGATATATCCAGCTAAGAATTCTCGATCTTATATTCATTGTACCCATTTTTACCAGCATTCGTGTATACAATGAATACCTACCGTTACCGTTACAGGGATGTCCCAGAAATATTAGAGTTTATTGGTTTGTGTATTTGCTTATTGTATTGTTTATTGCTCTTTCCGTTGCATTCTTCTATTTATTGCGGCCTCCTTCAATATTTGGGAATTAACAATGTGCATTACCAGAAATTTCAGTATGTTTATCACTACGCAAGGTCTTAAAAATATTGAAATATGCAATTATATGCAACGTTTGTAAAAATATGCATAAAAATGCCCAAATATGCAATGTATGCAAATAGTAATTAGCAATAATTAACTTTAATCAATGAAATACGTCCAGAAATTTGATTTTATTTAAAGATATGCAAAAATTTAAATATATATATATGCACTTCGCATATAATCCGCTCTCTAGTAATATGTAAATTTCACTTTTAACTTTCCAACTTACAAAATCAGTGCATATTTGATTACTGATACTGTTTGTGAATAATGTAGGCTTTCTGTGGTAACATAATTTCTGTTGCCTTGTCTGCTACTTGCCGTAGTTCATGTGAAGTACAATCCATTAATTCATTTTCATTTCCATTTATCAATCTTAATTCTTTTAAACCATACAAATGAACAGATCTCAATTGACGTTTTAGTGTTTCATCACGACAAGAAATCTTGTCTTGATGACCATTTCTTGGCTTGGGCTTGATTTTCAAGTTAATGGGATAAATAGCTGTTTTGAAAATCACAGTCATAGATTCAAATTTTAATCATAAATGCGGAATGCAAGAATTTATTATCAAGATATCAAGATTTTTTCACAAGAAATCTTGATTCTTAATGATACTTTTTTTGCTTGGGAAATGGAAAATACTTCTTGTCTTGGTCTTGTCTTGATTTCTAGATAAGATTAAGACAACATCAAGAGTATATCTTGATTTTTGTTAAACACTAGACATATAGTCCGTTTATCTAGACTTAGAACATGAATGTTAACATTTAGGGATATAATACATGAATTTTCAAATTGATAATTGTAATACGTTAATTATTTATTATACTCTCCCAATACATGAAAAATTATACTGAAAATTGTAGACATCATCGGTCGCACTCGTATAATAAGCGAAGCTTTGTAAAAGTATAACAAAACAAAAATTTCGTTTATTTGTAGACGTGTACGAATACATGAATTTCACTCGCAACGGTAATGTGTCACATCTCAGCAATATTATTATCCAAACAAAAAATAATTTTAGTCGAAACGAGATGAAAATAACAATTCCATGATGAACAACAAAAAGATTTACTTGGGTACGTGTTGGACATACATACGACCCAATTAAATTTAACTGTTTTGAATGTCAACACATGAAACAAAATTATATTCCCCGACAAATAATTCCAAAAAATATCTACCCCAACATTCCGCGAGGTTATAAATACATAACTTGTAATTACCGCGCACATGCTGATGTAATGAACGAGGCATCTTTCAAATTACTAAACAATTATCGAAATCACACAAAAAATGCGTGCGTTTAATCGAATTTTAATGCTATATCAATGATCAGCAGAGCCTGCACCCTCCATGCGACGACCTGCGAATTGTGGTAGATGTTGGCGAGGGGACGATATGTTAATTCATCAGCAGCAAACAAATTACCAACCAGAGATACAAATATTTAAAAACATTTTTAAGGGATTGTAACACATACAGGCTGTTCAATTTTAGTACTATTGCTATCTCGAGAAGTATAAGAGATACGAAGTTCGTTAAATTAGTGATATGTGAACGAAACTTGGAATTTATGTTTTATTATTATTTGTATTATTAGTTAGAAAGTTTTGCTGACTAGATATTAACAGATTTCTATTTTAAAATAAAGTCATACGCAAGGAACAAATCATATGTGTTCAGTTGGTTTTATTTGTATAAGAAAGTAGTGTGGTGCCCACATCAGATTTTGTTTGCTTCTTTTGACAAAACTAAATTATATGTTTAAAAAACTAATTTTAGTTTCTATGGGAACAAACAAATAACAGAAACTGTAATTATTAATCATTCAATACAGATTCACATACCGATAGAAAAATTTGAAACTTACGAAATATCCTCACTTAAAATTGTAATATTTTTTTATTACATTTCTTTAAAATATAAGCGCTAAAAAACCCATTGCAGCAGAGCGCATCGTCAGATCTATAATATTTTTCGAGATACGTCGATTTTTGGTATTTTTCAAAGTGCAACTTTAAGGGCCTGTAATTCAAAAACTACACGAGATTCTCTTTAGCTTAGCATTTCTGGTGCCTTATATTACAAATTAGCAATTTTTTAAAATTTTGTATTTTTTTTTGTATTTTTGTTAAAAATTTCGATCGGCGATAACTCGACAAATATTACAGATACAAATTTGCAGTGTTCACCAATCGATTCAGCTCATCGAAATACATAAGTATGCAAAGTTTCATATAAATCGCTTTACAGGATGGAAAGTTAGAGCAAAAAGCCTGAAAATGGCGTTTTTTGTCCAAAAAGTCTAGTGGTACCCATTGACGTTTGGCCTAAATTTGGCCATTTTCAGACTTTTTGCTCTAACATTTCAACCGGTTGTCCGAATTTTCGAAAATTTTCAGGGTTTATGTATTTTGTTGAGCTGAATCCATTGGTGAACACTGCAAGTCTGTATCTTTCATATTTGTCGAGATATCTCCAATCGAAATTTTGAAAAAAAAATTCAAAAAATTTTCAAAATTTTCTAAATTTACTAATTTATTATAAATGGCACGAGAAACACAAAACTGCAGATATTTTTCGATATATTGTATAGTTTTCGAGTTACAGCTCCTCAAAGTTGCTCTTCGGAAAATATAAAAAATCGTCATATCTCGTAAAATATTGGAGATCTGACGATGCGCTCTGCTGCAATTTGTTTCCTAGCGCGAATATTATAAAGAAATGTAATAAAAAAAATTTACAATTTTAAGTCATATTTGGGGAAAATTCCGTAATTCGAAAAATATTACAAATCGCCTTATTTCGATAAATATAAGAAATATTACGATGCGTACTACAGCAATGAGTTTATTCATATTTAAATTATACATAAGTAATAAATTTCAAACTAAGTTTAGGTTTTTAATTTATTTTCTAGTAAACATTTTATTTGTATAAGAAAGTAGTGTGGTGCCCACACCAGATTTTTTAGACATGTTATCTACATTTCCATAGTTTTTTCTAAACGTCAAAATGACAAAAATCAAACTATATCAAATTCTATACTTTAAAATAACTATTTTCATACGGTAGTATAAAAAATCTTGTGTACAACACGTAGGAAAAGTCTTAATTTCCGATAATGTGTTTTTATTCTCGGCTACTCGCTTACAAATTTCACATCTAATACGGAAAAATATTACTTTTCCTTACTTGTTGTACAAATAGCTATTTGTCTTTAAAAAATTGCTTTGATGCGGTAAATATGTACAGGGAACGATTTCCTGATCGGCGAGTTCCCCGCGCTAATTATTTTCGATAATTAGAACTTACATTGTGTGCTAATACGGATGCGTTTGTTAAAATGCGTGTTAGAAATAAAAATCAGGAAGCAGAAACAGATATTTTAGCTTTATTTGAAGCCTATCCAAGGGCTTCAATACGAATGGCAAACGCTGAATGCAATTTAGGTATTGCCAATGTTCATGGCATTTAAAAAAATCATAAATACAATCCACTTAAATTGAACACCCTGTATATTATTTGGGTTAAAACTCCTGTGATTTCTCCTCCTTTAAATGCTTGGGGCATGTTTTGTACCCAAATCTGCTATAAGCAGACATGGGTAAATAAAGCTATGAGTAATTTTTATTATTTTATAAATTTAATTTTACATTTCAATTTTCATTAAATTTTTTGCTTGTGCGGACAAAACCTCCTTATTTATACATGCGTCTAGCACTGACGACACAATAATTAATTATTTTGCGGTAAAATTATACTCTTGTTCTTCTCTATATCTTGTCTCTTGCATTCATGTATTGTACCATCCCTACCCCATTTTCTATTCACGCCGCGTCTGTCAGCTGCGATCTACGTGTGCCGTGCGATGACACTGCAATGTTGTTTGTTAATTGCTTTCTTATACGCTGGTCTAATTAACTTTTTATTTTATTTTATGTAATTTATACTTGATGAATACATTATTGTGGTATTTTGTTCGCGATGCCGTCTGTTTTTTTTTTTTTTATTGCTTCAGTATTGTCGTTGTTGGTTTTGCTAGGTGGTAGTCTGCTTGAGAGTGTTTTAGTTAATTAATTAATGTGCAGCAAACACCAGATTGAATCCCTCAAAATAATTTTGGTTAATAATTGAGCCAAATTGATAAAAAAAAATTGTGTCACGTAAATATAACTCCAGTATAACATGAAATGGATCAACGTGACATTCAAATTATTTTTCTATATCTTTATTAAAATTTATTAAATATGATTTAATTTTAGAACAATGAGTTAATACAGCGGTCCGCGAGTTATAGTACATTTTACATTAATTTACATTTATTGCATCTAGTGCAGTAACTGGAATAGAAGTGATGTAAATTTTGGATATAGAAAAATATCCAAAATGAGAGATTTTGATTCTCTGATATTAAAATTAGACTTCCACAACAAATATTAATATGAACATCAAAATGGGCTTTCTGGACTTCAATTTGCAAAGAATTTAAATATTCCTCACGGAACGAAGGTAGGAAATATTCACTTCATATAAATAATTTGTACCTATTTAATAAATAAATAAAGCCCTTGTCACATGGTCAATGACTACTTCATTTTTGTTTGTCAATCTATGTATGATGACGTCATATAATTCAATTTGATGTATGATAAAAAGAAGGTGTGTCAGACGGCCATTCTTTTCAATAGAGTGAAGTTTTACTACTATTTAAACATAGATTCTTAAATAGTTTTTAAAATTATATTCATTTTGCAATCGGAGTTCGTGATGAAGCATATTTAGAACTCATTTACCTTCATTCCTCTTTGAGAGACATTCCTCTTCCAAAGACGTTTATGGTTATGTTTAAACATTTCATTTTCATTACAACTAATGCAGCCATTGAGAACACCACTATTTGATTTATGTCCTATAAAATTAATTTATTTTTCATTTCTCTTTTTAATAACATTAACGTATTGAACATTTCCAACTAGGTCAGTTAAAAATATTATTTCTTTAAAATCCAAACTAGGCGAATTAAAGAATGAATAATATTTGTATAAAGAGAGTCTTATTAATAGTTATTTACTTTACAAGTGGGCAAAGTAAGGAATTGCCCACGAGAGAAATTTTAGCACACGAAGCCGAAGGCTGAGTGTGATAATTTTATCGAGTGGGTAATTCCACTTTGCCCACGTGTGAAGTATAACGTTTTATCCAACACTTCTTAATAAATGAAAAATTTATTAAAGAAATATTATTTGACAGTGACATATGCTTTAAATTTTTTAATTAAAATGTCAATAGAAGTAGTTACCAAGGGGTTGTGTGTTATTATTATTGTTATAAATAAAAAAATACTCACTAGTGACTTTCCTTAAAATTATACCCACTAGTGCATAATCTGTTACTTTGCTTGTTTAAAATCGCTATAGTTATAGAGCATTTATTGAGAGGTGTTGGATAAAATACTTTATTCATTACTGCTATTAAATGTCACTCGATCTGTCAAAACTACAAACGTCGAAGCAAAATGTATGACAAACTGTATGACGTGACGTCACGTTTCTGTATTTGTCATTCAAAAGTTTTATCAAACGATGGAAACACTGACCGTGTGACAGGGCTAAAGAAAAATTTAAATTAGTTGAATGTAGCTGTGCTCTAATTAATGTGCAACTGGGATCGTACATTTTTACTGTAAAAATGTGAGATAAAAATAATATTGAAAATATTTCTTGTTAGTCTAGCCGCAAATTAGGAGTGACAGAACTGAAATTATTAAAGAAAATATTTCAAAAATAAGTGATACAATATTAAATTCTTTTCATGTATTTTCCTCTAAAATATTTTCGTACTGCTTGACAGCTCAAGAATAGGCAATTTTTCAATATATGCCCATTGAAATAAATGAGTAGAATAAAATCTCCCCGGGATTCGATCCCAACTCCACTAACAAACCAACAACACTCATAAATTAACTCCAATCTGAATACTTTGCTGAATTCCTCTCTTCCAACTGCTGACGTTCCAAACGCAAACTTCGTGGACTAAATCCTAAATCCAAACGAGTCCAGCACACAATGGACACTGATTGGCGGCCAGGGCGGCCGGGGAGGCAGTGGCGTGCCCGAGGGTGGCTGCCAGCCCCCAACACTGAAATCGCTTTAACGATGACTCACTCGCTAATAGATTTGTAATTATCGTATCAAGTGACATGGAGTGATCAAGTGTGCTGTGTGCGGATTTCAATTGTTTGATTGAAGGGTGACGGGATATGGTCACGTGATTGAAGGTTGTTTCCTTTTATGTTGCGTGATGCGATTACGACAACGATCAATGGACATTTCTTTCATTGTTGTACTAAGGGTAATTATTGGATGGAGGCAAGCATCTTTGCGATCTGCAACTATTGATTTAAAATACAAATAAATCTTAAGAAAATGCTAGTCAAATAGATTATTGTAACGTTGATTAGTTTCACTAAAGCCTGTAAGCTACGATCTATAATTGTGGATAAAATTCTGAACACAATTTTTATGAACCAATTTGAAGACAGAATTTTAGTTAAACAAATTTTCTGTATACTATGAACATAATTTGAAACATAATTCTGGCTGTGCGCTTGTGCAAAGCAGTCAATTTTAAGTTTCACGTTTAGTAGTCGTTGAATATTGAAGAATTAAATAAGGAAAATAAGTAATTGTGTGCTATGATTGCTGGCATAATCACTTCCTTACATTACAGAAGTTGAAGCAAAATAAGAAATAATATGGACTGGAAAGTAACATTTAAGGTCAACCATACGGGCTGAAGATAGCACAACATGAACATGAACTTTTTTGAAACAATATATTGTTATTATAATAAATGAAACATATAATGTTTTATACCTACATTTGTAGATAAAAGTCCAAAGTTTTGTAATAAATTTTTAAAAGCTAATTTTGTTTACAAATTATACATGAACATAATTTTCAAAGTAGTAAAATTTATGTCTCACATTCCCATGAACGACTAAAGTAATGCAAATAAATTGTATATTTATAAATATGATCCTCTATAACATACTAAGATTATTTTCCATTTGAATTTACAGTTTTTGAGAAACAAATAAAAATATACCAAAAAGTGTGTTTTTTGGTATATTTTTATTTGTTTCTCAAAAACTGTAAATTCAAATTGAAAATAATCTTAGTATGTTATAGATGACCATATTTCAAAATATACGAATTATTTTCATTACTGTAGTCGTTCATGGAAATGAGAGACACAGTATCAAAGTTCTGAATTTTTGACCAACTAGACTTCAACTAATATTTTTTTATAGTTTAATGGTATAGCTATTCTTTTCATCCACATATATAAATACTAGAATGTACAAAGACCTCACTGTGATAACTGATTTGTTTTTCGAAAAGAATAATTGTAGAAATAATTTATTCAAATTTGAATTTATTAAACAAAATTCATGGGAGTGAATGAACTCAGCCTGTGAAATGTACTTCATCTGACACTGCAATGTACAAGTCACTGTAAAAAATCAATGAAATTTTGACGGATGGAGGTTGTTGGACCATAAAGAACATGAAAATAAATGAAAAATACAAAATTTGCAATTATTTTTGTAAATAAAGGATTCGTTCTTCGACGCGTATGTTTGACCTTAAGATAGGATCAAGAAAGATGTATTCTAAATATGTTGAACGAGGTAATCTTATCTGAAGATTATTTTTAAATTAAACTATGAATTTAACACATTTTTATGCACTAGCTAAAATCTTCACCAATTTGAATCCTAAAATAGAGCCATGCTTTTAAATTCCATGCTTCATTAACTAAGGTACGATTTATTGTGCCGCAATGATTTGAAATGTTGATATTTTGTTGTTGCTATCATTATCCTTATTCTAGAAAATATCGCAGCCCAAGTATTTGAAATGTAAAACTTTTTCTATACATATATGTTATTATTTTTGATCTTATATGATCTTTGCCTTTAATGGCTATATTTTTTTGCGTAAAAATTTTGCAGTTATATTGTTTCATTATATTATTTAGTTGGGACAATAATTTTTTGAATGTATCAGGGGATGTTATAATTGTCTGATCGTCAGTTCGTCTTCAAAGAGGATTATGTTTAGCCTATGTTGATTATGCCAGGTTGCACCAACCTTAAATAAATAAAAGCAAATCTAAGTTATATATCATATGGAGTAATTGACATTGATGTTATTAATTAGATACGCTTTTATTTATTTAAACCAAGCTGATAATGAAACCGTCGTTGGTGCAACCGAGTATATGGTAAAGGTATGAAGCTTTCTCTTTCCAAATTTTTATCATATTGTCAACAAATAAATCAAAAAGAATAGGTGATAGGCAACATCCTTGTCTAATTCCTTCTTTCATGATTAATAAATCATTACGGCTATTGTAAGCGTAACACGAGCCTCGGAAACGATAGATCATATAATATATGAGTAAAAAACATTAATTTTATAGAGTGGTATCAATTTCTTGTCTTGCTTTGATTTTGCAGCTGTAAACAATTATTTCGTCATTATAAACAAAAGCGTATATATTTAGCAAAAAATAGATACACTAACCTTGATTTTATGAAAAAATATTATGTATTTGTGTTAGATTTCAGTTTGGAAAAATTTTCGACAGTAGAAACATTTCATGATATCATTTAGAATTGTAGTAATATGCGAGCAGCGAGTATAAATGATCTCTTTACACAATCCCAGCACCGAATTCATATATGTCTAGTCGGAGCGAATAAAAATACCTCTACTACCCTTACACATCAGGGTGTGCTGTGTGTGAGACAAATGACAGTACCAGCCAAACCGTACGTCCCTTAAACCGACAGACCAAATTCCCTGGCATAGATCATCAGCTCCGAGCTGAGAAGATGTCGCCTGCCCAGGCCCGTACTTAATACATTTCATACTCTCACCGCTAATTAATTTCTGCTGCAATTGCTTAAATTTAATGTGTTCTTTTAAGAAAGAATGGGCTCTTTCACCATTTAAAAAATTTTTTTTTATGAAACTTTATCTATATTGAAGACTATCTACATTTTTAAAAAGTCTTAATTGTTATTCATTAAGCCACAATGATTTCTTACCTCCCGCCTACCTCTAGATAAGGGAGGTAATGTTTTTAGTCAAAAAATTGGGTAGTGAGTTTTCAATGAATAAGCACGTTTTAGGGTCCCTACAATACGATTGTACTATTTTCGCGATGATGTCTGTATGTATGTATGTATGTATGTAAGTATGTATATATGTATGTATGTATGTTTGTATGGGTGTGTGTGTGTGTGTAGTCTGTGGCAATTTTTTCGTCTCGCATAACTCAAATACTACAATAACGAAAAATACAATTTTGTGAATTATTGCTTCTTATATTTAAATGAAGAGCTGATTAGATTTTGCTTAAAATTGGTCAACCGGAAGTAGCAGTTTACTTGAACCCCTTAACAGTTTTTCAAGAAAATCACGGTTAAATTTTCTTTTTCAACAATTTATGTTATTTTGAAAGGTGAAGAATATTTAATTTTACATTTGTTTTGATTACACTAATTTTATTAATTTTAATTAGATTTAGAGATAATAAAATATAAAGAAATTAGATTTCACAAATATTGCATTCCTGTACACCATGGAAAAAATTTCAATTTTTTACGAAATGTGACACATGTCATTGTGATTGTGAAATTAAATATCTCAAATATAAATAGAAAATATACAAATAAGAAGGCATGTTTCTGTATCATCAAATACTATTTTGTACCGTTTAAGAGTAGTATTGGGCGGGAGGTTATGTGCTGAACACATCAGATTTTTTTAAATGTTGTGACGTCATAGTATAGGTGTTGCTGGATCTAAAACAGTAGATTTAAATCATTTTTGTTACATAAATGTTCTATTTTATTGTAATAATAATAATAAAATAAGTAAAAAAATATATGACTACAATTATTTACAATCTGTACTGTTTTAGATCCAGCAACACCTCTACTATGACATCACAACATTTAAAAAAAAATCATTGTGGCTTAATAAATAACAATTAAGACTTTTTAAAAGTGTAGATAGTCTTCAATTTAGATAAAGTTTCATAAAATAAAATAAAATAAAAAATTGTGAAAGACCCCATTATTAAAACATAATAAATATCTTTCGGTAGTTTCTGATTCATCTCCCTCGACGATGAGTCCCGTCGATGGCCGCGAAATTCCTCCTTGTCAGTATTTTTCGATTTAGAGTGATTTGAGATCAATTTCATGTCAATATCCCGGGTTTTAAAAGTCATTCTTTTAAGTGTGGCGAACGCTGCATCATTCAATATCCATCCACGTCACTAGGGACGAGCACACAAATCATTTTTCATCCGTCCAAGTTTAAACCGGGAGGTTGGGACTGTAGTTCAGCACCCCTACCGTAACTTGAAACCGCGTCGTGCTGCGCAGTTATCGCTGGTCAATTCTAATTGTGTTGAGATGTTAAGAGGGCGGATGTAGGACGAGGGAGAAGTGCATACATCTGTTACGGGGTAGAAACAGGGACCCGAAATTACTTTATTATATAAATACATCATCACGCTGTTTAACCGTTTTTATCTCTCGCCTAACTATAGGTAAGGGAAGTATTGTTTTTGGTCAAAAAATTGGGTAGTAAGTTTTCAATGAATAAACACGTTTTGGGGTACCTACAATATGTTTTTACTATTTTCGCCAGGATATCTGTATGTATGTATGTATGTATGTATGTATGTATGTATGTATGTATGTATGTATGTATGTATGTATGTATGTATGTAAGTATGTATGTATGTATGTATATATGTATGTATGTATGTATGTGTGTGTGTGTGTAGTCTGTGGCAATTTTTTCGTCTCGCATAACTCAAATACTATAATACCAAAAAATACAATTTTGTTAATTTTTGCTTCTTATATTTAAATGAAGAGCTGATTAGATTTTGGATAAAATTGGGCAACCGGAAGTAGCAGTTTACTTGAAGCCCTTAACAGTTTTTCGTGAAAAACATGGTTAAATTTCCTTTTTTACAATATATGTTAGTTTGAAAGTTGTAGAATATTTAATTTTACATGTGTTTTGATTACAATAATTTTATTAATTTTCATTAGATTTAGAGATAATAAAATATGTATAAAGAAATAAGATTTCATGTCTTGCACTCCTTGTACACCATGGAAACATTTAAAAATTTTCAGTTTTTTACGAAATGTGACACATGTCATTTTGCTTGTGAAGCTGTTTTTTTAGTGAAATAAATAAAAAACTTAAATAAAAATACGAAATTAAATTAAATATCTCAAATATATCTAAATAGAAAATAAGAATAATAAGAAGGTATGTTTCAGTGTCATAAAATACTATTTTGTATCGTTTAAAAGTAGTATTGGTAGTAAAAGTAGTTATGTGCTAGAAATATTAGATTTTTTTAAAATTAGTTTTGGAGAATAAAATATAAAGAAATTAAATTTCATAAATCTTGCATTCATGTAGGTACGCCATGAAAACACTTAAAAATTTTCAATTTTTTACAAAATGTGACACATGTCATTTTGAAGCTGTTCTCTTAGTGAAATATATGACAAAAAATTAAATAAATACACCAAAGAAAATTAAATTTTTCAAATATAAATATAAAATAAACAAATAAAAAGGTATATTTCTGTATTGTCAAATATTATTTTATCCAACACCTGTCAATAAATGCTCAATTACTATGGAGATTTTAAACAAGTAACAGATTACCCATTAGTGGGTATAATTTTGACAAAAAGCCACTAGTGAGCATTTTTTATTTGTAACAATAATATAACACATAACACCTTAGTAACTACTTCGATAGACATTTTAATTTACAAAATTTAATGAATATGTCACTGCCAAATAATATTCCTTAAATAAATTTTTTATTTATTAAGAAATTTTGGATAAAACGTTATACTTCACACGGGGGCAAAGTGGAATTACACACTCGATATAATTATCACACTCAGCCTTCGGCTTCGTGATAAAATTTCTTTCGTGGGTAATTCCTTACTTAGCCCACTTGTAAAGTAAATAACTATTATACCGTTTAAGATTTTTTATTTTAGATTTCATTATCCGTATTATCAGATCTCTCACAAATATTTCACCAAAAAATTTAATGAAGTAATTATATAAATTTTTGTGTCAACTAGCTCCGTGGCAACAGTAAACCAAGTTCGTATTTGAAGGGAAAAGACTTAAATTTCTAAAAGAATTGCGATTCTTATTATCCCGCTTAATATCTGTAAAAACCAGCAGGAGAACAATTAAAAATCTCGTAACAGTCTTCATCAATCTCAACCTTCCTCAACGAATAAAGGTGAACCTTGCGAGAGGTGCCGGGGGTGACCGAGAGGGTGATAACAGCACGCTGACACTTCCGTGTCGCTGACAGGCGACATTTGTTAATTAGATAATTATCTCCTATTTTAATTACAGTCGTGCAGTGGATAAAAATGATTTTATCTGACTGTACCAGAAGAAATTCTTCACTGGTGCGTCTCCTTGCAGATCCAGATCACAGTATAAGAGCTCTTATACTGTGTCCAGATGTGCAGTATTATACTGATAATAGACTTTAGTTTAGTGGGGGCTTTTTGAATTAGAAAATCCTAATCGAGTTAGTTGTACTTCACTGCTAGGGGATACATGTAGGAGTCGTAAATTGTGGACTAATTTAATGTCTTAGGCTTAGCGACATCTAAGGGTGAATTATTAAAATTAGAACCCTCTTGTGCAGAAGATTGCCTTACGAGGCATTTTGCTTCACTTGTTTCACGAGCACTTTCATTTTTACCTTCTTATACGTTGTACAAAGAAGAGTGATCATCATCAAATAATTCATTGTATACAGGGAGTTGTTGTTTAATAGTTATTTGTATCACAAGGTTGGAAACTGCTATTTTGTGAGTGCGAGTTTATGTTGATAAGCCGTAGGCGAGTCGTACAAATACGAGCACTCGCAAAATAGTTTCCAACCGAGGGATACACAAGATTTTTCACGCCAACATTTATGTAAATTTAATAAATACATTTAATTTATTACTCATTTTCTTAATGACGGGGATTTTTTTTATGTTGCTAACTTCACAATATTTGAATGTCAATTATGTTTATTTTCCAATATCATAACCAAAAATATCTACATTTTTTTATTTGGATTTTACATTGCAAATTCAATTATAATTATTTACAGATATGTTTAAAATCCATAAATATTCTGTTTTCTTGTATTGCAAATACTCAATTGTAGATATATTGCCATAATATTTTTAAGTCAATGTAATACTTTGACATTTCTAGCGTCAGAAGTTAGCTAAAATTAGTGAACTGATGCTAACATATAACCATAAAAAGTTAGCAATTTTTGTCGAACTACACAGTTTGACAAGAACATGATTTCCGACCGCATTAGAGATATGTAATTGTGTCAATGTCGGACGGCGACGCGAAAAAGTATGCTATTCGATTGAAATATGAGGTGAGTTGTAATTCAAAATGGAGGTAGAAAAATAATCGAAATGCAGTCAAAATTAATCTTTATTCACAAACTGACGTTTCGACTCACACCTGAGCCTATTTCAGGGCTGAAAAATAACACACATACAACTCTGTGCAGACATTGTATTAATAAAATTGGTCAACCGGAAGTGGTAGTTTATTTGAAGCCCTTAACAGTTTTTCGTGAAAAACACAGTTAAATTTCCTTTTTCAACAATGTTATTTTGAAAGTTGTAGAATATTTAATTTTACATTTGTTTAGATTATATTAATTTCATTAATTTTCATTAGATTTAGAGATAATAAAATATAAAGAATTTAGATTTCATAAATCTTGCATTCCTAGTACACCATGGAAACACTTACAAATTTCCAATTTTTTAGGAAATGTGACACATGTCCTTTTGATTGTGAAGCTGTTTTCTTAGTTAAACATATGTCAAAAAATTAAATAAATATACGAAATAAAATTAAATTTCTCAAATATAAATAAAAAATAAACAAATAAAAAGGTATGTTTCTGTATCATCAAATACTATGTTGTATCGTTGAAGAGTAGTATTGGGCGGGAGGTTATGTGCTGGCCACATTAGAATTTTACTGCGTTTAACGAAGTTTATCTAACACCTCTCAATAAATATGCTCTATAACTATGGTGATTTTAAACAAGGAAAGTAACATATTACCCACTAGGTATAATTTTGAGGAAAGTCACTAGTGAGTATTTTTTTATTTATAACAATGATAATAACACACAGCACCTTGGTAATTACTTCGATTGACATTTTAATTTAAAAATTTAAAGCATATGCCACTGTCGAATAATACTTCTTTAATAAATTTTTCATTTATTAAGAGGTGTTGGATAAA
Source organism: Poecilus cupreus (assembly GCA_963942605.1). Taxonomy (NCBI): domain Eukaryota; kingdom Metazoa; phylum Arthropoda; class Insecta; order Coleoptera; family Carabidae; genus Poecilus; species Poecilus cupreus. The sequence goes on from OZ012727.1 coordinate 13,015,345, forward strand.
ACATTATACTTCACACGTGGGCAAAGTGGAATTACCCACTCGATAAAATTTCTCTCGTGGATAATTCCTAACTTTGCCCACTTGTAAAGTAAATAACTATTATATGACGGATATATATTATCTAACTGTTGTCAATTGTACATTTCTTCACTTTGTAAGTTGAGTTTCATATGAAGTCTGTACATATTTCCATGTAAGTTGTTTTGCAGCCCTGAAGAAGGCTCAGGTGTGAGCCGAAACGTCGGGTTATGAATAAGGATTAATTTTGATTGTATTTCGATTACTGTTCTACCTCCATTACATTACATTCGTATACTTTTTCCGTTATTGAAAATAATCATTTATTAAAACTCTTTATGCAGTCTTAAGCAAATCTTATTTGTCCCGAGGAAAACAAATGGTATAATTTAAAATTTAATAACGGCGGTGTTCTAGTACTTTCATTATAAAAATGTTGTTTGTTTCTGCTTCACAACGATGATCTCGTTTGGCTAATGAATCCCAGAGAGTCTGAACGACGTCGACTACGACAACGACGACTCCAACATGCATTTAATAACAACAATAACGCAGCGTCTGGTAAAGCTCATTTGTCCGCCGTTACCGCGTTACGTCCACGTTACGCTGCGTTACGTCCTCAGGAATTAATTACGTCGCATCACTGTCACCGCCCGGACAAATCATTTTAAACGCAAATGTGAAATAATTACAAGTCGCGGAGATGTCTCTTGGATAAACAAACGCCGGTGCACTTCCTGCGCGCGCGTTCATATTTTTCTCCTTTCACGTGTTTTTGTGTTATTTATTAACGGCATTGTGCGACACAATGCACATCACGTAAGCCCCTTCCACGGTGCCCCACTGTCTCCGCCATTGTGCTCTCATCCGCTCGGAGCCGTACATGTTCTCCTTAAATTACCTTCGAAGCACACACTCCAAGACGCTGCTTTATTTAAATAGCTACACCGGAAAATTATACTAATTCACGTCAGGATCGCATTACACTACAAATAGTCCTGCTATATTTAGGACATTTCTGTTTAGATCATTTAACGGTTGATCACATCTGCTTCGGTATTTGATCAGAGCTATGCAAAGAGATTCATTCCGATATAACAACCGTATAGATGGCGTCCAGTTTTATTAAATAGTTTACTTGTTACTCACTTGTAAACAGCATTTGCCTTTGTAAATGAATCTTTACAAGTTACAAATTGACAGCTGCATTGTAAATATTTTACAAGTTAGTAAACAAGGTGAACAATGTACGTTGCCACAGTAATGCTTACAAGGCTTATGCGAAATCATTTCAAATAATTTTTGACAGAATAGTTGTGTGTAACTGACAGGACTTGGTTATAATTTTATTTTGATTTACAAATGAGTAACAAGTAAAATGTTGTACAATACACGCAACGTAACCGATTTACTGCTTCAAGGATGTGACAAGCTCGCCGGTTATTTCCTCCATTCAGCAATAAAAACTGTTTTACCTTGCTTGTAAGATAAATAACTATTTCCGGACTGTTACTGTTATAATTAAGTGATGACGTCAAAGTTACGGGCGTTAAAGTAAAACTAGAGTAGACAAATTCCCGAGATTTATTTTTTGGGAAATATTCCCAAGAAAAGTATGGAATTTTCCGGAAACTTTCCTTCGTGTTTTCAAAGTTAGGTCAATGACAAAAATAATGATTGTATTTAAAATAACAATAACTATCATAATCATAATACACATGCCACGCTATTAGTAGAAATGTCCTTAATTTCTTTTTTATGTTTTTGTTTTTCTGCTGATGGACAAGAATTACATTTTTAAAATATGCTAAACAAGAAGTAACAAAAATCGTAAGTTATGTTAAAAAGAAAGATATTGAAAGGTTCTAAAGGCAAGGAAATATTCCCGGTAAATTTCCATTTTGGGAATATTTAATTTTGGAAATTTTACGATTGGCCAAACCTTTCCAAACATTGGGAAATACACGTGATTTCTCATATGCATATATTTGAAAAATTGTTTTCTGTTTTGTAAGAAGCAAATAATGAATAAAATAATAATTTACAACAAAATTATACCCTTTTAAAATCTATTGAATATTATTATATTGTTATAGGTAAGTAAATATTTATTCAGTAAAAGGCAAATTTAAATTAAATTTTTAGGTTATGTGTCAGGTAATATATACAATTGTGAATTTTTTAATACAATTCAATCTTATATTAAATTTATGTTATATTTTACGTAAATCAGAGATGTCTATCAAACATGTTTTGAGCATACCCTCAATAATATTGTATTTTAAAGATGGAAACACAAATGTATCTATAAAAAAATATTTATATGTATCATCTTAAAAACTCTTAAAATGTTTATATATCAAATAATATTTTTTTTTTCCGAAAATAATTCCTAAATAATAAACACCATTAACGTTAATAATGAAACAAAGCAAACAGTGGTATTAATTCTAAAATAATAATTAAATTATTTCGGGAGCATTCTAATGGAATTTGCTTTTAATTATTTAGAAAAAATGTTTTAATAATTAACGGAGCGGCGTAAATTCATAATTTATCCTCGCGGCATTGGAATTAAAATGAGATTTACAAAACAGACGCGCGCGGCCGACGCTCGTTTGTCACTGCGTCACGGCGCGAATCGGGACGTATCAAAAACTCGTTACTTCACCCACTAGCATCACACGCACACACGCGGAAATGCGGGTGTGAATTTAAACGACATCTTGTCACCGTATTTTGCCTGCTTCTCACTCTTGACTTGGGTCCTTTGAAGGATACAGGAATTATCACTGAACGCCTCCCAAACTGTTGAGAAGTGGAGCAAGGAACTTTTGGTGGAAGCGAATTAAAGATAGGTCGAAAATTTGTCGTCTATTTGGGGAAAAATCTGAATGTAGGTGGCAGGTCGGATAGTATAAACTAACCTGCCATAGCAGCATGTACATGTTTTATCCAAGGTACAACTGTTAATTAGCTGTTTTAATTGCGATGTTACTGTTTTTGTTGTTAGCATTCATATTTCGAGTGGTACATAAGTAGTTACATTATTTGTGAAATTATAGAGAAACTTAAGTTTTCTACTGGGGAATTTTGTGATAGTACAACCCCAAATAGCTCTTCCTTTAATATTGATGAACTGAAATCAATGTTATTTATAAATTTATATAAAAATAATGTCATATCAAATGAAATACTAAATGAAAATCAGTAGCCAGAAAGTGATCACAACAAATCTATATGTATGTTCTTTGAGATTGGCTTTCTAATTGAAAGAACAATTGTTAATTTTTTCGTTAATAGGATACTGGTACTATCTTTCTTATAATTATAATACTGTGGAATTAAACGATTTCTTTCGCTCTTAATCAACATTGTTCAATATAATATATTCTATCACATACAATTCTTAAACAATACTGTTAATACTTTTTAGCATTACTACGCTAATATTTAAACATTATCTATATTACCAAGTGTTTAAATAGTGTTTCAGAAGAATCAAGATATACTCTTAACTTACTTATCTTGAAATCAAACCAAGAAGTATTTTAAATTCCCGAAACAAGACAAGAAAGTATCATCAAGAATCAAGATTTCTTGTCAAGAATAAATTGAAACTATTTATATGTAATTTTCCCTTTTCTCTAAATATATAGTCGAAACGCAAATATATTTCAAAACTTAATTTATATCGAAACTTCTACGTAAGAAACATTTAACGATAAAACGATAGAGAAAGGACATTCCTCTAAAATGTCAAGAATCAAGAAATATCAAGAATTCTTGAAACAAGACAAGAAATACATTGTCAAGAAATGAGCAAGACAAGAAATATTTAATTTCTTGTCTGGGAAATCAAGCCCAATACAAGAAGTGATCATCAAGACAAGACTTCTTGTCTTGATGAAACACTATATTTAAATGGAAGCAATGAGTGTTTTTCCCATATCTTTAGTTTATATTTTTGCCGCAAGGTGTCAGCTACTTTGATATTTTTCCCCAATGAGGTTTACCCCATTAATATATTTTATATAGAAAATCAATATTACATAGTTTATTAACACTAAATAAAATGTCAACCAAGTTGTGAATTAAGCTTGTACATTATTGTACGTAATACCTTCCTGATGAATTATTTATAGAGAATTTCTATTCTATATAATAGTCATGTAGAGTGCGAGGCCTACATTATTTATAACTAGAGTTTCATGTTTCAATAATTAATCAAGCGACGAAACCAAATCCAAAAATTATATAATGAAATTTAGTTGTAACATTGTAATAGAACAGGCTTCAGCACTTGCCGTACACAACACGGGAACTCAATTTACAGACGAACGGTCGATGCGCGATCTCAAATTATATTATATCGTAATTAGCGCACACACACACACACGCACAGGGCAAACATTACCCTCCATCACCAACCAGCGCCATCTGCCCTTCATTGCGAGGAAAGATGTACAACTTCAAACAAAGATACGAGATACACCAATATTGAATATTAATTACTACAGTTGCAGGTTCATTTCAGCCGGCGAAAAGTTTGATGGAATATATAACGCGCCATTTTATTGGCCGGAGAGTTTCAGATGTGATGAATCTTCAAAATGTAATGCATGTTTGATCTTCTGTTGTTGTTGCTGGTGCATCCGCTCTGGATCTGAGCGTGGATTTTTAATTTCTAATTATGGATTGCTTTCCTCTGCTTTGAAATAAAGATTATATGCCGATATGCAGTTGCAGATCTTGTTGTGCCTCCATCAATTATTGTACGGATATTTCTGTTTTACTAACATTTTATGGGTTTTATCCTAAGAAAAACAAATAGTACCGATCCGCCAATATGCAGATTTCATGCAGCAATTTTCATTTAGATCGCCAGTTTGCGTCATTTTACATTTTAATTAATAAAATATTAATGATCATACGCAAATTTATAAAAATACAGTTGTTTGGTTATTAAAGTGTGAGGAATCCAAAAATGTCCTCATAATTAAGCTAGCTTGTCTAGTTCCAGAGATACAGTCTTGAAAATTGTTAAAATACTCAAATAGCGTCGCCAGTTAACGTCATTGAACATTTTAATTAATAAAATATTAATAAACGTAGACAAATTATTAAAAATACAGTTATTTTGTTTTTAAAATGTGAGGAATCTAAAAATGTCCTCAAAATTGAACTAGCTTGTCTAGTTACAAAGATAAAACCTTAGAAAGTTGATGAAATACTCGAATAGCGTCGCCAATTTGCATCATTTTATATTTTAATTAATAAAATATTAATAAACATACGAAAATTAATAAAATTACATCTATTTGGTTTATAAAGTGTGAGGAATCCAAAAATGTCCTCATAATTGAACTAGCTTCTCTTGTTCCTAAGATACAGCTCTGGAAAGTTACTGAAATACTCAAATAGCGTCGCCAGTTTGCGTCATATTACATTTTAATTAATAAAATATTAATAAACATACTAAAATAAATAAAAATGCAGTGATTTAGTTTTTAAAGTGTGAGGAATTCAAAAATGTTTACAAAATTGAATTAGCTTCTCGAGTTTTAGAGATACAGCCCTGGAAAGTTGTTGAAATACTCAAATAGCGTCGCCACTTTGCGTCATTTTACATTTTAATTAATAAAATAATAATAAATATACGCAAATTAATAAAAATATAGTTATTTGGTTTATAAAGTGTGAAAAATCCAAAAATGTCCTCAAAATTGAACTAGCTTGTCTAGTTCCAGAGATGCAGCCCTGTAAATTTATTGAAATATTCAAATATCGTTGTAATTTTGCGTAATTTTACATTTTAATTAATAAAATATTAATAAACATATGCAAATTAATAAAATACAGTTATCTGGTTTTTAAAGTATGAGGAATCTAAAAATGTCATCAAAATTGAACTAGCTTGTCTTGTTCCCGAGATACAGCCCTGGAAAGTTGTTGTAATACTCAATAGCGTCACCACTTTGCGTCATTTTACATTTTAATTAATAAAATAATAATAAATATACGCAAATTAAATAAAATACAGTTATTTGGTTTTTAAAGTATGGGGAATCCAAAAATGTCCTCAAAATTGAACTAGCTTGTCTAGTTCCAGAGATGCAGCCCTTTAAATTTATTGAAATATTCAAATATCGTCGAAATTTTGCGTAATTTTACATTTTAATTAATAAAATATTAATAAACATATGCAAATTAATAAAATACAGTTATCTGATTTTTAAAGTATGAGGAATCCAAAAATGTCATCAAAATTGAACTAGCTTGTCTAGTTCCAGAGATACAGCCCTGGAAAGTTGTTGAAATACTCAAATAGCGTCGCCAGTTTGCTTCATTTTACATTTTAATTAATAAAATATTAATGAAAGTTCGCAAATTAATAAAAAAAACTGCTATTTTATTTCTAAAGTGTGAGGAATCCAAAAAAGTCCTCAAAATTAAACTAGCTTGTCTAGTTCCAGAGATACAACCCTGGAAAATTGTTGAAATACTCAAATAGCGTCGCCAATTTGCATCATTTTATAGTATTCAGTAAATTTGCGCGCAACATTAGAATTCAATTAAAAACCTTTACTGAATATAATAGTTATACTGCTTGCTTTATTATGAGATTACGACATAAAATTATCTAGGTTATGTTTTTGAGGAAAACCACATTGCAATATTTAATATTTTAATACATATTATAACATTTTGAAAATTACATAACAAATATTTAAACAATTAAAATCTGTATAAGTTGAATACATATTTACATATAATTTTTATTTAGTTATTTTTATTAAAGTGATTAAAATGAAGAGTGCGAGTTATACAAAGTATGTAACTGAATTACTTCTTACAGTTTTTTTTCGGGTCATTTTAAATAACTCTGTTTGTATATGTGTAACATGACGGTTTTCCTCACATTTAAAATTATATTTGCAAGATATTAGTACCATGTTGATGAATACGTCCAGGGCCAGCTACAAATCAGATGGATTAAAAAAAGCGGGCGGAATCATAAGGAGGCATTCTGATGCTGACAGTTATTAATAATCGTTAAAAAATATTTTGATGCGGTAACATAAATCACATAATTATTTCGGCTTGAGTGAATGCTGCGTGCATGTGTGTGAGAGAGAATCGATGCGCACGCAGCCCCTCCCGCCGCAGCCCGCTAGATGAAAAATGATTTGTTGTTGTTTTGCAATTTATATTATTTACTTTCCATTTACGGTGGACATCATTCCCGCCGAACAACAACAGATAATGCGATATAAATTTAGAAATATGAGTTAAACACTGCGCATGGCGCGCCCTATATAATAAATTGTTTTGTTATATTTTCACAACACCCTAAAATAATTAATTTTATTGTGTCTGTTTTAAACGAATTTTGAGTTTGGGATTTTAATATTATAAATTTACGCGAAGTTTGTATATCGGGATTAATTTGTAGGTGAAATTAAAATTCTCGCGTTGAAAGAAAGAAAAATGGTGTTTAATATGCGAAGATTATTAGGAGCGTTTCTCGCCGCCATTAGTTTTATTTAGCGAGGAAAAAACGGGGTCATTTGCATAAAATCTAGACAACCGATGTTGCAGAGAATTGCGAGTTTTACACCCTTGCAAATAGTAAAAAATCTGGTGTGGGCACCACACTACTTCCTTATACAAATAAAACCAATTGAATACGTATGACTTGTTTCTTTCGTATGACTTTATTTGACAATTATTTGATATATAGATGTTAAACCTGTTTAAATTTTTGTTTTCGTTGTAACTATGAATTTATTTTAAAGTAGAAATTAATTAATATCTAGTCTTCAAAACTTTCTAACTAATAATACAAATGTTATTTTTATAATATTTCACACGACACATATTTTTGACACTTCACAATTATTTGATACGTTTGACACATAGATATTAAAAATGTTTAATTTTTGTTCTCATTGTAACTAAGATTATAGAAATTATATTCTTAAACATATAATTTAGTTTTCCTCAAAATTAGAAACACGTACAAGAAAAGTGCAAATAACATTTTATATTCCAAATATTTTTGTAACATCTTTCATTTGACACTTTTTCTCACAGCTGATTCTATTTTTGAAATAAATGGAATTGATTGTTTTGTGTGTCCAGTATACTTCCTCTTCCTGTTTTTCAATTCAAAATCAACTCAGTTCTTCATTTTTTTCATGAAACCTATAAATTCCAAGTTTCGTTTACATATCTCGTCTCGTTCATGAGATATTGCGCACACGGACATCCATCCATCCATCCATCCATCCTCTCACACAGACATCATTGAGAAATTGGTTTTAACGGATTCAGTGGACGTCAAAATATGTATTTCCCAAAAATTTCGTCAACGATTTTTTTCATGATTCCAATACTTCCTTATACTTTGTATAAGAAAGTTAAAAACATCCCTCACATTCTACAATAATATTAATTTCTTTGGCGCCTCCACCATATTTTTATAATTTAAGGAATACGACCTACCAAGATTAGCAAATAATTAATTATAAATTGATTTTTATTTAAATTAACGATGTCAGTTCACAGAAAAGCACGTTTTGGGGACTTCATCGTGTAATGCACGCTTAAGATAAATAGATGAATCAACTTATAATGAGAAACTTCCAACGAAAAATTTCATTTCTATTTTGTACCCTTTAAAAGTTCTTTGGACGGGAGGTTATGTTTGGGCACATTAATTTTTTAGGGCTGTGGAGATCAAACTTAGGTTCTTTCAATCCAAAGTCCATTTATGTTTTAAGTTTTAAATATTAAATCGTTAAAAATCTGTATTACTCTTATCATTTTGAATCTTTGTAATTAGGAAAATGGACTTAATCATCTGTATTATAGTGGGTCGTATTTCAAAAATCAATGGCTGGTACCACGAGTTCTGTTTTTGGGTGTTTTAAGAACAGTGTTTTACAATGACCAAAAATTATTTACGGAGAAATGTATTAGCTACCACTTTTATTTCAAGTATTTTTTTATAAAATAATTTTAGAAAATTGTACAGCGCTAAAATCGAACTTAAAACACCCAAAACAGAGCTCGTGGTACCAGCCATTGTTTTTTAAATATTTCTGTAAAGAATTTCAATCTTTATTTGTGTATATGTAATATCGAACTGGTAGCTTTTGAACCTATGTTGACAGAATTCCCGGTAATCTTCCGCAAAAACCAGAAGCCGAAACGGAAAAAACACGGCCGATGTTACACAATCCGTCTTTGAGTTTTTGTCTCGTCTTCTTGTTTGCCCGAACTGAGAACACTCATACGTGCTTATTTCTATCTTTGTTACCTAGTAAGTTCAAATAAAAATAAAATATCAGTATCGAGCCGGCATATAATTATCTCTGTCATGTGTGACGTTCCTTTGTGTGTGCGTTGCCATGGCAGCGGCGCAGTTGTTTTGTTTATACGAAGCAAAGTGAAACGAAGACACGTAATTGTTCAGTGCTACCAACTGCACTAGTGCGGCTAATGGTTTGTTTCCAACTATTTCTCGTTATTGGATAACGAACTGTTTCAGTTTACAGACTTCGTCAAAGATCAAGCTTCAAATTACCTCTGGTTTTTTACTCTTTTCAAATGCACGACTAGCTTCTATTAGTTTAGTTAAGTGTTACTCATTTCAGCTACAGTTTCACGATTACTTTTACGTTTTTTATTTGCGGAAACTTTTCTGAAACAAATCATTTTAGAAATTACTACTAACACAAAATAGACGTATCAATTTTCCGGCTTTTAGTTTTGAACGCTGCTCGGTAATGTGATGGCAACATTTCTGAGATAGAATCAAACCTGCTGCAGTAGATCTTCAATTTCCTGCTTTCCTAATAATTTTAGAGGAAAATGTTTCAAATAAAAATTGAAGAGATTTAATAACTGCATCTGAATCAGTGAACAAATTTCATTTTACTTTTATAATCAACACTAGAAAGACGTTTAAAAATAACGAAAATTCTATTTTTATAATGTGTTACCAAACCATGGAAATGGAACTGTATTTGAGCAAATATTTAAGGTTATTCATAATTAAGTAAGTAGGTAAACATTTCATTTGAGTTTAGAATAAAAATTTGTTAATAACACCAACTTAAAACATTATTCTACTAGAGTACATTAGCCTCAAACACAAAAGTCTTTCGTCAAAATTTTTCTTCATATTTGATAGATGCCGGGCTATAATATTTTCATGGTTGTTCATTATAAAATAAAGACGGTGTTATTGATATTTTTGAATGTCTTTTGAGCCTTTATTAGATAAGTAAAATTGAAATTGGTTTACTAATTTAGATGCAGAAATTAAGTCTCTTCAACTTTTATTTAAAACATTTTTTTCTGAAACTGTCAGGAAAGTACCTACTTTCCTGACGCATTTGAGTCAGGAAAATAGATCATTACCTGACTCAAATAAATAACAACAAAATTTCATACTCTTTTTCATATCAGTCTTTTGATTTCATCGGTAATAAATTTTCTACTGCTGCAGCTACCTCATTTAGGATTTCAGGAGTACTTAAATACTCCTCACTCTCATTTTCTTCGCTATTTTCCAACATTTTACACACTATAATCAATTACTTTTGACACAAAAATATTTTTTCTACAATCGTTGCACAATATCGACATTGTTATTCCATTTTTTGTTAGGAAATGTTCAAAATTGTCGCTCTAGGGCGACAAAGTGACATATTGCCGCACTAGCGCGACAAACAAAACAAAAATAAATTATGTAAAATAAGTAAATGATGCATTGGATTTTTCTGGTAATAACCTTGCTATTGCAAATACAGTTGGCATATACGTACATACACTTCAAATTAATCACCATAAACGTATTTACTTTGTAGACTTTATGTCAAATGTACTCCATATGTCAAATGTACTCCATGTGTCAAATTATAATTTTTTTGAAAATATTTATTTTGTTCATAAACGTTGTCATGATTACGGTGACATGGGTAACTACAATTTTACTGAATTGTTATAGGCGTGACCAAAGATAATTTTGAAAATTAATTTTTTTCTACAGCTTGACATTGTTCAACGATTGTAGAACAAATATTGTGTGTATCTCGTCGGATAGAGCTTGTTCGGTGCACTTGTCGAGTTGTTGATCTCGGCTTCGCCTCGATCAACAATTTCTCGCCGCGTGCAACAAACAATGCTCTATCCGCACTTGATACACAAATAACTATAGTGTCGGACGGCGGCGCGAAAAAATATTTTTCTTATTAGTCGTTGTTTTCACGTATTCAACAGCTTTTGTTGTCACCTTGGATACGTAGTTTATCGCAAATATGTTTCTTGCCAAAAAATTTAAATATTTTGAATTATTCATAATTATTTATTATTATTTATTAAATTAAAACGGTTTCAGAAACAATAGTATTCATAATATGTCAGGAAAGTGTCTTTACTGGACTCAGCGTATTAAAATACTCAGCCTAACGGCCTCGTATTTCAAACAGCCGCTTCGTCTAGTAAAGTATCACTTTCCTGACTTATTATGTAATATACTATAAACTAAATGATGTAGGAAATAGTCAAATATAGTTTCATTATAAGTAAAGAACCCCCTCCTTAGTGACGCCACTGTATTGGACCCTCCCATTGGCGCAGTCAGGTGATTCCACCTTTATGTTAGAAACACGCGCCTCCGCAGTTATTTCGTTTCGCCGGGTTTTATGATTCCGGGCCCGGACTCTAAAAACGCGAATTTATATGCGAATACAGCGGCCATCATTCCGCCATAAATAAATAAATGTATCATCACGGCATCTGAACATTATCTAGCATCTTCTCTGATGAAAACTGTCTGATTAGTGGCAGACAAATGGCGGTGGTACAAACAGTGACGTCAGCAATATTCGATCAAATATACAAGACGGATACGGGGTGATTTTTCCAGCAGGGCCCAGCTGTGAGCGCGCCTCGTTAACGAGTTACGTATTTGCGTTTCTGGATCTGCGTTTTATCTCAATTATTCTTCAATGTAGCATTGCAGGCGGTGGAGAATTCGTGTATTGGTAGATAAATCACATTGGTAAATACCCGTCGATACAGTGCGGCACTGCATTACCGACACCGCTGCACAGCAATCAAATTAATCCGTGAGACAATATCGCTGCGCTGCCATCGAATTGTCGCCGGTCAATGCATCCAACACCCACGCAGTGATTAACTCCCTGTCGCTACACTACACATTACCCACTGATAAACTGAACTTTATCGTTTACTTACGAAATAATTCACCCTCTTTTATCTTCAAGTGTCGTACTTTGTCTTACTGTCTTTACCACACATCAACAATAAATAAATTACGATTTGTTTTCTACTTTCTGCATTCGGATGCAGATCTATTTCTTCCACAATTTTTAAAGTTGAAGAGCCTCCAAATATAGGGTATATTTGGAACCTCGTCACAAATAAATAACTTTTTTCACGACATGCCAAGAAGCCCCACCGTTCTTCTCCCGAAATAGTGAAGAAAATGTGTATTTCTTCATTAGAGAGGAAAATATAGAAGTGTAACCGACATGAATGTTATGTACAAGAAATCTGATGTTGCCAGCACATAACCTCCCGCCCAATACTACTCTTAAACGGCACAAAATAGTATTTGATGATACAGAAACATACCTTGTTATTTGTTTATGTTCTATTTATATTTGAGAATTTTAATTTTCTTTCGTATATTTATTTAATTTTTTGACATATATTTCCCTAAAAAAACAGCTTCACAATCACAATGACATGTGTCACATTTCGTAAAAAATTGAAAATTTTTAAATGTTTCCATGGTGTACTAGGAATACAAGATTTGTTAAATCTAATTTCTTTATATTTTATTATCTCTAAATCTAATGAAAATTAATAAAATTATTGTAATCAAAAAAACATGTAAAATTAAATATTCTTCAACTTTAAAAATAACATAAATTGTTGAAAAAGGAAATTTAACCGTGTTTTTCACGAAAAACTGTTAAAGATTTCAAATAAACTGCTACTTTCGGTTGACCAATTTTATTCAAAATCTAATCAGCTCTTCATTTAAATATAAGAAGCAATATTTCACAAAATTGTATTTTTTGGTATTATAGTATTTGAGTTATGCGAGACGAAAAAATTACCACAGACTACACATACACACACATACATACATACATACAGACATCATCGCGAAAATAGTAAAATCATATTGTAGGGACCCTAAAACGTGCTTTTTCATTGAAAACTCACTACCCAATTTTTTGACCAAAAACAATACTTCCCTTACCTAGATGTAGGCGGGAGGTAAAAATTTAAATAATTTGATTTTATTTTTTTGACAAGTAGAAAATAAATTCAAGTAGTTGCTGTAAAAATGGTTTCAAATCCTTGACGACCACAATTTAACATTAAGCAATTTTGCAGATGTTTTTCATAAATTTTTTAAGTATTTCCTGAAAATGAGTGATGTAGAAAGTATTTCGTCGGATATAGAGGAAAAAGTTTTAAAAATTATTAAATAATTAAATATTAATTAATTTAAAGAATTGTAAAGATTGTATTGCCAACATTTAAAATAAATAGTACGCTAATGAAAACGAGTGCTTTAATGAAGCTCTTAACCCACGCAAAATGAGTCAACAAACAAAATTATCTTTGGTTAAACTGTGTAACTTTTCACTCTCACTGACTAAGTCTCTAATCATTTTAGAGAATATTCGAAATGAAGCTCTGTATATTTGCACCTAAAGTCTATATTTTACTTTACATTTATGTAAAAATTAAAATTTAATACTGAAATATAATTAGCGAAAGCAAGAAAGAATAAAACTTTAGTTTGGGTCAGTTCGTTCCGCCCCTGGAAGCCTAGCAAGTCCGCAGCTTTGACAAGGGCGGCGCGACGGTCACACACCACGTAACATAGTACAGTCCCCGCTGCTGTAATGAAGTTAAATTGTTGTGAAATTAAAAATAAAAAGAGGGAAATGAAAGGAAAACTCGGTAATTTTTTAATTGCTACATCCTTAAAGAAATTAGCTACAAGTACCGAGCCCTCAAAGGGTTCAACTTCAGGCCGGACGTCAACAATCGCAGAATTAATGAGATGAAAACAGCGCGGAATGATTTTGTTGTAACATCTTACAAAGAGAGCGAAAAAGAATTATGGAAATTTTTAATAAAGTGCTAAACTCCGTAACATACCTTCATTTCCCGTTGCTGTAACATTCATGAGATTCCAAATTGAAATTTTAATGGCAAGAAAAAAGGGTTTTTGTTATGATTCGTCGTTCTGCGCGACGCTGCTCTGTTTCTTTAAATAATTGAGGCACACACGACGGCGCGCGAGCGACACAGACACTGGGAGCGGAAATGAACTTGGGTGAATGGTGTTATGAGCCCCACTGGAACCTGCCGTGAAGGCCGAACTTCTACTAAGCCATAAAGCTACTTGCTGCTTTAGACATCACCCATTTTTACTCACTTTTCCAACACAAATATAACATATTTTCCTATATAAAGAAATACCGTATAATACGTAACTATATACCGGGTATTACATGAAAACCTTTGACATGTGAAATCAGTATTTCCTTGTGCAAAAGTAACCAAAATTCTTCAACAAAATGTTGCAGATAATTAAATTTTGTACTAAGTGAATAAACACATTTTATTTTACACCATTTGTAAATGATATAATCGGATTTAAATTTAAAGTAATATAAAGATTTTGGTCTTACAGCGATTTCCATTAAATTGAAACAATATAAACAAATGTATGACGTAACTGTAAAAAGAATTAATTTTTTTTATGAATTTTTGATTGATTTAAGTGACAATAATAGGAATTTACTTTACAAGTGGGTAATTCACTTTGCCCAGTGTGAAGTGTAACGTTTTATCCAACACTTCATAATAAATGAAAAATTTATTAATGCAATATTATTTGACAGTGACATATGCTTCAAATTTTTAAATTAAAATGTCAGTCGAAGTAGTTACCAAGGTGTTGTGTGTTATTATTATTATTAAATAAAAAATAACCACTAGTGACTTTCCTCCATAATTATACCCACTAGTGGGTAATCTGTTACTTTCCTTGTTTAAAATCGCCATAGTTATAGAGCATTTATTGAGAGGTGTTGGATAAAAGATATATTATTTACTGTTGACCTAAAGATAAATTAAATACTCCTTCAAACTTAACTTGAAATTTATTACTTATGTATAATTTAAACTTGAATAAATTCATTGCTGTAGTACGCATCGTAATATGTCTTATATTTATCGAAATATGGCGATTTGTAATATTTTTCAAAATACGGAAATTTCCCTAAGTATGACTTAAAACTGTATTTTTTTAAAATTACATTTCTTTATAATATTCGCGCCAGGTAACCCATTACAGCAGAGCGCATCGTCATATCTCTAATATTTTTTGAGATATGACGATTTTTTATATTTTCCGAAGAGCAACTTTGAGGGGCTGTAACTCGAAAACTATACAATATATCGAAAAATATCTCCAGTTTTGTGTTTTTCGTGCCATTTATAATAAATTAGTAAATTTTGAAAATTTTGAAATTTTTTCGATTTTTTTTTCAAAATTTCGATTGCATATATCTCGACAAATATAAAAGATACAGACATGCAGTGTTCACCAATCGATTCAGCTCGACGAAATACATAAACCCTGAAAATTTCAG
This sequence comes from Poecilus cupreus, assembly GCA_963942605.1. NCBI lineage: Eukaryota > Metazoa > Arthropoda > Insecta > Coleoptera > Carabidae > Poecilus > Poecilus cupreus. Next base: position 13,031,088 of record OZ012727.1, read on the forward strand.
AAAATTCGCACAACCGGTTAAAATGTTAGAGCAAAAAGTCTCAAAATGGCCAAATTCAGGCCAAACGTCAAGGGGTAACATTTGACTTTTTGAACAAAAAACGCCATTTTCAGTCTTTTGCTCTAACTTTTTATCCCTTAAAGCGATTTTTATGAAACTTTGCATGCTTATTTAATTTGACGAGCTGAATCGATTGGTGAACACTGCAAATCTGTATCTTTAATATTTGTCGAGTTATCGTCGAACGAAATTTTGAACAAAAATACACAAAAATATCAAAATTTTAAAATTTTGCTAATTTGTTATATAAGGCACCAGAAACGCTTAACTGAAGAGAATTTTTAGATATCTCGTGTAGTTTTTGAATTACAGGCCCTTAAAGTTGCATTTCAAAAAATACAAAAATCGACGTATCTCGAAAAATATTAGAGATCTGACGATGCGCTCTGCTACAATGGGTTTCTTAGCGCTTATATTATAAAGAAATGTAATAAAAAAATATTTCAATTTTAAGTGAGGATATTCCGTGAGTCAAATTTTTCTATCGGTATGTGAATCTGTATTGAATGATTAATAATTAGAGTTTTTTATAGGCAAATGGTGAAATGTAGAGAACGTATCAGGGCTGCGTCTCCTCACTTTGCCCTCGAGTTACACCTGAGCATGGCTTGTTAAGATCTTGGTGATAACAAGGCTTTATTGATTGAGAATTTAATTAATTTCGCATGCTAACTAAATTTCATTTTAAGCGACATAACTGCATTACCATGAGAACGATGTACTGTTCTTGTTCATTTTATTATGTGGCATATTTTAGCATTTTGTAGTGGGATAAATAAATAAATCTATTATCAAATTTGCCTAATACTGCTTAGTACAGATATTATAATCATCATTATCATTATTTAGGTTTAATGTGTAATTTTTTTAATTTATTATTATTTATTAACAAAAGGTATTATTCGATTAAATTATTACCCGTTTTCCAATTTGGAAAATTTTAATTAATATTTTGACATTATTATTACTTTATAAATTAATTTAAATTAATAAAAAATAAGTATAAGCAAAATTAGCATATAAGCTAATTGATAGCGGATGCGGATGTACATTCATGATATCATTTCCGGTTTGCTAGTAATTAATATCAACTATATTTTTTTACAAATTTGGAAAGTACCTTAAATTTGCTTTATAATCATGTAATAATTATTTACTTTGCCCACGTGTGAAGTATAACGTTTTTCCAACACCTCTTAATAAATGAAAAATTTATTAAAGACATTTTATTTAACAGTGACATATGCTTTAAATTTTTAAATTAAAATGTCAATCAAAGTGGTTACCAAAGTGCTGTGTGTTATTATTATTGTTATAAATAAAAAACTACTCACTAGTGACTTTCCTCAAAATTATACCCACCAGTGGGTAATCTGTTACTTTGCTTGTTTAAAATCGCCATGGTTATAGAGCATTTATTGAGAGGTGTTGGATAAAATAATTTTTCTACGACCGCTATTGTATGTCATTACAGAACAAACTACAATCAATGTATGTGCGTTTATACGAATAGTGTTGTAATGTTCATTATGCAACAGTATTACTTAATGAAGCTGACTTTTCTAAAAGATCTAAAGTATAATTTGGATAAAAGTTTCAATAAAAGTGTAGAATTTGACAATTTAAAGATAAAGTGAGCCACCAGTAATTGGTGATCGTAGGTGCGTTTATTATTAGTACAAATTCAATTTGTCAAACGGTATTTCCAACAAAAAGTTCAATTGAAAATAAAATGGAGTCAGCAAATCCCGGCTAATTAATTTGGCAGGCTGATAATAACAAGTAACATCATGGTGGGGGGTGTAGGGCACACCCCCCGCCCTGATGTACCGATACCATATCACATCATATGACATTAAATGAAATATATTTTCGCAGAACAATGTCACGGCAGTGATTAATGTAAATTCAATAAAAAGCAATTAAAATAATGGTAAATAGTATCAGATACGCACGGCACTGGCCGTGTCCCGACACAGTGGCGTGCGTGCATGCAGCAGGTTTAATCTGTGCATCATCCTGACAGCCATGTAATTATATTTTCGAATTCAACGCAGTGCGATGTTCATGTGTTCGTCGCTTGTCACTTGTTCAGCTGGATAATTATATGTAGATAAGATTATCATTTCATTTGTTTCACAGCCAGACATGATCGCATAGCCAACGCGCAGATGGATTTGTAATATATTATTTATCCTGTTTCTGGTTTCATACTCATTAATGTTAATTAAAATTGCCACCAGCGGTTTACACATACGAATATGTTAGTGGTGGATTCATTTTATTCAAAATTCGTTCAACCACATGGAAGAGGGTGCCGACCACTAAACATAAGTATACACTTCTGATTTTATTTTTAAATAAATTGAATTTTATTTGAAATCGGCAAGTGCTCAAAAATTGTGATTAAAAGCTCAGAAATCGTCTCTAAACTAACTCATTATATGACGATTTTGAGCAACGCAGTGTTGGCAACAGTAAAATAATTATTGTACAGGTATATGACGTATTGTAGTAAATTTATAGGTATTTAAAATGAAACAATATGTGCAAGAAGAATTAACTAATTAATTCCGATGAAGATATTGACTAAATACATAATTTTGAGTGTTATTTACGATAACTTCAATGTTCTAGGTTGGCAACACTGAATGGCAGATCCAATTAACAACTGACAGATGCATAAACTTAACCTATATAACAATTTTTACAGTTTTTTTTTCTAATTTTAGATTTCAAATAATAGTTATTTATGTATCAAGGCACTGAAGTATTACATTTTATTACGAATATGGAATTTATTTGCTGAAGCCCTTAAGGCCGAGGAAAATAAACCATGCGAGTGATAAAAAAGAACTTCAGTGCCGCGGTACATATTAAATTTAAAATTAAAACCATAAATAACACTCAAAATTCAATTTCATCATCGGAATTAATTAGTTAATTAAACAACTTGTTAAGTTTCGTGAAACACAACTTAGCAACGCAAATAACCGATATTATACAGCGTAATTAAGAAAAATTTAGCTATCTGATTGGTCTTTTTTATAAGAGTTGTATAGAAAATAATTATCCAGCATATTTCTCAAACTTGTTGCCATTTGGCAATAGCCACGAAAGCCTGTAGGTCTCATCACTTGTTCATCTTCTGCAATTTTCCTTGATTGATGGGAATCATCAACGTTGACAAACAGAAAGCCACTACACCCACAGCCACTGTCACTTTCTTTTAATTTTTTTTTATTCAATGGTCAAGTATATAAAATACGTTCAGCTTTTTTAAAATTTAGTTTGCATGATCTGTTGTAGCGCATTCGCAAATATTATTAATCGTGAGTCTCATTGTTTATATTTCATACGCGACCAGTATTGTCACATTCGAATCTTCATCCTAATTGACGCTATTTTGGATAGGCTATCCATGTCAGATCCCAATGCTTGACATTTCTTTTAACACTACACACATTTTAGAATGTTTAGTAATTAACGACCAAAAAATTCAAATGTAGTGAAGAAGAGGGCGCGTAGTGTACTAGTATGTAGTGTGTAACTTGGTTTTGTTTGCGACGCCGGTGGCTTACCCCGTGCATAATTTAGCGGAACTTCATCTCTCGCGCCTACTGTGAGTGCGCGAGCAGAATTAGCCCAAATCCCGGGATCCGTGTACCGGAGACTTACCCGGAGTCAACATGGAGTCACCGGAGTCGACTCTTGGGCTTACACACACTCCAATCTTCAGAATTTACTAGAGTGTAGGATTGTTTTTTAACTTGCTCAGGATTTACAGGACAAAAAAGTGGATTTTGTTATTAATATGCGACGTTTAAACGCAGTGAGGAATGCGAAATTAGCCTGGAAAATATGGAATTAGAAGTAAGTGGCCGGTAAATTTTTAATAAAAGAATTTAGTGTAATTTACACAACGAACAAAACGGAGTAATGCGACATACGTGAATTATAACTTGAATTAATGCCCTCTTTTCTCTTTTGCCCGAGTTCTCCTCGTCTGACTCGTGCTGTTTGTCTAGCTTTGTTGCTCTTGCTTCGCTGTATTATTTTAATTAGATTATTAAACATAGATACATCCTTTGAATTGGGTTCCAGACCAAAATAAACAACTTACACTGCGTTTCATTCTCCTTTGTATTACTAATTAGAAAGTATTCAGTTTTATAATAATATTATAGATTCAATATATTATATTAATGGGCAAAACAGGTTGTTACTTTTGTAACGTTTAATTCGTCATACTGGTCCGGTGAAGTAAAAATTATAAAATAAATAAATAAATAAATATATCATCACGCCTTTTACCCACTATGGGTGTAGCACTCTGCTTGCGCAGATCTCCGTAAGTGATTTTTTTTATCAGTAATAATATAACAAGGGAGTGAGAATAAATTGAAAATAATTTGACAGATCTTTCGAAAAAATATAAAAAGTGCATTGCTACGTTGTACTATTATAGGTTAGTTGTACGTTTCTTGATCTAAGTCAACTAAAGAAACAAATAAATAAAAATGAACAAAAATTAGAAATATTAACTTTGAATATAGATTTAATTTAATTTATAAACTTAGTTAAATACAAAGTGAAAATATTTTGGAGTAATTTCGTGTTATAACCTAAAATTTTACTTACTTAGATGTACATAACCAAAATATTCAGAGCATATTATTTATTGTAAACGCATTCATGTTGTTTAGTTTTGTTAGTTTTTTCGCACTCCAAATTATCCATAAAACGTTTATCCAGCTTCGGAAAATACTGGAATGTAACGTCCAGATTTTGACGGAATTTATTATTACACCCTTCTACTACACTGTACACTTTATTTTTCGATTTTTCGCGGTGTTTAACTACAATTTCGGTCATATTTATCTCAAAAATCGTTATTCCCATTTGACGTAATGTATTTCTAACGGAATCTTCACCCTACTTTGTGTTTGAAAATAATCCGCTAGATGTCATATCGCTACATATCAGATCCCAATAGTAAGCAACGAATCATGTAACATTTCTCGATACCACGGTACTGTTGACAATTACTTTCAAGATCGAGCTGCGTGCTAACTTTGTTGAAGAGGACAGGGGCAGGGGGAGGAAGGAATCCAATCTGTTAGACACTCGCGCACGGGCGGACGGCGACTGACACGAACCCCACTAATTGCACCAATCAGAACACAAATCTGATCACGGACGCGATTAACTGCTCCAGAGACGGCTTCATCAATTTGCCTTCACCTTCACGAGGAGCACTGACGTGGACTTCCTGGAACCGCCTCAGCCACTTGCACCTGGAGGTAGCGCCTGCATGACGGTGGCTGTTCCTCGTCGTGTCACGTGATATCCATGGATAAATGGCGTGATACATAATATAAGAATTAAACTAGTTGTGACACTTTTTGACGTCTTTGTCGCATTGAACCACGACCTTGAGCCGACCGGCCATTTTGGTAGTATCTACATACCCCGGTCAATTTGAATAGCTCGAACATTGAAGTTATCGTAAATAACACTTAAAATTATGTGTTTTGTCCTCAATTTCTTCGTCGAATTTAATTAGTTAATTTTTCTTGTACATATTGTTACATTTTACATACCTATAAATTTACTACAATCTGCCAAAATTATCCTATTACAATAATTATTTGCACTGAGTTTCTAAAAATCGACGTATAATGGGTTACTTTAGTGATGATTTCTGAGCTTTTAATGATGATTTTTGAGCACTTTAGTGCTGATTTCAAACAATAGTTATTTATATATCAAGGCACTGAAGTTTAATTTTTTATCAAGATTATGGAATTTATTTGCCGAGGCCCGTAGGGCCAAGGAAAATAAACCATGTGAGTGATAAAAAGGAACTTCAGTGCCGAGGTACATATTAAATTTTATTTGAAATCAAAAATTAGAAAAAATTATTTAGGTTAAGTTTATGCATCTGTCAGTTGGCAATTGGAACTGACACTCAGTGTTGCCAACCTCGAATATTGAAGTTATCGTAAATAACACTCAAAATTATATATTTTGTCTTCAATTTCTTCATTGGAATTAATTAGTTTATTCATTTTACACATATTGTTTCATTTTACGTATAAATTTACTGCAGTACGTCAAATATCTGTCAAAATTATGCTACTTGTACAATAATTATTTTACGGTTGTTAGCACTGCACAGCAATCGTCGTATAATGGGTTACTTTAGTGACGATTTCTGAGCTAGTAATAACAATTTCTGAGCACTTTAGTGCTGATTTCAAATAAAATATATTTATTACGTAAAAAATTTAATTTGTTTTTGTTTCTCTACAAAACGTGTACCACAAGTTTGGTAATCAATATTTGTGGTGGAATTTGACAAATATACGCTGGTAACACTGGCTGTTAATGAAAAATATCTGCTCTTTTTAAATATCACAGATCTAATTCTTTTTAATCTACATCAAGATGAAGATCAGAAAACATAAAACTATCTAGATCAAATAAAAAATCTTTCGAGTTGATCTAGATCAGTCACAACACTGCTGATATATTATACTCTTTTTTGTCTGGTTACTGAGACATCAGCGAATGCAGAGCTGACATCATCTCAGTAGCGCTCTAAGACATGCTCACTGAAATTGAGATCATGAAATAATTTATTTCTTATAGTGTGATGACTGTGATATGTATTTGTTGTTTATTGTAAAGAAATCAAAGTGTGTATGTGTTGTGCGATTGTTTCGCTAAGCAAACCCCCGCGTCGTGGCGTGGACAGCCGCCTAGCGCTTGTTTCCTATTTCCGGTTGGTCGCGCTGGCTGCTCCGCGCTGTGGAGTAACGAGAGATTTTAATTAAGCGCAACCACGAGCGCGCAGTCGGCATCGCATTCTTTGCTTTCCTTTATTAAATTTGTTGATGGCGGTGTTTTAATGCGCCTTATTATGTGCCAGTGTCCATTTAACTTGCGCTGCGCCCGCCACGTTCATTCTGAAAGAAAGCGTAGCGTAATTACGTCCACATTAAATTACCGTGGATTTTACGGCACCTGGACACGGCCGCACTCATTTGTCACATGCGTCACATACTAATCCACACACACACACCTACTGAATCCTGCAGATCCGCTGCGCCCGGGACAGTAGTAAGGTTTTATTATTATTAATTGCTCGCAATCTTCCAAAAACAAATTATTTGCTAGACGGGTGCTTTATTCTAATGAAAATTTTACATTCTGATTTTAATTGTACCCCCAAAAAATTAACCTCATATTAGCGCGCTGTAGAAACAAATTTATTTTTATTTAATTAAAGCTCCACACAACCAATGGGGTTATACGCTTTTTAAAAAAATTATATCATTTCAGTCACATATTATTCAATATTTTTTAGTATTTCATTCATAATTTCCTTTATGAAGTTTCGCGGTTGCAAAATCGTGATGTCATCTTGTAATTCGCGACTAAAATTAACTTGTAGCCACCTAGCGAGAAAAATCGCAACTACTCAAAGAAGTACTCTATTATGTTAGTGTAGTAGATGAAAAGATTTGTTGATTGAAATTATGTATACTGTAGTATTTTGTAAGTAAGTAATTAAACTGATTTTTATTTATAATATATTATTTCATATTATTATAGGTGCAATTATTTAAAACTTCTTATTTCACTAATATTATGTTCTAAGAGACATAACCTATAACAATGAATTCTCCGAGAAAGTTTCGAAAAGCAAATACAAATTGTTGCGTATACGGTTGTTTTTCTAAAAAAAGGTAAAGGTCTTATTTTTTATATATTCCCAAAATCAGGAGAAAAGAAAGAACTTACCACAAAAACCAGAAAGACCATTACCTCTTTCAAGATGTAGAAGCAAGCTTACGTCAAATATAGATGAACCATCTACATCTACATGTTTAGAAGAAAATGACAATATCGATGACCACTATTTATCGCTTCTTCTCTCTCCCTATAATTTCTAGAGGCATATGTGGCTTTTAAATACGAAAATAATACTGTCGATATTAATCGATAATCTGTTCCTTTAAAAATATTCATCTTTATCCGCAAATAAAAATGTTATCATGTTGTTAAATACTTATAAGCAAATAATAGACCCCTCAGCCAAAAATCACTTTAAATAATAAATTATATTGGTATTCATTTGACTTACAAAACCGGTGATTTATCATAAACACTTACAGCGCTGCAGTGGTAATTTTAGTCGCGAATAGAATAAACAGCATGGTAAGGCAAAAGAGGCGTTGATAACAAATAATAATTTTCTTTTCAGGGTTGTAATAATTACTTATTATTATTAAAATGACCACTCCGACAAATTAAATTAGGTATTCGTTAATTATAACGTTTTTAGACAAAGAATTCAGGACGTGTTAAAATAAAAATGCTTTGATATACTATATTTTGTCGCTTGTCGGTAATGTCGGTAGTCTCATTATCACACCTGTCATCTCAAGTCATATGTTGCAGTTAATGATTTTCTAATTAAACTTTTGTTTATTATATTTGTTATATTATTTTGCCCAGCTAATATATTTGTAAAAACCTCTCAGTAAATAACAATGACAGATAACAGTCAATTTGACAGTTGGTGTAGTTCCTCGCTCTCCACAAGAGCGTGTTTCGTAGAATTACAAGATGACGACAAGAAAAGCAAAAATTTGAAATGGGATGTCAATATATTAAAATTAGTATCTATATTTATAATTTTACTCAAACTTACTGAAAAAAAAAAAAAATAATAAAATGAAAAAGGTGTATGACCCCATTCTCATCAAATGGTCTGTTGTAAGGTGAAATGTTTGAAGAAGTTAATAACAGTTTAATTTTGAAGAAATGTGCCTGATCGTTCCCATGAAATTTCCATAAACTCCGTAGGTGTGAGTGGCGTCGCCAGCATCGCTGCTAGAAATTCAATACGCCTGTTTATGTAGCAGCAGCACCTACGTCATGTTTACGTATTCAGAGCGACACTCAAATAATAGCGACCTCTCACCCAGACCCGGAGTGTTATAGCGGAAATAAACCGTTAAAAACTCGCCCCTGGAGTCCGACCCTGCGAGAGGATCTTCTTTCATAACTTCATTTATTACCCCCCTGCAAGATGGCAGCAGCAGACGATCGAAGGGCAAAGGTTATTATTCTGTTTTAGATATTTTCCATCTCCTGGCTGGAAGCTCGGTTGCGTCGCTTCCCTCGGGCTATCCCTCTGACAAACGTTCGATTTGTTACCAATTATTTATCTAGCTACCCTTCAGATTAAAGAGGTGCTTTAATTGAATAATTATTTACACAAAAGGAGACCTAATTGCGTCGTTCACTCTGCGTTCATTCATACCGGAATCCATAAAACATAAGCAAGGATCCTTAAAACTATTGAAGATATGACATTTAATTATATCGTTTTAATTTTTACTTTCATAAAAGATGTATAAAAAGGTGTTAAAGTGCTATATGACGTTTGAGATCATTCGAGGCTCGGATCTACCCCTCGGCAAATGTGTGTGCCATTAAAATTTCACAATATCAAATATCAAATCAAATATTTAATCATACTCGGGTATGTTTAATCATGCATGTTGACCACTTGCTCACTTTAAAAGTGGTTCTATCCGCACCAAAACATCTCTGATGCAGTTTTGATTATAATGTGTAATAGTGTTTCACAAAAATCAAGATATACTCTTGATCATGTCTTGAAATCAAGACAAGACCAAGAAAAGAAGTATATTCCATTTCCCAAGACAATACAAGAAAGAATCATCAAAAATGAAGATTATTTGTCAAGGAATCTTGATATCTTGATAATAAATTTTTGCATTACGCATTTATGAGTAAAATAATAGTTATTTACTTTACAAGTGTGCAAAGTAAGGAATTACACACGATAGAAATTTTAGCCCACGAAGCCGAAGGCTGAGTGTGATAATTTTATCTAGTGGATAATTCCACTTTGCCCACGTGTGAAGTATAACGTTTTATTCAACACCTCTTACTAAATGAAAAATTTATTAAAGAAATATTATTTAACAGTGACATATGATTTAAATTTTTAAATTAAAATGTCAATCGAAGTAGTTAGTTGTTATTATTGTTATAAATAAAAAAAACTCACTAGTGACTTTCCTCAGAATTGTACCCACTAGTGGGTAATCTGTTACTTTTCTTGTTTAAAATCACCATAGTTATAGAGCATTGATGATTTTCAAAACAAATATTTCACAAAGCTATTTATCCCATTACTCGTATACATTTTCTTTAATTAAATTTTATTACACATTATTTTGTTTTCTTGCATTTGGATACAAGGTTTGTATTGTTTTCTACACTAATTTTGAAAAACTCTTTTACTTTTTTTATTAGATTGATAGGACGAAATATTATTATTGGATAAAACCGATTAACAGATACAAATTAATTAGTTAATTCTTCTTGCCCATATTGTTTCATTTTACGTATAAATTTACTACAATACGTCATATATCTGTCAAAATTATCCTACATCTACAATAATTATTTTACGGTTGCCAACACTGTGTTGTTCAAAATTGTCGTATAACGGGTTAATTTAGTGATGATTTCTGAGCTTTTAATGGCGATTTTTGAGCACTTTAGTGCCGATCTCAAATAAACATAGATATAAAATAGCTAAATAATTTTTATTTTCAATAATTGAAATAATATTTAAGTTTACTGCAAATATATTCAAATAAAATATCTCTTTTTTTGCAAAACCATTACTTATGAATGACAGCGAATCTTTTGAAACTTTTTATATATTACTTGTGTCTATTTGTGGGAAACTCAGTTCAAAATATATTTTTCGGTAATGACCTATTGAGTTCTTTTGTTGCAAGCTGCTGAAAAACACTATTGGAATCAATCGTCATATAAAGTTATACCGCAGTATAAGAATTCACACAGTAACGATACCTGAAATATTTTCATGAACCAAATATTTCAGTGGTGCGCAGCCGAGAAGATGGCTGCTTTGGGTTTGCTGATAGGTCTTAGTAACCATAGAGAAGAAAATATAATATGTCACTGTCAATTGTATCTGTCATATATTAAGCTACAGTATTCTGTCATATTAAGTTTATAAAATGAGTGCAAAGTAGAGAGGTAAACTTATTATTTGTACCATGAAAAATTGTAGGAACTTTTATAGTGCAGGTGAAATAATATTTTTAGATGTTATCCACTTTGCAACTGACAGTTATTCGCACAGATTTTGATTCTGACTGTACCAGGACGAATTATACGCGAAGCAAATACCGAGGTACTTGAGGTCCTCTTAGGATTGTCATTTCATTGATTACGATGATAAGAAATATAACTTATCAGCAATTATCTTTTTGGTTCATCTGTAAAATATAGTCGCAACGTATTAGCAAGTTAGTCATGTATATTTGTTGGTAAACAGCACGAGGATAACCTTGATTATGGGGTGAATTATTAGCGACGTCTGTTGGAATATAAAAGTGAATGATACCAGAATATTTCCAGCTGTAAACCAGCAATGAAACGTAATGTATTCGTGTTAGCCACGTCGCTGTACCTCACCCCAGCCAATACTCTGAAATTTTTGTTCGTTTTGAAATAAATTTTCCATAATTTCAGTATAAAGCCGCGTATGTGAAACTATTTATTCGTAGCTCGGTTCGAATCAATAGCGAATAACCGCCGCCGTGCTCCACGCTGCACATGTTAAATATGCCATTGTTCAACCCGTTGTTTTTACATAAATTCAGAATAAATTTTGGGGTGAGTAGCCAATCATGGAGCAGCGCGCGTTGCCGCCAAATAACCCGCTAAGATCTTGAAAAATATCAGCTTGCACTATTTTTTAAGTATAGCATGACGTCTAAGATGTTAGTGAAGAATAGAACAGAATTTATTCATTCATAAGATCATGTATATGATTTTGAACATGTCAAATAATTTAACATTTATAATACATATTATTTAATAGTTATTTATGTATCAAGGCACTGAAGTTCAATTTTTTATCACGAATATGGAATTTAGTTGTCGAGGCCTTCAGGGCCGAGGAAAATAAATCATGTGAGTGATAAAAAGGAATTTCAGTACCGAGGTACATATTAAATTTTATTTGAAATCTAAAATTCGAAAATACTGTAAAAAAAATACAATATAGGTTAAGTTTATACATCTGTCAGTTGTCAATTGAAACTGACAGTCAGTGTTGCCAACCTCGAGAAGTGAAGTTATCGTAAATAACACTCAAAATTATGTGTTTTGCCCTCAATTTCGTTATCGGAATTAATTAGTTAATTCTTCTTGCAAATTTTTTTTCATGTTACGTCCAAATTTATTATAGTACGTCAATTTAAAGGTGTACATAGGAGATTAACATGGGAAATCAGTTTTTTGCGTGCTGTTACTCGGTGTTCTACCGGACAATAATGATTGTAGTACCAATGAAAGATATCATTTTTCTGAATCAAACTATGTAACATACATTACAATTTAGTAGTAATTTGGCTCAGTAAATTAATTTTAAAGTTTCAAAATTCTCCGATTTATTCAATATTCATCTAAAATAAATGTAGTCACCTAGGACTGTTTTCTTTTGATTTCTTTGAAGCTTTTTATTTGACGTTTAAATATTAATTTACGGTACTAAATTACAACTAAATTGTAATGTATTTTTTCTACGACCACTGAGAATTCTGCTTATTGTATGTTTGTTGTTGCTAGGGATATGAGGTACATTGCAAGCATCGTGCGAAATGAATTTGTTTTGTATTTCAATACAGGTCAGTTCATTTAAGTGCAGGTGCCATTGCTAGGATACTTATTTAGAATTGTCAAATATTGGAATGGTGAAAGCGGGACAAATTTATTATTAAAATTAAATTAATTTTGAAATAATATCGTGGTAGTAGAAAAAGTATAGTGTACAACTCGCATGGAATGTCCATTTCATACTCGTAGGAAATGAGTACCATTCCATGCTCGTTGTACAATATACTATTACATCGTTTCATTCAAAAAAATGATATATTTCGATTGATACCGCAATTTCTATTGTCCGGTAGAACACCGAGCAACAGCTCGCAAAAAATTGATTTCCCATGTTAATCTTCTATGAACGCACATGGTATAATTGACGATATAGTAGCTCAGAAATTGTGTATCGTATGTATACAATTCTTCTACACTTCGAACCATATTTAATTAAGAACAATCTTCAACAGTAAAGAGAGCGCTGACGCAGGTCGCCTTTAAACATTTTAGGCGTCGCCGCTGTCGTCCTTGTCTTGTAGCGGTGCTCCGGGTGATCTTTATTTTTTCGGGCGCGCGTCTGATGGAAGTAGAAGACATTAAAAATGTCTTGAAGGTAATTTCGTTGCGCGAAATGAAAGTTAACGAGAGGTCGTCGATGGCGATTGAACGAGAGGAGCCTCATCTTCATCAGGCACTTTCCGTTTCTTTCAGCGCCGATGTCATCAAAATACAATTATGAATCACTTTCTCATGGAAATCACTGGTGAAAATTTAGTTAGGGCTTGTACAGGCCCGTACTGAATATTTAATCGAGTCATTCCGGCTAAGTTTGCTTTGCGACTTCAAAAGAGCGCAAATCCCAAAGTACACGAACAAGAGACTACAATACTCCACGATGGCCGAATTACAGAACTTGCGCGCGCTCAACTACCAACCCTTCTGCTATTCACCCGGGCTACAATCACGTTTAACTACTTGAATCTAAGTTTAGAAATGATGTTTTTCTATGACCGCTAGGTTGTTCGTTGCACACTAGCATTTGAATGAATAAATCTCACACCGCACACCTATTTGTGCTATTTCAATTAGAACGAGGGCGGGCTGCAAACAACCAAGCTGATCGAGTGGAAGAATAAAATGTTTTTAAACTGTTAGTACTCATAGCTATCATAACAAAAATCACTGTGTGCCTAGGCAGAAGTTAATCACAAGATTTATGTGGGTGTAGAATTCAAATGAGGAACATAGGGATTTCATTGCAATTTTTTTGATATTACTGTAAATTTTTACCTATTCACTTTATAACAAAGTGTAAATACAAAATTTCGCAATATATCTATCAAATTAAATATTAATATTTCAGGATATATAAATCACATTAATATTTATTAGAAAATAATTGTAACACGGCCATGGAAAATTAGACAAACAAGAAAAATAATTTCTATAACACTGTTTTGAAAACTACGCATTCCACAATTAAAAATTGTATTGGAATAACTAATATTCCATACGCCGTGTATGGAATAAATTCCACGAATCAGAGCCGCATATTACCGTGATACATAAAGTATCTTGATACAATTAGTATGGTTACGTCTGTTTGTTTTAATTTTATTTATTTGAGTTTGACGTTTTCAACAGTTTTGTATTTGTATTTTTTATATAATTTCCAAAATCTTGTTATAGAAAGTGTAGTCTACATCAGGTAACGGAATAGCATATTCCACAATCGCAAATCGAATTTTTGTTCGTGTGCAATATGTGCCATTCCATTACTTGTTGTAAAATATACTATTATTCACAATCACTATATGTCATTCCCAAACCTTTTACAGTTTGGGAAATACGTCATTCCTTACTATCTTGGGTGAGAAGTATTTATATAGAATTGCCTAGCTGCACAGTCTTAAATCTCTGAAAATTAGTTGATCAGTGTTGTCAAACATATAGATAAAACCTTATAATTACAATAAAATATTAATAATAACAATATTAATATTGAACAGAAGTATTTTATTATAAAGTAATATAAAATTCTAATGTAATGCTGTTTTATTAGGATTTGAATTTCCTAAACTGTTGACACATGTCAAATTATTAAAATAAATTTAAACATTTGTTTTCATAGACTACTAGCATACATATCACCTTTGTTTGTTGGATATACGAGTAGAATGAGAAGTTAATTTGAATAATTAAGGATGTTTGTGAATAAAATAGTATACATAGTTCGGTGGGAGTTTCATTACAGCCTTGCGCTATATCTGAGCCTCTCGGTCATGTAATAAGCTTTTGACTGTAATGAAATATTTCCATATTAGGTTAAGATTTATTTATTTTTTAACAGAAATAAATGGAATCATGTGAACTCTAAAATACGCCATTATATCATTATAATCTTCTACAAAATTTCCACAGGAAATAATGCAACAATGTAATAAATAAATCTAAATCTGTTTTCCGAAATGTCAAATAGTTTTAGTTTTTGTTTGATTTTCCAAGGCCGTGTTACAATTCTCCTAATAAATATTGATTTTAATTTAATTGATATATTGCGAAATACTAATATTTAGGTAACCAAATGAGTCTTGTTGCATGCAATTTTAAATTCTGAACAACTTTTGTATTGACACTTTTGCTGTAAAGTAAATAGGTAAAAATTTACAGCAATATAAAAAAAAATTGCATTGTTCCACATTTCAATTCTACACCCATTAAAATTTTGTGAACAACTTGTGCACACCGTGATTTTTGTTATGATTGCTGTGAGTACTAACAGTTTAAAAACATTTTATTCTGTTAGTCGATCGGCCAGGTTTTCTGCAGTGCGCTCTTGGACTAAATATTGTAGTATCTATTTATCTTGAAATATATTTAAATAAACCTTGTAAGTTTTTACAAAAATTTCCAGTGATATGAAACGTCCCGCTGAAATGTTTAGGGGTCGTAGATAAGAGCAGCCATATTGGGGTCGAAAACAAATGAATGTAGATTTGGTTACAGGGCGCAATATCACTCGGCGTCGTCCCGCGTTCAGACACCGGAAGTCGCGATAAAAACAGCACAGCATCGCGTTACGTCACCGGTCCGGCCATCTTAAGTGTAAGATATCGTTCCGGGCTCGGGGCTCGGGGCTCCGGGCTACGGTCACCGGAGCAGCGTGGACAAAATGAGATCCCACAATATCCATAAATAAAACTTAGCAGGGCTGTGGGGCTGGTCCACTTGGCGCGGTTTGCATTTTGATCGCCGGAGGATTATGCGACGTAATACTCGCTTTCGCCGATGGTTTAATTGTCAAATCGGGAGGCATTACACAGGCCCACTCTAAATCTCTGCTACTGTTGACAGTTGCGCGGTTGCTCCGTGGTTGTTTGGCATTATTTGTGGTTTAACTGCGCCTACAAATACGACAAAAATAAATACACACCTTTGATGTTCGCAACACTGAAACGAGTTGTTATTTAAATATGCATTGTTCAACATTTTTATTTGCTAAAGAATATAAAATATTTTATAATATAACAGTATCTATTTCATAAATACACTGGATATCTTTCGCAGTTTCATAACTGCTCAGAGACTCGATGATTGCCAGAGCTGGGAGTATTTCGAGTACATGTACTTGAAAGTACTGTTTAGAGTACAAGTATTGTATTCTATACTCGTACTCGAGTACATTTTTAAAATGGTGTCTTTTACTTGTACTTGCGATATTTCTGTCGAAATATTCGTACTCAATATTCTATTATGTACAGAGTACAAATAAGATAGAAGAATCTTTGTATAATATATTACCGATAAAAATTCGTATGTTATCATATAAGAATTTTAAAATATGTATTAAAAATGTGTTGTTAGAAAATGCATTCTACAGCATTGATGAATTTATGAATTTTCAATTTGAATAGTTTTGTTATTTTGCTTGTTTATATTATATCATTTTTTTTGTATGACGTAGTTAATACACTTTTGTATTTTTCAATTTAATAAAATATCTATCTATCTATCTATCTAATCTTATATTATTAAAAGCAAATAAAGATATAATTCAGTAAACTTAATTTTTTTACGTTTTACTGTAAAATTTTCTTTATTACAAACAATAATTTAATTTTTGTTATACCTAAATAATTTACTTAGTTTTTATACATCATTAGATTTTATAATTTTATAATATGTCTTGATTTATAATAGTTACATATGTTCAAAGCATTGTAGTTTAACTTTTCATCAAGAATATGGAATTTATTTGCTGAGGCTCGTAGGACCGAGGAAAATAAACCATGTGAGTGATATAAAGGAACTTCAGTGCCGAGGTACATATTAAGTTTTATTTGAAATCGAAAATTAGTAAAAAATATTATTTAGATTAAGTTTATACATCTATCAATAATCAATTGGAACTGACACTCAGAGTTGCCAACTTCCAACATTGAAGTTATCGTAAATAACACACAAAATTATGTGTTTTGTCCTCAATTTCTTCATCGCTATTAATTAGTTAATTCTTTTTGCACATATTGTTAAATTTTACGTATAAATTTACTATAATACGTCATATATCTGACAAAATTATGCTACTTTTACAATAATTATTTTACGGTTGTCAACACTGCGTTGCTCAAAATCGTCCTATAATGGATTACTTTAGTGACGATTTCTGAGCTTTTAATGACGATTTTCGAGCACTTTAGTTCCGATTTCAAATAAATATATTTTTTGTAAATTGATCCTTTATTTCTCTACTAATATAACTATTCTACAATCGTACAATCTCTGCGTTTTTTTTATTAGTAACTTTAACAAATCTTTATCACATAAATAATTTTAATTTTGAAATAAACATTGATTCCATAAAATTACATACTCTCTTAAAGAAGCAATTTTTTAATTTTCATCTTAAATAATAGTTATGATTGATATACCATAATTTTGCAGTAATCTGTGTGTTTACGTGCACAATTACTTTACAAGTACTTTAAGAGTATCTACTTTAAAAGTATTCTATACTTTTGCCGTGAAAATTGTCAAAGTATAAATAATATATTTTAAAATACATTTGTTTACTGAGTACAAATTTTCACAATTTAAAAATTACGCTAACATCGTTGGAGGGGGGGGGGATAATTTGACTCATTAGAGGGTTGTAACTTGATGGGTAGTAAGTGCAATTCTAGAGAAAACAATTGTTTAATTGTGTGAAATTATAAATGATAAGTTTTCTTTCCAATTTAATAAAATCATGTTATAATTTCGGAGGTATAATTACACGTCAAACAAATGAATTCAAAACAAAACTTTAGCATACACGTGGCACGACACGCACGTGGCATGGCATGTGACACGTGATGTGGCACGCACCCCATGCCGTGTGTCATCTCCGTTCTTTTCTGTTTACTTCCTTGTTCTCTGAAATTGTTTCAGTTCAGCTCGCGATGAAAAGAAGAAACACAATATGAGTAATCTTTATGAATATTCAAACTTGTTATTATGGCTTTCGTTTCAAATGAATGATGTCTCAAATGAGGGGAGACAAGCATTGTTTTCGGAACATATTTATTATTTTATGAACATGAATTAATTCTTATTGTCGATAAATATTAGAAGAACTTATATATGTGATAACTACTAGAGTATCTACTAGATGGTTATCATTAACAAATCAATTTTTTTATATATATTTTGTGGTTCTAATCATTACGAAACCTAATTTTGTACCGAAAGAGTATCCATTTAGATACTTAATTTTTTTGTGTTAGAAGGCTGGTAATAGAAAGCATTTATTTAAAATTTATATTATGATACAATAATTGCGTTCTATGAAGGAAGTGAGGCTGCGGTGAGAGTTGACGGTAAATTGGGTGATTGGTTTCATTTTCGTATAGATGTTGGTGTTGCACAGGGTTGTGAAATGTCTCCTTGGTTGTTTAATTCATATATGGATGTTTGTTACGAAAGACATTGAATGGAACGGATGGTGTACGTATTGGTGGACGTATAGTGCCTGCATTAGCTTATGCGGATGATGTTGTTGTGTTGGGTGAACTGAAGAGCAATTGAGAAGAATGATTGTGAGCATAAATGAAGTAGGGAAAGGTTTAAATCTGCTATTGAATATTGATAGATGTAAAGTGTTGGTGTTTGAGAAGAATGATTTGGTGACTGATTGTAATGTTTCAGTGAATTGTGTGAGACTGGAACAAGTGAATGAATTGAAAATAAACTAATAGAAAATAAATAAACAGAAAATGGTGGAAAATCCCATTGAACATATATCAACTTGTTTTTTTTTTAAATATAAATATAGTATGAAGGAGTCATTTATTTAAACTTGTCACTTATCATTTAGAAAAGAACATGTCTTGTAAAACTCTTCCTTTAATACATTTGGTTTTGATTTTAACAAAGTAGCAAAAACATTATATTATCCTATTCGATGCCGAATCCTTGTATACTTCTTCTCATCCTTCTGGCTCGTTTCTGTGTGTGTTTGTGTGCTAAGCGAGCGTCGCGTATAGAAATCAAGCCTTTGAAGCGTCTGTCGGTCTGTCGGTCTGTCCGCCGCGCCGCTGTGTCGTTACAAAAACTATTTATCACGTCGACCGCACCAGGATATTACAAATAACCGCCGCTAGGTTAGTGGTGGCGGTGCCGCGGGGTGCGGGGCTGATCCGAGGCAAAGCAAGTGAACAGAAGATGGATTAGTTTGTGGGACAAACATGTGTGATGTCATGTTTGCAGGGACGAACTCAACCACCAAATATTTATCGCCAAATTACCAAGTCCGTTTTCTGTGGAAATAATACAAGATATGGATATTTTGAATTACGCGCCAACAGAGATCGTAGGCGTGTTTCTCTGGACTATGATTCGTAATCAAAGTGATCAGAGTGAACATGATCAATAAGAATCATATTTCTTTGTTCATTATTCGTTATCCCCAGTCTTTCATTTTTGTGATCAAGTACTGCATTCCCTTTTCTTTTCCGAATCATTTTTTTTTCGCGAAACTGGAAGGAATTTTTCAATGTGCTTATGTTCAATTCAAGGAGATATAATAGTATATTGTACAACGAGAATGGAATGGTACTTATTTCCTACGAGTATGAAAGTTTGTAGCATGAGCCGAAGGAGAATGCTGCAAATCATACGAGTATGAAATGGACATTCCATGCGAGTTGTACACTATACTTTTTCTACGACCACGATATTATTTCAAAATTAATTTAATTTTAATAATTAATTTGTCCCGCTTTCACCATTCCAATATTTGTCAATTCTAAATAAGTATCCTAGCAATGGTATCTGCACTTAAAAGAACTGATCCTGTATTGATATACGCACAAGAGCAATTCATTTCGCACGATGCTTGCAATGTACCTCATATCCCTAGCAACAACAAACATACAATGAGCAGATTTCTCAGTGGCCGTAGAAAATAGTTATTTACTTTACAAGTAGACAAAGTAAGGAATAACCCACGAGAGTAATTTTAACACACGAAGTCGAAGGCTGAGTGTGATAATTTTATCGAGTGGGTAATTCCACTTTGCTCACGTGTGAAGTATAATGTTTTATCCAACATCTCTTAATAAATGCAAAATTTATTTAAAAAATATTATTTGACAGTGACATATGCTTTAAATATTCTAAATTAAAATGTCAACCAAAGTAGTTACCAAGGTGTTGTGTGTTATTATTATTGTTATAAATAAAAAAATACTCACTAGTGACTCATCTCAAAATTATACCCACTAGTGGATAATCTGTTACTTTTCTTGTTTAAAATCTCTATAGTTATAGAGCATTTATTGAGAAGTGTTGGATAAATTTTATTACGCGACATCAAGAAATGTTCCATACATTTCCTAATGTAAATAATAATGGAAATGCTACTGATAAGGAATACGAGGTGTGACTATTAAATAACGGGACTGATACTGTAAAACTTTTTCTTTCAAACCAACCGTCTGTACATACCTCGTACTTCAAATGAAAGTGTGTACATCTTTGACTTGAAGCAGTGTTCTGTAAAATAATTCAGGAACGTTTGACGAGGCAAAATAAAAGTAATTATGTAGACACGCGTGGGGGTGGATTTTTCACAGTAAACTGTATAATTACGACCGCCAATTAACAAGCATGTGCAGGGCCTCGAACCAGCCACAAACAGACGAACACAGGGATAGTTTAGTACCCAGAGACAAAGCCAGTTAGCGCCCCGTGTTGACCAAACACAAATAGTGAGTTGCATTCCGGGTTCCGGGACCCGAACACCCGGACCCGTCGCACCACCTGACAAAAGCGTATCAGATGTTTCACAGCCAGCTCGTTTATCACGACACGCACGCTACGCTGGAAGCAGGAATACTTCCTCACATTCCTCACGGAGGCACAAGTACATTCACAAGCAGAATCCTGCGATTAGGTTTCACCTGATGTGGGTACCACACAACTGCCCTAAATTTAATTTTAAATGGTACAAAATAGAGAAGAAAGTTATAAATTCAAATTGTAGTCAATGTTAAATTACATCTTTTCGAATATAACAAGTTAAAGTTTTTTTTTGTTAAAAGCAGGTCTTCGATACTCTACAACTTTTTATAAATATTCTGTTCTTCTTTTTATAATTCGCGGGTCTTCCATAATGCTCTTCCTACTATCTAACTTTTTTATAAGTGAACCCTATCGTCTTTAAACATCTTAGTAATGAAGTCTCATTGTATGGGAATTCAATTTCATTGTTTAGTTTTTGCCAGAGTGATTTTATTGTACGACCGATATTTTTTGAATATCCATCGTAAACGCCTCTAGTAACTACGTCTTTTGTAAAATCGGCCATTTTACTTGAGGCAGTATCTTTTCTTGTTCTTTATTCGATACCCTTCCTCTTTTTACTATGACCTGAACTGTACATTTACTCAATTTTATTAAAATTGATGTTTTTATCATAGACCAAAGAAATACCGTAATCTATTTCATTAGTACTAAGTAATCTAGTAATAGCATTACAAATTCCGTTAAAAATTTTTAAAAGTCTTAATTGTTATTCATTAAGCCACAATTATTTTTTTTAAATGTTGTGACGTCATAGTAGAGGTGTTGCTGGATCTAAAACAGTAGAGATTTAAATAATTTTTGTTACATAAATGTTCTATTTTATTGTAATAATAATAATAAAATAAGTAAAAAAATATATGACTACAATTATTTACAATGTGTGTTGTTTTAGATCCAGCAACACCTCTACTATGACGTCACAACAATTAAAAAAAATTATTGTGGCTTAATGAATAACAATTAAGACTTTTTAAAAGTGTAGATAGTCTTCAATATAGTTAGTTTCATAAAAAAAATTAAAAAAAATGGTGAAAGACCCCATTGTAACTTTTACAGGTCAATTATCTATGTCAGCGATTATGAATCGAAAGAGCTTGAAAATAAACCTATTTTCTATTGTTATAAGTTCACCATAAGCAGCTTTCGCTATTGTAGTCGAAATTGCAGAGATTATAAAAGGCAAATTTATATATAAGTACGCCGTAGCTATTACAGAAGCATTTACATTTATAAAAATGGAAATGTAATATACCATGCATGTAGCTTCCTTTGTGCGTCCACAAAATACTGCTTTGCAGCTCAATGATTGAAATTGGAATTGATTGATCAGCTAATTCCCGTACATAGTATGTGGTTTTTCACCACGGGTACACATTTATGTTTGCACATGGAACATTTCATCATTGTGCTAAGCTATAATCTGGATTCTCTGTGTGATTATAATCATTGTTTTGCATCCACTTACCTAACATATACTCATGGATTGTACACATTCAGAGAAGACCTAACAGTAAATGTATTGTCACGCTTCTTACCCGTATCTGTGAAATTTTTGATTTATTTTTTTCTTGTCAAATCAAATTCCAACCCTTGGAGATGTTGTTTGAGGGAGAGCAACAATTTCTCGGCAATGTAAATCGAATATCTACAATAAACTTGTGCATTGGCAAATTATTTCCTGCGTAACAGAGTATCAAATAACATAAATAAATGTTTCGGAATTGCGCTGTAAAGTGGTCGAGGAAATTAATTTTCAATTGAATATCGTTGAATGCATTGTAACGTTGTATCATTAAATTTTTATTTGTGACAGAGTGGAGTGCTTTCATTACATGAATTTAACAATATTTGTCATAAAGTTATTGGCGCCATACTATCAAATCAATTACACATTCGAATAAATATAAAACACAAATATAATATTGTATCAATGCGTATATTTAATTCGATTATGCGTTATTTCGCACTCAACTAGGTTTCCATCATTTCAATAAAACATTCGACATTCGCACTCAGCATTCGCATTCGCATAGACCTCTCAATATATTAAAATGAATTCAACTGTTTTCACGAAACAATACATTTTTGAACAATATTCAAAACAGGAACAAAAGAATGCTGTGTGCATATATTATTTCGTGATTTGCATTGTTTTCGAGTGGGATTGTGCGTGTAAAATTAACGTAATACACGTTGGGTGGTTGCGTGACGCTGCGTGGACGTAACGTAGCGCATGGAAACTTTGCATGCATTAGCGTAATCCCCGCACACATCTCCACGCATATTATTATAACTTAATCTCGCCGGTCACACATGTATGTACATTCGACATTTATTCCTCACTCTGACGACTGTTATCTCGCTGCCATTAAACATGCCATTTATTCATACAAAAACTTGAGAAATACTCTTATTAAACTTTGTACGAAGCGGAGAAATAAGTCACTTGCGAAGATCTCGCATATGATACGGAAATTTGCATGTATTACCGTTGAACTTTCACACGAAATCTTGCCAGATGGCTCATCATTACAATTACTCAATTTTATATTTTTTATTCACGATCACTAGAGTAATATGTCAATTCCAAACCTTTTAGAGGTTGGGAAATACGTTATTCCTTACTAATATGACAGCTTCTTGGGTGAAAAGTGTGTCTATTTTAAAGGTGTACACAAGAGATTAACATGGGAAATCAGTTTTTTGCGTGCTGTTGCTCGGTGTTCTACCGGATAACAATGATTGTAGTACAAATCGAAAGATATCATTTTTCTAAATCAAACGATGTAACATACATTACAATTTAGTAGTAATTTGGATCAGTAACCAGCATTATCAGAACTTTCTGTGTTATATGAATTATAACTTAATTAATCTTAATGTTGAAATAATTAATAAAATATTACACAAACATACGCGTCGAATTTTTTATTTAAAAAAAAACAGCAATTTTTGTATTATTCATTTTCATGTTCTTTATGGTCCAACAACCTCCATCCGTCAAAATTTCATGGATTTTTTACAGTGACTTGTACATTGCAATGTCAGATGAAGTACATTTTACAGGCTGGGCTAGTTCGCTCCCTCAAATTTAAATAAATTATTTCTTACAATTATTCTTATCGAAAAACAAAACAATTATTACAGTGAAGTCTTTGAACATTCTAGTATTTACATATGTGAATAAAAAGGATAACTGAAACATTAAACTATAAAAAAATATTCATTGAAGTCTAGTTGGTTAAAGATACAGAACTTTGATACTGTGTCTCTCATTCCTATGAACGACTACAGTAATAAAAATAATTCGTATATTTGTAAATATGATCATCTATAACATACTAAGTTTATTTTCAATTTGAATTTACAGTTTTTGAGATACAAATAAAAATATAACAAAAAAACACACTTTTTGGTATATTTTTATTTGTTTCTCAAAAACTGCAAATTCAAATGAAAAATAATTTTAGTATGTTATACACGTCATCATGTTTATAAATATACAAATTATTTGCATTACTGTAGTCGTTCGTGGGAATTTGTGGCATATATTTTACTACTTTGAAAATTAAGTTCATGTATAATTTGTAAACAAAATTAGCTTTTTAAAATTGATTACAAAACTTTGGACTTTTATCTACAAATGTAGGTATAAAACATTATATGTTTCATTTATTATAATAATGATATATTGTTTCAAAAAAGTCATGTTCATCTTGCGCTATCTTCAGCCCGTATGGTTGATCTTAAATTACATTTCCTGTTATCTTAATTTGCGTTTCGCTCGTTCCTACAAAACTCGTATGAGATGTTCATAAAACATGTTACATAATATATAATTATCCATAATTATTTTAGAATGGTACATATTTTTGTGCTTGCAATACCTTCAAATTACATCTTCCAAAGATGTTATGGATGAGGGCGTCACAGGAGTATTTATTATGTATTTAAATTTGTCGACACAAAGTTTGTGGAATCCACAATAACTATTATTTTCTATACTTCTGCAACTACATATAATTTTCATTATCTACCGTTGTTACATGAAAATAAAAAATTAATGAAAGTAGTTGAAGTAAAAGGGGTTAAGTGTGTTTTGAACACAATAATTACAGTAGTGTCACTTGTAATGTATTGCATGATAGATGTTCGATTTCGTAATCCAGTGATAAAGATTTCTCATGTCGGATTATCCACTCAAATCAATAAATTCCCTGGTTCAACGAACCCCCGCTAATTACCCCTTTCCCCTACACCGCCGTTTAATCGCCACTGGTCTAGCCCATAGTCCATCAATCACGCCGCCTTGGATTCCTAAATAAATCAGTTAGCTTTTGTGGTTCAAGAACGTAATTCATGGGCGGCGGGGGTGTAAAGGAGGGGGGGTATGTCGAAAATCAACATTTGCACAAAGAGGTCACGCACCGACCCATTAAGTTTACAAGAATTTATTTCCTTTACATTGTACGGCGGGACAATGTGTTTTGTCCTAACAATAGAGACATGTGTTACCGTGAACGTCGCAGGAGGCTTTGCTGTCTTCTCCACGTGCGCTAATTAATATGGCGGGGAACCGGGGGGAACAAATGTGCTATTTAATATCAACGCGTGCCATGACGCTACCTTTCATCATATTACTGTTATTTCATTCATCTTCTTGTCATAACGTTTATGAATTAATTGTGCGATGATTTATTTCCTAATAGTATATTGTGCAACGAGCATGGAATGGTACTCATTTCCTACGAGTATGAAATGGACATTCCATGCGAGTTGTACACTATACTTTTTCTACGACACCGATATTATTTTCTAATTCATTTAATTTTAATAAAAAATTGTCTCGCTTTCATCATTCCAATATTTGACAATTCTAAATTAGTATCCTAGCAATGGCACCTGTACTTAAATGAGCTGATCTGTATTGAAATACTCACAAAACAAATTCATTTCGCATGATGCTTGCAATGTACCTCATATCTCTAGTAACAACAAACATAAAATGAGCAGATTTCTCAGTGGTCGTAGAAAATAGTATATTGTACAACGAGCATGGAATGGTACTCATTTCCTACGAGTATGAAAGTTTGTAGCATGAGCCAAAGGCTCATACAAGTATGAAATGGACATTCCATGCGAGTTGTACACTATACTTTTTTTCTACGACCACTTAGAAATTTACTCACTGTATTTTTGTTGTTGCTAGGGATATGAGGTACATTGCAAGCATCGTGCGAAATGAATTTGTTTTGTGAGTATTTCAATACAGATCAGTTCATTTAAGTACAGGTGCCATTGCTAGGATACTTATTTAGAATTGTCAAATATTGGAATAATGAAAATGGGACAATTTTTTTTATTAATATTAAATGAATTAGGTAATAATATCGTGGTCGTAGAAAAAGTATAGTGTACAACTCGCATGGAATGTCCATTTCATACTCGTATGGTTTGCAGCATTCGCCTTCGGCTCATGCTACAAACTTTCATAGTCGTAGGAAATGAGTACCATTCCATGCTCGTTGTATAATATACTATTCTACGACCACGATATTATTTCCTAATTAAGTTAATTTTAATAATAAATTTGTCCCGCTTCCACCATTTTAATATTTGACAATTCTAAATAAGCATCCTAGCAATGGCACCTGTACTGAAATGAGCTGATCTGTATTGAAATACTCACAAAACAAATTCATTTCGCACGATGCTTGCAATGTACCTCATATCCCTAGCAACAACAAACATACAATGAGCAGATTTCTAAGTGGTCGTAGAAAACCATATTGATAGTATTACATAGCTGTGTATATTTTATACAAAGTCCGATTCAGTGTTCGAGCTAGCAGATGTTTTTCAGTTTTTCTGCAAATGGAGTCCAAGTTTCATATAAATAGCAAGAAGTATTTGAGTACTTGAAAATCCAATAACTGGGAGTTACTCCCGATCGCAAATGTTAAATTGAGTGATTTAATAACTCTTCGGACTCTTGAAGTTGCAGGGAAGAAAGTATGGACGGTCAGCGGAAGCGGAAACAGCTGTGCTGCCATCTACCCACTCCCTATACTTGACACGCAAACTAAACCAACTTTACTTTTATTGCTTTTTCTATTTACTTTTAAACTTTTACACAGTTCATACAATTGACAATTAATTATTGAGAGTTGCTATTATGAAAATTACTTTTTCTACGACCACTTAGATATTTGCTCATTGTGTGTTTGTTGTTGCTAGGGATATGAGGTACATTGCAAGCACCCTGGTTCAACAATAATTTATATGAACCAACATTTATTTTATTTAAAGTATATTCTTATACATAATAGAAAATAATTTCTATAACACTGTTTTAGAAACTACGCCTTCCACAACTAAGAATTGTATTGGAACAACTATCATTCCATACGCCGCGTATGGAATAATTTTGATGAATCAGAACCGCATATTAGCGCGATATACATATAAAGCATCTTGATTCAGTTGCTATGGTTACCTCTGTTTTTTTTAATTTTATTTATTTAAGTTTGACGTTTTCAACAGTTTTGTGTTTGTATTTTTTATATAATTTCCAAAATCTTGTTATAGAAAGCATATAGTCTACAACATGTAACGGAATGGCATATCCCACACTCGCAAACCGTAGTTCTCGCCTTTAGCTCGGACTACAAACATTTTGCTCGTGTGGAATATATGCCATTCCATTACTTTTTGTAGAATTTACTAATTTTACAATGTCATCGTTAAAGTAGGGTATACAGGATAATAAGAAAAACGTGAATATCTCTGGAATAAAGCATTTACGGACATTTGCTCAAATGAACTTAGCACCCT
Organism: Poecilus cupreus; assembly: GCA_963942605.1. Classification (NCBI taxonomy): domain Eukaryota; kingdom Metazoa; phylum Arthropoda; class Insecta; order Coleoptera; family Carabidae; genus Poecilus; species Poecilus cupreus. The sequence continues at coordinate 13,059,078 of OZ012727.1, forward strand.
ATTTTTAGGAGTTTAATCTTAATTTTAAGTTAGGCCGTTTAAATCTGGGTCAGCCTGTATAACTAAACTGTTAATATACATACCGTTCATTTGATAATAATCATTTGTAACCTTTTATATACAGATTTTTCAATGAAGCATTATATAATATATATCAAAAATATATAGGTATTAAATTCTAAGACATGTGCTACAATGAGTTGCGAAATGAATTTGTTTTGTGAGTATTTCAATACAGGTCAGTTCATTACAGTACAGGTGCAATTAATTGCTAAGATACTTATTTAGAATTGTCAAATATTGGAATTTATTATTAAATTAAAATAAATTAGGAAATATTATCGTGGTCGCAGAAAAAGTATAGTGTGCAACTCGTATGGAATATCCATTTCATACTTCGGCTCATACTATAAACTTTCATACTTGTAGGAAATGAGTACCATTCCATGCTCGTTGTACAATATATTATTCTAATGTAGGTACTATACAAGTGGTTGGAAAATAATATTTTCGGAAGGGATTTAAAAGTTTCCGTGGTAAACAGCGGCTCGAAAAGAAAGAAAACTTAGAAGTGAAAAATAGCATCAAGATAAGCATTGGAGCACGTAACAAATAGTATGCAAGGCGGAGGAATAAAAGATACTCCACAAGCATCCGGGCGGCGTCGCGGCGCCCGCCGTATGTCCGTCTGAAGCGCTTGTAAAGTTTCAGTTTAAAAAGAGCAAACCCGCTGCAGCCCCGCTGCAACTAGCTCGCGCCTAGAGACGTTTATAACAAAAGATAATCTTAAATCTCACACCGTGTGTGTGTGTGATGCGCCATTGTCGAGCGGCCCTTTGTGAGCGGCGCTTGTTTTTATTTCACAGCAACGACGATTTCTTTGTTTATTTGTTTGACAGTTGTTAGTGTAGAACATGGCAGCCTAGAGCGCGGATATGGTTTTGTGAAAGTGCAGTGCATTGCTAAGGGATTGAAGGGCGCTCTGTAAGGGCTTTGTGCGATCAAAGAGGTGTCTTTAATTTTATTGCACCCTTTGTGAACTCTCTTTATATTTAAAGTGCTAGTTTTCATAACACCGCAAACTTAATTCTCCTCTACTTTCAAATATTCTTTTTTGGATTTTTGCACTTTGTATACCTCTACATATTTATAGTCTATTTATTTGATATTAGAGAACAACAAAAAAGCATATTGTTTTACCCCATCAAATTAATAGGAAAATTGCAGGAGATGAACAACTGATGAGTGTTTGGCTGGTTTTGGGTGAAAAATGCAAAAACTGCATTGCTACGTTGTTGTACTGTTATAGGTTAGTTGTACGTTTCATGATCGAAATCAACTAAATAAACAAATAACTAAAAATAAACAAATATAAAGAACATTAACTTTGAATACAGATTCAATTTAATTTATGAACTTAGTTAAATACAAAGTGAAAAGATTTCAGAGCAAATTCGTATTATAACTTAAAATTTTACTTACTTAGATGTACATAACCGTCTGGTTCAAAATATTCAAAACATATTATTTATTGTAAACGCATTCATGTAGTTTACTTTTGTTAGTTTTTCGTACTCCAAATTGGTTTACTGTATAAATAAAACGTTTGTCCAGCTTCGGAAAATAATGGAATGTAACGTCCAGATTTTTACGGGACTTACTATTACACCCTTTTACTGCACAGTACACTTTATTTTTCGATTTTTCGCGGTGTTTAACTACAATTTCGATTATTTCTTATCTCAAAATTTGTTATTTGCAGTTGACGTAATGTATTTCTAACGGAATCTTCACCCTACTTTGTGTTCGAAAATAATCCGCTAGATGGCATATCGCTATATGTCAGATCCCAATATATGTCAAAAAATTTAATAAATATACGAAAGAAAATTAAATTTCTCATTTTTTTATTTGTTTATTTTTTTATGAAACTTTATCTAAATTGAAGACTATCTACACTTTTAAAAAGTCTTAATTATTATTCATTAAGCCACAATTATTTTTTTTTAATGTTGTGACGTCATAGTAAACGTGTTGCTGGATCTAAAACAGTAGAGATTTAAATAATTTTTGTTACATAAATGTCCTATTTTATTGTAATAATAATCATAAAATAAGTAAAAAAATATATGTCTACAATTATTTACAATCTGTACTGTTTTAGATCCAGCAACACCTCTACTATAACGTCACAACATTTTTTAAAAAATCATTGTGGTTTATTGAATAACAATTAGGACCTTAAAAGTATAGATAGTCTTCAATGTAGATAAAGTTTCATAAAAAAATATAAAAAAAAAAATTGTGAAAGACCCCATTATAAATAGACAATAAACAAATCATCAAATATTATTTTGTACAGTTTAAGAGTATTGTGGTGTCCGCAACAGATTTGTTAATATACTGTTCTGAATGAAGTCAACTCAGCAATTGCAGATCCTCCCCGATTCAAATCACAATTATTCTGAGTTACAGGTAAATCCTTTGAGAGTTGGGGGCCATTTTTCATATAAAAATTCGTGGATGCCCAATGGCTTCCGGTGAAAACCCCAGCGGTTGTGGGGGGTGGTATCTCACATTGAACTGATGGAGCATATTTAAAGCGAGTTCGATAGCAGAGAAGACGGGGCGAGTGAATAAACGCGCGGCAGAATGCTTTTCCAACACATTTCACATTTACGAGTATGACTTGTTACCCTCAGCTATCTCCCCTACCAAAGGGAAGAATATGGAACGATGTTATGACACTTATTATTTTTTATTTTGTTTGTGAGCTACTGTCAAGTGAAATATTGTAAAAAATACTCAAAATTTGTTTAGCATTCTCCCGCAGCAATCACAAAATATATTTTTTCTTCAACCAGATGAATATGACACTATTTTGTACAAAAAGTTGTCCATTTTGGGATTGTTTATCATTACGATAGCAACTGTACAAAAGGTAATAATTTTTTGTACTGGTCAAAAAATTAAATTGATATTTGTATAAATATAAAATGAGATCAATCTAAAAAGGTAAACATATGGATCAAATCAAAACATTGACTTATTTGTCCTGTGTCATTAATCAGTAAATATTTGACATCTTCAACAAGAAACCGAACAATTTGTTCTTTAGTTAATGTTTTTAATTCTTAGGTCATTATCCGTCAGAATTTCTTTTCAAATATGGCATTAGTTTATTATAATTCTTGATAATAATATTGTTTTTTGTTAAAGTTGCTTTTAACATCGAGTAGTGTCTCTACAAAGTAGATGGTTTAAATTTTTCGTACATAAGTAAGGAAAATAAGTTATAGTAATTATATTTTCAGAAAAAGATGAAATATTTTCTTCCTCCAATTCATAAAGCGTTTGTAACAGTTTTCGTATATTTCCATTGAATTTTGGGGTAATAGATCTAGAGTAACATTATTTACTGACTGTTATGTCAGGCGGTGTATCAGGTATCAGGTTCATCAAACAACTCTAAATTATTATCACTGTACATTTTCTGCAAGATTTATATATTTTATTTGAAATCGGCACTAAAGTGCTCAAAAAAGCTCAGAAAGTAACTAAAATAACCCATTATACGACGATTTTGAGCAACCCAGTGTTGGCAACCGTAAAATAATTATTGTACAATTAGGATAATTTTGGCAGTTATATTGACGTACTATAGTCAATTTGGACGTAACATGAAACAAAATTTGCAAGAAGAATTAACTAATTAATTCCGATGACGAAATTGAGGACAAAACACATAATTTTGAGTGTTATTTACGATAACTTCACATCTCGAGGTTGGCAACACTTAGTGTCAGTTTCAATTGACAACTGACAGATGTATAAACTTAACCTATATTGTAATTATTTTACAGTTTTTTCGAATTTTAGATTTCAAATAAAACTTAATATGTACCTCGACACTGAAGTTCCTTTTTATCACTCATATGGTTTTATTTTCCTCGGCCCTACGGGCCTCGGCAACTTAATTTTATATTCGTGATAAAAAATTGAACTTCAGTGCCTTGATACGTAAATAACTATTTTGTCAGTTTTCTAAATTTGATATTCATTTGGCCCAATTCTCTAACTCAGTTGTAAATTTTTAACCACTTGCTAAGATTTTAATCCAATGAAAATTCTTAACACACAAGAAAGAATAAAACTTTCATGTGTAACATTTGTTTCTATTTGTCAAAAATATTAGCAAGTGGTTAAAAGTTAACAACTGAGTTAGAGAATTGTGCCGATTGTTTACTAAAAAATTTCTGGTTGTCATGGTATAAAACAAATCGGTTAATTTTTTTGTATTGTTGCGTAATTTGAGGAAATGTCAATTTACATTTATTTAAAACAGTTAGCTAGTGAAGTTTTCCAGTATCTAACGTGGTTGAAGAAAAAAATGCTACGCGTTGTCCGGAAACCGTTTTACTTGTCCCAGAATCATGCATTTTTGTATTAATTAAACAAAAAACTATTTGAAATTGAAGTGAGCAAGGCTTGAGTCAACGATCTCTCTCTTGTGAAGTTAGATTAAACAAATAAAATCGGTGACAATCACGGCGAAAACACGAGATGTCCATTTCAGTTTAATTGATGAATGCATTTGGAAATTGATTTTACAAATGCGTTGTGAATGTTTTGGTCGGTGATATGATGACATTCGTTTTGCTGTAGCGATTGTGGAATATCTACCTGACCCGCCCCCGCCCCCGCCCCACAATCCCTGCCATAACACTGCTGTCCTCAATGTATTAGTGACATAAATAGAACTATTCAAAAGTCAAATCTGAAATTTGTTAACCGCGTTTCATTTGCAAATAGGCTGACATTTTGCGGACATTACTTTTGTATTATATGTTGGAATAATTTTGTTGATTGTCGGCTGACCTATATAACTGTTTCAGTTTACATACAACTATGACTAATTTCATTAATTATTATTAATTATTGTAGGGACGCAAATGTTTTATCCATTATCAAATATATAAACTTATTATTCAACTGTTTGTACGAGGGTATATTTCTTTACGAAATTTATCTTTACAAAAGGAATCAACCTAAAGGACTACTATTTTAATTCGAGTCCTGCTAAGCTCTGATTAATTAAAGCATGGCACTTATTTCATAAGTTCGGTTTTATTATTATTATTATTATATTTTCAAATTTGTTTTTACTGTTATGGATTTTGAGATTATTCTTGCATTTCATTTATATTTTGTTGTTTAGTAGATCCATCCACTCTTTTCTATTATTCACTGTTTCACTTGCTTCTTGATTGCTGACCTTGTTTCTATATAATATGTCTTCTATCTTGGTCTTCTATGTCTTCGAAGGTCTGCCTCGTAACTTTTTTGCATTTATTTTAGCATTCTACTCCTGTTTTGCTTGTCTTTCATCTAGAATTATTTTTACCTCCCGCCTACCTATAGGTAAGGGAAGTATTGTTTTTGGTCAAAAAGTTGGGTAGTGAGTTTTCAATGAATAAGCACGTTTTAGAGTCCCTACAATACGATTTTACTATTTTCGCGATGATGTCTGTATGTATGTATGTATGTATGTATGTATTTATGTATGCATGTATGTATGTGTGTGTGTGTGTGTGTAGTCTGTGTCAATTTTTTCGTCTCGCATAACTCAAATACTATAATACCAAAAAACACTATTTTATGAATTTTTGCCTCTTATATTTAAATGAAGAGCTGATTAGATTTTGGATAATATTGGTCAACCGAAAGTAGCAGTTTACTTGAAGCCCTTAACAGTTTTTCGTAAAAAACACAGTTAAATTTCCTTTTTCAACAAAGTTATTTTGAAAATTGTAGAATATTTAATTTTACATTTGTTTTGGTTACATTAATTTTATTAATTTTCATTGGATTTAGAGATAATAAAATATAAAGAAATTAGATTTCATAAGTCTTGCACTCCTTGTACACCATGGAAACACATACAAATTTTCATTTTTTACGAAATGTGACATTTCTCATTTTCATAATATGTAAATTTTTTATTTAATTATTTTTTGTTGAATATTTCTAACTGTTCAATTTCCCTTCCATTTAATAGCATGTGCGGGGATATTTCTGTTCCTTGTAACATCCTTTATTTTAGTTTTTTCTGTATTTATAGACATGTTGTGTTTCTTTGATGCCGTGGTTCATAATGTGAGATAACTAATGGTATAAGACTTGAATTGTTTAATTAGTATTCATATAAATATGTAAAGCCTGTAACTAATAAGAGAATTGTATTATTGGGAGTCAGTTAAGTGTCATTGCTTGTACCCTGAGGCAGTAGTGCTATTAAATAATATTGAAACTACATTGGTTTGCTGTTTGTATGTATTTATTACCCTGAGTTAGAGTGTTTGTAACAATAAATTTAAATTATCTTGCATATATTCGTCGTTTTTCGCTACAATTGCTACATAACTCTACTAATAGTGTTATCTATAGATTATGGTATCCAACTTCAACCTTCTTACTGCTTCTCTTCTTAATCATTGCGTAGATTTCAGTTTTTTTCTGTGATTAGATGCGTTTTTCTTATAGAAATAAGTTTGTACTAATTATATATTTTCTTTTTCAGGTAAGCTAACTTCATCTTCAGTCGAAGACGATTTTCGTCAACTTCGAAGTAGAATGAGTAAGTTTATAAATAATTCATGTTCCATTGGTACTTTCCGCGTTTTAAAATGTATTTAAAAACTTGAAAATCTAATTGAATTAAAGCGAAAGAGAAGTGGTGTTTCTGTTTGAGCTGAAAATGTATGGCAAATACTGTAAAAATGTTGTCGCCGTCGCCGCGGCGTCGGCGTCGCCAAACAGAAGCGAAACGATGCTTACTCGTGATTTGTAATTCGTTGTGAATATCAGAAACTTCTCGCAGCTCGGCCATCCGAAAATCTAATTTACGAACCTTTTTACAATCTATTTATGTTTTCCCCGCGCGCCGCCGTCTGTGTAAACTTGCGACGCCCATGGCCCAAACAAATGTGCAATCAAAAACAAACAAAACCAAATTGAAAATCGTGATGTCATTTCCGGAATGAATAAAGTTCAATCGAGCTGAAGTGTGCGTCGCGGAGCTGCCAACTTGTACTGGCAAAAAGGAAAAATTACTGAAATTGGAATTAATGTGCGCTGACAGAGATGAGACATTGCTGCGGATGAGGGCTAACGTATGGAGTTATTGCGATGAGGACGACCTTATGGCGGTAATAAATGAGACCCGGGGAATAAAACAAGAGTTTACTGTGTTTCATGCTCGTTCTGCAACTTTGCTTCGGGGTTTTGTTTAAAGTTTACCTTTTGTAGCCGTGTTACTGCCGCTGAAATTACACTTTTATTCAGATATGTCAATTAGACGATTGACTAACTTATTTATTCTATGCAAAAAGTGCAGAACTACGCTCAATGTAGTCGGTATCAATTCAAACCAATTTAATGTTTTTAAGAAAGTGGGAGTGAGTCAGTTGATGTGGTTTGGACATGTTGAGCGAATGTCGAATGAAAGGTTGGTGAAACTAATATATGTGGGTGAACGATTGTATGGGCGTCCGAGGAATAACTGGTTGGGTATGATTGATGGTTTGTTGCGTGAACGAATGATTCCGAGTGTGAAGAATAAACGAGCATGTATGAATGTGGACGAGGCGAAAGTGGTAGAATGTTTGGAGGAGATTGATTGTTGGTTGACTGTGTTTCTGGGTTCGTGCTACCCCACTAAGTGGGACATAGCGTGATGTTATGTATGTATGTGTGCAAGAGTTTTCTTGGAACGGATCGCCGTATACAATATATTTCTGCATATAAAGTGCGTTTACCAGTTGTCGCCAAAAGCAGTCACATGCATAACTGTTAAGTTAATTTGATGGCGGTATTGCACATGCTAATAGTTATTTGTCAAACTAGAAAGGAAAGCGCTTCTTTTTCCCTCTCGAGTTCGAAGTCCAGATTTTTGACGCTCTACTGTAATAAAATTGCATGGTAACGCAGATTTTTATGAATTTCAGAAGAAACAATTGACGATCGTCAAATATAATTTTTAACATTTTAGTTATCTCCTCTCTCTCGAGACCTTTAATTTAATACCAAACTCGATGACATTCTAACAACTAAAAAAAAAAAAACAATTGACAATCATTAGAATTAAGATTAAAAATATTTTTATTCAACTCGTTTCTCCGAGACCTTTAATTTGATACCAAACTCGAAGCTATTCTAACAATTTTCAGAAAAAACAATTGACGATCGCCTGAAATTTATTTTCAATATTTCAGTTGTAACCTCCTGCGCAAGAACTTCAATTTGATACCAAACTCGATAGTATTCTAACAACTTTTAGAAAGAAACAAATGGCGATCGTCCAAATTTAATTTTTGACATTTTAGTTCAACTCTTCTCCCCGAGACATTTAATTTGATACCAAACTCGAAAGGCTTCGGGCAATATTTACCAAATGCAATTTTCCAAAATTTCCAAAATTTTCTAGATTTTTCTAGGCTCCCCATAATATTTTTCAAAAAATCTATTCAATTTGCTAACCTGAAATTTGAAAACCGCAGTCTTCTATCGTTTTTCGTTCATGAGATATATGAATTCAAAAATCGATTAGTATTTTCAAAATTACTCAAATTTGAAAAAAGATGTGCAACTGAAAATCTCAAAAAAAAAAATTTGCTGACAATTCTACAACGGCCTGATGAAAAACTAATAGTGTTCTTCGAGCCAAAATGAAAATAAGAATTAATAAATGATATATAGATAATATTTTGACATATTTCTCAAAATAATAACAAAACTAAAAAATATACGCAATTGCAGATCTCAAATTTGGATTCTACGGAAAATTTTACATCGGTATGAAAAAAATTTCAATTTTCTAGGACTAGAAATAACAATTTATAGGAAATGGAAATTATGCTATTTAATTAATAATTAATTAATTCTAAATAACACGTACAAATCTGTTTGAAACGTGCTATAGCTAGTGGTTTGGCTGAAAATCGGCTAAAATCAAGCAAAAATCTTAAAATATGGAAACCTAACCCCACTTTTAACTTTAAATTAAGTTATTTTTAATTTAGAAACGTTTAAAACGGCCCGGAGGGGTATTTTTAAAGTCTTTGTCACCAAAACTTCCGATACCAACCCCATTTTGACCAAAATTTGTCCTAATAATTGAAATATTTGAGGTAGGATTTTCATTATTTTGTAATTATTATATATTTAGTCATCCAACAGTATAACTTTTGACGTTTATAATTCAAGGGGTTGATATATTACGTTGCAATTATAGGCGAACGTTTTAATCCATTAAAATGCATTGAAATGCATTATAATGCATATGTAACATGTAATTAAATATTTGTAGTGGGTTTAAAATAGTTCTAGTAGAGATATCTTAACGATTTTTTTTAAATCGATGTAGAATTTTCCGTAGAATCGAATTTTGAGATCGACAGTTGCAGATCTCTTCTAGTGTTCTAGATATTGCAAGAAATTGTAGGGGCAGGTAACAGTACATATAGAATACATGGAGTATTCAATTAATAATTTATTTTATATAATACTTGCCGTAGAAAGTTGGAATTTTTTTCCATACTAATGTAAAATTTTCCGTAGAATCGATTTTTGATATCCGCAGTTGCAGATCCACTATAGTTTTCAAGATATTGTAGAAAATTTTAGGAGTAGGTATAACAGTACATATAGAATACATGGCGTATTCAATTAATTATTTATTTTAATTAATACTAGTTGTAGAAAGTGAGATTTTTTTTCCGTACCAATATAAAATTTTCCGTAGAATCGATATATGAGACCCGCAGTTGCAGATCTATTCTAGGTTTCAAGATATTGTACAAAATTTAACGGGCGGGTAATCGTACATATAGATTACATGGAGTATTTAATTAATTATTTATTTTATCCAACACCTCTCAATAAATGCTGTATAACTATGACGATTTTAAACAAGGAAAGTAACAGATTACCCACTAGTGGGTATAATTTTGAGTAATTTTTCATTTATAACAATAATAATAACATATAACACCTTGGTAACTACTTCGATAGACATTTTAATTTAGAAAATTTACCCACACTCGGTAAAATGATAAGTTAAATACTTTTATATGTTCCTTCAAATCTAATTAATTTTTATACAAGAATATTTATTAAACCAACAATTGTTTTCAATGAAAACGAAATCGGATTGGCACTATTCAAATCAATTTTTTTTTTCTTCATTTAAGAGGAACCTGTTTGTTCCAAGAAAATATTTTTATCAGTGTATGTTTAAGTTAAAAAAGATTATAATGTAATAAATGATAGTTCAGAATTATTTTAGTTGTTTTCACAACATATCATACCACCAATGAAGCATATGAAAAAAAATTGTTTTGTATATTTTTTATCTAATAAATATCTAGATAATTGTTACTTATCTTTTATCTATTATCTAGGTAATTTCGCCAATAAATATCTATTATCTTATCTAGATTAATATGAGAATAGTTATCTTTATCTTTATCTAGATAAAAATATTGTTATCTGTTACAACACTGGTCACTAGATACTGGCTAAAATATAAATTTAGCTATTACGATTTACTGGTATCAACTTTTATTTCTCATATGGTGGTCATAGAAAATCGTGAGATTTTCTTTGCTTCACAACGATATAGTGTACTTTCCAAAACAAAATTTTGGAAATTCTACAAAAAATACAAATATATATAAAACTGTTGAAAACGACACACTCAAATAAATAAAATTTAAGCAAACAGACGAACCATAGTAACTGAATCAATATACTTCATAATATCGCACTAATATGCGGCTCTGATTCGTCGAAATTAGTCCATACGCGGCGTATGGAATAATAGTTGTTCCAATACAGTTTTTAGTTGTACAATGTGTAGTTTCCAAAACAGTATTATAGAAATACATCTTAGAATATAAAAATGTCGAAAATTAAATTCAGAGTTTATAGATTTAACAAAAATCATCAAACTCGAATCATAGCAGTTTTAATAAAAATTTTATGTAGGTAGATATTATTCAACATTTGTATATTTTAGATAGGTTCTTTTGAAATTTAAATTTAAAATAATCCAGCGTTTCGACAAATGTAATTTTGAGATTTGTTACGTATTATAACATATGAAAGAATATTGGGCTTCCAAATTATCAAGAGATGGCTTTGGTCACAATTCCCAAAAGGTACATGTCAAATTCATTTTGTATGATATCTTATGATGGCGACTGCTTGCATTAGTATTGGTAGTTTGCTTTTATTGGCAGCAGAACTGTTGCCATGCACACTGCAAATTTGCCTGTTTTTATAGGTTTTTTTTTGGAGACAATTCAATCTTAACCTATAATCTATAAATACAATGAACCTTTCATTTTTACATCTTATTTAAATAATACGGCTTAAGCAAATGTAATACTTACATTGGAATACTCTTAAAATAACTACTATTGTTATTAATTTTTTAAAAATAACAATTACCTAATTTCAAAATACAATGAAATTTATGTACCTTATGGTTAGTTTATCTTTCTACCACTAGTTAGCGTATTTTAATTTTGGAAGCCCAATATTTGTGAGTTTTTTTTTATTAAAAGTAAGAGCGAAGAGGAAATTAATTGGATTATTTTTTGACGTTTCTTTAAACCAATGAAATGCTTTATTGTATATCATGTGTCTACGATTTAACCAATCCTGTCAATATTATACTGCAAATAATGCTCTTGTGATTATTCCCGGCAATATTCTCTGTAGCTTTTTTGTTTCTGTTGACAGATGTCAAATGTCAGATAGTTATCGTCAACACAAGTAGAAATGAGCAAAAAATAAATAGATTTAGTGGCGTGCCTGATGATGAAATCAAAAAATAATCTAATTAAATATAACTCGAGAGTTCGATAAATTAGAAAATAATTCTCCAGTATCTTTCTCAAACTTGTCGCCATTTGGCAATAGCCACGAGAGCCCGTGGCAACAAGTTTTCGAAAGATCTGTCAAATTATTTTCAATTTATTCTCACTCTCTTGTTATATTATTACTGAAAATAGTATAATACTCTAAAGAAGAGTACGTCTGGCCAGTCTAACTATAACAGATGTAGAATTAAACCAGTTAGACAATGAGTAACAGTAGTAAATCTACCGTCCTCCTGCAGCTATTCCCGCTAACTTCAGGTACGAAGAAGCACTAGCTCATGATCTGCATCTGCTACACGTGTAGTTGCCGCCGCCGGCGCTAATAACTCCCGGAACTTCCAGGAGCCCGGCCACCGATTCTCAGATTTATCTTACGTAATTTACACTGCGACCGGAAGCGCAATGAATTAATTGCCAGCGGCGGGGATTTCGACCTGGGTTTTTAATTTGAGCAGTGTCAAACTGCCAACAGGACTCGGGGTCGTAAAACGACGACATTAAAAGGTTTATAGCTGCAGAAGTCAGCAGGAAGTGACGCTGTCAGCAGGAAATGTGAAAGATTTTGTTTTTGTAATTGCGCGAACATGTGCGACGCGCCCAGCAGGTTTTCAGTCATTTGGGTACGGATTCTAAATGGCTCACAGTTAACACTAAAGGACTAATATTGAGATTTGCGAAGTCGAGTATCACATCCAGAAATGTGTAGACGATTAAGTAATGCTTTACATGGAATTCACTTTTATCATTTTCTCATTGACGGCGGAATAGATCGATAATGTATAACTCACGAACGAGGAAAGATAGAGTAACAAATTTTCATAATTATTATAAGTGTAATGAAAACAAAGATGATTTGAATTTTGGTACCCAACAGTTTTAAAACCGGAAATGGAACTTTACTTGACGCAGAAAACAATAAATTCAATTTATTTCAAATAAGAAATTAGCTACAAAAAAGATTTGAATAAAAGATGTTAATAATATTATTCGAAATAATAGTGTAGTGTAGTATTTTTTTTGTGTCTTCATTTGGTTTTGAGAAAAACTAATTAAAAGTATTATATTTTATAAGATTATGACAAATTTACATAATTAAAATAACAAATTATTCAAAATTTAAAAAAAAGGTAAACACAAGTAAAAAATATATCCAGCTGAGAATTCTCGGTCTTATATTCATTGTACCCACTTTTACCAGCATTCGTGTATAAAATGAATACCTACCGTTACCGTTACAGGGATTTCCCTAGAAATATTAGAGTTTATTGGGTGGTGTATTAGCTTATTGTATTGTTTATTACTTTTTCCATTGCATTCTTCTATTTATTGAGGCCTCCTCCAATATTTGGGAATTATCAATGTGCATTACCAAAAATTTCAGATCACTAGAAAAGGTCTGGTTTAACTTTCTGTTTGTTATTTCTATTAAATAGGGCTCTTGGAAAAGAGATATTTGGAGGCTAAAAATGTCAAAAAAAAAAAAAAAAAAAAATAATGAGAATATTCCAAATTATTAATATATAGATAGCTGGAACATGCATTAACATAATGTGGAATATCTACAAATCTAAAGGTAAGTGTGTCGCAATCCAAATGAAAATCCGCGCGAAAATTTGAATGTGTTGAACAAATTAATCTTAACTTTTGTTTAATTTACATTAATTGCATTTAATGATCAAAATCATTACTTTTTGAAGTTATTATTGAATCCAATGGACAATTAATTTAGTTTCTTTGAGTATTCTTATATCCAAGGTTTAACGTTTGACGAAATTATCGTTTGAAAATACGATGTTGCTACATTTAGCATCGTCAAAAGACATTTATAAATTGTGATACCTATCTTAAGAAAATTCATGCGATTTTCGTGTAAAATGTAAATTTTACTTTTATTTACATTGTATTCTTTAGTAACTGGTAGATGATTAAATAATTATTTTACACTTAAAAATATCAAAATATTGCTGTTCTTGTAATTTCAGTAATATATCATATTTCAGTAAGTGATAACGTGTATTGCCTGAGTACCCAAAACGACTGTTAAAATAAACCTTTCTTGTAGTTAACACTTTGAGGAAAGATGAAAGTTTCATAATTAAAAGTAATATTTTGACACTCACAACATATATATCATTTATCTGTCAGGTTTTGAAAGCATGCATACTACCACTAGAAAAAGAAAAGCGCCACAAACAGTGCACTAATAGATCTTCTTAACGACGTGATTACAATGCGTTTATAGTCTTTTCTAGTTTGCACATCGCAATGGATTTTATTATGATTCCAATAATTTCTAAAACGGTTTATTAAATGCAACGTATTAAACATAGCTGAAAGCAAAGTAAGGCAATAAATCTGCAATATTAATTAAAATACAGTTATTACTTTTCGCTAATAGTTGTAGAATGTAGAGCAAAGGATAAAATAGAAGCTGACCGTACATTAAATGTATTAAACAAACCGCGACTATAAATTACGTGCAAATAATTGCAGTAAAATATAATTAAAAACATTGTCGAGTGCAGCAGATAATAGTTCGTTTCCGCAGAAGAATAAATCGTAAATCGCACACGTGAACCGGCTGAGATACAACGGTAACACATACTCCCCCAAGCTGCCCGCATGAATTGCTGTATTGCGTGTCCTGATTTATTAGGATCGCAATTTGATTAATCGAGTTCAGTTGCATTCGATGCCTTTTCTTAATTTCCTTTCTGCCAACGCTTTAATGGCGCCGCTGTTAAACACGTCCTGCGTCTGAACCCGCCCGTCGAGGAGAGGTATTCAATCTGCGCGTGACGCCCCCGATACTGAAACTACACTGATATTACTGAATCATGGCTGGGCCATTTCCTATTCAATGGTGATTTGTTACAAATGAAATGAAATAAATAAGTAGAGGCTCTGCCATGGATACACGCATGCAACTACCCCTGTACAAAATCTGGTGTTGTTGCGATTTTCTTGTTCTTGTTATTATTATTATTTATATACAGGGTGGTCCATCGGTCTGTATTTTTTATTTTATGCGATTATTATAATTATTACTAAAATTTTTTTCAGACAAAGTTTATTTTACATTAAAATGCCCATATAAATGCAGTTTAAAGACCTTATGTTCCTCTTTAAATAAGTTCTTATTCTCTACAGTCCTAAAATGATCAGTACAAAAACTATTCATATTTTTATGATTCAATAATCGCACAGAAAATGTGCCATAAAATTGTGTGTGAATGTTTAAACAATAAGATTAGTTGCTGTGAGATATTTAATAATTATTATTTACTATTATCAATTAGTGTAACACCTTTTTTTTGTTATATTTTGTTTAGTTTGTTGCACTAATGTTTATTTCGAACATTTTTTATAAATTTATTTATTGATTTTAATTTCATGGCATACTTTCTGTGTGTGATTCTTCATTAATAAAAACGTGAATAGTTTCTGTACTGATCATTTTACGACTGTAATGAATAAGAACTATTTTAAAGAGAAATAAAAGGTCTTTCAAATTTTTCCAAAATATATAGAATGTTCCATTTAAAAATATAAATCAGCAAAACTTTAAACTGTCAACTTTTTGTAAGAAGCTGTGAATGACTTCAAAAACTTGCAGGAATTTTTTGTGCAGTACTTTTAACTTGTCATCTAAATTTGAAGCAATTCTCATTATTTTCGAAATAAGATTAGAACATCCTTAAGTGGTTACTAATTGAGTTACCGAATGTACCAAGTTTTTCTCCATTTCACGTACATCAAATACTTCAAAAGATTTCGAAACATTTAAAAATGAATTTGAATTTATGTGAAATATTGAGTTGAAAAAAGGTTCTTCAAAAATATTTTATTTAAATATAACGTTTCGAATTATTTTACAGAATTCTTCAGCAGGAAATCAATTTGAATAATTCGAAACATTATATTTAAACAAAATCTTTAACTTAATACAAAAGTCTTTTATAATGTAAAATATTGTTAAACGTTACATTATGAATCATAAATCTGATTATTTTAAGTATTTCATTTCATTTTAACATTTCAGATCTACGTTATCAGACAATTTGGCGAGTAACTATTAAAATGTGAAAATAATTTTGTATGATTTTCGATCTCCCAGCTCAAAGAGATAAATTTGCCGGTACGGTCCTGGCCGCTGTTATAGCAAGGTAAACATGAAGGTTTATTGGTTCTTAGATCACCGGTCTCAAATTTTGTTTTTCCGGGAGATTAAATTTTCTTTTAATCTCGCGAATTCTTTTTTTGCGGCTGTGAAAACAGCCTCGCATCGAGCGGCGTATGTTTGATAATAGACAGCAGTCTCTGTTTTTTTTTGTTTTGCCATTTATTAGCCCGATAAACGTGAAGGCGGAGAAATTAAAAACAAAAATGAACACGACGATATTGATATCCTGTCGATAGAAACTCCGAATCGAAGTTATTGAAGTATATAATATCGAGTTGGCTAAAAGTTATCGTTGTTGACTATTTTTATTTTCAATTTGGCAGTTTCCAACTACCATTTGCTGCAACAGAACTTTTCAATAAATTAAGTTATATTTTAGAGAGTCCGACAGCTTTTTCACAGACATTTATTATTGAGCTTTGCGCGGAATATAATGCTAGCTAAGTATTTTTTCGCGCTGCCGGTTATGTAACTATAACTATTGATTCGTAACATTTATTATTTGGTTGCCACTGTCAACGGAGTGTTATGGAAAATAACAGTTCTATTATTAGGGTAATAATGAAAATCATAATTTCATGTACACGAAAAGCGATCCATAGGCATTTAACATGGAAAAAAAGTTTTTATAATAATTTTAATAATGAAAACCCTTGGTAAGTTTCACAAAAAAAATTATTTATTTATAGTTTTACACGACGCAAAACTATAAATAAATATTTTTTTTTGTGAAGCTTATCAAGGATTTTTTATTATTAAAATTGTTTAAAATGTTCTACCAAGTGCCAACCACACAAACAAATATTATTAACAGTTTTTATGTTATAAATAAAGGGTTCATATAAATGTATTAAGGCTATAACTGCAATAATTGAAAAGCCGACAGTACATTATTATTATTATTATTATGCTATGTATAAGAAAATAGTTGAAGGGTGAACAATGGGGTCATACATTTAAAAAAAAAAGTTCTGTTTTTTACAAATTATAAAAATTTCAGTTTCATTTCAGTCACATATTATTCAATATTTCTTATATTTTTTAACTTTTCATTCATACTTTATAAACGTTCGCGGTTACAAAATCGTGACGTCATCTTGTAATAGAATGTACAGTATGGCAAGGAAAAGAGGTGTTGATAATAAATAATAATTTGCTTTTCAGGGTTGTAATAATTACTTAGTATTATTAAAATTAACATTCCGATAAATTAAATTAGGTATTCGTTAATTAAAACGTTTTTAGACAAAGAGTTTAGGACGTGTTAATAAAAATGCTTTGATGTACTATACCTCATCGTTTGTCGTGTCGATAATGTCGGTAGTCTCACTCTGATACCTATCATGTCAATTCATATGTTGCAGCTTACAACGATTTTCAAGTTAAACGAATGTTTATTATATTTTTTATATTATTTTACCCAGGTAATGTAAATAAACTATGTAAATGAAACTCTTGAATAGCATTCAAATATTTTATTAAAATATTACCTCGACTGGTTTCGACGCCACATACGTCTTTTTCAGGGGGTGATATTAATGAAAACTAATGCAAAACATTTTAAAAGTGTAATAAATAAATATGAACAACACACATAGATAAATGTCTTCGTGAAAGTTTAAAACAATAAAAACATAATAAATAATTAAAATATAGTCAGCCTTCGGCTTCGTGAGCTAATTTTATCGAGTGGGTAATTTCACTTTGCTCACGTGTGAAGTATAACGTTTTATCCAACACCTCTTAATAAATAAAATTTATTAGAGAAATATTATTTAACAGTGTATATGCTTTAAATTTTTAAATTAAAATGTCAATCGAAGTAGTTACCAAGGTGTTGTGTGTTATTATTATTGTTATAAATAAAAAAATACTCACTAGTTACTTTCCTCAAAATTATACCCACTAGTGTGTAATCTGTTACTTTCCTTGTTGGATATAATAATCATAAATAAACTATAATTGTAAATAACTCTCAGTAAATAACAATAACAGATGACAGTCAAGCTGACAGTAGGTGTAGTTCCTCGCTCTCCGCTAGAGCGTGTTTTGTAGAATTACAAGATGACGAAGGTGCTAACATCATAAGCGAAAAATTTGAAATGGGATGCCAATTTCAAAAAAACGTATCATAATAAATAAATGCCTTTTAATATTAAAATTAGTAACTATATTCATAATTTTACTAAATCTTACAGCAAAAAAATTACCCCATTTGTAGGTATTGAATTTTTTACGAAAATTCTAGGTATTGAAATAATTAATAAAGTTGTAAAAGCTCCGGCGCGCATCGGATGAAATTGTTTGTGCGAAAGCTCCAAAGCCCCCTTTGTTTCGCGTATCTGATTTCTCGTGAATGCACAAAGAGTCGCTTGGAACATCTGCTTAATTAATAAATTACCAATTTTTGATTTATTACTGCGCTGTCAATTCCCCAGGCATTATTCGCTCCTAATGAAAATTATTATTTCAGGTTCATTTTTAGCATTTTGGTCAGGAAATAAGGATATAATTAATTACGAATTAATATCATTTTCACTTAGGAAAGATTTAAATATCATTACGGTGTTGATTTGAATGGGGGTTAATATTGTAATTTGCATATTTGACGATTTTAAAATGTAATTGTTTAAAAAGAATAATTTATCGCGAATAGAGTAAACCGTAACGTTTCTCTCGAGCAAATCGTTTCGTTTTCACGGGTAATTACACCAGTGGTTTTGTAGCGGGGGGAGCGGGGGCTGCTACCCCCTCGTGCACACGAAACATCCGCCGAGGAAATTACCCCCTCCACTCGGGAGACACCACAGGAAGGAATATATTAATATTGGAGGCGGCGGTGGTGAAATGCTCGCTCGGCCTGTTCTGTAATCAATCTTTGTAATAATTAGAATGTTACCTACTAGGTTAGTCACTGCTATACACTATAGAGAACCTAGAGCTGTGAGCCAGGGATCTAGTGATAGTGGAGCTGTTATGTTGCCAGCACTGGCTTCATTTGCAGGGACGGTTCCGCCCCAACGCTCGTGTGCTCACACAGAAAATTACAAATAAAATGCCCAGGTGTAAACTTTCTGCAAGGGGTGTAAAATACCTTACGTCAGAAAAATTTTTACTTTCTCATACGAGTACAAAGTATAACTCTTCGGAAAATATAAAAAATCGTCATATCTCGAAAAATATTAGAGATCTGACGATGCGCTCTGCTGAAATAGATTTCCTGTCGTGAATATTATAAAGAAATGTGATAAAAAAAATTACAATATTAAGTCATATTTGGAGAAATTTTCGTATTTTGAAAAATATTACAAATCGCCATATTTCGATAAATATAAGACATATTACGATGCGTACTACAGCAATGAGTATATTCATGTTAAAATTATACTTTAAGTTTGGAGGAGTATTTAATTTATTTTCTAGTAAACAATTTATTTGTATAAGAAAGTAGTGTGGTGCCCACACCAGATTTTTTTCTTTAATATCTGTACAATGTCGTTATAGCTGTGTACCCAGCACATAACCTCCCGCCCAATACTACTCTTGAACAATACGAAATAGTATTTGATGATACTGAAACATATCTTCTGATTTATTTATTTTCTATTTATATTTGAGAAATTTAATTTTATTCCGTATTTTTATTAAATTTTTTGACATATATTTCACTAATAAAATAGCTTCACAATCAAAATGACATATCAAATTTCGTAAAAAATTTAAAATTTTTAAGTATTTCCATGGTGTACAAGGAGTGCAAAATTTATTAAATCTAATTATCTCTAAATGAAAATAAAATGAAAATGAATAAAGTTAGTGTAATCAAAACACATATATTATTAAATATTAATTTAATGTATATTTTTAATTCGTATCGCCAGTAAATTAGGTTCAATGCGTCTTTTGAATGGTTGCTATGCTTTTATTGAGAGGTTTCTATGTATTTTTCTAGCAATTTGGAAAGTCAATTATTTGACTATCACTTTGAAACCGATCGGATAGTTACTACTTTCCAACTTGTGAAATCAGTGCATATTTGATTACTGTTTGTGAATAATATAGGTTTATCTGTGGAAAAAAAATTTCTGTAGCTTTTTCTGCCTAGTTTAGGTGGATTACAATCCAGTGATACACTTTCATAATCACTGATTTCGATCTTGGCTAATTTTGACTTTTAAATAATCAAAAGATTGAAACTTTATTGTCAAACATAAATGTTACTGCGAAATTATTTACAAAACAAATATTAAATTCACGACTTATTAAACAAAAATATTTCGCTCGAAAAATTAAAAACTTTGCGTCTTGGTTTAGTTATCTTAGGCATCCAATAAAAGTGTGATTTTACACACTGTAAACTGTCAAAAAATCACACTTTTAATGTCAATCGGCAATGTATATATCGTGTGTCCCACGTAAATGTTGGCATAGGCAGTTAACAAATAAAATCAGTTTTTTGTAAATAAAAAGTTTCCGGCAAAAAATTATTCATCCAAATTTTATATTAGAATACTGCCAATATCCCTACATCTTATTTAATTCCGATTAATTTATTTTGATTTAATGAAATTAATAATAATAATTCATAATTTTCCGCCTACTCTTTTTATTGCTACTGACGTGCTTGCAATTTGTTTTAAATATTTTAATCTGTCACTGTAATTTCTAATATTTAAATTAGCTTCAAGCCATTTACCTATAAATGATTATATAAATAGCGTTGTAATATATTTATTTTATTAAAGTAAATAAGATTAGAACAGAAACAGGTAAAGAGAATGATATATTTATTAATATTTTAATGATTCATAAACTGTTTATGAGGTAAAATAAAATCAATTTGAGATGTAATCTAAAATTTACATCAAATATTTGTTTATTCATCCGGAAAATAAACTATGATATTTGATAAGATTTGCTTGAAACTTGAAAACAAATATTGAAACTTATTAATAAATCCTTCAGCTTTCTGATCATTGATCTCGTACATTTATCGAAAGTTAAAACCAGTAACAAGTAATAGAAGTATAATCCCTAGTGATTTACTGGGAATTATGCGTGGAAACACTGAAGTATTCATTGTATTAATTCCGATGATTGTTTGTGATTTAATCTCTGGTTTACGTTGATGAGAACAAGCCAGGTGGACCAGCGCAAATGTAATTTGCATTTCATGAAAACTGGGATTGTTACTAAAGAACTCTATCAAATATTATCATAGGTAATAATCGACAATAAAGAATTTGTCAGTAAAATTTGTAATAGATGATGCGTTGAAACGGATAACAACAAAATGACATAATTAGATCCCGACAACGTTGCTGAGGAATTTTATCAAAGAAATTTATAATTTGAGTTTTATTCGGTTGAATATTTCCCTCGAAAAATTTCAACCAATCACGTTACAGTATTTTCTGAATTTCAACCAATGGCAATCGAATATCAGTGAATATTGTGCATATCGAGTATTTGCACAAGTGCGATACCCGAATATTTATAATTATTGTAAACACAATGAGGAATAGTTTAATTTCTTCGTTTTCAAATGACAAAAGGGATATCTTCAATTTTTCAGTCAATTTCTTCAAAAGAATTACTTTCAAAAGCTGATGACTTATTTAGAACTTAATTTGACAAATGACATTTATCAAAGTCTGATGTTTATGTGACAGATTAAAATAAATATATGTTCAATAATTTCAAATAATGACTGAAAATTTTCTCCAGAAATATTCGTTTAATATATCCCTCGTGCATGGCAAATATTCAGGTATTTGCCTTGCATTTGGAATATATCAACTGATTATTCAACGTCATTGTAAATAACCCAATAACAGGCTTACACGTCATCTATTTTGACCAATCAAAGCAATATATCAGCGAATATACGGATCCCAGCCGTATATCCCGTTACCATGACAATTTTGTAAATAAATAATTATTTTTACTTAAACGTCAGTGTGAGTTTTCGCAAAATGTGTGATAATTTACGATTTGGAAGCGGTTCCAGTAATAACTTAATGAAAATAATGTATCTTATTGAATAATCTATCCAAATACCATTCGAGATAAATATTTTTTTAAGAATAAAAATATGAGAAATTTGCTGACGTATCTCATATTTTTTTATGTTTTATTTGTGACATTTTTTCTGTTTCTATAGAATTTAAACATCCAATTGCATTATTTGTATGCATTTTTAACATTATGACATAACTTTTTCTACTAGCCTTGAAGAAGACACAAGTGGTGTTGAAAAGTCAGCGCTGAAGAAAATAATAGTATATTGTTCAACGAGCATGGAATGGTATTCATTTCCTACGAGTATGAAAGTTTGTAGCATGAGCCGAAGGCGAATGCTGCAAATCATACGAGTATGAAATGGAAATTCCATGCTAGTTGTACAATATACTTTTTCTACGACCACGATATTATTTCAAAATTGATTTAATTTTAATAATAAATTTGTCCCGCTTTCACTATTCCAATATTTGACAATTCTAAATAAGTATCCTAGCAATGGCACCTGTACTGAAATGAATTGATCTGTATTGAAATACTCACAAAACAAATTCATTTCGCACGATGCTTGCAATGTACCTTATATCCCTAGTAACAATAAACATACAATGAGCAGATTTCTCAGTGGTCGTAGAGCAAAATCTTTTGACTGTATCCCCGATCATAATTTTTGTCGGTTAGACAAATTATTCTGACTCTAATTATGTAATTATTGCAAGTAGTGTGTAAGAGATGAATTTATACAGTACGGCCCTGTACGGTTCATACATCGCGGTGGCGGCAGCGTCGGCGGCATTTCGCTGCTGGATAACTTGGAAATTAACTGGGGGAAACACGGTTGGTAGAGGCGGCAGAGTTGGAAACTCGGCGGCGGCGGTGACCGCACCCCCTCGCTGCTGCCGCGGCCCCCCCCGCCCCCAACACAAGCCGCCGGCTGCCGTTTATGGCCGCCAACACTCCAAGTCATTTTCATGAATCAACGTGCGAATATCCACACAGCCCGCCGCCTCCCTTCCCGCCCCCGCCGCCCCTAACAGAACACAGCGCTAGCATCCATTCGCCACTATTAGTTTTATTTATTAATCAAGCGGTTAACAGACACCAACACATCAATGCGCGCGTTCAGCCGAACCTAGTGGCTAGTGATAGATTCTAGCAGATGAAAAGTAGTAGGAATTTTGATGGTACTGTCATCTTGTGTCAGTCAAGTTAGGTGGAATTAACCTCAAATTCTGATAATAGACACATCCAAAACAGTATTTAAAAATTAGTAAGTAATAGATGTCAAATACTTCATATATTTCACTACATTTTAAGTTATTTTTATAGTTTTTGACAGTTCTAGAAGGTTCGCTAGCTCATCTAGGGCAAATTTATTTTTCGCGCCGCCGTCCGTCATTGACACAATTACATATCTCTAAAGCGGTCGGAAATAATGTTGCTAAAATTGCTAACTTTTTATGGTTATATGTTGGCATCACTTCACTAATTTTAGCTAACTTCTGATGCTAGAAATGTCAAAGTATTACATTGACATAAAAATATTATGGCAATATATCTGCAATTGAGTATTTGCAATACAAGAAAACAGAATATTTATGGATTTTAAACATATTAGTAAGTACTTATAATTGAATTTGCAGTGTAAAATCCAAATAAAAATATGTAGATATTTTTGGTTATGATATTGGAAAATAAATATAATTGACATTCAAATATTGTGAAGTTAGCAACATAAAAATTTCCCTGTCATTAAGAAAATGAGTAATACCTGTATTGTAAGTTACCCATTAATAACAAAATTTAAAAAAAGTAAGTGGAACATTTATTGTACAATTGGTTTCCAAGGTTACATCATTTACTTACCGTCCACGGTGGATGGTAAGTGAAACTTACCGTTCATGGTGGACGGTAAGTAAATATATATCATTCAAATTTTATTTTTAAACTCAATCTGACAGCTGTTAATTTTGATACCTATTTTTCTTTTTCTTATATTTACGCAGGTATTGCAAAAAATATCTTACTAACCTCGAACTGTAAGTGATTTTTTAGGTCTCGAATGTTTAGGAAATCTCGACCCTACGGGTCTCGACATTCCAAACTACATTCTCGACCTAAAAACTATCACTTACAGTTCACGGTACGTAATATACTATTATTTCTTAAATTTACATAAATGTTGGTGCGAAAAATCTTGTGTATCCCTCGGTTGGAAACTATTTTGCGAGTGCTCGTATTTGTAGGACTCGCCTACGGCTCGTCCATTCAAAATAAACTCGCACTCTCAAAATAGCAGTTTCCAACCTTGTGATACAAATAGCTATTCTAGCTGCTGAAATCTAGCGGTTACTTAGCAATACGTTCAGCAGGTTAGCGATCTAGCTGCTAGGTTCGGCTGAACGCGTCCATTCACTAGGTATCCCATTTGAAGAACTATACCACTAGGTTTTTGTTCACTCTAAAAGTAGCTTGTTTAAATATTAGATGATAAACGAAGTGGATGTTAATGAGCAAACACGATATCACAAAGAACGTCCCGAACGTGTGATTCCGTCCATGCTGATCCCGCTGATGTAATATTCATGGGCTAGATTACCGTTTAGTAATTGGTTTCATCTCCAAGTAAATATTGAACTTTGCGAATTTAATCAGTTGAAATTGAATAATTGAGATCGATTTGCTTTCACAAATAGCGGGTGGCGCAACGTATGAAAATATCTTGGAGATGTTGCGCGTAAACACTTCGCCGGCACACAAATTAGAGAGAGGTCAGGGGTCGGCAAACAGAGAGAAGGGTTAACCTGCCGCCCCTGCCTCGCCCGCAAACTTTGTTTCGTTTGCAACTTTGTTGAGATTTACGATTCACCGCAGATTAATTGCCGAAGATCTTTATCTTCCACTTTCAAAATTGTTTCATCTACTACCCCTACACAACGTTCAAGAAACATGTTTATGAAGACGTGCACATAGTCTATTTAGTGTTTCACAAATATCAACATATAAATCTTTAAATGGATCAACTTATTTTATATAAATTTTTTTATAAACTTGATCCAGACATAAGAAATTTAGATTTAAAAACATTTAAAAAAGTTTTAAAGGAGAAACTATGTCTTAAGGCTTACTATAAATTGGAGGACTTTCTGAATGATTCTAATTTTTTAAATGTTATCATATGTATTAATTTTTATTTTTAAAGTATGATGAATGTAAATAACTCTGTATTTAGTGTATTTTATTATCTGCACTGTATTGTAATTCTTATGTTCCTGACTTTGCATAAACATGTATAATGTGATATGCTCAATAAATTTATTATTATTTATTATTATACTTTTGATCTTGTCTTGAAATCAAGATGTGACGTTTTAAACGTTTAACCCTACCGTACAGCACAAGTTGCACGGTTAGTTTATTTTTTGACACTTTCAATATATTTTGCACTTACTCTGAGGATTTCCTCTTTAAACAAAGTAATTTGAAGATCTTACAAAATAATCCAGTTGGTTATAACCTATGGATCATTATCGATCATAGGAAGGATATTTGATTGAAATCTTTCGATGATTTCGGGAGGTACTGGCTGACCCCCATAGTTTGATGCCCTGGGTTGAAACTGACTTTATTATTGTTTTATATGCAGCAATTTGTTGTGAGTGGAGAGGATGGATTTTCTACTTATGAGCCATTGCAGTTTTTTATCTTCAAATTCAGCTACTTCTGTTTGATCCATATATATTTACGCTAAGCCTGACGTCTGTTTAGGTACATAATACTTATTTACTTTACAAGTGGGCAAAGTAAGGAAATACCCACGAGAGAAATTTTAGCACACGAAGCCGAAGGGTAATTCCACTTTGCCCTCGTGTGAAGTATAACGTTTTATCCAACACCTCTTAATAAATGAAAAATTGATTAAAGAAATGTTATTTGACAGTAAAATGTCAATTGAAGTAGGTACCAAGGTGTTATGTGTTATTATTATTGTTATAAATAAAAAAATACTCACTAGTGATTTTTCTCAAAATTGTACCCACTAGTGGGTAATCTATTACTTTCCTTGTTTAAAATCGCCATAAATATAGAGCATTTATTGAGAGGTGTTGGATAAAATAAAATTCTTCATCAATTTACCGAAATCCTTTACAAAATAATCATATTGACATTTAATAATTCATCAATAAAGTTATTCATTTGTTTTTTTCTTAAAATGTAGTTTTGTAATGTGCGGGTACTGAACTCATTGAAATAAAAATAAAATCCGCTATTGAAAAATATATATGTTGTTGTATCATGTATATTGACAACCACTGGTTTTTTAATAGACTTACAAAAGGATATTTCTCGGACTATTTCCCTATATATTTGACATTTCGTAAAACAGATTTAGATTTCTTTATTACATTGTTGCATTATTTCCTGTGAAAATTTCGTAGACTATTTCCCTCATAAAATTTAAGCCAATCAGAATTCTGACAGTTTTGAATGTCGTCCAATCAACGTAGAATTACACGATAATTTTGCAATAGTGCAAATTATCGATAATTCGCACTAGTGCACATTACCAAGGTGATTCTGACTTGCTGTCAAATGAAGTTTTTAAATGTTGCTTTATTTTTTATGAGAGAAACGGCATTTGACTAAATTTTAACCGCGAAATAGTCCTTTGAATATCCCTCGTGCGTGTAATTGTCGATAATTTAACCAACTTCGTAACTCTTATAGTTCTCGAGATAGCAATGGGGGCACACTCAAGTTGAACATCTTGTGTACTATAATTGGACACGGCAGAAAGAACGAAATTAATTATTTTTTTCTGAAACCGGACCTTGGTAATGGGTAAAAGGCGTGAAAATATATTTATTCTATATTCTGTGGTAAAATATGTTGCCGATGGTGAAAGGAAGGGGCTTCGGCGAATCGGGGTAAAATTTATTTTGTTTACCCAAACAAAGGGGTAGTTCAAGGCTACCACAACAAGAAGTCAACTAAATTCAGTTCAATAAATCAAAGTTTGTTCCGCACCGTTCCGCACATGGGATATTAACCTTCATCTAGTTTTTGCTTTCCAATAATCCATCCCGCTGTGAGTGCCCCATCATGCATAAAGCTAGTCGGGGGTATTTTTGTAGCGACACAGCGCTAAAACGTCAAAAAACAAAACAGCAGCTTACTGTTTCATATTTCATCGTGCGAGTGCGAATACGCTTCGGTTACGGGTCCGCTTAAACTATTAGCTTGTTTAGTGATTTTAATTATTCATGTTGGTAATTGTTCTCGGGAATTAGTTGCTCTTTCGTGTTTATTTTATATGAAGAGTTTGTGAAGTAACGCTTTAGTTTTAATGATCTTGTGTAATGGAGATAAATACAGATGTTTATAAATTCTGAATGGAAGATGGAAGTTTTCGTGTGCAGGGAAAGTTTTGGGCGGTGTGTGTTGTGTACACTTGGCAGTGGGTGCTGTGTGGTCGCATTAGCGACGGGGCAGAGCTCCCCGCGGCTCCAAGGTGACAAACTAAGTGTTTCTCGCTCTGGAATTACTTTGTTTTCGCTAAATTTTTTATGAGCTGTACTTTAAATTAACAAGAAATTTTGTCAACAACAGTACGACCTGCATCAAAGATTCTACTGCTGCTATTAAACATAAAGAAATATTGGATAAATATTAATATGACATAAAGCATGTGCCAATTATCCGAGTATCCGGAAATATCCAAGATATCCGGATATCCGGATCTCAGATCCGAACATTTGCGTATGCGGATAATTGTAAGATCCGGATCTAGATTGTGCATGTAAGATTTTCGAAAACTCCTTTTATACAAATAATAATATTAAAAGCTTCAAGTGTTTTTGCAAATTATTACGTTAAAATTACGCGATTCAAAAATTTGATTAAAAACAAATAAAAGTAAATTAAAAAAATTATCATCACGCCTTTTACCCATTATGGGTGTGGCACTCTGCTTACGCAGATCTCGGTAAGTGATATATTTTTTCGTATGAAATGCGGTTACCAGCCGTCAAGTCATAGCCCCAAAAATATTAGTGAAGGGGGAACCACAGGGGTAAATTTAAATTGGCAACTGTCAGCAGTGGGATTCGAATTGAAGATCTCACGATCCACAGTCCGACACGTTACCACGGAGCTATTTACCCCATTTTACTTGTTAAAAACGATTTAAAAAATTTTTGATGACCTTAATTTGTAATTAATAAAGAAAAATATTTACTTCGAATGGTATTTGAGTAAATTATTCAACACTGTTTTCATTAATTTTATTAATGGAACAATTATAAATTACATGGGAATTTTTAGATTTTTTCGTATTCTATAAAAATTGGTATTTCTATCAACTGAAGTAGCAAAATTTTTGTCGTTTCGAAATATCATTTAGTTTTTGAGTTTCAATAAAAAATGTATACCTAAATGGCACGACGCATTTAATATTTTCATTTTATAATTTGCTGGAGATCGATTGCAAACCATATATAAAAATCAAGTAAATTTATTTTTGTTACAAAAATAACATCGTTTTTCCAATCCTAAAGTACAACAAATAAATAAACATTATGCCGAAACATTTCTGTTTTTCCAATTATCTTCTTTGTATTATTGAATTACTTGGAAGGACATTTGTATGTTGTGTTCTTCCTTTGAACTCAAGCATCTGTCTTTGAAACATGGTCTTTAATTTTATTTATATATTTTTGGTAGCTTCTACAAGCAAGTAATTCCTAATGAGCTCTGTGACCGTAGTCGATTTTAAAGAAACAAATTATACAATAAAATACAAAAGTTGTTCAGAATTTAAAAATGCATGCAATAAGGCGCGTTTGGTTATCTATACAAGAGTATTTCACGATATTTCATTCAAACCAATATTTATTAGGAAAATTGTAACACAGCCATGGAAAATCAAACAAAACTAAAAATATTTGACATTTCCGAAAACAAATTTAGTTTTATTTCTTACATTGTTGCATTATTTCCTGTGGAAATTTCGCAGAACCTTGCAATGATAGAAAGGCGTATTTTAGAGTTCACATCATTCCATTTATTTCTGTTAAAAAAATAAATAAATCTTAACCTGGTCTGGAAATGTAAAATATTTTCGTGTTTGATTTTTTTTTCTAATAAATATTAATTTGATCGATATATCGTCAAAT
Organism: Poecilus cupreus; assembly: GCA_963942605.1. Taxonomy (NCBI): domain Eukaryota; kingdom Metazoa; phylum Arthropoda; class Insecta; order Coleoptera; family Carabidae; genus Poecilus; species Poecilus cupreus. The sequence continues at coordinate 13,088,402 of OZ012727.1, forward strand.
AATAATATTTATGTAACAAAATGGGACTTTAAATTCTGAAGAACTTTTGTAAATAAAATATTATCCGTATTTTATGAATATTAAACGTAGATACATGTTGTATTTTCCAAAGAGTTGCAGTCTTGGTTTTAAGATATCTTAAGTTATAGAAATCAAAAGTTATAGACTTGCGTTCAGATGATCAATTTATGAAAATCTATTAGCCTTTGACTTATCTATAGATTTCGCTTAAGCTATAGATCTTAAAAGTTATAGATTTTTCAGAATCCCACTATAAGTCACAGATCACACCAGTTATTATTTTCAGCTGTGAGCAAGGCTTGAACCCGCGAACTTACATTCGTAACAGAATTATTTTACTCACAGTACCAGCACTGATATGAACTTAAATATTACCAAAAAAAAAATTGTAATTCTACAAGGAAAATAGTCTGTTAAAAGCAAGAATATTTACTGTATAAAAAATAAAGCAACCCCTCGAAAAATGAAGCAGCCGCAGCGAAATAAGAGAGGCTTAAACCCAACAAAGAGTCAGTGGGTTTTTGTCGACACAGAAAGCGACTTTACCCACCGTTCTTGAGATCGTTACGTACATCCTGCCGCGGCGCCAGGGCCGTACCCGGGAGCTATTCCGCACACACGTACACACGACACGTGCGCTGTAATATACACCTGGAGCCAGAGAGAGATGTTCCGGGCCGGCGCGGCGCCCGCGCTCCGGACGACTCCGGGGGAAATTTCATTCCAGCCCAATGTGTGTCTTCATTCTAATTGAATTTTTTATTGCTGAATTTGGTGGTTTTTGGTGGACGATAAAGATTTTGGGTTTGTGACATGCTTTCTAATATAGGACGCTCTCTATATTTATTGTAGTCATTATTTAAGGGGAAAATACTTCACTTATAGTATTTTCTACATCTTATATTTAAAGCATTATTCTGTAAAATAATTTAGAAATATTGGTAGCGCAATAATATATTAAAAAGCAAGTTTTATAAGACAACCTATTAACAGGCCCTGTGAAATATGTTTTTTTTATCTATTTATAATTTTATAATTATTTTTTTAGATTTTTAAGAATGTGACTTGTAATGAGTAGATATTCAATGAGCATGTAATGTATGCTATTACTCATGAGTATGAAGTTTGCATCTCGAGCGAATGCGTTGTCAAATATTTGTTTTGAAATTATAAGATAAGTAGAATTTTTGTTTTGACAAATACAAATAACTGTTTATCAACATAGACAAATTGTAGCTAACATCGCTAGGCTACGTACTGTTGTAACAAAATTTTGAACTAAATTGACATTTAACTGAAAACCTTAAAACCAATTATTCTGCTACAGTTTAAGCTTAAAAAGAAAATAAAAAAATGAAAAATGATAAAATTAGTGTCTTTGACTTTTTATGTGGATAAAATTACTTAAAAGTAATTTAGATTTTTCTTCTTTTGACAGCTAAGATTTGAATTTGATATAACGAATTAATAATGTTAATTCATCGAACTGTCAATATTATTTCATTAGCAACAGTAACAAATGTCATCAGGGTCGCCTTTAGGCATGGGCCCCAAAAAGTTTGTATGATTAAAAACTTTGTCAAAAAAAAACAGGTGAAATTTTTGTTTTTGATTAAACAGTAAAACAAAAGTAGTGAATATTTTCTGCAAGGTTCTTGGCTTGCGAAAGGCCCGAAGAAAACCTGTTTGATAATCTGTATGATAAAGGTAATAAAACATGAAATATATGTTTTTGTTGAAAAAAATTTCCGGGGTGGGGGGGGGGGCACATACGAATGGCCCAGGGCCCCGAAAATCTTACAGACGGCCCTGAATGTCATTAATTGATAAACAACGATTGAATTATGGGTATATTATTGACAGTTGTGGATAAAAATATTATCTTTACATATAAAAATCCATTGTTGACACAATAATAATTGTTTTTTCTCTTTAATTCCCTCTCATAGTACAAACGATACATAATTGGGTTGGAATTTAATGGAACTGTACACTTTGTCCGCGATGTGGTGGCCGCTACGTCATTAGTTTCCGAACTAATAATTAACAGTTGTATGTATAGTCTGTTTCATCACATACACGCTTCTACAATCGTTGGTTATTTCAACGTATGTCTAATATGTTCATCTCTTTTCCACTACTTGAAAAGAAAAGGGATAAATGATCACATTCACTTCACAGATGGAAATGTCAAATTTCAATCTGTCATTTCAGTATTCATTTTAGGTTATATTTTGAACGAAACTATGTTTCATTTCATATTTAATAGTAATAATAATAATAAAATGTTCAAAAAAATCATAAGAAGATACTTACAGTATCGTAAACCACAGAAGAATATTATATTATTGTTATCTCGAACCACATTGATCTCAAACTGTCAAACTCAAACATCAAAATAATATCAGATCGTTGATTCAAACAATGGTCTTCGTTTGAAATTATTAATAGTTATGTACTTTATAAGTGGGCAAAGTAAGGTATTACCCACGTGTGAAGTATAACATTTTATCCAACACCTCTTAAAAAATGACAAATTTATTAAAGAATTATTATTTGACAGTGACATATGCTTTAAATTTTTAAATTAAAATGTCAATCGAAGTGTTACCAAGGTGTTGTGTTTTATTATTATTGTTATAAATAAAAAAATACACACTAGTGACTCTCCTTAAAATTATACCCACTAGTGGGTAATCTGTTACTTTGCTTGTTTAAAATCGCTATAGTTATAGAGCATTTATTGAGAGGTGTTGGATAATAGTTATTTACTTTACAAGTGGGCAAAGTAAGGAATTACCCACGAGAGAAATTTTAGCTCACGAAGCCGCAGGCTGAGTGAGATAATTTTATCGAGTGGGTAATTCCACTTTGCCCACGTGTGAAGTATAACGTTTTATCCAACACTTCTTAATAAATGAAAAATTTATTAAAGAAATATTATTTGACAGTGACATATGCTTTAAATTTTTAAATTAAAATGTCAATCGAAGTAGTTACCAAGGTGTTGTGTGTTATTATTATAGTTATAAATAAAAAAATACTCACTAGTGGCTTTCCTTAAAATTATACCCACTAGTGGATAATCTGTTACTTTGCTTGTTTAAAATCGCCATAGTTATAGAGCATTTATTGAGAGGTGTTGGATAAATTAATTTATTTTATTTTTTTATTTATAACAATAATAATAATACACAACACCTTGGTAACTACTTCGATTGACATTTTAATTTAAAAATTTAAAGCATATGTCACTGTCAAATAATATTTCTTTAATAAATTTTTCTTTTATTAAGAAGTTTTGGATAAAACGTTATACTTCACGTGGGCAAAGTGGAATTATTCACTCGATAAAATTATCTCACTCAGCCTTCATTATCATAAGCATTCAATGTTGAAGCAATTTATATAATAATATATTAGCATGAAAAAATAAGTATTTGACTTTTTTCTTCAATAAATAACTCTCAATTTATAAGTATAAAAGTGTGCTAATAACTTATGCATCATGACTGTTTGAGAATCTATATGACGTCATGAAATATCCCCCACCATTAAAATTGTAACCTATACGAATATTTTTGATGACGTAGCTGCCACCACATCACAAACAGAGTATATGTGATATTTGCTGCATTTTTGAATGCGTGTTTCTGGTGGGCGAACAATATAAGTAATGAATCTTTAGCAAATCGTAATTTGTGAAAGTTTCGAGTTTGTCGCCTGGCGGCTCCGAAGCGCATAACAATAAGTAGCGCTGACAAACCAAGTTCAATTTATTCCAGCTACAGTGTTTAATATTAAATTAGCTAACCGAAATTTCGTGCGATTTAATTACTCCGCGAGATTATTATAAACTGTCGGAGAAATTAAGCGGCCGTTCGGAATCTGAACAGAATTAATTTCGCTAATAGAAGTTTACTCGCCTCGCTGCCGAATTTTTCCAAATAAGTTTTTAATCCTCGGGAGACAACATCCGATGAACGGGAAACGAACGAACCGTCGCGTGTTTTACATCATCGTTAGCCATGATTTATGTGGAGTTGTTTTCCAACTCGTGTATTTACCCACACATAAATTAGTTTGATCACATATTCGGTAAACATGTACTTAGCCACCCGCCAAAATATATTACTACTATACGTTTTATTTCGATATTTACTTTCATACGTATTCCTACATTTAAAACACACATAAATTATACATACATTCACATACAGGCGTTAGCTTTATTTTCTTGTAACACAGGATACAAGCTTATAATAATTTGCAAAAACATCGTTAAGAAGATCTATACGCGCACTGTTTGCGGCGTTTTTCATTTTCTAGTGGTGGTATGAATGCTTAAAAAACTAATCATAGAACTAATAAAATGTATGGAAGGAGTACAGACAAAGATAGTCTGTAACCAGCACAGCGTGAGAGAGAGATGAAAGTCCACCCGTCACGTGACTTTCATCTCAAGATGCCAAGAACTTGGTTTGACGTTTGACGTGTGAGTAGAATATTGTTTTGGTAGACTTTTGTGCGAGCTCTTGTATCCTAATTTAAAATTTGGTCAATTATTTATGTCATAATTAAATATATAAAATATGGTAAAATCCTGTTGTACATATAATTGTAAAAAAAAAGGCTACAAATGACGGTCTTTCATTTGACAGGTAAATATGTCACTTTAGGATGTATATATATATATATTTATTGCAGTTTTCTGAATAATATGTATTTGATCAAGAAATGGATATTAACTATAAGACGAGAAAATTTTCAGTAATAATATAACAAGAGAGTGAGAATAAATTGTTGCCAGGAAATAGCCACGAAAGCCCGTAGGGCTTGAGTGGATATTGCCAAATGGCGACATGTTTGAGAAAGATACTGAAGAATTATTTCCTAATTTATCAAACTCTCGAGTTATATTTAATTAGATTACTTTTTGATTTCATCAACAGGCACGTCACTAAATGTATCTTTTTTGCTCATTTTTACTTGTGTTGATGACAACTATCTGACATCTGACATTTGTCAACAAAAACAAAAAAAGCTACAGAGAATATTGCCGGGAATAATCACAAGAGCATTATTCTCAGTATAATAATGACAGGATTGGTTAAAACGCAGACACGTGACATACAATGAAGCATTTCATTGGGTTAAAGAATCGTCAAAAAATAATCAACCTAATGAAACTACATGAATTTGTGGGAAACATTTTCTTGATTTTTACATACAGCAGTTTAATGCCAATATAAAAGAGAGATAGTCATATCTTAAATTACGCAGTGGGAGAAGAACAGCACATTCAGACCACGTGACGGGTGGCATGAAAATGTGCTGTTCTTCTCCAACTACAGATTATTTTTTTATTTCATCATCAGGCACGTCACTAAATCTATTTTTTTTTTTTTGCTCATTTTTACTTGTGTTGATGATATCTATCTGACATCTGACATCTGTCAACAAAAACAAAAAATCTACAGAGAATATTGCCGAGAATAATCACAAGAGCATTATTCTCAGTATAATAATGACATGATTGGTGAAAACGCAGTCACGTGACATACAATAAAGCATTTCATTGGTTTAAAGAAACGTCAAAAATTAATCAACCTAATGAAACTTACATGAATTTGTGGGAAATATTTTCTTGATTTTTACATACAGCAGTTTAATGCCAATATAAAAGAGAGATAGTCATATCTTAAATTACGCAGTGGGAGAAGAACAGCACATTCAGACCACGTGACGGGTGGCATGAAAATGTGCTGTTCTTCTCCAACTACAGATTATTTTTTTATTTCATCATCAGGCACGTCACTAAATCTATTTTTTTTTTTTTGCTCATTTTTACTTGTGTTGATGATATCTATCTGACATCTGACATCTGTCAACAAAAACAAAAAATCTACAGAGAATATTGCCGGGAATAATCACAAGAGCATTATTCTCAGTATAATAATGACATGATTGGTGAAAACGCAGTCACGTGACATACAATAAAGCATTTCATTGGTTTCAAGAAACGTCAAAAAATAATCAGTCTAATGAAACTACATGAATTTGTGGGAAACATTTTCTTGATTTTTACATACAGCAGTTTAATGCCAATATAAAAGAGAGATAGTCATATCTTAAATTACACAGTGGGAGAAGAACAGCACATTCAGACCACGTGACAGGTGGCATGAAAATGTCCTGTTCTTCTCCAACTGCGTAATTTTAGATAAGACTATGTTTCTCTTATGTTGGTTACAGATTATTGCATTAAAAGCATAGCCAACGCTCCATCCATATATATTATTAAATCTATGAAACTAAGAGTTAAATGACATATAACCTCAAAATGGTAAGTTGAGGGTGTCGAATTACCTGTTACTTTTACTTTACCGTGATATTAGCTAGACTTCTTGCATTTAAATTCCCCGCAAATATGTGGCCATTGGTAAATTAGTTTTACAAGAAACGTGGTACAAATTGCTTGGTACGAAGTTAGCATTATATCAAGTTGAAGTCGGAAAGTTTGATTGTTTTGCAATTTAGCGTAAATTATAAACGAGCAGGCTAAACGAAATAATTTCGTTAGCAGAGGAAACCTCATATAATTACTGTAATCTGGAAACAAATGCCGCACAACAAAGAAATAAATAATTGAAATTTACGCGAAGAGCGGAGAAGGTGAGCATCACAAGTTGTTTTTCTCGCCGGGATTAAACGTAAGCGCGCAGTCAAACATTTCACAAGAATTAGATAAGTTTTTACCGCGGCGCCGAAAAAGAATCAGCGTTTTTTCTTGGGAATCTATTCTATACATGTTGTATGTAATTTTTGTGACGGGCCACCGTGACGTTTATAAGACAAAGAGTGCTGTGCTTCTTTCTGCCGAAATAAGATAAAATGAGGTTTTTTACGTCGACGACCATTTTATTTCCGTCTCACACAACGCAAACATTAAGGAAAAAACTTAACGTAAACATTTTGTCGTAAATGGTAAAAGCTTATTTCTCTTTTAGAAATCTTTCTCACTGTTACTTATTGTAATCATCTGTCAACTTCTTCTTATTTACAAGGCACTAAACTTTATATTACTCTGACTTTCTGAATATTTTTTGTGGGTTTCTCAAACATTTCACTGAATTGTAAGCCGCGGATTCGAAAATAAAATATTTCATTTCTACTTCACATTTCTTTTAATTTTGCGAAAATACCACACGTCTCACCGTATTTAGAAAGTGTTTATAGCCTTGTTTATCTCATTACACTTTTAAGTGGGCCACTTTACTTAGAGAACCCTCCAAAGATGTTAGTGTAACATAACAATTCACGCAATTGTTTGTACAATATTTTTTATAGGAAAATTATAATACATAATTAACACAGTTCGTACAAAGAAATCAAGTTGTTTTACTATATTCACCTGCGAATATATATATGATAAACATATGAAATTTCTTGTTAATGTTACAATAACCAACATTGGGTGATCTTCACAGATCTATACTAAGGTCTACTAACTAGAGTATTTTAAAACTAGTTAGTAGCCCTTGGTATAGAGGTGTGAACAGCACCCAATATGTTTATGGATTATGTATTTCGCTGCTGCCAAGAACGGTCATATCGGATAGAAATTATTGCCAACATTGGTACCCAAATGCACTAAATTTATTATTTTCAAATAATAATAATTATTCATATTACACCATATTTTAAATTAATATGATATAAAAGGATATTTGAAATGCTAAAATCTGTTTTTAAGTACTTTCTTATACAAATAAATTGTTTACTAGAAAATAAATTAAATACTCCTCCAAACTTAACTTGAAATTTATTATTTATGTATAATTTAAACATGAATAAACTCATTGCTGTAGTACGCATCGTAATATGTCTTATATTTATCGAAATATGGCGATTTGTAATATTTTTCAAAATAGGGAAATTTTCCCAAATATGACTTAAAGTTGTAATATTTTTTTATTACATTTCTTTATAATATTCGCGCTAGGAAACCCATTACAGTAGAGCGCATCGTCATATCTCTAATATTTTTCGAGATATGACGATTTTTTATATTTTCCGAAGAGCAAATTTCAGGGGCTCTAACTCGAAAACTATTCAAGATATCGAGAAATATCTCCAGTTTTGTGTTTTTCGTACTATTTATAATAAATTAGTAAATTTTGAAAATGTAGAATTTTTTTTCAAAATTTCGATTGGAGATATCTCGACAAATATGAAAGATACAGACTTGCAGTGTTCACCAGTTGATTCAGCTCGATGAAATACATAAACCCTGAAAATTTCAGAAAATTCGGATAACCGGTTGAAATGTTAGAGCAAAAAGTCTTAAAATGGCCAAATTCAGGCCAACGTCAAGGGGTACCAGTTGACTTTTTGGACAAAAAACGTTATTTTCAGGCTTTTTGCTCTAACTTTCCATGCCGTAAAGCGATTTTTATGAAACTTTGCATACTTATGTATTTCGGCGAGCTGAATCGATTGGTGAGCACTGCAAATCTATATCTTTAATATTTGTCGAGTTATCTCTGATCGAAATTTGGAACAAAAATACAAAAAAATTTCAAAATTTTAAAAATTTGCTAATTAGTTATATAAGGCGCTAGAAACGCTAAACTGAAGAGAATATTTAGATATTCCGTGTAGTTTTTGAATTACAGGCCCTTAAAGTTGCACTTCGAAAAATACCAAAAATCGATGTATCTCGAAAAATATTAGAGATCTGACGATGCGCTCTGCTACAATGGGTTTCTTAGCGCTTATATTATAAAGAAATGTAATAAAAAAATATTGCAATTTTAATACTCATAATTCTTATAATGCAGCATAAATCAAATATATTTTTTGCATGTATATTTTTTCCAATAAGAAACTGTTTGAGAACTGCTGATTATTAATTTATATCATTCGTTGCTAGTGCGCATGCCTTTATTCATATTCACAATACATTTATTGTATTTATAAATTAGGTGTAACAGGAATATTCTAGCTGTAAACTTTAACTTGTTTATTTCTGCAATGATTTCTCTGCCATTTGCCGGTATGTAGTGAATTGTGTCGCGTCATTCGTGTAATTTTAATAATATTATTAATTTAAGCCGCGATATAATACTATATGTATTTGTAATTAAAAGTACTACATAATACATTACCTACAGTTTAATCTCAGCTGTCAAATGTAAGTTCATGCGATGAAAAGTGAACATTATTTGTGATTGTTTGTGACGTTACTGTGCTAATTTGGTGTTAGTGGACTTGCTAAAGTGTGGAACATTAACTCATCCAGAGGATCCAGTCCAGAGGTCAATGGGAAGCTGAGCTTCTTCAATATAGGTTAGTGCAGTGTACTTATGAATGTGTGTACCATTTAATCGAAGTGCCTACATTCCATTTGAATGGGAATAATAAATCAGTTCGGTAGCTTTCCAATCATTGAAGAAAATTCAGTAGAGACCCTAAAATAAATAATGAAGTTTCGTTAGTGTATCTTTTCTTGGTGTCGTCTTTGCCCTAACAGGTATTTAAGGTCAACCATACAGGCTGAATATAGCGCAACATGAACATAACTTTTTAAAAACAATATAATACATTCTGGAATATATTATTTAGTTTTTCTTAAAATTAGAAGCATGTACAAGAAAAGTGCAAATAACATTTTATATTCCAAATATTATTGCTAACATCTTTTATTTGAAACTTTTTCTCTAAGCTTATTATATTTTTGAAAAAAATTGAATTGATTGTTTTCTGTATCCAGTAAAGTTCCTCTTTCGGTTGTTCAATTTCATTCAAAATCAACTCAGTTCTTTAGTTTTTTCATAAAACTTATAAATTCCAAGTTTCGTTCACATATCTTATCTATTTCATGAGATATTGTGCAAACGGACATTCATCCATTCATACATACTTACATACATACAAAAGAGTTTGTAGCCCATGTGCGCAAAATACTTTTTTTCACGTTGCTTGGGAAACACAAGTGTTGTTTAGATATAGCCAAGAAATAGCATATTTTGCGTATTGAAAACAATGAAAGTTTTTTTGACAGTTATCGGAAAAAAAAAATTGAAAGAAATTTAGAAATTGATATTCTTATTACTAACTGATTGTGAATAAAACAAATTAAATTCTTCTGTATCTTGTGGTGCATTAGTACTTCTCAATAATTGGGCAGTATTCGTAAGTAAGTTAGTGATGGCCGAACATTATATATTGAGTTCCTCCACCAAAAAACGCGTTCGCTTCCAATGACGTCACAAATAATATACTCAGTGATGCAAACCAATTAATCGAGCCGTGTTTATCTCTAATTATATATCGCTTAGTTATGCAGCATATAATTAGCACGAGAGAGAAGAACATAGTGGCGAGTAAATGATGTGGAAAGAGATGCAGTGACCGCATGCACGTCGACGATTGCTTCGGGTCTTTTACTATCCGTGTGTGTGTGTGTGTATGTGTGGGTGCAACAGCGTGTGAATAGGTCGCTAATAATGCATTGCATGTTATCTATATTTAACAGGTATTTGGTCTTGTGGATTTGAATGCAGTTCTAACAACGGTACGTCATGTGTTTAGTTTGTTTGGGTTTCGCAGGGTGGCTATTGTGATGGATATTGTTGTGCGTACACTTTTGTTTCATCATTACTGTGATGCTAATTTGACGCTGACATGTTATCTAAAGGTAATTATTTGAATTGCGCCTCCACCAAATTGGTTAGTTTTTAAACTTGACAGCTGGTAGCCGCTCAAAAACCAGCCCCTAAATGTATAATTTCATAGCTATAGTTTTTTCGCGCCACCGTCCGACATTGACACAATTATATATCTCTAAAGCGGTCGGAAATCATGTTTTTGTCGAACTAGTTCGATAAAATTTGCTAACTTTTTATGGTTATATGTTGGCATCACTTCACAAATTTTAGCTAACTTCTGACGCTAGAAATGTCAAAGTATTACATTGACTTAAAAATATTATGGCAATATATTTACAATTGAGTATTTGCAATACAAGAAAACAGAATATTTATTTATTTTAAACATATTTGTAAGTAATTATAATTGAATTTGCAGTGTAAAATCCAAATAAAAATAAGTAAATATTTTTGGTTATGATATTGGAAAATAAACATAATTGACATTCAAATATTGTGAAGTTAGCAACATTCTCTGTCATTAAGAAAATGAGTAATAAATTAAATTTATTTATTAAATTTACATAAATGTTGGCGCGAAAAATCTTGTGTATCCCTCGGTTGGAAACTATTTTGCGAGTGCTCGTATTTGTAGGACTCGCCTACGGCTCCTATCAAAATAAACTTGTGATACAAATATCTCTTGTTAATATTTGCAAACGGATGCAGGTCAATGGTGACGTATTCATCGACGCGTGAGCAATTGACTGTCGAGTGCGACGGAGACGCAACGTTATTGGCTTCCGTATTTCTCTATCCAGGAGCTGGAATCGTCTCCAGGGTCCAGACGCTTCCATTATACATTCTTTCAAACAATATTCTTGTGATCCCCTCACATATTTCATATCTTTTTTTGGTCCAATATTGCCGCTATCATAACTTCCCATCTCGTCGGTCTAGCGTGCTGCGGATCGACGGCGACGGTGGCGTCGGCGGCGGCAAATTGCATTCATACTGACACAGATGGGTGACGGAAGACCAAAATCAAATTTTCCCGGCGACCAGTTTTTCGTGCACGCGCTCTGCCCGTTCGTAGGCAAACGAGGTGCTACACAAAAACCTAATGTGATCGAAAGGTATTCGTTGACCCTTGACCCCGCCGTCGGTTTATTTTTATCAGCGAAATATTCCCAGAACAAAAGCTATCGCCATCGGCGCTGTCCCCGAAAAAGCTGACCGGTCGGTTTGAATAAAGGAAAGAACATTTTGCAGAATAACATCGATATTTTTTATAAAATAACATACGCGCTTAACAAGCACTCCAGCCAAGGAAAACTGCACAAACACACAATTCTTACTAATATCAAATATCCTAAAGAAGACCGTTACAAGAACGTACAACCAGCTCTGTGCATCGTAATACCTAGTGTTTCATCAAGACAAGAAATTAAAAGTTTGTTGCCTTGCTCATTTCTTGGCAACGTATTTTTTATCTTGTTTAAAGAATTCTTGATATTTCTTGATTCCTGATATTTTAGGGCAATCTCCTTTTTCTATCGCTTAATCAAATTCAAACACTCAAGAACGTAGCGATGGCTTCTACCCATGCGCCTCCCTTTTAGAAAAATGTTTCCTAAATGTTGGTTGTTATTTAAAACAATGGGGCGTATTCTGTAACTTACCGGTTAATTTTTAACGACCAGTTAAAAATTGTAGCCAATATATGTGTCAAATGAAATTTTCAATTTTTATTGAGCGCCGTCTGTTTTCATTGGTTAAAATTTTAACCTGGCCGTTAAATATTAACATGTAAGATACAGAATACGCCCCATTGAGTATTAAAAGAAATATAATTCAGATTTACTAGGATCATGATGAAACCGATCTAACAGAATCTAGTTAAAGTTTACTTGATCCACCTGCTTCCAATAGCCAAGAATAGAAATTAGTTTTATCCACTGAAATATAATAATCCTGGAACGTGCACTGTCTATGCTCGCTGTGTAAAAAAACGTGCCGAGAGAGATAGATAGTCACGGGAGATGCTATCGCTGTCTTACACTTTTGTGATTACGCATTTGAATAAATGTCATGCGGAATACAATTTTGTCACAAAAATGAATATCTTTGTTTATGTTGGATTCAAACGCTAACTAGTGGTAGAAAGCTGAACTCATCGTAAGATACATAAATTTCATTGTATTTTAAAATTAATTATTGTTTTTAATTGGGGTAAATAGCTCCGCGGTAACGCGTCGGACTGTGGATCGTGAGATCCTCAGTTCGAATCCCACAGCTGACAGTTGCCAATTTACATTTAGCCCTGTGGTTCCCCCTCCACTAACATCTTTGAGGGCTATGACTTGACGGCTGGTAACCACACTTCATACGCAAAAATATATATCACTTACTGAGATCTGCGTAAGCAGAGTGCCACACCAAAAATGGGTAAAAGGCGTGATGATGTGATGATGTTTTTTTCAATTAATAACAATAGTAGTGATTTTAGAAGTATTCCAATGTATATAAGATGTAAAAATGAAAGCTACATTGTATTTTTAGTTTATAGGTTAAGATTGAATTTTCTTCAAAAAAAAACTTTTAAAAACAGGAAAATTTGCAATGTGTATGGCTACAGTTCTGTTACCAATAAAAACAAACTACCAATATTAAAGTACGCATTCGCCATCATAAGATATACAAAATTAATTTGACATGTACGTTTCTTGAATTGTGATCAGCGCCATCTCTTGATAATTTAAAAGCCCACTACAGTATTGTATAATACTTCTTGAGCAGACTGTACGACAAAGACAGTATCTCCCTTGAGTTGCTTTCATTGTCGGCACGCACTGGCGTTGCCAGAACGCGTTCCACAATTACTATATTTCAGTGGTTTTATTCCATAATAATATTTCTCTCTCTCTAAATCCAATAAAAAAGTAATCGATTTTTTCAAAATTAGCGTGGAAAAAATACAAAACGATGTACCCAAATACAAGAATGCAAATTATTATAAAATAAAATGTAATTAAATAAAATATGTACTAGTTAATATGATAAATAGTTGCGTAAAACATTTGTTTTGAAAATCATAGTAATAGATTCAAATTTTTATATTTTAATCATAAATGTGGAAGGCAAAAATTTATTATCAATATTTCAAGATTCCTTGACAAGAAATCATGATTCTTGTTGTCTTGGGAAATGGAAAATACTTCTTGTCATACACTAGTAATATCCTCAGTTCGATCTTCACAAACGTCTGTACGAAACAGATTAGAATAGTATTTAAATCTGGGCGAATGAAGGAATCGCGTCTTCAGCGAGAGTTTCAGTTTCGCTTGACTTTATTAACATCGCAGTAATTGAGTACGTGTTAAGCACAATGGCAGCTTGGTATTATGAGCCTGAATTATGAAGCAATTTTTCAGCCTCTGTTAATTTTAACAGCACAAAGAGAATAAAAGATAATTTCATTTTATATTCAGTGTTGAAGATACTACAGTCTGTAGTAAACGCAGTCATCCTCGTTAGTCGGTCCTACCCCTAAATGGGGGCGAGGGCGTCAAGATATATTTATTTACTTTGACAAATAAATCATGTTGTGGTCCTCCTCTTTAATCCGAAATAAAACAACCGCTAGTGACACGCGGCGAGGGGGTGGAGGGGTGGTACACCTGCTGGCGCCCTGGATTTTGCAAATCAAACGTGCGAGGGAAACAAACACCGCACGCGTAAAATGCGAACACGGACCGCAGAGGGTTCATGTCCACCGGCCCTAACTAGGGGAATTCCACTTTGTACCCTAGGGTATTCGACACACCGCTGTTTTGTGTGTGTTATTAATTTGAACACTTGATTAAGTGTTTCAAATAAATATAAATACAGCGGTACAGCACATAAATTAAATTTGTTTCTGGCCTCCTAAACTGTAAATATAACAATTACACACCTTTGACGTTTGCGGTAACTACGATTTTACAGTATTTTTAGCTTTTTGAGACCATTAAAATAAAAAGTAACTTTGTAATAATAAAGAATTACTAAAAAACGCTAGTTACCTCCAAAATCATTAAATAAAGTCACAGAGAAATAAGTAAAACTGAAAATTTAATATAAAATATGACATTTGTTACCAGTGCCATCTCTTAACACGAATCCTAAATAAATACCGATAATTCACAGTTGGTAATTATGATGAACTAATAAAATGTCAAAAGATAAGTCTGATTGATTGGATAGATGAGAATTGGTGATATATTTATTTTCAGTATATTAAATTAATTTTAATACAGAATATCGAGAAAGGTAGGTTACATTTGAATCGCTCATGTAGTTTATATGATTATTTTTTGACGTTTCTTTAAACCAATGAAATGCTTTATTGTATGTTACGTGTCTGCGTTTTAACCAATCCTGTCATTAGGCTGAGAATAATGCTCTTGTGATTATTCCCGACAATATTCTCTGTAGCTTTTTTGTTTTTGTTGACAGATGTCAAATGTCAGATAGTTATCATCAACACAATTAAAAATGAGCAAAAAAGATAGATTTAGTGACGTGCCTGATGATGAAATAAAAAAATAATCTAATTAAATACAACTCGAGAGTTCGATAAATTAGAAAATAATTCTGCAGTATCTTTCTCAAACTTGTCGCCATTTGGCAATAGCCACTTAAGCCCTATGGGCTTTCTTGGCTATTGCCTGGCAACAAGTTTTCGAAAGATCTGTCAAATTATTTTCAATTTATTCTCACTCTCTTGTAATATTATTACTGATTATTTTTTGACGTTTATTTAAACCAATCAAATGCTTTATTGTATGTCACGTGTCTGCGTTTTAACCAATCCTGTCATTATTATACTGAGAATAATGCTCTTGTGAATATTCCCGGCAATTTTCTCTGTAGCTTTTTTGTTTTTGTTGACAGATGTCAGATGTCAGATACTTATCATCAACACAAATAAAAATGAGCAAAAAAGTAAGATTTAGTGACGTGCCTGATGATGAAATCAAAAAATAATCTAATTAAATACAACTCGAGAGTTCGATAAATTAGAAAATAATTCTCCAGTATCTTTCTCAAACTTGTCACCATTTGGCAATAGCCACTCAAGCCCTACGGGCTTTCGTGGCTATTGCCTGGCAACAAGTTTTCGAAAGATCTGTCAAATTATTTTCAATTTATTCTCACTCTCTTGTTATATTATTGCTGAGAATTTTTAAATTGTCATATTTTTAGGTTATAATTTGAAGTCTTTCTTTTCAAGTAGTTTTGGATATTACAAAATATCTGTGTCTTTGTAAATTATAATTGAATAAATTGCCAACAAAGATTTTTTATTTTGCGATACCAGCTCTGTAAAATATGCCAATAGGATGTGTTGCAGTGAAATTGTTGACTTTCTTCTCATCACACCACTGTACAAAAACTTCAAAATATCTCGTAACAATTCATAATTTCAGGGAGTGATTCTATTTTTGTTTATGACACTTTATACAAATTGTTGATTATTTTGACGTCCCACTGGTTTTCAAAGCGTCTTGATGTACTCGTACATCTTACTATAAATATCAATTAGGAAAATTTATGGAAAATACATATAAATAAATATAGTAAAAATGTATGTCGGCCAGAAAATGTAATACATTATGTGTGCGTTAAGTTTATTAAACATCGCTCAGTTTTATTAAAGCACTCCGCTGCGCGTCGTGCTTCAATACAAAACTTTGCGCTGTAAAACTAAACTTATAATGTAAATAACTATTTCAGTTGCTAAACTTGTGTGCAAATCAGAATACAATCATCCTTAAATTAACGAAATTACGGCGGACTAACAGTTGGCCATTAGTCGGACTGTCTCACTCAGGTCGAGTGTGACTTGTTTGAGACGACCGCAGCCAACTAGAAATGCAGATGAGCAAACCGCCGCCGCCGGCAGAGCTAAGCGTCTTACGGTTAACCGACGTCTCCCGCGCTCTGCCAATCACTCCACAGTCAAACGGAATTAAACATCAAACATATTTCCACGACACGCGAAAGAAGTGATACGAAGCGTCGCGTTGGAAGCTCAGCTTTCACGGCTGTTCATTACGATAGTCGATCAAGCTCTGCCATCCCATACCTCTGTCTCACTCGATTGCTAACCTTGTCTTTGTCTATCAACTGCTTCTCTGGCCAAACAATCAACTGGCGGGTAATCTAATAGAACCCAACCCGACCTATGTAGATGTTACTTTTATTTTGCTTGTTCCGTTAGTGTCTTGTACATCGGAACTGCTATACGTCCCTAGTATGCATTCAATTGTACATTCTGAACTAAAATACACTAGAAATAATATTCTAATGCGTTATTGAAATATATGATTCGTTTCGCGACGGGAAATAATAATAGAGTGGAATGTCGTGGGATGGCAGTCAATAGTGGGCTGAATAAACAACTTCTTTTAATTTTGCCAAGCTTCCAGATATATTTTATTCATTCGTCAGGGCACTATATTATAACAAAATTATTAAAATACATAATTTTTACAAAATTTGTAAAGTAAACTTACATTTAATTGAGACGTGACAAAATTTCTCCAATGGTAATGGTAAAACAGTGATATAATATAATACTAAATAAAACAATAATATATTCAAAATAATTGGAAAATGTTTTTAACAAAATGTCAAAATAAACTAAAAATTGACAAATAACATAAAGAATTATTTTAACTCGAATAATAGTTATTTGTCAAACTAGAGAGGAAAGCGCTTCTTTTCCCCCCTCGAGTTTCGAACTAGAGTGGAAGAAAAGCTTTCCTCTCGAGTTAGACACAACATTTTTTTCACGACATATTTCTAAAAACGATTTGCTCCGACCTAAAATACACTTTGACAAGAAAACTGACACGTTAAAAGCTAAGTTATCAGATGCAAGGCAAGGTAGCAGTGTTGCCAATGAACCAATTTTAAATATAAATTAAAGTTGTCAAATTGTGATTTAATCTAGAAAAAGAAAAATATAAGATAAAATTGTAAGAGAATTTAAAGTAATACATAAAATACGGATTTTCAATAAAATTAGGTATTTATTTATAATTTTTACAATATATTTTTTTGTAAATAACATTCATATTGGTCACACTTCTAAATTTTCCTCACTGGAAAGGAGAAACACATTTTCCTCACTATTTTGGGAGAAGAACGGTGGGGTTTCCGGGCATATTGAGAAAAAAAGCTTTTCTATAACACTATTTTGGAAACTACACATTCTACAACTAAAAACTGTATTGGAACAACTATCATTTCATACTGGAATGGAATAATTTCAAGCAATCAGAGCCGCATATAAGCGCAATATATGAAATATTTTGAATCAGTTACTATGGTTACGTCTGTTGTTTTATTTTAATTTATTTGAGTTTGACGTTTTCAACAGTTTTGTATTTTTATTTTCTGTATAATTTCCAAAATCTTGTTATAGAACAACATGTGACGGATTGGCATATCCCACACTCGCAAATCATAGCTCTCGTCTTCGGCTCGGACTGCAAACTTTTTGCTCGTGTGGAATATGTGCCATTCCATTACTTGTTGTGGAATATACTATTTTACTACGATTAAAAAATTAGAAGTTTGTGTGAGCAACTACAAAATATATTTTTTTCACTACAGATAAGAAAGTAAAAATATGTACCTTTACTAAAAAATTTAAAAATCTACAAAAATAGATTGTTTTGTTCATATCCAGCGACCTATGCATTTATTCGGGAAAACAAAAACATCACTAAATTGGCAATATTTAGCTAATTTTTCCGAAATCATAGATCGTATAGCTCTCGAGATTTCAATGGTGAACCTCCAAATTGAAACAAATAAACAAATAAAAGTATTTTAAAGTCGCAGTCGTCGCAAGCTGGCGGGCCAGCAGGGGCGTGTCGTGTGTTGAGCTGTTTATTTGCAGGCCCGGTGTCACGTACGCCCCTGCTATTTAGCCGGGCGCCATGAAGTGGCCCGTGGCCAGCGTGTCGTGTCCGTGTTGTGGTGTGATGACAGGCAGCTGTTTTTGCTGTGCTGCATGTAGTCATGGTGACGGCTGACTCCTGTTGGTGGGCTGGTGTTTGCCGACACATTTTCTAAAGCCCTCCGGCTAAAGGGAACATCAAATTTCATCATCTGTTGGACAAATATTTGTACGAGACGATTGAGTTTGATTAAATTTGGATTCGGATTGATCTGAAGATACAGACATTAGTTTCATTAGTTGACTCAGCGAGTGAGTGGTGTCGCCAACGAACGAACGAACGGAAACGGAAGCGGAATGTTCAACATCTTAGAGATACATTACCAACTTCATAAATACACACGAACAATATTGACACATTCTAGTTACTATTCCAAGCTAAAAATGTCTGTAATTCTTCTCTCTCAGAAATAGTGTCTTTATTCCAGCATAACTCCAGGTTATCTGTAGAAAGGAAACATTAAACTTCTGTGGTAAAATATTTTCTCGGTGCAGTGCGCAGCAATTCGTTAAGCGACCTCCGTAACTACGTATAACATAGCGTAGCATGAACGTAACAGCGCCGCGGCCATCCAAGATTGAAACGCTCTAAATTCGATGTCAGAAAAAAACAAATTAGTTAAATGCAACCGGAGATCCAGCCCGGGAGACTCCGGCTGAAAACTCAGTCACCGGAACGCTTCGGTCACGAGGTCGTGGCATTATTAGGGACTGACATTTGCTACGAGATGTGCAAGACTATAGCTACATATATTATAAACCGAAGCTAACTTTTATATTAAATAATATGTTATTTTCACCATAAATTTTTCTTATACATATAAACGATGATAATAATATATATTCCACCGTTAGACAGCTATAATTTGTATCAAACTTGCAAGTATTCTAATAAAACAAAACTGTAATTTGTTTTAATAAATATTAACAATTATACCAAATTCGGTAGGAATGAATTATAGTAGACATGAAACGGATATCCGGCAACTATCCGGCCTACATTTTACTATCCGGCCGAATACCGGATAGTTGGTTAATATCCGACGGATACCGGATTTTCAATAAATTACGAAAATTTTATAAAATCAATCTGTTTCATTTATTTTACATATAAGTCTGAACATATACTCGTATAAAGCCTCTATATCTTCAAACAGAACACTGATTAATATTATTTTTAACCGACTAAAACAAGGAAGCGAATATTTTTCTATGTATTACCACGTATACCTTTTTACAGAATAGTTTGATTTTGATGTTTTTTTATTAGATAGAGTGTATACCTTGGATTTGGTCCCAATGAAAGTTGTAAAAAAAATCCCCTTAAGTGTATGAATATAATAATAATAGATCTTTATATGAAATCTGTATTAAAGTGCTCAAAATCGTCATTAAAAGCTCAGAAATCGTCACTTGATACGACGATTTTGAGTAACCCAGTGTTAGCAATCGTTAAATAATTATTTTCTATGACCTCTTAGAAATCTGCTCATTGTACGTTTGTTGCTGCTAGGGATATGAGGTACATTACAAGCATCGTGCGAAATGAATTTGTTTTGTGAGTATTTCAATACAAATCAGTTCATTTCAGTACAGGTGCCATTACTAGGATACAAATTTAGAATTGTCAAATATTTGTATGGTGGAAGCGGACAAATATATTATTAAAATTAAATTATTTAGGAAGTAATATCGTGGTTGTAGAAAAAGTATAGTGTACAACTCGCATGGAATGTCCATTTCATACTCGTAGGAAATGATTACCATTCCATGCTCGTTGTACAATATACTATTGTACAATCAGGATAATTTTGGCAGATATATCGACGTACTATAGTAAATTTGGACGTAACATGAAACAAAATTTGCAAGAAGAATTAACTAATTAATTCCGATGACGAAATTGAGGACAAAACACATAATTTTGAGTCTTATTTACGATAACTTCACTTCTCGAGGTTGGCAACACTGACTGTCAGTTTCAATTGATAACTAACAGATGTATAAACTTAACCTATATCGTAATTTTTTTACAGTATTTTCTAATTTTAGATTTCAAATGAAACTTAATATGTACCTCGGCATTGAAGTTCCTTTTTATCATTCACATGGTTTATTACGGGCCTCGCCAACTAAATTCTATATTCGTGATAAAAAATTGAACTTCAGTGCCTTGATACATAAATAACTATTATTTAACATAAGTAGTTGCTATATGATCACAAAAAGAAAAAGAAATTAAAATCTATATATAATTTTTTACATGTCTAATAAAGTACAGCTTTCTTTAAATCAAATCAGCAATAGTTGGAGAAAGTGAGAAAGAAGATAGTGACGTGAACCGCACCACAAGAAAGCTGTACTGTACATTTCTTTTTAAATAGCGGTATTCTTTTTGCATTCCTAATACTTATAACTAATGAATTATATATTTTAAATCCGTTGTAATGTGGAAGTGTTTGATGTAAATCTTATATTGAAATCATACTTATTTCTTAAATTGTATTTTATCATTTCATGTACGGTATATTTGATTGTTCACCCATTGAATTTTTATTTGTTAAACAAGTTTAACACCTATTTATTTAGCTGAGAATGTACGAAAATATGTACAAACAAATAACGATTATCCATCAACAGCGCAAGTTGGCTCATCTGTATGTACCTATTACTGTTATACTTGCTCTAGTACAAAGCAAATGTGTCTCTAAAACGTGGATTATAACTATGAATGAATCAAAGGGTGGATGGGTGCGTTCACCCCCCTCCCCTCCTGTCCGTACAGATCTTGTGATTTAGATTTATTAGAGCAGCAGGCAATCGCCTGGTGGTCGTGTATAATTGGACGATATATCAATGTTTGTGTTTTTTCCCAGACAAGTGACGGTGAAAAGTAATTAGCTGAGTAATTATGCTTTATTTGAATTACATATCTAATAAATCTAACCGTATTTTATCATTAGGGCGCTAGGTCTCTATAGACTCGTAAATTATACACAATTCGTGAGTCATACATAATCAGGATAATCAAAGGAAGGGTGAATATTTCAAAGTAATTTTGACATACAAAATTATTCTTCAATAGCTACTAAGATGGTCCAACTGTACATATATTGGGGTAGCACGAACCCTGAAACACAATCTGCCAATAATAAATCTCCTCCAAACGTTACTAGTTTCGCATCGTTCATATTCATAGTACAATTCATACATGCTCGTATATTCTTCACACTAGAAATCATTCGTTCGCATATCGAACGATTAATCATACCTATTCACTTTCTTCAGACGCCTAGGCAATTATTTACCCTCAATCTCGCCTGCATATATTACTTTCACCAACCTTTCATTCAACATTCACTTGAGAAGGCCAAATCATTTGACTCACTCCCATTTTTTAGCAACATTTTTTCTATCCCACACTCTCCATACACTTACACCAACGTGTTCCGGAAAATTGAGCTTCCAAATTGTCAACAGATGGCATTGATCACAATTCACGAAAGGTACATGTCAAATTCATTTTGTATGATATCTTATGATTGGGAATACGTGCTTTTTGTATTGGTAGTTTGCATTTATTGGCAGCAGAACTGTTGCCATACACACTGCAAATTTTCCTGTTTTTGTAGGTTTTTTTTGCAGAAAATTCAATCTTAACCTATAATCTACAAATACAATGTACCTTTCATTTTTACATCTTATTTAAAGAATACGACTTAATCAAATAATAGTAATATTTAATACAGGCTTTTTTATGAAAGCGGAGTAATGAAGGCACTGAAGTTTAACTTTTTATCACGAATATGGAATTTATTTGCCGAGACAAATTTTATTTATAATCTAAAATTAAAAAAAAAACTATAAAAAATTATTATGTAGGTGAAGTTTATACATCTGTCAGTTGTCCATTGAAACTGACACTCAGTGTTACCAACCTCGAACAGTCAAGTTAATATAAATAACACTCAAAATTATGAGTTTTATCCTCAATTTAGACATCGGAATTAATTATTTAATTCTTCTTGCACATTTTGTTTCATGTTACGTATAAATTTACTATAGTACGTCAATATATCTGCCAAAATTATCCTAATTGTACAATAATTATTTAACGGTTGCCAACACTAGGTTGCTCAAAATCGTCGTATAATGGGTTACTTTAGTGACGATTTCTAAATACTTTAGTGCCGATTTCAAATAATAGTATATTGTGTCATTAGGAGTAAATGTGATACTTTGGGTGCTGAGCATGTAAGTTTGAACGACGAGCGAAGCGAGTCGGACAATTACATGCGAAGCATACAAAGTCACATTTACTCCGAATAACACATGCTATTTTTTCTTCAAACATAGAAAATAAAATTATAAATATTATAAAATACTTAAAACTTCAAAAAATATTCTGTCTTATCTAGCATTTCATGTTGCCGTAGAATATGCTGTTTTGTTATTTTTGTTTATTTGTTTCATTTTTAACTGTCAAATTATTGAATTACAACCTAACTATTTTTCATAATATTTTACTTTGTCCGCCGCCGGCGTAAATGTGTTGCCAAGGATACACTTTTACGCCGGCGGCGACAATATTGAACTTCTGCTTGTTGAATATAAATACATAACAACGTACTTTTATGACGTTTGAAGAAAAAATACATAAATTTAGTCAGAGTCAATCATTTCGGGGTTTCCTAGTTTGAAATTTAAATAATTAAAATAAATTTATTGACAAATGTAAATGTCATGTTTACATAAGAAATGTGAAATTCTAATAAAAAATATTTCACCCGTAAAAAGAAATGTTAAACGCGAGGTTAAAAATTAATATAATTTTTGTACATACCTATTAATTTTTGATTGTGAATGAAATAGTACATAAACCTCTTCGGTGTTTTACGTCTTGTTTTTGTTGTCTTTGCCTTCGACTGTAATGAAACACTTTCCACATCGGTATACAATACACTATTTCTTCCTTAAACAAATTGCCATAAACAGAAATGGATAAACGGCATAAATATATTTATTTAAAACACAAACTACTCAAGTAATAACCATACGATACATCCCCTATTCTCAGCCACTCCTCAAAGCCCAACTGCAGCAAAGGTTAGCATACCAGGGGTAGATTCCTCAAGGGGCTCATACATTTCCTGGGGTATGAATTAAGCAGCAGCCCTACCAGGCGATCATCGTCTTTATACATCATGTATCATACACACACACCCTCACCGTGACCTCTAACCTCCACGTCGGACTCTGTCGCGCCATTTAAATATTAACGAGAGACGCAAATTCACTTTTATAAAATCAAACAACTGACCGCGAGATGAAATATGCACAGCGAAAGGAAATCTTGTTTTACACAACATAACTTGAGCGGAAATGATGTTAATATGTTCACTTACACAACACTGACAGCAGATGTAGAAATTACATTTAACAAAACAAAATTAATTATTATAATTTATTTATTAAACATTAGCTAACGAATACATGAAAATTATAGTACAACAGGAATTATCAAAGTAAATAGATACATAAATTTAATGTTCAAAATAATTAACTGTTGCCGCTTTATGAGTGGCTGATTATGAATTTTATGAACTATATTATTCCTAGTGTTTCATCAAGACAAGAAATCTGGTCTTGATGATCACTTCTTGTCTTGGGCTTGATTTTCCAGACAAGAAATTACACATTTCTTGTCTTGTTTCAAGAATTCTTTCCCTTTCTCTATCGTTTTATCCAATCCGAACGCTTAAGAATATAGCGTTGGTGTCTGTCCTTGCCCCTCTCTTTTAATTTTAGTTAAATGTTTCTTAAGTAGATATGTCCGTATAAGTTAAGTTTTGAAATATATATGCATTACGACCATATATTTAGAGAAAATAGTTATTTACTTTATAAGTGGGCAAAGTAAGGAATTACCCACTAGAGAAATTTTAGCTCACGAAGCCGAAGGCTGAGTGAGATAATTTTATAGAGTGGGTAATTTCACTTTGCCCACGTGTGAAGTATAACGTTTTATCCAACACTTCTTAATAAATGAAAAATTTATTAAAGAAATATTATTTGACAGTGACATATGCTTTAAATTTTTAAATTAAAATATCAATCGAAGTAGTTACCAAGGTGTTGTGTGTTAATATTATTGTTATAAATAAAAAAACTAGTGGCTTTCCTCAAAATTATACCCACTAGTGGATAATCTTTCACTTTGCTTGTTTAAAATCGCCATAGTTATAGAGCATTTATTGAGAGGTGTTGGATAAAGGAAAATTATATATAAATAGTTTCTATTTATACCTAAGAAATTACTCAATTTCTAAAGTAACATTGAATTTCCTGTGTACAAATTTGGAACGAACCTTAAAGTCACTATATTAACAAATGTATATTACATTTTTATATTTTAATCACAAATGCTGAACTGAAAAATGTATTATCAATATATCAAAATATCTTAACAAGAAATCTTGATTCTTGATGATACTTTCTTGTCTTGTCTTGGGAAATATAAAACACTCCTTGTCTTGGTCTTGTCTTGATCTTGTCTTGGTCTTGTCTTGATTTCAAGACAAGATCAAGAATCTTGTAAAACACTACTTATTCCTACCGTAAAAACTAATTTATCGGATCTATGATGTAAATAACTATTACAGTATACTTGCATTTTTAATATCTGAAATTAGAAAGGGACATTTTAAATAGCTAACTTCATGCGTGAGAATACGAGATTTCACATTTCTGTCACCGCCGACTAAAATACATAATTGTAAATAAGAGTTATATGCACATAAATCATAAAGAAACTAATGAATAAGTTTAAGGTATGTATTATATTGTCTCTGATGATAGTTTTAATGGAAATTATAATGGCATATTTGTATTAAACAAGTTTGAATAATTTGGAGGTTAGGTTTTCCTAATAGTAGGCATAAGTAAGTGTTGTTGATGCAACCGTGACTTGACATACTCTAAGATAAGTAAATAGCGTGATATATGTCCATCGGTTTAGATATCGGGAATTCGGCCTATGGGAATGGGGTCTTTCGCCATTTTTTAAAATTTTTTTTATGAAACTATCTATATTGAAGACTATCTACACTTTTAAAAAGTCTTAATTGTTATTCATTAAGCCACAATGATTTTTTTTTAAATGTTGTAACGTCATAGTAGAGGTGTTGCTGGATCTAAAACAGTAGAGATTTAAATAATTTTTGTTACATAATTGTTCTATTTTATTGTAATAATAATAATAAAATAAGTAAAAAAATATATGACTACAATTATTTACAATATGTACTGTTATAGATCCAGCAACACCTCTACTATGACGTCACAACATTTTTAAAAAAATCATTGTGACTTAATGAATAACCATTAAGACTTTTAAAAGAGTAAATAGTCTTCAATATAGATAATGTTTCATAAAAAAAATAAAAAAAAATTGGTGAAAGACCCCATTATAGCTCGAACACGTTTATATACAAAAACTAAATAATCTCTAATGAGTTGGCAATGACTAGGTCGGCTTGTGATAAATCTGAAAGTAAAATCGCGAATTGGCGATAACCGTGTGCTGCCTTAATTATTTTTTGTTGCCAGCTACAAAACATCCCATTTCCCTAATGACAAAAAAATATGCATCGGCGCTTCCGGGGCTCCGGTTAATTATCGCAGCGCTAATGACCGAAATAAAATTAACACTATCGGCCCGCGCCGCGTGCACGCATATTTACACAACAAGGCCGGAGCGGGGGGCGATTATTAAATATTTATGTTAATCGCTGTGTCTTGAATTTTGTTTACATGAGATTGCAGATATCGCTTTAATTTTATTTTGTTGGATTAATCAAGATTAAAGTTAGTATAACGCCTGGGTGCGGTGAAATATTCATAAATATGTTTAGTAGGTAATCAAAGTGTGCTCGCAATGTAGATGTAGATAATATAATATTAATAAAAGGCTAATACAAACTTCGGCTTTTTCAGTATTCCGTGTACATAGGCAGCTCTTGGCCGATAAACGATTTTTTCAAGTTTTTAAGAAAGAAAAGAATACAAATTGAACGTTGAATATTTGATACAAAACAGTTTTAAAGTATGTTCTGTGTGTGTGTAAGTTACGGAGTCACTCAGGGGGTGGGGGACGCGTGATTTGGGCGGACCTTTTAAATTGAATTCACTTTTTATTTTGTGGCCAGTGTCCGTGTACATAATGTATGTATGCGTGCAGGGCGCACGTTCCGGGTTCCGGCATCGATTCCGGGGCTCCGCGAGATTGGAAGCGGACGTGCTCCGGGCCTACAACTCACATATCACACGCACGCACACATTCCCAGCGCCACGCACATAAAATGGACATTTAAATGACTCGCCCCTGAACATCCAACTATTTTCACTCTCTCTATTTACTAATTAAGGGCACCTAACTCTCTTCTGAGAGAAATATTTAAAAATGTTTGATAATGGATACGGATTAGTGCTAGTATTGGTATGACCTGAAGAGAGGTGGTGGCGAGTGCGGTGCAGAGAGAGCGAAGACAGAGCTTCAGATCGCGCTCCGGCAAAACGCTGCACTAATTTAAATTTTACAAAATTGCAATATTCTAATTTCGTTTGTTTACAACAATTACTTAATGTATACAATTTTTCTTTTCATTATTCATTATAAAATATTTTTCTATAACATTGTTTTAGAAACTAGGCATTCCACTACTAAAAATTGTTATGGAATCACTAACATTCCATACGAGGCGTATGGAATATTTTCGACGAATCAGAACCACTTATTAGCTCGACATATGAAGTATCTTGATTCAGTTACCATGGTTACGTCTGTTCGTTTTAATTTGATTTATTTGAGTTTGACGTTTTCAACAGTTTTATATTTGTATTTTTGTATAATATAAACAAACTTTTTGCTCGAGTGGAATATGTGCCATTCCACTACTTATTATAGAATATGCTATTATCCAACACCTCTCAATAAATGCTCTATAACTATGGCGATTTTAAACAAGGAAAGTAACAGATTACCCACTAGTGGGTAAAATTTTGAAAAAAGTCACTAGTGAGTATTTTTTATTTATAACAATAATAATAACACACAATACCTTGGTAACTACTTAGATTGACATTTTAATTTAAAATTTAAAGCATATGACACTGTCTAATAATATTTCTTTAATATCATTTTTCATTTATTAAGAAGTGTTGGATAAAACGTTATACTTCACTCGTGGGAAAAGTAGAATTACCCCCTCGATAAAATTATCACACTTAGCCTTCCGCTTCGTGTGCTAAAATTTCTCTCGTGGGTAATTCCTTACTTTTCCCACTTGTAAAGTAAATAACTATTTCTTCACAGTTTCAACCTATTTTTTTTTTGTTTTCCGCATTATTTATTGTTATAAACAACGCAATTATTGTTGAAAAAAACTGAATATAATTGCAAACCATAGATATGTATTTTCTAAAATCAATAAACAAAAGTGCAATTGTTTATAACAATTCCTTCAATCAAACAAATGTAATTACGATTGTACTGTATGAGACACCAACCTTAAAATAAATAAATGATAGAATGGTTCCCAAATTTAATTAAAGTTAAATCTTATGAAATCGAAGGCCGCAGCCGTGGCAACCGTCCACCAGCTCTTGTCTGCGGTGGTCTCCCCGGCAACCAGCTTGTTTCAAATCAACAAAAAACAAGTGGCTCGTGGTGGAGGCGCTCATTATGTGATACAGCAGCGACGCGCTCATTTATTAAGCTGGCAGCCAGCCCTGTCTTCATTACGCGATCATTCTTCTGTTTATGAATTTATTGTCTGGGTTTTTGAAATCTCGCTAGTCATATTGAGACCTCTCAATGGAACAATAAACCGGAAGACAATCGCTTTTTCTCTCAGACCGATTTTAATTGCACTGCGCAACGAAACTTTAAGATCTCATTATTGCTGGATATTTTGGAAAATTATTTTGTTGATGCTGTAAATTTTATTTTTATTTGTAATCCAATTTTTAGTTTTTTTGAGGTTAGCTACAATATTGTCAGTTTCTAACGGAAAAGTAGAAGATAGTAGTGAGTCCGAAGAGTCTAGCGATTGAAAGAGCCGTGAAAGTTTTACTGGCATGTTATTAAAAATCGTTAAGTGCAATGCAGATTTTGTACCCAGAACAAAGGCGGTCAAGCTTATCTTTTTGTAGAATAAAGTTGTGGTAGACTTTTTAAAATACCAACAATTATGAAAAAAAATAAATACCTAATTGATTTGACAGATTGCTAACATTTCTACTTAAATATATAGTATATTTTATAAAAGGATTGTAAGTATACTAATGATATAACAATCCCAATTAATAAATCTGAAGAGAGGGCTTCAGTCGGTCAAATGTGTAGAAATTTCAAAATCACAATTAGACTACTCCTATATCTTGATTGATATTGATTCTTTTATCAAATTCTCCTTATGTTTTCCCCTTGGACGAGATAATGCAAAAAGCATCATTAAATATTTGGTAAATGATATATCTTTAATGATTGGAGTCCCGTGTACATTTTGTACACTTCCTCTTTTTTGCATTGAATGTTTCGTAATCATAACAGTGCAATTTTCTGAAATTGAGGATTATATTGTCGCTCGTAGCTGAACACAACCACACTTACAAAGTTGTTCTGTTGGCATAAAAAAAAAATTATAAATTGATAAAACACAAATTATTCACATCCTTTTAATTCTTAACATTACCTACAATGAAATAATCTAAAGTATTTCTGAAAATCCAAAACCTATTAAGGTCAACCATACGAGCTGAAGATAGCTTAACATGAACATGACTTTTTTGAAACAATATATCATTATTATAATAAATAATATATAATGTTTTATAACTACATTTGTAGATAAAAGTTCAAAGTTTTGTAAAAAAATTTTAAAAAGCTAATTTTGTTTGCAAATTATACATGAACATAATTTTCAAAGTAGTAACATTTATGTCACACATTCCCACGAACGACTACAGTAATAAAAATAATACGTATATTTGTAAATATGATCGTCTATACCATACTAAGATGATTTTTCATTTGAACTTACAGTTTTTGAGAAACAAATAAAAATATACCAAAAAGTGTGTTTTTTGGTATATTTTCATTTGTTTCAAATGGAAAATAATCATAGTATGTTATAGACGATCATATTTATAAATATATATGAATTATTTGCCTTACTGTAGTCGTTCATGAAAATAAGAGACACAGTATCAAAGTTCTGAATTTTTGACCAACTAGACTTCAACTAATATTTTTTTATAGTTTAATGTTATAGCTTGTACCTTTTCATCTACATATATATACTAGAATGTTCAAAGATATCAAAGTAATAATTGTTTTGTTTTTCGATAAGAATAATTGTAAGAAATAATTTATACAAATTTGAATTTGCAAAACAAAATTCATGGGAATGAACGAACCCAGCCTGTAAAATGTACTTCATCTGACATTGCAATGTACAAGTCACTGTAAAAATCCATGAAATTTTGACGGATGGAGCTTGTTGGACCATGATGAACATGAAAATAAATAAAGAATACAGAATTTGCTGTTTTTTAAAAAAATAAAGGATTCGTTCTTCGACGCGTATGTTTCACCTTAAGTGTCAGGTACCTAACATAACCTATTTATATTTATTATCAATATCACATAGTTTTTCACAGTTCACCTGATGTTTAGTAGACTGTAGAGTAAAATGATCCCTAAAATTGTATTACCAACTGAATCGCTTTGTTCTGATCACATGGATGTCTAAAACACACTAGTATTATAATTACTTAGTAGTATATATTTTAATGTATAAACCAAGGCGTCTGATAGGTTAAAATTGACAATACACAACTTAGTTCATCTTGTAGTTTCGTATTTCTAATAATATAGTAATAGTGCGATTACTGTCAAATAAAATACGCGTTTCTTTTATTATTGTCCCCCCTTTCTTCTCACCACGACAAGCTAGAGGGCTTTGGCTTTCCATGTATCCATTCGGTATTGACGATTCTATTACGTCATAATGCTTTAAAGCTATTTAAACTTTCTTCCATTACATAATTATATAGTATGGCAATAATTTTAAAATTGAGTTATCGGAATAATAAATGTCTGATTAAAAAGTTTGACAAGCACTGCGTCGGTGTATACAACTAGTTGTGTTCTACAACTTCCTTTTCTTGTGCATTACACAGCAATGAACTTTTTAAACTCCATTAATTCTCGAAATCGGAACAAGTGATATTGTTTCAGTACAGTGCTGCACTCTGCGTTCATACTTCACTTTACTCGTACAAGGAAATGAATTATTATCCGTG
The DNA here is from genome assembly GCA_963942605.1 of Poecilus cupreus. NCBI lineage: Eukaryota > Metazoa > Arthropoda > Insecta > Coleoptera > Carabidae > Poecilus > Poecilus cupreus. Next base: position 13,119,455 of record OZ012727.1, read on the forward strand.
TGATAAGAAAAATGTAAGTGACGGTAATTGTGATCAATCATTTTGAAAACCGAGTCTCGGCGAATTTACCGTCAAAAATTAGATATCTCCAAGCTATAAACACGAATTATTGCTCTATGTTTGGACTTACAAATTGCTCCGGTAATAAACTGTACTGCATGGACGTTCGTGTACTACTTACAACCTTAACTAAACGATTTGCTAACTAAATCATTTACTGCGATTTATTTCCACGCCAGGTTGGCTACTAGTCTGATCCACAACACAAATATGTAAATACTTTTCTCAGACCATTGTCATGAAACTCATAATTAGAAAGTATATTTTCTACAAAACTGTTTTGGAAACTACACATTCCACAACTAAAAATTGTATTGGAACAACTATCATTCCATACGTTTGGAATAAATTCAACGAATCAGAGCCGCATATTAGCGCGATATATGAAGTATCTTGGTTCGGTTGCTATCGTTACGTCTTTTTATTTTTATTTTATTTATTTGAGTGAAAACTTTAATAGTATATTATTCAATGAGCATGTAATGTATGCTATTACTCATGAGAATGAATTTTGCATCACAGGCGAATGCGAGTGATGTAAATTATTGGAATGAGTAATAGCCATTACATGGGAGTAGAATACTATTCACTACTTTCATATACAAATAAATTGTTTACTAGAAAATAAATTAAATATTCCTCCAAACTTAACTTGAAATTTATAACTGATGTATAATTTAAACATGAATAAACTCATTGCTGTAGGACGCATTTTGTCTTATATTTATCGAAATAAGGCGATTTGTAATATTTTTCAAAATACGGAAATTTCCCCAAATATGACTTAAAATTGTAAATTTATATTATTACATTTCTTTATAATATTCGCGCCAGGAAACCCATTGCAGCAGAGCGCATCGTCATATCTCTAATATTTTTCGAGAGATGACGATTTTTTATATTTTCCGAAGAGCAACTTTGAGGGGCTGTAATTCGAAAATTATACAAGATATCGAAAAATATCTCCAGTTTTGTGTTTTTCGTGCCATTTATAATAAATTAGTAAATTTTGAAAATTTTGAAATATTTTTGAATTTTTTTCAAAATTTTGATTGGAGATATCTCGACAAATATGACAGATACAGACTTGCAGTGTTCACCAATCGATTCAGCTCGACGAAATACATAAACCCTGAAAATTTCAGAAAATTTGGACAACCGGTTGAAATGTTAGAGCAAAAAGTCGTAAAATGGCCAAATTCAGGCCAAACATCAATGGGTAACACTTGACTTTTTGGACAAAAAACCTCATTTTAAGGCTTTTTACTCTAACTTTCCATCCCGTAAAGCGATTTTTATGAAACTTTGCATACTTATGTATTTCGACGAGCTGAATCGATTGGTGAGCACTGCAAATCTGTATCTTTAATATTTGTCGAGTTATCTGAACTCTGAAAATCTGTATCTTTAATGTTTGTCGAGTTATCGCCGATCGAAATTTTGAACAAAAATACAAAAAAATTTCAAAATTTTAAAAATTTGTTATTTGTTATATAAGGCACCAGAAACGCTATCCTGAGGAGAATTTTTAGATATCTCGTGTAGTTTTTGAATTACAGGCCCTTAAAGTTGCACTTCCAAAAATATCAAAAATCGACGTATTTCGAAAAATATTAGAGATCTGACGATGCGCTCTGCTACAATGGGTTTCTTAGCGCTTATATTATAAAGAAATGTAATAAAAAATTATTACAATTTTAAGTGAGGATATTCCTTGAAATCAGCGATTTTTTTCGTGATTCCAATACTTCCTTATACTTTGTATAAGAAAGTAATAACTAATATTTAGAATGGCTCAAAAACTTATTTTTATGTTTAATTTCAGTATATTTAAAGGTTTTCCACGGTTTGTGACTTTAAGTTGCTCATCAGCTTTGTTTCATTTTATAGTTAATGTCAGTAACACACAAATTGTATTTTTTAAATATAAAATAAACTGAAAATGAACATGAGTTTTACCCCCGTGCAGAGAACTAGATGTAAGGAAGTGTACAGTATTGAAAAACGAAGCACCCATATTCATAATTATGTGTAATTGCAGAGCGTGTATGTAAAACGTCGCGATGATATATTTATAATTTATCTCGCGAGTGGACACCAGCACAAAGCAGCATTGTTGGCGGCAGTCTCTTGGTGTCGTGTCGCGTTTTCTCACATCATATGTAACCTTTGCTATCAATTAATCTTGGCGGCGGTGGAGGCCGGTGTATCTGCAGCTAGTTGTGTGTGTGATACCCCGGGCTTTGTCTCGCGTTGTGTGCTGCCAGCCAGACAATGCCCATTGTGCTGGAGAAGACGATCTGCTTCACACAGCAACAGCACATGTGCTTTTTACCTGCGGGGATGTTATCGCAGACCTACGTCCTGGAACTGTGCATGGAACAACGCCAGGAGTATGCTTCGTTCTTGCGTTAAGCTTTATAATTATTTCTTTGTTATGTGTAATATGCAAATAATACATCACGCCTTTATACATTTGTTTAATTGTTATATTTTAAGCAAATTGTTATTCATTTTCTACACATTAATATCACACTTATGCTTTATTCTACTGTTTCATAAGTGTTAAGATATATACACTTGATCTTGTCTTGAAATCAAGACAAGACCAAGACAAGAAGTATGTTTTATTTCCCAAGACAAGAGAAGAAAGTATCATCAAGAATCAAGATTTTTTGTCAAGAAATCTTGATATCTTGATAATACATTTTTCCATTCCGCATTTATGATTAAAATGTAAAATATGGTATAATATGTCAGTAAAATGACTTTGAAGTTTTGATCCACATTTGTACACTAGTTCACAGGTCCTAAAACTATTTGGTGGCTTTAATGTGAAGCTAAAAATTCTATAAATATGCAACATAATATTTTATCCAACACCTTTCAATAAATGCTCTATAACTATGACGATTTTAAACAAGCAAAGTAACAGGTTACCCACTAGTGGGTATAATTTTGAGGAAAGTCACTAGTGAGTATTTTTTTATTTATAACAATAATAATAACACACAACACCTTGGTAACTACTTCGATTGATATTTTAATTTAAAAATTTAAAGCATATGTCACTGTCAAATAATATTTCTTTAATAAATTTTGTATTTATTAAGAAGTGTTAACAGTTAAACATCAATTTTACACACTATCGTAGATAAATAACTATTATAAACATGTGATGAAGTTGATAATGTATAAAATGTGTAGCCAGCGCTACAAGCGTTCGGATTGGATAAAACGATAGAGAAAGGGGATTTCCCTAAAATGTCAAGAATCAAAAAATATCAAGCTCTTGAAACAAGACAAGAAATACGTTGTCTTGAATATCAAACCTAAAACTGTTCATTAGACAAGATTTCTTGTCTTGATGAAACACTAGTTTATTCACCAACTAATACAATTACTCATATATTCTAGTGCCTTACTTCTGCTAAGGCACTAGAATATATGAGTATTCTCATCCGCCATTTTGGGTCCAAGTGTCATAAATAAAACAAATTATTGGAATCCAGTTACTTTAATTCTTTTCTGTCAAATTTGAAGTTGATATTGATTAATAATTGTGATATATCATTCTCTTAATTATTATATTTCATATCTAACAGGTAAGTGTACAGAATACTTTCTAATATATTACCGTATGATTTGTGTAGTTGGATTTTACAGAATTTCAAGAAATATGTTTTCAAATTTGACAGATACAAATTTTAAATGTTTTTTTTTTAAGTAACTGTATTCCAATAACTTGTTTTATTTATGACATCTGGACCCAAAATGGCGGACGAGAATACCTACATTCTTCTAGAGCTCTACTTCTGCTAAATGAGTGAGACATCTTTGGGCCTAAAATGGAAGTATCAGCTGTCAAAATTATATGCCTTAAGGTTCTTGTAGATGAACAGTAACAGAAACTATTTTTGTTTCATATAAAATACAGAAATAAACTCATGGTAAAATTTGGTGGATGCGTTTTAATACATCGATTCTCAGCTCTGCAGTTAGAGATCACGGAGAATTACACATTAAGGGAGGGAGAGGGAGACAGTTTAGGAGCATAATTTTCTTGTGTTTTTTTTGTAAAATGTATTAACTGTACTGAAATGAGGACATCTTAATTATTAAAGTATAAATTAATTAGGAAATAACATCGTGGTCGTAGAAAAAGTATATAATAGGGATGTACTTTGACAACACTGAGCTCAAAAGGGTACACGATTTTAATTATGCATATTTTCTATTGAGGTATCAGGTGGAAATACGCCGCTTGATTGATCTGCATTTGTATTGTAGTGATATCGAGCGCGATCTGGGGTGTTGCGTGGTAACCAGTGAAACAAAGCAACAAAAACAAAAGTGCATGTTGATAAAGTTCAGGCCTGAAATAATTTCCTGTTGGATATTGACGAAAAGGCAAACGCGCGGTGATTTGCATGATAAAAACTAATTTATTTGAGGGTCGCTTCAGCCGAAATCTCGTTTTTGTCTTAGCGCGAAATTACCGTCAATCCGTCTCCGTCAGCTGCAAATCTGCCCAGCTGCGTTGCTCTTTTATTTTATTCACATTCAAATCGGCATTTGTTCCGCAGCTAATTGTGACCTCGCATGATGTACATAATTTGGCAGCTGTCAAATTGTTATTTAAATATTTTCATGCGTTTTTGTTGTTATATGACATTAAAGGAAACTCATTACTGGATTGATTTATGGGCGGTTTTTTTCTTTAATTAACATGGAAATAGGCGAATGAATGGCTGTATAAAACTCGGGAATAAATTGGAATTTGTTTTATGAATAATGCCGCTGAACGCTCAAAGCTAACTTCGGACAATCACGCATACGGAATTACTAATATTCATAAATAAACTATATCTGATGTTGTGATTAGATTCATCACTTCACAATAAATTGTACAAATTAAATTCTATGCTACATTGTTAGTTTTTCTATTTATCGTGACCCATTCATGCTATATAAATCAATATTCAATAAAATCAAGTAGTTAATTTCATTTTAATACCAACAATTACCTCAGATAAGTTCCGCTGTAAAGTATCAGTTCCTGTTGCAATTTAATGGCGTGATTATATATATTTTTTCACGACATGGTAGGAAACCCCACCTTTCTTCTCCCGAAATAGTGAGGAAAATGTGTTGTTCCTCTCTATGAATGTTATTTATTTAAAATATATTATAAAAATTATAAATAAATTCCTAATTTTATTGAAAATCCTTATTTTAGTGATATACATACTTTAAATTATCTTACAATTATGTCTTATATTTTACTTTTTCTTATTAAATCACAATTTGACAACTTATTAAAGATATTTAAGATTGGTTCATTGGCAACACTTCTACTGATAACTTAACTTTTAACGTGTCAGTCTGTCAGTTGCGTTCTCAAAGTGTATTTTAGGTCCGAGCAAATCGTTTTTAGAAACATGTCGTGAAAAAAATGTTGTGTTTAACACGAGAGGAAAGCTCTTCTTCCACTCTCGTTCGAAATGCCTCACTCGTTGCGCTCATGAGGCAAACTTCGAACTCGAGGGGGAAAAAGAAACGCTTTCCTCTCTAGTTTGACAAATAACTATTACCTTTCGCCAAATCCTGTTAAGGAATCATGCTAAAATTTTGGTAGTGAGTTTTCAATGGTTAAGCAAGTTTTAGGGTACCTTGAATACGATTTCAATATTTTCGCGATGATGTAAGTGTATATGAGTGTGCATAGATGGATGGATAAATGGATGGATGGATGGATGATTGTGGCTTCCTACAGTTACGGTTTCTCAAAAACTGTTTAACTTAAAATTTTTATATTATGTATTTTACGTTTGTATCTGCTCAGGAAGTGCTAAATAGTTTTTGGTGAAATCTAGTGACTAAAATTGGTTGTTTATTTACCCTATCAGGTTATTTTGAAATATCTCAGTAAATTTCAGTTTTATGGTAATTTTAGGATAATATTTCAAATGTTATTGTAATTTTATGTGGTGATAATTTTCGAAATTTAATTTCGAAAATTTGTCGGCTGTGAGGCTCGAACCGAGGTTTTTATGATCTAAAGTACGATGCGTTACCACGGAGCTATTTACTCGATACAAATTATAATATGATAAAGAAATGGGTATTGAATTTTTCTGACCTGTGCTTTTTAAAAATAAGTAAAAAATGTAATTTTTTGATATGGGTCATAACTAAAAAATGTATTTAAAATTAGGAATAGTATTCTCCTTTTGAGCAGTTTTATAGTTAACAGATATTTTTTGGTGTATAATTTAATCAAAATTCTAGGGTGGCGGGGGAAAATGTGCTGGGCATATAAGATTTTTTAATGCAGTTATCTACTATTAAATGGTACCCCCAGATATATTGACGAATCTTTCCGTGCGTTCCGGCGCTGAGCACATGACGTCACATCCGGGCCAGCAGGTTGCGAAACAGACGACGCTCGACGTACATATGACGTTATATTTATTACTGTCTGTCGTCGTACACAAACGTACCCCCTCGGCGGCTCCCAACCCTCCATAGCCCACCCTTGTCGCACGTCCATGTCATGTTTAGTTTCAAGAATTGAATAAAAATATAAGGCGGCCATGGCGCCGTCGCCTGCTCGCCGTGTCAGCCGCGTAAATGTATTATGATGCCTTGTACAGTGCGAGCAGGATAGAGGGATGGCGGCGTCCTAGTCGCACTTGCACACGAGGGTGTATATAGGACTAGAAGAATGAGATATATACACGGTATGACGGGGACATGAATTATGTCACTGTGTACTGCATTTTTATTATTTTATACCTTTATAAGATTTAAGACTAAATATCTGATGTGGCCGGCACATAACCTCCCGCCCAATACTACTCTTAAACGGTGCAAAATAGTACTTGATGATACAGAAACATATCTTTTTATTTGTTTATTTTCTATTTATATTTAAGAAATTTTCTTTTATTTTGTATATTTATTTAATTTTTTGACATATATTTCACTAAGGAAATCAAACAATCAAAATAACATGTGTCACATTTCGTAAAAACTAATTTCTATATATTTTTTCTACGACCGCTGAGAAATCTGCTCATTGAAAGTTTGTTGTTGCTAGGGATATGAGGTACATTGCAAGCATCGTGCGAAATGAATTTGTTTTGTGAGTATTTCAATACAGATTAGTTTATTTAAGTACAAGTGCAATTGCTAGGATACTTATTTAGAATTGTCAAATATTGGAATCGTGAAAGCGGGGGACAAATTTATTATTAAAATTAAATTAATTTTGAATTACGTGGTCGTAGAAAAAGTATAGTGTACAACTCGCATGAAATGTTCATTTCATACTCGTATGATTTGCAGCATTCTCCTTCGGCTCATGCTACAAACTATCATACTCGTAGGAAATGAGTACCATACCATGCTCGTTGTACAATATACTATTATTATCTCTAAATATAATGAAAATTAATAAAATTAGTGTAATCAAAACCCATGTAAAATTAAATATTCTACAACTTTCAAAATAACATAAAATGTTGAGAAGAAAATTTAACCGTGTGTTCACAAAAAACTGTTAAGGACTTCAAGTAAACTGCTACTTCCGGTTGACCAATATTATAAAAAATATAATCAGCTCTTCATTTGAATATAAGAAGCAAAAATTCACAAAATTGTACCTAAATTTTGGTACCTATTATAGTATTTGAGTTATGCGAGACGAAAAAATTGCCACAGGCTACACACACACATGCATACAGACATCATGGCGAAAATAGAAAAATCGTATTGTAGGGACCCTAAAACGTCCTTATTTATTGAAAACTCACTACCCAATTTTTTCACCAAAAACAATACCTTCCTTACCCATATGTAAAAATCAGTTTTACAAATAATATCAGTCTCTCTTTAGAAACACCGGGCGGGGTCGGAGGTACCAACCTACAGTTTAAACTTTTCGCAATTCAATTTTTCGTTTTCCCGTAGACAATATCGTATCACAACGGGTTTAAGTTTCCGATACAAACTGAAGTTTTCTATCCTCGCTCGAGCGGCGCCGCTGCGCTGGCGGCGGCGGCGGCGGCGCTGCACACTGACAACCTAGTGATTTATGGGTATTTAAAGAGTTAAACGTTCTCTCGTACTTCGCGTTCGTGGGCTTCCCTCAGACAGGATATGAACGCTGCACTCCAGGCAAGGAAATTTCAAAATGGAACGTCATCGCCACTACTTGTTACATTACAGAATTACGGACACTTCAGTGCACCCTATAATAGACAGTGGCCGCAGCGCCATTTTGAAAAATTGTTTTAGATTTTATTTCTAGTGCAAAATGCTATCTTATTGTCTCTGTCTGTATAAAGTGTGAGTGTGTTAAGGACGTTTGGAAGCTGAGCTTGTTATAATATAACAAACGCAGAACTGTATATAATATCAATCTATATGTTCATCTTTAGGATATAAAAGTAAAATTTTTCCTAAAACTCGTTTTGAAATAAGTGAAAAAGAACTTTGAAGATAACTATTTCAGATACTTTAAAATTTCATCTATTTTTTCAATAGCGTCTTACACAATTTTTTTTTTATTTTATTTTATGAAACTTTATCTAACTTGAAGACTATCTACACTTTTAAAAAGTCTTAATTGTTATTCATTAAGCCACAATGATTTTTTTTTAAATGTTGTGACGTCATTGTAGAGGTGTTGCTGGATCTAAAACAGTGCAGATTGTAAATAATTGTAGTCATATATTTTTTTACTTATTTTATTATTATTATTACAATAAAATAGAACATTTATGTCACAAAAATTATTTAAATCTCTACTGTTTGAGATCCACCAACACCTCTGTAATGACGTCACAACATTTTAAAAAATCATTGTGGTTTAATGAATAACAATTAAGACTTTTTAAAAGTGTAGATAGTCTTCAAGTTAGATAAAGTTTCATAAAAAAATGGTTAAAGACCCCATTATGAATATAAAACATCTACACACTGTTATTTTTATTTTATAATATTTCGCACTATTAAATCTTTATTCATTTTTGAATAAACTAAGTAAATTGAAAATCCATACATTTTACCGCGCCCTCATTGTAAGAAGATAAATAAATTAATCAGTGGTAATTGTTTGTGTTCATTTTCCTTAGCTAATAAAATTTCTGTATTATTCTTAACCGAACCCATATAACGAGATAAATATTACAATATGAAAAAAAAAAAGAAAGGCGAGGAAGTGTTTGATGTGTAAAATTTCACAAATGAACATTACGCAACTTTTATTTCACATGCAAAATAAAAAAAGAAAAAACATGTTTCAATTAAAATTTAAATAATGCAATCACTTACATTGTTGTTTCTGAAGATTATGAATATGTTATGACGATGGTAAATCTCTTGACATTTCTGGAAGATAATTGTAAATTATATAAGTGAATTTGTTGTCAACAATAATAGTAAACTTGTGACGTGAACCATAAAGCAGAAAAATGTTGTGATTCCTGTTTACTCATCATTTACAATCAGTCACCAAATCATTCTTCTCAAACACCAACACTTTACATTTATCGACATTCAACAACAGATTTAAACCTTTCCCTACTTCATTTATGCTCACAATCATTCTTCTCAATTGCTCCTCAGTTTCACCCAACACAACATCATCCGCATACGCTAACGCAGGCTCTATACGTCCACCAATTCGTACACCATCCGTTCCATTCAATGCCTTTTGTAACAACACATCCACATACAAATTAAACCTCCAACAAGTATACTATTGATATTTCTGCTCTGCAGACAAAGACAGTGAATTAAAAAATATCGTTGCTATATTGGCAACATTGGCGGTATTGTTATCTAGGGACAGAACTAGAAAATAAATGGATTTTAAATAGATTTTTTTGGGTAAATCATGTAGTTTTAGTTCGAATTCCACAGTTTGAACTGCGGGGTCCTGGAAGCTTTATGGTGGAGGAGCCGACGTATTTCTCTTCATAACTCTTTACTAACATCTTTAAGGGTTGTATTTGACGGCACTACAAAAATATACGTGTGGATATGTGTCAAAATGGACAAATGGATGTCTTTTACTTTTGTGGGAATTTGTTTGAGAGGCGCAGGTTCTTGCATCGCATGTTAAAATAAATTTCAACATGGTTTCTTGATGCAACGATACCAGCAAATATTTAAATTAGCATACAATTATTTATAAAAGCACTCTGGTTTTGCTAACCACGATTACAGCGTATTGATTTGTTGTTTGCATATATTAACTGAATAATGTGTCATTCGAACATAACGCAGCATAGCGCAAGATTCCCTCCGCGCAGCGTAACATGAACATGACGGCACGTAGGTGTTATTACGGTAGCACGTTCGCATCGAAGATGGCCGTGGTTATCTGACACTTTGCTACTCCAGGGCGACTCCGGGCGAAGGACTGACGTTTTTATGTTTGATTTGCTCGTAAACTTGCCGCGAGATAACCACTCAAATAGCTTGGAATTGCATGCATGTATCTTCAATCTTGTACATAGAAACAAGAACATGCGATGCAGAAGATTGCTGTTAGTAAAGGATTAAAAAGACAGTTACAAATGAACCCAACAAATAAATATTTAACATTTAGAAATAGTATTCGAGAATATATTAACATATTTTGTTTTAAGAAGTTACACATTTTGGTCTTTCACGCTTATTATTTGAGACGGAATATCTTCACTTAAAATTGTAATATTTTTTATTACATTTCTTTATAATATAAGCGCTAAGAAATCCATTGCAGCAGAGCGCATCGTCAGATCTCTAATATTTTTCGAGATACGTCGGTTTTTGGTATTTTTCGAAGTGTAAATTTAAGGGCCTGTAATTCAAAAACTACACGAGATATCTAAAAATTCTCTTCAGATAAGCGTTTCTGGTGCCTTATATAACATACTAGCAAATTTATAAAATTTTGAAATTTTTTTGTATTTTCATATAAATCGCTTTACGGGATGGAAAGTTAGAGCAAAAAGCCTGAAAATGGCGTTTTTTGTCCTAAAAGTCAAGTGGTCATATCTCGAAAAATATTAGAGATATGACGATGCGCTCTGCTGCAATGGGTTTCCTGGCGCGAATATTATAAAGAAATGTAATAAAAAAATGTACAATTTTTAAGTCATATTTGGGGAAATTTCCGTATTTTGCCCTGAATTTTCTCAGTGTCCTTCATGTATCTTTTTTGTACGTATAAGAAGGTCGTGTGGTGTAAATCATTCACTAACGAAACAATAATTAAATTAGATAATATAATATGATTTAAATATAGGCGTTGAATTTACAAAGTTCAAATATAGTTTTCTGTGTTTTTCTGAACAAATTTTTCACGCTACTCGTAACAATTCTTTGTGGAATTTTAATAAAACGTCCTCAACTTAGGTATTTGAACATGCTGAATCCAACTGTTTTATCTTCTAGTCTGTATTCGTATTTAATATTAAAATTTTTGCCCTGAACAATTTTGGTGCAATTTCAACCAAAATTCTAAATACCGATTAAGCTTCTTAAGAAATAAATAACATTCTTTATGAGTAATCCAATGGGGTCTTTCACCATTTTTTTTATGAAACTTTATCTATATTGAAGACTACCTACACTTTAAAAAAGTCTTAATTGTTATTCATTAAGCCACAATGATTTTTTTTAAATGTTGTGACGCCATAGTAGAGGTGTTGCTGGATCTAAAACAGTACAAATTGTCAATAAATGTAGTCATATATTTTTTTACTTATTTTATTATTATTATTACAATGAAATAGAACATTTTTGTAACAATAGTACGTACCGTGAACTGTAAGTGATAGTTTTTAGGTCGAGAATGTAGTTTGGGATAACGAGACCCGTAGGGTCCAGATTTCCTAAACATTCGAGGCCTAAAAAATCACTTACAGTTCGAGGTTAGTTAGTTATTTTTTGCAATACCTGCGTAAATATAAGAAAAGGAAAAATAGGTATCAAAATTAACAGCTGACAGATTGAGGTTAAAAATAAAATTTGAATGATATATATTTACTTACCGTCCACCATGAACGGTAAGTTTCACTTACCATCCACCGTGGACGGTAAGTAAATGATGTAACCATGAAAACCAATTGTGAAATAAAAGTTACACTTACTGTGTTTAAATTTTGTTATTAATGGGTAACTTACAGAACAGGTATTGCAAAAAAATTATTTAAATCTATACTGTTTTAGATCCAGCAACACCTCTTCTATGACGTCACAACATTTAAAAAAAATCATTGTGGTTTAATGAATAACAATTAAGACTTTTTAAAAGTGTAGATAGTCTTCAATATAGATAAAGTTTCATAAAAAAATATAAAAAAAATGGTGAAAGACCCTATTAAACACAACGAAAACAGTAGTGGTGTCTCTGATATAAAGTCATATTCTCGTCGTGTATATTCGACTTGAACATAGTGTAATCTGTGTTTTGTCAGAAACGTCAAGTGATGGTATAGTGAAAGAAGCAGCGAGTTCTGTAAAGATAATGCCCTTTATATAAGACGGGCGACCGTGGCGTATTCAGATGAACCGGGGGTGGAAGAGGTGGTTCTTTCCGCGAGTTTGTCCTTCCACCCCCATGCGCCTATCTCGTGTATCCGACCGCGGCGTGGCAGGCCCGGATTTGGGTATTTTCTGCTTGAAATCACTCGATTTAGGAAAAAAGCAATAACTATCAAACTCCTGACAGAAATAAAAGGGAATTCTGAAGAGAAGTGAAACTTGTAAAAAGCCAATCTGTCTTGCTTATTCTGACTGATTTATTCTTGGGAAAATTGTATTTCAGCATTTATACGTCACGCGATACTAGCGACGCCAGCGCGGAGTGCGGATCTCTCTGACAACACCTCATAATATTACACTCGCCCACCCCCACACAAACACACACACACATACACACACAGACACGTCGCGCGTGTGTCTGTGTAACCCATAATAAGATTTATTGTTTACTTACTTGTATTTTCTTTGTTTCAGGTAAGCGATGCTGAAATCCATTCCACACAAATCAAAGAAATTGCCGGAAAAAGGTAAAATCAACCAGCGCATTTCAATTCCGGTTTCCGACGTTCCGTTTCCGTTATTAATTGATTTGCTAATTATACTTTTATTAATTCGAATCAATTTAAATATTTCAGTATTCGTGTCAACCAAGTATCTATAAAAATATTGACAAGTACCTATTTATAGATAATTGGTTCTTAGAAATTGTCTGCTGTGCCTTGTGGCACAATTTAAAATTTAAATTAGAAAATTATTGTGCTACCTCTCCTCACTCAACTGGCGTTTTATTAATAAAATATTTTTTCTACGACCACTGAGAAATCTGCTCATTGTATATTTGTTGTTGCTAGGGATATGAGGTACATTGCAAGCATCGTGCGAAATGAATTTGTTTTGTGAGTATTTCAATACAGGTCATTTCATTTAAGTACAGGTGCCGTTTCTAGGATACTTATTTAGAATTGTCAAATATTGGAATGGTGAAAGCACGACCAATTTTTTAATAAAATTAAATTAATTTGGAAATAATATCGTGGTCGTAGAAAAAATATAATGTACAACTCGCAAGGAATGTCCATTTCATACTCGTATGATTTGCAGCATTCGCTACAAACTTTCATACTCGTTAGGAAATGAGTACCATTCCATGCTCGTTGTACAATATACTATTTTATACTCTCGTGTTCAAAATGTCATTTAACATTCAGGTTTTTATAGTCTTTAATAACAACTATCTTTTCACGAAAATAAACCATGTGAGTGATAAAAAGGAACTTCTGTGTCACGGTACATATTAAATTTTATTTGAAATCTAAAATTAGAAAAAAATAATAAAATTATGTTTATACATCTGTTAGTTGTCAATTGGTATTGACACTCAGTGTTGCCAACCTCGAACATTGAAGTTATCGTAAATAACATTCAAAATTGTGTTTTGTCCTCAATTTCTTCAATGCTCATTGTACAATATACTATTTTCTACTCTCGTATTCAAAATGTTATTTAACATACAGGTTTTCATAGTCTTTAATAACAACTATCTTATCACGAAAATAAACCATGTGAGTGATAAAAAGGAACTTCAGTGCCGCGGTACATATTCAATTTTATTTGAAATATAAAAGTAGAAAAAAACTGTAAAAAAATTATGTTTATATATCTGTCAGTTGTCAATTGGTATTGACACTCAGTGTTGCCAACCTCGAACATTGAAGTTATCGCAAATAACACTCAAAATTATGTGTTTTGTCCTCAATTTCTTCATCGGAATTAATTAGTTAATTCTTCTTGCACATATTGTTTCAATTTACTACAATATGTCGTATATCTGTCAAAATTTTTCTACTTGTACAATAATTATTTTTCGCGCCGCCGTCCGACATTGACACAATAACATATCACTAAAGCGGTCGGAAATCATGTCTTTACCGAACTAGTTCGACAAAAATTGCTAACTTTTTATGGTTATATGTTGGCATCACTTCACTAATTTTAGCTACATTCTGACGCTAGAAATGTCAAAGTAATACATTGACTTAAAAATATTATGGCAATATATCTACAATTGAGTATTTGCAATACAAGAAAACAGAGTATTTATGGATTTTAAACATATTTGTAAATAATTATAATTGAATTTGCAGTGTAAAATCCAAATAAAAACATGTAGATATTTTTGGTTATAATATTGGAAAATAAACATAATTGACATTCTAATATTGTGAAGTTAGCAACATAAAAAAATTCCCTGTCATTAAGAAAATGAGTAATAAATTAAATTTATTTATTAAATTTACATAAATGTTGGCGAAAAAATCTGGTGTATCCTTCGGTTGGAAACTATTTTGCAAGTGCTCGTATTTGTAGGACTCGCCTACGGCTCGTCCTATCAAAATAAACTCGCACTCTCAAAATAGCAGTTTTCAACCTTGTGATACAAATAACTATTACAGTTGCCAACACTGCGTTGCTCAAAATCGTCCTATAATGAGTTACTTTAGTGAAGATTTCTGAGCTTTTAATGACGATCTTTGAGTACTTTAGTGCCGATTTTTTTTATTTATTTTTATATTTAATCAGTTTTTTTTCTATTCATCGTAGATAAAATATCGTACGATACACTACACATACGTAAAGCATCTTTAGTCAATCAGGAATCTTGAAACACGAGCGTAGCATACGTACTTATATAGTAAATAACTATTATTGTATCCATATTTATCTATTTTATTAGTGGGGTCTTTTTCTTTCTCCCCATATAGTTTCGAGCTGACAGATAGGGGAAAGGTGAACATCTTGAGCACTTTGTAGGGCGTATAGGGGATGATTAAACCTCGTATAGGGTTAAATATAAAACGAGCCCAAATTAAATTTGCCGTCAGTTTGCAGATCCGTTAGGTACGACCAATTAACCTGATATCTTGTTCAGCGGATCAAACTTCGTAAACAAGCGTGGTGCCAACACTCCCCCACTACCTTCTTCATCTCCTCCCGCGCCACAAAACCAATCACAAGCAATTATAACCATCGGTAAAGTAAACTAAACTTAATTACCAACGTCTCTTGGCGTAACGCGGTTATAGCATTATTAGTTTAACGGTTACGTGCACGAGGCCTGGTTGTAGTGAACGGTAACGCTGAACACTGGTACTGGGCTGTCATTCGTCTTCTTCCCGGTTATAAGAATGAACGCGTGATTAGCACCAATGGGGATTAGAGAGCGATGTGTCCCCCGGGACTTGCTTCTTGATAGGTGGAAGCTTGTATTGGACGCTACACGATTTATTTTTAGGGCGAATAATTGACTTGTTCTTCGGAGAAGTTCCGCAAGATTAATTATAAAATGTTTTCTTTTTATTGAAAGGCCAGTAGGTTTTCAATGTATGAACAATTTATTGAAGCAATTAAAAAATTAATGCCGCTATTAGTTTTTATGATGCACTAACATTCATCAAACTGTTTTATTTTATGCATTTTTAAATTGCCCTTTAATATCATTCTTCATAGCACAATTATGATTAAGCGTCGTAAAATATTGCAAATTGAGTTTATTGGCAAATAGTTACAAATTTATACGAATAAGACTCCAGCGTACTCAAATTGTAATGCGGACTATAATATCCCTAGGCCATTGATAATTCAAAATAATTTTATCACAGTTCTCGAAAGAACGTTGCTTGGTAACCCGCCGACGCCGTAGGCGGAGAGCTGTTACCTTCAAGCAAAGTTCTTGAGGTAGTTGTGATCAAATTATGAGTATTTATCAATGATCGAGGGATATTCGGTGAGAAATTTTTTTGCGATAATTATTATTATTTTCATTTACATACCGTAAAAATGACATTTTTAAATAAACAAATTAAATATTTAATTAACTATCAACCAACTGTCAACAACTGTTACTTAACAACAAGTGATAATTTCCCGGGAAATTATCAGTAATAATATAACAAGAGAGTGAGAATAAATTGAAAATAATTTGACAGATCTTTCGAAAACTTGTTGCCACTGGCTTTCGTGGCTATTGCCAAATGGCGACAAGTTTGAGAAAGATACTGGAGAATTATTTTCTAATTTATCGAACTCTCGAGTTGTATTTAATTAGATTATTTTTTGATTTCATCATCAGGCACGCCATTAAATCTATCTTTTTGACTCATTTTACCTTTTGTTGATGATAACTATCTGACATCTAACATCTGTCAACAAAAACAAAAAAGCTACAGAGAAAATTGCCGGGAATAATCACAAGAGCATTATTCTCATTATAATAATGACACGATTGGTGAAAACGCAGACACGTGACATACAATAAAGCATTTCATTGGTTTTAAGAAACGTCAAAAAATAATCAGTGTAATTTTGACCTGATTGGCTACTTTTACACACATCAGAAATACAGGGATTTGATTGGATATTTTTTTAACCAAAAAATTTTCATATATAATATCCCAAGTGCATATCAAATTATCGACAATTACATGCACGAAGGAAATTTGAAGGATTATTTCCCAATTAAAATTTATCCAAACGCTGTTTCTCTCATAAAATATAAAGCAAAATTTAAAAACTTCATTTGACAGCAAGTCAGAATCTCATTGGTAATTTACACTAGTGCGAATTATCGATAATTTGCACTAGTGCAAAATTATCGTGTAATTCTACGTTGATTGGACAACATTCAGAAATGTCAGAATTCTGATTGGCTTAAATTTTATGAGGGAAATAGTCATTAAAACATACTCTTCAATAGAATCATCTATTTTAGCAATCATATAAGTCCAAATAACTTTTTAACGGTACAAAATAGAAAAAAATTTTAAAAATGTATATGGGGTCGTTCACTAATCACTAGAGTCACAAAATAGTAAATTAGTCATTTATATTATGACTAGACTCAAAAACATCGTACTAGATATAACAGAAGTTTACAAAATATTATTAATTACTAAGATATTTGAGTTTTAAAGACCTCTACAATGACGTCAAAGTATTACGGCGCGCATCTATCCTATTCTAAATTATAAGTACTTTTCTTATTATTGAGCTGTCAGATTATCGAAATGTCAAAATAGTTGGCAACTAATTTGAAGGTTATTTGTTTCACTTTGAATTCGTATCAATATAATATATTATTTATTTCTAACTAATAAATATTACTTTAGGTCGACTCAACGAAATTAAAGGCTTGTTGAATGACATAGGTTAGCAAAATGTATCAATGGTAATCAAACATTTGACTACTTTGCCCACTTGTAAAGTAAAAAACTATTTCCCGTCCAGAGATTCATTCACAGATGTGTTCAGATATCGAACTGTGAACTTGGTCATGTGTAGAATTTAATTATTAAATGAATTTGTATGTAATTTGGATGGGTTCGATGTTCAAGCATCATTACACAGCCGCGTTAAGAAATCAAGCAGGCGTACGAGCAACTCTGTTGCATTTGAGCGAGACTCGGTGGTCCCGGAGTCCCCGGAGTCTCCAGTGCAGCGAAGCCCCTCTCCTTCAGAGGCAAATCTGAAGATAGTTCTTGGAGCAAAGCTAAAAGTAATTTGCATGTCAAACAAGTTAATTGCTATCGCCTAAGAGGCCGAACTACACGGGTACGCGGCTCCACTGCTGCCATCTCTTGGCGATACAAATGAATTAGTGATTTTATTATTATAAATGGAAATGAAGTTTCGCAGTTTACAGGAAAATATTCGGGCGGTAATTAAGTGAGCAGCCTTTCACGGGAATTGCGCTATAGAGGGAGTCCATTTGCTTCAAACTTTCCCCCAGTAACTGGCTCACTTTTTTAATGCTCTTCGTTTTCTTCACGCACAGTTTTATCTTAGAATTGCACACTAAATATAGACATTTTATACTCTTTAATAAATCATTATGTCATTGAATCATTACGGCCGAATTGGAATATTGGTACCATTGATCAATGAACAACTGATCCGAGAATTAAGCTGATCCGTTGATGAACATATTTTTCAATTTATCTACTTGATCCATAAATGAAGTAACCATAACTAATTTATTCATATTGTTGTTTTGTTTTTTGACAGTTCATATAAACTATTTTCGATACATGACACTTTTTCTATATAAAGTAAAGTAAATTTTATTTAAATATATGATAATGTATTAAATATTTCTATTTTATATTACATATTTTACATTTGGACATAACTGAAAATGTAAAAATAACTTTTATTATTATTTAAAATAAGTTGAATTATTTAATAGTTATTTATGTATCAAGGCACTGAAGTTCAATTTGTTAGCACGAATATGGAATTTAGTTGGCGAGGCCCGTAATAAACCATGTGAGTGATAAAAAGGAACTTCAGTGCCGAGGTACATATTAAGTTTTATTTGAAATCGAAAATTCGAAAAAACTGTAAAAAAATTACGATATAGGTTAAGTTTATACATCTCAGTAGTCAATTGAAACTGACAGTCAGTGTTGCCATCTTCGAGAAGTGAAGTTATCGTAAATAACACCCAAAATGATGTGTTTTGTCCTCAATTTCGTTATCGGAATTAATTAGTTAATTCTTCTTGCAAATTTTGTTTCATGTTACGTCCAAATTTACTAGAGTACTTTAATATATCTGCCAAAATTATCCTAATTGTACAATAATTATTTAAGGATTACCAACACTGGGTTGCTCAAAATTGTCGTATAATGGATTCTGTAGTGACGATTTCTGAACTTTTAATGATGATTTTTGAGCACTTTAGTGCCGATTTCAAATAAAAGCTATTTTCTTCACCATTATTATTATTATATCATCTCATATCTATTTGGAGAATTACAAATATTCAATATTTCTTTTATATAAATTAGATACACTATTTGTGAAAACCACAAATGTCAAAGCAAGAGATCAGTGCTTGATTCATGGAATCTCACGAATCTGTTGGTCACTGGATTTAGTTCCAGGATTAGCTTGATTTTCAGTGGTGAATTGGTTTGATTTACGAATCAACGTTGATTAGTAAATCAAACCTTGAATGGGAATAGTGAATTTTGCTGTAGTTGTTTTTTATCAGTACAGCACAACACAAATGAAATAGTATATTCTACAAGTAATGGAATAGCACATATTCCACGCGAGCCAAAAGTTTGTACAGTACAGTTTGCGAATGTGGAATATGCCATTCCGTTACATGTTGTAGATTATACTTTCTATAACAAGATTTTGGAAACAAACAAAAAAATACAAATATAAAACTGTTGCAAACGTCAAACTAAAAAAAATAAATTAAAACAAAACAAACGTAACCATAGCAACTGAATCAAGATACTTCATATATCGTGCTAATATAAAGCTCTGATTCGCCGAAATTATTCCATACGCGGCGTATGGAATGATAGTTATTCCAATACAGTTTTTAGTTGTAGAATGTGTAATTTCAAAACAGTGTTATAGAAATTTATTTTTGCCTAACGCTGCTATAAATTTACTTTCTCTTTAGTCCCATTGCTTTAGGAAAGGATAATAAGATTTAAACACCAACAATTTACGACTTTGAGGTTATGTGTCATTTATCTGTCAATTTTGGAAACATTCATTTTACCACTAGAAAATGAAAAGCATCGAAAACAATGCACTTGTAGATCTTCTGGGGATCTTTTTAAAGAAGAGTGTGTAATGTATTTATAACAATAGATCACTGAAAGTGAAAGAATTAACTTAATTTTCAGTGGTGAATTGAATGAATGTAAGAATCAGCGTTGATTAGTGAATGAAATCGTGGTTGAGGAATGATTCGGATGTTGAAATTAATTTTTGCGTGTTATAATGGGTGGGTATCGGAAGCATTTATATGCGATAAAGTTCTCCGTCGTGTGGGTGGCAAGGAAATTGGCTCAGCACGAGTGCGACACGCGGCGTCGCAGGCGTCGTGAGAGACCCGACGCCGACGCCGGGTAGACGTACACCGCGCTCGCTGTGCGGTGTGGATACACTTGGCGTTTAATTCAATTTCCGCACGCGTACGTGTCCGCACGTTATGTATTACGTTACGCTGTGCCAGCACATCGCGAAGACGACAAGGCAGATGCGTACTAGAGTATGAGGAACGAAAGTATAACCAGGCACTTCTTTTAATCACTTAAGGTCAAACATACGAGCCGAAAAACGAATTTTTTAAAAACAGCAAATTCTGTATTCTTCGTTTATGTTTTTTATGGTCTAACAACCTCCATCCGTCAAAATTTCATGGATTTTTTACAGTGACTTGTACATTGCAATGTCAGATGAAGTACATATTATCGTTGGGTTCGTTCACTCCCACGAATTTTGTTTTGCAAATTCAAATTTGAATAAATTATTCCTTACAATTATTCTTATCGAAAAACAAAACAATTATTACAGAAAGGTCTTTGAATATTCTAGTATTTAAATATGTGGATGAAAAGGATAACTGAAACATTCAACTATAAACAAATATTCGTTGAAGTGTAGTTGGTCAAAAATTCAGAATTTTGATACTGTATCTCTTATTCCCATGAATGACTACAGTAATGTAAATAATGTATATATTTATAAAAAAATATACTCATCTATAACATACTAAGATTATTTTTGCAATACCTGTACTGTAAGTTATCCATTAATAACAAAATTTAAACACAGTAAGTGGAACTTTTATTGCACAATTGGATTTCATGGTTACATCATTTACTTACCATCCACAGTGGATGGTAAGTGAAACTTACCGTTCATGGTGGATGGTAAGTAAATGTATATCATTCAAATTTTATTTTTAACCTCAATCTGTCAGCTGTTAATTTTGATACCTTTTTTTCATTTTCTTATATTTACGCAGGTATTGCAAAAAATAACTTACTAACCTCGAACTGTAAGTGATTTTTTAGGTCTCGACATCCCAAACTACATTCTCGACCTAAAAACTATCACTTACAGTTCACGGTACGTAATATACTATTTTCATTTAAATTTACAGTTTTTGAGAAACAAATAAAAATATACCATAAACACACTTTTTGGTATATTTTTATTTGTTTCTCAAAAACTGTAAATTCAAATGGAAAATAATCGTGGTATATTATAGAGGATCATATTTATAAATATACAAATTATTTGCATTACTTTAGTCGTTCATGGGAATGTGTGACATAAATTTTACTACTTTGAAAATAATGTTTATGTACAATTTGCAAACAAAGTTAGCTTTTTAAAATTGAAAACTTTGGACTTGTATCTACAAATGTAGGTATAAAACATTATATGTTTCATTTATTATAATAATGATATATTGTTTCAAAAAAGTCATGTTGATATTGCGCTATCTTCAGCCCGTATGTTTGACCTTAAAGAAATCTAGTCCAAGCACAAATGCGTATGTTCTGATTTGAGTGAAGTTCGTTGTTGGGTGTGAAGGGTGTAAACAGCAACGTGTTAATTTATAAAACTAGTGAGGCGATGGCCTGGTCGTTTGGTTAGAGCAGCAAATTCGTTTTTGTCATGCTGCTAACTGCCCCGAAATCCCCCGGTTAACAGTGTTGGTGTCGGACTCAATCCCCGGGTTTAACGTCCGGCTTACCCTCGCGAATATTCGTTATAAATTAATTGTAGTACGTCCAGGCGAAGGCATTTTGATCCTGGCGTCCTGCTCATTAATTATGCATATACAATTGGGTGACGTGTTCCCGCGCCGCACCGCGCCCCGCGCCAATCGGCTGTGTACACTTGACCGACATTCATTTATTATTCATGCTGACGGGCGCGTATTTGAATGCGTAATGCGAGATATTCTATTTGCACCTTCAGACGGCCGCGGCGGGTGACCAGCGCTTCGCAGTTCGCACGCCGCGTTCCAACCACTTAAACGATGAAATTATAATCGCGGGATTAAATTTTCGCAATGATGTTTCGTCGCACGCTTAATGGAAAGCGGTGTGTGTGTGTGTGTGTGTGTGTGTGTGTGCGTGTGTGTGTGTGTGTGTTTGATGTTTACGAATTCATAAGGACGGTTGGTTTGCCAAGCGGACAGTTACGTAATTAGGATCTTTTAATTTATTGTGTTAATTTAACAGGCGAGCGGAACGTTTATATTTATGTCGCCATTCAAATTAATCTCATTCATGCGCAGCGCGGCATAACACTCCGTTCGCCGTCTACTATATCTGCATGCGACTGTACTCTATGTTTGTTTGTTTGTTGGTTAATTGAGGATTTGCTGCTATCACTACTTACCCAAGCGACAATCGCCCCTACACCAACCAACACAAAATCAAAACACTCATGGCAAAAGTTCCACCAAGAATCCCTACTGAATTATACTGTTCGAGACGTCCGTCGCGTCGTGCAATAGGATTATTTTTGAAAATGTATTGCAACGAAAATGTTTATTTAAGATTTGCTAATTTTCTGAAGAGCCGTTTCTGGTACCTAATTCAAATTTGATGAGAGGATGCGATGATCGACTGATGTAGGAAATAGTAAATCAAAAAGCTGTAGCACGACGGGCGAGACTGAACTAAGGTTTACAAATAAATCACAAACACTTTTAAAGGATAAATAATTATATTTAATTGAAATGGTGAAATGATGAATTGAATAAATAACAAACAAATGTAAATTACAAATATTACAGCGACGACAACGTATAAATATGCTTAAAAGTTTCAATTACCAAAACATATTTATCAAACAAAATTACTCAAATTCTACATTTTTGTAGAGCACTGCAGACGTGCGAAGACGTCTGCTCTGTTTAAAAACCAACTAACTCTCATTTGTGCTGGTCAAACACACGCATCTACCCCATAAGCGGGAACGCGGGGGTAGGAAATCTCTTGAGGACCAACACAAAGATTACATAAAAAATTAGAACACTTAAAATTGGGTTCGACCAGGATCTGTAAATCTGTCAACTGCAGATGGCATCTCAAGCCGATATTTCAGAATATTTGCCGCGATAATCTCAAATGACAATTTAGGATAACAAAATTTCTAACACACATATGTGTAGTAGTAAATTCAACTCAAGAACTCCTGTCAATGCGATTTTCGATGCGTTCAAGTCCCAACACAGTTTGAAACTTGATATTTTAAAATCGTTTTGACAGTAAAAACATAAAACGTATTCTGAATGTTCGCCTTGTTACAAAGCGGACTAGCAGTCAATTAATTTATTAAAAAACTATGCCGACGTTTCGACAGCAACGGCTGTCATCTTCAGGGCTAAGTTGAGATCAAAAAACAATTAAATAACATGGACACATACAAACATTTTGACTCAAATTTTTTCTACGTGTTTTTTAATATGTGTCCATGTTATTTAATTGTTTTTTGACCTCAACTTAGCCCTGAAGATGACAGCCGTTGCTTTAATAAATTAATTGACGGCTAGTCTGCTTTTTGATTTACATTCATACTGTTGTACTTTGGATGAATGTCATTTTGCCATTTGAAATTATTTAAACTGTAACGTTTAACTTGTCGTAGATATTTAAATAACAAACAAAAATGATTTATTTACTCATATTTATTTATTATGTTTACCGGTTTCAGGAGATTAAACCTATGTTTTCATGCATACAATTATGCAAGTTAATTATTTCATAACTCTATGCTGTACAGTAATATTACCATACTGACCTGTCAAAACAGTTAAGAAAACAAAAATAAATAGTTATTTGTCAAACTAGAGAGGAAAGCGCTTCTTTTCCCCCTCGAGTTCAAAGTCTGCCTCATGAGCGCAGCGAGTGAGGCATTTCGAACAAGAATAGAAGAAGAGCTTTCCTCTCATGTTAGACACAATATTTTTTTCACGACATGTTTCTAAAAACGATTTGCTCGGACCTAAAATACACTTTGAGAAAACAACTGAGAGCCTGACACGTTAAAAGTTACGTTATCAGACACAAGGCGGTGTAGCAGTGTTGCCAATGAACCAATCTTAAATATCTTTAATAAGTTGTCAAATTGTGATTTAATAAGAATAAGAAAATATATAAGACATAATTGTAAGATAATTTAAAGTATGTATATCACTAAAATAAGGATTTTCCTACCATATAATGAAAAAACAAAATGATAATATAACGCTATTTATTAATACACACGGAGTTAAGCTGTTCAGAGCTTCGCCTGCTGCGTTCCAAATATTTTCAGGCAATTCAGGATCGCCAAAATCCACTTTTTATCTAGCCATTATGAAAACATTTGCCGTTTAAGTTAAAAAATTATTTATAAATATGATACAAAACAAGTGTAACCATGGTGATAAATAAAAACACACCGACTTACTTGATCACCTAGTAAAATTGTAAAAAACCTTATTCACAAGAGAATTTCAAAAACTAATATTTATTAATGACATTAACCCAGAAAAGGGTAAACAGCGTGATATGAAATTCTTCAGTGTCTTCCTCTCATCTCGCTGCGTCTGCTCCTCGGCGAGTTGGCTTACGTAACGTAATACATAACGTGCGCACACGTACGCCTGCGGAAATTGAATTAAACGCCAAGTGTATCCACGCCGCATCCACCAAATTTTCTTGGAGCACTTTAGACTTGTGAAGTTTTTATAATATTATGGTAAAACAGAACTAACCAAGGAGATCTACAACTATTGTTCAATATGCCATTCATTTTTTACTGTAACATTTCATTTTGATATTTAAAAGCGTTTCCTACACACATATTGTAATTTATGGATATTGTGTTGTTTGCAAAATATGTTACCTATAAAGTCCTGAAATTTATATATTTAGTCAAGAATCATTCTACTATAAGATTTAAGGTGTAAAAAAATTAATCGTTCAGAAATTTCTCCAATTATTTCTAATTCATCGCCATCCTTCATGCATCCTGCAGTATACCGTTATTCTTCTTTAGTGTCTTCTTGTTGATGTTTCTTTTGATCTTCTATGATTCTTTTTTCCTTCAAGTTTGTTATCCAAATTTTCTGTACCGGTTTCGATTCATTCTTTCTTATCATATGGCCCTACCATGCTTGTTGTCTTGTTTCTATGCAATCTGATATTAGCTTGCATTGTAATTGGTCCCGTATTGTTTTGTTTCATTTCATTTTTTTTTTTCAAAAATAGAATTAGCTGTGAAAAAAGTTTAAATATGAAAGATGTTAGCAAAAAATTTTGAAATGTAAAATGTTATTTGTACTTTTCTTGTACATGCTTCTAATTTTAAGAAAAACTAAATTATATATTTAATAAAACATTTCAATAATCTTAGTTACAATGGAAGCAAAAACTAAAACATTTTTCTACGACCACTTAAAAATCTGCTCATTGTATGTTTGTTGTTGCTAGGGAGATGATGCACATTGCAAGTAACGTGCGAAATGAATTTGTTTTGTATTTCAATACAGGTCAGCTCATTTAAGTACAGGTGCCATTGCTAGGATACTTATTTAGAATTGTCAAATATTGCAATGGTAAAAGCGAGACAATTTTTTTTATTAAAATTAAATTAATTAGGAAATAATATCGTGGTCATAGAAAAAGTATAGTGTACAACTCGCATGGAATGTCCATTTCATACTCGTATGATTTGCAGCATGAGCCGAAGGCTCGTAGAGAATGAGTACCATTCCATGCTCGTTGTACAATATACTATTTTAACATCTATGTGTTAAACGTGCCAAATATTTATGAAGTGACAAAAATATGTGTCGTTTTAAATGTCATAAAAGCAATATTTGTATTATCAGATTTAAAGACTAGATATTAATTAATACCTATTTTAAAATAAAATTATAGTTACGAGAAGAAAAAATTAAACAGGTTTATCATCTATAATAATTATCAAAATAAACTCATACGTATTCAGTTGGTTTCATTTGTACAAGAAAGTAGTGTGGTGTCCACACCAAATTTTTTTATTTAAGCGAACTCAACTCCTGAGGTTATACAGAATGTTTCATAACTTCGAGAAAATACGTTAATGGTATATGTTGTTTGATATACTGATTACGAATCTAAAAGAATTTTTTAAAATTCGAAAAATTAAGGGTTGTTTACCTAAACCATTTTTTGTAATACTGCACTGGATTCGCTTTCCTATTAAACACAAACAATTAAGTAGGTAATCAACAGTTTAAATTACATAATACTAGTAAAATAAACGAGCAAAATTTAATTATTTTTAATGAAACGATAATTATTAACATAATCATCCACCCAGTGGCAGTGGCAACGAAAAATTTTGGACTGGGAAAAATAGAAAATAATTTTGCGATTTAAAAAAAAATTCTTTTTGATTCGTAATCAGCATATCAAATAACATATACCATTAACGTATGTACCTGAAGTTATGAAACACCCTGTATGCCGCTTTGGTACCTCGTTTTCGGTGTGGCAACGGCAGGTAGTGTTCGTTAGTATAGGGTTTTGAAAAGCGGACACCCATCCAAATACTGACCGCGGGCAGTGCTGCTTAACTTACGTTATCGAATTGTCCATATTTTTATTTGTTACAAAAATCATTCCTTCTATGAAGTATCCTAGTACGAGCCCTAACAACATAATGTTCGGACACTTGATTTTTGCTAAGCATATTTTTCTGACTTGTCACATAATATTCATATTTAAAATGAACGAAGATGAACCAATACTAAATATAAAACTATAGTGTTTATTCATATTTAGCAACCAGAAAATGGCGTATCATAAGAGTAAATTATTGGGTTCAAACTCAACTTCCCCAAAAAAATTTGTACACTAAACGTTTTATTAAAATATGTTGTAGCAGCATATTTAAAGTATAATTTAGTTTATTGTTATATATTTTTATTAATCTGTCAGTCAAAAAATAGTTTTAAAGATTTACGTTTTCGGCATTTTTTTTATGTTTTGTATGTTGTCACCTAATATTTATACACAAAATGGGTAAAGAATACCTAGAAAACAATGGCGTAGCATAGAGGAAAGATTTTGGATTCTAAAATCCTATTTTTTTTTGTCGAACGTCAAAAATTGTCGAAAACGAAAAATTTTGAAGCTATTTTTTTTTAGAGACAAAAATGAAAATATATGTTTGTAAACTAAATTATGCTTAAAAAAAGCTGCTACAACAGATTTTATTGATCATTAAGCGGAAACAATTTTTTTTTTAATTTTCGTTTTAACCGAAAAAATTATCCTGTATAATACGCCACTGTCTGTTGCTAAATATAATTGACCCCTATAGTTTAACATTTAGTATTGGCTTATCTTTATTCATTTTTAATGTAAATGTTATATGATAAATAAGAAAAATGTAATAAGTAAAAATCAAGTGTCCGAACATTTTGTTGTTAGGGCTCGTAATAGTATATTTAAAAATAATCACTATCATTTATAACTTTATCTGCCCTCATCAACACCCTGTTCCACCCGCTGCAATCCCCCCCCCCCCCAACCCTTACAAGTACTTCATGTGCTGGAAACGACTTCGCATAAAGATAAAACATCCACCTGTCATGTTACATACCCTTACATAGCACTTGCAATATCTGGCAGGGATGCACCGCGACATGTCTAACGTCACAACCGACGTCACAACCCCTTCCTCCGCCCTGGAGACCATTATTCCTGGATCAGAGACGGAGGCGGCTGAGGCTCGGTCGCGGGAATTGACAGTCGGTTGAGATTGGTTTTGTTTCAGCGCCACTGGGGGAGACGTAGGGAAGGAGTGGGTGGGTAAAGGGGTGACTTTTGAATTTATTATGTTCGCCGTGCCCAGATACTTCATTTAGGGGTTATAGGGGCGCATTGCACTTACAAGAAGTTGAGGAACGGTATGATATACTGAAGGGTTTTTATTTTAATTATACGGGTATAATTTAATTCTCAGAGAAAAACTATACCGTGTGCCCCACGTAAATGTTGGCATAGGCAGTTAACATGTAAAATCAGTTTTTTGTAAATAAAAAGTGTCCGGCAAAAAATTATGCATCCATAATTTATATCACAATACTGCCAATATCCCTACATCTTATTTAATGCAGATAATTTTATTTTGATACCGTAATTTAATGTAATTCATAATAATAATTCCTAATTTTCCGCCTACTCTTTATATCGGTACTGACGTATAGTGCTTGCAATTTGTTTTAAATATTTTAATCTGTCACTGTCATCATGAATACATTAAATGTCGAGAACCGTGCAAATATTATTAGAATGTATTATGGGGGCGCAGTGCAAGACAAATATCTGAATACATCACAGGAATGAACGCTGAATGGTTTCCATCGCCAGAAATTGACAGTGACAGATTCAAATATTTAAAACAAATTGCAGGCACTATACGTCAGTAGCAATAAAAAGAGTAGGCGGAAAATTAGGAATTATTATTATTAATTTCATTAAATTGCGGTATCAAAATAAAGTAATCTGTATTAAATAAGATGTAGGGATATTGGCAGTATTCTGATATAAAATTTGGATTCATAATTTTTTGCCGGACACTTTTTATTTACAAAAAACTGATTTTACATGTTAATTGCCTATGCCAACATTTAGGTGGGACACACGGTATATAAATATGGATAATTACTAAATATATTGTAATAGTTATTATCTTTTAAGTGTGGACGAATTCAATATCTCATTTTTAATTGTTATTAAAAATGATTTCATGAAAAATTATTCAACTATATGAGGTGTTACCTAAAAGTAACTGGACTGATGTTGTAAAACTTTTTCTATAACACTGTTTTGGAAACACCGCATTCCATAACTAAAAATTGTATTGGAACAACTATCATTCCATACATCACGTATGGAATAATATCGACGAATCAGAGCCGCTTATTAGCGCGACATATGAAGTATCTTGATTCAGTTACTATAGTTACGTCTGTTTGTTTTAATTTGATTTATTTGAGTTTGACGTTTTCAACAGTTTTATATTTGTATTTTTGTATTATTTTCAAAATCTTGTTATAGAAAGTATATTCTACAACATGTAACGAAATGGCATATCCCACACTCGCAAACCGTAGCCCGAGCCTAACTCGCGTGGAATATGTGCCATTCCATTACTTGTTGTAGAATATACTATTCTTTTAAAGTAGTACATTTTTAATTATTATTCCCTTCAATATACACTATTTATATCCTACACAAAACAGTGTTGGAAGCCTTCTTCTGTGAGCTCGTTCATGATGTGTACCGGTTTGTTTTTTTTTTTCAGAGCTTTAACGGTTGAAACAATTTTTCTTTTAATGCAGATTTAATCTTGAGGAACATATATAAGTCACATTGTGCCAGGTTAGGCAAATAAGGCGAATGGTGTAACACTGAAATGTTATACTTGACTAGAAACGAGTTACTTTATGTTCAATTGTGAGAATTTTCGACACCAATTTCGCACACTCTTTTGGCATTTTAATATTCTCATGTAATATTTTCCTTGCGCATTTCTTTACAATTCCTACGGTTTCAGCAATCGCACAAATAATTAACCGAAGATCAGGTCGCATCAGATTACCGATTTTTTCAATATTTTTATTAGTTTTTGATGTCGAGGGGCATCCCGGACGTGCGTCATCTTCAACGTCCTCTCGGCTATCTTGGAAACACATAAAATTCATTGCCATGTACTTTTTTTTGAATAGATCATTTTCAGTAGCGATAATTGCAGAAGAATTCATGGCTCAGTTAAAACCCTTATAGGTTTTCCGGCAATACAAAAAAATAGATTTTATACAAAGCTGACACTCTGGAAAGCGTCACTTATTCTTTCTAGATAATAAGAATAACATTAATACAAATATGTAAATAAATACAAACAATATTTGGGAACATTCATTTCCTCGACAACCTCTACTGTAAATCTTGTATTTTAGGGTCAATTCGGAAAATAACTATTTTGTTATATTTTCGGAAAGAAAAAATAAGGTTGTTATAACTTCGAAAAGTTAATATTTCAATTGAAAATTGTAAAAATATTAATGTTATCTTTTACAATTTAGAATTTATTTGACAACCCTATCCAACTCGCATTTAATACTAATTTTCTTGTTAAAACCCCCATTCGCCGCCACTGCCTTATCCTCATGCCTCCTCCTACATTCCACCCCCGCTGTGTCTTTCCGTGTAGAGGGATTAAGTCAAGATGGCGTCGTGTTCCAGATAAGTGTTATACATAGTGACATCCCCTACTAAACACTTTGCCGACTTTGCCCGCTGCTGTCCGCCCTCGCTGATGTATTAACGATTTAATACTTGCAGATCCTCGACACCAGGTACATATTTATTTGCATTTTAAGGGTGGCCAACCCTCAATACGCTGGAACTTCCCCTAAACTGTTCGAGCTTCCCCCAACGCAAGTGTCATCACCTAGATTTAATGCGTTTTAGTTAGCAAGGAGCCGGTAGCAACCCTCGCCGTTAAATCCTCAAATGTTTGCTTTTTATTTATGGATCTTTGTTACTTCACCACAAAAACACCCAGCCTGCTGTTTAAGGGTACTTCACAGTATATCTACCTTGCTACGTACATACAAGTTAACGAAAAACCATTCTTAAATCATTTGTATAATTATAAAGTTTACAGTTTGATGACATCTTTGAGGGGCTGTAGTTTTACCGCGGGGCATAAGCAAAATAAATAAAAACATAAATAGAGAATAGTTATTTACTTTACAAATGAGCAAAGTAAGGAATTACCCACGACAGCAATTTTAGCACACGAAGCCGAAGGCTGAGTGTGATAATTTTATCGAGTGGGTAATTGCACTTTGCCCACGTGTGAAGTATAACGTTTTATCCAACAACTCTTAATAATTGCAAAATTTATTAAAGAAATATTATTTGACAGTGACATGCTTTAAATTTTTAAATTAAAATGTCAATCGAAGTAGTTACCAAGGTGTGTGTTATTATTATTGTTATAAATAAAAAAATACTAACTAGTGGCTTTCCTCAAAATTATACCCTCTAGTGGGTAATCTGTTACTTTCCTTGTTTAAAATCGCCATAGTTATAGAGCATTTATTGAGAGGTGTTGGATAAACATCTTTAGATTGCGTGATGATATATTTAACGAAACAAAATAAAACAATGCCATTTATAATAAAAATTATAGTATATTTTAATGTTTATTCAAAATAGAAAATTGATAAAAATAGTTATTTGTTTAAATAGCCAAATAACTGTGATTGATGCCCTTTATTTTTATGCCGATTTTAGAAATAATAAAATGTAGTAGGTACCTACATGTACAATACATAAATTCATTTCAATCATTCCTAACTTTGATTGTAAATAATTGCAAAATAAATAGTTAATGAACAAAACTAAATGTCAATTCGAAATAAAAATATTTTACCCAAAAGGCAAATGCTGAAAATAAATATATTTTTTATTTATTAATTACCTCCTGTCTACTACTAGTAAAGGAGGTACTATTTTTGGTCAAAAAATTGGGTAGTGAATTTCCATGAATTAGCACATTTTTACAATTTTCCTCCATGTTGCCTGGATGTATGAGTTTGTGTGTGTATGTGTGTGTGTGGTCTGTGCCGATTTTTTCGACTCGCATAACTTAAATTCTGTAATACCAAAAACTACAATTGGGTAGTGAGTTTTCAATGAATAAGCACGTTTTAGGGTCAATAGAATACGATTTTACTAATTTTGTGTATATTTGCTTCTTATATTTATATGAAGAGCTGATTAGATTTTGGATAAAATTGGTCAACCGGATGTAGCAGTTTACAAGAAGCCCTTAATAGTTTTCCGTGAAAAAATGCGGTTAAATTTAATTTTTCAAGAATTAAGGTTATTTTCAAAATTGTAGAATATTTAATTTTACTTCAGTTTTGATTACATTAATTTTATTAATTTTTATTAGATTTAAAGATAATAAAATATAATGAAATTAAATTCATAAATCTTGCATTTCATGGACACCATAAAGATTTTATACGAAATGTGACACATGTCATTGTGATTGTAAAGCTGTTTTCTTAGTGAAATATATGTCAAAAAAATAAAAAAGCAGGTATACGAACGAAAAGTAAATTTCTTAAATATCAATAGAAAATAAATGAATAAAAAGGTATTTGTCTATATCATCAAGTACTATTTTATTTTGTACAGTTTAAGAGTTGTATTGGGGGGAGGTTATGTGCTGGCCACATCAGATTTTATTTATTGTGAAAAAAATAGTCCACAAAATTTTATTACAGCTTTGCGCTTTGGTTTAGTTATTTTAGCCTTCGGCTGTATTGAAACACTTTCCACCTTGGATTGTAATATATTATTACTGCCTAGATAGAAAAAGTGACAATTTACTATTAGCTATCAATAAATCTCATTTTTAAGATCAATCAACCATAAATCATGTTTCATTATTCTGTAGAGTTGGCAATGCTGAATAATATTTAGCAAGTTCATATTGTCAGTAGGACAAGAGCAAGCGTATACAAAATATTTGAAAATGACGCCAAGTTTTCATTGTGTGTGAGATCTTTATTAACATCTAATTGGTTCATCCATAAAAATGTGTTTCATTTTAAATATTAACGTTGATATAATTATACAAGCAATTTAGAATATTTCCAAAATCGAAAGCAATGACAATAAATATGTAAAGACAACTTGCAATGACTGCTATAAATGAAAAGTAGCCTGATGATATGACAGATGAAAAAATATTTGTTTTTAAACAGTTATCGATTGATTTGCGGGTATTATGCATGAAAGATGGTATAATAACTTTATATGAACTTAATTTTGTTATTTTAAGGATGACTTTGCTGTAGAATGTCCGAATAAAGTCACTGTACTTTTAAATTTTACTGCATAAGTGCGAAAATTGAAAAGTGCGTCAAATATTGTTTGATGATTTTGATTGTGTTTGCGCCAGGTGAAGATTTTCCATTTTCCATTAAAATGGAACAGCATGCATCAGAGTATATTTAATCACAATTTGCAATGAATTACTCGGATATGACAAGTGTATATGCGATTAATATATTTATCAGTTTATAATATATTATTTAATCTCATGTATATGCATAGAATTTTAAATGAATTCTGTCGAGTATAATAAAACATTAATTATACGAATGACGTTTGTAACGATATTTGGGTTATTTATTCATTGGATTATTCAAAATAAGAAAATTTTCATATTTTAATTAAACATGAATTGGAATGAATATTAATTATTGATTTAATCGAAACATCATAGCGCTGAAATTATCTAATCACGGTTCTTTAATCAGCCTCACTAATGGAATATATATATTCATAATTTATAACACAAATTCGGTATATATAAAATGAAATAAATATATTCTTCGTACCACAATAAAACTTTTCACATAATTTTAACAACTCTGCTCTGAATATGCTATTCAGTTATTCAATTGTAGCCATCTTTCCGTTGCAAAGAAATCTGCAGAACGGTAAAGTACCCAATTACCCATTTCCTCCAATCACATGCGTGTAGTTATCAGCTCTCCGCCAGGTCGGTATCATTAGCCACGGGTGTTCTACATTACCATCTGCACTTCAGTCCTGCTATTCGTTAATCAGATCCTTCAGGATTTATGTTTGTGCGATGCAGTGTGGTCAATTGCCGCAGATATTCCTCCTGAGAGCTGTTGAAGATCTGTGTTTGTTTTTGTTATGTATCTTTAAATTTTGACACAAAAATATTTCTTCTTTCCAACAAAGCTGAATATATTTAGTGCGTAACGGAGTTAATCATATTGTACGAAACAACTGTGAATAATTCGGAAATATTTGTTATTGGTTTGTCAACAAAATTAACATAGAAATGAACAAGCCATTTATTTAATAATTCCAGCTGGTAATTGCAATATGTTACACTGTACACCACAATAAATATTTCAATATACAATTAATTTGATTCTGCATAATACCAATTAACCTTTTTAACCCTTTTTCCCTTCCTGAAAAACACCCTATTATAATATAATATCATCTGCTTCTTAAACCGCTGTTCTACCAGTTGATAAACGACAATATTTTTATTCTTATTTATTACTATAAAACAAATTCGTGCAAAATAAAAATTTATCGATAAAATCAGAATGTCTTGTGATATTACCCCTGATTATTTCACTCATTACAAATTTGACCAATCAGAATGCCTCATTTTCCATTGTTGTGCATTTTAGATAAGTAAATAAACAGCAGCATGCTGTTTATTCGCGATTAAATTGAAGTTAGCTTTTATAGCAAATTCTGAACATTTTGAAGGCATATTTAGCTGGATAATTAGTTGTACATGTTTTTTACCTTTACTGGTATTCTATGTCTTTAAACATGCTGAATTATTCAATTCAAGCTAATTTTATTTACAAATTTTTGACATTTATTTGACAAATAAAAAGAAAAACAATCAATTTGCTATAGTTACACTATAACAACATAATTTTATGGTACTTTTTGTTTATGAGTGTACCAATTTATTTATGTAAAAATGTGTCAAAATCAACGTTTTAGTATAATTTCTTCGGCAAGTATTAAAGTTTATGCTATGAATTCGTGAAATAATCTAGACATATACCCCTCTTGCTAAAAAAATTAATCTATTAAATTTGATGTCTAGCTTATTTATAAAATTTTGCTTTAAAAAAAGTGTTATCGTACATAATAATTTAAGATAAAAACCTCTCGACCTGCGATCTCGGGATTTTTTCAAATTATTATGTACTCAAACACTGTTTAAGCAAAATTTTATGCATAAGCTACACATGTCAAATTTAATGATTAAATTCTTAGCACTCGTGATATAACTATTGATAAATTCCCACGACTAGTTTTTAACCAATCATAATGCAAAACACTTGAAAATTAAACCAATAGGAACAGTTTTATACTGATAAATTCCCACGACTAGTTTTTAACCAATCATAATGCAAAACACTTCAAAATTCAACCATTAGGAACAGTTTTATACTGATAAAACCCTGTTGCCCGGGTAACGGGAGTTTTAACAGTGTTTTACCGCGGTAAAACCCTGTTGCCAGGGTTACAGTGGTAAAACTCCCGCTACCAAGGAAATAAATAATTGTTACTGTCAATAACTGTCAGTGTGACAGATAATTAATATTTCAAGTAACATTTTGTTTTGTCTTTGGAATTTATCTTATCAAATTCCACGCGACCTCTCTGATTTTCTCAGATAAATTTTTATTTTTAAGCACTCAATTTCTTTGCTTTTAAGCAAAACCACTCAAGCAAACTGACATTAGGTAAAACCCCTCCTCCTTCGGAGTCGGGATTTACCATGCAGTTTGCTTTCGTGATTGTTGCTAAGCAAAAAAAATTCGTGGAAAAATAAACATTTATCGATAAAATCAGAAGGTCTTGTGATATTACCCTTGATAAAACTCCGTTGCCCCGATAAAATCCTAGCTGCCCAGTTTATTAATTCAACTTAATTCTAGAATTTAGTAAAATAAGATATACTTTTTTCAACTTTTGTAAAACAATTTCAAACGTGGGTATTTGGGCTTCTATTTTAAAATAAATTTAATCAAAATCACATTACCCATTCGTAATTTGTCGTGTATGAAATAGCTTTATGTGGCAGTCAGGTAGTATTTGTAAATTCAGAAAGCTGAAATATGTTTTGATTTTGGCAGCGAATGCTAGAGAGAGTTTATGATTATTGTAGCCGAGGACACTTTGGACAAGTGCCCGGAGCCGCTATTACTGGAACTGACTGAAACTGACGGCCAATTGTTATTTCAGAGCCCTCTGTAAACGCAACGAATTCTAAGACGGAATAAAAATATCCCAAAACAAATGCAATATTTTCCTTTCAAAACATAACAGATCCAAAAGTTAAAAGTTAGATGGCCATGGATCGGGGGTCGGGTGAATTTTTGGCGGCGTTGTTTTGACGCCACAAAAGGAAATATATTAAACGATTTAACAAAAGACTACACGGGCGGAAGCGACGTCAGAGGGGCTGACAGCGGAACTGACAACCGGAATCGGATGAATAATACATTCCAACCCCCGCTGCCCTGCCGCTGTCCATTCCGATCCCACCCTGCAAATAATTTTGATAGTGACATTTTCCGCACGTGATTGATAGTGGCTCGAGCTACCCCCGACGAAATATGTAGAAACAATACCTCGAGTAGATGTGTTTCTGAAATTTAGTGGTTTGCTGGTACAACGAACGGCGTAAATTGAAATCTGAACCAATATACAGGACTATCAGAAAAGATTTATATTTACTTCCTCATGAAAATTATGCTCTGAATATGATTTATCGCCGTCGTGGCTACAGCGTTACATCATGTATATTGCCAGCGAAATCACTCATTTTACAAACAACACCGAGAACATTTATAGGGATATACAGGAAGGAACATAAATAAGTACATTAAATTTAACTAGTGATACAACTCGTCGAGAACAACAATTCTTCTTAATAACTTTTTTTCTAAATCCCATTTATTAATAGTATATTACGTACCGTGAACTGTAAGTGATAGTCACTTACAATTCGAGATAAGTAAGATATTTTTTGCAATACCTGCGTAAATATAAGAAAAGGAAAAATAGGTATCAAAATTAACAGCTGTCAGATTGAGGTTAAAAATAAAATTTGAATGATATATATTTACTTACCGTCCACCATGAACGGTAAGTTTCACTTACCATCCACCGTGGTCGGTAAGTAAATGATGTAACCATGGAAACCAATTGTGCAATAAAAGTTCCACTTACTATGTTTAAATTTTGTTATTAATGGGTAACGTACAGTACAGGTATTGCAAAAAATCATTTTTACTACCCCATAAATTGACGAGTCGTTCAGGTATATTCATAATTTAGTCCACTAGCAGT
The DNA here is from genome assembly GCA_963942605.1 of Poecilus cupreus. NCBI lineage: Eukaryota > Metazoa > Arthropoda > Insecta > Coleoptera > Carabidae > Poecilus > Poecilus cupreus. Next base: position 13,156,888 of record OZ012727.1, read on the forward strand.
ATCCATGGCAATAGTAAAGAAATTATTTATGTTGACCAATGTCACTTGTCAACTTTTTCAGTTAAATTTTGACAAAATCAAATAAATCAACTAATAAATTATTATTATAAAAGTAATAATATGTAAAAGTGCCTGATTTTCCGAACTGCCAGTTCACAAACATTCTGTTCAAGGTAACGCTGCTCCATCCTGTCCAATTTATTTGGGGCGTTTTCCAAATCATCATCTTACGAATGTTCGCACTGTTATACATGTTGTCTAGCTTATTCGAGATCATGAATCTTTTAAGTCAGTTCAAGATCGGGGTAAAATACGATCTGATCACAGCAAATATTTAACAGAATGATTTGGACTGTATCGAGGGTTAGTCTAGTAAGTACTGAAGAATAACACTACAACACACATATGAAAATTACACATTAATTAATAGTTCATGAAAATAGCAAAAATCACGTTCTTACCTCATACAAAAAGTCCAGTGTTTAATTTACCTTGTACAGACGTCAATTTTGCGAATGTATACTGACATCTTGATTTAGTTGGTAATAAATTAACAGTAATTAATATTGCTACTTTCGAGTAATATTCTCAGTAATAATATAACAAGAGGGTGAGAATAAATTGAAAATAATTTGACAGATCTTTCGAAAACTTGTTGCCAGGCAATAGCCACAAAAGCCCGTAGGGCTTGAGTGGCTATTGCCAAATGGCGACAAGTTTGAGAAAGATACTGGAGAATTATTTTCTAATTTATCGAACTCTCGAGTTGTATTTAATTAGATTATTTTTTGATTTCATCATCAGGCACGTCACTAAATCTATCTTTTTGACTCATTTTACCTTGTGTTGATGATAACTATCTGACATCTGTCAACAAAAACAAAAACAAAAAAGGTACAGAGAAAATTGCCGGGAATAATTACAAGAGCATTATTCTCAGTTCAATAATGACAGGATTGGTTAAAACGCAGACACGTGACATACAATAAAGCATTTCATTGGTTTAAAGAAACGTCAAAAAATAATCATTGGAATTTGTTCTTCAGCTTCAATATCGTTTGAATAAATTTTTATTGCAAAAATACAAAAATTAGGTTAGTGTTCGCGACGCAAAAACAGATGTAATAGAGCACTAGAAGAATGTAGGTATTCTCGTCCGCCATTTTGGGCCCAGATGTCATAAATAAAACAATTATTGGAATCCAGTTATTTTAAAAGGAAAAAAAAATCATTTTAAATTTGTATCTGTCAAAGTTGATATTTATTAATATTATTGTGATATGGCATTCCTTAGAGTGTTTAGTGTTTTCAAATGTGCGCAAATTTTTATTTTGTATAGTTTTTATATTCAGCCAGAAAATATATTTTTTGAAATTCTGTAAAATCCTACTACAAAAATCATATGGTAATATATTATTAGAAATTATTCTGTACACTTACCTGTTGCATGTTAGATATGGAATACAATAATTGAAAGAATGATCACAATTAGTAATCAATATCAACTTCAAATTTGACATAAGAGAATTTAAGTAACTGGATTCCAATAATTTGTTTTATATATGACACTTGGAACCAAAATGGCGGATGAGAATACTCATATATTCTAGTCCCTTAGATATAATGCGCAGTAGCGTAGTATCTACACTAACGCCATCTATGCAGTTATATGTTCTCCATTAGCGGGACATCCAAATTCTTATAAACGTTTAAACAATTTTAACTCGAAAACTAGATGGTATAGGAAAAAAAGTTATTAAGAAAAACAGTTACACCTGTATTTCCTCTAGTTTTGCTTCATTGAATTTACCAAATCTTGATAGAATAGTGCATTAGATTAGAGTATTTTCGTGATTCCACAGTCATGAAAGAAACCTCTCGCATGTCTAGCGCCAGTTAATCTCCTTGAAGCGTGACATTCCTCGCTCTTCAGCCGGCAGCGTGATCATTACACCCGCTCGGCAACTCACCACCAGCTACCGCCAGGTTCAAATTGAAACCGACGTGTTTTATTATCAGCCAGTTAACAACCCACCGGCGGGGGTGCAGTATTCCGCCGCGCAGTGACAGACACATAAATACTCCCCGGAGGGGCTGCTGCTTCGGGATATTTATGAGGGATTTCCACTCAAAGCTCCAGACTTGTAAATAATCAAACGAGATGTATGAATAATCCCACACCTGTTGATTAATACTTTCAATTGATTTTCAAATCTGAAAATGCGGATTACACCCACATGGATTAGGTTACAATGTTTGGACAAAGTACTCACACTAAATCTGATAATTAAAATTGGGTATCAAGTTTAGAATTTGTTTCATTTTGACATCAAACGAAGTTGTATTATTAGGTTTGTTCCAAGTGGCCATTTCTGACAAGTTTGTGACAAATTTTAATGCGCCTGCGAAAAATGTCAACAAGTTAACTTTGAAACATAAGTTTCATTTCTTTTTTGTGGCGAAAAATGTATGAATTTCTTATTTATATTTATATTTAAGGTTAGCTGTCAAAACAAAAAATGAGCATGCACATGCGCTTCATTCCATTCGCCGTTCCAGTCTATGTTTCAAACTGAAATTGTTTACATTTTTCACAGGCGCACTGAAATTTGTCACAAACTTGTCAGAAATGACCACTTGGAACAAACCTAATGTCATACGTAGCAGAGCAATCATAAAAAAATCGGTTGTAAGATTTTCACATGTTTTAAGATCCCCTGATTCCGGTTTGACCATTTTGTCAATGAATTCTGTGGATAAATTGATATCCAGAACGAGAAAAGCATCATCCTCCCTAAAGAATTAAAGAAAATGCGGGAGTTTAATAGTCATTTACTTTACAAGTGGGCAAAGTAAGGAATTATCCAAGAGAGAAATTTTAGCACACGAATCCGAAGGCCGAGTGTGATAATTTTATCGAGAGGGTAATTTCATTTTGCCCACGTGTGAAGTATAACGTTTTATCCAATACCTCTTAATAAATGAAAAATTTATTAAAGAAATATTATTTGACAGTGACATATACTTTAAAATTTTAAATTAAAATGTCAATCGACGTGGTTACCAAGGTGTTGTGTATTATTATTATTGTTATATATAAAAAAATACTCACTAGTGACTTTTCTCAAAATTATACCCACTAATGGGTAATCTGTTACTTTCCTTGTTTAAAATCGCCATAGTTATAGAGCATTTATTGAGATGTGTTGGATAAAATATTTTAATATTTTCTGAAATAAATAAAGTACTTTTTTAATATATAATATTAAAAAATCTATTAGGATACTAGCTTTTGTTTCATTATTTGCCCTGTTTGAAGAGAGAAATTGATATTCATCAATGAACCGGAGGCAAACTTAAAATATACATCCACCTGTCTATATTTTATGTGAACAAAGAGCTAATTTTAACCTCGAAACACATACAACAAAAAAGATACAACATAAGAGTTGAACTTGAATAGCATGAATCGAAACAGCATAGGAGGAAGATTTTCCGACCAATAGCAACTCTCGATAACTCTATGAATATTGAGAATGTTCATTTGGGTTGGGTTTTAGTAAGGAATTTATTTGTTACCTTACAGAGTTCAAATTTCTACAATATTTATATTTACATTATCTTAGTGGTATTTTATTTGTTTATATTATAAACTAATTCTAAGTACAAATATTTGGTTTGTTTCGATAAACTCTCTTCATCCAATCGGTGTCTGGGTTTTCTTCATGTAGTATCAGTTGTGTTCATTTTTCATTTCTTAGGTCCCCTGTACAGTCTCTTCTTAAGTGAATTATTATTTAAAAGTTTCTCTCACATATTCTGCATTCTGTCGTCATTTCTTGTCCAGTAATTATTTCTAGGAGATTTAAATTGAAATATCAATAAATAATTTTGAATAATTGTCAATTATGCTTTGCAAGAGTTAATTGAATTTTATCGTGTTTTACATTAGATATTTCTCAGAGGAGAGCTGCACTAAAATATCAAGAATTACTTTTGAGCGATCGTCAATTATTTATATATTAGTTATTATTTTTCGATGTTATATTTTCTGAAACATGAACCTATATAAGTTTTTTGAGGTCTCGAAAGTTTCTCAATGTCGTTAGTTTATCTAATTATATTTCAATAATCCTAGCCGGTATAAGAATAAATATGTAACTTTTAAATATTTCTTCTATGTTTATTTCATTTATATCTATAAGAAAATCGAGTGGTGGATTTGTTATTATTGTTTTTCACTTGATTTCTTATTGGCTAGATTTTACATGTTATAATTAATATTTACCGTTTTCAGGAGATTAAACATATGTTTACATGCACAAAAATAGTAGAGTATGTCATAACTCTATGCTGTATGGTAATATTACCATACTGATCTGTCAAAACTGTCAAGAAAATTAAAATAAAACACAATGATAATATAACGCTATTTATTAATACACACGGAATTAAGCTGTTCAGAGCTTCACCTGCTGCGTTCTAAATATTTTCAGGCAATTCAGCATCGACAAAATCCACTTTTTATCTAGCCATGAAGAACACATTTAACGTTTAAGTAAAAAAAATAAATTTATAAATATGATACAAAACAAGTGTAACCATGGTGTTAAATAAAAACAGACTTACTTGATCACCTTCTAAAATTATGACACACATTATTCATAAAATAATTTTAAAAAATAATATTTATTAATGACATTAACGTCTTCATATTCTGAAACCGGTAAACTATTGAACAAACCACGGATGTTATGAGTCATTTCAGGCCTTAGATGTCTTAAAATCCTCGCTTTATGAGCTCGGATTTCAAACTGACATTTACGGCTGGAATGTTAATTGCTAATAAAAATAATTTTTCAGTTAGTTTTCAACTAATTGTGCTGTCCACTTAAATCTACAAACTTTAAATTGGTCCAAAACCTTTAGAAACCAATTAAATAACATTTCTTATTCCAATTGTTAAAAGTCGGTCACGCGAACAAAGTTACGCACTTATCCGCGTAAATTACTTTAAGAGCAAAAAAAATACCAGACTTTAAATTGCACATTTCGCGTGTCAAGTAATAATGAATGTAATATTTAATTTTTCCAAGTGACTCCAACTTTTCTTATTTATTTCCTTAACAAAACTCCCACAGAATTTACCACCGCTTAAGAATATTTTTTGTAGTGTGTAAACAGAATTCAGGGCGGAATTATTCAAGGAGTGCGACAAGGACGGAGTGTATAATCCGGGGTAAGATCTAGCGCACACACTCATAACTCAAGCTTGAGTCGCGAGGAATAATCAAGTTATCCGCGACATGAAAGCAACTGTTCTGTAAATATAATAAAACACAAGTGCTGCCACCGTCACACGCCGCCGACAACCCTAACTTCATTTCCAACTACATTCAGGCAGGTCTTAATCGACACGGAGGCAGCCATCACCAAAGCGAAGACTACCTTCCGCGAATATTAACGTGAATCGTACGCTGTGAAGTTAATGACACTCAATACAACCGCCCTTATTTCTTTCAAACATCATATAACATAAGTGTAATACATTAGTTATTTATATTATAAGTTGTACAATGGAAATGATTTTGTAATGAGTCGTAAAACTTAGACGTTGAGTTTGAAAATCGAGATGTATAAATACGAGTAACATGCACTATTTTCTAGTTAACACATTTTATGAAGTGTTTTTTTTTTACGTTCTTTATTCCGCGTTTATAGAGACATATAAATAACCCATTAATAGTTATTTGTATATTAAGGCACTAAAGCATAATTTTTATTACGAATATGGACTTTATCGCCTTGGAGAATAAAATATATGAGTAATAAAAAAATACTTTAGTGCCAAGGTATACATTATATTTTTTCTGAAATCGTCAATTATTTATTAAAAACATAAATAAATAGCATTATTTGTAAAACGTCAGCTAATAACAAAAGTACTGTCAAATTGTGAAATTTGGTTATAATTTTCATTATTACCTCCCGCCTACCTCTAGGTAAGGGAGGTACTGTTTTTGGTCAAAAAATTGGGTAGTGAGTTTTCAATGAATAAGCACGTTTTAGGGTCCCTACAATACGATTTTACTATTTTCACCATGATGTCTGTATGTATGTATGTATGTATGTATGTGTGTGTGTGTGTGTGTAGTCTGTGGCAATTTTTTCGTCTCGCATAACTCAAATACTATAATACCAAAAAATACAATTTTTTGAATTATTGCTTCTTATATTTAAATGAAGAGCTGATTAGATTTTGGATGAAATTGGTCAACCGGAAGTAGCAGTTTACTTGAAGCCCTTAACAGTTTTTTGTGAAAAACACGGTTAAATTTAATTTTTCAACAATTTATGTTATTTTGAAAGTTGAAGAATATTTAATTTTACATGTATTTTGATTAAACTAATTTTATTAATTTTCATTAGATTTAGAGAAAATAAAATATAAAGAAATTAGATTTCACAAATCTTTCATTCCTAGTACACCATGGAAACATTTAAAAATTTTCAATTTTTTACGAAATGTGACACATGTCATTGTGATTGTGAAGCTGTTTTCTTAGTGAAATATACGTCAAAAAATTAAATAAATATTCGAAAGAAAATTTAAAATCTCAAATATAAATAGAAAATAAACAAATAAGAAGGTATGCTTCTGTATCATCAAATACTATTTTGTACCGTTTAAGAGTAGTATTGGGCGGGAGGTTATGTGCTGGCCACATCAGATTTTTTTTTATGTATTCTTAGACGTAGTCTGCATGTGTTCTCCATTCAATTCTGTAAATTATTGTCAAAGGTACATAATAAATAAATTCACCAATTGTATTATAGAATAATTTGTTTGCTATTTTAGGTTTGTAATTAAAGTTTGACTTAAGAGACAATCGGCTCTATCATGTAACACATCGCTAATAATAAGCGACATCGATAAATTTTAGCTATGGGTTGTATTTTTAAAGACTCTTTCTTATTTTGATATCATGTAAACCGTATTGCTAAGGTAGTCGATAATTTATAATTTTTATCGACATCGGTAATATACTAACGTTGCTAGCATTGGCAACATCGCATTTGTTCTGACGTTTGTCATATTTTGAGGTTAATTGGTTTCATGTAAATGTTAAAATCTAATTATAAGAATTTTTATAGTGTTGAAAGCCATTAACAGGACATCCAGAACTACAAGACATAATGATAGATTTTATTTGTGCGAAGAAAGAAATGGTGACTCAAGATAAAGCAAATCCAAAAGATATCAGTACATATCAAAATAAATAATGCATGAGTATATTATTTGAGCTGTTAAAGGATGATACATTAATGCTCTGGTTTTTGTAAGACATCTAAATCGCATTTTTAATAAGCAAATGCATCGTTCTACTGCATTTCTGACAAGGCAGTGATATTCTGTATATCTAGCTCCTGATGTACTAGCTACTGAATTTTCAACAGGAGTTAATAACCACGGCTCCAACGGATAGCCCGAATCTCCTAAGAGCCATGAATTACTCTCTCCATTTTCATATTTTGTAACTAAATGTTTTCTTGTGATTGATGTCGCCCATATTGCAGAATCATGACATGAGCCAGGTAATCTGGCATTTGAAGAATAATTCTTAAATTTGAATCGCTCAGGAGTTGAACATTAATACTATAAAAACCTTCTCGTTTAAAGTAAACTGCCGGTGCATAATTATCATCTGTAACTGGTGGTGCTTTTATTGCTACATGCGTTCCATCGATGCAACCGAAAGTCCCACCGACATTAAATTTTTGTGCAAATCTGTTATTGAAAAATCAAACTAAAGTAACTATTTTTTTTTAATTACTGAAGAACAAATTCATGCTTGCTTGACAATAATAATTTCTTCATCAATAATAGGAAATTTTACGTACTCCCCCAGTAAATAATTTACAAATATGTTAGTAGTTTTAGATATACAAGCAATAACTGAAGCTTGTAAGAGACCATTTTTTTCTGGTTACAACCATGTTCAAAAAAAATATAAAACAGCCAATACCTAAAATAAAATTGCATTGTTATATTAATTATTCTGAATAGTTAGTCAAAACTCAAAGCATGCCTTTAAATGTTTAGGTATTTTTATATTCCGTACACTATTCATCAGATGTGGAGATATTATTTCAATATTATCTCTTGTCATATCTTTATTAAAACGGAATAACTGTTGGAAATAACAATTTGATAAATCAGAAGGGTTACTTAAATCTCTAATCATTCTTCTTTCTAATCTCATTTCATTTCTAAAATAAGGAAAATTGTAAGATATTGTTATAGGTTATAATTTTTCTAGATATGCATTCATTCTTCGATTTCTTGCAATTCTTCATATCATGGCATCAATAATTAATCTGAATGCCATTTCTACAGTCTCACTTTTAATTTTAACGTTAATTTCGCAAAATTTGCCGTATAACATACATCGTTTATTATTAACAACAGGCCGTGCACTGTCTTTAAAAATTAGAAATTTACCGATGTAAATAAGCGATCATCGTTATTGTAAATTGTTACATGATAGCTAAATTTAAATGTTGTCGATAAAAAGGAGTAGCGACGTCTTTAAAAATTAGCGATGTGTTACATGATACAGCCGTATAAAGTTTAAATTTAGCTACTATTTTGGCTAACTTCGCGTAGTATTATCGTATGCTTTAGTATCGATTTCGGAAAAAAAAGTTTGCTTATTAAGTGAATACTTTCAAAGCAACTGTGAAAAAAAATAATGTTGATTCGGACATCGATATACCTGTAGATATAGAAGCAGTTACACAAACAATAAATTGTTCCGTAAATATTTACATTAAGTCAATAATTTTCCTTTTGTAACTGAATTTATTTTTGATAAAAAAAAACAATAAATAGATATTTAAACACATTGGGTGCTATTCAAATTTGGCACTGTTACTTTGAAAAAATTGTTGATTACCTTGGAGATCAACAATTTTTTCATAGCAACAGTGTTAAATCCTAAAATGCCGTAGTTAGTAGACCTTGGTATAGACATGTGAATAGCAACCATTATTATATACCGATTTTAAAATTAATATTAATTTCTCAAAGTTCTCAAGCTTCTTTTGCTGGAGTCGATCAATCCAGTTTCTTTCCCTATAAATGCTAGTAGGTTGTTTTACTTTACCAGTTTTTAATTCCTATTAGTTTCAAATCTTCTACTTGCTTTAGACATGGTGATCTGGGTTTGCCTCGCCTAGTACTGATTTAATTGTATTTTTACTAAGAATACAAAGAATAAGGAAGTATTGGAATCACGAAAAAAATCGCTGACGAGATTTTTGCGGAAATACATATTTTAACGTGCAATGAATCCGTTAATGCTAATTTCTCAATTACGTCTGTTTGTGAGGATGGGTGGATGGATGGAAGAAGTTTACTCGACACACAAAACAATAAATTTCATTTATTTTTAAAAAGTTTCAAAAGAAAGATGTTAGCAAAAATATTTGGAATATAAAAGGTTATTTTCACTTTTCTTGTATAAACTTCTAATTTTGAGAATAATTAAATTATGTATTTAAGAATATATTTCCATAATCTTAGTTACAATGGGAACGAAAACTAAAACTTTTTTAATATCTATGTGTCCAACGTGTCAAATAATTGTGAAGTGTCAAAATATGTGTCGTGTGAAATCATATAAAAGAGACATTTGTATTATTAGTTAGAAAGTTTTGAAGTATATTGATTAATTTCTAAAAATAAATTCATTGTCACAATGAGAACAAAAATCTGATGTGGCCAGCACATAACCTCCCGCCCAATACTACTCTTAAACGATACAAAATAGTACTTGATACAGAAACATACCTTCTTATTTGTTAATTTTCTATTTATATTTGAGAATTTTAATTTTCTTTGGTATATTTATTTAATTTTTTGACATATAATTCACTAAGAAAACAGCTTCACAAACACAATGACATGTGTCACATTTCGGAAAAAATTGAAAATTTTTAAATGTTTCCATGGTGTACTAGGAATGCAAGATTTGTAAAATCTAATTTCTTTATATTTTATTATCTCTAAATCTAATGAAAATTAATAAAATTAGTGTAATCAAAATACATGTAAAATTAAATATTCTTCAACTTTCAAAATAACATAAATAGTTGAAAAATGAAATTTAACCGTGTTTTTCACGAAAAACTGTTAAGGGCTTCAAGTAAACTGCTACTTCCGGTTGACCAATTTCATCCAAAATCTAATCAGCTCTTCATTTAAATATAAGAAGCAATAATTCACAAAATTGTATTTTTTGGTATTATGGTATTTGAGTTATGCGAGACGAAAAAATTGCCACAACTACACACACACACACACATACATACATACATACATACATACATACAGACATCATCGCGATAATAGTAAAATCGTATTGTAGGGACCCTAAATCGTGCTTATTCATTAAAAACTCACTACCCAATTTTTTGACCAAAAACAATACCTCCCTTACCTAGAGGTAGGCGGGAGGTAAAAAACAGGTTTAACATCTATATATCAAATAATGGTCAAAATAAAGTCATACGCAAGGAGCAAACCAAACGTGTTCAGTTGGTTTTATTTGTACAAGAAAATAGTGTGGTGCCCACACCAGATTTTTTTTCTGCTGTTCATATACTCTATAGCATCTGACTCTCTGTTGCTTTGTCTCCTTTCTCCTTTCAATTCTTCTTCTTTTTCATAGTTCATCTATTTATTTTAATATTGTTTTTATTATTTCTTGTTTCATTATTCTTAAATCTTTTTCACCTTGTTTTGTCATTGTCATTATTACTGATCTTATTTTCGTTCGACATATTCTCGTTTTTTTTTTTTGTTTTTTGTTAAAATTTGTTTTTCCTGTAATATTTTGTTCGCGTGGAAAGCCTTATTTGTTGTCATTATCGTTTCTTTGATTTCTGCTTCTCTTTTTACTTTGCTCGTTAGCATAACATCTAAATATTTCGATGTGATAACCAATCTTTTTCATTTTTACTGAAATTGGTGAAATAGTGCTTTTTAAATGATTAAACTTAGTAACCGAAAATAATTCGGTTAGTGTGATGTCATTGTTTCAAACCAACCAAACAAGTAACCGGCCAGTAACCAGTGCCAGTCGAAATCGCCTCTTGTCTCGTTCATGAGATATTGGGAAATTGGTTTTAACGGATTCAGTGGACTTCAAAATATGTATTTCTGCAAAAATCTCGTCAACGATTTTTTTCGTGATTCCAATACTCCCTTATACTTTGTATAAAAAAGTAAAAAGAACCCATTTTGACGGCAAAACAGGATTATTTATTTGACTAAGTGTGATAGTTGAATTTAGAGAGTACGGGCAACTCCACCAAATATTTAGGTGAATACAGATGATTTGTCCGGAATGTTAAAGAGTAAACTTGGAAAAAATCGTTTCCCTGGAATTCGTTGTTCGGCATGACATGAGAAAGAGAAACAGAACACAGCGGCGCGCGGAGGTCGTCTACAAGGGTTGTGTCGGAGGGGGTGGGTGGAGGGTGAAGTATGCGGGGGTGGGCTGCTCCACGGCACACAATTTATTTCACTGCGTACTACAAAATAACGCGGAGTTTCCCCTTTAAATAGAAAGTGCTTTAATGGAAACACATTAGTGTAATATGTTAGCGGCGCGGTGCTGCGCTCTACTGGCGCCGCCGCCAAACACGCACGTTCGCCCACCCCCCGACTATCACCAATTTATATATAGGTTCTACTAGCCTAGCCGTCGACAACACAGCCAGCAGATGCAATCACATCTTATTCTTTGATATCTTCGCGGACGACATTTCTTTTCTATAAGAAAATATAGGGAAGTTTGACAGTAAAAGTAAATACTATGCTGTTCTGTCAATGAAAGTAGTCATTGCATCGATAATATGCAATTTCACCAGAAAGACAAATAGTTTTTTTAATAAATTTTGAATATTTTATGTAAATTCATAAATATGCATACTACAACTTGAGATGCATATTTTAATGGCAAATATGTATTAAACATGATAATTACGAAACAAGAAGATTTATTTTAAAATTCATATAAATAAGGGTAGTTTAGTTAAAGAGAAAATGTAATATATCCAATCAAATCTCTGTATTTCTGATCACGTGTGCAAAAATAACCAATCAGGTCACAATTACATTGATTATTTTTTGACGTTTCTTTAAACCAATGAAATGCTTTATTGTGTGTCACGTGTCTGCGTTTTAACCAATCCTGTCATTATTATACTGAGAATAATGCTCTTGTGAATATTCCCGGCAATTTTCTCTGTAGCTTTTTTGTTTTTGTTGACAGATGTCAAATGTCAGATAGTTATCATCAACACAAGTAAAAATGAGCAAAAAAGATAAATTTAGTGGCGTGCCTGATGATGAAAACAAAAAATAATCTAATTAAATATAACTCGAGAGTTCGATAAATTAGAAAATAATTTTCCAGTATTTTCTCAAACTTGTTGCCATTTGGCAATATCCACTCAAGCCCTACGGGTTTTCGTGGCTATTGCCTGGCAACAAGTTTTCGAAAGATCTGTCAAATTATTTTGAATTTATTCTCACCCTCTTGTTATATTATTACTGAAAATTTTTTGGTTAAAGAAATATCCAATAGAATCCCTGTATTTCTGATCACGTGTGCAAAAGTAACCAATCAGGTCACAATTACACTGATAATTTCCCGGGGAAATTATCACCTGTTGCTAAGTAACAGTCGTTGACAGCTGGTTGACAGTTAATTCAATATTTAATTTGTTTATTTCAAAATGTTATTTTCACGGTTAGAAAATGAAAATAATAATAATAATCGCAAAAAATTTTCTCACCGAATATCCCTCGACCATTGATAAATACTTATAATTTGATCACAACTACCTCAAGAACGTTGCTTGAAGGTAACAGCCCTCCGCCTGCGGCGTCGGGCGGTTACCAAGCAACGTTCTTTCGGTAACTGTGATAAAATTATTTCGAATTATCAATGGCCTAGGGTTATTATAGCTGATAATTTCCCCGGGATATTATCACTTGTTGCTAAGTAACAGTTATTGATAGCCAATTGACAATTAATTCAATATTTGATTTGATTATTTAAAAATGTCATTTTTACAATATGTGAATGAAAATAATAATAATTATCGCAAAAAAATTTCTCATTGAATATCCCTCGACCATTGATAAATACTCATAATTTGATCACAACTACCTCAAGAACGTTGCTTGAAGGTAACAGCCCTCTGCCTACGGTGTCGGGCGGTTACCAAGCAATGTTCTTTCGGTAACTGTCATAAAATTATTTCGTAATTATCATTGGCCTAGGGATATTATAGCTGAAAATATTTTGGTTAAAAATATATCCAATCAAATCTCTGTATTTCTGATCACGTGTGCAAAAGTAACCAATCAGGTCATAATTACACTGATAATTTCCCGGGAAATTATCACTTGTTGCTAAGTAACAGTTGTTGAGAGTCGGGTGACAGTTAAGTCAATATTTGATTTATTTATTACAAAGTGTTATTTCAACTGGGGTTGGAACCTATACCCCTCGAGGTTAGTGGTGCACAGAATTTATGTACCAAGTTCTTTAACGTTAAATGTAGTAAATGTTAACCATCTAACAAATATATCTCCAACTAGAACAAACTAACATTATCCCCGCGATAATATTTTAAATTCGCGTAAATTTATGTTAAGTAGTGCCCTATACGGAACATATGAATCTGGAACATTAAGCTTTGGTTTGGCACAAATTTCAGTTCTTCATAAACAGCACAAAACCACCGCTGCGATATAAAACCAGCGCGAACTGAGCTGCAGCGAGAGAAATTAACAAAGTTTTGAGTCCGGTTGTAATTTATGAACCCGGTAACCCGGTGGTAATGCGTGTGTAGATGTGGAGTGTTGTGAAGTGATAACCGGTGGTTACATGGGTACAGCTGCTGCTGGTGTCAATCAATAACCAGGTTACGGGTGCTGCACTAAACACCTGCAATATTTACTAGGATCAAGGAATAAATCCTGGACTGGATGCTACTATATTATGGGGTGGTTTATGAGTACACGGGCGTTTATCACGGCGGTTTATTCCCTTAATTTAGGGGGTGCTACATTTATATTCTACACAGATCGATGCCGTGAACATACAATAACGCTTAATAAGTAAAAGATAATCTATTAAACGGTACAAAAGTATAGTATTTCATACATCCCTTTACATAATATTAATATAAACAATGATGGAATAAGAATGTAATAGAATTTTAAAATAACAAATTTGGTTACCAATGTTGGCAATAAAATCTGCCCGATATGACAGCTGTAATAGTATATTACATAACGAGAGAAGTAAGAAGCAATTAACGCACGAGTGAAAAAATTGACACACGAGCCGCGTAGCGGCGAGTTTGTAATTTCACGAGGGCGTAATTGCTTTACATCTCGAGTTTTGTACTATACTTTTTCTACGACCACTCTACTACTCTATACTATTTCTAAATTAAAAACAATATTCAAATAGTTAGAAATTTATTATGCTTTTTTGTTTTCTCTAATCCATGAATTTTTAATACACAAATTCGTATCGTTCTGGAGATTTTGTCACCAAAAGATTATTTGTTGCACTTTTAGCTTTAGCTTGTATCTCCAGTGGTGTTCCAATTGAAGTATCACTGTCGCTTGACATTTCTTACTTAAAATATTAATAAATATAAGTAAAGGATAATAATATTTAGTAGTATATATTTACTTCACAATAAAACACAGATTATAAACTATAGATGCAGATGGGAGACTAAAAAAATTACCAGTTTACATGTAATAATCACACACATAACCTAAATGTCAAACAAGCTTTGTTTGTGTTTATAAAAATAAACGACAATTATTGAGCGTAGGGATACATGACGAAACATAGTCCCCTCTACATATATTATTGAAATATTTATTGGTGTCATAATTTATAATAAACCCAGCAAAATATGAATTTAGTTATAAAATTTTATCGGTTAGCATTTGAATCCATAACATTTAAATCTAAGATTAGATGCATCAAATTTTAATTATATTGGTAATGTGAGAGTCAGTAATGCCAACTTAAATTTCATTTTCAAGTGTTACGTAATAAACATTACGTAACACTCGAATGAACATTACGTAACACTATTCGTAACAACGCACTTACATTGATTGTAATTTGTTCTGTAATGACATACTTTCAGTAGTGGTCGTAGAAAAAATACATAACCTACAAATGTAATGTTAGTTATCTCAATATAAATAAGAAATATAATACTTTTACAAGTAATGACTATAATATTATAAATATTTTAATTGTTTTCTAATATATTAGACAAATTAATTTATGTGTTTATATTTATAGTGCAACTTTGACACTTATCAAAATAACTTCTTGAAGAACTTCATTCCTTTGTATGGACTGTTTTTAGCTTTATACTTTTCGTACAAAAAATATTGTACAAACCTCTTGCGTGAACTCGGTTCCCGGATTCGTTCTATGGCAGCGCGAGCTTGCGACAACACTCATCCGGGAACCAAACGTTCCCGCATTTGGTATGTAAATAACTATTTTTAACTTTTGTTCACTATGGGAAACATTATGAACAAATTCAACTTGCATTAGAATTTTGGTCTATTTGGTCGTGTTTGCGTACTGTACAAAATTGTTTGATGAACAACCTCTTGTAGAAATACATTAGATAAAAAAAATTGGAAATTTTGTAAGGTGTATTTAGCTGTAATATATCAGTTCAGTTTCTGTAATTTTCCTTTTTCACTTCAACTTTTTTTTATGTCGAGCAAATTAGGAGGAATGACCTAATTGGCAATTGACAAAGTACTATAATGTTCACAAATGGTTACAACAAGATTGCCATGAATGTAAACTGCATAAGAAAATAAAATAAGAATTTTAAATTTTATGTTCCCGAACGGGAACAATATGCAATAGAGTTTTCATCTTTTTACCTCTCTTGCATATGTGTGTATGTGACGGTTCTAAATTATCGATGAGTTTTCAACAGATAAGCACATTTTGAAATGTCTAGAATGTCATTAAACTTTTGTCACTCAACTCGAAATTTGACTATGTTATCAACGTCATTGCCACCGGAAGCAGTTTACTTGAAGGCCTGCCATATTTTGAACATATCTCAGTAAACAAATTTATTTTATTTTATTTTATAATAAAAAAGATGTGAAAAAACATTAGCTATAATTTTTATTTGAAACTCTTGTGTGTATTTTGTACGATATAAAAGTTGTTACGTGCTGCCCACATCTGATATTTTATTAAAGTTATTCTATATCAATTATTTACTTCCAATTCCGTTTTATAAGTTGCTACCAAAATTTAATCAGTTCCGAATTTTAATATCCAATTTTTAAATATGTTATTCAAAAATTCTATAAGGTTCATGCAGTTACGTCATCAAACTGGATACTAAAACCCCTACCCCCCACCCCCTCCCACGAAATGCTAATGAGTTTAGTTTAAATTTATCCAAATATATTTATATATCAAGTTTATTAAAAATCAGACAATTTATTGAATTATGTAATTTTACTGAAATGTATTCATATTTATTTGAAATAAATAATTTATTCGTAAATAATGAAAATTAATACACTAATACAGTTGTATTAATTTCAAATTATTTCCATAGTACGTTAAAAAGTTCCTAGCTGTGAAAAACTAATTAAATCCGATGACGAAATTGAGGACAAAACACATAATTTTGAGTGTTATTTACAATAACTTCACTTCTCGAGGTTGGCAACACTGACTGTCAGTTTCAATTGACAACTGACAGATGTATAAACTTAACCTATATTGTAATTTGTTTATAGCTTTTTCTAATTTTCGATTTCAAATAAAACTTAATATGTACCTCGGCACTGAAGTTCTTTTTTATCACTCACATGGTTTATTTTCCTCGGCCCTACGGGCTTCGGCAACTAAATTACATATTCGTGATAAAAAATTTAAATTCAGTGCCTTGATACATGAATAACTATTATACTAAATATTATTGATAACATCTTTAGTTTGATACTGATTTAATGCTTGAAATAAATTGAATTGTGTGTCTAGTAACCTTGCGTCAAATATCATTAGAACAGCGCTTAAAATCTCGTCACGAATTTATTTGTATACTTCCATACATATATGTAAATAAAAAAAAATGTAATTAATTGCTGCTAATCCCTGTTAGTTAATATTTAAAAAGCTCTTTAGTTAAATATGTCAGAAATAGGTTATATTTGTAATTCAATATATTCAATATATTATTAACATGGGTAAAAGGCCGAACATTTGGGGTAGATAATATTTATGAGAATATAATGTACCAGCTCGTCTGTTTTGATGAATGATATTATTTTTATATTTAGTACACTTTGACCTTTGATACAAATCAAAATACATTAACTTTTATGTAATATTTTATTCAATTATTCATTAATGTTACTCTATCAATAATATAGTAGAAATGTGCTGCAATTGCAGAGCTTGTACAGTATAAGTAATAGATGAAATGAGCGATTATGTATTTAGTACAATTTTTCTATTATTGTAAGTATAATAGCCCCAAGAACGAATAAATGATTGTAGATAATTAACTGTCATTGGAGTAACTGTATTTCTTGCTATAAACGCTCATAAATTATTTTAGATAAATTCATTTCAAAAATAAGATGCAGAGAATTAAATTTTGTATTACTTTTATTTCAATCATTTTTCTGTACAATAATTGAGGAACTTTTGACAGCGCAATGTCTGACTAGTAACAAAAGAGTGTAATTTATTTATTTATTCAACACCTCTCAATAAATGCTCTATAACTATGGCGATTTTAAACAATCAAAGTAACAGATTATCCATTAGTGGGTATAATTTTGAGGAAAGCCACTAGTGAGTATTTTTTTATTTATAACAATAATAATAACACACAACACCTTGGTAACTACTTCGATTGACATTTTAATTTAAAAATTTAAAGCATATGTCACTGTCAAATAATATTTCTTTAATAGATTCTTCATTTATTAAGAAGTGTTGGATAAAACGTTATACTTCACACGTGGGCAAAGTGGAATTACCCACTCGATAAAATTATCACACTCAGCCTTCAGCTTCGTGTGCTAAAATTTCTCTCGTGGGTAATTCCTTACTTTGCACACTTGTAAAGTAAATAACTATTATTTTCGCTCAAAAAACATATAATTTTATTTATCAATAAATAAAGTTTGTAGGCATGCTTGGTAACTACAGATCAAATTCAGCAAGAAAGGTCTAAAAAGATGCTGATATTTATTTATAAAATATACATTTTTTTGGTGACACAAATGTGAAAAATGCTGTGGAATCGGTTTTTCATAATACGAAGGAGACATGAGTAATTTTGATGTATTCGTGAACTGTCAACACACACGAAATTCAAATCGTTATCAGAGAAATCCTGAAAAGAGACGGACATATATTCGTCGATCCAAAAGTAAAATTAAGGCATTATAAAAATACGTCAAATAAATATCCATCGATATCTCCTGCTGTCAGCTCAGTGATTGAAAAATATGTCAGAGAGAGAAAAAAGTTTCCTGGAAACGAATGTTCCGGTTGCTCCGGTTACTTCTCGCGGCCCAGGACCGGACTGGCCAACAAGCACTTTACAAATCAAATTTATACTCTTAAATCTTCGAAATTCAACCCTTCTTTTAATATTTTTCAAGTTATATCAATATCTAAATTATATGACTATTAAAATAAACAAAACATAATTTTTCATTAACCAATGGTTCTCAAAATATGGGACTCAACTTTTTATTTTAAATTAGAACCTACCTTTTAATTCGCTTATTCGATTCAGTATTTTTATCTGAATACAATGATATAACACACTTATAAGTCCTGCGTAATAAAAATGTTGAGAAAAATGTAAATAAGAATTGTTATTATTTCAATTTAATGATACAAATGAAAGTTTAACTTTGACATCTAACAACAACAATTGTTTCTGACACAGCACTCTCATTTGTACCATTAAATCTTATCTAGAATGGGCGCATAAACCATAAACAAAATATCTCAAATTTATATCAAAATCATGTAACACTTCCAGAATGATTAGTAGTAAAGTATTTTTTTCTTTTAAATATTTTGCAGTAAAGCGATATAACGAATTGAACATATTTTGACGTCACGGATACTCGCATTGATTCTATTGGCCAGAAATATGAAACGTGCCAGTCGCGCGTCTACCGTTGCGCCCAACGCCTATTGTGGGCTAAAATAGAACTACGAAATATCATTTTATTTATTTTGTTTGTTGGTATTTAAGATTGTATTTGTTGGGCTTCTATTACTTATTTTATAATTTCACTGTTTTATTGTGCTGTGTTGAAAAACTATTGAATAAAATGTGTGTTGAGGTTAGGTTACTTCACTACTAGCGCCACTGTTCCCAAGCTATCGAATGATTTTTAGTCGAACACCAAGTAAAATACTCTAAAGTTGCCAAATTAATTTTATCTTTATTTATATTAAGTTTAATTATTGTACATTAAGACTTATAATATGTTAATATTATTTTTATATTAAAAAATATATAATATCTACTATCATGAAAAATTGTTGTTGTAGTGCCACTGGAGTAATACCCGTGACGTCACACAAACTTTGTAAAATCATATCTCTGGTAATATACGAAATTTTCACATCGGGGTTTCATTGATTGTCATATATTCTAATAAAGTTTCATAATATATAAATTAAATTTTATATGTTGTGCATAAAAGTACTGTAATTATTTGTATTTACATTTTGTTGTCGTAGTCCGGTCCTGCTCTGCACTCACCCCCGGAACTTATTCGGCCGGCTTGTTCATTTTTTCTTGAATTTTAGTTTGAGATGAAGTCTTTGAGATTTGTCTAATAATGGTTGTAGTTATTCGGCCAGTTTTCCTATGATTACTTTTGTAGATTGGAATTGATCCCCGCTGCATCTGGGCCCGCGCCTCGTTCCGCGTCCTGCCGCTCTTTTCTCTGTTCACGTTGAAGAATTGAATTAAAACTTTGCGAATTGAATTTCGGAAGTGATCCGGAGCCAACTATTTATAGTTTGCAGTTTTTACGAGTCGCGTACGCATTGGAGAGATTTTATTCTGGTTGGAATATCTGTATGCTGGAGTTTGGTTCAGAGAAACAATGCAGAGGAACATGAATATGAATTAACATTTTATCGCTGGACATAAACGGAAAACGGTTACGGCTGGGAGTATTCGCATGCCGGTATTTTGTTGCAACATTGACATTTTAATTTTTAATACGTCGTTATAGTTTATTCGTGTTCAGTCTTTAAATTTTTACTACTTCTTACTCACGATTTATTCCAGAAACTAGAGCAGCTAATGTATGTTATTATTTATAGTTTTGTTGCTTATATATTTTGATGAGAAAGAGTATGAAACATTTTCTGAAAATAACTATAAATTGTTATTCTATTTATTAAGGAATGATTGACATTTTTGCCTTGTAAATAATAGATCGAAATATATTTTTTTTCGCGATCGCCCGGAAAATGAGCTGTTTTTGATCGCTTTTAGACCGGAAATTCCTTCTTTACCGAACTCACGAAATATCCTCACTTAAAATTGTAATATTTATTTATTACATTTCTTTATAATATAAGCGCTACGAAACCCATTGTAGCAGAGCGCATCGTCAGATCTCTAATATTTTTCAAGATACGTCGATTTTTGGTATTTTTCGAAGTGCAAATTTAAGGGCCTGTAATTCAAAAACTACACGAGATATCTAAAAATTCTCTCCAGTTTAGCGTTTCTGGTGCCTTATATAACAAATTAGCAAATTTTAAAAATTTTGAATTTTTTTTGGATTTTTGTTCAAAATTTCGATCGGCGATAACTCGACAAATATTAAAGATACAGATTTGCAGTGTATACCAATCGATTCAGCTCATCGAAATACATAAATATGCAAAGTTTCATGAAAATCGCTTTACGAGATGGAAAGTTAGAGCAAAAAGCCTGAAAATGGCGTTTTATGTCCAAAAAGTCAATAGGTACCCCTTGACGTTTGGCCTGAATTTGGCCATTTTCAGACTTTTTGTTCAACCGGTTGTCCGAATTTTCTAAAATTTTCAGAGTTTATGTATTTCACCGAGCTGAATCGATTGGTGAACACTGCATGTCTGTATCTTTCATATTTGTCGAGATATCTTCATTCGAAATTTTGAAAAAAAATTCAAAAAAATTTCAAAATTTTAAAAATTTACTAATTTATTATAAATGGTACGAAAAACACAAAACTGGAGATATTTTTCGATATCTTGTATAGTTTTCGAGTTACAGCCCCTCAAAGTTGCTCTTCGGAAAATCTAATAAATCGTCATATCTCGAAAAATATTAGAGATATGATGATGCGCTCTGCTGTAATGGGTTTCCTGGCGCGAATATTATAAAGAAATGTAATAAAAAAATTTTACAATTTTAAGTCATATTTGGGGAAATTTCCGTATTTTGAAAATATTACAAATCGCCATATTTTTTAATCAAATATACCATTAGTTTGTGGTTTTTATATTACAGTCTATAGATTTATAGTTGGTAACACTGCACGCATCTACGCTTGCGCCGCCTTCATGCAGTAATCATAAACGTCAAATAGTTTGAGTTTGAGATGTAATTTTTTGTTTCAGAGGAGTAAATCTTGACAAAAGTGTGATCGTAGAAAAAGTATAGTGTGCAACTAGTACAGAATTACCTATTTCAGGTTCATGTGATTTCAGCATTCGATTTCGTCTCGTGATAAAACTCTCACAAATCGCGTGAAATAGATAACATTTTGCATTTGTTGCACAATATACTATTGTTAGACTATTTCCTAAATATGCTAACACATAAAAATAAAAACAAATTGCAAGCAAAAATAAATAAGCAATGAATATATTGTCACACATATTGGATATAGGTTAAAAGTGCTGAAATTGAAAAAAAATATTGGTTTCTTTTATGTATGAGAAGTAGTGAAATATATTGAGTAAAAAATAAATTCGCCACCTTTAGCAGAACTGTATTGAGAAAGAATGATTTAGTACATTTAATGTTTATAAACTACACATTTCAGTAGTGTGTCGTTTTACATGCTGGTAACAAATGGTCAGACTGCGTTGGTAAGAACAGCGGCTGTCTTTTCACAAACATAATCACCTGGTGCGTACACATTCACACCCTTCTTACCGGGGTGTATCTCACAAAACAAACCCCATCAAAATTCCTGTCCGCGAGCACTTACAACGTTACAACCCTGGCGCAGCGCCCCCTCGTCTCTGCCGCCGTGGAAGATGAAGGAATATCAGCAATTTGCGCCCGCCGACATTAAGTTTCCGGGCAGAATTTAAGGCGGGCGGCGGCGAAGTGTTTTCCGCGCTCGAGTTTTGCATACTCGGGACTAGTTCCTTACCTCGTGCCCCATTCTATCCTTCTGGAAGCCTGCGAAATTGGGCAAGGAACAGAACGGCCGATAGTCATTTGTCTGCTGGAATAGCTCCGGGAAGGGATGTACGAGTGTAAAGGGAGATGAAGATGCTACATCTACTAAGTGTACGCGCAGATTACCCCAACTAAAAATTCAGAGCCACCAATTATATTACTTCATATCTACTTTCAACTAAATTATATGCTAAACAAAAATCAACTTTTTTTGTGTGACATGGATATATAATTCAAAGTATTGCTTACTCACTAACTTTTACAATAACTTTCAAGGATCGAAACTGATATAACATTCGCTATTAACAATACTCATACATAAAACTCAAATCTACTTACATGAACACACAAAATAAACTTCACAAAAACTATGTATACAATCGAGATGAGCCCTTAAATTGTGTAGTAATTCTTTGAACATTTCACAAGAAAAGCCAAAATGCAAGTAACTGCTCACTGCCTAAGGTTCACAATTTATTACTTAAGGGATGAGACAGTGGCACTCAAAATAACTCTAACTGGGCACTACTCTCGCCTAAAACTCTGGGTAAATATTTCCTACAACATATTGACATCCTCTGGTTAGGCGGGAACTGAACTGAAATACTAAAGAAGTGGAATTTTCCACGAACAACTAACAATGAACCATTTACTTAGTTTGAAATCTCTTAATAGGTTTGTTCCAAGTGGTCATTTCTGACAAGTTTGTGACATGTTTGTGACAAATTTCAGTGCGCCTGCGAAAAATGTAAACAAGTTAACTTTGAAACATTAGCTTCATTTCTTTTTTGTGGCGAAAAATGTATGAATTTCTTTATTTATATTTATATTTAAGGTTAGCTGTCAATACAAAAAATGAGCAAACACATGCGCTTCATTCCATTCACCGTTCCAGTCTATGTTTCAAACTTAACTTGTTTACATTTTTTGCAGGCGCACTGAAATTTGTCACAAACATGTCACAAACTTGTCAGAAATGACCACTTGGAACAAACCTAATATCGTTTGCAATCTTTAATCGTAATAAACTCAAATACCGTTTATTACATACCTATATTAACGTTTTTATTTCAAAATTTTAGGCGATTTCAACTGGCATAGGTTACTTGCCGGTTACGTGTTTGGTTGGTTTTAAACAATGACGTCACACTGATCGAACGGTTACTGAAAACGCGCGGTAGATTTTGACATTCAAATTTGACAGAAAACATGAAAAATATGACAGCGTACTAGTTTGAAATCATCACAAGTGAAATTCAACCAATCAGAATACTAACCGTTGGACGAACCGAGCTCTTGAGCATCTTACTGATTTGACATACCAAAACTGTCACCGTTTACATATGACTTCATATAAGTGTCAGTCGAAATCAATTGGTTACTCTATTTACTAACCATTTCTGTTACCAAGTGCTAACCGGTTCCAGTCGGAATCGCCTAATTGGTTACTCTATTTACCATTCAACCAAGTGCTAACCGGTGCCAGTCGAAATTACTTATTATTATAAATTAAACCCTGACGTTGATTTTTCGTAATTCATATTTGTAATAAAATGTAATTGCAGTAAATATTTTGGCAAAACTTTAATAGTTTATTATATAGACGATTCTTAGCGAAAAATATGCCACAGTGTTATTATGATTGCAACATAGGCTGCTTTTAGCAATTAATTTTATAGTAATATGTGTAAATAAAAGAGAAACACACAAAATGTGTGTTTAACAGTGATATCAAACATACAAATTCAAATAAGAAAGCCGTGATTTCGTTTATGTTGAGTGCAACAAGCGGTAAATCTAAACAGCGTTCGTATTACTAAAGTTATTTCGTGCTCCATGGCTCCGGCTCTGAGGTCCGGCTGTCGTTGAAAGCCCTCATTCCTGCACTTACACCCGAGTTAATTCTCTTATTTTTGTTGTACTTAATCTGGGTGTAACAAATTATTGAGCGACGAGCACCCCGGAACAATTGAAGAGTCCAGGTAGCGTTCCTAGCGGCAACTACTACAAGTAGTAAACCGTGAAATTGGCGTAGTAATTCGCATTAAAGTTGTGCACAACAAATTGTACCCCCTCCCTCACCACGGGCCCCTCCACACCACTGGTACACTCACATATTGCACGAATGCGCATAATACATAACTTCCGGCGTTTTATTTTATTTGAAGATAAATTGTTATGGCGCGCCAGGAAGCGGCAGCGACCGCGGCGCTGCCAGCGACCGATGCAAGAACTACTACTTCCTCAAACACAACCCTGCTACAAGCCGCCCCCAACCCCGGCTTGTAAACTTTCCTGTTTCTAAAAAGACCTTACATTACTCTGTTATGATACATATTATGTATTATTACCTACACGCCAAACAACCCCAACTTTAAAATCTAGTAATGTAGTCCCAGGTGGCTTGCTTAATTAATACTAACACTTGATAGATGTCTCAGTTATTTATTTATTCGCACAGTAACTATTCGCAACTGAAATGGACCCGTATCCATCTGGTGATAAAAATATAAACTGCTATGAGGAGTAATGGTGTGTATGACGCGTTTAACGCAATATTAATAAAAGTCATTTTTGTGTAGTTGTTTAGTGCAATATTATTCCATTTAATTTATTTTCTCATTTATTGTTCTTCACCTACCATATTAAATTTGATTCGTTTTATAATGAGTTCCACAATCAAGAAAAAAACACAACAAAAACTGCTGTGTACATACTTGGCTGCCATTTTCGTGCTAGCAAGAATATGTGATTTAGTTTCCATTTATTTTAAAAGAAAGGGTGCTAGTAAAGTGTAAATATTAATCAAATATGGAGAACTTGAATTGACCGAATATATGAGAATTTTATATTATATTAGTTTTTTATAATAGCTTGTGTGATACTTAACCTAACCTTTCGTCACCAATTTTCAGTGAGGATAAGTTTTTGGAATAAGTTATTTAAGCAGTGAAATTGAATATTTTTAATACAAAATTGTATTTTTTAATGTATTGTTCTAGTTAGTTACATCAATACAAACAATTATTGAAACCATTATTTATATCTGTTTTCTATTTTTGACTCATACCCGTACCCAAATGATAAAGTAAGAAATAAACCATTTTCATAATAACTCGTTTAAAGGTAATTATAATAAACTATACAATATATTCAAACATTTTATATAAAAAAGTTTTCCAAAAGTGAAGAACGAGTCCCCACTGCTAGTCTTGTCAATACTTAAAAATAAAAACAAAAAGGGTGGTATTACTGTACTCGGCGCAATAGAATATACAACAATACTCTCCTATACAGAATATTAGACGTCAAAACTCCGTTTATTCAAAATTAATTTAATATTTTTGATTCACTTTCCTATGTTGCACATGTCATCTACAACTCCGATTACTCCTTTTAGTAGTCATTTTATAGGTACAGTGCTGCCGCCATCGGCGATTTCAGTTGCGAATAGCAGTGTGCAACAAAATTAAATTTGTGTCATCACACATGAGCAAGACACAATATGTCCGAAAAACTAGATTTTTTTTCCTATTCGTGTGTGCAAAATACAACTGCGTGATGATATGTTTGTTTAATATATAATTTTGTGTGTCTAACATTATCTGTAAAAATGCTGTCCCGTAAAATGTTTACTTTTAAGAGGAAATAAAAGAGAGAATTTACGAAATTTCATTACAAAATGTTGTGTACGGCTTTACGTCTTTGTAGGATTTCGCCACAAATCTCATTTTACGATCATTTAGGGGAGTTTTAAAAGAGAAATTATCAGATTCTTGTTAAAAACAAGTCAGAAATTAAACCAAAAAGCTCGATGTACGCACCGCGATAAACGAAAGTGAAAAATACATTGAAGGTCGCAACATGTATACTGCATTATAATTATCAGGGGATGATCAGCGGGTGATCGCAGGTGAGGGGGGTGACTCACCCCGTGAAATGTGATTTGTGGGGTTATTACTAACCGACCGAGTAGAAGAACGTATTAATTTTATGATAAGCAGCCAATGACGATCAAACACAATCATCTGCGGCACGCAATGTACGTCACGCGATTCAACCGATGTCACGCGAAATTTACACCCCTGTCGCCCCTGTGTAACCCAACGTAACCCACTACAACCCCGACCGCATGAAACATAAACACTCCACGATCAAAACCAGACCACGTTTATTACTTACTTTACACTCTAGATTACTTTTATCATTTATTATACACCGTTAATCATTATAAAAGCTACAATGTATACATTAGGATACACTAGCGTCTTTAAGGGTTGTCCAATTTGTGTAAATATTGGGAAATTATGGTTACATTGCAGACACGTTGATATACAATGTTTCAAAGAGCTACGACTTTGGTTAAATTAAACAAAAGTTTTTGTTTGGATAAATAACCTATTTTTAACTATTTTCTCATTTTTGAATAATATCTAAACTATCGCATATTGATATTTTACTACTGGCGTAGAAAATTATTATTTCTGTTACTCATATTCAAGATATGACAGTACCTTATAATTTTTTATACTACGTATTGAATTATTGAACATAATTCTTCATCAGGAAACAAATTAATAAGATAAACAAATAAAAAGAAACACTAACTATGTAAACATCAATTATAACTTACAAAACATAAGCTTTTTATTTTCTTATACAAAGTATAAGGAAGTATAGGAATCACGAAAAAATCGCTGAAGAGATTTTTGCGGAAATACATATTTTACGTACACTGAATCCGTTAAGATCAATTTCCCAATGATGTCTGTGTGTGAGGATGGATGGATGGATGTGCGCAATATCTCATGAAAAAATGAAGAGCGGAGTTGATTTTGAATGAAATTGAAAAACCGGAAGAGGAAGTTTACTGGAAAAACAAAACAATAAATTTTATTTATTTTAAAAATAGAATCAGCTGTGAGAAAAAGTTTTAAATGAAAGATGCTAGAAAAAATATTTGGAATACAAAATTTTATTTACACTTTTCTTGTACATTCTTCTAATTTTGGGAAAAATTAAATTATATGTTTAAGAATGTATTTCTATAATCTTAGTTATAATGGGAACAAAAACTAAAACATTTTTAATATCTATGTGTCAAACGTGTCAAATAATTGTGAAGTGTCAAAAATATGTGTCGTATGGCATATTATAATAGTTATTTACTTTACAAGTGGGCAAAGTAAGGAATTACCCACGAGAGAAATCTTAGCTCACGAAGCCGAAGGCTGAGTGAGATAATTTTATCGAGTGGGTGATTCCACTTTGCCCACGTGTGAAGTATAATGTTTTATCCAACACTTCTTAATAAATGAAAAATTTATTAAATAAATATTATTTGACAGTGACATATGCTTTAAATTTTTTAATTAAAATGTCAATCGAAGTATTGTGTGTTATTACAATTGTTATAAATAAAAAAATACTCACTAGTGGCTTTCCTCAAAATTATACCTACTAGTGCATAATCTGTTACTTTGCTTGTTTAAAATCGCCATAGTAATATAGCATTTATTGAGAGGTGTTGGATAAAGTAATATTTCTATTATTAGTTAGAAGGTTTTGAAGACTAGATATTAATTAATTTCTATTTAAAAATAAATTCAGTTATAATGAGAACAAAAAATTAAACAGGTTTAAATTAAATTAAATATTTGTCTAAATAAAGTCATACGCAAGGAACAACTTACGTGTTCAGTTGGTTTTATTTGTATAAGAATGTAGTGTGGTGCCCACACCAGATTTTTTTTAAATATGAATTTTTTACGGTTGGTTCAATTTTCAGAAACATAAATATCATAAAATTGGTCTAATAATGTGGCAACTATTGTCTACTAATCAAAGAAGTAGTTCCAATAGATCCCGAGACCCCATTGGTGATCCTCGAAATTGAAACACTGCACTCAAAGCAAAGCTAAATTGGTAATGTGTCCCAATTCATTGACACGAGTTAGTCATGATTTACAACGGAATATTATGAGCATAAAATATAGTGTTGTCAATTGTAGTTCATGACGCGAAGGTCGGTTCGACAGGTCTGTAATTTATCGAGGTTTCAACTAGGCGGTAATGGAACCCGACACCTTGACGGCTATTGACGACGCTTTACTCGCTGTTCACGAAGTTCTAACACTTTATGTACGAGTAAATTAATAAGTATTAAATCATGAAAGCTAGAAATTATTATTTTTGTTCGACAATAGTTATTTACTTTACAATTGGGCAAAGTAAGGAATTACCCACGAGAGAAATTTTAGCACACGAAGCCGAAAGCTGAGTGTGATAATTTTATCGAGTGGGTAATTCCACTTTGCCCACGTGTGAAGTATAACGTTTTATCCAACACCTCTTAATAAATAAAAAAATTATTAAAGGAATATTATTTGACTGTGACATATGCTTCAAATTTTTAAATTAAAATGTCAATCGAAGTAGGTACCAAGGTGTTGTATGTTATTATTATTGTTATAAATAAAATAATACTCACTAGTGACTCTCCTCAAAATTATACCCACTAGTGAGTAATCTGTTACTTTGCTTGTTTAAAATCGCTATAGTTATAGAGCATTTATTGAGAGATGTTGGATAATAGTTATTTACTTTACAAGTGGGCAAAGTAAGGAATTACCCACGAGAGAAATTTTAGCACACGAAGCCGAAGGCTGAGTGTGATAATTTTATCGAGTGGGTAATTCCACTTTGCCCACGTGTGAAGTATAACGTTTTATCCAACACTTCTTAATAAATGTAAAATTTATAAAAGAAATATTATTTGACAGTGACATATGCTTTAAATTTTTAAATTAAACTGTCAATCGAAGTGGTCACCAAGGTGTTGTGTGTTATTATTATTGTTATAAATAAAAAAATACTCACTAGTGGATTTTCTCAAAATTATACCCACTAGTGGATAATCTGTTACTTTGCTTGTTTAAAATCGCCATAGTTTTAGAGCATTTATTGAGAGGTGTTGGATAATAGTTATTTACTTTACAAGTGGGCAAAATAAGAAATTACCCACGAGAGAAATTTTAGCACACGAAACCGAAGGCTGAGTGTGGCTGAGTGTGATAATTTTATCGAGTGGGTAATTCCACTTTGCCCACGTGTGAAGAAGTATAACGTTTTATCCAACAACTCTTTTTAAATGCAAAATTTATTAAACACATATGATTTGACAGTAACATATGCTTTAAATTTTTAAATTAAAATGTCAATCGAAGTAGTTACCAAGGTGTTGTATGTTATTATTATTGTTATAAATAAAAAAATACTCACTAGTGACTCTCCTCAAAATTATACCCACTAGTGAGTAATCTGTTACTTTGCTTGTTTAAAATCGCTATAGTTATAGAGCATTTATTGAGAGGTGTTGGATAAAATAAATATATCAATACTTTTTCATATTATCAAACATATTGTGTTGGTTGGAATGAGTGAGTTTGTTAATCGCACAAAACTGTATTCCGAGGTTTATTTATTCCCACACTTTCCATAAAATTTCCCTGCATTTCTTTTATTATTTATATCGATTTTACAAAGCGCAAAACCACTTTTGCCGGAATGTTTGCCTCACTTCAAGTAGTATTTATAGAACGACACCCATCTAAATATCAGTTTATGCAGATACAGTGAATGTATCATCACTTCGTTTACTCCACTCTGAGTTTTGCACTCTTTCTTCGTGTTGTTTTAATTTTATTCTTTATTTATCTTAAATTAAGTTTGTATTAATAATGTGTTTTCTATTTCAGGTAAGCAAATTTCATCGCCAGGCAATAACAGTTTACGTTAACTTCAAAGTAAGATAAGTAAATTTATAAATACTTTATAGTGTTTCAATTTAGAGATTCACCATTGGGATCTTGACAACTAGAAGAGCTACAACTTCAGTTCACTTAAATAAAAATTACCACACTTCGTTTTACCTAAAAAATGCATGTCACTAAGATAAGGATAAATAAACTATTTTCGTGTATAGTTTCATTTTAAAATAATTTCTTAACTATTTCTAAATATTATAAGAAGTGTAATAAGTTAATCATCATTAAAAGTAGACAAATAAGTTTTTCACAATGATATATTTTACTACTAGTTCCAATTAAATAATAAATTTGTCTATTATCTCGAATATGAAACACAGAAGAACATATATTTCTACGCCTGTGGCTAGATGGTAATATAGTATATTGTACAACGAGCATGGAATGGTGCTTATTCCCTACGAATATGAGAGTTTGTAGCATTAGCCGAAGGCGAACACTGCAAATAATAAGAGCATGAAATGGACATTCCATGCGAGTATACTATACTTTTTCTACGACCACGATATTATTTCCTAATTAATTTAATTTTATTAATAAATTTGTCCCCTTTTCACCATTTTAATATTGGGTATATCACTGTCAGTGTGACAGTTAATTAATATTTCAAGTTACATGTTTTATTATTAAGCACTCATTTTTTTCACTTTTAAGCAAAACCACTCAAGCAAACTAATATTAGGTAAAACCCCCTCCTCCTTCGTTGTCGGGATTTACCATGCAATTTGCTTTCGTGATTGTTACTAAGCAAAAAGAATTCCTGCAAAAATAAACATTTGTTGATAAAATCAGAAGGTCTTGTGATAAAGCCTTTCTCCTAGCAACCAGATCAAAATACTAACTACATTAATGTCATTTGCATTATATGTCAAAAATATGATATATATAATTGTTGTATTTTAACCAATTGCACTTTTAAATAAACCTTTTCATAAATAATATCGTTAAATTATCTCGCCGAATTACACTCGAGCATTTTATTTTCTTCGGATAATTTTCTTTTTGGCAACTCAACCTTGTCACCTGACTGCAATTTGACTCGAATACTGTTTAAAAAATAAAATCACCCACCTGCGGTGTCGTGATTTTATTAAAACAGTTTTCTTGTCAAATTGCTTGGTAACAAGGTTTCGTACAAATAGAAATTTATCCGGCAAAATAAAAATCTCTTGTGTAATTACAATTGAAAAATGATAAAAAAAAGGAACGAATATATTTTTTTAGGAAAATCAAAACATTAAATTAAACTTCTTCATCTTAAACACACTCGTAGCTTTCGAGATCCCAATGGTGAGCACAGAAACTGAAACACAATTATATTTTGAGTTTTAATATGTATTTAAAACTTGAACAATTATTCTAATTAACTCCAAAGAGAGTCAGCCAACGATAAAATTTCTATTTAAACCAAAAATGTAAAAAGCATAAAAGATTGCAACATAATTATGTTTGTAAGAATACTATAAGCTTTAAGTGTCTGTAGAGTAGGTAAAGAAGAGAAGTAGTTATTTTATTAAAAGGTAAAAAGGTAGTGTCGAGTTATAGGGCACGAGTAGGGACTAAAGCAATCTTATCAAATGTCATCTCGTAGTGCGGGATAAAAGAAAGGTGGACCCTTTCAAGAAGGGTGGCAGGCTGTAGAGACGCAGGCAGTTTCCTTTGATGACACTTGATTTCCACCTGAGTCCGGGCCTGGGCGCTGAAACCCCGAACCAGGTCAAATTCCACAAGCTCACGCAAATGTCTTTGAAACGTCGCCCGAGTGTGTGGGTACCAGCACACCATCCCCAAGCATTCCTTCCCCAAGTCTCGCTTTGTGTACTTGGATCATATATGCGCACACATCAAAAGCCCTCAGCCTGCGGTGAAAAATATTTCATTTTATCTGTGTTTAGTGGCGTTTGTCTCCGATACGTGTTGTTAAGAAATTGCTCCGTTGCTTTCTCGCTAAGCACAATTTATGAGTGGTATTTACCAGCGCGATGTTTACATTTCTGTCAACAAGGGACTCATCTTTCTCTCGCTGCACTGCTGCACTCTGCAGCTGCATTATGCATGGATGTTGACTCGCGCGATGCTAATGCGTGCTACTTAACACGGACAACTAACGGTTGCTTTTGTTCTTCTTACTACCACTATTTGTATCTTACTGCTTTGTATTCGGAGGTCTGTGTGAGACACTGCTGCTGATTTTGCTACTGAGAACTTCTCAC
This sequence comes from Poecilus cupreus, assembly GCA_963942605.1. Classification (NCBI taxonomy): domain Eukaryota; kingdom Metazoa; phylum Arthropoda; class Insecta; order Coleoptera; family Carabidae; genus Poecilus; species Poecilus cupreus. Next base: position 13,189,493 of record OZ012727.1, read on the forward strand.
TAGCTTTACTCTGACTTCGTTTCTATTAAGAAACGTTTATAAATTCATTTTGGGACAATGGCGTCATACACCTTTTTTCATTTTATTTTTTTACCTCCCGCCTACCTCTAGGTAAGGGAGGTATTGTTTTTGGTCAAAAAATTGTGTAGTGAGTTTTCAATGAAAAAGCACGTTTTAGGGTCCCGACAATACGATTTTACTATTTTCGCCATGATGTCTGTATGTATGTATGTATGTATGTATGTTTGTATGTATGTATGTGTGTATGTATGTGTGTGTGTGTGTGTGTGTGTGTGTGTTTGTGTGTAGTCTATGTCAATATTTTCGTCTCGCATAACTCAAATACTGTAATACCAAAAAATACAGTTTTATGAATTATTGCTTCTTATATATAAATGAAGAGCTGATTAGATTTTGGATAAAATGGGTCAACCGGAAGTAGCAGTTTACTTGAAGCCCTTAACAGATTTTTGTGAAAAACACGGTTAAATTTCCTTTTTCAACAATTTATGTTATTTTGAAAGATGAAGAATATTTAATTTTACATGTGTTTTGATTACATTAATTTTATTAATTTTCATTAGATTTAGAGATAATAAATTATAAAGAAATTAGATTTCACAAATCTTGCATTCCTAGTACACTATGGAAACATTTAAATTTTCAATTTTTCACGAAATGTGACACATGTCATTGTGATTGTGAAGCTATTTTCTTAGTGAAAAAATTAAAAAAATGTACGAAAGAAAATTATATTTCTCAAATATAAATAGAAAATAAACAAATAAGAAGGTATGTTTCTGTATCATCAAATACTATTTTGTACCGTTTAAGAGTAGTATTGGGCGGGAGGTTATATGCTGGCCATATCAGATTTTTTAAATTGGCATCCCATTTCAAATTTTTTGCGTGTGACGTCATCTTGTAATTCTACGAAACACGCTCTTGCGGAGACCGAGGAACTACACCAACTGTCAAATTGACTGTAATCTGTCATTTTTATTTACTGAGAGGTTTTTACAAATATATTAGCTGGGCGCAATAATATAACAAATATAATAAATATAAGTTTAATTTGAAAATCGTTGTTAGCTGCAACATATGACTTGAGATGACAGGTGTGATAATGAGACTACCGACATTACCGACAAGCGACAAAATATAGTACATTAAAGCATTTTTATTTTAACACGTCCTAAACTCTTTGTATAAAAACGTTATAATTAACGAATATCTAATTTAATTTATCGGAGTGTTCATTTTAATAATAATAAATAATTATTACAACCCTGAAAAGCAAATTATAATTTGTTATTAGCACCTCTTTTGCCTTGCCATGCTGTATATTCTATTACAAGATGACGTCACGATTTTGCAACCGCGAAACTTCATAAAGGAAATTATAAATGAAAAATTAAAAAATTATAAGAAATATTGAATAATATGTGACTGAAATGATTTAAATTTTTATAATTTGTAAAAAAACACAACTTTTTTGTTTTATTGTATGACCCCATTGTTTTGATATAACCAAAGCCTTTGACAGAGACGACCGAAAAAAACTTTGGAATATACTGCAACTGCAGAAAAGAGGATGTCAACCAAATCTAATAGAAGTTATTAAAAGTATATATGAGCATACTACTATAAAACAAGAAAGCAAGATTGAAGATTGGAATCGATTTTAGGGGGAGACTTCTGCATGTAAAGAAAAGAGCAACCTGTGAAACTAACGTTCAAGAATCGAACGCGCCTCGAAGTAGTTCTAGAGCAGCCAGGGCAGGTGCTGAATATTAAAACTTGTAATAATTGCGGTTTGGCGAGCACTTTGTGCAATTATGAAATGAGGCAACTGCACTTCAACAGCACTATGTGAACATTGCACTTTTAAACTATGCTCGGAAATCCAGCCAAAGCCACTAAGGACGCTCAAACATCCTTTGTCTAGGAAAATATAACATTGCAATTGTGGTACGGAAGGAACACAGTGAAAATATTACACGGAACTATTCATATTTTCGAAATTTGTTTGCGAATGTGTGTGTGTGTGTGTATTTATATTTGAAGAAACACATTCCGTATTAAAGAGTATATATTGCAAATCTAATTTTAATTATCTTCAATTGTTTAATAGTTATAGGCTTCCAAAGTAAAACTTTTTCCAAAATATTTTTCGATAATTTAATTTTCGTTTTTGACTGTTTATAATAGTATATTGTACAATGAGCATGGAATGGTACTCATTTCCTACGAGTATGAAAGTTTGTAGCATGAGCCGAAGGCGAATACTGCAAATCATACGAGTATGAAATGGACATTCCATGCGAGTTGTACACTATACTTTTTCTACGACCACAATATTATTTCAAAATTATTTTAATTTTAATGTCCCGCTTTCACCATTCCAATATTTGACAATTCTAAATAAGTATCCTAGCAATGGCACCTGCACTTAAATGAGCTGACCTGTATTGAAATACTCACAAAACAAATTCATTTCGCACGATGCCTGCAATGTACCTCATATCCCTAGCAACAACAAACATACAATGAGCAAATTTCTCAGTGGTCGCAGAAAATAGTTATTTACTTTACAAGTGGGCAAAGTAAGGAATTACCCACCCACGAGAGAAATTTTAGCACACTAAGCCGAAAGCTGAGTGTGATAATTTTATAGAGTGGGTATTTCCACTTTACCCACGTGTGAAATATAACGTTTTATCCAACTCTTCTTAATAAATGAAAAATTTATTAAATAAATGTTATTTGACAGTGATAGATGCTTTAAATTTTTAAATTAAAATGTCAATCGAAATAGTTACCAAGGTGTTATGTGTTATTATTATTGTTATAAATAAAAAAATACTCACTAGTGACTTTCCTCAAATTTATACCCACTAGTGGGTAATCTGTTACTTTGCTTGTTTAAAATTGCTATAGTTATAGAGCATTATTTGAGAGGTGTTGGATAAAATTAGTTTATCTTTTGATAAATATTTTTTCGTGCCACTGTCCAAAATATTAGTTCTACACAACTCAAAATCATCCAGAAGCTGCTTGGTTTCAGGCCTAGGCCGGTAAAAATTAGGAACTTTGTACCTAAGATTAGGGTTGGCTGTCACTGGCTGTCAGTTTTTTGCGTTCATTTCTTCAGTGTTTGAGTGTTTAGACTTTAAAGATTTGTACCAACTTTTAAGCTAAATTGTAATCTCAAATTTAAGTTATTATAATTAAATTTTCAGTTGCAAATATAATTGATATTTCAGGTCTAGCCTTTTCGTTGAGACTTTTAATTTGATACCAAACTTGACAGGGTTTAGTCAATATTTATTAAGTATATGGCTTTTTTCAAAATGTAATGACTATTACTCATTCGAATGAGTAATAGCATACATTGTATGCTCACTGAATAATATACTATTATTCCAAGTGTTTCAAACCTTTTTGGCAGTTAGTTTCATATTCGAAATAAATTTAATTTATTGTTTGATCTGTCAATTAAATTTCCACTTCGGTTATTAAAACTGTTACCAAACTTAACTTACTTCTCTGTAATGTCATGAAACTTATAAAGTTTTGTTATTCCATCTTTTGCATCTATCTATATACCCACATAGACGTCATAGAGCAAATCATCAAATCAGAATCAAGAAAATTTCACGATCGATTTTTTATGATTGCTATACTGCCTGATTGTACGTTTATGAAAACCAATTTGTGCCTTTTGGATAAAATGTCAATTGATTTTAACCATTGTCACCCGAAATCTGACATGTGAGGTATCAAATGAAAGGTATTGAATACAGTAATATAATTTTGATGAGATCTGCATGTTGTCAGAGGGACTAAGCGTTGTACCATTTTAATTTGAAATTATTTGAGATGAAGTTGATTGTTTTTGACGGCATGTATCTTGTACCCCTGTCAATGAATACGTTAACATTGATTGAACATTCCATTAAAACCCACCCCCGCTTTTCCGTTTCCTTGCACTACGTCATCAATATCACCTCCCCCGGCTCCGGAGCGACGACTCCGGCGGCTCCGGGACTCCGAGACACTTGTAAACCTGACGCAGAATAACAGATGATTCTCCTGCAGCGTCAATATTTTCCAAAAACAAATATTCATTTGTCGCAGTGTTGCCAACGTTGCCAGCGCTGACAGAGAGAAGAACTGAAAGGAATTTCATTCGCGAAGTGACAGAGAGGGGAGGAACTCATAAAAACATCACTTCTTTATCTGGACAGGAGTTTAATATAAGTGGGGAATGGTGTTGGAGATACTTGCCACACCAATATCAGACATGGGACAGGAAGAAATATTTTCAGACGTTTAATCAATTTACCACACACACAAGATAAGACAGACATGAAATCGAATTGATCCCAAAGAAACTACTACCTACTGATTTTGACAGATTATAAGAGCTGGCGAAAATTTATGTCCATAAATAAATACCTGGTGTGGGCAACATGCGACTTCCTTGTACATATAAATATAACAAATATATATATGAAATTAAAAAATTTAAAGTACCTCAAAAAATAACCTGATAATATAAATTCCCCTTCAGAAAATTAGAATTTAATACCAAACATGAAAAAATGCTAATAACTTCTATAGAAACAATTGACGATCGCTCAGAAGTAAATTTTGATATTTTAGTGCTGTTCTTATTTGTGAGATCTTAAATATGACCACAAACTAGACTCGATTCATTTAACTATTTTAAAAATAATTGACAATTGTTCAAAATAAATTTCTGGCATTTAAATGTATCTCTCAATCCTGAGACTTTTAATTTGATAACAAACTCGGTAGAATTCAAATTAATTATGCAAAATATAAGTGAAATATATGATTGTCAATAGTTATTTGACTACCTAGAGAGGAAAGCGCTTCTTTTCTCATTCGTGCTCGAGCGCAACGAATGAGGCAATTCGAGCGAGATTGCAAAAAAGGGATTTTCTCACGTGTTACACACAACATTTTTTCCACGACATGTTTCTAAAAACGATTTGCTCGGACCTAAAATACACTTTGACAACACAACTGACACGTTAAAAGTGGCATAAGGCAATTTAAAGTATGTATATCACTAAAATAAGTATTTTCAATAAAATTAGGCATTTATTTATAATTAAAATAAAATAAAATAAATATATCATCACGCCTTTTACCCATTACGGGTGTGGCACTCTGCTTACGCAGATCTCAGTAGGTGATATATTTTTTCCTATGAAGTGCGGTTACCAGCCGTCAAATCATAGCCCCCAAGGATGTTAGTGGAGGAGGAACCACAGGGGTAAATTTAAATTGGTAACTGTCGGTAGTGGGATTCGAACTGAGGATCTCACGATCCACAGTGCGACACGTTACCACGGAGCTATTTACCCCATTTATAATTTTTGTAAATAAATAGTATATTGTGCAACGAGCATGGAATGGTACTCATTTCCTCATTTCCTTCGGCTCATGCTGCATATCATACGAGTATGAAATGGACATTTCATGCGAGGTGTACACTATACTTTTTCTACGACCACGATATTATTTTAAAATTATTTAATTTGAATAATAAATTTGTCCCGCTTTCACCATTCCAATATTTGAAAATTCTAAATAAGTATCCTAGCAATGACACCTGTACTTAAATGAACTGATCTGTATTGAAATACTCACAAAACAAATTCATTTTGCACGATGCTTGCAATGTACCTCATATCCCTAGCAACAACAAACATACAATGAGCAAATTTCTCAGTGGTCGTAGAAAAATACATTTTCCTCACTATTTCGGGAGAAGAACGGTGGGATTTCCTGGCAAGTCGTAAAAAAATTTTTTTTGATATTTGAGGTTGTCTTATTCCTGAAACCTTTCAATTAAACCTCAACTCGATAGGGTTGAATCAATATTTATTACTTGTCATTTTCCAAAATATGTTATTAAACATATAATTAGTTTTCTCAAAACCGAAAGTATACACGAGGAAATTACAAATAACATTTTTATCTTTCAAATAATATTACTAACATGTATTGGGGTACACTTTTCCCCCATCCCATTTTTCCCCTGTTTCATTTTTTTCCTTGTTTTTTTTTCCCCAATAATTTTTTGAAATTGAATAGTATTCTAAAGACTTTATTATAAGACACTTTTTAGTACACAACTCACGCTCGACAAACTCGAATTACAGTACTCATTTTTAATTGAAATTGTTTGTAGATAGGCTCGCTTCGCACACACTTTTAACAAACAAGCCCTAAGCCTATACAACTTACGCCAAACAAACTCGAATCACAGTACTTATTTTTAATGGAAATTATAAATTTTATTGATTTGGGGAATTTATAGTTAGGGGAAAAATGACCACCTACCACTAACAACTTTTGTTTGAAACTTTTTTCGCAGCTAATTTTACACTCGAAATAAATTGAATTCATTGTTTTGAGAATGAAGTTTTCTTTTTGAAACTTACATTTATGAAGCTTGTCTTATCTTTTCCTGTTCGTGAGTTGTAGTACATACGGAGACACATCCACCTATCCAAACAAATGTTCTGAGCAACCTCAAAACATGTCTTTTCGTTTATATCTGCAATAGATATGATTTCTATACTTCATTATAAAATGTATCAGAAAGTAAAAATGTTTTCTATATCCGATTCAGTTCTAGTTAATTCTCCGTTGGAGTTCTGTCGTATTTACTCTACCTGCCCCATTTCACCCAGCTAGTATTTGCCCTCACTTGAACTACATTCCACCCCGTTTCACAACCCCTGAGCGACGTGCGCCGCTGTGTTTAATAGCATTAACTGCGCGCATTTAAATGCACACATCCGGATAACGTTACGCGTTACGTAACGCTCTGTTACGGTACGTCACGCCAACTTATTCTTTTATCTTTCACACACTGGAAACGAGGAATTCCGCTTTTTGTTGGAGAAGTTCGCAATTTTTATGGGGAACATTTGCACATTTTTATAAGTTAAATAAACTGCATTATTTTGTTTAAATTAAATAACAGCCAACTAAAATGAAATAGTAATAATATCATAACGGGGTATTTCGACTTATTTCGTTTAATTTCATTTCATTAGTTTGGGTCATTAGAAATACAAATAACAAATTTTAAATAAAAAAATATTAATTAGTTCAGAGTGCCTCACAATAATAAATGAATTAATAAAATTATGCACAAATAGTTATTTGTCAAACTAGAGAGGAAAGCGCTTCTTTTTCCCACGCGAGTTCGAAGTTTGCCTCATGAGCGCAGCGAGTGAGGAAATTCGAGTGAGAGTGGAAGAGGGGCTTTCCTATCGTATTACACACAACACTTTTTTTCACGACATGTTCCTAAAAACGATTTGTTCGGACCTAAAATACACTTTGCAACACAACTGACACGTTAAAAGTTAGGTTATCAGACGCAAGGCGGTGTAGCAGTGTTGCCAATGAACCAATCTTAAATATAAATTAAAGTTGTCCACTTGTGATTTAATCTGGAAAAAATATATCAGACGATTTATAGTATGTATATCACTATAATAAGGATTTTCAATAAAATTAGGCATTTATTTATATTTTTTTTTCACGACATACCAGGAAATCCCATTGTTTTTCTCCCGAAATAGTGAGGAAAATGTGTTATTCCTCTCTAGAGAAGAAAATATAGAAGTGTTACTCATATGAATGTTATTTGCAAAAAATATATTGTAAAAATTATAAATAAATGTCTAATTTTACTGAAAAATCTTTATTTATTAAGTGATATACATACTTTAAATTATCTTACAATAATGTCTTATATTTTTATTTTTCTATATTAAATCACAATTTGTGTTTTAGGTCCAAGCAAATCGTTTTTAGAAACATGCCGAAGAAGCGCTTTCCTCTCTAGCCAATTTACAGTCGAAATAACATCCAGTTCAACTAGAATTTATATTTAAACAACTATGTAAGCCTGGAAAACGAGTAAACAATAAATCCGGTTTTATGTGTGGTTTATCATAATGATATGTTTTTGTTTCTCCTTTATAGGTATAATTGTAACTAGTTAAAATGCAGTATTCAGAAATAATTGAGGTTGTGGAAGGTGTATGAATTATATCCATTTATCAAAATAATCCGTGTTTTTTGAAAATTGAAATATTGGCATATTTCCTGAAGTACAGGCATAATTGCTTTTACAAGCTGGTATTTAACATTTTCAAGGCACTTTATAATCACTTATATCAACAAATAATAAATAAACAGCAAAACTGCATGAAAACAGAGCTGAAAGCCGGCCTCATGACACGCCCCACTACCACACTCCCGTCAGTGAAATCGTACTGCAGTGGACAGAGTGCGTGGTAATGTTTACATCTGCGAGTTCAGAAGGTCGAGGAGATTCAAAAGGTGGTAACCAAGCAAAACAGAGGTAATTGAAGAATAACAGAGGCTGCAAGTGCTATTATTCCAGTATACATTAATCTGGAAACGAATAATTCAGCAGGGCATTAATACAAAACAGATAAATCAAAAAACGCACCCGCGCCTCGCCCATAAATTAGACATTCAATTTTCCTTCCTGCTCATTCCTGTGATAAATCTTACAACCTGCAGCGCCACAAATCATGTAGCTCTGTAAGTACGGCTAACAACACCAGAAAGCAACTGCACACTCGATAACCCGCCCCTGCCCCTCGACATCGACAAATAACAATGATATTAGTGTCAATTCGCTGAAGATATCGCGGAGATTTTAGAAACGCTCGCTTGTGATGATATATCGAACGGGTAGTAAATAGATTTGAGCGCGATCGACGCTCGCTGCTTCCAGCTGAAATGCTACCGGGAAATTCGGTTTGGTTAGCGCAGCAAACTATTACGTTTTTCCGAATACAAACATTCTACATCTTTATTGTTTTATTTCACATTCGTTTTGTTAAGTTCTTGGACACATTAGTCGAACAACAAAGTAATATCTACTTATGTAACTATTTATAAATTATAGGAATTTTATAACGAGGAAGATACTCGTATCTGCAAGTACATCAAAATGGGGTATTCCTGTCTAACTGATTTATAGTGGGATTCTGAGCATTATCATAAAAATCTATAACTTTTAAGATCTATAGCTTAAGAGAAATCTATAAGGTGAAGTCTAATAGATTCTCATAAATCGGTATTCTGAACACAAGTCTATAACTTCTGATTTCTATAACTACGACTTTAAGATATCTTAAAACCAAGACTGCCACTCTTTGGAAAATAAAACAAGTATCTACGTTTAATACTTATAAAACACAGATAATATTTTATTTACAGCTATATTATTTAACGATATTTTTTTATTAAAAACGAATTAATACTATTAAAATAAATAAAAATACAAGTTTTCTAAATTCTTAAATGCAAATAAACAGTATTTATTTTTCTGGGGTTAAGTACACTGATTCATTGTTAATTGATAGTTATCAAAAGTTGACAGAACGATATATGTCAAAATTGTTTGTATGGTTTGTGTTAATTACAATTAAAAATGAGCCAAGATACAATTATTATTATCTGTCATTTTATATTCAGATTCAGATTATAATAAAAATATAAAATTATTTTGATTTATTATTTTTTGTCATTTTGTATATTTCTGTTCATTTAGATTATAATAAAATGATAAAATTATTTTACAGCAAATGAAAACGAACAAAAAATACGATGAAAGAGCAATATGTGGCATATATACAATACATGGAAAGGAGATTACGCCTTCAGATCAAATACCATAAACCTCACATTAGGTGAAAATTATTTAGTGTAAATGGGAACAATTAACGGGCAAACCAAATGCTTATCTTGCAATTCAAATGAGTTCATTGCATCCCTTAGATTTTTTCTTATAATTCGCATGTGATTACTAAAAATATAGCATTATTAACCTCAAATATTAACAAATGTCAATAAATTTTAATTATATAACGTAAATATTACTTACTGTTCATATTCATCTTCCAATAATAAATACGCAAATTGTAAAATTTGCATATTATTATGCATTTGCAAGCTATTTATTATTTCTATAACAAGTTATGACAAACTGAACAGTAACCGTAAGTTTTTAAGATATCTTAAGATATTTAAGATAAACCTATAAGCAATAGATGCGCTCAGAATGCCACTCTTAGCTTAAAATAATAATAGAGTATAGTAGTTTGTTAAAATATGTCTAGAAAATATAATAATTAAGTTTTTATACTAGCGTATTATAAAAAATTTTTGATTGTCATTTCCGTTGTTAAATGAAGTACTTTTAAGCACCAGTGCTTAAACTTGACAGTTTAATGCATAAAAGTAAAAGTACTAAATATCTATTGTAACTGTTTATTTATGATAAATATTTACAACACAATTACTTAAATTACTAAATTGAACATTTGATGTCGTTCTTAATACTTCTTCTTGGTTAACTACAATGTGGGCACAAACTGAAGTAGATGTGCTGTTTCTTATTTTGTGTTTTACATCTCTAGAGAGGAAAATATAAAAGTGTTACCAATATGTATGTTATTTACGAAAAAAATATATATTGTCAATAAAGTGTAAAAAATACACGAAATCTCAGTCATACAGCATGCATTCTTCTTACATAACCGACGTTTCGGTTAACATTTACTACATTAAATCTTGGACGAAGAATTCAGCTGGTCCAAAGGTCTGTTCTTGGAAATATTACAATTAGAGACAACAGAAGCAATAACAATTCTAAGATGCATATCCAAGGTTTCAGTAATGTTTATTTTGGAGTTCTGGAAAAATTCGAAAAGGAAAAAACGAATTTAAGACCAAACTAAGTTTATTTATCTCTCTGTACATTTATTCGGTTTCATTTCCTTGTCAGTTTTGAGATCATTAATGTGTATGTGCTTTGCTTTTGTATGTACGAAGTTTAAAAAAAAATGAATGATTGCTTACGAAAGTATGAAAGTATTTCTATTTCTAAAACGTTTATTAATCAATTATATTTATAATAAAATAATATAGCATTTCGAACATCCCTTTACATAATATTAATATAAACAATGAGGGAATAAGAATGAAATTGAATTTAAAAATAACAAATTTAGTGTATTTGGTTACCAATGTTGGCAATAAAATCTGCCCGATATGACAGCTATATGGCTATAAAATACATAACCTACAACTGTAATGTTAGTTATCACCATATAAATAAGAAATATAATAAATTTACAAGTGAATACGGTAAATATTATAAATACTTTAATTTTTTTCTAATATATCAGACAAATTAATTTGTGTGTTTATATTTAGGTATAGTGCAACTTTGACAATTATCAAAATATTCCATGAAGAACTTCATTTCTTTGTATGGATTGTTATTAGTTCTAATACTTTTCGTACAAAAAATATTGTACAAACCTCTTGCGTAAACTTGGTTCCCGGATTCGTTCTATGGGGAACTAAGCGTTCCCGCATTCGGTATGTAAATACTATTACAAGCTAGTGCACAACATGTTCTACGCATTTTGTATTAAATAATCACTTAAATTACTAACAAATAATAAATTACAGTGAAACTGCATAAAAACACAGAGAAGTCTATTGCACTATAGCTAAAAGTTATTCTCCCAGTACCACATTCCCGCCAGTATAGAGTTCTTCTGCGCTGTTAACTAGCTACTATTAAATATTCGCGTCGTGTGTGGAATAGGCGGCACTGGGATCGCGAGCATAGCCGCCTAACTGCATTATCGCACATGTCAGTATTTTGTGCCATTGCTGGTTTCAATTTGTGAAGTAGTGTGAATTTCCATCCGATATAAAACCAATTGAATCGTCGCGGCGGCGGCGCGCCGAATTACAAATGCGTTGCAGGCATCAGGACGCAGCCAACTTGATTATTACATGGCCGCGCGGACAACCAATGGAATTAGGACGATGACTTTGCTAATGATGTATCAATTAACACGGCGCACTTCGATTAATGAGCAACGAGTGCTAGGTTGTTTTTATTTTAGACGTAAATCAGATCAAGTTGCTTCACTCATTATTGCTTTAATTACAAATTACTGGATGCACTGTAATGAGTACAGAGCGGATTATATGCACGAAAAAACAGAATTATATGCACTGATTTTTTGAGAAATGCGCACTATATATACACAAATATGACAATATATGCAGCAAAATGTGCAAAAAAATCTTAAATTAATAGATAAAAAATATAAATCGATGCATTATGAATTTTATTGCACAATACAGTCTTAATCCTGATTCACAATTAACAAATATACTACTAACATACCTATAAATTAAGTCTATAAACTTGATATTATAAGATTATGACATATTTACATAATAACAATAACAAATTATTCAAAATTTTCTAAAGAAAAAAAATGAAACACAAGTAAAAGATATATCCAGCTGAGAATTCTCGGTCTTATATTCATTGTACCCACTTTGACCAGCATTCGTGTATACAATGAATACCTACCGTTACCGTTACAGGGATTTCCCTAGAAATATTAGAATTTATTGGTTTATGTATTTGCTGAGTGTATTGTTTATTGCTTTTTCCGTTGCATTCTTCTACTTATTGCGGCCTCCTCCAATATTTGGGAATTATCAATGTGCATTACCAAAAATTTCAGAATGTTTATCACTAGACAAGTTCTTAAAAATATTTAAATATACAATTATATGCAACTTTTGTAAAAATATGCATAAGAATGCTTAAATATGTAATATATGCAACTAGTAATTAGCATTAATGAACTCTAACAATGTAATTCGTCCAGAAAATTGATTTTATCCAACACCTCTTAATAAATGCACCATTACTACGGCGATTTTAAACAAGCAAAGTAACAGATTACCCACTAGTGGGCATAATTTTAAGAAAAGCCACTAGTGGGTATTTTTTAATTTATAACAATAATAATAACACCTTGGTATTTACTTCGATAGACATTTTAATTTAGAAAATTTAAAGCAAATGTCACTGTCAAATAATATGTGTTTAATAAATTTTGCATTTAATAAGAGGTGTTGGATAAAACGTTATACTTCACACATGAGCAAAGTGGAATTACCCATTCGATAAAATTATCACACTCAGCCTTCGGCTTCGTGTGCTAAAATTTCTCTCGTGGGTAATTCCTTACTTTGCCTACTTGTAATGTAAGTAACTATTATTTTAAGATGTGTAAAAATTAAAATATATGTACTTTGCATATAATCCACTCTCTAATAATAAGGGAACTGTGATTATATGTACTGTACTTATATAATTATTTATAAACATACTCAAACACTTTTCCATGAAATGCAGAGAATTGCCGAGAAAAGTTTGGGCTATCGCGCAATAGGGACCCAGTCTTTCGTAGGCGGCCGTGACGGCAGGGGCGGCTTTAAATCTTGCGAGCGTGAAACTTTCCAGCCCATTAGCATATGCGGCGTCGGCGGCGTCGGGACGGCGGAAAAACGCACCCGGATACGGCGCGTAATCGCATTTTGCAACGCAAAACACTTCCCAAACTTGTCACCAAACTTCTTCACCTGTTTCCGCGATTTGCGACGCTTTTGTTTATTGACCAAAACAAAACGCGACAGTTGACAATCCGACGCAGCTAGTTTTATATTTTACCGTGTTTGTTTATTTTCGAATGATTTTATTGTTTGTTTTGTTTATGTGACAGAAAGATTATTGTTTTTAAAGCCGATTAAATATTTTTAATATATGGCTTTGTTACACTCAATGCATATTACCTCTATATTCATATAAAATATTGTTTTCAGTTCAAACTATTGTACTGTTTTAACATTCTAGTTTTAAACTTGTTTATTTGAAATAAAATTTGTGTGTCTCTATATTTTCACTTTATTACTACAAGTTAAAATCCAGGCATACTTGAAATATTTCTTCATATATTTCTATACCGAATGAAAACTGAAACAGACTAAAATATACCACAGATTTTACTACTAAATAACCGGGAATCGAACTAAAAAAATTTGTGATTCGGTTTCGGTTAACTTTTTTTATATTTTAAAAATTCGGTTTCGGTTATTGATAGAGGTTTTTTTTGAAAATATTATATTAGTTTCCGTTTCAGTTAAAATAAACAAATAAATTTCGGTTTCGTTACTGTTTAGGTTTTGGTTAAAATGGTAAGTTGTTTTAAGTAAAAGTATAGTAACTTTAATTTTAACCCATAAAAGGCGAAGTTTAATTTTTTTGAATTTTAATTTTTATTTAGTTTTAATTTTGTTATTCTATTCAAAACTAATAAAAAATTATAATGATAAAATCTTATTAGATTTTAGGGTAATGAGATATTTGCCGTTGCCATATGGCAACGCCAGCTGTTACCAATACCTAATATTTAAACAAAACAGTTTAGATGGAAACTATTAAAATTTATTAAAACTTAGAATGAAATATAACATTGCAATTGAGGCAAAGCCCCACTTTACATTTTGAACAATTCGTTCTAATAATAGAGTTGCAATTTTCGCCAGCACATCTTCTTTTTTTGCCATCCTTATTGGCTGTAAGTAAATGACCTATGTTGTCAAATCGGATATCGTCCGAAACGCGAGAAAATGATCTACTTGATGATCTGGTTGATGGTCGACCTCCTTGACTTGGAGGATTTTGAAATCGCTTTAGATAAGTGTTCACGATCTCTCTTCTGAATTGTAGCTGAGTAAATTTATTCCCAGCTTTTTTATGCAGAATCCAGGCATTCTGGATGGCTGCATCTATCAACCAGCTGAAGAGATTCCACCACCATTTTTTACATCGAATGCCAATTCTGTATCTTGAAATATTTTCATCCATCAGGTCTGTGCCACCCATGGATGAATTATACTTGGCAATGGCCAGAGGTCTCGGGACTTGAATATTTTTCTTTTGGGCCTGTGAATATCGTTTCACCTCCCCTAGAGGATTTATGCCGTAGATCGTCGATGCCATGCTGAAGATATTATTATCTGCCCATCTAACAAGCAGTATACCATTTGTCTTATCCAGAGTACTTACATATTCTCCTCTAGGTTTCTTTTTCATTACAGCCTTAGAGGGTAATGGACAGTTTTTTGGTACTCGATTATCTCGAATGGTCCCTGTTACTCCATAGCCTAAAGCCTTCAGTTTACTCAATAAATGTAAACTAGTAAAGAGATTGTCAAAGTAAAATAAATATCTTAAATTCTTCTTGGTATCAGACAACTGATTTAGCAAGGTCAAGAAAGGTGCCACTGCTTTGCCAAATACGATTTGATAATCCGCACTAATGCGGGAATCTGAGTCTTGGTATGGCATAAAGTTGACCAAATACCCACTTTTGGTATTGATACTCCAAATTTTGTATCCAAATCTAATTGGCTTCCCTCTGATGAACTGCTTGCATGAATGGCGCCCAAAATACTTCACCATAGATTCGTCATAATTTAGATCTTGTTCAGGGATAAAATAGTGTTGAAATTTGTCTTGAAGTTTTTCAATTAGAGGTCTCAACTTATAAAATTTGTCCGACTTATCTATGTGGTTGTTGTCTGCGCAGTGAAGGTAGCGAAGAATTGAGTTGAATCGATCTCTTCTCATAGCATTTTCAACCAGTTTATTACCCATGTCCCCGCAAGAATCCCAATAATAATTTTTTCCAGGTAGACTATTGTAGCCAGAAAGAATAAGAATAGCCAGAAAACATCTCATCTCGTTACTTGTGACAGAGAAATTAGCACAGTTTTTGAACTGTGAATATTTAATACTCTCTGAAACCAATAGCGATATTACATCGTCGCAGAAAAATAATTCGAACATTTCGGTAGGCGTTAAACATTTAAATTTTTCGTAATCGGGTATTGGAAACGGTTTTGGAACGTATTCTAAATCTGCATCTATCCAAGTGATTTCATCGTAATCAATCTTGGTCACACTACTCCCAGATTTTGTGGGATTTCCATTATCCTCGATATTTTCTTCCCGATCTGATGACTCTTTCTCGATAGCTTTTATTTCGGCGGGAGCTCGTAACTGGTTTGCTGATAAGTTATCAGCACACCCTCCAGCATCTTCTTCTCCAGAATCTTCATCAGTGAGTTGAGATGGATCCAGAGGTTCAATATAAATGTCCGAAACATCTAAATCGTCGTCATATGCCATTTGTAGAGCCATTTCAAGTGTCAATCCACCCCTGTAAATATTAGGTGAACATAGAAAAGTCGGTAGTGCCAATGACTAGCGTTGCCATATGGCAACACAATGATTGGATAACGTGTATTGTAAAACTGATCGATTTAAGAACAATGGAAGTGAAAACATCTTGAAAATACATCATTCATAATTGCAATACCAGAGTATAAATGTTGTAATTAACATAATTAAAATGTTATCGTACTTACACAAACCGTATGTCCATCTTGAAAAACACAGTGTTTAAAAATAGCAGATAAATGTACTTTTATATAAAATCTAACCTGAATGACGACCTGTCAGACAAATAATAGATGTCACAAAGAGATCGCGGTGCCCTCTATGTCATTCGGGTAAAACAGAAATCTGTGAACTGAGTTCAATCGAACGTTGCCATATGGCAACGCCAGCCTTTTATGGGTTAAGTTGTGATCTAAAAATGAAAATTAACAAGATAAATTAAATACATTGCGTAAATTATTAACTTTTACTTTATGTTAGAATAATAATTATTCTATTCGAAATTTGAATAGTTACACTTCACTGAAAGGGAGGTTGGAAAATATTTTAACAAATTAATCTTTATTTATTATAAATACAAAAAAATAAATAAAAAATTAATACGAAAGCATACAAAATATTTCTATGAAAAAAATTAATGGTCAATATTTTCATTTTACACAGTAAACAATTTATAGTCAACATTTTTACAAAATTTTTAGTTTCAGACGATCCACCGTTAATTTTTATTAATTTAACAAGTTTCAAATTGCTTCAATGGCAACAAGTTTGAGAAAAATTCTGGAGAATTATTTTCTAATTTATCGAACTCTCCAGTTATATTTAATTAGATTATATTTTGATTTCATCATCAGGCACAGCACTAAATCTACCGTTTTTGCTTATTTTTTAGTTGTGTTGATGTTAACTATCTGACAACTAACATTTGTCAACAAAAACAAAAAAGCTATAAAGATTATTCCCACGAATAATCACAAGAGCTTTATTCGCAATACAATAATTACAGGATTGGTTAATACACAGACACGTGACATACAATGTAACATTTCATTGGTCAAACGTCAAAAAATAATCAGTAATAATATAACAAGAGAGTGAGAATAAATTGAAAATAATTTGACAGATCTTTCGAAAACTTGTTGTCCTATGGGCTTTCGTGGCTATTGCCAAATGGCGACAAATTTGAGAAAGATACTGGAGAATTATTTTCTAATTTAAAGAAATCTCGAGTTATATTTAATTAGATTATTTTTTGATTTCATCATCAGGCACAGCACTAAATCTATCTTTTTTGCTCATTTTTATTTGTGTTGATGATACCTATTTGACATTTGACATATGTCATCAAAAACAGACAAATGACATACAATGAAGCATTTCATTAGTTTTAAGAAACGTCAAAAAATAATCATTAGTATGTGATACGAGGGGCACTGCCAAAGTTCGCGGAAAATGTAAAACAAAACACAAATTACGTTATGTAAATCGCTTTATTGCTTCTCAAAATATTCTCCTTTAAAATCTATACACTTTTGCATCCGACGAAACCAATCTTCAAAACAATTTTGCCACTCTGAGCGAGGTACCTTCAAAATAAGTGATTTAAATGCTTCAACGACCTCTTCAGGCGATGAAAAACGCTCGCCACGCATTTTATTTTTGATATGTCGAAATAGGAAGAAGTCATTGGGCGATAAATTAGGCGAATATGGGCAATGAGTCATTAATTTGATGTTGTTACTTGTCAAAAACTCTACAGTTCGCCGTGCTGTGTGAGCGCTTGCATTGTCATGATGAACAATGATTCGCCGGTTTATGTTGTTCCTTCTGATTTCAGCGATAACTTCCGGCAAACAAATTGAAGTATACCAGTCAGCATTAACTGTCCTTCGATCCTCTAATGCAACAGTTGCAACATGACCGGTTTTTCCGAAGAAACAAGCAATCATTCTTTTCGAAACGCTTCGTGAACGCACCACTTTTGTGGGTTTAGGTTCATTTTGGAACACCCATACAGTCGATTGCTGTTTAGTTTCAGGCTCATATGAATAAATCCAAGATTCGTCGCCTGTTACGATGTAATATACCGAATTTGAACGACCCCCTTCGAATTTCTTTAGCATTTCCTTGCACCACTTGACACGTGCCTGTTTTTGTTCTTCTTTCAAATTGTGTGGGATCCAACGACTGCAAAGCTTCCTGACATGCAAATGATCGTGCAAAATCGTATGTATTTGTTTCGCTGCAATGCCTAAGGATGTCTCTATCTCACTATAGGTCACATGCCGATCTGACAAAATCATTTCACGCACAGCATCAATATTTTTCGCGACAACAGAGGTGCATGGACGACCTTCGCGAAGATCGTCATCAAACGTTGGTCTTCCACGCTTGAATTCTGCGAACCATTTGTAAACCATAGTTTTGGATGGTGCTTCATCCCCAAATAACGAATTAAGTTTTTCCACACATTGCTGCGGTGTTACACCGTATCGAAAATCATAAAAAATCATCACTCGGAAGTCACGATTCAAAATTTCCATATTTCACACAATTATTACTCCCGTTAAATTTTATTGAAACGAAACCGAGCAGTTTGAAATCGAACTGTCAACTGAATTATAGGTTAAAAACGTCAAATTTTACGAATATGACAATCGCAGAACGCTGGAAATGCAGAGAGTACTTGATTCCGCGAACTTTAGCAGTGCCCCTCGTATTTTCCAGAAAATTTACTTTCTAAACGGTATAAAATATATAAAAAAGTTTCAAATTCTAGTTTACAACAATCGTAACTCTGACGATCACTACATGTCTTCTACTAGCCAAAACAATATATCTACAAAATCTTAGGGATGTTAGTATGACCGACTGGCTCTCGAACTATTACAGAAATACTTGAAATTCCAATGTCGACTGTAGCAATGAAATCAATATCCTTTCAATCAAATCTAACTAGTATATTAAGTCTAAATGAACACTAAAATCAATATTCCCCATGAATCGTTTTATGATTATTACAATAATTGTAATAAAGTCGTACAAATAATCGCAGTGGAGCGTTTCCGCAATGAAACCATTCAAATAACAGAGAGTATAAAATCTCTATCGTTTCGCTGGCCGCAATTCTCCACTCCACAACCAAAGCTCTCATCGCTGCTGAAAATTGACAGTAATATCATTGTTATTTGTCCCCGTGTGTGCCCTTGCCCCCTGCCCCCCGCCAACAACGAAGTAAGCCACTTTGCCGGCATTGCAGACACGTAATGGAATTTTAAAATCGTCATTTAGGGTTTTATTTGTTCAGTAGTTTGGTTGTGAGCGTAAGCCGGCTGGTCCGACGATGTGTTGTGTGTACGTATTTAGGTTTGATGGTATTATATGGTTACTGATTGATTGTAGGATGAAACCACTGTTGTATGTTTCAACTAAGCCTAGATGGAAAAGTATAATCGGCCGGAGACTTTGCTTCATTTATTTTGAATGTTTTATGGATCTAATTGCTACTAGTTCTACTGCTGTACTGTATTACATTAAGCAACCCTAACGGATAAATTCACTAACTTAACTTACCATGTAAAGTGTTGGTGTTTGAGAAGAATGATTTGGTGACAGAATGTAATGAAGTGAATGGTGTGAAGGCATGTGTTCACGGTGATAGAAATCGTTCTGAGATCTCGGATATAGTTCTACATCATGAACAGTAAACTTGTATGACAACAGATGTCAGGTTAGTCGAATTTATGAAGTTAGCTTCAGTCAATTCTACCAATATTAAAAACTAATAATATATAAAACAAGAAATTATTCTGACATAAGTAAATTAAATTTTTTTTCGCGCCGCCGTCCGTCATTGACACAATTACATATCTCTAAAGCGGTCGGAAATCATGTTTTTGTCGACAAAAATTGCTAATTTTTTATGGTTATATGTGGGCATCACTTCAATAATTTTAGCTAACTTCTGACGCTAGAAATGCCAAAGTATTACATTAACTTAAAATTATTATGGCAATATATCAACAATTGAGTATTTGCAATACAAGAAAACAGAATATTTATTGATTTTAAACATATTTGTAAGTAATTATAATTGAATTTGCAGTGTAAAATCCAAATAAAAATATGTAGATATTTTTGGTTATGATACTGGAAAATAAACATAATTGACATTCAAATATTGTGAAGTTAGCAACATAAAAAAAATCCCTGTCATTAAGAAAATGAGTAATAAATTAAATTTATTTATTTAATTTACATAAACGTTGGCGCGAAAAATCTTGTGTATCCCTCGGTTGGAAACTATTTTGCGAGTGCTCGTATTTGTAGGACTCGCCTACGGCTCGTCCTTTCAAAATAAACTCGCACTCTCAAAATAGCAGTTTCCAACCTTGTGATACAAATAACTATTATATGAGAAATAAATAAAAATATATTTCACGTTTCAGAAACTGTTTGAAAATACTAATTTTCAGCTTTAATTGAAAATTTTTCAGCTTTTCAAACATTAAACGTCAAAATTTTAACTTGGTAACATCTATATGAAGTTCGCAACTAGTATGAAAATTCGGACAGAACGCGTTTTTTCATCATAGTTTTCTATTCGATTTTTTCGTCCAAGTTGGTAGTGTCCACGATCCGAGTTTTTGATTCGCGAACTATATCCGAGATCTCGGACCGATTTCTATCACCGTGTACTGGAACAAGAGAATGAATTTGTATATTTGGGTAGTATGTTCTCGAGGGATGGACGTATTGACCGGGTGTCTGCAGGGTGCAAGGTATTGGGTGCTCTGGGTACATTTGCTCGAAACGTGAATGTATCTAGAGATGCTCGATTGAGAGTTTATAATGATGTGTTAGAGGTAAAATGATATATTGAGTTTTTATTTTAAATTAGATACATTTGTCAAAGCCATGATCAAATCGAGTGATCTACGCTTGATTAATGAAATATAACAAATCAGTTGATCACTGAATTTGATTACAGTATTAGCTTGATTCTCAATTATGAATTGTATTGATCAGTAAATCAAACTTTGACTGAGGAATGTTGAATTTAGCTTGGTATACACATTTGTTTATGAATTCTTCATACTGTTCCACTTTTAGTGTTTAATGTCTATTTGTGTAACATTGTGAATCCAGTTCAATTTGAGAAATACGGTAGATGGTGTAACGAGTGGAATAAATCAAGGCTGCTGTATCCGCGTCTGAATCGCGTTAGAAATCAATTTCCTATAAGTTGTAGCCGTTGTGTCGGACGGTGCGCGTCGGCAGCGCCGTGTGGCGTCGCGTGCGCGCGTGTGTGTGTGATATTATCCCAGGAAAGTGGATCTCCATCTCGGCATTGAGTGCCATTGGCTTTATATTCAAACGGCCGCGCCGAACATCGCGACGTCCTTCACATCCGATTTTGCATTCGCTCGGCGGCTCTTCGGCTCTTTGCTATTTCAAAAATCATTTCTAGAGTTCTCAGCGTCTAATCCCACTCGACGATGGATATTTGAGAGCTGCATGAGAGTGGAGCGAGAGAGACTGTACACTCCGCGTAACAGCGACGCCACACACAAATGAAAACATGTATTAATTAAAAGCTAAACAGTTTGCTGAATAAATGATTTAATGTATTCCAGACATAAACTAATGTTGTGTCAACAGCGAGAAAATCCCGGCTAACTAACGACATGCCAGCGCTCACTACCGCTGTCTCTCTCACTCGCGCACACACACATACACACATTGGCGCAGGACCGTCTGCGCATATTTTTCACTTGCTTCTTTTAGTACTGCAACAATCTTTGTGGCGACACAACTGCGCAAAAAGGAAGCAAAAGACAGACTTATACAATCTACTAAATATGACGCTAAAAAAAAGTTTTGGTATCATTTCAGTTCCTATATTAATTATAAGTGTCCTGTAACATCTTTGGAGACACATAATTTTCCAACTAACTACTTTACGAAATTAGAATTAAAATATGGCGTATCTTTTATCCCAATACTATTTTTATATTGCTGCATTTTTTTACTTGACAACAAAAGTTATTCAGACTTTTTAAATGCCCATTTAGTCGCCTAAATATTAATTTAATTTATGACAATTGGGAGAACCAACAGCTCATAGAAGCCAATAAGAGGTGCTCTCGTATATAATATATTAAACATTTTGTAAAGCAAACAGGATAATATAAATTAACTTATGCAAGATTTAACAATGTTTTTAAAACTGTTAAGAGATAAATTAAACAAATCTAAATCATTGAATTGATTTTTGTAAATAAACAAAAAAAATTGTAATTATTGGTGTTACTCTGTGATAATTTGAATAAGTTACAAGATCTTGTGCGTTTTGCAGGAACATGTAAAGAGAACAATGGAATAATATTGTCGGTAAGAAGGAAATTATTAAATATTTTGAACATGGTAAAGTAAAACTATGATATATCAAATATTTTTGGTTTTTGTTTAATTTTTCTTAGCCGTTTTGCAATTTTTGAAATAAATATTAATTGTAATTCGATTGAAATATCGTGAAGTATCATTTACGTAACCAAATGGACCTTATTGCATACATTTTTAAATTCTAAACAACTTTTTTATTACTTTTGCTGTATAGTGATAGTGAATACCTAAAGTAATAGATACATGCCAGAAAACCCCACCGTTCTCCCGAAATAGTGAGGAAAATCTGTTTTTCCTCTCTAGTGAGGAAAATATAGAAGTGTTACCAACATGAATGTTATTTACAAAAAATATATTGTTAGTACTATAAATAAATGCCTAATTTTATTGAAAATCCTTATTTTAGTGATATACATACTTCAAATTGTCTTACAGTTATGTCTTATATTTTTCTTTCTCTAGATTAAATCACAATTTGACAACTTTAATTTATATTTAAAATTGGTTCATTGGCAACACTACTACCTCGCCTTGCATATGTTAACCTAACTTTTAACGTGTCAGTTGTGTTGTCAAAGTGTATTTTAGGTCCAAGCAAATTTTTTTTAGAAAGATGTGAAAAAAATGTTGTGTCTAACACGAGAGGAAAGCCCTTCTTCCACTTTCGCAGGAATTGCCTCATTCGCTGCGCTCATGAGGCAAACTTCGAACTTCAGTGGGAAAAAGAAACGCTTTCATCTCTAGTTTGACAAATAAATATTTTAGTGTGTAAATTCTGAGGGTGTCACTATTTGTTGGTTGGTATCCACAATCCACATTACATGTAATCTATGTATCACCAATGGTAAAGTAAAAACTGTGATTATGCATTTATTTCTATGAAAAAATGGGTTAATGAGGACAAAATGTGTGCATGTGCCGCTTTCTCCCTCTTTTGTATTCCCCTCTCTGTCTGTAATCCCCGTGGAGGTTCTTCCTACTTTATGAAGGTAGCACCGGGGGTGGAACGAGGGGTGTGGAAGATGCAACGATGCAGTTTACACAGTGAAATACATTAATTAAGAAACTCGACTCGAAATACAAAAACAACGACTTGTGCACAATGCGGCTATCTCTCTCGTACACCACACTACATCCTCTGTCCTTGTCACGCGCCCTCTCTTCCTGTCTACCCTACATAACACACACACACACGTGTGACCGCAACGAAACAATTGAAACAATACGTTATGTTTATTTAAGAGTGGTGAAGTAGAAAATTTCACTTGTAATTAAGTCGTGGCGTCGCGACGCCGGCCGCAGGTGGCTATGCTCTAGAGCGCAGTTGTTTCTACAACCTGTACGCCTACAACACGCCTACTATGATGTTTACTTCAGTGTATTTGCACAACACGCGCATGCATCTAATTAATATTATTTTTAGAACGACACACGTAAGATATAATTAAGCAAATATACTTTTGTTCCCCCTGCATTCGTACGTCTTGGAGAGCTGTTTTTGTGTGCAACTGCACCCACAGAAATAGCGGGTGATGTTTTTTTTTTTTAATTAGTGCAATTAACCGCGGATTATAACTAACTCTGTAAATACAAAAAAAATGTTTAGAATAGAAAACTGCATCTAATTATGTTAATCAAATCGGTCTTCTATACGAAACAGAATCAAAGAAAATTAACAATTTGAGCCTATTACAGATTATCATGATAATTTAACTACAATATAAATTAAGCCATAAAGAAAAAATAATTTTATTATTTTGACAGCTGATAAATAGGAAGGTAACTTTTTGAAAGTGATAAAACTTTATTTACCTTTCTCCTAACAACCAGATCTAAATATTAACTGCATTAATGTCATTTGCATTATATATCAAAAATATGACATATAACAGTTGTATTTTCACCAATTGCACTTCAAAATAAATAAATAAATGTCGTTAAATTATCTCGTCGAAGAACATTCGAGCATTTTTTTTTTCTTTTAATTTTAGTCTTTAAAAATATAAATTTATTTTTGGTTCAAAATACAATACATGTACTTTTACAATTAGTTTATTTAACTACGACTGACTAGTGATTGCTTGTCCGCGTCATTTTCCTAATATTTATAACAATATTTACTCACAATACTTTTAAGTACAAAGAGCAGGTAATCATACGCAATAGCAAAGTATGTATAACAATAATAATATACATAATTTACACACTTTTTTTGTGCACCTGTAAAAAATATTCATTACAAATTTTAAACAATTTTATTGTAAATAGTAAGTGGCTATAGAATTGACATTTAATAAAGAAAACAATTAATATTGAAAAAATGATGCCAACTTTCAAGTGTCAAAATGATTGTTTTTTACCCTATTTTGTAGATGTTGTTATGGTAGCGGCCGCGAAATAGGGTAAAAAAATCTGATGTGGAGAGCACATAAACTCCCGCCCAATACTACTTTTAAACGGTACAAAATAGTATTTGATGATACAGAAACATACCTTCTTATTTGTTTAATTTCTTTATATTTGAGAATTTAATGTACTTTCGTATATTTATTTAATTTTTTGACATATATTTCACTAATAAAACAGTTTCACAATCACAATGACATGTGTCACATTTCGTAAAAAAATTGAAAATTTTTAAATGTTTCCATGGTGTACTAGGAAAGCAAGATTTGAAAAATCTAATTTCTTTATATTTTATTATCTCTAAATCTTATGAAAATTAATAAAATTAGTGTAATCAAAACAGATGTAAAATTAAATATTCTTCAACTTTCAAAATAACATAAATTGTTGAAAAAGGAAATTTAACCGTGTTTTTCACGAAAAACTGTCAAGGGCTTCAAGTAAACTACTACTTCCGGTTGACCAATTTTATCCAAAATCTAATCAGCTCTTCATTTAAATATAAGAAGCAATAATTCACAAAATTGTATTTTTTGGTATTATAGAATTTGAGTTATGCGAGACGAAAAAATTGCCACAGACTACACACACACATACATACATACAGACATCATCGCGAAAATAGTAAAATCGTATTGTAGAGACCCTAAAACGTGCTTATTCATTGAAAACACACTACCCAATTTTTTGACCAAAAACAATACATCCCTTACCTAGAGGTAGGCGGGAGGAAAAACAATCATTCTGGATTTCGCGGCCGTTACCATAACAACAGACCGAAATTCAATTTCGCAATCTGTATGGTGGCTGCGAAATACTTATTTCGCGTCCAGTTATAAAATTTTTTTTTTCAAATTAAACCTTTAATAGTGCAAAACAAAATTGTTTTTTACGTTGTAATTTAAAGTGGGACATAAAGAACAATTACAGTAAAAGAACGAAGTAACAAAGTACGTAGGCAAGTTTTTATTTGAAGAGCATTTGCTGAAGTGTTCGCTTTACTACATAAAATGATTTGTAGGCGATCTACTTAAGGCAAGCAATCATTTCCCCCATTTACCAGAATCGAAGTAATAAAAAACTAGCGCCATAAACAGCAACAAATTCCAAACAACGCATAAACACAGCCAATAAATTAACCCCGAAAAGTGTCAATTTACTGGCGAAACGATCGCCGCACACTAAAACTAAACGACTCACTCATTTTTGTGGCTTCCTCCGCAGTCGGACGTTTCCGCCGCCCTGGCGAGGGCGCAGATGTTGGGGCGGCTCCTCCAACACCTTATCCATAAAAATATATCATTTGCTGCAGCATACGTTCCTGATTATTTTAGGTGATATAGTTCTCAGTAATAAAATAACAAGACAGTGAGATTAAATTGAAAATAATTTCACAGATCTTTCAAAAACTTGTTGCCAAATGGCGACAAGTTTAAGAAAGATACTGGAGAATTATTTTCTAATTTATCGAATTCTCGAGTTATATTTAATTAGATTATTGTTACTTTCTTATACAAACTATAAGGAAGTATTGGAATCATGAAAAAAATCGCTGAAGAGATTTTTGCTGAAATACATATTTTGACGTCCACTGAATCCGTTAAGACCAATTTCTCAATGATGTCTGTGAGGATGGATGGATGTCCGTGTGCGCAATATCTCATGAACGAGACAAGATATGTAAACGAAACTTGGAATTTATGTTTCATGAAAGAATGAAGAGTTGATTTTGAATGAAATGAAAAACCGGAAGAGGAAGTTTACTAGACACACAAAACAATAAATTCCATTTTTTCAAAAATATAATCAGCTGTGAGAAAAAGTTTCAAATGAAAGATGTTAGCAAAAATGTTTGAAATATAAAATGTTATTTGCAATTTTCTTGTACATGCTTCCATGTTTGAGAAAAACTAAATTATATATTTAAGAATATATTTCAATCTTAGTTACAATGGGAACAAAAACTAGAACATTTTTATTATCTATATGTCAAACGTGTCAAATAATTGTGAAGTGTCTAAAATATGTGTTTTGTGAAATATTATAAAAGTAATATTTGTATTATTAGTTAGAAAGTTTTGAAGACTAGATATTAATTCATATCTATTTTAAAATAAATTCATAGGTACAATGAGAACAAAAAATTAAACAGGTAACATCTATATATCAAATAATTGTGAAAATAATATAAACGCAAGGAAAAAGTCATACGTGTTCAATTGATTTTATTTGTATAAGAAAGTAGTGTGGTGTCCACACCAGATTTTTTGATTTCATCATCAGGCACGCCACTAAATCTATTTTTTTTTGCTCATTTCTACTTGTGTTGATAACTATCTGACATCTGTCAACAAAAACAAAAAATCTACAGAGAATATTGCCGGGAATAATCACAAAAGCATTTTTCTCAGTATAATAATGACAGGATTGGTTAAAAGGCAGACACGTGACACACAATAAAGCATTTCATTGGTTTAAAGAAACGTCTAAAAATAATAGTTCTCTCTGAAATAATTTAAAATTGTGTAAGAAATCAGGGCAACTTGATTTCGATTAAGTGCGAATCCTGTGAGATCGAACCTCATTATTCGAACTATTCCGGCGGTGATTTTCCCTAAACGCCAGTAGAGGCGCTGCCCTATTTCCGCTACATCCGGCCATGTTGCTCGGAGGACATCAGGGAACACTTTTCGATTAGAAGAAACACGAAACGAGTGCCGCCAACTAGTTTACATTTAGATAGTTCTGTTGCTGTCCTCTGCCCCTCATGCGACGCTCGTGGAATTTTTACGAGACGCCGCGGCCGCTTGTTTGCACTAACGCCACTATGAATTTTAAATGACACGGAGCTCTATTTTGAGTGATCTGTCATAAATAGGAAAGTCGATACGAATAGGAAATAAGAGGCCGGCATTTCATTGATATTCAATGTTTCTACTTCTTATTTCTTCCCTAGGCTATCGTATATTCTACATTTTACTCACATTCTCATACTAGGATTTCGACAATTTTTTCTTCCGTAGTTAAAGCGATATCTTTAAGTATTGTTTCATATTTTTTTTTCCTGTGGTACCTCTACTATTACCTGATTGCTGGTTGTAATTTTTTATACCAAGATCTGCTCTAAGCAAAATTAAAACCGTTACACGTATTTGTACAAGTAAAAATAATGAATAAATTGAAGAGATTTGGTTTTCTGTAATTCAGGAGATTAAACCTATGTTTACAAGCACAAAAGTAGGTAGGGTAAGTGCGTCATAAATCTATGCTGTACGGTAATATTACCATACTGACCTGCCAAAACAGTCAAGAAAATGAAAGTAAAACACAATAATATAATGCTATTTATTAATACAGACGGAATTAAGTTGTTCAATGCTTCACCTGCTGCGTTCCAAAAATTTTCAGACAATTCAGTATCGCCAACATCCACTTTATATCTAGCCATTGTAAATACATTTGACGTTTAAGTAAGAAAATTATTTATAAATATGATACAAAACAAGCGTAACCATGGTGTTAAATAAAATTAGACTTACTTGATCACCCTCTAAAATTATGACAGACGTTATTCATAAAAGAATTTAAAAAATAATATTTATTAATAACATTAACGTCTTCATATTCTAAAACCGGTAAACTATTGAACAAACCCCGGATGTTATGAGTCATAACAAGCCTTAGATGTCTTAATATCCTCACTCTACGAGCTCGGATTTCAAACTGACATCTGCGGCTGTAATGAACTCATAACATCGCTAGAAATGTTAATAGCTATTATTAAAATACGCATTAAATTAATGTACGTAATTCTTTGTCAGGAAAACAAGAAACTAAAGTGGGCATTATATAATGAGGTTTTTTTTTTTCAAGTGACTTTAAAGGTATGTTTATCAATATATTGACATGATCAAGTTACAAGTGTCAAAAGTTCAACTGTACCAATATAAGATGGATAATTTTCGTATATACCAAGATTTCAATTTCTTCTGTATTTTATTTACCATTTTTTAGTTTATATTTTCGACGAATCAGAGCCTCGATATATGAAGTATGTTGATTCAGTTACTATGGTAACGTTTGTCTGTTTTAATTTGATTTATTTGAGTTTGACGTTTTAATAGTTTTATATTTGTATTTTTCGTATATTTTCCAAAATCTTGTTATAGAAAGTGTATTCTACAACAGGTAACGGAATGGCATATTCCACACTCGCAAGCCGTAGCCCTCGCCTTCGGCTCAGACTACAAACTTTTTACTCGCGTGGAATATGTGCCATTCCATTACTTGTTGTAGATTATACTATTATGCTATGAACATGTTTTCCTGATGAAGAATTACGTATCTGGAAAAATACGAAACGTTTAATTTATACAGGACAAAAACCTTTTATTTTTATTTATTTTCTGAGTCCTGAAAGTTTTTTTTTTGACTTATTTGAGTCAATAGTTAATTTAAATTCAGATGAAAATAAATAGTACCCACACGTATGAATGTATACCAGTGCTTGATGATATATTTATGTAGTTAATTATGAAAGGTAGGATTAAAATTGGAGCAGTATATCCAAATTATGATAAGAATAATTTCCCAGCTGAGAAGATTCATTGCGAAATGAAATAAATCTTGCGGCTGTTAAACACAGCTCCGTTCTCCAGCCAACACTAAAACAAATGCATTGATTAATTGGAACGAGTGGAGAGGCAATAAACTGACGGGTCCAACTCCAGACAGAGCAGAATCGGTTTATGTCTGTGAATACGGAAGTGAACACCGCGTAATTAAATCTGTATCCGCATCCGGTCGCTGTGATGCCCTGTTATCTAAAACTGCTGTGTACTTACAATTTCCCGCCCATAAACCTTCAAATAAAATACACTTTTATTGCCAGTCCTCTGATTAAATTGCCAACTTCATAAAACATACGAAAAAAATTATGATTTCATGCTTGTCTGCCTATAACATTGCAAGGATAATACTATTCTTCACGATGATTACGTCCTAACAACGACTATACTGAAAGACTTGACAGTACAGTGCTTTCAAAAATTACTGATTTCAGCACACCTTGCGGTGTCTCCGAGAACTATTTTTGGCGTGCGAAATTTTGAATGTTGTAATTTTTACCTCGGATTTATATTTTGAAAACAATACAAGAGAATAATATATAGATATACATTATATGTCCGAGGAAAACAAAATAATTAGCCGCTCTCCTTAGTTGATTCTGCGAAGGTAATGTGCAGCCTTTGTTCACTCAAAATATCTTTTTCTAAAAATAATAAAACAGACATAATGTTTGAGCACTTTATACACATCGGTACTTTACAATTAGTATTGAACTCGTAGTAAACAAAATATCAATTTAAAAAATATTAATTTTGAATAATAATAATAAGCATAAAAATATATACATATTCCAACGCTATAATTTATAGCTCATGATTAACAAAGTAACATAAATTAGAATTATATGGGCATAAATAGGTAAGCAGGGTTAAGTCAGAGATTTTTTGTAAAAACCATGTTTTCTAATAGATTACACCATATATATTTGAACAGTTATTGCATTTCTAAATTTTTATCAAACACCTCTCAATAAATGCTCTATAACTATGGCGATTTTAAACAAGCAAACTAACAGGGTATAATTTTGAGAAATGTCAGTAGTGAGTATTTTTTTATTTATAACAATAATAATAACACACAACACCTTGGTAACTACTTCGATTGACATTTTAATTTCAAAATTTAAAGCATATGTCACTGTCAAATAATATTTCTTTAAAAAATTTTTCATTTATTAAGAAGTGTTGGATAAAACGTTATACTTCACAGGTGGGCAAAGTGGAATTATCCAATCGATAAAATTATCTCAATCAGCCTTCGGCTTCGTGATCTAAAATTTTTCTCGTGGGTAATTCCTTACTTTGCCCACTTGTAAAGTAAATAACTATTAAAACCAATAGGAACGACCAAAGACAAATTGGTCATTCTTTTTTACTTTTCCTGACATTTTACAACGAGAATTATATTAGTATATTTTTATACTTACAGTGGACATGATTAACGACGTTTGTTGTGAAATACAAACACAAAACACAAAATATATAACTTCTAATTGTTCAAATAACACAGAATGTCAATCCAAATATTTTGAAAAACAAAAAACTGTCACTGACGGTCACACTGACAAGAAGGTACAATCACAGTATAATAATTCTTATACTGTGGTACAATTAATAGCTGTCTTCGATAATTATAAACCTGCGTCCTAATCCCCTAACGCCCTAATTTGAGCTTCAATATTCATTCGAGTTTCCGTATCAACATAATAGTACAATATCCAGTGCTACTAATTCCATAATGCCTAGAAACGTAACTACGGAACAAAGTCATTGCGGTATAAGCCATAACGCGCTGGTAACAGGTAATAAATGCTTCGCCCGGAGCAACCCGGACTCGGCCGCCATTACCGGAGTCTCCGGACATCATAACACAACGAGCGAAGTCCGGTGATAAAAAGCCCTCGCCACCACAACCTAATACTTGACGCCTTTTGTCTTCACGACGACTCAATCACTTTCCAATATTGTCCGGCCTTCATGACGTCATTAAATCGGTTATGTCGTCATATGGATACATATATACGCCCAGGAGTTTATTGCCACTAACGCGGGAAATTGATAGTTTGCTTGGATATAGTGTAAGTAAAAATTGAATACATTTTAATTTTATTTCGCTTGTTACTTTTTTGTACTATAAGGTTAGCTAAAATTTATCAGTGCTTATTGGACAATTTAAATGATTAGCATTATTTTAAATGTATAAATCAACAATTATTTTCCAAAGATTAGGATAAAAATTAATATAAAAGTGTATTAGTATTTATCAGTAAAAATATGAACATAATTATTCAAGCTGGATTTGAAGCAATAGCTCACAATACTCAAAGGAAGGCAACTGCTGAGGGCTGATGACGTCAAAGATGTGAAATAATTCCAAAATTGGGGCATAGTAATTTACATTACAAGCAAGGTAAAACAGTTTTTACTGCTGAATGGAGGAAATGACCGGCGAGCCTGTCACCTCCTTGAAGCAGTAAAATAGTTACCTTGCGTGTATTGTACATTTTACTTGTTACTCATTTGTAAATCAAATTAAAATTATAATCAAGTCCTGTCAGTTACACACAACTGTTCTGTCAAAAATTATTTTAAATAATTTCTCATAAACCTTGTAAGCATTACTGTGGCAACGTGCATTGTTTACCTTGTTTACTAACTTGTAAAACATTTACAATGTAGCTGTCAATTAGTAACTTGTAAAGATTCATTTTCAAAGGCAATAGAGGGCTTGGGTAAATGGTGTTTACAAGTGAGTAACAAGTAAAAGTTATTTGATAACAACGAAAGTGATAAGACAAATAACTTTAAACACCTTATGAAACCTCGTTATATGTAATTCATCGTTGTTAATCATCTTCTGATTTTTTATCTCCAATAAAATGATCACTGCAAATAAAATCTATTGGTTTTGGGATCCTCGGTGATCCATCAAGACTATAAAATTATTATTTTATTTCAATTTGACATTTATAAAGTAAGGTTATAACATACTAATTTTTTCTTTCAACGGCTTTAATTTATTTTGTTCTTTTTGTCACTTTTCCACTTGCTGTTGAAAACTATAAAATTTGCACATACTATTTCTACCTGTATTTTTGCATTGAACTCCGCAACAACCACAATGAACCATTTTAAAATAATTTTTCATAGTAAAGTGAACAACATGAACATAATTAAATGCTTATTGTCGATTACTCTGCACGCTGCCAATACACTTGTAATGAAATGTCACACCCAGAAATGGATACATAGTGTGATGATTTATTTATTTAGTATCTCCTAGTCTTGCAAAACCTCCTAGAACTAAGGCTGTTATCTTGGCTATCTTGTACGTCTCGCGTTTGTTTCTACGAGACGTGCGCGTGCCAACACGTCCCGTCTTAACAGTTGAACGTGCCAAGTCGTATACAAAGGCGCGAACAGCTGACAGTCGCGGAGGATCCTGCCAGGAGAGCCAGCAGGATGTAGGAGCGGGTAGCAGGAGTGAAACCAACGCCAACGATTTTAATCGCTATCAATTAACTAGGAAAATGTGCAATAATGTGACGCTAAAAGATATTTAGAAAGATCAGCAATTGCAGAAATTCAATGACATAGTCTTAAATTTTTCTTTTCACTCAAAATTTATTAGTAAATATTTATTCATTTGTTAGCTTTTTGTGATATAGTTATTTACATTACAAGCAAGGTAAAACAGTTGTTACTGTTATACCAATATTTCAATTTCCAAAAAACATGGATTATTTTGATAAATTGATAAAATTCGTAATTGTGTGTATTATTACTGAATACTGCATTTTAACTAGTTACAATTATACCCATAAAGGAGAAACAAAAACATCTCACTATGATGAACCACACTTAAAGCCGGATTCATTGCCTACTTGTTTTCCAGGCTTACCTAGTTATTTATAGTTATTTACATTACAAGCAAGGTAAAACCATTTTTACTGCTGAATGAAGGAAATAACCAGCGAGCTTGTTACCTCCTTGAAGCAGTAAAAACAGTTACCTTGCTTGTATTGTACAACATTTTACTTGTTACTCATTTGTAAATCAAATTAAAATTATAACCAAGTCCTGTCAGTTACACACAACTGTTCAAAAATTATTTAAAATGATTTCGAATAAGCCTTGCAAGTATTACTGTGGCAACGTGCATTGTTTACCTTTTACATCTGTCAATTAGTAACTTGTAAAGATTCATTTTCAAAGGCAGTAGAGGGCTTGGGTAAATGGTGTTTACAAGTGAGTAACAAGTAAAAGTTTTTACATTGTTGTCTGGTAATTTTATTCACGTATAATATTATAAAACTGTTCCTATGTACAAATATTTAGGTAATCTACTTCGATGCACTCCCTTAATTCCATGTGTGTCTGGATATTAATCAAGTAGTATTTGTATTGAAAAAGATTTCTAACATTTCGACAGGTTACACCATCCGAAAAATCTGAAATATATACACATTATTCCTCACTCAAAGAGGATTTTTTTTAAATGGATTTTTGTTGTCACATGTGAAGACAAACATAGATTTGGAACAAAAAACACGGTTTTTAATTTTTTCCGATAGGTTGCACCAATCAGAAATACTGAAAAAAAAAATACCAACTAATCCTTTCGCGAAGAGGAAATTTCAAGTTACAATTTATTTCATGTGCCTCGTCCCAAAAGGAAAAAGATATTGAAATAATTGTTCTACGGGAGAAGTTACAAAATGTTTAAGCAGGTAATAATATTACTGTGTTCATACAAATTTTATGCAAGATTGTTGATAACCTGTGGCTGTATCAGAGGCAACATATTAGAGGTAAATTACTGCGCCATTATGCCTATATTCATGTTAATTAATTACGTTAATATCTTAATTAATTAGGAATTAATTAAGCTTATAGCATTTATAATTCAACCATGCATCAGTCCAGCAAAGCACTACAAATCGCTTGCAGCTTTTACATCATCCTACAATCGCCATCGTCAGCTCTTAAAACAATTAGATACATTACACTCTACAAAATCTTGTAATTAAAAATCTATTGTTATCAAAATGTAGCTAAATTATTTCACGCTATCAAACGTTTATTAATTACTTTAGAGAAAAATATTTGTAATAAAATTAATGTGTTTAGTTGTTCGCATTTATGACTTGAAGCAGTTTTCTCTAAAATAATTTATAAAAACGTTTAACACTGTTTTAATTTAGAGGTTCCCCATTGGACTTACGAGAACAATAAGAGCTACGGTTTTGAATAAATTAGACAAGAGTTATTACGCTAGTAGGCCTATTGTTTTGATTTTATTGAAGATCTGTATAAGATGCTAGATATGGATCTATTTACGTTTGAGAAAAATGTTTCAGTATATATAATAAAGTTATATATTTTTACTGTCTATTTATTATCTAACTCGTGATATAGAAATTTTTTTTTGTGGCTCATATTCCGGATATGACAAAAACTTTTTACAATGTTATTACTAATTTTTTTTCGCCCTATGTTTAAGAATTATATTTCCAGAGATTTCAGATTTGAATTAACATATGAAATTCAATAAACTAATAAATAATAGTTCGCTTAATAGTTCTAGTACTACCATTTTGTGGTACTCTCAATCTAAAAAATTTATCATCTACTTAATTTACTTAAGATATCAGAACAAAAGATTACATCCTGTGATATTTTTTTACTATTGGTTCTTTTAAAAAAATATATAAGTTTGTGTTATATCTGGAATATGAGTTATTGAAAATAGTTATTTACTTTACAAGTGGGCAAAGTAAGGAATTACCCACGAGAGAAATTTTAGCATATGAAGCCGAAAACTAAGTGTGATAATTTTATCAATAATTCCATTTTGCCCACGTG
Organism: Poecilus cupreus; assembly: GCA_963942605.1. Classification (NCBI taxonomy): domain Eukaryota; kingdom Metazoa; phylum Arthropoda; class Insecta; order Coleoptera; family Carabidae; genus Poecilus; species Poecilus cupreus. Next base: position 13,225,025 of record OZ012727.1, read on the forward strand.
TGAAGTATAAAGTTTTATCCAACATCTCTTAACAATAAAAAAATTATTAAATAAATACTATTTGACAATGACATATGCTTTAAATTTTTAAATTAAATTGTCATCGAAGTAGTTACCAAGGTGTAGTGTGTTAAAAAAAAAAACTCTAGTGGCTTTTCTCAAAATTATACCCACTAGTGGGTAATCTGTTACTTTCCTTGTTTAAAATCGCCATAGTTATAGAGCATTCATTGAGAGGTGTTGGATAATAGTATATTTTACAACGAGCATGGAATGGTAGGTACTCATTTCCTACGAGTATGAAAGTTTGTAGTATTCGCCTTCGGCTCATGCTGCAAATCATAGGAGTATGAAATGGACATTCCATGCGAGTTGTACACTATACTTTTTCTACGACCACGATATTATTTCAAAATTAATTTAATTTTAATAATAATTTTGTCCCACTTTCACCATTCCAATATTGGACAATTCTAAATAAGTATCCTAGCAATGGCACCTGTACTTAAATGAACTGATCTGCATTGAAATACTCACAAAACAAATTCATTTTGCACGATGCTTGCAATGTACCTCATTTCCCTAGCAACAACAAACATACAATGAGCAGATTTCTAAGTGGTCGTAGAAAAAAAATTTTTCTATGCCTCTGGTTAAACAGTGTAATTATATATTCTTATTTTCTTACTTTCTTGAATAAAAAACTAAACGACTATAAGGTTTTGTTTATATCTATTAACCTATTAATTAAAAAAAATACTTCATTAAATGAAGCTACTAATGTAACAACTTTTATCTAATCCTCGTATAATTCTCGAGATCCCAGTGCTGAGCTTCTAAATTGAAACTCACTCTATACTCTATATAGACAATGAAAATTTTAACATTTTGTTGATACTACATGTCATATAGATAATTTTCAACTAACCTAATTTTAACTCAGTTAAACTCAAACATAGTTGAAGTCATAGCGAAGTTAGCCTACTACCCATACTCCCCGCGTAGACATCAAACACCAATGACCATAATTGAAACATTGCTAGCGACAAGTGTATCTCACAGCTACTAATTTAAGTATAATCACCGGCATTTAACCCCTCCACAGGGTGAACAAATCTGCATTTAAACCCGGGACTGTAGCGGCAGCACCTCCGAGGGTAACGGATCTGTTTGGATGACGGATAGGCTGTTGGTGGGAGCAGTGTCCGTGTCTGGATCGGTGTCCGGTTACTTAATGACTAAAGACGCTTAGCAAACGAGGGAGGGGCGAGGGAGGTGAGGGGTCACTTGCTCCTCATCAAACTCCGATAGCGGCTGACACCCGCCCCGGTGCGCACATACAACCCTTATTTGTTTACGGACACCGCCATTCAATCAAAGAAACATCATCACGATATTCTGAATGTAACAATCTGTCTAGTGAAATCTCGGTGCATAATATATTTTTACGGGAGCAGTGTCAACAAATTCAACGGCTTAGATATTATTGGAGGCTATTCAAACCTCTTCCAACCGATAATTAGAGCTTAATTCAAGTATAATAACTAGAGAGCGAATTTTATGCAAAGTGCATATATTTTAATTTTTGCATATCTTTAAATAAAATCAATTTTCTGTACGAATTACATTGATTAGAGTTAATCAATTATAATTACCAATTGCATATATTGCATATTTGGGCATTCTTATACATATTTTTTTACAAAAGTTATATATAATTACATATTTCAATATTTTTAAGACCTTGTCTAGTGATAAACAATCTGGAATTTCTGGTAATGCACATTAATAATTCCCAAATATTGGAGGAGGCCGCAATAAATAGAAAAAAAGCAATAAACAATACAATAAGCAAATACACAAACGCACAAACCAATGAACTCTAATATTTCTAGGGAAATCCCTGTAACGGTAACGGTAGGTATTCATTGTATACACGAATGCTGGTAAAAATGGTACAATGAATATAAGACCGAGAATTCTCAGCTGGATATATCTTTTACTTATGTTTCACTTTTTTATTTCTAGAAAATATTAAATAATTTGTTATTTTAATTATGTAAATATGTTATAATCATAATAAGTTTCTAGATTTAGTTTATATGTATATTAGTAGTATATTTGTTAATTGAGAATTAGACTATATAGCGGAATAAAATTGATAATGCACTCATTTATACTTTTATTTGAAATCGGCACTAGTGCTCAAAAATCGTCATTAAAAGCTTAGAAATCGTCTCTAAAGTACCCCATTATACGACGATTTTGAGCACCCCAGTGTTGGCAACCGTTAAAAAATTATTGTAAAAGTAGGATGATTTTGGCAGATATATTGACGTGCTATAGTAAATTTATACGTAACATGAAACAAAATTTGTAAAAGAATTAACTAAATAATTCAGATAACGAAATTTAGGACAAAACACATAATTTTGAGTGTTATTTACGATAACTTCACTTCTCGAGGTTGGCAACACTGACTGTTAGTTTCAATTGACAACTGACAGATGTATAAACTTAATCTGTATAGTAATTTTTTCACAATTTCGTCGAATTGTAGATTTCTAATAAAACTTAATATGTACCTCGGCACTGAAGTTCTTTTTTATTACTCACATGGTTTATTACGGGCCTCGGCAAATAAATTCCATATTCGTGACAAAAAATTAAACTTCAGTGCCTTGATACTTAATTAACTACCTACTTATCTAATAATTTAAGAATTTTTTTTGCATATTTTGCTGCATATATTGCCTTATTTGTGCATATATAGTGCATATTTCCCAAAAAAATAGTGTATATACATGCGCATATAATTCAGTTTTTTCGTGCATATAATCCGCTCTCTAATGATGACATTAATATTGTTCACATTGAATCAAATATTAATTGTGTAAAATTCTATTTGCGACGACTTCAAATATTCTTGATGATGACAGACATATCATTATCTATATTATATATAACTATTAAATTAAACACAGTATCAGTTATGTATTCATCAATTTAGTAATTTACAAAACGATTTTTTTGTTTGCAATTTTGATTTGCTGGGTCAGGTAGTCCTTGGCTAAGCGCAATCAGGCAGGCAGCGTTGACCTATGACCGCAGTGTTTCCGTCTTAGGTTCCGGGTCGTTAAGCCTTCCTCTCCGCACCCTCCACCCCGCCCGCCCCTCACTAGTACAACAAAACAGCCATTAATGATTTATAGTAATTGCGTGCACGTTGGCTTGACTGGGTTCGATCCGGGCGACTCCGGGTTGACTCCGGGGTGACTGATTGACCGCGTGGCGCGTGGCCGCTTCGCCTGACAGCGGATTAGCCCCGGACTGACCGGACTACTCCGGCCACCAACGCGTACACTACGCCAGATTATTACTGATAGATGGCTGTGATTTTGACACTACAAAACAAACAAACTGCTATCGATTTATCCTCATTCTCTTGTTTACGGAAAGCCGATTTGCTCTCTTTCATATTAATTGCTATAAATAATAAAATAACAAATTTTATTGAGGAATCTACGCGGAATCCAAAATGAACAACACTTATCTTCTATATTTTCAGAGATTTAACCCTAAAACTGTAGTGTATGCGTTAATAGTATATTATTCAATAAGCATGTAATGTATACTATTACTCATACGAATGAGTAATAGCTATTACAAGCGAGTAGAATACTATACTTCTCACATCTCATCAAATATTTGTTTTAAAATTATAAGTAGAATTTTTGCTCTAACAAATTCAACATAGTATATTGTATAACGAGCATGTAATGGTACTCATTTCCTACGAGTATGAAAGTTTGTAGCATGAGCCGAAGGCGAATGCTGCAAATCATACGAGTATGAAATGGACATTCCATGCGAGTTGTGCACTATACTTTTTCTACGACCACGACATTATTTCCTAATCAATTTAATTTTAATAATAAATTTGTCTTGTTTCCACCATTCCAATATTTGACAATTCTAAATAAGTATCCTAGCAATGGCACCTGTACTTAAATAAGCTGACCTATATTGAAATACTCACAAAACAAATTCATTTCGCACGATGCTTGCAATGTACCTCATATCCCTAGCAACAACAAACATACAATGAGCAGATTTCTCAATGGTCGTAGAAAAAATTGTTTATCCAACACCTCCCAATAAATGCTCTAAAACTATGGCGATTTTAAACAAGCAAAGTAACAGATTATCTACTAGTGGGTATAATTTTGAGGAAAGCCACTAGTGAGTATTTTTTTATTTGTAACAATAATAATAACACACTACACCTTGGTAACTACTTCGATTGACATTTCAATTCTAAAATTTAAAATATATGTCACTGTCAAATAATATTTCTTTAATAAATTTTTCAATTATTAAGAGGTGTTGGATAAAACGTTATACTTCACACGTGGGCAAAGTGGAATTACCCACTCGATAAAATTATCTTACTCAGCCTTCGGCTTCGTGAGCTAAAATTTCTCTCGTGGGTAATTCCTTACTTTGTCCACTAGTAAAGTAAATAACTATTGTTTTTTGCCGATCTCGGTGGCGTAGTGGCTATGTCACTAGCCTAGCATGCCAGAGGTCGTGGGTTCGAATCCCACTGAAGAGCATGGTCGTTTGTGATGTTTACATAAATTCACAATCATCCAATCATGAGGCGGCATATGACCATAGTAGTTAGTCCGCCTCTCATCTTCGTAATAAAAAAAAAAAAACTATTGTTTATCAACATTTGACATTTATCAGAAAATTTTAAAACCAATTATTCAGCTGCAGTTTAAGCTTATTAAAAATATAAGTATGAAAAATGAGAAAACTATTGTCTTTGGTTTTTTATGTTGAAAAAATTAGTTAAAAGTAATTTTGATTTTACTCTTTTGACAGGTGAGATTTGAATTTAATGTTACGAATGAATAATATTAATTCATCGAACTGTCAATTTTATTTCATTAGCAACAATAACGAAGGTCATTAATTGATAAACAACGGTTGAATTATGGGTATATTATATGATGGCTATGGATAAATATATTTTTAAATGTATTTAGATAGAGATGATAAGTGTAAAACAGCATATAATGCGTTCTAATTTATAATATTAGAGTGTAAAACGAAAATAAAATTCATCTTGTGCGTGGGTAAACGTTGAAACGCCTCCTGACAATTTGAGTTGTGCGCAAAGTTTGCGTAAGTTACGCGTATCGAAACGTCGATATTCGTTCGGTGCGCCGGGACGCCTGGGGGCCAACAGGGACGCGGGGCGAGGCCCGAGGGAGATAAATTAGATTTAACGAGAATAAAAAACGGACGAACAGTTTTTTAATTTTTTACGGCTGCCAGAATGATTTACAGATTGAAGTTTTTGGATCCTCAGTGCGAAAGTTTTTTCTTGCGATTTCGGACAAACTTGATTAAAATTTTATTGCCGCGATTAAAATGAAAGCGCCGGGGAAACTTTTAGAGAAGTGTTAGGTTTGTGTTGGTGTGGTGGCTACACTGCGTGCCACCTCTAATTAGCGCCTCGTTAATAATGCATTCGCTGCTATTTTCATTCCGAATCACAATTTGCCAAATATGTACTGTTTTATTAATTGATCACCTATTATATTATTCAGTTTTGATTGATTACAAAACAAATTTATGCTATATTATGTAACTAGTTTTATAAACATCACGAGTATTTTAGGAACGAGTGAAGCTAGTCTATAAGAAATGACCCTAAATTAAAATAAAAGAGTAATGTAATTTAATAAACATACTTTTAGGTTAATACTTATAATATAATGCCAGAAGACATACGACCGCAAATTAGAATAGCAGAAAATGTAATATTTTTTTAAATTATTTGAACTAACATTCGTAAGTTCAGGTCGAGTTTCAATTAGAATTTGTTCTTCCGTTTCGCTGTTTTGAATCCATATTTAACACTCCGGAATTCTGGTGGTTTGAATGGACAATATAATTCTGGTGGAGTCTATCAAATCCAATTGTTTTTATTCTGGAAATGTACAACCTACTTATATTTGGTATCCTTAGTAATACATTCTTGAAAAAAAAAAAATTAATGTTGCATCTTAGCTGAAATTTTCGGTACATCTACGTAGGTATATTGTCGTATTGGGCTTCCAAATTATCAAGAGATGGCGTTGATCACAATTCCTAAAAGGTACATGTCAAATTCATTTTGTATGATATCTTATGATGGCGAATGCTTGCATTAGTATTGGTAGTTTGCTTTTATTGGCATCAGAACTGTTGCCATACACACTGCAAATTTTCCTGTTTTTATAGGTTTTTTTAGGAGAAAATTCAATCTTAACCTATAATCTACAAATATACAATGAATCTTTCATTTTTACATCTTATTTAAATAATTCGGCTTAAACAAATGTTATACTTACATCGGAATACTCTTAAAATAACTACTATTGTTATTATTTTTTTTTTAAATATTAATTTATTTCAAAATACAATGAAATTTATGTACCTTATAGTTAGTTTAGCTTTCTACCATTTTAATTTTGGTAACCCAATAGGGTTTGATTTTAATCAATATATAAAATATATGTTTCAGTTAATATTATATTCCAATAGCAACTTTGATTGTCATTCATTTGAAACATTCATAATGAAGTTCATCCATTCATCTATGCACACAGAAATCGCAGAAATCATTAAGAAAATGTTCAAACATATTACAGCGATCTAAACATATGCAACCTCGTCTTAAATTATTTTATTATTTTTATGCTGTCATGTAATATGTATAAGAACATATTAAACAGAACAAATTTAATTTAAAATACTTTACGCGCAAATAGAAATATTCATATTAACAACAATTTACATTTGTTTTTAATTCAGAAACTATTCTACTGACCTGTACCTCTCAAATAAATAATAAAACTATTATAATAAGCTGTACTCTTTTATTTTATCGCTTGGAGTGTCTTTCGCAGCCAGAATATTCTTGTTAATAACAATTCTCGACCAACTGAACCAATCACGTTTTGACGCTTGTTCGCAGTGAGTTGTTGTACAGTGTAGTTCAGTGATTTCTGTGTGTTTCGCGGATTTTTACTTACATTTCGTGCGGGTTTATTGTGCGTGTGCGTGTGTGTTTTGTGCGAGAAGAGTGCGCATTTTTACTTGGCTGTGCTACTAGACTATTGGGGGTGTTGTTCTTCCTCTCGGGATGGGGCATTCTTCGAAAGATATAAAGGTAATAAATGCACTTTCTTTGAGGCCAATTGTAATGTTATTATTATTATTTCATGTACATTTTCTTGAATTAATTTTATCCTAGCATATCTGAAGACAGTATATTATAAATAATTCATTACCTGAACGTTGATTAATTAATAGTCTCCTAATTAATAACTGAGGATATTCTATAGCATTTTAATTATTTGTTTATTGCATTATACAATGGTACAAAAATAAAAAAAATTTGCTGTAGGCACCACACTACTTTCTTATACATATAAAACCAACTGAACATGTATGACTTGTTCCTTGTTTATAACTATTTTGCTAGAGCTGCCAATTGAATACGGATTTGATAAGTATCCGGATACACGGATTACGGATATCCGAATCTCTACGGATCCTGGATATCCGAGTATCCGGATCCGGAATCGAGTATAGATTATTCGGATCCGAGTATCTGGATCGGGATATGAATCTGGATTTTCCTAATATTCTTGTACCAAATCGTTAATTAATTGACTGTAAAATTATAAGTATCAGGTATATTATATATATCAAAAATGTGAATTCATTTTCTTCTTAATTTTGCTTTTAAACATTTGTTATTAATTACATTTTCTTCAAAACAGTAAATTGATCTTGAATATAAATATGTATGTACACTAATAAAATAATAATAATAATAATAAAATAATGTCGATATTATTATTTGTTTAAAAATAGTGTTCGAAAATCTTACATACACTCCCTTCAAAAATATTTAAAAATCGAGATCTGGATGTTACAATTATCCAGATACCCAAATTTACGGATCTGCGATCCGTATATCCGAATATCTCGGATTTCCGGATACTCGGATAATTGGCAACCCTAATTTTAACAATTATATTACATATAGATATTATACCTGTTTAATTTTGTAATGGGGTATATAGTTCCGTAGTAACGCGTCGAACTGTGGATCGTGAGATCCGCAGTTCGAATCCCACAGTTGCAAATTTAAATTTACCCCTGTGGTTCCCCCTCCACTAACATCTTTAGGAGCTATGATTTGACGGCTGGTAACCGCACGTCATACTCAAGAAATGTATCACTTACCGAGATCTGCGTAAGCAGAGTGCCACACCCAATAATGGGTAAATGGCGTGATGATATATTTATTTGTTAATTTTGTGTTCTCAACTATGAATTAAAATATTAACTAATCAAAAAAATGAAAATGAAACACAATGATAATATAACGCTCTTTATTCGTACACACGGAATTAAGCTGTTCCAGAGCTTCACCTACTGCACTCCAAATATTTTCTGATAATTCAGCATCGCCAAAATAACTAAATTGAAAATGTTTATATTTTGTATTTATCAATTGCATCCACTTGGGAAGAGCTGATTAGTTTTTGGTGATAACCCACTAAACATAAGCAGCATTGCTTAATTACAATCCGACTTTAATCCTACCTGCCTAAATAAATAATTAAATATGTTTTTTCACGACATGTAGGAAACCCCACCGTTTTTCTCCCGAAATAGTGAGGAAAATGTGTTGTTCCTCTCTAGAGAGGAAAATATAGAAGTGTTACCAATATGAATGTTATGTACAAAAAATATATTATAAAAATTATAAATAATTCCTAATTTTATTGAAAATCCTTATATCAGTGATGTACATACTTTAAATTATCTGACAATTATGTCTTATATTTTTCTTTTTCTTATTAAATCACAATTTGACAACTTATTAAATATATTTAAGATTGGTTCACTGGCAACACTGCTACACCGCCTTGTGTCTGATAACCTAACTTTTAACGTGTCAGTTGTGTAGTCAAAGTGTATTTTAGGTCCAATCAAATCGTTTTTAGAAACATGTCGTGAATAAAATGTTGTGTCTAACACGAGAGGAAAGATCTTCTTCCACTCTCGTTCGAAATGCCTCACTCGCTGCGCTCATGAGGCAAACTTCGAACTCGAGGGAGAAAAAGAGGCGCTTTCCTCTCTAGTTTGACAAATAACTATTTTGTGTACGCTTTGCCGTCGAATAGCAACCCCGAAGTAGTTTTTATGCGGCGACATTTGTTTCATATTCAGCTCAGAAATTCAGTTGAAACTTGGCACAAATCAGTAAGTTTGTCTGTCTAGATTCCTAGACGTCTCGCCCCCGCCCCCCTTCCCCCTTGGTCCCGCCCCCGCGTTGCGGTAAGACGAACGTATTCCGAGATCTCTGATTTGAAATGGATGAACCCGTAATTACATTTCTGGAATGCGTTGTTTGTTTGCTTTTGTTTCTATATCTGTGTGCTTTCGTTTGCACCCCCTGCAGTCAGCCAACCCCCCTCCCCCACTCGCCCTTAATCTCAAACACTGTCGCAATCTTTGAAGATATTCTACAATTAATCATCGTTGTATTTTTTCTTGTTTTGTTTTTGCGCGGACGATCGCTCCTGTTTACAGAGCACTCCTGGATCTTATCACAATATGTCAATTTATCTCCACTCAGTAGATAACAACGTTTTGTTTTGTTGTTGGTAATCGCAGGCGCAGCAGGTTTGTTTTGTCATATAAAACAAGTGATGTATTATGGAATATTTTTGATGGAACTACGATGTGGATAAATCACGGGTACAACTCGGAACTGATTGTTCAAACACTCACTTGAATGATTGCTATTAGTATGATTAATGGGTATTCGGACTTCATTTTTCGCCATCTGAAAAACACGAATTTTTATTTTGTTTGTTTTACCATTGTTACCCTATTTTCGAAAACACAATCTATTATTTGATTAAAAATAACTTTATCAGCGCATCCACCAAATTTTTCAAATAAAAATTATGATCTCAAATAAATATATCTCTACGCCATTTTTACCTCTATAAGGAAGATAGGTGTAGAAATCATGTTGAAAATTAGGTAATCAATTTTCAGTGGATAAGCACGTTTTAGGATCCTTAGAATATGATTTAAGAGTTTCGTCGATGTTGTCTGTGTGTGTGTGTGTGTGTGTGTGTGTGTGTGTGTGTGTGTGTGTGTGTGTGTGTGTGTGTGTGTGTGTGTGTGTGTGTGTGTGTGTGTGTGTGTGTGTGTGTCTATGTCTGTCTGTCTGTCTAAAATACAATTTCAGTATTTTCACGATGACGTGTGTGTGTATTGAGACGGTACGGTGGTCATGCATTATTTTAATTCATGTCCGACAACACTAAGTATATATTTTTTGATAAACTTTATATGAGCGAAAGGTGTCTACGTGCAATATTTAGAAACAAAGATAAGAATTGGGTGATATAAACCAGGCCGGGGTTATTTTTTTGTGCTCTTTGTCTTAAAATCACAGTTCGCGGCAAAGGTGTGACCTGACACGAACCAGCATCGGCACATCTGGAGGCGAGGCGTCAAGTGGCCAACCGAGGGTAAAGAATCAGAGTGCCAGGGACGTATTGACGGGCTGGGGAAGTATGAAAGTAAATATTCTAAATTGGTTAAAGAATCCCATGCTAAGTAATAATACTTTTGCCAAATAATAAACAGAGATAATTAATGGATTCGCAATGTACGAAACTATTAGAAATTTATGTCACATAGAATCATCTTATTAGAAATCTAAATTATTATGACTCCAACCCTGTATGCATCTGCAACCAAATACAATAGTATCCGGCTTCCGCAAAGCAATTAGTAAAAGAGTTTCATGACTGATTAATTAACAATAAGTAAATTATTTTACATTTAATTAGGGAATTTTAAAGAAACGCATACACAATATTCAAATTATTAGTTTACAAAAATATCGCCAACAAACAGGAAGGGGTAAAAACGCATACGGCCACATACTGTCTCTCTCTACTCTACAATCGGAAGGATGATGCTTTCTGCGTTCAATTAGGAGACAAATCAGAGCACGGGAACTCACCCCCGCCAAGTGAAGATCAGCAACGAGGAACTACAACCCGAGGTCGGTAACAAATCAGGAATAGGTAAACAAACCAAGATACTACGAAATTATCAGATTGCTCGCTCTAACACTTGTTATCCAAATTAGTTTTCTTTCTCTAACTGAAAAACGCATTAACGAATGAGAATAATATTAACAGATGTTGTTCTTGGAAATAGGTTGCGATTTCTTTCTAGCTCACGAAGATGAGATCTTCGTTCGCACAGGTGGATGGGGATGATGGGCGGCGACTATCAGTATAAAATGGGATGCTTTTCACCAGGAAAGGCATCTTGGTTTTGACCAGGATCCGCTACAGTCCAGTTGCGACTTGATCAGACGTGGTCGTTGCACGTTCTACTTTATAGTAGTCCAGTTGCGACTTGATCAGACGTGGTCGTTGCACGCTCTGTGGTGTTCTCCTACAGTCCAGTTGCGACTTGATCAGACGTGGTCGTTGCACGTTCTACTTTATTGTAGTCCAGTTGCGACTTGATCAGACGTGGTCGTTGCACGCTCTGTAGTGATATATAAATTTCCGCTGCAGTCCAGTTGCGACTTGATCAGACGTGGTTGTTGCACGTTCTACATTATTGTAGTCCAGTTGCGACTTGATCAGACGTGGTCGTTGCACGCTCTGTATGTGAGATATAAAATTGTGGGCCAGGCCGCTCAGTTGCGACTTGATCAGACGTGGTCGTTGCACGTTCTACTTTATTGTAGTCCAGTTGCGACTTGATCAGACGTGGTCGTTGCACGTTCCGCCTGACTGACAGTCCAGTTGCGACTTGATCAGACGTGGTCGTTGCACGTTCTACTTTATTGTAGTCCAGTTGCGACTTGATCAGACGTGGTCGTTGCACGCTCTGTCAGTATTCCCGTTATAAAATACGCTCTTGGAGCACAACAATTACGCCATCCGGCGCACCAGCACGCTCTTTGAGCACAACAACGCCATCCGGCGCACCAGGAGGCTCTCTGAGCACCAGTCCACTTCGGTGGCACGTATATATATTTAGCGGAAAACACTCTTTGAGTACAAGTACGCTAATTGCATTAACCAACTAGCTCTCTGAGCACCAGTCCACTTCGGTGGCACGTATATATATTTAGCGGAAAACACTCATTGAGTACAAGTACGCTAATTGCATTAACCAACTAGCTCTCTGAGCATCAGTCCACCTTGGTGGCACATATATATATATTTAGCGGAAAACACTCTCTGAGTACAAGTACGCTAATTGCAATAGCAAATCGGCTCGTCTAGCGCGAGCTCATCACCCAGGCCTTCCCAAGGGCGGTTCCACGCCGCCGTCACCTTCCCGGGAGCCAAGCAGTCCCGTGACGAGGCCGTACCTGAGGGTGCTGCCGCTCGACTACACGAGGCCGTCCCAGACAGCCTGCCGCCAACGCCCAGGGAGCCAAGCAGTCCCGCTAGCAGGCCACTCGAGGGTGCAGTCCGCCTACCAGCCGTCACCAACCCGCTAACGGAGCGGGTGCCGGTAGCCCTATCTGCGGGCCTTCATCCGAGGCTGTACCGGGAGGTACCGCCATCCGTCTACCTGAGGTCCGTCCTGAGAGGCCGCTCCTGAGGGTGCTGTCCACCGTGACCAAGGTCACCACGGGCCAGGCCGTTCCAGAGGGTGCTGTCCGCCTTACCAACTGCAGGCACCAGTCGCGTGCCTACGTCCAGGTTGGCTCTACCCCGCTCAAATACGATCACGAAATTATATCATTCAGACAATTATTTAAAATGTATATTGAATAAGTCAATATAACAGTTCAAACCAATTGTGTCTTTTCCTTTCTCATCCTCACACAGCCACGACTTCAATTAAAAGAATTCTGGTCACTTTATTAAAAATAAACACAACGTAATTGGGTCCTAATCACTATCAAAATCATAAATATTTTGCTAAGACGATTGCCGCATCACAGTATGTGTGTCACATCATATTCAAATATCATATTTTGAATTTAAACACATACGATAACTATGTAATATTTTTGATTTCTCTAGCGACGAAAATTCGCGTAATATTTGTTAAGATCATCACATCAATCGGAAATTGTCTGCTCTACAACTTTGCTCTCTTGTCACTTTCCCCTAAAATTAAAATGAAACGTAGAAAACGCAATTATTCGAAAAAAAAAAGCATTTTTCAACCCTTAAAATCAAAACTAGGGTATGAAGCCCTAGGGGTAGCTTGCTAGATATTGGATATTTTTAATGTACGAGCAACAAGGAATAAAATTCAGGCATAAAATATACTTTATCAATTTTTCTGGATTTCAATGCAGATTTTTACTGCACTATTAACTTGCAGCTCTGATACTATACCTATATAATTTTATGTACTCTATTGACAATAATACTCTGTACAAATAGTGGTTCAATAATAGTTATTTATGTATTAAGGTACTGAAGTTAAATTTTTCATGAGGAAAATAAACCATGTGAGTGATAAAAAGGAGCTTCAATGCCAAGGTACATATTAAGTTTTATTTGAAATCTAAAGTTAGAAAAAAAAACTGTAAAAATATTATTATATAGGTTAAGTTTATACATCTGTCAGTTGTCAATTGAAACTGACACTCAGTGTTGCCAACCTCGAACAGTAAAGTCATCGTAAATAACACTCAAAAGTATGTGTTTTGTCCGCAATTGCTTTATCGGAATTAATTAGTTAATTCTTCTTGCACATTTTGTTTCATGTTACGTATAAATTTACTATAGTACGTCAATATATCTGTCAAAATTATCCTACTTGTACAATAATTATTAAACGGTTTCCAACACTGGGTTACTCAAAATCGTCGTATAATGGGGTACTTTACTGACGATTTTAGAGCTTTTAATAACGACTTTTGAGTATTTTAGTGCCGATTTCAAATAAATATATTATTATTATTGGCGATGAACATTTTAAGTATAATAGATTAACTATCTACATATTTTGATTTCCCGCGGTTAAGAAACTCCTCCAAAGTGGATGAGACTCGAAATATGATCCAATGAGTTAAACTAATAAATACAATACCCGTATAACTGAACAATAAATTGTATTGAGAATTAAAACAATAGTATATTGTGTCATTAGGAGTAAATGTGATACTTTGTGTGCTGAGCATGTAAGTTTGAACGACGAGCGAAGCGAGTCGAATAATTACATGCGAAGCACCCAAAGACACATTTACTCCGAATAACACATGCTATTTTTTCTTCAAACAGAAAATAAAATTATAAATATTATAAAATGCTCAAAACTTAAAAAAATATTCTGTCTTATCTAGCATTTCAAGTTGCCGTAGAATATGCTGTTTTGTTATTTTTGTTTATTTATTTCATTTTTAACTGTCAAATTATTGAATTACAACCTAACTATTTTTCATAATATTTTACTTTGTCCGCCGCCGGCGTAAATGTGTTGCCAAGGAAACACTTTTACGCCGGCGGCGACAATATTGAACTTCTGCTTGTTGAATACAAATACATAATAACGTACTTTTATGACGTTTGAAGAAAAAATAAATTTTTTCAATTATTGAAAATTTTACACAAACAATTTCTCGATCCCTACAACACATATACGAAATTTTGTCAAAGTGAATTTGACAGCAATTCTTCAATTTTGTCGAGGTACTCTACTATCTATTTACGTCAATTTAATGTACTTGAAATATAATTTAGGATGATCTTGTTTTAAATATGCGCTATAATGACATTGACTAACTTAATTAACTTAAGCTTGAGTAATGAGTGTCCTGGACATTATTAAGATTTTTATGAAACTGTCGCCGTCAAACTGGATGTCTCCCTCATCGAAAAACAAATTAATTTCCTCTCAGTACAGAACTTCCTACTACCCCCTCCTGAGTGCTGGCCTGCGCTGGAGAAATAATTACACGAAATACATTTCCATTACGTGCTGCGCTCGTTAACCCAAAAACCGTGAAATAATCGAGCATCGGGGGCACCCGGAGTAAAGCTATACTTATGAATATGTAGCTGCTGTGGTTGTCTTTTGTTTGTTGTTTTGTTTACCCGACCTTTCAAATGTTTTCTACTCAACAACCTACAAACCCTTGTCAATTCAAAGCTTTATTTTGTGTTTTCTAATTTGTTATCCTCAGAGGCATAGCGAAACAAATTATGCAGGGTTTATTTATCTCAAATTCAATACGTTAAATGCTGGCTGCAACGTCAAATCAGGCTGACGTACTGCAAAATCTGATGCCTCAACACAGAACCTCCTGAAGGATGCTACTCATATGCAGGCTGATCAGATTCTTTTTATGGAAATAGAGTATGATAGTAGTAAAGAAGTAATTATTTATTTGATAAAATTGAATTATATGTTTAATAAACTAATTTTAGTTGCTATGGGAAGAAACAAATAACAGAAACGGTAATTATTAATCATTCAATACAGATTCACATACCGATAGAAAAACGGAAATCCTCTCTTAAAATTGTAATATTTTTTTATTACATTTCTTTATAATATAAGCGCTAAGAAACCCATTGTAGCAGAGCACATCGCCAGATCTCTAATATTTTTCAAGATACGTCGATTTTTGGTATTTTTCGAAGTGCAACTTTAAGGGCCTGTAATTCAAAAATAACACGAGATATCTAAAAATTCTCTTCAGTTTAGCGTTTCTGGTGCCTTATATAACAAATTAGCAATTTTGAAAATTTTGAATTTTTTTTGTATTTTTGTTCAAAATTTCGATCGGCGATAACTCGACAAATATTAAAGATACAGATTTGCAGTGTTCACCAATCGATTCAGCTCGTCGAAATACATAAGTATGGGAAGTTCATAAAAATCGCTTTATGGGATGGAAAGTTAGAGCAAAAAGCCTGAAAATGGCGTTTTTTGTCCCAAAAGTCAAGGGGTACCCCTTGACGTTTGACCTGAATTTGGCCATTTTCAGACTTTTTGCTCTAACATTTCAACCGGTTGTCCGAATTTTCTGAAATTTTCAGGGTTTATGTATTTCGTCGAGCTGAATCGATTGGTGAACGCTGCAAGTCTGTATCTTTCATATTTATCGAGATATCTCAAATCGAAATTTTGAAAAAAAATTTAAAAATTTCAAAATTTTCAAAACTTACTAATTTATTATAAATGGCACGAAAAACACAAAACTGGAGATATTTTTCGATATATTGTATAGTTTTCGAGTTACAGCCCCTCAAAGTTGCTCTTCGGAAAATATAAAAAATCGTCATCTCAAAAAATATTAGAGATATGACGATGCGCTCTGCTGCAATGGGTTTCCTGGCGCGAATATTATAAAGAAATGTAATAAAAAAAATTTACAATTTTAAATCATTTGGGGAAATTTCCGTATTTTGAAAATTATTACAAATCGCCATATTTCGATAAATAAAAGACATATTACGATGCGTACTACAGCAATGAGTTTATTCATGTTTAAATTATACATAAGTAATAAATTTCTAGGTAAGTTTGGAGGAGTATTTAATTTATTTTCTATTAAACCATTTATTTGTATAAGAAGGTAGTGTGGTGCCACACCAGATTTTATTTAAAATTTTCTGTAGGTATTATTTGTATATTTGACATAAAACTGACAATAAGCTACAAACATTTTTTATCACAGTTGATCCTGAGCGCGATAACACAGAAAGGCTTAAAGAATTTCAACACCAATTTGACCATAGAATACAAATGCTAACTGGTGAAAGACAAAAAATAGATGAAGTAGTTGCAACATATGTGATTTCGAAATTTGTAATAATCCAGCGTTTCGACAAATGTAATTTCGCCATTTTAAAACAAAAGAGACTTAAAACTTTTTAACCTGTTTTAAAGAACTTTTTAGCCGCTATAATTTCTCATCTTACAATTTCTTCAAATTTTCAATAATAATAGAGCTAATCGAGTGAAAAGAATTCAGGAAACACCCTGTATTGTTTTTTTTTTTTATATAAAAAGTAAGAGTGCGAGGATATTATTTAGAAAAGAGTATTTTATTGTAAAAATGAGTACGTCTGCTCAGCCTACTCATATGTGATCAAATGTGATCAAAGAAACGATTTTTCTAGGCAAGCAGCACCGTTAAAAGCCAACCCCCAAAGATACTAGTATAATTCCCTTAACTTTTTGCATCATTGGTAATATCGATCCCCACTTTCCTACTTGCGTGGTGTTTTTCTTGCGGTAAAAACTCCCCCAGCCGTGAAGATTTCTTCAGTGTGTCGCCGGGTAGTATTTATGACACTCGGTGGCCAGCAATCAACTATTGAATTCAATTTGGTTGTCGGGCGAGTAATTTACGGTGTGTTTTTGCTTGTGGATGATGTGTGTAATGTTTGTGTTTGTTTGTTGCAGTGCCCGTGGTACAAGTCCAGGCGGTGATGGGCGACCCCGTGTACATGCCGTGTGACATATCCACCATTGAGCCCAACGACCAGGTGTTGCTGGTGCTGTGGTATAGGGAGGATCTTGGCACTCCCATTTACAGGTAAGAGAGAAAGATTACATAAATGATGTCTGTGCGATAATTGGGTTATTTTATAAAAAAAAGTTTTAATTTTTTTTAATAAATAAAAAATTTGGCTCATTTTAAGAATAGTACAATAAAGAAAATTTTAAAATTCAATACTTTTTATTCATAACTTGTGATAATAAACTAGTACTCGTACTCGTATATATTTAAAAGAAAATGTTCTCTACTCTGTTTATATATTTTGATGTTAGTGGGGTTATCTATTTTGTAATTGTAGAACTGTTTTTATGTTATATTTTTGAAAAAGAAGAAAATGATTTATGTAACGTGTGGCAACAGTGTATGTAACATAAGATAGTGGACAAACGTGTTGCTCTACTAAATAATAAATAGAATAAGGCTTTTCTTTTGTTAAATATAACAACAGGAGTTTATACATAATAGTTATTTATGTATCAAGGCACTGAAGTTTTATTTTTTTATCACGAATATGGAATTTAATTGTCAAGGCCCGTAGGGCCAAGGAAAATAAAATATGTGTGATAAAAAGGAACTTCAGTGCCGAGGTACATATTCAATTTTATTTGAAATAAAAAATTGGAAAAAAAAACTTTAAAAACTATTATATAGGTTAAGTTTATACATCTGTCAGTTGTTTACTTGAAACTGACAATCAGTGTTGGCAACCTCGAACATTGAAGTTATCGTAAATAACACTCAAAATTATGTGTTTTGTCCTCGATTTTATTCCTCGGAATTAATTAGTTAATTTATCTTGCACATATTGTTTCATTTTGCGTATAAATTGACTTCAATACGTCATATAAATGTCAAAATTATCCTACTTGTACAGTAATTATTTTACGGTTGCCAACACTGCGTTGCTCAAAATCGTATTATAATGGGTTACTTTAGTGACGATTTCTGAGCTTTTAATGACTATTTTTGAGCATTTTAGTGCCGATTTCAAATAATAGTTATTTCCTTTACAAGTGAGCAATGTCATGAATTACCCACGAGAGAAATTTTAGCTGAGTGTGATAGTTTGATCGAGTGGGTAATTCCAGTTTGCCCACGTGTGAAGTCTAGCGTTTTATTCAACATCTCTTAATAATTGCAAAATTTATTAAAGAAATATTATTTGACAGTAACATATGCTTTAAATTTTCTAAATTAAAATGTTAATCGAAGTGGTTACCAAGGTGTTGTGTGTTATTATTATATTTTTCTTCAAACGTCATAAAAGTACGTTGTTATGTATTTGTATTCAACAAGTAGAAGTTCAATATTGTCGCCGCCGGCGTAACAGTGTCTCCTTGGCAACACATTTACTCCGGCGGCGCACAAAGTAAAATATGTAAAATAGTAAGGTTGTAATTCAATAATTTGACAGTTAAGAATAAAACAAATAAACAAAAATAACAAAATGGTATATTTTGTGGCAACTAGAAATACAGGATACGGCTGAATATTTGTTGAAGTTTTGAGTATTTTTTAATTTTTTAATGTCTATTTTCTATGTTTGAAGAAAAAATAGCATGTATTATTCGGAGTAAATATGACTTTGTATGCTTCGCATGTAATTGTCCGACTCGCTTCGCTCGTCGTTTAAACTTACATGCTCAGCACCCAAAGTATCACATTTACTCCTAATAACACAATATACTATTGTCTTTAATTGCAAGATTCTTATGTAACCAAAAATGGATTTTATTAAAATTTTACATTCCACGCCGTCAAAATGTAGTTTGATTAGTTCACAAACTGAAGCTCATTATTTACTTATTTTTTAAACACCAATCACAAAATTCTCTATTTCTCCTAAAAGTTTGCGGTAGTAACTGATTTATGTGGAAAAATAATGATCGCGGATACAGTCAAAAGATCTTGATTTTCTTCAACGCCGACTTTCCGACACCACTTGTGCTATCTTCAAGACTCTACACATAATATATAAAGCATGAAGTAACTCATTTACTTGTAATATGATAATGTACATCTGATTTGATTAAATTAAGCCATTTATTTCTGGGACATTCTGTATAATGGTATGCAATTTCAGACCAACACCCTGACGCCTACCAGAAAAATGTGCACATTACAATTTTTAGTTAAATATTTGTTAAACATAAAAACTAAAATCTAGCTAGAGCTAAATTGATTGGGCGTACTTAATTCAGTGCTTTCGTAGCTATTGTACAAAACTTGTTGAAAAATTACAGTAATTTTTTGGGTTGACCTCGTTACATGCATGAAAAATACACCTGTGATAAATGATAATGAATTTTCCTTCTACACCTTGCTGTAATCACCTGACTGATTTATGCTGGTGTATTACCAGAAATTTTATTGATTTTAAAAACTTTATTAAGGATTTTCTACTCTTTTTGTCCTTGTTGTTAGGTTATGTTACATTTGTCAAAAACAACAAGAATTGCTATTAAAAGTGCAAATTAGAATGCATTTGAATATAAAATATTGACTGGAACCAGTTTTTTTAATGTGAAATTGTTTCTCATTTTCGTGGGATTGGAATGTGAATTTTGACAATCGTCTTTACCTGAATCAACTGTTAAAAATAAAAAATTAAGTTTGAAACTCATTTTTTCAAGCAAAAGAACAATATAATAATAAAATTGTTATCATTTATCGTTAAAATTACACATTTTACACGAAAATAGCATTAATTTTGTTAAGATATCGCAATTTATGAATGTCTTTCGACGGTGCTAAACGTGATAACGTCGTATTTTCAAACGACCACTTTGTTAAACGTCATATGTCAAACGTCAAACCTCGCACATATGAATATCCAAAGAAACTAAATTAATTTTCTATTGGATTTAATAGCAACTTAAAAAAATCTGTTGTGGGCAACACAGTACCTCCCGCCATAGATTTCTTATTGAACAATGCAGGAAAACGGACCACCATTATCAAGAAACGCTCATCCCTTCAAAAAATTATGACACATGTCAAAAATGACATTTTTCTACAGTTGTTTTGTTTTTTCAAAAAACACAGGTTAGCAGATTTAAACGAAAATATCAAAATATAATTTTTCTTTAAGGTGTTGTAATTCGAAATGGTGATAGTAAGAGGAAAAGGTTTCATACAATAATTGTAGACAATAATTGAAAAATTATTCTAATAACAAAATTTTCATTAAACCATAATTTACTGAAATATTTTAAAATAACTTGATAGGGCTTCAAGTAAACTACCACTTCCGGTTATTGGATTATCACCAAAAACTAATCTGCTCTTCCAAAGGAGACGCAATTGATATATACAAAATTTTCAGTTTAGTAGTTTTTGAGAAACCGTAACTCCAGAGATCCACACAGACAGACAGACAGACACACACAGACATCATCGCGAAACTATTAAAATCATATTCTAAGGACCCTAAAACGTGCTCATAAACTGAAAACTCACTACACAATTTTTAGCATGATTCCTATACCTACTTTCCTTACATAGGTAAAAATGGCGTAAAGATATATTTATAAGAGTCCATAATTTTTCATTTGAAAAATTTGGTGGATGCGCTGATGAAGATGTAAGAAGTAATAATTTTGATCATTAAATGCAACTAATGTAAATTAAACAAATTGTGAGTTAAGATTAATTTGTCCGACACATTTGAATATTTGCGCGCAATTTAATTTGGAATTGTTGAAAATTATATTCGTTGATCCTTTGGTGAGATAGTAAATCAAACTTCTATAAACATTTCATAATTATCGTCTTTTTGATTTAAAAATCATTATAAATAAATTTGTTTATAGAAGTTTGATTTACTATCTCACCAAAGGATCAACGAATATAATTTTCAACAGGAATGCGACGTTACCACTCGTCCCATTAGATTTGTTGACATTCGTGTAGTTTGTTTCATGAATTTCTATTTCCTAGTTACTCAATCTCTGAAAGGTAATGGCACTTCGACATTATGATAATGAATGTTCCAGTTACCGATTTATCAATAAGAACACATGTTAAATTAGGAATACTTTAAACTGTCATAATTTTTTTTAGAAGCTTGACTTGAATAATTTGCATGAATTTTATGTGCAGTACTGTTGTCTAAATTTCAAGCAATTCTCATTATTTTAGAAATACTGCTAGGGTTGGAACATCCTTACTCATAGGTAACATTCTTTTTCTTGCAGTGTGGACGGTCGTGAGCGCGACTTTTCTCTGGCGGAGAGATGGTCCGACGAGAACGTCTTCGCGAACCGCGCGTACTTCATGCCGGAGAAGCGGCCCGCGGAACTGGGCGTGGATCACATCCGCGACTCCGACCAGGGGCTCTACCGCTGCCGCGTGGACTTCAAGGTGGCTCAGACTCGCAACTCCAAGGTCAACCTCACCGTCATCGGTGAGTTCGTAACTATTTCATATTTATTTAGCTTCCTGCTGGCTGCTGTTTCATCAAGACTAGGAATCTTGTCCTGGTGACCATTTCTTGACTGGGTTTGTGTTATGTATAAGAGCGGTGAAAGACTATTTATTAACAGAACCAGTTGAATGGTTCATCTATCTTTAGGTAGATGGCATTTTTTGGTGGACCGCATTCTCGTATAGTATGTATGTGTGGAATGAAAACTCGGCTGGTAGCTACGCTGCTCGCCTCATAAATATATAGATTATGTATTCGGTTCGTCGCTTCGCTCCTCACCTCGTTAATATATAGGTTATATACTTGGTTAAGTTATGTACTCGGTTCGTCACACAACATTTAATTACACCTTTTTAACAGCTTCTACTTGTTTCCTTTTTGACAACCTAACTACTTGTTTTTTCCAAAGCCTAGTTGTTAATGGAAATAAATACATTACAGTTTTATTTTCGAGACAAGAAATTGAAAGTTTCTTTTAACAACGTATTTCCTGTCTTATTTCAAGAATAGTTGATATTTCTTGATTCTTGATATTTAATGGAATCGCCCTTTTCTATCGCTTTATTCAAATCGAACGCTCAAGAACGTAGCGTCCATCCCTCTCCCTTTTAGTTAAATGTTTCTTACATGTTGCTCATGTCGCGTTGCACTTCGATTCTATGCTTTTTATTTAAAACATTTAATAGTTATTTGTGTATCTAGAGCAGAAAGTAGTCTATTGCCGCTTGCGCATGACATGCATAATCGGCAAGGACACTTTCTGCTCGAGAAACACACACTATTTTTTCTACGACCGATTCAATAATGATAAAAAAACTGGACGAAAATATTATATTTGCCATTTTCTGTTTGTACTTTGATTCCGATCCATTTTACAGTTAGCCATGTTAAACCATTTCCAAGGTGATGGATACTGTTTCTTCTGTTATTTGTTTGAATCGTATGACAGATATTAATTTTTCAATTCAATTATGACGTTAAAATTTTATGAAACATCATAAAATGATAGATAGTGACGAATGTGAAATGGAATGTACTCCACCACACATCAAAGAAGCTGCGAAGAATGTAATATTAAATCGATTACCTGAAAAGTCGAAGAATTGGTATGAGAAGGAATATGCCTTGTTCAAACTAACTTGTCATTAAAAGTAAACTTGCTGTTATAATATTGTTTTTGCAATACCTGTACTGTAAGTTACCCATTAATAACAAAATTTAAACACAGTAAGTGGAACTTTTATTGCACAATTGGTTTTCATAGTTTCATCACATACTTACCGTCCACGGTGGATGGTAAGTGAAATGTATATCATTCAAATTTTATTTTTAACCTCAATCTGTCAGCTGTTAATTTTAATACCTATTTTTCCTTTTCTTATATTTACGCAGGTATTGCAAAAAATAACTTACTAACCTCGAACTGTTAGTGATTTCTTAGGTCTCGAATGTTTAGGAAATCTCGACCCTACGGGTCTCGACATCCCAAACTAAATTCTCGACCTAAAAACTATCACTTACAGTTCACGGTACGTAATATACTATAAATATTACCTACTATTATCATGAACTGTTTTCTTTGAAAATTAAAATTTTCCATAACCGTCCATTTTTATATTCTACTAGAGAAATGTACTTTGCCGCTCGCCGAGCAGCAAAAATCTTATTGCCTCTTGGCAAGCGGCAAACGTCAATTTCTGCTTTCAACTGACAGTTGGAAATGTATATTTTCTGCTCGGTCGTACAAAAAATATTTATTTTAATCATAAATGCGGAATGCAAAAATTAATTACCCTGATATCAAGATTCTTTGATAAGTAATCATGATTCTTGATGACACTTTCTTGTCTGGAAAATGGAAAATACTTCTAGTCTTGGTCAAGAGAATATCTTGATTCTTGTGAAACTATACTGCTGGCTCCTCCACCAAATTCCTAGTCTGATATTAGCAAACGACGCACTTGGTCTCGTATACTTCCTTCGCTATTAACACGAAGTCTAAGACTGAATAAAGTTTGTAGCATAAAGATGCATTATTCACAAAGTGCATCTGTGATGGCAGTTGTGCAAGTCTTCTGCAGTCATTTAATATCTTATTTAGCGCCGCCGTAAAGAAGACGGTTTAAAAGTTAATAGAAGTTTTAATTTATCAAGTGTATAACTGGAGCAGACTTATCACTAGGTCATAAAGAGCCTGGGTAATGGGTAACAGTTTATTGGGGAATGTTATGAGCAAACGTTAAAAATTCCAATTTGACGTAAACGTATTTACGTAATCTTTACACCCGCGTACACGTTCATGCTTCTATAAATACGTAAACGAGGCGCCCAGTTGATTTTATTTACTTTTCTTACGAGATATGTACGAGTAGATAAGTGTGACTATTAAATTGGTTTGTCGAAATCAATACATAATTTAATTAATGATGACTATCTTTTATTTGTATACTGATTAATATCTAATGTGAGCTTTAGCTAAAAAACAAACATTTACTTTTATTTATGAATGAAATGCTAAGGATACTTGAAGTTTTTTCTATAACACTATTTTGGAAACTACGCAATCCACAACTAAAAATTGTATTGGAATAGCTATCATTCCATACTCCGCGTATGGAATAAATTCGACGAATCAGAGATGCATACTAGCGTGATTTTTTTTTCAATTACTATGGTTACGTCTGTATATTTTAATTTTATTTATTCGAATTTGACTTTTTCAATGGTTTTGTATTTTTATTTTTTGTATAATTTCCAAAATCTTGTTATAGAAAGTATAGTCTACAACAGGTAACGGAATGGCATATCCCACACTCGCAAACCGTAGCCCTCGCCTTCGGCTCGGACTAAAAACTTTTTGCTCGTGTGGAATATGTGCCAGTCCATTACTTGTTGTAGAATATACTATTCTATCTATACACGTAAGGATGGGTCATTACAATAGTTACAATTAAAACGCAAAATTTTTTTGTAAGTAAGTATAGTAATAAATTACATGGATTACTAATAATAATCAATTATAATGAAATAAACATTCAAAGTTTAAACAAATGAGGAATTTATTTAATTATTATTTTTAATTATTGAAAATTATCCCTATATTTGAATAAGTTATAAAATCTTTCAGAACTTATAGCAATAAATAAATAGCTATTAACATTCCTAGCGATGTTTTGAGAATCACAACAGCCGCAGATGTCAGTTTGAAATCCGAACTCGTAGAGCGTCGATTTTAAGACATCTTAGGCTTGTTATAACTCATAACATCCGTGGTTTGTTCAATAGTTTACCGGTTTCAGAATATGAAGACGTTAATGTCATTAATAAATGTTATTTTTTGAAATTCTTTTATGAATAACGTCCGTCATAATTTTAGAAGGTGATCAAGTAAGTCTGTTTGTTTTTATTTAACACCATGGTTACACTTGTTTTGTATCATATTTATAAATATTTTTTTTACTCAAACATTAAATGTGTTCATAATGGAAAGATAAAAAGTAGATTTTGTCGATGCTGAATTGCCTGAAAATATTTGGAACGCAGCAGGTGAAGCTCTGAACAGCTAAGATAGCGTTAAATTATCATTGTGTATTACTTTCTTTTTCTTGACTGTTTTGACAGGTCAATATGGTAATATTACCGTACAGCATAGAGTTATGACATACTTACCCTGCCTACTTTTGTGCATGTAAACATAGGTTTAATCTCCTAAAACCGGTAAAGTATATTAATTTAATTGTTTTAATTCAAGATGTAAAACAACTATGCCTTCGTGAAATTACGCGACTCGTGTCAACTTTTTCACTTGTGTGTAATTTGCTTCTTACATCTCTCGTTATGTAAAATACTATTACAGTCGCGTATAATGGCCCGTAATTGCAGATCATAATTATATCAAAGCAGGTATTTAGTAGATTAATTATGAATGGACGAGGTGGTATTGTTTAAATTTTTAATTCAAAAGCAGGAATATTTAATTCTGTGTTTAATAATAAATTCCGTGGTACAATTAGCATAAAAACGTGACGTCCATATAATCACAATCAACAGGTACAATTATAATCAGTCGAATTTGTGTAAGTTGACCGAAAGCGCACAGAGCAATTTCTCAGAACCCTGAGCTGAGTTTTGGCATCGTTCGGTCGTTGGTGCAGTTCACCTACCTGTTCAATGTATGCAGATATATCACGGCAGGATAATGCCAATCTAGTAATATTTTCGCGCCATAAAATCTGGAGATATATTAGACGATGTTGCCAACTGCTCAGCAGCACTTTTCCGCCAGATAAATCAGTGATTTCTCGTTCAGCACATGAACACTGGCCCATTCAAATTTACAGCAATTACGAAACTTTCTGCTATTAAACTATTACTCATTGCGCCGTGCTTTAAACTTAAAGAGAACAAAATCTCGCTGCACAACTTGCTAGATTGAACAACTATCTCAGATTTAATAAAACGCTTCATTTTAAAACAGATTTAACATTTGCTTCGCGTTCACTGCTATTAGGCAGAGGAAATTATATATTAATTTTAGTGGCTACCTTTTTCTCTTTTCTTCCTTTATGAAGCTTTCTACGATGAAGAGCAAAACGTTCGATCTGAAATATCTAAAACAAAAAATAATACGTTTTTACCTCCCGTCCGTTACATGAATCATGTTGTAGAGAGTTGTCAATAAATAAATACGTTTTAGGCTCCTTACAAAAATATTTTCATATTTTCGTAATGATGTCTGTGTACATGTGTGACTCATAGATGTTTCTATAAAATCTAGATACTTAACTCGATGCGCAATAGTGAAACCTCGGTGGCCATTTGCTAAAAAGGCAGAAAGTGATATTTTTGTCAATTTAAAAGTATTTATTACAATATACAGTTCAGTTTTGATTGTATAGTTAAACAGTATAGCAAAATGGTCAAAAAATCAAAATCAAAAACAAAATGTGAGTAAAAGATATACATTAAATAAGCTAATATTATTTCCAAGTCAATAAATAAAGTAAATAAAGTGTAATATTTGTATTACATTTCACACCTTAGCAATTAATAGTTATTTATGTGTCAAGGCACTGAAGTTTAATTTTTTATCACGAATATGGAATTTAGTTGGCGAGGCCCGTAATAAACCATGTGAGTGATAAAAAGGAACTTCAGTGCCTAGGTACATAATAAGTTTTATTTGAAATCTAAAATTCAAAAAAACTGTAAAAATTACAATATAAGTTAAGTTTATACATCTGTCAGTTGTCAATTGAAACTGACAGTCAGTGTTACCAACCTCGAGAAATGAAGTTATCGTAAATGACACTCAAAATTTTGTGTTTTGCTCTCAATTTCGTCAACGGAATTAATTAGTTAATTCTTCTTGCAAATTTTGTTTTATGTTACGTCCAAATTTACTATAGTACGTTAATATATCTGACAAAATTATCCTGCTTGTGCAATAATTATTTAACAGTTACCAACACTGGGATGCTCAAAATCGTCGTATAATGGGTTACTTTAGAGACGATTTCTGAGCTTTTAATGACGATTTTTGAGCACTTTAGTGCCGATTTCAAATAAAATAAATTTGGTAACAATTTATTTGAGTTTTATTTCCTATTTACTATACATCACATTCAAATTTTGCCTTTCTAACAAATGGCCGCCGCGGTTTCACTTATCAACTGGTTTGTTTATATTGAGTTCGGTATCTACATTATATATATAAGCATCTATATTATTATTAATTTAATTAAAATTAATTTCATTACCAAAAATAAGCATGGATCAAAAGATCTTTACCCCTTTAAAGGTTACAATGTTCCACATAGAAAAATGGCGTTCATTTATTTATTAAAATCTGAATTGTCATATTTTGAAAAAATCTGATGTGGTCAGCACATTATCTCCCTCTCAATAGTACTTTTAAACGATACAAAATAGTATTTGATGATACAGAAACATACCTTCTTATTTGTTCATTTTCTATTTATATTTGAGAATTTTAATTTCCTTTCGTATATGTATTTAATTTTTTAACATATATTTCACTAAGAAAACAGCTTCACAATCACAATGACATGCGTCACATTTCGTAAAAAATTGAAAATTTTTAAATGTTTCCATGGTGAACTAGGAATACAAGATTTGTGAAATCTAATTTCTTTATATTTTATTATCTCTAAATTTAATGAAAATTAAGAAAATTAGTGTAATCAAAACATATGCAAAATTAAATATTCTTCAACTTTCAATATAACATAAATTGTTGAAAAAGGAAATTTAACCGTGTTTTTCACGAAAAACTGTTAAGGGCTTCAAGTAAACTGCTACTTCCGGTTGACCAATTATATCCAAAATCTAATCAGCTCTTCATTTAAATACGTAACTCCACCATTTATCTGTAGAGGGAATTAATAAGATAGCAGTGTACAATAAATATTGTTTTCAAAATAAGTACACACATTAAAATATATTTTTAAAATCATCAAAGTAGCTTCTTCACTCTTGGGCAGTTCCAGCGGCAAAATCAAGGGTCGTAACCTCTCCCCATAAATCGAATTCCCGCGTATAATATTAAATATTAACATAAGCATATGCATATTTCACTGCGCGAGTCACATTACAGTCCAGTAGCACAGCAGTCAGAGTAATGCGTGATAAAGAATTCCCATAAACATCTTTTATCTTCGGCGAGATCTCTGAAGTAAGTTGGCGGGCGGAGCACGAGGGCAAACTGCACCGTAGCCACGTATCTTCATGTAAAATGCATTATAGTGCAGCGATCTGCGAGCCTGGAGTAGCAGCATCGGCACGTCGACGTTATAGCTGCTTTATGTTCTCACACGGCCAACAAACATCATCGGGAACGCGGGGGCGGACAGGAAATATACTGCAATGGAGACAACTATTAGCAGCGGACTACAAAACTAACCTAAGCTGAAAAAAATATGTTGTGGACACCACAATACCTCCCGCCAATGCAGATACAAAGATGCTAAGATGTTACTTTCACAATATTCATTCATTTTGTTTGTAACATTTTAGACGTAAGGTAGAGAAGCATACAATAAGTTTTTACGAATAAGATGATTCCAGACGAGTCGATGAAGGATCCGAGCCAGACATTTCGAAATGAGTTCCGTGAAATCATCAACGGATGTATGACGTACAACGGTATCGCATTTTTGGACGAAAGTTAGCTTTCTTGATACTACTAACAACATTTTTTAAAAATAAATAGGTAAATAGTTATTTATGTATCTAAAACGAAAAGTGAAACTTTAAGGTAAGGTAAGTTGTTTACGGCCGAGGCGTTAGCCGAGGTCGAAATTACTTGCAAGGACCTTAATAGTATATTACGTACCGTGAACTATAAGTGATAGTTTTCAGGTCGAGAATGTAGTTTGGGACGTCGAGACCCGTAGGGTCGAGATTTCCTAAACATTCGAGACCTAAAAAATCACTTACAGTTCGAGGTTAGTAAGATATTTTTTGCAATACCTGCGTAACTATAAGAAAAGGAAAATAGGTATTAAAATTAACAGCTGTCAGATTGAGGTTAAAAATAAAATTTGAATGATATGTATTTATTTACCGTCCACCGTAAACGGTAAGTTTAATTTACCATCCACCGTGGACGGTAAGTAAATGATGTAACCATGGAAACTAATTGTGCAATAAAAGTTCCACTTACTGTGTTTCAATTTTGTTATTAATGGGTAACTTACAGTATAGGTATTGCAAAAAATCACTTTTCGTTCGAGGTACATACAAAATTTTATTTCATACTGGTTACTAAAGTTGTTAAAATATAGTATTTATTAACAGAAATTATTAAAAATTCGTAGAAATATGAGTTGATATAAGTAGGCTAAATAACAATTTCTATAAGAACAAGTATTTGTTTATAAATAATAAACCAATTAAAAGTCAAATTTTACTTTAAGGTTCTAGGACTTTAAAGTTTCACTTTTCGTACGATAAATAATTCAAAAAATGTAACATAAGTAACCAGTATGATATAAACGATATTATTGTCTTCTGACTCAAGGTTATTCTTATTGGACGAATATTTTAAAAATATCTTCTTTTCTTCATAGCAATTCATTTAAAAAAATCTACTCTCATAAGCCTTTTCTTTTCTCCTTCAAATGTCTGTTATGGCAAATGATGATAGTTCTGTAATAAGGGTTTTTTTTAATACCAAAGTTTGAAAACAATGGCGCTAGTAGTGATGTAACCTAACCTCAACACACAATTTTATTCAATAGTTTTTCAACACAGCACAATAAAACAGTAAAATTATAAAACAAGTAATAGAAGCCCAACAAATATAATCTTAAATACAAACAAAATAAATAAAATGACATTTCGTAGTTGTATTTTAGCCCTAGCATGTTTCATATTTCTGGCCAATAGAATCAATGCGAATACCCGTGACGTCAAAATATGTTCAATTCGTTATATCGCTATACTGCAAAATATTTAAAAGATAAAAAATGCTTTACTACTAATTATTCCGTAAGTGTTACACGATTTTGATATAAATTTGTCATATTTCGTTTATGGTTTATGCGCCCATTGTTATAAGAGAAATTCACAGAGGTTTGACTAATAATACGTTCATTTATTTATTTGATGTAGAGATATTAGAAACAGCAGCGGTTATGTATTATAAATATATGAATGGAGCTTCCACACGTTGGTGCAGTACATATATCCGAACGTAGTTTTGCCAGTAATGCTGTTATATAGCTCCATGCAGTAAATATATGTTTGTCTAAGCCGTAAATCTATTCCACTCTGCGAGTAAAGTCAGAATGATGGCTCCCGTGTTCCTCTATACACCCACACACACACACACACACACAAACACACTCGCCCACACAAATCTGCTAAATTCCTAGCGAATACAACTCAATTTCAGCGACTCATAAAATTCATATATGCAATAGTCTCTCCCTGTTACTCTTTGCACGAGAGGAGACAAGTAAATATAAATATAGCACAGACAATCAGAAAAACGATCCCAAAGTGGAAATCAATTCTCCACGGAGAGAAAGAATCAGGTCGAAGTGTTCCAATGGAAATGCTATGCACCGGGAAGAGGATCTCGCTGTCTTTTTCTCACTTGTGTGCGCCTACACAGTGTGGAAGACCAATTGACTTTTTATTTATTTATTCTTATCGGCAAACACTACAAATACCAAATAGGTTCTTTATTTGTTTTGTAAGCGCAAATTACTTTACATTCTACTGCGAGAATCATACTAATACAAGGACTAAAATATCCCTAATATTTACAATTCAAAATGTGCCATACTCCGAAATTAATATATGATAATAGATTAGTATATTCTACAACTAGTAATGGAATGGCACATATTCCACGCGAGCAAAAAGTTTGTAGTCCGAGCCGAAGGCGAGGGCTACGGTTTGCGAGCGTGGGATAGGCCATTCCGTTACATGTTGTAGACTGTACTTTCTATAAAAAGGTTTTGGAAATTATACAAAAATACAAATATAAATCTGTTGAAAACGTCAAACTCAAATAAATCAAATTAAAACAAACAGACGTAATCATAGTAACTAAATCAAGATACTTCATATGTCGCGCTAATAAGCGGTTCTGATTCGTCGAAAATATTCCATACGCCGCGTATGGAATGTTAGTGATTCCATAACAGTTTTTAGTAGTGGAATGCCCAGTTTCCAAAACAGTGTTATAGAAAGTTATTTACTTTACAAGTGGGCCTTTGCCACGAGAGAAATTTTTGCACACGAAGCCAAAGGCTGAGTATGATAATCTTATCGAGCGGGTAATTCCAATTAGCCCACGTGTGAAGTATAACGTTTTAGCCAACACCTCCAAATAAATGAAAAATTTATTAAAGAAATATTATTTGACAATGACATATGCTTTAAATTTTTATATTAAAATGTCAATCGAAGTAGTTACCAAGGTGTTGTGTGTTATTGTTATAAATAAACAAATACTCACTAGTGGCTTTCCTCAAAATTATACCCACTAATGGGTAATCTGTTACTTTGCTTGTTTAAAATCGCCATAGTTATAGGGCATTTATTGAGAGGTGTTGGATAAACTTATTTATCCACAACTGTCAAATAATATACCCAGAATTCAACCGTTGTCTATCAATTAATGTCCTTTATTACTGTTGCTAATGAAAACATATAAACAGTTCGATGAATTATGCCCAGTTGCACTGCCCTTCCTTAAAATTAAACTTTAATAAGCATTACTTAGTACTAAGGAATCCTTATATCTTAAGTTTGTTGCTCACATTGAATTTAGGCATTACTTAGCTATACTGAAAATGATTTTGGAGAAGACGCACGTGTAATAAACGGTATTTGCGTTTATTACGATTAAAGATTGCAAATGATATTTAGAGATTTCAAACTAAGTAAATGGTTCATTGTTAGTTATTCGTGGAAAATTCCACTGCTTTAGTATTTCAGTTCAGTTCCCGCCTAATCAGCGGAAGTCAATATGTTGTAGAAAATATTTAACCAGAGTCTTATGAGAGAGTAGTGCCCAGTTAGAGTTATTTTGAGTGCCACTGTCCCATCCCTAAAGTAATAAATTGTGAACCTTGGGCAGTGAGCAGACACTGGCATTTTGGTTTTTCTTGTGAAATGTTGAAAAATTAATTCACAGTTTAAGGGCTCCTCTCTCGATTGTATACATAGTTTTTGTGAAGTTTATTTTGTGAGTTCATGTAAGTAGATTTGAGTTTTATGTATGAGTATTGTTAATAGCGAATGTTATATCAGTTCGATCTTTGAAAGTTATTGTAAAAGTTAGTGAGTAAGCGATACTTTGGATTATATAGCGTCGAATTATTCAGCTCGTAAAAGTATTTGATTTATATAATTTCTTTTGCTTGTTCGTTATTAAATATTATATAATTTTGTTATTGTTGAATACGTGTTTGATTCCCGCCTGCGCGCATATTTCCCGCCATTTGATCAGAAGTCTTTTTCTAAATACTCTTCGGAATCGAGTTTGCATATTCCGTGGTGGCCAGCGACTACGCTACCCTTGGTTATTCATTTAATCAAGTAAAACACACGTCATCAACCTGAAAAAAAACTTTATAAATCGAAAAATAACTTACTAATATTTAAAAAAAAAGGACGTAAAAACTACTGGTATTAAGAAAAGTATATATTAATGCAATTTACACTGATTTTATAGTCAATTTATGTATTTAACGGAATTTTAAATTATTAAAAATAAATCTAGTTTATTTTTTGTTCTATATATTGTTACTTTACTGTCAAACTTTACTGTGTTGTTAAAATTTGTGCTGCTCGTAATCCAGTATTTTATAATATGTATGTATAAATATATTGTGTTTATTCCAACAAATCACGTTCAAAAATGGCAGCACGTGTGATGCAACTTGCATTGCATTTTTATTTCAACAAAAATTAGTATCCCTTATAAACGTTGTTGCATAGTGACGTCATTATTTAGTAATATTTTTGATGACGTATGTCTTCTCCAAAATCATTTTGAATATAGTCATTGCTTTGTTCTACATCCTACAGGGTGTTGACCGTGACCCCGGAACATAGGACTTTAACATGTAAAATCATACTTTCGTAATTTCCTGCTTAACAAATTATATTAGACAAAAAAGGTTCAAATAAAGTTGAGAGATCATAAAATTGTACATCAGAATCAATAAACAGAATTAAATTTACATGCCCTATAACGCCAGAAATTAAATATGAAAATATTAAAAATTAGCTCAAAAATCGGGTTAGCCTAAAACTGAATTTCAAAAACGAAGAAGAATTTTTGGTAACTTAACATTAGAATGTTCAGAATGTCTGTGACTAAGATCATTTTAAAATATAAAAACGGTCATTTTGACCTGTCCGGCCATTCTAGTCTTAAGGAAATTTTCATTTTCCAATGTTAGAATCTAGTAAGTTTCATACGAACTGCCAAGAATATTTGTTTATTGTTGGAGACATTTCAAACGTTCCTGTCATTCAATAATTCATCTAGAAGGATTGCCAAGTAAGTTAATAAATTGGTAATAATATTATTTAGTGATATTAGCAATCACACAAATACGATTCTAGTATTCTAATATTTTTTGTTAAACGAAATCGTCCAAAAAATTGTCCATCTGACAATTTAACTTTCTTCCTTACCATAAATACTAATACTTGAAAGTTCCTTTGTTGAGTAGACGTTAAGTGGCCAATGTCGGACACTTTATTTAAGGATGTCTTAAGTGTTGAAATTTGGTTGGTGCAACGAAATTTTTGGATTTGTCAGAGAAAAAGTTTGTATTTTATATATCATCACGCCTTTTACCCATTACGGGTGTGGCACACTGCTTACGCAGATCTCGGTAGGTGATATATTTTTTCGTATGAAGTGCGGTTACCGGCCGTCAAATCATAGCCCCCAAGGATGTTAGTGGAGGGGGAACCATAGGGGTAAATTTAAATTTGTAACTGACGGCAGTGGGATTCGAACTGAGGATCTCACGATCCACAGTCCGACACGTTACCACGGAGCTATTTACCCCATAATTATAATTATAATTATAATTTGAAAACAAATATTTAACTAAATGTTGTGGATAAAGTATAGTGTTCTACTCGCATGTAACAGCTATTACTCATTCGAATGATTTACATCATTCTCGTTCGCCCGTGATGCAAACTTCATTCTCATGAGTAATAGCATACATTACATGCTCATTAAATAATATACTATTATTTTGTTTGAATGATTGGTTGCATTTTGAAGGCATAAGTTCGGTTCATTTATATCCCCATTATGTAGGTATTTAGCGTGCCACTAAGTAGTGAGACACTTGGAGTAATTTATCAGAAGAGCTTAAACATAAATTAGCGAACATACCGTAACAGAACGTACCGTAACCGTAACCGTAACCGTAGCCATAATGTAAGAACAATTTGCGGATGGATATAATTTTGGCCAGGATAATAATTCCTCATCATAACAATTAATATTTCACAAAGAAACCTAATTAAAATATAACATCAGCTAATTTACTGTTGGTAATTAATCAGCCTTGTCTCACAATATCACAATTAATTTCAGCTTGGAATATCCGATAAAAATCTATAACCCTCCGATCAAAAAAGAAGAAAAATTAATACGCCTTGAGAGTTTGAAACCACGTCTGGGGATATTTACCTACGTTAAGGAAAGTTGCTAGCAATGATTAATCGACGCACACACGGCTGTAAATAACTACCTAGGGGATAATTACGTACCAACATCACGCCGCGAACAATAACTAATGAACGATGAACGGCGGGAAAAGCCTGAACAGTTTAATAACAACGACGCTAGCTGCATCGCGCGGTGCTGTGATGGACTCGCTTTAACAATTGCGTGACTCGCAGACAGTTCAATGTGCCGCGTTGACGTTTGATGTATTTGAATTTAATGGATTCAGCAGCGGAGGAATGCGTTTTCTTAACGCACACTGAAAGGGATGTGGAAATATGCGAGCTGCGAAGCGCCTGAATATAGAACACCAGATAAATCAGACTCTTTCTTTTGTGTATCATTCACACACATAAATATTCAGTCGTATCATGTTTTATTACTGCCCTGCACTCAATCATATCCCCAACATTTCAACACTTTTTTTACACTTGTACAAACATATGCTCAGAATTTATCATTAACTCTCTATTGCATGAATTATTTTTTTTGTAATTAAGGGCTCAAATAAATTATTTTTCACAAAAGAAATATTTATATATTTAAACTAAAAAAAAAATTAAGTTTAGTTCACTATTAGGAACATTATGAACAAATTCAACTTACAATAGAACTTTGGTCTATTGGGTCGTCTTTGTATACTATACAAAATAGCTTGATAAACATCCTCTTCTAGGAAAACATCAGATAAAAAATTTATTTGGAAATTTTGTAAAGGTGTTTTAGCTGTAATATATCAGCAGGTAATAAGCTGCTTCCTTCAAATTTTACATTTTCTATCTCAGTTTCTGTAATTATCCTTTTCCACTTAAAAATTTTTTTATGTTGGTCACATTGGGAGGAATGACCAAATTGGCAATGGGGTCTTTCGCCATTTTTTTTAATATTTTTTTATGAAACTTTATCTATACTGATGACTATCTACACTTTTAAAAAGTCTTAATTGTTATTCATTAAGCCACAATGATTTTTTTTTAAATGTTGTGACGTCATAGTAGAGGTGTTGCTGGATCTAAAACAGAAGAAATTAAATAATTTTTGTTACATAAATGTTCTATTTTATTGTAATAATAATAATAAAATAAGTAAAAAAATATATGACTACAATTATTTACAATCTGTACTGTTTTAGATCCACCAACACCTCTACTATGACGTCACAACATTTAAAAAAAAAATCATTGTGGCTTAATGAATAACAATTAAGACTTTTTAAAAGTGTAGATAGTCTTCAATATACATAAAGTTTCATAAAATAATAATAAAAAAAAAAATGGTGAAAGACCCCATTGACAAAGTGTATATAGTGTTCCCAAATGGTTACAACACGATTGCCATGAATGTAAACTGCATAAGAAAAGAATGAGGAATTTTAAATTTTATATTCCTGATCGGGAATAGTATGCAATAGAGGGTTAATACAAAATAAATAGATTATGCATCATCACATCTTTTACCTATTTTTTCTGTGGCAATCTGCTTTCGCTGAAATGCGGTCATAGCCTTTAAAGATGACGAAGAACGACAAAGGTAAAGTTAAAATGACAACTGTTCGCTGTGGAAATCGAAAAGAGGATATAATGATCTACAGTTCGTTGCGTTACGGCAGAGCTTTCTACCTCATTCCATTATTATTGTAAGGATTCAAACTAATTTTATATTCAGTCATCTTGACAAGTATAAAACATGAGATCCTCAGTTAGAACAAACTCCACCATAAGCAATTTCGCAGGTTGAAATTGACGGTAATATAATCATATACCGTGGTCCCAAGTAAATGTTGGCATAGGCAGTTAATATGTTAAATCAGTTTTTTTGTAAATAAAAATTATGCAAGCAAATTTTATATCACAATACTGCCAATATCCCTACATCTTATTTAATACAGATTAATTTATTTTACCCAACACCTCTTAATAAATGCTTTAT
Organism: Poecilus cupreus; assembly: GCA_963942605.1. Lineage (NCBI taxonomy): Eukaryota > Metazoa > Arthropoda > Insecta > Coleoptera > Carabidae > Poecilus > Poecilus cupreus. Next base: position 13,262,228 of record OZ012727.1, read on the forward strand.
AATTATAGCGATTTTAAACAAGTAACAGATTACCACCCACTAATGGGTATAATTTTGAGAAAAGTCACTAGTGAGTATTTTTTTATTTTTAACAATAATAATAACACACAAACCTTGGTAACTATTATTTTGGAATACCACGACTGCAGACTTCGAGCTCGGGCGGAAAAAAGAAACGCTTTCCTCTCTAGTTTGACAAATAACTATTGCAAATATTGTATTTTTAATGTTCATACAATGAAACAGATTGGAAGTCGCAATATACGTTAAATATTAGACAATTAAATGAATTCTGAGAAATTAACTGTGGTATTTTGATTATTTATATTTTAAAAGTAGGACTAGTGCTGGTACTTAAGTAGAAAGTGTATATCATTTTGTGGACATATTTCCAGCGTTGCTTTTCCTCCAGACTTTTTGTGAAATATTTCAGAAAACTCTTCCACTGGAATCTGCAGAAAAATAAGTTCATAAAAGCAGTAAATATTCGAATATAAAATAGTTTCAATACATATTGGATTGTACCTAAACAAAAGCAAATTTTTTTGCACTAATAATAGAGGATATAGCAGTTACAGTTTAGCTAAATTATTTTTTCTACGACCACTTAGAAATCTGCTCATTGTATGTTTGTTGTTGCTAGGGATATGAGGTACATTGTAAGCATCGTGCGAAATGAATTTGTTTTGTGAGTATTTCAATACAGATCGTTCCATTTAAGTACAGGTACCATTGCTAGGATACAGAGCTGGGAAAGATACTTTTAATAAATATCTAGATACTTTTCTAAGATACATAAATTTGTTAAAGATACTTAAGTATCTAGATACTTTTTATTCTAAGTATCTTAAGATACAAATATTTCTTAAATATATCTAATATAAATACTTAAGATACTTTTAAACATTTTAGATAGTTTTTTATTATTTTCGTTCGATACTATTAGATATTTTAGATACTTTTAAATATCTTAGGTACTTATAAGAAATATCTGAGTAAATTTTAAATATTTTTACTAACTGAAAGGTTCAACATTTAAAAATTATATCAGTTATTTCAAAAAATTTCACAGACTCATATCTTAAATATTTGCAAATAAGAAATTTTTTTTTAGATATAAAATATTTTTTAATATAAAAAATACAGATACTTTTAAGAAGTATTTAAATAAAAAATACATTTTACGTAGAATGTATCTAAGATAAAGTATCTTAGATACTATCGAATATCTTTTTATGTAAGATACTCCCTGCTCTGCTAGGATACTTATTTAGAATTGTCAAATATTGGAATGGTGGAAGCGAGACAAATTTATTATTAAAATTAAATTGATTAGGAAATAATATCGTGGTCGTAGAAAAAGTATAGTGTACAACTCGCACGGAATGTCCATTTCACACTCGTATGATTAGCAGCATTCGCCTTCGGCTCATGCTACAAACTTTCATACTCGTAGGAAATGAGTACCATTCCATGCTCGTTGTACAATATACTATTCTACGATTCGCTGTAGCCCTCGTCTGATCCAATACAAAATTCCACCACAGGGGGCCCGCCTCCACCCCACAATAAATAACCCGCGTCCTGGGCTGCACTTTCACCCGGAGCAGCCCGACCACCCCGGAGTCTCCGTTCCTTCCGGATCAAAACAGATCGATCGCAGCACTCCTTGTAACCCATTTACCTAATTCATCGGAAAGCTCTCGCCATCTCGCTCGCACGTATTGTTCTCTTGGTGGTGCGTGCTTTGTCTTCGGCTGCAGGGTTAATTTGAATGCCGGCCACGCGGGCTCCAGCAGGCCTTGATAAGCGATGCGTGTGAGCTTCGAGCTCCTTCTGTTTCGCTCTGTGCTGAGATGTTGAGGTCGATATTTGTTACGTTTTGATGTCAGGATGATTGACGTGGAAAAAATAAAAGAAGTGCTTTGAAAAGGAATCTAGAGGGCCTAGCGCATTGCAGTGGTGGAGACGATACTTTCACCTTGTTGGAGAAAGGGTAATATAATATTCGGTTCGATTCCCAATACCAATAAATCCGCAGAAAAGGTTGGTGGTGATATTTGCGTTTATTACAGATTACAATAGTATATTGTACAACGAACATGGAATGGTACTCATTTCTTACGAGTATGAAATGGACATTTCATGCGAGTTGTACACTATACTTTTTCTACGACCACGATATTATTTCCTAATTCATTTAATATTAATTAAAAAATTGTCTCACTTTCACCATTCCAATATTTGACAATTCTAAATAAGTATCTTAGCAATGGCACCTGTACTTAAATGAGCTGACCTGTATTGAAATACTCACAAAATAAATTCATTTCGCACGATGCTTGCAATGTACCTCATATCCCTAGCAACAACAAACATACAATGAGCAGATTTCTCAGTGGTCGTAGAAAATAGTTATTTGTGTATCTAGAGCAGAAAGTAGTCTATTGCCGCTTGCGCATGGACCATGCATAAGCGGCAAGGACACTTTCTGCTCGAGAAACACACACTATTTTTTCTAAGACCGATTCAATATTGATAAAAAAACTGGATGAAAATATTATATTTACCATTTTCTGTTTATTCCGATCCATTTTACAGTTAGCCATGTTAAACCGTTTCCAAGGTGATGGATACTGTTTCTTCTGTTATTTGTTTGAATCGCATGACATAAATTAATTTTTCAATTCAATTATGACGTTAAAATTTTGTGAAACATCATGGCATGATGGATAGTGACGAATGTGAAATGAAATGTACTCTACCACACATCAAAGAAAATGCGAAGTATGTAATATTAAATCTATTACCTGAAAAGTCGCAGAATAGGTATGAGAAGGAATATGCCTTGTTCAAACTAACTTGTCATTAAAAGTAAACTTGCTGTTATAATATTGTTTTTGCAATACCTGTACTGTAAGTTACCCATTAATAACAAAATTTAAACACAGTAAGTGCAACTTTTATTGCATAATTGGTTTTCATGGTTACATCATTTACTTACCGTCCACGGTGGATGGTAAGTGAAACTTACCGTTCATGGTGGATGGTAAGTGAAATATATATCATTCAAATTTTATTTGTAACCTCAATCTGATAACTGTTAATTTTAATACCTATATTTCCTTTTCTTATATTTACGCAGGTATTGCAAAAAATATCTTACTAACCTCGAACTGTTAGTGATTTTTTAGGTCTCGAATGTTTAGGAAATCTCGACCCTACGGGTCTTGACATCCCAAAATAAATTCTCGACCTAAAAACTATCACTTACAGTTCACGGTACGTAATATACTATAAATATTACCTACTATTATCATGAACTGTTTTCTTTGAAAATTAAAATGTTCCATAACAACTGTCCATTTTTCTATTCTACTAGAGAAATTTACGTTTGCCGCTTTGCAAGCGGCAAACATCAATTTTTTGCTTTCAACTGACAGTTGGAAATGTATATTTTCTGCTCGGTCGTAGATAAACGATATTAAATTGCCAATTGAAATTTACCCTCCACTAACAACTTTGCATTTCATACGCAAAAATATATCACTTACTGAGATCTGCGTAAGCAGAGTGCCACACCCATAATAGGTAAAAGGCGTGATGATATATTTATTTTATTTGTCTGTTATCTACTTCGTAGTAACACAACATGGCACAGCATAACGTTTTGGTGTCTGTACATCGTGCATCATTCACATTCAGATGAATACTTCATAGCTTTAGTGCTTATACACACTACACACCCTCTCCCCTCCTTCCACCCCCCTCCACTTGCACATTCAGGTGGCATAAACACAGCACCATCGGCGCTTTCCCGTCACGTTCCCACACACTCCCACGCACGCACGCATTCCTAAATGTAAATAATATGTAAACACCTCCGTACTTCGACATACTGATACACGCCGCGTGAAAGTGAACGTAGTTTGAGAACGATTACCAGCGCAACGCGCCATGACGCCGACGCTACCAACAACGGCGGGTGAACCACAGAAAGTGGAACGCGAAAATATGTTTTGGGAATTGCGTAGACCTGGGATTTGAATGAATAAATAAATATTTTACACCCTATGCCACCGGGGTCACCTCGAAATATTGTTGAGGGAAGTATGACCCGCCAAGAAATTACTTACGTTTGTTCTGAAATTGCACATATACGAATTGCTCATAATTTTATTACATTATTACAAATATTGAAATTGCAATATTTAATGAGAGAAACGAACATAGAAAGACGAAGAATTCTAAGTCAAAATATGATGGACGAAATTGTACGAAGAGATCTGAACAGAGACTCAGTTAAGAAGCGAAAAGATATACAAATAAATTTATAAAAAATTTGGTTTAGGCACCACACTATTTTCTTATACAAATAAATTGTTTATTAGAAAATAAATTAAATACTCCTCCATATTTATTACTTATGTATAATTTAATCATGAATAAACTCATTGCTGTAGTATGCATCGTAATATGTCTTATATTTATCGAAATATGGCGATTTGTAATATTTTTCAAAATACGGAAATTTCCCCAAATATGACTTAAAAATATAATTTTTTTTTATTACATTTCTTTATAATATTCGCGCCAGAAAATCCATTGCAGCAGAGCGCATCGTCATATCTCTAATATTTTTCGAGATATGACGATTTTTTATATTTTCCGAAGAGCAACTTTGAGGGGCTGTAATTCGAAAACTATACAAGATATCAAAAAATATCTCCAGTTTTGTGTTTTTCGCACCATTTATAATAAATTATTAAATTTTGAAATATTTTTAAATTTTTTTTCAAAATTTCGATTGGAGATACCTTGACAAATATGAAAGATACAGACTTGCAGTGTTCACCAATCAATTCTACTCGACGAAATACATAAACCCTGAAGATTTCAGAAAATTCGGACAACCGGTTGAAATGTTAGAGCAAAAGGTCTTAAAATGGCCAAATTCAGGCCAAACGTCAAGGGGTAACACTTGACTTTTTGGACGAAAACCACCATTTTCAGGCTTTTTGCTCTAACTTTCCATCTCGTAAAACGATTCCTATGAAACTTTACATACTTATGTATTTCGACTAGCTGAATCGATTGGTGAACACTGCAAATCTGTATCTTTAATATTTGTCGAGTTATCGCCGAAATTTTGAACAAAAATACAAAAAATTTCAAAATTTTAAAAATTTGCTAATTTGTTATATAAGGCACTAGAAACGCTAACCTGAAGAGAATTTTTAGATATCTCGTGTAGTTTTTGAATTACAGGCCCTTAAAGTTACACTTTGAAAAATACCAAAAATCGACGTATCTCGAAAAATATTAGCGATCTGACGATGCGCTCTGCTACAATGGGTTTCTTAGCTCTTATATTATAAAGAAATGTAATAAAAAAATATTACAATATTAAGTGAGGATATTCTGTGAGTCAAATTTTTCTATTGGTATGCGAATTTGTATTGTGGGTTACTAATGCCCATTTGCACCAGAGTTAAGTTTAAAATTTTTTACTGAGTATTTTTAAAACTAAACATTTTTTAAATTCAATTGGCTTATCGGGTAAAAATGGGGGCGGTTTGATGATTTAAAAAATTTTAGTGGGGTTAAAAAATTGGTTCGAATGGCAATAAGTATTTGAATAAACAAGGAGTAACGAAAATTTGCAATCGTGGGTCAGTTAAAAAGCTTGCGTGGGTCAGTGGCTGACCCACGGGTCATAGGTTCATTATCACCGTTTTAGAGCAATCTGTAGTTATTACAGTTTCGATATATTAAGGAAATAAAATTCACTTTTCAAGCGCCTCCGCCAAATATGCTAGCGAAAAACTATTATTGAATCATCTTTAAACTTAGATTTACAATTCTATTTCTAACGTTTCTAGGAGAATAATGATAATTATAATTCCTCCTCGTGCTGGAAATTAATAATAGTACGTCGAATGCAGTGATTCATTCCCGCTCGTAAATCTACATAAATTAAAATTCCCTATGGAGAGATACCCTTCAGTATACCTCACGGTAATCAGACGCCAGGGCACTCACTCACTCTCGCACGCCGAATCTTCATTTGAAAATAACCCTAACATAAATATTCATCAATGGCGTGATGTATCACCTAGCAACTGTTTAGCTTGTTGGCGCGCTATTCAAATGGCGCGCGATGACGTCACCGGCCGCAGTGTTGCCGCCTGAACACAGCACCCGTGGGACGTTTCACCGCGTGTAATTAGCATGGTTGCCAAGTGGCGGCTTCATTATGAACACGGGAAGATGCTGCATGAGTCGCGAGGGAATCGTTCATTCTTTATGCCTTGAATTTTTGAATATTCATTTATTTTCTTACCTTATACTGCGCAATAACTAACTAAAACGCGTACACTTCCGTCGCATTATTACCCCCAAATATGCTACAGGGGAAGCCGCAGAAATAAAGCAAAACTGCAAATCGTATAATTCACAAACCGAAAATAGTATATATTCGCGTAAGTTTCAGCTAAGATATAATATTTATTTCTCCGTCATTAATGTTGTAGGTACGAAGTACTATACTGTAGAAAAAAATTGAATGGTTACTTTTGGTAATAAATCAAAAAATGTTTGTGATATGTTTGATAATTTCACTCATTACAAATTTGACCAATCAGAATATCTCATTTCCCATTGTTACGCATTTTAGAGAAGTGATTAAACAGCAGCATGCTGTTTATTCGCGATTAAATTGAAGCTAGCTTTTATATGCAAATTTTGAACATTTTGAAGGCATATTTAGCTGGATAATTAGTTGCAGAAGCAAGATACTTATATGTTTTTTACCTTTATTGGTATTCTATATCTTTAAACATGCTGAATTATTAATTTCAAGCTATATTTATTTATTAATTTTTGACATTTATTTGACAAATAAAAAGAAAAACAATCAATTTGCTATAGTTACACTATAACAACATAATTTTATGGTTCTTTTTATTTGAGTGTACCGATTTATTTATGTGAAAATGTGTCAAAATCAACGTTTTAGTTCAATTTCTTCGGCAAGTATTGAAGTTTATGCTATGAATTCATGAAATAATCTTGACATATACCCCTCGTGCTAAAGAATTGAATCGATTAAATTTGATGTCTAGTTTATGTACAAAATTTTGCTTTTAAAAAAGTGTTATCGTACATAATAATTTAAGATAAAACCCCTCGACCTGCGGTCTCGGGATTTTTCAAATTATTATGTACTCAAACACTTTTTAAGCCAATTTTTTTGCATAAGCTACACATGTCAAATTAATCGATTTAATTCTTAGCACTCGTGATATAACTATTGATAATTTATTTTCTTAATGTCCTGGACTATTGAATATTTAAAATCTACCGGGTGACTTTAGGAAATACAATGTCATAATTTTCAGTAGGTGATAGTTCGTTCCCTATGAAATTTAGAGTAAAAAAAAATATATGTTTAGAAACAAAAATTGCATCAAATAAGTAAATTTATTTATAACAGCTCGGTTAAACAAAATGGTTCATGGTTTTAATGATTGAAAGGACTCAAAATCAAACAAAAACATCGGTTTTAAGTTAGTAAATTTTTATTAGGTAGAGATTTACACTGTATTGAAAATAAACTATTAACAAAACTAACTGCAGACAGAAAATATACGAATTTTTTACAAAATCATTCGGAATACCTACCTAACTCGTGAGCTATTTCAGCGATGGCGTTCTTTTTTTTTTCTCGTGTATTTTATAATCTTATTATATATCCTATATAATAATATGTAACAAGGTTTGGTTATTAAATACGATTTTATTCTGACTTGCGCGTCGAAAAACTCGGCGGTCGCCATTTTTTACGGCTGTTATATTTTCTTGTTATCTTAATTTGCGGTCGTAGAAAAAGTATAGTATGTCACTTGTTATATCAACTCTTTAAAAACTCGTTGTTTATATATACACTCGTTTCACTGGTTACTAAAAAAAATCTGATGTGGCCAGCACATAACCTCCCGCCCAATACTACTCTTAAACGGTACAAAATAGTATTTAATGTTACAGAAACATACCTTCTTATTTGTTTATTATTTTTATATTTGAGAATTTTCATTTTCTTTTGTATATTTATTTAATTTTATGACATATTTCACTAAGAAAACAGCTTCACAATCACAATGACATGTGTCACATTTCGTAAAAAATTGAAAATTTTTAAATGTTTTCATGGTGTACTAGGAATGCAAAATTTGTAAAATCTAATTTCTTTATATTTTATTATCTATAAATCTAATGAAATTAATAAAATTAGTGTAAGCAAAACACATGTAAAATTAAATATTCTTCAACTTTCAAAATAACATAAATTGTTGAAAAAGGAAATTTAACCGCGTTTTTCACGAAAAACTGTTAAGGGTTTCAAGCCAACTGCTACTTCCGGTTGACCAATTTTATTCAAAATCTAATCAGCTCTTCATTTAAATATAAGAAGCAATAATTCTCAAAATTGTATTATTTGGTATTATAGTATTTGAGTTATGCGAGACGAAAAAATTGCCACAGACTACACACACACACATACATACATACATACATACATACATACATACATACATACATACATACATACATACATACATACATACATACATACATACAGACACCATCGCGAAAATAGTAAAATCATATTGTAGGGACCCTAAAACGTGCTTATTCATTGAAAACTCACTACACAATTTTTTGACCAAAAACAATACCTCCCTTACCTAGAGGTAGGCGGGAGGTAAAAATCGTTAATAAGGAGATGATTATAAAACTACTATTATTAAATGGCAGCCATGATCGATCGGACATTTGTATTCAAACTTCAAAAAGTTTAAAGAACATGTAGAAAAAGTGTAATGCATCTGAGTGGAGGTAGTGTTCGAGAACTCGCAGCCGGGCCCGGAAAGCAGGTTTCCTTCTCCGCGTCTTGATCACCGAATATTAATCAAACTTCTCTGGAGAGAGATGCGGACTGCAGCTAAGTTTCCCCAAGTTTTTTCTTAAATCTTATTGTTACGGCCATTCCGTCGAACTGAACTCACTGACGTTTCTTTATTTGTTTTCCACGGCTGGCCTGGATTAGCCGGAAGTGAATTTTTCATTGCGGGTATCTGGCGTAATCGTTGATTCACTATTTTAATTAAAAGTTAAACACGCAGAGATTTCGTGTCTTTTGAGTTTACCGTATTGTTTCCGCTGTAATCTGATTACTTCCCTCGTTTCTCAACTGTTTTTGTTTTGTTGTTTCCAAGGATTAAGCGATTATACAATTGTTATACTCTTGGGCTGAATATTTTTACTCTGTCTTAAAATTAAAATGTCTAATTTAATACCCAAAGTTCAGAGTACAGCTGCGTTTTAATTAGCAAATGGCAACAGTTTAAATAATCTGCGACCCGGGAAAACCCTACAACTTATTTTTAAGAAAATAATTGACCAGCAACTTAAAATACAGGTGAGACAATAAAATTGGTTTCCCTTCTTACAAAACTATCATTTGATGCTAAATAGGCTAAGATTCTAATGAGTAGAGAGCGGATTATATGCACGGAAAATCTGAATTATATGCGCATATATCTACAGGGATTTTTTGGGAAATATGAACTATATACGCACAAATATGACAATATATGCATCAAAATATGCAAAAAATCTTAAATTATTGGATAAAAAGTATAAATGAATGCATAATGCATTTTATTGCACAATGCAGTCTTAATCCTGATTCACATTTAACAAATATACTACTAATATACATATAAACTAAGTCTATATACATGATATTATAAGATTATGACATTTATATAAATACAATTTTCTAAAAAAAAAAAAAATGTATCTAACACAAGAAGAAAGCGCTTCTTCCACTCGCACGAATTACTTTATTTGACAAATATCTATTTCTCCATTTTTGTTTTAGTTTGCATTATTATTTACCAAATTAAAATTAATTTTTCTACAATCGTTGCACAATATCGACATTGTTATTCCATTTTTAGTTAGGAAATGTTCAAAATTGTCGCTCTAGGGCGACAAAGTGACATATTGTCGCACTAGTGCGACAAAAATAAAACAAAAATAAATTAGATAAAAGTAAATGATGCATTGGATTTTTCTGGTAATAACCTTGCTATAGCAAATACAGTTGGCATATACGTACATACACTTCAACTTAATCACCATAAACGTATTCACTCTGTAGACTTTATGTCAAATGTACTCCATATGTCAAATGTACTCCATGTGTCAAATTATGATTTCTTTGAAAAATTTTATTTTGTTCATAAACGTTGTCATGATTACGGTGACATGGGTAACTTCAATTTTACTGAATTGTTATAGGCGTGACCAAAAATCATTTTGAAAATTAATTTTTTTCTACAGCTTGACATTGTTCAACGATTGTAGAAAAAATATTGTGTGTATCTCGTCGGATAGAGCTTGTTCGGTGCACTTGTCGAGTTGTTGATCTCGGCTTCGCCTCGATCAACAATTTCTCGCCGCGTGCAACAAACAATGCTCTATCCGCACTTGATACACAAATAACTATTGTTTCTATGGATTTCTTTGGGGCTGCGTGTGTTTGATATTTTCAGTTCCGTGTAAGAATGAATTTACTTTCTCGCATTAAAATGCATGAAAAAATACTGAAATTCTAATATCTAAAATCGTGAAATGTATTATATAAGAGTTATTTACTTTACAAGTGGACGAAGAGAATAATTTTAGCACAAGAAGTCGAAGGGTAAGTGTGATAATTTTATCGAGAGGGTAATTTCACTTTTCCCACGTGTGAAGTATAACGTTTTATCCAACATCTCATAATAAATGTAAAATATATTAAAGAAGTATTATTTGACAGTGACATATGCTTTAAATTTTCTAAATTAAAATGTCAATCGAAGTGGTTACTAAGGTGTTGTGTGTTATCATTATTGTTATAAATAAAAAAATACTCACTAGTGACTTTTCTCAAAATTATACCCACTAGTGGGTAATCTGTTACTTTCTTTGTTTAAAATCGCCATAGTTATAGAGCATTTATTTATTTGGCAAAAATGTGTAAACGTTACTGCTACGACTCTTTTGTAATAGTTACTATTAGACTAATTTTATCGTCTGACGCCGCCTTAATTACAGTAAGCTAACTTCAGTCCGTGCTTAATAAGTCAGTTGCTAACTTCACGCCGTGACTACAATGGCCAAAGCCACAGCTTGTCAAGGTATGATTTTAATAACGGAAGCCGAAAAATATTGTCAGATTTTTTTATAAATTCGACTTGTCAAAAATTCATTGTTGACTGACAGCAATAATTTTGTTTCTTTCTAGGGAAACGATAAAAGATTCATAATTAAAAGTGTAATATTTCAAAACCTACAACTTACCATTTTGAGGTTATATGTCAGTTTTGTAAGCATTCACTTTTTTATTAGGAAAATCTTCTTAGAGCTGGTATTTCCAACCTTAGATAAACTATAGAATCAATTATCAATGAATTAATCAAAAAATATCGCATCAAAAGATGACAGCTAGAATAATAATCATCATTTAAGCTATGATTTTGATGCGATATTTTTTGTTTATTCTATTGATAAATTTATTCTCTAGGTAACTGAGTTTGGAAATACCGGCCCTTAACTATGTATTTGCAGTATGTTTATAGTCTTATAAAAACCACCAAATTAAAAAATGGCATTTTATTGACGGGAGTAAAAAAATGCATGTGGTTATAATCACAAATACTCGAATATTAATTAATTTATTTTTAATATAAAACTATTAATTTTGATGGCAATTTCAACCACAAAATAATAGCAAAAATGTACGTTTTAAATTAATGTGATAATCAAAAACGTGTCAGTGAAATCCTGCTAAACTAATTATAAAAAATATCCACGTTGCAACGTAATTTATTTCTGCACACAAACATTCATTTTCCGCTACGAATTAAATTTAACACAAAATGATATTAATTCAAATTATTTTAGCTGTTCCCTCCGCAGTAGAATTACGCACGTTGTGTTAAACACACCCATATGTTTCTTTTCACTTGGTCTCATTTCAGAAAAAACCAAACGCTATTTATTCACGGTTGATTATCAAGTTGTTATGGTACTGCAACACAAGCGAGTAATTTACGTTCCATTTTCCATAATAGTTAGTAGAGCTTCATGAATACGATGCAAATTTATCGTTCGAACTAGATGAAAGTGACCTGCATATTGATTGCTCGAGTTTTGTTAATGTTAACGGGATGGGAAGGAGGTAAATTGTGCTGTAACTACGCCACTGAAAGGACTGTCATTGGCAGGCGTATTGCATTAGATGCAATTATAAGATATATCCAATAGGTCGACAAACCAATACTGTGGTGATTGTATTTTGAAGGAACGGTACGCACAAAATGAAACTAATGACGTGTTTATATATTTACTAAAATAATACTAACTGTTTAATTTAGTTCAGGGTACTGGGTTTGAAAAATCTTAATACAAATTAATCAAAGAGTTACTCTTCAGTTTAACTCAAAGTATTTTTGCAAACCTCCTGAACTATCAAAATGTACGAGTGTGTTGTTATGTTTACTTGTTACTCACTTGTAATAGTATATTACGTACCATGAACTGTAAGTAATAGTTTTTAGGGCCAAGAATGTAGTTTGGGATGCCGAGACCCGTAGGATCGAGATTTCCTAAACATTCGAGACCTAAAAAATCACTTACAGTTCGAGGTTAGTAAGTTATTTTTTGCAATACAGCTGCCAGATTGAGGTTAAAAATAAAATTTGAATGATATATATTTACTTACCGTCCACCACGAACGGTAAGTTTCACTTACCATCCACCGTGGACGGTAAGTAAATGATGTAACCATGAAAACCTATTGTGCAATAAAATTTCCACTTACTGTGTTTAAATTTTGTTATTAATGGGTAACGTACAGTACAAGTATTGCAAAAACACCATTTATCCAAGCCTTCTATTGCCTTTGAAAATGAATCTTTACAATTTACTAATTGACAGCTGCACTGTAAAAATTTTACAAGTTAGTAAACAAGGTAAACAATGCACGTTGCCACAGTAATGCTTACAAGGCTTATGCGAAATCATTTAAAATAATTTTTGACAGAAAAATTGTGTGTAACTGACTAGGCATTCCACAACTAAAAATTGTTATGGAATCTCTAACATTCCATACGCTGCGTATGGAATATTTTCGACGAATCAGAGCCGAGATATATGAAGTATCTTGATTCAGTTACTCTGGTTACGCCTGTTTGTTTAATTTGATTTATTTGTGTTTGACGTTTTCAACAGTTTTATATTTGTATTTTTTGTATAATTTCCAAAATCTTACAACGTGTAACGGAATGACATATCCCACACTCGCAAACCGTAGCTCTCTCCTTCGGCTCGAACTACAAACTTTTTGCTTGCGTGGAATATGTGGCATTTTATTATTTGTTGTAGAATATACTATATCGTGTCCGTAAGAATATACATTAATTTACCCCATATTATTATTACTTTTGGGATCTGCAATTACAGAACTTATGGTCTCATGGAAGTTTTTCATTAATTTATCACAGAATTTTGGTTCCTCCAAGTCTCTGGTAGAATTTCACCCTGATGGCACGAATTAAGAGTGGATGAAACGCCTCGTGACCTATATATGGAAGAAAAGCAATGGCGAGTGCATTTAGGCCCATTAGAGCCGCGTCTACACGACACAAAGAGGCGCACAGAACCCGGAATTACCACATCTGTACCATATAATTCCGGCCTGTAAGCTCTCAATCATTCCAAATAAATTCGTGATCTTTTCTATTAACCTCCTTCGACGTCCAGATCTCGCTCATTATTTATTTATCTCAGCTAGAGTACAGCAACAGTTCTCTCTGTCTTTGTTCTCTACTATCGTGTACGGAATGCTGTACATGGTGTGTGTGTGTGTGACGACATACGACACCCTCTCCGGAGACATGTTCCGCGCGCCCTCGCCCCCGCGGTGGCGAAATGCGGAACTAACACGGCGCTGTCTCCCGAGACGTACTAATGTTCATGCAGAACTCTGCGTCTTGCGACTTCAGGTATTATTCATACATTAAAAATTAATACCTCAAACTAACTAGTTTAATTCTTGAGCATATATATATACAGGGTGTAACATTAATAAGTACATTAAATTTAATCAGTTATAGAACTCGTCGAGAGGAACAATATTTCTTAATAACTTTTTTTTCTATACCATCTAGTTTTCGAGTTAAAATTCTTTAAAAATTTGGTAGAATTTGGATGTCTCGCCAATGGAGAACATATGACTGCATAGATGGCGTTAGTGTAGACACTGCACTACTACGATTTACATCTGTTTTTGCGTCGTGAAAGCTAACCTAAATTTTGTATTTTTACAATAAAATTGTGTTCAAACGATATTGAAGCTAAAGAACAAATTCCAATGAGAATACCACTAGAAATTACGCAAATAGGAACATCCTTTATACTAAAAGGCTTAATTCCGGATCTATAGATTCATCTGCTTATGAACCATTTGTACACAGACCTAGAGCCTACACGGTTTGACGGATTCGAGTGAAACCTACAAAAGCACTTAAAGATCCTTTGGGAACACGTGCTTTTTATGAATTTACATTTTTATTACACATGATGTGCGAGATATTAAATAAATAAGGCGGGCATTTTTAAATCTAGTATGGGTGTGTAGCTTTTGTTGAATCAAACCCGTAGTTACCGCTGTGAAATTTTTGTTGATTTCAATTGAATTGACAGTTCACTTGAACAACTTGTCATTTTTGACAGTTCAGTTTGAAATTTTTATTATACATTACTTTAATTGTAGACAAGGTAGATAAGTTTGGTAAATTTATTTGTGTTTAGAATAATTGAGCGAACATGTTTAGTATTTTGTAAATTTTTTAAATGTGATTTTTTTTTATATACGTAAAAAAAAAACAGATACCCTTGTTCGACAACTTCGTTGCTTTTAAGCATTTTAGGCGGTAAAATTTAAATAATTTAATTACTTATCTAATATAAAATGGTTAAAAATTATTTGCAAGATAGTTTTAAATATTTATTATCAATTTCAGAATTTTCTTTTAAATCTAAAATTAAAAAAAAAGTAATTTTGAACGATCGTCAATTGTTTTTTTTTTTTAAATGTTATTTAATTACTATCGTGTTCGGTATCAAATTAAAAGCTTCACGGAGTAGATTTCAACTCAAGTGTCAGAAAGTTATTTTGGACAATCGTCAATTGTTTTTCATAAATACTATTTAACTCCTACCCTGTTTAGTATCAAATAAAAGGTTTTACAGAGGAGATTTAATCTCAAGTGTCAAAAAGTTTTTTTTTAACGATTGTCAATTGTTTTTTATAAATGTTATTTAAATCCTACCTTGTTTGATATCAAATTAAAGGTCTCGCGGAGGAAATTTAATCTAAAGTATCAAAAATTATTTTGGACGAGTGTCAATTGTTTTTTTATAAATATTAATTAAATCCTACCGCGTTTGATATCAAATTAAAAGTTTCACGGAGTAGATTTCAACTAAAGTGTCAGAAAGTTATTTGGACGATCGTCTATTGATTTTCATAAATACTATATAAAACCTACCCTGTTTGGTATCAAATTAAAGGTCTCATGGAGGAGATTTACATTCTAAGGTCAAAAAGTACTAACATGGAAGCGAGGAACGAAATGACGAGCTTGCTTCGCCAATGTACTGACATGGAAGCGAGGAACGAAGAAACTAACTCAAGTTATGTGTCGCGGAACCTAGGGGTTAGACATGCGAAGCATGTCGAACCGCTAGTTAATAACTGTTTATTTATTACAGCAACAATAATTACTATTAATTTATTACCAACTAAATCAAGATATCAGTTCGTAAAAATTGAAGTTATTCCGATATCAAACATTAAACATTAAAGTTTAAGAGAGATAGATGAATCGAGAAACAGAATATGCAGTACTTCTTCTTTAAATTTCCTTTTAAAAATTGGTTGTACAATTGCATATTGCTACTTTATCGCATTGCCATCTAACTGTTTGTTTTGTAGTAAGCGAATTAGCTGTCAAATATCATTTTAAAATTACTTGAAAAGAAAAACTTCATCGTGTAATCCACGCTTTAGAACGTGAATTTTGCACTTTTAATGTACTTTAATTAATGTATAATTTTCATATGTATGTTGTGGTGTTATTCTTCGAGTACTTACTTTAGACTTTGGCTAACTCTCGACACAGTCCAAACCATTCTGTTCAATATTTGCTGTGATCAGATCGTATTTTACTCCGATCTTGAATTGACTTTATGATCTCGAATAGGCTAAACAACATGTGTACCAGTGCAAACATTCGTAAGATGATGATTTGGAAAACGCCCCAAATAAATTTGACAGGATGGAGCAGCGTTACCTTGAACAGAATGTTTGTGAACTGGCTGTTCGGAAAATTAGGCACTTTTGCATATTAATTACTTTTATAATAATAATGTATTAGTTGATTCATTTGATATAGCCAAAATTTATTTGAAAAGTTGACAAGTGACATTTGTAAGGATCAATAATTTCATTACTATTGCCATGGATACTGCTACTGGTCCAAATTATGAATATACCTGAACGACTCATCAATTTGTGGGGTGGTAAAAATGCTAAAACTGGTTAAATTTAATGTACTTATTTATGCTACCCCTTGTATATACCATCAGATTATAATACTTCCAAAAGTTTTAGTAGAGTTACAGACTGTCAGTAATTATTTTTTAATAATAGTTTACTTGGAAAAAGTAATTAGGTCGCTGCGCAAATGAATAAAAAAATCTGTTAATAAGACGAAGGTGAACACAGGTGAAAAGTCACAAAGGAACAATAAAGGTATTTCATTATGTCTTGTGAACCTTGAAAGCCTAATAAAACCGACGTAAGTCTTTGATTAAATCCCGCCTAATTTAATCACGTGGCCCATGGATCTACCACCAGTAATAAACTCACGTTGTCATAGCAACCATATAGCTTCCTCACATTTAATATTGTGTCGGAATTTTTCCTCGGTAATCAATATTGAGAATTAGAAGTTGTGAACCGCGACGAGGTGATTATGTCTGCAGGGGATGGTGCCCGAGCTACATTAACAACTGCACTTGACGTCACTAGAAGTAGTCGGCTTTTGTTTTTCCGGGGAAGTGGCGCGCATGCTCTTAACGATCTTGTTCACTTGTTCCCTGTTGTTAAGACGACAAAATGAACAAGTGAGGATCGGGAAGTAATTGAAATAAAACCACGTTTTTAAATAAGGGAAGAATTATAATCACCATTAAGGCTTAGGCTCCACTGACTTTATAACTAAGTTATTAAGTTGCAGATCCGACACGACAAATATTAGATAAATAATAGACTATTAGCTTGTCCAGGTGTGAAATAAGATGTTATTTAGCACTATGAAAAACAAAACGTTAAATAACTTTTATCCAACACCTCTCAATAAAAGCCCTATAACTATGGCGATTTTAAACAAGCAAAGTAACAGATTACCCACTAGTGGGTATAATTTTGAGGAAAATCACTAGTGAGTATTTTTTAAATTTATAACAATAATAATAACACACAACACCTTGGAAACTACTTAGATTGACATTTTAATTTAAAAATTTAAAGCATATGTCACTGTCAAATAATATTTCTTTAATACATTTTTCATTTATTAAGAGGTGTTGGATAAAACGTTATACTTCACACGTGGACAAAATGGAATTACCCACTTGTAAAGTAAATAACTATTTTTCTCACAATCTGGGAAACAACATTTGACACGCTTTATTGACAACTAGTAACTTTCAATTCGAGTATTCGTGCGAAAAAAAAAACAGATTTTCCTGGGCGTTTTAAGTTAAATCATCTGAATAATAACAAAATTTTGTTTATAAAATATTAGCTACACCAATTTATAGGAATCATGCTAAAAATTGGGTAGTGAGTTTTCAGTGGATGAGCACGTTTTAGGGTCCATAGTATACGATTTTAATAGATTCACGATGATGTCTGTGTCTGTTAATCTGTCAGTCTGTTAGTTTGTGTGGATCTCTGAAGTTACGCTTTCTCAAAAACTTGTAAACTGAAAATTTTGAAATTATGTACATATCAATTGTGTACACTTTTTTTAAGAACTGATTAGTTTTTGGTGATAATCCATTAACCGGAAGTGGTAGTTTACTTGAAGCCCTATCAAGTTATTTTAAAATATCTCAGTAAATTATGGTTTAATGAAAATTTTATTATTAGAACAATATTTCAATATTATTACCTACAATTATAGTTTGAAAGATTTTCCTCGTACTGTCACCATTTAGGAATTACAACACGTTAAAGAAAAATGATATTTCGATATTATCGTTTAAATTTGCTAACCTGTTTTTTGAAATAACAAAACAACGGTTGGAAAATGTCATTTTTGACATGTGTCATAATTTTTTGAAGGGATGAGCGTTTCTTGATTGTGGTGGGAGGTATTGTGCCCACAACAGATTTTTTTTAATTGTTATCATCAAAACCTGATGATTGCTGAGACTTGACTTTTATGAATTTGCAAATTTACGAATATTTTGATTAAATTTCAATTCCATTAAAAATTGTTTGTTACAAAAAAAAATTGTCATCCAGGTATTCGTGCAGCTGGTAAGCTCTCCGGTGCTTCAAATAAACGCTCACTAGCTATATAAATAACTATTTAATAACGGGAGTAGAAAGTTGAAGTTTAATATTTTTTTAGCTGAGTTCTCGTAGGATGAAGAATTGAAATTCTAAACGTAAACATTCTATATAAATTCAAAGTATTGTTCACCGTTTAAAGTAAGAGTAAAGCTATTGTCTTCTCCAACATAACATAAACGTTATTAACAATAAAACGAAACACGTAAATAAATAAATAAAATAAAAACAGCGGGAAACATGAGATGGAAAGTCGCGAGTCATGAGCATGTAGGACGTCCACATACACATCACTATAAAACTTCAGCGATAAACTATACAGCAAGCAAGAAGCAAACAAACAGCGAGCACACACGAGCCGCGGCAGACGAGACATCTACGACACACAGAACAAACATACGTTACATACAACAAGATGTAGCAGCTTCAAATTTAATAATCCGAGTCCATATTTACCTCAAAAATATTTACACACAACCCCCCGGATCACCCGGAAAGATATTTCCACCATTCCGCTCTCGAACAACAAACACACACCACGGATACACTTATAGATCAACTCACGCTCATTGCCAAAATAAAATAAGTATATTACACGATAAAGCAAAGAGAAAAATCTTCTTCGTGGAAAGCATAGATCTGCAACTGTAGATAAATTGTCTCTGTAGCTCTCTTTGTTAATTTGCTATATTTTATTTGGTCCTGGAGGCTTTGCACTTGAACTGCGGTAAGAACACTGAAATATAATAATTCTGGAACGTGCACTCTCTATGTTCGCTGTGTAAAAAAAAGCGTGCCTAAAGAGATAGGTTACCCACGGGAGATGCTATCGCTGTCTTACACTTGCACATTTCAACAAATGTCACGCGGAATACATTCTGTTACAAAAGTGAATATCTTTATGTTCGATTCGAACGCTAACTAGTGGTAGAAAGTTGAACTAAACGTAAGATACATAAATTTCATTGGCTGGTACCACGAGCTCTGTTTTTGGGTGTTTTAAGAGCAGTGTTTTAAGCTCGGATTTAGCTCTGTACAATGTTATAAAATTGTTTTATAACAAAATGCTTCAAATAGAAGTTACAGAGAAATGTATTATCTACCACTTTTATTTGAAGTATTATTTTTCTACGACCAATGATAAATCTGCTCATTGTATGTTTGTTGTTGCTAGGGATATGAGGTACATTGCAAGCATCGTACGAAATGAATTTGTTTTGTGAGTATTTCAATACAGATCAGTTCATTTAAGTACAGGTGCCATTGCTAGGATACTTATTTAAAATTGTCAAATATTGGAATGGTGAAAGCGGAACAAAGTTATTATTAAAATTAAATTAATTTTGAAATAATATCGTGGTCGTAGAAAAAGTATAGTGTACAACTCACATGGAATGTCAATTTCATACTCTTATGATTTGTAGCATGAGCCGACTTTCATACTCGTAGGAAATGAGTACCATTCCATGCTCGTTGTACAATATACTATTATAAAATAATTTTAGAACATTGTACAGCGCTAAAACCGATCTTAAAACACTAGTCTTAAAACACTCAAAAACAGAGCTCGTGATACCAGCCATTGTATTTAGAAATTAATAGTTTTTTTTTTTTAATTAATAACAACAGTAGTGATTTTAGGAGTATTCCAATGGAAGTATTACATTTGTTTAAACCGTATTATTTAAATAAGATGTAAAAATGAAAGGCACATTGTATTTCTAGATTATAGGTTAAGATTGAATTTTCTCCAAATAAAAACTTTAAAAACAGAAATATTTGCAGTGTGTATGGTAACAGTTCTGCTGCCAATAAAATAAAACTACCAATATTAAAGTACGCATTCGCCATCATAAGTTATCATACAAAATGCATTTGACATGTACGTTTCATGAATTGTGGTCAGCGCCATCTCTTGATAATTTTAAAACCCAATACAGATACTTCTTGAGCAGACTGTACGACAGCATCTCCCGTGAGTCGCTTTCTCTGTCGGCACGCGCTGGCGTTGCCAGAGCGCGTTCCAGTACTACTATATGTCAGTGGTTATGAATGCTAAATGCAGCAGGGATGACATACCTATAGACAACTTTATTTATTTGTGTCAACCTGACCGCTGCTGAAATTATAACCAAACGTAATTATGTTTAACCGCAACATGTAATTATATTTTTTTCGCCGTTGTGTTATAAATTCAATTAAATGGAAATACCATATGAGTATTTTTAAAAATAAATGTTCGTTAATTAATTATAATATAATAAAAATTCAAGCAAATTTCACGATGAATATTATCATCAAAAGTTAATTAAGTATTTTAACTATAACTCTGTACTTCTTCCCAAATATGCAAATATGCAATACATACAATTAGTAATTAGCATTAATTAACTCGAATCAATGTAATTCGTCCAGAAAATTGATTTTTTCTTCAAACGTCATAAAAGTACGTTGTTATGTATTTGTATTCAACAAGCAGAAGTTCAATATTGTAGCCGCCGGCGTAAAAGTGTATCCTTGGCAACACATTTACGCCGGCGGCGGACAAAGTAAAATATTATGAAAAATAGTTAGGTTGTAATTCAATAATTTGACAGTTAAAAATGAAACAAATAAACAAAAATAACAAAACAGCATATTCTACGGCAACTTGAAATGCTAGATAAGACAGAATATTTTTTGAAGTTTTGAGCATTTTATAATATTTATAATTGTATTTTCTATGTTTGAAGAAAAAATAGCATGTGTTATTTGGAGTAAATGTGTCTTTGGGTGCTTCGCATGTAATTGTTCGACTCGCTTCGCTCGTCGTTCAAACTTACATGCTCAGCACCCAAAGTATCACATTTACTCCTAATGACACAATATACTATTATTTTAAGATATGCAAAAATTAAAATATATGCACTTTGCATATAATCCACTCTCTACAAATAATAATTTAAAACGTACTTGAAGCTTGAATGTTATTAAAAAACGATAATAGTATAAAGTGTGACGATAA
Source organism: Poecilus cupreus (assembly GCA_963942605.1). NCBI lineage: Eukaryota > Metazoa > Arthropoda > Insecta > Coleoptera > Carabidae > Poecilus > Poecilus cupreus. The sequence continues at coordinate 13,283,992 of OZ012727.1, forward strand.
AATCTGTGCGCAAACTAGCCTAATTGATAAAACGAGCTGATAATACACAAAGCATATTGAAACAAAAAATTTACTTATGATTAAATGTCACAAATACAGTGAAACAGCAAACATCGCTGCGCAGCGTGCTATGGTCTGCTCTGCTCTGAAAAATCAATGAAAATTAATTTCGTGCGATTACACAAAACATAAAACTGTGTATAAAACAAAAGGCGTCGCGGTCATGGGCGTCGCGGGCGGGTGCAAGGGCGTGGGCCACGCTCCCAGCCCTTGACAACGTTTAACGATTATGTTTCATAAAGCGAGTAATTACACCCGCTCTCATTATTTTAGTTTTTGTGGAGCATGTTTCAAGTATTATCCGTCAATCAGTGGCGGCGCCAGTGGGGCAGGGGGTGATAATTTGACGTTAATTTACCCGGTGGTCGTTCGTGACCGATCTAATTTGATAGAATTTCCCTGAGTCTATTTATAAAACTTTTGGTTTAAAGAACCATTTACTCGTTTACTGTGTTTAGCGGCTGATTTACTACCCCCGCTTTAATCATTTACGTTGGTAGACCTGCAGAATTTACAGCGTTGCGAGCTTTTAAACAATTAATAATTCGCCGGGCCTCCATTCAAGTGTGCTGTTGTTTTGTTTCCAAAACAAATGTTTGATTCTGCTGCAAGAAATGAACAACATTTAAAATAATCTGGTGTGGGCACCACACTACTTTCTTATACTAATAAAACCAACTGAACACGCATGACTTGTTCCTTGCGTATGACTTTATTTTGACAATTATTTGATATATAATAATAATAATAATAATATGATAAACCTGTTTAACTTTTTGTTCCCATTGTAACTATGTATTTATTTTAAAATATAAATTAATTAATATCTAGTCTTCAAAATTTTCTAAATAATAATACAAATATTACTTTTATAATATTTCACATATTTTTTACACTTCACAATTATTTGACACGTTTGACACATAGATATTAAAAATGTATTTTTTGTAAATAACATTCATATTGGTAACACTTATATATTTTCCTCACTATTTCGGAAGAAGAACGATGAGGTTTCCTGGTATGTCGTGAAGAAATATTATACTAAACATTTATCTTTTCTCGAATTTAGCAATAAATATTACAATGAGTGACATATTTCATATAGTAAAAGTAAACCATGCTCATGTTAAATTTGTCAGGAAGAAAGTTTTTTATTCTTCAAACTGAATTGCCAACTTAAAATTATGAAGAAATTTAAATTTCCTTGGAATTTTTAATTAATAATTAATTTATTACTTGCGTTTAATGAGCTAAAATAAATTCGGAAGCTTAAATTTCTTTAAAAAGTGACATTTCTAATTCTTAACCTAGGGTAATAATCATTATTGGCCTTTACTAAGGAAACTAATCAATTATTGACCGTTACCAAGGAAGTAGTAAAGAGTATTATACAACTAGGGAGAGATATGTATGATTTTGTTCTCAGGAGAAAAATTGAAACACGAGCCTTAGGCGAGGGCTCGAACTACAATACGACGAGAGAAAAACACATTTCTCTCGCATAGTATATATACTAGATTTTATTAGAATTGTGATATAAATTATGATAGTTACCTTTGATTTGTTTTATTTTGTTAATTTTTCAGAACAAATGTTATTATTTGACGAGAGAAATGAACTCCCTCTAAAATTAAATTGTCTGTTTTTATCCAGACATTAGTATTATAGAAACTGAGTTTCTCTTTCGGTCGTTAAAAAAAACCATTTCACAACTTATAACGAACTCAGTAATGGCATGTTGTTAGGCTAGTAATGAAAAAATAGTTATTTACTGTACAAGTGGGCAAAGTAAGTAATTACCCACGAGAGAAATTTTAGCACACGAAGCCGAAGGATAATTCTATCGAGTGGGTAATTCCACTTTGCCTACGTGTGAAGTATAACGTTTTATCTAACGCCCCTTAATAAATGCAAAATTTATTATAGAAATTTTATTTGACAGTGACATATGCTTTAAATTTTTAAATTAAAATGTCAATCGAAGTAGTTACCAAGGTGTTGTGTGTTATTATTATTGTTTAAATAAAAGAAATACTCACTAGTGGATTTCTCAAAATTATACCCACTAGTGGGTAATCTATTACTTTGCTTGTTTAAAATTGCCATAGTTATAGAGCATTTATTGAGAGGTGTTGGATAAACATATGTTTGAGGTCTCAATTCATAAACGAAAAAAGATAGAGCTGATTAGATTTTGGTAAACACCTTGGATACCAGAAAAATAAATTCAATTTTAATTCCTCCTGTAAGGATCCCATGATTTTATTTAATAAAATTACTCTTCAGCCTTCTAAATATTTAATCGAGCGTCAGCAGTAAAATCTTCCATAAATACAAGTATATACACTTCAAATTGATCCACCTGTAAACTATAATATATAAGTTCTGTGCTGTGTTGACAAACCTCTTACGGGGGGAAGGGCACGGGGTAGATGAAACGATTCCTCATTAACCGGGCCGGGGTTTACGAGCACCGCTAATAAACCCCCCTGCAACCCTCCCTGTCACCCTCTCCCATCGACAAACGCAAACTACTTTATAGTAATGTAAATACGATACATCGAGGAGGATGTTTACTTTTTAAACACACATTACCGCACGTTATGAGGATTTCAAGTGAAGGAAAATAAAATAAACATAAATAAATCATCACGCCATTCACTCATTTTAATATATTCTTGCACGTGTAGTGCCGGCAAAGTTAGGCTGAGAAAAATTAATAAAGTTCCTCATTTCAAGTGGAGACGATTTAAAAGCTGTAGATCTCGGCATATGGTACACAATTTACAAAACATTGAATGATTGTGAACTATGTTCTTCAGTGGGATTTGAACTCACCACCTTGAGTGTGTTAGGCTAGTGATTTAGCCACTACACTACCGAGATCGGTTTAATAATAATAATTAACCGATTTAATTGTTATTGTCAAAATTATTTGAAAACGTTGACAAATGACATTAATAATTGCTATTTATGTGTCAAGGCACTGAAGCTTTACTTATTATCAGGAAAATAAATCATGTGAGTGATATAAAGGAACTTCAGTGCTACGGTACATATTAAATTTCATTTAAAATGTATAAAATTAAAGAAAACTTTAAAAATATATTTTTTAGGTTAAGTTTACATATCTGTCAGTTGTCAGTTATGACAAAAATCAGTGTTGCCAACATCGGACATTGAAGTTATTGTAAATAACACTCAATATTAAGTGTTTTGTTCTCCATTTCTTTATCGGAATTAATTAGTTAATTCTTCTTGCACATATTGTTTCATTTTACGTATAAAAATACGTCATATATCTTTCAAAATTATCCTACTTGTACAATAATTATTTTACGGTTGCCAACACTGTGTTGCTCAAAATCCTAGTATAATGGATTATTTTAGTGCCGATTTCAGAGCTTTTAATGACGATTTTGGAGTTCTTTAGTGCCGATTTCAAATAATAGTATATTATTCAATGAACATGTAATGTATGGTATTACGCATGCTATTACGCATTCGTTCGTGATTCAAGTCTTTCGAATGAGTAATAGCCATTACATGCGAGTAGAAAAACATGTCGACGAATATTTGTTTTCAAATTATAAGATAAGTAGAATTTTTGCTCTGACAAATACAAAAAATTGTTTGATTATCAACTTAGACAAATTGTAGCAACCATCGCTAGGCTACGTACTGTTGTAACAAAACTTTGAAATGATTTGACATTTAGCAGAAAATCTTAAAACCAATTATTCAGCTACAGTTTAAGCTTAAAAAGAAAATTACATTATAAAAAAATGGGAAAAATTGTGTCTTTAGCTTTTTATGTGGAAAAAATACTTAAAGTTCATTTTGATTTTACTTATTTGTCAAGTAAGATTTGAATTTGACAAAACGTATGAATAGTATTATTTCATCGAATGCTCAATATTATTTCATTAGCAACAGTAACAAAGGTCATTAATTGATAAACAACGGTTGAATTATGGGTATATTATTTGATAGTCGTAGATAAGAGGTATTTATTACAATATGTTAGTTTTGATTGTGCAGTTACAAAGTTAATTATTTAACGTTGTATAATCCATTTGTAGAAAATTAACTTTAAAATACTGACTTCTTGTTCCGCTTTTGGTTGCAAAAATAGATCTCAAACTGCAGGACAGTTGTGGATAATAGTATATTGTACAACGAGCATGGAATGGTACTCATTTCCTACGAGTATGAAAGTTTGTAGCATGAGCCGAAGGACATTCCATGCGAGTTGTACACTATACTTTTTCTACGACCACGATATTATTTCCTAATTAATTTAATATTAATAAAATAATTGTGTCGCTTTAACCATTCCAATATTTGACAATTCTAAAAAGTATCCTAGCAATGGCATCTGCACTTAATGAGCTGACCTGTATTGAAATACTCACAAAACAAATTCATTTCGCACGGTGCTTGCAATGTACCTCATATTCCTAGCAACAACAATCATACAATGAGCAAATTTCTAAGTGGTCGTAGAAAAAAACAATTATTTTATTGCTACTGCTGTATTTAGAACAGAAAGCTATTAAGAAATATTGTTGTTATTAGTGGTTAAGTTCCATGTACTTATTTCTGTTGCACCCTACGCCCTTCAACTTTCGTTTACTCTGTGAAGGTAAAGTTTGTAGAATATCCCGCTGCCATCCCTGGCAGAAAGCATCCTGAATCCAGCCCCTGTTCCCGAAACGCGGTCCTTAGAGTATTGATCCTGGCGCTCTTGTACACATCCACTGACATACACGCGGACCAGCGAGCAGCGGCGGTAGCAGTGGTTACCAGGACTCGCTCACGCTCACGTACACGCACACGCCGAGCTGAATGCGACGCAAATTGCTGAGATGACACTGGAAGTTTATGGGAAATAGTTTGATACTTGCCGAAGACGTGGACCATTGTACGGACTGTAAGTTCCATTGAGGCTGAGCGAATCAACCCTTTACTACACCTGCGCATTTCAAGTATTTTAAACACTTAAAAACAATCATTGTACTCTGGACTAACTTGGCTTGTCGAAATGTTACTGAAATTATAATAAATAAATAAATCATTCCTGTGCCTTGCATAGTTCATTGTCTGGTATAGTATAACTTGTACAAGGTTGCTAGAGTTACCGGAGCTTCCCGGCACTAAACATGCCCCTCTAAAAACGAGGCTCGACGTGGCAACAAGGCGGCCGGAGCCGGGCGACATTACTTGAATAGTTTAGCGCTACCGGGGTTTTTATCAAGTGTGCTGTGCCTTTGCGCGCAGAGTTACAAGTTACAAAGTAACCAGAGATAAATTATTGAACCCTACACTCTGTGTGCTACGTACGCATGTGTGTAGGAAATTAACTTTGTGCAAGAATTAGAAATGAGTGAGATATTACTCGCGAACTAGAGAAGGTACTGAGACGCGGTCAATGGCATTAAATTCCTTGTAGTTTAGTTAGTCAAACCAACTATTTCAAAGTAGATCATCCTGACGAAGTTCATTTATATTCGTTATCAAAGACAGTACGAACTACAGGGTAATTTACTGGCTACTGTTAGATCTGTCAAACGTTTCTTAATTATTTTAAGTAAAAATATAAACGGCCTCGATAGAGTGCGTTGATTCGGTATCACTCAATGTTACGTCCAAATTTACTATAGTACGTCAATATATCTGCCAAAATTATTCTAATTGTACAATAATAATAATAATATTTATTCAGTTGAAATGAAATACACAAGTATTATAAACTAAGTCAAAAGGAAAACATTGATCAAGTGATTACATATAATTAAAATTTAAATTCTACAAATTCTTTTACGCTGTAAAAAGCCTTATCTAACAAAAAAAATTGTATATATCTCTTCAACTCTATTAGGGGCAAATCATGAATTTCCAACAATAATTATTTAACGGTTGCCAACACTGGGTTGCTCAAAATCGTCGTATAATGGGTTACTTTAGGGACGATCTCTGAGCTTTTAATGGCGATTTTTAAGCACTTTAGTGCTGATTTCAAATAATAGTTATTTACTTTGCAAGTGAAATTACCCATTCGATAAAATTATCACACTCAGCCTTCGGCTTCGTGTGCTAAAATTTCTCTCGTGGGTAATTCCTTACTTTGCCCACGTGTGAAATATAACGTTTTATCCAACACCTCTTAATAAATGAAACATTTATTAAAGAAATATTATTTGACAGTGACATATACTTTAAATTTTTAAATAAAAATGTCAATCGAAATAGTTACCAAATTGTTTTGTGTTATTATTAATGTTATAAATAAAAATATACTCACTAGTGATTTTCCTCAAAATTATACCCACTTGTGGGTAATCTGTTACTTTCCTTGTTTAAAATCGGCTTAGTAGCATAGCATTTATTGAAAGGTATTAGATAAGAGTATACTGTACAACGAGCATGGAATGGTACTCATTTCCTACGAGTATGAAAGTTTGTATCATGAGCCGAAGGCTAATGCTGCAAATCATACGAGTATAAAATGGACATTCCATGCGAGTTGTATACTATACTTTTTCTACGACCACGATATTATTTCCTAATTAATTTAACTTTAATAATAAATTTGTCCCGCTTTCATCATTCCAACATTTGACAATTCAAAATAAGTATCCTAGCAATGGCACCTGTACTTAAATGAACTGATCTGTATTGAAATACTCACAAAACAAATTCATTTCGCACGATACTTGCAATGTACCTCATATCCCTAGCAACAACAAACATACAATGAACAGATTTCTAAGTGGTCGTAGAAAAAATATATTATATTATACCTTACAGTGATTTTTATATTGTAGTGCAACTCTCTTCTAGAAGATCTTCCATTCAATACTCTAACTCAGCTAGATAAGATTTAATTAAGTATTTAAAAAAACAAGTGACAATTGTTTATTATTAATTTACGAGTTTTCAATTTTACTATCCTTCTGGAGACTTTTAATTTGTTACAGTCGATAGAATTCAGTTAACTTAACGATTAATTTTTGACATTTGAGGTCAAGCCTTTTCCCCGAAATATTTAATTTGATACTAAACTCTATAGGGTTTAATAAATATGTCGTTCAACATTATTAATTACTATTTCTTACAACCAGAATCAGATACGAGAAATTTACAAATAACATGTAATATTCCGAATAGGTATAGTTAAATGAAATAATTACTCAGGACTGCAGATCTTTATTACAAAATTTCAAATAAACATCGTAGTAAATAAACATATAATGTACGATACTATAGTAAACAACAATATAAGTAATCTCGTCAAACAATAAACAAATTTGTATAAATGTAACAAAAATAACCAATTTGTAGATGTTACAATAATAAAAACACAGCTCATTCAACAAATAATGACGTTGAAAATTTTTCAACCACGAATTTATATTACCAGGTCATTTGCCCATATTAAAATCTGATATAATTTTAAAGATATAAACATAATTTTTCAGAATTTATTATATTTATATGTATAAGAAAGTCGCAATGAGGCCGCACCAATTCTTTCCTGCTGCCTTCATAAAAATTTTCATTGTCTATTAAATTTTTCCAATTACGTAATTTCTACGAAATCTGGCTAAACTTTGAACTAGTTATAAGTTCACGATGAATAAATGAGCCTTTATTTGCAAATAATGAGATGTTGGGAGTTTTTCTCTATACACGAAAGCATTATTTCCTTTAGAGACGAAATAATAAGATACTTTACAGACAGGCCTCGTTATCCTAAGTTGACTAGTTTGTATGATTACTTGTTTTTCATATAATTAAAAAAACACTCTTTATTCTTTTCCGTAATATAAAGGGTAGTTAACTCCATGGTAAAACATCAGAGAAATTTGAATCCATTTTACCTCTCGTCACATCCTGTAAGGGAGGTATAGAAATCATGCTAAAAATTGTGTAGTGAGTTTTCAGTGGATGAGCATGTTTTAGGCTCCCTAGAATACGATTTTAATAGTTTCGCGATAATGTCTGTAATAACTTTTATACCTTATTGCAATATTTGACACATGAATGAAAAATAAATAAATAAAGAACTGATCACTATGGAAACATTGCTTTCCGATCCCTTATAGTCAATTTTCTGAGCTAACTCGGAAAAGAAGGAATTTTCCGAGCTAGCTCGGTAAAGAAGGAATTTCCGGTCTAAAAAGCGATCAGAAACAGCTTATTTACTGGGCGATCGCGAAAAAATAATATTAACTCTCATTTTTCTGTAAAATTCATTTAAGAAATCAACCAAGGACTTGAAGGTGTACTCCCCAAAACACTCGAAAGCGTACGTGTGGAAACAATTTCGTTAATTTCAGGTTAGAATTCTATTTCAATCTGTCATATTTATCACATGTTATTAGTAGAGCTGTCAACTGCTGCTCGGGAGATCAGAATTGTGTATTTAATTGTTATTACATTATTCTTACCAAATTAAAAAAAATCGAACTGATTTCCAAAAATTATGCGTGCTGTATTTGAACCAATCAAAACTGAGAATTTTTGACGTATCTATCAATCAAATTTTGATTATACTGGAAATTTGATTGGTAGAGACTACAAAAATTCTCACTTCCGATTGGTTAAAAAATGTAAAATCCGATTTTCGTTTAAATCTGCTAACCTGTGTTTTTTTGAAAAAATAAAACAGGTTAAAAATTTCATTTTTTGACATGTGTCATAATGTTTTGAAGGGATGAGCTTTTCTTGATAATGGTGGTCCGTGTTCCTACATTGTTCGATAAGAAATCTAAGGCGGGAGGTATTGTGCTGTCCACAACAGATTTTTAAATCAGTATTTTCTCTATGAAGAATTCAAATTTGTAAACAGAATCAAATTATCTCTTCTGGTTTTGGAGATACAACCCATCAAAGTTTCTGCCCTATATGAGGTAACCTGAAACGTTTTAGTAAATCAATTTAAGCATTATTCTTTACACAAATTGATGGAAGCTCCGGCAGGAAAGTGTGTCAGTAGGTCGAAAGTTCCTAAAGATATTGTGCGGTAAAATTCGACGACAGTAATTTAAAAATATGCAGAATGTGTGAGGCGGATATGACGTCACCACGCACACTCCACGCATATATCTTAATTTAAAACGCGACAAAGTGGGATCGGGCGATAACTTTTAGCTAAGATTTATATACGCGTCAAATAAGCCTTCCTTCTGCTTGGTGGCTGCAGCAGGACCGACGGTAGCGCCGCGGCGGCGCGCGGCGGCGCGCGGCGACGCGCGGAGTCGGAGATGCGTGACATGAAACACGAGAGATGGATGTATATTAGATTGACGAAAAAACGTTTTGTTAGGTATAAAATTCATGGCTTAGATACGCTCAACGCACAAGGTAGATCGCTCAGAAATAGGAGACCCAAAGAAGCTTACGCCAAGAATTCATGGATTTTATATTTATTTATTCGAGTTAGCCTGTATACCACGATCAATTTTAATGTATATTTTAAAGTCAATTTATTACATTTCATGTATATTTTCTACATGCTTGTAATTGAAAAATTACTGTATACAACATTGGTATGGTATATTCTACAATCTACAACAAGAAATAGAATGGCATATATTTCACGCGAACAAAAAGTTTGTAGTACGAGCCGAAGGCGAGGGCTACGGTTTGCGAGTGTGAGATATGCCATTCCGTTACATGTTGTAGACTATGCTTTCTATAAAAAGGTTTTGGAAATTATACAAAAAATACAAATATAAAAAACGCCAAACTCAAAAAAATTAATTAAAACAAACAGACGTAACCATAGTAACTGAATCAAGATACAGTACAGCTTTTTTGTTGTGCGGTTCACGTCACTATCTTCTTTCTCCCTTTCTCCCACTATTGCTGATTTGCAATAGTGGGAGAAAGTGAGAAAGAAGATAATGACGTGAACCTCACTACAAGAAAGCTGTACTGTACTTCATATATCGCGGCTTTGATTCGTCGAAAATATTCCATACGCAGCGTATGGAATGTTAGTGATTCCATAACAATTTTTAGTTGCAGAATGCGCAGTTTCCAAAACAGTGTTATAGAAAAATATTTATTAATATTTTAAACGTTCGTTGGTGTTATAGCAGGGAATTGTATTTTTTAATTTGAATGTGTCAAAGTCAAACATGAATGAAAATAGTATATTGTGCAACAAGTGCAGAAAGTTATCTATTTCACGCGAGTTGTGAGAAGTTTATCACACGGTGTAGTCGAGTGCTGAAATCACAGTTTTCTACGATCACAGTTTTGTAAAGGTTTAATAATAATAATTCTTACTCTTCAACAACAAGAAATGACATTTCAAACTCAAACTATTTGACGTTTATGATTACAGCATGAATGCGGCGCAAGCGCAAATGTGCGCAGTGTTACCAACTATAAATCTATAGATTGTAATATAAAAACTAAATACATATTTTATTTAAAAATTGATATTTTATTTTCTTTGTTATCTCAATATTGACAACAAAGATTTATATTAAACTCTGAAATAATTATGAATAATATTATGATATATAAATCTAATTATATTTGACATATTAATGTCATACAGTATTATATTATTAGTAAGTTGGTCACACTTGCGTGTGGAATAATAATAACTCACGAATGAAAAAGATAGAGCAACAAAACTTAATAATTATTATAAGTTTAATGGCAATGTGCAGAACTGACTTGATTTTAGTACCAATTGCAAAACTGAAAATGAAAGATTACTTGACACAATAAAACAATAAATTAATATATTTCGAAAATGAAGATAGCTGCGTTAGTAATATTATTTAGAATATAAAATGTCATTAGTAATATTCTGGATTGAAATAATTGCGCACGCTATTCCACCCGACTCTGCAAAATATACTATTTTCAAGCTTTGTTTAGTATAGAGAAAGTGTAATTTTCAATAGTGATCGTAGAAAAACATCTTTTTGCTTTTGATATTCTGTATCTGTATATATCAATTGTATCCCCTTTGGAAGAGCTGATTAGTTTTAGGTATAATCCAATAACCGGAAGTGGTAGTTTACTTGAAGCCCTATCAAGTTATTTAAAAATATCTCAATAAATTATGGCTTAATGAAAATTTTGTTATTAGAATAATGTTTCAAATATTGTTATCTACAATTATTGTTTGAAACATTTTCCTTTTACTGTCACCATTTAAGAATTACAACACGTTAAAGAAAAATTATATTTTGATATTTTCTAATTGAAAAAACAAAACAACGGTTGAGAAATGTCATTTTTTCACTAGTGTCATAATTTGTTAAAGGGATGAGTGTTTCTTGATAGTGGTGTGTTCCTGCATTGTTCGATAAGAAATCTATAGCGGGAGGTATTGTGCTGCCCACAACAGATTTTTTTATTTATTCAACTAATAACTTATTCGGAAGTTTATTTATGGGTGAATAGAACAAGTTATGTACATTAAAATTGAGTAAAACATTGAAATAATTATACAACGCTTAATTACAAATAAAGACAAAAGAATTTACATTAAAATGTATACAAAAAAAAACATAACAGTTACTTGCTAAGTAGCGCACCGATGCAGAAAACTTTAAATGGCCTAAAATAAAGTACAGCTTTTATCGTGGATTGTGGCATATTGTTTGGGCACACGATGTGCAAATCCCAGCATAATGGCTAAACACTCAGCCTGCGCGTCCAGTTGATTGAATGCCATTATTTTCATATAGGGGTAGCATTTATTTTGGCCGTGATGTGTGGAAAATGTTCGCAGGTACCAGGTAGTCATTTTAAATGCGAATTGTAAAATACACGTGATTCGTCGTCTTTGTTTGGCTGCCTCGCTCTCTCCTTTGTTCGAGCAACACTTTTTGGACGTGACGTTTTGATAGATGTGTTTCTTTTGAATTTTGCAGCATGCAAAGAAACTTTTGATAAATCAACGATGGAAAACTTTCTCGGAAAAAATATTTATAAAAAATTATATCAGACATTTTCGAGTCGAGAAATGTGTATCATAACTTTTTGTTTGCTGCAACTTTTCATTGTGTTTTGTTTCGATGCTCGCTTTTTATTATACGATTCTCTTTTCATAAATTTCACTCTAACTTCGCTCTAGCACATAATTAATTGTTTTTATAAGCGAGTATTCATTTTTCATCTCAATCTTACCTCACACTTTTTCCCATACACTACAACTTTATCCAAAGTAAATAAGTATGTTTCTAATTGCACACATTCAATTCTTAAATTATTGTAAAGACAAATCATACGGAAATAGTTTATTAAGAGTTTTATCTATTATCGCACGTGTGCAATAACATGGGTTTTTTTTATATATAATTGTATTTACATACGTAAAGCGTCTTTACGTAAATGTATCGTAATAACTATTGGTATCGAGAAATTTATGGATAAAATGCAACTTTACAAATAGGTGTTGATAATAGTTATTTACTTTACAAGTGGGCAAAGTAAGGAATTACCCACGAGAGAAGGCTGAGTGTGATAATTTTATCGAGTGGGTAATTCCATTTTGCCCACGTGTGAAGTATAACATTTTATCCAACATCTCTTAATAATGGGCGCGTTCAGCCGAACCTAGCGGCTAGCTAGCTTTTGCTAGTGCTAGATTCTAGCAGATAAAAAGTAGTATGAACATGAACATCTTATGTCAGTCAAGTTTGGTGGAATTAACCTCAAATTCTGATCAAAGACAAATCGAAAACAGTCTTAAAATTGGTAATTAATAGATATCAAATATTTCATGATATTTTTTATAGATTTTTTGCAGACATGATGGATGTTGATGATATTATAAATGAATTTTTGACAGTTCTAGAGTTCTAGCTCATCTAGCGCATATTTATTTCGCTAGATCGCTAGTCTTGCTGTTGAAATCTAGCGGTTACCTAGCGATACGTTCAGCTATGATTGCTAGGTTAGCAATCTAGCTGCTAGGTTTGGCTGAACGCGCCTAATAAAAAAATATTAAAGAAATATTATTTGACAGTGACATATGCTTTAAATTTTTTAAATTAAAATTTCAATCGAAGTAGTTACCAAAGTGTTGTGTGTTATAATTATTATTATAAATAAAAAATTACTCACTAGTGACTTTTCTCAAAATTATGCCCACTAGTGGGTAATCTGTTACTTTCCTTGTTTAAAATCGTCATAGTTATAGAGCATTTATTGAAAGGTGTTAAATAATAGAGGAAAGGGTGGTAATATGGGCACCCATTTTGTATTTTGCTTATAGCTGCTACCATTTTGATTCAATAAACCTGAAAATTGGAGAAAATAAACTTCAATATGTTCTAATTACTTTGTAGTATAATGTATATATGATATTCCTATTTGAATCATTTTTAAAAATATTCTTAACAAATACTGCATTTTTTGAGAAATAGAATTTGTGTCGGTAATATGAGCCCCATGGTGAAAATCAGGAAAAGTGTACTCGCTTAGTACAAAACAATTTTTTTTTTATTACTAAGATTACATTTATAAAACTGTAGTAATTTTATTTACAAAAATCGCATATGTAAGTGTGGCATCTGCAACAAAAAATTCAACAAATTTTGTAGTACTTGAAATATGGGCCCCTTCAGTGTGAGGGCTCATAATATCAGCTCGGCAGATGCCCATATTACCAACCTCGCCATACTTGAATATAAACATTTGTCACCGGTTAACCTTAATAATACACTTGAATGTTATTGCAGTAATAAAACCAATGGGACTTGCACAATACACAACAGTAACCATAATTAGAAAATACCTAGTGGTTCTAATAGTAATATTTTTATAAACCCTTACCTTTAAAAGTTTTGATTAGATCACAATACAAACACACTCCGTATTTCAATAATGACAGCAGCTACTACGCCACCGTGCTCCACAGGTATAATTATGAACTATTGCTACTAGTTTCTTGCGGTTTCGATAGAATGCGCATTCTACTTTATTAGATATTTGGGGTGCCCATATTACCTGCAGGTGCCCATAATACCACCCTTTCCTCTAGTAGTATCATTGCTCAATATACATTTTCAACAAAATTATTATAAAGGTAATACGGAATTAAAATAATATCGTGGTAAATAGGTTGTAAGTATTTAAAAGGGATAAAAATACAAAGCAGGGTGGTTAGTTGTATCGCATTGGCTTGGTTTGTATTCGCACCGGCAGACCGGAAGCGGAAGCGGGCAGTAAGTCGCGTAAAGAAAACACTAATCGAACGCACATTGATTTTCCATTAGTATTAGCACTCGTACCGAACCCGGCCGATAAAAACACGGGCTACACGCAGCAAATCCCGCGGAAATCCCTCAACCGCCGCCACTGGCTCCTCCACCACACAGGTACACGGACGCCGCTGCCACTGCCAGGCCGTTTGACAAATGATTTGCGCTAGGCTTTATCATTGCGGATTTTCTATCAGTTTTTGTTGTCGTGCGTCGGCTGGGATGGGACGCTTCTCCAGCCAGAATTAGCGCCAGTAATGATGAAGTGCTTCACAAAAAACTGATTGCTTGTCTCTTTAGCCTCTTCAATTATTTTTTCATCAACGGACACGTTATAACAAGGTTCTTAAAATAGATCACTGCTTGTTAATATTGATGGACGCTTTCAAGACGTTCTATAGTCTTTAGTTCATCTTTGTCAACCGAAATCATAACGCCACGGGTATACCGTTCAGAGACATTTATTTTATATACTAACTATCTCCTTCTTTATCAAACTAAGCAGCTAAATAATATTGGAAGAATGAAGAAGAAAGAAGATGTCGGTATACCATACCCAAAAAACATTATAGCACTTTTTATACAATTGTTTAGCTCTTCCGAAACAACTTGTGAGCATATTCAAAATTTTAAACGAATTTGGTAGTGAAGAAACATTGTTAAGAAGAATACAGTAAAGAAAAATCATCCAAAGTTAGTGTTGCTGATTATTTGTTTCGCGTCTGTTGTTATGATAACGGCCGCGAAATCCAGAATGATTGTTTTTTCAAAACTAATTGTTTTGCTTATCAAATGTCAACCCCATAGCTACTTTCTATTTACAATAAAACTGTTTAAAATTTGTAATTACATATTTTCTAAGGTTGCACAAAAAATAGTGTGGACACCTTGTCCGCGAAATCCTTTATCGGCCTCGCAAACGACCTCGGCAACAATTTTTCTCTCGGTACGCTCAAGAATGCTTTCGCGGCCTTATATATTTTATTTATTATTATATTTTAAATTATTTTATTCAAGACATTGCGTGACACAAATTAAATATGTTTTGAAAATATTATTAGCAAATAAATACAACGTACAAATAGGGAATGTATCCACAATGATCCTTTGCCATGATTCGATTTATATCTGTGAATTTTCCAATCTCGTTCTCTCCATAATTCATTTAACATTAATTATTTTACTTATTACAAATTTGACCAATCAGAATGTCTCATTTTCTATTGTTGTGCATTTTAGATAAGTGATGCTTATGCAGCATGGTGCTGTTTATTCGCGATTAAAATGAAGCTAGCTTTTATATGCAAATTTTGAACATTTTGAAGGCATATTTAGTCGGATAATTAGTTGCAGAAGCAAGATACTTACATGTTTTTTACCTTTACTGGTATTCGGTAATTTTAAACATGCTGAATTATTCAAATCAAGCTATTTTTATTTATAAATTTTTGACATTTATTTGACAAGTAAAAAGAAAAACAATCAATTTGCTATAATTACACTATAACAACAAAAGTTTATGGTGCTTTTGGTTTATGTGTGTACCGATTTATTTATGTCAAAATGTGTCAAAATCAAATTTAGTACAATTTCTTCGGCAAATATTAAAGTGTGTATTATGAATTCATGAAATAATCTTGACATATACCCCTCGTGCTAAAGAATTGAATCGATTAAATTTGATGTCTAGCTTATTTATAAAATTTTGCTTTTTAAAAAAGTGTTATCGTACATAATAATTTAAAATAAAATCCCTTGACCTGCGGTTTCGGGATTTTTTTTAATTATTATATACTCAAACAATTTTTAAGCAAATTTTTTTGCATAAGCTGGACATGTCAAATTTATTCGATTAAATTCTTAGCAATCGTGATATAACTCTTGATAATTTTCCATTCAACTCCCAAACATGCAAACTGTTCGCAATGAAACAGACATACTTCTAGCCGCATCTTTGAAACATGGTAAAAATTAAAGTAGTAATTCTATCGGGTTTTCGGATTTATTTGTCCATTGGAAATAGCAGCAAATTTCCATAGGATCAAAATGTGTAGACACTATAAGTCGTTCAATTTGTTATTAAAAAAATCTGGTGTGGGCACCACACTACTTTCTTATACAAATTTAACCAACTGAACACGTATAACTTGTTCCTTGCGTATGACTTTATTTTGACAATTACTTGATATATAGATATTAAACCTGCTTAATTTTTTGTTCTCGTTATAATTATGAATTTATTTTAAAATAGAAATTAATTAACATCTAGTCTTCAAAACTTTCTAACTAATAATACAAATATTACTTTTATAATATTTCACACGATATATATTTTTGACATTTCACAATTATATGATACGTTTGACACATAGATATTAAAAATGTTTTAGTTTTTGTTCCCATTGTAACTAAGATTATATAGAAATATATTCTTAAATATATAATTTAGTTTTTCTCAAAATTAGAAGTATGTACAAGAAAAGAGCAAATAACATTTTATATTCCAAATATTTTTGCTAACATCTTTCATTTGACACTTTTTCTCATAGCTGATTCTATTTTTGAAATAAATAGAATTTGTTGTTTTGTATTTTCTGTAAACTTCCTCTTCCGGTTTTTCATGAAACTTATAAATTCCAAGTTTCATTCACATATCTTGTCTCGTTCATGAGATATTGCACACACGGAGCTCTACCTATCCATCCATCCTCACAGACAGACATCATTGAGAAATTGGTCTTAGCGGATTAAGTGGACGTCAAAATATGTATTTCCGCAAAAATATCGTCAACGATTTTTTTTGTGTTTCCTATACTTCCTTATATTTTGCATAAGAAAGAAAAAAGAAGGATTGGTATAAAATAAGGTCTTCAATTCATAATTAACAAATTATCGAAATTTGTTTACAGGAAAAAACGCATTCTTATGCTTTACAATTTAATGTATAATATAGTAATTTGTAATATAGTAGCTCGTCCTCTCATGGAAACAATCCACCCTTGTCGCTTGTAACAAAGTAACAAAGCAGCTTACAGAATCACGTGTCAGAGTAACGTGCAATAAAGTCGTTGCATCTCGTGCCCCGCGAATCGTAAATCGCTCGACAGAATTTGATTAGCAACAGTGAACTAGTTCGAGTGCATTACGTACAGCTCACGCACTCTGCACTGTACTGTGACTAGTAGAGCGTGTGCTCGTACGGCATCTTCCCGTGTTATTATCGTATCTTCGTATTGGCGGCTCTGGCTTTATGACGAGGAATGCAAATGTTCTGTGGTTTGGTTATTCTACACGGTATGGGAGTGAGCTTTATGTTAGGCCGAATGCACTTGCTATTACGGGGAATTATACTACGTATAGAGCTCCTTCGTAAAGTACAATTTACATATTTATTAATCAAATGTTGTAACTCTCGTACTGTATTACATTTGAGTAAGATCTTATGTATCGAGATCTGCTCTGATCAAAGTGCCACACTCACATATGAATGAATTAGAAGGTTTAAATACGAATAGAAATAATTTTCAGTTGTATTCGAACTGTTTCGAAGTAAAACTCTCTAGTTTGTATTTCTGGTGATTTTTAAATAAAATCTGATGTGAAATTTACGGAGATCTAAAATGGATACAATGGTTGAGTGTGGGCTGATAGTTCCTAGCGCCACCGCGATTTTGTTTTAAGAATTCTCCATTAATGGCGTGATGATGTACAGAGACGTAGGAACCAAATTTTTTTTGTGTATTATATTTTCAAAGATTATCTATCCTCTTTAGTTGTTATATTAACGCGTTATTAACGGTTAAGATTTATATTTACTGACCCCAGCGAGAATCTACGCAAAAATAGGATTATTTTGAACTAACTGTTATTATTTTGCGGTAGTGCAGCTTTAAAAATAGCGATTTTCCGTTTTTGAGGTTAAAAGCGCCTAATCACTATTCTAACCCTCCTAAGAGGGTAGAAAATAAAAGAGGGATCTGTCGAGACTGGGAACCAAAAATAATAAAACTTTGATCCGTGGACTAACTTACATGATCTTTATTAAATAATAATCAATGATGAACGTACTCTGCAACTTACTGTACTCTACTGCACTACCTTACTTACTTTCTTACTTCATAACACTTATATATATATTTGTACAAGTCCTAAGTCTGCAAAATGAGTGTCACAAGTAATAGTATATTACGTACCGTGAACTGTAAGTGATAATTTTTAGGTCGAGAATGTAGTTTGGGATGTCGAGACCCGTAGGGTCGAGATTTCCTAAACATTCGAGGCCTAAAAAATCACTTACAGTTCGAGGTTAGTAAGATATTTTTTGCAATACCTGCGTAAATATAAGAAAAGGAAAAATAGGTATCAAAATTAACAGCTGTCAGATTGAGGTTAAAAATAAAATTTGAATGATATATATTTACTTACCATCCACCATGAACGATAAGTTTCACTTACCATCCACCGTGGACGGTAAGTAAATGATGTAACCATGAAAACCAATTGTGCAATAAAAGTTCCACTTACTGTGTTTAAATTTTGTTATTAATAGGTAACTTACAGTACAGGTATTGCAAAAACAATATTATTGAAACTATCTGACCTACTTACTTAATCATTGCGTGATCTATAATGTGCTGACTTAAGACTTGTTACACTATTGTACAAGCTAAGATATCGAAAAACAACGACAGTTATTTCAATATAATCGTATTTTTGCTACTGTCAGCTACTGTCAACAAATAAATATTTCAACAGTAATTTCAATGAATTATGAATGTCACAAATAGAAAGTAAAAATTATGATCAATTATGATGATAACAAGACATTGCGAAGTTCGTTAAGAAAAAATATTGGTTGGTACTAAATTTAAGAGATAGAAATTCAAAACATTAAAGTTTAGATGTATTTTATTAATTAATTGTCTGTCTAAGTTCTAAGCATGCTCATAAACCAGGCTTGAACGGAACTCTTGTGATTTTGAACAGATCAATAATTTCATAAACTCTTCGAAGTTTTACATATGCCTACCAAATTCAAATTTAGACAATTATTTAAAAAAAAATAATTAATTTTATTACCAGCGAATAATGCGTGCCGTTGTCACATCCCCAAAAACGAGGTTTCGAGGCGACATATAACCTCAGTAGCTGACACCGTTTAAATAATAATAATTTATTTAGGCACAAAAAAAATACAAAATATCATGAACCAAGTAAAAAAACAAGAGAACAATATTAGTACATCAAAAGATGTAATTTAGATATTCTTGAATTGTATAAAAAGCTTTAGAGATTAATAAGCTTTTTACTTTTGGTTTGAAAGTATATGTTGGCAGATTTCTTAAATCATTTGGAATAATAATAATATTTAATATTTTGTTTTAAATCATGATCTGTTTCTTATCAAAAATATTCCTTATTCCACTTACGAAAGCTTTTATGGGAGAGAATTCTTTTTTCCGCGTTTGCCATATAGTTCTCAATGTTTTAAGACTGGTCTCTTCGATGAAGATTATAGATAAATATCCTACTAAATGTTCCCTACTCCCCTGATGATGTATTTTCGCAACTGTTGTAACCCGTTTATGCGGTGCGCACGTATATTCCGAGTTCATTGTAACGTTCGTTTGCAACGTATGGCGCGGTAGCAATTTTGCGGTGGCGTTAAAAATATCTGCATAAAACAAATGTATAGAAAAAGCCGGGCGCACAAATAGCAAAACCAGTGTCGAGCTGTCAGTTGCGCTCGCGAAAAACGCGCGCGTGTTTTACGAATGGATTCCAGCGCAAAAACTCCCCCGGACCAGAGAAATATCACACGATATCTCACCCCCCCCGTCTCGCTCGATGTTTGACGACGCGCGTCCGACGTGCGTTCGCCCGCTTCCGCCAGCGCTCGGCAGTGTTCGTGCAGCGTCGCGACGCGCGACGCCGTGGAAGGCCATTCAAACTAACCATTTTTCATTTTGCGAAATGACACCGCCGTGAAATATCTGAACGTCTATAAATTCCTACTGGAATCAATATGGCGGCTGCATTTTTTGTATCGTAAAATGCGCAGTACTTCCTGCACGCCCGGAATATTTTTATTGCTCATTGGCAAGACAAACCTAAGTCATTTACCCATCAATGTTAAAACGCCACAGTCTTTTGAGTTGGCAAAGTGCACCCGACTATCCCATTGGAATATTTTCAATACGAAAGATTACCTAGACATATTAATCAAGTAATCGCAAAGCCTAACCCGGATATACAAATATATCAACACGGATGATACCTCAAAAAGAAATATGTATCGCTTTAGTCTCAAATTACCTCATTTCTGTAAAAACAGAAGTAACATGTGTTGCCATTTAACCCTAAGAAACCCCTATTACGTTAATTCAGAACAATGTTTTAAGTGCTACCACATTTTCATTTCTGCATCTTTTGATAATGTATTGATAATAAATCAATAAAACGTATTCTGATTAATCACCTTGTTACATCTATATATTTAGCATTGTTATTAAAGCAGATCTGAAGTTCCGTGAGATTATAATTTCCAAAGATATTAGTGAAGTTGTTACAAAGTGATACTTCCCCAAACGAATTTACTATATATAAGAAAGAACCAAAATCTAGGTATATACTAGAAGATTATATGCACGAAAAAACTGAATTACATGCGCGCAAACATGTATGTGCACTGATTTTTGGGAAATATGCACTATATATGCACAAATATTACAATTTATGCAGCAAAATATGCAAAAAAATCTTAAATTATTAAATAAAAAATATAAATGAATGCATTATGAATTCTATTGCACAATACAGTCTTAATCCTGATTCACAATTAACAAATATACTACTAATATACATATAAACTAAGTTTAGAAACTTGATATTATAAGTTTATGACATATTTACATAATTACAATAATAAATTAATAAAATTTTTCTGAAAAAAAAAAGTGAAACATAAGTAAAGGATATATTCAGCTAAGAATTCTCGGTCTTATATTCATTGTACCCACTTTGACCAGCATTCGTGTATACAATGAATACCTACCGTTACCGTTACAGGGATTTCCCTAGAAATATTAAGCGTTTATTGGTTTGTGTATTTGCTTATTGTATTGTTTATTGCTTTTTTCTATTTATTGCGGCCTCCTCCAATATTTGGGAATTATCAATGTGCATTACCAGAAATTTCAGATTGTTTATCACTAGACAACGTTTTAAAAATATCGAAATATGCAATTATATGCAACTTGTGTAAAAATATGCATAAGAATGTCCAAATATGCAATATGTGCAATTAGTAATTAGCATTAATTAACTTTAATCAATGAAATACGCCCAGAAAGTTGATTTTATTTAAAGATATGCAAATATTAAAATATATGCACTTTGCATATATAATCCGTTCTTTAATCATTGCACTTTTAAACTCCATTTAAAAAAAAATCAAGAAATTTGAGAATTTTAAAATGTTACATTAACAACCTTATTATTATTATTATTATTATTATTATTCTGTAATGTTCGATTTCTAATTTATGTTTTCTTTGTTTCAGGTAAGTGTTTAACATCTTTGCAACATTTCAATTAATTATGATTCATAATTGGTAAGTGCATATGAATAATAAAATTAATACAACTTTTTAATTTATAAATAAAAGTACATAAAACAAGTTTATAAATATAAAGTGCTCGTCGCTTTTTATATCATGGAATTCACATGAAAATTTGTGAAGCCAGGCATGTTTCTGGTGGAGTTCAGCGCGGTTGTGATCGCGAAATAATACGTATATTTACGTTTCTCCACACGGCAGGGGTTGGGGTTGGTTGAAGCGACAGGGCGGGTTAACAAGAGGGCTGTAGTTTGAGATTGTCGGTCGGTTTCCCGTTACAGGGAAGTGTTTTTGCTGGTTTGAAGCCGGCTTCTGGGTAACTGCCATTCGCACTTCGACTCGTACTGAGAGACCTGCAGGCCCTGACTCCACTACATTTCTTACACAACGTAATTAATAGCTTATTTAACAATTGTTTATGTGGTATAAAGTAAATACATCGGTGGAGGATGGGACAAAAATTACCTCTTCTACTTAATATCTTTAGGGGTTCAAATTCGATAGCGCGACTGGCGTAATAATATATCATGCTTTGCACTTAAAAATTGGCTGAAATGAAAATGATTTGATATACCGGGATTTTTTATTTGTCAGTATAAAATATACATGCATAGGTTATAAATGGAAACAACTTTCAAAACTCGTAATAATGAAATAAAAAAAATTTTGGATGTGGATGTGTATTTATTTAAATTAACCGATTTGAATTATTAAACATAATTTTTTTGTCAGGAAACAAAAGAATGACATAAATAAATAACATAAGAGCGTTGTGGTTTGTGTTGTTTACTTACTTTCATAATCATTCACTCATGAGGCGGCATATGACCATAGTAGTTAGTTTGCCTCTAATCTTCATAAAAAAAAAAATAAATAATAATAATAAATCTCTTTATATAAATAAATACTTTGTTGTTAAAAAATTTTATGTTTCATTCAAATACATTGTTTTCAGTAATAATATAACAAGAGAGTGAGAATAAATTGAAAATAATTTAACAGATCTTTCGAAAACTTATTGCCAAATGGCGACAAGTTTGAGAAAGATACTGGAGAATTATTTTCTAATTTATCGAACTCTCGAGTTATATTTAATTAGATTTTTTTATTTCATTATCATGCACGTCACTAAATCTTTCTATTTTGCTCATTTTTACTTGTGTTGATGATAACTATCTGACATCTGACATCTGTTAACAAAAACAAAAAAGCTACTGAGAATATTGCCGGGAATAATCACAAGAGCATTATTCTCAGTATAATAATGACAGGATTAGTTAAAACGCAGACATGTGACATACAATAAAGCATTTCATTGGTTTAAAGAAACGTCATAAAATAGTCTAATAAATGGTTTTATTAAAATTTACTAAATTTTTCTTTGAGCGTATGTATACCTACTGATAAAGAAACTTTTTTTGGAGCCCAGTCGTACATGAATTTGACTAAAGAGGCATTCAATTAATTTTTATATTTTGTTAATTAAAATTTATTAAATACGAATTGATTTCATAATGATAGCTTAGTGCATTAGATATACTATAGTTTCAATAATTAATTTATAATATTTAATGCGTATTCCAATTACAATTATTGTGAAAACAAAATATCTACAATATTATATCATATATCAATTGGACTCGAATTCAGAAATAAATGTTTAATCCTTGGTCAAAACACTTTTCGTTATTTTTGTGCGTATCACGTGTGCTTTGAAGAAACAAAAAATAGTATATTGTGTTATTAGGAGTAAATGTGATACTTTGTGTGCTGAGCATGTAAGTTTCAACGACGAGTGAAGCGAGTCGGACAATTACATGCGAAGCATACAAAGTCACATTTATTCCGAATAACACATGTTATTTTTTCTTCAAACATAGAAAATAGACATTAATACATTAAGAAATATTCAAAACTTCAACAAATATTCTACCGTATCCAGTATTTCTAGTTGCCACAGAATATGTTATTTTGTTATTTTTGTTTATTTGTTTTATTCTTAACTGTCAAATTATTGAATTACAACCTTACTATTTTGCATGATATTTTACTTTGTCCGCCGCCGGAGTAAATGTATTGCCAAGGAAACACTTTTACGCCGGCGGCGACAATATTGAACTTGTTGTTGAATACAAATACGTAACAACGTACTTATATGAAGTTTCAAGAAAAAAATTGTTTATATTGTTTCTACTCATCAAAATGTCCAGGTATTCTTTATCAAACATACATTTATTATTCATTGTTGTTAATAATTTCTATTTAATAAATTCTAAGAAACATTAAAATGAATTGAATGTAATTTTGTACCAATGCATGTACGACTGGGATCGTATTTTATTTAACATATTTATACAAGTAGCAGTGCTAAATCAAATTAATCAATTAATTGTAGTCTTAATCTCAAACACATTGTAGTATAAATTAAATTAGTACTAAATCTAAAAGATTAAAGTAATATGTAGTTAAAGTGTTGCACGAAACGTGTGAAAGTTTCGTCTAAATACAGCCCTGTTCGCTAGTGTCCAGTACAGCGCGAAAAAACCAGCGGCCACAGCTTCGGTCAACCCAGTCACTAGCGCTGCCACCATTTTATTTATTTAACACACACGCACGTAGCGAACGTGTGGCTGACCAGGGGCTCCAAGGGGTTAACGGAGGGCGTTGGGGGTGGTGAGAACGCTTGGCTGCAACCATTGTCCGCGGCCGTCGCCGCCAACGTAGAGAAAAACTCGCGCTCGCATGGTTTTTTGACAGACGTCGCTTGGGCTGCTTCCACGCGGCAAAAAACACACTTGCCGCCTTTCAAATATTGTTATTGCGTTTGTTTCTGCTGTATTCTTTTGTTCTTAGCCAACGGGCAGCTCGAGCAAACTTGATTTCAACACAGAAATTAGTATCAAATGCGAAAGATGCTTCATCTATTTGTCATGATCTTAATTCCGGACAGAATTTTGAACAGAATTTTTATTAACCAATATATGGAGAGAATTTTATGTTTTTATTTTCTTCTGGGTGTCTGCCTTTTTTGTTTTTGCTATGCTATGAATTTTAGAACAAAAGTATAAATAAAAAATCTGTTGTGGGCAGCACAATACCTCCCGCCATAGATTTCTTACCAAACAATGCAGAAACACGGACCACCACTATCAAGAAACGCTCATCCTTTCAACAAATTATGATACATGTCAAAAAATGACATTTTCTAACCGTTGTTTTGTTTTTTCAAATATGACAAAATATTTATTGGTAATTTTAAAATCATCAGTGCCATGAAATATGTTAATCAAGAATTTAATTTATTTAATATATTTTCATCGATCATTATTTTGATTAAAAAACCATTTCACTGTATCTAATGCATCTTCCAAATTATTTCAGGGCACCAAATATGATTTGGGAAATAACTCGAAAAATTCCAAATTTCCTGCCCTGTAATTCAAAAACCAAGCGAGATATTGAGTCGCGATCAACGGCATTGACCTTCCCACGCCCTAATTACCCTACAAACAAATTTTCAGAATATTCTGAAAAAAATTTTTTTTGCACATTTCCCAAAATCCTAAAATTTTGATTACCAAGAACTCAAAATCTAGGCAAGATACGAAGTTGGGGAGCACACCGTTAGATCGGGCTCATCGAGATACATAAGTGTACAAAATTTCATTAAAATATTTTGACGGGTTAATATTTTACAGGGAAAATTCAAAAAACGCCAAATTTTCCAAGGCCTTTAAAATTTTTGAGCAATAAAATCAAAAGTCTCAGAATTGGATGAAAATTTGGTTGTTGGGTAATTGAGGCATGGGGATTTCAGAACTGGGGGCCGTTTTGAGATATCTCGTTTAGTTTCCACGATATCGAGTTGAGTTTTTTTAAATTTTCACCTACTTTGACCTAATGTCATAACTTTTGTTCTAATTATTTTTACAGTCAACTAAAGTCGATAAAATTACATAAGCTTATGGATAAGTCCCTGCTGAATCCAACAGTGTAGTCCGCAAGTCCATAGCTAGTCCAGTTTTTGACCTACAGCTGAATTTGTCCAGACATTTTTGACACAAGTTCATTTAACCTTGACATTATGCCCAAAAATAAGATGTTTCAGAATTAGATGAAACTTTGGTTATGGGGTAACTAACAGATGGGGATTTCAGAACTGGAGTCCATTTTGCGATATTTCTTTTGGTTTCTGTTCTAGGTTTTCATTAAACCATAATTTACTGAATATTTTTAAATAACTTGATAGGGCTTCAAGTAAACTTCCGCTTCCGGTTATTGAATTATCATTAAAAATTAATCAGCTCTTCCAAAGGGTATACCATTGATATATACAAAATATCAGAATTTTCAGTTTAGTAGTTTTTGAGAAACCGTAACTCCAAAAATCTACACAGACTGACACACACACAGACATCATCGCGAAACTATTAAAATCGTATTCTAGGGAGCCTAAAACGCGCTCATCCACTGAAAACTCACTACACAATTTTTAGCATTATTCCTATACCTCCCTTACAGGATGTGACGGGAGGTAAAAGTTTCAAGATTTTAAGCAAATTAGGGTGTACATCGTTAAAATATACAAGTATATGAAACTTTTTCCTCTCGCGTCGATTTTTGCCGTCTCTTCACTAAGTTTCTTAATTTCTCGCTGAATATTGTAATGAAATTAAGTGATTAGTGAAGTTTTGAGAAGAATGTGTAAGCATTCTCTGTCGCAAGCGTGCGTCTCTCTGTGTTTAATTGAATATTTCAGTAAGTTTTTAGGTGGCGTGAATGATAAGTACGGTCCTGCACCCTTGCTTATTCTGTTATGGAAGAGATAGTGGATAGTTAACTGAAATAGTGGGTTGGAAATTGACCTAAATATAGCACACGACGATACCAAATTATTCAAATCAATTTAATTTGCATCAATATTAATTGTCCTTGTTTTAATTATCATTTCAATTTGGCCTTTATTATCTCATACATATTTAATCAAAGTAACTGGACTAAAATTACCACAAGCTTCATTTCTTCATGCACTAAACTTTAATATTCAGATTTTATTGACAGTTCTATTAAAAATAAATAATACCTAAAATGTAACGTTTGGCTTATGATTTAGGGTAGAAAATTCGTTGATTGTCTATCAATTAATTAGGCAATAGTTTGTTCCTTATAGATCTTAGAATATAAATATAAAAGATGTCCAGAAAAAAAACTACATCAAGTAAACCTAAATTTATTTGTATAATATATTTGTATATCTGTTAGAAAATATACGTAAAATAAAAATTCGTAAATGGAAAGATTGGCCCTAAGTAAAATGTCTCACTTGTAACGGATTTGCTACCTCAAATTTAATTTAAAATAATAGTTATTTATGTATCAAGGCACTGAAGTTCAAGTTTTTATCAAGAATATGGAATTTAGTTGGCGAGGCCCGTAATAAACCATGTGAGTGATAAAAAGGAACTTCAGTGCCAAGGTACATATTAAGTTTTATTTGAAATCTAAAATTCGAAAAAACTGTAAAAAAATTACAAAATAGGTTAAGTTTATACATCTGTCAGTTGTCAATTGAAATTGACAGTCAGTGTTGCCATCCTCGAGAAGTGAAGTTATCGTAAATAACACTCAAAATTATGTGTTTTGTCCTCAATTTCGTCATCGGAATTAATTAGTTAATTCTTCTTGCAAAATTTGTTTCATGTTACGTCCAAATTTACTATAGTAGTAAATAGTATTCAAATGAAACTTCTTGCAAGCTGATTATAAAAAGTCTGGAATTAAATATTCAGCCCGTATTTCCATTTATGCATTTCGCTGCAAATATAAACATTAAAAAAAAGCAAAATATTAAAAAACCTCGTATCAGTAATTTATACAATACAATGAGAGGAATTATATTGACACTGTATAAATATTCATAGAAGATTAATGCATATTTCATCATTCATTAGATTAAAAAGAAATAGAGTCACGAGCCTATGTCAGAAAAAATCAGCGCAGCCATGAATATTTCACCGTTCATCTGTTTCTGTTTGACAAAAGGGAATCAGTGTAATCTAATTACGAGCACAGCGCAGCGAATCAAGGCGGCGTACAGATGCTCACTTTTATCAGAAAAATTCCATTACATTTTTTACGAAAATGTGTGATTGTTTAAATCAACTTTGAAACGAGGAAGATTCTGGCTTTTAGTTCTTGCCTAATCCTCTATGTAGGCACTATTAGTATCACTTTTCTCATCTTATTATTCAATGCAGAAACAAAATAAAAAATAATTATGACGTGTCAAAAAAATCTGGTGTGGGCACCACGCTACTTTCTTATACAAAGAAATATTTACTAGAAAATAAATTAAATACTCCTCCAAACTTAACTTGAAATTTATTTCTTATGTATAATTTAAACATGAATAAACTCATTGCTGTAGTACGCTTCCGTAATATGTCTTATATCTATCGAAATACGGCGATTTGTAATATTTTTCAAAATACGGAAATTTCCCCAAATATGACTTAAAATTGTAAATTGTTTTTATTACATTTCTTTATAATATTCGCGCCAGGAAACCCATTGCAGCAGAGCGCATCGTCATATCTTTAATATTTTTCGAGATATGACGATTTTTTATATTTTCCGAAGAGCAAATTTGAGGGGCTGTAACTCGAAAACTATACAAGATATCGAAAAATATCTCAAGTTTTGTGTTTTTCGTGCCATTTATAATAAATTAGTAAATTTTGAAAATTTTGAAATTTTTTGAATTTTTTATCAAAATTTCGATTGGAGATATCTTGAAAAATATGAAAGATACAGACTTGCAGTGTTCACCAGTGGATTCAGCTCGACGAAATACATAAACTCTGAAAATTTTAGAAAATTCGGACAACCGGTTGAAATGTAAGAGCAAAAAGTCTGAAAATGGCATTTTTCAGGCCAAACGTCAAGGGGTACCTATTGACTTTTTGGAAAAAAAACGCCATTTTCAGGCTTTTTGCTCTAACTTTCCATCCCGTAAAGCGATTTTTATGAAACTTTGCATACTTATGTATTTCGACGAGCTGAATCGATTGGTGAACACTGCAAATCTGTATCTTTAATATCTGTCGAGTTATCGCCGATCGAAATTTTGAACAAAAATACAAAAAAATTTCAAAATTTTAAAAATTTGCTAATTTGTTATATAAGGCACCAGAAACGCTAAACTGAAGAGAATTTTTAGATATCTCGTGTAGTTTTTGAATTACAGGCCTTTAAAGTTGCACTTCGAAAAATACCAAAAATCGACGTATCTCGAAAAATATTAGAGATCTGACGATGCGCTCTGCTACAATGGGTTTCTTAGCGCTTATATTATAAAGAAAAGTAATAAAAAAAAATTACAATTTTAAGTGAGGATATTCCGTGAGTTTTTTGAAATTTTCTATCGGAATGTGAATCTGTATTGAATGATTAATAATTACAGTTTCTGTTATTTGTTTGTTCCCATAGCAACTAAAATTAGTTTATTAAACATATATAATAATATATTATGTATATATGTAATGCAGTTTTGTCAAAAGAAGCAAACAAAATCTGGTGTGGGCACCATAATACTTTCTTATACAAATAAAACGTATATTTTTTTTCCAATAAGAAACTGTTTGAGAACTGCTGATTATTAATTTATATCATTCGTTGATAGTGCGCATGCCTTTATTCAAATTCATAATACATTTATTGTATTTATAAATTAGCTGTAACAGGAATATTCAAGCTGTAAACTTTAACTTATTTATTTCTGCAATGATTTCTCTCCCATTTGCCGGTATGTAGTGAATTGTGTCGCGTCATTCGTGTAATATAAATAATATTATTAATTTAAACCGTGTTACAGTTCTATATGTATTTGTAATAAATAGTACTACATAATACATTAGCTACAGTTGAATCTCAGCTGTCAAAAGTAAGTGAATGTGATGAAAAGTGAACGTTATTTGTGATTGTTTGTGACGTTACTGTGATAATTTGGTGTTTGTGGACTTGCTAAAGTGTGGAACATTCACTCATCCAGAGGATCCAGTCCAGAGGTCAATGGGAAGCTGAGCTTCTTCAATATAGGTTAGTGCAGTGTACTTATGAATGTATGTACCATTTAATCGAAGTGTCTACATTCCATTTGAATGGGAATAATAAATCAGTTCGGTAGCTTTCCAATCATTGGAGAAAATTCAGTAGAGACCCTAAAATAAATAATGAAGTTTCGTTAGTGTATCTTTTCTTGGTGTCCCTAACAGGTATTTTAGATCAACCATACGGGCTGAAGATAGCGCAACATGAACATAACTTTTTAAAAACAATATAATATCATAATTATAATAAGTGAAACATATAATGTTTTATACCTACATTTGTAGATAAAAATCCAAAGTCTTTGTAATAAATTTTAAAAAGCTAATTATGTTTACAAATTATACATGAACATATTTTACATAGTACAATATATGCCACACATTCCCATGAACGACTACAGTAATGCAAATAATTTGTATATTTATAAACATGATCGTCTATAACACACTAAAATTATTTTTCATTTGAATTTAGTTTTTGAGAAACAAATAAAAACATACCAAAAATTGTTTTTTGGTATATTTTTATTTGTTTCTCAAAAACTGTAAATTCAAATTGAAAATAAACGTAGTATGTTATAGATGATCATATTTATACATATACGAATTATTTTCATTACTGTAGTCGTTCATGGGAATTAGAAATACAGTATCAAAATTCTGAATTTTTGACCAACTAGACTTCAACTAATATTTTTTATAGTTTAATGTTATAGCAATCCTTTTCATGCACATATCTAAATACTAGGATGTTCGAAGACCTTACTGTAATTTTTTTTTTGTCGTTAAGAATAATTGCAAGAAATAATTTATTCAAATTTGAATTTGCAAAACAAAATTCATGGGAGTGAACGAATTCAGCCTGTGAAATGTACTTCATCTGATATTGCAATGTACAAGTCACTGTACAAAATCTATGAAATTTTGACGGATGGAGGTTGTTGGACCATAGAGAACATGAAAATAAAAGATGAATACAGAATTTGCTGTTTTTTAATAAAACTAAAGGATTCGTTCCTTCGACGCGTATGTTTGACCTTAACAGGTATTTAAGGTAGAGACGATATAAATAATAAAGTATTCATTAATTTAATTCGTTTTAAAGTGGATAAGATAAAAGTAGATCTGTCACAATTTCCCCGTAGCAAAAAACAATTACCATCAAGTTACACCCGTTTAAGTCTTTCATTACAAAAACAATAATTTTCCTCGTGCGACATTAATTAATGACATTCCTCATCCTTTTCACATTAAAAACATTCTTTAATTGTTCCACAACATTCCTAACTACTTCCATAAACGCCGTGAAGCGCCATTTGTAAAAGTTGAACAGTCGGATGGCGTAGTGTAAAGAGGTGTAAAACTACGTCTTGAGAGCGGTTCTCGAGATGTGTCGCGGTGGAGTGGGGGTGTGTCGATGGCAGGCGGTAATTGGCGACTGTCGAGTGTTTCAGGCCACCGCAGCGCAGCCAACTCCGACGTTTGATCTAGGAAACTCTGAAGGTGAATTAGCAGCACACAAAGCGCCCAACATCGATAGTTGGCCTTGTTTGTGCTGCGTACTTCACATACCCAAATAACCAAACTTCCAAAATATACAGGCTGGTCAATCGTTCTGTATTTTTTATTTTATGCGATTATTATAAGTATTACCGAACATTTTTTCAGACAAAGTTTATTTTACATTATAATACCCATGTATCTGCAATATAAGTGGTTTTTTTACCGCGTGTTCAATTTTCTCGCAATGATATGCAACTTTATATTTTTAAATGTATCGCGTATTGAACACAAATACTCGTATAATCTAATACACTGGCCAAAAAAACCGCACCACTTTTATTTTATAAAATTTTGTCTATTTTCCTAGTTGCGTAACTAATTTCCTAGTTGCGTAACTAATTTCCATCGTAGGGGGTTAATCTAAACCTTGCTATTTAAAATATCGTTTTACAATTTATTTATCATTGTATACGCCAGAGTTACCACCCAAAACATAAAGGTATGTGTTTTACAAAAAATAAGGATATAAAAATGAGTTTGTCGTTGCGTAAAATTTCTACTGAATTTTTTTTAGTATAAGGGATATCTGTTAAGCGTCTGTAAGCTGAACAAAACTTGTATTGTTCATCTGGAACAAAATTATGGCAAAAACCTAGAAAAAAGCCTAAAATCGTAATAAATCTAAATCTTGACCGTAAAAACAAATCAAGGACTATTATGTCTTTGATTTCTCTTCATTTTAAAGGACAAAGTACCAGTTACACATAGAGAGAGTCGAATTACAAAAACAATGAAAATTTGTTGTACTGTGATATTTGTTATTTATATATTTTGTATATATAAATTGTATCCTCTTTAGAAGAGCTGATTAGTTTTTAGTGATAATTCAATAACCGGAAGTGGTAGTTTACTTGAAGCCCTATCAAGTTATTTTAAAATATGCCAGTAAATTATGGTTTAATGGAAATTTTGTTATTAGAATAATGTTTCAAATATCATTATCTACAATTATTGTTTGAAACATTTTCCTCTTACTTTCACCATTTACAAATTACAACACGTTAAAGAATAGTATATTGTTCAACGAGCATGGAATGGTACTCATTTCCTACGAGCATGAAAGTTTGTGGCATGAGCCAAAGGCGAATGCTGCAAATCATACGAGTATGAAATGGACATTCCATGCGAGTTGTACACTATACTTTTTCTACGACCACGATATTATTTCAAAATTCATTTAATTTTAATAATAAATTTGTCGGTTTTCACCATTCCAATATTTGACAATTCTTAATAAGTATCCTAGCAATGGCACCTGTATTTAAATGAACTGACCTGTATTGAAATACTCACAAAACAAATTCAATTCGCATGATGCTTGCAATGTACCTTATATCCTTAGCAACAACAAACATACAATAAGCAGATTTCTCAGTGGTCGTAGAAAAAAATTATATTTTAATATTTTCGTTTAAATCTGCTAACCTGTGTTTTTTTTTTTTTTGAAAAAAATGTCATTTTTTGACATGTGTCATAATTTTTTGAAGGGAAGTGCATTTCTTGATAGTGGTTGTCCGTGTTCCTGCATTGTTCGATTAGAAATCTATGGCGGGAGGTATTGTACTGCCCACAATAATTCTTTTATTTAAATAAAATAAATCATGCCTTGTACCCATTATAGGCGTGGCACTCTGCTTACTTACTTATTCTCAGTAAGAGATATATTTTTGCGTATGAAGTGCGGTTAGCAGCCGTCAAGTCATAGCCCCCAAAAATGTTAGTGGAGGAGGAACCACAGGAGTAATTTTAAATTGGCAACCGTTAGCTGTGGGATTCGAACTGAGGATCTCACGATCCACAGTCCGACACGTTACCACGGTGCTATTTATTATTTAAAAATAAAAAATCAACGAACATATGTTGTCTAGATCTAGTGATCTATGCATGTTTCAGGAAAACCTAAATGTTTATCTAATTTAACCAAGTTTCCCAATAGTGACCCTGGAAATTGAAATACATTGTATACATAGTAGTGTTCCGCTTATAGCTGGTCTCGGTGTATGAAATACCTAATTAAGAAATCATAGATTCGCACGTTTGGCTTTTCCATGAAGCCGTCTCCGTTTCCCAGCCCTCTCTTCCGGATTTAATTCTAGCGCACGTCACGTGGCGTCGCTAGTGCAGAGGGTGGTGAGGGATGATCAGCACCGGACTTTGTTGATTGTCGCGGTGAATGACTGGAGTGACTAGTGCGCGCTGGCGCTGGCGGTGGCGGTGAGATGAAGCACGAACTTGGGACGCTAATTCGATTTGCATACAGCGCACAGGGCGTATGTATGTATGGACATGTGTGTGTGTGTGAGTAGATGTGCCCAGGCTGTGGTTTCAATCCACACTAACTGCTCTGATTTGAAGTGATCTCGTTTGACTCGAGCTGCAGACCTGATCTTGTACTTCATTCCAAATTAGATTATGTCTAAGTCACAATTTGGTGAGGAGGGGTAGCTATACAACTGAAGATACTAAAATTTCTCTCCTTTATCTTTATTTTTTCCGATAAACAAAAGTACAATTTTCTGACAGCTAACAGTCTGTAAAATGACACTATTATTGCTATGGTGAAAAAAGTGTAAATTGGTTCTTCCAAATATTGTTTATCTTAAAGGCCTGTGTCCACGATGATAGAAATCGGATATAGTTCTATATCATAAATAGTAAACTTGTATGACAACAGATGTCAGGTCGAATTTATGAAGTTAGCTTCAGTCAATTTTACCAATACCAAAAACGAATAAAATATAACTAAAGAAATTAATCTGACATAAGTATATCAAATTTGTTTATACGAAAAATAAATAAAAAATATATTTCATGTTTCAGAAACTGTTTGAAAATACTAATTTTCAGCTTTGATTGAAAATTTTTCAGCTTTTCAAACATTAAACGTTAAAATTTTAATTTGGTAACATCTATATGAAGTTAGCAACTAGTATGAAAAAATCGGACAGAACGCGTATTTTCATCATAGTTTTCTATTCGATTTTTTCGTCCAAGTTGGTAGTTTTTAATTCAAGAACTATGTCCGAGATCTCGGACCAATTTCTATCACCGTGGACACAGGCCCTAAGAATGGATTAATAGTTATTTACGATACAAGTACGTAAAGCTAGTCTTTAGTCACGAATGGGTCAATTAAAACACAAGCGTAGCAAGTGTTTTAAGACCCCTGAGTGACTAAAGATGCTTTACGTATGTGTATCGTACAATATTTTATCTACGATATAATGAAAAACTCCAAAAAATATTTAAAAAATATTTTTATTTTTGAAGTAGGATCACAATATTAAATGAGAAGTTTGCCATGATAACAAAATTTTTGCAAATTTGGCGTGTTTAAAAATTTGAATCACTCGTTGCTTGGCAACCCGTGACTGCCCGTGACTAATGGGATCGTGTTACTAAACAACCGTTTTACAAACTTGAAACTAACAGTTAAACATCAATTTTACACACTATCGTAGATAAAATCTAGTTATAACATATCCTTCATTTTTCATTTATGTAATAATTGATTTGTAATTTTACAACCGGTTAACTTTAATTTTAGCAACCGTTTAACAAACGCATATCAAAGTTACTTGATAGCAGTAACCTTCAAAATATGCGTTTAAAATAATCACTAAATTAATATTATTCTCAATTGACAAAAAATTATGATCGCTAGTAAGAACGCTGATTAAGGGCGACTAACTAGCAGTTGACTACCTGTGTTTTTTAGCTGTCAAACCTTTTTACATGATTATTGAGAAAGTGGTAGAATATTTAATTCTGTATGTCTTTTATTTGAAGCTTATATCTCTAAAATAATTTAGGAACGCTTGACAGCGTAAAATAAAGTTAGTCAACTGCTTGTTAATCTAGCAGTCTATCGGCATCAAACACAGATTTATAGCTTCGGCAGCATTCATTGTCTCGGCTTCAAATCGTCGGTGCCTCTGCTGTAAATCTGTTATTTTTGTGCCTATTTAAACAAATCTGTATTTGTAACATTTATAATTATATAATTAAATATTAATTATTCTGTAATACAAAAATTAAGTTTGATATTTTTAAAACATGATTCGTACAATATTTGCTTTTTAAATTTTGCCTCTAGATTTTGCCCAGAACATAACCTAGGATTATGGCGTCATACTATACAAGGGGTCACTAATTTCCACTTGCATTTGCTTATCCAGTAAGACATATAGATCAGTGATTCGTCCACATGCGACTTTAAGTTCTTTTTCTTGATACCACATTAAATTAGAATAGATATTGTATAGTATATCAAATTTGCTACTTCATTAGAAAATGTTTAAACATTTATGAAAAATATCTGCTCTCAGATGAGTACAGAATAATATAATATGAAGTTAAGTAGAACGGAGCAAATTCCAATTTGTCCGCATCACATACGAGTCGCTTCAATTCACCGCCAACCGAAAACTAACTGAAAAATTACATCAAAACTTAAATGAAAGTCTTCAAGTTTCAAACTATTCCCACGTTAAACGAGACGAGAGGTAGAAAGGCTCTTCTCAAGCTCACGAGACCTCTATCTTTGTAACACTACCCTTACTGTTCTAGCACACATCAACCATCGCTGTTGTAACAGAACAAAATCAATTACTAACTGAAATAGGAAAAGCCTAATAGATCTTCAGTAAGCTACAAACTAGCTGTAATGGGGTATTCCAGTATTATTGAATTTATCCAAAGTAATCACTTTTTTGTATAGTTTATATCAAAATATCATGAGATAATACACTTACAAACCAGTTTTCATTCATAATTCTATGTTAGAAAAATACAATCTTTAGGATATTATAAACTCTTCTGAAAATTGTGATGTCACAACGCCTACCGCTCACTTCATGCCTATATGTTTGGTTTTGCGTATATTTTTGTTAATTCAAATATTATTTTTTAACATTCTGATACTGTAATTCCAGGCATGTTTTGTAATATTTGATAATTATTAGATAAAAACTGTAAACACGTTCGTGAGACACTGACAGGTTGACATTGACAACATGATAACTAGAGAGCGGATTATATTGTGGAAATATTTGTGGAAAAGAAATTCGAATTTTTTTAATTTGTAATGAATAGAGAGCGGATTATATGCAAAGTGCATGTATTTTAATTTTTGCATATCTTTAAATAAAATCAATTTTCTGAACGAATTATATTGATTAGAGTTAATTACTGCTAATTACTTAATGTATACCGTGTGTCCCACGTAAAGGTTGGCATAGGCAAATAACATGTAAAATCAGTTTTTTGTAAATAAAAAGTGTCCGGCAAAAAATTATGCATCCAAATTTTATATCACAATGCTTCCAATATCCCTACATCTTATTTAATGCATATTATTTCATTTTGATACCGCAATTTAATGTAATTAATAATAATAATTCCTAATTTTCCGCCTACTCTTTTATTGCTACTGACGTATAGTGCTTGCAATTTTTTTTGAATATTTTAATCTGTCAGTGTCATCAAGAATACATTAAATGCCGAGAACCGAGTAAATATTATTAGAATGTATTATGGGGGCGCAGTGCAAGACAAATATCTGAATACACCACAGGAATGAACGCTGAATGGTTTTCATCGCCAGAAATTGACACTGACAGATTAAAATATTTAAAACAAATTGCAGGCACTATACGTCAGTAGAAATAAAAAGAGTAGGTGGAAAATTAGGAATTATTATTATTAATTTCATTGAATTGCGGTATCAAAATAAAGTAATCTGTATTAAATAAGATGTAGGGATATTGGCAGTACTGTGATATAAAATTTGGATACATAATTTTTTGCCGGACACTTTTTATTTACAAAAAACTGATTTTACATGTTAAATGCCTATGCCAACATTTACGTGGGACACACGGTATATTGCATATTTGGGCATTCTTATGCATATTTTTACAAAAGTTGCATATAATTGCATATTTCAATATTTTTAAGACCTTGTCTGGTGATGAACAATCTGAAATTTCTGGTAATGCACATTGATAATTCCCAAATATTGGAGGAGGCCGCAATAAATAGAAGAATGCAACGAAAAAAGCAACAAACAATGCAATAAGCAAATACACAAACCAATAAACTCTAATATTTCTAAGGAAATCCCTGTAACGGTAACGGTAGGTATTCATTGTATACACGAATGCTGGTAAAAGTGGGTACAATGATTATATGACCGAGACTTCTCAGCTGGATATATCTATTACTTGTTTCATTTTTTTTTTTTTTAGAAAATTTTGAATAATTTGGTATTGTAATTATATAAATATGTCATAATCATATAAT
The DNA here is from genome assembly GCA_963942605.1 of Poecilus cupreus. Lineage (NCBI taxonomy): Eukaryota > Metazoa > Arthropoda > Insecta > Coleoptera > Carabidae > Poecilus > Poecilus cupreus. The sequence continues at coordinate 13,321,891 of OZ012727.1, forward strand.
ATCAAGTTTCTAGACTTAGTTTATATGTATATTAGTAGTATATTTGTTAATTATGAATCAAGATTAAGACTGCATTGTGCAATAAAATTCATAATACATTGATTTATACTTTTTATCTAATAATTTAAGAATTTATTTGTATGTTTTTCTGCGTATATTGTCATATTTGTGCATATGCCGTGTGTCCCACGTAAATGTTGACATAGGCAGTTAACATGTAAAATCAGTTTTTTGGAAATAAAAAGTGTCCGGCAAAAAATTATGCATCCAAATTTTATATCACAATGCTGCCAGTATCCATACATCTTATTTAATGCAGATTATTTTATTTTGATACCCCAATTTAATGAAATTAATAATAATAATTCCTAATTTTCCGCCTAATCTTTTCATTGGTACTGACGTATAGTGCCTGCAATTTGTTTTAAATATTTTAATCTGTCACTGTCAATTTCTGGCGATGGAAACCATTCGGCGTTCATTCCTATGATGTATTCAGATATTTGTCTTGCACTGCGCCCCCATAATACATTCTAATAATATTTACACGGTTCTCGACATTTAATGTTTTCTTGATGACAGTGACAGATTAAAATATTTAAAACAAATTGCAAATACTATACGTCAGTAGCAATAAAAAGAGTAGGCGGAAAATTAGGAATTATTAGTATAAATTACATTAAATTGCGGTATCGAAATAAAATAATCTGCATTAAATAAGATGTAGGGATATAGGCAGTATTGTGATATAAAATTTGGATGCATAATTTTTTGCCGGACACTTTTTATTTACAAAAAACTGATTTTACATGTTAATTGCCTATGCTAACATTTACGTGGGACACACAGTATAGTGCATATTTCCCAAAAATCAGTGCATATATATATGCGCATATATCGTACATATAATCCGCTGTCTAATAATAACCATGAGCACGGGCTCGTTTGTCTTGAAGTTAGCTGTAGGCGTTGTAACCTTACAGTCTGTTTCTTTAAAATTTGATGAAATCTTTTAAAAAATCATATTTCAGTTAATAAGAATTTTTTTCATTTAAAATTTCATATTGTATTACTAGTGGCCCAAACGGCCATACGAATGAAACAAAAATGAAACAGGAAACGTTGGAATCCCCATTCCCGTTACATATCGTATAAGTACTATTAACGAACCCATCGTATTAGTTAAATTTGTCGTAGTGTCCATCGAGTTTGAGTTATCAGAGGGCGCTTTGAATCTTTTTGTAAAACAGAACGAATCAGAATCCGTTGATTAGTTGTGTAATGTTCAGTGACAGTGCAGATGCGTCTGAATGGAATGTGTCCGCTCAAAGGAACCTTACAGCGCGAGGCTTTCAGCCACTGAAGCTGAAACGGAGGCCTAATTACTGCTGAAAACTGAAAGCCGACTTTGCTGGACAGGAAATTAATACCTGATGATATTTCCGCTCTTTTTTCTCTTGTTGAGGGATTGTAAAGCTTGGACTGCACTCGCTGTGAAGTCTCATTTTACTTCGCAACTCTTTATTCCTCTTAAATTCTGAACCATACCAGATATTTTTCGGAATAGGGTAATAACACCTTTCAATTGATCTCACAGAGATTTACTGGACATCTAAAATATTTTACTTGTAACTCACTTGCAAAAGCTATTTACCCAAGCCCTCTTTTGCCTTTGAAAATGAATCTTTACAAGTTACTAAGTGACAGCTGTATTGTAAAAATTTTACAAGTTAGTAAACAAGGTAAACAATGCACGTTGCCACAGTAATGCTTACAAGGCTTATGCGAAATCATTTCAAATAATTTTTGACAGAACAGTTGTGTGCAACTGACAGGACTTTGTTATAATTTTAATTTGATTTACAAATGAGTAACAAGTAAAATGTTGTACAATACATGCAAGGTAACTGTTTTACTGCTTCAAGGAAGGGACAGGCTCGCCGGTCATTTCCTCCATTCAGCAATAACAACTATTTTACCTTGCTTGTAATGTAAATAACTATAAATATCTGCAAGGAAACATATTATCAAACTATTTCACATACTCCTATTCTTGCTCAATAAATGCAAAATTAATAACATTATTGAAAAAAAAATATGAAAGGATATCTAAAGTGTTGAGCAAAGAACAAGATTTTTACAAGCAAAGATAATAATAATATATTTTTTTCTTTTTCTATTTTTTATATTCCTGCTATTCACAGGTCTATACTAAGTGCTACTAACTAGTACATTTTAAAATTTGGCACTGTTACTTTGCAAAAGTTGTTGATTACCTTGGAGATCAACAATTTTTTCATAGCAATTTTAAAACGTCCTAGTTAGTAGATCTTAGTACAGAGCTGTGAATAGCAACCAATAAGATTATCGTACTGCTCATGCATGTGAAAGTTGCTCAAAAATGCTGTGAGCTGAGTTTGTGTAAAACATAAATGCGATAATCATGCAGTATCCCACTTATTAAATCTAATTTATTGCAAATCAAAGTAGCAACAGACCGGGATAGTTTTCAACGCGTTGAAAACCACGGCAACCAAATAAAAAATAACAAATGCGGTAAAAATACGCACTGTATGAAATGAGAGAAATATATAGGATGTATATCAAGATCGTAGATAATAGATATTTACGATATTAGTGGAATAAGAGCATTACTAAGATACGCATGAGAAATTTGCTCAACGAGGTGATTGCCGAGTTGTGTAATCACATAAGTATTGTATTGTACAATGTTTTATCTACGCCCTCCAAAAGTTAAGAAATTAAAGTAATTTGACTTTATTGACAAGTAGAAATGTAATCCTAGTAGTTGCTGAAAAATTGTTTTTAATCCATGACATCCACAATTTGACATTAAACAATTATGTAGTTGTTTTTCATAAATTTTTGAAGCATTTCATGAAAATGAGTGATTTAGAAAGTATTTCGTCGGATATAGAAGAACAAGCTTCAAAAATTATTAATTAATTTAAAGAATAGTAAAAGTTATATTATCAACATTTATAATTAGAGAGCGGGTTATATGGACGAAAAAAACTGAATTATATGCACATATATTGCACTGATTTTTTGGATAATATTTATGCACAAATATGACAATATATGCAAAAAAAAATCTTAAATTATTAAATAAAAAGTATAAATCAATGCATTATGAATTTTTTTGCACAGTACAGTCTGTATCCTGATTCACAATTAACAAATATACTACTAATATACATATAACCTAAGTCTAGAAACTTGTTTACATAATTACAATAACAAATTATTCAAAATTTTATATTAAAAAAAAATGTAACATAAGTAAATGATATATCCAGCTGAGAATTCTCGGTCTTATATTCATTGTACCCACTTTTACCAACATTCGTGTATACAATGAATACCAACCGTTACCGTTACAGGGATTTCCCTAGAAATATTCGAGTTTATTGGTTTGTGTATTTGCTTATTGTATTGTTTATTGCTTTTTCCGTTGCATATTTATTGCGGCCTCCTCCAATATTTGGGAATTATCAATGTGCATTACCAGAAATTTCAGAATGTTTATCACTAGACAAGGTCTTAAAAATATTAAAATATGCAATTATGTACAACCTTTGTAGAAATATACATAAGAATGCCCAAACATGCAATATAAGCAATTAGTAATTAGCATTAATAAATTTTTATTTTTAATTTATAATAAATAGTACGTGAATGAAAACGAATGCTGTAATGAAGCTCTAACTTACACAAAATGAGTGGGATAAGTGACATTTAACTCATGGGCGTAGATAAAATAATTGAAGAAAACACTTATGTATTATTTAGTGTTTTTCAGTTCTATTACAATCTACACGATGTATTCAATATACAGGGAGAAATAATTTAAAACGTCGCTTTAGCGTTTCCTGCCTCCTTCGGGATCGCAGCAGTTATTAAAACTGATTACAGTGGTTACTTTTAATATTCGTCAACAGCCCCCAGCCTGAGCATCACTACTCTAGATGATGAACAAGAAAGACAGATCAAGCCGCCGTCTCTCTCCAACGTCGCTTGATTCATAATTCATGTGCAGCAGGCTCGATTTATTGCCTCCCCCCCCCCTTGTGCCGTACCTGCCCAGAACCAGCGCGTCTTTTTCGGTTTTACTGAAGCAGAAGGCAAAATAAACAAGAGCGGAAAGAATGTCCTTCAAGAACTACAAAGTACACGATTTTATTTTGATACGAGCCTGCGGCTATAAAACCAGCAAGATGATGATGTATTTATTTCTAAAGCCCAGGTTTGGGTTTCTTCGGAAAAATATCTAGTTTAAATACTTATAAATGGAGAGCGGATTATATGCACGAAAAAACTGAGTTATATCCGTATATAATTATGTGCACTGATATTTTGGGAAATATGCATTATCTATGCACAAATATGCAATATATTCAGCAAAATATGAAAAAAAATTTTATAATTATTAGATAAAAAGTATAAATGAATTCATTATGAATTTTATTGTAAAATACAGTCTTAATCCTGATTCACAATTATACTATTAATAATATTTTCTTTATCATCCACCAGAACGGGGTCTTTCACAATTTTTTTTTATGAAACTTTATCTATATTGAAGACTATCTACACTTTTAAAAAGTCTTAATTGTTATTCATTAAGCCGCAATGATTTTTTTAAAATGTTGTGACGTCATAGTAGAGGTGTTGCTGGATCTAAAACAGTACAGATTTAAATAATTTTTGTTACATAAATGTTCTATTTTATTGTAATAATAATAATAAAATAAGTAAAAAAATATATGACTACAATTATTTACAATCTGTACTGTTTTAGATCCAGCAACACCTATACTATGACGTCACAACATTTAAAAAAAAATTGTGGCTTAATGAATAACAATTAAGACTTTTTAAAAGTGTAGTTAGTCTTCAATTTAGATAAAGTTTCATAAAATAGAATTAAAAAAAAAATGGTGAAAGACCGTTGCATTCCTCCTCCAATATTTGGGAATTATCAATGTGCATTACTAGAAATTTCAGAATGTTTATCAGTAGACAAGGTCTTAAAAAGATTGAAATATGCAATTATATGCAACTTTTGTAAAAATATGCATAAGAATGCCCAAATATGCAATATATGCAATTAGTAATTAGTATTAATTAACTCTAATCAATGTAATTCATCCAGAAAATTGATTTTATTTAAAGATACGCAAAAATTAAAATATTTGCACTTTGCATATAATTTCGTTCTTTAGACATTGCACTTTTAAACTCCATTTAAAAAAAATCAAGAAATTTGAGAATTTTAAAATGTTACATTAACAACCTTGTTATTATTATTCTGTAATATTCGATCTCTAATTTATGTTTTCTTTGTTTCAGGTAAGTGTTTAACATCTTTGCAACATTTCAATTAATTATGATTCGTAATTGGTAAGTGTATATGAATACAAAAATTTATACAACTTTTTAATTTATAAATAAAAGTACATAGAACAAGTTTAGAAATATAAAGTGCTCGTCGCTTTTTATATCATGGAATTCACATGAAAATTTGTGAAGCCAGGCATGTTTCTGGTGGAGTTCAGCGCGGTTGTGATCGCAAAATAATAATAATAATAATAAATAAGAATGCTCAAATATGCAATATATGCAATTAGTAATTAGCATTAATTAACTCTAATCAATGTAATTCGTCCAGAAAATAGATTATATTTAAAATATTGCAAGAATTGAAATATATGTCCTTTGCATATAATCCGCGCTTTATTTATAAACTAATACAAAGTAATAAATTCCGAAACATGCTAACAACTAAACGCAGATAGGCTCCAATAATCGTTATTTATTCTTTGTTTATGTTTGAAAATATAAACCATCGTCGCTGGAGCTGAGACATAAACGAGGCATGAGTAATCCATGCAACGGGATCCATTGTAATGTATAGAGTTATATAGTGTGTGTTTGTGTATCAAATCCACGGAATAAAAAGATATCTCACCGATAAATCTCGCTCGATTCGCGGCAAATAAAACAAACACCGTATTTATTACTTGTAAGCCGCAAGTTGAGATTTTTACCTGCGAAACGCGAGAGGTGTGCTGGTAATCTGCCAGCGGAAATGTAGGTCGGCAAACTGATATGCACTCGCGGCGGGAGAGTAAACATTCAATGAAGTTTTGGCAGTAGTGGAACAGATCGTTGAAACAATTTATAAGCAAAATATTTAAATATTTAATCATGAAAGAGTTTTCATAAAAATTAAATGTTTGTTTTTGGGCTGTGTGGATCGTACGATTTAGATAGCGGGAAATATTTACAAAATGTGTTGATAGCATTTTAAATATTGTTTTTCTACGACCACAGAGAAATCTGCTCATTGTATGTTTATTGTTGCTGGGGATATGAGGTACATTGCAAGCATCGTGCGAAATGAATTTGTTTTGTGAGTATTTTAATACAGGTCAGTTCAATTAAGTACAAGTGCCATTGCTAGGATACTTATTTAGAATTGTCAAATATTGGAATGGTAAAAGCGGGACAAATTTATTATTAAAATTAAATTAATTTGGAAATAATATCGTGGTTGTAGAAAAAGTATAGTGTACAACTCGCATGGAATGTCCATTTCATACTCGTATGATTTGCCATTTTATGCTCGTTATACAATAAACTATTATTCCGTTGTTAAATGATCTCCGTTTTTATAATCACTTCATCTGTAGTATTGCGTTATCTACCGTTTAATTAACTAGTTTTTGCGTTTTTGTTAGATTCTGCACACCCACTACACTTCCTTAAATTTAAATTTTATACGGACTCGGATTTAGATTGTAATGTATTATAGAGAAGAACTTTGTTAATAAAGTAGGAGTGAGTCAGTTGCGGTGGTTTGGTCATCTTGAAAAAATTTCGAATGAAAAGTTGATGAAACTAATATATGTGTGTGAGATGAGGGTGAATAAATGCTTCCGAGCGTGAAGAATAGACGAACATGTATGAATGTGGACGAAACAAAAATGTTTGAAGAACATTGATTGTTGATTAAGATCAACCATACGGGCTGAAGATAGCTCAACATGAACATGACTTTTTTGAAACAATATATCATTATTATAATAAATGAAACATATAATGTTTTATACCTACATTTGTAGATAAAAGTACAAAGTTTTGTAATAAATATTAAAAAACTTATTTTGTTTGCAAATTATACATGAACATAATTTTCACAGTAGTAAAATTTATGTCACATATTCCCATGAACAACTACAGTAATGCAAATAATTTGTATATTCATAAATATGATCGTCATACACTATGATTATTTTTCATTTGAATTTACAGTTTTTGAAAATAAACTTAGTATGTTATAGATGACCATATTTATAAATATACGAATTATTTGCATGACTGTAGTCGTTCATGAGAATGAGAGACAGTTTCAAAGTTCTGCATTGAGGTAATATGATATGTGTCTGTGCACCATAAAGAACATAAAATAAATGTAGATAACAATTTTAAAAAAACGATTCGTTCTTCGACGCGTATGTTTGACCTTAAATGGGTTTCAGGATTCGTGCTATCCCAATTAATGGGATGTAGCATAATACTATGTATACAGTAGAGATGGGCAGTAATTAATTACAAGTAATTAAATTACGTAATTGTTTTAAGCATGTTTTATTGTATTATCTCATTATATTGTTATATAAACTATACAAAAAAGTGATTACGTTTGATAAATTCAATAATACTGGAATACCACATTACATAGGTACTAATTTTTCAATGATCGATTAAATTTACTTGTGCAGTAACTAACTTACTTGTATATTCTTCTTTGACTTCTACTACAAATAAAAACGTATATTGCCGACGTTTAAGTAGAAATTCATCGATAAACAGTTGCTAAGACTGTGATGTTAGGCCAGAGAATTTAGTTGGAAGAATTTGCTTTCAAGTTTGTCCGCTACGCTTCGCACTAAAAGTGATTAATTTTAACGGCAGTTGCTCTGTGAATCCGAATATAAAACCTCAAGTAGTTTGAACAAATTTACAGAGGAATTCATTAAAATTACATTCATTCTTCTTAGAAAGTTTCCGTGTAATATTTACAGCTTTGCTCTGGACATTAAAGCGAAAACCAACGTTATAGTTTGGAAGTAAAAAGAAGATGGCAGCGGCACTCGAATTGTAATTATATCTTGTCGCCGGCGGCGGCGCCACTGCTGCGCTGCGCTTCATCTGTTGCTTCTTCTCTCTCTCTTCTTTCCGCCTTCGGCTTTATTAAAGCCTCTTAATAATTTACAGCAACGTTTAATATGTTACACACATTTCCCGACACGCTTTCTATCCCTATTTATCAGCGGAAACAAAAATTACCCCATGTTCTTTGTATTAGCGAACGTTACGTTTGAATTTCATATCAAGTAGCATCAAACGCTTTTGTGTTTAATATTTTACAAGCTTCTGATTCGAATAAGACGACCTTCACTTTATTTCACATCGCAGCACAAGAGCTCACGTCTACACACTTCAACCAAATACCATGATCCTCTAAATCAGTGGCCGATGAACCGGGGAAAATTATATTCCTAGAGGTAATGAGGACTTAACTCTTAACTTGTATAGTGATTTTTTATAACAAAACTGGTATTGTGGGGTCTTTATTGACCCTACTGCAAAATGTATTTGAAAAATCGAAATTTACGAGAAAACTTCATGTTATATTTTATTTACTTCTATTAAAACATAACATGTATAAAACTAAAGAAAATAAAATTAAGTAACATTCAGCCAATAAACAATATAGAAAAAGTACTGATCCTCTATTGTATCCTCTTAGTTATTTGGGGCTTAAAACTGCCAAAAATTATTAGATATACTTGACTATTTTCCTCATAAAATTTAAGCCAATCGAAATTCTGACATTTCTAAATGTCGTCCAATCAACGTAGAATTACACGATAATTTTGCACTAGTGCAAATTATCGATAATTCGCACTGGTGCAAATTACCAGTTTGATTCTGACTTGCTGTCAAACAAAGTTTTTAAATTTTGCTTTAATTTACATGAGAGAAATAGCGTATGGCTAAATTTTAATCGGGAAATAGTCCTTCGAATATCCCTCGCGCACTTGAGAAAATTATTGACAATTTAACATGCCCGATATTATATCTGATTATTTCACTCATTACAAATTTCACCAATCAGAATGTCTCATTTTCCATTGTTGTGCATTTTAGGTAAGTGATTAAACAGCAGCATGCTGTTTATTCGCTATTAAATTGAAGCTAGTTTTTATATGCAAATTTTGAACATTTTGATGGCATATTTAGCCGGATAATTATTTGCAGAAGCAAGATACTTACATGTTTTTTACCTTTACTGGTATACTATCTCTTTAAACATGCTGAATTATTCAATTCAAGCTATTTTGATTTACAAATTTTTGACATTTATTTGACAAGTAAAAAGAAAAACAATCAATTTGCTACAGTTACACTATAACAACAAAATTTTATGGTGCGTTTTGTTTATGTGTGTACCGATTTATTTATGTGAAAATGTGTCAAAATCAACGTTTAAGTACAATTTCTTTGACAAGTATTATAGTTTATGCTATAAATTCAAGAAATAATCTTGACATATACCTCTCGTGAATTGAATTGAATCGATTAAATTTGATGTCTAGCTTATTTACAAAATTTTGCTTTCAATAGTTATTTGTATCATATGGTTGGAAACTGCTATTTTGAGAGTGCGAGTTTATTTTGATAGGACGAGCCGTAGGCGAGTCCTGCAAATACGAGCACTCGCAAAATAGTTTCCAACCGAGGGATACACAAAATTTTTCGCGCCAACATTTATGTAAATTTAATAAATAAATTTAATTTATTTGCTTAATGACAGGGAATTTTTTGTTATGTTGGTAATTTCACAATATTTGAATGTCAATTATGTTTATTTTCCAATATCATAACCAAAAATATCAACATATTTTTATTTGGACTTTACACTGCAAATTCACTTATAATTACTTACGAATATGTTTAAAATCCATAAATATTATGATTTCTTGTATTGCAAATGGTACTCATTTGTAGATATATAGCCATAATATATTTAAATCAATGTAATATTTTGACATTTCTAGCGTCAGAAGTTACCTAAAATTAGTGAAGTGATGCCAACATATAACCATAAAAAGTTAGCGATTTTTGTCGAACTAGTTCGACAAAAACATGATTTCCGACCGCTTTAGAGATATTTAATTATGTCAATGTCGGACGGCGGCGCGAAAAAATTATTTCTGATTTTCTCCCTCTCAATGACGTAACGCCGATGTAAATAAATATAAAAGTTCCCTCATTCCATGCAATATATTGCATCGAAACGCCCAACAAAAAAATCCCGGTTTAATCGTGTTATTTTTTCGATTTGAAAAACACGAATTGAGGTTTTTATTTATAAAACAATTACTAATCAACCAATTAAAACAAAAGTCCCTATACACGGTAATTAAACTCTAGTGAATTGTACAAAACAAACAAAATTTCAATATCTAGTTTTTACGTCCAGTGTCTACCACTCGCTGTTCAAAATCAACGAATCACATTTTGTTGTAACAACATATTACATTTCACAAATCTATCTACTTCACATAATCCATCCAAACAAAAACACTAGAAATATCGCGTCGAAATTTACAAACTTATCCATTAGCACAGCAAACAGCAGCGACACAATGAACTAGCCAAACTGATGCATTTATTTGTGGATTTCGAATTTTCACACTGGTGTTTGGAAAGTTAGGTGGAGAGAATTTATTAATATCGAGATAGATAAACCGACTGTATTTTGTGAAACAATTAACTTTGTTCGCGAATTTGTTAATTACCTGTGAGTTGATTCTGTTTCCATAAAACATGTTTACGAACAATAGTCAGTCTGCGTGGATTCATGTTTAATAATCTCTCTTCATTCATTAATGAAATTAGCGTAATAACATATATGATGATTAGTATTCATTCATTTAGTCTTAATCATGTTTAATTGTTGAGAAAAATACAAAACAAACTTATCATTTATTTAAATAGTTATTTATGTAACAAGGTACTGAAGTTTAATTTTTTATCACGAATATGGAATTTAGTTGCCGAAGCCCGTAGGGCCGAGGAAAATAAACCATGTGAATGATATAAAGGAACTTCAGTGCCGAGGTACATATTAAGTTTTATTTGAAATAGAAAATTAGAAAAAACTGTAAAAAATTATTATATAGGTTAAGTTTGTACATCTGTCAGTTGTCAATTAGAATTGACAATCAGTGTTGCCAACCTCGAACATTCAAGTTATCTTCAATAACATTCAAAATTTTGTGTTTTGTCCTCAATTTCTTCATCGGAATTAATTAGTTTAATCTTCGTGCACATATTGTTTTACGTATAAATTTACTACAATACGTCATATATCTGTCAAAATTATCCTACATATACAATAATTATTATACGGTTGCCAACACTGTGTTGCTTAAAATCGTCGTATAATGGGTTACTTTAGTGACGATTTCTGAGCTTTTAATGATGATTTTTGAGCACTTTAGTACCGATTTCAAATAAAGGTTTTTTTCATGTCAGTCTTCATCAGAAGAAAAATTGAATAACAACAAATTATGATTTATAAAATAGAGGAAGCCATGTCTTGTTTAGTGTTTCTTGTCTGGATGACCATTTCTTGTCTTGGGCTTGATTTTAAAGACGAGAAATTAAAAGTTTGCACATTTCTTGGCAACCTATTGCTTGTTTCAAGAATCCTTGATATTTCTTTATTCTTGATATTGTAGGGGAATCCGCTTTTGATTGAGGTTCATTTCTAATACTGTTAAATTTCTGTCATCTAGTACATGGATTTTCACTAATTGTTAAATAAATAAGCTTGCAGCATTTCCTAATTTATAAGAAAATACATAAAATAACGGGTATATTACAGTTTTATAAATTGTTTTATCCAACACCTCTCAATAAATGCTCCATAACTATGGCGATTTTAAACATGGAAAGTAACAGATTACCCACTAGTGGGTATAATTTTGAGAAAAGTCATTAGTGAATATTTTTTTAATTTCTAACAATAATAACACACAACACCTTGGTAACTACTACGATTGACATTTTAATTTAGAAAATATAAAGCATATGTCACTGTCAAATAATATTTCTATAATAAATTTTGCATTTATTAAGAGGCGTTGGATAAAACCTTATACTTCACACGTGTGCAAATTGGAATTACCCATTCGGTAAAATTATCACACTCAGCCTTCGGCTTCGTGTGCTGAAATTAATTCCTTAATTTGCCCACTTGTAAAGTAAATAACTATTATCCAACACTTCTCAATAAATGCTCCATAACTATGGCGATTTTAAACAAGGAAAGTAACAGGTTACCAACTAGTGGGTATAATTTTGAGAAAAGCCACTAGTGAGTATTTTTTTATTTATAACAATAATAACAACACACAACACCTTGGTAACCACTTCGATTGACATTTTAATTTAGACAATTTAAAGCATATGTCACTGTCAAATAATATTTCTTTAATAATTTTGCATTTATTTAGAGCTTTTGGATAAAACGTTATACTTCACACGTGAGCAAAGTGGAATTACCCACTTGTAAAGTAAATAACTATTTTTCTTTATGGCTTACTTTATATTGGAGTTAAATTATCACGATTAATTAATTCCATAATCTTAAACATATGTTATTAATACCTACATACAATAATTAACAATATTAACTTACAAAATATGTGTAACAATATTCTGCATTCCATCCTACTCTACACATGTACATGGCGGTTCCCCGGAGCCGTCCGGAGCCCGGAGCAACCGACTCCGGTATATAAACAATCCTGCTAATGAATATTCATTCCTTTATTAGCGTGATTATCGACTTGGAACGTCAATTGAACGAGTCAATTTGAAAATGATTTGATTGGCCACGACTGTGGTGAGCGTGGTGAGCCTGGTGGCGACGAGCCGCCCATGGAAGCTATTCCCATCGCTTCGTTAAACAGCTGCGGAGTTCAGCTTGGAAGGAGAGCAAGTGATCGAGGATTAAATATGCCAATTGTGGATTACTCATTCATGTAGCCAAGGTTTTAGATGAGCCAGAGTTGTTGAGGCGGATTTCAACCATCATCGAATCGATTTTAACATATCTGTTTATTAAATAGAGAATAGTAGGTATATTCTACAACAAGTAATGGAATGGCACATATTCCACGCGAGCAAAAAGTTTGTAGCCTGAGCCGAAGGCGAGGGCTACGGTTTGCGAGTGTGGGATATGCCATTCCTTTACATGTTGTAGACTATACTTTCTATAGCAAGATTTTGGAAATTATACAAAAATACAAATATAAAACTGTTGAAATGTCAAACTCAAATATATCAAATTAAAACAAACAGACGTAACCATAGTAACTGAATAAAGATACTTCATACATCGCGCTGATAAGCGGCTCTGATTCGTCGAAAATATTCCATACGCAGCGTATGGAATGTTAGTGATTCCATAACAATTTTTAGTTGTGGAATGCCTAGTTTCCAAAACAGTGTTATAGAAAAACTTTTTACTTTGTTATACAAAGTATAAGGAAGTATTGGAATCATGAAAAAATAGCTGATGAGATTTTTGCGGAAATACATATTTTGATGTCCACTGAATCCGTTAAGACCAATTTCGCAATGATGTCTGTGTGTAGGGTGCATGGATGGGACGGATGGATGGATGTCCGTGTGCGCAATATCTTATGATCTAGACAAGATATGATAACTAATCTTGGAATTTATAAATTTTATGAAAATATGAAGCGCTGAATTAATTTTAATTAATATTGAAAAACCGGAAGAGGAAGTTTACTGGAAAAAACTATTTGGAATATAAAATGTTATTTGCACTCTTCTTGTACATGCTTCTACTTTTGAGAAAAACTAAATAACATATTTAATAATATATTTCAATAATTTTAGTTATAATGAGAACAAAAACTAAAACATTTTTAACATCTATATGTCAAATAATTGTGAAGTGTCCTGTGTTAAAAATATGTATCGTTTGAAATATTATAAAAGCAATATTTGTGTTATTAGTTAGAAAGTTTTAAGGACTAGACTTTAATTCATATTTTAAATTAAAATTATGATTGGGAACACAAAATTAAACAGGTATAACAAATAATAATTGTCAAATTAGTTATGTGCAAGGAACAAGTTACATGTTCAATTGGTTTTATATATACCGGGTGGTGCTCGGTAAGTGCGAACATAGGGATTTAACATGGGATATTAGTTTTATGCATTTTCCTGCTCTCCTGTACATTTTACGGAAAAAACTGTAGAGGGAAGATTTATTCAGAATTAAAAGTTACCCACGAAACTGTTTTTACATGTTTTATTAAGTTTTTGGTTTAGCCGTAACATTAAAAATAAATTTCGAAATTTCTGTTACTTTGTAGCAATAGCCATGACTTTTGTTTTATTTTTATGACAAATGCGATAAATGTCAATTTTTGATGTTTATAAACGTGAATTTATCTTATTAAATTAAATCTTTGTGTAAGCTATAAAATGAATGTTTATTCAAACGAAGAACGTGTCTTCATTATTAAATATTATTATGGAGGAAATAGTTATAGGAGGGTGCGGGATTTATTTATTTATTTATTTAAGAACAGGATTATACCATTTGAAATTATGGGAAATTTAAATTCTGATATGTATTTAGAACTTGTGCAAAATCATATAGCTCCTGCATTGGATGAGGCAGCTGCAGTAGATGAGGATATTTGCGGGAATATTTAGATTTGGTTTTTCCTAATCGGTGGATTGGTCGTGGTGGTGGAATAAATTGGCCTGCAAGATCTCCGGACCTAGCTCCTTGCGATTTTTTTTTTGTGGGGGCAACTTAAAAGTAAAATTTACTCTAAACACTACGAAAATTTACTAAGCCAAGCTATATTCGAAGAATGTGATAATATTACTGACAGGCAATTAGCCAATGTTAGAGCTTCGTTTTACAATAGACTTGGTTATTGTCTTGCTGAAAATGGTGGCTTGTTTCAACATTTATTGTAATTTCTTTATTTTTTTGTATGTAGGTATATTAAGTAATATTGTTACAATTATTACTTCATTTACTTTGTTATGACGTGTTCTAATATTATTATTAGTATTGATTTCATACATTTCTTTCACATTAAAATATTGTAATTTAAAATAAAAAAAAAAAATTGAAATTGTTGATATACTTGAAACTGATTTATTATTAAATATGAAAATAAAACTTTGTTCTAATAAAAAATGTGAATTTTTTTATTTAATTTGAATTATTAGATTCACGTTTATAAACATCAAAAATTGACATTTAACGCATTTGTCATAAAAATAAAACAAAAGTCATGGCTATTGCGACAAAGTAACAGAAATTTCGAAATTTATTTTTAAGGTTACGGCTAAACCAAAAACTTAATAAAACATGTAAAAACAATTTCGTGGGTAACTTGTAATTCTGAATAAATCTTCCCTCTTCAGTTTTTTCCGTAAAATATACAGGAGAGCAGGAAATTGCATAAAACTAATATCCCATGTTAAATCCCTATGTTCGCACTTACCGAGCACCACCCGGTATAAGAAAGTAGTGTGGTGCCTACACCAAATTTTTTTGTATACAGGATGAATAATTGAAATATGTAGTATTAGAATTTGAAAGAAATTTTTTTGATATTGCTGTAAATTTTTACCTATTCAGTTTTCAGTAAAAGTATAAATACAAAAGTTGTTCAAAATTTTAAAAATGCTTAAAAATAAAAAAATTGTTACCCAAATGTTTGTATTTAATGATATATCAATAAAATTAATGTCAATATTTATCAGGGAAATTGTAACACGAGCCATGGAAAATTTAACAAAATATTTGATATTTCATAAAACAGTTTTAGATTTATTTTTTCAACAAAAAAAAAAATGGAAAAAAATGAGCTCTAAAATTCACCATTACATCATTACAATCTTCAAAGAAATTTTTACAGTGTAATAAATAAATCTAAATCTGTTTTCTGAACTGTCAAATATTTTTCATTTTTGTTTAACTTTCCATGGCCGTCTCCTGATAAATATTGATTTCAATTTTATTGGTATATCTTGAAATACTAACATTTGGGTAACCAAATTGGACTTGTGGCATACATTTTTGAATTCTGATCATCTTTTGTATTTACACTTTTGATGTTAAGTCAATAGATGAAAATTTACAGGAACATATAAAAATTAGCATTGAAATCTCTATATTTTACATTTCAATGCTACTCTTAATAAATTTAACATAAACGTCACTTAATAGTACTAAAATATTCATAACAGGAACAAGAAAATATTTAGCTTTTTTCTTTGAAGTAGCGCAGTTCAAAAACTAGGAGAGAAAATTTAATTCTGAAAAAACATTGGATTCATGTTTTTTAAAGACTGAATTTTGTATTTACCTACCTATATTAATTGTTAAAATATATGTTATTGATTAATCTTGGAAAAATATTTGTGCAGGTTTCTGATTTTTGCAAAAATATCAACTCCAATCAAATGTGACTGAAAATCTTATTTCGTGTCCGGTTGCACAAAAAATTATGCTTTTAGCCTAAAAACGTTATTCGGGTCCTAATTTTTTGTTACATTTTATTTTATGTTGTCAAAATTATGAAGAAAATTGCCGTAAAATGTTTGATTGATCATAAATTAAAATAAAATAAGATATTGAAAGCCTGCTGTCACTACTGTATTCCGTATACGTATACTAATAAAATTGTGTATTTTTTTCGGGCTTATCCAGAAATGGATGTAAAAGAGATGTATTTTACATACGCACGGTACGCCAAATTAATTTTTGTCATCCCTTGTAGTAAAACTAGGCCCGGTGCTATAAAGTTTTAGTGTGGTGTTAGGTAGGGCAGGTGCGTGTAGGGCTGGTCGTAACCATAGCAACAGCCCAGCACAAGACGTGTCCGCGCTGAAGCCTTGAACCCTCGACCTGGGCAGCGTGTCCAGTGTGTGACCACCTAGCGGCCCCTATGGCTCCCTAGGCCCTTTGTTCGCTCGTCTTTAGTCTCATTAACTCGCCCTTTGTTCAGTAATGATTATCCGTGCACGCTAGACACACATAGGTAACACACAGCATGGAGACTTCACTATAGTATTGCAATACTGTACGATGTACTGACATGAGAGTCATTATGCACACAACCAAATATAATGGTAAAAGCGGTGTATTGGATATAGTTATTTGTATCACAAGGCTGGAAACTGCTATTTTGCGAGTGCAAGTTTATTTTGATAGGATGAGCCGTAGGCGAGTCCTACAAATACGGCCACTCGCAAAATAGTTTCCAACCGAGGGATACACAAGATTTTTTGCGCCAACATTTATGTAAATTTAATAAATAAAATTAATTTTTTTTTTTTATTATTATGATGATGAGAGGCGGACTAACTACTATGGTCATATGCCGCCTCATGAGTAGATGAATATGAATTTATATGAACAACACAAACGACCATGCTCTTCAGTGGGATTCGAACCCACGACCTCTGGTGTGCTAGGCTAGCGTAAAATTAATTTATTACTTATTTTATTAATGACTGGGAATTTTTTTATGTTGCTAACTTCACAATATTTGAATATCAATTATGTTTATTTTCCAATATCATAACCAAAACTATCTACATATTTTTATTTGGATTTTACACTGCAAATTCAATTATAATTACTTACAAATATGTTTAAAATTCATAAATATTCTGTTTTCTTGTATTGCTAAAACTCAATTGTAGATATATTGCCATAATATGTTTAAGTCAATGTAATACTTTGACATTTCCAAATTCTAATAAATTTTTGTGGAATTTTAACTCAAAAACTAGATGTTTTAGAAAAAAAAAAAAGTTATTAAGAAATATTGTTCCTCTCGTCGAGTTCTATAACTGGTTAAATTTAATGTCGCTAGTGATGGACTATCAAGATAATATATTAATTTTCTTTACGTATACAAGTCAGTAGATTTGTAGATTTGGCCTGAAAGTCGCGTGAGGATGAAGGTCAGGCATTTATCAGAGAAACGAGCTTTCAAGAAACCTATCCCAAAGGTTAAAGTTGAACTGATTGGTTATTCATCCCATTCTGATTACCAGAATTCAATATTTAAATCAGTTCGATTCGCCCCCAGGGCTGCCAATACTGTAACACATTCCAGACGTTCAGATGAACTTTGTTGAAATATATAAAATTAAAAATTAAATCCCCAGAGAGTGGTTTATTCGGGTAAGCAAAGTCTTTGATTAAAAAATTACTAGACTATGATTCTTTGAATAACAAAAGCTCGGTAACCACGGGAGCTTGCAGGCGACCAGAGCCTGCTGCGTTTACTTTGTACAGGTAAACAATTTGAGCTTTTGAGCTTTAGGTAAATAAAGCCGCACCGCGGACCAGTGCCTTGTTTATCCAGCCCTCTTAAAACAAAAACTTTCTAACAAAATATTTCACAGAGCTTTTGATATTTTGCATTGCTTCTCTAATATCCATACAAAACAAACAAAAATCAAATCATTGCCATCTCCGTCTGACGCGCAACCACCATATACCGCCATCTCCCTCTAACCAATCTCCACAAATATTTAACACGGCATTCCAGTTGCAAGAATTTCATTTTATTTCTCTTAATTTGTATTCCGTTTACGGTGGTCTGATTCACGGGCGTTCGCGCAAATTACCGACGAGGACAGAACGCGGCGGGCGGGCGTGGGTGCGAGAGAGACGGGGGCGGTACAGTGGCGGAGGTACAGGACAATGCCTGGAGGAGCGGACAAGAAATCTTCCGTGTTAATTGGACGTGCGAAGAATAATTTACGCGCGAATTGCTGTACGAGGCTGCTGGTGACGGCACGTTGGCAGCACTGCGAGAGAAATGCGACGAAATATTAGATTATGTGTGATTTATATCCACTATTTACAAATTACTTACACTTTACAGTGTTGCACTACCGACTTATTTGATTAACTACGCTGGGTTCAAACAGATTTTTAATTCGTTTTCTAATAACGAAGTTTTCTTCTTTGCTGACAAAAATTTAATTGGACAGAAAAAATTTCAGATGTTTATTTTTGTTCACGATTACTTTAAACCATGTTTCTTCTTCTGAATTTAGATATTCATAATTATTAGTTGCAAAAACTGATCATATTTTGGTCGAAGTTTACTGTACAAAATAATAAATTCAATTTATTTCAAATATAAAATCAGCTGCAAAAATGTTCTTAATGAAAATGTTACCTAGCAATAATATTTAGGATAAAAAAATGTGTTTCAATATATCTTATATTTGCTTACAATATTGGGAGAGAAACAATTCATATAAACAAAATATTAAAATTTTCAAAAATAATATAACAAGAGAGTGAGAATAAATTGAAAATAATTTGACAGATCTTTCGAAAACTTGTTGCCCTACGGGCTTTCGTGGCTATTGCCAAATGGCGACAAGTTTGAGAAAGATACTGGAGAATTATTTTCTAATTTATCGAACTCTCGAGTTATATTTAATTATATTATTTTTTGATTTCATCATCAGGCACAGCACTAAATCTATCTTTTTTTGCTCATTTTTACTTGTGTTGATGATAACTATTTGACATTTGACATCTGTCAATAAAAACAAAAAAGCTACAGAGAAAATTGCCGGGAATAATCACAAGAGCATTATTCTCAGTATAATAATGACAGGATTGGTTAAAACGCAGACATGTGACATACAATAAAGCATTTCATTAGTTTAAAGGAATGTCAAAAAATAATTAGTTTAGTAATTTTTGAGAAACCGTAATTCCACAGATCCATATAGACAGACAAAATAGTATTCTAAGTAACCTAAAACATGCTCATCCATTGAAAACTCACTAACAAATTTTTAGCATGTTTCTTATACTTTGTAGGTATAGAGTGGGAGTTAAAAATATTATGGTAAAATATGTTTTTTCCTTAATTTAATATAAAATAAATAAATAAATATATCATCACGCTTTTTGCCCATCATGGGTGTGGCACTGTGCTTACGCAGATCTCGGTAGGTGATATATTTTTCGTATGAAGTGCGGTTACCAGCCGTCAAGTTATATCCCTCAAAGTTGTTAGTGGATGGGGAACCAGAGGAGTAAATTTAAATTGGCAACTGTCGACTGTGGGATTCGAACTGAGGATCTCACGATCCACAGTCCGATGCGTTACCACGAAGCTATTTACTGTTTATTATTTTGATAATGTATAATATTGTACATTTCTAACAACTAAGCACTAAGGTACTAGGACTACTAAGTGAATCATTAATCATTTGTTTATAAAATGTTATTTATTAATTTAAATATAACTTGACTTATTCCTGTAAAAATAATTGATAAACTCATCATTATAGGAACGAAAATGACTAGGTATTTTATTAGTTGCACATAGAATATTTTTAGAATTGAAACACAATGTATATTCTTAATATTATCCGCATAAATATGGTAAAGAATGCAAGCAAAATTGACTGCGTTAGAATGCGTACGTTTCACAAGCGAGAATTTCCAAGCTACAATCTAAAATATAACCGCGGTTTGGATTCCACCGAGTATACTCGTACAGTGAACTAAATATATGTCAGATAATTCACCGGCGGTGTTTATGAATTCATGAACATTTTTGTGCTGAATCTGTGTCAGTATTTGACGGTAACAATGCCCCAGTGGCCACGTGTTTGACTTGCGTAGAACAAAGGCTCCATCGTGAATTGCGCCGAGTCAAACACATCATTGTCTCAATTAATAAAACATTAACGTTTGCGCGGCTGACATTGTTCCCCGTCTTGCGTTTTCTCTTCCACCGAGTTGAGATGCTAGTCTGGAGATTTTTAGCGTCTAGGGAATTTTATATTTCGGAAGTTTCCATTGTGCGGAATCTCGAAAACTTCAGGCGAACTTCAACAATGGACATAATTTTTCTCGGAGTCAGATGCGGGTTTTTCTACGCTATGCTCTTCTGCGATTTTTCTTCATCCGTTGCCGACCGCTGCCCGTGACACCCCAGGCCCAGGAGATATACCCTTACGTCCCACGGGGCTGCATTCCCATATATAAAGGAACCGGAACTGGAAATAACACCTAGTGCCTTCGACACATTCTAGTACAGATATACGCCGCAATGAAACTACGACTCTCATTTTTTAATGCCAATTATTAAACGTTGATTATTAGTGACCGAACCCGAGATCTGCTGGAGATAGAGATGACATGAATTATATAATAAGTAAACTAAATTAAGTGTATGACAGCTGGGATTTGGAAGTTAATTATAAAAAAACAACTGCATATTTAACATCGGGGCTGAATCTTATATTCTCGCACCAAATATCTTGGTGTTGTAATCATCAGTAAAGAAAAAATAAAGAAAAATAGTATATTGTACAATGAGCATGGAATGGTACTCATTTCCTATGAGTATGAAAGTTTGTAGCATGAGCCGAAGGCGAATTATGCAATTATAC
Source organism: Poecilus cupreus (assembly GCA_963942605.1). Taxonomy (NCBI): domain Eukaryota; kingdom Metazoa; phylum Arthropoda; class Insecta; order Coleoptera; family Carabidae; genus Poecilus; species Poecilus cupreus. Next base: position 13,343,512 of record OZ012727.1, read on the forward strand.
GAGTACGAAATGAACATTCCATGCGAGTTGTACACTATACTTTTTCTACGACCACGATATTATTTCAAAATTAATTTAATTTTAATAATAAATTTGTCCCGCTTTCACCATTCCAATATTTGACAATTCTAAATAAGTATCCTAGCAATGGCATCTGCACTTAAATGAGCTGACCTGTATTGAAATACTCACAAAACAAATTCATTTCGCACGATGCTTACAATGTACCTCATATCCCTAACAACAACAAACATACAATGAGCAGATTTCTCAGTGGTTGTAGAAAAAACATATTGTAACACAAGAGAAAAAATCAATACCAAAGCTAAATTACATGATATGGAGTAAAAAAATCACAAAAGAAACTAAAGAGTGTATGTGTTACTATAAAAGCACATATATTGGTGAATCTTAGGTTTTACCAGTTACTATTAGGATTAACCGACATGAGTTGGTAAATGTAATGATTTACTGGGAAAAACCTAACATTATAAAATGTATGGAGTTTAACAGGTTAAGTTAAGTTATTTGCTGTGTCTTTGAGGTACATTCTAAGATTTTATAAAGGAATTGTGGTTAAAATTTGAAATGAACGATGATTACAGAATTGTTGGACTGGTACCATTAAGAGTTGTTAAATCATAGGTTTTACTGGAAAATCTAAGGATTTACTGTAATACGGGCTTTCACAGTAACATGCACATAGAAATATAGTAGAAGGAATAACATTTGAGTTTACAGGAAACAATAAAACAAAATTAATTCTAAAATTTTAGAAATGATAAAAACAAAATCATTCACACAGTACAGACTAAAACGATTCGGTCATGTAAATAACAATGGACGATTCTAGGTGGCTTTACAAAATGGAAACATAAGTACCAACTGTAAGAAGAGAAAGGAAAAGACCTAGAAAAACATGGAGAAATTGAGTTATCGAAGCCATGGAAAAGAGAGATATAGATGAAGAAGATATCTGCACTAAAAAAAGATCATGCAAAAGATGATAGCAACGGCTATAAACTGTAATAAACTCGCTATATATATATTTACCCATTTCTGAACATATTGCTCCTCTTATAGCTAATTTGGATATAATAGTATATTATTCAATAAGTATGTAATGTATGCTATTACTCATGAGAATGAAGTTTAAATCGCGAGCGAAAGCGAGTGATGTAAATCATTCGAATGAGTAATAGCCATTACATGCAAAAAGAAAACTATACTTTAACCACAACATTTCGTCTTCAAAAGTAATATTTGTTTTGAAATTATAAGTAGACTGTTTGCATCTAACAAATACAAAATTGTTTGTCTATCAACATAGAACTATGAAGGAATCGTTGTTATAGCAACCATCGCTAGGCTTCTTACTGTTGTAACAAAATTTTGAAGTAATTTGACATTTAGCAGAAAATTTGACATAACGAATGGATAATATTATTTATCCAACACCTCACAATAAATGCTCTATAGCTATGGCGATTTTAAACAAGCAAAGTAACAGGTTATCCACTAGTGGGTATAATTTTGAGGAAAGTCACTAGTGAGTATTTTTTTATTTATAACAATAATAAAAACACACAACACCTTGGTAACTACTTCGATTGACATTTTAATTTAAAAATTTTGAGCATATGTCACTGTCAATTAATATTTCTTTAATAAATTTTTCATTTATTAAGAAGTGTTGGATAAAACGTTATACTTCACACGTGAGCAAAGTGGAATTACCCACTCGATAAAATTATCTCACTCAGCCTTCGGCTTCGTGTGCTAAAATTTCTCTCGTGGGTAATTCCTTACTTTGCCCACTTGTAAAGTAAATAACTATTCATCGAACTGTAAATCATTAATTCATTAGCAACGGTAACGAAGGTCATTAAATGATAAAAAAAAAAGGTTGAATTATGGGTATATTATTTGACAGTTGTGGATAAAATATTTTTGGGCATGCAATGGAAATTACAACTCCCAAAACGTTAAAATTTCTAAATAATTATACTTCCTGATAATCCTGCCGAATGGCACGGTCGTCTCCCGCCCCAAATCCTGCTAGTCCTGCAAAGTCCTCACATCGTCCGTCCGTGTTTAAGTGTTGCCAACATCGGAAAAACTCGTCGCGATCATTCCACGGATCCATCGGCCGCTAAGCGGATTTCGTGGTCAGACCCTTGGAAGCGGAGAAGTGGGCTGCGGGGGGGTGTAGAAGGATAAGCTGCGCATTTGCTCATTGGCTGTAGACCACCGAAACCCCCCACCCTTGTCTCAGACTGGGTAAACACTGGACTAGTGAATTGTATTGTGAGTGTTGTTTTTAAAAGTTTCTTCAGGAGTTAGGCTGAGTGGAGCGGTATTTGCCTACTTGATTGACCATTCGACCACAGAAGAGTTTGAGATTTTAGATAGAGGAAGAATAAACTAAATGGAAGTTTTGTTTTATGGGTATTTTGGGACTAGGTTCACTGGGACATCTTGAAATTTTATAAAAGAATCGCAGCTAAATTACAGGCTAGAGAATAACGAATGAAATTTTATATTTCTTCAGATGTATCTACAAATTTTATTTTGTAGTAGAAATGATAATTGGGCGCTCTAAAGCAATGGCTTGTTTCTCTAGATATCCAGGATTGGAAGAGGGGGTGGGTCGATTTTTCAGGAAAAATCAAGGGGTAAAAATTCTCCGCATTGACTAGAAGCAGAAATGAAAAAATTGTCAGTTGCTGATAGATTTTTACCCAACTTCTCATCTATACTCTACTTCAGTTCATTTCGTACTACTCATATTCGAACAATCAGAGCTGGGCGTATTCAAGTAAATGTACTAGAAAGTACTGTTTACAGTACAAATATTGTACTCTATACTCTTACTCGAGTACATTTTTAAAATGGTAACTTTTACTCGTACTTGCGATATTTCTGTCGAAATACTCGTACTGTATATTCTAATATGTACTTAGAGTACCTACAGTTTTGTTATATTAAAAGCAAATAAAGATATAATTCAGTAAACTTAATTTTTTTACGTTGTACGTGTATTCTGTAAAATATTCGTTATTATTATAAACATAATAATTTCAGAATTACCTTTTTTGTTATACCTAAATTATCTATTTATTTTTAATATATCATATGATTTTATGTCTAGATTTTTAAATATATATTTTTTAAAATTGATCCTCTTATTTCTCTGATTATTTTTTGAAGTTTCTTAAAACCACTGAAATGCTTCATTGTATGTCACGTGTCTCCGTTTTAACCAATCCTGTCATTATTATACTGAGAATAATGCTCTTGTGATTATTCTCGGCAATTTTCTCTGTAGCTTTTTTGTTTTTGTTGACAGATGTCAAATGTCAGATAGTTATCATCAACACAAGTAAAAATGAGCAAAAAAGATAGATTTAGTGGCGTGCCTGATGATGAAATCAAAAAATAATCTAATTAAATATAACTCGAGAGTTCGATAAATTAGAAAATAATTCTCCAGTATCTTTCTCAAACTTGTCGCCATTTGGCAATAGCCACTCAAGCCCTACGGGCTTTCGTGGCTATTGCCTGGCAACAAGTTTTCGAAAGATCTGTCAAATTATTTTCAAATTATTCTCACTCTCTTGTTATATTATTACTGATAATATAACAACTATGCTACAATTGTACAATCCTCTGCGTTTCTTGTATTAATAACCTTAACAAATCTTTATTCAAACCTGAAAATTGTAAAGTTGTCCTTGTTTATAAACATTAAATAAGATCGAGTTATCGAAGATACTATCAGTTGTTATAATAATTATTATTATTGAAGTTGTCAATTTACTATGTTTACTGATATAAATAAATACAGTCCAATTTATGAAGTTTCTTTTTATCTCTATTTTCAGCATCATAACATTTTGAACAAAATCACATAAATAATTTTAATTTTGAAATTAAACATTGATTCCTTAAAGTTACCTATTCCGTTAGACAAGCAATTTTTTAAAATTTTCATCTTAAGAAATAGTTATGAGTGATATTCCATAATTTTGCAATAATACGTGTGTTCACGTGTACAAGTACATTAAGTTTGAATTACTCCATACTTTTGCCATGAAAATTATCAAAGTACAATATACTTTAAAGTACATTTGATTACTGAGTACTTGTACTCGATACTCGAGTATTTTTATGTGGTACTTTGCCCAGTTCTGCAAACAATAAATATTAAAATGAAACTATCTAAAACCTCATCAGGTCAATTGAACATCTCTTCTTTTTTTAAGAAACCTAACAGTGATTTAGATATTAATCTAAAGTTGTTAGGTTACGTTTTGAGCTAAAAACTTTTACTGTTCTACACAGAGAAAGATTTAAAAATATAAAAGCATAAGTAGAATCCATGCACTAATTACAAGAGACAATAAAAGCAAGGGCCTTACTATTTTAGTATGAATACTAGCGCTATATTAGCATGAACTCAATGCTTATATAGCATGCTAAAAATATATCGTCTTGTTATTATAGTGAAAAACAAATCTCCGTGTATTTGTCAATTTTGTAAATACAAATTATTACGTTTGATGAAATTTTTTAATAATTAAAGCTATGATGAAATCTATAATCATATAATCAAAATTAAGGCCAAGACAAATATCGTGTTTCCGACATTTGAAACTATAGTAAACTTCCGTTCATTTTCAAAAATTCCGAAGTCTCGCTCCCGAAAAAAGTCCTGAATACGACGCCGGCTTGATTCCTACTTATTTTTAATTTAAAACATGGATTTTTATGATCCATAGCTGAGTGTAGTAGATCACAATGACAACTCACAAAGATGTGCAGCTTTGCAATTTCTCAACATAACATTTCTTAATAATTTTTAACAGCAGTGTAATGTTTCCTCGATCTCAGTGTGCGTTTCTTCCGATTGAAAATCAATTCCGATAAGTCCGGTAATTTTGCCGACAAATACTTTGTTGTGTGGATATCTCGCCTGTGCGCTCGGTGTCTGGCAGCGCTAGTGGCGTGTTCATTGTGTACTAACAAACAAAACACTGCACAGTGCGCACACAGTACAGCCCTCTATTTCATACTGGAGTTGAAACAGCTCCACAGCTCACCGGATCCACAGCTCCGGGTCTCGCATTCAAACAACTGAAAAACGCAAACAACAAACAGTCGCAATGGACGAATACAGCGGGGAATGAATGAATTTACCCTCAAAAGAAGCAAAAAGGAAGAAAGAATAACAGGAAATCGACAAATCTGACCCATTTTGTATTTGATCTATGAATTGTAAAATAAGAATACAAAATCCTGTAATCACTGAAATATATTAATACCTACTGGAATGCAAACTGGCGTTGAAATACGACCTGAGAGAGACAGACAATTGTTGGGCCATCTGTCTTTGTTATACACTTGGAAAGTTAATAAGAAATTATCATTTTTTTTCAGTTTTCCTTTTGTATGCATTCGTTAAAAAAAATTGTATTTCTTACAAAATGATTAAGTTCAAATCAAAAAATAATATTAATTTTGAATATAAATTTTATTTATCTTCTTTTTTCTGCTTTGAAAGAAAATGAATATATTTTAAATTTTGTTTTTAAAATAATGAAAAAGAAGTCGTTTAAATTTTAAGCAGAACGTTTTTATTTAAAACGATATAATTTTGAATTTAATCTACTCCTATTCAAACTACTTCATTCCCATAATGAGTCTCAGTTGAATACTTTGATATGTTCCTTCAAAACTAAATTAATTTTCATACAAGTATATTTATTACACCTATAAAAGTTTTCAATGGAAAAAAAATCGGATTGGCACTATCAAATCAATTTATCTCTTCATTTAAGAGGAATCTGTTTGTTCCAAGAAATAGTATTTTCAACAACAAGTAATGGTACGGCACATATTCCACGTGAACAAAAAGTTTGTAGTCCGAGCCGAAGGCGAGGGCTACGGTTTGCGAGTGTGGGATATGCCATTCCGTTACACGTTGTAGACTATACTTTCTATAACAAGATTTTGGAAATATTAAAAAAATACAAATATAAAACTGTTGTAAATGTCAAACTCAAATAAATCAAATTAAAACAAACAGACGTAACCTTAGTAACTGAATCAAGATACTTCATATATCGCGCTAATATGCGGCTCTGATTCGTCGAAAATATTCCATACGCAGCGTATGGAATGTTAGTGATTCCATAACAATTTTTAGTTGTGGAATGCTTAGTTTCCAAAACAGTGTTATAGAATAGTTATTTACTTTACAAGTGGGCAAAGTAAGGAATTACCCACGAGAGAAATTTTAGCACAGGAAGCCGAAGGCTGAGAGAGATAATTTTATCGAGTGGGTAATTGCGCTTTGGCAAAGTGTGAAGTATAACGTTTTATCCAACAACTCTTAATGCAAAATTTATTAAAAAAATATTATTTGACAGTGACATATGCTTTAAATTTTTGAAATTAAAATGTCAAACGAAGTAGTTACTCATTAGTGGATTTTCTCAAAATTATACCCACTAGTAGGTAATCTGTTACTTTCCTTGTTTAAAATTGCCATAGTTATAGAGCTTTTATTGAGAGGTGTTGGGTAAACATTTTTATCAGTGTAGAAAACTTATGGTTCCAGTATTACACATTTCAGTAACTGAAATACATACAGTGTTGTAAATTAAAAATATTCTGCGCCCAACGTACAAAGATTATGTGACAGAACTTGAAACCATGTAAATAAATGTTTAATTTAAGTTTGTATTATTTGAAGCTCGCAAGAAAGGCAAAAGTTCATTCGAGTTTAAGATCCTTGTAGGTGATGTATGTGTGTGGTAGCATTTGTAATTGGAAAGGGTAGTAAGTAATAAGAAAGGGCAGGCTGCAGGTCGGTAATCCGTAACGATAGCATAAACGGAAGCAATTATTAGTCGGCAACAAAGACAGCAGCACACGAGCGAGCAGGACAGCAACACCGCCAGCGTTATCTACGCTGTTTGGAAGTTGTGGGTAAAGGATTTATAGTACGTTTAATTTATACATCGGGGCGGGGGGATGAGGGGAGCTATCTCACGACACATCTCATTAGGAGTCGCTCGCTATCCCCTCCTCGCGTGACCGGACCACATATATCCAAACCACTGAAAAGGCCATTTCCCGGATTTTTATTAATCTAATTATGGAAGAGGCTCCGCGGTGGGTAATCATACACTTCACAACCTCTCATTCGCACCAATTTACAAGTGAATTGGAATTTAGCTCAAGTGGGGCTGTAATTAAGGCTCATTTGCTACAGAGCTTTCTGAAAGACAAACGTATCTTTTCTTTAATCAACTTTTACTATTATGTTACTACATTCGTGGAAAAACTTGCCTTTCTTTGTAATCTTTGTATACTTACCAGTTATTTTACATTGACAATACTTCAAATAAAAGTGATGGAAACAGTTATTTGTGTACCAATAAATTGAAATGTGTTGTTTCACGTTGCCTAAACAACGTTCGAAATGTTTATTTTTCCGGTCTCCACCATAGATTAGCGACTGGAAAAATTCGATGAAAATATTCCTATTTCTAAAACATTAATTAAAAAACTATTTATAATAAAGAAAGTATAATATTTCACACATCCCTTTACATAATATAAATGTAAACAATATTGGAATATGAATGAAATGAAATTTTAAAATAATAAATGTATTGCATTTGGTTACCAATGTTGGCCATAAATATATGACAATGACAACATTAATAGTTATTTGTCAAAGTAGAGAGGAAAGCGCTTCTTTTTTCCACTCGAGCTCGAAGTTTGCCTCATAAGCGCAGCGAGTGAGGCATTTCGAACACACAACATTTTTTTCACGACATGTTTCTAAAAACGATTTGCTCGGACCTAAAAATTCACTTTGACAATACAACTCACACGTTAAAAGTTAGATTATCAGATGCAAGGCGGGGTAGCAGTGTTGCCAATGAATCAATCTTAAATATAAATTAAAGTTGTCAAATTGTGATTTAATCTAGAAAAAGAAATATATAAGACATAATCGTAAGACAATTTAAAGTATGTGTATCACTAAAATAAGGATTTTCAATAAAATTAGGCATTTATTTATAATTTCTACATTAATTTTTTTTTAAATAACATTCATATTGGTGACACTTCTATATTTTTCTCTCTAGAAAGGAAAAACACATTTTCCTCACTATTTCGGGAGAAGAACAGTGGGGTTTCCTGGCACGTCATGAAAAAAACTTATCTACTATTTCATACTGTTTTAAATTTTCATGTTTACCGAATTCATTTTAGTTCAGTAAAAAGAACGATAAATAATATTTTTTCCGGTGTTTCTAAGCAATATTTTAATTGGATTTGATCCATGTTTTTTTTTTACATTTATCTTTGTAAAATGTTGTTAGAAATGTCAACAAAGCAATATTTTTTATTAAGACCGAGACGACCTGATTGTTTTTAAGAAAGGAAGAATGGACGAAAGTAAAAGGATATAAGAAATCTTTTTAGTCCGTTAATGATTTTCACGGTACTCATTTCAAAATTCCTGACTCGTTATTGGTACCGTAAAAACTTATTTACTGGACTTACAACGTAAATAACTACTTCAATTAAGTAAAATAATCGGGGCTTTTCTCTAAAAAGTTGCTACCGTAACATCTTGCTGATTGTGACAAAAATGAATAATTTTCTAATAGCTAATAAAATATTTCCCATTAAAAAATTAAGTTAGAAAATTGGGACGAATATTTATTCAATTCTAAACAATGTCAGTTATTCATATCAAACCATTGTTTAAAAAGTCACTCTATATTTCAGTTTTGTGTGTCAGATTGAGTCAGATTGCAATTAGATTTAGTTTAGTCTTACTGAATTTTACAAAACTATGCATTTTGTCAAATTGTAATTTATTAATCTAGTTTTTGTACAATTTATATTTGCGCATCGAAAATCAGGAACAGGTCGCCGATTCATTTAACGCCGGCCCTGCACAAAATACGATTTATAGTAAAGCGATAATCTTTGTGAATTCTTTTTTCCTGATGTTTATTTAATTACATTTTGAAACATTTCCAGTTGAACGCGCTCATATACGAATGAATAAAACGCGAAAATTCACTTTTAAAAACTTGGATGTATATTTTTATGTGCCGGTAGTGAAGTGTGAAATTTCTTGTGAAACGCAGAAAGACGTTTGAGGATATAGAGCGTGAGAAAATCTTTTATCTGGTTTACTTTAGAGCAGCGTTTGAATCTGTGCCCACTAAGAGCATGGCGGGGTTTGTATACATGTGTGTGTGTGTGTATTGGGTGATAGCCATGAAGCGTATTAACCAGACAGCTTGAAATTAGTCTGATCCGATTCCAACATTGCTACATACATACAATAGAGCCCGGTTCAGAGGCGGAGGTAGGAAAAGATTTATTAAATGTATGTATCTCTCTGCTTAGTGCAGATGTCGACATGTGTCATATGTTTACGCGTGAATTGTCGTTTAGTTATCACCCCCAAAGATGTCAAATTTATTTTAAAACTGTGTTTTTTTCCCACTTACGTATTTGGGTGTTTTGATTTGACGGTATTGTACACGCAAAAAAATCGTGTACAACTGAAATGTACTTTTCTAGTTTTACCGGTAGCTCCTCCACCAAAAATTTCTACGCACAGAGACTTTTTCTCCGCAGTATACTGTTGACATCACGCATTATTGTCCTTATAGTGCCCTTGACACTTTAATTACTATTTCAACTGATGGACCAAGAGAACTAAAAGTTTCCAAAACAATAGGAATAAAGTGATATAAATCCCAAATAAAACATATTTTCTTATTTTATCCACTTCGAGCTGCATAACTACATTCCAGAAATGTGTGATTTAGCAACAGTGTTGTTACAATTTTACTAGATATATTACATTTTAATAGTGGTATTCTGAGCGTTTCCATAACTTCTATAAGAGTTATCTTAAGGACTTATAGATCTGAAATATAAAAATGGTATTCTAAGTGCATCTATAACTTATAGGTTTATCTTAAATATTTTAAGAGATCTTAAAAAGTTACGGTTACTGTTCAGTTTGTCATAACTTGTCATAGAAATAGAAATAGCTTACAAATAGATAATAACTTGCAAATATTACAATTTGCGTATTTATTATTGGAAGATGAATATGAACAGTAAGTAATATTTATGTTACATAATTAAAATTTATTGACATTTGTTAATATTTGAGGTTAACAATTCTGAATTTTTAGTAATCACATGCGAATCATAAGAAAAAAATAAGAGATGCAATGAACCCATTTGAAATGCAAGATAAGCCATTTTGGCACTAAATAATTGTCACCTAGTTTGAGGTTTATGGTATTTATTCAAAATGCGTATCTCTTTCCATGTATTGTAAATATATCACATATTGCTCTTTCATCGTATTTTTGTTCGTTTTCTTTTGCTGTAAAATAATTTTATCTTTTTGTAATGTAAATCAATAAATAATAATAAAATAATTTTATATTTTTCTTATAATTTAAATCAACAGAAGTATATAAAATAATACCTAAATAATAATAAAATCTTAGCTCATTTTTAATTGTAATCAACACAAAGCACACAAACAATTTTGACATATAGCTTTCTGTCAACATTTGATAACTGTCAATTGACAATGAATCAGTGTATTTAACCCCAGAAAAATAAATATTCTGTATTTGCATGTAAGAATTTAGAAAAGTTGCATTTTTATTTATTTTAGTAGTATGAATTTGTTTTTAATAAAAAATATCGTTAAATAATGGAAAATAAAATATTACCCGCTTTTATAAGTATTAAACGTAGATACATGTATTATTTTCCAAAAAGGGCAGTCTTGGTTTGAAGATATCTTAAGGGGTAGTTATAGAAATCAGAAGGTATAGATCTTAAAAGTTATAGATTTTTAAGATAATACCCAGAATCCCACTATAAAACGTTTTATTACACTGTTACATTTCCAACAGAGTATATTACATTTTTTTATTTCAAGAATTACACGTACTACGACTTCCGTTAAATCCGTAATCTGTTACAAAATTTTTAAATCTATTACGATTTTACTAAAACTTTATTACATTTTATTTAATAACAAAAACAACACTGTGTAGCAACAATACCTACACACGTAATTTTCCAAAATAAATGTACATTGCACTAACCTGTACTGCACTACGGTGCATTTTCAACGAATAGACCTACTACAAGTTCTAGGAAAGTACTGAAACGCATAAACATATAAGTTAACCCCAATCTATTTGTGCTCAAAAATCTTATGCTGAGACAGTTAGCGACAGCATTGCAGGTTTAACAAACATATATAGTTCTGGGAATTGTAATTTGATTTAAGTAGAGTCAGTTATGTAGCGCGATAAAAAAACAATAGTTATTTGTCAAACTAGAGAGGAAAACGTTTCTTTTTCCCCCTCGAGTTCGAAGTTTGCCTCATGAGCGCAGCGAGTGAGGCATTTCGAACGAGAGTGGAAGAAGAGCTTTCCTCTCGAGTTAGACACAACATTTTTTTCACGACATGTTTCTAAAAACGATTTGCTCGGACCTAAAATACACTTTGAGAACACAACTGACAGACTGACACGTTAAAAGTTAGGTTATCAGACACAAGGCGGTGTAGCAGTGTTGCCAATGAACCAATCTTAAATATATTTAATAAGTTGTCAAATTGTGATTTAATAACGAAAAGAAATATATAAGACATAATTGTAAGATTATATAAAGTATGTATATCACTAAAATAAGGATTTTCAATAAAATTTGGAATTTATTTATAATTTTTATAATATATTTTTTATAAATAACTTTCATATTGGCAGCACTTCCATATTTTCCTCTCTAGAGAGGAACAACACATTTTCCTCACTATTTCGGGAGAAGAACGGTGGAGCTTCCTACCATGTCGTGAAAAAAATAAATAACACATGTTTGAAGCATTTCTCTAAAAGAGTTTAGAAGCGTTTCCCGCGCAAAATAACCTGCATCGTTCACCAGCCAGTAATTTAAAGTATTTAAACATTACCAACCATACACTGGAAGATAACCGACTGAATTTTTCCCTTAAAATATTCATAAGTCCTATATCGTCTTCTGGTACGTCACTGGCTGTATGCAGAAACACTATCTGCAGCCGCGCGACGTGTGACGTGCTCGGATCCGCCGAGCTTCATGTACGAATGTAACTGTCAATGCGCTGCACACACCCTGTCCATGTCACACTCACCCCCGATGTGCAACAGCAGCACCAGCAGATTTATGTCGTTTAATTTCGCGGAGTCACGCGGCAAGTCACGTGTCAGACAACGTGAACATCTGAGCGTGGAGTGTCTGCTGGGTGGCGGGTACCACCCCCGCGACATGATATTAACTTGATATTCATCAGGAGGCCTTGACATGGGAATTGATGGCGCTTAAACCAACTGAAATTCAACCTGAATTACCTACATTGCCAACTACATTTATAAATAAGACATCGGTATTTTAAATTTTACTCAAATAGTTTCGCGATAACCATGAAAATTTGAACCGATTATTTCACTCATTACAAATTTGACCAATCAGAATGTCTCATTTTACATTGTTGTGCATTTTAGGTAAGTGATTAAACAGCACCATGCTGATTAAATTGAAGCTAACTTTTATATGCAAATTTTGAACATTTTGAAGGCATATTTAGCCGGATAATTAGTTGCAGAAGCAAGATACCTACATGTTTTTTTACCTATACTTGTATTCTGTCTTTAAACATGCTGAATTATTCAATTCAAGCTATATTTATTTACAAATTTTTGACATTTCTTTGACAAATAAAAAGAAAATCAATGAATTTGCTATAGTTACACTATAACAACAAAATTTTATGGTGTTTTTTGTTTATAAGTGTACCGTTTTATTTATATGAAAATGTGTCAAAATCAACGTTTTAGTACAATTTCTTCAGCAAATATTAAAGTATATGCTATGAATTCATGAAATAACTCGATCAGTAAGGTAATATTACCCTACAGCATAGAGTTATGACATACTTACCCTGCCTACTTTTGTGCATGTAAACATAGGTTTAATCTCCTGAAACCGGTAAATCTAATTAAATATAACTCGAGAGTTCAATAAATTAGAAAATAATTCTCCAGTATCTTTCTCAAACTTGTCACCATTTGGCAATAGCCACTCAATCCCTACGGCCTGGCAACTAGTTTTCGAAAGATCTGTCAAATTATTTAAATTTTTTGACAAGAAATTTTGATTCTTGATGTTGTCTTGTCTTGGGAAATATAAAATACTTCTTCTCTTGGTCTTTTTTGTCTTGTGAAACACTGAAAACTGCATACTTTTAAAAATTTGGAATTTAATAGAGAATAAAATATAAAATATCTCCAATATCTACATAAAAAATAAATAATTAAAAGAGTGCATCAATTAGCGAAAGTTGTTTACACATAACATTTTTCTTTGGTCGAGAGACTAACCAGTTATTCAGCGCAGTGTATAAAATTCATTATTAGATAGGGAAATATAAGCAATTTAAATCCTTTTGAATTTCACTTTTATGCTGGCGTGTTATTTGTATGTTGACGGTGGTAATGAACGGTAGCGGGGGGTGGTGGGTATTGTGTGCACATACACACATCCGGGACTGATAAATAACGCATTTTTAATTGTATTACGGTGGTGTAACCCGGTAACGCTCGGTAACGCTTGGTAACACGGCCTGTGTTTACTTACACCCCTCATATCAACCAGTACCATTAACCAGGTACCGGTAAATAAATCAACACACACGTGCACTCTGCCAGCATCATTCATTTATGTCATCAGTCAACACAGCAACATACACTAACTCACAATTATATTTTAAAATAGGACCAGGTTAAATTTCATCAGTTATTTTTGCCTAGCTTATCCCATAATGGGGTCTTTCACCATTTTTTTTTATTTTTTTATTATGAAACTATATCTGTATTGAAGACTATCTACACTTTAAACCAGTCTTATTTGTTATTCATTAAGCCACAATGATTTTTTAAAAAATGTTGTGACGTCATAGTAGAGATGTTGTTGGATCTAAAACAGTAGAGATTTAAATAATTTTTGTTACATAAATGTTCTATTTTATTGTAATAATAACAATAAAATAAGTAAAAAAATATATGACTACAATTACTTACAATCTCTACTGTTTTAGATCCAGCAACACTTCTACTACGATGACACAACATTTAAAAAAAAATTATTGTGGCTTAATGAATAACAATTAAGATTTTTTAAAAGTGTAGATAGTCTTAAAGTTTCATAAAATAAAATAAAAAAAAAATGGGGAAAGACCCCATTGTGTAAGGTAGTGCTATTGAAAGTATTTTTTACAATTCTAAACCATCCAGACACTGAAAGATAATAATTTTGAACGCTAACAGTCATTGGGCCTACTATCTTTGTTATACAGTTCCTATTTTGCTTCCGTTGTTAATGGTAACGTCCAGAAAATAGGGCAAAAAAACAATCATTTTAAATTTTGCGATGTGTATTGCGGCTGCAAATGCTTATTTCTCGTCCGGTTGCACAAAAAAAAAATTACAATTCAGTCAATTTAACTGAGTTATTCAGTCAAAAACACTGAATACTTCAGTAAATCTTACTTAATTTAATAATTAAACCATTCATTACATTATTATAACATAAAATGATAATCTATGTTAGGATTTTGTAGAAAAGCAAATTATAATATGTAATATTTTTATAAATATTAAAATATTTTGAAAATTTTATAAAAGTAAATTGAACAATGGGGTCTTTCACAGTACAGATTGTAAATAATTGTAGTCATATATTTTTTTACTTATTTTATTATTATTATTACAATAAAATTGAACATTTATGTCACAAAAATTATTTAAATCTCTACTGTTTTATATCCAGCAACACCTCTACTATGTCACAACATTTAAAAAAAATCATTGTGGCTTAATGAATAACAATTAAGACTTTTTAAAAGTGTTGATAGTCTTCAATATAGATAAAGATTCATAAATTATTTTTTTTAATGGTGAAAGACCTCATTAAAAAGATGTACAAGCCGCTGCTCAATTGGTAAATTCAGTTTTAAATACTGAATATTTCTAAATATTGAAAAAAGCTTTCAGAACTCATGGTATAAGTAAATAACAATAACTGGGTTTAAGTTCTGTATAAATTTTATTAACACAACGTTTCGGCAGCAAAGTGCTGCCTTCTTCAGGTGAAATATAATTGTAAACAAATAAATATGTAGTCAAGGATACAAGTTGACAAAATAAATCAGGGTAACATGGATCAAAGTAAACAAATTTATAAATTTGTTTACTTTGATCCATGTTACCCTGATTTATTTTGTCAACTTGTATCCTTGACTACATATTTATTTGTTTACAATTATATTTCACCTGAAGAAGGCAGCACTTTGCTGCCGAAACGTTGTGTTAATAAAATTTATACAGAACTTAAACCCAGTTATTGTTATTTACTGAATATTTCTGTTAAATTTATTAAATAATATATTAAAAGTAACTGAAGTACATTTCATTCTGATCTTTTCGTGTCAGTTTTATTAACTCAATTACTCCGTCTGAAGCGTTCCAGTAATTTGAATGTACCCAAGTAAATGGTATATTTTTTCGCATGCAGTGCCGATAAATTACAATCCCCAAAGATAATACAGTAGGAGTCAACAATGTTAAAAGTAACAGCACATAAAACCAAATTAATAATGTTAAATCTTATTTAGATTAGTTGTTAATAATCCCAGTATCCTTAAACCAAACTCAGCATACATAGGTCGTGTTCAGTCTCCGATCTTGTGTAGAACGTTGTAGTAAATTGTATTTAATCAGAGTATTATTAGTTCGGCATTATCCCACGGCGCAGCGCTGGCTCCAAGGTATTACGTTGTAATTGAGCGCATTGTCTGTAGTTCAGGCTAAGACATACGTCGTTTCCTGCACACAAATCCTGCCACACAGGATGTGGATGTGTAGAACTTTGTGCGCTACAAGAACGTTGTGCGATGTCGATGTGCACCTGCAGTTGAAATGGATTCTGACGCCACAAACGCGCGGCTTGTGCCGCTCTAAGACGTACACGATACCCGAAAATAGATCTTAGTGAAATATACAAGGGTTGTCCGTAAAATACATACATAACATCACGATATATCTCACGCAGTGGGGTAGCACGAACCCAGAAACACAGTCAACCAACAATCAAACTCCTACAAATATTCCACTACTTTCGCCTCGTCCACATTCATACATGCTCGTTTATTCTTTACACTCGGAATCATTCGTTCACGCAACAAACCATCAATCATACCCAACCAGTTATTCCTCGGACGCCCACGCAATCGTTCACCCACATATATTAGTTTCACCAACCTTTCGAAATGTCCAAACCACCTTCCACTTTCTTAACAACATTCTTCTCAATCTCACATTCGCCATACACCAATGTATTCCGGATACGATCACGTCTCGTATACCCACACACTCCTCTCAAATATCTCATTTCTACAGCAGTTATACGTCGTTCATGCTTCTTCATCCACACCCAACATTCAGAACCATACATCAATGTAGGCACTAACACTCCATTATAAACACTCAATCGAACATCTCTAGAAACATTCACGTTTCGAGCAAATGTACCCAGAGCACCCAATACCTTGCACCCTGTAGACACCCACCTTTCAATCTCCCAGTCAATACTACCCAAATAACTCATTTACCGGTCTTACAAGGTAAATAACTATTATTTTACTGCTAACATCTGTCATTTGAAACTTTTTCACAGCGTATATGTAAGTAAAAAGTATTTTTACGGCGCTGCCACCATTTGGCGTGTCGTTATATAAACTAAAAACGCAATAACTAACAAAACTAAAGCACGCGGTGAAATTGCAACAACAAAACCAGCTTTTTAAAAGTGTAATACCTCGGTCTGACCTCTCACGCGTCTCTGTAGAGATACGATGCAATAACTGCTCTGCCCTCGGTCTAGTCGCCCGTGCAAATAAACACATCCGTAGATACGTGCACTGCTACGAGCTAGAATCACGTTGCTACTAACATACTATCCTATACAGATAACATACACTGCCAAAACAATAATCCTCTAATTATTAAATAAATATATCATCTCGACCATTACCAACTATTTCCTATTGTTTTCATTTTACTTTCGTATAAAGTATAAGGAAGTATTGGAATCACGAAAAAATCGTTGACGAAATTGTTGCGGAAATACATATTTTGATGACCACTGAATCCGTTAAGACCAATTTCTCAATGATGTTTGTGTGTGAGGATGGATGGATGGGTGGATGGATGGATGGATGGATGTCCGTGTGCGCAATATCTCATGAACGAGACAAGATATCTAAACGAAACTTGGAATATATAAGTTTCATCAAAAAATGAAAAGCTGAGTTGATTTTGAATGAAATTGAACAACCGGAAAAGGAAGTTTACTGGACACACAAAACAATAAATTCAATTTATTTCAAAAATAGAATCAGCTATGAGAAAAAGTTCAAATGAAAGATGTTAGCAAAAATATTTGAAATATAAAATGTTATTTGCTCTTTTCTTGTACGTGCTTCTAATTTTGAATTATATGTTTAAGAATATATTTCTATAATCTTAGTTACAATAGGAACAAAAACTAAAACATTTTTAATATCTATGTCTCAAACGTGTCAAAATTAAACAGGTATAACATCTATATATCAAATAATTGTTAAAATAAAGTCATACGCAAGGAACAAGTCATACGTATTCAGTTGGTTTTATTTGTATAAGAAAGTTGTGTGGTGCACACATCAGATTTTTAATTTAATAACAATACAACGTTCAAGCAACAGATTTTTTTTGTCGCTAGGTTGAGTTGAGTCCTGAAAAATAAGTAATGGTGCATGTAGTTGTACTTACAATTCATCTGCAACATAAGGTTTTGAAATACGCGTAGCCAACTCGGAGCTATAACAAATAGCTCCATATTTAGCAGCGCGGCAAGAAATTCACGCGCACTAACATAATTTAGCGGCGAGTTTATTAGCACGCTGGCGCGCCGCCAATCCCCAGCAAAAGACGCAAAGAAGAACTCCTTGTCGCTGGCGTTATTGAATATTACAACATGCTGGATGGAGGATGCCACTCGCCCTCGTAAAATGATAGTGTTATCGCTGAGATGCACATGACTGCTTGTTCTAATATCTTTTAACTAGGGTTTTATTGAATCTCGGAACTGGAGTTGGGATTCGAGACATGAGCCAGGGTAATGGCAGGCTACTGCAGTCTACCAGACATTTTTATTCAACTGCCCTACAATACATTTTACTGTGACCTCGCATACAAGATAATCTAACTAAATATTTTATAAAATTGAAAGTTTATTTAAATTTATAAATAAGTATCCTAACAATTGCACCTATACTAAAATGAACTGACCTGTACTCAGAGCTGGGAGTATCTTACATAAAAAGATATTCGACAGTATCTAAGATGCTAAAAGTATCTAAGATACTTTATATTAGATACATTCTATTTTATGTAAAATTTATCTTTTATTTAAATACTTTTTAAAAGTATCTGTATCTTTTATCTTAAAAAATATCTTATATCTGAAAAAAGTATCTTTCATCTTATAAAGTATCTTTTATCTTAAAAAAAGTATCTTATTTGCAAATATTTAAGATATGTGCCAGTGAAATATTTTGAAATATCTGATATATTTTTTAATGTTTAAGCTTACAGTTAGTATAAAAATTTAAAATTTACTCAGATATTTCTTAAAAGTACCTAACTAAGATATTTTAAAGTATTTAAGATATTTAAAAGTATCTAAAACATATAAAAGTATCTAAGATATTAAAAAGTATCTAAAATATTTTTTATTATACCTGCATCATAATCCGTGTTTAAAACACGCTACAGCGTTCCTAAACGCAAGATTAAAACACACCGTGCTTTAAAGGTTGCTAAGCAACAACAAAAATATTTACTATTAATATCTGTCAAAACTGTAAACGTAAACAATAAATGCTAAGCAGTCTCCATGTAAACGATGTACGTCAAACGTCACACGCGCAAAATTATGAAATGAATCAAAATCAAAATGTTGCTCTGCAGTTTTTTCTAGAGTATGATGCAGGTATAATAAAAAATAACGTATGACACACGTGTATAAGTGCTTTTAAAGCACTAACGACGTTAAAAGAACTCCGCTTCGCGTCGTGCTCTTAAACTCGTCGTACGTGCTTTAAAAGCTTACTTATACACTTGTATCATAATATACTATAAAAGTATCTTAAGTGTTTATATTAGATACTTCTA
Source organism: Poecilus cupreus (assembly GCA_963942605.1). Lineage (NCBI taxonomy): Eukaryota > Metazoa > Arthropoda > Insecta > Coleoptera > Carabidae > Poecilus > Poecilus cupreus. The sequence goes on from OZ012727.1 coordinate 13,362,909, forward strand.
AGAAATATTTTTATCTTAAGATAAATGGAACAAAAAGTATCTAGATACTTAAGTATTTTTAACAAATTTATGTATCTAGATATTTATTAAAAGTATCTTTTCCAGCTCTGCCTGTACTGAAATACTCACAAAATAAATTCATTTCGTACGATGCTTGCAATGTACCTCATATCCCTAGCAACAACAAACATACAATGAGCAGATTGCTCAGTGGTCGTAAAAAAAATATGTATCCTCCAAGGTTTAAATCTGGGTACGCCACTGCAGCCATGCATCAAGTATAATAATTATTTATTACAGTTATTGATAAATTCTTCAATACTTTGTGCGCAATCTATCAGTTCCCGATGGCACTGTCAATCATAAAAGCGAAAGTGTGAGTCGCGGATTATAAAATGTACTTACAATTAAAAACGTTACAAAAGTAAACAGTTGATCGCGTTGAAAGTTAGTCTCAGTGCATTTCCGTGTGCGCGATGCAAACAGCTCAGAGTAAACAGATTCCAGTCAGTGCAGCATCAGAGCTGTTCTAGTGTATCGACGAAGCGGTTTGTTGGTTTAGCATGCTGGGCTGCCACCGTCACGAGTTAATTAAAATCATATTCCGCTAATAAATACACACAACGTTACAGAGAGACCGTGCAGCATAGGAACATCAACAGATCGGACTGTACGATGAGTAATTTAATAACTAATGGTGTGTGGTACCAAACGACGTTCGTATGTATGAGAGACATGCGTGAGATTTACTTAGTAAAAGTATCTTGTTGAATATAATTCGGTAATGCGGTAAATTATCGGCTAACAACATTTATATACCGACTGGTATATTTAGATTATAATAGATTTTAATAAGAGCACTCAAACTTATAGGGTTTTATGAAAGCGAAAAACGAGCAGTTGCTATGCGTTTGTTGAGTGGTTGCTATGTAAAAATACATTGTACAGTCTTGTAAAAAAATTATAATAGTATGTTACATAACGAGAGATATAAGAAGCAAATTACGCACGAGTGAAAAAATTGACACACGAGCCGCGTAGCGGCGAGTTTGTAATATCACGAGAGAGTATTTGCTTTACATCTCGAGTTATGTACTATACTTTTTCTACAACCACTTACTATTATCACTAAATTAAAAACAATTTTCAAATAGTTAGAAATTTATTATGCATTTTTGTATTCTCCAATCCATGAATATTTGGTACACAAATTCGTATCAATCTCGAGATTTAGTCGCCAAAAGATTATTTGTTGCAGATAAACCAAAAATTACTGGAATTCAGTCAATTTTATTATAACAATTTTTTTCTCTGTCGACCGGTTTCGGCTCCTCTTGAGCCTTCTTCAGGAGATGAGAAAATTTAAAATGGTATAATATTTAATATATAACAAAATTTAAAAATTTAACCTATGTTAAATATTTTTATACTTTTGACGGAATCCAATTGCTCCAGATGGCATTTATTTTTAAATTTTGTTATATATTAAATATTATACCATTTTAAATTTTCTCATCTCCTGAAGAAGGCTCAAGAGGAGCCGAAACCGGTCGACAGAGAAAAAAATTGTTATAATAAAATTGACTGAATTCCAGTAATTTTTGGTTTATCTTCATCAACCCTTCCAGTCAAGAAAAATTTTATGTTCATTATTTGTTGCACTTTTAGCTTTAGCTTGTATCTCCAGTGGTGTTCTAATTGAAATATCACTGTCGCTTGACATTTCTTAGTTAAAATATTAATAAATATAAGTAAAGGATAATCATATTTAGTAGTATATATATACCTCACTATAAAACACAGATTATAAACTATAGATGCAGATGGGAGACTATAAAATATGACCAATATACAGAATAATTACACACATTACCTAAATGTCAAACAAGCTTTGTTTTTATTTATAAAATTAAACGACAATTGAGCTTAGGGATACATGATAAAACATAGTCCCTTCTACATTATATTTTAATGAAATATTTATTGGTGTCATAATTTATAATAAACCTAGCAAAATATGAATTTAGTTATAAAATTTTATTAGTTAGCCAAATTTGAATCCATAACATTAAAATCTAAAATTTGATGCATCAAATTTTAATTATTTTGGTAATGTGACAGTCAGTAGTGCCAACTTAAATTTCGTTTCAAGTGTTACGTAATGAACATTACGTAACACTATTCGTAACAACGCACTTACATTGATTGTAGTTTGTTCTGTAATGACATACTTACAGTAGTGATTGTAGAAAATAGTATATTCTTCAACAAGAAATGGAATGATACATATTCCACGCGAGCAAAGAGTTTGAAGAGTCGAAGGCGAAGGTTACGGTTTGCGAGTGTGGGATATGCCATCCCGTTACATGTTGTAGAATATACTTTCTATATTAAGATTTTGGAAATTATACAAAAAATACAAATATAAAACTGTTCAAAACTATAGTAACTGAATCAAGATACTTCATATTTCGCGCTAATATGCGGCTCTGATTCGTCGAAAATATACCATACGCAGCGTATGTAATGTTAGTGATTTCATTACAATTTTTAGTTGTGGAATGTCTAGTTTCCAAAACAGTGTTATAGAAAAAAAAATATTGCTTACCGAAATCTGCATAAGCAGAATGCAACACCTATAATAGGTAAAAGGAGTGAAGTTATTTATTTATTTTATTATAAATATAGTTTTTTGTAAAATGATTTAGAAAAAGGAATGTTTTCGTCGAAATTTTCCGGTCAATGGTGGAGACCTGGAAAATAATATAACACATTTCAATGTATCAGTAAAAAAAAAAAACTTTATTGGTGATTGTCAAATTTATAATTCCAGTCCGGCTACTTTACGAGTGACTATTTAGAAATTTCAAATATCGCCTCTGTTGAAAATTTCATCGAAACCCGGGAGTTGTAAAGCTCCAAAATGAGGTACCTAGTTGTAGTATTGAACATATCATATTTACCTCTGCATCAGTAACGTGCAGCGGCGTAACACAGCACATAACGCAAAGTTGGAAAATTAATATGCTTCAGCGTCCACCGAGACGGGCGCTGGTGAGTGCGAGCGAGACCGATGAAGAGAACACGATCTGTGTCCGGGGAATCCCGCCAACTTTCATTTCACAGTCGGTAATAATGTGCACTGCAGAGGGTTCGTGTCCCGGATAGCGTGGACCACCAGTGAAATGGCTGTTTTCAACGAGTAAATAATACTTGTTGGTTCAGTGAAATATTAGTTTTGTAATTGTTGATACCGAAGAGGATTTTAGCAAATATCCACCTGCTGTTGTGGTGGCAACACTGCACCTACTCAACTATGCGTTTCATAAACTTTTAATTAATTATTTATCAGATAATTCGGTTGGAATGCATGTGTTTATATATAATTCGTTTTACATGTTTGCTTTTGGATTTTTATTCTGCATAACAAGACTGTTTTATGTTTATTTTTGCAGATAAAATAAACTTCATTTGACAACAAAATTATATTTAACCTACTTTGCGAAATACGCTACTACTAATAGTGGCTTGTTGAAAAATAATATCCTCACTTAAAATTGTAATATTTTTTTATTAGATTTCTTTATAATATAAGCGCTAAGAAACCCATTGTAGCAGAGCGCATCGTCAGATCTCTAATATTTTTCGAGATACGTCGATTTTTGGTATTTTTTGAAATTCAAATTTAAGGGCCTGTAATTCAAAAACTACACAAGATATCTACAAATTCTCTTCAGTTTAGCGTTTCTGGTGCCTTATATAATAAATTAGCAAATTTTTAAAATTTTGAATTTTTTTTGTATTTTTTTCAAAATTTCTTTCGGCGATAACTCGACAAATATTAAAGATACAGATTTGCAGTGTTCACCAATCGATTCAGCTTGTCAAAATACATAAGTATGCAAAGTTTCATATAAATCGCTTTAAGGGATGGAAAGTTAGAGCAAAAAGCCTGGAAATGGCGTTTTTTGTCCAAAAAGTCAATAGATACCCCTTGACGTTTGGCCTGAATTTGGCTATTTTCAGACTTTTTGCTCTAACATTTCAACCGGTTGTCCGAATTTTCTGAAATTTTCAGGGTTTATGTATTTCATCGAGCTGAATCCACTGGTGAACACTGCAAGTCTGTATCTTTCATATTTGTCGAGATATCTCAAATCGAAATTTTGAAAAAAAATTCAAAAAATTTCAAAATTTTCAAAATTTACTAATTTATTATAAATGGCACGAAAAACACAAAACTGGAGATATTTTTTGATATCTTGTATAGTTTTCGAGTTACAGCCCCTCAAAGTTGCTCTTCGGAAAATATAAAAAATCGTCATATCTCGAAAAATATTAGAGATATGACGATGCGCTCTACTGTAATGGATTTCCTGGTGCGAATATTATAAAGAAATGTAATTAAAAAAAATTACAATTTTAAGTCATATTTGGGGAAATTTCCGTATTTTGAAAAATATTACAAATCGCCATATTTCGATAAATATAAGACATATTACGATGTGTACTACAGCAATGAGTTTATTCATGTTTAAATTATACATAAGTAATAAATTTCAAGTTAAGTTTGGAGGAATATTTAATTTATTTTCTAGTAAACAATTTACTAGTAATATTTCTTTAATACATTTTTCATTTATTAAGAGGTGTTGGATAAAACGTTATACTTCACACGTGAGCAAAGTGGAATTACCCACTTGTAAATTTAATAACTAATATTTTGAGTTATCAAGCAAGCCTCTAGTAGCTATCTCTTTCTAATGTACACGCTAGGGTAGTTTGTCTCTGTCTGGAAATATAAAAACTAACCAGTTCTAATAAGGGTATCTAACTACGTGATCTAAACATGGTTACAACATTCTAAGATGCAACACGATTTCTTTGAAGGTAAAACTTAATTAAAAATTAATTATTTGCGCTAGTAATTAATTTCTCTTTGTAAGTTTTTTATTTAATTATAAAATACAAAGTTTGAAAGTTTCGCATGCGGAGTTCTAATTAAATTTACATATATGCTAAATAGAAATTATACCCCAGTTTCTCTCCCTTTAATCACTAATGAAATACGAACTAATTTTAATAAATAAAACCATGTAATATAGGTACGAACAAACTTGTAAACAAGTACAATTTTTAGGTTTATATTTCCTTTGATAAATGCCGCAATATTAAATTGTTAAAAATCCCATACATTTTAATTAAAACAACTTTTACAGTTTTGCACGTTATTTATTTTATTTGCTATAATTTCACTCACAAAATTAATTAAAATATGGCGGCTACAAGACACTCGCAGCCGCGTAGAAAATAAAATTAAACAAATCCAGATCCTCCGGAGTTTATATTCCGCTCGTCAAAGTCGGACGCACCAAGTGCCAAATTGAATCAGTGCGGTTCTGGTTCACGCATTGTGGACACCCCTGCACAGGGGTGGCGTCCATGGTCCTGAAGGTATGGGGTTAATTTGTCTCTGTCCTCGCATGCTCGGGGAGAGACTCATTTTAATTTTACTCTGATTTTGTTTGAGGATATTATAATTATTATTTAACTTTATAAAATGGTAGCAATAATGATGAAGGAATAACTCGACTGCTTTTAATTATTAAATAAAATAATTAGTTGGAGATGCAGTCAGTGTAATTTGAAATTAATTACACACCGATGTTTCGAATAGTTTTCCTAAGGTTGATCATTAATAATTTTTAACAAGTACAAGTAAAAATTGTTTCAGTAATTTATCGTCAATGAATAAAATAAAACACATATATTCGTCCTGGAAAAGTTTCTAAGCGACTGATGGAAGTGAAAAGAAATAGAAGGTGTTCCATTTAAGTGCTAGACCATTGATATCTCGAGAAGTATAAGAGATACGAAGCTCGTTAAATTAGCAAACAATTTTTAAATTATATGTCTACTAAAATGAACAAAACAAAATATTTTATTAACCAGTGTGTCTCAAAATATGGGCCCAACTCTTTTTATTTTAAATTTGAACCTATTTTTTTATTAGCTTATTCGATTCAGTATTTTTTCTGAATACAATGATATAACACACTTATAAGTCCTGCATAATAAAAATGTTGAGAAATATGCAAATAAGAATTATTATTTCAATTTAATTATACAAATGAGAGTGCTGTAGCAGAAACAATTGAAAATTTTTTACGAAAGAGATAAAATTATTTTCAAATATTCTTCATAATTATTTCCGTTATTAATAATTGTACTCTTTTTAACAAATTATTTCTTACTCTTCTTAAAGTTCGCCCATCGATATTATTAATAGTATTTTCATGGCATTTTTTAAGTGCTGTACATCTGGATGAACTGTTTTGTAGACTTCATCTTTAATGTATAGTCCCACAAGAAAAAGTCCAAAGGACTAAGATCAGGCGATCTTACGGAATGGGACCATGTGTGCCAATTCACTGATTTGCAAAATTATTATTTAAAAATCAACAATCTGACGGGAATTACGTATGTGTTGGTGCATCATCTTGTTGGAAATAGTTATTTGTCTAACTAGAGAGGAAAGCGCTTCTTTTTCCCCTCGAGTTCGAAGTTTGCCTCATGAGCGTAGCGAGTGAGGCATTTCGAACGAGAGTGGAAGAAGAGCTTTCCACTCATGTTAGATACAACATTTTTTTCTCGACATGTTTCTAAAAACGATTTGCTTGGACCTAAAATACACTTAGAGAACACAACTAACAAACTGACACGTTAAAAGTTAGGTTATCAGACACAAGGCGGTGTAGCAGTGTTGCCAATGAACCAATCTTAAATATCGTTAATAAGTTGTCAATTGTGATTTAATAAGAAAAAGAAAAATATGAGACATAATTGTATGATAATTTAAAGTATGTATATCACTAAAATAAGGATTTTCAATAAAATTAGGAATTTATTTATATATTTTTTGTAAATAACATTCATATTGCTAACACTTCTATATTCTCCTCTCTAGAGAGGAACAACACATTTTCCTCACTATTTCTGGAGAAGAACGGTGGGGTTTCCTACCATGTCGTGAAAAAATAATATTTCTTATATCTGCTAACGGCAGATCATCTAAGATGACAGATATTTATAAATATTAACCCGTAGAAAAAATACAAAACGATACCCAAATGCAACAAGACAGAATACTCCTAATATGTAATAATAGTTGTTTACATGTGGGCAAAGTAAGGAATTACCTACGAGAGAAATTTTAGCACACGAAGTCGAAGGCTGAATGTGATAATTTTATCGAGTGGGTTATGTGTGTTATTATTATTGTTATAAATAAAAAATACTCACTAGGGACTTTCCTCAAAATTATACCCACTAGTGGGTAATCGGTTACTTTCCTTGTTTAAAACCGCCATAGTTATTCAGCAGTTATTGAAAGGTGTTGGATAAAATTTAATTAAATAATATTATACGAGTTAATGGGATAAACAGCTTCGTAAAATATTTGTTTTGAAAATCATAGATAGATTCATATTTGTATATTTTAGTCATAAATGCGGAATGCAAAAATTTATTATCAAGATATCAAGATTTCTTGTCAAGATTTCTTGTCGAGATTCTTGATGATACTTTCTTGTCTGGTCTTGGGAAATGGAAACTACTTCTTGTCTTAATCTTGTCTTGATTTCAAGGTAAGATCAAGAGTATATCTTGATTTTTGTAAAACACTATTTACAACTACCTGTTTTATTTAAAAATGTTAACAATAATTTTTGTAAGTTGACTGTAGAAAGCTGCAAATCTAATGACGAGTAGCGTCGGTGCAAAGTGACGTTATTTATATCGAAAATATGCAAAAATGTTAGAGAATAAGATCGTAATGCTTTTGTAAAAGTTTCCGACGATATTTAATTAAAAACTTCATTAAGCCTGTCGCAGAAATTTCGAACAATTTTTGTATAAATTCCAATGAATGCTCTGCAAATCTGCGAAGTGCGTCATCGCATTCATGTCTGAATTTATTTAAATACAATGAATACGAAGTTCTTTTGTAATTAATTTACCGTTAAGTAATATCGCGTTTATAATTAATATTTCGTCCTTTGAAACTTGAATCCTTTAGAAGGCTTTTAAAAACATATTCAGCAAATTAAGTTATTACGGTTCTGTATTGCGCTGTTCTTTTATCCGAAATTTGCATCGAAAATTAAAAATTGTAATTTCGCGTCCACCTGCCCGACCATTCAATTCCCGAATGTAATTTTCAATATTGCAAACACTGAATGGTTTCTTATTAATAAAAAGAGCCCTTAAAATTTTAATTTTAAAATTGTGAAATTCCGCACTAGTGTTTAACTTTTTTATTATTTATCACAAGGGCTGAAGGGTTGGCGAGAGCGTTTTTTCGCGCGGTTCTCAGTAGCCCGGGCTCCCTAACATGCGGGTATCATTTACATAATAGATGCAAATCCAAGGGCTCGGAACTTTAAGGCGACCAGTCAAGCAGCCTATGAAAGCACACCCTCATCCCAGCGACATTATAACCCAGAAAAGTGAAGTTTATAACAATTTTCACAAAAAATTTTGCATACATACCGGCACGCCATAAATTTAATTTTCTTCTCGCCTCGATTGCACAGGCTTTGACACAATCTTCTCACTATGAAACCGACATTTCACCCTCTATAACCCACACAATGTTCAGTATAATGTACACTAGGCCATTGAAGCTTCTGCGCAAAATTACACCACGAGGAAAACGATTTTATGTACATGCAAATTAATAAAAGCTTTTATTTCAAATCGACACTAAAGTGCTTAGAAATCGTCACTCAAGTAACCCATTATTTATATGTAAAATGAAAAAATATGTGCAAGAAGAATTAACTAATTAATTCCGATGAAGAAATTGAGGACAAAATACGTAATTTTGTGTGTTATTTACGATAACTTCAATGTTCGAGGTTGGCAACACTGAGTGTCAGTTTCAATTGACATCTGACAGATTTATAAACTAAACCTATATAATAATTTTTATCCAACACCTTTCAATAAATGCTCTATAACTATGGAGATTTTAAACAAGCAAAGTAACAGATTACCCACTAGTGGGTATAATTTTGAGGAAAGTAACTAGTGAGTATTTGTTATTTATAACAATAATAATTAACACACTACACCTTGGTAACTATTTCGATAGACATTTTAATTTAAAAAATTAAAGCATATGCCACTGTCAAATAATATTTCTTTAATAAATTTTTTATTTATTAAGAGGTGTTGGATAAAACGTTATATTTCGCACGAGGGCAAAGTGGAATTACCCACTCGATAAAATTATCACACTCAGCCTCCGGCTAAAATTTCTCTCGTGGATAATTCCTTTGTCCACTTGTAAAGTAAATAACTATTTTACAGTTTTTTCTCTAATTTTAGAATTAAAATAAAACTTAATATGTACCGCGGTACTGAAGTTCCTTTTTATCACTCATTTCATCGCTCTGTTTTTGGGTGTTTTAAGAGCAGTGTTTTAAGCTCGGTTTTAGCGCTGTACAATGTTCTAAAATTTTTTAATAAAAAATACTTGAAATAAAAGTGGTAGAAAATACATTCTCTGTAACTTCTATTTGAAGCATTTTTTACAAAATAATTGTAGAACATTGTACAGCGCTAAAACCGAGCTTAAAACACTGCTCTTAAAACACCCAAAAACAGAGCTTGTGGTACCTATCAATTATTTCAGTCTCCTCTAATTTTGACTTTTAAATAGGTAAACGATCGAAATTTTATTTTCAAATATATATGTCACTATGAATTTATTTAAAAATAAATGTAAAATTGCGCACTTAACAACATTCTTCTCAATCTCACACTCACCATACACCAATGTATTCCGGATACGATCATGTCTCGTACACCTCTCTCAAATATCTCATTTCTGTAGCAGTTTATACGTTGTTCATGCTTCTTCATCCACACCCAACATTCAGAACCATACATCAATGTAGGCACTAACATGTCATTATAAACATTCAATCGAGCATCTCTAGATACATTCACATTTCGAGCAAATGTACCCAGAGCTACCTTGCACCCTGCAGACACCCGCCTTTCAATCTCCCGGTCAATACGTCCATCCCTCGAGAACATACCACCCAAATATACAAATTCATTCACTGAAACATTAAAATCAGTCACCAAATCATTTTTCTTAAACTCCAACACTTACATTTATCGACATTCAATAGCAGATTTAAACTTTTCCCTACTTCATTTATGCTCACAATCATTCTTCTCAATTGCTCCTCAGTTTCACTCAACACAACTACATCATTAACATAAGCTAACGCAGGCACCATACGTCTGCAATACAATAGTGTATTAATAAGAATTTAAATAAACTTTCAATTTTATAAAATAATTTAGTTAGATTGGTTCAGTCTCACACCATTCGCTGAAACATTACAATCAGTCACCAAATCATTCTTCTCAAACACCAACACTTTACATTTATCCTAAAGTAAAGACACCATTCACAATAACATAGCTAGGAAGATGTTTACATCAGATTGGTTAAAAATGAGTAATTATTTAGTTTATCAGTGTACAATAGCAACGCATTTTGCATTTTTCTTGTACATGCTTCTAATGTTGAGAAGAACTAAATTTTGTATATAATAATATATTTCAGTAATCTTAGTTACACTGGGAACAAAAACTAAAATATTTTTATGATGTATGTGTCAAACGCGTCAAATAATTGTGAAGTTTCCAAAATATATGTCGTTTTATATATTATAAAAGCAATATTTGTATTATCAGTTAGAAAGTTTTAAAGACTAGATATTAATTAATATTTTAAATTAGAATCATAAATAAGGACACAAAATTAATATCGATATGTCAAATAATTGTCACAACAGTTAAACGCAAGGAACAAGTCATATATGTTCAGTTGCTTTTATTTGTATAAGAAAGTAATGTGGTGCCCACACCAGATTTTTTTACTATAATTTTGTTCCAGATGATCAATAAAAGTTTTATTTAACTTACAGACGCTTGACAAATATCCCTTATATTACAAAAAAAAAATTTCAGTAGAAATGTTACGCAGCGAAAAACTCATTTTTACATCCTTTTTTTTTTTGAAAACACAAGTTTGACTTTATTAGATTCAGAAACATACCTTTATGTTTTGAGTGGTAACTCTGGCCTAAAAAATGATAAATAAATTTTAAAACAAAATTTTAAAGAGCATTTTATAAAATAAAAACGGTGCGTTTTTTCGCCAGTGAGTATTTATTACAAAAAAAAACTTGTTTTTTTCCAAAAAAAGGGTTATAAAATGAGTTTTTCGTGCTGCTATATTTCTACTAAATTTTTTTTAGTATAAGGGATACCTGTCAAACGTCTGTAAGCTGGACAAAACTTGTATTGATCATCTGGAACAAAATTAGGACAAAAAAAATCTGATGTGGCCAGCACATTACCTCCCGCCCAATACTACTCTTAAACGGTACAAAATAGTATTCGATGATACAGAAACATACCTTCTTATTTGTTTATTTTCTATTTATATTTGAGAATTTTAATTTTCTTTCGTATATTTATTTAATTTTTTGACATATATTTCACTAAGAAAACAGCTTCACAATCACAATGACATGTGTCACATTTCGTAAAAAATTGAAAATTTTCCATGGTGTACTAGGAATGCAAGATTTGTGAAATCTAATTTCTTTATATTTTATTATCTCTAAATCTAATGAAAATTATTAAAATTAGTGTAATCAAAACAAATACAGAATTAAATATTCTTCAACTTTCAAAATAACATAAATTGTTGAAAAAGGAAATATAACCGTGTTTTTCACGAAAAACTGTTAAGGGCTTCAAGTAAACTGCTACTTTCGGTCGACCAATTTTATCCAAAATCTAATCAGCTCTTCATTTAAATATAAGAAGCAATAATTCAAAAAATTGTATTTTTTGGTATTATAGTATTTGAGTTATGCGAGACGAAAAAATTGCCACAGACTACACACACACATACATACATACATACAGACATCATCGCGAAAATAGTAAAATTGTATTGTAGGGACCCTAAAACGTGCTTATTCATTGAAAACTCACTACCCAATTTTCTGACCAAAAACAATACCTCCCTTACCTAGAGGTAGGCGGGAGGTAAAAATCGTAATATAACCTAAAATTGTAAAAAATTCAAATCCTGACCATAATAACAAATCAGGGACATTATGTGTTTGATTTCCCTACATTTTAAAGAAAAGTGATTTAGCTACACATAGACAGAGCCGATTTACAAAATTGTGTTGTACTGTGTATTTAACTATGAAAAAATCAAATGAATTGAATGCGTAACTTTGATCCAAGTCATGTGCTACTGGGCTCGTGTATATACAGCATTAGTAATCTGTGTCCGTCATGTCGTCGTGTGAAACTTGAACGTTTCAGATAAATGTCTACGCCCTGTTTAGTAGGAGGGGGACGTCAGTGCTTCGGACACCGTATTAAGCAAGATGAATATTTGAAGTTAGAATCTAATTAGAGTTGAGTCCGACCGGCCACTTGAACAGTTGGAATCTGAGCTGGATATTGATTGGAGGAACTTTCACTTGTAAATGACGACGACGCTGATTTATCTGTAAGCAGGGATATTTCGATTTAGTTGCACAACAATCCGGAGGGTTACTGTTTAACAGGAGTATTAATTATGGAATTCGGATTATTGTGACGTCGGAATGTACAGTTTAATCAAATACACCAACATTTATAAAACGTCTATTTATTTCCAAGGCATAGTAACAAACGTTTAACCTTAAAGCCCTCTTTTTCCTTCCCGTGAATTGGAGCGAGCGTCTCTTGTTTTGTATGCATGGAAAACGTGCAAAGTATCCTAAAATATCGAAAAATTGTTCCGTTCGTACAGTGGTTATCTCTGTCGTATTCCACGGGCCCGGAACGTGTTCCGGTGCAGCTCTGGAGCGGCTCCGGGCGCTCCGGGTACACTGGGTGTACGTGCTGCACGCCGGCTATTTGACACCATGTTATTGCATTGGTTGCATGCTGGAATTTATATTCTACGTGCCAATCACATATACTTACGTTGTTTAGATTGTATGGTTTTTTGTGATCATACTGGCGTTCTCAACATGTGGCTTCACTTGAGAAATATACTTTGCATTAAAAGTAAAAACGCGTAACTGACATACGAAAAGTTTTTACTTGATTAAATGTAGTACTAAGGGTAGTACCACGAAATATTTGAACTCGATCCCAAAAAGTATTTGGAAAAAGACTTCTAATTAAAATGGCGAGAAATATGCTCGCAGGTGGAAATCAAAGACGTATTCATCATTAATATAATTTTATAATATTTACTTGTTATTCACTTATAAACACCTTTTAACCAAGCCTTCTATTGCTTTTGAAAATTAATCTTTTCAAGTTACTAATTGACAGCTGCATTGTAAAATTTTTACAAGTTAGTAAACAAAGTAAACAATGCACGTTGCCACAGTAATGCTTACAAAGCTTATGCGAAATCATTTAATATAATTTTTGACAGAACAGTTGTGTGTAAATGACAGGACTTGATTATAATTTTAATTTGATTTACAAATGAGTAACAAGTAAAATGTTGTACAATACACGCAACGTAACTGTTTTACTGCTTCAAGGAAACAGGCTCACCTAATCGGCTCGCTGGTCTTTTCCTCCATTCGGCACTAAAAACTGTTTTACCTTGCTTGTAATGTAAATAACTATTAATGCGAACAAGCACAATAAATTACATAAAACAAGGACTTTTATGAGCTTAATAACTTGACGCTATGTAATTCAAAGTATCGTTTACTCACTAATTTTACAATAATTTTAAAGATCGGGTCTGATATATTATTTCCTATTGACAATACTTATAAGAGTAGAACTCAAAACTATTTTCATGAATTCACAAAATTAACTTCACAAAAACTATACATACAATCGAGAGGAGCCCTTAAGCTTTGTAGTAATTCTTTGAACATTTCATAAGGAATGCCAAAATGCAGTAGTTGCTCCCTGCTCAAAATTGGATATTTTATTATAGTCTAAGTAAAGTAATTGACTTTTTGATCGTAGTTCTTTTCATAGAAACCAAGGGTCTGTTTCAAGATTCACAATCAAGTGTTGGATATAAATAGTGTTTCACAAGAATTAAGATATACTCTTGATCTTGTCTTAATCTTGTTTTGAAATCAAAACAAAACCAAGATGTAATCGTCATCAGTCACGAATACAAAAAAATGTTTGAGATAAAATTGTAGTATTATTTTCCTGGATTATTTTTGACGTTTCTTAAAACCAATGAAATGCTTCATTGTATGTCACATGTCTGTGTAATCATGGCATTATTATACTGAGAATAATGCTCTTGTGATTATTCCCGGCAATATTCTCTGTAGCTTTTTTGTTTTTGTTGACAGATGTCAAAAGTCAGATAGGTATCATCAACATACGTAAAAATGAGCAAAAAAGATAGATTTAGTGCTGTGCCTGATGATGAAATCAAAAAATAATCTAATTAAATATAACTCGAGAGTTCGATAAGTTTTCAAACGATTTTCAAGTTATTTTCAATTTATTCTCACTCTCTTGTTATATTATAACTAAGAATTAAAATCTCTCTAAAAAATTGGGGTTTATATTTAAATTTTTTATCCCCTAGAAGATTGACAGTGCGGGGGTTGATTTTGGTATCATTTGATGACCCTTCCGAGACGAACAAACTTCATTTTTACAGTTTTGATCCAATGTGTAGTTTTCGAGATATTTCAGTGTCTGAAGATAAATTGAACACCCTGTATATTTCATAACTTAATTTATGTCGAAACAGAGTACCATACTCCAGGAAGCATTTAACTAAAACTAAAAGGGAGGGGCAAAGGCAAACACTACACTCTTTACCACGGATTGGATACAGCGATAGAAAAAGGGGATTCCTCTAAAATATCAAGATTCAAGAAATATCAAGAATTCTTGAAACAAGACAAAAAATACTTTGGCAATAATTGAGCAAAACAAGAAATGTTTAATTTCTTGTCTTGAAAATAAAGGCCAAGACAAGATTTCTTGTCTTGATGAAACACTAGGTATGAAAATTCTAGAATATTATTACTTAACATGTTTGGATTAAAAATAGATGGATCACTTCAGTAAAGTTATAATCTCCCAACAACAATACAGGGATATAAGTATAGAGGTACTAGAATGCCCCATCAATTTTGATCCAAGTATGCTAATGTGTTTGTGAAATTATCAAAGCCAACACTTGACGGGTTATGTATATTATACGTAGGAAAAAAAGTCATTATTTTGGGTTGCTTACAATTGTAGTTCTTCATAGCTAAATACATAAATGTTACTTCCTAATTTTACTCATGAAACTTATGGAAAGAAACTGCAGACCATAAAATAATTAAAACATCAAATTTAATTTTCTACTTGAACTATACTTTAGGGATGGTACAGTCACACTGGAAATAACTGGACACTACTCCCACATAAGAGAGAGGTTAAATATTTCCTACAATATACTGACATGGGCTGATTAGGTGCGAACTGAACTGGATTTGAAATTTCTACGAACAGTTAACAATAAACCATTTACTTAGTAAAATCTCTGAATATCCTTTAATCGTAATAAAGGCAAATGCCGTTGTATCTTCTAGATTCGCACATCGAGTGTTTACGGTTAGGGAAAATCCGCCCATTTCTGTGCAGAGAGCAAAGGGCAAGCTTGTAGGGTCAGTAGTGAGTAGTGATGCTGTAGGGCCAAGGGCTGTAAGGGCCTCTGTTCACTGTACTAAGATAATGTAAATTAAGAAAAAGGGAATCGCCCAACTCCACCGCTCGCCGGATGTTTCCGATTCGTTGCTTGCGAATGGCGCACACGGTACACTCCGCTGATTATCAAAGGTGCGTTCACAATAAATGAGGTTTTTTACCTCTGGTGTTTCATCCCTAAACACAACCCACCCCTCAACATTCGGATATTTTCATTTTATCTGAATTTGACTATTCAATAATTACCTCGATTTACTTATGGGGATTATATTGTGCTGGATGAAACTGAAAAGCATTTGAAAGAAATGATTGTAAGAATAAACGAAATAGGGAAAGGTTTAAATCTGTTATTGAATATTGATAAAGGTAAATTGTTGATGTTTCAGAAGAATGATTTGGTGACTGATAGTAATGGGCACCACACTACTTTCTTATACATATAAAACCAACTGAACACGTATGACTTGTTCTTTGCGTATGATTTTATTTTGATAATTATTATAGATGATAAATCTGTTTATTTTTTTCTTCTCGTAACTATAATATCTAATATGTTTCAGTTAATAGTTTTATATGTTACTTCACTTGTAAACACCATTTACCCAAGCCCTCTATTGCTTTTGAAAATTAATCTTTACAAGTTATTAATTGACAGCTGCATTGTAAAATTTTTACAAGTTAGTAAACAAGGTAAATAATATACGTTGCCACAGCAATGCTTACAAGGCTTAGGCAAAATCATTTTAAATAATTTTTGACAGAACAGTTGTGTGTAACTGACAGGACTTGGTTATAATTTTAATTTGATTTACAAATGAGTAACAAGTAAAATGTTGTACAATACACGCTAGGTAACTGCTTCAAGGAGGTGACTGGCTCGCCGGTCATTTCCTCCATTCAACAGTAAAAACTGTTTCTATAACACTGTTTTGGAAACTGGGCATTCCACTACTAAAAATTGTTATGGAATCACAACATTCCATACGCGGCGTATGGAATATTTTCGACGAATCAGAACCGCTTATTAGCGCGACATACGAAGTATCTTGATTCAGTTACTATGGTTACGTCTGTTGGTTTTAATTTGATTTATTTGAGTTTGACGTTTTCAACAGTTTTATATTTGTATTTTTGTATAATTTCCAAAACCTTTTTATAGAAAGTATAGTCTACAACATGTAACGGAATGGCCTATCCCACGCTCGCAAACCGTAGCCCTCGCCTTTGGCTCGGACTACAAACTTTTTGCTCGCGTGGAATATGTGCCATTCCATTACTTGTTGTAGAATATACTATTTACTTTGCTTATAATGTAAATAACTATATACCAATAGCAACTATGATTGTCATTCATTTGAAACATTCATAATAAAGTTCATCCATCCGTCTATCCACACAGAAATCGCTGAAATCATTAAGAAAATGGTCGAACATATTCCGGGGACCTAAAAATATGCAACCTTGTTTTAAATTATTTTATTATTTCTATGCT
This sequence comes from Poecilus cupreus, assembly GCA_963942605.1. Classification (NCBI taxonomy): domain Eukaryota; kingdom Metazoa; phylum Arthropoda; class Insecta; order Coleoptera; family Carabidae; genus Poecilus; species Poecilus cupreus. Next base: position 13,380,205 of record OZ012727.1, read on the forward strand.
GTCATGTAATATGTATAAGAAAATATTAAACTGAACAAATTTAATTTAAAAGTACTTTACGCGCAAATAGAAATATTCATATTAACAACAATTTACATTTGTTTTTAATTCAGAAATTATTCCACTGACCTGTACCTCTCAAATAAATAATAAAACTATTATAATAAACTGTACTCTTTTATTTGAACGCTTGGAGTGTCTTTCTCAGCCAGAATATTCTTGTTAACTAACAATTCTCGACCAAACAAACCAATCACGTTTTGACGCTTGTTCGCAGTGAGTTGTTGTACAGTGTAGTTCAGTGATTTCTGTGGGTTTCGCGGATTTTTACTTACATTTAGTGCGGGTTTATTGTGCGTGTGTGTGTGTGTGTGTATTGTGCGTGAAGAGTGCGTAACTAGACTTGGCTGTGCTGTAGACTATTGGGTGTGTTGTTCTTCTTCTCTGGATGGGGCACTCTTCGAATGATTTAAAGGTAATAAATGAACTTTCTTTGAGGATAATTGTAATGTTATTATTATTATTTCATTGTACATTTTCTTGAATTAATATTAGCCTAGCATATCTGAAGACTGTATATTATAAATAATTCATTACCTGAACGTTGATTAATTAATATTGTCTCCTAATTAATAACTGAGAATATTCTATAGCACTTTAATTATTTGTTTATTGCATTGTACAATGGTACAAAAATTAAAAAAAAATGGTGTGGGCACCACACTACTTCCTTATACATATAAAACCAACTGAACACGTATGACTTGTTCTTTGTGTATGATTTAATTTTGATAATTATTATAGATGATAAATCTGTTTATTTTTTTCTTCTCGTAACTATAATATTTAGTCTTTAAAACTTTCTAACTGATAATACAAATATTGTTTTTATAATATTTCAAACGACACATATTTTGACACTTCACAACTATTTAGCATGTTATGTAAGCTTGCAAAAATATATAAAACGCTGTTTTCAACTATTCAAACTGTCATATTCACGTTTCTGATGTGTGTAATGGCGAATTTTTGTGAAATCAAGATAAAATTGCTGATTTAAGTTAGCAAAAGCATAGAAAACGCTGTTTACAACTATTCAAACTGTCATATTCATGTTTCTGTCTTGTGTAATGGCGAATTTTTGTGAAATAGAGATAAAATTGCTGATTTAAGCATGAAAAAACATAGAAAATGCTATTTCAACTATTCAAACTGTGATATTCATGGTTCTGTCGTGTGTAATGGCGAATTTTTGTGAAAGAAGATAAAATTGCTGATTTAAGTTAGCAAAAACATTAAAAAAAACGCTGTTTTCAACTATTTAAAATGTCATATTCATGTTTTTGTCGTATGTAATAGCAATTTTTCCCATTGTAATAGCGTAATAGCGTATGTTATCATTGTAACTATAAATTATTGAAATAAATTATTAAGTATAAAATTTAGTTTTTTTCAAAATTAGAAGCATATACAACAAAAGTGCAAATAACATTTTATATTCCAAATATTTTTGCTAGCATCTTTTATTTGAAACTTTTTTCACAACTATTTCTATTTTTGAAATAATGGATTTTTTTGTTTTGTTTGTTCAGAAAACTTCTTCTTCCGGTTTTTCAATTTCATACAAAATCTACTCAGCTCTTCATATTTTCATAAAACTTTGTTTACATATTTTGCCTCGTTCATGAAAAATATTGCGTACACGGACATCCATCCATCCATCCATCTATCTCTGATTCGTCGAAATTATTCCATACGCGGAATATGGAATGATAGTTGTTCCAAGACAATTTTTATTTGTAGAATGTATAGTTTCTAAAACAATGTTATAGAATATTGTATTCTACAACAAATAATGGAATGACACATATTCCACGCGAGCAAAAAGTTTGTAGCCCGAGCCAAAGGCGAGGGCTACGGTTTGCGAGCGTGGGATAGGCCATTCCGTTACACGTTGTAGACTATACTTTCTATAACAAGATTTTGGAAATATACAATAAATACAAATATAAAACTGTTGTAAACATCAAACTCAAATAAATCAAACTAAAACAAACAGACGTAACCATAGTAACTGAATCAAGATACTTCATATATCGCGTTAATATGCGGCTCTGATTCGTCGAAAATATTCCATACGCAGCGTATGGAATGTTAGTGATTCCATAACAATTTTTAGTTGGGGAATGCCTAGTTTCCAAAACAGTTTTACAAAAAATACTTTCTCTAAACGTTGATAGTGGCGGTAATTATATCTACAGCCCCGAATAAAAAACCAGCCTATTATCCTCTTTCTAAAATTAGGTGTTGTTAAATCCTGGTGCACATTTGGTTGGTTGCAATCCTGTTAATAGTCTTCCAGGCTTCGGTCTTAGTTAGCAGGACGCGCACGTTTTTCGCAGCAACTTTTATTTAATTACAGTAATGTTTGTACGTTTACAACAGTCTTTGTGCCACGAAATAATTCGCGAGCCAGCTCTATTCTCCATCCACGTTACCATTTGCAAAGAGCGATTTTATGTCCACATTATCACCGCGGCTTACACCGCGAAATTCAATTTGGCAGCGTTGCCGGGAAGACGAGACTCTATAATACAACTAGATACGCACCTAAATTCATTTGTATAATCGCGGATACTTTTTGTTTTGCTGCTATTGTTTTAATAAATAATTAATGTAAGACCAGATATTAGTTTTTAATGAATCAAACACATTGGTAAATAATTAATTTGAAAGTAATTAAAATCGTCATACATGCAATATACTATGATATTGCGCTTAATAATTAATTATTAATTATTACCATTCCGAACAATACTCGAATATTGATTATTATACAAATTTATATTTACGATACGAACATAAAATATAATGGCTGATACTACGAGCACTGCTTTAGGCTGTTTTAAAAGAAGTCTTACTCTGTACAATGTTCTAAAATTAATTCATAAAAAAATATTTCAAATAAAAGTGGTAGGTAATATAATTTATCCAACACCTCTCAATAAATGCTCTATAACTATGACGATTTTAAACAAGAAAGTAACAGATTATCCACTAGTGGGTATAATTTTGAGAAAAGCCACTAGTGAGTATTTTTTTATTTATAACAATAAAAATAACACACAACACCTTGGTAACCACTTCGATTGACATTTTAATTTCAAAAATTTAAGCATATATCACTGTCAAATAATGTTTCTTTAATAAATTTTGCATTTATTAAAAGATGTTGGATAAAACATTATACTTCACACGTGGACAAAGTGGAATTATCCACTCGATAAAATTATCACATTCAGCCTTCGGCTTCGTGTGCTAAAATTTCTCTCGTGGATAATTCCTTACTTTGCCCACTTGTAAAGTAAATAACTATTTTCTGTAACTTCTATTCGAAGCATTTTTTCTCTTAAAACACCCAAAAACAGAGCTCGTGACCAGTTACTATAGTTATATTACAAATAACATGTTAAGATCTTTTTTTTCTTTCTGGTGGTGGTATGAATTCTTTCATAACGGGCAGATAAATCTTAAAATCGTAAATTTTTGGTGTCGAAATATTAGTTTTTATATTTTGTTTCTATAACGAAGCTGTGACGACACCCAAAGGAGTTTCGTAATAGCTCAATCGAGTGTTATAATAGAGTAACAGTACGTGGTCAATTTTACATTTGTTTTATAAACATTGACATTTATATTTGTCAATGAATTTTCGTGCTTTATTTTAATGTAAAAGTAAAAATTAGGGACGACCGAAATGACTGACTCTGAAAGTGAAAGTTAATTAACTAACTCAACTAAGTGACAGAAAAAGCAACCGATAATTAGCTTCCACAGAAATGCCTATATTATTCACAATCAGTTAGTAATAAAATATGCACTGACTTCGCAGGTTGGAAATTTGTCACTTGGAAAGTGAGAGGAAGGAATAATTTACTTTTTAACTTTATAAAAGTTCGAAATTGACATAATCCACTGTGAATAAAAATATTTTATTTAAATACAACGTTACAAATTACTGTATGTAATTTTTCATTAAAAAAAAAAACAAATGAATAACAAACATAAAAAGCTTTTAAGTGTTTCCATGGTGTACAAGGAATGCAAGATTTATGAAATCTAATTTCATTATATTTTATTATCTCTAAATCTAATGCAAATTAATAAAATTAGTGTAATCAAAACAAATGTAAAATTAAATATTCTACAACTTTCAAAATAACATAAATTGTTGAAAAAGGAAATTTAACCGTGTTTTTCACGAATAACTGTTAAGGGCTTCAAATATACTGCTACTTCCTGTTGACAAATTTTATCAAAAATCTAATCAGCTCTTCATTTAAATATAAGAAGCAAAAATTCACAAAATAGTTTTTTTGGTATTCATACGTATATACATACATACATACACACATACATACATACATACATATATACATAGATACACACATACATACATTCTTACAGACATCGTGGCGAAAATAGTAAATTCGTATTGTAGTGACCCTAAAACGTGCTTATTCATTGAACACTACCCAATTTTTTGAGTAATAGTATATTGTACAACGAGCATGGAATGGTACTCATTTCCTACGAGTATGAAAGTTTGTAGCATGAGCCGAAGGCGAATGTTGCAAATCATACGAGTATGAAATGGACATTCCATGCGAGTTGTACGCTATACTTTTTCTACGACCACAATATTATTTCAAAATTAATTTAATTTTAATAATAAATTTGTCTCGCTTTCACCATTCCAATATTTGACAATTCTAAATAAGTATCCTAGCAATGGCACCTGTACTTAAATGAGCTGATTTGTATTGAAATACTCACAAAACAAATTTATTTCGCACGATGCTTGCAATGTACCTCATATCCCTAGCAACAACAAACATACAATGAGCAGATTTCTAAGTAGTCGTAGAAAAAAACAGTACCTCCCTTACCTTGAGGTAGGCGGGAGGTAAAAATTGTATTAAGAAAAGACTCGTACGTTAACGGATTGCCTTATGAAACTTATTCTTTAATATCATATTACTTACTATCTATTAATAGAACGTAAGTATAAAAGCGCCACTTTACTTTTGAAAATGTTTAAATAGAAGTTTTCTGCAGCACTACTCCAGCGAATTCAAAAGTATTTCTCCATTTAAAGAGGCAAACTGTTGTGGATCGCGCTCGTAAAACTTGCGGAACAAATTCTACAAGTTACAATCGTTTGAAGCATTGAATTTAAGAAACATTTCTATAGAGTTTCGCCAGCAACAGAAACATTGAATCATACCCAGCTTAATCCCTCCTCTCGCGATTAAATTCAAAACAATGGAATTAAAGTTATCGATCATATTGCAGCTGGTGCTCCGGCGCTCCTCCTAGGCCGGCCCTGCGCCCTCCTAATCCCTTCTTAATATTAGAAACAACGAGAGCTTTTTCAGACGCTGCGTCCACGTAATGCGGATATTTGCATAAGAAAGTACATGACGAATAATTTTATTCCGGAGCGCGAGGTATTTGGACGCGGGCGAGGCTGCCGGTTGAGATAAATTGCTTCAGCGATGTTACGTTAACGGTTCTTGTAACATAACGTAACGTAACGTTACTTATTTACATGGAATAGTTCTTGCTATGAGAAAAATATTACCCCTAGAGGTTGTCCCACTACCAACTTAGGGAGTTTTCTTTTTCCGGCACATCTAATTTAATTTAAGGTCAACCATAAATTGATTTGTATTTTTTTTTGTTTAAGTAAGTATGTCTGGCTTACGTATGTATATCAAAACTTTTGTATATTTTTTAATATGTCCTCATTAATTGGGACTTTGTCCAGTTGAGAGCTTAATAAATAAATAAATAAAAATGGGCTGAAGATAGCTCAACCTGAACATGATTTTTTTGAAACAATATATTATTATTATAATAAATGAAACATATAATGTTTTATACCTACATTTGTAGATAACAATCTAAAGTTTTGTAATAAATTTAAAAAGCTAATTTTGTTTGCAAATTATACATGAACATAATTTTCAAAGTAGTAAAATTTATGTAACACATTCCCATGAACGACTACAGTAATGCAAATAATTTGTATATTTATAAAAATGATCCTCTATTAACATATTAGGATTATTTTCTATTTTAATTTACAGTTTTTGAGAAACAAATAAAAATATACCAAATAGTGTGTTTTTTGGAACATTTTACTGTAAACTGTAAATTCAAATTGAAAATAAACTTAGTATGTTATAGATGACCATATTTATAAATATATGAATTATTTACGTTACTGTAGTCGTTCATGGGAATGAAAAATCCAGTATCAAAGTTCTGAATTTTTGACCAACTAGACTTCAACGAATATTTTTTTATAGTTTAATGTTTCAGTTATCCTTTTCATCCACATATATAAATACTAGAATGTTCAAAGACCTCACTGAAATAATTGTTTTGTTTTTCGATAAGAATAATTGTAAGAAATAATTTATTCAAATTTGAATTTGCAAAACAAAATTCATAAGCATGAACGAAGCCAGCATGTGAAATGTATTTCATATGACATTACAATGTACAAGTCACTGTAAAAAATCCATAAATTTTGACAGATGGTAGTTTTTCAATTTGAATTTACAGTTTTTGATAAACAAATAAAATTATTTCAAAAAGTGAGTTTTTTGGTATATTTTTATTTGTTTATCAAAAATTGTAAATTCAAACTGAAAATAAACTTAGTATGTTATAGATGGTCATATTTACAAATATATGAATTATTTTCATTAGTGTAGTCGTTCATGGGAATGAGAGACACAGTATGAAAGTTCGAAATTTTTGACCAACTAGACTTCAACGAATATTTTTTTATAGTTTAATGTTATAACTATCCTTTTCATCCACATATATAAATACTAGAATGTTCAAAGACCTCACCGTGATAATTGTTTTGTTTTTCTATAAGAATAATTGTAGAAATAATTTATTTAAATTTGTATTTGCTTAATAAAATTCTTGGAACTAGAGGTAACCTAACGATAATATTCGTTTTTTGCATGTGAACTGTACTTGAATTGTCACTGTAAAAATTTAACATATGTAGATAAAATGATATGTGTCTGATGTGCACCATAAAGAACCTGAAAATAAATGAAAATAGCAATTAAAAAAAAAAGAATTCGTTGTTCGACGCGTATGTTTGAACTTAATGAAGTTTCTTGTAAGTTGATGGAAAATAATCCTTATGATTTCGTTTGTTATCTCTCTATTTTGAAAAACACTCGTGAAGTCCGGACCTGTAGATAATTTTCCAAGCTGGAGCTGACAAAGGCTTTTAATTAGCTCATCCCCTAAGTAATCTGACTGCAGTCATTTCGTCCCTGCGCTCTACTACCAAGCACCTTTCATTTTTCCCTTGTTGATTTTTTGTATTTTTACGCAACGACGTTAAAAGAAACTTAAAATTAGTCATCAAGAATACATTAAATGTTTAGAACCGTATAAATATTATTAGAATGTATTATGGGGGCGCAGTGCAAGACAAATATCTGAATACACCACAGGAATGAAAGCTGAATAATTTCCATCGCCAGAAATTGACAGTGACAGATTAAATTATTTAAAACAAATTGCAGGCACTATACGTCAGTAGCAATAAAAAGAGTAGGCGAAACATTAGGAATTATTATCATTAATTTCATTAAATTGCGGTATCAAAATAAAGTAATCTGTATTAAATAAGATGTAGGGATATTGGCAGTATTGTGATATCAAATTTGGATGCATAATTTTTTGCCGGACACTTTTTATTTACAAAAAACTGATTTTACATGTTAACTGCCTATGCCAACATTTACATGGGACACACGGTATATGCGCATATAATTCAGTTTTTTCGTTAATATAATCCGCTCTCTAGTGATTAGAATGAGATTAATGTCAATTTAATATACATTCTTCTTAAAAAATTATAATGCAAAGGTACTAAACTTTGTATTCGTAGAATTTATAATAAAATTCCCTAACAAGAATATATGATTCCATATAAAAAAAGAAATTGTAATCAATATTTTGAGAACCAGTGGTCGAAAAAGATAATTGTTAATAGTTTTGTTATAGACTTGCAAAATAGTATTTCTTTATTAATTTAGTCAACTTCGTAGTTCTTATTATTCTCGTGGTAGCAATGATTGCAAGCTTATAATGAAAGTCCTGTGTAATATGTATATAAATATAGAGCAGATTGCGTTGGCAAAAATATGGTGGCAGCGCAAATTTCCTATAAATATTCAGGTTATTCTATACTTGAAGAATCTCTATTTTATAATACATAGTTTATAAACGAACCAATACATGCCGATACATTGTCTTCCATACCGCATTGGCTTTCACGAGGCATAAAAGAATTTTTTATTTTCTTCACACACCCTCCCTATGTCCACGGCAAAGTTTCGCATTTTTTCCCGAGATGGATTCCCCGGGGAGTGCGCTGATGATGAATTATATACGAGTTAAGATACTCGGAGCTTATTCGTTCACTGGAGACTGACGTATCTCTGCGGCGGGGGCGGCGGCGGCGGCGGCGATACTTTCACCGGCCCCCAGATAACAGCCGCTGAGATGACGAGGATTTATACGCGGTCAGGACTTCCGGATTACGGGTGTAACTTCCGCGCAAGACGCTCCTAATATTTGTCACTTCAACGCCACATCTTAAATGAAAATCACCTCATATACTTTTTTCTTAGTACTGGTTTAGAGTTTTTGAGGAGCAAACTGATGCATCGACTAATGTTTTTCAGGGGGGTGCAATTATTTCTTGCAAAAAAATTGAGAAAATGGAGGAGGGGTAGAGATTCTAATGGAGTATTCCTGTCTAACTGAATTAGCATAAAATAATAATAGAGTATAGTAGTTTATGTTAAAATATGTTTGGAAAATATAATAAATACTTTTATCCAACACTTCTCAATAAAGCTCTATAACTATGGCGATTTTAAACAAGCAAAGTAACAGATTATCCACTAGTGGGTATAATTTTGAGGAAAGCCACCAGTGAGTATTTTTTTATTTATAACAATAATAATAACACACAACACCTTGGTAACTATTTCGATTAACATTTTAATTAAAAAATTTCAAGCATCTGTCACTGTCAAATAATATTTCTTTAATAAATTTTTCATTTATTAAGAGATGTTGGATAAAACGTTATACTTTACACGTGGGCAAAGTGCAATTACCCACCCGATAAAATTATCACACTCAGCCTTCGGCTTCGTAAGCTAAAATTTCTCTCGTGGGTAATGCCTTACTTTGACCACTTGTAAAGTAAATAACTATTTTCTATAACACTGTTTTGGAAACTGGGCATTCCACTACTAAAAATTGTTATGGAATCACTAACATTCCATATGCGGCGTATGGAATATTTTCGACGAATCAGAACCGCTTATTAGCGCGACATATGAAGTATCTTGATTCAGTTACTATGGTTACGTCTGTTTGTTTTAATTTGATTTATTAGAGTTTGACGTTTTCAACAGTTTTATATTTGTATTTTTGTATAATTTCCAAAACCTTTTTATAGAAAGTATAGTCTACAACATGTAACGGAATGGCCTATCCCACGCTCGCAAACCATAGCCCTCGCCTTTGGCTCGGGCTACAAACTTTTTGCTCGCGTGGAATATGTGCCATTCCATTACTTGTTGTAGAATATACTATTCTTGCATAAAAATTCGGGTATTGTTGGCTAACTGAACTAGCATAAAATAATAGTTTATGTTCAAATATGTCTGAAAAATATAATAAATACTTTAAAACAATACTTTTTATACATAATTTTATATTATAAATCTGCATTTTTTTGCGGTTTTAAAAAACGTGACGTAAACTTGCCTACTGTTGCTCATTTCAGACAGATTCAGGTTTTCAAATGTCCAGTGTGCTGCTTTTATAAATTTAATATCTTACTTAATACTTCGAATTTTTTATTAAAATTTAGATTATTGTATATCTGAACTACTATGTTTCACACTTTAGTTATACACTGTTCAAAAAAAAAAATCGAGCCACTTGGCCAAACCAAGAAAATGACTGTTTTTAAAATGGGGGGCATTTCTTTCAAGGACGGGTAAACCAAAATCTGGAAATTCCCTCTGGAGATACATTCCTCCTCTACGTTCTCCAAAAATCCCGAAGAGATTCGCTTCCCCCGACCCCCTGAAAAATCGCTTTATGTGATGTCATGTCTGAGCAATGAAAAATCTCAAAGTTTGAAGGCTTGTAGCTCCAAAAATTCCTGTCTTAAGGGGGTTGTTCGACTCGATTGTCACAAAGCCCTATCAATTGCCTTGTCAGAGCTGAAAATTTCGTCCTCATCGGTGAAGAAATGAGTGAGTGATCGCGTTTCAAAGGAACCCCTGTTTTTAGGGCTTTTTTAGAAAAATCATCGGATACGATGCGTGTATGCGTAAATGCGTGTGCATGTGTGTGTGTGAATGTGCATGCGTGCATTTGCATATCCATGTGTGCATTTCTTTCTTTTGTGCGTGTGTGTGGCTGCGGGAGCATGCGTGTGGATGAGTATGTGTGGATGTGTGTATGTTCCTTTGAAACGCGATACATCACTCAATTCTTCACCGATGAGGACGAAATTTTCAGCTCTGAAAAGGAAATTGATAGGGCTTTGTGACAATCGAGTCGAACAACCCCCTTAAGATAGGATTTTTTGGAGCTACAAGCCTTCAAACTTTGAGATTTTTCATTGCTCAGACATGACATCACATAAAGCGATTTTTCAGGGGGTCGGGGGCAGCGAATCTCTTCGGGATTTTTGGAGAACGTAGAGGAGGAATGTATCTCCAGAGGGAATTTCCAGATTTTGGTTTACACGTCCTTGAAAGAAATGCCCCACATTTTAAAAACAGTCATGTTCTTGGTTCGGCCAAGTGGCTCGATTTTTTTTTTTTTTGAGCATTGTATATAACCTCCCATAATTTATAGTTGAATTAACAAAAATAAATTTGTATTAGTGAGTACATCGGAATGATTGTTTTTTAAACGTGTATTGTTAAGGTTAAACATCCGGGGATGCATAGTTATTTACTTTACAAGTGGGCAACATAAGGAATTACCCACGAGAGAAATTTAAGTTTTATCCAACACCTCTTAATAAATGAAAAATTTATTAAAGAAATATTATTTGTAAATTATATTTCAAAACATGATCTAGAATTCTTTGTTTTAAATTCTCTTAATGTTGTAAATAGAAGAAAATTTATTTTGGTAATTATTTTAGTAAATAAATCTAGATTATACTCTAAAAATAGATAAAACTAACCAAAAAATGTATTTAGATAAGATAATATATGAATAAGAAAAATAATATATAAATAAGATAATAGATAAAATTATTAAAGTTAGATGATTTATCTAGATAAATTTATCACACTGTGCACATTCACCCTCTTGCACCCTCCTCACGGCTTCAAATGTACTGATCCATGTTGCACCCGTTTCGAGCCTCCTCTGTCCATCCTAGGAGAAACTACTCTTTGGTGAATAGTCCGTTATGTTTCTAAAAGCAAATAATGAATAATTCCCAGTCAAGCACATCTCCTCTCCCGGATACATTTTTCATCAGGGCAGAATGAAAGCTCTCGTGCTGGAGCTTTCGTTGACTGGTGCATGTAAAAGCGCGCGCTTCATTTTCACCCGACAATTTAGCGTCCATTACCCGACGTCGCCCGGAGTTTGAAAGTAGCCGCTGAATTATAAAACAGCGCTACTTGCTCACGGTGTCCATTAACTCAAACTCATTCTGTCTCTTGTTAACATGTTGTGGGGATGTGTATCGATCTCCCTCAAAAGATAAACAACTGAAGGATCCGGGTCAGGCTGTTGATGTCTTCAAATATTTCATTTGATGACCACCGACAAAAATAATTGAATTAGGCTAAGTGGAGATGATGTTGGTACACATATGTGCTGTCTTGTTTAATACATAATTTTTGTTGAATTTTTGCCAATCTGTTAATATTTATTGACTGTAAACGATAATGAATATATGATATGTTTGACTGTTATACTAAAAATATTAAAGCAGACGAGAGGTGTCAAAAAACATTGCAAAATACAAAAACTTGTAATAATGATCGAGTGATGTTTATCTATTTTTAGAAAAACCAAGAAAATAAATACTTTTCTTTGAATACTGTAAAGAAAAGTTAATTTTAATTAAATTTACAATTATTTTTAAATCCAACAAAATGTTATTAACGAAATTTTAATATATTTAATAGTATATTATGATATGTATAAGTAAGCTTTAAATGTTGTTAGTGCTTTAAAAGCACATATACACGTGTGTTATACGCTATTTTTTATTATAGCTGCGGGTGTCTGTAGGGTGCAAGGTATTGGGTGCTCTGGGTACATTTGCTCGAAACGTGAATGTATCTAGAGATGCTCGATTGAGTATTTATAATATTGTGTAAGTGTCTACATTGATGTATGGTTCTGAATGTTGGGTGTGGATGAAGAAGCATGAACGACGTATAACTGCTGTAGAAATGAGATATTTGAGAGGAGTGTGTGGGTATACGAGACGTGATCGTATACGGAATGCATTGGTGTATGGTGAGTGTGAGATTGAGAAGAATGTTTTTAAGAAAGTGGGAATGAGTCAGTTGAGGTGGTTTGGACATGTTGAGCGAATGTCGAATGAAAGGTTGGTGAAACTAATATATGTGGGTGAACGTTTGCGTGGGCGTCCGAGGAATAACTGGTTGGGTATGATTGATAGTTTGTTACGTGAACGAATGATTCCGAGTGAGAAGAATAAACGAGCATGTATGAATGTGGACGAGGCGAAAGTGGTGGAATGTTTGGAGGAGATTGATTGTTGGTTGACTGTGTTTCTGGGTTTATGCTACCCCACTGAGTGGATTATAGCGTGATGTTATGTATGTATGAATGTATATATATTCTGGAAAAAATTAGAAAGTAAAATTTTTATTTTTGTTCATTACATAATTTTGCACGTATGACGTTTGACGTATATCGTTGGTTTGCATTTATTGTTTACGTTACTATGTATATTAGGTATTTTACAATTATAGCGTAATGTTTTATATGTATTTATTTCGCTCAATTTGCACAGCCTTGGCCGTAATATACACTGATATGTTTGCTTGGAACAAACAGATTCCTTTTAAATGAAGAAAAAATAGATTTGAATAGTGCCAATCATATTTCGTTTTTCATTGAAAACTTTTGTAGGTTTCATATAATAAATATTCTTGTATGAAAATTAGTTTTGTTTTGAAGGAACATATCAAAGTATTTAACTGAAACTCATTATGGAGACGAAGTAGTATGAATAGGAGTAGTTTTAATTTAAAAACATATCGTTTTCAATAAAAACATTTTGTTTAAAATGAAAACGACTTCTTTTTCATTATTTTTAAAACATAATTTAAAATATATTCATTTTATTTTAATGCAGAAAAAAGAAGATAAATAAAATTGATATTTTCTAAATTAATGTTATTTTGATTTGAATCTAATCATTTTGTAAGAAATAAAATTTTCTTCAACGAATGCATACATACAAAAGGAAACCTAAAAATTTTCTTGAAACGAACAAAAAGCTCTGTTTCAATTCCTAGTAACATAATATACTATTAAATTGCATTTGATTTTCAGTACATTTTACACCTTTATTGTACAGTTTCATTACCAGCCATCTTAGTTTTCACTTTGGCGATTTCCGTTCAGCAGTCTCTGTACTGAAAGTTAAAATAACACACTTGTCTTTGGAGTCGTCGATTGCCGATACTTGTTGTAGATGTGTGTGTGATGCTGAAGAGCGGAAGTGAAGGCCGGTAGTGACGTCACAATCGAAATTCATTTCACGCGCGAGGTGACGCGACCGCCGCTGCCGCCGCCGTCACGTGACGGTTCGTTAGCCAATTAAATTGCTTTCAATCGTGCGGCACTGCACACACACACACACGCACTACGCGGAACTTGAGGCTGGTGATGGTGATGGTGATGGTGGTGTCACTCACTCCACCTTCTGCTTCTTGCATTTCTCGTTTCTACTTCTGTTTCCTTCAAACGCACGCTGCGCTATTCTGCTTTTTAACTTCTTTTAGGTTTCGCGAGCGTCCACGTTTATTTTCTCATTAGACTTGCTGCGCAATTTACAATAGAGCTACGTATATAGACCGAGAAATCAACATGCATTGAACAGAGTTGAATAAATAGAGAATAGTTCATATCTGTCATAAACTGAACTTATATAACACGAGCGTGCTGCTGTGTTAAGGTCAACCATACGGGCTGAAGATAGCTCAACATGAACATGACTTTTTTGAAACAATATATCATTATTATAATATATGAAACATATAGGTTGCTATTCACAGTTCTATACTAAGGGCTACTAACTAGGACATTATAAAATTTGGCACTGTTACTTTGCAAAAGTTATTGATATCTTGGAGATCAACAATTTTTTCAAAGCAACAGTGTTAAATCTTAAAATGCCCCAGTTAGTAGCCCATAGTATAGACCTGTGAATAGCAGCCATTATATTTTATACCTACATTTGTAGATAAAAGTCCAAAGTTTTGTACTAAATTTTAAAAAGCTAATTTTGTTTACAAATTATACATGAACATAATTTTCAAAGTAGTAAAATATATGCCACACATTCCCATGAACGACTACAGTAATGCAAATAATTTGTATATTTATAAATAAGATCGTCTATAACTTACTAAAATTATTTTTCATTTGAATTTACAGTTTTTGAAAAACAAATAAAAATTGTAAATTCAAATTGAAAATAAACTTAGTATGTTATAGATGATCATATTTACAAATATACGAATTATTTTCATTACTGTCGTCGTTCATGGGAATGAGAGATACAGTATCAAAGTTCTGAATTTTTGGCCAACTACACTTCAACGAATATTTTTTATAGTTTAATGTTTCAGTTATTATTTTCATCCACATATATAAATACTAGAATTCTCAAAGACCTTACTGTAATAATTGTTTTGTTTTTCGATAAGAATAATTGTAAGAAATAATTTATTCAAATTTGAATTTGCAAAACAAAATTAATAGGAATGAACGAACCCAGCCTGTGAAATGTACTTCATCTGACATTGCAATGTACAAGTCACTGTTAAAAATCCATGATATTTTGACGGATGGAGGTTGTTGGACCATAAAGAACATGAAAATAAATGAAGAATGCAGAATTTGCTATTTAAAAAAAAATAAAGGATTCATTGCACTTGTCGAGTTGTTGATCTCGGCTTCGCCTCGATCAACAATTTCTCGCCACGTGCAACAAACAATGCTCTATCCGAACTTGATACACAAATAACTAATGTTCTGACCTTGTTACATCTGAGAATTCACAGTGGATCAAATACAATATAACTTATCAAAATTATAAGAAGATGTCTATTTTTTGGGGCATGGTAAACTCTACAGTTGACCAACACATGAAACTCTCCTGGCACAATTGATAAAGCGATCGAAATTAGTCAGTAACCTCCTCCACTATCAGCAATGAATCAATGAACAGTTGAACAAAGCTCCCGAGCCGCCTGGCGGTGCTAGAACGTAATGTTCGCTAACTTTTGGTTTAATTGAGGCGTCTGCACTCATCCTGTATTCACATCCGCTGTGTAAGCGATTTATTTCAGCCCCTCACCCCGCACCGAGGAAACAATTGCACAATTGCTGTCATCCTCCACCGAGCGACCAGCGTAGCCAACATGCCGCAGATGTATTTGTCAGCACCGGGGATGTTTGTCTCACTCTAACTAACGGACGGGGATAGAACGAGGTGGTGGATGGTGCATCAATTGTTTTATGATAGCGGGAAGATAAACAACCATTAAAGTGATTTGAATAAATTCGTTCTGGACTTGCAATTATATAAATACATAAATCAAGTATTTGAATACTTACGAGATTGGATAAATGAATGAAATTGTGCCATTATTGATAAAACCGACAAAAAAATTAATTGTAACAGCTGTTCCTAAAATATGGGACTAAATATCTATATTTATTAAATGGAACCATATGTTTTATATTCTTTTATTGATGGGAGTATCTTTCTCTTTTCAATAATAGTTATTTACTTTGCAAGTGGGCAAAGTAATTCCACTTTGCCCACTTGTGAAGTATAACGTTTTATCCAACACCTCTTAAAAAATGAAAAATTTATTAAAGAAATATTATTTGACAGTGACATATGCTTTAAATTTTTAAATTAAAATGTCAATCGAAGTAGTTACCAAGGTGTTATGTGTTATTATTATTGTTATAAAATACTCACTAGTGACTTTCCTCAAAATTATACCCACTAGTGGAAAATCTGTTACTTTCCTTGTTTAAAATCGCCATAGTTATAAAGCATTTATTGAGAGGTGTTGGATAAATTTATTAAATCTTGACAAAAGTGTGATCGTAGAAAAAGTATAGTGTGCAACTCGTACAGAATTACCTATTTCACGCTCGTGTGATTTCAGCACTCGACTTCGTCTCATGATAAAACTCTCACAACTCGCGTGAAATACTTTCTGCACTTGCTACACAATATACTATTATTACTGTAAAAATAGTTTATAAAGAAACAATTATTTTCACGACACTTGATCAGATTATTTAAAAAATAAAAGTGTACAAAATTTTTATTTGTAAACGCAAAGAAAATAAATAAAAAATGTAAAATATATCATCACGCCTTTTACTCATTATGGGTGTGGCACTCTGCTTACGCAGATCTCGGTAAGTGATATATTTTTCGTATGAAGTGCGGTTACCAGCCGTCAAATCATAGTCAAGATGGTAGTGGAGGAGGAACCACAGGGGTAAATTTAAATTGGCAACTGTCGGCTGTGGGATTCGAACTGAGGATCTCACGATCCACAGTCCGACGCGTTACCACGGAGCTATTTGCCCCATAAAAAAAAATAATAATAATTCGTTTAAATGGAAAAGTTGTGGCTAAGCAAAATTTACCAATAAAAGAAAGAAAAACCTGAATATTAAACGAAGATCTGAATTGGTAAATAGAGTACAGATATATTAGTATAATTATGAATAATACTTTCAATAAACTAAAAAAGAACATCATAGTATCTTGCAAACAATGTAATATATTTATAAAATAAAAAAAAGTCTTGCACGTTTTCTATCTGTAGTTAGTGCACTCTGCATTCCATTATCCTCCCTCCATTCTCCTGCAGGATTAGTGCACCGGTTTACTGTTAAACCTTCCCCAACCCCCTCCACTGCATTGCATACAAATAAACAACGCATTACGTGTTTCCTCTCTTCCTGAAAAGTTGAATAATGCCACATAATTGAAAATAAATAGTTAAGAGCTGTTTGTGTTTTATTCTGTAAAACAAGCGAGGATTATAGTGGGTTAATGTGAGTGTTTTGTTTCAGTGCCGCCTCAGAAAATGGTCATCACGAATGAACAAGGGGCCCAGCTGACTTCTGTAGTGGGGCCCTTCTCCGAGGGGCAGTCGTTCACCTTGCGCTGCGACGTCTTCGGTGGTGAGTACTTTTTGAAAATCTTGATTGTTAATTTAATTGGAAATTAATTTCTGCTCGAAATGTTTTATATTTCAACATATTGTAACGTTCGTGGATTTTAAACGTTTTTATTTAAACAAATAATTAATAATAAAGAGTACAAATTAATTAACGCTATATTTAAAGACTAAAATAACGAATACAAAAACTTATACACTAACACTTATCACTACTATAAACAAACACTATTATCCACTGAGTCAACTGACTGACTGAGTCTGAATCAACTAACTGACTCACTGCTCCCGATGATTCGCTCTTTTATATTGCTTTTCTTGTTTCGAGAAGCTTCAGAAATATTCTCTATTGTAACGCTAGCGGACTAGTTCAAACAAGTCAGCGCTGCGTCTATTTTTAAACGGCGACTTAAGCCGACAAGTTTCAGCTGGTCGGTACCGCGTCCTCTACAATATAAATAAATAGGGGCAGTTATAGTATTGTGGATAGAAAGTTTAGGGGTTAAATCATCGGGCATATCAACTTATAATAAAAATAAAATACGTACAATTTGCTTTTTGTTGCAGTAGTTGAATTATAATTTAAATTAATTCTTGTTTATCCAAATATAAAATATATAAATGAAAACACGATACAGCATTAAAATGATTAATTTATATTAGAATGATAAAGTCAACTGCATAATAATTAATTTAATTGTATGTAAAGCACCTGACACAATATGATATTGCTGTTTTATTTACTCCAACATTTGAATAATATCCATTTTTGCTGTTAATTATAAATTGATTTTGTAACAAATGTAACTGATTCTCATGTATCAACCAAATTATTTTTATTTGATTTATAAAAATTAATGCAATGCAGTTTTACAAATACTACATACAAAATATAAATTAATTAATAAAATCTAGAGTAGTTTAATAAATGGAGGGTTAGATTTTGACGTCACAAGCAAGAAAGCTGAGGTAAAAGTTGAGATGGAAGTTCATAATACAAACATCCATGTTTTGACGTTTGAGATGTTGTTTTAACAAGGTTATGTTTTTATTTTTGAAGTTTATTATTTAGGAAAATTAATAAATTTAACACTGGTCATATATTATTTATAATAATAACGGGAGTCACTATTGCTCAAACCATATACACATACTTTATTTTTCATATTTAGCATCATTTTAAGAACTGTCATTTTGACAGCGTTTTGTTTGTATTTCGCCCATGTGAATTTCATCGTAGTTCAATGAAAATATCATTAGATGACAGCACGAAAAATTTGCTTTTGTATAACCCTCCATTGGGGTCATTTCATATTTTCGGTTTTACCTCCCGCCGCATCATGTAAGGGAAAAATAGGAATCATGTTAAAAATTGGGTAGTGAGTTTTTAGTGGATGAACACGTTTTAGAGTCCATAGAATACGATTTTAATTGTTTCGTGATGATGTCTGTGTCTGTTAGTCTGTGTGGATCTCTGGAGTTACGGTATTACAAAAACTAGCAAACTACATTTTTTATATTTAGTATCAATTGTATCCTCTTTGGAAGAGCTGATTAGTTTTTGGTGATAATCCATTAACCGGAAGTGGTAGTTTGCTTGAAGCCCTAACAAGTTATTTTGAAATATACAATTATTGTTTGAATCATTTTCCTCTTACTGTCACCATTTACGAATTACAACACGTTAAAAAAAAATTATATTTTGATATTTTCGTTTAAATCTGTTAGCCCGTTTAAAAAAAAAACAACGGTTGAAAAAGGTCTTTTTTAGAAAATTTAAAGCATATCTCACTGTCAAATAATATTTCTTACGTTATACTTCACACGTGGGCAAAGTGAAATTACTTTGCCTACTTATACAGTAAATAACTATTATTTTGATATTTTCGTATTAATCTGTTAACCTGTGTTTAAAAAAAAAAAAAAAACAACGGTTGACAAATGTCACTTTTTAACATGTGTCATAATTTTTTGAAAGGATGAGCGTTTCTTGATAGTGGCAGTCCGTGTTCTTTGGCGGGAGGTATTGTGGTGTCCAACAAATTATTTTTTGTGAAAGAATACATAAAACTGTTTATCCAACACATCTTAATAAATGCTCTACAACTATGGCGATTTTAAACAAGTAAAGTAACAGATTATCCACTAGTGGGTATAATTTTAAGGAAAGCCACTATTGAGTATTTTTTTATTTATAACAATAATAATAACACACAACACCTTGGTAACTACTTCGACTGACATTTTAATTTAAAAATTTAAAGCATATGTCACTGTCAAATAATATTTCTTTAATAAATTTTTCATTTATTTAGAAGTGTTGGATAAAACGTTATACTTCATACGTGGGCAAAGTGGAATTACTCACTCGATAAAATTATCTCACTCAGCCTTCGGCTTTGTGTGCTAAAATTTCTCTCGTGGGTAATTCCTTACTTTGCCCACTTGTAAAGTAAATAACTATTATGTTACATCATATTTTACGCCTTACAAATGTTTATTTATCGAGTGTTAATTTTTCAAAACAGTATCTAATTTCAAATTTTCCCATAATCAGTAATAAAGATATACAACTTTTTTTTTAAATGAGTCCATTACATGTTTGAGATATGAATATTTCTCAGAAATAATGAAAGTTTGTGATAAGAAGTCGGAGCGATGAAGTAAAGTTTTAATTATTAAACTCAAGTACTTATAAATAAGAATGTTGTTTAATGAAGTTTTTGCAATATTTTAATTAATAAATAAAATAAGTTTGATAGTTATAAGGTATCCTGTGTAAAGTAAAACTAAAGGCATAATTATAAAATACGAGCAGCAGGAATCGTCGGCGTGTATCAGGTTTTGAAGTCGTAGAACGTTAATTACAACATTTCTTTACTCTTTAGCATTTTGCTTCCGAGAACTCAATTATGCTTTATAATTAATAACAGCAGTGAATCTCTGCTGCACACAGTGCTACCACACCATAAACTAAAAACTCCCAACAGAAACTACTCGACAGAATCACATTATCTGAGAAGTGCATGGCTGCTGTTGCTGTTGTCTGGTTGTCTGCAGTGGCGTAACAAGGGGGCTGGGCGCGGTAATTACCCCGCCCACCCGGGGCTGGTAATTCCGCCAAGTCGCACACTTGAAAAGCGCTTAAAATCGCATAAACGCTCATCCTTTCGTAATTACTTGGCTAATTAGTGCGAGAGATACACTGCTCTACACGAGACACGGGACACGGGGCAGGGCACGGGCTCGAACACGCGGCCACCGCAACGAGCGTCTGTCCGCCTAACCTCCACTTGGAAAACAACTACAAATCATATTACATCACTGTTAGAAACTATAACTCCGCATATTACGTCATAACATCGTCGTTAAATAATCATATGGGGTAAGAATTGATTTTTTCTACGACCACTTAGAAATCTGCTCATTGTATGTTTGCTGTTGCTAGGGATATGAGGTACATTGCAAGCATCGTGCGAAATGAATTTGTTTTGTGAGTATTTCAATACAGATCAGCTCATTTAAGTACAGGTGCCATTGCTAGGATACTTATTTAGAATTGTCAAATATTGGAATGATGAAAGCGAGACAACTTTTTAATTAATATTAAAAGAATTAGGAAATAATATCGTGGTCGTAGAAAAAGTATAATGTACAACTCGCTATTGTGATTAATTGTGGAAGCCCTTCTTTCAATAACAATACAACATAATAGTAACATATATTTTATTAAACAGAACACTATTTTATACATATGACATTTTTTATATTATGTTATTTTATATGTTGTCATATTGATTACAGCCAACTCATTTATATGCTATAAAAATATTTCAACACTCGCAAGGAATATCCACTCGTATGATTTTCAGCATTCACTTTCGGCTCATGCTACAGACTTTCATACTTGTAGGAAATGAGTACCATTCCATGCTCGTTGTATAATATACTATTAACCTATTAAGTTAAGAAGACTGGACCTAGTTTTATAAGCATTATTTTGTAGCGTTTTTGTGCATTTTATTAACAGTGAAGGAGTAATTAGATTTATTTCAAACTATTAAAATATTTTAATCATGTTTTGAAGTATATGTCATAAATTTTTCAAGTCATTTTCGCCGGTAATAGCTGAGTTATAAACTGATCCCTGTGGAAGGTTGCCATCACAGTTCAAGTCACAATTTCCATCTAAAATCAATATTTTTTAAGAATATGTCGTAAATTCCAATTGAAAAAATTGAAAATTCCATGTTTTAGAAGTGTTTTAAAGAAATTTTTCATCATTGTTCGCACTTCTTTGTATAAAAAAAATATTTATTTGAAATCGGCACTAAAGTGCTTAAAAATCGACATTAAAAGCTCAGAAATCGTCACAATATACGATTACTTTGAGAGTTTGAGCAACCCAGTTTTGGCAACCGTTAAATAATTATTTTACAAGTAGGATAATTTTGGTAGATATATTGATGTACTATTATAGTAAATTTGGAGGTAACATGAAACAAAATGTGCAAGAAGAATTAACTAATTAATTCCGATGACGAAATTGAGGACAAAACACATAATTTTGAGTGTTATTTACGATAAATTCACTGTTCGAGGTTGGCAACACTGACTTTCAGTTTCAATTGACAACTGACAGATGTATAAACTTAACCTATATAATAATTTAGTACAGTTTTTTTTTTTTAATTTTAGATTTCAAATAAAATATAATATGTACCACAGTACTGAAGTTCCTTTTAATCACTCACATGGTTTATTTTCCTCGGCTTTACGGGCTTCGACAGCTAAATTCCATATTCGTGATGAAAAGTTGAATTTCAGTGCCTTGATACATAAATAACTATTTTAACAAAAACATTATGCCAGAGTTTAGTTCATACAAATTTGTAGAATGATTGGTCGATAACTTTTTAAGTTAGAGTTCCCGCAAGTTGAAAAACACTCTTTCGAAAAAAAAAAACATTTGAAATCAATGTTCTCGAAAACGAAAAATTCGAAGCAGTAATAAACTATATTAGCTGCTGAACGATTAATTTGCTATTCCAGTACCATACAGTAACACTTATCCGTGATGACTTGAAAAAATTATTAGATGTACTTCATAATATGAATAAAATATTCTGTAAGTTTTGAAAAATTCTAATTATTCCTTCACTGTTGTGCTCATAACATTGAAACGAATCGGAATATTTTTGAATAGTTTTACAAACGATTAATGGAATAAAAATCCATATTTTCGAACAGTCTAAACTAGGTTGCCCCCTTAACGAAAATTGCATGGAATGTCCATTTCATACTCGTAAGAAATGAGTACCATTCCATTCTCGTTGTACAATATACTATTCCTTTTATTTGACACTGGGCATTAGAAGTATTCAAATATACAGCAATTTGCGGTACCTATAAGCGTCGAACGGTTCTTTTATACTATTAGTATAGGAGATATTTAATTGTTTTATTACAATTTTGGTGGGGTAAGATATAGTTGTATAAATTTAAATAAACGTACGTCAGCTAACCCTACCTAAGCCTATATTGTGCTAGTATTTCTGGTCTTCGGTATATAGCTCCATTACATCTTGCAAGTTTATAAAAGTGAGTTCCCGGAGTTTTAAACTAATATTTTCCGGGTGCGCTCCGCGCGACTTTTCCCGGGTATCATCATTAACCCCCGGAGGCTGCAGTCATCTGGCGGGCTCATCGTGCGTGTCTCACAAACTTCCATCACGTCACCGGAGTCGCAGTCGTGATGCCCGGAACCCGGAGCCGACACGGATCACGGATCGGGACACGTGACTGTCGCCTGAACAGCTCATCACCGGATCTGATTGTACGGACGCGTACATACAAACTCTACTTGCACTCAGATAGCGATCTCAAATTTTATAAATAATCTAGACATCAAATTTAATCGATTCAATTCTTTAGCATAATATGTCAAGATTATTTCATGAATTCATAGCATCAACTTTAATATTTGTCGAAAAAATTGAACTAAAATGTTGATTTTTACATATTTTCACATAAATAAATCGGTACACTCATAAACAAAAAGAACCATATAATTATGTTGTTATAGTGTAACTATTGCAAATTGATTGTTTTTCTTTTTATTTGTCAAATAAATGTCCAAAATTAATAAATAAAAATAGCTTGAAATGAATAATTCAGCATGTTTAAAATTATAGAATACCAGTAAAGGTAAAAAACATGTAAGTATTTTGCTTCTGCAACTAATTATCCGGCTAAATATGCCTTCAAAATGTTCAAAATTTGCATATAAAAGCTAGCTTCAATTTAATTGCAGCAGCATTGAGCTGTTTAATAACTTATCTAAAATGATCAACAATGGAAAATGAAACATTCTGGTTGGTCAAATTTGTAATGAATGAAATAATCATTACAACTATTAATATTTATTATTATTTATCAAATTCGCTGTATTCCATTTGGGAGTGTAAAACAAACTACAATAATTTAATAGTATATTCTACAACAAATAATGAAATGGCACATATTCCACGCGAGCAAAAAGTTTGTAGTCCGAGCCGAAGGCGAGGGCTACGGTTTGCGAGTGTGGGATATGCCATTCTGTTACACGTTGTAAACTATACTTTCTAGAACAAGATTTTGGAAATTATACAAAAAATACAAATATGTATAAAACTATTTAAAACGTCAAACTCAATAAATTAAATTAAAACAAACAGACGTAACCATAGTAAATGAATCAAAATAATTCATATATCGCGGCTCTGATTCGTCGAAAATATTCCATACGCGGCGAATGGAATGTTAGTGATTCCATAACAATTTTTAGTTATATAATGCGTAGTTTCCAAAACAGTGTTATAGAAATAATAATTTCATCATTGTTAAGTTTCCCATTCCAAATATCATCTTGTTACAGAATTATAATTCTGAAAGAAATAATTTTATGTGGAAAAACTTATGAGTCTAAGTTTGAATTGAAAAATGTGTAAGGAATTACGGTATTTGAAAGTAATGTTATTGAGTGGCGCTGGTAGTATTTCACCGAGTTAAGGGTTGCAAATAAGCACGAATCCCTACAAAAACTTTGTGTTCGCAGAGAAATGCTTCTCTATTGTCATCATTTCAAGTGTCACCGAACAGAGTTTGAGATCGCAGCCAGCACTGAAACTTCCCTCGCGTGTGATTCCAACCCCTCCCCGCCAACCCCCCGTCAACCTCTGTGACCGGCTGCTGTAGAATACATTAGTCAAATTTAATATAATAAGATTTAAGTTCGCCCCGGCGCGAGCGGTGTTCGCGTATTATGTTTGCAAGGAGTGTGTAGTTATATATTTGTACAGAGCGCGGCTTTTAGCTTGCTACTATTGACTATTAACCGACGCTGTACAACGTTCACTAACTATTTAAACAGTCAACTTGAATAACGCCCGTTGCTACACTCACATTGTTACCTATCAAGAGAGAATGAACTACCTGATTTGACAACTAAATATTCACTGGTTTATGGGTATTCAGCGCCACCGTCTGGTGGCACTTTCTTTAGAGCAGATCTTGGTTTGACATATTTTTGTGCGCTCTGACAAATAGCAACCCTCTAAAATGTTAGTGGAGGATAATAGGACCTACTATAAGAGCTGGACGTACTTGAGTACATGTACTTGAAAGTACTGTTTGGTGTACAAGTATTGTACTCTATATTCGTACTGGAGTACATTTTTAAAATGGTTACTTTTACTCGTACTTCTCCTATTACTTTACATATGGCTTCATAGTGCTTTCCTTGTCTTCATTTCTTACTTTGCCCATGAATGTTTTTAGCTCTATTTTCCTTAGAAATCGCATTTATTTTTTTATTAATTTTCTATGACGTCTTTCTGTAATTGTCCATGTTTCTGAACCGTAGGTTAAAATGGTTATAACAATTATTTTTTTTTTCACGACATGGTAGGAAACCCCACCGTACTTCTCCCGAAATAGTGAGGAAAATGTGTTGTTCCTCGCTAGAGAGGAAAATATAGAAGTGTTACCAATATGAATGTTATTTACAAAAAAAATATTATAAGAATTATAAATAAATTCCTAATTTTATTGAAAATCATTATTTTAGTGATGTACATACTTTAAATTATCTTACAATTATGTCTTATATTTTTCTTTATCTTATTAAATCACAATTTGACAACTTATTAAAGATTGGTTCATTGGCAACACTGCTGCACCGCCTTGTGTCTGATAACCTAACTTTTACCGTTTCAGTCAGTCAGTTGTGTTATCAAAGTGTATTTTAGGTCCGAGCAAATCGTTTTTAGAAACATGTCGTGAAAAAAATGTTGTGTCTAACACGAGAGGAAAGCTCTTCTTCCATTCTCGTTCGAAATGCCTCACTCGCAACACTCATGAGGCAAACTTAGAACTCGAGGGGAAAAAAGAAGCGTTTTCTTCTCTAGTTTGACAAATAACTATTACATACTTGTAGTTTAGTGTCTTTCGGAATTAACTTCTTTCTTAATAAAATGTGTTTAGTACTATTGAAAAGTATTTTTGTCATTCTTGTTCTTTCATTTACTTCTTCATCAAATTTCTAATACGATCATATTTTGTTATTCCTTCCATGCTTGTAAGGAATCTCATTTTCACATTGCTTATTCTGCGGTGTATTCTTTCTGTTGTTCATGATTTACATCCGTACGTTAAAACTAGAATTACTTCCTTTTTAAATACTGCAACTTTTGCCTATCTTGGTACTTCTTTCCTCGCTAGGAATTTACTTTTTAGGCCACTAAAAAGTGCGCTGCCTTTATTCACTCTTTCTATTACTTCTTGGTTTAGGTCCTACTTTAGTATCGTACATACTTCCTGTATTGTTGATTATCATGGTTTTGGTTTTTTCTTTGTTTACTACCATATGCGACAGTTCCAGCTCTTGGATAATATAGATGTTATGTTATATACTGTGAGTCTTTTTCGTTTTCTGTTATTAAAATCACGTCGTCTGTGTAGCTTAGTTTTGCTATTGTCATTTTTTTCCCATTTTCCAGTAACCGACATCGTAAATCTTTAGTTTATGTCTGATTCTTTGCATTGCCTCATGTAAGTATAAGTTAAACAGCAAGTGACTCAATATGAATATCTTTGCTTTAAACCAGTAGCCGTTTCAAACATTTTTGAATCATTATTTCTTACTCTGACATAACATTTATTTTGTTGATATAATTTTCTGACATATTTATAGATATATTTATATTTAATATTACGCAGTAATTGTTGAAAATGCTACAGATTTGTACAATTTGAACTTGTACATTTAACAAAATGCCTTGTGCAACTTGCTTTTAAATATACTATTAAGTCGAACATACGCGTCGAAAGAACGAATCCTTTATTTTTTTTTTTAAACAGCAAATTCTGTATTCTTCATTTATTTTCATGTTCTATATGGTCCATCAACCTCCATCCATCAAAATTTCATGGTTTTTTTCCAGTGACTTGTACATTGCTATGTCAGATAAAGTACATATTTTCGTTGGGTTCGTTCACTCCCATGAATTTTGTTTTGCAAATTCAAATTTGAATAAATTATTTCTTACAATTATTCTTATTGAAAAACAAAACATTTATTACAGTAAGGTCTTTGAACATTCTAGTATATATATATATATATATATATATATATATATATATATATATATATATATATATATATGTGTGGATGAAAAGGATAACTGAAACATTAAACTATATAAAAAAATTCGTTGAAGTCTAGTTGGTCAAAAATTCAGAACTTTGACACAGTAGTGTCTGTCATTCCCATGAACGACTACAGTAAGGAATATAATTCGTATATTTGTAAATATTATCATCTATATTCTATAACATACTAAGTTTATTTTCAGTTTGAATTTACAGTTTTTGAGAAATAATTTTAGTATGTTATAAACAATCTTATTTATAAATATACAAATTATTTGCATTACTGTAGTCGTTCATGGGAATGTGTGGCATATATTTTACTACTTTCAAAATTATGTTCATGTATAATTTGTAAACAAAATTAGCTTTTTAAAAATTATTACAAAATTTTGGACTTTTGTCTACAAATGTAGGTATAAAACATTATATGTTTCATTTATTATAATAATAATATATTGTTTCAAACAGACCTGGGAGTATCTTACATAAAAAGATATTCGACTGTATCTAAGATACTAAAAGTATCTAAGATACTTTATCTTAGATACATTCTATTTTATGTAAAATGTATCTTTTATTTAAATACTTTTTAAAAGTATCTGTATCTTTTATTTAAAAAATATTTTTATCTTAAAAAAGTACCTTTTGTTTTAAAAAGTATATTTTATCTTAAAAAGTATCTTTAATTTAAAAAAAGTATCTTATTTGCAAATATTCAAGTTATGTGCCATTGAAATATTTTGAAATATCTGATATATTTATTAATGTTAGTTAGTATAAATATTTAAAATTTACCCAGATATTTCATAAAAGTACCTAAGATATTTTAAAGTATTTAAGATATTTAAAAGTATCTAAAACATCTAAAAGTATATAAAATATTTAAAAATATCTTAAGTATTTATATTAGATACATTTAAGAAATATTTGTATCTTAAGATCCTTAGAATAAAAAGTATCTAGATACTTAAGTATTTTAACGAATTTATGTAAGTTTCAAAAAAGTCATGTTCATCTTGCGCTATCTTCAGCCCGTATGGTTGACCTTAATTGACATGCATAAAATAATCTTAGGATCATGTATGTTATAGTGCGACATAAAGCTAGTATAGTATTACTAAAAATCCTCCAACCCTCTCTTAACAAAACACTTTATCAACCCTGTTTAAAATACTTGGAATACCTGACATGAACTTTGCAAAGGTTTACACTTAGCTAGAATTCGACGCCGGGGCACTCATGTCGCCCCCTACTTCACACTTGTCAATGAGGCGCGTTTAAAGAGAAAAGTTCGCAACTAGTCCCCAGGCGGGGGCCTGGAGGGCCCCGGGGCTGTCAGGAGGGCGGAGGCGGTGTTACACTTGTTAGTGAATTAATGATAGCGCGCAGATTCTCCCGGTGAGACTTGTAGCGTGTCAGTGTCGCACGGGGCCGCCTCGCGACGACGCCCCACTTGCGACGCCACTGGAGAACTGATGGAGATGGAGCACCTGCCTATGCTAAGCGGTTTGGTGACAACACGGAATATATTCCAACGCCAATACACAAATACTGATACTCACAAATATTTGGACTATTTTATTTTGCGCTGGCTCATGTTTCTAGATCATATTAGAGAAAAATGCGTCAAATACAAAATGGGGACAACTACTACTTTATTTACTTATGTAAGGAAGATATTGTGATGAGTCAAAATTTTAGATAGTAAGTTTTCAACAGATAAGCACATTTTGAGTTTCCATAAATGCGATTTTAACATAATGTTTCAAATTTAGATTTCAAATGTTTGTCAAAAGCTGATTAGACATTGCGAGCAATTCATCTAGCGAAAGTGGTAGTTCTTTTGAAATTCTATTGGGTTTCTTAGACGTAACTCAATAAATAAATGTGTAAATTTGTCTAACACCCCCTAAGAGGGTAGAAAAATTAAAGAGTGGGTCCTGTCGAGACTGGGAGTCAGCAACAAATAAAAACGACTGGGTTTCGTCGACTAACTTATATATTCTTTATTAAACGATGAACGTACTTTACAATTGACTTTACTGTGTACTCTCTACTGAATAGTGAATACTGAATACTCTCCTGTCTTACATCCTAATATTTATATGTGTTACTACAAATTCTACATCAACAAAATAAGTGCTAACTAAATAATATTACTCAAACAATGTAACCTAATTACTCAATAATTAATAATTCTGTCAACGCTAAGTCAGCAAACATGACATATATTACCAGTTTAAATTTAGACAATTACTTACACATGCATTTTTAATTATTCCACTATCGAGTATTGAACTCTCTCTACATGCTGACATTACTTATTACGTTATTAAATTTTGGAATCTCTGTGTGGTGACTTAGCGTTTACATTTGTATTTATCAAAAAAAGTACAACAATATTAGCTACAGATTTTTTTTGTAATTTTTTTCAATATTTTGTACTGTTAAAAACTAAAATTTTAGGGAAATTAATGCGTTGGCACATCAAATTCTAAGGGAAATATTATTTTCAACGTAGATATTTAAGAGTTGGATGTTCAAATTACGAGCTGATAAAATTTTGGTACCAATTAGTTTAATTGAAGGCCTGTAAAGTATTTTGAGCATAACTTAATAAATAATTTCTTTATTATTAAAAACCTGATGTGGCCACCACATAACCTCCCGCCCAATACAACTCTTAAACGGTACAAAATAATATTTGATGATACAGAAACATACCTTCTCATTTGTTTATTTTCTATTTATATTTAAGAAATTTAGTTTTATTTCGTATATTTATTTAATTTTTTGGACATATGTATATTTCACTAAAAAACAGCTTCTCAATCACAATGACATGAGTCAAATTTTAGGTTTGTTCCAAGTGTCATTTCTGGCAAGTTTGTGACAAATTTCAGTGCGCCTGCGAAAAATGTAAACAAGTTAACTTTGAAACATTTCTTTTTTTGTGGCGAAAAATGTATGAATTTCTTTATTTGTATTTATATTTAAGGTTAGCTGTCAAAACAAAATATGAGCATGCACATGCGCTTCATTCCATTCGCCGTTCTAGTCTATGTTTCAAACTTGTTTACATTTTTCGCAGGCGCACTGAAATTTGTCACAAACATGTCACAAACTTGTCAGAAATGACCACTTGGAACAAACCTTTTGTAAAAAATTTAAAATTTTTTAAGTGTTTCCATGGTGTACATGGAATGCAAGATTTATGAAATTTAATTTCTTTATATTTTATTATCTTTAAATCTAATGAAAATTAATGAAATTAGTGTAATCATACAGATGTAAAATTAAATATTCTACAATTTTCAAAATAACATAAATTGTTGAAAAAATAAATTTAACCGTGTTTTTTTCACAGAAAGCTGTTAAGGATTTCTAGTGAACTGCTACTTCCGGTTGACCAATTTTATCCAAAATCTAATCAGCTCTTCATATAAATATAAGAAGCAAACATATACAAAATTGTATTTTTTGGTATTATAGTATTTGAGTTATGCTAGACGAAAAAATTGGCACAGACCACACACACACACATATATATACACACATACATACAGACATCATCGCGAAAATAGTAAAATCGTATTGTATGGATCCTAAAACGTGCTTATTCATTGCAAACTCACTACCCAATTTTTTAACCAAAAACAATAGCACAGTTACTAGAGGTAGGCGGAAGGTAAAAAGTGTAAAGTAATACTAGCTAAAAGTTTTACTTTAAAGTTTTAAAAGTTGTTTAGGCAGCAGGTTATGTCAAAATATTTTCCAAAGTAATCTAAATACATTAGCAGGGCCATATATAACCCCAGGAAATATCTCAGTTAGCTGTTTATTTATAATGAATTACACGTATCAGTCAAAATAAAATTCAGGATAACTTCAACACTTAACAAATGAAAATCGTCCATTTTTCCCCATGTTGTCGTCTTACTTCCGCCGTAACTGGATCCAGTCACCCCGGCGTCCACTTCACACATCAAATTAGTGTCGACGCCGTCGACGCCAGTGGTGGCTGTAGTTCCGAGCGTCATCACCTGTCCGCCATGGCGCTAGTGTCGTTCGTTCGCCTCTAATTCGATAACTGTCCCACTGTCCGCTGTGTACGGCTGGCGCTGGCGGTGCTCGTGTGTGTTGATGGAACTTCCGCCTCCACGACTTCCGGTATTTGCGGATGTCACGGAATTATGAGCCTTCTGCGATACTTTGTTCGCGATGGCGCGGCAGCTCACTCACTTAGATACACTTATGGACCGATGAAGGGAGGTAAATAACGCATCGGATGGGTTTCATCCCCATTAGGGTGAGGGTGAGGCCAAATACCTCTTGGTACTACACACCCGTCCACTGTTATTCTTTCACCCAACTTTAGTTGAAATTTTCTCTGTAATAAATAAGTGAACTCTTCCTTAAAAGTCTTTGATAAATAACATTTTTTTGTGTGCCATGGATACTATTAATTTCTTGTCTTGCTCATTTCTTGACAACGTAATTCTTGTCTTGCTTCAATTCTTGATATTTCTTGATTCTTGACACTTTAGGGAAATCCCCTTTCTATATCGTTTTATCCAATCCGAATGCTTGTAGCGTTGGCTACACATTTTAAAAATTATCAACTCCATAATATCAGCGGCATAAAATTTATGTCTATAATCTTTACATCACATGTTTATGAAATCTTGTGTTGCATATTCATAAAATTTTTAGCTTCTACAACAAGTAATGGAATGGCACATATTCCACACGAGCAAGAAGTTTGTAGACCGAGCCGAAGGCGAGGGCTATGGTTTGCGAGTGTAGGATATGCCATTCCGTTACATGTTGTAGATTATACTTTCTATAACAAGATTTTGAAAATATACAAAAAATACAAATATAAAACTGTTGTAAACGTCAAACTCAAATAAATCAAATTAAAATAAACAGATGTAACCATAGTAACTGAATCAAGATACTTCATATATCGCGCTAATATGCGGTTCTGATTCGTCCAAAATATTCCATATTTAGTGTATGGAATGTTAGTGATTCCCTAACAATTTTTAGTTGTGGAATGCCTAGTTTCCAAAACAGTATTATAAAAAATTTATTGTCAAGATATCAAGATTTTTTGACAAAAAAAGTCTGGTGTGGGCACCACACTACTTTCTTTTACAAATAAATTGTTTACTAGAAACTAAATTAAATACTCCTCCAAACTTAACTTGAAATTTATTACTTATGTATAATTTAAACATGAATAAACTCATTGCTGTAGTACGCATCGTAATATGTCTTATATTTATCGAAATATGGCGATTTGTAATATTTTTCAAAATACGGAAATTTCCCCAAATAAGACTTAAAATTGTAAATTTTTTTTATTACATTTCTTTATAATATTCGCGCCAGGAAACCCATTACAGCAGAGCGCATCGTCATATCTCTAATATTTTTCGAGATATGACGATTTTTTATATTTTCCGAAGAGCAATTTTGAGGGGCTGTAACTCGAAAACTATACAAGATATCCAAAAATATCTCCAGTTTTGTGTTTTTCGTGCTATTTATAATAAATTAGTAAATTTTGAAAATTTTGAAATTTTTTTGAATTTTTTTCAAAATTTCGATTGAAGATATCTCGACAAATATGAAAGATACAGGCTTGCAGTGTTTACCAATCGATTCAGCTCGACGAAATACATAAACCCTAAAAATTTCAGAAAATTTGGACAACCGGTTTGAATGTTAGAGCAAAAAGTCTAAAAATGGCCAAATTCAGGCCGAACGTCAAGGGGTACCTATTGACTTTTTGGACAAGAAACGCCATTTTCAGTCTTTTTGCTCTAACTTTCCATCCCGTGAAGCGATTTTTATGAAATTTTTCATACTTATGTATTTCGACGAGCTGAATCCATTGGTGAAAACTGCAAATCTGCATCTTTAATATTTGTCGAGTTTTCGGCGATCGAAATTTTGAACAAAAATACAAAAAAAATTCAAAATTTTAAAAATTTGATAATTTGTTATATAACACACCAGAAACGCTAAACTGGAGAGAATTTTTGGATATCTCGTGTAGTTTTTGAATTACAGGCCCTCAAAGTTGCACTTCAAAAAATACCAAAAATCGACGTATCTCGATAAATATTAGAAATCTGTCGATGCGCTCTGCTGCAATGGGTTTTTTAGCGCTTGTATTATAAATATACAAAAAAAATATTACAATTTTAAGTGAGAATATTCCGTGAATTTCAAATTTTTTTATCGGTATGTGAATCTGTATTGAATGATTAATAATTACAGTGTCTGTTATTTGTTTGTTCTCATAGCAACTAAAATTAGTTTATTAAACATATAATTCAGTTTTGTCAAAAGAAGCAAACAAAATCTGGTGTGGGCACCATACTATTTTTTATACAAATAAAACCAACTGAACACGTATGACTTGTTTCTTGCGTATGACTTTATTTTAAAATAGATATATATTAATATCTAGTCAACAAAACTTTCTAACTAATAATACAAATATTACTTACATTTATAATATTTCACAAGACACATATTTTTGACACTTCACAATTATTTGACATTTGAAAACCTGAATCTGTCTGTAATGAGCAGCAGTAGGCAAGTTTACGTCACGTATTTTAAAGCCGCGAAAAAATGCAGATTTTTAATATAAAATTGTGAATGAAAAGTAATGTTTTAAATTATATATTATATATTTGAGACATATTTTTACATATACTACTATATAATATAAAACTTAACGTACTTTCTCCTATTTCTGTTATACCCTGTATATCAGATACCGAAATCTATTCTACAGTAACACATGAGTGAAGGGCGAGATGATATATTATAAGGAATTAAATAAATAAACCAGCGGTGGATGTTAATGGATGCACTCGTAAGTGTGAAGATAAAATATTCCCATAGCAATTTATGAAAAATGCGAAGCGGCGAGGAGGGTTCGTACCTACCCCGGTTATAAATTTGCAAAGAGATCGAACTTGACTCGGATAAAAGGAATATAAAAGCAGTGATTTTTTCTCGCGTCGAAACTAAACTAGCCGGGCGAAGTAAAAAATAAAAATGTGATCCGTGTTTGCAGGACGAAGTTCTCCGCTCCACGTAAAATGTGGCAGCACTCAAGTCCTAGTAGTTTATTCTCTCGCAGTAGTTTTTTTGTGTTTGCAAAGTTGGCAGCGTGAGTTATTTATACTGGACACTAGCGAGGCGACTACGCACACCCGCGCCCCCATCGATTCGCTCTTGTTTCAGCTGAAACAAGTGAACTGCACGAAATAAAAGACATTGCATTGTGATCATAAATTATTGTATTGTACCGGCAGATTCTCCGCCGTATTGTTCGTATTATTGAATTTATTTAAGAATAAGCTCAATGCCAGTTTTATCGCCGCCCAGAACATCGCGCGCAAATTTTATTTGCCTTGTTTAAGACTTAATGGAAAATTGAAATATTACTGCTGCTTCTCTCGCTTTAATATCATTGTTATTGTGAGTTTATCATATCCCCTAATTCCTGCCCGTAAACTTAAATTCATAAAACTTTCTTGTTGCGCTGAATTATACTCGGAAAATCCAATTGTATTCGTAGTTGTGTATCTATAACCGCTTTCCTTCTAGTTTACTTATTTATTTTTACCTCCCGCCTACCTCTAGGTAAGGGAGGTATTGTTTTTGGTCAAAAAATTGGGTAGTGAGTTTTCAATGAATAAGCACGTTTTAGGGTCCCTACAGTACGATTTTACTATTTTCGCGATGATGTCTGTATGTATGTATGCATGTATGTATGTATGTATGTATGTGTGTGTGTGTGTGTAGTCTCTGGCAATTTTTTCGTCTCGCATATCTCAAATACTATAATACCAAAAAATACAATTTTGTGAATTATTGCTTCTTATATTTAAATGAAGAGCTGATTAGATTTTGGATACAATTGGTCAACCGGAAGTAGTAGTTTACTTGAAGCCCTTAACAGTTTTTCGTGAAAAACACGGTTAAATTTCCTTTTTTAACAATTTATGTTATTTTGAAAGTTGAAGAATATTTAATTCTACATGTGTTTTGATTACACTAATTTTATTAATTTTCATTAGATTTAGAGATAATAAAATATAAAGAAATTAGATTTCACAAATCTTTCATTCCTAGTACACCATGGAAACATTTAAAAATTTTCAATTTTTTACAAAATGTGACACATGCTATTGTGATTGTGAAGCTGTTTTCTTAGTGAAACATATGTCAAAAAATTCTATAAATATACGAAAGAAAATTAAAATTCTCAAATATAAATGGAAAATAAGAAATAAGAAGGTATGTTTCTGTATCATCAAATACTATTTTGGACCGTTTAAGAGTAGTATTGGGCGGGAGGTTATGTGCTGGACACATCAGATTTTTTTAATACGACGATGGGAAACGGGCTAACTACTATATGCCGCCTAATAAAGATAATAATGAATTTATTATGAACAATACAAACGTCCATGCTCTTCAGTAGGATTCAAACCCACGACCTTTGACTTGCTAGGATAGTGACATAGCTTCTGCGCTATGGATATCGGCAATTTATTTATTATTTAATTTTAATGATCGATGTCATGTCCAAATATTTTCAGGCAATCAGCATTGCCAAAATCCACTTTTTATTTAGCCATTATGAACACATTTTGAAGTAAAAAAATTATTTATAAATATGTTACAATACAAGTGTAACCATGGTGTTAAATAAAAACAGACTTACTTAATCACCTTCTAAACTTATGACAGACGTTATTCATAAAAGAATTTCAAAATAATAATATTTATTAAGGACATTAACGTTTCATATTCTGAAACCGGTAAACTATTGAACAAACCTCGGATGTTATGAGTCATAACAGGCCTTAGTTGTCTTAAAATCCTCGCTCTACGAGCTCGGATTTCAAACTGACATCTGCGGTTGTTATGATACTCATAATTCTTATAATGCAGCATAAATCAAATATTATAATTTTTGCACGTATATATTTTTTCCAATAAGAAACTGTTTGAGAACTGCTGATTATTAATTTATATCATTCGTTGCTAGTGCGCATGCCTTTATTCAAATTCCCAATACATTTATTGTATTTATAAATTAGCTGAAACAGGAATATTCAAGCTGTAAACTTTAACTTGTTTATTTCTGCAATGATTTCTCTGCCATTTGACGGTATGTAGTGAATTGTGTCGCATCATTCGTGTAATTTAAATAATATTATTAATTTAAACCGCGATACAATCCTATATGTATTTGTAATTAAAAGTACTACATAATACATTACCTACAGTGGAATCTCAGCTGTCAAATGTAAGTGAATGTGATGAAAAGTGAACGTTCTTTGTGATTGTTTGTGACGTTACTGTGATAATTTGGTGCTTGTGGCTAAAGTATGGAACATTCACTCATCCAGAGGATCCAGTCCAGAGGTCAATGGGAAGCAAAGCTTCTTCAATATAGGTTAGTGCAGTGTACTTATGAATGTATGTACCATTTAATCGAAGTGCCTACATTCCATTTGAATGGGAATAATAAATCAGTTCGGTAGCTCTCCAATAATTGTAGAAAATTCAGTAGAGACCCTAAAATAAATAATGAAGTTTCGTCATCATATTCTGAAACCGGTAAACTATTGAACAAACCACGGATGTTATGAGTCATAACGCTACCTGCCAAGTCATTGCTTATATGTATTATTTATTTCATGTATGTGTGTAGATTAAATCTAGGTATAGATTTGCACGTGACGTGTGGTTACCAACTATTAAGATAAGAATTGCGACACTGTCTACTATGAGAATCGAACTGGGGATCTTACGACACAATAACAATGATATTATTGTCGTGTAGATCAACCATTAAATTTTCAAATGATCTGCATTATGTATCATAAACTGTATTCAGAGTTTGATAGCATCATTCCAAGCTGAGATCTTTCAATCACATCTTAATGTCTAGGGCAATATTTCAACTTTACTTTCGTCGTAACAAACTAAGAAGTAGCAGTCCATATTTCTGGAACTACGGGCATAAATTACAACAAAGTAGATCTCTCCATATTTGAAGCCGGAATTAATACTATAAAAACTTCCTGAAAACTGCAGTAACACGCTATTAAAAGTTGCATCGATTCTTGACATCACGCGCTACACATAGTTGCAAGTTGCAACTCGCATTATATTAAAAGAAAATTCTTATTCCTTGCCAGCTTTATTGTGCTTTTAGTGGCCGTAAAAAGCCACATAAAATTGGTTATCAATATTATAAAAACAAAAGCCATTATTGATTTTTCTATTACGGAGTGTACTTGTGGAGGGTGTACAGTGGCGACACCATCACCGGCTAGACTAGACACTAACAGGAAATGTTACAGGAGTGATGTGCTCACTTGTTTTATGGCCACCTACTTCGATACTTTTAGATAAATATTTATCAGTTATTGGTGCAGGGAATCAGTGCTCCTGGAAACTGCTTTTTATGACGTCTCCTGTACTTTTATGCATTTGTTTTATGCCGGTATTTATTATATTTATATTATATTGAAGCATATAAAAGAAATCCAGAGATTTTGTACATTTCTATACTCTGCAACATAATACACACCAACACCATTAAATAAATAAATATAGTACCTCGAACAAGAACGAAATATTATAAAATGAAAAATAACTGGTAGAATAAATTTGGTGCGGGCACCACACTACTTTCTTATACAAATAAAACCAACTGAACACGTATGAATTGTTCCTTGCGTATGACTTTATTTTGACAATTATTTGATATATAAATGATAAACCTGTTTAATTTTTTGCTCTCATTGTAACAATGAATTTATTTTAAAATATAAGTTAATTAATATTTAGTCTTCAAAACTCTCTAACTAATAATACAAATATTACTTTTATAATATTTCACACGACACATATTTTTGACCCTTCACAATTATTTGACACGTTTGACATATAGATGTTAAAACTATTTTAGTTTTTGTTCTCATTGTAACTAAGATTATTGAAATATATTCTTAAATACATAATTTAGGTTTTCTCAAAGTTAGAAGCTTGTACAAGAAAAGTGCAAATAACATTTTATATTCCAAATATTTTTGCTAACGTCTTTTATTTACATATTCACAGTAAAAAAATTCATTTGAGATTTGTCAATTTTGCGGTTAACTATTTTTAGTTAATATTGACAAATATATTGTGTTAAATTAACAATTTGAACAAATATGATAATTTATCCAACACCTCTCAATAAATGCTCTATAACTATTCGATTGACATTTTAATTAAAAAAATTTAAAGCATATGTCACTGTCATATAATATTTCTTTAATAAATTTTGCATTTATTGAGAGCTGTTGGATAAAACGTTATACTTCACACGTGGGCAAAGTGGAATTACCCTCTCGATAAAATTATCACACCCAGCCTTCGGCTTCGTGTGCTAAAATTTCTCTTGTGGGTAGTTCCTTACTTTGTCTACTTGTAAAGTAAATAACTATTGTTGAAATAAAATTTTTGTCAATTCTAAATTTTTATCAAGAAAAATTGTTTTTTTATTTATTTTCTGAATTTATAATATTTAACACACAGACTCGTCAATAATAACAGGTAAATTTAGCTAACTTATCAATTTGAAATTGTTAAAAAATGTTTGTATTATTGTAACAACTTAATATATTAGGTTTGTTTCAAGTGGTCATTTCGGACATGTTTGTGACAAATTTCACTGCGCCTGCGATAAATGTAAACAAGTTAAGTTTGAAACACAAGCTTCATTTCCTTTTTTGTAACGAAAAATGTATGAATTTCTTTATTTATATGTATATTTAAGGTTAGCTGTCAAAACAAAAAATGAGTATGCACATGCGATTCACTCCATTCACCGTTCCAGTCTATGTTTCTAACTTAACTTGTTTACATTTATCACAGGCGCACTGAAATTTGTCACAAACATGTCACAAACATGTCAGAAATGACACTTGGAACAAACCTAATATAATAACTATGATGTATTGTTATGTTTCAAAATAATTACTAAATCAAAAGCACATCAAAATAAATGTTAATAATAATTATATTCACAAATATATTGAATTACGAAATACACAAAAATAATTTGTTACTTGCTAACAAATTTATAACATATTAAATTAACCAAAATTAACGGTGGAATTTTTTAATGTGTAAAAATGGCGTCCCAAAAGTGAGCTTCTTAGTTCAATTGTTTAACGCTGTATTCAGTGTTGGAGCTTTGCAGAGCTTACGTCCCGTACATAGAGCTTTCAGTATTTCAAGTACTTATCATTCCAACTTTATATTTTGAACTTTGTTATCTACTTTTGCTTGCATTAAAATTCCCTTCAGATGTTTTTAATTATTAGGGCATTGATAGCGTAGGTGTTTTTTGAAGATATTCAATAAGATCGAGTCAAGTTGGAAATATAAAAACCGTGTTCGTCTTGTAGTTTGGCTGTTGGGAATCGTATTCGATTTAAAGCGTACGTTTTTGATAACATAATCGTTTTTCGGAGGCGAATCGATAAAACTAAAACGATCTTAAACGACACAGAAACACATGGAACGCAGGATCGACGGAAACGGATAAAACACAACCGGAAGAGGACGATGGCGAAAGATACGCGGAAACGAGACGAGGAAACTCACAGAGACACACTCGCCAGTTCCGCGATTTTTATGCGTCATAAACTCTTACATAATTCAATGTTTTTGTCACATTTTAATTTGTATGTTTTGCACAACACTGCTTCACAAACCTGCAGCTGGAAAGACAATAATTAAGAGTCAGGTTTATTAATCAACAATTAAAACAACTATTAAAGTCACAATAGTTATTTGTGTATCTAGAGCAGAAAGTAGTCTATTGCCGCTTGCGCATGGACATGCATAAGCGGCAAGGACACTTTCTGCTCGAGAAACACACACTATTTTTTCTACGACCGATTCAATAATGATAAAAAAAATACTGGATGAAAATATTATATTTGCCATTTTCTGTTCGAACTTTTATTCCGATCCATTTTACAGTTAGCCATGTTAAACCGTTTCCAAGGTGATGGATGCTGTTTCTTCTGTTATTTGTTTGAATCGCATGACAGATATTAATTTTTTCTACAATCGTTGCACAATATCGACATTGTTATTCCATTTTTGGTTAGGAAATGTTCAAAATTGTCGCTCTAGGGCGACAAAGTGACATATTGTCGCACTAGCGCGACAAAAACAAAACAAAATTAAATTAGGTAAAAGAAGTAAATGATGCATTGGATTTTTCTGGTAATAACCTTGCTATTGCAAATACAGTTGGCATATACGTACATACACTTCAACTTAATCACCATAAACGTATTCACTCTGTAGACTTTATGTCAAATGTACTCCATATGTTAAATGTACTCCATGTGTCAAATTATGATTTCTTTGAAAATTTTTATTTTGTTCATAAACGTTGTCATGATTACGGTGACATGGGTAACTACAATTTTACTGAATTGTTATAGGCGTGACCAAAGATAATTTTTTTCTACAGCTTGACATTGTTCAACGATTGTAGAAAAAATATTGTGTGTATCTCGTCGGATAGAGCTTGTTCGGTGCACTTGTCGAGTTGTTGATCGAGGCGAGCGGCAAACGTCAATTTTCTGCTTTCAACTGACAGTTGGAAATGTATATTTTCTGCTCGGTCGTAGAAAAAGAATTTAACTACTAACACTTATTAATAAATACAATATAACGATTATTTAACAATAAACTAAGAATATTACGCAAGAAATATTTATTTACACTATTTATATTCACTACGCAAACGTTTTATTTATTTGCACTATATTCGATACTTCCTGAAGAGCGTGTCGGAGTAGAATCCCCCACTGAGTAGGCTAGCACGTTCTAGAAACTTCTAGTAGCTCCGGCCATGGAAGAATTCGAGAACTTGCTCGAACAATGAGTCATCGTCTGCGCTGTCTGTCCAGGGTCGCATTAGCGCGTTACAATATATTTTTGCGCGTGCCGATCCGTCAAATAACTAACCCTAAAGATGTCAGTGGAGGAGCTAGTTCTGCCCTGGCATCGCTATATTGGCGTTCTATAAACATTGACTTTGAGAGGCAAATGTTCACCGCTGTCGCTTGAGCTTCCATCTGTTTGCACGACGAGACGCATGAAACATATCAGCTGGTTTTCGTCGCTTGCTATTGGCATCCGTTTACACCGTCTAGTATACTGCCCCACATCTGCAAGTGCAGAACCACAAGGGTCATTAATGTATCAAAATTAAATTTGGGAAATATGTGCAATATATTTGTAAAAAAATGCTAAAACAATTAATTATTTATCTCAGATTGCTGCAAATTTGTCAAGCGGGAGAACGGTTCTTATTCACAATATTATATAAAGATACTGATAAACTTCAAAAAGCTTAAAACCGGGCGATGAGAGTTGTAGCAAGGTGTAAAGTCAGAATACAATTTATTGTTTAATGTCAAGACGAATTCCAAGATCAAGTGACACTAGTTATTAACTGTACAAGTGGGCAAAGTAAGGAATTACTCACGAGAGAAATTTTAGAACACGAAGCCGAAGGCTGAGTGTGATAATTTTATCGAGTGGGTAATTCTACTTTGCCCACGTGTGAAGTATAACGTTTTATCCAACATCTCTTAATAAATACAATATTTATTAAAGAAATATTATTTGACAGTGATATATGCTTTGAATTTTTGAAATTAAAATGTCAATAGAAGTGGTTACCAAGGTGTTGGGTGCTATTATTATTGTTATAAATAAAAAAATACTCACTAGTGGCTTTTCTCAAAATTATACCCTCTTTTGGGTAATCTGTTACTTTCCTTGTTTAAATTCGCAATAGTTATAGAGCATTTATTGTGAGGTGTTGGATAAAATAATGTATTTGTATTTAAAATATTGTTCAAAATAATGTATCAAAAAATAATTGTAGATAATAATATTTGAAACATTATTCTAGTAACAAAATTAGCATTAAACTATAATTTGCTGAGATATTTTAAAATAACTTGATAGGGGCTTCAAGTAAAATACCACTTCCGGTTATTGGATTATCACCAAAAACAAATCAGTTCTTCCAAAGGGTATACAATTAATATATACAAAATATCAAAATTCAATTTAGTAGCTTTTGAGAAACCGCAACTCCAGAGATCCACACAGACTGACTGACAGACTGACAGACACAGACATCATCGCGAAACTATTAAAATCGTATTCTAGGGACCCTAAAATGTGCTCATCCACTGAAAACTCACTACACAATTCATAGCATGATTCCTATACTTCCCTTATAGGATGTGGCGGGAGCTAAAAAGGAATTCTATCCTCTTATTATTAGCTATACCATGTGGATGCAAAAGTATGAATTTATTGTTACTGAGCGTCTATATCACAAAACTTTT
Organism: Poecilus cupreus; assembly: GCA_963942605.1. NCBI lineage: Eukaryota > Metazoa > Arthropoda > Insecta > Coleoptera > Carabidae > Poecilus > Poecilus cupreus. The sequence goes on from OZ012727.1 coordinate 13,422,980, forward strand.
TAGTAAATCTGCACCTAATATTATGCATAATAATAAATATGTTATAATTAAAAACAATATTCAATTATTGATTGGTGATTACGTTTTTACGTGGACTAATAAATTAGATTGAAAAATTCACAATTTTACGACAAATTGTTGTAAGTACGCGAAACTTGAGAAACTTAAAGGAAAATGTTTGAAGTTTATTGCCCTGTTTGCCAATTGAGTCTACGATTTTTTGACACTGCGTACAAGCTGTCAAAGTTGGACATTTTTTTACACCGGGAACAATTTTTTTTAATCATATTGACTAGCATTACATTGAAGAGAACATTTCAAAGTTTCTAAAACTCAAAGAATCATCTAATTTCAACTAAATGCAACCAAGTTATGGCACTCTGAAATTTAGATATTTTTGGCGCATTTTCAAGTGCTGCGTTTTTTTTTTCCTCGAGTTTATTTTTCAAATGAAATCAAAACCACTAATATAAGAAATGTTTGAACCCGGAGGCTTTGACTTGAAGTAAAGTACGCGTCCAAAGCACTACAAATAGTCCAGCGCCATTCAGGAATCAGTAAGTGAAGGGCTATTATATTTTATAGTTAATACACGCCATAAAATACCATTGTCCCCAGAACTATATTGTAGCTATATTGTGACTAAATTTAATTTTTATTACATAAAAACTATTGTTTTCATTGTGGCACACAATGTGACCGAGTACACAATGTACCAATTTCAATAAAAGTATCGTCTGTCCGCATCAGAATGTGACGTGAATGCGAGCAGCGACGCGGCGATGTTCGGCTGTGCGGTGATTTAATATCCGGTATTAATCCGGAAGCGGGGGTCACATCCGGTTCTGTGTGAGTTTATTACTGAGGGCGGAGTGTGGATGTGGAGAGTGGAGACGACGGTGGCGCCAAGTTATTTAGCGGCCTTTAAACGAGCCAACACAACTTCTGCTATTGACTTTATATCAACACACTGTCAATAAAACCGACACCTATCAAACAATCGAATATCAACAGTTGGGACGGGGGATGGGGGGGGGGGTCTCGGCACATACTACCCGCTATTCTTTCATTTATTATTATTGGCAATAAATAGATCACTAGTAGAGAAGTGTCTTATAGTTTTATTTATTTATAAATTCACCAGCTTTGATTTGGGTTTAGTTTTAAGGCTCCAGAATAAAAATAAAAACAGTAAAATGTCTGAAATGGGTTCAAAAATTTTCAGAATGGTACAGTTTATTTTTTCCAACACCTCTCTGTAACTATAGCGATTTTAAACAAGGAAAGTAACAGATCACCCACTAGTGAGTATAAGAAAAAAGTCACTAATGAGTATTTTTTTTATTTATAACAATAATAATAACACACAACACCTTGGTAGCTACTTTGATTGACATTTTAATTTAGAAAATTTAAAATACATCACTGTCAAATAATATTTCTTTAATAAATTTTTTATTTATTAAAACATGTTGGATAAAACGTTAAACTTCACACTTTGCCCACTTGTAAAGTAAATAACTATTATTATAATTATTTTATGACGTTTCTTTAAACCAGTGAAATGCTTTATTGTATGTCACGTGTCTGCGTTTTAACCAATCCTGTCATTATTATACTGACAATAATGCTGTAGTGATTATTCCCAGAATATTCTCTGTAGCTTTTACTCATAGTACATGTTAAGTGCTATATCTAAGTTTGAGAAAGATACTAAAGAATTATTTTTTAATTTATCGAACTCTCCAGTTATATTTAATTATTTTTTTATTTCATCATCAGGCACGCCACTAAATATATCTTCTTTGCTCATTTTTTACTTTTGTTGATAACTATCTGACATCTGACATTTGTCAACAAAAGCAAAAAATCTGGTGTGGGCACCACACTACTTTCTTATACAAATAAATTGTTTACTAGAAAATAAATTAAATACTCCTCCAAACTTAACTTGAAATTTATTACTTATGTATAATTTAAACATGAAAACTCATTGCTGTAGTACGCATCGTAATATGTCTTATATTTATCGAAATATAGCGATTTGTAATATTTTTCAAAATACGGAAATTTCCCCAAATATGACTTAAAATTGCAAATTTTTTTTATTTCATTTATAATATTCGAGCCAGGAAACCCATTACAGCAGAGCGCATCGTCTGATCTCTAATATTTTTCGAGATATGACGATTTTTTATATTTTCCGAAGAGCAATTTTGAGGGGCTGTAACTCGAAAACTATACAAGATATCGAAAAATATCTCCAGTTTTGTGTTTTTCGTCCCATTTATAATAAATTAGTAAATTTTGAAAATTTTGAAATTTTTTTGAATTTTTTTTCAAAATTTCGATTCGAGATATCTCGACAAATATGAAAGATACAGACTTGCAGTGTTCACCAATCGATTCAGCTCGACGAAATATATAAACCCTGTAAATTTCAGAAAATTCGGACAACCGGTTGAAATGTTAGAGCAAAAAGTCTGAAAATGGCCAAATTCAGGCCAAACGTCAAGGGGTATCTATTGACTTTGTGGCTAAAAAACGCCATTTTAAGGTTTTTTGCTTTAACTTTCCATCCCGTAAAGCGATTTTTATGAAACTTTGCATACTTATGTATTTCGACGAGCTGAATGGATTGGTGAACACTGCAAATCTGTATCTTTAATATTTGTTGAGTTATCGCAGATCGAAATTTTGAACAAAAATACAAAAAAAATTCAAAATTTTAAAAATTTGCTAATTTGTTATATAAGGCACCAGAAACGCTAAACTGGTGAGAATTTTTAGATGTCTCGTGTAGTTTTTGAATTACAGGTCCTTAAAGTTGCACTTCGAAAAATACCAAAAATCGACGTATCTCGAAAAATATTAGAGATCTGACGATGCGCTCTGCTACAATGGGTTTCTTAGCGCTTATATTATAAAGAAATGTAATAAAAAAATATTACAATTTTAAGTGAGGATATTACGTCTGGCACCAATTTTTTTTTATTTTCATAAATATATCAGACAGTCTCAGAAATATATAGTCCAGTTAAAGTGTGTTCTCCTGATATAAAATAATCTTGTAAGCATTGCTAGTTTCTAGTTACATTTTTCATGTTGATACATAAAAAAAAATAAAATAGAACAAAAGCTAAACCGCCGATGACTAGATGTACCGGTGATTAAAATGTTAACAAATTTGCTTAAGTAACTTGTGATTGTATTAAAAGCAAGTAATCCAAATTTATTACTTCTCCTTGGACATTAACTTACTTAGCAAGTTTTAATCAAAGTGTCTGGCTTTAAAAGTAATTTAAAAATTTTCGAATTTAGAAACTCATTCATCTTGCTCAGGAAAAAATGATAAATTTCTAAATCGACTTTGCTTCTCTGCGCGTTGTTCGCTTGCCTTCTTTCCACCCGCAATTTCACTCTCTCCTCTCCACCGCTACTCTCTGTCTTGGTCGCGATTACGTCGTGTCATTGTAGAAGCTAATTAAATTTTTTATACATTTAATCAATATATAAATATTGTTTCATTCAAAATATTTTTAAAAGATATTTATAGCTTATCCTCACAGTTAGAATCTGGGTGAAAATATTCTGCAGAATATTCGGTAAACTCAGGATATAAGATGCATTTTTTGAAAATTTGTCAAACTTTTTTGTACATACTTCTAATTGCTAAGTAAATAATCGCCACGTAATTTAGTAAATTCTAAGATACGAGTACTTTTCTTTTACTGAAAGGATGAGATAATTGGACTTAAAATAACTCTCACTATACTTTCACATAAGACAGTAGTTAAATATTTTCTACAACATATTAAAACTGTACTGAAATTCTAAAGAACTGAAATTTTCTACGAACAACTAGCAACGAACTTAGTTTGACTTCTCTGAATATCGTTTACAATTTGTAATCGTAATGCGAGTTACTTCCCATATAAGTTCACATACTCTATTTCATTTGATTAATTATTTAATGTGCTACGTAATATAACTTAAATTTTTGCTTTTATTTCATAAGATTATAAATAAATGTACAACGGAAATATTTAATCTTATTTAACTTATTTAAAGAATATAAGGACTAATTACTTTACAGATATAGATATGATTTCCGCAATTTATTAACTTTTTTAAATCGGATCGATTTTTTACAAAATATTATTTAAAAAATTATAAATCAAATGAATAAGAAGGCAAATGGCATTTACAAGATCTGAGGTGTTTATAAAATATAAAAACATCTCAGCACTATAAGTCTCATTGGAAAGAACTGATGCCAGTACTTGCGATACCAATGGATTGCCTAAGATTCTGAAATCTGATGTGGGCAACACATAATCTCCCGCCCAATACAACTCTTAAACGGTGCAAAATAGTATTTGATGATACAGAAACATACCTTCTTATTTGTTTATTTTCCATTTATCTTTGAGAAATATAATTTTCTTTCGTATATTTATTTAATTTTTGACATATATTTCAATAAGAAAACTGCTTCACAATCACAATGACATGTGTCACATTTCGTTTTCCATGGTGTACATGAAATGCAAGATTTATGAAATTTAATTTCTTTATATTTAATTATTTCTAAATCTAATGAAAATTAATAAAATTAGTGTAAACAAAACACATGTAAAATTAAATATTTTACCATTTTCAAAATACAAATTGTTGAAAAATTTTTCATAGAAAACTGTTAAGGGCTTCTAGTGAACTGCTACTTCCGGTTGATCAATTTTATCCAAAATCTAATCAGCTCTTCATATAAATATAAGAAGAAAAAATACACAAAATTGTATTTTTTTGTTTTATAGTACTTATATGAGTTATGCGATATGTAAAACAATACCCCCTTACTCAGAGGTAGGCGGGAGGTAAAAATGAATGAAAAATGAATTAACTAGTAAAGAAATGATATTAATAATGTTGTATCATTAACTGAGCGAACTAATGCTGTTAATTACTTGGATTATAACTAAAGAGATTATAAATAGTTACTTTTGTTTCGGAGAACAAGTTGAATAAAATTTGTATTTGGGGCCCTTGTTACGCCACTGATTTAAGATTCGTTGAGTAAAAGTTACAAAAATAAGTAAACAATAACGAGGCGGAAATAAGAATACTTGTAATGATTCTCGCCGCTATTCTTTCGCGGATCAAATAACACGAAACTCGCCGCACGATATGAGAAAATGAAAAGTTTTTCAAGTTTTATTTCACATGGAAATTCGTGCAGGAAAATTAAATAACCTACAGTACACAGGCCCCGGCTAAAAACTTTGCATTTTGTAATTCGGAAGCTGACATAGGTATTTTCATTACTTCACCGTCGCCGTCGCTGGCGCCTCCGCCAGTATTCGAACGAAAATAACATGAAACGAACGTCGTTTTTGCACTTAAAAGAAACTCGGTCTATTTCAAATAAAAATAAATTTAAATATAATCGCAGGGAACTTGGAATATTATGTGTGATCAAAGAATTGTACATATCGAGTAGCTGTAATCAAAAGATATTTACAATAAAGAGACAGAATTTCGTATACGAGTACTTTCCTGTTAATATTGTGAATCAAAATTCTTTCATTCATTTTTTACTCTTTTATACGTAGCATAAAGGAGTATAGAATCATGAAGTGCATGTTTTGAGGTCCAGTGAATCCTCAATGACGCTAGCATTTCCGAATGTGCAATACGTCAAAGAGGAGACAAGATATAGTAACGAAACATCATAATTATTAATTTGGTGACAATGTGCAGAGCTAATTCTGTTTTGCTGGAAGTTTCCTAGACATACAAAACAATCTATTTAGTTCTTTTAAAATGTAGATTCAGCTGCAATAGCAATGAATTAAAAATTAATTAATGTATCAAAGTGTTTCTCTGTTTGAATACACAATATTACCATTGTGATTTTGAAAACAATAAGAGCTTTTACTCGGGTTAAATTAGACTAACTAGTAGGTTAAACGATGTTTATGCTTTTCCCTCGGCATCAAAAACAGATTTATAGCTTCGGCAGCATTCATTGCCTCGGCTTCGCCTCTTCATTGAAACGGCAGCCTCTGCTGTAAATCTGGTATTTTGATGCCTAGTTAAACAAATGATTATTATATTAAAAAATCTGGTGTGGACACCACACTACTTTTTTATACAAATAAAACCAACTCAACATTGTTTCTATAACTATTGTGACAATTATTTGACATATAGAAATTATAAATTTAATTTTGTGTTCTCAGCTATGATGTTAATTTAAAATATTGATTAATATCTAGTCCTTAAAACTTTCTAACTAATAATACAAATATTGTTTTTATAATATTTAAAATGACACATATTTTTGATACTTCACAATTATTTGACGCGTTTAACACATAAACGTAAAAATTATTTTAGCTTTTGTTCCCAGTGTAACTAAGATTACTGAAATATATTATTAAAAATATAATTTAGTTTTTCTCAAAATTAAAAACATGTACAAGAAAATTGCAAATAACATTTTATATTCCAAATGTTATTGCTAACATCTTTTATTTGAAACTTTTTCTCTAAGCTGATTCTATTTTTGAAAAAAATTGAATTTATTGTTTTGTGTGTTCAGTAAACTTCCTCTTCCGGTTTTTCAATTTCGTTCAAAATCAACTCAGCTCTTCATATTTTCATGAAACTTATAAATTCCAAGTTTCGTTTACATATCTTGTCTCGTTCATGAGATATTGCGCACACGGACCTCCATCCATCCATCCTCACACACAGACATCATTGAGAAATTGGTCTTAACGGATTCAGTGGACGTCAACATATGTATTTCCGCAAAAATCTCGTCAGCGATTTTTTTCGTGATTCCAATACTTCCTTATACTTTGTATAAGAAAGTAAAAACTACCAAAATAGGGTTTTTTATTCATCTGACCTATATATTTATCTGGGGAAACAAAATAGTTATTTATGTATCTAGAACGAAAAGTGAAACTTTAAGGTACTAGTAAGTTGTTTACGGCCGAGGCGTTAGCCGAGGTCGGAATTACTTGCGAGGACCTTAAAGTCACTTTTCGTTCGCGGTACATACAAAATTTTATTTCATACTGGTTTCTAAACTTGTTAAATTATAGTATTTATTAACAGAAATTATCAAAAGTTCGTAGAAATATGAGTTGATATAAGTAGGCTAAATAACAATTTCTATAAGAACAAGTATTTGTTTATAAATAATGATAAATAGTCCGAAAAATGTAACATAAGTAACCAGTATGACATAAACTTATTTAAATATGCCTACTTACCTGGCACTTTCATATAAATAAATAAATAATTGAATATAATTCTCGAGAGGCCAATGATGATCCTCGAAATTTAACCATACTGTGTTAGTATAATTTAAAATTGTAGAAACAAAAATGTTGTCAATAATTTGAATGTTGAAATTACCTGCTGATTAGATTAATGAATATTATGGGCAAGGATGAGCGCGGTCAGCACTAGGATAGAACTAAGAGGTGGTGCAGTTAGTCCTCACGTCCTGACGAATAAGATCACTCGTTCGCCAAATTGAGCCAACTTGTCAAAGTGACGTGGGTATCGCTGGTGCTGCCGGCGCCTCAACCACCTCCGCTGCCGCCCCCACGTGGCCTAGATACCTCCACGTGTTTTTATTGCATTCCTGGGCCGCCCCAGGATACCTTGATAACTTTTAACAAGGATATTTTGTTGTTCTTCTTTCCTTCAGCTTGAAATGTTCAAATCTATTTCTGAAGATAATTCTTTCCAGATGAGCGCCCGTTTTTATTTATTGTGGATTCACTTTTTTCACATTTATCTTTTTATTTTTATTATAATAGTTTACAGTTGTCATGAAAAAATAGTGGTACAGAAGGTAATAATATTTGCACACTCTTCATAGCAATATTTGGTGTTCAAATGTTGCGATAAAAACTAAATGTTGTTGATTTATATTTTATTATCTTTCAACAATGAATGTAATTTAATCTGAAGACAAATGAATAAAAACAATTCATTGTTTACATGGACAATTTAATTTTATTTTACTGAAATATAATACATGTGTCTGTTTATTTTGCAAACACATTTTTTTGCGATTGATATAAAAACAAATACGTGCAGTGTCATTGTTTTTTTAAATATAAATGAATATTTTTTTCTGTGGAGAATGTAAAATAAATTTTGTTCTACGTTAATTTATAGTCCCATTGGAAACAAAACTGAACTAAATTGGAACAGATTCTATTATTATTTATTGACATAAAACAATATTTATTTATTTCATATTTAACTACCAGTTATCAGTAGGTACGAAACAGGAGTACTAAAAATTTTAACGATAAAACGCACGTTATCAATTTTTATTAAATAAAAAATATATCGTGTACAAATGATTGAAAATAATATGTTCAAGTTCAGGTTGAAAGGGCCCCACACATTTTGTTCTTTACAGTTATAACCGCATGTTCCAAATCAATCAAAAAAAGAGGAAAATACAAAAAAAGGAAAATGTTTCAATCAATAATTGTATATAATAATATTTGAAACATTATTCTAATAACAAAATTTTCATTAAACCATAATTTACTGAGATATTTCAAAATAACTCGATAGTCAGCTCTTCCAAAGGGGATACAATTGATATATACAAAATATCAAAATTTTCAGTTTAGTAGTTTTTGAGAAACCGTAACTCCAGAGATCCACACAGACTGACAGACAGACACACACAGACATCATCGTGAAACTATTAAAATCGTATTCTAGGGATCCTAAAACGTGCTCATCCACTGAAAACTCACTACACAATTTTTAGCATGATTCCTATACCTCTCTTACAGGTCGTGGGGGGAGGTAAAAAATTAAATTGTTGTTTAACGTTGCCTAAGCAAAGCCCGAAATTTCCATTTTCCAAGTCTACGCCAGTTAGACAACCGGGAAATTTCGATGAAAACATTCCTATTATAATATTTGCGAATGAGCTACAACAGATCCTGCAAACTAAATTTTAAAGAAGCTGAACGCATTTTATATACATGACAATTGATTAAATGCGGGAAAAAATTAAATGAAAGTGACAGTGGCTGTGGGTCTAGTGTATATCAACGTCGAATTTGCGAAGTGTTCCTCATCAAATAGGAAAGGTGCAGGAGATGAACAAGTGATGAGTGTTGCTTGTTCCTGCATGGCTGGTTTTGGGTGAAAAATGCAAAAACTGCATTGCTACGTTGTTGTACTGTTATAGGTTAGTTGTACGTTTTTTGATCTAAATTAACTAAATAAACAAATAACTAAAAATGACAAATATAAAGAACATTAACTTTGAATATAGATTTAATTTAATTTATGAACTTTGTTAAATACAAAGTGAAACAATTTCGGAGCAAATTCGAATTATAACCTAAAATTTTACTAAGATGTACATAACCGTCTGGTACAAAATATTCAGAGCATATTATTTATTGTAAACGCATTCATGTTGTTTACTTTAGTTAGTTTTTTACAAGGTTTTTTCGCATTCTAAATTGGTTTACTTTATAAATGAAACGTTTGTCCAGCTTCGGAAAATAATGGAATGTAACGTCCAGATTTTTACGGGACTTATTATTACACCCTTTTACTGCACAATACACTTTATTTTTCGATTTTTCGCGGTGTAGTAGAGTAGAGTGTAGAGTGTAGAGTAGGTAATTTTTGACTGGAGCTGTCAGTTGGTACACTATACTGCAATTTAGTCCAAAAATATTATGTCGTAGTTATAGTTGCAAGTAATGTTTGCATTGTGTTGGTATCCTGTGTTAGAAAATCAGTGATCCCTTCGGTGACAGTTGAAAGTAGAGCAAACCCAGAGTAGTGTTGAACTCGTTTAAATCGCTGCGGCCGCGGGGCGGCAGCAGCGTCGTGTTTGCTCCAGGGCGCGTTAAACCGTGACTTTCGAATCACCCTATAAAGTATTTTTTCAGCGACAAGTTTCCCGGCGGCGCCGGTTCTTCTTCTTCTTCTCGCGATGCCTCCACCGAGTCCCCCACCCCGCCGCCGCCCCCGGCCATGGCTGACTGATTAACATCTTTGTTTTGTTCGCTCATTAGTCCCTCGAGTAATCTCGATGCTAAGTTTCGTAGTTATGGGTGTTGTGCTGCCTCCCCCCTACCGCCTACACCCCCCGGCGAACTTAGCCGAAGTTGCTCGGACACTCACGAAACTAAAAATACTACCCTACCCGCCGGGTAACTCACTATAACACGAACAAAGGTTTCTTTTCGTTTTGAACTATTTCTTGCTGCACGGAATGAAGTGTGCAGCAGTTGTGACGTCACCAGTGATTTATTTATGTTTAGCAAGTTTCACAAGACAATATTTAATCTCTGTAAGTAAATAGCGCTTTGTAAATTATGAATAATATTTGTATCCGTTAAGAAAACAGCGTATTAAACACGTTCCGTTAATGTGCTTACATTTTATCATAATTACAGGGCGATTAATTCAAAAAGCTGCGCGGGTGTAAACTACCCCTGCGTTGGAAAGAACGAGACTCGCGCTGGAACGATTACATGCTGGCTAATTGTTATCTCACGTTTCAGCCACATTTTCATAGTTACACTGCTGGCGATAATTCGCCGCCTGCACGCACAAATACTTTATTTACTACCCACCCTCTGTTACAGCCCATACCAATGTTCACACATCCTTATACAACGTATACCGTATCGTAAACTACCTTAACCTACCGTTATAGTTATTTATATACCAAATACAAGAGGTTTGTACAATATTTTTTGAATGAAAAGTATACAACTAATAACAGTCCATACAAAGAAATGACGTTCTTCAAAGAGTTATTTTGATAATTGTCCAAATATAAACACACAAATTAATTTGTCTAATATATTAGAAAACAGTTAAAATATTTCTAATAGTTACCGTCTTCACTTATAAAATTATTATATTTCTTATTTATATTGAGATAACTAACATTACATTTGTAGGTTATGTATTTTACAGCTGTCATATCGGGCAGATTTTATTGCTAACATTGGTAACCAAATGCACTAAATTTGTTATTTTAAAATTCAATTTCATTCTTATTCCATTATTGTTTAAATTAATATTATTTAAAGGAATGTTTGAAATACTATATTTTTTTATTATAAATATAATTTATGAATAAACGCTTTAGATAATCGTGAGACACATTTTTTATATTTTATACGCGAACAGTACTAATGTCACATTCGAATCTTCACCCTAATTGACGCCATCTTGGATAGGCCACGCCCCCATGTCAGATTTCAATTTTTGGTTTGTTTTATTTGACTCTTAAATATTGTATGATTATTGTTTACTCTTGTACTGAGTTAAACTGTAGTATGCAATCAACAAAGGAAGATTTGGTCTGAATGTGTTGAATTAAAATCAAATTAAAAATGAGTAGATATATAACAAGTAAAGGAAGCTCGTACTCTAGTAGAATCCACCTGATCGAAATTTCGTTTGTTGTATAAACAAAATAACATCATAACCATAGTGCGACGTCACGCCTCGATCACCAACCTATCGCCAGCGAAGGTCTATCAACTTGGCGACATTCTATTAAGTTTTTGTTTTGTTTTTATTTGAATTACTCCGTAGTTACGGCTGCTTGGTGTTGTTGTTGTTATGGACGAACGCTGCGATGGAAACTTGATCAGGAAGTGAAGTTCCTCGGAGAAGTAGATTGTTGTGGGTGATGGAAAATATTTTTATATCATCGTCTTGTGCAGAACAGAGTAAACAGTCAGTTTGTTGTTAATATGTAATTTATTAGAGTGTCCTGGACAGACATTTCTGGAGCTTGTTTCCTAAGATTAAATTACGACTCTGTATAATGTTATTGTAATAACAAGCGGTACGAATCATTTATTTACAATATATTTTTCATTTACTACCATTTACTTCAAACAACAGCAGCTAAACTTATATTTGTGGGCATTATTTCTATTACTAATCAAATTTTCAAGAATTGTCATTATTTCGTGCTTTACCTGACATGATGGCTGACCGTATAATCTAATATCAATTTACCTTTCAAATCTATACAACGTTATTTTTGAAACTGAACAAGTATCTAATGAATAATCAATATTTACATTTTATTAACTCAAAATAATTAAACAAACCTAACTATTATTTATTGATAACTGACCTCACAGTAGATAATATTAATATAATTTATTATTTTGTTAAAACAGCACTAAAAACGTAAAAACTAGAAGTTTTTGCTTATACGAATACCAAACAGTTATATTTCATTGTAATGTTCATTGTAGTTTATTGCTTAACCCTCTATTGCATGAATTATTATTTGTTTTAAATAAGAGCTCAAAAACATAATTTTTTACAAAAGAAATATTAATATATTTAAAATAAGTGTGTTACATAAATTTTTTTCCAAAAATAGAAAAAATATTTTTTTTAAGTTATGTTCACTATTGGGAACATTATGAAGAAATTCAACTTACAATAGAACTTTGGTCTATTGGTTCGTCTTCGCGTACTATACAAAATTGTTTGATAAACAACCTTTTCTAGGAAAACATCAGATAAAAAATATTTTTGGAAATTTTGTAAAGTTGTATTTGGTTGTAATATATCAGCAGGTAATAAGCTGCTTCCTTCAAATTTTACATTTTATATCTCAGTTTCTGTAATTATCCTTTTTCCAGTTAAATTTTTTTTTATGTTGGTCAAATTGGGAGGAAAAACCTAATTGGCAATTGACAAAGTGTATATAATGTTCCCAAATGTTACAACATGATTGCCATGAATGTAAACTGCATAAGAAAAGAAAAGAAAAATTTTAAAATTTATGTTCCCGTTCGGGAGCAGTATGCAATAGAGGGTTAAGTAAACATAGAATGTAATTTTCAACCTTTTTGTAAGGGTTTTTTGTTTTGTTTGTTTTCTTTATTCTCATTTTTAATATATTCAATTTATACTTCAATAATATTTAGATTTAATTTCACAATAAACTAAATGTTAAAATCTGTTTCATAACTATCTAATTTATACGATCTGTATTATGTGAAAATATGTCAATACTATGCCAATCAATTTGTACAAGATTGTAAAGATCTTATAGCAAATTATATTATTATTTATCTAGATACAAATATGTAAATAATAGTTATTTCGACTCGAAGTTTTCCGGAGGCAATTCGAGCGAAAGTGGAAGGACTTTCCTCTCGTGTTATACACAACATTTTTTTCACATGTTTCTAAAAAATGATTTACTCGGACTTATACCTAAAATATACTTTGACAACACAACTGACACGTTAGTTAAAGTTAGGTTATCATACGTAAGGCAGTGTAGTTGCCAATGAACCAATCTTAAATATAAATTAAAGCTGTCAAATTGTGATTTAATCTTGAAAAAGAAAAATATAAGACATAATGGGGTCATACACTTTTTAAAAAAGTTGTTTTTTTACAAATTATAAAAATTTAGATCATTTCAGTCACATATTATTCAATATTTCTTATAATTTTTTAACTTTTCATTCATAATTTCCTTTATGAAGTTTCGCAGTTGCAAAATCGTGACGTCATCTTGTAATAGAATATACAGCATGGCAAGGCAAAAGAGGTGTTGATAACAAATAATAATTTGCTTTTCAGGGTTGTAATAATTACTTATTATTATTTAAATGAACACTCCGATAAATTAAATTAGGTATTCGTTAATTATAAGGTTTTTAGACAAAGAGTTCAGGACGTGTTAATATAAAATTCTTTGATGTACTATATTTTGTCGGTAATGTCGGTAGTCTCATTATCACACCTGTCATCTCAAGTCATATGTTGCAGTTAACAACGATTTTCAAATAAACTCATGTTTATTATATCTGTTATATTATTTTGCCCAGGTAATGTGAATAAACTATATTTGTAAGAACCTCTCAGTAAATAACAATGACTGATAACAGTCAATTTGACAGTTGGTGTAGTTCCTCGCTCTCCGCAAGAGCGTGTTTTGTAGAATTACAAGATGACGTCGAGAAGAAAAATTTGAAATGGGTTGCCAATTTAAAAAAAAATCGTATCTTAATAACTAAATGCCTTTTAATATTAAAATTAATATCTATATTTATAATTTTACTCAATCTTACAGAAAAAAAATAAAACGAAAAAAGGTGTATGACCCCAATAATAATTTAAAGTATGTATATCACTAAAATATGGATTTCAATAAAATTAGGAATTTATTTATATATATATTATTATATATTTTTTGTAAATAACATACTTACAATTGGTAACACTTCTATTTTTTTCTCTCCAGAGAGGAAATAGTTATTTATATCACAAGGTTGGAAACTGCTATTTTGAGAGTGCGAGTTTATTTTGATACAAATACGAGCACTCGCAAAATAGTTTCCAACCGAGGGATACACAAGATTTTTCGCGCCAACATTTATGTAAATTTAATAAATAAATTTAATTTATTACTCATTTTCTTAATGACAGAGAATGTTGCTAACTTCACAATATTTGAATGTCAATTATGTTTATTTTCCAATAACATAACCAAAAATATCTACATATTTTTATTTGGATTTTACACTGCAAATTCAATTATAATTACTTACAAATATGTTTAAAATCCATAAATATTCTGTTTTCTTGTATTGCAAATACCCAGTTGTAGATATATTGCCATAATATTTGTATGTCAATGTAATACTTTGACATTTCTAGCGTCAGAAATTAGCTAAAATTAGTGAAGTGATGCCAACATATAACCATAAAAAGTTAGCAATTTTTGTCGAACTAGTACGACAAAAACATGATTTCCGACCGCTTTTAGAGATATGTAATTGTATTAATGTCGGACGGCGGCGCGAAAAGTAAATTTTCCTCACTGTTTCGGGAGAACGGTACTATTATAATTCTAGATGTATCATTTATCGTGTATAGATAACAGATTTTGAAGCTGAGCACTCTTTACCTCATAACAACCAGTGATTCTATATAAGTTATGGGCCCCAAAAAAATTAGTAAAGAGGAAACCCTGGGGATACAAATAAAAGTGTCGACATGTGGAGATCTGCATAGATCTGATCAAATATCGGACCGTATATGTGTGTAGCATCTGAAAGTTTCTCGGTGGACAGACTAAATAATAGGCAAGCAATGGGGTGGTTAATTTGGGGTTGCATATAAATTAGAATGTCGATAATGTAACGCTGGCACCCGCGGCAGCATTTAAAAAAGCCATTTGCTCAAGTTGCTCTTATTTCCTCATTTTCACGTTTATTCATCGCGCACATTTTGGCAGCGCATTTGAATACATCCGCCATCTCGCTCCCACACACTCCACACTCCATCATGTCATCTCCGTCTCACGTTTGATGTCCGATGTTTGAAGAAGTTTAATTAAAAGACGCGCAGCGCGCTACAAAAAAGTTTTATCATTAACCCGCTTCACAAGTATCGTCTCATTACTTATACATACAGCCATTATTAGTTACGCAAATGTGAATACATTTCCGTCTCTCCCAGAAACATCTAGCAGCCGACTCGAACAAAAACGCCCCCAAAAAACAAAGTGGAATCGATACAGCCAACTGTTTCGCTGGATTGTCAATTACATTCTTATAATTTATCGGTCGTTTACTTATTCCTAGCTATGCCAGCATTTCTCGATAGATTACAGAACATCATAATTACTGGAAATTTCCAGGGCAATTCAATTATCTTGTAGAAATAGTACTGCAATTCAACATCATGCTATGTCCCACTTAGTGGGGTAGCACGAACCCAGAAACACAGACAACCAACAATCAATCTCCTCCAAATATTCCACCACTTTCACCTCGTCCACATTCATACATCATTCGTTCACGCAGCAAACCATCAATCATACCCAACCAGTTATTCCTCGGACGCCTACGCAATCGTTCACCCACATATATTAGTTTCACCAACCTTTCATTCGACATTCGCTCAACATGTCCAAACCACCTCAACTGACTCACTCCCACTTTCTTAACAACATTCTTCTCAATCTCACACTCACCATACACCAATGCATTCCGGATACGATCACGTCTCGTATACCCACACACTCCTCTCAAATATCTCATTTCTACAGCAGATATACGTCGTTCATGCTTCTTCATCCACACCCAACATTCAGAACCATACATTAATGTAGACACTTACACACCATTATAAATATTCAATCGAGCAACTCTAGATTCATTTCCGTTTCGAGCAAATGTACCCAGAGCACCCAATACCTTGCACCATGTATAAAAATTTATTTAGTTTTGAAGGAACAAATCCAAGTATTCAACTGAGACTCATTATGGAGACGCAGTAGTTTGAATAGGAGTAGTTTTAATTCAAAATGATATCGTTTTAAATAAAAATGTTTTGTTTAAACTTAAAACGACTTCTTTTTCATTATTTTTAAAAACAAAATTTAAAATATACTCGTAATCGTTTTCTTTCAAAACAGAAAAAATTTGGTGTGGGCACCACACTACGTTCTTATACAAATAAAACCTACTGCACATGTATTACTTGTTCCTTGCGTTTAACTGTTGCGTCCAACTAATAATACAAATATTGCTCTTATAATATTTAAAACGACACATATTTTTGACACTTCACAATAATTTGACAGGTTTGACACATAGATGTTAAAAATATTTTAGTTTTTGTCCCCAGTGTAACTAAGATTACTGAAATATATTATTAAATAAATAATTTAGTTTTTCTAAAAATTAGAAGCATGTACAAGAAAAGTGCAAATACCATTTTATTATTCTTGCTAACATCTTTCGTTTGAAACTTTTTCACAGCTGATTCTATTTTTGAAAAAATGGAATTTATTGTTTTGTGTGTCCAGTAAACTTCCTCTTCCGGTTTTTTAATTTCATTCAAAATCAACTCAGCTCTTAATATTTTCATGAAACTTATAAACTTCAAGTTTCGTTTACATATCTTGTCTTGTTCATGAGATATTGCGCACACGGACATCCATCCATCCTCACAGACACACATCATTGAGAAATGGGTCCTAACGGATTCAATGGACGTCAAAATATGTAATTCCGCAAAAATCTCGTCAACGATTTTTTTCATTATTCCAATACTTCCTTATACTTTGTATAAGAAAGTAAAAAGAAGATAAATAAAATTTATATTAACATTAATATTAACTTGAATTGAACCCAATAATTTTGTAAGAAATAAAATTTCCTTCTACGAATGCATACAAAAGGAAAACTGAAAACTTTCTTGAACCAAAAATTTATTTTTATGAGTGTAGGTTGTCAAGCAATGAATAAAGTATTATTTGGAAAATTAAAATAATAGTAAATGGTTTCTAAATTGAAATTAGTGAATACATCAACGTTTTCACTAGCTGGGTATCGGCGTTTCCGCCAAACTTCTCTGTTTGAATATATTAGTAAAATTCGTGGGTGCGGTGTTATCCTGTAGTTCGTTCTGTTGGCACCACTGCGTAACCAATAAATCACACCTCTAATCAGAAGCGAACAATGGCTGTCCGAACCCTTTCACAGCATAAATCCCTCCAGAGCCGGCTCTGTTCATGCATCCCCAGAGACCGAAGCTTATCACATGATTTAAATCTTCCGTCTTTAAAAATATTCCAGTATTGTATTGATTGTACTTTTAATTAACTAGCCGTCTTAACCACAGCCTCCCAAGCAATTAAGATAATGATTGTTGTGCTTATCCCCCTCGGTACGGTCCTGCGGTTTCGCGGGCGCGGTTGTCCCTCGAGACGACCCTGGCACTAGTTGCGGCGGCTTTTTCCCGGGAGACGGCCCTGATATTTACACATAGATAATTAAACTTGTTATGACATATTGCTGTAATAATTTACGAGTACGCCTCTGGTTTGCTGATTGCGGCGCAGATTATTTAGCCCTGAAGGAAGGGAAAGTATCGCTAAATGATACAAATTAACGTGGAGTTCAAAGTTGGAAAGTTAGTTTCTTGGTTAAATCTTCATTTAGTTTGCGTCAAAGTGTTTGTTTGGTTGTTTCATGATTGCCATACATGGACAATTAGTGTTTTACAAACTTTGTTGCCATTTAATCATATTTGCTTTAATTTATATGAACGTGAGCGAAAACTATAATTAAAACTTTTGAAATGTTCAATTAAAACACATGAATTTATAATGAAACATTGTTTGGAATGTAATAATCAAATTTTATTCATATTTGTTCTAGCACAACTTGTTTTAATATAACATTATTAATAAGTACCTAATAATTAACTAGATTAAAAACTGTACAACTCCGTGGTAATGCATCCAAATGTGAAAAATATATTTATTTTTCAAGGTAAATACTCAGGGTAAAAACTCGGGTATTTGCCCATAAGTGGGTGAATATTTATTTATTGGAAAATATATCGTGACATAAAAGTACATTATTTAATATTTTATTTAATAAAATAAATTTTATTTTTGAAAAGTGCTCAAAAATCATCATATAAGCTCAGAAATCGTCACTAAAGTAATCCATTATACGACGATTTTTAGCAACGCAGTGTTGGCAACCGTAAAATAGTTATTGTATAAGTAGGATAATTTTGACAGATATATGAAGTATTGTAGTAAATGTATAAGTAAAATGAAATAATATGTGCAAGAAGGATTAATTAATTAATACCGATGAAGAAATTGGGGACAAAACACATAATTTATAGTGTTAATTACTTCAATGTTCGAGGTTGACAAGACTGAGTGTTAGTTCCATTTGACAACTGCCAGATTTATAAACTTAACCTACATAATAATTTTATTACAGTTTTTCCTAATTTTAGATTTCAAATAAAACTTAATATGTACCGCGGAACTGAAGTTTCTTTTTTATCACTCACATGGTTTATTTTTCTCGGCCCTACGGGCCTCGCCAACTAAATTCCATATTCGTGATAAAAAATTAAACTTCAGTGCCTTGATACATAAATAACTATTTATTGTTAGACAGAGGCTACCGTTTCATTGACGAGGCTTTAAATGTGTTTGATTCCGAGTTGAACATATAATTTTTTTGTCGATTTGGGATTAATATTAATTTAGTGAATATTTCTAATTCATATCTTGAAAGTTATTGTCATCAAATTATTACATGTTTATTGAGCGGTTGCTATGTAATGGTATATTACATGTGAGGTTGGAAATGTTTCATTTCAGCTGAGGGTTTATTACATGTCCGAGAGGCTTAAATATAGCGTAAGGCTGAAATGAAACTCTCACCGAACTGTGTATACTATTTTATTCACAATCTTCCTTAATTATCCACATTAACTTCTCATTTTAGTGGTATAACAAACAACGGTGATGTATGCTAGTAGTCTAAGAAAACAAATGTTTAAATTTATTTCAATAATTTGACATGTGTCAACAGTTCAGGAAGCTCAAATCCTAATAAAACTGCATTACATTAGAATTTTATATTACTTTATAATAAAAATGCTTCTGTTCAATATTAATATTATAATTATTGATGTTTTATTGTAATTATTATAAGGTTTTATCAATATGTTTGACAGCACTGTTCAACTTACTTTCATAGATTTATGACTGTGTTGCTAGGCAATTCTATATAAACACTTCCCACCGTCGTAATAGTAATTTACATTACAAGCAAGGTAAAACAGTTTTTACTGCTGAATGGAGGAAATAACCTGCGAGCCTGTCACCTCCTTGAAGCAGTAAAACAGTTATCTTGCGTGCATTGTACAACATTTTACTTGTTACTCATTTGTAAATCAAATTAAAATTATAACCAAGTCCTGTCAGTTACACAGAACGGTTCTGTCAAAAATTATTTATATAATTTCACATAAGCCTTGTAAGCATTACTGTGGCAACGTGCATTGTTTACCTTGTGTACTAACTTGTAAAATTTTTGCAATGCAGCTGTCAATTAGTAATTTGTAAAGATTCATTTTCAAAGGCAATAGAGGGCTTGGGTAATGGGGTCTTTCACCATTTTTTTTTATGAAATTTTATTTATATTGAAGACTATCTACACTTTTAAAAAGTCTTAATTGTTATTCATTAAGCCACAATGATTTTTTTTAAATGTTGTGACGTCATAGTAGAGGTGTTGTTGGATCTAAAACAGTAGAGATTTAAATAATTTTTGTTACATAAATGGTCTACTTTATTGTAATAATAATAATAAAATAAGTAAAAAAATATATTACTACAATTATTAACAATCTGTACTGTTTTAGATCCAGCAACACCTCTACTATGACGTCACAACATTTAAAAAAAATCATTGTGGCTTAATGAATAACAATTAAGACTTTTTAAAAGTGTAGATAGTCTTCAATATAGATAAAGTTTCATAAACAAAAATAAAAAAAAATAGTGAAAGATCCCATTGTTGTTTACAAGTGAGTAACAAGTAAAAGTTATAATAGGTGTAATAAACACATGAGAAAGTAATAACACATGAGAGGTTAAAGACTTGACAGTTATTCCTATTGGTCAAGCTACTCTACGCCTCTATTGCGTAAAGTATATCATTATTTACCAATAAGCAAACAAGAAATAAACACATTGTTCAATAGTATTATAGTTCCAATTATAATTCCTAATTATGATATGTTTGTTACAGCGAAACCATTGCCGGTGGTGACGTGGTACCGGAACGACGTCGCCGTGTCCAACGCCTCCGTGGTACTTCCCAGTGGGACGCAGTCTCACGTGAGGAATGAACTACGTGTGTCCGCTCTGTCCAGGAGAGACGTGCACTCGGAACTCACGTGTCAGGCTAAGAATAACATCAGAACACCGCCGCTGGCCGCCACGCTGCACCTTGACATGAACTGTAAGTTTTCTGCAAATTAAATCACATTATTCATTAAGACAACCGCCAAGTAACATGTTTAAGGTCAACATACGCGTCGAAAGAACGAATCCTTTATTTAAAAAAAAACAGCAAATTTTGTTTTCTTCATTTATTTTCATGTTCTTTATGGTCCAGAACATCCATCCGTCAAAATTTCATGGATTTTTTAGAGTACATTGCAATGTCATATTGTCGTTGGGTTCATTCACTCCTATGATTTTTGTTTTACAAATTCAAATTTGAATAAATTATTTCTTACAATTATTCTTATCGAAAAACAAAACAATTATTACAGTAAGGTCTTTGAATATTGTAGTATTTATATATGTGGATGAAAAAGATAACTGAAATATTAAACTATAAAAAAATATTCATTGAAGTCTAGTTGGTCAAAAATTCAGAACTTTGATACTGTGTCCCTCATTCCCATGAACGACTACAGTAATGCAAATAATTTGTATATTTGAAAATATGATCATCTATAACATACTAAGTTTATTTTCAATTTGAATTTACAGTTTTTGAGAAACAAAAATATACAAAAAAAAAAGTTTTAGTACATTTTTATTTGTTTCTCAAAAACTATAAGTTCAAATGAAAAATAATTTTAGTATGTTATAGACGATCTTATTTATAAATATACAAATTATTTGCATTACTGTAGTTGTTCATGAGAAAGTGTGGCATATATTTTACTACTTTGAAAATTATTATTAAAAAACACACTTTTTGGTATATTTTTATTTGTTTCTCAAAAACTGTAAATTCAAATGAAAAATAATTTTAGTATATTATAGAGGATCATATTTATAAATATACAAATTATTTGCATTACTGTAATCGTTCATGGGAATGTGTGGCATATATTTTACTACTTTCAAATTTATGTTCATGTATAATTTGTAAACACAATTAGCTTTTTAAAATTTATTGCAAAACTTTTGACTTTTATCTACAAATGTATGTATAACACATTACATGTTTCATTTATTATAATAATGATATATTGTTTTAAAAGAGTCATGTTCATCTTGCGCTATCTTCAGCCCGTATGGTTGACCTTAAATTTTTTTATTGATCATTAGAAATACTAACACTCTCCAAAAATCTGTTATTTCTTTACTACGAGTTCTGAAAGTTCTTACAACTTAAATTATTTTTATTTCAAACTATCCCTGCATTCAATATTCGCTGTGTTAATAATCTCTATAAATATTCACTTCCCTAGATCTGCAGTTGCAGACGTTTATTATTTGCGCGAATTGAAATAGTGATTCGATTAAGTCAAACTCAAGAGAAATTAGAAATCATGGTAATAAAGTATTGAATCTAAGTTTGATTTTATCAAGCAGAACCGGAGACGGGCGCGCTGCACTTCAGCGAGCAGGCACATCTGCATTTCCAATGCAGATGATCAGTGCTCACTGCGCTGCTTCAGCTTCAGCTTCAGCGTCCCTCCTATAATATCTATATTATTTAATTAGCTCCGGCGGCGGCTATTTGCGTGATGGCACAAAACGACAACGCGACACAAGCGTGAGTAGATTCATAATCAGCCGCGCAATTTTACAAAATAGAAAAAGAACTTTATCGCGTTTCTATGTCACTGAATTTTACTTCCGAGTAATTTGAGCCAATCGCACGGGACCGAGCAGCGACGTTCAATTTTCTATCTCACGTCACACACACACATACGCCAAGGCAACTGTTTTCAGTAATGAAAATGAATTGAAGTTTCCTGGAAAATCTTACAAGTTCAATACAGCGAAAATGAAACCTTTCACAGTCTCCTACGTCCAAAATTCCGATTAAATAATCATTTTAACTGATTAGCAGTCACAATTAGTAGAGTTTTACGAATTCGGCAAGAAGCATATAATATACTATAGCTTAAATAATGTGTAACCACTGAATACATAATATACAGGGTGTTTCATAACTTCGAGTACATACATTAATGGTATCTGTTGTTTGATATGCTGATTACGAATCTAAAAGAATTTGTTTAAAATTCGAAAAATTAAGGGTTGTTTACCTAAAACATTTTTTGTAGTACTGCACTGGATTCGCTTTCCTATTAAAAACGAACAATGAAATAGGGAATCAACAATTTAAATTACATAATACTAGTAAAATAAACAAACAAAATTTAATTATTTTTAAGGAAACGATAATTATTAACATAATCATCCACCCAGTGGCAGTGGCAACGAAAAATTTTGGACTGGGAAAGATGGAAAATAATTTTGCGATTCAAAAAAAAATTCTTTTTGACTCGCATATCAAATAACATATACCATTAACGTATCTACCTGAAGTTATGAAACAGCCTGTATGTATACTCACTGGTATATCTAAATTTCTATAAAACTGTTTTGGAAACCACACATTATACAACTAAAAACTGTATTGGAACAACTATCATTCCATACGCCGCGTATGGATTAATTTCGACGAATCAGAGCCGCATATTAGCGCGACATATGAAGTATCTTGATTCAGTTATGGTTACGTCTGTTTGTTTTAATTTTATTTATTTGAGTTTGACGTTTTCAACAGTTTTGTATTTGTATTTTTTTGTATAATTTTTTTGGCTCGGACTACAAACTTTTTGCTCGCGTGGAATATGTACCATTTTATTACTTGTTGTAGAATATACTATTCTATTTTAATTGGACGATTACGATTGAGAGTAAAAAATCTTAATTGATAGCTCTCGACCATAAACTAATGCAAAATATCAATAAGTAATTAAATTTCTATTTTAATTGAACGGCCAATTTAAGATTGAGAGTAAAAAATCTGAATTGTCAGCTTCTGATCAAAAACCCTAAACCATCTCACTAAGTTTATTAGCCTCTAAGTCACGTGCTAGTACGAATTTTTTAATGCGACAAAAGCATGTTATTAAATCGTCGCATTTTTAATAAAAATAACATTTAAAAAAGAATGCAACCATTTTACAATCAGATTGCTAATTTCATAACTAGCTTTTAAGATACCTTCAGATATCGTACTTGGTTTCACAAATAAATTTTATACGTTAAGAAGCAGATTATTCCTCATAATTTAATCAATAATCGTAATCAAATGGTTGATTTATGTTTAAGTAACTAAATGTGTATCTAAATGAAAAGGAGTTATTAAGTTTGAGCGTAAGAAAACTTATTAGGCAGTTCCTGCTCATGAACTCCAAAATATAAGACTAACTTTAGTAAGTCTTTAAGTCATTTGCTAGTAGGGATTTATTAATGCAGTATTATTCATTAAAGTTTAATTAATTAATAAGTAATTAAATTAGTATCTTAATCCGATAGAGAATTTTAGTTTTAGAATGAGAAAACTGATTGGGTAGTTCCTGCTAATGAACTGCATAATATAAGACTAACTTTTAGTGTTTCACTAAGACACGAAATCTTGTCTTGACGACCATTTCTTGTCTTGGGCTTGTGGGCTTGATTTTCAAGACAAGAAATTAAAAGCTTGTTTTGTTTATTCCTTGGCAACGAATTTCTTGTCTTGTTTCAAGAATTCTTGATATTTCTTGATTCTTAATATTTCAGGGGAATTTACTTTTTCTATTTCTTTATCCAATTCGAACGCCCAAGAACGTAACGTTGGCCTTTGTCCATACCCTTCCTTTATCGTTAAATGTTGATCGCGTTGCGCTGAACTTCGATATTCTATGCGTTTTACTTAAAACAATGAGTGTTAAAAGAAATATATATCAGATTTACTCGGACAGTGATGAAACCGATCTAACAGAATCTAGCTAAACTAAACTTAATTCACCTATTTTTATTAGCCAAGAATCGGAATCTGTTTTAATAATATTTCTTCCTCTCAATCTTAAAAAAAGTAACAGATTTTTTTCAAAATTAGCTTGGGAAAGTATACACAACAATATAAAATAAAACATAATTAAATAAAATATATACTAGTTGGATTGGATAAATGGCTCCGTAAATATGGCTCCGTAAAATATTTGTATTGAAAATCATAGTAGTCACAGATTCAAATATTTATATTTTAATCATAAATGTGGAATGCAAAAATGTATTATCAAGATTTCTTGACAAGAAATCTTGATTCTTGTCTTGGGAAATGGAAAATACTTTTTGTCTTGGTCTTGCCTTAAGACAAGATCAAGAGTATATCTTGATACTTGTGTAGCACTACTAACTTTAGTAGCCTGCTCTTCGGATCAATATTTACTATTTACTAATGGGGTAAATAGCTCAGTGGTAACGCGTCGGACTGTGGATCGTAAGATCTTCAATTCGAATCCCACAGCTGACAGTTACCAATATAAATTTACCCCTGTGGTTCCCCCTCCACTAACATCTTTGGTGGCTATGATTCGACGGCTGGTTTCATACGCAAAAATATATCACTTACCGAGATCTGCGTAAGCAGAGTGCCACATTCATATGGATAAAAAACGTGATGATATATATTTACTATTTACCTTGAAGCAATAACAATTCTCATCCCATGTATTTGTTACAAAAGATAATTTAAAACAATAATATTGTGTACATGTAGATGATATACGGTGTCGGTAATGTACTAACATACTAACAACGTAAAATGAACTATTTTACGTTTGAAAGTTACACTTTCCCGTTAGCAGTTGCATAAAATTGCACAGCTCCGCGGCAGGCAATAATTCTAGGATCTGCTGGCGAAGCATAAAACGTCTCAAAGCAAACACTGTTCTAATCTCACCGTAACGTAACATAACATTAAAAACATAAAGTTGCTTGTATCTCCGAGGACTGTAACGCAACATTAGCGCAAGTTAGCGCTAAGCTGGCCAACGGCAACTAATGTAGAAAGATAGAAACACAAACTACGAACTGTACCCGTTATTGGAAGAAGCGAACGTGGGGGAAATTGTTAGTGCTTATTAACTGAAAACGACTTTAATAATAATAATAATATGTATCTACTGAGATCTGCAGAAACGTATAAAGCAGCGCGATGAATAATTTGTATATTTTACACAAAGTTCCTAGTGCATAACTTCATTGTATGTAATGTTTGCTCCAAGAATGTGTTTCATTTTCTCGTGAGTGATTTCCTGCTGCATTTCCGGTTCCGGTATGCTGACGTATCTTAGGTTGACGTAGCGACGTAGCAGCGTTCACGTAACGTAACGGTTGTGTAGTAATATAGATTAATGATGTAACAAGTAAGTATTCTGTGATGAAAACCACTATTCCATATATCTTATTAGAATGGAGATTAATGCCTGGAATTTGGTAGCGACTTGGTTCCATTTGTTAGCACCAGGAGGCTCTGGCGCCGGCACACACACACACACGTGCTGATGTAGTAGTGCGATAGTTTTACAGGGTTGAACTTAGGAGGTAAATTATTCAACTGGAATTATTACACATCGCGGAACGCTGCCACCATTTTACACATAAAATGCGAGCTACTAATAGTAACCGTCAAGCGTTTTTCAATTATTTTCAGGGCTTCGAAATGAACTGGAAATTGAACCAATACCAGAATGGACCGGATATTTTATATGAACCACTAACTCTAAACAAACCGGTTATTTTAACCCGGTTAAGGTAGTTAATCCGTTGATGATCACAACCCAAAATATTTCCCAAATTATATAATATACATTATAAGTCACGGAATTTTGTTATAAAATAAAAATCATAGATAACTATCGAAATAAAGAAGATAATTGCATTTAAAATTGAGACTGAAATACGTTTACAATAGTTATTTACTTTAAAAGTGGGCAAAGTAAGGAATTACCCACGAGAGAAATTTTAGCACACGAAGCAGAAGGCTGAGTGTGATAATTTTATCGAGTGGGTAATTACACTTTGCCCACGTGTGAAGTATAACGTTTTATCCAACACCTCTTAATAAATGAAAAATTTATTAAAGAAATATTATTTGATAGTGACATATGCTTTAAATTTTTAAATTAAAATGTCAATCGAAGTAGTTACCAAGGTGTTGTGTGTTATTATTATTATAAATAAAAAAATACTCACTAGTGGTTTTCCTCAAAATTATACCCACTAGTGGGTAATCTGTTACTTTGCATGTTTAAAAGCGCCATAGTTATAGAGCATTTATTGATAGGTGTTGGATAAAATATTTAATCCAACACCTCTCACTAAATATGGTGATTTTAAACAAGGAAAGTAACAGATTACCCACTTGTGGGTATAATTTTGAGGAAAGTCACTAGTGAGTATTTTTTTGTTTATAACAATAATAATAAAACACATCACCTTGGTAACTACATCTTGAATTATTGAGCAAGTATTTAGTATTTTTTTACAACATATACTCCCAGTGAGACATTTCATTTTAAATGTGTTAATGAGATTTTTGCTGTTGTATTTAATTATACAATCACAATAATGTTGCTGTTAGCAACATAGACTGGAAGAAAATATGTTGTTAAATAAGACGACCCAAACAGATCATGTTCAAGATCCGTTCCAGGATTAATTTTTGTTAAATTGTAACAAAAACCAAACCTGTAAACTACTTCAAACCGCGAAACAAAACCGACTTGATTATAAAAGCGGTTTGCAGTCTTTATTTTAGGATAAAATATTGGTGTAAAATTTATTTTTTTTTTTTACTTAAAGCATTTTGCTCTAAAATAGTTCAGTAACGTTTGACAGCACAACATATAGAAGCATATTTTTTCAATTTTCGAATAGTCCAGCTCTGTAGTTTAAAGACGTTGGCGTAGTCTTCGTTCTTCTTCCTTGTAGAAGTGACTACGGTAAATTTCAGCAGACCGCAGATCTTAATTTAAACCGGCTGGGAAATTACGAGCCCGTTACACTTCCGGTTATGCGCGATCGGATTTTATTTCTACCGACACACACACACACACACACACAGGTAGTGTAACACATACATTCAAAAGCATACCAAAGTAACTAGATGCTGCATCAGCTCACGGTCTGCGCTATGGATTCACTACTTAGCTTCCTAGAGACATCGAAATACATCATTTTTAATATTAACTGATAAGGTTCCGGACAAAATTTCAACAATATAATACACTGCTCAAAAAAAAAATATCGAGTCACTTGGCCGAACCAAGAAAATGACTGTTTTTAAAATGTGGGGCATTTCTTTCAGGGACATGTTAACCAAAATCTGGAAATTCCCTCCGGAGATACATTCCTCCTCTACGTTCTCCAAAAATCCCGAAGAGATTCGCTCCCCCCGACCCCCTGAAAAATCGCTTTATGTGATGTCATGTTTGAGCAATAAAAAATCTCAAAGTTTGAAGGCTTGTAGCTCCAAAAAATCCTCTCTTAATGGGGTTGTTCGACTCGATTGTCACAATGCCCTATCAATTTCCTTTTCAAAGCTGACAATTTCGTCCTCATCTCTCATATAATAATATACTGTTATATAATTTGTTTTTTATAATTCGCTGATTCATTTGGGTTTTGAATGTTATTAAAGTCAATTTAATATGTATTTTGTTCTTGTTTTTTGTAATGTAAGAGAACTGAACTTTATATTCGTTGATATCAGAAATAAATTCTTTTAATATAAAAAATTAATTAATAGTTTTGTAATAGACTAACAAAATTGTATCTCTGCTAATTCAACGACCCTCGTAGCTTTTAGAGCTTTCGAGATACAGTAGTGGCACACTTAAATAAACAATTTGTATATCACATTTGCTCTACGCAAAATGCCATACCAAAGATGGATAAATAGCGTGATGATATATTTATTTATCTTTTACAGTTGGCCCTCTAGACGTGAAGATCTTAGGCGCCAATCAACCTCTGAGTGCTGGTCGTCGGTATGAATTGTTGTGCCAGTCATCGGGGTCGCGACCTCCGGCCAGCATCACGTGGTGGAGGAATGGTCAGCGCCTGGATCGCACCAAGGAGACGGTATGTACTTTTTTCATTTTTTATACGATCACCACTGAAAGTTACACTTTCTCCACACTAAACAAAGCTTCAAAATTGTATATTTCGAAGAGTCATGTGGAGTAGTGGGTGCAATTATTTCACATGCAAGTGTGACCAACTTACTAATAATATAATAGTGTATGATATTAATACGTCAAATATAATTATATTTATATATCATAAAATAATTCAGAGTTTATATAAATACTCGTTTTCAATATTGAGATTACAAAGAAAATAAATATCAATTTTTTTATAATATATGTCTTTAGTTTTTATATTATAATTTATAGAGTTATAGTTGGTAACACTGCACACATCTGCGCTTGTGCCGTATTTATGCTGTAAACATAAAAGTCAAATTGTTTGAGTTTGAAATGTCATTTCTTGTTGTTGAAGAGTAAGAATTATTATTATTAAATCTTGACAAAAATGTAATCGTAGAATAAGTATAGTGTGCAACTCGAACAGAATTACCTACTTCACGCGAGTTGTGAGAGTTTTATCACGAGACGAAGTCGAGTGCTGAAATCACATGAGCGTGAAATAGGTAATTTTCTGCACTTGTTACACAATGTACTATTTTCTACGACCACTGAGAAATCTGCTCATTGTATGTTTGTTGTTGCTAGGGATATGAGGTACATTGCAAGCATCGTGCGAAATGAATTTGTTTTGTGCATATTTCAATAAAGATCAGTTCATTTAAGTACAGGTGCCATTGCTAGGATACTTATTTAGAATTTTCAAATATTAGAATGATGAAAGCGAGACAACTTTTTAATTAATATTAAATGAGTTAGGAAATAATATCGTGGTCGTAGAAAAAGTATAGTGTACAACTCGCATGGAATGTCCATTTCATACTCGTATGATTTGCAGCATTCGCCTTCGGCTCATGCTACAAACTTTCATGCTCGTAGGAAATGAGTACCATTCCATGATCGTTGTACAATATACCATTCTTTATAAAATATTCTGTTTGTTTTTGCCATGTATGAGGGATATATTAGACGAATATTTCTCGAGAAAAATTTCAATCATTATTTTAAATTATTAAACATATATTTTTTTAATCTGTCTCATAAACGTCAGACTTTGATAAATGTCATTTGTCAAATTACGTTAAAAATGAGTCTTCAGCGTTTTGAAAGTAATTCTTTTTGAGAAATTGATTTTAAAAATTGAAGATATTATCCCTTTTGTCCTTTTAAAATGAAGAAATTAAACTATTCCTCATTGTGTTTACAATTATTATAAATATTCGGATATCGCACTTGTGCAAATACTCGACATGCAAAATATTCACTGTATTCGATTGTCATTGGTTGAAATTCAGAAAATACTGTAATGTGATTTGTTGAAATTTTCCGAGCGAAATATTCAAATGCAGTGTAAAAAAGTTTTGGAAAAAATTAATGCGGGATTGTTTCGTAAATAAAAAACAATAAATACTAAATGCCTCTAGAGATCGCAGAACAGGAAATGAATAATTTTATATTTGAATAAATTCCGTTATCAAAATTTTGCATAACAAATTTTTATTCTTTCATTTATGACCCGTTTACAGTAATAAATTCTTGTGTTTGAGTTTACAATGATAACAAAGAAACAATAGAGCATCGCGTGGTGAAGGGCGGAGCTGAAACCTCTCCTGAAACCTCGTGAAAATTTTAGAACGATCGCTGAAACGCTGAGTTTTACTCAAGCGCTGTTATATGAAATAATTAGCATAAAATGTATAATTGTGGTTAGTATAATTCTTCATAAGCACGGAATACCAACGTAATTAGTTAGGGAAATATTTAATTTCGCGTCGGCAAAAAGTGCAACGGTTAAGCTCTATGCAAAGTGGTGCTGCGCGCCACTAACAGGGCCGCACTAGGAGGGGGCGTCGTTTGCTTAATTAACTAAAGTACCACACACGCAACTCGCCACTTTTTAAATGGTCTCAGATGTTGAAGAACGAAGAACCACTGGAGGAAAGTTGAAACACAATCTTTGACACAGAGAAATCGAGTTACTTAAAATGACATGATTTATTTAGTAAAACAGATTAATTCAGTCTTTTTTGCTGTAATATTCAATCAATTTAACTGAAAAATTCAGTTATACTGGGTGATCCGTCGGTTTTTATGCCATTATTTAAAATATTTCCGAAATTATTTTCAAAGGTTATTTTAAAATAAAATATTATGTGCAGTATAAGTTTTCCTACAGCATATATGCAACTTTTTTTTGGAACATTCTGTATATTTTTACATTTTTCTTTAATTTCTCTTGAAAACTGTATTTATTCATTATAGTCTATATAATAGAAATTATTTATTTTTATTAATTATAGAATCACACACAAATGTTTTTGAATGTTTAAACTACATAGTTGCTGTCAGATATTTAATAATTTTTATTTGCTTCTTACATTTAATTTATCAACTTCTCATTCTTATATATTATTTAATTTGGAGTATTGAAAAATAGATATTTAAACATTTATCCAACACCTCTCAATAAATGCCCTATAACTATGGCAATTTTAAACAAGGAAAGTAACAGATTACCCACTAGTAGGTATAATTTTAAGGAAAGACACTAGTGAGTATTTTTTATTTATAACAATAATAATAACACACAACACCTTGGTAACTACTTTGATTGACATTTTAATTTAAAAATTTAAAGTATATGTCACTGTCAAATAATATTTGTTTAATAATTTTTTCATTTATTAAGAAGTGTTGGATAAAATGTTATATTTCGGCTTCGTGTGCTAAAATTTCTCTCGTGGGTAATTCCTTACTTTGCCCACTTGCAAAGCAAATAACTATTATTATTTTTAAATTCATGGCATACTTTCTGTGTGTGATTTTTTTTACCTACCACCACATCCTGTAAGGGAGGTATAGGAATAATCATGCCAAAAATTGGGTAGTGAGTTTTCAATGGATGAGCACGTTTTAGGGTCTGTCAGTCTGTGTGGATCTCTGGAGTTACGGTTTCCCAAAAACTACTAAAGTGAAAATTTTTATTTTTGTATATATCAATTGTATCCCCTTTGAAAGAGCTGATTAGATTTTGGTGATAATCCAATAACCGGAAGTGGTAGTTTACTTGAAGCCCTATCAAGTTATTTTGAAATATCTCAGTAAATTATGGTTTAATGAAAATTTTGTTATTACGAGTAGAATAATGTTTCAAATATTATTATCTACAATTAGTGTTTGAAACATTTTCCTCTTACTGTCACCATTTACGAATTACAACACGTTAAAGAAATAGTTATTTGTGTATCAAGTGCGGATAGAGCATTGTTTGTTGCACGCGGCGAGAAATTGTTGATCGAGGCGAAGCCGAGATCAACAACTCGACAAGTGCACCGAACAAGCTCTATCCAACGAGATACACACAATATTTTTTCTACAATTGTTGAACAATGTCAAGCTGTAGAAAAAAATTAAGTTTCAAAATTATCTTTGGTCACGCCTATAACAATTCAGTAAAATTGTAGTTACCCATGTCACCGTAATCATGACAACGTTTATGAACAAAATAAAAATTTTCAAAGAAATCATAATTTGACACATGGAATACATTTGACATAAAGTCTACAGAGTGAATACGTTTATGGTGATTAAGTTGAAGTGTATGTACGTATATGCCAACTGCATTTGCAATAGCAAGGTTATTACCAGAAAAATCCAATGCATCATTTACTTCTTTTACCTAATTTATTTTTGTTTTGTTTTTGTCGCACTAGTGCGACAATATGTCACTTTGTCGCCCTAGAGCGACAATTTTGAACATTTCCTAACCAAAAATGGAATAACAATGTCGATATTGTGCAACGATTGTAGAAAAAATATATTTTGATATTTTCGTTTAAATCTGCTAACCTGTGTTTTTTGAAACAACAAAAGAACGGTTGAAAAATGTCATTTTTTGACATGTGTCATAACATTTTGAAGGGATGAGCAGGCTTTTATGAAAGCGAAAAACTAGCCTAAAACAGATAGATGTTGTAGGGCCACCCTTCTTTATCCAACACTGTACACTGTACAAGAAAGTCAAATAGCTCAACAACTAGCATCAACGTCACTTAGTATTCCAGTATTATTATAGTACAGTTGTTTTTACTAAATTCTTCAACAGTCCGCAAACTAACTGTTTTCTCAATTAAATTAACTATACGGTACGTACTTTTAGTTTTTCTCAATGTGTCTTTCATATCATGTACTAGGCTAGTTACTGCACATGATGATTAGCATAAATTTGTGCGGGAGTGCAGAAATGAATGTGAGCATCAAGATTCGCATAGGGTGCTCTGCCCGCTCCCCAACGTTGTCAAATCACAGAATTAGATATTAGGGTTGGGGACGGCAGCGGCGATGTCGTAACGAATGTTAAAGATCAGAAGAAGATTGTGATTCGGGCCGGTAGAGCGAACGGAAAGTTTTATTCGTGTCAGAGCCAGATTCGAATTTTCTTTGCGTTCTCTTTTGTCAATCAACGAACACACTAACAGGGAGATTTTGTCTGTTCTGTCCTCTGTGCTGTGCCCATCTCGCTCGCACAACGGAGATTGTTTGTGTTGTGCGGGGTAGAGTGAAAAGGACACACAACAATGCCACATGAAAAGAAATTTGTTCATTAGGCCAGGGACAATTTTTTGCGCTATTCGTTTAGCGATGTTTTCGAATTACATGATTGATTCTTTCTTCTAAATTACTCACACATTTTTCCTTAAAATAACAACTAATGTTGGTTGAAACACCGATATGATCCAGCCCAACGACACATCTATAAGTTATATTGGTGACTGATTGTAATGTTTCAGTGAATGGTGTGAGACTGGAACTGGAACTTGTATATTTGGGTAGTATGTTCTCGAGCGATGGACGTATTGTCCGGGTGTCTGCAAGGTGCAAGGTATTGGGTGCTCTGGGTACATTTGCTCGAAACATGAATGTATCTAGAGATGCTCGATTGAATGTTTATAATGACATGTTAGTGCCTACATTGATGTATGGTTCTGAATGTTGGGTGTGGATGAAGAAGCATGAACAGCATATAACTGCTGTAGAAATGAGATGTTTGAGAGGAGAGTGTGGGTATACGAGACGTGATCGTAACCGGAATACATTGGTGTATGGTGAGTGTGACATTGAGAAGAATGTTGTTAAGAAAGTGGGAGTGAGTCAGTTGAGGTGGTTTGGACATGTTGAGCGAATGTCGAATGAAAGGTTGGTGAAACTAATATATGTGGGTGAACGATTGCGTGGGCGTCCGAGGAATAAGTGGTTGGGTGTGATTGATGGTTTGTTGCGTGAACGAATGATGTATGAATGTGGACGAGGCGAAAGTGGTGTGTCAGGATAGGAATGTTTGGAGGAGATTGATTGTTGGTTGACTGTGTTTATGGGTTCGTGCTACCCCACTGAGTGGGATATAGCAACGATTTTAATTAATAACTCAAAATTTAATTAAACTATCAATGTCAAATGTCAAATATAGATTTCTAGATGTTCATCTTACAAACTGATTAAATTTTGGGATAAACATGTCAACCGAAAGTGGTAGTTTACTTGAAGCTCTATTAAGATGGATTGGGCATATATGAGATAGATTAAATGTTGTTGTTATAAAAAGTTGTAAAATTTTTATTTAAAACTTTTTCTATATTTTGTAGCGTTCAAAAATTAAAATTTTCGTGACATTATTTAGTGAGATCATCATATTCTAATGACAAAATTATTTTCAAATTTAATATTTTCTGCCGATCTTGGTGACGTAGTTGTTATGTCACTTGCCTAATACGCTAGAGGTCGTGGGTTCTAATCCCACTGAACAGCATGGTCGTTTGTAATGTCCACATAAATTCATCATCATCCACACATGAGGCGACATATGACCATAATAATTAGCCGCCTCTCATCTTCGAAAAAAAAAAATTCATATTTATACCTGTCAATATTTTTGGCAGTCAGATTTTTCAACAGATAAACCCATTTCGTTCATGATAACCCAAAATTTAATAAAGCTATCAATGGTAAAATTTAAATTCTAAATATTTATATTAATAGCTGATTAGATTTTGGTAGCATAATTTAGTAAGTAAATGAGTGAAAGTAAATTTTGTTATAATAAATATATGTAAAATAATATTGATTACAATTCTCATTTGAAACATTTTTCTATATTTTGTTCCTTTTACAAATTTAATTTTTGGAAAATTACCTATGTAGTGGACACATAACACTGTTTTGGAAACTATGCATTCCACTACTAAAAATTGTGCTGGAGAACTATCATTCCATACGCCGCGTATGGAGTAATTTCGACGAATCAAAGCCGCATATTAGCGCGATATATGAAGTATCTTGATGCAGTTACTTTGGTTACATCTGTTTGTTTTAATTTTATTTATTTGAGTTTGTCGTTTTCAACAGTTTTATATTTGTATTTTTTGTATAATTCCCAAAATCTTTTTATAGAAAGTATAGTCAACAACGGCTAATGGAATGGCAAACCGTAGCCCTCGCCTTTTGCTCGGACTACAAACTTTTTGCTCGCGTGGAATATGTGCCATTCTATTAATTGTAGAATATACTATATCAGTATTGTTTACATGTTTGTATATTAAAAAATAAATATGATAATTTATCTTTGCAGACGTCAAATGACGGCAACATGACGACGTCAACTTTGACCTTTGTCGCGAGCAAGGACGACGCTGGAAAGTATTTATCCTGCAGGGCTCAAAACAACGTCATCGAATCGGAAGGACTCGAAGACGGTTGGCGACTTGAAATACAATGTAAGTTTTTAACTATTTAAATAATATCAACACGGTAAAATACTGTTATTGAATCTTTTGTTGTACTTGTAATTGTAAATGTTTACATATTGAATGGTTCATTAATAATTAGAAACTAGAACTATTAGAACAATAATTACAAACTATTCACGAACATACCCTCACCACTAAGCACGGAATAATAGTACAGGAGTGTATTGAGACGCAATTGACTATTAAGTCGTGCATTGGAGCCCAGCATATGTAATCATATCAACTGTAATGTATTTAGAGTCTAGTTTACCGTGGGTGAGACATATTACTACATTACATACTATTACATTGTTGTAATCAGTAGCGCAATAATAGAAGCGGAGAAATTGCATCTGTGATTGAAGATCCGCTGATGATTTGTCGCAGTATAACTCAAAATCATTGGTTTATTTTGCTAAAAACTAATTTTCCTTTGGAATTTGTAATCTAGTTTTATTTTACAGTAGCAGTTATTGCTATTAGTGTACATTATTCATTTGTTTTTAGTGACTAAAACAACTATTATTCAAAGTGACTAAAATGCTTCATGATATGTAGAACTGTTAGTTAAGTAGCATAATTTTTCATAAAACCTTATTTTCGTAAAAGCAAACATAGATTTAAACTATTATCATATTTTAAAAATCCGTTACTGTAAGGTAATAGTATATTCTACAACAAGTAATGGAATGGCACATATTCCACGCGAGTAAAAAGTTTGTAGCCCGAGCCAAAGGCGAGGGCTACGGTTTGCGAGCGTGGGATAGGCCATTCCGTTACATGTTGTAGACTATACTTTCTATAAAAAGGTTTTGGAAATTATGCAAAAATATAAATATAAAATGTTGAAATCGTCAAACTCAAATAAATCAAATTAAAACAAACAGACGTAACCATAGTAACTGAATCAAGATACTTCATATGTCGCGCAAATAAGCGGTTCTGATTCGTTGAAAATATTCCATACGCCGCGTATGGAATGTTAGTGATTCCATAACAATTTTTAGTAGTGGAATGCCCATTTTCCAAAACAGTGTTATAGAAAATGTCATACACGTGAGTAAAATGATATTATTACCACTCTATCTTCCACTCAATTATAATATAATATATAATTATAAATAAACCAACCACTGAATAATGCATTTACAGATTTCTAGTAATTTTCTATTCTATTCTCATCTATATTGCAAATTATTAAACTGCATTTATAGCTTGCACAGAACACAAGAATAATTTGACACAATAACCTAAAATTCTGGTCATATGGAAATGTATATTATAATTTCTATAGTGCACAGGTATTATTTTAGTACGGCTCACGATTTTGAACAATGTTCAATTTTTCGTGTGTTTGCTGTGCCTTAAAATTTTTCGTGTGCTTTCATTGTTTTCTTTTTTTTTGTAGAAATGCGATAATTTTCTGCCAAAAATACTTACTACAGCGTCAATGCCAGCTTTTCTTCAGAGCACATACTATCTTTAATCTGTTGTCTTTATTTATAGGCATAATGCGTTCAGAATATAGTTAATCTGAACTGAATTCATACGCGTTTATTTAAAAAGATCATGTGTCATCTGTCAAAACATCTGTCACTTCGTATGTCGTTCTATGCAATTTATAAAACCTTTTAATGAAGTTCTATATTTTTTGTGTGTTAAATTATTCCTGTATTTAATGAAAATTTAAAATCCAGCTTTAATGTTTTAATAGGAAGAGACGATCAGTTCATGACGTATAAAATAAAAGGTCACCGTTATACTAATACTTTTATATTAATATCTAGACCACAAAGTAATAATAGATACTTCTCGATAAAAAGGTTTAAATATAATCGTTTTATTTTTCTATTCTCTACAGTTTTGTAGACTTTGTACACTTTGGAGATAGCTCATCGTTCAAAAAATGAAATTTTCTTTAATCCCTAAAAAACTACTCTATTTTAACCTTTTTAGGAATTTTATCTGTCTCATTTTAATTGTGCTGATCATTATCTCTTTACCTGTAACCTACAAACTCAACGCGCAATATATTTTTTCTACAATCGTTGCACAATATCGACATTGTTATTCCATTTTTGGTTAGGAAATGTTCAAAATTGTCGCTCTAGGGCGACAAAGTGACATATTGTCGCACTAGCGCGACAAAAACAAAACAAAAATAAATTAGGTTAAAGAAGTAAATGATGTATTGGATTTTTCTGGTAATAACCTTGCTATTGCAAATACAGTTGGCATATACGTACATACACTTCAACTTAATCACCATAAACGTATTCACTCTGTAGACTTTATGTCAAATGTACTCCATATGTCAAATGTACTCCATGTGTCAAATTATGATTTCTTTGAAAATTTTTATTTTGTTCATAAACGTTGTCATGATTACGGTGATATGGGTAACTACAATTTTACTGAATTATTATAGGCGTGACCAAAGATAATTTTGAAAATTAATTTTTTTCTACAGCTTGACATTGTTCAACGATTGTAGAAAAAATATTGTGTGTATCTCGTCGGATAGAGCTTGTTCGGTGCACTTGTCGAGTTGTTGATCTCGGCTTCGCCTCGCTCAACAATTTCTCGCCGCGTGCAACAAACAATGCTCTATCCGCACTTGATACACAAATAACTATTTTATATTTTGTTTCTATAACAAAGCCGTTACGATACCCAAAGGAGTTTCGTAAGAGCTCAACCGAGTTTTATAATAGAGCAGTACAATTTATATTTGCAACAACTCTACTGAAATGTCATATGTCAAAAAAATATAAAAAGGTTACACTTTGCTAAATAAATAAATACAAATTGTGAGAATTGTCGAGCTATTGTCCTTAAAATATATTTTTTGTCCGGTGCAATGTTCTCTTAGCAGAAGACTCTTACGAAAACATTTCAATTATTTTGTCGACTTTTCTGCCAACTGACGAACGACGAACTACTACACTTAAGGCATTTTAATTCATAGATCCGGACTCTATTTACAAAATGCGATGCTTTGCTGTTGCAGATCTCTTGCTATTTCCACAATCTTCTAAATCTTTATGTACTCCCCTGGTTGTAAGAAGACAATGCGTTTGATTTCAGATGTTCCCGAGGCCAGAATCATCCTCGGTACGTCGCTGGAGCCGGACACAATTCGCGAAGGGACTGACGTATATTTCGATTGTATAATCAATGCACACCCACCAGTATACAAAGTCGAATGGCGACATAATGTAAGTAAAATAATTCAAATAATGATTTAATCTCGTTGGAGCTTTTGTTCGTAATTCTATGAAAGGTGTGACGTTCTGTTTCCAGTGTTGTAAGGATAATCCCCGTACAGAAACAGAGAGGTTTTTAATCTGCTCGTTGGCTATTATACAAAATTAGTGATCTGAATACGGTGCGTTGTGGAAAAATTAGCGCGACGCGTATTTGTTTGTCACGCGTTCTTTTTGTTTCCAAGCAGCCTTTGTTATTTTCATTTTGTTTCACATGCTTTTTTAACTAAATCTAATTCGGGACCTGCTCAGAATGCCCTAACAATTCCTTGATTATATTTACTTGCTTTTGTTTGATTCATTCAATCGATACCTTTAGTATATCTAGTGCTATTTAATACACATTATGACATTAGTATTACTGTTGCTATATAGTTCTGACCTAACCATATAGGAGGATTGTAATCGTATGGAAGAGTTGATTTTAATGTGATAAAACTTTGACACATGGTAACTCCTAAACTAGACATGGGACTTTAATTTCAAACACAGATTTGGATTCCACAAGAATTTTTCTTTAAAATGAATATTAATTTGGGTACTTTTCAACAAAAATAAGTTGCTGTAATACGCTCTTTATGAAAGTGGTGTAATAGTTGACAACATATTTAGTATTGTTGAAACTTTGACGGCTGGTAACTCCTAAACTAGACATGGGACTTTAATTTCAAACACAGATTTGGATTTCTCAAGAATTTTTCTTTAAAATGAATATTAATTTGGGTACTTTTCAACAAAAATAAGTTGCTGTAATACGCTCTTTATGAAAGTGGTGTAATAGTTGACAACATATTTAGTATTGTTGAAACTTTGACGGCTGGTAACTGCTATACTAGACATGGGACTTGAATTTTGAACACAGATTTGGATTCCTCAAGAATTTTTCTTTAAAATGAATAGTAATTTGGGTACTTTTCAACAAAAATAAGTTGCTGTAATACGCTCTTTATGAAAGTGGTGTAATAGTTGACAACATATTTAGTATTGTTGAAACTTTGAAGGCTGATAACTCCTATACTAGACATGGGACTTGAATTTTGAACACCGATTTGGATTCCTCAAGAATTTTTCTTTAAAATGAATACTAATTTGGGTACTTTTATACAAAAATAAGTTATTATATTACGCTATAAATGAAATATAGTAAAATAATTGTCAACATTAAATAATATATAATAATATTAATAATATTTTTGAAATTAGTGATTCGATTGAAAATTTGTGACCCTCACAATGTGCTCTGCAACTTCATGATGTTGAGTAGAATATTAAAAAAAATTTTTTTACAAAATTCAAAGGCAACCGCTCTGGTATGTAGCAAATTTGACGGCTGGTAACTCCAAAACTAAGAATGGGACTTTAATTTTGAACACAGATTTGGATTCCTGGAAGATTTTTCTTTAAATTGAATACCAATTTAATGTACTTTACAATAAAATAAGTTACTATATTAAACACAAAATTAAATATGGTGAAATAATTGAAAATATTAAATTGGGGTTGTACCTATCATTAAACTTTGACGGCTGGTAACTCATGACACTGGTGTAACTAATTCAAAATGAAAATTTGAATTTTTATACTCAGAAATAAGACATAAGAATTACTGACTCGTAAGAACTGTTCCGGGCAGGATTATCTATTAAAATAACCAAATATGGAATACCAGTTTGTTTTATGGACAAAAAAAAATAATCTTGGTACGAATACGTTTTCGCATAACTTAGTAACAGTTTAATGTTTTTAATATTAATTGATATTATTATATTGAACAAAATAAAAAACAAAATAACAATAAAGTAGCTTATTATGAAATAGACACCCAAATATGGAACATTAAAATAATGGCTCATCTTTTTTTATTGAAAGTA
The DNA here is from genome assembly GCA_963942605.1 of Poecilus cupreus. Classification (NCBI taxonomy): domain Eukaryota; kingdom Metazoa; phylum Arthropoda; class Insecta; order Coleoptera; family Carabidae; genus Poecilus; species Poecilus cupreus. The sequence goes on from OZ012727.1 coordinate 13,463,774, forward strand.
ACAAAAAAACTAAACTAGTCTTTATCTTAAATAAAACAAAAATTACACATACAAGTGTCAAACTCTGTAGCAGCTCAGTCATTATGTGTCCATAGCATTATACATTTAATCTATTCCATAATTAGACCCCCCGATTTAGTCCATGTAGAATCCTCGTTGTACACTGAAACACTTGCATCCGTTCGCTTCTACCGTTTATTACTAACTGTTCATCTTTTACATCAACGTCTTAATATTACGTGCCTTCATAACAGCTATTTAATTAATGACAATAATATCCTAACTCTACTATATAACTTGATTATTTCCAATACACTACAGTCTATATTTGGAATTTCAAGCCAGTTGAAATTTATCTTCGTATTTTATAAGCACTGCTACCAACTAGCGAATCAATAAGCTTGTAACTTACAATCTACTAATAGAGAGATTACTCATTCCTCATACTGTTTGGATATCTATGTGTGTAGGGACGAACTTTGAACCACAACGTGGGCCAGGGCGTCATCATCAGCAACCAGAGTCTTGTTCTGCAAGGGGTTAGTCGCGCGACGGCTGGAAACTACACTTGCGTGGGCTACAACACCGAAGGCGACGGCGAAAGCAACGTCTTCTTCCTCAACGTCATGTGTAAGTACCATCGAAACAAAGATTGTTCTCTTTTGTTTATGTTCCATATCTACATACAGTGTTTTCATGCTTCAAATAAAATAATATAGAGCTTAAAATTTTGTACGTAAATCAGTATATAAAATTTGTCCCTATTAGGAATGTAGTAATATTGTAAATTTTCATATTTAATTTTTGTAAACTATAGTAAATGAATTATGTTTTTGTTATAATACCCAGTGATTTTCTACCCCTGATACCCAACAAAATGCAAAATTACTATATTTATTTTTTCAACGAACAAAATCTAACTATTTCTTAACTATTTGACATTCATTGCAAAATAACACCAATTTCGTATATTTCTGATACACAACACAAGTTTACTAATTTGTGTAACAACAAATTTATCTATATAATTTACAATTTCTTCTACGAATGTCGAGAGATTTGCCATCGCCATAACAATCATGATTTTCTTCAAAAATAACAATGTCAGTATCGTCTATAATTACATCATTTCTATGTTTTTAATTTGAATGAATACATATTTATTTGAAGTCGGCACTAAAGTACTCAGAAATCGTCACTAAAGTAACCCATTATACGACGATTTTGAGCAACCCAGTGTTGGCAACCGTTTAATAATTAATGTACAAATAGAATAATTTTGGCAGATATATTGACGTACTATTGCAAATTTATACGTAACATGAAACAATAAGTGCAAGAAGAATTAACTAATTAATTCCAATGAAGAAATTTAGGACATAACACAATAATTTTGAGTGTTATTTACGATAACTTCACTTCTCGAGGTTGGCAAAACTAACTGTCAGTTTTAATTGACAACTGACACATGTATAAACTTAACCTATATTGTAATTTTTTGTTTTTTCGAATTTTAGATTTCAAATAAAACTTTATATGTAGCTCGGCACTGAAGTTCTTTTTTATCACTCATATGGTTTATTTTCCTCGGCCCTACTGGCCTCGACAATTAAATTCCATATTCGTTATAAAAAATTGAACTTCAGTGCCTTGATACATAAATAATTTTTTATTATACCTGCATCATAATCCGTGTTTAAAACACGATACAGCGTTCATAAACGCAAGATTAAAACACGCCGTGCTTTAAAGGTTGCTAAGCAACAACACAAATAATTACTGTTAATATCTGTCAAAACTGTAAACGTGAACAACAAATGCTAACCAGTCTCCATGTAAACGATATACGTCAAACGTCACATGCGCCAAATTATGAATTGAATGAAAATCAAAATGTTGCTTTCCAGTTTTTTTCGAGAGTATGATGCAGGTATAATAAAAAAATAGCGTATGACACACGTGTATAAGTGCTTTTGAAGCACTAACGACGTTAAAAGTACTCCGCTTCGCGTCGTGCTCTTAAACTCGTCGTACGTGTTTTAAAAGCTTACTTATACACTTGTATAATAACATGCCTATGCAATTATAGTTGCGAATCTTTTACTTGTGGAGATTTACACACCAAAATCTTCCTCACCATTGTCATTTAACATTATAAAGCACCAAAAAGAAACAATTATAACATTTGTAAACGGTTATGTGTGTAGTACAAAGTGACAATTAAAAAATCGACATACGATTCATTTTATGCTGATTGGTCAATGATTGGTAATAACAACAGAGATAACAAGATTGTATTATGTCTATTGTAAATTAGATGTACATGCTATTTAGTTATCATTGGGTAGAAAATCACTGGTTATACCCGCTACATTAATATTGTGTTTGCCTGCAGTTGCCCCAACGTGCAAGCCAGGACAACCGCGAGTCCACGGCGTGGCCAAACAAGAAAAAGCAGAGATCCGTTGTCAAGTAGACGCCAATCCTTCTGATGTTTCATTCCGTTGGACCTTCAACAACAGCGCGGAGAGTGTCGACGTCGCAGCCTCGCACATTGCAAGAGCTGGAACTTCCTCCTTGGTCAGTTACACCCCGATGACGGAGCTAGATTATGGAACGTTGCTGTGCTACGCATCGAATCGAGTTGGCACACAGCGAGTTCCATGTGTGTTCCACATCATCGCGGCCGGTAAGATTATTTCAGAATATTCCATCTCCGGATAGTTAACTAAAATATTAATATTAAAACTAAGTCGGTTTTAAAAACGAATTACCTCGCCACTTGGAAAGTTTCCGTAAAATTTTATACATTTATAATTACTAGGTAAACTTAGGCAAGTGTTGACTAAGAATATTAAAAATCCGGAAGTGCTTTTCTCTCAGCGGAAGTTGACATTAACTTCTTGCAAGAACTGAGTGTTTGATTAAGATATTATAGCTGGTATTTTTACTGCACGAACTATAATACGAAAGTTTGCCAATCAAAACTTTACACGTAAAATTTTATTAGGAATATGATGCATTAGATGTATACAGCGCTTTAGAATTAGCGCAAAAACTTCCTAAAAGATTTCATATTGCAAGCAGGAGTTAAGATGTTGGCTATTTCGATACACTTGTGATAGTTTAAATTGTACGTTTCGAACAAAACGACGTTATACAGGATGTAGAATTATCTAAAATTTATCAGGATTTATTGGACAATTATATGGTTTGCTTCATTTTAAATGTATAAATCATCAATTATTCTACAAAGATCAGGATAAAAATTAATATAAAAGTGTATAATGTTTTCAGTAAAAATATAAACTGGATTTGAAGCAATAGCTCATAATATAAACTTTCAGCCTCAAACAATACTCAAAGGAAGGCAACTGGTGATGGCAGATCATATCAAAGATGTAGAAGAATTTCCAAAATCGGGACAAAATTATTTGATAACAGCGAAAGTGATAAGACAAACGTCAGTAACTTTAACACTTTACGAAACCTTATGGGGTAAATAGCTCCGTGGTAACGTGTCGGACTGTGAATCGAGAGATCCTCAGATCGAATCCCATAGTTGACAGTTACCAATTTACATTTACCCCTGTGGTTCCCCCTCCACTAATATCTTTGGGGGCTATGATGTGACGGCTGGTAACCGCATTTCATATACAAAAATATATCACTTACCGAGATCTGCGTAAGCAGAGTGCCACACCCATAATGGGTAAAAGGCGTGATGATATATTTATTTTATTTTTTATTTTACGAAACCTCATTATATGTAATTCATCGTTGTTAATCATTTTCGATGTTATTATATTCTTCGGTTCAAAAATAGTATATTGTGTTATTAGGAGTAAATGTGATACTTTGTGTGCTGAGCATGTAAGTTTGAACGACGAGCGAAGCGAGTCGGACAATTACATGTGAAGCATACAAAGTCACTACCAAGGTAATAAATGTTATCAAATAACTTTGTCCCGATTTTGGAAATTCTTTTACACCTTTGACGTGATCAGCCATCACCAGTTGCCTTCCTTTGAGTATTGTTTGAGGTTGAAAGATTATATTGTGAGCTATTGCTTCAAATCCAGTTTCAATAATTTTATCTGACATTATTTTGATGTTTGAGTTTGACAGTTTAACATCGAGGTGATTCGAGGTAACAATAATATAAAATACTCTTTTGTGGTTTACGATACTGTTGGTATCTTCTTATGATTTCTTTTTGAACATTTTATTATTATTAATACTTATTATTAATACTATTAAATATGAAACTGTAGTTTCTTTCAAAATATAACCTAAAATTAATACTGAAATGACAGATTGAAGTTTGACATTTCCGTCCGTGAATTGATCATCTATTCTTTTTCTTTTCAAGTAGTGGATTAGACATACGTTAAAATAACAAGCGTGTATGTGACAAAGACAGACTATACATAAAACTGTTAATTATTAGTTCGGAAACTAATGATGTAGCGGCCACCACATCGCGTACAAAGTGTAGTGCCGTCAAATTGTAACACTCATTAATAATAATAATAATAATAATAATCCATATGCCCAACATGACAAAATAGTAAACAAAAGCGAAAATATTTTGATGTGCATACACTATACAAACCTATAAAGGAATTAACAATTAGTTCAGATAACAATATTTACACAAAAATGTCAGAATTTTGGCACATCATGTAAATTGGAGATCGCTGATCTTTTGTGACGCCAGGAGATAGAAAGTCTTTGCATGCCTGGACCTTGGAACATGGAGAGAAATATGCGACAACAGGAAAGGAGCATCAACTATATTGTGGAATATCATCCAAAGAAATGCAATGTACATCTCTCTCCAATAAGATAGTGATGTTGTGGAATGTCGCTGAAGAAATAATTTTTATCCGTTCCTCTCTCTGAATACATATTATCTTGTTTGTAGGATAGAAATTTGCGGAATCGTTGATAAATAAAAAGTTTACTTATGACGTAGGATGAATATAGACTTAAAGAGTAAAATGACTGAAATATAATAATGCTGGAATGGAGATATGGTCTTTGTTGTACAGAACAACAGTTTTCTTGTCAAATTACTAGGTAACAAGGTTTCGTGATAAACAGAAATTTATCCGGCAAAATAAAAAGCTCTGTAATTACAATTGATAAATTTCCACGACTAGTTTTTAACCAATCATAATGCAAAACACTTGAAAATTCAACCAATAGAGTTTTATACTGATAAAACCCCGTTGCCAGGGTAACAGGAGTTTTACCGGAGTTTTACGGCGGTAAAACCCCGTTGCCTGGGTTACACCGATAAAACTCCCGCTACCAAGGAAACAAATAATTGTTACTGTCAATCACTGTCAGTGTGACAGTTAATTAATATTTCGTTTCATTTTGTTTTGTCTTTGGAATTAATATTATCAAATACCACGCGACCTCTCTGATTTTCTCAGATAAATTTTTATTTTTAAACACTCATTTTCTTTGCATTTAAGAAAAACCACTCAAGCAAACTGACATTAGGTAAAACCCCTCCTGCTTCGGAGTCGGGATTTGCCATGCAGTTTGCTTTCGTGATTGTTGCTAAGCAAAAAAAATTCGTGCAAAATAAACATTTATTGATAAAATCAGAAAGTCTTATGATATTACCCTTGATAAATTTTGATAACCTATGTCATTCAACAAGTCTTTAATTTCGTTGAGTCGACCTAAAGTAATATTTATTAGTTAAAAATAAATAATATATTATATTGATACGAATTCAAAGTGAAACAAAAGGCCTTCAAATTAGTTGACAACTATTTTGACACTTCGATAATCTGACAATTGAATAATAAGAGAAGTACAAATAATTTCGAATAGGATAGATGTGCGCCATAATACTTTGATATCATTGTAGAGGTCTTTAAAACTCAAATATCTTAATAACTAATAATATTTTTAAACGTCTGTTATATCCAGTACGATGTTTTTGGGACTAATTATAATATGAATGACTTATTTTCTATTTCGTGACTCTAGTGAACGACCCCATTGCATAGATTTTTTAAGCAGTGCCTACCATGATCAATGGAATTAAATGCACGAGGTTAGTGGATGTTAAAGTTGGAAAATAATTTTTTTTTTATTACGAAGATGAGAGGCGGACTAACTACTATGGTCATATGCCCCCTCATGATTGGATGATTGTGAATTTATGTAAACATCACAAACGACCATGCTCTTCAGTGGGATTCGAACCCACGACCTCTGGCGTGCTAGGCTAGTGATATAGCCACTACGCCACCGAGATCGGCTGGAAAATAATTACACGAATTGTTATCTCGTACACGGCGTCCATGGGAAACAAACGAGTCCCGCGTCGCAAATGTAACAAAAGAATACAAAAAAAATGAACATCGTGGAAAATAGGTAGAGAGTAGGGAAGTTTTCCGTTTTCCCTCCCTGTGCACACATTGAAATAACTGTCCGCGCACAATTATACCATAATTCAAAAAAATCCACTCTCTATTCAAATTTCCCCAGTAAAAATATTCATAGGTCCCCGTACGAGCGGAATTAGCCGCGGTACATCTTCAACTGAAACTTAATGCAGCCCACAACAATAACGCGAGCGGCAGAACACGAGTATGTAACTCATTCATTTGTTTTGTGTCGTGTCTTTAATCTCCAGGTGACTTTGATGTTTGCAAGCTTTTAATTTCTCTTCGGTTTTTGTCTTCTTTCTCAACCAATTTCTTTAATTTGTCTTGACGATTCCTTTCGGAATGTTCTCCCAACGGAACTTCAAACGAAACCGGATTCTAGTTCCGCGGAAACTTTCTCAGAATTATTCGAATTATTTTCTTTGCCTTTAACCTCAAATAATCTACGGATACGTGCTGCTACAAAACAACTTGTTTTCGTATTCAAACATCAAGACAAATTATAAATAATCTCATCTTCGGAGGCAAGTATATAGCGGCTGTTAAATTAGAATGTGGTGTATTTGCATTATGCTCATGAAATAAGGTTAACTAAATTTATCAGTGTGTATTATTCTACAAAGATTAGGATAAAAATTAATATAAAAGTGTTTAGTATTTAGCAGTAAAAATATGAACATAATTATTCAAACTGGATTTCAAGCAATAGCTCACAAACACAATATAATCTTTAATTCTAAAACAATGGTCTTCATTTGAAATTCATAAATAATTTCATTATCATAAGTATTCAATGTTGAAGTAATTTATAATGATACTAGTATGAAAAAAATACTATTTAACTTTTTTCTTTATTAACTATTTCTCACAGCTGATTCTATTTTTGAAAAAAATGGCATTTATTGTTTTGTATGTCCAGTAAACTTCCTCTTCCGGTTTTTGAATTTCATTCAAAATCAACGCAGCTCTTCATTTTTTCATGAAACATTTAAATTCCAAGTATCGTTTTTATATCTTGTCTCGTTCATGAGGCATTGCGCACACGGACATCCATCCATCCTCACACACAGACATCATTGAGAAATTGGTCTTAACGGATTCAATGGGCATCAAAATATGTATTTCCGCAAAAATCTAGTCAGCGATTTTTTCGTAATTCCAATACTTCCTTATTCTTTGTATAAGGAAGTAAAAATAAATCATTTGTTGCATTTAAAGATTTGTTGAACGCGAAGTTATTCTAAGAGATAAAATTTGTGTTGTTCTAATTATCTTAAACCCGAAATTGTTTCCAATATCTCGGGGCAAAAATTAATTCGGGCAGAAGGATTCCTCATTTATCGACTAAGTAGAAACAAGTGACAAGCGGCGCGAACAGCTCCGCGCCTTGAGGCATTTAAACTTTCCCCCAGCCCCCCGGCCGGGGGGCGGAGGGCTAGTGGCAGCTGCTGACGTGACAGACTGTTCTGCTATCTCGAAAACTCCGGTTTTAAACTGACGGAGTCTACAACATCAGCTCCGGGCGCTGGAACCGGAGCTCTCATAGTGCAAAGTCCGGTGACCGGAGGATAACGGACTGTGACACGTCCGGACTTTTTCGCCCGGATTATTTTTAGACGCCTGTGTGACTATCGGAAAATTTTTATTCGCATTCGCGAACGCAAATTTAACAGAGATAGATTCTGTGTAAACACAAATTTTCTGTTATTTATTCATGGGCGCCCATGAAATATTTTCCAAGGGGAAGGGGGCAAAGTTCTGAATTCAAAGATAAAATATAGGACAAATATTTATAAAAAAAAAAAAAACAAGAACAATAAATGTCGTTTTGTAATCATTGCTCACTAGATAGAACTACGAGATTTGGTATTTTTTGCTTTCGACAAATAAAAATTCGTCATTTGAAATATTTCCAACATTCGACATTTATATTTTCGATAAATGTACAAACTCTGAATAAAATTTCCCACATTTCTGTATTCAAGATATGTATTTTCGTGATTTGTATTTTTGCGAAATGTTTCGAAAAGTGTATGCGTTCCCCAAATTTCCTAATAAGTATTGATTTTTATTTGATTGATATATTGTGGTACTACCATTTTGGTAAACCTTAATGCATGCATCTTTAAATTAAACAACTTTTATATTTGTAGTTTTGCTGTAAAGTGAATGGGTAAAAATTTTCTATAACACTGTTTTAGAAACTAAAAATTGTATTGGAACAACTATCATTCCATACTTCGCGTATGAATAAATTCGACGAATCTGAGCCGCATATTAGCGCGATATATGAAGTATCTTGGTACGGTTGCTATGGTTACGTCTGTTTGTTTTAATTTTATTTATTTGAGTTTGACGTTTTGAACAGTTTTGTATTTATATTTTTGTATAATTTCCAAAATCTTGTTATAGAAAATATAGTCTACAACAGGTAACGGAATGGCCTATCCCACACTCGTAATCCGCCTTCGCCTTCGGCTCGGACTATAAACTTTTTGCTCGTGTAGAATATGTGCCATTCCATTACTTGTTGTAGAATATACTATTTTCTACGACACTACGACCACTTAGAAATCTGCTCATTGTACGTTTGTTATTGCTAGGGATATGAGGTACATTGCAAGCATCGTGCGAAATTAATTTGTTTTGTGAGTATTTCAATAGAGGTCTTTCCGTTTCAGTACAGGTGCCATTGCTAGGATACTTATTTAGAATTGTTAAATATTGGAATGGTAAAAGCGGGACAAATTTATTATTAAAATTAAATTTATTAGGAAATAATTTTGTGGTCGTAGAAAAAGTATAGTGTACAGCTCGCACGGAATGTCCATTTCATACTCGTATGATTTGCAGCATTCGCCTTCGACTCATGCTACAAACTTTCATACTCGTAGGAAATGAGTGCCATTACATGCTTGTTGTACAATATACTATTTCAGTATTTACTGTCGTTCATGTATTTATTTAATAAAATATCACAACTTGCGTGTGGTACTCTAAGTCTAGAGCAGATCTCTGTGTGTGAAATTTTACTTATCTGTATCTAGTAATTTATCTAGAGTTCAAAGCCTCCTGTTATAGTATTTCCCTATCACCAACTCTGCCTATTCTCATCTATTTTCATTTTATCTACGGGATGATCAGAATCTGCCTCATTTCCCTCCAGCTGATAAAACCAGTTACCTACGTCACACCCTGCTAGATTACCTCATGACGTCACTACCTTCCCCCAGAAAACCGCAGTGGCATTATCCTCCCAGTGTTTAAACAGAAAATACAATATCATTGTCCGTGAGCTCGCAAGAGACTCGAGTCGTTTCATTTTATAATCTTTTAATTCAGAACGAAGCCCAGACAATGGCGCGCGCTTGTCTTTTGTTTTTATTTCATGGGCGACCGGATCCGAGAGAGTGAAGTCAGTAGGGAAAGTTTTGATGGGCCTGTGAAGGGATTAAAGGTGATTTTAATTATTAAGGGATGGAGTCAAGTTGGAAGGATTGTAAATGAAAATGGAGATATAGTCTAATGCTAGAACATGTGGATGTTGAAAAACCAAAAATGCGGGAATACGGCACATTCATTACAACTTATTTAAATTACAACTTTTGTCCTGCATATAATGGTTAGAAAGTAACACATAGTATATTACATATCGATTCCGAGGTGGAAATTGTTTCATTACAGTCAAAGGCTAAGATAGCTTACATACATACATACATAACATCACGCTATGTCCCACTTAGTGGGGTAGCACGAACCCAGAAACACAGTCAACCAACAATCAATCTCCTCCAAACATTCCACCACTTTCGCCTCGTCAACATTCATACATGCTTGTTTATTCTTCACACTCGGAATCATTCGTTCAAGCAACAAACCATCAATCATACCCAACCAGTTATTCCTCGGACGCCCACGCAATCGTTCACCCACATATATTAGTTTCACCAACCTTTCATTCGACATTCGCTCAACATGACCAAACCACCTCAACTGACTCACTCCCACTTTCTTAACAACATTTTGCTCAATCTCAAGATAGCTTAACGTCGATAATAGCTATAAACCTGAGACTACAATGAAACTTTACATCTGTATCTATTTTATTCACAATCAAGAATTAAGAAATATTTTTATTTGTTTTGTAAACAATTTAGAATGGACATTTATATTTGTTATTAAATTTTCGATCTTCCGATTATTTGACAGTATAAATGAGGGAAGACATAAATGACTGACTCAAAGCAAATTAATGAATTACACCCAAAATGCGACAAGTAATTTAAAATTCCATTACGGAATAAAATTGACTTTAAAATCAATACAAATTGTACTAATATATACTTTTTTTAATACTAGAATTTTTTTGCTATTTTTTTAAATTTAAGCACACCTAAATTAACTCGAAAAGTAATTTTATAAAAATTTTTGCAGGTTGATGACGTATGTCTTTTCCTTGCATATTTTTAGTATATACTTTTGAGCGTTTATATTTTTTGTATGCAGCATTTCTAATGTCAAACGTATATGTAATGTTGGTTCTATACTTAGAATTTTCGTGTTTTCAAAATCAAATTCACGTCGATAGGTTTTTAAATGAGTAACTAAAGCACACTTTATAACTTTTTTGTCTGTCTAGTATAACATTTATCACATTTTTTTACAAGGTATTTTATAAGTTAAATTCGATTTTAAATCTTTATTAGTTTTATCTATCAGATTACTAAAGAGAGAATTTATACTTTTGTGTTTTTCTTCTGGTAATTTTTATTAGTTTTTGTGCTACTTTATTAATGGTGTAACAGTGCTGCGGCCGAGCTGTATAAAGTGAAAATTACTTAAACACATTTAATAGCGAGGACAAAGGTTACTTTAATAAAATATTACTATATTTAAACTGAGCAAAATTTATAAACAAATACAAATATTAAAATTGACGCAAACGTGTAAATATGTTACAGAGATTACAGTTACCAAAATATTGAACGATATTACTTTATAGCTACATCTTGTAGCGGTGTAGCTCTTTCGACTTTACTCCACAGTACTCTGTTTCGGACTGTCAAAAACTGTCCTTTTAAACAGCTAAAAGTATGTCATCAAGTTGATCGTGTCATCATTATCTGTGTCTGCAAATATCAAATGAATGTCTTTGCACACGCAATAGAAACCTACTTGTGCATTAATTCCAATTGATATTTGCAATATTCGTACAAGCGCGGTTATTGAACTATAAAATGCTGAATAAACAATTTGGAAGAACGCGCTTGTTACAATGGTAATAATATGTATTTTATTTGAAATCGGCACTAAAGTACTCAAAAATCGTCATTAAAAGCTCAGAAATCATCACTAAAGTAACCCATTATACGACGACTTTGAACAACCCAGTGTTGGCAACCGTTAAATAATTGTTGTACAATTAGGATAATTTTGGCAGATATATTAACGTACTATAGTAAATTTTGACGTAACATGAAACAAAATTTGTAAGAAGAATTAACTAATTAATTCCGATAACGAAATTGAGGACAAGACACATAATTTTGAGTGTTATTTACGATAACGAGGTTGGCAACACTGACTGTCAGTTTCAATTGACAACTGACAGTTGTGTAAACTTAACCTATATATTTTTGAATTTTAAATTTCAAATAAAACTTAATATGTACCTCGTTACTGAAGTTCCTTTTTATCACTCACATGGTTATTTTATTTATTCCATATTCGTGAAAAAAATTGAACTTCAGTGCCTTGATACATAAATAACTATTACTTTGTTGTTGATTTGTCTGACATTAGTAATCTATGTATTAGTTATGATTTCATTTATTGTTTTTTTAGGAAATCGGTTATGTTTTAAAATGGTTTTAATTCGATTTTGATTTCACTGTGGCATTTAGTTCTAGATAATATTATAATAACAAGAATAACTTTTAATTTAATCCGATATTGGGCATTGGAAGTATTTTATATATTGTATTATGATTCTTTGGATATTGGTGATACACACTTTACCATTTTCCGTCTACTTGGACAGAAATTTGTATATCCAAGTATGACAGTTTCGGTTTCGGTAACCATCTGTCAACTGGAAGTAAAATTGATGTACAGCATGGTGTGTTGTTTTACAGGGAGACCAGACCAAGTGCATAATTGCTCAGTGTCAAACATTTCGATGACATCGTTTTCCATCAGATGCAACGAAGGATTTAACGGCGGCCTTCCTCAATCGTTCCTTCTGCAGGTAAATTCTGTAGAACTGTGCAACTTGTAACGTGATATAATAATGTGTTATTTCCGAAGGTTCGAGAATCGCAGTCGCAAGACCTGCGCGCAAACTTATCAAGTCCAGTGGCTCGTTTCTCCGTGGCCGGGGGGCTGGAGGCCGGGGCCCACTACCAGGCTGCTGTGTTTGCTTACAATGCTAAGGGTAGGAGCGAACCCGTCGTGCTCCAGGCTGCTACGCTGCGACTCCCGGAGAAACAGCTCACCGCTGAGAAAGGTAAGATGTGTTACATCATATATGACATACGAAAGCGTAGCGTAGACGAAAAGTATTTAAAAAAACTTATGGTCGAAATGGAGGAAAAACTGCGCGGGAACCAAATATGTATTCAACAATAACAACATTTTATAATGTTTAATAACAAAACACAAGCAAAATAAATTATATAGGTAAATCGACACGCTATACTCAATTTCGAAGCTCAGCTTAGAAGAACTATAAGAGCAAAGACTTCGGCTAAATTAGACAAAAGTTGCCGCACTAGTAGAGCAATTTAATGATGTTACTGTTTTCAAGAAAAAATGCATAGGTCATTAGATATTAATAAAAACTTATTTTCATTGATTTTTTCTTTTTCAAATAAGTTCTAAACCAGGCATCGGCAATCTATGACTTGCGCGTCACCAAGTGACCCATTTAAGTTCAACAAAAAAAAAAAAATCATCTGAAATTTTCCAACATTTAGTAAAATTTGTGTTCGCATTTGTATAGAATTTTATTTGCAAGTATAATACGTACCTATACAAAATTAGTCTAATTATACATTGATTTTATTATAGTTTGAATTCAAATTTTAATATACCACACTACTTTCTTATACAAATAAAAGCAAATAAACACATATGACTTGTTCCTTGCGTATGACTTTATTTTGACAATTATTTGAAATACAAATGTTTCCTGTATATTTTTTTAATCTCATTGTAACTATGAATTTATTTTAAAATAACAACAAAAATTAATTTATTAAACAGATATAATAGGTATATATGTAATGCAGTTTTGTCAAAAGAAGCAAACAAAATCTGGTGTGGACACCACACTACTTTCTTATACAAATGAAACCAACTGAACACGTATGACTTGTTCCTTGTGTATGACTTTATTAGAATAGAAATCTATAATTATCTAGTCAGAAAAACTTTCTAACTAATAATATAAATATTACTTACATTTATAATATTTCACAAGATACATATTTTTGACACTTCACAATTATTTGACACGTTTGACACATAGATATTAAAAATATTTTAGTTTTTGTTCCCATTGTATTGAAATATATTAAGTATATAATTTAGTTTTTCTCACAATTAGAAGCATGCACAAAAAAAGTGTAAATAACATTTTATATTCCAAACATTTTTGCTACCATCTTTCATTTGAAACTTTTTCTCACAACTGATTCTATTTTTGAAAAAAATGGAATTTATTGTTTTGTATCCAGTAAACTTCCTCTTCCGGTTTTTCAATTTCATTCAAAATCAACTCTTTTCATGAAACTTATAAATTCCAAGCTTCGTTTACATATCTTGTCTCGCTCATGAGGTATTGCGCACTCGGACATCCATCCATCCATCCTCACACACAGACATCATTGAGGAATTGGTCATAACGGATTCAGTGGACGTCAAAATATGTATTTCCGCAAAAATCTCGTCAGCGATATTTTCGTGATTCCAATACTTCATTATAATTTGTATAAGAAAGTAAAAATAGTATAGTAAATACTTATTTTTTTTCTGATTTGAATGATATATAACTTTATACATACAAGAGTTATTTAGATGTGCTTAGTATGATTGAATGTCTCGTCTTTTATATTGTTTTGCAATATATATTTAAAGTGACTTCATGTGAAATACTTGGTCAAACTACAGTGAAAACTTATTATCACGAGCGCATCCACCAAAATTCTCTTCCGTGCTTTTATATTTACAATGTAACATACAGCTGTAGGTAGGTGCAGTAGGACTCCGCGTATTTTCTTTTCTTGTGTGTGTTTAATTCTCATAAATAAGATTTCCGGTGGCAATTTTTCGCGCATTTCGTCGCCCATAAACCACAAATTTAAACCTCGTTCGCCTATAAACCCATAAAAAGAAATTGCATTCACACACACCGACACACTCACAACAGAAAGAGTAGTATTTATCTAACAAACTACGCGAAGTATTTCACAATTTACCCGTGAGTTAGCGCCACCGTCTTATAAATAACCCCCTAAAAAAGAGCATCGCACTGCACGCGCCGATATTACTTTGTTATTGGCGCTCATTTTTTCCCGCTCCTTCGGCTGTTTCCCTGCGATTTTTTCGTTTTGTTTTTTGCCGCGCAAACTACATTAGAGAGAGATGGATTCACATTGTCGCTTCAAGCAAAATGAAATGAACTTCAGACTCTTTTCCATTGTCAGCCCAGACTTAATAAACTGAAAATTGTTCACTCTCGTTTCGCCAACTAAATTAACTAATCATAATTGCAGAGATATTAATTAGTAATTGAACTAATAATAACAATAATGTTCATGTGTCCCTCGGGTAATATTCAATGGTGTTCTGTGTTAAAACATATCCTATGTTATTGCAGAATTATCACGTTGAAATAGCGGGCGTTGGTCGAGCTTCAACTGTCTCTGGAGGCGACACTAGCGCCAATAATTAATTTTCACTTTGGGTTGTCATTTGTCATCACAGCGCACTATTCAACTGTTCATCATTCAGGCTATTGAAATATTTATGTTTAGTATGATTTTCTATAATGAACAATCAACCTTCACTTGCATTGTGTTTGGGTGTTGTGATTTGACGGCTGATCAGCGAGATTTACTATTGTATAAAACATAAACTATATTCGTATTCGTGAGGAATAGCGAGTAAGCGAGGCATGTTAGTATAGATAGTCTTGTCTTGATGACCATTTCTTAAAAATTAAAAGTTTCTTGTCTTGCTCATTTCTTGTCAAAGTATTTCAAGAATTCTTGATAGTTCTTGATTCTTGATATTTTAGGAGAATCCCCTTTTTTATTGCTTTATCCAATCCGAACACTCAAGAACATAGCGTTGGCGTCTGCTCATTCCCCTCACTTTTAATTATATGTTTTTGAAATATTATTCGCGTCACGTTGCACTTCGATATTCTATGCTTTTTATTTATTACAATGAGTGTTAAAATAAATATAAATCGTATTTACTCGGATAGTGAAACCGATCTAACAAAATTTAGTTAAACTTAACTTGATCCTGCTTCTTCCATTAGCCGAGAACCGGAATCGGTTTTATCCCATAATAATATTTTCCTTCTCAATCTAATAAAAAAGTAAAAGGTTTTTTCAAAATTAGCGTGGAAAATAATACAAAACGATATACCCACTTGCAAGAAAACAAAATAATATAAACTCAAGGAAAAAAAAACTCAGCACTTGAAAATGCACCAAAAATGGCTAAATTTCAGAGTGCCATAACTCGGTTGCATTTAGTTGAAATTGGATGATTCTTTGAGTTTTAGAAACTTTGAAATGTCCTCTTCAATGTGATGCTAGTCAATATGATATCAAATCCATTCCACCCCCTCTCACCCCCATATAAAAAAAATGTTCCACTCTGAAATTTAGCCATTTTTGGTGCATTTTCAAGTGCTGCTTTTTACCTCCCGCCTACCTCTAGGTAAGGGAGGTATTGTTTTTGGTCCAAAAATGGGGTAGTGAGTTTTCAATGAATAAGCACGTCTTAGGGTCCCTACAATACGATTTTACTATTTTCGCGATGATGTCTGTATGTATGTATGTATGTGTGTGTGTGTAACCTGTGGCAATTTTTTCGTCTCTCATAACTCAAATACTATAACACCAAAAAATATAATTTTGTGAATAATTGCTTCTTATATTTAAATGAAGAGCTGATTAGATTTTGGATAAAATTAGTCGACCGGAAGTAGCAGTTTACTTGAAGCCCTTAACAGTTTTTCGTGAAAAACACGGTTAAATTTCCTTTTTCAACAATTTATGTTATTTCGAAAGTTGAAGAATATTTAATTCTACATTTGTTTTGATTACACTAATTTCAATAATTTTCATTAGATTTAGAGATAATAAAATATAAAGAAATTAGATTTCACAAATCTTGCATTCCTAGTACACCATGGAAAATTTTCAATTTTTTACGAAATGTGACACATGTCATTGTGATTGTGAAGCTGTTTTCTTAGTGAAATATATGTCAAAAAATTAAATAAATATACAAAAGAAAAATTAAATTCTGAAATATAAATAGAAAATAAACAAATAAGAAGGTATGTTTCTGTATCATCAAATACTATTTTGTACCGTTTAAGAGTAGTATTGGGCGGGAGGTTATGTGCTGGACACATCAGATTTTTTCTTTTTTCTTCGAGTTAATTAAATAAAATATATTCCTACTAGTTTATTAAATAAATAACTCCGTAAAAATATTTGTTTTGAAAATCATAGTCCTAGATTTAAATATTTAGATTTAATCAAAAATTCGGAATGCAAAAATTTATTATTTCTTGATACTTTCTTGTCTTGTCTTGGGAAATATAAAACACTTCTTGATCAAGAGTATTCCCTGATTCTTGTAAAACACTAAGTAAAGATTAGTACGATTGAGTTTGTTAAAAGTTGGCCAGCTAATTGGGTACTTAAGTGTTCATGATATTATTAGCGTTAAAGGGCGAGTTGCAGTTAGTTAACGAGTGTTGTGAAAAACTGAAAGACTTGCTCGCTGCTGAAAGCGAAAGTGCGGAGCGATATTTCAACCGAGTAACATGATTAAAAGTTTGACTCTGATATATATGTTATAGAGCATCCACGCGGCCTGCCGTGGAAGTTCACGCCAACCATGAGCATCCTCATAGGAGTCGCGTCCGCCCTCGTCATTGTCGCGCTGGTGGTGCTGGTCGTGGTGCGTTTCCAGTGCGGGGGCGGGGGCTCCAGGGGGCACGGGAAGGGCTCGGCG
Organism: Poecilus cupreus; assembly: GCA_963942605.1. Taxonomy (NCBI): domain Eukaryota; kingdom Metazoa; phylum Arthropoda; class Insecta; order Coleoptera; family Carabidae; genus Poecilus; species Poecilus cupreus. The sequence goes on from OZ012727.1 coordinate 13,481,455, forward strand.
GCGTCGCTAGAGCGTCGTGGCAGTGGCGGCAGCGGCGACGCGGACAACAAGACCGCCACGGCGGCGTGCGGAGGTTCGCCGGTCTCCAAGCATGATTCCTCGGGCGGGGAGTGCGACAGCGATGAGAAGAATCCTGATGTTATACCGCAACCTCCAGAGGATGAGGAGTTCGTCCGGGGGAAGAGGCAGCTGGTGTCGACTATTGAGACGTCTTCACCGAGTAGAGTTGGTGAGTGAAGTCAATAAGTAATGAGTAGAAATGGGCAAATTGATGAAAAAATATAATTCATTACTTTTTAATAATTTGTCTCAATGTTAATTAAATTACATTACTTTACGATCAAAATGTAATTAATTAATTAGATTAATTAACGGCAAAAAATATAATTAAATTACATTAAATAATTACTAATAACAATTACTTTTTTATTTTTTTTAAATAAGAATAAACTCCATTTTTAATACATTTTTTTCTCTTTCATAACTTTATAATACTATAAAGAAAGTAAAATATTAATCAAAGGCAAAATGTAGGTATTTAAAATTAATATTATTATTATTAGAATATATAATAGTTATTTGTTTAACTAGGCATCAAAATACCAGATTTACAGCAGAGGCTGTCGAAGCTATAAATCTGTGTTTGATGCAGAGTTGAACACATAGACTGCTAGTAAGAACAACCGATTAAGAGTGATTAACAAGCAGTTGACTAACTTTATTTTACGCTGTCAAGCATTCCTAAATTATTTTAGAGATATTAGCTTCGAATAAAAGACATACAGAATTAAATATTCTACCACTTCTATTTCAAATATTTTTCTCAATAATCATGTAAGAAGGTTTGACAGCTGAAAAACACAGATAGTCAACTGCTAGTTAGTCGCCCTTAATCAGCGTTCTTACTAGCGATCATAATTTTTTGCCGATTTGGAATTAATATTAATTTAGTGATTCTTTTATATAGACATTTTGAAGATTAATGCTCTCAAATTACGTTGCCATGCATATGTTGAACGGTTGCTATGCGTTTATTGAGCGATTGTTATGTAAAATATTTGTACAGCCTAGGCATAACAGTGACACTTTACAGACTGTTTGCAGTCCGTGAAGTGTCATCTTTAATGTTAATCGGCAAAAATATTTATTTATGTATCAAGGCACTGAAGTTTTACATTTTATCACGAATATGGAATTTATTTGCCAAGGCCCACTGTAAAACTGTAAAAAAATAATTATATAGGTTAAGTTTATTCATCTGTCAGTTGTCAATTGGAACTGACACTCAGTGTTGCCAACCTCGAACATTGAAGTTATCGTAAATAACACTCAAAATTATGTGTTTGCCCACAATTTCTTCATCGGAATTAATTAGTTAATTCTTCTTGCACCCATTGTTTCATTTTACATATAAATTTACTACAATACATCATATATCTGTCAAAACTATCCTTCTTATACAATAATTACTTTATGTTTGCCAACACTGCATTGCTGAAAATCGTTGTATAACGGGTTACTTTAGTGACGATTTCTGAGCTTTTAATGACGATTTATGAACATTTTATCTACGATAGTGTGTAAAATTGATGTTTAACTGTTAGTTTCAAGTTTGTAAAACGGTTGTTTAGTAACACGATCCCATTAGTCACGGGTAGTCACGGGTTGCTAAGCAACGAGTGATTAAAATTTTTAAACACGCCAATTTTGCAAAAATTTTGTTATCATGGCAAACTTTTCATTTTATATTGCTATCCTACTTCATAAATAAAAATATTTTTTTAATATTTGTTGGAGTTTTTCATTATATCGTAGATAAAATATTGTACGATACACATACGTAAAGCGTCTTTAATCACTCAGGGATCTTAAAACAATCGCTATCCTCGTGTTTTAATTGACCCATTCGTGACTAAAGACTAGCTTTACGTACTTGTATCGTAAATAACTATTAATGCCGATTTCAAATAAAAAAATTGTTCATAACTGCTCAAAGAATCCAATACGAGGTTCTCGCTTATTACGCATTAAACATTGATTGAATCTGATTATTTGTAGGAGTGAGTATGCTCCACGGGCACCATCTGGCCCCAGGTCCGCCTCCCCCGCACGTGGGCTACTGCACCCTGCGGAACGGCGGCCTCGGCATGTGCACGCTGCCCCGCCAGCCGTGGCCCGGGCCGCAGCCCTGGCCGGGGGTGATGTACCCCGGGCCGGCAGCGCAAGTGGCCACGTACCGCACGCTGCCGCGCCAGCCGCCGCAGCACCAGCAGCCGCCCATCCAGCTGCACCCGCTCGACCCCGAGGAGCCCACGGCGGACACGCCGCTCATGCACCAGAAGCGGGAGAGTACGGTTTGACAGGTCACTCAGCTGTAAACGGCTGCTGTTCACACAATGAAGCGTTGTCAAACGCCTTTTTATTATTTCATCCCTCCCAACTTTGTGCCAAACACAAACCTAAATCTCTACCACTGGTCATTAGTTCCCGAGGTTTTCTGATCAGTGTAAATGATATAAGTAGTGGTTGCACTCCCTGGTATTTTTGTATCATGAAAACTCCGCCTCCTGGCTGGTAAGTACAACACATTTTTAGTTTTTTTTGTAACTCGGCTCTCTCTATTTGTATCTGGTTCATTTTCCTTTGAAATGAAGGGAAATCAAACACATTATATCCTTGATTTGTTTTTACGGTAAAGATTTTTTACGATTTTAAGCTTTTTTCCAGTTTTTTTTTACCATAATTTTGTTTCAGACGCTTGACATATCCCTTATTCAAAAAAATTCAATAGAAGTGTCACACAACGAAAAACTTATTTTTAAAACCCAATTTTTTTTTTTTTTTTTGGAAAATATCTGATGCGCCAGCACATAACCTCCCGCTCAATACTACTCTTAAACGGTACAAAATAGTATTTGATGATACAGAAACATACCTTCTTATTTGTTTATTTTCTATTTATATTTGAGAAATTTAATTTTATTTCGCATATTTATTTAATTTTTTGACATATATTTCACTAAGAAAATAGCTTCACAATCACAATGACATGTGTCACATTTCGTAAAAAATTTAAAATATGTAAGTGTTTCCATGGTGTACTAGGAATGCAAGATTTATGAAATCTAATTTCTTTATATTTTATTATCTCTAAATCTAATGAAAATTAATAAAATTAGTGTAATCAAAACACATGTGAAATTAAATATTATTCAACTCTCAAAATAACATAAATTGTTGAAAAAGGAAATTTAACCGTGTTTTTCACGAAAAACTGTTTAAGGATTCAAGTAAACTGCTACTTCCGGTTGATCAATTTTATCCAAAATCTAATCAGCTCTTCATTTAAATATAAGAAGCAAAAATTCACAAATATGTATTTTTTGGTATTATAGTATTTGAGTTATGCGAGACGAAAAAATTGCCATATACTACACACACACACACACACATATTTTTATTTCTTTCTCAAAAACTGTAAGTTCAAATGGAAAATAATGTTATAGACGATCATATTTATAAATATACGAATCATTTGCATTATTGTAGTCGTTCACGGGGATGTGTGATATAAATTTTACTAGTTTGAAAATTATGTTCATGTATAATTTGCAAACACAATTAGCTCTTTAAAATTTATTACAAAACTTTGGACTTTTCTCTACAAATGTAGATATAAAACGTTATATGTTTCATTTTTTATAATAATAATATATTGTTTCAAAAAAGTCATGTTCATGTTGAGCTATCTTCAGCTTTAATTACATTACACTGCTTCGTCTACCAAGAGGCGGAGCATAGAAGCGCAAAAAAATTTGATACGTTACAGAACATCAAAGGTGCGTACAGGAAGGCGACTATTATTTATACATAACATTTAAACTGTGGTTTTCCGTTTTTCTGCTAAAGCAGCGTTTACAGATCCCTAGAAACCCTGTGAAACTAAAATCCCCAGCCCAAGTGTGCAAACAGACATTGCGTTGTGTGTCCCGCTGTAAAAATTTACCACTATGTATTTAACAATCTGTTTATAAATATTCCAACGACTTCCTTTCCAATCCAGTGACGCAACCAACCGGGAGGGAAAATAAATTTAGCCCGTTTTGAAAATTGTTTGGTTGTGTCACTGCAGTCACTATCACTTGTTATTAAAGTATATTTTTGTTGTTGTTGTGTGTGTGTGAAACATTTGACAATCACACATGAGACAAGTGAAGGACAGAGGAAGAGGAAGTCGTCTTTTGTCAATCAAAGATTTTCTGTAAATATTTCATATTCAATGAAGTTTAAATGTGATAAAAGTGTATCAAATAGTTGAATGGATTGTGCATTTTTGCTCTGTCGCCCATCCCCCGAAAGAGGGCGGTCGTAATATCGTAATATTCAATATCATTACTGTAATCTCATCCAAAGTGTGTACATAATGTGTAAATAGGAACTCATGTGTAAATAATGCTCACTATTTCAATAACTACTAAGTGTGTTCAAACACTAACTGATTGAATATATTTTGTAAAATATCATCGTCATTTCAAACTAATTGTATTATATTTGTTGCTGTCCTCAACTAACAAACACTGACTTTACTGTGTACAACATTTTATTTTCTGTATCTACTTGGTGTGAAAGTAGATCATCCAATGCAGCTGCCACATCATATTTATAGTTTCTTTGTACAAAAATGGATTGAAAAGTCAACAAAGGTCAGTGAATTCTGTTGAGGACGGTAAAACAAAACACAAACATTGACTTGTGAATATTAAGATATGATGAATGTTACTGCATCCGATTTTTTGGACGTGAATAGAGTATAATTGATTTACAATTGTCTCACGACATTTCAGTTGTCTTGGGTTTGTCACTTGTTCTGTATAGAGCGCTGCGTGCGACTCACTCTCACATGAACGTAAAACAAAATACAATTGTCAATTGTTTATGTATGATTATAATTTGTTTTGTGAAATAAATCTTACATTTTGTATATGTTTGTTGTGTAAATAAACAGTTTTTCTATTGCAAATTATGGTCATTTAATTTAATGATAAACTTGACAATTTGAAAAATTTCTGTTTTGCTTTTTCCCTTCGTATACATTTTCGATGGGGGCTAGAGAGGGATGATGAGGGAGCATATGGAATTTAATTTTTTGTACTCATACATTGAAATGTGTTGTTTAGCGTTGCCTCAACGTCCGGAAGTAATATTGTTAGCAATGTTCTCTCCATTATAATATAAACGTTGTGTATTTAAAGTCAGAAGCAGAAGCGATTTGTAATGTATTTAACGGAATAATCACCACCTTCCTCCATCTCGTCTTCGACGAGCGGCAGATGAAACTTTGGCACCAGGAACTGTGAATCCGGATCGCAAATCATGACCTGGGCTCGCTCACACACTCCCACATAAATGACATTATTTTCTGACTCGTATAGAAGTAATAAATCGTATATGTTTTCCATAGATTCAATTCCCAATCAATTGTACTAACATTACTTTTAATAATAACATCACTGCCATTTTTCACAAAGTGAACATTGTTATTACTTAAAACAAAATATTTGTCATTAATTTGTACACATCGTATAATATTATCTTTATTCACTGGTAAATGCTGAATTTTTATTCCATTTAATTTTAAATTACACATCATTACATACAAATGTTAACACATTTTGCTTTAGAGGTTAGAACGGTTACATATACTAAAATACAAATTTATACTGCTGGGTACGTAAAATCAATCAATTATTCTATATGTTTTAGTTAAAAGCTGAGTAAATTGATATTATTACTAATAATCATTTAAAATTGTTAGTTTAAGCGCTTGAAATACGTTCGACCAATCAGATTGCTTGCACATTTACCAGTGGCGTTCTAATCATTCTGCATGCTACAATTTTATTTTTATTGATAAATTAGTAATTATTCGTTAATTAATAACGAAAAAAAGCCTAATATACTCAAAATTACATGGGTTATGAGGTAAAAATAATTATTGTTACAGTTTTGGCTAAAAAATGTGAATTAAAAATTAGTAGCCCACGATATTTTAATAGAAATCTACGCCCCTGCTTATTTCCCCACCCCTCAAGGCATCTAGTTCACGCAATCGCTGTATGATGGCGCCACATGTTTTGTTTTCATTTTTTGACAGATAGCAATTTAATCTCGTATGAAACGACTTTGTGGAAAAATCTTTGAAAACAGAACATCAAAAGGTATTTTCACATACAGTAAATCCTAATTTATCTATTTTGTGTTCAATCCGTAAAGTCCTTGTTTAAATTAATAGAATTGTGACTAATATTGCATAAGTTTTTTGTGATTATGACTGAAAATGTGCTGTGATTTTACGTTGAAATTTACAGGAAGAAATAATTTTCTATTTGTAATTTGTTCCTGTATGGTGTTTGGAGTGATTTTGAACCATCCAAAGACTTGAGACCGAAGAGAAGTTGAAATTAAACTTCAGAGTATTCTTGCTGTGAAATCTAACACAATTTGTGGCCCAACATAGCTTGGGAATCTTGCTGAATGCAATATGAAAACCGTTAGTGTATATTGATGTCTATTATTTACTTAAATTTACCTTATACTAACTAGATAGATACACAAAATAGTGAGGAACATGGTTTTTTTTATAATCTGATGACAACAAAATATAGAAAAATGTATCAAATAAAGATTGTAGGTACTATTAATCTAGATTTTTTTGTATCAATGAAATTTACTCCATTTATTTAGTAAGATATGCCTAAAAACCCTGATAGGGCGTCAAATATTCTACCACTTACTGTTGATGAATTGTTACCAAAATCTAATCAATTCTAAACATACACATAATACCTCCCTTACATGTATGTATGTGAGAAAGCTAAAATTGATCGAATTTAAGATATAAATATGGGGAATTAAACTATTTTCCTGTGTATGATTCTAACTGGGCCAAATGATATGATTCTGGGCTCGTAATACCTTTCCCCGGAAATAAAATTGTGGAACAAATATAAAATCATATAGTTATCTAAATAAATAATGCAAGGGTTTCTATAGAAAATAGCAAACACATCATGTAAATATTTAGTAGTTTAGAATCTGTTTGTTTTGCTGCTAATAGAATCCGATGAGGCCTTCGTACGGTCTTCAGAGACACTGATCAAGTGATCGAGGTACTATTAGAAGCAATATTAATTTTTTAGGAAGGATGTTAGTTCAGAAATTAAAACTTTAATGTTTCGTTTTAAATATGTTTAAAGTCAAGACAAATACGTGTGTAACATTGGTAATGTCGACTTAATTGAAACCTGTCTGAAGATGAAATGTTGATTACTTTTGTGTATATTTGGCATGGCATATTTTTATATGATGTTTTAATATACAAATGCTATCAAAATGGAGTTATAGTTTTTACTTTTTATTAGAAATTTGTTAACAAACCAATAGGTAGTTATGTACATATGACATATATGTATGTTATATCGTGTGCGTATTTAATTTATTTATTTATGTTTTGTGCTATGAAACTATAAAGAAATCGGACATATTAAACAATAATATTATTATTGTTGTCTTTATTATTACAATGGTAATTTGCAATATGTTTTAAAACAAAAATGTATTTTTATTGCAGACACGGTTGATTGAATTCAGGAAGAATGTGGCAAGTCTTGGTCGGAACTTGTTCTAGCATTGAAAGCATTGGAGCTGGGCTGGCCTACGTGACTTTTACGAAGATTGTTGGGCAGCGGGGAGTAGTTTTAGGTATCCGTGCGCCATGTTTCTCAGTGTTCAGTCGAGTAATGGCCGCGTTAGTAGAAGCTGCGTCGTTTTGTGCTAGTTTTAATTGTGCAATTACTCGACTCCTCGCGTGTATTAAATGTGAATTTTATAGTTAGATATGGTATTCAGTTACTGTATTTAAATATAAAATTCTAGTTTGACCGTTGGGTGATTCAGTGGGTGACTAAATTTTGTGAAATATGTTAGCAGTCGGGCATTTTGATGTGGGCTGGGCGCGAACTTGAGCAATAAGGTGGCTTGTGTCTTGGCCACAGCGCGCGTATTACAATCAAAATGTATCGTTCGCGAGTGGGCTTCTCTCACTACACAAGAGTATGATTTCGTATGTTTGGCTCACGCAGTGCATGCCTGGAGTGGCTCGTACAGTCTGTGAGTCTGTCCATCTTCCTATAGGGTGGAGAGAACAAACCTCTGCAGGTCATACTGTTGTGTCCGTTGCAACTACGTGTAGAATCAGTGAACGTTCGCGGAGTATGATTTCGTATGTGCGGCCTACGCAGTACGAGCTGGAGTGCTTTAGTACAGTCAGTAGGTGGGTGGGTGAGAACGCACCGCTGCAGGTCATACTCTGTGTCCGTTGTAGAATCAGCCGGGAACCGTTTACGGGATTTTTGCAAAGCGCTCTGTCTTCACGTGAAGACCATCGATTCAATTTATTCCGATTACTGGTTTAGCGCTAACGCGGCGCGTGGGGCATGCTCACAGCAGTCCGATCTTCTAGAGTGGATCCAGAGTCATGACTGGTACCATCTCTCGGCAAATATCGCATCCGATGCGCCTTAACAGGATTCTGAGGCTTCACGATAACTTTTCAACCAGACATATGATAGGCTCTATGTCATTGGTTAGGTTTTCAAAGTGAATTCCGGATGGCAGAGAAAGTAGTTGATCGGCTAACGTGATTCTGTGACATGAGCTCGGGCCCCTGCGGGATCGCGAAGTAGGAGACCATGCGGGGTTCGGCTAGACGACCCACGTTTCTTTTTTTAAAACAGACAACACACCGGTTGCTGTTCTTAGAGTCCTAAAGGCACAGGAATGTCTGTGGTGTGGTGTGAATCTTAGTTTTAATTTAGCTTTAATGGTTTTGGGTACCTTTAAGCTAATTTTAAGTTAATCCATTTTATTTCAGCTTTAATTTAAGTTAGGCTTAAGTCTACTAACCCATGTACTTGTATTCCTTTACAGCATTTTTCTTTCAGATTTGCATTTTTAATACGTAAGTTTTTATTTCCAGATTTAAATTGTTTCAATGTTTTTAATTTGTTTTGTTTTTATTTGTTTACAGAGATCAAGAATAATGAAGACAAGAAGTACTAGATCTAGAAGTAAGATTTATTTTTATTTTTTTAACATTTTTGTTGTTTATTTATTTCTAATTTGTTGTTTGTATGTTTCTAGAATCAATGCAGTCAGCCACCGAGGGAAATGGTGAAAGTAGCTGAGACTAGCGTCGTTGGAACAGTAGCTGAGGCAGCCGCCGTGAGAAGTGGAGAATGTTCCTGTGTCTACCATCGAGGGAAGAAGTTGCAGATTCTACCGCCGATGGAAATGAATCATCCGCCGTGGGACAGAACTTCTCGTCCTGAATTTCTCTTTGTTTATATATTTTTGTGTTTTTTCTCTTCTTTTAGTATAGGTGTTTTGTTTACTGTTTGTTTTATTTTTGTGGATTGTTTTTGTTCTGTTTCTTAAAATAGGAATGAAGATGACAGGGAACTTAGTCGTCTTCGCTGGATTTCTACGTGTTTACTTTCTACTTCACACATGTAATTATACATTGTTTCATTCTGTATTGCAGTTTTTTTATATGTTTTTTGTTTGTTTCAGTCAAGAGTCTGCGGCTGGAAGGTACAGCTGATGAGTTCGACTTCTTGCAGTCTAGAGCCTGTATCAGAAGATGCAGTTGCAAAGCCGTTCCCAACACCCATGTAAGTCCATTGACTTAATTCATTATGGAATTGAATGGTGTACTAATTAATGTATTTGTGTTTGTTTAGTGGGCGACGCGACCACTTCTCTGTCCCAGGTTTTGTGTGGAAGTTTCCCTGGGATGTCAGGTGAATGCCGGAGGAGTTTCAGTCTCTTGCTTCCACAGTCACTCCAGGAGATCTGAACATTCACAATTTTGAATTCATTGTATTTCTATAAAGTTAACAATAAATAAATTTCAATGTAATATAATAAATGATAAAATAAATATTTATTATTAAAATAACATGACTTTTATTTAATAACCATCCCATGATCTAAGAAACAAAAAGGTAATAAGGACTAACATATATATTATGGACATAGACAAATGTTTTACCGTTCCAAAGATACAACCCTTAGAAAATTAAATAGAACCCTAAAATATCTACCCTATTATCAAGTATGTGAGTATGAAGGGCGTAGGGCCAAGGGTTCAGAAAATCGCTAATTTGTCGTCTTTGTTTCAAAATATCAACATTTTTTACTGCACTAATTTCTTCAGATTTCAAATGCGAGTTACGCAAGAAATACTAACCCTAGGCTATTTTAAATCACAGATTCGAAATCTACAGACCCCAATGAAGGGTGTAGCGCCCTTATATCAATTTTTTTTAACCCAAAATTTGATAGTAAAAACACCAAGACTATAGTCCAACTTTTTCTAGGTAAAACCCCAAAAAAATCGAGTTAGGGGTGGATTCCTATAGATTCAGCCCTAAAAACTCCCGTGGCGGTCTCAAAAATTGGCGCTCACCCTTAAATCTTAAGTAATTAAATAGAGATATCTAAATTCTGCTCTAATTATGAAACTATGAATGCTAGCGCAAAATGGATTGTAAAATCGTGTTCAGCACACTCAAATTAGGGGTATACAGTCACTTCTAGCCCTTAAAAGTTAATATTAAGGGTGATTTTTAAGGGAAACTAGTGTGAAAACTTTAAAGCGTCATATCTCGAAAACGGTAAGAGATATCGCAAAAATAACGAAATTTCGCCGTCCCCTGTGATTTGACCCCTGTAAAACCGCTATTTTTCTACAACATATGTGAGTATGAAGGGCGTAGGGCGAAGGGTTCAGGAAATCGCTAATTTGTCGTCTTTGTTTCAAAATATCAATCAGCACTTTTTACTTCACTGATCTCTTCAGATTTCAAATGCGAGTTACGCAAGAAATACTAAACCTAGGCTATTTTAAATCACAGATTCGAAATATATGGACCTTAATGAAGGGTGTAGCGCCCTTATCTCAATATTTTTTACCCCAAAATTTAATCGTAAAAACACATTTTATGTTCTTTATGTAGTATGTATATAAGGTTCATTATTGCATGTCACATTTCCTCAGCGTACCAGTAATTTTATATATTATGAACGGCAAGTCAGAAGTGATACATATTATGAACCAAAAGTCTGCAGTGGGTCATAACATATAAAAGTTAAATGCGCATTACGTAAGAAATACTAACCCTAAGCTATTTTAAATCACAGATTCGGAATCTATAGACCCCAATGAAGGGTGTAGCGCCCTTATCTCAATTTTTTTTACCCCAAAATTTAATAGTAAAAACACCAAGACTATAGTCCAACTTTTTCTTGGTAAAACCCCAAAAAAATCGAGTTAGGGGTGGATTCCTATAGATTCAGCCCTAAAAACTCCCGTGGCGGTCTCAAAAATTGGCGCTCACCCTTAAATCTTACGTAATTAAATAGAGCAATCTAAATTCTGCTCTAATTTTGAAACTATGAATGCTAGCGCAAAATGGATTGTAAAATCGTATTCAGTACACTCAAATTAGGGATATACAGTCACTTCCAGCCCTTAAAAGTTAATATTAAGGGTGATTTTTAAGGGAAACTAGTTTGAAAACTTTATAGCGTCATATCTCGGAAACGGTAAGAGATATCGCAAAAATAACGAAAAACCGCGGTCCCTCTATTAGTACCCTGAAGAATCGACCCTTCTCTACAACATATGTGAGTATGAAGGGCGTAGGGCCAAGGGTTAAAAAACCGCTAATTAATCAAGGTCACTGTTTCAAAAAACGAGCATCTTCAATTAGTTTTCATTATCAAGTCGAAAGAATGTGAGTGCCGAGCAGTGCTGCCATCTCTTACAAAATTTATGAACTACTATTATGTGATCACTGGCGGGCAACAAATTTTCAAACTGCGATGATTTTTGGTAGTTTAGGAACCTGTACTTCCAAAATAAAATAATAGATGGCAGTAGTAAGATTAAAATTAAAAAGAATAAATTAAAATTATAAATTTCGTTTTATTAAATGACAATATTAATTTTAAACTATTTTATGGCATATTTTAAAGTAAGTAAAACACAAATTATTTATTATAATTTCTTTATTATCTCGATGTATAAATACAAGTTATATTTTATTTATTATTACTACTTGAACAATACACAAGAGTACATGTACGAGTATATAATTTTTATTATATTATTTATTTGGAATGAATACAAAGTTCAGATCTCCTGGATTGACATTGGAAGAAAGAGACTGAAACTCCTCTGGCATTCGCCTGACATCCTGGGGAAACTTCCGGAAAACCCAGGACAGAAGAGCAGCGTCGCCGCCCACTAAACAAACAGAAATACATCAGTAGATAAATCAATTCATTAATGAGTTAATTTAATGAACTTACATTGGTGTTGGAAACGGCGAACTATGTTGAAGAATTCCTTGAAGGCTGCATCTGCTGGCCGCAGGCTCTTGACTACGAGGTTTGCAACTCTCTTGAAGACTCTTCAACTGCATCTGCCAGCCGCAAACTCTTGGCTGAAACAACACAATAAATAAGACACTGCAAATTAAAATGAAGCAATGTATAATTACATGTGTGAAGTAGAAAGTAAACACGTAGAAATCCAGCGAAGACGACCAAGTTCACTGTGTCATCTTCATTCCTATTTTAAGAAACAGAACAAAAACAATCCACAAAAATAAAACAAACAGTAAACACCTATACTAAAAGGAAGAGAAAAAACACAAAAATATATAAACAAAGAGAAATTCAGGACGAGAAGTTCTGTCCCACGGCGGATGATTCATTTCCATCGGCGGTAGAATCTGCAACTTCATCCCTCGATGGTAGACACAGGAACATTGCCCATCTCTCACGGCGGCTGCCTCAGCTACTGTTCCAACGACGGTTGTCTCAGCTACTTTCACCGTTTCCCTCGGTGGCTGACTGCATTGATTCTAGAAACATACAAACAACAAATTAGAAATAAATAAACAACAGAAATGTTAAAAAAATAAAAATAAATCTTACTTCTAGATCTAGTACTTCTTGTCTTCATTATTCTTGATCTCTGTAAACAAATAAAAACAAAACAAATTAAAAACATTGAAACAATTTAAATCTGGAAATAAAAACTTACGTATTAAAAATGCAAATCTGAAAGAAAAATGCTGTAAAGGAATACAAGTACATGGGTTAGTAGACTTAAGCCTAACTTAAATTAAAGCTGAAATAAAATGGATTAACTTAAAATTAGCTTAAAGGTACCCAAAACCATTAAAGCTAAATTAAAACTAAGATTCACACCACACCACAGACATTCCTGTGCCTTTAGGACTCTAATAACAGCAACCGGTGTGTTGTCTGTTTTTCAAAAAAGAAACGTGGGTCGTCTAGCCGAACCCCGCATGGTCTCCTACTTCGCGATCCCGCAGGGGCCCGAGCTCATGTCACAGAATCACGTTAGCCGATCAACTACTTTCTCTGCCATCCGGAATTCACTTTGAAAACCTAACCAATGACATAGAGCCTATCATATGTCTGGTTGAAAAGTTATCGTGAAGCCTCAGAATCCTGTTAAGGCGCATCGGATGCGATATTTGCCGAGAGATGGTACCAGTCATGACTCTGGATCCACTCTAGATGATCGGACTGCTGTGAGCATGCCCCACGCGCCGCGTTAGCGCTAAACCAGTAATCGGAATAAATTGAATCGATGGTCTTCACGTGAAGACAGAGCGCTTTGCAAAAATCCCGTAAACGGTTCCCGGCTGATTCTACAACGGACACAGAGTATGACCTGCAGCGGTGCGTTCTCACCCACCCACCTACTGACTGTACTAAAGCACTCCAGCTCGTACTGCGTAGGCCGCACATACGAAATCATACTCCGCGAACGTTCACTGATTCTACACGTAGTTGCAACGGACACAACAGTACGACCTGCAGAGGTTTGTTCTCTCCACCCTATAGGAAGATGGACAGACTCACAGACTGTACGAGCCACTCCAGGCATGCACTGCGTGAGCCAAACGTACGAAATCATACTCTTGTGTAGTGAGAGAAGCCCACTCGCGAACGATACATTTTGATTGTAATACGCGCGCTGTGGCTACGGCACAAGCCACCTTATTGTACGAGAACGCGCCCAGCCTCCATCCAAAATGCCCGACTGCTAACACATTTCGCAAAATTTAGTCACCCACTGAATCACCCAACGGTCAAACTGGAATTTTATATTTAAATACAGTAACTGAATACCATATCTAACTATAAAATTCACATTTAATACACGCGAGGAGTCGAGTAATTGCACAATTAAAACTAGCACAAAACGACGCAGCTTCTACTAACGCGGCCATTACTCGACTGAACACTGAGAAACATGGCGCACGGATACCTAAAACTACTCCCCGCTGCCCAACAATCTTCGTAAAAGTCACGTAGGCCAGCCCAGCTCCAATGCTTTCAATGCTAGAACAAGTTCCGACCAAGACTTGCCACATTCTTCCTGAATTCAATCAACCGTGTCTGCAATAAAAATACATTTTTGTTTTAAAACATATTGCAAATTACCATTGTAATAATAAAGACAACAATAATAATATTATTGTTTAATATGTCCGATTTCTTTATAGTTTCATAGCACAAAACATAAATAAATAAATTAAATACGCACACAATATAACATACATATATGTCATATGTACATAACTACCTATTGGTTTGTTAACAAATTTCTAATAAAAAGTAAAAACTATAACTCCATTTTGATAGCATTTGTATATTAAAACATCAGATAAAAATATGCCATGCCAAATATACACAAAAGTAATCAACATTTCATCTTCAGACAGGTTTCAATTAAGTCGACATTACCAATGTTACACACGTATTTGTTTTGGAGTTAAACATATTTAAAACGAAACATTAAAGTTTTAATTTCTGCACTAACATCCTTCCAAAAATTAATATTGCTTCTAATAGTACCTCGATCACTTGATCAGTGTCTCTGAAAACCGTACGAAGGCCTCATCGGATTTTATTAACAGCAAAACAACCAGATTCTAAACTACTAAATATTTACATGATGTGTTTGCTATTTTCTATAGAAACCCTTGCATTATTTATTTAGATAACTAAATGATTTTATATTTGTTCCACAATTTTATTTCCGGGGAAAGGTATTACGAGCCCAGAATCATAGCATTTGGCCCAGTTAAAATCATACACAGGAAAATAGTTTAATTCCACATATTTATATCTTAAATTCGATAAATTTTAGCTCTCTCACATACATACATGTAAGGGAGGTATTATGTTTATGTTTAGAATTGATTAGATTTTGGTAACAATTCTTCAACAGTAAGTGGTAGAATATTTGACGCCCTAACAGGATTTTTAGGCATATCTTACTAAATAAATGGAGTAAATTTCATTGATACAAAAAAATAAAAAAAAATAAAAATATATATCATCACGCCTTTTACCCATTATAGGTGTGGCACTCTGCTTACGCAGATCTCGGTAGGTGATATATTTTTGCGTATGAAATCTAGATTAATAGTACCTACAATCTTTATTTGATACATTTTTCTATATTTTGTTGTCATCAGATTAAAAAAACCATGTTCATCACTATTTTGTGTATCTATCTAGTTAGTATAAGGTAAATTTAAGTAAATAATAGACATCAATATACACTTACGATTTTCATATTGCATTCAGCAAGATTCCCAAGCTATGTAGGGCCACAAATTGTGTTAGATTTCACAGCAAGAATACTCTGAAGTTTAATTTCAACTTCTCTTCGGTTTCAAGTCTTTGGATGGTTCAAAATCACTCCAAACACTATACAGGAACAAATTACAAATAGAAAATGATTTCTTCCTGTAAATTTCAACGTAAAATCACAGCACATTTTCAGTCATAATCACAAAAAACTTATGCAATATTAGTCACAATTCTATTAATTTAAACAAGGACTTTACGGATTGAACAAAAAATAGATAAATTAGGATTTACTGTATGTGAAAATACCTTTTGATGTTCTGTTTTCAAAGATTTTTCCACAAAGTCGTTTCATACGAGATTAAATTGCTATCTGTCAAAAAATGAAAACAAAACATGTGGCGCCATCATACAGCGATTGCGTGAACTAGATGCCTTGAGGGGGGTGGGGAATTAGCAGGGGCGTAGATTTCTATTAAAATATCGTGGGCTACTAATTTTTAATTCACATTTTTTAGCCAAAACTGTAACAATAATTATTTTTACCTCATAACCCATGTAATTTTGAGTATATTAGGCTTTTTCTCGTTATTACTTAACGAATAATTACTAATTTATCAATAAAAATAAAATTGTAGCATGCAGAATGATTAGAACGCCACTGGTATATGTGCAAGTAATCTGATTGGTCGAACGTATTTCAAACGCTTAAACTAACAATTTTAAATGATTGTTAGTAACAATATTAATTTACTCAGTTTTTAGCTAAAACAAAGAATAATTGAATGATTTACTTATGTTATAATATGTACACAGTTAATTTTACGTGATCAGCAGTAAAAATATTGTGCAGATTCACTAAATACATGCATACTCACTCCAGAAGACTGGGTTTAGTGACTTCGCCTGAGATTTTCTAATTTCAAACTATTCTTACGGTACTTACCGAAATATATCACTTGTTCATTCTGCTTGTTGGACTTGAGATCCGCACTATTTCCGCTACACATGATTCGAATTCTTCAACATCTCTTCTTCACTGGAAATTTACTAATATTTGTGAAATAAGCAGACAAACTTAGCTAGTTTTTTTTTTTTTAATTTCCAGACATTTCAATCTCATTGTAAGAAGATACTGGATTTTTAAGTTTTATATTTGAAGCAATTCTTGGTCAAGGTTCTGGGTTCCAACAAATAAAGTAGACTTGAATGGAATGAATCCCGGTTCGTTGATTGACAGCTAACATTTTTATCGCAGAGTTTTCGGTTCTCCAAAACTGCAGCGGAAAAATTCTTATAAACACATTATGGAAAAATGGCACATAGTATATTTATGTACGTATGTATATTACATATAGTTTATAATATGTTTTTTTTTCTTAGTTTGAATGTCCAAATGCCTAATAGACATACCTATATTAGTTTTATCGCAGTAATTTATTTAAATATATATTTATATATTTTATATATACGTAAAAACACATTGTTTTAGCTTTATACATCATGATTTAACATCATCAAAGCCCTTTTCATCACGGCTTTGGCAACTAATCACTTCATTAAAACAATTTCATTTCTTGATAAACTAACATCTGTTTTTGTAAATGACTACAATCTATACATAACATTACAATCACTGTGCTTAAAAAAATGTATGTAAAAATAATACGATTTCACTTCTATGTTCTACATTTCCTCCTTGTCATTTACAAAAACAGGACTACGGCACTGAACTGCACCAATATATAGAAATTATAAGTGCTAAATTCATTAATAAAAGTGATTAGTTTATGCTCGATCGAATTTAGTAAACCGTTTTGTGTTTACACTGCTTTGTTTCAAAGTTTCAACAAAAATATTGCAGTTTGAAAATTAGAAAATCTTTTTTCATAAACTGACAAAACAAATTTATCATGAATACATTTCGAATTGAACTGAACATTATCTTTAAAATGACAGTTTATGAAAATAACGTAAAATTGTTGCAAGGCATCATGTCATAAAAGTAATGAATAAAATAATATTTATAAAATAACGAGCGAACGAACGCATTTCAATCTAAACAGAATGAACCGTATGATTCCAAGTGCTGCCAAATGCAATGGCTGCCCCGTTCGGAATGATGTTCAAGACTACTCTTCAGCTGTTTCACTGGTTAATTTGAGAAGAAATAGGCACAAGCAAGTCGCCCCGGCGGCTAATATACAATAGAAATTAAGTAAACTCCAGCAAATCGCCTGCGCCTATTCATCTTCTATCATTCCAACGTTTTGTAATACTGACTTTCTTTTTAAGTTGCTTATTTTCCAGAGCAGTCTTCGACTTCAACAACGATCAAAAACAAAATATAAATAAGTAAATTACGTCATAATACGAATGTAAAACAAAATTCAAATAATGTTACAAGATTCTTACTCTAAATAATATTCCTACAAAATAAAAATTATCTCTTACAATATATTGTAGTATAAACTAAACATATAACTTAAAAATTGCATACGTTGATCTAAATTGGTTACCCAATGTTTCTGCTATATATGTATAGAAAACGAAGCAAGATTAAAATTATACAGTGTTTTGGTCTTAAAATGAAAATAAATAAAAACATTTTGTTGTTCTTCATGGCAAAAGTGAGACGACAAAAATTCATTCGATGTTGTTCAGACAATTTTACATTCTAATACGTAGCGCAGCACAATTCGGCACTCGCGCTCAGCAAATATTTTTATTAAAAATATAAAGCTCGCTGAGTAGCAGGCAAGTGAGGAACCGTACTGCGCACAGGGTTTGATTCAGAGAAATTTGCCGGTCATGGCACTCAAAGACGCAATTTCTAAAATACTGGCGCAGTAGAAACTACAATCTCACTTCAACTGGGGCATGCAGTTCATGATCAAACAGCAGGCTTACTTTCTTTTATCACATTCACTTTTTCATACATAGATCTCCAAATACTTCGAAAATATAGAACTGAAAATATATAAACTGTTCATATTACTCATCTATATATTTACAAACATAAAACGCTAAAAATATGTAAAAATGTAACAAATAAACAGTGACGTTCAATCAGGAACCTGACGCTAAAATGGACAGTTAAAATGAGATTGTTTCAATCAAGTTGAATCCAATTATAAATTCTCACTACAGAACACGTTGTATTAAAAAAATATATAATATTATGTATAATATAATAATTAATAATAAAAATAATAATAATAATGAAATATAAATGATGATTGCAGCATGAACGAAATAGACGACGACGTTAGGGTTTTGTTTGTTTGTATGGATGTAGAGGATGTTCTGGTTGTTTTGTTGGTTTGTACGACGCGATGTGACACGTGTCTGACGTGACGTGACGTGATGCTTGTATGTACAGAGGGGCGATGGCGCGGGCTAGCGATGCTATTGCGGCTGCGACGGGTTGTGCGGCAAATTTGGAGGCGGGCCCTACACCAATTCAAACATTACAAAATGATCAAATACAGAATGCACTGGAATCTCGAGAACTGCAAGAGCTACAGGGATGGTTAAATTAGACATTAGTGTGACTGTACTTATTGTTCCAATTAAAAACATAGATCACTAAATATACGCCAAAATATTCGAGCGTTGTATGAAGGAAGTGAGGCTGCGGTGAGAGTTGATGGAAGATTGAGTGATTGATTTCGTATGTGAAACAGGGTTGTGGATGTTTAATTTGTATATGGATGTGTTGTTACGAAAGGCATTGAATGGAACGGATGGTGTACGTATTGGTGGACGTATAGTGCCTGCGTTAGCTTATGCGGATGATGTTGTTGTGTTGGGTGAAACTGAGGAGCAATTGAGAAAAATGATTGTGAGCATAAATGAAGTAGCGAAAGGTTTAGATCTACTATTGAAAGTCGATAAAAAAGTGTTGGTGTTTGAGAGGAATGATTTGGTGACTGATTGTAATGTTTCAGTGAATTTGTATATTTGGGTAGTATGTTGTCGAGGTATGGACGTATTGACCGGGAAATTGAAAGGCGAGTGTCTGCAGGGTGCAAGGTAGCTCTAGGTACATTTGCTCGAAACGTGAATGTATCTAGAGATGCTCGATTGAGTGTTTATAATGGTGTGTTAGTGCCTACATTGATGTATGGTTCTGAATGTTGGGTGTGGATGAAGAAGCATTAACGACGTATAACTGCTGTAGCAATGAGAGGAGTGTGTGGGTAGGCGAGACGTGATCGTATCCGGAATACATTGGTGTATGGTGAGTGTGAGATTGAGAAGAATGTTGTTAAGAAAGTGGGAGTGAGTCAGTTGAGGTGGTTTGGACATGTTGGGCGAATGTCGAATGAAAGGTTGGTGAAACTAATATACCGGGTGGAGCATCATACCTGTGTACATAGGCGATTAACATGCAAAAACAGTTTTTCCGTGCGCATTGCTCCCCAAATTATTTTATGCAAAAATGCTTCAAATACATGTTGTAGAGCATAAAATTCTGCATCTAAATCAATAAACAGAATTACTTTTACTTGCTTTGTAACGACAGAAATTAAATATGAAAACATGGAAAATTACGTTGAAAATATCAAATAGCCATGGAATTGAAACAAAAATAAATAAATTTTTGACATTTGACAGATGAATGATTAATTTGACGGGTAAAATATCAAATAAACAGAAAAACGATAAGCATTTATTTATTTTTGTTTCAATTCCATGGCTATTTGATATTTTTAACGTAATTTTCCATGTTTTCTTATTTAATTTCTGTCGTTACAAAGCAAGTAAAAGTAATTCTGTTTATTGATTTAGATGCAGAATTTCATGCTCTACAACATGTATTTGAAGCATTTTTACCTAAAATAATTTGGGGAGCAATGCGCACGGAAAAACTGTTTTTTCATGTTAATCGCCTATGTACACAGGTATGATGCTCCACCCGGTATGTGGGTGAACGATTGCGTGGGCGTCCGAGGAATAACTAGTTGGGTATGATTGATGGTTTGTTGCGTGAACGAATGATTCCGAGTGTGAATAATAAACGAGCATGTATGAATGTGGACGAGACAAAAGTGGTGGAATGTTTGTAGGAAGATTGATTGTTGGTTGACTGTGTTTCTGGGCACGTGCTACCCCACTAAGTGGGATATAGCGTGATGCTACATATGTATGTATGTATGTACTGTGCAATGCACCTCTCTGTTTAGGGTTCGTTTTTCGCTTTCATAAAGCACTACAACTTAGCGTTCCAGTATTACTATATTTCAGTAAAATTTTGAGTACTTTATCAAAAAAAAAAAAATAATTTTTCTTATCCCATCTCTATTTACAATATATATAGATATTCAGTAAATTTTTATGATAAAGATTATATGACATGGCAAAGTAACTGCCCAATGGCAGTACTTTACTATCATTTACTTGGTTACTATAATTAGAATTGACTAATTAGATATTATGAAAACTTCTGCAAATTAATAATGAAAAAGTACCTTAAGAAAATGCAAACGAGAATCTCATATTATTCCATATAACGAAGTTATAAATAAACAAGAAAACCGGAAACGCTAAATTTATATTTTGGCTTATATCTAGTGACTTATACATTTAATTTAAGGAAGAAACTACCCTACTACAGGGGCAAATATCTAATTTAACCATCCTCGTAGCTTTTCACGGTTCTCGAGAACTCACTTGTTTCGAACTTACAGGTATCGCAGGATAGTGAGCATTGGGGATCATGTGGTGTCCTGCAGGTCCCAGCTTCGCGCCGTCTTCCGCCTTCTCCTCTTCCCTTCGTTTTAGACACGCTGCTTTAGGATTTAAATTTCGTTCTGTAACACAGGGACATCAGCATCTGTCTGCAGCTCTCACTAACCTTCAACTTACCTCTAACTTGCTGCTCCAATGTCATTATGACCTCCACAGCCATGTTTAATATTCCTAATTTGGTCTGGGGTTTGTCTGTTTTTAAGTGTGTCATACACATTCTTCCTAATTCTTTTAACGCTTCATTTATGTCCCTAATACGTATCCTGCAACAACAAAATGGTCCTCTCCAACAGTTTGTTCTACTTGTCCTCAGATATGGTTTGCTCACATGCTACCTTCAAACTATGGGATTTCAACAAGGATACTAATCAAATTGAGCAAAATCATTCATTTTACTTTGTTAAAGCCTCAGTCACAAGTCTATATTAGTGTTAGTTTTATGTTCTATGTTTTATTGCATTGGCAAGTAGCATTCACAAATGACGTTTTAGTTGGTGGTTTTTTTGTTTTAGTTTGCAGTAGCGACCACTGAAATATAACCCTTGGAACGTGCACTGTCTATGCTCGCTGTGTAAAAAAAGCGTACCAAGAATAGTATATTCTACAACAAGTAATGGAATGGCACATATTCCACGCGAGCAAAAAATTTGTAGCCCGAGCCAAAGGCGAGGGCTACGGTTTGCGAGTGTGGAATATGCCATTCCATTACATGTTGTAGACTATACTTTCTATAAAAAGGTTTTGGAAATTATACAAAAATGCAAATATAAAACTGTTGAAAACGTCAAACTCAAATAAATCAAATTAAAACAAACAGACGTAACCATAGTAACTGAATCAAGATACTTCATATGTCGCTCTAATATGCGGTTCTGATTCGTCGAAAATATTCCATACGCGGCGAATGTTAGTGATTCCATAACAATTTTTAGTACTGGAATGCCCAGTTTCCAAAACAGTGTTATAGAAAGATAGTTACTCACGGGTGATGCTATCGCTGTCTTACCCTTTTGTGATTGCGTATGTGAACAAATGTCACGCGGAATACTTTCTGTCACAAAAGTGAATATCTTTGTTTATTTTCGATTCAAACGCTAACTAGTGGTAGAAAGCTGAACTAAACGTAAGATACATAGACACTGTATATTGAAATTAATTATTTTTTAAAATTAATAACAACAGTAGTGATTTTAGGAGTGTTCCAATGTAAGTATTACATTTGTTTAAGCCGTATTAATTTAAAAAGATGTAAAAATGAAAGGTACATTGTATTTGTAGATTATAGGTTAAGATTGATTTTTTTTCCAAAAAAAAAAAAACAACTTTTAAAAACAGAAAAATTTTCAATGTGTATAGTTACAGTTCGGCCGCCAATAAAAACAAACTACCAATATTAAAGCACGCATTCGCCATCATAAGATATCATACAAAATGAATTTGACATGTAGGTTTCTTGAATCAGCGCCATCTCTTAATAATTTGAAAGACAGCATTTTCCGTGAGTCGCTTTCTCTGTCAGCACGCGCTGGTGTTGCCAGAGCGCGTTCCAGAATTACATATTTAAGTGGTAGCGACATAAGTGACAAATATAATAAATACATTTAATTAGGTCGGTAACTCAGTTATCTGCAATAGACCATATTAAAATAACTGTCAGAAAATTACATATAATAAAATTATGAAAAAAACTGACTAAACCGTTGTTTACCGACATTTTTAAAGTTAGCTGCAGTTCCTAGTTTCTTTAGCCGGTCATAGTTAAAGAAAAAGAATTTAAAAAAGCAAAAAAACTCAAATTTATTTTAATTTTGAGGTTAAATAAACACGAATTTGTTCAACGGCATTTTCAGAATGTAAATTTACTAGGTTTTAGTTGTTTGACTTGCATCACCACAAACTGTCATATCTACCAAACATCATTGGCGATCCGTAGCTAACTTCACAATTGGCCGTAAACCAAAAAACGTTATGTTTTAATATACAAAGTATCCTAGATGAATGCCGAAGAAGCATTTACTTCCATGGTTCAAAATATTTGGTTATACACGTATTTTGAATGATAGTTGATAGAAAAAAATAACTATATCGAGATATTATTTTACGCATCCTTCTATTGGTCGATTCTCAAGCATAAAACGTAAAACCAAAACAAGTTTGGAGTTTGCAAACTGTTGTGTTAAAACAAAAACCAAATACAGTTCTGTGAACGGTTAAATATGAAATACATGCCATAAATTCGTTAAAACCAAAACGAAAAACATAAATCAACTAATTACGATTTGTGAATGAGGCTTAAACGTTCTAAAATTATTTCTATTTGTCCTGTACCCTTTTAAACATCCCAATTGTTTGACAAGAGGAAATAATAAATTCAAAGTAGGTCTAAATATAGTAAATAAAAATTAGCTTTAAAATAGTGGGAAAAATGACAAGCAAATTATTTAGTCTGGATGAAAAGTGCCAAGTCTGTTTAAAATAAAAGAAATGGAAGAATAAAATAACAACACATGTGAACATTTGGCGGGTGAGGGTCAGGAGCGCACCTCTCTCTCGCATTGTTGGCCTGTCGCCTCTCTTTCTCTCTTTGTGCTTTGGTGTCTGGATCTAAGTCGGCCTCCTCCGTCTCGTCAGCGCTTGAACAACTGTAAGAGTCGTGTCTAGTTACCACCAAATCACGCTCAGTCGGTGTGATCGAATTGAAACTGAAGCCTTTCTGCTTGTTACTTTGTTTACGCGCGTTGAGAGATTGTGAGACTTAAGGCCCATATTCACATGTGCATTGTGGAAAATAAATCATAAATAATTGTATCGTGTGTGGTGTTAACAACTACGGCATGCGGTGGCCAATTCGTAATTCCAAATGCTGTGTGAGGGCTCACACAACATTAGCATTTATGAATATGAGCCTTACGAGGGTGTTAGGATAGGACAGGACAGAGGATCTAACAAATCATAGATGCACAAATTATACGAGTTTTCATTCAATTATTCAAGATAAGGAATCCCTTCATAACGACTTCATACACAATGCTACTTATTATAATATACGGCTGCAGAAAAAAATGCGCGTTTAGTTGTACAAGCTTAAATTGTATATTTTACGCCAAAAGTGCAATATTGACATCGCATATATTTTTGTAGTATTTTCAGAACAATTTATATTTAGTAAGCATTTATAACCTAGACACTACTCATTTTATAGAATGCTACAATAGTTATTTACATTACAAGCAAAGTAAAACAGTTTTTACTGCTGAATGGAGGAAATGACCGGCGAGCCTGTCACCTCCTTGAAGCAGTAAAACATTTACCTTGCGTGTATTGTACAACATTTTACTTGTTACTCATTTGTAAATCAAATTAAAATTATAACCAAGTCCTGTCAGTTACACAACTGTTCTGTCAAAAATTATTTGAAATGATTTCGCATAAGCCTTGGAAGCATTACTGTGGCAACGTGTATTGTTTACCTTACCTTGTTTACTAACTTGTAAAATTTTTACAATGCAGCTGTCAATTAATAACTTGTAATGATTCATTTTCAAAGGCAATAGAGGGCTTGGGTAAATGATGTTTACAAGTGTGTAACAAGTAAAAATAATTTTGAAATAGACTTTTTATAAGTGATAAATAGTTTACAAGTGGGCAAAGTAAGAAATTACCCACGAGAGAAATTTTAGCACACGAAGCTAAAGGCTGGGTTTGATAATTTTATCGAGTGGGTAATTCCACTTTGCCCACGTGTGAAGTATAACGTTTTATCCAACACCTCTTAAATAAATGCAAAATTTATTACAGAAATATTATTTGACAGTGACATATGCTTTAAATTTTCAAAATTAAAATGTCAATCAACCAAGGTGTTGTGTGTTATTATTATTATTGTTATAAATAAAAAAATACTCACTAGTGACTTTTTTTTCAAAATTATACCCACTAGTGGGTAATCTGTTACTTTCCTTGTTTAAAATCGCCATAGTTATAGAGCATTGAGAGGTGTTGGATAAACGTTATTTACCTTTCTCCTAGCAACCAGATCAAAATACTAACTACATTAATGTCATTTGCATTATATGTCAAAAATATGATATATAATAATTGTAATTTCACCATAGCACTTTTAAATAAACCTTCTCATAAATAATGTTAAATTATCTCGCCGAATTACACTTGAACATTTATTTTCTTCGTATAAATTTCAGTTTGACAACTCAACCTTGTCACCTGACAGCAATTTGATTCGAAAGTTATTTAAAAATTAAAATCACTCCACCTACGATGTCGCAATTTTATTAAAACAGTTTTCTTGTCAAATTGCTAGGTAACAAAGTTTCGTAACAAACAGAAATTTATTCGGTAAAAAAAAAGCTCGTGAGTAAATACAGTTCAAAAATTTAAATTAAATAATGTAATTTTGGTCAAATTAATAATTCATGTGCAACTGGGCTCGTATTCCTAATACTTTGCGTTAAAATGTCCAATTTATACTTGCACAATTATAAAATAATTAATAGAGGGCATTGTAAGGCTCGTTATAACCAAGTTCCACAGTACTGTTGTGATTTGTACTGTAATTAGTTGAAGAAGAAGGGAGTGTACCCCCCGATGCTGAAGGACAGTTAAGGAAGTGAGGAATAGGTTAAAAGTAGTGTCACATACCTCTCTCGCACGTTATTGGCCTGCCTGCGCTCTTTCTCGCGCACGGCCTTGTTGCTGGGATCATCTAACTCATCCTCAGCTCCACTTGAACAACTACACACAAGCAAAACTAACAACATGTCCTTCCCCAACACAAATACATCAAACACCAGCATTAACCATTTCTTTCAAACAAAACTGCTTCAGTTTTTACCGACATATACAAACAAATATTTATGAGTAATGAGTTATGAACATTTTTAATACCTAACAATTATGAATTATAAAATATTTTAAATTCGTCACAACTGACAACGTTATCAAAATGGAATGCAGAATTTAAAAATATTTAAATTTAAAACATTAAACTTCACTTTGATAGTCATAACAATAATATCTCAAAACTGCAGGCTTCTGTCACTGTTCGATAAAGAAATGTATAAATCACTTGAAAATTTTCTGTTACATTATACGTACAACTCTGCAGAACAGGAAATAATTCCAATTACAATTCCATCGGCAGTGAAGTGCTCAAAAATCGTCATTAAAAGCTCAGAAATCTTCACGAAAGTAACCCATTATACGACGATTTCGAGCAACCCAGTGTAGGCAACCATGAAATAATTATTGTAGAATTAGGATAATTTTGGCAAATATATTGACGTACTATAGTAAATTTGGACGTAATGTGAAACAAAATTTGCAAGAAGAATTAACTAATTAATTCCGATGACGAAATTGAGGACAAAACACATAATTTTGAGTGTTATTTACAATAACTTCACTTCTCGAGGTTGGCAACACTGATTGTCAGTTTCAAATGACAACTGACAGATGTATAAACTTAACCTATATTGTATTTTTTTACAGTTTTTTCGAATTTTAGATTTCTAATAAAACTTAATATGTACCTCGGCACTGAAGTACCTTTTTATCACTCACATGGTTTATTTTCCTCGGCCCTCGGCAACTAAATTCCATATTCGTGGTAAAAAATTGAACTTCAGTGCCTTCATACATGAATAACTATTATATTATTTTTGGCTGCAAATTTGAGTGAGCATGATTTTAATATAGAATGTATATACTGAGAGTTTCTTTTTGTCAGTATACATAGGATATGTGTGATTATCATTATTACATTTTAAAGTGTTTGACAACAATGTATTAAAGATTTTTTTAAAGTAAACATGAATAATTTACATTGAATGTTATTAATAGTTAATTATAATGAAAAAAAAAACATTAAAAATTTAAACAAATATGAATAATTATTTTATTTTATCACACGTACATGTTTACTGGTCTGTTACAGTCCAGTAAATGGGACAGTATTAATATTTTTAACGGTACTGTATCATAGCAACCTACTAATGGTGACAAAATCGCATCGAAACTTCACGTAGGACTAATAAGTGTATTCAAACAAAAAAAAAAAAAAAATACTGAATGGAATAAGCTAATAAAAAAGGTAGGTTCCAATTTAAAATAAAAAAAAATGGGTCCATATTTTGAGAACCACTGGTTAATAAAAAATTTAGTTTTGTTCATTTTGATAGTCATATAATTTAGAAATTGTTTGTTAATTTAACGAGCTTCGTATTTCATATACTTCTCGAGATAGCAATAGTGTAGCACTTAAATGGAACACCCTGTGTATTTGAAAAAAAAAATGGTAATATTTAAAATTATAAAGTAAAAACAAAACCCCCGGTATATCTGTTTCCAGAGCAACGCACTTAGAAAGAGGTATTTGTAAATGAGAATTATTTCCTTCCTGATGTGTTTGATACATTTCTTCACACCGAGTGATCACGGCTTCATAGTATTATACTCACTATCTCCTAGCCCGCTTGGTGCCCTTGGCCGGCTGACTGGTCGAGTTGGCCTGCTGGGTGGACTCCACACTCGACGAAGGTTTGGTGTCCTGGTCTGGCGGCTCTTTGCGCTTCTTGGCGGGATGCGCTGGGTGCGCAGGTCGCTCCACCTTCACGGGGTCGGGGAACGCGGGCTCCGCCACGCCGGGCGGCGGCACGTACCCGCCTAAGGGGGGGATTTGTGGGGCTCCGAGAGCGCCCAGACCACCCAGGCCCGGCTCGGCGTGGTTACGGAGGACGTTGATGGCGTCATCCAGCCGCTCTTCCATCCTGGTGCCCTACACAACACGAAACACTTTAATCATAAAACACGGAATCATTTACTTTATTTCGTCTGAAAGATAGATTCATAAAACAGATTTATTTTGACGTCACAGGTAAGAAAGAGAAAGATGAGGTAAAAGTTGAGGTGGTGTTTTAACAAGGTTATGTTTTTATTTTTGAAGTTTATTATTTAGGAAATTAAACACTGACCATATAGTGGTAAAAACGTAGTTTACGGCCAATTGTGAAGTTAGCTACGGATCGCCAATGATGTTTGATAGATATGACAGTTTGTGGTGGTGCAAGTAAATTTGCATTCTAAAAATGCCGTTGAACAAATTCGTATTTATTCAACCTCAAATCTAAAATAAATCTTAGTTTTTTTGCTTTTTTAAGTTGTTATTCTACCACTATGACCGGCTAAAGAAACTAGGACCTGCAGCTAACTTCACAATTAGCCGTAAACTACGGTTTAGTCCATATATTCTTTATAATAATAACGGGAGTCACTATTGCACAAACCATACACACTTTATTTTTGATATTTAGCATCATTTCAAGAACTGTCACTTTGAGAGCGTTTTGTTTGTATTTCGCCCACGTGAATTTCATCGTAGTTCAATAAAATCAGCAATAGATGGCAGCATGAAAATTTGCTTCTCTATAACCCTCCATTAAACATATAAAAAAAGGAACAAATAAGTATACAGGGTGTTTCATAACTTCAGGTACATACGTTAATGATATGCTGATTACGAATCAGAAAGAATTTTTTTTTTAATCGCAAAATTATTTTGCATATTTCTCAGTCCAAAATTTTTGTTGCCACTGCTACTGGGTGGATGATTATGTTAATTATCGTTTCATTAAAAATAATTAAATTTTGTTGGTTTATTTTACTAGTATTATGTAATTTAAATTGTTAATTACCTACTTCATTGTTTGTGTTTAATAGGAAAGCGAATCCAGTGTAGTACTACAAAAAATGTTTTAGGTAAACAACCCTAAATTTTTCGAATTAAAAAAAAATTCTTTAGATTCGTAATCAGCATATCAAACAACATAACACCATTAACGTATGTACTCGAAGTTATGAAACACCTATATTTCTCTTTTAAATTTGTACGAAGTCAATGGATAAAAATCAAGTTAGTTGAGTCCAAATTTAATCTGCTTTATGAACCTTCCTATTCCATTCTTCTAAATTCGAAAAATGAACTAAATGATGTTAGTACAGATTTATATGAGAAATGTTAATAAATACATGTATTTGAAGAATGTTGCTGAAGAAGAAGAAGGCAGATGGTGAGTGATCGTATAAAGTAAGTAGTGTTTGATTGGTACTTACGTTGATTTCGGCGTGGTCTCTTAACAGGCCGATGGCGTCGTCAAGCCGTTGCTGCTCGGGCGCAGGCTTCACGCAAAAACAAAACAAAACACCATGCAAAACAATACAAAAACAAACGAAACAAACAAATGCCAAAACGGAAACAACTAACTACTTCATCAAATCACACCACGCCGGCATTTCATCATATGTACAAAAATATCACTGGAATATGTTGGGAACTACTTCAATCAAAATGGAAATTAATATAAAGAAAATTCTACTCATGACTGACACTGCACTCGCACTCAAAAGTTTGCTTTCGCGTAATTTTGTAATTTAATTATTAAGTGGGATTTATAATAAAGTAACATTAAGGAACGCTTTATAACAAAGTGCAACGCAGTTACTTTTCTACCTCTGACCAATCAGAACGCACTATTTCAAACTATATTGTAGAAAACTACATTACCGATATGTTTGTGTTCTGATACTGAATTCGAAGCACGACTTGTGTTCATTTTGTTTTATCTAATTTAGTTTATATATTTGTTTAGCATTTTAGTTTCCATGTATTCGTACAGGCGTTCAAAATATTTCATTTCTGTCTGATCGGTTTATTGTTTTTGTATACATTAAGTGTTAAACAGTTTGCCGCCTAAGCTGTTAATGGGCGCATAAACCATAAACGAAATATAACAAATTTATATGAAAATCGTGTAACACTTACGAAATAATTAGTAATAAAGTATTTTTTTTTTCTTTTAAATATTTTGCATTAAAGCGATATAACGAATTGAACATATTTTGACGTCACGGGTACTTGCGTTGATGCTATTGGCCACCAATATGAAACGTGCAAGTCGCGCGTCTGCCGTTGCGCCCAACGCCTATTGTGGGCTAAAATAGAACTACGAAATGTCATTTCATTTATTTAGCTTGTTGGTATTTAAGATTATATTTGTTGGGCTTCTATTACTTGTTTTATAATTTCAATGTTTTATTGTGCTGTGTTGAAAAACTATTGAATAAAATTGTGTGTTGAGGTTAGGTTACATCACTACTAGCGCCACTGTTCTCAAACTTTCGTATGATGTTTACTCGAATAGCAAGTTAAATACTCTAAAGTTGCCAAATTAATTTTATCTTTATTTATATTGAATTTAATTGTTGTAAATTAAGACTTACAATATGTAAATAATATTTTTACATTAAAAAATATATGATATCTACTATCATGAAAAATTGTTGTTTTAGTGCCACTGGAGTAATACCAGTGACGTCACACAAACTTTGAAAAATCATATCTCGGGTAATATATGAAATTTTCACATCGGGTTTTCACTGATCGTCATTTATTCTAATAAAGTTTTATAAAAAAAAAAAAAATTGGTTTATGGGCCCATTATCGTCTGTACAAATACCAGTAAATTCATAAAATTCCGAAGACTTCAAATTGGGTATTCTGGGTCTTCATTTGTAAATACATATTTAAGAATAACTATTTAGTTTTTGTCGTCGTTTGAAGAACGAACTGCCTATGTTTTCTATTATTTAGTGATGTTACTTTTCTCAATTTTAATAATTTTACTATTAAAGCAGTCATTTCATCATCATATCATAATAGTATATTCTACAACAAGTAATGGAATGGCACATATTCCACGCGAGCAAAAAGTTTGTAGTCCGAGCCGAAGGCGAGGGCTACGGTTTGCGAACAATTTTTAGTTGTGGAATGCCTAGTTTCCAAAATAGTGTTATAGAAATATATTTTTGTATCACAAACGTCAAGTTAAGTGCAAGCAGCAACGATGACTTGTTACTTCACTTATAAATCCCGCTGAACAGATAGGGAAGTGGCTTTTGAGTAGCGAGTTGATTGGGGGGCAGCAAGAGAGAGGTGTGTGAGAGATGATTAAGCAATGAAGAATATGTACCATGTGTAGTTGTGTTTGCTGGTTGGGGTTGGCGGGGTGGTTGACGGTGACGGTGGTGTAGTGGGGCGAGTGCGGCGCGGCGTGCGTCGCAGCAGCAGCGAGCCACGCCGCGGGCGCGAGGGGCGGCGGACTGGACACCGGGGTGCTGGGCGCCGAACTGTAGCTGGACGCGCTCTGCTCCACGGCGACGGGCACGGGCACGGGGTAGGCAGGCCCGCTGCCGTTCACCACCGCCGCGGCGCCGCCCCGGAACGACGACATGGGCGGCAGGCCCTGGTGGCAGTCGGCCGCCGCCGGGTCCGGGCCCAGGCTGGTGTACGGGTCGTAGGGCTGGTATGGCTGGTAGGCGCCGGGCCACACGTCGCCGCCGCCGCCCGGGCCGCCAGGACCTGCTGCTTCGCCGCCACCGCTGTAGTAGCCGGGCGCTGCCGCCACCGGCGATGTGTAGCGCGGGGACTCGTGCGCGAATTCGTCCGACCCATACTGCAACAAGAAAAAACACATTATTACAAACAAACTTGAATGACTCAATTACAGAGATGGCCAGTAATTAATTATAAGTATTTAAATACATATTTCAAAAATGTAATTGATAATTTAAATTTTCAATTACATTCGCTCTATAATGGAAAGTTCAGTAATTAATTACATATCTTATGTAAGTAATTTTAGCAATTTTTCATTGTAATTACAATTACATTGACAATTACTTTGTCTTTTATCTTTTTCATGAACAAAATGACCAATTTTATGACTTTTGGATTGAGATAAAATAAAAATTTCGTTTCAATTTCTAATCAAATAGCATAACGCTAATTTGTCTTCCTTAGCTCCTGTTGAAAGATTATTTTCATTCTTATATTATATTTTCCTTTGTTTAGTATAAAATTGTAAAATAAATAAATTTATTAAAAATGATTTTCTGTTTCTTTCCATAAAAAATAATAAGTAATTGTAATTTGTAAATATTAAATGTAATTTAATTACATTTTTGGCATGTAATTGAACTAATTAATTAATTACATTTTGAAAGTAATGTAATTTTATGATTGTAATTTAATTAACATTGAAACAGTGATTTTAAAAAATAATTAATTATAATTTTTCAGTAATTTGTCCATCTCTGCTCAATTATCAACAACAAAATTATACAATAATTACGACTGGACTTAATTAATCGTTTTTGTTACGTCATCATTAACACTCTGCATTATAATATTTTCATCCCAAAATTTTTAAGATCGGTATATGTAAACATGCGAAATTTCTTATATACGTATTTTAATTCTTTTAAATTTGGAACAGTATTAAAAACAATGATGATAAAAACTGTTTGGTGTACAAAACTCCACAAGTGAAAGATTCATTCATATTTCGTAAACCGATAGACAAAATAAATGTTTCAATTAAAATATTAATGTTAGTTAATATATAATGACGTACAAATGATGTAATCATAGATGAAATTTTTATTGTTATTTCTGAAGATCATGAGTTATGTCGATGGTAAATCTTTCGACATTTGTAGAAGAAATTGAGAAATAATTAAGTAATAGTTCGATTAGTAATTATTGTAAAATTAATTTCATTATATAACATATTTTGTAAATTAAGATGACAATAATATAATACTTTATTTTCAGTAATAATATAACAAGAGAGTGAGAATAAATTGAAAATAATTTGACAGATCTTTCGAAAACTTGTTGCCAGGCAATAGCCACGAAAGCCCGTAGGACTTGAGTGGCTATTGCCAAATGGCGACAAGTTTGAGAAAGATACTGGAGAATTATTTTCTAATTTAGGGAACTCTCGAGTTATATTTAATTAGATTATATTTTGATTTCATCATCAGGCACGCCACTAAATCTATCTTTTTGCTCATTTTTACTTGTGTTGTTGATACCTATTTGACATAGGGTATCTGTCAACAAAAACAAAAAAGCTACAGAGAATATGGCCGGGAATAATTACAAGAGCATTATTCTCAGTCTAATAATGACATGTTTGGATAAAACATAGACACGTGACATACAATAAAGCATTTCACTGGTTTCAAGAAACGTCAAAAAATAATCAGTAGTAATATAAAAAGAGAGTAAGAATAAATTGAAAATAATTTGACAGATCTTTTGAAAACTTCTTGCCAGGCAATAGCCACGAAAGCCCGTAGGCAAATAGCAACAAGTTTGAGAAAGATACTGGAGAATTATTTTCTAATTTATTGAACTCTCAAGTTTTATTTAATTAGATTATTTTTTTATTTCATCATCAGGCATGCCAATAAATCTTTTTTGCTCATTTTTACTTGTGTTGATAAAACTATCTAACATCTGACATTTGTCAACAAAAACAAAAAAGCTACATAGCATATTCCCAGGAATAATCACAAGAGCATTATTCTCAGTAATAATATAACAAGAGAGTGAGAATAAATTGAAAATAATTTGACAGATCTTTCGAAAATTTGTTGCCAGGCAATAGCCACGAAAGCCCGTAGGACTTGAGTGGCTATTGCCAAATGGCGACAAGTTTGAGAAACATACTGGAGAATTATTTTCTAATTTATCGAACTCTCGAATTATATTTAATTACATTATTTTTTTATTTCATCATCAGGCGCGCCACTAAATCTATCTTTTTTGCTCATTTTTACTTGTGTTGATCTATCTGACTATCTGACATCTGTCAACAAAAACATAAAATCTACAGAGATTATACCCGGGAATAATCAGTAGAGCTTTAATCTCTGTAATAATATAACAAAAGAGTGCG
Source organism: Poecilus cupreus (assembly GCA_963942605.1). Classification (NCBI taxonomy): domain Eukaryota; kingdom Metazoa; phylum Arthropoda; class Insecta; order Coleoptera; family Carabidae; genus Poecilus; species Poecilus cupreus. The sequence continues at coordinate 13,515,792 of OZ012727.1, forward strand.
AATAAATTGAATATAATTTGACAGATCTTTCGAAAACTTGTTGCCAGGCTACAGCCACGAAAGCCCATAGGGCTTGCCAAATGGCAACAAATTTGAAAAAGATACTGGAGAATTATTTTTTTATTTATCGAACTCTCAAATTATATTTAATTAGATTATTTTTTATTTCATCATCAGGCACGCCACTAAATCTATCTTTTTTGCTCATTTTTTACTTGTGTTGATGATAACTATCTAATACACAGATACAATGAAGCATTTCATTGGTTTTAAGAAACGTCAAAAAATAGTCAGTATAATATTGACAGGATTGGTTAAAACGCAGACACGTGACATACAATGAAGCATTTCATTGGTTTTCATTTCTTCAATAATTAGTACCTCATATAAACGTAATTGCTTAATGATTTTTCGTATAGTACATAACAAAATTTCGCGTAAATCAATTATTTATAGAGACATAAACGAAATCCTTCAAGTAAACTAACGATTGATGGATTGCGAGTCAATTAAAAGTGTATGTGCCTCCCACAAATCCACATTAAAATGTAGTGGAAGACCTTGTCATACTCATTGATTACTAAAAGGCCATCGAATCGACCAAGTCTATAAATTAAAGGCAGCACTAACATATTTAGTAGCCACTTCACGTGTGGTCACTTAACTATTGTCAAAATTTCACGCTTCCGGCATTATTATTCCCGCATCGTCCGCTGGTGGCAGTGGCGCCACGATCGCGCTTCTCAATATTTCATACCCTGGAGTGTCTTCCAATATCCCACCTCTCGACCCCGGTCCCGGCCCAGGCCAGGGGAAACGAGCCGAAGTAGATATATTTTTTATTTTGTGATATGATAAAAATGTCTATGTATATATCTCACGTATCGGCCATAAATTGATATTTTGCTGTGTTAGGTTGGCGGTACTGCAGGAAAGTTATGAGTTGAGTTAGGGCGGTATTGGGAATTATTTGTGGGCAGATTGCCACGTGCAAAAAATTTGAATTGTGAGCGATATTTTACTAGGGGTAGTTTTTCTTTATTCCCACAAATTCTGAAATTGTTCTTATAAACTCATCACACAACGAAATATAACAAATTTATATCAAAATAGTGTAACATTTACTGAATAATTAGTAGTAAAGTGTTTTTTTTTTCTTTTAAATATTTTGCAGTAAAGTGATATAACGAATTGAACATATTTTGACATCGTAGGTAATCGCATTGATGCTATTGGCTAGAAATATGAAACGTGCAAGTCGCGCGTCTGCCGCTGCGCCCAGCGCCTATTGTGGGCTAAAATAGAACTACGAAATGTCATTGCATTTATTTAGCTTGCTGGTATTTAAGATTATATTTGTTGGGCTTCTATTAATTGTTCCATAATTTCACTGTTTTGTTGTGCTGTGTAGAAAAATTATTGAATAAAATTGTGTGTTGAGGTTAGGTTACATCACTACTAGCGCCACTGTTCTCAAACTTTCGTAAGATGTTTACTCGAATATCAAGTAAAATACTCTACAAGTTACCAAATTAATTTTATCTTTATTTATATTAAGTTTAATTGTTGTAAATTAAGACTTATAATATCTATATATTATTTTTACTTTAAAAACTATATAAGATCTACTATTATGAAAAATCGCTGTTTTAGTGCCACTGGAAGAGAATCAGTGACGTCACACAAACTTTAAAAAATCAAATCTCGGGTAATATATAGAATTTTCACAGATCGTCATATATTCTAATAAAAATTGGTTTATCCAACACCTCTCAATAAATGCTTTATAACTATGGCGATTTTAAACAAGGAAAGTAATAGATTACTCACTAGTGAGTATAATTTTGAGAAAAGTCACTAGTGAGTATTTTTTTATTTATAACAATAATAATACCACACAACACCTTAATAACTACTTCGATTGACATTTTATTAAAAAATTTAAAGCATATGTCATTGTAAAATTATATTTATTTAATAAATTTTTTATTTATTAAGAGGAGTTGGATAAAACGATATACTTCACACGTGGGCAAAGTGGAATTACCCACTCGATAAAATTATCACACTCAGCCTTCGGCTTCGTGAGCTAAAATTTCACTCGTGAGTAATTCCTTACTTTGCCAACTTGTAAAGTAAATAACTATTATGGGCCTAGTCTAATTTTCCCAACAATGGCAAGTAGTACAACATTTAAGTGCATAATTCTTTTGATTGATTGATAGTGTATGCACGTCCGTCCAAACACGCGGCGATGATTTTTACGCGAGTTTTATAGAAAACCGGAACACGACAGTAAATTTAAAGCTGTAAATCAAATCTCGAGATGACGCAGTAAAATATCCCCGATCTCGGCGTGCTTGCCTGTGTGTGGATATTGTTGAAATATGCTGAGTAAACGAAACTTGAACTGTCCACTGTACGATATGTATGCTACTGGACGTTACAGGAGGGACGGAGGGTGGCTTGACTTGTATCGAAGGGTGTAATAATAAATTCTGAAGTGGAAGATAAAATATATCGCTGATCGGAAACAAATACAATGACAGAAGGCAGCGCAGGCCCGAAATGTACAATGGAGTTGTTAAAATAATAAAAAATGTATTGATATATTTACATATATCGAAAATTAAACTTATAATATGTATATTTCAAAAGAAATAGTTTTTAAAAATCATATTTGTTTAAAAAACTTTCGCGGCACATTGTATCACCACAGTCTATGTGAAACGTCAAATTTCAGCTGTCATCCCAACTCGAGTTTGTAAACATAACCTTATAATTTTGGTGGAAACAAATGGTTCTTTTTTCCTTTGATTATTCGAATTTGCTTCTTCGAAACCAGTTTCCATAATAATTTCAATATGTAATCAAAATCAATGAAATAAAATCACGTGTTTACCTGCACCTGTCACTGTCAACCACTGAAATATAGTAATACTGGAATGCGCACTGCCATGCTCTCTCTGTATGGAAAAAGCGAGACGAAAGAGATTGTTTGCGTCAGGTATCTCTATCATTATCTAATACATCTGCGCTTGCGTAACTATAGTTACGTCACGTACACACTGATACAAAAGTTAGTCCCTGTTTATTAAGAAACTGTATTTTAGACATTCTTCATAAATGATTAACTATAAATGTGTTTTTTCTTAATAAAGAATAAAAAATGGCCAAATACAAATTATCCTTTTTACCTCCCGCCTACCTCTAGGTAAGGGAGGTATTGTTTTTGGTAAAAAAAATTGGGTAGTGAGTTTTCAATGAATAAGCACGTTTTAGAGTCCCTACAATACGATTTTACTATTTTCGCCATGATGTCTGTATGTATCTATGCGTGTGTGTGTAGTCTGTGGCAATTTTTTCGTCTCGCATAACTCAAATACTGTAATTCCAAAAAAATACAATTTTGTGTATATTTGCTTCTTATATTTAAATGAAGAGCTGATTAGATTTTGGATAAAATTGGTCAACCAGAAGTAGCAGTTTACTTGAAGCCCTTAACAGTTTTCCGTGAAAAAACACGCTTAAATTGAATTTTTCAACAATTTATGTTATTTTGAAAGTTGTAGAATATTTAATTTTACATGTGTTTCGATTACACTAATTTTATTAATTTTCATTAGATTTAGAGATAATAAAATATAAAGAAATTAGATATCTTAAATCTTACATAAATTTTCAATGTTTTACGCAATGTGACACATGTCATTTTGATTGTGAAGCTGTTTACTTAGTGCAATATATGTCAAAAAAAAAAATAAATAAATATACGAAACAAAATTAAATTTCTCAAATATAAAGACAAAATAAACAAAAAAGGTATGTTTCTGTATCATCAAATACTATTTTGTACCGTTTTAAGAGTAGAACTGGGCGGGAGGTTATGTGCTGGACACATCAGATATTGTAGGTACGTAATAAATACTTTAACCTAAAACTTTTGACATTTGTTTAATCATTCCAATTAATGTTATATTGTAGTGTATTTCAATACATCAGTTTCGCAATGAGAAACAATGCCATTATTTCTTTCTCTCATTTGAATTTCAATCTTCCTATAAATAATGAATGCTAAAACACAAACTTTTTGAATGTACTATACGACAAGGAAAGAGATACCTGTTTGTCGCTTTCTCTTTCGACTCGCATTTACACCGCTAGTGCGCGTTCCAGTATTACTACATTTCAGTGATGTCAGCAGTCAAAACTCAAATCATTAACCGAGGGATACACAAGATTTTTCGCGCCAACATTTATGTAAATTTAATAAATAAATTTAATTTATTACTCATTTTCTTAATGACAGGGAATTTTTTTATGTTGACAACTTCACAATATTTGAATGTCAATTATGTCTATTTTCCAATATCATAACCAAAAATATCTACATATTTTCTTTTGGATTTTACACTGAAAATTCAATTATAATTATTTACAAATATGTTTAAAATCCATAAATATTATGTTTTCTTGTATTGTAAATACTCAATTGTAGACATATTGCCATAATATTTTTATGCCAATGTAATACTTTGACATTTCTAGCGTCAGAAGTTAGCTAAAATTAGTGATGTGATGCCAACGTATAATCATAAAAAGTTAGCAATTTTTGTCGAACTAGTACGACAAAACTTGATTTCCGACCGCTTTAGAGATATGTAAATGTATCAATGTCGAACGGCGGCGCGAAAAATTTATTAAGTTTCCTAAATAATAATAAACTTCAAAAATTAAAACATAACCTTGTTAAAACACCATCTCAAACGTCAAAACATGGAACTTCCTTTACCTCGTCTTTCTCTTTCTTGCCTGTGACGTCAAAATCATAACCCTCCATTAAAAACTTATATAACATAAAATACATATTTTCCTAAATAGTTTTAGAGCTATTTTCAGGAATAAATAGATCAGAAAACGTAGAACAGCCCCATTTGAAGTAGTTTGGAAACGCTGGATAGGTGGGACAGGTCACCTCACACGTAGCATCGCATGAAACACATTTAATTATGAACACTGATTAAGCAGAACGTCCGACCGCTAATTTTATTATAGCTATCTGTATCTTGTGCAACTCGACTGCGAATCCAAAGAGGAAGCTGTTTATAAATAAGATTATCATCTGTTGCAGATATGCGAGCCGTTTTCCGCGAAGCGAGAAAAATTCTCGCTATGGAATTTTTTTCTTGTTACACCGCGGAAATGAGAAATCAGAAACGGTGCTCAGGATTTGTCTTTGTTACTTCGGCCAATTAAAAATAGATGATTAACTGTTTGCAATTATATACAGACTTTAATGCGATTATGCCAGATAATTATAATTAGCAAAACTTGTCTTGTAAAAATGATAATAATAAATAAATATATCTGACGCAAAACTCGGTATAACAGAGTCACAGGGTTGGCAAAAAGCTAAACTTTTAGCTCTTTGTTTTTATAATAAATAGTATATTTAAAACGAGTTTCATAAGGTATTGAGGTAATTTTATAATTCTGATAATTTTTAAAAAATAGTTATTTATGTATCCAGGCGCTGAAGTTCAATTTTTTATCACGAATATGGAATTTAGTTGCCGAGGCCCGTGATAAACCATGTGTGTGATAAAAACGAACTTCAGTGCCGAGGTACATATTAAGTTTTATTTGAAATCTAAATTTCGAAAAAACTGTAAAAAAATACAATATAGGTTAAGTTTATACATCTGTCAGTTGTCAATTGAAATTGACAGTCAGTGTTGCCAACCTCGTTATCGTAAATAACACTCAAAATTATGTGTTTTGTGCTCAATTTCGTCATCGGAATTAATTAGTTAATTCTTCTTGCAAATTATGTTTCATGCTCCGTCCAAATTTACTATAGTACGTCAATATATCTGCCAAAATTATCCTACTTGTACAATAATTATTTAACAGTTGCAACACTGGGTTGCTCAAAATCGTCGTATTATGGGTTACTTTAGTGACGATTTCTGAGCTCTTAATGACGATTTTAGAGCACTTTCGTGCCGATTTCAAATATAGTATTTTTTATCAGTTGTATTGGTAGCACTTTAAAGATGATAATTCATTGTTGACTGACAACAATTAATTTCTTTTATCTTCAAACGTTATAAAAATACGTTCTTATGTATTTGTATTAAAAAAGCAGGAGTTCAATCTTTTGTCGTCGGCATAAAAGTTTCTCCATGGTAACACTTTTACTCCTGTGGCAGAAAAATAGTAAGGAGATAATTCAATACGCTGTATAATACAATAATTTGACAGTTAAGAATAAAAAAAAAAACAAACAAAACAACATATTCTGTGGCAACTAGAAATGCTGGATAAGACAAAATATTTTTTGAAGTTTTGAGAAGAATGATTTGGTGACAGATTGTAATGTTTCATGAATGGTGTGAGATTGGAACAAGTGAATGAATTTGTATATTTGGGTAGTAGGTACATTTGCTCGAAACGTGAATGTATCTAGAGATGCTCGATTGAGTGTTTATAATGGTGTATTAGTGCCTACATTGTTGTATGGTTCTGAATGTTGGTGTGGATGAAGAAGCATGAACGACGTATAACTGCTGTAGAAATAAGATATTTGAGAGGGTTGTGTGGGTATACGAGACGTGATCGTATCCGGAATGCATTGATGTATGGTGAGTGTGACAATGTGTGATTGAGAAGAATATTGTTAAGAAAGTGGGAGTAATTCAAGTATAGTATATTCTACAACAAGTAATGGAATGGCACATATTCCACACGAGCAAAAAGTCTGTAGCCCGAGCCGAAGACGAGGGCTACGGTTTGCGAGTGTGGGATATGCTATTCCGTTACCTATTGTAAAATGTAGATTATACATTTTATAACAAGATTTTGGAAATTATACAAAAATTACAAATACAAAACTGGTAATAACGTCAAACTCAAATAAATCAAATTAAAACAAAGAGACGTAACCACAGCAACCTAACTAACATACTTCACAAATCGGGCTAATGTGCGGCTCTGATTCGTCGAATTTATTACAAACGCGGCGTATGGAATGATAGTTGTTCCAATACAATTTTTAGTTGTGGAATACGTAGTTTCCAAAACAGTGTTGTAGTATCAATCCTCTTAAAACAAAAAATTGCGTATCGAAATTCAGGTTCTCTCGACACGCAACTGGGATTCGTAATGACTTCATTATGAACGCAAAATATAAACATCATATTTACAATTCGAACTTTACAACTTCCGTATTATCTAAAAACAAAGAAATATACATGTGTTTAATACGTACGCATCCACCTGCCCGCATGAAACGCGTATACCTACGGGGGTCCCTTCTCTTCCCGGCGCGGCGACACCAACTTAAAGTAATAATAAATAATAGATTGTGTTGTAATGTATTTTACATGTAAGTGTAAGACGATGGGTGAGCACTGAGCAGTGCTGCTCTGCCGGCAATGTAGGTGTCTTCCTGTCACAGGTTCTCACGGTGCGTCATGAATTTTTAATCGTTTTTAAATTGATAGCCGTGTCTTAGACAAATAGGGGCGCAGCCAGTAAGTGATGGCACTTTGCAAACTGAATGTACAAGGGCTGGAGCTTTTCAAAACGTAAGCACTATTCGCGGTTTGATTTGGAGTTCGATATCGGTTTAAATTTGAGTACAGATCTCTTATTAGAGAAATAGTATCATGGAAGCAAAATATAACAAGACGATAAATAAAACGATAAGTGAAAAAGGAAAAAAAATTGATGTGGCCAAAACATTAACGGTAAAATATAGTGAAACAAGTATCAATTAAATATTGTAATTTTACATCTTTTTGAATATAACAAATAGTTATTTATGTATCAAGGCACTGAAGTTCAATTTTTTATCACGAATATGGAATATTAGTTGGCGAGGCCCTTAATAAACCATGTGAGTGATAAAAAGGAACTTCAGTGCCGAGGTACATATTAAGTTTTATTTGAAATCAAAATTCAAAAAAACTGTTACAAAATTACAATATAGGTTAAGTTTATACATCTGTCAGTTGTCAATTGAAACTGACAGTCAGTGTTGTCAACCTCGAGAAGTGAAGTTATCGTAAATAACACTCAAAATTATGTGTTTTGTCCTCAATTTCGTTATCGGAATTAATTAGTTAATTCTTCTTGCAAATTTTGTTTATGTTACGTCCAAATATACTGTAGTACGTCAATATATCTGCCAAAATTATCCTAATTGTACAATAATTATTTAACGGTTACCAACACTGGGTTGCTGAAAATAGTCGTATTATATTATAATGGGTTACTTTAGTGACGATTTCTGAGCTTTTAATGTTTTAATGACGATTTTTGAGCACTTCAGTATATAAAATTACTTTAATTCCATTATTTACTGATGCCGAATTCATGCAACCATTTTCATTTACATTTAATTTAATTTATAAGATAACCAACTTTTATCTTTTATATGAAAATGATATATTTTGACGTTTGTGATTGAAAAGGTTATATTTTAAATCATTGAGAATTGAAATTCTTTGCTAAAACATAAATAATTTTGATGGCTTGACATAAGTAGAACTAATCAGAAATGAGAAAATACAATTTTCTGTCCGAAAAAAAAAAAAAATTTTTATTCAAAAATAAAGAAGCTCTTATGATCATAATGTAGTAACATAGATTTCAAAAGATTATTGAAGAAATATTTTCCTTGTGGAATCTGTTTGTTGAACAAACGATTTAACTGGGTCTTCTTTTCTCCATTTTTACTTTCTTATACAAAGTATAAGAAAGTATTGGAATCACAAAAAAAAAAATTTTGCGAAAATACATGTTTTGGAGTCCACTAAATCCGTTAAAACCAATTTCTGAATGATGTCTATGTGTGAAGATGGATGGATGGATGGAGGTCCGTGTGCACAATATCTCATGAACGAAACAAGATATGAAAACGAAACTTGGATTTAAAAGTTTCATGAAAAAATATTGTATGCGTACTGTAACTTATTTTTAACTTGTGCAATGAATAATTTTATTAGAATTTCACATTCAAATTTGCTTCCCATTTTTAAAATGAAACACATCACTGACTTGACAATGTAGAAGATTTGTATTTATGTATTATATTTGGCGTTAATTATTTTTAAAGATATAAAACCAGCAGAGCAGCCTTGACTCATCACCATTATCTGGGAGGCCTTGATCGCACCGTTATTGTTACCTACAATCCCGCTGGCCGTGGTCTACCCACACACACACGAATAATTTCTGTGTGCATTTCCTCGTGGTACGGTCCTGGTATGCGCGTGCGCGTGTACACGCTAGTGACGCAACACACACCAGTCACGATTTGAACTTTTATTTGAAACTAGTTTTATTTTTTCTCTTGGAGAGTTGCTGAAGTTGACTAACGCAAACGTAGTACACACGTACCGAGAAACAGACTTGGCACCGTGCTGTCTATACCTGGCTAATCAAACAGAATTGACATACTTCTTTGCTTTGTGACTATGTACATACAAGAATTTCGACAATTTGTACCTTCCGCCACAAATATGAGTCTGCACAATTACTTGGTAGAATTAGGGAGGGACGGGCTGTAATGGACCCATAATATTTATTTGTCAAACTAGAGAGGACAGCGCTTCTTTTTCCCCCTCGAGTTCGCTCGCTGCGCTCATGAGGCATTTCGAACGAGAGTGAAAGAAGAGCTTTCCTCTCGTGTTAGACACAACATTTTTTTCACGACATGTTTCTAAAAACGATTTGCTCGGACCTAAAATACACTTTGAGAACACAATTGACAGATTGACACGTTAAAAGTTAGGTTAGACACAAGGCGGTGTAGCAGTGTTGCCAATGAACCAATCTTAAATATCTTTAATAGGTTGTCAAATTGTGATTTAATAAGAAAAAGAAAAATATAAGACATAATTGTAAGATAATTTAAAGTATGTATATCACTAAATAAGGGTTTTCAATAAAATAATATTCATATTGGTAACACTTCTATATTTTCCTCTCTAGAGAGGAACAACACATTTTCCTCACTATTTCGGGAGAACGATGGAGTTTCATACCGTGTTGTGGAAAAACCAATTTTTGTATGAAACTTTATTAAAATATATGACGATCAGTGATAACCCGACGTGAAAATTTCATATAATACCCGAGATATGATTTTTCAAAGTTTGTGTGACGTCACTGGTATTACTCCAGTGGCACGAAAACAACGATTTTTCATGATAGTAGATACTATATATTTTATAATGTAAAAATAATATTTACATATTATAAGTCTTAATTTACAACAATTAAACTTAATATAAATAAAGATAAAATTTCTTTGGCAACTTTAGAGTATTTTACTTGATATTCGAGTAAACATCATACGAAAGTTTGAGAACAGTGGCGCTGGTAGTGATGTAACCTAACATCAACACACAATTTTATTCAATAGTTTTTCAACACAGCACAATAAAACAGTGAAATTATAAAACAAGTAATAGAAGCCCAACAAATATAATCTGAATTATCAACAAACAAAATAAATGAAATGACATTTCGTAGTTTTATTTTAACCCACAATAGGTGATGGGCGCAACGGCAGACGCGCGACTTCACGTTTCATATTTCTGGCAAATAGAATCAATTGTTACACAATTTTGATATAAATTTGTCATATTTCGTTTATGGTTTATGCGCCCATTCGACGATCGGTACTATACTGTAAGTGTAAAATTTCTATTTTAATCTTTGCCGTACATCATTCTAATTCATTAACAAAGCTGTGACAATTTAATGTAAAGAATACCAGTGTCTGTACTTCGAATGAATAACTACCGGCCGAGTCGTCTCACTGCTCTCTGTTTTACCGACATGAGCCTTTAACTAAGCCTACTTGATAATTGCTGCATAAATTGTTCGCTATTACATTATTTATTATCCTTATTAATATGTTTAATACTTTTTTCATTCCGATGCATTTTAATTTGTCCGTTTCTTTGTTCTTGAGCCGCCAATCAAGCAACATTCCTGATTTAGAATTTAGATAGCCGTGCTTGAAATTGCAATTTGCGAATGTTACTAGTTACAAGGGAAAAGTAAGGCGCAATTTTTGAAATTGTTTCAATGAGGCACTGTTTCTAAATCCATGTTGAGGAACTCTAATTCGCAAAATTTCTCGAATTCTTTTATGAAATACAGATGAACCAAAGCGCTGACATCGAAAATCGTTTCTAAGAAACTTTTTCACTTCGTGGAAAACAAAATCTGTCAACATGTTATCAGACAAATTGATCCAAGTGATCCATAAGTCAAACGTAAAAAAATCTGTTGAGGTACCACAATATCTCCCGCTATAAGTTTCTAATCAAAAATGCAAGAACCTGTACCATCACTATCAAGAAACGCTCATCCTTTCAAAAAAATTATTACACATATCAAAAATGACATTTTTCAACTGTTGTATTAATTTTTTTTAAACGTCAAAGTTTATTTTTGTTTAACGTGATGTAATTCGTAAATAGGGGCAGTAAATAGGAACAGTAAGAAAAAAAATGTTCCCAACAATAATTGTAGATAATAATATTTGAAACTTTCTAATATCAAAAATTGCCTTTAAACCATAATTTACTGAGATATTTCAAAATAACTTGACAGGGCTTCAGATAAACAACCACTTCCGGTTATTGGATTATCACCATAAACTAATCAACTTTTCCAAAAGTGATACAATTGATATATACAAAATACACAAATTTTTAGTTTAGTAGTTTTTGAGAAACCGTAACTCCAGAGATCCAAACAGACTGACAGACACACACACACACAGACATCATCGCGAAACTATATTAAAATCGTATTCTAGAGATGCTAAAACGTGCTCATCCACTGAAAACTCACTAAGGAATTTTTAACATGATTCCTATACCTCCCTTACAGGACAAAACAATTGATGATCGCCCGAAATTAATTTTTGACATTTGATAAAACTGAATAGAGTTTAATCAATATATATTACATGTTATTTTTCAAAATAAATTTAAACATATAATTAGTTTTTATCAAAGCCGGAAGTAGATGTGCGAAAATGTCAAATTTGGTTTTGCAATTGTTACCAAAATCACCACAGTTCTTTGAATTTTCATAGAAAAAAATTGTTGTTTACTTTTTCTCGTTTATGAGTTATAGAACATACAAACACATCCATCCATCCATCCACACAGGCGTCATTATGAAAATAGTCAAATCAAAACATACTGAAAATCTCGCAATCGGCATTATTCATAATTGCTATACTTCTTTATCCTAAGTCTAAGAAACTAACGAAATATGCATCGTAGTGTCATAAAGTCGTAATCAAGTTAAAACGTTTAAAGAACTTTTGATGTTTGATGTTTCGCCGCTCTTCGGGCGATATTTCAAAGGCGGAAAAGTCTCAAAGAGTTTTTCTAGGAGAGATCGACTTTCGAGGAATGAGTTCGAAAATTATGAGGGCAAAAGTCACAGATAAGATGCATATTAATTTTAATTGGAAATAAATTGCTTTGAACATGATTTCTTTGTTTTGCTATCTTTTTTTTTTTATATTGTTTCTAGTGAATTTAGTACTGCGTTGAATTTGTGAAGTGCATCGTTTGCAAGGTCAATATAAGATTATATCATTTTTTTCCTGGTTCGCTTTGTTTTGAAGCAAGCCAACAAGGTAGTTACTGAGAAATTTATCCGAATAGATATCCACTTTTTGATTTTTTTTTTTCAATGACATATTTTTGTAATTATTTTTCTAAATAATGCAAATAAATCTGTTTTAATTGTGCTAATAATAAATGTTAATTTTCTAATTAAGTACAAGTTTAATTTTAGTAGTGACCTGTAATCAATAAGATAATTCAAGACAGATGTAAAACCATTAATTTAATTATGAACATTAAAATTAATTATCAATACTATACTAATTGACATTTGCTAACGTTTTCAATCCGATTTATATAAATTACATTCAACATTTCTAATCTTTAACATACAATAAAATGTTACTCTTGTTTCCAGTGCATATCAAAATGTTTTTACTTTACTACAAATACTTTTGGGTACCATGACTAGACGGCTAGTAATCGCACTTCATGCTAAAATAGTTTAATATTCAATGAGCATGTAATGTATGCTATTACTCATGAGAATGAAGTTTGCATCACGAGCGAATACGAGTGATGTAAATCATTCGAATGATTAATAGCCATTACATGCGAAAACAATACAATACTTTATCCACAACAAGTCATCAAATATTTGTTTTGCAATTATAAGGTAAGTAGAATTTTTGCTGTGACAAATACAAAAAATTATTTGTTTATCAATATAGACAAATTGTAGCAACCATCGCTAGGTTACGTACTGTTGTAACAAAATTTTGAAGTGATTTGACATTTAGCAGAAAATCTTAAAACCAATTATTCAGCTACAGTTTAAGCTTAAAAAGAAAATAAAAGTATGAAATATGAGAAAACTAGTATCTTTTGTCTTTAGATGTGGAAAAATAACTTAAAAGTCATTTTGATTTTACTCTTTTGGCAGGTAAGATTTAAATTTGACATAACAAATGAATAATATTAATTCATTGAACTGTCAATATTATTTCATTAGCAACAGTAACAATAGTTATTTATGTATCAAGGCACTGAAGTTCAATTTTTTTATCACGAATATGGAATTTAGTTGCCGAGGGCCCAGGAAAATAAACCATATGATTGATAAAAAGGAACTTCAGTGCCGAGGTACATATTAAGTTTTATTTGAAATCTAAAATTCCAAAAAACTGTAAAAAAAATTACAATATAGGTTAAGTTTATACATCTGTCAGTTGTCAATTAGAAATGACACTCAGTGTTGCCAACCTCGAACATTGATTTTATCGCAAATAACACTCAAAATTATGTGTTTTGTCCTCAATTTCGTCGTCGGAATTAATTAGTTAATTTTTCTTGCAAATTTTGTTTCATGTTACGTCCATATTTACTTTAGTAGGTACGTCAATATATCTGCCAAAATTATCCTTATTGTACAATAATTATTTAACGTTTGCCAACACTGGGTTGCTCAAAATCGTCGTATAATGGGTTACTTCAGTGACGATTCCTGAGTTTTTAATGACGATTTTTGAGCACTTGCCGATTTCAAATAAAGGTCATTAATTGATAAACAATGGTTGAATTATGGGTATATTATTTGACAGGATAAAAAAATATTACACTTACACTACATAAGCAGAGTGCCAAATTCATAATGGGTAAAAAAAGAGGTGATGATTTTTTTTTTAAATTACGTATACTTATAGATATATATTTTAAAAGGACTGATGCTATATTTTATAGTTTAGGAATGATCCACCTTCAATGTATTCTGACTATTCTGAAAATAAAATAGTTGTTACATCTGTATTAATAATCTAAGATAAATTTTAAATTACATAAATTTAACCTTGTACAATAGAAAATTATTAACGAGTATTGATTGTCGTTGATATATAAGTCAATATAACAATTTTATGAAACTTTCTGTATAAAAATTTCATTAGTTATGAATTATTTATATGAATATTTTACAAGCAATACACGTTCAACAGATCTCTCAATTTTACTAAACATTGTGATTAGTATTTAATCGGAAAATTGACAGTAATGTCATAATTTTATTTGTTTCGTCACGCAATGGGGTCTTTCACCATTTTTTTTATATTTTTTTTTTATGAAACTTTATCTATACTGAAGACTATCTACACTTTTAAAAAGTCTTAATTGATATTCATTAAGCCGCAATGATTTTTTAAAAAATGTGACGTCATAGTAGAGGTGTTGCTGGATCTAAAACAGTACAGATTGTAAGTAATTGTAGTCATATATTTTTTTACTTATTTTATTATTATTATTACAATAAAATAGAACATTTATGTAACAAAAATTATTTAAATCTCTACTGTTTTCGATCTCTACTATGACGTCACAACATTTTTAAAAAATCATTGTGGCTTATTGAATAACAATTAAGACTTTTTAAAAGTGTAGATAGTCTTCAATATAGATCAAGTTTCATAAAAAAATATTTAAAAAAAAATGGTGAAAGACCTCATTGACAATGTACCACGAGCTTTATTTGTAATATTTTGACAAGTGTTTTGAATTATACAGGGTGTTCATTTTAAGTGGTACACTATTGCTATTTCGAGAACTATAAGAGCTACGAGGTCGGTTAAATTAGCAAACAATTTCTATATTATAAGACAATTAAAATGAGCGAAACAAGAATTTTTTTAGACCAGTGGTTCTCAAAATGCGGGGTGCAACTTTCTTATTTTAAATGGCAACCTATTTTTTTTATTTGCTTATTCGATTCAATATTTTTTTCTGAATTCAATGATATGCACATGTAATGACCAAATATTACAAAATATTTGAGAAAAATGCAAAATAAATTTTTTTTTAAATATGCATATACAAAGTTTGCCATGGAAGAAAACAAATAAACCAAATGCAGAAATAGTTGAAAAAACTCTAATTATGAGAATAATTATTAATTTAGTTGTTACATTACAGAAATACAGAGGTACACTTAAAAAAACAAATATTAAAAATTGTTTGATTTATTTGTTTTCTTCCATGGCAAACTTTGTACCTATATGCAAATTTAAATAAAAAGATATATTTTTAATTTTGCATTTTTCTCAATTATTTTGTATTATTTGGTCATTACATGTGAATATCATTGAATTCAGAAAAAAATATTGAATCTGATAATAATTTGTTTTCTTCCATGGCAAACTTTGTATATGCATATTTAAATAAAAATTATACATTTTTAATTTTGCATTTTTCTCAAATATTTTGTAATATTTGGTCATTACATGTGAATATCATTGAATTCAGAAAAAAATACTGAATCGAATAAGCAAATAAAAAAAGTAGGTTGCCATTTAAAATAAGAAAGTTGAACCCCGCATTTTGAGAACCACTGGTCTAAAAAAATTCTTGTTTCTCTCATTTTAATTGTCTTATAATATAGAAATTGTTTGCTAATTTAACCGACCTCGTAGCTCTTATAGTTCTCGAAATAACAATAGTGTACCACTTAAAATGAACACCCTGTATAAATAATGTATTTCGTAATTCAACAATGGTGATCAACTGATCCAGGTTCTAGTGATGTATTCTGTAATGGAACTAGAAAAAAAAAAATTCAGGATCGCGATTGCACTTCGGAAGGTGGTTCCTAATAATTATGATTAATTTTGTGCTTGTTGTGATCAATTTCTAATAGATCGAGACCTGCAGAACTGTGGATATACAAACATTTTATGCGGATTTGGATCACATGATGACAAAATCGGAATAAAAGCAGATATCTTTATACTTATGTCTATATATTCTTAAATAAAAATGTTTTGGCCATGGTTGTGCATTCTTGTGCTGACGACCAGATGTATTTTACAACGGTCTTTTCTTTGAAACGAGGAATTTCCTACAGGTTTCCAAGTACATGTCATATTAATTACTGAGAAAATTAAAATATCCTAAATTTGGTTGTTCATTTCTAACGTTCCTTTTTACTTTCTTATAAAAAGCACAAGGAAGTATTGGAATCATGAAAAAAAATCGCTGACGAGTTTTTTGCATAAATATATATTTTGACATCCACTGATTATTTCTCAATGATGTCTGTGTGTGAGGTTGGATGGATGGATGTCCGTGTGCGCAATATCTCATGAACGAGGCAAGATATGTAAACGAAACTTGGAGTTTATAAGTTTCATGAAAATATGAATTTTGAATGAAATTGAAAAACCGGAAGAGGAAGTTTATTGAACGCACAACACAATAAATTACATTTTTTTAAATAGAATCCGCTGTAAAAATAGTTTCAAATGAAAGATATATGGAATATAAAATGTTATTTACACTTGTATATGATTTTAATTCTGAGAGAAACTAAATTATATATTTAATAATATATTTTATCCAACACCTCTCAATAAATGCTATATTACTATGGTGATTTTAAACAAGCAAAGTAACAGATTATCCACTAGTGGGTATAATTTTGAGGAAAGCCACTAGTGAGTATTTTTTTATTTATAACAATAGTAATAACACACAACACCTTGGTAACTACTTCTATTGACATTTTAATTTAAAAATTTAAAGCATATGTCACTGTTAAATAATATTTCTTTAATAAATTTTTCATTTATTAAGAAGTGTTGGATAAAACGTTATACTTCACACGTGGGCAAAGTGGAATTACCCACTCGATAAAATTATCTCACTCAGCTTTCGGCTTCGTGTGCTAAAATGACTCGTGGGTAATTCCTTACTTTGCCCACTTGTAAAGTAAATAACTATCAATAATCGTAGTTACAATGGGAACAAAAACTAAAACATTTTTAATATCTATATGTCAAATAAGTGTCAAAAATAAGTGTCGTATGTATGAAATATTGTAAAAGCAATATTTGTATTATTAGTTAGAAAGTTTTGAAGACTAGATATTAATTAATATCTATTTTAAAATAAATTTTTAGTTACAATGAGAATCAAATAATTGTCAAAATAAAGTCATACACAAGGAACAATTCATACGTGTTCATTTGGTTTTATTTGTATAAGAAAATAAATTTTATAAATGTATTGTGCATCGCGAGATCCTCAGTTCGAATCCCAAAACTAACAGAGTTGTAATTTCAACTTTATGGTCCCTCCTCTACTAATACGAGGGGGGCACGATTTGACGGCTGGTAACAGCACTTCATTCGCAAAAATATATCACTTACCGAGATCTGTGTAAGTAGAGTGCCATACCTAATATGGGAAAAAGGCGTCGTGCTTGTGATAATATTTATTAATTTTAAGAATAAAATTTTTTTATAAAAAACTTCCATTTCAAATTTGATAGTTACCGATGCGGATATGATATTTATGATAATATAATATTTAAAATTGTAATTAATAGATACTCAACAACTTTTATATCTTAAGTAACCACACGTATCACAACAAAACCACAATCACAACCGTGGTTAAGTTAAGGAAAATAATATAAAAATGGTGTTATATCTTACCCCACTTTCGGAGTGCGCATTGTGGTGCTGACTATACTTCCAAAAAAGTGACTGTCGGGTTAAAAATCCATTATTCCCATGAGTGTACTCCATTTTGTTCAAGACATCAAAACAGTTTATCAAAATCACTTAACACCACCAAATATCAACAGTTCTCTTCTTGGATATTATTTAAATTGTTCACTAATAAGTTCAAATTAATTCAACAAACTTTTCCTAATAAAAATTTCAATGAATGCCCGCCATTTTGCTGGAGGACTCGCGCCGCCAAGTAGTCTGCAGTATGTGATCTGATATTATGCACAAGACGTAATACTCGTATAACTTGTGTGTCATTCTGTGATCATAAATTTATCAAAGACTAGAGTTCAGTAATTTTTATGACATTTGATACGGTTTTCACAGATTAATGTTTTAGCAGGACTGAGAATTTGCTGTTTAAACATTCTGATTTTGTAAAGACTATAATTTATTTTTTATGGATGATTTCACATCTTTTCTTGGCCTTCGACTGTATAAGAATTTCATCAAATACATTACCCCCCACTAACGACATTTCACATAAAAAAATAATCATATATCGAGAGGTACTATGATCAGAGTACCACACTCAGAAATGGGTAAATATAAAAGTAGAAGATTATTAAGAATTTATAAGCAATGTCTGAAACAAAAACACGATTTTGATTTTAAGTTTTGAGCCTTCCAATATTGTCAACATAAATTACAAGATATGTATAATTTAAAATTTAAATATCAAATTATAATTGAAAAAAGGATCTATTAATAAAACAATAAAATGTCAAAGGCAACAGATGTACACGTAAAAACAAGATATTCTATCTGATATGAAGACAAACTTAATTGTAAATAATTAACAGAACCAAAGAGAAAGGAAATAATTCTACGACAAATTGTCTGAAGATTTTCCCATCATAAAATTAATTAGAAAATTCTATTTTAATTCGCGTTCGTCCAATGTCACAACTTAGGCAAATCTTACCGCGGTTACCGTTACGAAAATAAATCACTACTGATGCTGAGAGACTCCCGTATATTATTTGTGCCAATAGAAATAAAAATTAGTGTAAAAATAGAGCACTGAAAACGAAATGTCAAACATATCACACAAACACAGCCCGCGATTTATGATTGGACGAGAACTTATTATAAAATTTATATGGTTTTCGCAGAATATAACCTTTACGATGGTTTTGCATCATCATAATTCACTTCAATATCCAAAACTATATTTATAATAAAAATGACAGCTGACAGTCAAATGTTTCTAATTTCTTTCAGACAATCAATTAGAATAGTAAAGATAAGTTTATGATCACAAACAAAACACAGTGAACTGTCACTATTGAAGACAAACGCACGCCTCTACCTAGTAACCAATCACAGTTTGCAGAACACTTAACCCTCAAAACAAATGAACAACAAACAAAACACTGTTCATTTTGTCACACAATCAACTGTCACATTAACAAAACAATCGCGTAACGTTTCAGATAACTAACTAGTAACACTATATCCGTAATAATAATAACAGTAGCTGCAGAGTTAACCTAACCTATCTACTAGCCTGTAGCACTCTAGGAGAGACGTAGGGGAGGTATTCGCGTATACCCCCACTACCGCGACAACACGATGCGATATTGTTTCACAGCGTCACACAGCCTACTACTTTGGCTTGGAGAATACAGAATTCTAATTCGGTGGGGGCTAGCAGGGGGCACGGGGATGGTGACGGCTTGACGAAGGGGCCGGGGGGACAGGGGCGCGGTAGTAGCACTGCTAGACTGCTTGGCGTGGAACTGGCTAAAGTACAGCCAGAGGTAAAAGTTGTTGAGAGTGACCTTGGAAATGGCAGAGTGGTGACACCCTGGGACTGTTGAAGGGACGATTGACAGGTGGGCGGCTAGACTGCTCAGTGAAAAATACTGGTGTGGTGAACACACGACTTTCTTATACAATATTAATAAAAATATTGAATAGATATTTCAGTTATATGTTTCTTCTTATAACAACTTTCATAATTGAAGTATAAGCATAAACATAAACAATTTTAAAACAATTTAGGCTGCCTCAAAAAAATATGTACATATCTCGAAAAATAATCTGATAATATAAATTCCTCCTTAAGAAAGCCTGAGTTTGATACCAACAACGAAAGAATTCTAGTAACTATTAAAGCAATTTTTAGTGCAGCTCTCCTTTGATGCCAAACGCAATAAGATTCAATTAACTGCAGTAAAAACAATTAACGATTGTTCAAAATTAATTTTTGCTATTTACATTAACCCTACACCGAAAGATAGAAGGGATTTAGGATTAAGTAAGTATTTACATTTAACCATTCCCCTTGAAACATTTAATTTGAGTTCGTAGGCTTCAAATAATCTGTATAAAAAAACATTTATTTTGAGATCAAGTTTTTTATCTAACTCCTTTCTTTGATACCACACTCTATAGGGTTTAATCAGTACTTATCTACATGTCATTATTCAAAATATGTTATATAATACTTTTTTATGTATCAAGGCACTGAAGTTTTACTTTTTATTACGAAAATAAACCATGTGAGTGATAAAAAGGAACTTCAGTGCAACGGAACATTTAAATTTTATTTGAAATAAAAAATTAATAAAAAAAAACTTAAAAATATTATATAGGTTAAGTTTATACATCTGTCAGTTGTCAATTGGAACTGACACTCAGTGTTGTCAACCTAGAACAACCTAGTTATCGAAATAACACTAAAAATTATGTGTTTTATGCTCAATTTCATCATCGGAATTACCTATTGTTTCATTTTACGTATAAATTTACTATAATACGTCATATATCTGCCAAAATTATCATACTTGTACATTATTTTACAGTTGCCAACACTGCGTTGCTCAAAATCGTCGTATAATGGGTTACTTTAGTGACGATTTCTGAGCTTTTATGACGATTTTTCAGCACTTTAGTGCCGATTTCAAATAAAATATAAAAAATACATCATTACGCCTTTTACCTATTAGGATGTGGCACTCTGCTTGCGCAGATTTCGGTAAGTGATATAGTTTTGCGCACGAAGCGCGGTTACCAGCCGTCAAGTCATACCCCCAAAGGTGATAGTAGAGGGAAACCACAGGGGTAAAGTTAAAATGGCGACTCTTGGGTGTGGGATTACAAATAACATTTTATACTCTAATACAATAACTTTTTAAAGTTTAAATAATAAACATCTGTTATATGAAACTCTTTTTCGCAGTTACTTTCATAATGGAAATATTTTTTTCACACACTTCCGGTTTTGTTATTATTACCAAAATCAACTCAGTTCTCCTCATTGCCATGAAACTTATAATTATTATGAAGTATATTATAGAACATACGTACATACATCCATCCATACACACAGCCGTGTCATTGAGAAAATTGTCACAATGGAATCAGGGTACATCAACACATGTATTTTTATATATTCTTTCTTATATTACGTATAAAAAGTAAACAAAATACAGTTTTGAAAAGTTAAGCTGCAAGAAATACATTTTACTACTGTGGATTATAAGGTCCTTAGTTCGATTCCCACTGCCATCAACACTCTGTATTTATTTATCAATGAAGAATTTCCATGACAACGCTCAATTAGAAAAGGATTGCTCAAAATTGCAGAATTCTAATAATAAACAGAAAACATGTGAAGAATTGCGTTCAAGTATTTCCATTGTTCCCAAAGATTCCACTTATCACCTTGAACATAGTATCAAGTATCAAGTTACCACATTCCTCTGCAAATTTCACACACACATAGCTACGTAGCATACGTGTTTGATTCATCATCAGCACATGCAGCCTGTTTGTCTACGAGTGCATGGATCACTTGATCGCCTGATTATTATCGTTTAATACTTTGATCGGCAGCAGTTTAAAGATGGCAACCAGTTATCAGTCACGGAGAACGCGTGGATTCTTTCGTTCTTCGTTGTTCGGATTGCTGGTGTTGCACTTTTCAATGAACCATGATACCGGTGAGATATCGGGAGGAGGGAACATGGTCGTAGGTGGCCTTGGTACAATGAGATGATGCTCAATGCACTCCGCGCAGGGGCGCATTGAGGAAAATTTCAGTGTCTAACAAATTATTTTTTCGCGCCGCCGTCCGACATTGACACAATTACATATCTCAAAGTGCTCGGAAATCATGTTTTTGTCGAACTAGTTCGACAAAAATTGCTTTTTATGGTTATATGTTGGCATCACTTCACTAATTTTACCTACCTTCTGACGCTTGAAATGTCAAAGTATTACATTGACTTTAAAATATTATGGCAATATATCTACAATTGAGTATTTACAATACAAGAAAACAGAATATTTATGTATTTTAAACATATTTGTAAGTAATTATAATTGAATTTGCAGTGTAAAATCCAAATAAAAATATGTAGATATTTTTGGTTATGATATTGGAAAATAGACATAATTGACATTCAAATATTGTGAAGTTAGCAACATAAAAAATCCCTGTCATTAAGAAAATGAGTAATAAATTAAATTTATTTATTAAATTTACATAAATGTTGGCGCGAAAAATCTTGTGTATCCCTCGGTTGGAAACTATTTTGCGAGTGCTCGTATTTGTAGGACTCGCCTACGGCTCGTCCTATCAACATAAACTCGCACTCTCAAAATAGCAGTTTCCAACCTTATGATACAAATAACTATTACACGGTTCTCGACATTTAATGTATTCATGATGACAGTGACAGATTAAAATATTTAAAACAAATTGCAAGCACTATACGTCAGTAGCAATAAAAACAGTAGGCGAAAAATTAGGAATTATTATTATTAATTACATTAAATTGTGGTATCAAAATAAATTAATCTGTATTAAATAAGATGTAGGGATATTGGCAGCATTGTAATATAAAATTTGGATGCATACTTTTTTGCCGGACACTTTTTATTTACAAAAAAAACTGATTTTATCCAACACCTCTCAATAAATGCTCTATTATAACTATAGCGATTTTAAACAAGGAAAGTAACAGATTACACACTAGTGGGTATAATTTTGAGGAAAGTCACTAGTGAGTATTTTTTTATTTATAACAATAATAATAACACACAACACCTTGGTAACTACTTCGATTGACATTTTAATTTAAAAATTTAAATCATATGTCACTGTCAAATAATATTTCTTTAATAAATTTAACATTTATTAAGAAATGTTGGATAAAACGTTATACTTCACACGTGGGCAAAGTGAAATTACCCTCTCGATAAAATTATCACACTCAGCCTTCGTCTTCGTGTGCTAAAATTTCTCTCGCGGGTAATTCCTTACTTTGCCCACTTGTAAAGTAAATAACTATTACATGTTAATTGCCTATGTCAACAATTACGTGGGACATACGGTATACGAATAGTGTTACGTAATGAAGATGAAATTTAAGTTGGCACTACTGACTGTCACATTACCAAAATAATTTAAATTTGATGCATCAAATTTTAGATTTAAATGTTATGGATTCAAATTTGGCTAACTGATAAAATTTTATAACTAAATTCATATTTTGCTCGGCTTTGCCTCGTCAATGAATGCTGCTAAAATATGTGTTAAAAATAATCACTAAATTAATATTTAATTCCTAATCGATAAAAAAAAAAAGATTTTGTGCGACACCTACGGTGAGATTTCTTACAAAATTAAGTAGTTCTGAATTCATTTTCAGCGAAAAAATAAAATACTGGCACGACGCAACAAAAAATGGCATAAAAAAACTTTTTGTTATTCCGCCGTAAAATTCATGCGTGTTGTCTTGAACCCTGCCGCATGTGTTACACTTTACATTGTTATTTAATAATAAAATACTCCCTCCCCATTCCGGGGGTGAATATTACCCCAAAACTTCGACAGGCGTTTGAATACAGATTAGCGAAAATTTTCCGTTTGCGCTTTCTTCGCTACGGCGAAGTATAAGAATTTAGAGGGTGTTTTTTTTTTGTACAATGAGCAGGGCTACAAGCTAATTTAATATTAATATGGGGGTGGACTCTCCGTTTGGGTAGATTTAGAATTTATGTTATGGATTTTTATACGTGAGTTGCTACGTGGAAAAGATAAGTTTTACTTTTTAGTTTTATATACAGGCTGGTCCATCGGTCTGTATTTGTTTATTTTTTGCGATTATTATAAATATTACCCAAATTTTTTTGAGATAAAGTTTATTTTACATTCAAATGCTCATGTATCTACAGTATAAGTTTTTCTACCGGGTGTTCCATTTTCTCGCAATGACACGCAACTTCACATTTTTAAATGGAGCATGCCTATTATTTTTATTTTAACTCGAAAAGTATTTCAGTTTTATGTTTATGTTTATGTTTTATGGTAGTTATTTTTTAATTCATTAAATTTTCAATTTTATTTTAATCGTTTGATTTTAATTTTTATACAAGTTTTAACAATTTAATTGATTTATTTGCACGATTGGTCTTTTTTATCAACTTACCATGCCCGTTTCCAAGGCGGTATATCCCACTTAGTCGGGTAGCACGAACCCAGTAACACAGTCAACTAACAATCAATCTTCTCCAAACATTCATATCCTGATACACCTCTTTCGCCTCGTCCACATTCTTACATGTTCGTTAATTCTTCACTCTTGGAATCATTAGTTCACGCAACAAACCATCAATCATACCCAACCAGTTATTCCTCGGACGCCCACGCAATCGTTCACCTTCAATCTCACCTACATATGTTAGTTTCACCCCACTTTCTTAACAACATTCTTCTCAATCTCACACTCACCATACACCAATGTATTCCGGATACGATCACGTCTCGTATACCCACACACTCCTCTCAAATATCTCATTTCTACAGCAGCTATACGTCGTTCATGCTTCTTCATCCACATCCAACATTCAGAACCATACATCAATGTAGGCACTAACACACCATTATAAACACTCAATCGAGCATCACTAGATACATTCACGTTTCGAGCAAATGTACCTAGAGCTACCTTGCACCCTACAGACACTCGCCTTTCAATCTCCCGGTCAATACGTCTATCCCTCGAGAACATACTACCCAAATATACAAATTCATTCCCTTGTTCCAGTCTCACACCATTCACTGAAACATTACAATCAATCACCAAATCATTCATCTCAAACATCAACACTTGATACTTAATATACTATTAAACTAGTATTTTAAGTATTTATGTCTAGTATTCTATATAAAAAAAAAATCTCATGTTACCAGCACATAACCTCCCGCCCAATACTACTCTTAAACGGTACAAAATAGTATTTGATGATACAGAAACATAGCTTCTTATTTGTTTATTTTCCACTTATATTTGAGAATTTAAATTTTCTTTTGTATATTTATTTAATTTTTTGACATATATTTCACTAAGAAAACAGCTTCACAATCACAATGACATGTGTCACATTTCGTAAAAGAGTGAAAATATTTAAATGTTTCCATGGTGTACTAGGAATGCAAGATTTGTGAAATCAAATTTCTTTATATTTTATTATCTCTAAATCTAATGAAAATTAATAAAATTAGTGTAATCAAAACACATGTAAAATTAAATATTCTTCAACTTTCAAAATAACATAAATTGTTGAAAAAGAAAATTTAACCGTGTTTTTCACGAAAAACTGTTAAGGGCTTCAAGTAAACTGCTCCTTCCGGTTGACCAATTTTATCCAAAATCTAATCAGCTCTTCATTTAAATATAAGAAGCAATAATTCACAAAATTGTATTTTTTGTAGGCTTGCAACGAATATTCGGCAACTATTCGGTATTCGGCCTATTCGGCCACATTTTTACTATTCGGCCGAATACCGAATAGTTAAGCATTATTCGGCCGAATACCGAATAGTTTATAATATAGAGAAAAGTGGAAATTTAGGGTATTTCATTCGGTAATAAAAATATTTATGTTAATTTAACAAGTTTCAAATTTGTTAGCAGGTAACAAATTATTTTTGTGTATTTCTTAACAAAATATATTTGTGAATATATTAAATATTAACATTTATTTTTATGTAATTTTGACAAAATATTTTAGTAATTATTTAGAAGTTGAACAATAAATCATAGTTATTATAACAAATTAAGTTGTTACGAACAACAATTTCAATTTGATAAATTAGCTAAATTTACTTTTTATTATTGACGAGTATATTTATTAAATTTTATAAATGTAGCAAATAAATAAAAACAACAATTTTTCTTGTTAATAATTCAGAAATAACAAAATTTTAATTTAACAAATAGTTATATTTGTTAAAATTGTTAATTTAACACAAAATATTTGTCAATAATAACTAAAAATACTGAGTAATAAACAGAAAAAACCAGCCGAATACTATTCGCCGAATATTCGGCTATTCGGCCAAGGAATCCGCCGAATATTCGGTATTCGGCCTATGGCCGAATACACTATTCGTTGCAAGTCTAATTTTTTGGTATTATAGTATTTGAGTTATGCGAGACGAAAAAATTGCCACAGACTACACACACACACACACACATACATACATACATACATCATCGCGAAAATAGTAAAATCATATTGTAGGGACCCTAAAACGTGCTTATTCATTGTAAACTCACTGCCCAATTTTTTAACCAAAAACAATACCTCCTTTACCTAGAGGTAGGCGGGAGGTAAAAATATCAAAATTTGGCCGTACATCCTTTTTAAGCATGCGAATACAACTTGGAAAATCCAAGTGACACAAATTAAGCAATATTCGCCGTCAAAATATGTAGGGTAGCATCCCTAATTCGCTGAAAACATCCTGGCGTGAATCCTGTTTGTATTGATTAAGGTCTTGTTTGAATAATCCCTTGATGAAGTCACATCACGCTGTCTCGCTCGCGCTCACGGGGGTTCAACGTGCAACAGGTGTTCGTCCCGCACCCCTCCACAACCAGATTCATTTGTTTGTTTGTTTAATCATGTCCTCACTTTGTGCTGCTTCGGTTTGCAGACGAGGAAATAATTTGTATGACTTTGGATTTAGTTTTTAAGGCTTGTTTAAATATGGAAATGGAGATGGAGACAATTTACGCAATTCTTTATCTTACTACTTACTGTCAGTAGAACTAAAAATTATGGTTGCTATTCACAGGGCTACTAACTATGACATTTTAAAATTTGGCACTGTTACTTTGCAAAAGTTGTTGATGACCTTGGAGATCAACAATTTTTTCATAGCAACAGTGTTATAGTTATTTACATTACAAGCAAGGTAAAACAGTTTTTAGTGCTGAATGGAGGAAATGACCGGCGAGTCTGTCACCTACTTGAAGCAGTAAAACATTTACCTTGCATGTATTGTATAACATTTTACTTGTTACTCATTTCTAAATCAAATTAAAATTATAACCAACAACTGTTCTGTCAAAAATTATTTGAAATGATTTCGCATAAGCCTTGTAAGCATTACTGTGGCAACGTACATTGTTTACCTTGTTTACTAACTTGTAAAATTTTTACAATACAGTTGTCAATTAGTAACTTGTAAAGATTCATTTTCAAAGGCAATCGAGGGCTTGGGTAAATGGTGTTTACAAGTAAGTAACCAGTAAAATCTTAAAATGCCCTAGTTAGCCCTTAGTATAGACCAGTGAATGTGAATAGCAGTTATTAATTTTAATTAATTTTAGAGGGAAATGCTTCTAATAAAAGTGATGCATTTTTGTCTATACTAATTTAGGAACAAATGAATATTTCTATATTTCTTAATCTCTGGGCGTAAATGATCTGCACTAGCAGATCTGGGTAGAAGATAAGAGAACAATAGAATTATAATGGAGTCTGTAATAAAATTTTAATTTATACTTCCTTGAAAAATTTCTGATTTCAGATTTCATCGGAAATATCAATTTTATTTAACCATTCCCTGAATTTTTTAGAGAAATAAAAATGAAAGTTCTAAAATAATTTAAGAACAAATAAATACAAATTTTATAGATATTTCCGCATTTCTGGGCGTGAATTATCCGCTAAAAAATTTAGGTAGATAATAAGAAAACTGATCTGTATTTCGTAAAATAAAAAAAATATATCATCACGCCTTTTACCCATTATGGGTGTGGCACTCTGCTACGCAGATCTCGGTAAGTGATATATTTTTTCATATGAAGTGCGGTTACCAGCTGTCAAATCATAGCCTCCAAAGATGTTAGTGTAGGGTTAAATTTAAATTGGCAACTGTAAGCTCTGTATTTCATGAAATTTATATTTCATAAAAATATTTATATGAATATCTCCTACGATAAAATTAAGAAACAAGTTATCATTTTACCTCCCTCTGCAATAAATTCCACCCTTAACAAAACAGTAATAATTTTAAAAGCAAGAAGTGAACACGAAGTGTACGGCGAGGCTCTCCCAAGATAGAACAGTTTATAAGATGAAATATATGATAATACAAAGAAGTCGAGATAATAGTAGGGAATTCCAGGGGCGGTTCGTCTCTCCGGGGGTAATTACTCCCTACGGAGCAGATAAAGAGATTTAGAGGGTGGCACCTATGACCGAAGGGGAGTTAATTGGAAAAATGTTGGGGGAATTTTCTCTATTACTGTATTAGGGGATGATACAACCTTTGAGTGACGTCATCAACTCTAAACTCAAATATTTTATTATAATCAACACTGTCTATAATAATAGAGAAGAGTTTAAAATAATATATTTAAAGAAATATAATTTCGCGACTGTTGTTAAGGTAACAGCTGTGGAACCTAAAATGATTGTTTTGACACTTTAAATGCCAACTTTCTACTTACAATAATAGTATATTATGATACAAGTGTATAAGTAAGCTTTTAAAGCACGAACGACGAGTTTAAGAGCACGACGCGAAGCGGAGTGCTTTTAACGTCGCTAGTGCTTTAAAAGCACTTATACACGTGTGTCATACGCTATTTTTTATTATACCTGCATCGTACTTTGAAAAAAACTGGAAAGCAACACTTTGATTTTGATTCATTTCATAATTTTGCGCGCGTATCGTTTACATGGAGACTGGTTAGCATTTGTTATTTACATTGACTGTTTTGACAGATATTTTTGTTGTTGCTTAGCACGGATTATAATGCAGGTATAATAAAAATATGTTTAAAATTAATAAAATTTGTAAGTA
This sequence comes from Poecilus cupreus, assembly GCA_963942605.1. Lineage (NCBI taxonomy): Eukaryota > Metazoa > Arthropoda > Insecta > Coleoptera > Carabidae > Poecilus > Poecilus cupreus. The sequence continues at coordinate 13,545,071 of OZ012727.1, forward strand.
CAGATTTTTTATGCAACCGGACGCGAAATAAGCATTTCGCAGCCGTAATACAGACCGCGAAATTGAATTTCGAGGCTGTTGTCATGGTAACGGCCGCGAAATCCAAACTGATTGTTTTTACCATTAACAACGGATGCGAAATAAGGTACAAAACAATCATTTTGGCATACTTGAGAATTGACAGTATTTTTTCAGAATTAATTGTTTTGTTTTGAAATGTCAATCCCATAGCCACTTTCTATTTACAATAAAACTGTTTATCCAACACCTCTCAATAAATGCTCTATAACTATGGCGATTTTAAACAAGCAAAGTAACAGATTAGCCACTAGTGGGTATAATTTTGAGGAAAGCCACTAGTGAGTATTTTTTTATTTATAACAATAGTAATAACACACAACACCTTGGTAACTACTTCGATTGACATTTTAATTTAAAAATTTAAAGCATATGTCACTGTCAAATAATATTTCTTCAATAAATTTTTCATTTATTAAGAAGTCTTGGATAAAACGTTATACTTCACACGTGGGCAAAGTGGAATTACCCACTCGATAAAATTATCTCACTCAGCCTTCGGCTTCGTGAGCTAAGATTTCTCTCGTAGGTAATTCCTTACTTTGCCCACTTGTAAAGTAAATAACTATTTTTACGGTTGCACAAAAAATAGTGTGTACACTTTGTCCGCAAAATCTTTTATCGCCCTCGAGATTGTCAATTTTTCTCTCGGTACGCTAAAGAGTGATTTCGCGGCCTTGGTATGGTATACAAATAACTATTATCGATTTGTTTGTACGTATGTAGCAATGCGGAACACAGATCGTAAAAAATTACTTAATGAAATGTGTTAACTAGATCCTAATTCACAGAAATTTCATAATTTAACCCAAAATTGCAAAAAGCAGTGTTTGTTATTTATTTTTTTTTTTACGTCTGGCATTATAGATGAAAAAAAAAAACACTTTCATTTTTCAATAGACAATTTTTTTTAATATTGACAGTATTTCTACTGAAACAACTCTGATATTTGGGGCATCCTGTAGAAGAAAGAGGTTATACGAGCATGTAATTCGAAACCGGATGTGTTGGGCCCCTTGGCTCCGCGTTACGCTTAAGTACAACCGGATACAAGCCCCTATACCGCCGCACCGCACTCTTCCCTTCACAATAGAGCAACGAATTGAAATGGTTTGACCTGTTCTGAATTACTATTAGTACCTGACAACCTTTTTATATAAAACTGCGAAAAATATTTTACTGTGAAACGTTACACTACACTTAAATTTAGTACAAGTTAAAAGCGACTCAATATCATTTACAAATACCACTTAAATTAACAGCTCGATTGAAACATCTTAAAATAATGTTTTTCCTCAATAAACTTTTATTAAAAGTTACGTCTATTTAAATTTTTCTTTTATTATTTCACTCATTACAAATTTGATCAATCATAATGTTTTATTTTCCATTGTTGTATATTTTAGATAAGTGATTAAACAGCAGCATGCTGTTTATTCGCGATTAAATTGAAGCTGGCTTTTATATGCAAATTTTGAACATTTTAAGGCATATTTAGCCGGATAATTAGTTGCAGAAGTAAGATACTTACATGTTTTTTACCTTCAGTGGTATTCTATATCTTTAAACATGCTGAATTATTTAATTCAAGCTATTTTTATTTACAAATTTTTGACATTTATTTGACAAATAAAAAGAAAAAAAAATCAATTTGCTATAGTTACACTATAACAAAAAAATTTTTTGGTGCCTTTTGCTTTTGTATGTACCGATTTATATATGTGAAAATGTGTCAAAATCAACGTTTTAGTTCAATTTCTTCGGCAAATATTAAAGTTTATACTATGAATTCATGAAATAATCTTGACATATACCCCTCGTGCTAAAGAATTGAATCGATTAAATATGATGTCTAGCTTATTTATAAAATTTTGCTTTAAAAAAAGTGTTATCGTACATAATAATTTAAGATCAAATCCTTCGACCTGCAGTCTCGGGATTTTTTCAAATTATTATGTACTCAAAAACTTTTTAAGCAAAATTTTTTACATAAGCTAGACATGTCAAATTTAATCGATTAAATTCTTAGCACTCGTAATATAACTATTGAATATTCAAAACTTGGTTGAAGACCACATAAAACAAAAACACAACTGGAAAATTAGTTGGCGTTGAATTCATTTAAATGTCTTTAAACGTCAAAGTATAATAATAGTTATTTACTTTACAAGTGGGCAAAGTAAGGAATTACCCACGAGAGAAATTTTATCGAGTGGGTAATTCCACTTTGCCCACGTGTGAAGTATAACGTTTTATCCAACACTTCTTAATAAATGAAAAATTTATTAAAGAAATATTATTTGACAGTGATATATGCTTTAAATTTTTAAATTAAAATGTCAATCGAAGTAGTTACCAAGGTGTTGTGTGTTATTATTATTGTTATAAATAAAAAAATACTCACTAGTGGCTTTCCTCAAAATTATACCCACTAGTGGATAATCTGTTACTTTGCTTGTTTAAAATCGCCATAGTAATATAGCATTTATTGAGAGGTGTTGGATAATAGTTATTTATGTATCTAGAACGAAAAGTGAAACGGGGAGTATAAAGTGCACTTTAAAATTATATTTGAAAATTATGCGTATCCCCTATTAACGACTTAATTTTGTTGATACATTGTATTGGTTTCCATATGCCAAAGTACAATTATTGTTAATTCTAATTGTTAATCGTAATTAATAATTGGGCAACTCTGAACGCATTTTAAAACAAAAAACTATTGAAAATGTAAACATATATTAGGTTGAAATTTAGTCAATTAATGAAACATGATACCCTCATTAATTTACGCACGATTCACCAAAGGGTAGAAGGTGATAAAAATAGACAAATTATCGCAATAACTGTGATTTATTCCTTAATGCGGTCCTGGGCCTCGGCTGCAAATCATATTTTTGAGCGGTTGTGTGTTTTCATACACAACACACACATGTATAGCCGCGTATGTTATCTGCCATCTCACATGATATTTCCCATATATTCAAAACTGACAATTTAAAATGAACGCAACTTTAGAAATAATTCGACCGTTAAAAATCCCGGATGAAAATAATTTTGCTGATAAGCTACACGCAACCGAAACACATACGCGCCAAGAACATTTTTCACGCCGATTCAGAACTCGCATAAATACATACATATGAATCAAGCACAGATGAAATTTGTATATTCAATTATGATATAAGTAATTTTTATCTCCCGCATATATACTGTGAGTTTCAGCTATATTCTATTTGAGAATACGATAGTAATAAATCAGTCTATCAGGAATAGTTGAAAACATTGAATTCGATAGATTTACCGCTAAAATTACATAAACACAAATATGTTTTTTTCAAACGTGTAATAATTATTTAATAAACTTAACGCACACATAGTGTATTAAATTTTCTGACCGACATATTTTTTCACTATATTTATTTATATGTATTTTCCATAAATTTTCCTAATTGATATTTATAGTAAGCTGTGCATCAAGACACTGAGAAACAGTGGGACGTCAAAATAATCACCAATTTGTAATAAGTGTTATAATCAAAAGTTGAACCACTCCCTGAAAATATAAATTATGTTACGAGAGACATTATCATGTTTTTGTACAGTGGTGTGACGAGAAGAAAGTCAACAATTTTACTGATTATTTTTTGACGTTTCTTTAAACCAATGAAATGTTTTATTGCGTGTCACGTGTCTGGGTTTTAACCAATCCTGTCATTATTTTAGCTTTTTGTTTTGGTTGACAGATGTCAGATAGTTATCATCAACACAAGTAAAAATGAGTAAAAAAGATAGATTTAGTGACGTGCCTGAGAGTTCGATAAATTAGAAAATAATTCTCCAGTATCTTTCTCAAACTTGTCGCCATTTGGCAATAGGCATTCAAGCCCGTAGGGCTCTCGTGGCTATTGCCTGGCAACAAGTTTTCGAAAGATCTATCAAATAATTTTCAATTTATTCTCACTCTCTTGTTATATTATTACTGAATATTTTTTGGTTAAAAAAATATTCAATCGAATCCCTGTATTTCTGATCACGTGTACAAAAGTATTTCCCCGGGAAATTATCACTTGTTGCTAAGTAACAGTTATTGATAGTGGGTTGACAGAAAATAAATAAATAAATATATCTTCACGCCTTTTACCCATTACGGGTGTGGCACTCTGCATACGCAGATCTCGGTAAGTGATATATTTTTTTCGTATGAAGTGCGGTTACCAGCCGTCAAATCATAGCCCCCAAGGATGTTAGTGGAGGAGGAACCACAGGGGTAAATTTAAATTTGTAACTGTCGGCAGTGGGATTCGAACTGAGGATCTCACGATCCACAGTCCGACACGTTACCTCGGTGCTATTTACCCCCTTGACAGTTAATTCAATATTTGTACTTGTCGTTTTCACGGTACCTGAATGAAGATAATAGTTATTTACTTTACAAGTGGGCAAAGTAAGGAATTACCCACAAGAGAAATTGTAGCTCACAAAGCCGAAGGCTGAGTGAGATAATTTTATCGAGTGGGTAATTTCACTTTGCCCACGTGTGAAGTATAACGTTTTATCCAACACCTCTTAATAATTGAAAAATTTATTAAAGAAATATTATTTGACAGTGACATATATTTTAAATTTTTGAATTGAAATGTCAATCGAATTAGTTACCAAGGTGTTGTATGTTATTATTATTGTTATAAATAAAAAAATACTCACTAGTGGCTTTCCTCAAAATTATACCCACTAGTGGATAATCTGTTAATTTGCTTGTTTAAAATCGCCATAGTTATAGAGCATTTATTGGGAGGTGTTGTATAATAATAATTATCATAAAAAATTTCAATATTACGAAAGCTAAATGAGATATCAACAATCCAAAAACAAGTGGTTATAGAAGAGGTTATGCGCAACGCAATGCTACCAACCACATATCACTAAAAGATTTTTTTTTAAATCGCAAAATTATTTTCCATGTTTCCCAGTCCAAAATTTTTCGTTGCCACTTCCACTGGGTGGATGATTATGTTAATAATTATCGTTTCATTAAAAATAATTAAATTTTGTTCGTTTATTTTACTAGTATTATGTAATTTAAATTGTTATTTACCTATTTCATTGTTTGTGTTTTATAGGATAGCGAATCCAGTGCAGTACTAGAAAAAATGTTTTAGGTAAACAACCCTTAATTTTTCGAATTTAAAAAAAATTCTTTTAGATTCGTAATCAGCATATCAAACAACATATACCATTAACGTATGTACTCGAAGTTATGAAACATCCTGTATGCATTAGAATTTTATTTTCATCAGTAAACATCTTTTACCGGTTTCAGGAGATTAAACCTATGTTTACATGCACAAAAGTAGGCAGGGTAAGTATGTCATAACTCTATTCTGTAGGGTAATATTACCTTACTGACCTGTCAAAACAGTCAAGAAAATGAAATAATACACAATGATAATATAACGCTATTTATTAATGCACACGGAATTCAGCTGTTCATAGATTCACCTGCTGCGTTCCAAATATTTTCAGGCGATTCAACATCGACAAAATCCGCTTTTTATCTAGCCATGAAGAACACATTTGACGTTTAGTACCGTGAACTGTAAGTGATAGTTTTTAGGTCGAGAATGTAGTTTGGAATGTCGAGACCCGTAGGGTCAAGATTTCCTAAACATTCGAGGTCTAATAAATCACTTACAGTTCGAGGTTAGTAAGATATTTTTTGCAATACCTGCGTAAATGTAAGAAAAGGAAAAATAGGTATCAAAATTAACAGCTGACAGATTGAGGTTAGAAATAAAATTTGAATGATATATATTTACTTACCGTCCACCATGAACGGTAAGTTTCACTTACCATTCACCGTGGACGGTAAGTAAATGATGTAATCATGGAAACCAATTGTGCAATAAAAGTTCCACTTACTGTGTTTAAATTTTGTTATTAATGGGTAACTTACAGTACAGGTATTGCAAAAAATAATTTTAAATATGATACAAAAGAAGTGTAACCAAGGTGTTAAATTAGTAATTAACGTTATAAGTCTGGGAACACATACTTTACAGTATGAGTGAGACATTTAAAGACGAGGCGACAAAGGAGCCGAGTCTTGAAATTCGAAACGAGTACTGTAAAAAGTGTTCACGGACGAATGTCGTTATGTATTTTATTTCATTCTGTGTCAAATTGCGTTTTAAAGAAACATTGAAATTAATTTCAAAATAATTTAACAGATGCTCCAAATCTAGTTACATTTTCGAAACATGATTAGCAACGGTTGTTTGGCAAATGTTTAATTTGTTTAAATAATTTGTTGTGTCAAAATGAATTCTTATGCAAATTGCCCAGAAATTGTAAATCCTCCAGTAATTGTAAGAAAATCTGAAGCAGCGTGTGCGAAATTAATACCTATTAAGTTTGGTGAAAGGTATCAAAAACAATTCAGCCATTTTTGTGAATGGAAAGCAGAAAATAATGTGATGAAAATTACGGAAGAAGTTATGTTGGCCTATTTTTTAGATTTGGTAAGAATTTAAATGATTACATTTATTATTTTATTTGTGAACTAATGTTTTTAGTCTAAGAAAATAGGTGTGTCTTCTTTGTGGCCGAAATATTCCATGATAAAATCAACATTAATTGCGAATGAAAATCTTGACATATCTCGTTTTTCTAAAGTGGTAGCATTCCTGAAAAAACAATCAATTGGTCATGAATCGAAACAATCTAAAACATTAACCCGAGAAGAAATCTATAGATTTATGAAAGAAGCTTGTACTGATAAATATATTATGTATTTTTGAATAAATTATTTCTTAAATTTGAATAATTGTTATTGCCATGATTAATTTTGTGTTTCCAATAGCAACACTTTACCGGACCGGCCGTTTTTTGTGTTTTCCCGGACTGAAACTGTTGACGTAAAGTATTGGAATTTGACACAGTATGAAATAAAAAAACAAACAGACTTGCTTGATCACCTTCGAAAATGATGACAGACGTTTTTCATAAAAGAATTTCAATAAATAATATTTATTAATGACATTAACGTCTTCATATTCTGAAACCGGTAAACTATTGAACAAACCACGGATGTTATGAGTCATAACAGGCCTTAGATGTCTTAAAATCCTCGCTCTACGAGCTCGGATTTCAACTGACATCTGCGGCAGTTACGATACTCATAACATCACTAGGAATGTTAATAGCTATAACTTCACTTAACATTGACAAGCACATTTTCCGAACATCTGTATAAATATGATATCATTTTTACATTTCGTATATTAAATTTGGATATAACCTGAAGTTTACTTGACGGCGAATCGCTATAAATAATTGAGTTAAAGTCAATTTTGTTATAATAAAAAAGATATAAAATAATGTGAGCTACAATTTTTATTTAACGTGTCCATCGAATTTTTCAAATTAAACTTCATTTAACTTTATTTAACGAGATTAATAATTTTTCAATAGCGATTAAATAACAATGTAAGAAATTCCGCGGTTGTAATAAATTAAAAATTAGCGTCATTGTGTGCAGCTAATGAATTCACGAGAACAAAAACAACATTAACATTATACAAAGAGTACTCATTAAAAATGTTGACAATTTTTTAATAATTACGTGTTGAAGTGTGACTAACTGCTGACGATATCGTAGGCTGTAGTCATCTGATTTATTAGATTGATACGATTTATTTACATTCATTAACCAGTGGCACTCAACAAACTAATTAACATATTACCTTTAAAGAAAAGTGAGAATCACGCCCGTTTACCATACATTTTATTTCTGTTAGATAAAATAATGATGTTTAACATGCAGTTGTCAAAAAAATATTTTGACATGCTTTTTATTATTTTTTGACAACAAATAACATTTTAAAGATTACTTTGTCTTTTATATTGATGCTTCACTCCTGAGGATAACTTATCTGTAGATCAGTAAATTGTTACATTATCTGGAACTACACAATATGGCCCAATTATTTAAACGAGGATTGTGGTTATAATTTGAAAATGTTTATAATATCTGTACAAGTAAGAAAATTTAATACGAATTCATTTACCATTGACAACAAATACATGTTACGAAAGTACTGCACAAGTTCAGATTTCACGAAATATCACTAAAAATTGTCATATACTTTTATTGTATTTCTATATAATATAAACCCTAAGAAGCTTAATGCTGTAGATCGCATCGTCATATCTCTTAAATTTATAGAGATATGGCAATTTTCGATGTTTTTCGAAATGCTACTTTGAGTGGCTGCAACTCAAAATCTATTACAGATATTGAAAAATAGACTCAGTTCTGTTCGTTTCAAGCATTTTATTACAAATTAGCAAATTTTGAAAATTTTCGATTTTTTCCCCCAAATTTCGATAGGCGATAACTCGATAAATATATAAGATACAGACTTGCAGACTGGACCAATCGATTCAGCTCGGCAAAATACATAAGTATGTAAAATTGCTTTACGCGTTATAGAGTTAGAGCAAAAAGTGTAAAAATGACGTTTTTGGCGAAAAACGTCAAAGGGTACCACTTGACGTTTGGCCTGAAAAAGGCCATTTACAGACTTTTTGCTCTAAAATTTCAATCCACAATCCGAATGTTCTGAAATTTTTAGGGTTTATGTATTACGATGAGCTGAATCCAATGGTTCAGTATGCAAGTTCGTATCTCGTTTATTATTTAAGATATCGCAGATCGAAATTTTGAAAAAAAAAATTCAAAAATTTTCAATTTTAAAAAAATTTGTTATTTTGCTATAATATGCACGAATAACACAAAACTGAAGAGTATTTTTCGATATCTTGCGTAATTTTTGAGTTGCAGTTCCTCAAAGTTAAACTTCGAAAAAAATAAAAAAACGCCATATCTCGAAAAATTTAAGAGATATGATGATGCGATCTGCACCAGTGAGTTTTTTAGGGTTTATATTATATAGAAATACAATAAAAGTATATGGCAATTTTTAGTGATATTTCGTGAAGTACATCATATGAACTGTGTTTAAATGAGTAAGAAGAATGTTTTACGGAAATAAGAAATAAATTTACAAGTGAATACGGTAAATATTATAAATATTTTAATTGTTTTCTAATATATTAGACAAATTAATTCGTGTGTTTATATTTTAGTGCAACTTTGACAAAGATCAAAAGAACTCCTTGAAGAACTTCATTTCTTTGTATGGACTGTTATTAGTTTTATACTTTTCGTACAAAAAATATTGTACAAACCTCTTGCGTGAACTTGATTCCCGCATTTGGTATGTAAATAACTATTACCTACACCTGTATAAATATATCTCCATTATTTTAATTTTTTCGATGAATTATAGTCCCCATAATTCACAATAGTGAATTATGATTTCATAATACACTCTTCTCGACCAATCACAGAGCCAGAAATCCATAATTCATTGTTATTTTAAAGACGTGATGCGGATCACCAAGCAACGGCCGTCTGACAGTTGACATGTAGTCAGTTGTCATTGTGTAATTTTATGTTGACATTTTCAACGTGTATTTTTAACGAATTTCGATCATTTTTAAAAGTGATTACCGAATTTACAGGAGTATGAAAAGCATAGTATATGTTCAGGATTATGGTCATTATTCAATAATATATTATTTTACACATTTTTACTTTCTTATACAAAGTATAAGGAAGTATTAGAATCACGAAAAAATCGTTGGCGAGATTTTTGCGGAAATATATATTTTGATGTCCTCTGTTAAGTCCAATTTCCCAATGATGTTTGTGTGTGAGGATGGATGGATGGATGTTCGTGTGCGCAATATCTCATGAACGAGACATGTAAACGAAGCTTTATAAGTTTCATGAAAAAATGAAGAGCTGAGTTGATTTTGAATGAAATTGAAAAATCGGAATAGGAAGTTTACAGGACACAAAACAATAAATTCCATTTGTTTCAAAAATAGAATCAACTTTGAGGAAAAGTTTCAAATGAAAGAAATTAGCAAAAATTTTTGGAATATTAAATGTTATTTGCACGATTCTTGTACATGCTTCTAATTTTGAGGAAAACTAAATTATATATTTAAGAATATATTTCTATAATCTTAGTTACAATGGGAACAAAAACTAAAACATTTTTAATATCTATGTGTCAAAGGTGTCAAATAATTGTGTGGTGTCAGAAATATGTGTCGTGTGAAATATTATAAATGTAATATTTGTATTATTAGTTTCTATTTTAAAATAAATTAGTTACAATGAGAACAAAAAATTATCTAATCTATATATCAAATAATAAATAAAATAAAGTCATACGCAAGGAACAAGTCATAGAGGAAAGGGTGGTATTATGGGCACCTGCAGGTAATATGGGCACCCCAAATATCTAATAAAGTAGAATGCGCATTCCATCGAAACCGCAAGAAACTAGTAGCAATAGTTCATAATTATACCTGTGGAGCACGATGGCGTAGTAGCTGCTGTCATTATTGAAATACGGAGTGTGTTTGTATTGTGATCTAATCAAAACTTTTAAAGGGAAGGGTTTATAAAAATATTACTATTAGAACCACTAGGTATTTTCTAATTATGGTTACTGTTGTGTATTGTGCAAGTCCCATTGGTTTTATTACTGCAATAATATTAAAGTGTATTATTAAGGTTAACCGGTGATAAATGTTTATATTCAAGTATGGCGAGGTTGGTAATATGGGCACCTGCCGTGCTGATATTATGAGCCCTCACACTGAAGGGGCCCATATTTCAAGCACTACAAAATTTGTTGAATATTTTGTTGCAGATGCCACACTTACATATGCGATTTTTGTAAATAAAATTACTACAGTTTTATAAATGTAATCTTAGTAATAAAAAAAAATTGTTTTGTACTAAGCGAGTGCACTTTTCCTGATTTTCACCACCAATTCTATTTCTCAAAAAATGCAGTATTTGTTAAGAATATTTTTAAAGATGATTCAAATAGGAATATCATATATACATTATACTACAAAGTAATTAGAACATATTGAAGTTTATTTTCTCCAATTTTCAGGTTAATTGAATCAAAATGGTAGCAGATATAAGCAAAATACAAAATGGGTGCCCATATTACCACCCTTTCCTCTACGTGTTCAGTTGGTTTTATTTGTATAAGAAAGTAGTGTGGTGCCCACACCAGATTTTTATGTAACGGCAACGATTTACAATAATTCAAATTAAAAAAATAAATAAATATGAGGCTGTAAGAATGTGTGCGTCCAGCATGAGAGGCTGTTGGAAGGAGTCGAGGGGCGGAGGGGGCAGATTCCATCCAGTGATGGAAGTGCAAGTCCGATTGCGAACAAATTACCTCCGGGATCCAACAGACCAACACTAACTCACATCTACTTATCTTCATCTAACACGAATGTGTCTCAATGGCTCTGTTTCTCTCTAAGAGTCCTGCAGGATGAGGGTGGCAGGGGGAGGACTTGTCTCTCTATTTAGTTTGATGTTCGTTGTCAGGACAATCGATTCGATAATTTGTTAGTTGTAGCTGTTATCCTGAATGCTACACAGAGCAAGAGCAGGAGAGGAAGCGAGAGAGACGGAGAATGAAATACGAATTCCACTAAGTAGAAATTTGTTCTAGTGATTTCTAGATATTTATCTGGGTGGCACAACGAATTTATTTCAAAATAAATATACAATTATTTGTACGTATTGCAAGTGGAATTGATGTGTTGTATATATATGTATAGTTATTAAGATAAGATTTTATGAAATTGGCAACCACTTCAAATTTTTCGCTTGTGACGTCAGCACCTACGTCATCTTGTAATGCTACAAAACACGCTCTTGCGGAGAGCCATTTTTATTTGCGGAGAGGTTTTTACAAATATAGTTTATTGACATTACCTGGACAAAATAAAATAACAAATATAATAAACATACGTTTAACTTGAAAATCGTTATGAGCTGCAACATATGACTTGACATGACAGGTGTGAGGGTAAGACTACCGACATTACCGACAATCGACAAAGTATAGTACATCAAATCATTTTTATTTTAACACGTCCTAAACTCTTTGTCTAAAAAGGTTATAATGGGGTCTTTCGCCATTAAAAATTTTTTTTTATGAAACTATCTAAATTGAAGACTATCTACACTTTTAAAAAGTCTTAATTGTTATTCATTAAGCCACAATGATTTTTTAAAAATGTGACGTCTTGTAGAGCTGTCGCTGGATCTTAAACAGTACAAATTGTAAATAATTGTACTCATATATTTTTTTACTTATTTTATTATTATTATTACAATAAAATAGAACATTTATGTAAAAAAAATTATTTAAATCTCTACTGTTTGAGATCCACCAACAGCTCTATAATGAGGTCACAACATTTAACAAAAATTCATTGTGGCTTAAAGAATAACAATTAAGACTTTTTAAAAGTGTAGATAATGTTCAATTTAGATAAAGTTTCATAAAAAAAAATGGTGAAAGACCCCATTAACAAATACCTAATTTTGTTTATTGGAGTATTAATTTTAATAATAATAAGTAATTATTACAACCCTGAAAAGCAAATTATTATTTGTTATCAACACCTCTTTTGCCTTGCCATGCTGTATATTCTATTACAAGATGATGTCACGATTTTGCAACCGCGAAACTAAATAAAGGAAATTATGAATGAAAAGTAAAAAAATTATAAGAAATATTGAATAATATGTGACTGAAATGATCTGAATTTTTATAATTTGTAAAAATAAAACAGTCCTTTTTTTTAATGTATGACCCCACTAAAAAAACTAGCAAATTTGAAAATAATTCAATTGAAATATTTCAATGTAAGCAATGAATGTTTTGTTTTCTGTTGCAAGGTGTCAGCTACTTTCAATTTTTTCATTTATGTTTGCTATTCTAGTAAATTCATTTTAGAAAATTTTCAAAATACTTGCTAAGAAATCAATTGAATTTACTATAAATAAAAACTATAATAGTTTTTACACTGTAGTATTAAAAATGCTATTGAAATAGGTCAAATGTCAGTGTATATTTAAAATGTACAAAGTTGGTGACGTATGAAAAAGACAATGGGCTATTCCATCTATTTTATGGGGAGAGTGGTGTGTACAGTAAGGGTTGTACGCAGCTGTGACGCGGGGTATAATTGGGTTGTCACTCATGGCAAATCACCCACCCCTCACATAACTCTCCCGATACGGTCCTGTGCTCTGTGCTTCCACCTACCACCATCGTCTTATAGCATCATTTACAAACCGTCCAGGGGCGTCCCACATAACATATTCACTATTTTAAATTTAAATATATATTTTACAATGAAATCTATGAAAAATTTTGATTTTTTTATCTGTGATCCTAGACAAGAAAATAAAAATTTGGTGTGTGCACCACAATACTTTCTTATACAAATAAATTGTTTACTAGAAAATAAATTAAATACTCCTCCAAACTTAACTTGAAATTTATTACTTATGTATAATTTAAACATGAATAAACTCATTGCTGTAGTACGCATCGTAATATGTCTTATATTTATCGAAATATGGCGATTTGTAAAATTTTTCAAAATACGGAAATTTCCCCAAATATGACTTAAAATTGTAAAATTTTTTTATTACATTTCTTTATAATATTCGCGCCGGGAAACCCATTGCAGCAGAGCGCATCGTCATATCTCTAATATTTTTCGAGATATGACGATTTTTTATATTTTCCGAAGACCAACTTTGAGGGGCTGTAACTCGAAAACTATACAAGATATCGAAAAATTACCCCAATTTTGTGTTTTTCGTGCCATTTATAATAAATTAGTAAATTTTAAAAATTTTGAAATTTTTTGATTTTTTTTTCAAAATTTTGATTAGAGATATCTCGACAAATATGAAAGATACAGACTTGCAGTGTTCACCAATCGATTCAGCTCGCCGAAATACATAAACCATGAAAATTTCAGAAAATTCGGACAACCGGTTGAAATGTTAGAACAAAAAGTCTGAAAATGGCCAAATTCAGGCCAAACGTCAACGTCAACCCCTTGACTTTTTGAACAAAAAACGCCATTTTCAGGCTTTTTGCTCTAACTTTCCATCCCGTAAAGCGATTTTTATGAAACTTTGCATACTTATGTATTTCGACGAGCTGAATCGATTGGTGAACACTGCAAATCTGTATCTTTAATATTTGTCGAGTTATCGCCGATCAAAATTTGGAACAAAAATACAAAAAAAATTCAAAATTTTCAAAACTTGCTAATTTGTTCTATAAGGCACCAGAAACGCAAAACTGAAGAGAATTTTTAGATATCTCGTATAGTTTTTGATTTACAGGCCCTTAAAGTTGCACTTCGAAAAATACCAAAAATCGACGTATCTCGAAAAATATTAGAGATCTGACGATGCGCTCTGCTCCAATGGGTTTCTTAGCGCTTATATTATAAAGAAATGTAATAAAAAAATATTACAATTTTGTGAGGATATTCCGTGAGTTTCAAATTTTTCTATCGGTATGTGAATCTGTATTGAATGATTAATAATTACAGTTTCTGTTATTTGTATGTTCCCATAGCAACTAAAATTAGTTTATTAAACATATATTTCAGTTTTGTCAAAATCTGGTGTGGACACCACACTACTTTCTTATACAAATAAAACCAACTGAACACGTATGGTTTGTTCCTTGCGCATGACTCGATAAAATTATCAAACTCAGCCTTAGGCTTCGTGAGCTAAAGTTTCTCTCGTGGGTAATTCCTTACTTTGACCACTTGTAAAGTAAATAACTATTATTATTGTTATGAGATAAGATAATGGTCAATTTACTTATTTTTCAATTTGTTTCTTTTAATTCTTTTATGGTCATAGCCCCACATTACACAAAAAACAAATGATATATTCTTAACAGTTCCTAATATTGATTCTCCCTCATTTGTGAAGGACAAAAAAAAAATCATAAAAATGACACCTGGTTCCTAAGTTAATCCATCATTCAAATCTCAAAAAAAAAAAAAAATTATATTAACAATGTATAATCAACACCAGATTATTTCCTATTCGCAACCCAATACCTTCTCTGATTCCCGTTGAGTCTAAACTTTGTTTAAGTCAACATACATCACGCGAGGAGGATGTTGTGTGTTCAGTGTAACTTGGTGTCGACACTGGGAAATAATCGCGTAACTGCATCGTAAAGTGCTGAAGTGTAATCGGTTTTTATGGAGATACGGATGGAGAGGTTTCGCTGCTCTCTTCATCCCCTTGTTCGCGTGTGTACGTTCGGGAAAGCCGTGATATTTTACGCATTTCCATGAGGTTCAAATTGTATAGTACTCGATCTTTAAATCGCTCTTTACTTATAAATACAGAAATGTACGACTGTGCAGGTCGACAAATTGATATGCGGCCCTGAGAAATGAGCTTAAATAAATTACACTTTAAGGTAGAACTATCATGATAGACAAAATAGTTACGAACACTAAGCAGATACAGGGCTAGGGGGGCTAAAATAATGCTTTTTCCTTTATAAACTTTTGACAAAAACTCAACAACCAAAAGTTACAGCAAATTAAATTCTTTTAAATTAACGCAAACCTAATGAATGCCGCTTAAAATAATTGAAAAGAATGATAACTTTTTCGTTTCAATAGAAATATGTTTCTTTTAAATCTATCAATTTGCTATTATTTTAATTTTAAATTATGCACCCAACAAAAATAATAGCAAAATCAATGAATTATATAAATCATACTAATTCATATCTACATATGCTACGTTACTGTCACCTAGATCATTTGAATAAAAATAATTTCTGATATTTCTCTTTTATCTTGAATTTTTTCATATTGATTTATGATAAGTTGAAAAGAGAAAAAAATGGCGGTTTTTATTTTAGAACAACAATTTTAGGATCCCATTTGAAAAATAAAAGTTGATAGTCGTATCATGTAAACCTGACTTTATAAAAAAAATTTTGTAATTCTACATAAAGAAATTTTTTAAATTCTTTATAATAAAAAGTTAAGAAGGGGCTCGTTTTCCCGGATACACCCTGTATTATGTCTTATTTCAGAAACAATGCTTATTATTGTATGTTATAATTATTTGAATGTTCAAATTATTTTTTTATACTTTTTTCGAAAGATCTTTTTAAGTTTCTGTGATAATGGGGTATTCCTGCATTTCCGGGACAATTTTTTTTTTATTAGTAAATGTTATTAAATCTCAATAATCCAAATTTTAGTGCAAAATTCGAAGTATTAAGTGAGATATTAATTTATAAAAAATGATTAAAATTCAAATAAGTAACGTGTGACGTCATCTTGCCTATGACAGTTGTAAACTGATATCAGCGCCATCTATCGCCAAGTGAGTAGCGACGCGCGTGCTCGAAGCTGTCAAGAAACTTGTTTACATTTCAATTTGTTGTTTGTTAGTATATATTTATCTGTGGATTCCGCGTGATAAGATTTGAAATATAGAGCCTGGGCTCAAACAAGCAGATTCATCAAATTTACCTGTGATTGATTCTACTACGGTAAACGATTACAAGATGGCAGCACACTTGACATTTGAAAACCTGAATCTGTCTGAAATGGGCAGCAGTAGGCAAGTTTATGTCATGCATTTTAAAGCCGCAAAAATGCAGATTTATAATATAAAATTATGAATGAAAAGTGTAATAAGATGGCTTTCATCGGTTACGCTCTGAGCTATCGCTATCTCGAGCTATTTTTAGAAACGATAGTTAAGATTTGATGACATCCCCTTGCATCCCTAAACCAGACGACCCCCTGGAATTTTGAGCGTCTGAAGTCAGTTCTGCGTTGGTCGTGAGCAGATACAGTTTTAAAATGTAGTCGCGCTACGTAAAAAAATGTATTTTTACGTAGATTTAAGTTATTAAAGTAGTTTCATTTATTACATAAGTTAGTGCAACGTTAAGTTAGTTATAAGAAGTTCTGCATTTTAATAAAGTCAATTTTTACAAGTTTTACATTATTTTCAGTGTTTCGAGTGTCATGATTTATCAGCTCCCAATTTAACCACGATTGGTTTGTTCCCTTTTCTTCAATAAAGTTTCCTTCCTTTTTATTAGCCCTATCCTATAGCCACCCTCCGCATTTGCTACAAAAACAATGTTTTAAAATTATTTATTATATTTTCCGGACATATTATATGCTAATTCAGTTATAGAAGCAATAGCACTTGTGTATTTTGCTTGAGAATGTACTTGTGCCATTCGTCATTCGTTGTGTGCTTGGGTTTGCGCATTCCAGTAGCATGAAGTAGTGATAGGTATCCATGGTCTGTATCTTCCGCGAGAATATAATACAAAGTGATTAAGGCTTACCGTGACCCAGTGCTGGTTGTCGACGGGCGTGTGTGTGTGCGTGTTGTTGGAGTCGGGCTGGGGTGCTGCGGGGTTGACCTGGGGCGGCAAGGCGTCCTTGGCGGCGGCGCGACGCTTGGCGGGCGAGTGTCGGGCCTGCGTGGCGGCGGCGGCGGCGGCGGGCCGCGTGCTGAACGGGAAGTACGGGCTGTCGGCGGCGAATGGCTCGGCGGCGGGCGCGGCGCCGGGTGACGTCGCGCCCCCCACCGCCGGGTACACGGGGCCCGCGGGGCTCAGCCCGTATGCCTAACACAACAAATTCCATAACACTGCACGCGCAAAAATCTATCACATATGCTCTTTGGAGGAAAGAATATAAAGGACAGAGCATTAGCAAGCGATAGTGAAACCACTTCCCCCACTGTAACCAGAACCGCTGTTACTTGTCGGTTACGTGTTTGGTTGGTTCCAAATAATAACGTCACACTCACCGAACGGTTGCTGAATAAGCGCGGTAGATTTTTACATTACTCAAATATGACAGCATACTAGTTTGAAATCATAACAACCAATTAGAATATTAACCGTTGGACGAACCGAACTCTCGAGCACATTACTAATTTGATATACCAAAACTGTCAAAAATGCCAGTCGAAATCAATTGGTTACTCTATTTACTAACAATTCCTGTGACCAAGTGCTAACCGGTGCCAGTCGAAATTGAAATCGCCTTGCATGCGTCTGCCCTCACCAGGTTACATTCCCCTTGCCGCTAACATAAGCTTATGCTCTCTCCTCTATCCTCCTTCCATGAAACGATTATATAGGTCGACAAACCAATATGCGTCCCCGACAAGAATGCATAACTCAAGCACATAACGCATGGTGAATAGCACAAGTGATATTCGAGTGTAATATTGATGTTGTAATTTACATAAAGTGGAATTCGTGTAAGAATATTAAAGTCATACCTTTCTGGGACGTACATCGTTTTGTCAACCTATAAATTATGCTGATTAATTCGTTTATTATACATTGTAAGACAATCAGAATGCTTCAGTTGCACCAATAGAACGATTATAACACCAAAAATTGACTATGTTTACACGTATAGCAAAATGTACTTTGCCTTGACTTTGACGAGGCGACTTTTGCCACTTTGTAAACACTAGACTCTTAACTACTTTTCTTCCTAAAGTCAGGTATAAAATAAATCCGACTTGACTCATGCATGTGACTTCAATGACAATTTTAAAAACAAATTACTTTTACAAAATAAAATCAAACAAGTAACGGATCTTCACTAAAATCTTATAATTTAGCAAGAAAAAAATTGATTGCAACAGGTAACGGAATTTCAATGTATTTGTATTGGAATTTAACAAATTTACGCTAGCAACACTGGCTGATAACTTGCAGTATTCATATAAATATCTTATCTTTTTTTAAATCACAGATCTTATTCTTTCTTATGTAGATCAAGATCATGATCAGAAAAAATAAAACGATCTAGATCATATCAAAGATCTTACGAGTTGATCTAGATCATTTGTACAACACGAGTGAAGTAACGCATTCGGTCACTTATGTGTTACTGACACATGCCTGAGCGAAATTTTTAGTTTCTTCACTCGTATTGTAATATACTATTTCCATGGCATAAAGTAGAGCGAACGAGTGAGATAATAGACAAAAACGCATCAAATTACCTCACTGAGGGGCGTAATATGTTAGATTGCTCCACTAAAATGATGGGAATAATGTGTTTATTATATCAGTGGCGTAGATAAAATTTCTTATAATATGTGCGTAGCAACGGCAACTCGTCAAAAATGACTAGAAAATTCATCCGGCTACACTGTCACTATTTAATTATGTCATTTTCCCCACTGGACTGTTTATTTCTACGCAACAACTATTCAAAATTATACCGATAATTTAATTCCCATATCCACAAAGAAAAATAGTTATTTACTTTACAAGTGGGCGAAGTAAGGAATTACCCACGAGAGAAATTTTAGCACACGAAGCCGAAGGCTAAGTGTGATAATATTTTGAAGTGGGTAATTCCACTTTGCTCACGTGTGAAGTATAACGTTTTATCCAACACCTCTTAATAAATGAAAAATTTATTAAAGAAATATTATTTGACAGTGACATATGCTTTAAATTTTTGAAATTAAAATGTCAATCGAAGTGGTTACCAAGGTGTTGTGTTATTATTATTGTTATAAATAAAAAATACTCACTAGTGGATTTTCTCAAAATTATACCCACTAGTGGATAATATTTTACTTTGCTTGTTTAAAATCGCCATAGTTATAGAGCATTTAATAAGAGGTGTTGGATAATAGTATATTCTACAACAAGTAATGGAATGGCATATATTCCACGCGAGCAAAAAGTTTGTAGCCCGAGCCAAAGCCGAGGGCTACGGTTTGCGAACGTGGGATAGACCATTCCGTTACATGTTGTAGACTATACTTTCTATAAAAAGGTTTTGGAAATTATACAAAAATACAAATATAAAACTGTTGAAAACGTCAAACTCAAATAAATCAAATTAAAACAAACAGACGTAACCATAGTAACTGAATCAAGATACTTCATATGTCGCGCTAATAAGCGGTTCTGATTCGTCGAAAATATTCCATACGCCGCGTATGGAATGTTAGTGATTCCATAACAATTTTTAGTAGTGGAATGTCCAGTTTCCAAAACAGTGTTATAGAAACAATTTTATCCAACACCTCTCAATAAATGCTCTATAATTATGGCGATTTTAAACTAAGAAAGTAACAGATTACCCACTAGTGGGTATAATTTTGAGGAAAGTCATTAGTGAGTATTTTTTTATTTATAACAATAATAATAACATACAATACCTTGGTAACTATTTCGATTGACATTTTAATTTAAAAATTTAAAGCATATGTCACTGTCAAATAATATATCTATATATTTTTTTCATTTATTAAGAGGTGTTGGATAAAACATTATACTTCACACGTGTGCAAAGTGGAAATTACCCACTCGATAAAATTATCACACTCAGCCCACTTGTTAAGTAAATAACTATTACGTTTTGACAGCGGATAAATAGGAAGGTAACTACGGTGTCGTGATTTTATTTTAACAGTTTTCTTGTGAAATTGCTAGGTTACAAGGTTTCGGAACAAACAGAAATTTAAACGACAAAATAAAAAGCTGTTGTGTAATTACGGTTGACAAAATTTGTGGCTCTCGATATATTACCTATGATTATTTCACTCATTACAAATTTGACCAATCAAAATGTCTCATTTTCCATTGTTGTGCATTTTAGATAAGTGAATAAACAGCACCATGCTGTTTATTCACGATTAAATTGAAGCTAGCTTTTATATGCAAATTTTGAACATTTTGAAGGCATATTTAGCCGGATAATTAGTTGCAGAAGCAACATACTTACGTGTTCTTTACCTTTCCTGGTATTCTATATCTTTAAACATGCTGAATTATTCAATTCAAACTATTTTTATTTAAATTTTTTACTTTTATTTGTCAAGTAAAAAGAAAAACAATCAATTTGCTATAGTTACACTATAACAACAAAATTTTATGGTCCTTTTTGTTTATGAGTGTACCGATTTATTTATGTAAAATAGTGTCAAAATCAACGTTTTAGTATAATTTATTCGGCAAGTATTAAAGTATATGCTATGAATTCGTGAAATAATCTTGACATATACCCCTCGTGCTAAAAAATTTTATCGATTAAATTTGATCTCTAGCTTATTTATAAAATTTTGCTTTTAAAAAAGTGTTATCGTATATAACCGTATAACCTGCGGTCTCGGGATTTTTTCAAATTATTATGTACTCAAACACTTTTTAAGCAATTTGTATGCATAAGCTAGACTTGTCAAATTTAATCGATTAAATTCTTAGCACTCGTGATATAACTATTGAATAAGATAAACTTAATTTTCTTGCGGCAAATTATAAAAATATTTAGAATTATTAAGATTTGTTGTGAAACGAATTTCCGGAGCAGTTACGTGGTACAACAAATAGGGCAAGTAAATTATTAACAAGTTCAAATAGAACCTTCATTACACCACTTCAAACAGTTAGCAAAGTACTAATAAAAACCTGAAACAAAGAAGACAAAACGAAATAAATACATAAATTAAACACCCGCCCCGCCCCGCCCCGCCGTGCCTTCCTACACAGACACTACAATAAAGCAAACTTATCTTACAAATCGCCTATTAAACTTACAACAGAAATTACACCCTCAGTCGCTATCTCAGCAAAGCGGCGCCGATTCCATCCGCTAGCATAGACGGTGGATTTTGCCGCTCGGTAGCGACGAGGGCGCGAAGGGAGAACTTTGTTCGGTAAGTAAGTTTGGAAGAGACGAAACTAGTAATTTTCTTTGAGCGTTTTTTCAAGTTATAAAAACACAAGTTTTCAAGAGTCTTCTACGAGACAAGGGCATTATTTATTGGTGGATTTCTGCTGGAACTTCAGCGAGGGGGACCAGTGGCGGAGGGAGCGGACTGTCAACACTACGCCCCCACTCAAAGGAAGCAATAGTTATTTGTATCACAAGGTTGGAAACGGCTATTTTGAGAGTGCGAGTTTATTTTGATAGGACGAGCCGTAGGCGAGTTCTACAAATACGAGCACTCGCAAAATAGTTTCCAACCGAGGGATACACAAGATTTTTCGCGCCAACATTTATGTAAATTTAATAAATAATTTTAATTTATTACTCATTTTTTTTAATGACAGGGAATTTTTTTATGTTGCTAACTTCACAATATTTGAATGTCAATTATGAATATTTTCCAATATCATAACCAAAAATATCTACATATTTTTATTTGGATTTTACACTGCAAATTCAATTATAATTACTTACAAATTTGTTTAAAATACATAAATATTCTGTTTTCTTGTATTGCAAATACTCAATTGTAGATATATTACCATAATATTTTTAAGTCAATGTAATACTTTGACATTTCTAGCGTCAGAAGTTAGCTAAAATTAGTGAAGTGATGCCAACATATAACCATAAAAAGTTAGCAATTTTTGTCGAACTAGTTCGACAAAAACATGATTTCCGACCGCTTTAAGAGATATCTAATTGTGTCAATGACGGACGACGGCGCGAAAATATTTGATTTAATCATAAAAACAATATATCGTCACGCCACTTGTCTATATCTAATGGGGTCTTTCACCATTTTTTTTTATTATTTTTTTTATGAAACTTTATCTAAATTGAAGACTATCTACACTTTTAAAAAGTCTTAATTGTTATTCATTAAGCCACAATGATTTGTTTAAAAATGTTGTGACGTCATAGTAGATGTGTTGCTGGATCTAAAACAGTATAGATTGTAAATAATTGTGGTCATATATTTTTATACTTATTTTATTATTATTGTTACAATAAAATAGAACATTTATGTAACAAAAATTATTTAAATCTCTACTGCTTTAGATCCAGCAACAACTCCAGTATGACGTCACAACATTTAAAAAAAATCATTGTGGCTTAATGAATAACAATTAAGACTTTTTAAAAGTGTAGATAGTCTTCAATATGGATAGTTTCATAAAAAAAATTTTTTTTAAAAAATGGTGAAAGACCCTATTTGGTACTTTACTCAACCAATACTTAGTTTTGATATATTTTTGTGCGTGCAGTTTTTTGTCAAATTACAATCCCCAAAGATGCTAGTGGAAGAGCTATTTACTTAATTAATGCAAATGTTAAAATAAAGACTCACCATTCCATTGTCCATACTTCCGCCATATGTGCTAGGAAATGTTGGCTTTTCTGTAACAATTAAAAAAATATATATTAATTTAATTATTTTCCGTAATAATATAACGAGATTCAAAAAGGTACTGGAATTATATTTTTCTACGACCACTTAGAAATCTGCTCATTGTATGTTTGGGATATGAGGTACATTGCAAGCATCGTGCGAAATGAATTTGTTTTGTGAGTATTTTAATACAGATCAGCTCATTTAAGTACAGGTGCCATTGCTAGGTACTTATATAGAATTTTCAAATATTGGAATGATGAAAGCGAGACAACTTTTTTATTAATAAAATGAATTAGGAAATAATATCGTGGTCGTAGAAAAAGTATAGTGTACAACTCGCATGGAATGTCCATTTCATACTCGTATGATTTGCAGCATTCGCCTTCGGCTCATGCTACAAACTTTCATACTCGTAGGAAATGAGTACCATTCCATGCTCGTTGTACAATATACTATTCTATAACACTGTTTTGGAAACTAGGCATTCCACAACTAAAAATTGTTATGGAATCACTAACATTCCATACGCTGCGTATGGAATATTTTCGACGAATCAGAGCCGCATATTAGCGCGATATATGAAGCATCTTGATTCAGTTACTATGGTTACGTCTGTTTGTTTTAATTTGATTTATTTGAGTTTGACGTTTTCAACAGTTTTACATTTGTATTTTTTGTATAATTTCCAAAATCTTGTTATAGAAAGTATAGTTTACGTCTTCGGCTCGGACTACAAACTTTTTGCTTGCGTGGAATATGTGCCATTCCATTACTTGTTGTAGAATATACTATTAATGACGTATGTGACCATACTGAGCATACCAATATGGTAATATTCTGTCCTTATATACAAAAGTTTAACTTTTTATTACGAAAGTAAACCATGTGAGAGATAAAAAGGAACTTCTGTGCCGCGGTACATATTAAATATTATTTGAAATTTAAAATTAGAAAAAATTGTAAAAATTATTATATAGGTTAAGTTTATACATCTGTCAGTTGTCAATTGGATCTGACACTCAGTGTTGCCAACCTCGAACATTGAAGTTATCGTAAATAACACTCAATATTATATGTTTTGTCCTCAATTTCTCGATCGGAATTAATTAGTTAATTCTTCTTACACATACTTATAATATACAGGGTGTTTCATAACTTCGAGTACATATGTTAATGGTATATGTTGTTTGATATGCTGATTACGAACCTAAAAGAATTTTTTTTAAATTCGAAATATTAAGGGTTATTTACCTAAAACATTTTTTGTAGTACTGCACTGGATTCGCTTTCCTATTAAACACAAACAATGAATTAGGTAATCAACAATTTAAATTACATAATACTAGTAAAATATACAAACAAAATTTAATTATTTTTAATGAAACGATAATTATTAACATTATTATTCGTAATCAGCATATCAAATAACATACACCATTAACGTATGTACCTGAAGTTATGAAACACTCTATATATGTACTTATACTACGATAAAAAAAAAAAAATGAAACAATTTAACAAATAATTATCAACGGTCAGACCGTTAATTAAAAAAATAATGACAGACGCCCGAAAAATTTTTATAAATAGGTGTCACTAATTACTAAAACCGCTGCTACAAAATACTAACACTAATTTTAATTTGTGAATGTATCTTATTTTCTCGACGTCATTACAAAATAAATCTGATCGTTTTGGGCCGGTCCGGCCCTGAGCTTATCTAGGAAATATGCAACTATCGCTAAAAATACAACGTCATTGTCTTAAGCACACCCCCAATGATTCTATGAGTGTGACAGTCGCAGCCTCTCCTTTCCGGATGCCCGGAGCGACTCCGGACACTCCCGGAGTCGCCAAGTCCGGTGAAACGTCGTCGAATGCTAATGACACTTGTACGAGATCACAATCAGACAATCAAATCCGGATACCGGAGTATAAAGTCCGGATGGTCCGGGCAAGAGACTGGCGGGCTACCGGAGCGCGAGATGTGCACAATGGATGACCACGGTGGCGCCGCCATGCGGGTCAAACCGGAATTGAATTAGTTGGAATTAAATTAGTTGATAGCGCAGATAAGGATGCGATGGTTGTAGTATGAAGAACTAATTAGAAGCTGATTCATTATTTTACAAATATTACCAAGACAAGTCAAACATTTGTGAATTAAGTTGAAAAATTTGTTTATACATATTCCTAATAAAGCATTGTACAGTACTTCGAAATGTATCTTGGCGAGTAAAAGGAATGCAGTCTGGTCCACTATTCTAATAATGCGTCTTGTCAAAAATATGCGTAGTCTTTTAGATGCCGCGCAGTAAAAAATTTATAGTCAAAATTAACAAAAATATTAGTCCGTTAATTTTTGTTAATTTAACAATTTTCAAATTTGCAAGTAACAATTTTTTTTCGTGTATTTCGTAACTAATTATATTTGTGAATGTAGTAATGATAAACATTTATTGTTATGTGCTTTTGACTAAATATTTTAGATATTATATTGAAGCAGAACAATAAATCATAATTATTATAACAAATTAAGTAGTTACAAAGGTTACAAACTTTCTTTAGCAATTTCAAATTGATAAGTTAGCTAAATTTACTTGTTGTTATTATTGACGAATCTATTTGTACACTTTTATAAATGTAGCAAATAAATAAAAAGAATAATTTATCTTGTTAAAAATGCAGAATTGACAAAATTTTAATATAACAAAGTGTCATATTTATTCAAATTGTTAATTTAACGCAATATATTTGTCATTTAACAAATCGCAAATCAATTTTTTCACTGTGTAAGGCCGTTTGACACGTTGAATTTTTATTGTACAAAATTATGTTCAGAAAGCATTCTTCTGCTAGGATTCTGTAACTGTGTATGCTATTGCTAGAGCTCTAGAAGAATGTAGGTATTCTCGTCCGCCATTTTGGGTCTAGATGTCATAAATAAAACAAGTTATTGGAATCCAGTTACTTAAAAAAACATTTAAAATTTGTATCTGTCAAATTTGAAAACATATTTCTTGAAATTCTGTAAAGTCCAACTACACAGATCATACGGTAATATATTATTAGAAAGTATTCTGTATACTTACCTGTTAGATATGGAATATATTAATTGAAGGAATGATATATCACAATTATTAATCAATATCAACTTGAAATTTGACAGAAAAGAATTAAAGTAACTGGATTCCAATACTTTGTTTTATTTATGACACTTGGACCCAAAATGGCGGATGAGAATACTCATATATTCTAGTGCCTTACTATTGCTATTGAAATTTTCGTGCTGCCATCTATTGATGTTTTCATTGAATTACGATGAAATTCACGTGTTCGAAATACAAACAAAACGCTGTCAAAATGACAGTTCTTAAAATAATGCTAAATATGATAAATAAAGTGTGTGTATGGTTTGTGCAATAGTGACTTCCTTTATTACTATAAAGAATATATGGCCAGTGTTAAATTTATTAAGTTTCCTAAATAATAAACTTCAAAAATAAAAACATAACCTTGTTAAAGCACCATCTCAAACGTCAAAATCATGGATGTTTGTGTTATGAACTTCCATCTCAACTTTTACCGCATCTCTCTCTTGTCTGTGACGTCAAAATCATAACCCTCCATTGCCACAGAATGGGGTCATACACTTTTAAAAAAAAGTTGTGTTTTTTTACAAATTATAAAAATTTAGATCATTTCAGTCACATATTATTCAATATTACTTATAATTTTTCAACTTTTCATTCATAATTTCCTTTCTGAAGTTTCGCGGTTGCAAAATCGTGATGTCATCATGTAATAGAATATAAAGCATGGCAAGGCGAAAGAGGTGTTGATAACAAATAAAAACTTGCTTTTCAGTGTTGTAATAATTACTTATTATTATTAAAATGAATGCTCCGATAAATTAAATTAGATATTCGTTAATTATAACATTTTTAGTCAAAGAGTTTGGGACGTGTTAAAACAAAATTCTTTGTTGTACAATATCTTGTCGCTTGTCGGTAATGTCGGTAGTCTCATTATCACTTCTGTCATCTCAAGTTATATGTTGCAGTTAACAACGATTTTCAAATTAAACTTATGTTTATTATATCTGTTATATTATTTTGCCTAGGTAATGAGAATAAACTATATTTGTAAAAACCTCTCAATAAATAACATTGACTGATAACAGTCAATTTGACAGTAGGTGTAGTTCCTCTTTCTCCGCTAGAGCGTGTTTTGTAGTAGTATAACATGCTGACGTCACGAGCGAAAAATTTGAAATGAGATACCCATTTCAAAAAAACATATCTTTATAACTACATGCCTTTTAATATTAAAATTAGTATCTACATTCATAACTTTACTCAAATTTACAGAAAAAAAATAAAACGAAAAAAGGTTTATGACCCCATTGTATGCATTTTTAAATTCTGAGATCTTTTGTACTTACACATACTTTTGTTCTAAAGTGAACAGGTAAAAAGATACAGCAAAATAAAAAATTGCATTGAAACCCCTATACGTCAAAATCCATTTCTACACTCGATATTTTAAAAAAAAAATCAAAATCCCATTCAAGAACGTTTGACAGACCAAAATGACAAAGGCAACTCTGCATTTCAGTTAGTTGAGACAGCATGAATGTGTATATTTCAGTATTTCTCGTAATGTAATCCATGAATCAGTAGGTTAAAAATGCAAAGGTGTATCCAGCAAACAAATCTACAAGACAACGTGATTAATAATAAATAACTTGTTGTAAGAATGCAACCTTATTATAAATAAGTTCCATGTATACGCAGTACAACGGTAGAAGAATTTAAAAACTTTCACAAATTATTTAATTATTCTTGCGAGTCAAAGGCAGGTGCACATACAATAAAGGTTAATATGATTTTAAATCCTGATTTTTTACGTTAGCTTACGTAAATTGGGGCATGACAAACTGTAGCACGAAACGAACACTGCAGCCAGTTAATCGGACAACATTTTTGACCCTCACTGTTAGCAATATATAAGCCCCAATTTTTCCACCGTTTGATAAAACTTTTGAATGACAAACAGAAACGTTTAATATTGTTTGATCAAATACTCCAAATAGAAACATTTATTATATTTTACTTCGACTTTTGTAGTTTTGACAGATCGAGTGACATTTAATAGCAATAATGAATAAAAGTTATTTGTCAAACTATAGAGGAAAGCGCTTCTTCTTCCAACTCGAGCTCGAAGTTTGCATCATGAATGCAGTGAATGAAGCAATTCGAGCGAGAGTGGAAAAAGGGTTTCCCTCTCGTGTTACACACATATTTTTACGACATGTTTCCAAAAACGATTTGCTCGCCCCTAAAAACACACTTTGACAACACAACTGACACGTTAAAAGTTAGGTTATCAGACGCAAGGCGGTGTAGCAGTGTTGCCAAAAAACCAATCTTAAATATAAATTTAAGTTGTCAAATTGTGATTAAATCTAGAAAAAGAAAAATATAAGACATAATTGTAAGACAATTTAAAGTATGTGTATCACTAAAATAAAGATTTTCAATAAAATTAGGCATTTAGAGTTTTATATTTTACATTTTATTCAACACTTCTCAATAAATGCTCTTTAACTATGGTGATTTTAAACAAGGAAAATAACAGATTACGCACTAGTGGGTATAATTTTGAGAAAAGTCACTAGTGAGTAATTTTCTATTTATAACAATAATAATTACACACAAAACCTTGGTAACGACTTCGATTGACATTTTAATTTAGAAAATATAAAGCATATGTCACTGTCAAATAATAATTCTTTAATAAATTTTACATTTATTAAGAGATGTTGGATAAAACGTTATACTTCACACGTGGGCAAAGTGGAATTAACCACGAGAGAAATTTTAGCACACGAAACCGAAGGCTATTTGACAAATCTTCTTTTCATCATACATCAAATGGGGTCTTTCACCATTTTATTTTTATATTTTTTTATGAGACTTTATCTATATTGAAGACTATCTACACTTTTAAAAAGTCTTAATTGTTATTCATTAATCCACAATGATTTTTTAAAAATGTTGTGACGTCATAGTAGAGATCTAAAACAGTAGAGATTTAAATAATTTTTGTTACATAAATGTTCTATTTTATTGTAATAATAATAATAAAATTAGTAAAAAAATATATGACAACAATTACTTACAATCTGTACTGTTTTAGATCCAGCAACACCTCTACTATGACGTCACAACATTTTTTTAAAAATCATTGTGGTTTAATGAATAACAATTAAGACTTTTTAAAAGTGTAGATAGTCTTCAGTATATATAAAGTTTCATAAAAAAAATTAAAAAAAAATCATTGCCTTGGCAACCTACAACTTACATATTTCTGACGAACTGTCTCTAGCCGTTTTTATCTTTTAGAACTGTTAAACATATATGCCGAATAAAAAATTGTGCCTTGTAATAAGAAAGCTTTGTTAGTGAGTTATTTCCCGCAATATGGCAAACTCTACGCTAGGAATAACAGTTTGATAATATAAAAATTCTTGTAGAATTGTGATACAATCATTTTCCCGTATATGTACGGGTATACGCCACCAATAAATCAAGTTTCGTAACTGTATTCTGTAGAAAACTGAACATTCGTTTGACTATGGTTCAGCCTTACCGCTGTCTTCTTATCAAACTACGAATCAAAAGAATAGAATGTGGACATTCTTCGTGTATTTAGCATTTTACTTTATCTAGAAACTATGACTTGTCATCTCGGATACGTAACAATAAATATGGGTCCATCCATATGGCGAACAATAAACGGTTTTGAATAAATTATAGTTCAAATTGGATGACCAACTTTACTGTGCGTTAACAAATGCTCCTAAATTATTTTAGAGACACAGGCTTCAACTCAGGGTTATTTACATATCAAGTGCGGGAAGAGATATTTTTCGTTTTTGTAACGAAGGAAATTATTTTTTTGTACTCATACATTGAAATGTATTGTTTAGCGTTGTCTAAGCAACGTCCGAAATGTCCATTTCCCAGGTCTCCACCAGTTAGACAACCGGGAAATTTCGACGAAAACATTCCTATTTCTAAAGCGTTTATTAATAAATTATATTTATAATAAAATAATATAGTATTTCAAATATTCCTTTACATAATATTAATATAAACAATGATGGAATAAGAATGAAATTGAAATTAAAAATAACAAATTTAGTGTATTTGGTTATCAATGTTGGTAATAAAATCTGCCCGATATGACAGCTGTAAAATACATAACCTACAAATGTAATGTTAGTTATCTCAATACAAATAAGAAATGTAATAAATTTACAAGTGAATACGGTAAATATTATAAATATTTTAATTGTTTACTAATATATTAGACAAATTAATTTTGTGTGTTTATATTTATAGTGCAACTTTGGCAATTATCAAAATAACTACTTGAAGAACTTCATTTCTTTGTATGGACTGTTATTAGTTATATACTTTTCGTACAAAAAATATTGTACAAACCTCTTGCGTGAACTTGGTTCCCGGATTCGTTCTATGGCAGCGCTCGCAAGCTCCCGCCGCCAAACACTCATCCGGGAACCAAGCGTTCCCGCATTTGGTATGTAAATAACTATTTTGTACTCATACATTGAAATGTATTGTTTAGCGTTGCCTAAGCAGCGTCCGAAATTTCCATTTTCCAGGTTTCCACCAGTTAGACAACCGGGAAATTTCGACGAAAACATTCCTATTTCTAAAGCGTTTATTAATAAATTATATTTATAATAAATAATATAGTATTTCAAATATTCCTTTACATAATATTAATATAAACAATGATGGAGTAAGAATGAATTTGAATTTAAAAATAACAAATTTAGTGCATTTGGTTATCAATGTTGGCAATAAAATCTGCCTGATATGACAGCTGTAAATTACATAACCTACAAATGTAACGTTAGTTATCTCAATATAAATAAGAAATATAATTAATTTACAAGTGAATACGGTAAATATTATAATTGTTATCTAATATATTAGACAAATTAATTTATGTGTTTATATTTATAGTGCAACTTTGACAATTATCAAAATAACTCCTTTTGCTTTGTATGGACTGTTATTAGTTTTATACTTTTCGTACAAAAATATTGTACAAACCTCTTGCGTGAACCAAGCGTTTCTGCATTTGGTATGTAAATAACTATTATCGGAATTAAAATTTAATAAAACTACTTGAAACTGCACTTCAGGCGTTAAAAATATATCATTTACTGAGATCTGCGAAAGCAGATTGCCAATACCCAAAACGGATAAAAGGCGTGATGATATATTTATTTATATAATTTTAAAAAATATCCAAAATTTACGCCTACTGTTGAGAAGAGCATGCAGCCAACTTTACATGGACGATATACTGGTTGCACAATTACAGGATTACATTTACAATTTTTAACTGAAGATAAAGTTAAATCAATGAATAAACCTAGTTTTACAGGTGAATAAATTTTATGCTAAAACTGCTATAATAAAATATTAATGGATTGCATTTTTACGATCTAGTTCAATTTGTTTCAAATATTGTGATTTGCTCAATGAATCTGTTTATTGAATATTATTACAAATAATTTTATTGGTTTCACCTTGAAACCCTTAAAAGCATCAGAACAAAAAAAAACCTATAGAAACTGAAACAATAGTTATTTGTGTATCAAGTGCGGATAGAGCATTGTTTGTTGCACGCGGCGAGAAAATTGTTGATCGAGGCGAAGCCGAGATCAACAACTCGACAAGTGCACGGAACAAGCTCTATCCGACGAGATACACACAATATTTTTTCTACAATCGTTGAACAATGTCAAGCTGTAGAAAAAAATTAATTTTCAAAATTATCTTTGGTCACGCTTATAAAAATTTAGTAAAATTGTAGTTACCCATGTCACCGTAATCATGACAACGTTTATGAACAAAATACAAATTTTCAAAGAAATCATAATTTGACACATGGAGTACATTTGACATATGGAGTACATTTGACATATGGAGTACATTTGACATAAAGTCTACAGAGTGAATACGTTTATGGTGATTAAGTTGAAGTGTATGTACGTATATGCCAACTGTATTTGCAATAGCAAGGTTATTACCAGAAAAATCCAATGCATCATTTTCTTCTTTTATCTAATTTATTTTTGTTTTAGTTTTGTCGCACTAGTGCGACAATATGTCACTTTGTCGCCCTAGAGCGACAATTTTGAACATTTCCTAACCAAAAATGGAATAACAATGTCGATATTGTGCAACGATTGTAGAAAAAATAGATTGTATTTCATATATTCAAATAAACTAATATTGACAGATGACAGATTCACACATATAATTTTACGTAATATTTCATGGCATCCTGCAAAGAATATTATTAAATTGAGATTTATACAAATTGCTTAGCCATGGGCGTAGACACGGGGTACCGAATTCTTTAAAATAAAATAAATATTTTACACTATACTGGGAGTTTTTTATATCAGTATTAAAGCAAACATAGGTATAATTCACTCTGATTATTAATAATATTTAATTATAATGAAATAAATATATCAAGTTTAAACAAATAAAAAATTTATTTTAATTAATTTAGTACTAAATACACTGCATTAAATTGATAGGTATTATAATTTTTAATTATTTCAAATTATCCAAATTTTAATAAGTTGAAAAAGCTTTCAGAACTCATAAAAAAATTAAAGGTTTTACAGAACTTAAACCAAAAATCTTTTTCCGACGACAGCTATAGCAAGTTACCTTTGACGCAGAGTTGATGTTTTCTGAGGAATTTTATTTTGTCTTCTTCTTCTATTATAACGAGCGACAAAAGTTTGTTTTTTTTTTCAATTTTTTTACTAATTCATCACCACGCATACGAAGTAAAAGAATTGCCACATCAATCTATGATAGGATGGCATAAATGTCATACAAGCGTTTATTTTTATGAAATAAGATGAATATTTTTCTTTTTACAACCAGTCGTTGGAAAAATATTGTGTATAATTCGAGCGCAAAGTATTTATGTCTCACACGATTGCAATTCGTGTTCGAGCGACAAAATATAATTTTGCGCTTTAAATATACAATGAAATCACTTTTAACACTATGCTATGTTACTTTTAACACTAGTGTCAGAAAGTGACAGTTTTAATTTGCTAAGCAACCACTTTTAACAACGGTCATAGATAAAAATGATTTTTATACATTGCTGTCAATCATTTTAACTGTAAATATTATAATAACACATCCCTATCTGTAATCAGATAAAAAAAACTCCGTTCGGGGGCAGTTCCGTCAAATTCCAATCCCCAAAAATATTGGCGACTACTTGCACTATAAAAGTAACGTATATACATTTGGCCCCCTCCTAAAAATATGATCAACGCACAGTTTGCGTCCAAGTGCGTCATGGAAATTTTCCTGTTAATTATTTTGCGAAAATAAATAAAAATCATTTCATTAGAACCAACACCAACTCACAATTTATTTATAATTCTAAATCTTTTTTGTTTTGGTGCCCTTTTATTTACCCCACATGCGTCACCAATGACTCAACGTCTTCGCAGTAGAGCACCATCATTCGTCATACTCATGTTTCAATAATTCTAGATGTCTGAACATTATTTCGGATATGATAACATCTCTACGAGAGACTTGGAATAGACGACTTTCAAATGTCACTAGTTCTTTTGATTTCTTCAAATTTGGGTGAGTCGGTACTTGGTGAAATTTAAAGTTTTTTAAATTAAAATTGATTAGATTTATTTACAAATATTTGGTAAGTGGCTGCAAATAATATTGTAGTTAGAAAATCAGAAAAATTGGTATTTCATTGCCGCTTTGCAACTCTGTACCAGTGGTACCAGCATCGAAAAAAACCTTTAATCCAATAGATTCTTCAACTTATAGTAAACCTTTATTTCTAGCAAAGAATTCGACCATATCCGGACAAACCAACAACCTAAATGTTAAACTGATGCATCACTTATTTTTTTGTCATATAAGGCATAAATTTAGGTGACTTCTGTAACAAGATGACTTTCATCGGTTACGCTCTGAGCTATCGCTATCTTGAGTTATTTTTAGAAACGATAGTTCAGATTCGAAGACACCCCCTGGCATCCCTTAGCCAGACAACCCCCTGGAATCTCGGGCGTCTGAAATTCAGTTACGCGTTGGTTGTCAGTAGCGACAGTTTAAAATGTAGCCGCGCTACGAAAAATATGTATTTTTACGTAGCTTTAAGTTAATTAATTAGTTTTATTTATTAGATAAGTTAGTGCAACGTTTAAGTTAGTTATAAGAAGTTCTACATTTTAATAAAACCAATATTTACAGTTTTACATCATTTAAAGTGTTGAGTGTCATGATTTACCAGCTCCCAATTCATCCGCTCCCAATTTAACCACGACTGGTTTGTCCCCTTTCCTTTAATAAAGATTCCCTCCTTTTTATTAGCCCTATCCTATAGTCAACTCCCCCGTTTGCTACACTTCTTATAAATGTGAATCATCTCAAAGTGCTATGTAATCTCGTTTATTTGTTTATTTATTTTCCACTAACATCTGTAAAACGTAAAATAACATTTTTAATAGGCAATATTTCTCAGAATCCGTGACTAAAATTTAACTGTTTTTACAAATTGAGATTAATTTTAAAAGAAAAGAAAAAGAAGAATGATTTGAATTTAACGGTGGATTAAAGGTTGTTGTCATTTAGAATGTTTTATTGTGGATATGATTTCATTCATGGAAACAGAATTTTATCATAATCTAGGAACACGTGTGACAATATGTCGATTATACTACTTTAGATAATATTTGTTTCAATATGTAATTAAATTATCATTTTTGATGATCAGTGCACGAATTTCTTATACGCATAACACTGAATTTGAATGATGAACTAATTATTATTGACACATATTATATGATTGTTTTTATAAATTATTAAACGTAAATAATTTTTGTACTCGCAACCCAAAACAATTGATGCACGGTATTGACAACCAAAAATTTTCAATTTTCGCACTTGTGCGGTAAAATATACAAAAAATACATTTTTAAAATAATAAAATTTATATTTATAAATATAAAAAGACTTTTGGTTTAAGTTCTGAACATATATTTATTTAAATACGTTTCGAATTATTAGACACAATTCTTCAACAGGAAACAAATGAATAGTTAACATAAACATGTAAATAGAAATAGTACATATTGGCTGGTATCATAGGCACGGTTTTTGTGTGTTTTAGCGCTGTACAATATTACAGCGAAATATACTATCTACCACTTTTATTTGAAGTATTTTTTTTTTAATAATATTATTTTATTTGAAATCGGCACTAAAGTGCTCAAAAATCGTCATTAAAAGCTCAGAAATCGTCACTAAAGTAACCCATTATACGACGATTTTGAGAAACCCAGTGTTGGCAACCGTTAAATAATTATTGTACAATTAGGATAATTTTGACAGATATATTGACGTACTATAGTAAATTTGGACGTAACATGAAACAAAATTTGCAAGAAAAATTAACTAATTAATTCCGATGACGAATTTGAGGACAAAACACATAATTTTTAGTGTTATTTACGATAATTTCACTTCTCGAGGTTGGCAACACTGACTGTCAGTTTCAATTGACAACTGACAGATGTATAAACTTAACCTATATTGTATTTTTTTTACAGTTTTTACGAATTTTAGATTTGAAATAAAAGTTAATATGTACCTCGGCACTGAAGTTCCTTTTTATCACTCACATGGTTTATTTTCCTCGGCCCTACTAGCCTAGCAAATAAATTCCATATTCGTGATAAAAAATTGAACTTCAGTGCCTTGATACATAAATACCTATTAGAATATTGTACAGCGCTAAAACAATTGTCATAAAACACCTAAAACAGAACTCGTAATACCAGCTAATATGTTCAATAATTCGAAACGTTTATGTTCGACTGTATTATAATCAATTGTTTATGATATTGTTTAGCGTCCATAAAGCGGCTCTATATTAACTAGAGCGATAAAGTAAAATCTATAAACTTTGGTAACCAAACGAAAGAAAACACTACACTTTGAAATTATCAAATTTTTTCATGGCAATGTCATGTGTCAAATATAATAATCTGCAATACATTCGAACATAAAATACAGTTTATATGTAATACGTACATTTACAGGATTTTATTGACTATATATTTATTTAAGTATATTTTAAATACATATAATATATTATTAATTTCTAAAAAATAAATATTACTTTAGGTCGACTCGGAACTAAAGACTTGTTAAATGACATAGTTTAGCAAAATTTGTCATTGGTAATCAAACATTTAACTACAATAATCTTACAGTTTATTCACATTTCTTCCAGAAATAAATGAAATTCATGTATATTTTAATTATTTACCATATAATAGGTTTGTTCCAAGTGGTCATTTCTGACAAGTTTGTGACATGTTTGTGACAAATTTCACTGCGCCTGCGAAAAATGTAAACAAGTTAACTTTGACACATATACTGGAATGGCGAATGGAATGAAGCGCATGTGCATGCTCTTATTTTGTTTTGACAGCTAACCTTAAATATAAATATAAATAAAGAAATTCATACATTTTTCGCCACAAAAAAGAAATGTTTCAAAGTTAACTTGTTTACATTTTTCGCAGGCGCACTGAAATTTGTCACAAACATGTCACAAACTTGTCAGAAATGACCACTTGGAACAAACCTAATATTTATTTATGTATCAAGGCACTGAAGTTTAATTTTTTATCATGAATATGGAATTTAGCTGGCGAGGCCGTAGGGCCCAGGAAAATAAACCATGTGATTGATAAAAAGGAACTTCAGTGCCGAGGTACATATTAAGTTTTATTTGAAATCTAAAATTCGAAAAAACTGTAAGAAAATTACAATATAGGTTAGGTTTATACATCTGTCAGTTGTCAATTGAAACTGACAGTCAGTGTTGCCAACCACGAACAGTAAAATTATCGTAAATAACACTCAAAATTATGTGTTTAATCCTCAATTTCGACATCGGAATTAATTAGTTAATTTTTCTTGCAAATTTTGTTAACTTGTTTACATTTTTCGCAGGCGCACTGAAATTTGTCACAAACATGTCACAAACTTGTCAGAAATGACCACTTGGAACAAATCTAATATTTATTTATGTATCAAGGCACTGAAGTTTAATTTTTTATCATGAATATGGAATTTAGCTGGCGAGGCCGTAGGGCCCAGGAAAATAAACCATGTGATTGATAAAAAGGAACTTCAGTGCCGAGGTACATATTAAGTTTTATTTGAAATCTAAAATTCGAAAAAACTGTAAGAAAATTACAATATAGGTTAGGTTTATACATCTGTCAGTTGTCAATTGAAACTGACAGTCAGTGTTGCCAACCTCGAACAGTAAAATTATCGTAAATAACACTCAAAATTATGTGTTTAGTCCTCAATTTCGACATCGGAATTAATTAGTTAATTCTTCTTGCAAATTTTGTTTCATGTTACGTCCAAATTTACTATAGTACGTCAATATATCTGCCAAAATTATCCTAATTGTACAATAATTATTTAACGGTTGCCAACACTGGATTGCTCAAAATCGTCGTATAATGGGTTACTTTAGTAACGATTTCTGAGCTTTTAATAACGATTTTTGAGCACTTTAGTGCCGATTTCAAATAAATATATGTATTTTTTAAAGGTATACGTTTAATTTAAACTGCTGGTTCTCGCTATCTGTACTTCATATATTTCTACAGAAATAATCGAGAATTATATTATAAAAAAGTTTTCAATTTAAATAATTTTCTTAACAATCAAATAGAACATTTACGTGACTACAATTATTTACAATCCCTACTGTTTGAGATCTACCAACAATCTACAATGACGTCACAACATTTAAAAAAAATATTGTGGCTTACGAATAACAATTAAGACTTTTTAAAAGTGTAGATTAAGATGTTTGAATAAAGAGAATTTATTGTTTAAAATTGGTGAGCCAGAAAATTGTATTGCAATTACAAACTCATGTTTCATATAAAAACTGTGTCACAAATTTATGAATTCATAATTTCAACAACAGATAAGCATCTATAAACAATATTTGCACCTGCATTTCAATATCTATTAGTATTAAGTTAGTTATCTTGTTCTCAAAATATTCACTGCCATCTGTCGATTCAAGGTGATTTTTTATCTGAACGCGAATGAAACCGCGAAAACAATATTATAGTGACATTGTTTTTAATATTTAATGTAGCAGAAACCGGTATGCACACACAAATACAAACAAATATATTAAATTTGAAATTTAAAATATGCAGAGCAAAAAATACGACTCATTTTGTCATATTTTTTTTTTGTTTGTCATTGTTCTTACCGATAAGTTAATTAAGATAATGCTGCCTTCTGTCAAGAGCACAAAAATATTTTGCTACTTTCATTTTCTGGAATTGAAATGAGAATTTATGTTTGGAAATGTTTAATTGTAAATTTTAGTTTAGGTTTATTTTATTTGTATTTACCAAACATAAAATGAGGTTATAGGTTGCTATAAAATACGGAATTATAATTTTAGTTTCATTTACGTGTTAAACTTTACAGGGCGGTACTCAGAAATATAGAGCCAGTTATATGGGCCGCCTTCAAATTTTTTGTCATTAAAAAAAAAAACAAACTCGAATATAAGTTTCAAATAAAAATTCTAGCTTATCTTTTCAATAAATTAATACGTAAAAAAATAAATCAAATAGGCCTTTAAGTAAAAAAATTAAAGAACTGTTAAATCGATTTTTTCCAACACCTGCTTGTAAAGAAAGTGGTATTTTATCCATTGCATTTTTGATGCTAAAACAATACTTTAATAGTAACGGTGAGTATTTTCTATATTTTGAGCAAAATTACATAGCAACTTATAAAGTATACAATTGTAAGAGTAACAAGAAAAGATGAAACAATATTTATTTGATATCGGCACTAAAGTGCTCAAAAAACAGTAACCCATTATACGACGTTTTTATAAGCAACGCAGTGTTGGGAACTGTAAAATAATTATTGTACAAGCAATAATATTTTGACAGATATATCACGTATTGTAGTAAATTTATACGTAAAATAAAACAATATGTGCAAGAAGAATTAACTAATTAAATCCGATAATGAAATTGAGGACAAAACACATAATTTTGAGTGTTATTTACGATAACTTCAATGTTCTAGGTTGGCAACACTGAGTGTCAGTTTCAATTGCCAATTGACAGGTGTATAAATTTACAAGCAATAATATTTTGACAGATATATCACGTATTGTAGTAAATTTATACGTAAAATAAAACAATATGTGCAAGAAGAATTAACTAATTAATTCCGATAATGAAAATGAGGACAAAACACATAATTTTGAGTGTTATTTACGATAACTTCAATGTTCTAGGTTGGCAACACTGAGTGTCAGTTTCAATTGACAATTGACAGATGTATAAATTTAACCTATATAATTATTTTTTACAGTTTTTTTTTTAATTTTTGATTTCTAATAAAATTGAATATGTACCGCGGCACTGAAGTTCCTTTTTATCACTCACATGGTTTATTTTCCTCGGCAAATAAATTCCATATTTGTGATAAAAAGTAAAACTTCATTGCCTTGAGAATTATATAAGTAACTATTATGTCATATTTTTTTCATTAAATGTCATTTTGGTTTTATTAAAAAGTTTGTGTGATATACGTGTTAAAAGTGATTTATTTCGTTCATGGAGTTGTTTCACTTGGCTTCGCCTCGTTTCACAAACTTCCACATTTAATCATAAAATGTCACTTTTAACACTTGTATCATAAATAGCTATTTTTTATCGGCTGACATGAAATGAGCGATTTTCTTTGAAGTTAACAGATGTAATTTTTACTGCCTAACACATAATAACCATTTTACAAAGGTATAGCAACCGTTCAACAAACGCATAGCAACATAATTTAATGTAATGTTTTCAAAATATCAATAAAATTTATATTAATTTTAAAATCGGCAAAAAATGTGTTCACCAAACACAGATAAGGTTTCAGCAACATTCATTGCCTCGGTTTCGTTTCAAATCTGGTATTTTGGTGCCTAGTTAAACAAATAACTATTAGTATAAGTCGTGTCATTTAAATTGTGAATAATATAAGTTTTGAGTATCTAAAATATATTTGTGAAGCCGACCCTGTGTCGAACAACTTTACGAGCCATCATAAAGAACATCAAACTAAAATATTCAAATAAAACAATAATATTTTTATTTGTGTCCAACGCATTTTATTAGTAATTCGTTCTGTGTTCAAAGTCAAACTATATGTTACAGTTTTGTTTTTTCATTCACGGTGGTGCTACAAAAACTGTTACATTCAAAAATTATTATTAAAATGTGAAATTGTACTTGTAAGTTTTCTTTTTATCGTGAATGCTGCATATTCTTTTCAAAAGGCTCAGTATTGTATTAGTAAAAAACCTAAATTTTAAGTTTTATTTTGAAAGTTGTGTGCGTTTGCGGATGACATTTCTCGGACAAAAAAAATTGCTAGGCCCATCACATCCTGCAAGGGAGGTATAGGAATCATGCTAAAAATTCGGTAGTGAGTTTTCAGTGGATGAGCACGTTTTACTGTCCCTAGAATACGATTTTTTTACTCCAAACAATCCTATCCTGACAGACCATTTTCGCCTCGTCCACATTTATAGTGCGATTCATACATGCTCGTTTATTCTTCACACTCGGAATCATTCGTTCACGCAACAAACCATCAATCATACCCAACCAGTTATTCCTCGGACGCCCACGCAATCGTTCACCCACATATACTAGTTTCACCAACCTTTCATTCGACATTCGCTCAACATGTCCAAATCACCTCAACTGACTCACTCCCACTTTCTTAACAACATTCTTCTCAATCTCACACTCACCATACACCAATGTATTCCGGATACGATCACGTCTCGTATACCCACACACTCCTCTCAAATATCTCTTTTCTACAGCAGTTATACGTCGTTCATGCTTCTTCATCCACACCCAACATTCAGAACCATACATCAGTGTAGGCACTAACACACCATTATAAACACTCAATCGAGCATCTCTAGATACATTCACGTTTCGAGCAAATGTAACCAGAGCACCCAATACCTTACACCCTGCAGACACTAAAAATCATTTGTATTGTAAATATAATTTATGATAAGTTGAATAAGCTTTCAGAACTCATAGTTATTAAAAATAATTTAATTATTTTACAGAAATTTATTCAAAGGCTTTTTTTATTAATAATTTATAATAGTTACCTTTGGTTTGTTTAATTTTGTTTATTTTTCACATTATTTGAGCACTTTCCCTCATGACGAGAGAGAAAGAGCGCAAAGCTTTCGTAAATATGAAATTAGCTGTTTCTGTGATGATTTTAATATCATTGAAACCAAGTTTCTCTCCCGGTTGTGAAAAAAATTCTTTTCGCACCTTCTAAATACAAATACTGTTATTAAATCAAAGAGAAAAACATTGTAAATTCCACACATTACATATGAGATTACAACAATGGTTGATAGATTTCACTGAAATATAATAATACTGGAACGTTAAATGACGTTGAAAATGCGAGCTGAGAAAAAGACAGCAAGTTGTTGGGACATCTGTCTTTGTTGAACAATTTTTTTACAGAGCGACCACTCTACAAACAAGTGTTAGACAAAGAAAGGTGGCCATATTATTTAAGTCCTGTGTCCACGGTGATAGAAATCGGTCCGAGATCTCGGGTATAGTTCTATATCATAAATAGTGAACTTGTATGATTACAGATGTCAGGTTAATCGAATTTATGAAGTTAGCTTCAGTCAATTCTACCAATACCAAAAACTAATAAAATATAACTCAAGAAATTATTCTGACATAAGTAAATTAAATTTGTTTATAAGAGAAATAATGAAATAGTATATTGAACAACTAGTGTTACAATGACCTTTTTTGTAATACGAGTATAGTTTGCGTAAACAAGCCGCAGGCGAGTTACGCAAAATACGAGTATTACAATTAGGCATTGTAACACGAGTTGTTCATACTACTTTTCCTATTTCACGTTCAAAAATTCAAAAAATAAAAATAAAATAAAATTGTACGACACGTTTAATATATCACTGGTCACCAAGGGGCTTTGCCCGCGAGGCCTATCGGGTCCCAGGCCGCAACCCCGATGCAGGAGCTCCGATTCAATAATTTTACGTGAGCAATGACAGCCCCAAGTTTGACAGACTGTCAATTTTACAAATAATAAATTCCCCAAAAACAGTTGCACAAAATTCAATTTTGTAGCATTGTTTTTGAGAAAAACAGTGTCACAAAATTGACTTTGTGTACGTGAAATAGGAAAAATATATTTCATGTTTCAGAAACTGTTTGAAAATGCAAATTTTCAGCTTCGATTGAAACTTTTTCAGCTTTTCAAACATTAAATGTCGCGTTTTTTCATCATAGTTATCTATTCGATTTTTTCGTCCAAGTTGGTAGTGTCCACGATCCGAGTTTTTGATTCGAGAACTATATCCGAGATCTCGGATCAATTTCTATCGTGAACATATCATAAAGGCATACAAGTTATTGTTCCAGTATTAATATATTTCAATGTTTATTGGTGTATAATTTAATATAAAGTCTACGCCAAAAGATAAAGTGCTGAACACATCAAATTTTTAAAAAGTAAAAATACGTAAAATTACTTTGGGTTATTTTAAATAAGCTGAGGAAGTAATAATGACGTCATAGAGCACTTAGACGGTAAGAAGTGTACGTTAGAGGCAAAAAACAAAGTTGGTTTGTTTCGCCTTTCATCTGTTCCCCGATCGTCGACTCATTACAAATTTATGCTGCTGGGATCGTAGATCGCACGCATCAAAGTCGGCCAACAAACATATATATTTGTCGTTTTCGCTCGTCTTTTGTCTCGTTGTCTCCTTTGCTTTCAGATATTTGCTTCTTTGTCTTTTGTTCTCTGCTGACCTTTATCAATTATTCGTTTGTCTTCGTTTCCAATTTATTAAGCGTTTGCGGTGAAAAATAATTATGGCTAGTTTTAATTTCATTGATTGGACAATGTTAATTAACGGGTAATAGCAAACGGAATTAATAAATATTTCAATAAATGCTGGATTAATTTTTTATTCTAATTAGTAACTAAGTGAGGCTGACCTATTTTTAACGGCTTGGATGTGACGACTACATGATTTATTTATTAACTTTTCAACTTTTATCTGTTTCGTTACATGTAATTTTATTTTGCGATGCCTGAAATTATTTGTTTACTAAATAAATAAATACTTAAAAAAGTAGATAAAAATATAATTAAAAACTACAAACGACAAACATTCTGCAATACATATGCCCAGTTGCACAATAGTATATTCTACAACAAGTAATGGAATGGCACATATTCCACACGAGCAAAAAGTATGTAGTCCGAGCCGAAGGCTGAAATTAGCTGTTTCTGTCTTATTTTGGTATCATAGAAACAGAGTTTCTCACTCGTTCGTGAAAAAATTCATTGTAAAAATATTATTTTTATCTATTTAGTTTCATCACTTTGGGAAAAAAAAATATTCAACTGTAATTAATTACACAGGAGCATTTTATTTTCTTCGAATAAATTTTTGTTTCTCACGAAACCTTGTAACCTAGCAATCTGACAAGAAAACTGTTTTAATAAAATAACGACATCGTAGGTGGAGTGATTTTATTTTTAAAAGTTTTAGAGTCAAATTGCTGTCAGGTGACAAGGTTGAGTTGTCAAACTGAAATTTATTCGAAAGAAAATAAAATGCTCGAGTGTAATTCGGCGAGATAATTTAACATTTATGAAAAGGTTTATTTAAAAGTGCAATTGGTGAAAATACAATTATTATAAATATCTTATTTTTGACACATAATACAAATGACATTAATGTAGTTAGTATTTTGATCTGGTTGCTAAGAGAAAGGTAAATAACGTTTA
Source organism: Poecilus cupreus (assembly GCA_963942605.1). Lineage (NCBI taxonomy): Eukaryota > Metazoa > Arthropoda > Insecta > Coleoptera > Carabidae > Poecilus > Poecilus cupreus. The sequence goes on from OZ012727.1 coordinate 13,589,387, forward strand.
CTTGCTACTCACTTGTAAAAACCATTTACCCAAAGCCCTCTATTTAAAAAAAAAATAAATCTTTACAAGTTACTAATTGACAGCTACATTGTAAAAATTTTACAAGTTAGTAAACAAGGTAAACAATGCACGTTGCCACAAAAATGCTTACAAGACATGCGAAATCATTTCAAATAATTTTTGACAGAACAGTTGTGTGTAACTGACAGGACTTGGTTATAATTTTAATTGTGTGTACAATACACGCAAGGTAACCGTTTTACTGCTTCAAGGAGGTGACAGGCTCGCCGGTCATTTCCTCCATTCAGCAGTAAAAACTGTTTTACCTTGCTTGTAATGTAAATAACTATTTATCACTTGCAAAAAGTTACCGCTGTTAAAACAGTAATAGTTATTTACTTTACATGTGGGCAAAGTAATGAATTACCCACGAGACAAATTTTAGCACACGAAGCCGAAGGCTGAGTGTGATAATTTTATGGAGTGGGTAATTCCACTTTGCCCACGTGTGAAGTATAACGTTTTATCCAACACCTCTTAATAAATGAAAAATTTATTAAAGAAATATTATTTGACAGTGACATATGCTTTAAATTTTTAAATTAAAATGTCAATCGAAGTAGTTACCAAGGTGTTGTGTGTTATTATTATTGTTATAAATAAAAAAATACTCACTAGTGGCTTTCCTCAAAATTATACCCACTAGTGGGTAATCTGTTACTTTGCTTGTTTAAAATGGCCATATATAGAGCATTTATTGAGAGGTGTTGGATAAAATTGTTTTTTCTTTATGGCTAAATTTATATTGGAGTTAAATTACCATAATTAAAAGTAATATTTCGGCACCAACAACTTACCATTTTAAAATTATATATCGTTTAACTGTCAATTTTGAAAGCAGTCATACCACCACTAGAAAATTAAAAACGCCGGAAACAGTGTTTTTCTCATAGATCTTCGAAACGAAATATTTGCAGTACGTTATAGCCTTATAAGAACACCGAAATAGAAAAAGAACAGTTAACTTCGTTGTTCACCTACCAAAATCAACATTTTTCCCAAATAAGAATTTATAAAATGATTTTTGATTGATTAATCATACTGTTACATTAACGGAGTTAACTATCCTTTCTGTAAAAAAACCATAATAAACTTTATTACAGCTATAAGATAAATTTTTATTCGGTACTTTGCAATGACAATCCTAAAACATTTAAAGTAGTAAATTTTATGTTCAATGTTCCCTATTATAATAATAATTTATTTTCTGGTCAAAATTTTATTCAAATTGTTCAATCTTTTGTATCGACGTAGAGAAATCTCATGACAGAGTTTCAAGTTTAAATTAAGCGTGAATAGAGATAAACAAATGTATTAGAATTAACGAAATTCAAGCCTGATTCAGGAAGTAGGCCTTGCTTTAATTGACCCACTCCAGTGGCGCACACAAAAACAATATTTCGGACCAATTCTCTAAACAACTTGTTACGTAGAAACTTGCTAACAAAATCGCATCAAAACTTTATGTTTAGTGGTAAATGGGTAAAATTTCATTAGCTGTCGAAAAACTAATGATTTTTGTCACAATGGGCGCATAAACCAATTTGTTTATGAAACTTTATTGGAATATATGACGATCAGCGAAAACCCGATGTGAAAATTTCATATATTACCGAGATATGATTTTTCAAAGTTTGTGTGACGTCACTGGTATTACTCCAGGGGCACTAAAACAACGATTTTTCATTATAGTAGATATTATATATTTTTAAATGTAAACATAACATTTACATATTATAAGTCTTAATTTACAACAATTAAACTTAACATAAAGATAAAATTAATTTGGCAACTTTAGAATATTTTACTTGATATTCGAGTGAACTACATACGAAATTTTGAGAACAGTGGCGCTAGTAGTGATGTAACCTAACCTCAACACACAATTTTATTCAATAGTTTTTCAACACAGCACAATAAAACAGTGAAATTATAAAACAAGTAATAGAAGCCCAACAAATATAATCTTAAATACCAACAAACAAAATAAATAAAATGACATTTCGTAGTTCTATTTTAGCCCACAATAGGCGCTGGGCGCAGCGGCAGACGCGCGATTTGCACTTTTCATATTTCTGGCCAATAGAATCAATGCGAATACCCGTGACGTCAAAATATGTTCAATTCGTTATATCGCTTTACTGCAAAATATTTAAAAGAAAAAAATACTTTATTACTAATTATTTCGTAAGTGTTACACGATTTTTGTGTAAATTTGTCATATTTCGTTTATTAGCAAGTAGTTATGGTAGCAACATTTTAGAGAATAGAGCATTTTAAATACTACAACATGTGCATAGTTCTTTCACCATTTACCCTTTTCTGGGTGTGCTACACTGCCTAGAGTAGATCTTGCTGTATGCATATTTTTACGCCTGTAGTAGTGTCAAACTAAAATCCCCAAATATTTTAGTGGAGGAGAATGAAATATCTAATCCCCGTTTGCATTTTATTTCGATATACTTATATTTACAAGCGACCATAAATTATTAAAATTTATATTATTTATTTAACGTAAATCGTATATAACAACAGTAATAATTCTTGAGAAATTGAGTAAAATATAAAAACATAGTGGCAGCAATGTTATGCTTATGGGGATTCGTTTCTAATGTATTGTAAGTTCACAATAAAAATTCAAAAACGTGTTTAAAATTTCGTAACCTAACGGCGCGCCTATGCCCTACCTCATTCCAACAAACGAATCTTTCTGACCCAATTTGAAATCGGCGCATAACAATCGCACATCAAAACAATTGCACCTGCGAAATTGTTTTAAAAATATCCAAAAATTGACAAGTACCAAGTTAATAATCAGTAACGGTTTCATACGTACAAAACAAAAATACTACAAAAAAAAAAACTCAAAATAAAAAATGTTTAAGAAGTTACGAACATAATTGCTACGGCTTGCTATGGTTGGTTAGAGCGGGCAGCTGCTATACGTACAGCAGCCGAGCCTATCTCAGACGTAAGTCCGCGAGCATCTTCCTTCTCTAACGCACGGGAGGCTTAGCGCAGATGAAAGAGATGGCCTGTGGCCAGGCTAGCTGAGCTTCGATGATATGCTCGCATAAAAAGCCATAACAACATAAGAGAGCTTTGTGTATAGGATAATGACCTTTAACAGTATGTTCTGTAAGGTCGAAATTATATTATTAATTAAATATAAATACGATCTTAAAGTTCCTATTTGTTTACGGGAGAAACTTTTCAAACTCTGCGACTGGGCTTCAACACATTTTTTACACTCGTGACAATTTCTCCGATTTGATACGAATAATGTAACCAAATACACAACGATTCTTCTCTTATCAATTATGATAACTGCTGATAAAATTTGATTTAATTTTTATTATGCATATCATTCAATTGTTGTCTAAAAACTACCTAATATACAAATGAATTCATCCATAAAAATGACTTACAAGCGCTAAAGATTTCCTAACCGCTAAGAAGTTGTAGAATAACGGGCCTAAATCGTCTTAAACTATACTGCCCATTGTTAAAGAGCATTACAATAACAATATAAGCCGAAGAGAGGTAAAAATGTTATAATAAGAAGTAACGGTTCACTCAGAAACACGACTAACAATAATCTCATACAATCACGATGAAATCATAATCATAAACAAACGAATAATACATAAAAACAAGTCAATTGAAACTACTAGGTTACTACGATTATAAATATCGCAAATTTGTATCCAATAGGTTATTTTAAAACATTCACTATTTTTGTTTATTGCTTCAATGTCTCTAATGTTTTATTAATCGTAAATATTAAATTAGAAGTTTATATTGTAAATATTTTGTTCCACTACCTGCAAAATACAGCTTCATGGATGCAAATTTTTTGGTTGACTTGAATTTGTTTATAAATTTTATGAATTATTTAGCGCAAAACACTGTCATTATTAGTGGTACTGACTGAAATGCTGTATTGTTTTATGAACTATCTTTTAAACTCAAGGCCATTTAGGAGATTTAATAAAACGAAAACTATTTTGTTTATATTTACCAGAGTGTCAAACCTTACGGTATTTGGTTTAAAACTCAATATTTTGGGCCATGTTTTTAAACGAAAGCTTTCTGAAAAGTAGATTTTTGGTTAAAATAACATAAACACCACATGATTGAACAAAAAGCACCACAAAAGATGACGAGAATTGACAGTAATCTGAAGCCAACTGTAAATATGTCACTGGGCAAAAATATTTTCATCACAATTATAAAATAAACACCACACAGCAATCCGTCGTTGGTATCCACATTCCAGTGGGGGATATTATGAGAAATTATACCAGAAATTTAGGTTTTAAAACAAGCTGTTGGGATGTTTTGGGTGACACGCGCAACCAAATGTTCAAAATAAACTAAAACAAGTTGTAAAACCGGCGTCGAAAACTACAAGAACACATGTCCAAACATTGAATACAAATATTTATGCACTCACCTGGTTGTTTATTTGCGATTTTATTGAAACAATTCTGAAATACTTCGTACAAATGCATCGGCTCGTCGTCACTGGCGGCCATTTTCGATTCACTACTGATGGCTGACACGCGCGACGGCACGGACTGACCTGCGAGGCGCAGCGGCACGGCCTGGGCCATCGCGCGGAATTCAAATCTTGTTGTTGCCATACCAACAACACAACAATTAAACCATTTATAATACCAACAACAATCTAATTTCCATGACGCAATTCTTACCATAACAAGGACTCTCAATAAATAAATAATCATGCAAGGGCACAAATTAAATATTCCGTTTGTCTTCAACTGATTTATTTCATACATAATTGAAATGTTTACAGTCTTGGCCAGCTCTAAAACCTTTTTGGTCACACAACCCTGAAAGCAATATTACAAGAAACACCAACGATGATATAAACCTGCAAATATGAACAACACTACAGCTGAAGCTGAATCAAACATTACGGACTCTCATCATAATAAATCTCTGCCATGGCTTTACGACATAGATCCGGGCGATACAAACTGGATTATTACAAGTTCTTTTATGATCTTTACTATGCAAACAGGTACAATAAAATATTCAACTTTACAATTACTTTTACAATAATTTACAATGCTTTTTCAGGTTTTGGAATGCTTGAATCGGGCTGTGTTTCCGTAAAAAATGAAGTTAACATCATGATGAAAAACATTGCTGACATTGTTCTGGGAGGTAAAAGTATAACTGATTATTTATACCGTGTGTCTGTCTTAAAGGTGTACATAGGAGATTAACATGGGAAATCAGTTTTTTGCGTGCTGTTGCTCGGTGTTCTATCGGACAACAATGATTGTAGTACCAATCGAAAGATATCATTTTTCTGAATCAAACGATGTATAATACACTACTATTTAGTAGTAATTTGGTTCCATAAATTAATTTTTATATTTTGAAAATTCTCCGATTTATTCAGTTTTTATCGAAAATAAATGTAGTTACCTATGACTGTTTTGTTTTGATTTCGATTCATAAACTTAATAGAAAATAGATCTCGCACTCTGAGCTAACTATTTCCTCCAAAAAATAGTTTTACTATAAAAATACGCTCTTCAGTAGTATAACTAGCCATATTTTTACAAATTGTCTTAAACAAGTCCAAAAGTCAGAAACGTCAAATAAATAGCTTGACAGAAATCAAAACAAAACAGTCACAGGTGACTATATTTATTTACGATAAAAATTGAATAAACCGGAGAATTCTCAAAATTTAAAAATTAATTTACGGAACCAAATTACTACTACATAGTAGTGTATTTTACATCGTTTTATTCAGAAAAATGATATCTTTCGATTGGCACTACAATCATTGTTGTCCGATAGAACACCGAGCAACAGCATACAAAAAACTGATTTCCCATGTTAATCTCCTATGTACACCTTTAAGACAGACACACGGTATATTAAACACTGATTAAATATTTTATCCAACACCTCTCAATAAATAATCTATAACCATAGCGATTTTAAACAAACACAGTAACAGATTACATACTAGTGGGTATAATTTTGAGGAAAGTCACTAGTGACTATTTTTTTAATTTATAACAATAATAATAACACACAACACCTTGGTAACTACTACGATTGACATTTTAATTTAAAATTTAATGCATATGTCACTGTCAAATAATATTTCTTTAATAAATTTTTCTAAACTATTACAGGGTTGACGTACTGGGCATTTGGATTTGCGTTTTCTTTCGGACAAAGTTCCTTTACAAATCCGTTTATAGCTTTCGGCGATTTTTTCGTCGATCCTTCTATAAAAAATCCAATGAAAGGTGCAATATATTCCGCATTTATATTTCAAATGTCCTTTGCGACGACTGCAACTACTATTGTCAGCGGTGCTATGGCAGAAAGGTAACTTTAATCATTTATTATAATTACTACAATTGCTTTGTTGTAACGAATCATTATTTTATACATTCTGTTTATAATTTGACATTGGAAAATTAGTTAATAATAATGATAGCATAACTCAAAGTGAATTTGTTGATGCTACGATTAAAATAATAAACTTGTATAAATTGTAGACGAGTAAAAACTAAAGAATTAATGATTCTCATGACCTTTATAAACAAATTAAATGTTTTTTTATTTAATATATTAAATCACCTTACCATTTTTGACATTTAAATATTAAATAATAAACAAATGAGTATGCATTTTGTTTTAGGTGCAACTTTAAGGCCTATTGTCTTTTTTCGCTACTCAACACTGTAGTTTATTGTATCCCCGCGGGCTGGGTTTGGGGCGAACACGGATTTCTAAAGAAATTGGGGGTTGTAGATATCGCAGGATCTGGCCCAGTTCATCTAATTGGTAAAATATAAATTTTTATTTGAAATCGGCACTAAAGTGCACCAAAATCGCTCAGAAATCGTAACTAAAGTAATCCATTATACGATTTTGAGCAACGCAGTGTTGACAACCATAAAATAATTGTTGTACAATTAGGATAATTTTGGCAGATATATTGACGTACTATAGTAAATTTGGACGTAACATGAAACAAAATTTGCAAGAAGAATTGACTAATTAATTCCGATGACGAAATTGAGGACAAAACACATAATTTTGAGTGTTATTTAAGATAACTTCACTTCTCGAGGTTGGCAACACTGACTGTCAGTTTCAATTGACAACTGACAGATGTATACATTTAACCTAAATATTTTTTTACAGTTTTTTCTAACTTTCTATTTAAGATAAAATTGAATATGTACCTTGACACTAAAGTTCCTTTTTATCACTCACATGGTTTATTTTCCTCGGCAAATAAATTCCATATTCGTGATAAATAGTTAAACTTCAGTGCCTTGATACATAAACTATTTAGTAAAAACAACTATGAAAAAATGATTACTTTTTTGTAGGGGGAAGTTCTGCATTCGCTTCTGCTATAATGTTAGGCCCCAGATTTGGACGCTACGACAACGGACTGGCTCCGCTACCTCTTGGATGCCCCGTGAATGCTGTTATGGGGCTGTTTGTGCTTTGGTGGGGGTGGCTGGCGTTTAATTCAGGCAGTACTTATGGAGTAAGTACAAATAATCACGGACATATAACGCTAACTCGTAGGCTTTTATGAAACCAAAAAATGAGCCTGAGACAGTTAGATGTCTTAGGGCCACTTTTCTTTGTCTAACAACACTAACTTGTTCTGAAAAAGGCTTATTATGCGTTTGGTGAACGGTTGCTATATAAAATTATGTTGCACTATCTTGTCCTAAAGTGATAAATAATTGATAAAGAAATCTCGACTGGATGAAATTATTAAATAAAACAACTATGTAGTTAGAGATGCAGTCAATATAATTAAATATAAAATTAAATAATTTTTAACAGTTTCATTCTGAAAATTCGTTTAAATATTAGTTAATTGAATTCATTTCTATTTATGTATTATTTACATTAAACATTTTATTTCAAAATCATTAAATGTTAATTTCTTTATATTTTCTTATGAACTTTCTGAGTGGACTGTACAACAAAGACAGGTGACCCAACGATTGTCTTTCTCTTAGCTCGTAATTTCATCGCAGTTAGCGTTCCAATATTATTATATTTCAGTTTAAATAAATAAATGATTTTTTTGCCGATTGACATTAAAAGTGCGATTTTTCGACAGCTAGTAATCTATAAAATGTCTCTTTTACTACTTATTGTTGCTATGGAAACAACAAATTTGACATTTCTATATTTCATCAACATAAGCACAATTTGCAATTCTTCCGTATGTACAATTTAAAATGAATTAAAACATGTAATGAAATCATTTCCACAAAGCAATGTATGCTATTACTCATTAGAATGAAGTTTGCATCACGAGCGAAGGCGAGTGATGTAAATCATTCAAATGAGTAATAGCCATTACATGCGAGTAGAATACTATACTTTATCCACAGCATTTCGTCAAATATTTGTTTTTAAATTATAAGATAAGTAAAACTATTACTCTGAATTGAGAAAAATAGTGTCTTTGGCTTTTTATGAAGATAAAACTACTTAAGTTTTTTTGATTTAACTCTTTTGACAGGTAAGATTTGAATTTGACATAACGAATGAATAATATTAATTCATCAAACTGTCAATATTATTTCATTAGCCACAGTAAGTAAGGTCATTAATTGATAAACAACGGTTGAATTACGGGTATATTATTTGACAGTTGTGGATAAATTTATTTTTACATAGCTACCGCTCAACGAACTCATAGCAACGTACTTTAAAAAATAGCACTAAATAAATATTAATTTCAAATCGGCAAAAAAATATTATGTTCAGCACGGCACCAACACAGATTTACAGCTTCGACAAATCCGGTATTTTGGTGCCTAGTTAAACAAATAACTATTGTCGATCTACACATTGTACTTCTCAGCTCTCCGGTGCGAAATGGGAATACGCTGCTCGAGCAGCAGTCATGACAATGATCGCATCCTTCGGGGGCGGTTGCTTCAGCTTGGCTTACTCCTTGTGCAAGCACGGAGGCCGGCTGGATGTGATGGACATCATAAACGGCGTCCTAGCAGCCTTGGTCGCCATCACCGCCGGCTGCTTCCTGTACGTGGGCTGGGAGGCGCTGCTGATCGGAGCCATAGGGGCTGCGCTCGCTTGTTTCACGATGCCCCTCGTGGATAGGCTGGGGGTGGATGACCCGGTGGGGGCCACCAGTGTACATGGAATCGGCGGAATATGGGGTGAGATTACATTATTTTAAAATTTTATCCTATACAGTTACCATGCTCTATTAACTGCTTAGCAATGGGTTGTGATTTTGTGCATTTAACAACACTATTCAGGGTGTACGGCAGTTAAAACTCATTGAAACAACGTTTAATTTTGTTTTTTTTTTGTTTTTCGAAAAATCGTCATCACTCACATAATTTAAGGAATACAAAAACTTACAGCATTTGCTTTAGTTCTCTAAAATTTGTATTTACAATTTTTTTCTATTTTATCAAATAACAAAATGGGGACCGATAAAAAATTTGAAAACCACTCGATCGATTTTTGAAAATAAAACATTTATAAAATCCTTAAATTATCTACTATAACATTTGTCTGAAACATTTTTTTCGATCTGTCCAAAAAAAGTTTTTATTCAAATTGAATTAAAAGATAAATTTTTACAAACTGCAACAAATAAATATTAAAATAACTAACTTTAATGTATTTTCAATTTCTATAACACTGTTTTGGAAACTACGCATTCTACAACTAAAAATTGTTATGGAATCACTAACATTCCATACGCTGCGTATGGAATATTTTCGACGAATCAGAGCCGCATATTAGAGCGACATATGAAGTATCTTGATTCAGTTAGTATGGTTACATTTGATTGTTTTAATTTGATTTATTTGAGTTTGACGTTTTCAACAGTTTTATATTTGTATTTTTTGTATAATTTCCAAAATTTTGTTATAGAAAGTATAGTCTACAACGTGTAACGGAATGGCATATCCCACACTCGCAAACCGTAGCCCTCGCCTTCGGCTCGAACTACAAACTTTTTGCTCGCGTGGAATATGTGCCATTCCATTACTTGTTGTAGAATATACTATTATTACATGCTGTCAAATGTTACTTCAGGAGTGCTTGCAGTTGGATTATTCGCCCAAAATCCCGTCCCTTTAGACACGACTAACGGCCGTGAGGGATTATTTAGAGGTAATAGTTATTTAGGTTAAAAATTCGGTAAATGAGTTTTTACGGTACGAATAAAATGTACCGTAAAAATCATTAACGGACATATGACGTACAACGGTTTATTTCATACTTGTGTCACATTTTTGGACGAAATTTTGCTTTCTTAAAAACAATCAGGCCGTCTTGATCTTAATAAAGAATAAAAAAAATAATGGTTTGTTAACATTTTGAACATATTTCAGAAATGAATGCGGAAAACAATATTGTGAATCAAATCCTATTCAAATATTGCAACGCAACGGATATAGTACCGTAAAAAATAACAATCCGATAAAGTTTCATTTACCAGTAAATGTGATACGGTATGAAATAGTAGCAAGTACATAATTTGGGGTTTTATGGAAAGGGCGAGTCAATAAATCCCTATTATGTACGTGTTACATATAACATTTTATGTTCGACTGTATTGCAGATTGTTTTAGCTTAGAATGACAATTATTTATATTTGACAGATAACGTGTTATTTTTTCTGTTGTTTGGTTTTCTAGTTGTTTATTGTTTTTACTTTAACTTTAAGTCCATAATGAGTCACTTTAAGGATATTGAACAATATCATAAACAAGTTATTAGAGTACAGTCGAACATAACAGATATTACATTACTGAAAATATACCAGTCTAACAAAATATTCTAATAGGTGGCGGCTGGTACCTGCTCGGAATACAAACTTTAACTTGCATTTGCTTAATAACGTGGAGCATTTCAGTTTCCTTTCTTCTTCTCTGGTTCATCAATAAAATTGTACATATTCGAATGGACCTAACTCATGAACTGATGGGTGCAGATATGACTGAACACTTCCTGAGACACGGACAAGTAAATAAACGCGTAAATATTAGTTTAGTTTCTAGTTTAGCTTAGAACAGAAACTTTGCCACAGTTAAGAAATACTATTTTCTTACTTTTATTTAACAGGAAAATGCTACAAGTAAAAGAAGCAGTAATAGTTATTTATGTATAACGGTGGTCTCCTTTATTTTAAGCCTGGACCACGAAACTCACTGTTTTGGAAACTACACATTCCACAACTAAAAATTATATTGGAACAACTATCATTCCATATGCCGCGTTTGAAATAAATTCGATCAATAAAGTGTTGGCCAATCGGAAAATTTCCAAAATGGAAATTTACCGCGAATATTTCCTTGCCTTTAGAAACTTTACAAATTTTTCTTTTTAACATAACCTCTGTTTCTTGTTTAGCATATTTGAAATTGTAATTCTTGTACATCAGCAGAAAAACAAAAACTTAAAAAATAAATTAAAGACATTTCTCCTAATAGCGTGGTTTGTATATTATGATTATGATAGTTATTGTTTCCAACGTTGTTATTTAAAATACAATCTTTATTTTTGTCATTGACATAACTTCGAAAACACGACGGAATGATTCAGGAAAATATCCATATTTTTCTTGACAATATTTCCAAAAAAAAAAAAGTAATAATTTACAGCCATATTTACAAATAGCATTGAATACGCCATATTTAAATCTACACCAGGTATAATATATTTCCGCCTACCGTATCAGTTTTCTATTTAAAAATAGCTATAATTTAATTCATTATCAATTTTTTTTCGAAATTGTAGGAACCTATTATGCTTTCTTGTTTCGTTTAAAATTAGAATTGTTATTAAAAAATACCTTCTTTGTTTTCACTTCGCTACCAAGATATGTATCACTTAAAAAATTATTCATATCACAATTTTACATATTAGGTTTGTTCCAAGTGGTCATTTCTGACAAGTTTGTGAGATGTTTGTGACAAATTTCAGTGCGCCTGCGAAAAATGTAAACAAGTTAAGGTCAAACATACGCGTCGAAAGAACGAACCCTTTATTTTTTTAAAAAACTGCAAATTCTGTATTCTTTATTTATTTTCATGTTCTTTATGGTCCAACAACCTCCATTCGTCAAAATATCATGGATTTTTTACAGTGACTTGTACATTGCAATGTCAGATGAAGAACATATTTTCGTTGGGTTCGTTCACTCCCATGAATTTTGTTTTGCAAATTCAAATTTCAATAAATTATTTCTTACAATAATTCTTATCGAAAAACAAAACAATTATTACTGTGAAGTCTTTGAATATTCTAGTATTTATATATGTGGATAAAAAGGATAACTGAAACATTCAACTATAAAAAAATATTCGTTGAAGTCTAGTTGGTCAAAAATTCAGAATTTTGATACTGAATTTCTAATTCCCATGAACGACGACAGTAATGAAAATAATTCGTATATTTATAAATATAATCGTCTATAACATACTAAAATTATTTTATATTTGAATTTACAGTTTTTGAGAAACAAATAAGAATATACAAAAAAACACACTTTTTGGTATATTTTTATTTGTTTCTTAAAAACTGTAAATTCAAATGTAAAATAATTTTAGTATGTTATAGACGATTATATTTATAAATATACACATTATTTGTATTACTGTAGTCGTTCATGGGAATGTGTAACATATATTTGACTACTTTGAAAATTATATTCATGTATAATATGTAAACAAAATTGGCATTTTAAAATTTATTACAAAACTTTGGACTTTTATCTACAAACGTAGGTATAAAACATTATATGTTTCATATATTATAATAATGATATATTGTTTCAAAAAAGTCATGTTCATCTAGCGCTATCTTCAGCCCGTATGTTTCACCTTAAGTTTGTAACATAGATTGGAACGGTGAATGGAATGAAGCGCATGTGCATGCTCATATTTTGTTTTGACAGCTAACCTTAAATATAAATAAAGAAATTTATACATTTTTCGCCACAAAAAAGAAATGTTTCAAATTTAACTTGTTTACATTTTTCGCAGGCGCACTGAAATTTGTCACAAACTTGTCAGAAATGACCACTTGGAACAAACCTACTATTATTGATTAAAATAGGATCAGGGATCGTAGAACAAATATGTTATTGCACTTATTGCATTGATACATAAATATCTATTTTTGGAACTTTTACTTGAAGCATCTTGCTTTGAAATACACCAGAAACGATTTGCAAAGTCCAACTTAATTTTGGCGGAGTAACATATTCCGTAATTAATTCAGATTGGATTCTAATGAGAGTGATTTCAGGCTGGAGTATCCCGCGCAATATCGGCCTTACGCCCTCATCTCGACTTAACAGAACTTGACAAAATCGCCCCAATTGGAATGAACCCAGCTCACGACAACCAGATCGAAGAAATGAAAATTATAATGGCTCGTAAAAAACATATTCGTTTCTCTAAAGTTCTGAAAAGTTTGACGAAAGACAGAAACTTTGGAATTAACTTGCCAAAAAATTTGTTCCCGAAACGAAAGCGAAAGGTGGCTGATAAAGACAAGAAAAAGAATAATAACACAACCATTCAAGAATTAGCGAAAAAGGCTGTTCCGAGTATTAGTATCACCGCTTCTGAAAAACCTCCACAGTTTGCTTGGCACGATTGAAATATGAACAATACCAAAAATATATGAGTAAAAGTACGAATTCACGGTGATAGACATCAGTCCGAGATCTCGGATATAGCTCTCGAATCAAAAACTCGGATCGTGGACACTACCAACTTGGACGAAAAAATCGAATAGAAAACTATGATGAAAAAATGCGTTCTGTTCGATTTTTTTCATACTAGTTGCTAACTTCATATGGATATTAACAAATAAAAATTTTGACGTTTAATGTTTGAAAAGCTGAAATATTTTCAAAGCTGAAAATGAGTATTTTCAATAAGTTTCTGAAACACGAAATATATTTTATCCAACACCTCTCAATAAATGCTATATTACTATGGCAATTTTAAACAAGCAAAGTAACAGATTACCCACTAGTGGGTATAATTTTGAGAAAATCCACTAGTGAGTATTTTTTCATTTATAACAATAATAATAACACACAACACCTTGGTAACTACTTCGATTGACATTTTAATTAAAAAAATTTAAAGCAAATGTCACTGACAAATAATATTTCTTTAATAAATTTTTCATTTATTAAGAAGTGTTGGATAAAATGTTATACTTCACACGTGGGCAAAGTGGAATTACCCACTCGATAAAATTATCAAACTCAGCCTTCGGCTTCGGGTGCTAAAATTTCTCTCGTGGGTAATTCCTTACTTTGCACACTTGTAAAGTAAATAACTATTTTATTTATTTTTCGTATAAACAACTTTAATTCACTTATGTCAAAATAATTTCTTGAGTTATATTTTATTAGTTTTTAGTATTGGTAGAATTGACTGAAGCTAACTTCATAAATTCGACTAACCTGACATCTGTAGTCATACAAGTTCACTACTTATGATATAGAACTATATCCGAGATTTCGGACCGATTTCTATCACCGTGGACACAGGCCTTTATTTATTTAAATAAAACAAAGTAGAATAATCTAAAAAGAATTACGGTTAAAATTTATTGGTAGATGAATACAAAAATTTCACATAAAACTTAAAATAATAAAACCCCGAGCACCTCACATTAAAATTGCACCTTAATCTACAAATATAAATATATTTTGACATATTTATTGTATATAGTTAGTAAAACTAAAATAAAATGTTTTAAAAAATAAGCTTTTCCTTAATTATTCTTTTACAGATTCAAAAGTCTATCGGTGGCGGTTCTGGGGGATTTTTACTATTTCTAGAACTAACGGGACTAGGCTCGGTTATTTTAATTTCAATGCTAGATTTACTATTTCTAATTGCCTTATTTTCTTTATTGCTACTTGATTTACTAGTTTTAATTATTCTATCCGAGATATCTTTTTGTATACCAACATCAATTTTACTTGCGCTCTTTTTTAATTTTATTTGCTTTTGTTGTCGTCTGCTCAAATAAATACACAACAAAATGACTGTCATTGTCATTAACATCGACAGGATAGGGATCAAGTAATATTTTCGCGATACATCCGCCATCTAGGAATAAAGATAAATATTTAAATCTCATTTACAAATCAGTAGTGGGGTATTCCGATATAATTGAATTTATCCAAAGTAATCACCTTTTTGTATAATTTAATAGGTTTGTTCCAAGTGGTCATTTCGGACATGTTTGTAACATGTTTGTGACAAATGTCAGTGCGCCTGCGAAAAATGTAAACAAGTTAAGTTTGAAACATAGACTGGAACGGTGAATGGAATGAAGCGCATGTGCATTCTCATTTTTTGTTTTGACAGCTAACGTTAAATATAAATATAAATAAAGAAATTCATACATTTTTCGCCACAAAAAAGAAATGAAGTTTATGTTTCAAAGTTAACTTGTTTACATTTTTCGCAGGCGCACTGACATTTGTCACAAATATGTCAGAAATGACCACTTGGAACAAACCTATTATCATAGTACAATAGGAACACACAATAAGATAATGCTAAAAACAAGTTATCATTTATAATTTTGAAAATTGTGACGTCACAATGCTTTACCTTTTACTCACGTCATGTTTATCTTATATGTTAGTTAAAAATAACATAAGATGGCATTAATAACTTCTGCATTTGACGTTTCGTTGATTTTGAAGTTATCCTCATACCTATGTCACAACATATGATTTTTGTTCCTCTTATTAGTCTTCTTCTATAAGATGTCTACTGTTTTGACATTTTTGAC
Source organism: Poecilus cupreus (assembly GCA_963942605.1). Taxonomy (NCBI): domain Eukaryota; kingdom Metazoa; phylum Arthropoda; class Insecta; order Coleoptera; family Carabidae; genus Poecilus; species Poecilus cupreus. The sequence continues at coordinate 13,605,314 of OZ012727.1, forward strand.
CTAGTTTGAAAGTTAGTGTTTATTGGTTATATTTATATTTTTTTTTATGAGGACATTATTTTATTAAGTGCAACATGCACTTTTCTAAAATAAAAAAATCTGGTGTGGGCACCACGCTACTTTCTTATACAAATAAAACCAACTGAACACGTATGACTTGTTCCTTGCGTATGACTTTTTTTGACAACTAATAACATGTTAAAGATTACTTTGTATTTTGTATTGATGCTTCACTCCTGAGGATAACATATCTGTAGATCAGTAAATTTTTACATTATCTGGAACTACACAATATGGCCCAATTATTTAAACGAAGATTGTGGTTCTAATTTGAAAAATATCTGTACAAGTAAGAAAATTTAATACAAGTTCATTTACCATTGACAACAAATACATGTTAAGAAAGTACTGCACAATTTCAGATTTCACGAAATATCACTAAAAATTGGCATATACTTTTATTGTAACATTTCATGAAAATACAAATCACGAAATAGTTATTTACATACCAAATGCAGGAACGCTTGGTTCCCGGATGAGTGTGTGTGTGTGAACAAATCCGGGAACCGAGTTAACGCAAGAGGTTCGTACAATATTTGTTGTACGAAAAGTATAAAACTAATAACGCGCAAGGTCGCGGCGCCAAACATTCATCCGGGAACCAAGCGTTCCCGCATTTGGAATGTAAATAACTATAACATTTCAGAAAACATGTTTAGTTTTATTTATTATAGTATTATAGTGTTCTCTGTCAAAATTTCGTAGAAAATTGTAATGATATAATGACGATTTGAGAGTTCATTTCTTTCTGGTAAATAAAATAATAATGTTTAACATGCAGTTGTAAAAATTCTTATTATTTTTTTGACAACTAATAACATTTTAAAAGATTACTTTGTATTTTATATTGATGCTTCACTCCTGAGGGTAACTTATCTGTAGATCAGTAAATTGTTACATTATCTGGAACTACACAATATGGCTCAATTATTTAAACGAGGATTGTGGTTATAATTTGAAAAATGTTTATAATATCTGTACAAGTAAGAAAATTTAATACAAGATTATTTACCATTGACAACAAACATGTTAAGAAAGTACTGCACAATTTCAGATTTCACGAAATATCACTAAAAATTGGCATATACTTTTATTTTATTTCTATATAATATAAACCCTAAGAAACTCAATGCTGTAGAGCGCATCGGCATATCTCTTAAATTTATAGAGATATGGCAATTTTCGATGTTTTTCGAAATGCTACTTTGAGTGGCTGCAACTCAAAATCTATTAAAGATATTGAAAAATAGACTCAGTTCTGTGCGTTTCATGCATTTTATTACAAATTAGCAAATTTTGAAATTTTCGATATTTTCCCCCAAATTTCGATAGGCGATAACTCAAAAAATATAAAAGATACAAACTCACAGACTGGACCATTCGATTCAGCTCATCAAAATACATAAGTATGTAAAATTTCATTAAAATAGCTTTACGCGTTATAGAGTTAGAGCAAAAAGAGTGAAAATCACGTTTTTGGCGAAATTCGTCAAAGGGTACCCCTTGACGTTTGGCCTGAAAACGGCCATTTTCAGACTTTTTGCTCTAAAATTTCAATCCGCAATCCGAATGTTCTGAAATTTTTAGGGTTTATGTATTTCGATGAGCTGAATCCAATGGTTTAGTCTGCAAGTTCGTATCTCGTTTATTATTTGAGATATTGCTGATCGAAATTTTGAAAAAAAAATCAAAAGTTTGTTATTTTGCTGTAATATGCACGAATAACACAAAACTGAAGAGTATTTTTCGATATCTTGCGTAATTTTTGAGTTGCAGTTCCTCAAAGTTGCACTTCGAAAAACATCAAAAACCGTCATATCTCGAAAAATTTAAGAGATATGATGATGCGCTCTGCACCAGTGAGTTTTTTAGGGTTTATATTATATAGAAATACAATAAAAGTATATGCCAATTTTTATTGATATTTCGTGAAATTGAAGTACAACATATGAACTGTGTTTAAATGTAAATCATACCTACGTATTTTTATTAATTCTAAAATTATTTTTGAACATTTTGATACACTGATTCCAGGGATGTTGTATTGCTATGACCAATTTTATTCAAAAACTTGATAATTATTAAACAAATTTATAGTTGGTAACCATGAGCACATGCTAATTTACGCTGAATTTGTAAATTATATCTCAATTATTTTTTTATAATTATTAGTATTTCAAGTGACCTACACTAATAAAAAAAAAATACTAAATAAGTCGGAATACCCCATTTTTAGCACAATAAAAAAACAACAAAACTTACGGCCCCGGGAAGGAAACAACTGGCGTCATCCAACGGCGAAACACACGGTAAACACATCCTGGAACCAGTAGCTGGTTGATAGGAACCCCTCGGACACGGCATACACTTTATCTCGTTCCCAGGATTGAAAGTGTACGCTGCACAAGCCACTGTAACAACAAAAAACATTCCTTCCTAGCTCTAACCTCATTCTCTCTTTCTGCACTTACTGCAAAGTTTCGGGTTGTCAAAAATACCAAACCCAGCCGGACAGACCGTCATGATCGAATTAGAAACGGTGTTTGTTTTGTCACCTCTTTGGTATTGGATTGGAGTGAGCTCAGCCTGTCTGTAGTTCAATCTAAAAAACACTAAAAGTTTATTATCGCTTGTGTCAAGTGCACTCACCACTCAGTGAGAAAGTACCTGGCAGGTTCGTAACGGAGACCAAATTCTTCAGGAGGATGCTCACGATGATTGAGTACATTCGAGACTGGCATGGCAAGTTGCAAGCGTTATAGTTCAAGCGAGGAAGTATGCTCAGAAGAGGATGCGTTGATAGAGTTGCGTGGAGGGATATTATATCTTCTGAACCCTACAATAGTTATTTGTCAAACTAGAGAGGAAAGCGCTTCTTTTTCCCGCTCGAGTTCGAAGTTTGCCTCATGAGCGCAGTGAGTGAGGCATTTCGAACGAGAATGGAAGAAGAGCTTTCCTCTCGTGTTAGACACAACATTTTTTTCACGACATGTTTCTAAAAACGATTTGCTTGGACCTAAAATACACTTTGAGAATACAACTCACAAACTGACACGTTAAAAGTTAGGTTATCAGACACAAGGCGGTGTAGCAGTGTTGCCAATGGACCAATCTTAAATATCTTTAATAAGTTGTCAAATTGTGATTTAATAAGAAAAAGAAAAATATAAGACATAATTGTAAGATAATTTAAATTATGTATATCACTAAAATAAGGATTTTCAATCAAATGAGGAATTTATTTATAATATTTGTAATATATTTTTTGTAAATAACATTCATATTGGTAACACTTTTATACTTTCCTCTCTAGAGAGGAACAACACATTTTCCTCACTATTTCGGGAGAAGAACGGTGGGGTTTCCTAGCATGTCGTGAAAAAATATTTTTTACTCATAACCTTTAAAACATTACTCGTGCGGTAAAATACTCAAAAACAGTAAAATCATTTTTAATATAACAAAATTTAGTTTCCAAATGTTACTTATACAGATTTCCGTGTATAAAAAACGCAAAAATCATCGAGTCACCAATAATTTAGAAAAAAATATGTGTAATGTGTACAAATTCCTCAGCAACCGATTGATATGACTTGCTTGCTGTTAATTTAAAAATGTACGAGTATATTGATTGAGTGTTTGGTTTCGTATAGAAGTTGGTGTTGCACAGGGTTGTGGAATGTCTTCTTGGTTATTTAATTTATATAATGTTGTGTTAATACGAAAGGCATTGAATGGAACGGATGGTGGACGTATTGGTGGACGTATAGTGCCTGCGTTAGCTTATGCGGATGATGTTATTGTGTTGGATGAAACTGTAAGCAATTGAGAAGAATGATTGTGAGCATAAATTAAGTAGGGAAAGGTTTAAATCTGCTATTAATTGTCGATAAATGCAAAGTGTTGGTGTTTGAAAAGAATGATTTGCTGACTGATTGTAATGTTTCAGTAAATGAGTTTGTATATTTGGGTAGTATGTTGTCGAGGGATGGACGTATTGACCGGGAGATTGAAAGGCGGGTGTCTGCAGGGTGCAAGGTATTGGGTGCTCTGGGTACATATGCTCGAAACGTGAATGTATCTAGTGATGCTCTATTGAGTGTTTATAATGACGTGCTAGTGCCTACATCGGTGTATGGTTCTGAATGTTGGGTGTGGATGAAGAAGCATGAACGACGTATAACTGCTGTAGAAATGAGATATTTGAGAGGAGTGTGTGGGTATACGAGACGTGATCGTATACGAAATACATTGGTGTATGGTGAGTGTGAGATTGAGAAGAATGTTGTTAAGAAAGTGGGAGTGAGTCAGTTGAGGTGCTTTGGACATTTTAAGCGAATGTCGAATGAAAGGTTGCTGAAACTAATATATGTGGGTGAACGATTGCGTGGGCGTCCGAGGAATAACTGGTTGGATATGATTGATGGTTTGTTGCGTAAACAAATGTGAAGAATAAACGAGCATGTATGAATCGCACTATGAATGTAGACGAGGCGAAAGTTGTGTGTCAGGATAGGAATGATTGTTGGTTGACTGTGTTTCTGGGTTCGTCGTACCCCACTGAGTAGGATATAGCGTGATGTTATGTATGTATGTATGTAGATAAATCACCATTTATTTTATAAACTATTTCGAAGTGACATTTATATTTGTTAATAAATTTTCAATATTTTTATATATATTTTTTTAAGTAAATATTATGTAATGCCGAAATGACGGACTCTGAAAGTGAATTAATGGATTGTATTTCACCTAAACTATGGCAAGTGTTAGAATAGCTACAGAAAATTTGCTTTCACGAAAAACCTATATTATTCACAATCGGTTAGTTATCATTACCAAATATACACAGATTGAAAAGTGATAACTTTCTGACCGGTTGGAAAGTGAAAAGTAGGAATAATTGACTTTGTAACTTTTCAAAAGTACTCACTAGGTTTGTTCCAAGTGGTCATTTCTGACAAGTTGTTACATGTTTGTGACAATGGGGTCATAAACCTTTTTTCGTTTTATTTTTTTTCTGTAAATTTGAGTAAAGTTATGAATGTAGATACTAATTTTAATATTAAAAGGCATGTAGTTATAAAGATATGATTTTTTGAAATGGGCATCTCATTTCAAATTTTTCGCTCGTGACGTCAACATGTTATACTACTACAAAACACGCTCTAGCGGAGAGCGAGGAACTACACCTACTGTCAAATTGACTGTTATCAGTCATTGTTATTTACTGAGAGGTTTTTACAAATGTAGTTTATTCACATTACCTGGGCAAAATAATATAACAGATATAATAAACATATGTTTAATTTGAAAATCGTTGTTAACTGCAACATATGATTTGAGATGACAGGTGTGATAATGAGACTACCGACATTACCGACAAGCGACAAGATATAGTACAACAAAGCATCTTGTTCTAACCCGTCCCAAACTCTTTGACTAGAAATGTTATAATTAACGAATATCTAATTTAATTTATCGGAGTATTCATCTTTATAATAATAAGTAATTTTTACAACACTGAAAAGCAAGTTTTTATTTGTTATCAACACCTCTTTCGCCTTGCCATGCTTTAAATTCTCTTACATGATGACATCACGATTTTGCAACCGCGAAACTTCAGAAAGGAAATTATGAATGAAAAGTTGAAAAATTATAAGAAATATTGAATAATATGTGACTGAAATGATCTAAATTTTTATAATTTGTAAAAAAACACAACTTTTTTTTAAAAGTGTATGACCCCATTTCAGTGCGCCTGCGAAAAATGTAAACAATATAACTTTGAAACATAAGCTTCATTTCTTTTTTTGCAGCGAAAAATGTATGAATTTCTTTATTTATATTTATGGTTAGCTGTCAAAACAAAAAATGAGTATGTACATGCGCTTCATTCCATTCACCGTTCCAGTCTGTATTGCAAACTTAATTTGTTTACAATTTTCGCAGGCGCACTGAAATTGTCACAAACATGTCACAAACTTGTCAGTTGGAACAAACCTAATGATCGTAAATTAATAACTATTAGTTTTTAAACAAGCCACACCTTTATAAGTAAAATAGAAACATGTCTCTCTACACTTACCAATCGGATACACTGAGGTTTCTCAACAGCCACGCTGCAAACTTGCTCCGTACCGCCACTGCACAGAAGATCCTTGATGGCCACGGGGTAGTAGAGGTTCAGCACTTCCATGTCCCCAGGCTGACACTGCGAGCTAGCGTTGAGGTGAACGGTGACGACGAGGTTGTACACCGGCAGCGACACCACGGACACTTGGTGCACGTGGATAGTCTGCACGTGGCTGATGCGATCCGATGTCGTACATGTGTAGTTGTCTGAATCTTGAGGAGACACGGAAGGGATCTCCAGTGTGCTGCCGTTATTGATGCGATCGCCCGCTAGAATGATGATTCAAATCAACTAATGCCGAATTCATGTAGATAGTTATTTACTTTACAAGTGGGCAAAGTAAGGAATTACCCACGAGAGATATTTTAGCACACGAAGCCGAAGGCTGAGTGTGATAATTTTATCGAGTGGGTAATTCCACTTTGCCCACGTGTGAAGTATAACGTTTTATCCAACATCTCTTAATAAAAGAAATATTATTTGACAGTGACAGATGCTATAAATTTTCAAAATTAAAATGTCAATCGAAGTAGTTACCAAGGTGTTGTGTGTTATTATTATTGTTATAAATAAACAAATACTCACTAGTGACTCCTCAAAATTATACCCACTAGTGGGTAATCTGTTACTTTACTTGTTTAAAATCGCCATAGTTATAGAGCATTTATTGAAAGGTATTGGATTTATATTTAATTTCATTTTAAATTTTAAGGTCAAACATACGCGTCGAAAAATGAATCCATTAATTTAAAAAAAAAAACAGTAAATTCTGTATTCTTCATTTATTTTCATGTTCTTTATGGTTCAACAACCTCCATCTGTCAAAATTTCATAGATTTTTACAGTGACTTGTACATTGCAATGTCAGATTATCGTTGGGTTCGTTCAATCCCATGAATTTTGTTTTTCAAATTCTAATTTGAATAAATTATTTCTTACAATTATTCTTATCGAAAAATAAAACAGTTATTACAGTAAGGTCTTTGAACATTCTAGTATTTATAATGTGGATGAAAAGGATAGCTAAAACATTGAACTATAAAAAAATATTAGTTGAAGTTTGGTCAAAAATTCAGAACTTTGATACTGTGTCTCTCATTCCCATGAACGACTACAGTAATGCAAATAATTCGTATATTTATAAATGTGCTCATCTATAATATACTAAGTTTATTTTCAATTTGAATTTACAGTTTTTGAGAAACAAATAAAAATATACCAAAAAACACACTTTTTGGTATATTTTTATTTGTTTCTCAAACACTGTAAGTTCAAATGGAAAATAATTTTAGTGTGTTATAGACGATCATATTTATAAATATACGAATCATTTGCATTACTGTAGTCGTTCATGGAAATGTGTGACATAAATTTTACTACTTTAAAAATTATGTTCATGTATAATTTGCAAACAAAATTAGCTTTTTAAAATTTATTACAAAACTTTGGACTTGTATCTACAAATGTAGGTATAAAACATTATATGTTTCATTCATTATAATAATGGATATATTGTTTCAAAAAAGTCATGTTCATGTTGCGCTATCTTCAGCCCGTATGTTTGACCTTAACATCTAACAAAAAGTGAATAACTTATAATATTAATTGAATAAAACTGAACTTACTCGTCTCTGGAGATCCATTCTGTACCGTCCAAATATATTCAATATTTTCATTGACTTCATCTGGATTATTGCTACATGGTATAATAACTCTTGTACCAGCGTTGACATATGTTATATTCTCTAAAATAATATATTTTAAAACACACTAAAACTTAAAAATAAATACAAATACCGTTCTCAGGTAGGTACAACTCTTGATTTAACAAATCGTCTATGTCTCGTCCAACCCTTGCTTCGCGTTTCCACACATAGGTCTCTGTAAAGTCTCCTGTTTTTCTTTTCCGAAGTATTTTTGATTCAGACTTGTTGCTGATAATAATTCCTGGGTCAATCCTTATAAACTTCTTACAGTCGTACTGATAGTTGCTCGTGGAATTAATGTCTTTAACGTCGTCGAGAATATCTTTAAGCATTGTTTTAACAGAACAGATGCAATGATTTTTGGAATTGTAGTCGTCCGCGTTGCACTCGGTGCTCAAATGAATCGCCTTGTTTGTGATTGATAACTCATTGTATAAGTCCGCTGAAGATTCAAAACTATTAAAATTTGATTTTGATTTTAATCTTACTGGGCTTGTTGTAATTTGATGAGATTCAATTGGAGTTGTAATTTGATAGACTTCCGTTGTAGATTCATCTTGAGTTGATACAAATGGAGATTGGCTAACACTTTCTTCAATTGTTGAAACTGTTTCTTCTGCTGTTGTTGTTGATACAATGTTAGTTTCTTCAGAATTTATTGACTGCGTTTCTACGGAATCAGTTTCTTGATTTGTTGCTTCTGTTGTTGGTTCAGAAGATTCATTAATTAAAGCAGATGTTTCTTCAACTGTTACATTTGTTTCAGCAGTATTATTAACCTCTGGTGCTTCTTCGGAAAATGGTTGTTCATTTTCCGTTGCTGATTCAGGACTTGAAGATATTTCTTCATTATTATTTACAGTTGTTTCTGCTTCACCTGCTATTTCAGTATCTTGTTCTGTTGTATTAACTACTTCTTCATTATCAATTTTTTCAGTATTTTGTTCTGTTTCAGTACTAGAAGGTTCACTTAGATTTTCTGCTGATGTTTCTGGGTTAGTTTCTTCGGAATTAGATGAAGATTCCCCTTGATTACTTTCGGTTTCTGTTTCTTGTTCTGGTTCCGTTTCATGACCTGCTTCTGAAATGGAAAGTTCAGTTTGATTTTCCGTTGTAGGTTCTGAACTAGTTTCACCATTAGTTTCAGATGTTTCTGCTTCAGTTTGTTGTTCAGTTGTACTTTCATAATGGTGCTTTTCAAATTCATCAAGAACATGTTTTATTTCTGCAACTTCTTCGACTGCATTTAAACTTGCCATATAATTATCTGTTTCTTCAGTTTCGTGTCCTGATTCACTACTGGTAAGTTCAGGAGCTTCTGTTGTGATGTCTTCAGAAGATGAAGTTTCGGTTGTGGTAGGTTCTTCTGTTGTGATGTCTACAGAAGATGAAATACCGGTTGTGGCAGGTTCTTCTGTTGTGATGTCTTCAAAAGATGACATTTCGGTTGTGGTAGGTTCTTCTGTTGTGACGTCTTTAGAAGATGATATTTTGGTTGTGGTAGATTCTTCTGTTGTGATGTCTTCAGAAGATGAAATTTCGGTTGTGGTAGGATTTTCTGTTGGTTTTGCAGTTTCCTGACTATAGTGTTTCTCATATTTGTCAAGATCGTGTTCTATTTTTTCAATTATCTGATCTGCTTCTACGTATTCTGTAGTCTGATGATGGTGTCTTTTGAAAGCATCAAGTTCATGATCTATTTCTTCAATTACATGTTCAGCATTTTCAGTTGTTTTATTTTCTGATTCTTCAGTTCGATGTTCAGTGTTCTCAGTTTCATGTTTTGCGGCTTCTTCAGTTTCTTGCTGAACATGATGTTTAGTTTCATTATGAATATATGATTCAGTTTGCTGTTCATTAACTTTAATTGTTGTTACTATATGATGATGACGCTCTTTATATTCATCAAGTTGATGTTTTATTTCCTCAATTACATGATTTGCATCGTCAGTTGTTGCATGGTCATTTTCTTCTGCATTGCGATGGTTTTCAGTATTTCCTTTTATATACTTGTCAATTTCATGTTCTGTTGTCTCTACATGATGATGTTTTTTATATTCATCTAGTTGATTCTTAATTTCTTCAATCATATGTTCCGAGTCTTCAATTGTCTGTACTTCTTCTTTGTGTTCTGTTTGATGTTCTGTTTCACTTTCTGTTTGTTTTTCAGTGTCACGTTCTATTTCACTTTCAGGTTTTGTTGTTTGTTCCCGGTGATGATTCTTCTTGTATTCATTAAGTTCATGTTTTATTTCTTCAATTATGTGATCTGCATTTTCAGTCTGATGCTCTTCCGGTTCTTGTTCAGTTTGCTTTTCTTTCGTGTTTTCTTCAGTTTCTTTTACATGATGATGTTTATTGTATGCCTCAAGTTGATGTTTGATATCTTCTATGACATGATCTGCATTTTCAGTAGTTCTATGATAATCTTTTTCCTCATTATGTTTCTGAGTATTACGCTCACGTTCTTCTGTTTCACCTTCTTGAGTACTGTGGTCAACTTGTTCTTCTGTTTTACGTTCCGTTGTTTCTATATGGTGATGTTTTTTATAGTCTGAAAGTTGATGTTGTATTTCTTCAATTATGTGATCTGCATCTTCAGTCCGATGTTCAACATGCTCTTCGGTTTCATGCTCGGAATGATCTTCTGAATGTTCAATGTGTTCTTTTGTTTTATGTTCTGTTTTGTCAGTGTCATGTTCAAGATGATGATGTTTTTTATAGTCATCTAGTTGATGTTGTATTTCTTCAATTATGTGATCTCCATCAGGTTTGTCAGTTTGATGTTCTGTTGTTTGTACATGATGATGGTGTCGATGTTTATTGTATTCATCAACTTGGTGTACCAGTTCTTCAATTAAATGATTTGCATCTTCAGTAGTTTCATTTTGAGTGTCAGCCTCTGTTTCATGTTCAACTTGTGCTTCAGTTTCTGGTTCAACTGCATTTTCCTCTGTTTCAATATTAACTTGTTTTTCAGTTTCAGTTTCATATTCTTCTGATTCATGTACCGTTGTTTCCATAGGATGATGCTTCTTGTACTGATCCAGCTGATGTAGAATATCTTCAATAACGTGGTCTGCATCTTCAGTTGTTGGATTCAGATTCATATTCTGTTGTTCATCGGCTTCATGTTCATTGTATTTTTCAGTTTTATGTTCTGTATGATCTTCATTTTCTTGTTCAGTTGATTCTTCATGATGTTTCTTATACTGATCTAGCTGATGTTGTATTTCCTCAATAACGTGGTCTGCATTTTCAGTTGTTCGGTGTTCATTTTCTTTTGAATGATTCTCAGGTCCTTCAGATTCATGTTCTCTATGTTCTTCGGTTTCATGTTCATTGTACTTTTCAGTTTCATGTTCTGTATGATCTTCAGTTTCTTGTTCAGTTGATTCGCCATGATGCTTCTTGTACTGATCCAGCTGATGTTGTATTTCCTCAATAATGTGGTCTGCTTCTTCAGTTGTTCGGTGTTCATTTTCTTTTGAATGATTCTCAGGTCCTTCAGATTCATGTTCAGTATGTTCTTCGGCTTCATGTTCATTGTACTTTTCAGATTCATGTTCTGTAAGATCTGCAGTTTCTTCAACTTTATGTCCAGTGTGTTTTATAGTTTCATGTTCCGTATCTTCGTCTGTTTCACTTTCTGTATGATGTTCAGTTGATGCTGCATGATGCTTTTTATATTGATCTAGTTGATGCAATACTTCTTCAATAACGTGGTCTGCATCTTCAGTTATTGGCTGTTCCTTTTCTTCTGTATGATTATCAGACTCATGCTCTGTAGTTTCTACAGCTTCATCTCCACTGTGTTTTTTAGTTTCATGTTCTAAATTTTCGTCAGTTTTACTTCCTGTATGATCTTCAGTTTCTTGTTCATTTGATTCTCCAAGATGCTTCTTGTACTGGTCTAGCTGATGCTGTATCTCTTCAATAATGTGCTCTGCATCTTCAGTTGTTGAGTGTTCACTTTCTTCTGCATGATTGTCAGGTTCTTCAGATTCATGTTCTGTATTTTCTTCAGATTCATGTTCCGTATATTCGTCAGTTCCACGTCCTGTATTATCTTCAGTTTCTTGTTCAGTTGATTCTCCATGATGCTTCTTGTACTGATTCAGCTGGTGCTGTATTTCTTCAATAACGTGTTCTGCATCTTCAGTTGTTGGGTGTTCATTTTCTTCTGCATGATTGTCAGGTTCTTTAGATATATGTTCGGTACTTTCTTCAACTTCATGTCCACTGTGTTTTATAGTTTCATGTTCCGCATGTTCGTCAGTTTCACTTTCTGTATGATGCTCGGTTGATGCTGCATGATGCTTCTTATATTGATCTAGCTGTTGCAGTACTTCTTCAATAACGTGGTCTGCATCTTCAGTTATTGGATGTTCCTTTTCTTCTGTATGATTTTCAGATTCATGTTCTGTAGTTTCTACATCTTCATGTCCTCTGTGTTTTTTAGTTTCATGTTCTAAATTTTCGTCAGTTTCACTTCCTGCATGATCTTCAGTTTCTTGTTCAGTTGATTCTTCATGATGTTTCTTGTACTGGTCCAGCTGGTGCTGTATTTCTTCAATAATGTGTTCTGCATCTTCAGTTGTTGGATGTTCACTTTCTTCTGTAAGATTTTCAGGTTCATCAGATACATGTTCTGTACTTTCTTCAACTTCATGTCCACTGTGTTTTTTAGTTTCATGTTCCGTATCTTCATCAGTGTCATGTCCTGTATGATCTTCAGTTTCTTGTTCAGTTGATTCTTCATGATGTTTTTTGTACTTATCCAACTGATGCATTATTTCTTCAATTACATGATCTGCATTTTCTGTCGATGGATGTTCACTTTCGTCCGTATGAGGCTCAGTTTCTTCTGATTCGTGTTCTTCAGTACCGTGTTCCGTGTGTTCTTGGTGTGATGTTTGTTGATGTTTTTTAAATGCATCGAGCTGATGTTGAATTTTATCAATCACATGTTCTGCCTCTTCAGTTGGGTTATGTTCTGTTTCATGTTCATTTTCTTGTTCACTGTGATCTTCAGTATCATGTTCTGTAGTTTCTTCAGTGTCTTGCTTACTGTGTTCTTCAATTTCACCTTTTGTTGTGTGATGATTTTTGAACGCATCAAGCTGATGCTGAATTTTTTCGATAACATGTACTGCGTTTTCAGTTGACTCATGCTCTGATTCTTCAGATGTATGTTCTTCATTTCCTTCTGTTTCATGTTCAGTATTTTCTTCAGTTTTATGTTCTGTAGCTTCATGATGTTTCTTGAATGCTAAAAGTTGATGTTCAATATTTTCAATCAGATGTTCAGCGTTTTCAGTTGTTTTATGTTCTAATTTTTCTGCAGATTCTTCATTCTCTTCCATATCATTATGTTCATTTGCTTCGTGTTCAGTGTGTTCTTCTGTTTCGTGTTCAGTGTGTTCTTCTGTTTTGTGTTCAGTGTGTTCTTCTGTTTCGTGTTCAGTGTGATCTTCTGTTTCGTGTTCAGTGTGTTCTTCTGTTTCGTGTTTAGTGTTTTCTTCTGTTTCGTGTTCAGTGTGTTCTTCTGTTTCGCGTTCAGTTTGTTCTTCTGTTTCGTGTTCAGTTTGTTCTTCTGTTTCGTGTTCAGTGTGTTCTTCGGTTTCAAGTTCAGTATTTTCTTCTGCATTATGTTCAGTTGTTTTTACATGATAATGATGTTTTTTGTAAGCTTCAAGTTGTTGTTCAATTTCTTCTATTACATGATCCGCGTCTTCAGTGGTTATATGATCATATTCTTTCTCAATATGTTTCGTAGTATTGTGCTCAGTTTCTTTTGTTTCACCTTGTTCAGTATCATGTTCTTCTGTTTCATGTTCTGTTGTTTCTACATGGTGGTGATGTTTTGTATAGTCTGCAAGTTGATGTTGTATGTCTTCTATTACGTGATCTGCATCTTCAGTGGTTAAATGATCACTCTCTTCTTTATCGTGATGATCAGATTCTTCTGTTGCATTTTCTGCATGTTCTTCAGTTTCATGTTCAATGTGTTCTTTTGTTTCATGCTCTGAATGTTCTTCTGTCTCAGTTTCCACATTTTCTTCTGTTACATTATTAGTATGTTCTTCAGTGTCATTTTCTGTTGTCTCTACGTGATGATGTTTCTTATATTCATTTAGTTCATGTTGTATTTCTTCAATTATGTGGTGTACATCTTCAGTTGCTTTATGTTCTAGTTCTGCAGTATTTTGCTCAGATTTTTCAGTCTCATTTTCATCTTTTTCAAAATGATATGGATGACGGTTTCTGTATATTTTAATTTCGTCGCCTATATCTTCAACAAGATGATTTGCGTCTTCAGTAGTTTCGTGTCCTGGTTGAATTTTTTCTTCATGCTTATTCTCATCTTCCTCTGCATAAATATGGTAAGGACGATGGTTTTTATACACTTTAATTTCATCATCTATCTCTTCAATAATATGATTTGGGTCTTCAGTTGTTTGTCGTTTCTCGTGTTCTTCAGTGTCAAAGTGGTAAGGACGACGATTTTTGTATACTTGAATTTCGTCTTCTATATCATCAACAACATGGTTTGGATCTTCGTAATCATGTATTGTTTTATGGCGACCATGTGCAGCTAAAAGTTTAGTATTACCAGAACCAGCTATTGCTTTATGATGCTTTTTCTTATTGTGTTTTTTATGGTGTGATTCCACCTCGCCTTTTTCAGGAAACTGTTCGTTTTCTTCTATTTCATGCTCTTCAGGATGCGATTCATGGATTTCCGGAACAGCTTCAGTTTCAGTATTGACTGCAGAAGAAGATTCAATATTTTCAGTTGCAAGGTTAGTGGTTTGTGTTACAGGTGCTGCTTCAGTTTTGTGGCTCATTTGTTGAGTAGACGAATACATCTGCTGCAAATAATAATTCTCAATTGAACCATCATCGGTTGAGACATTTGGTGAAGTAGTGGGTAAATTAATATAGATCGGATTGTGATAAAGTGTATTTACCTCAGTTGCAGCCTCTGCTTCTGTCGTTTGTGGAGAACTTTGTGAGGTTACTGAAGAACATTCAGACATTTGAACACTTGTTTCAGTACATTCCGAAGACTCCTGTGCCGTATCAGTTGTTTTTGAAGCCTCTGCAGTAGTTGAATCTTCATTTGATCGAAGATATTTACGAAGAATTTTCAAAGGATATACTTGTCGCTTTAGGTTAGATCTTTTTTTAGGTTCTTTGCTTAAATATACTTTTTCTACTTGAAATTTTTTTGGTTTACGGTTTAAAGAATTGGAATTATGTTTATCTAAACGTTTTAATTTTTTTGAATTTATATTAATAGGATTAATATGGTGAAATGATATTTTCCGCTTTCCTCTTTTATGCAGTGGCGTTATTGGACTCGAATTTTTTTCGTTCATTAAATGTTGTTCTAAATTTTGAAGAGCCTGGAAAAGTTCTGTGTCTACTAAATTCTGCGATTTTTTATCGTCGCTAAAAAAATCTGGATCACTATCAGCTTCTGGTAGTTTTTTTTCAGTTTGAGAATCGTGAGAATATTCTGTCTGTTTTTCCATCACGGTTGGTTCAATTTCTTTATTATAAAATGTAGTTTCTGAATTCGGTTGCGTCTCATGTTCCATGACAGGTGTTCCAGTTGTACCAACATTTAAATAAGAATCATTTCCAGAATGAAACATCTTCATAAGATGTTTATCTTTATCCAGACTAATAGTATCTTCATGTTCTAATTGAGACTGAACAATGTCAATATCATTCATTTCGTTTTGTAGTTTATCTTGTTTCTTTAGAAGGTTAGGACCTTCAGAATGTAGATGAAATTTGTCTAAAGATCTTGATCTTAGACGAAACTTTCTTCTCAGTAAGAGTTTCCGCCGCGTCAAAGCTCTGATTTCTCTCAACTTTTTCGCAATACTTTCTGGCCAAATCACTTGCGCATTTGGTTTATAAGATGTAGTCTCTAACTTTGTGAGAAATTTAAAATGGCTTGCTTTTGTGTGCGCTGTACTGTGGACGGTTGCATATTTGGTTGAATATTCTGTAGTTGTTGCTATAGTTGTTGGACAAGGAGTGGATCTTTTAGTGGTGATTATAGGTTTATGAGTGGTTGGAATTATGGTTGTAGTGGTTCCAATTGTTGGTTTAGGAGTCGTTGTTCTTTTGGGACATAGAATAATGTTAGGATTAAGTTGCATTAAAGGTGCATCTTGAATGAATTGTTGCACAGGTTGATTGGAAGATTCTTTTTTAAATTTATGATGTTTAGGTGATACAAGTTTTAAAAAAAGTTCACCGTTGTCAAATAAATTTTTCTTTCGAAATTTATTTGTACTATCCAATTTTTTTGAAATCCCGTCCACCAAAAACCTTCTTTTCTTTTTCAAATGTTGGCCATGCCTCAGTTTGTCAATACCAAATTTTAAGATGTCATTAGTACTAATTTTATTCCGCTTTCGTATCTGTTTCATAGAATTTAATTCGGTAGCCCTTTTATCAAGATGGTTTGATTGTTCAAGCAAAGGTAGGTAACGTAAATTACTAAAGTTATCTTCGAGATCTTCTTCTGAACCGTTGTCAAAAAATGCATCTACAGATTGAGGGAAGTTTGGGTCGTTAATGGAGCGTTTTTCTAAAAGTTCTTCAAGAGATTGTGCAGCAAACATCACAATAATAAAGCTACAAAATTATCAGATTGTTACAGCTAGAAAAATTACGTACTTTTAGCCTGACTCACCAATTTAAGAAATGCAAGCGCATTTGAAAATGATTCTGGATCCTGCTGTACGCATTATCTCAAAAATATCACACGTAAAATAAAAATTACGTATATAAAATATATGTAAAATTGTACAAATCATTTACTGCTGTCAAAAATATTCTTTTGTCAAGATAAACATGAAAGATGCGTTTCTACGGTTAGTTGTTTATTGGACGGTAAACCCATAAATATACGACTTCGGTAGGAATGCACACAAGTACATTCATAGTTAAAAGTTTAGTATAGAAATATAAAAGAAATAATTGTCGGGAGCATTTTTAAAGTTGCAAATTATTTTTGTGAAATAAAATGAATTAGATTAGTTTCATTTGAATAAAGTATAATTTAAGTAAAACATGATTTGAATCCAAACATTGCTGTACAATGTGATTCAACCAAAAGGCTCATCATTCGAATTTCCAGAACTATAATAGGATTTCGGTTAAATTAGAAGCTAGTTGGGCAATTTAATGGTTTAAAAATATATATACTAATCTCAAAATATGAAGAAATAGTCTATTTTCGTTATTTTTTAATTTTTAAATAATTTCTAAACTTTGAGTAAAAAAAGTTGCAAATTCAAAAGGTACATATTACTGTCTAACCAATGGTTTAGAAAACAAAGTAAATTGGGTAGACGGTAAATTAAAATTACAACATAATGGTACCTTTATGAAATATTTAAAAGTAATAAATACATAATGATAATTTAATAAAACAAGGTAAATATACAAATATAAAAATAAATTAATCAAATGTTCGAAATTAGATCCATGTACTACCTAAAACTGAATTTGCTAATATTGTGTTTGTTAAACATTTTCCGTATCATCATCAGTGGATGAGCACATTTTAGGGTCCCTAGAATACGATTTTAATAGTTTCACGATGATGTCTGTCTGTCAGTCTGTGTGGATCTCTGGAGTTAGG
Source organism: Poecilus cupreus (assembly GCA_963942605.1). Classification (NCBI taxonomy): domain Eukaryota; kingdom Metazoa; phylum Arthropoda; class Insecta; order Coleoptera; family Carabidae; genus Poecilus; species Poecilus cupreus. Next base: position 13,622,889 of record OZ012727.1, read on the forward strand.
GTTTCTCAAAAACTACTAAACTGAAAATTTTGATATTTTGTATATATCAATTGTATTTCCTTTGGAAGAGCTGATTAGTTTTTGGTGATAATCCAATAACCGGAAGTCGTAGTTTACTTGAAGCCCTATCAAGTTACTTCAAAATATCTCAGTAAGTTATGGTTTAATGAAAATTTTGTTATTAGAATAATGTTTCAAATATTATTATCTACAATTATTGTTTGAAACATTTTCCTCTTACTGTCACCATTTACGAATTACAACACGTTAAAGAAAAATTATTTTTTGATATTTTCATTTAAATCTGCTAACCTGTGTTTTTGAAAAAAACAAAACAAGGGTTGAAAAACGCCTTTTTTTGACATGTGTCATAATTTTTTGAAGGCATGAGCGTTTCCTGATAGTTGTGGTCCGTGTACCTGCATTGTTCAATAAGAAATCTATAGCGGGGGGAGGTACTGTGCTGCCCACAACATATTTTTCACTATTGGTTTCATTTTAAAGAATTATAAGTTTGTGCCATAACTGGAATATGAGTCACAGAAAAAAATATTTTTATCCAACACCTCTCAATAAATGCTCTATAACTATGGCGATTTTAAATAAGCAAAGTAACAGATTACCCACTTGTGGGTATAATTTTGAGAAAAGCCACTAGTGAATTTTTTTTTTTATAAAAATAATAACACATAACACCTTGGTAACTACTTCGATTGACATTTTAATTAAAAAAATTAAAGCATATGACACTGTCAAATAACTATTTCGCGCCGCCGTCCGACATTGTCACAATTACCGATCTATAAAGCGGTCGGAAAACATGTTGTTGTCGAACTAGTTCGACAAAAATTGCTAACTTTTTATGGTTATATGTTGGCACCACTTTACTAATTTTAGCTAACTTCTGACGCTAGAAATGTTAAAGTATTACATTGACTTAAAAATATTATAGCAATATATCTACAATTGAGTATTTGCAATACAAGAAAACAGAATATTTATGGATTTTAAACATATTTGTAAGTAATTATAATTGAATTTCCAGTGTAAAATCCAAATAAAAATATGTAGATATTTTTGGTTATGATATTGGAAAATAGATATAATTGACATTCAAATATTGTGAAGTTAGCAACATAAAAAAATTCCTTGTCATTAAGAAAATGAGTAATAAATTAAATTTATTTATTAAATTTACATAAATGTTGGCGCGAAAAATCTTGTGTATCCCTCGGTTGGAAACTATTTTGCGAGTTTTTGTATTTGTAGGACTCGCCTACGGCGCGTCCTATCAAATTAAACTCGCACTCTCAAAATAGCAGTTTCCAACCTTGTGATACAAATAACTATTATACTCCACTGGTTAGACAGTAAAAATGTGAATATTTCTTTGTTTGAAACATTTTCTCAATAAGGGATAGTTTAGAAAATATTTTAAAATGAAAAATTCTCCGAAACTATGTTTTTGTCCAGATGTAGTAACCTGTGCATTTTTCGGGACAATTAAAGCATTATTAAATTGGCCTCTTAATGCAGCAACTTTAATTTAATTTAACCGAAGTCATGTACAGCAGCATATCGGTTTGTTGACCTATATTTTGACGCATTCTATGTAGCACAGGCGGAGAAGCATATTTCGATATTAGTATTGGGAAAGTTATTTTCAGGTGTAGTAAATAAAAAATAAGTGTTTACAAATAACATGTTTATATATTTTTATGAATACAAAGTTGTTATAAATTATTACAAAGTAGAACCACTAATAGAAATATACTTCTTTTTATAAGAAACATGATAAAATATTAGAAAAGCTGCTATAAATATTAACAATATTATAAATTTTGTAATAGTACTTTCTGGCTGGCAAAGATGACATACAACCTCATAATTGAATTTGCTTTAAATATATAATATTGCTCAGTAATACTAACCAGACAAAATGAATCTCAAATGCAATGAATGATAATAGTTCTTGCACAGCCGTAATCATAATTGTTATTTGTGAATAAAGTTGGACCAGCTTATTGCAAAATCGTGTTATTAGAGAAATTGAAAACAGTACTAGGAACAAGTACAGTACATCAGCCCAATCCTAAACACGGTAAAATAAATACGATAAAATAATATAATACACCTTTTGACAGAACTTGATAAAATACAAAATAAATATTTACAAAATACGTGCAAATTATCAGCGAAATGACCACCACAGAAGACATTACTGGTTGTTAAGTTGGGAATGTATGTAATAATCGCGACTTTAGTAATAACGGTTTAGCACTGGGTACATTTAACATTAGCGGGTTGAGTAATCATCGCATTCACATATCACATGTAGCTTTCTGCAAACTTTCCAAAATAGATTTCCACTTTAACATTCAATTTTATAAAATTGTAATCTGTTGCAATTCAAAGCAACTAATTCAATATTTGCGCTTCAAAAATAATTTACTTCTACGTCATTAACGCTCTTGATTTCATGCAGTAAGAATTTTTCTGCTGATGTACTACTAAACAATGATTTGTCATGATCTACTTTATCAAGTTAAAACCGATTAATACTGCGAATAAAACGATAAAAAATTACAATTTAACTTTGAAGATACCTCGCGCAGATGTAGCATTGTGGCGTTGTGAGAATGACAGACAGACAGAGAGCTTACCGCCGCTTTCAACTCGACTCAGGGACGAAGATTTCTATGGACTGTTCTTCGGGCTGTTGGGCTTGCTTAGCGCGCATGGCTTTGCGCCGATCTTCCAGCATCTTCTTCCTGGCAGCTTCGCGTTGCTTCCGTTGAGCTTCTGCGTTCGCGCTCACAGTTTTCTTCACAACCAAGACTTTCTTTGCTTTGGACGCGGTTTCGGATGCCTCGGGTTTTGGTTTTTCCTGGAGGAAATATTCAGTTTTACATCATTTATTATTTCAAGTTGTTGGTTAGCTTAAACAGCGGGGAATTCAATACTGTAAACTGTATTTTGATATTTTTTTAGGCCCGTTTACAAAAAAGTTGGCTAAACCGTAGTTTACGGCCAATTGTCAAGTTAGCTGCAGGTCTTAGTTTCTTTAGCCAGTCATAGTTACAGTTTAAAAACAAGCAAAAACACGAATTTGTTCAATACTATTTTCAGAATACAAATTTACTAGGATTTTGTTGACCACAAACTGTCATCTACCAAACATCATTGATGATCCGTAGCTAACTTCACAATTAGCCGTAAACTACGGTTTTACCAAAATAGTTATTTACTTTACAAGTGGGCAAAGTAAGGAATTACCCACGAGAGAAATTTTAGCTCACGAAGCCGAAGGCTGAGTGAGATAATTTTATCGAATGGGTAATTTCACTTTGCCCACGTGTGAAGTATAACATTTTATCCAATACTTCTTAATAAATGAAAAATTTACTAAAGAAATATTATTTGACAGTGACATATGCTTTAAATTTTTTAATTAAAATGTCAATCGAAGTAGTTACCAAAGTGTTGGGTGTTATTATTGTTATAAATAAAAAATTACTCACTAGTGGCTTTCCTCAAAATTATACCCACTAGTGGATAATCTTTTACTTTGCTTGTTTAAAATCGCCATAGTTATAGAGCATTTATTGAGAGGTGTTGGATAATAGAGAGGAAAGCACTTGTTTTTCCCCCTCGAGTTCGATTTCGAACGAGAGTGGAAGAAGAGCTTTCCTCTCGTGTTAGACACAACATTTTTTTCACGGCATGTTTCTAAAATCGGTTTTCTCGGACCTAAAATACACTTTGAGAACTCAACTGACAGCCGGACACGTTAAAAGTTAGGTTATCAGACACAAGGCGGTGTAGCAGTGTTGCCAATGAACCAATCTTAAATATCTTTAATAAGTTATCAAATTGCGATTTAATAAGAAAAAGAAAAATATTAGACATAATTGTAAGATAATTTAAAGTATGTATATCACTAAATAAGAGTTTTCAATAAAATAATATTCATATTGGTAACACTTCTATATTTTCCTCTCTAGAGAGGAACAACACATTTCCCTCACTATTTTGGGAGAAGAACGATGGGTTTCCTGGCATGTCGTGAAAAAAGATAATTAATTCAGTAATATAATGTGATTATCCTATCAAAAATCAACATTTTTTCCTGTAAGCAAGGAAAAAAAATATAAGATGATTTTTGATTAGATAATCACGTTATTATACTAAAATCTACTTAACGCCAGTGTTGCGTTCAACGGTTAATGTCTGGTCGATATATTATTATAAAAAAGTTATTTATGTATCAAGGCACTGAAGTTTAACTATTTATCACGAATATGTAATTTATTTTCCGCGGAAAATAAACCATGTGATTAAAAAGGAACTTCAGTGCCGCGGTACATATTCAATTTTATTTGAAATCTAAAATTAGAAAAAAACCATAAAAAAATATTATATAAGGTAAGTTATACATCTGTCTATTGTCAAATGAAACTGACAGTCAGTGTTGCCAACCTCGAACAGTGATGTTATTGTAAATAACACTCAAAATTATGTATTTTGTCCTCAATTTCTTCATCGGAATTAATTAGTTAGTTCTTGTTGCACATATTGTTTAATTTTACGTATAAATTTACGTCATATATCTGTCAAAATTATCCTACTTGTACAAAAAAAATTTTACGGTTGTCAACACTGCGTTTCTCCAAATCGTCGTATAATGGATTAATTTAGTGATAATTTATGAGCTTTAATGACGATTTTCGAGCACTTTAGTGACGATTTCAAATAAAAGATTTTTCTATAACACTTTTTGGAAACTACACATTCTGCAACTAAAAATTGTATAGGAAAACCTATCATTCCATACGCCGCGCATGGAATAATTTCGACGAATCAGAGCCGCACATTAGCACTGTATATAAAGTATCTGGAATCACTTACTTTGGTTACGTGTTTGTTTTAATTTTAGTTATTTGAGTTTGACGTTTTCAACAGTTTTATATTTATATTTTTTGTATATTTCCAAAATCTTGTTATAGAATAGTATATTCTACAACATGTAACGGAATGGCATATCCCACTCGCAAACCGTAGCCCTCGCCTTCGGCTCGGACTACAAACTTTTTGCTCGTGTGGAATATGTACCATTCCATTACTTGTTGTAGAAGATACTATCATCCTATCATTGAGTATTGTTAGAGAGGTTAATATATTTGCTTGCAAACACTGTAACTAAGTAACGCAATATTCTTATTTGTTTACAATTTCCATCTGCCAATAGCAGGTAATGTTTATTTCTATCTGCCAATAGAAATCAGTTAATCAACTACTCTTTCTGCAATCGGGCCTAGTGTTTGAGTTGCAGCTTCTCAAAATTGTGATTTTTTAAGTTATCAAAAATCGCTGTAACTTGAAAACTAAAAGAGAAATACTGAATGAATTTTTGTACAAATCTCACCTCAATGACCCAATTATTCGCCCTAATGCGATCCAGCTCCGCAAACAGTTCATCGACTTGGGTAACTTGCAGCATCACCATGTCCCAAAATCCCTGCAGGTCCTCACGAGTAGTTGGGAACGGTTCACCTTCGACCTGGTTTATATTTTTATGACACAATCCTGCAACAATCCCAAAACATTTCATTTATACACTGTGTATATTTTTATTTGTTTCTCAAAAACTCTAAATTCAAATTGAAAATAAATTTTGTTTGTTATAGATGACCATATTTATAAATATAAGAATTATTTGCATTACTGTAGTCGTTCATGGGAATGAGAGACACAGTATCAAAGTTCTGAATTTTTGACCAATTAGACTTCAACTAATATTTTTTATATAGTTTAATCTTATAGCTATCCTTTTCATCCACATATATAAATACTAGAATGTTCAAAGACCTTACTGTAATAGTTGTTTTGTTTTTCGATAAGAATAATTGTAAGAAATAATTTATTCAAATTTGAATTTGCAAAACAAAATTCATAGGAGTGAATGAAGCCAGTCTGTGAAATGTACTTCATCTGACATTGCAATGTATAAGTCACTGGAAAAAATCCATGAAATTTTGACGGATGGAGGATGTTGTACCATAAAGAACATGAAAATAAATGAAGAATACAGAATTTGCCATCTTAAAAAAAAAAAAGGATTCGCTCTTCGACGCGTATGTTTGACCTTAACTTAGTAGTTCTCATATATAAAATTAGTAAATTCGGTGACATAAAGGTGCTATTGTATTGTAATAATAATAATAAAATAAGTAAAAAAATATATGAATACAATTATTTACAATCTGTACTGTTTTAGATCCAGCAACACCTCTACTATGACGTCACAACATTTAAAAAAAATCATTGTGGCTTAATGAATAACAATTAAGACTTTTTAAAAGTGTAGATAGTCTTCAAAATAGATAAAGTTTCATCAAATAAAATTTAAAAAATGGTGAAAGACCCCATTGAACTTACCTTCAAACTGTTGCATCTTCTGGGTGACCAAGAGTCGAGCCTTTCCGGAAGCAGACCTCAAATATCCTAATACATCATCAGCCAGGACAGTCATCTGTTTCTCTATATCCGCTTCTGTAATTTCAGCCAGGCCAATGAGGCGATCAGTCTCATTTTTCAAAATTTTCAGGAAATAGTGTCCATCCCTAACTTCAGTCTTCACCGGCTTCGGGGTTCCGTTCACTGTGACATCATTTCCGTTGACAGCCACTTCCGGCAGGATCACCTGAGGCGCAGCCGGGATCTCTTCAGGTATTTTAATTTGTTTTTCTATATTTTCTTTGTTTTCAATCAAGTCAGCTGATGGTTTTGAACCGTTCAGAATAACTTTCTTCTCGTCTCCATTAGCAGTTGTGACGTCAGTCAACGCGGAAGGCACTGTCGTACTTTTTTGTATCGTTTGAACCTGGTTCTCTTGGTTCATCTTCTTAGGGGAGAGGATTGGTAACTGGGCTCTGAACTCGGGCCGTAGATGCCGCAGGACTGGCAAGGATGGACTGCTAGAACTCTGTTTTATGTTGGCATCGTTGGTTTCTATGTTTTCTATGTGCTGGGTGTCTGAACTGTTTGAGCTCGTGCTACAATTTAAAACGTCGCCGTTTTCCGATTCAGATAGTCGACTCTTGCTTCGTTTGGAAATAAAGAATCCTTGCGCTAAGGCCCCAGGACCGTATAATCTTTCAACTCGTTGTTGGATAAAAGATTTTGCCTTGGACTGTCCATTCATGTAGGTTTCATGTACAGTCTCAGAATAATTATTACTAGATTTACCATTAACATTAGAATAACTATTATGCGAAATTTTCGACTGTTCAAAACTATTAAATTTACTTTGGACTCCGTTTGTATGATGTGCAAAACCAGCACGATCTACAGTATCATTTTCATTGTAAATCATGTTTGAAATAAATTTTTTGGAGCTCATCGTAGTGGAACTAGAACTAGTAAACGAATAGCTCGTCGAACTCGACGACCTAAGAATGGTTTGCGATTTGTTCTCCGCCATGTTCGGTGACGTCATCAGCGGTTTAACGTATCCTGGACTTAGAAACTTTTGGTTTGGATCTTGGGTGATGTTAGCATGGTATTCCTGCGGACGAATGGGCGAGACTTCTCTGGATTTGGGGGTGCGGAAGTTCTCCCGGAGCTTGGAGTCGTAGTTGGTGATGTTTGAGTAACCGTTGACGGTACACGCTAGGTTCAAGTACGACGGTTTCTTCGGTTCAACCACATCGATGGTGGATGGTTCGATGCGGAATGAGGGCACCGGTGGGTGGGTGGTCGGCGTGGGGATGCCTAGGCTACGGAGGGTGCAGTCTGATGAGCCCACCGATGAATCTAAGAAATTTAATTAACATTTTCAACTGCTTTTATATCGTGAATTTCAGCTAAGATGCTACATTTACTTTTCTGTGTTTCCTTTAAAACAACTAGCACTTATTTGGGCGAACTAATGACTTTAGAAAAAAAATGTTATATACAAAAAATGACCAGGAAAAAGGGCCCTATTTAATAGAAATAACAAACAGAAAATTAAACCAGTGGTTCTCAAACAATAGAATAAAATTATATTTTTTAAATAGTAACCTATATAAATTTTTAGTCCATTAGATAGAGAATTTTTTTCTGATTTCAACGATATAAGTATGATATGAGTATAACAATTATTTTGAGAAAAAATTGTATTAAAAATCAGAAATAATTTTACAATATTAAAGTAGGCTATGCAATAAACAAATGCAAACAAATTAAATTCTTAGTAAAAGACGTTATTTTAGATATAAGAAGGCTGCGACCTAAGCAATAATCGAGGGTAATATCAAAGACCTTCTGATTTTATTGATAAATGTTTATTTTTGCACGAATTTTTTTTGCTTAGCAACAATGACGAAAGCAAATTGCATGGTAAATCCCGACTCCGAAGGAGGAGGGGGTTTTACCTAATGTCAGTTTGCTTGAGTGGTTTTGCTTAAAAACAAAAAAAAATTAGTGCTTAAAAATAAAAATTTATTTGATTATTTTTTGACGTTTCTATAAACCAATCAAATGCTTTATTGTATGTCACGTGTCTGCGTTTTAACCAATCCTGTCATTATTATACTGAGATTAAAGCTCTTGTGATTATTCCCGGCAATTTTCTCTGTAGCTTTTTTGTTTTTGTTGACAGATGTCAGATGTCAGATAGTTATTAACACAAGTAAAAATGAGCAAAAAAAAAAAATTATTTAGTGACGTGCCTGATGATGAAATCAAAAAATAATGGGTGCTATTCACAGCTCTGTACTAAGCGTTACTAAGAAAATTGTATTAGGAATTACTAAAAAATCTATTCACAGCTCGATACTAGGCAATACTAAGCGTTACTAAGTTTTGTATTTAGTACACAAATGTAAAACAAGGTAGTACCGTGTTTAACTTGGCTGAACGGACAATTTGAAATGCGAGATGTGCGCGATATGTTCGAAATTTACAAAATAGGCGGATAAAAGTGTATCGACGACACATGGACCCGTTTACCGAATTCAAGGAAAGTGATACATACTGTGAGACTGTTCAAAGAGAGTAGACGATTTGTAAATAATTTGACTAGATGAGAATTGACAGGCGAGCAAGTACCCCTATGTTTCGTCAGAATTACAAGTACTTGTTGCATTAAGATTTTAAACAAAGAATTTGTACCAAACATAAAACGATAAGTAGGTATTAACTATTTTTTATATTTGAATTTTGACTGTAAGGTTAAATTTTTTAGTTGTCAAAATGACAGTTTGGGATTACTATACTTTCAATTACATTTCTTTTCTGTCACACGCACTCTTTTTCTCTTTCGTTCCTTAATTTTCGGATATTTCCCTATTTTATTCAATTTTTTAAATAGTAACATTCCTTTTTAAAATTTTATTTATAAATTACAATTCTATTAAAATTTAATATAAATGTCAGAATATGTCACTTGGTGTTTGACGTAATATAAAATATAATGTAACTATGACTACCAGTGATATTTTCGGTGTTGTCAACTATGTTTTTTGCTAGTCACTTGAACTAACTAAAACACGCTAGTATAGAGCTCTGAATAGGTAGTGTATTAATTACTGTTTTAGCGTTAATACATGTTTTAACTAAAACAGCCTAGTATACAACTTTAGTATAGACCTGTGAATAGCACCCAATATAATTAAATATAACTCGAGAGTTCGATAAATTAGAAAATAATTCTCCAGTATCTTTCTCAAACTTGTCGCCATTTGGCAATAGCCTGGCAACAAGTTTTCGAAAGATCTGTCAAATTATTTTCAATTTATTCTCACCCTCTTGTTATATTATTACTGAAAAAATCAGAGAGGTCGCGTGGTATTTGATAAGATAAATTCCAAAGACAAAGCAAAATGTAACTTGAAATATGAATTAACTGTCACACTGACAGTGATTGACAGTAACAATTATTTATTTCCTTGGTAGCGGGAGTTTCATCGGTGTAACCCTGGCAACGGAGTCTTACCGCGGTAAAACTGCCGTTACCTGGGCAACGGGGTTTTATCAGTATAAAACTGTTCCTATTGGTTGAATTTTCAAGTGTTTTGCATTATGATTGGTTAAAAACTAGTCGTGGGAATTTATTGTATTAATAGTTTTATTACATAACCTACTTTAATATTGTAAAATTATTTCTGATTTTTAATACCATTTTGTATCAAAATAATTATTATACAACCTCATATCATATTTATATCTTTGAAATCAGAAACAAATTCTCTGTCTAGGACTAAAAATTTATATAGGATACTATTTAAAAAAAAAATATATATATATATAATTTTATTCTATTGTTCTTTTAAATTCTTTTTTATTGTACCTGCATCATAAGCGGTGTTTAAAACACGCTACAGCATTCGCAAACGCAAGGTTAAAACACGCCGTGCTTTAAAGGTTGCTAAGCAACAACAAAAATATTTACTATTAATATCTGTCAAAACTGTAAACGTAAACAACAAATGCTGACCAGTCTCCATGTAAACGATATACGTCAAACGTCACCCGCGCAAAATTATGAAATGAATCAAAATCAAAATGTTGCTTTCCAGTTTTTTCAAAGTATGATGCAGGTATAATAAAAAATAGCGTATGACACACGTGCATAAGTGTTTTTAAAACACTAGCGAAGTTAAAAGCACTCCGCTTCGCGTCGTGCTCTTAAACTCGTCGTTCGTGCTTTAAAAGCTTATATATACACTTGTATCATAATATACTATTAAATTCATAGGTATACATAATAGTTATTTAACTCATTTTGATATTAAACATTCAATTTCAAAATAATATAATGTTATTTCTTTATAATTTTATAACATTTCTAAAGGAACTGTACAATTATAACAGGTATGACCCAACGACTGGCTATTATTTCAGTATATTATCTATGTCAGTATTTGAAACAGTACGGTAATGAATAAAGCTGGTATCCATAGTAACAAATTAATGACAAAAAAGCAAATATTACATCTCAACTCACGATACTATTTTGTTTAATCACATCAAAACAAAGTGTAGAATAAATGTACTATTTATAATAATAATCTGGAGTTCTAGAGCAAAAAGTTTTTCATTTGTTCCTTGCCAAATGTACATGGCAACACATCAAACAAAATGACGTCAGAATTTTGACTATTTTCATGGGTTGAATAATTGGTATGCCCCAGACTAAAGTCATAAATTATCATGTATTTAGATTTACTGATTCTATATGCACATTTTTAACTGCATGGTTAATTTTCGCGAAATTAAAAGCGATAAATTATTAATAATTTAAATTTAATGCAAGTCGTAAAGAATAAATAACTGTATTTAATGAAAGCGGCATGAGATTTAGCTATAGAGCGTTTCGCAGCAATTATGCAGGCCGGTAGACCTATATACACTAGCTTCCTGTTTTGCAGTGCGAAATTTGCACCTAATTTTAGACAGCAATCAATTTTATGAAATTGCCAATTACTGACCAGGAAATCAACCCAACTGCTGACCTCCTGAAACGATTTTAATCTAAAATTACCTTTCGTCAGTCTGTTTGTAATCATATTTAAATTGTAATAACTACAGAATGACTCAAAACTAGCTATATTATATACAGAGTGTCACAGATTTAAACGGCCTAACTTTAAATATAGATTAAACACCTAAAAATAGGGGGACAAGTTCATTTGAGCAAATGTCTGTAAATGCTTTATTCCAGAGATATTCATGTTTTTCTTATTGAGTAGCGCTACTTTAAAAAATCAACTTCATAACGAAATATCCAGTATTATCTTATTGAGGTGAGACATAATAATTAAATTAAATTAATAATAAATTGGTTATTATTTAATTTTAATACAAAATTTTGATTGCTTGCACTAATGTAAAGTAACAAATGAGAAACTATCAATGAATATAAGAATTTTTTTAAAGGTGCCATAAAAAAAAAAGTCTATGAAGAACCGATAAATAATTTAGACTCACTACGTAGAAAAATTATTCAAATTTGCGAAACCATATCTCCCGAGCAATGTCACGCAGCAACCAATGCAGTGGCAGATCATTGTCGTGCCTGATTACGTGCTGCAGGTGAACATTTTGAACAAATATTATAAAAAAAAAATAGTTTATGAAGTTATGTTATTACTTTATTATTTTAAACAATAAATTTCTTTAAATCCATTGATAGTTTCTCATTTTTTCCCAGACATCAGTGCAAGCAAATTAAATTTTGTATTGAAATTAGGTAATAAACAATTTATTATTCATTTAATATGTAACATCTCAATACGATAATATTGGATATTTCATTATGAAGTTGATTTTTTAAAGTAGCGCTACTGAATAAGAAAAACATAAATATCTCTGGAATAAAGCATTTACGGACATTTGCTCAAATGAACTTGTCACCTTATTTTTAGGTGTTTAATCTATGGATTAAGTTAGGCCGTTTAAATCTGGGACACCCTGTATATGAAAATATTGCTGAATTATTATTAGCAGATTCAGTTTCATTTCAAGTTGACAAAGCGATTTCTATCACTGTGTACATCGCGTGTCAATAGTTGAAAAGCATAACACACAAGAAACAATATTACAATAATTTTCGAGTGCATTATTGATGTTGAAATAATTTTGGAAAAAGCTTAGTCAACCTATGTACCGGGTGTAACATAAAAACTTGGCTAACATGGTAATTAATTTGCCCTGGGCAAAAGAGACCAGTTCATTTTCTTCAAAAATATTTCAAATAAATGTTGTAGGTAAATTGTACATTCAAGTCAGTAATCACATTTTATTTTGCACGTTTTGTAACCGAAATAATCGGATTTTAAGTAGTATGAGAACCAAGGAATTGAAATTTTTTTTCTGTTACTAAATAGTATGTTATCCAATGAGCATGTAATGTAAGCTATTACTCATGAGAATGAAGTTTGCATCACGAATGAATGTTGCTGAAACCTTATCTGTGTTGGAATTAATTATAATTTAGAGATTAATTTTAATATCTATTTTGAAAGTTATCTCCATCAAATTATGTTTGTGTGCGTTTGTTGAACGTTTGGCTATGCATTGGTTGCTACGTAATAATATATTATTCAATGAGCATGTAATGTATGCTATTACTCATGAGAATGAAGTTTGTCAATCATTCGAATGAGTAATAGTCATTACATGCGAGTAGAATACTATACTTTATCCACAACATTTCGTCAAATATATATTTTCAAATTATAAGATAAGTAGAATTTTTGCTCTGACAAATACATAAAATTATTTGTTTATCAACATAGACAAATTGTAGCAACCAACGCTAGGCTACGTACTGTTGTAACAAAATTTTGAAGTGATTTGACATTTAGCAGAAAATTTTAAAACCAATTATTCTGGTACAGTTTAAGCTCAAAAAGAAAATAAAAGTATGAAAAATGAGAAAACTAGTGTCTTTAGCTTTATATGTGGAAAAAATTACTCAAAAATCATTTTGATTTTACCCTTTTGAACAGGTAAGATTTGAATTTGACATAACGAATGTATAATATTATTTCATCGAACTGTCAATATTATTTCATTAGCAACAGTAACAAATTTCATTAATTAAAAAACAACGATTGAATTATTGGTATATTATTTGACAGTTGTGGATAAAGTAAGTTTATTATAAATTTGTGATTAATTTACGTGACAATAAAAGGTATATTATTCACTATTCACATATATAATAAAATAATAGTTTGAATTAAAGTTCTATATATTTTTTTAAATTATAAAATAAAATTACATTTAATAATTTGTAAATAACATAAATTTTTTGGCGATTGACATTAATAGTGCGACTTTTTGACAGCTAACAACTACTAAAAATGTCAATTTTACTGCCTTGGCAGGAAAAATATTTTGTATAGCATTCGCTCAACAAACGCGTAGCAACCGTTCATCAAATGTATAGGAACATAATTTGATAACGAGAGCTTCCAAAATATGAATCACTTATTAATTCTAAAATCGGCAAATACAAAATGCATCAAACAGATTTACAACATCTTCGACAGCATTCATGAAACGGCAGTCTCTGCTGTAAATCTTATATTTTGGTGCCTAGTTAAACAAATAACTATTATTCAACACCTCTCAATAAATGCTTTATAACTATAGCGATTTTAAACAAGAAAAGTAAGATTACCCACTAATGGGTATAATTTTGAAAAAAATCATTAGTGAGTATTTTTTTATTTATAACAATAATAACACACAACACCTTGCTAACTACTTCGATTGACATTTTAATTCAAAAATTTAAAGCCAATCATATTTTTTAAATAAATTTTTCATTTATTAAGATGTGTTGGATAAAACGTTATACTTCACACGTGGGCAAAGTGAAATTACCCACGTGTATGTAAAGTAAATAACTATTTTGAAATTAATCACAAATTCATAATTAACTAAAAAAAAAACCGTTAAAACGTCATACATTTGTTATTTTATTTCAATTCCATGACATCACTTTAAAGATGCAATTCTTATATAAATTTAAAACCGATTATTTCGATTACAAAACGAAAAAAATGAAATGTAATTCCTGGCTTAGATGAAGCATTGAATTTTCAATATTTATTTGAAAAACTAATTTCGCATTTAAACGCATATAACCAGATTTTCCTGTTACACTGTGCATGTATAGTTTGTCCAAACAACAATGAAGCTTGGTATAGTTTGCCTAATCTACACTGTGCGTAGATACCTGAAAAGTCCGTCGATGACGCATCAACATCCAGCGAACAACTGCCAATCGAATCCACCGATTTATCCATCACGATATCTTGATCTTTCTCATTTGTTTTTCCACCACAATTCAAATTCTGATAATATTCATGTGGCAAATCAGAACAGAAACCTAGCCTCTTTTTATTAACTCCGTTTCTAATTTCTTTCGTATCAAACGAAACCTTTTTCGGTGTAGTCTTATTGCTAACTTCTTGTGTTTTGATAGGTTTGTTGTTGACGACAGTCTCTTGTTTCTGTTTGTTGTTGATTTCCGTGAGATGGCAGGTGAGTAGCTCGTTGAGGCTATCCCCGCTGTGCGACCGGAACAGCCGCGGTTTGAGCCTAGGCTGTGCGTCCAAGGTTTGCGACTTGGCCGCTAGGTGGTGGTCGAGATGAAGGGTGTGGGGTCGGGCCCGGGGGGCCGTTGGGGACGGGAGTTTCGTGACTCCCAGCAGCAAGACGGACTTGTTATCTTCCGGGAGATCACTGCACGCAAATGGCCAATGTTTGACGATTGTTTGTATTACGGGTGCAGGGTGAATGAATGGGGAGTAAACAGACCAGTGGAGAGGGTGCGGCACGCGAGGCATGGGCGTCCGTTAATTGGGAATTTCCGTTACGTAGCATTTTTATATGAATTTGTACCCTTTACTTTGAACTTAGTGTAATGCTTGTATTATAGTGAAACGGAATGTATGTAATACAGATTTGTTTCAGTGTGTGCCATTTTACAGTGGAATATAGTATAGTGTAATATTATATTTGTTTCACTGTAGGTAAAGCTTCTCGCAGTTTTATGTGAAACGGTGTATATAGGGTGTTTTCTGAATTCTTCTCATTCGATTAGCTCCTGTATTATTGAAAATTTGTAGAAATGGTAAAGAGAAAAATTGTAGAGGCTGAAAAGTTCTGCATATCTTTTTGAAAAGTTTTAAGCTTCTTTTGTTTTAAAATGGCGAAAAAGCAGTTTCAATTTTTTTTTGGATAGTCTACATTATTATAATCAATTAATTTCAAATAATATTTAGCGAGATTAGTTAACCCTCTATTTCATGAATAATTTTTTTTAATAAGGGCTCAAAAAATTATTTTTCACAAAAGAAATATTCATATATTTAAACTGTGTTACATAAATTTTTTTCTTAAAATAAAAAAAAAAATTTTAAGTTTTGTTCACTATTAGGAACATTATATGAACAAATTCAACTTACAATAGAACTTTGGTCTATTGGGTCGTCTTTGTGTACCATACAAAATTGTTTGATAAACAATCTCTTCTAGGAAAACATCAGATAAAAAAAAATTTTGGAAATTTTGTAAAGTTTTTTTTAGCTGTAATATATCAGCAGGTAATAAACTGCATCCTTCAAATTTTACATTTTGTATCTCAGTTTCTGTAATTATACTTTTTCCACTTAAATTTTTTTTTTATGTAGTCAAATTGGGAGGAATGACCTAATTGCTAATTGGCAATTGACAAAGTGTATATAATGTTCCCAAATGGTTACAGCATGATAGCCATGAATGTATGCTGCATAAGAAAAGAAAAGAAGAATTTTAAATTTTATGTACCCGATCGGGAACAGTATGATGCAATAGAGGGTTAAAATGACGGAGTTGTTTTTTTTTCGAAAATTAATGTTATACGTAGTGTAATCCTGTTGTAATTGTAAAGGTACGGAATATACGTAGTATTTATATTTGTTTCAATATGTATTTTATGTGCCATGTTACAGTGGAACGTAGTATAGTATACTGTAATATTTATTTCACTACTGCTGGACAAAATTATTGCACCACTTCGACTAGGCATATTTTCGGTACTATTTTATAATTTTTATTAGTCTGCTACAAAAAATAACGAAATATGTGAAAAATAACACAACATTTATTATTTAGAAAATTAAATAAGCCTTAAAGTAATAAAGAAAATATCTATATATGTATTTCGATAACTAAGTTATCATCATTAGTGGTCAAGTGGTCAAGATTGAATCCAAGTTAACCTTGGATATTAAAATTTTATTAACAAATTTAGTTAGTACCTCTTACATTAACAGCTTACTCTTCGTGTCATCCTTCAAATATAATTTTGAATCGCGTTTTGACGTTTTCCCACTCTTGTAGTGGGTATCACCACATTTCTCGAAACAAACATTTCATGAAAATACAAATCACGAAATAGTTATTTACATACCAAATGCAGGAACGCTTGGTTCCCGGATGAGTGTGTGTGTGTGAACGAATCCGGGAACCGAGTTAACGCAAGAGGTTCGTACAATATTTGTTGTACGAAAAGTATAAAACTAATAACGCGCAAGGTCGCGGCGCCAAACATTCATCCGGGAACCAAGCGTTCCCGCATTTGGAATGTAAATAACTATAACATTTCAGAAAACATGTTTAGTTTTATTTATTATAGTATTGTAGTGTTCTCTGTCAAAATTTCGTAGAAGATTGTAATGATATAATGACGATTTGAGAGTTCATTTCTTTCTGTTAAATAAAATAATAATGTTTAACATGCAGTTGTCAAAATTCTTATTATTTTTTTGACAACTAATAACATTTTAAAAGATTACTTTGTATTCTATATTGATGATTCTCTCCTGAGGATAACATATCTGTAGATCAGTAAATTGTTACATTATCTGGAACTACACAATATGGCCCAATTATTTAAACGAGGAGTGTGGTTGTAATTTGAAAATGTTCATTTACCATTGACAACAAATACATGTTAAGAAAGTTCTGCACAATTTCAGATTTCATGAAATATCACTAAAAATTGGCATATACTTTTATTTTATTTCTATATAATATAAACCCTAAGAAACTCAATGCTGTAGAGCGCATCGCCATATCTCTTAAATTTATAGAGATATGGCAATTTTCGATGTTTTTCGAAATGGTACTTTGAGTGGCTGCAACTCAAAATCTATTAAAGATATTGAAAAATAGACTCAGTTCTGTGCGTTTCATGCATTTTATTACAAATTAGCAAATTTTGAAAATTTTGAAATTTTTTGATTTTTTTCCCCAAATTTCGATAGGCGATAACTCGAAAAATATAAAAGATACAGACTCGCAGACTGGACCATTCGATTCAGCTCGTCAAAATACATAAGTATGTAAAATTTCATTAAAATTGCTTTACGCGTTATAGAGTTAGAGCAAAAAGTGTGAAATTGACGTTTTTGGCGAAAAACGTCAAAGGGTACCCCTTGACGTTTGGCCTGAAAAAGGCCATTTTCAGACTTTTTGCTCTAAAATTTCAACCCACAATCCGAATGTTCTGAAATTTTTAGGGTTTATGTATTTCGATGAGCTGAATCCAATGGTTTAGTCTGCAAATTCGTATCTCGTTTATTATTTGAGATATCGCTGATCGAAATTTTGAAAAAAAAATTCAAAAATTTTCAATTTTTAAAAAATTTGTTATTTTGCTATAATATGCACGAATAACACACATTGAAGAGTATTTTTCGATATCTTGCGTAATTTTTGAGTTTCAGTTCCTCAAAGTTGCACTTCGAAAAACATCAAAAACCGCCATATCTCGAAAAATTTAAGAGATATGATGATGCGCTCTGCACCAGTGAGTTTCATAGGGTTTATATTATATAGAAATACAATAAAAGTATATGCCAATTTTTAGTGATATTTCGTGAAATCTGAAATTGTGCGGTACTTTCTTAACATGTATTTGTTGTCAATGGTAAATGAACTTGTATTAAATTTTCGTACTTGTACAGATATTATAAACATTTTCAAATTATAACCACAATCCTCGTTTAAATAATTGGGCCATATTGTGTAGTTCCAGATAAAGTAACAATTTACTGATCTACAGATAAGCTATCCTCAGGAGAGAAGCATCAATATAAAATACAAAGTCCTGTTAGTTACCTCAATATAAATAAGAAATATAATAAATTTACAAGTGAATACGGTAAATATTATAAATATTTTAATTGTTATCTAATATTTTAGACAAATTAATTTGTGTGTTTATATTTATAGTGCAACTTTGACAATTATCAAAATAATTACTTGAAGAACTTCATTTCTTTGTATGGACTTCTGACTCTTCTTTGCAACATATCATAAACATACACTGTCAGTTGCATTGAAAGAAAAGTTTATAATTAATTTTATTTAAAAATAAATCGATAAATGCAGGCGGTGCAGTAATTTTGTCCAGTAATGTATATTTTATTTACTAGTTAAAAATCTTTTTCTTATACTTGTCTAATAAATACATAGGGGTGGAAAATTAGCCCTAAAAATTATGTCTGCTGTATTTGTATCAAAGGATAATGTATAGTTTGTTTCGTGTAGTATATCATAAATGTATATACATATACGAGTAATGGGGTCTTTCACCATTTTTTACCTCCCGCCTACCTCTAGGTAAGGGAGGTATTGTTTTTGGTCAGAAAATTGGGTAGTGAGTTTTCAATGAATAAGCACGTTTTAGGGTCCCTACAATACGATTATACTATTTTCGCGATGATGTCTGTATGTATGTATGTATGTATGTATGTATGTATGTATGTATGTGTGTGTGTGTGTGTAGTCTGTGGCAATTTTTTCGTCTCGCATAACTCAAATACTATAATACAAAACAATACAATTTTTTGAATTATTGCTTCTTATATTTAAATGAAGAGCTGATTAGATTTTGGATAAAATTGGTCGACCGGAAGTAGCAGTTTACTTGAAGCCCTTAACAGTTTTTCGTGAAAAACACGGTTAAATTTCCTTTTTCAACAATTTATGTTATTTTGAAAGTTGAAGAATATTTAATTCTACATTTGTTTTGATTACACTAATTTTAATAATTTTCATTAGATTTAGATATAATAAAATATAAAGAAATTAGATTTCACAAATCTTGCACTCCTAGTACACCATGGAAAATTTTTTACGAAATGTGACACATGTCATTGTGATTGTGAAGCTGTTTTCTTAGTGGAATATATGTCAAAAAATTAAATAAATATACGAAAGAAAATTAAAATTCTCAAATATAAATAGAAAATAAAGAAATAAGAAGGTATGTTTCTGTATCATCAAATACTATTTTGTACCATTTAAGAGTAGTATTGGGCGGGAGGTTATGTGCTGGCCACATCAGATTCTTTTTTATGAAACTATGTATATCTATATTGAAGACTATCTACACTTTTGTAAAGTCTTAATTGTTATTCATTAAGCCACAATGATTTTTTTCAAAAATGTTGTGACGTCATAGTAGAGGTGTTGCTGGATCTAAAACAGTACAGATTGTAAAAAATTGTAGTCATATATTTTTTTACTTATTTTATTATTATTATTATAATAAAATAGAACATTTATATAACAAAAATTATTTAAATCTCTACTGTTTAAGATCCAGCAACACCTCTACAATGACGTCACAATATTTTTAAAAAATCATTGTGGCTTAATGAATAACAATTAAGACTGTTTAAAAGTGCAGATAGTCTTCAATTTAGATAAAATTTAATAAAATTTTTTTTTTAAATGGTGAAAAACCCCATTTAACTTCTTTTAAGGTGTGCTCCTCTTGGTAAAATCCAGTGGGACGCCCATGTTCGCAGGTATCTCAAACACATGCAACAATCCAACTAACTCTACTCTAATTATATAATACAGTAACACTAGCGTCATCAGTGAAGTGTGCTAAGGAAACATGTAAAGTTGCACAGAACAAACACGAATCGTCACACATTAACAAAACACAAACGCTAAACGCAGCTATGTGAAACAGTGAAACACTGGCCGGCTTCAAACAAATGAATGCTACAGAACAGACAAAACACTAGCGGGCCATGCGGTGAACTTGCTTTGTAAGTGTGAGTTCCGGTCGGTTATTTACACATTACTATTTGTCAAACACCCTGTAGATATATTTACTTTTTATTTCACACGTTTAGTTTCAAACACAAAGACGTGCATATATTATTTTCATTTGAAATGGTTTTTATGTACAATAATTTAGATTGTTACAGAGAGCAATATTTTTAGATAAGTGTATTACTTTCCTCAACCATAATTCTCCCACAATTTCACCGCTAATAAGCTCAATTAAATTCAATTTAATTAATTAAAACTAGTTAAAGCTTCAATAAAAATAACTAGCCCGTGTTCAGTTATGTAACCCGCCACACACTTATGTTAAATAAGTTGCATTTAAAAATTAAATAGTTATTTACTTTACAAGTGGGCAAAGTAAGGAATTACCCACGAGAGAAATTTTAGCTCACGAAGCCGAAGGCTGAGTGAGATAATTTTATCGAGTAGGTAATTCCATTTTGCCCACGTGTGAAGTATAACGTTTTATCCAACACTTCTTAATAAATGAAAAATTTATTAAAGAAATATTATTTGACAGTGACATATGCTTTAAATTTTTAAATTAAAATGTCAATCGAAGTAGTTACCAAGGTGTTGTGTGTTATTATTATTGTTATAAATAAAAAAATACTCACTAGTGGCTTTCCCCAAACTTAGTGGATAATCTGTTACTTTGCTTGTTTAAAATCGCCATAGTTATAGAGCTTTTATTGAGAGGTGTTGGATAAAAATTATAAATAATTGAAAAGGAAAATTGTGTCATCGTTTGAATATGCCTATAAAATGAAATTTTATTACTGAAATTTCACGGAAAAACGATTCCAATCACCATACTAATTTTACGACGTTTTCACATGACTTAACAAGTTTAATTTAATTTACAAATTTAGATTTATAAATTTAATTAAAAAAAATATAAAATATATAGAAATACCTATATTGGTGATTTACAAATTTATTGATTTATAAACTGCATTTAAAATATCACCATATTTTTATATTCTAAATTTAAATTACCAAATCCAACTAATCAACTTGACTGGAAAACAAAAAATAATTTTGACAACAGTAAAATGTGTCAAGATTGTCAATCAAACTGATTTATTTGTGATAATAAAATATTGTTGTAATATAGATGCGGAGAGTGTTAAATATGATATTAATTGAATATTTTTTATTGAAAAACATCACATATAACAAGTTAAGGTTATTTTGTTGTTGTTTAAAACATATGTCAAAAAGCTGAAGCGTAATCTTGATTGGTAATTTTCAAATTTAATAAATTCAGTATGAACCAGGAAGTAAATTGCAAATTTTAAATCTAAATTTGTAAATCTAAATCTGTAAATTAAATTCAGTATAAACCAGCCAGAAAAATTTTTAATTAATTATTGAGGAACCCACAATATACGATTAGTATTAATAAGAAAAAATTAAGGTCAGATCTCGCATTGATATAATTTTCCATCTGTACACAATCCCCAAAGATTAGTAGAGAACATATTTTCCATAACACTGTTTTGGAAACTAAGCATTCCACAACTAAAAATTGTTATGGAATCACTACCATTCCATACGCTGCGTATGGAATATTTTCGACGAATCAGAGCCGCATATTAGCGCGACATATGAAGTATCTTGATTCAGTTACTATGGTTACGTCTGTTTGTTTAATTTGATTTATTTGAGTTTGACGTTTTCAACAGTTTTATATTTGTATTTTTTGTATATTTTCAAAATCTTGTTATAGAAAGTATAGTCTACAACGTGTAACGGAATGGCATATCCCACACTCGCAAACCGTAGACCTCGTCTTCAGCTCGGAATACAAACTTATTGATCGCGTGGAATATGTGCCATTCCATTACTTGTTGTAGAATATACTATTACCTTATATAATTTATAAATTTAATAAATTACTACAAAACAAAACGTGAATTTAAAAGCTAGCTAAACACAAAGAGTAATGTTCGATCTGGGATCGCGAGGAATTTGCATAGTTAGGTGGTGAGACAGGGTCGTGTGTCTCAATTTGGAAAATCGTAACTAGCAACTAGACGGACTTGCAGGACCGGAGTGCCCACACGAGTCCCATAGCGGCACCGGCGACACGATGGCGACCCCGCGCAAGGTCAGGGGACTACCAACCACCACCCAAACAAGATCTACATCAGATATCTTAGAACTTCGCACTACATTTTCTCGAATTCATATTCTTGAAATAATACATTACTATAGCACTATAGGTATAGGATAGGGCATCCATCAAAAGAAACCATTTACTTCATAAATAAAATATCACTAGAATAATTATGTCACATTTGATCATGCTTATATGAAACAAATTATAAATTTATGTGCAGGTTAACTAACTAAACGTATAAAAAAGGAGTCTTAAAAAAAGCAAACACTCAAAAAAATAATTAAAGAAATACTAAAATAGTTGTCAGCATATCAATTGTAAATAAAGTAATGGTAAACATAAATATATTGCAGGATTACCAATAGATTCAAAATAAAATTTTTAACAATATTAAGATTTATAATGTATTTTATCCAACACCTCTCAATAAATGCTCTATAACTATGGTGATTTTAAACCAGGAAAGTAACAGATTATCCACTAGTGGGTATAATTTTGATAAAATCCACAAGTGAGTATTTTTTTATTTATAACAATAATAATAACATACAACACCTTGGTAACTAATTCGATTGACATTTTAAATTAAAAATTTAAAGCATATGTCACTGTCAAATAATACTTCTTTAATATATTTTACATTTATTAAGAGATGTTGGACAAAACGTTATACTTCACACGTGGGCAAAGTGGAATTACCCTCTCGATAAAATTATCACACTCAGCCTTCGGCTTCGTGTGCTAAAATTTCTCTCGTGGGTAATTCCTTACTTTGCCCACTTGTAAAGTAAATAACTATTTCTGCATATTATTATATCGAATGATTCATAGGTCTATTCTTTTTTAAACTTTATTATTTTAAGTTACAGAATAAAACTTCGTGAATATATCTAAAGATGCTCGATTGAGTGTTTATAATGGTATGTTAGTGTCTACATTGATGTATGGTTCTGAATGTTGGATGTGGAAGAAGAAGCATGAACGACGTATAACTGCTGTAGAAATGAGATATTTGAGAGGAGTGTGTGGGTATGCGAGACGTGATCGTATCCGGAATACTTTGGTATATGGTGAGTGTGAGATTGAGAAGAATGTTGTTAAGAAAGTAGGAGTGAGTTAGTTGAGGTGTTTTGGACATTTCGAAAGGTTGATGAAACTAATATATGTGGGTGAACGATTGTGTGGGCGTCCGAGGAATAACTGGTTGGGTATGATTGATGGTTTGTTGCGTGAACGAATGATTCCGAGTGTGAAGAATAAACGAGCATGTAGGAATGTGGACGAGGCGAAAGTGGTGGAATGTTTGGAGGAGATTGATTGTTGGTTGACTGTTTCTGGGCTCGTGCTACCTCACTGAGTGGGATATAGCGTGATGTTATGTATGTATGTATCTACTTATATCTACTTACCATACACATTTCTATACAGGGTGCCTCATATATACGGAACAATATCTTCTGGTTTAAATTATAATTTTGTTTACTGTAAACTACTATTGTTTATAAACGTGAATAAATTAATTTATAATTTTAGACACTTTATCACATTATACTTTTCTTAAAAGAAATCTAATTTACTATCAAAATCTAAAATATATTTATAGACCGTTCCTTTAAAAAATAATAAAGTTGCATATTGTTGCGTTCAGATGGAGCATCCAGTATACAAATGTATTTATAGCAAGTAGATAAACAATCATATATCAAATAATTTAATTTGAATAGTTTTACTCTAACAGGCAGATTCATTAAAGGAATTAGCGTTAACTCCATTTTTTCATCATCTGTAACTTCGTTTCTAAATTAATTATATTATCAAAATATGTCAAATATTCTGTTAACTAATCTTAATTATAACCTTAGTTAAAATAATTATATTCTGAGAATGGAAAATGATGTTACAAGAAATAATAAAATGGAGTTAGCGGTAATCCCTTTTATGAATTTGCCTGCAAAAGTATAACTTAAAATAAAAGAGTTAAAAAAGAATAGACCGATAAATCACCCTGTGTATAATATTAACAAATATTTAGAATAAAAATCGGTAAAATAATAATTAAAAACATTTTGGTTTCGTATGATTTCCCTAAAGTGATGAGATCATTTGTTTGGATGGATACTCTAAACCCCTATATACAATTTCGTTTACAATAAAATTTATAAGTATCTACCTATCACCTCTTCGACCTTCAGCAATGTATACAGGGTGTCCCAGATTTAAACGGCCTAACTTAATCCATAGATTAAACACGTAAAAATGAGGTGACATGTTCATTTGAGCAAATGTCCGTAAATGCTTCATTCCAGAGATATTCATGTTTTTCTTATTGGGTTGTGCTCCTTTAAAAAATCAACTTCCTAACGAAATATTCAATATTATCTTATTGAGGTGTGACATAATAATTGAATTAAATTAATAATAAATTGTTTATTACCGAATTTCAATACAAAATTTAGTTTGCTTGCCCTGATGCCTGGGAAAAATGAGAAACTATCAATAAATTTAAAGAAATTTTTTTGGGATGCCATAAAAGGAACAGTCTATGATGAATCGATAAATATTTTAGACTCACTACGAAATCATATCTCCCAAGTAATGTCACGCAGCATCCAATGCAGTAGCAGATCGTTGTCGTGCCTGTTTACGTACTGTAGGCAAACATTTTGAACAAATATTATAAAAAAAAAATAGTTTATGAAGTTATGTTATTACTTCATTATTTTAAATCTTAAATTTCTTTAAATTCATTGATAGTTTCTCATTTTTTTCCAAGACATCAGTGCAAGCAAACTAAATTTTGTATTGAAATTAGGTAATAAACAATTTATTATTAATTTAATTTACTTAATATGGCACACTTTTATAAGATAATATTGGATATTTCGTTAAAAAGTTGATTTTTTAAAGTAGCGCTGCTCAATAAGAAATAATAAATAAATAAATAAATATATCATCACGCCTTTTACCCATTACGGGTGTGGCACTCTGCTTACGCAGATCTCGGTAGGTGATATATTTTTTCGTATGAAGTGCGGTTACCAGCCGTCAAATCATAGCCCCCAAGGATGTTAGTGGAGGGGGAACCACAGGGGTAAATTTAAATTTGTAACTGTCGGCAGTGGGATTCGAACTGAGGATCTCACGATCCACAGTCCGACACGTTACCACGGAGCTATTTACCCCACAATAAGAAAAACATGAATATCTCTGGAATGAAGCATTTACGGACATTTGCTCAAATGAACTTGTCACCTTATTTTTAGGTGTTTATTATATGGTTTAAGTTAGGCCGTTTAAATCTGGGACACCCTGTAGAATCGGTAGAAAATTATTGTATAATTAAAACCAGTGCGATGGTATTATGCGTGAAACTCAAATAAAATAAGCAATGTTGTTTTATCCCAAAGAGGTAAACCATTAAAACATAAAAACATTAAAAAGTATGTTCGAGACATAAATAATTCAATTCAATACCAATAGAATATTTTATACGTCAATCGATTTTGGTAATGTCAATTTTTTATACACATTTAGAGATTAATGACCAAGAAATTATGGTACTGGTTATTTTACAACAAGCCTACATTGTTTTTGAATATTTTAATAATTCTAGATCATTTAATCCAGTAGCGCACACCCAGTTTTTACAATGTCTTTACTATTTGTACAGTTTAGATGACGAACGCCACTGAACGCGAGCAGAGAACTTTTTGTGTTTGTACAATAATAATTTGTTTGTGATACGCGCAAATATTTACTGCAGATGATTGAAATCCAATTATATCAGTTTACAAAATCTAAGCATTACAAACAATGTTTCAATAGTTTATTGACACATGTGATTAGAATCTCCCAAAATATTTATTCCATTTAATTGTTAATAAATGTTAATCACATGCAAAATAATGAGTAACAAACAATCTAGAAAATGTAGTCGTGCAAAAAACGGTGCATCATTTGATAAAAATAAAACCCAAACAAACGAGAAAACAAATGATAGTCTGAACAGAAGCCAAACGCAAAATAAACACTTGACAAACGAAAATCTGTCTACCTTTTGATCCACCGTATGAAACGGTTGAATTTGCGCTTTTTACCCATTTTCTTCCAACCCACACACCTGACGAAAAACCAGAATTAACGTTTCACAGAAAATTATATCAGTTACAATTGCAAAACAGTCATAAAATTTATCATATTTTGTTCAACAAAACAATCAACAATCGTTTCTTGTAATCGCAACTCATTTGTTTTAAGAGTAAAACAAACTAAAGCCTACTTGGCGCAAAACGTTTATCGCAGTGTTTTGGTGAGACTCGTACGAAAACTAAATTAGACTCACCAGAAACTCAAATGCGTTTAAGAATTTCGTCCCTTCCCTATAGGGGGATATTTATAAATCATGCACTTGCGTACACGAATCGCGCGACTCTCCACCTTATGCACATACGGAATAAGAGCCCTAAACACCCAACAAGCTACACTTGGGAAAAATGCAGTTTAGATCGTTCAATTGTTAATTCCACGTACTCCAAACAGAAGAACCATACATGAAAATCAAGATTAGAGGAATTAGTGTTTAGTGGTAGACTTAGAGACGCAATTAAATTTAGTATCGGACTGTGAATACGGGGACAATGACATCTAGTAACCCCGAATATTTCTGCTTTCTTCGTTTTTTCTATGATTTGGCTAACTCACTTAAATTCTTAAAATAAAAATACATTTTTGAAACCGCACCATACCTATGCATTTTTATTAATACGACAGCTATATTTCAAGGGGTATTTCACCCCCATTTAGGGGGTGTAAAGTGAAGGAAGATGATGTACCTTTAAATTTATTACCCCCTTAGTACACGCAAGGGTGATATGGGGCGTAACGCAGGTGAAAATGTTCTCATAAAAATTTTAAGGGTAGAAAAAGTATATAAATAGTTGCAGGGGTGTTTTTCACGGGGTAAAGATCTCCGTGATAACGCGAATCATAAGATTTATTTATTTTATCCAACACCTCTCAATAAATGCTCTATAACTATGGCGATTTTAAACAAGCAAAGTAACAGATTACCCACTACTAGGTATAATTTTGAGAAAATCCACTAGTGAGTATTTTTTAATTATAACAATAATTATAACACAACACCTTGCTGACTACTTCGATTGACATTTTGATTTAAAAAATTTAAAGCGTATATCACTGTCAAATAATATTTCTTTAATAACTTTTGCATTTATTAAGAGATGTTGGATAAAACGTTATACTTCACGCGTGGGCAAAGTGCAATGGGGTCTTTCACCATTTTTTTTTATGAAACTTTATCTATATTGAAGACTATCTACACTTTTAAAAAGTCTTAATTGTTATTCATTAAGCTACAATGATTTTTTTTAAATGTTGTGACGTCATAGTAGAGGTGTTGCTGGATCTAAAACAGTACAGATTGTAAATAACTGTAGTCATATATTTTTTTACTTATTTTATTATTATTATTACAATACAATAGAACATTTATGTAACAAAATTATTATTGTGGATTAATGAATAACAATTAAGACTTTTTAAAAGTGTAGATAGTCTTCAATATAGATAGTTTCATAAAAAAAAATAAAAAAAAAGGTGAAAGACCCTATTACCCACTCGATAAAATTATCACACTCAGTCTTCGGCTTCGTGTGCTAAAATTCTCTCGTGGGTAATTCCTAACTTTGCCCACTTGTAAAGTAAATAACTATTAAAAGTACATTATCTTTTTAACAAGTAATTCATTTTTATTTCCTCTCCACTGCGTTGGAACATGCAAAACAAAATGTAAACGCCTTCAACCTGTTTCTATTTCCAGTTAAAAAAATATTTATGTATTTATGCAATGAGGTATAAGAATTATGATTATTACAAGTATAATATGTTTATGTTTATGGTATTATGTTAATGTGTAAATAATTCCTAGGTAATTCATCGTCGTTGACTAGCAGAGTTCATTCCAATGAATTGTCAAGAATTTGAGTGACCGTTACGCACAGCGCCATAAATATAAACCTACGATCGTCTTCTGTCCACCAGACACGCATACTGCACTGTGTTCGTCATTTGTTCTTCGCTTCCGTATTTATTATTATCTTTTATGCGCTAGGATTTTTCAAATTGCTACACAACCATTTGTGAGATAATTTAACTCCAATATAAAGTAAGCCATCAAGAAAAAACAATTTTCTATAACACTGTTTTGGAAACTAGGCATTGCACAACTAAAAATTGTTATGGAATAACTAACATTCCATACGCTGCGTATGGAATATTTTCGACGAATCAGAGCCGCGATATATGAAGTATTTTGATTCAGTTACTATGGTTACGTCTGTTTTAATTTAATTTTTTGAGTTTGACGTTTTCAATAGTTTTATATTTCTATTATTTATATTTTTTGTATAATTTCCAAAATCTTGTTATACAAAGTATAGTCTATAACATGTAACGGAATGGCATATCCCACACTCGCAAACCGTAGCTCTCGCCTTCGGCTCGATCTACAAACGTTTTGCCCGCGTGGAATATGTCATTCCATTACTTGTTGTAGAATATACTATTCTATAACACTGTTTTGGAAACTACACATCGTTTTGACAGCAGATAAATAGGAAGGAAACTTTTTGCAAGTGATAAAAAATTATTAACCTTTCTCCTAGCAACCAAATCATAATACTAACTACATTAACGCCATTTGCATTATATGTAAAAAATATGATGTATAATAATTATACTTTCATCTATTGCACTTTTAAATAAACCTTTTCATAAATAATGTTGTTAAATTATCTCGCCGAATTACACTCGAGCATTTTATTTTCATCGATTAATTTCTGTCCGTTATGACAGCTTTTGATAGCAGTAAAATACATAACCTACAAACATAAAGTTAACATATTACTCTACGACCGTACGTTATTGCTTATTGTTATCATAACAGCCCTGCTAGGACGTGTTATAAATTTA
Source organism: Poecilus cupreus (assembly GCA_963942605.1). Classification (NCBI taxonomy): domain Eukaryota; kingdom Metazoa; phylum Arthropoda; class Insecta; order Coleoptera; family Carabidae; genus Poecilus; species Poecilus cupreus. The sequence continues at coordinate 13,652,644 of OZ012727.1, forward strand.
ACGTTTGCTATTGGACACAGAATACACAAACATTGTCTTTGACTTCTATTGGCAGATAGAAACAAACACTGACTTCTATTGGTAGATAAAAATGTTGAAATAAACAAATCAGTATTGTAAACAAATAATAATATTGCGTTACCTAGTTACAGTGTTTGCAAACAAATGTATTAATCTCTCTAACAAAACAATGATAGGACAAAAATCGATAAAATTCTTTTATAAAATAATATATCGGTCTGACATTAAACGTTGAACGCACCACGGGCGAAATACCTTCGGTGAACGTATACACAGCAGCACACTGTTGACCTCACGCATTATTGTCCATTAATTACTATTATTGATACGTTAATTACTATTCTTGTATTTAAATTTACAGGTGAATATGGTAAATATTAAAAATATATTAATTGTTTTCTGATATATTAGACAATTTATTATGTATGTTTATATTTATTGTGTAACTTTGACAATTAGCAAAGTAACTATTGGATATTCAGTAAAATATTTCAAATATAAAAGGTATATAATTTTACAGTATAGAAAAAGATATTTTTCTATAGCCTATATTCAAGATATGACACAAAATTAATTTAGCCAACACCTCTCAATAAATGCTCTATAACTATGGTGATTTTAAACAAGAAAAGTAACAGATTACCCACTAGTGGGAATAATTTTGAGAAAATCCACTAGTGAGTATTATTTATTTATAACAATAATAATAACACGCAACACCTTGGTAACTACTTTGATTGACATTTTAATTTAAAAATTTAAAGCATATGTCACTGTCAAATAATATTTCTTTAATAAATTTTTCTTTTATTAAGAGATGTTGGATAAAACGTTATACTTCACACGTGGGCAAAGTGGAATTACCCACTTGATAAAATTATCACAGCCTTCGGCTTCGTGTGCTAAAATTTCTCTCGTGAGTAATTCCTTACTTTGCCCACTTGTAAAGTAAATAACTATTATTTGAAATCGAAAATCGTCATTAAAAGCTCAAAAATCGTCATTAAGTAACCCATTATACGACGATTTTGAGCAACGCAGTGTTGGCAACCGTAAAATAATTATTGTACAAGTAGGACAATTTTGACAGATATGTGACGTATTGTAGTAAATTTATACGTAAAATGAAACAATGTGTGCAAGAAGAATTAATGAATTAATTCCGATGAAGAAATTAGGGACAAAACACGTAATTTTGATTGTTTTTTACGATAACTTCAATGATCGAGGTTGGCAACACTGAGTGTCATTTCCAATTGACAACTGACATGTATAAACTTAACCTATATAATAATTTTTTACAGTTTTTTCTGATTATAGATTTCAAATAAAATTTAATATGTACCTCGGCACTAAAGTTCCTTTTTATCACTCACATGGTTTATTTTCCTCGGCAAATAAATTCCATATTCATAATAAAAAGTAAAACTTCAGTGCCTTGATACATAAATAACTATTTTTTTTTATTGGAACCACTTGTAAAAATTTCGTAGCATACTTTTTTCCAAAAAACTAAAACATTATTAAATTGGCCTATCAGTGTGGCAACTTTCGTTTAATTTAATCAAAGTCCTTTTATAGTTTTCTCCCAAACGAATGACGAGCGTCTAAATTGAGAAACACTGTGTGAAAAACATGTAAAAATGGGAGAATGATGTGATGATAGTATAAAAACATTAAAACTCATTATGTAAAAAAAATACTGTAAATACTACAAAAGTTAATACACTTAAATATACACATTATAGTAACAATAATAATACGTCTTGCAGGAAGCTCTAATTATCGCATTAAACACCGTCTAATCAAAGTAAAAAAAAAACACATAATTGAAAAAAAAATGTTAAAATACTACACCTATATAAACATCTGATAAAATGTATTATCAATAAACACATATTTGATACGGGCTCTTCAAGTTGCAATAAAGTTGTGCAATTGTTTTCGTTATGCGATTGTTTCGGCTTCAAAACACAACAAAACAACTGCAACCCGATTATTTGTTATTTATTTATTCATATGTCCTTCACAAGTTGATAACTTGTATTTAATAAAATAAAATACCAAATATGTCTTTTTCCAAACATGACGCAATGCTTGCATATATAATTAGGTCTTTTAAATTTTTTCTAGGTAAAATAATTGCCAGGTTACTGTAACACTAATTGGTATTACTTTCAAATTTTGATGAGATGTAACATATGCAAAACAAGAGGCAATCAATTTTCATTTCCGCTAGGTTTTCCTGTACCAAATATTCAAGTAATTCAAAATAAGTACAAAATTAATGATTCGCAGCAGACTACTTAATTAGTTCGTACTGGGATGGTATTCCGCCCCCAAAATGCATATGTAAATTTTGAATACGTTTTAGAAAAAATAACATTAACACAAATACTTCTAAATGATGTAACACACATAAATAACGTTTCTAAATTAACGTCTTGATGTAAAAGGCAGTAATGATTTGCCATAAAATCAATGTAGTTTCTTGGCAAAAACAAACGAAACTCTGCTATGCAACAACTACATTCCTAACCTATAAATCGGTCAAACGAACTACCAGTTTCTACAGTCGATATTAAATAAATATTGATTCAAATAACAGAGGCGCAACTTGGAATTTCTCTTTCGAAAAACGCTGCCGGAATGAGTGGGCAGACGCACATTATATGTAAATTTTTTAGAATGGAGTTGTCAGTACTTTCGCTCGCCTAAAAATTATAAAGACTTAAGATTTCAAAGGAGTACACATTTACTCAGGCGATAGAATTCTTTCAGTGCGAGTCAGGGGGTGGGAAAAAATTTATGACATTTTTAAATTGACGTTTAGGTTATTTTTAGAGTAGCAAAATAATTATATGCTTGATTCTTTAAATGAGACAAAAAGAAAATCACAGTGTGCGTGTGCTTACTGTGTTTTATTTTAAAACATCTGACTGTGGTTAGACAACAGCTGACAACTGACTAACGGATCCCAAAAAGAACAAAACAATGCTATCTGAAGTATTATTGTTTTATCTGTTGCTTAATATGTGACGATATAATAGTAATATACTTTAAAAATAAATTTAGATTACACATGATAACGTAATCCTTTCTTTTTAATACGGAACTCGTGCCAATATACTAACTAATAATTATTAATAACAAGTGATCATCAAAGAAAATAGCAGTATCTTGTACGATTACAAAAAACAATCTCGCATCCTGGTGACCTCAAAAAACAAATGACAATCTCCAGCATACGCATTCACGCACTTATTTACATTTAAATAGACAGAAAAATTATTTTAAAGTGATTATTGTTTCAATGGAATCTGCATGTGATACAGAAAAACAAAGTAGGCTGGCGATTGTGCTTTGTCGAGCAATTAACACAGCCTACTATCCCAGCTCCTAGCATCTATTTAAATCACACAACGTGAAAAGAATTGTTAACATAAATTAATACAGAATTAAACAGAACTATAATGCGGAACCAGACTGATGTTTTCTTACAAAAACTGGTTTTTGCGTTGTAAACTACTGTTCGATTAAATTGTTACATTTTTTTCTTTTTCGAGACGCACTATACCTTCTCGAAGGTATTTCGTAGAATTTTCGCCCACTGTTTTATTGCATTATTATCCAGCGCGTTCAACTGTTGTAGCTTAGAAACCGAAATAATTGCAATCTTTATTATTACGCCCAAATTGCGTCGTTCGCAATTACGGGGGCGTTTTCGAAACGGTTCGGCTATCAAAGAATCGGAAACAATAGCAGGAAATTAGAGTATTTCTAATCGGTACATGCATTCTTTGGCGTAGAAAACCTAATTCTTGTCGGACAAAAAACGGTAACCAGCAACAATGCTCCGTGGCGTGAATTAACGCTGGGTAACTGTACAGAAGTTACCGGGACGTTGCACAAGTGCAATAATCTTGAGATCGCTCAAGATCTATGCAAATTAATTGCCTAATGATAGTGATTTACATACGAGAATGTCTAACTAAATCGGTTCATGTTAATAACAAATAAAACTTTATACAAACGGATATAAAATTAACAGCGTGATAAAATGTGCATATAGAAACAGAATAGCAAAAGCGATATAATAATGTACAAATATATACAATAAACAAAGTCAAAAACATGTTCACACATATATGTCAAACAAGAAACAACATGGAAATGACTTACCACTGCTGTCGATGAATTATTTTCACTGAAATTTTATATTTTCACAACTAATTCTTGATCACACTGCAGATTTAATAATTATTTTACAAGGGTGTGACCTAGTTTACGCCCAAATATAAAATAACTAAATGAACAGCCCACACGTCAAAACTAAACCGGCAGACATGTTGATTTTCAAACGCCAAATGACTCAACTCGCGACCTACGTCACTTAAAAATACAAAAATAAGTTCAGACCAAGAAGAAGAGATGGAAATAAAGCCGCCATTTTACTGGTATCCATAACAACAGTATTCTTGCCTTGCATAACAACAAGGGGTAATAATAAATATAACCAACAACCAATTTCTGTAACAATGGAGTCTACAATGTCAGAAAATGAGTTTGAGTTATATCAACGTGCAGTTTACAGGTAATATTAAATATTATTAATATTTCCTTGATGTAATATGTAACTTTTTAGTTTTGAGGAATATGAAAATGGAATTAGAAACGGTATTCAGTCTAATGATATTTTGTTGCAATATCAATATGACTGCTTAAATTTGATCGATGATATGATTCTTCATGAAAATTCTGAACCGTATTCCGTAAGTCACTCCTTTACTTAACCTTATCCTCCATAATATCCTCTTTTATCCAGACAGCGCTATTTTATATTAAAGAAGATCTCCAAAGGCAAATAAGAAAAATAGAATGTCGTAAAGATAGAATAAGAATAAATGATATCACTATCACTCGTACTACAATTCATCCTATTTCTATACCATCTCTACCTTCCTTGGCGAAAATTGAATCATGTCACGAGGACAGAAAATGTGAACCAGAGTCAAAAAAATCCAAATATAATGTAGAAATTAAAAATGACCAATTGGAAAAACTACGAAGTAATATTGAGAATACTTTAGTTGTACCTCATTCTACTGGACTCAAAGAGATTGCTGGTTTAGAAGAAGCCAAAAATATATTAAGAGAAGCTATAATATTTCCGAATCTTTATCCTCATTTGTTTAATGGTAAGAATAATTCATATTTATAAAATATGAATGCTCCTTGTTGTACTTTGTAGATGGAAGGAAAAAATGGAATAAGGCTCTTTTGTACGGCCCTCCAGGCACCGGAAAAACACAATTAGTTCATTGCCTGGCCGCTGAAATTAAGATTCGTTTTTATTGTGTCTCCAATTCTGATTTGGTGTCGAGTTTAGTTGGCGAATCTGAGAAGTAAAGTTATTTTCTGTTTGTATAATTTTATTAATTAAACTATTGTTGCCGATTGACAATTTATGTAGTCAATAAAAATGTTTTTACGTAGCAACAACTCAATAAGTATTTTCAAACAGGTTGATAAAAATGTTATTCCAACATTGCCAGGAGACTGAGGAACAGTGTTTGATATTTATAGATGAAATTGATAGTATTTGTCGAGCTCGCAGAAATTCAGAAGCTGAATATGACCGGAGGTAAATAATTATTTAAAAATATAATATTATTAAGCCGAAAAATGTTGATGAAAAGGAGAAAATAAATCTCTGTGTGTTATTGGATAACCTGGCTTGAATTATTTATTTTACACACTATCGTAGAAAACGAATTTATAAAATTTTACTTTTTTAGATTTAAAAATCAATTATTAACCCAACTGTCAGAAATGGACCGGAACCCAAACAATAGGATCTTTTTCTTGGCTTGTACGAATTTACCATGGGATTTGGATCCAGCTTTCGTACGGAGATTTCAACGGCGAATCTACATTCCTCTTCCAGATAGGTAAACAAATCAAAACTTTACTAACTTTTATATTTAACTAACAAACAATTGGTGTTATAGACAAGCACGTTTACAACTTTTAAAAAATCAGTCTTCGAAATCAGATTTAAAAGTTGAGGAATGGGATAAAATTTTAGACCAAACCGAAGGTTGGTCAGGATCTGATATCACTGATTTAGTAAACTTTGCGATGTTCGAACCGATAAAAGAATTGCAAAGTGCTGATCACTGGATATTAACAGAAAGTATGAAAATAATAATAATATAAATTTGAAGATTGAATGAATTATTCTGTTTTGATTTCAGACTATTGTTATATGCCGGATAAAAGCAACAAGCATTCTAGTTTAAAATTAAATATTTCAGAGATTCCCGCGGATAAAATTGCTGCCCGACCAGTGGAGTTAGCAGATTTTTTTGTTGCGTTACAAAATATTACCAACACCATTTCAGAAAGTTCCTTAAAAAAATTTGATAATTTTAATAAGTCTTTCCGGGCATCGTAAAATGGGAAAAATATAATAATAATTTATTTATTACATACACTTCTTTTATTTGAAAGGCATCAATACAAAATAAAACCTAACAAATTAATATAAAATATTGTTGTAATTGTAATTTCTGTAAATAAATTCTTGTTGATTACACAAAATGTTTGATTTATTATTAATAATTATCATTAATAGATTAGATAATTAAAATATTCCAAAATATTACATTGGAATGTTTAACAATAATTTTTGTTTCTCATACACAGCCAAAATTAATTTTTAATAAACTAAACTTTAACCACAAAAATTGCAGACTTCAAACATCCACGTATGAAAACAAAATCACAGAATAATTTAAATACCAATTATGTACGTCTAAAGTGCATCATATTCTTAAAAATATTTAATTACTATTAATTTAATAGTATTTTATCCACACGTGATTTGTATCTACTAAAAATATACATTACGTTTGTAATGCAACTTTGCAATACCTTAGCAGCTTCAACTTTGTTAATAATCTTATTGTTATCGGTTACATTTTATAACTAAAGTACAAAATTAAATCACGATTTTTAAGAGATTTCTGCTAGGCAGAAGAACAAATTAATAATTATTCGTTTTAAAAATGGCAAAGCAAATTATTTGCAATTACTAATTTAAGAATTAGTTTGTAACTAAACTTATGTGGGTGGGATAACATGTTATATTGCGTTAACATAAAACTTAATCAACAAATATCAGACTTAAACGTCAACCAAACAACAATTTTTACTGAAATATTCAATTTTTTTGGTAGACTAGAACCGAATTTTTTACTTTTCAACGTATTGAAAATATTTTTAACGGGAAATAAATGTGTTTAACACAAAATAATGTTAATAAAAATCTTTGCTGCGCAAAACTAAACTAAATTTCTAAAAAGTACTGTACATATAATGCACTTCCAGCAAGTTTCATTTATAAAAAGAGTACGAAATGCATCTCACATTTAAACACCAGCAGATTATTCACCCCATTCCTATAAATTACGTATTTAAAAATCTCATTTTTACTAGAAAATGGTAACCGAATCGATATTTTTTAACAAATCACAAATTCGCTCAATATACCTTTAAACAATCTCGATTATATCTTTTCTTTTTCTTGACAAAATCACAAATTCACTCAACATAATCCGTAAAATATTCTGCCTTCTTGTCGAAGAATAAAATGCCGGCCTCTTGAAAAATTAAAAACTACTTACGCTGTCCCTATTGCACTTGAGTGACTCAACTTCCGGCGGTTGCAAGACCGCAGTGCTGGTAACCGTTTCAACGGTTATATCAATATCATCAGGAACACTTGACCAGTGGTTGCAATCGTACGACATCATCCTGTCATCGTAGAGAGAGAACCGCGCTACATTCGCAGCTTTTCCCCGGTTCCTCCTCACCGACGGAGGAACGTCTCCAGGAGTTTTGATCCTCTGGTTGGGGTCCTTCAGCCTGGAGAGATCGCTCGTGCTGGAGAAAACTTCATTGAATTGTTCCAGTGACTGTTGCTTGCAGAGATTGTTCTGTCGTCGAATTATTTGGCTAATTCCTGACGTACTATCCGAGCCTTTTAACTTTGAATCTACTGGTTTCGACAAAACGGACAATTTTTGGTTTTGAATCGGATTGGATTCAGATCTAGTTAAAGCTTTTTTGGAATTATCAATGAGAGGAAGTGTTGAGGGTCGTTTTGTGCTGCTACAACTGCTACTGCTAGTACTTCCGGTTGAGTCTTCTTGCAAAACGGACGTAACTACACCGTTCGTATGTTTAGTCGCTACTAAATTAACTTGCGTTTCCATTGCAACAACCGGTACATCGTTAGTCGTTGATTTTCTCGACAAAACCTCCGAAGAGATCAAATTAGACTTTGGTTCTTCTTCATTTGGTAAAGTTTCCAATCTTTCTCGCCCAAACAATTTTCTATCAATCAGTTTCCTCAATCCAGTCCACTTAAATTTACTTTTCGTTTCAGTGTTACTCGAATTGGTATTATGTTGTTTGGGTAGATTATCGTAAACAACATTTTGGACGTATGGTATCGGCGTGGCGGGTCTTTGGGCAACGACGGCGTTGTATCCGTTTCCGTTGTGGCTGAGGTAATCGTGGGAGATCAGCCCCTGAGATTCGGTGGTGTTTGAGTTGGAGCGGTAGTGTGTGTTGTGTTTGAAGGATTTGTCGACGAGGGCGGCGGTGTACTGGAGGTTGTCCGTGGAGTCGGTGGGGAGCATCAAGTTGCGCTCGAGGCAAGGGTTGCGACCCTGGTACGGCTGCAGAGGGGCTGATACGGCAGCTTGTTTGAACTGAGCGATTAGGCCGTTCGAAATGTATGGAGCGGTTTGGTTTGAGTTTTTAACTGGAAATGAAACAGTAATAATAGATTGTTCCAAGTGGTTAATTCTGACAAGTTTGTGACAATTTCAGTGCGCCTGCGAAAAATGTAAACAAGTTATCGGTGAATGGAATGAAGAGCATGTGCATGCTCATTTTTTGTTTTGGCACCTAACCTTAAATATAATTAAAGAAATTCATAAATTTTTTGCCACAAAAAAGAAATGAAGCTTATGTTTCAAAGTTAACTTGTTTACATTTTTCGCAGGCGCAGTGAAATTGTCACAAACTTATCAGAAATGACCACTTGAAACAAACCTAATATAATACGAAAGTGAGAATAAATTGAAAATAATTTGATAGATTTTTGTGTAAGAAAGAAACTGGAAAATTTTTACCTCCCACCAAAAGGAAGCTATAGAAATGTCAGGTTCTAATTCAATAACAGAGCTGGATGTAGTCAAATAATCAAAATAATTCATATTTTTGCAAGGAATTTCAATTCTCAATGATTTAAAACATAACCTTTTCAATCACAAACGTCAAATTTATCATTTTCATTTAAAAGATAAAAGTTGGTTATCTTATAAATTAAATTAAATGAAAATGAAAATGAGAACATAAATTAAATGATTGCATGAATGTTTACATTTGATAATATGTATTTATTTTTTAAAGTAAAATAAATTTAAATTAAATGTAAATGAAAATGGCTGCATGAATTCGGCATTAGATGTATATGAAAATGGTTACATGAATTCTATTAGATATGGTTTACATAAAACTATTTTATTTATTCGAATTCATGCAGCCATTTTCATTTAATTTAATTTTAAATTTAAATTTATCTTTTTTAAATGTATCATTCATGAAACACTACAATATTAAATTAAATGAGAATGAATGCATGCACCAAAGCATGTCATGTGTTACATTTAAGGCTGTTAATTTCAAATATTGGAATAGTAAATACACATACAGTTGAGCGACTCATGTTTTGCAAGCATGGATTTTTTAAAATAGTGATCATGGTTTGTGACTAGTGATTATATATTCATCACATCATTTTATTATTTAAAAATGAAGAAACGAAAACCAAGTTAAGTCGTTTGTTCAACAAACAGATTCCGTAGGGAAAATATTTCTTCAATGATCTACATCATGATCATAAGAGCTTCTTTATTTTTGAATAAAATTGCTTATTTATCGAACAGAAAATTGTATTTTCTCATCTCTTATCAGTTCTACTTAAGTCAAACCATCAAAATTATTCATATTTTAGCCAAGAATTTCAATTTTCAATAATTTAAAATATAACCTATTCAATCACAAACGTCAAAATTTATCATTTTCATTTAAAAGATAAAAGTTGGTTATCTTATAAATTAAATTAAATGAAAATGAAAATGAGAACATAAATTAAATGATTGCATGAATGTTTACATTTGATAATATGTATTTATTTTTTAAAGTAAAATAAATTTAAATTAAATGTAAATGAAAATGGCTGCATGAATTCGGCATTAGATGTATATGAAAATGGTTACATGAATTCTATTAGATATGGTTTACATAAAACTATTTTATTTATTTATGGGTATTACTATTAGCATGGTATTAGTAAAATGAGTTGAGCACTTTTTTGTAATATATTATTTCGATTTTTTAAGAAAAAGGTCAAAAATAATAATTTAAATGATGTATTGGACTGTAATAATTTAAACTTACACGTGTGCTCTCCGGGATCGCTCGGAGACAAAAGAGTCTCCACAGTGCCATCCGAAACGTCAAACAGTCCATCTTTCGCAGTGTTGCTAACACTTCCATTCGCGATGATTGTCATTGTCTGATTGGGGGTAGAGTGGTCCACACTACCGCCCCCAATCCCGTTCACATTCAAATGATTATTATTGTTGATTATATTACCGTTGGATTGATTACTATTAAAAGTTGGACTTGTAGAATAAATAGTGGCTACAAATATCAAACAATATTAATAAACAATTTTAGAAAGAGTATTTCTCCCTTACCTCTGTTATGGCGGTCGCGCAGCAAGGGTAGTTCATTCAATCTTTCTTCCACACACAGAGCTGTCAGTCTAGCCTCGGCGTCTTGGTCCCAGCAGTCTTCAGCGGTGTCCCGAACCAGGCGAGCTGCTGCTGTGTCTCGCCACTGGCCTGGAAAGAGGGGCCGAGCCTTTCGCCGCGACACCAACGCCTGCATTTGTTCCAGTGTTGGATGCAGACCTGAAAAACAAACAAAAAAAAACATCGCTTCAAATTTGTACCTCCCGCTACATACCTGTAAGGGAGGTATAGGAATCATGCTAAAAAATCGGTAGGGAAATTAGCATGTTTCAAGGTCACTAGCAAGCAGATTCACAAAAAGGATTACCGCTAATCCTATTTTTATTATTAGTCGTAAGTTCAGTTACCATTTAATTCCTTTTGTGAATCTGCTTGCAGAATTCTACCTTAAGGTGAACCATACGGGCTGAAGATAGCGCAAGATGAACATGACTTTTTTGAAACAATATATCATTATTATAATAAATGAAACATATAATGTTTTATACCTACGTTTGTAGATAAAAGTCCAAAGTTTTGTAATAAATTTTAAAATGCCAATTTTGTTTACATATTATACATGAACATAATTTTCAAAGTAGTCAAATATATGTCACACATTCCCATGAACGACTACAGTAATGCAAATAATGTGTATATTTATAAATATGATCGTCTATAACATACTAAAATTATTTTACATTTGAATTTACAGTTTTTGAGAAATAAATAAAAATATACCAAAAAGTGTGTTTTTTGGTATATTCTTATTTGTTTCATTCGTGATGCAAACTTCATTATCATGAGTAATACTTACATTACATGCTCATTGAATAATATATTATTACGTAGCAACCAATGCATAGCCAAACGTTCAACAAACGCACACAAACATAATTTGATGGAGATAACTTTCAAAATAGATATTAAAATTAATCTCTAAATTATAATTAATTCCAACACAGATAAGGTCTCAGCAACATTCATTCGTAATGCAAACTTCATTCTCATGAGTAATAGCTTACATTACATGCTCATTGGAAAACATACTATTTAGTAACAGAAAAAAAATTTCAATTCCTTGGTTCTCATACTACTTAAAATCCGGTTATTTCGGTTACAAAACGTGCAAAATAAAATGTGATTACTGACTTGAATGTACAATTTACCTACAACATTTATTTGAAACTTTTTGAAGAAAATTAACTGGCCATTTTTCCCAGGGAAAATTAATTTCCCATGTTAGCCATGTTTTTATGTTACACCCGGTACATAGGTTGACTAAGCTTTTTCCAAAATTATTTCAACATCAATAATGCACTCGAAAATTATTGTAATATTGTTTCTTGTGTGTTATGCTTTTCAACTATTGACACGGGATGTACACATTGATAGAAATCGCTTTGTCAACTTGAAATGAAACTGAATCTGCTAATAATAATTCAGCAATATTTTCATATACAGGGTGTCCCAGATTTAAACGGCCCAACTTAATCCATAGATTAAACACCTAAAAATAAGGTGACAAGTTCATTTGAGCAAATGTCCGTAAATGCTTTATTCCAGAGATATTCATGTTTTTCTTATTGAGCAGCGCTACTTTAAAATATCAACATCATAATGAAATATCTAATATTATCGTATTGATATGTTACATATTAAATTAAAAATAATTTGTTTATTACCTAATTTCAATACAAAATTTAGTTTGCTTGCACTGATGTCTGGGAAAAAATAAGAAACTATCAATGAATTTAAAGAAATTTATTGTTTAAAATAATAAAGTAATAACATAACTTCATAAACTATTTTTTTTTTATAATATTTGTTAAAAATGTTCACCTGCAGCACGTAAACAGGCACGACACTGATCTGCCACTGCATTGGTTGCTGCGTGACATAGCTCAGGAGATATGGTTTCGCAAAGTTGAATAATTTTTCTACGTAGTGAGTCTAAATTATTTATCGGTTCTTCATAGACTTTTCCTTTTATGGCATCTTACAAAAATTTCTTATATTCATTGATAGTTTCTCATTTTTTCCTTGACATCAGTGCAAGCAAACCAAATTTTGTATTAAATTAAGTAATAACCAATTTATTATTAATTTAATTTAATTATTCTGTCTCACATCAATAAGATAATACTGGATATTTCGTTATGAAGTTGATTTTTTAAAGTAGTGCTACTCAATAAGAAAAACATGAATATCTCGGGAATAAAGCATTTACGGACATTTGCTCAAATGAACTTGTCCCCCTATTTTAGGTGTTTAATCTTAATTTTAAGTTAGGCCGTTTAAATCTGGGACACTCTGTATATCCATTGAATCCCCTTGGAAAGAGCTGATTAGTTTGCAATAACCCAATAGCCGGAAGTGGTAGTTCACTTGAAGCCCTATCAAGTTATTTTAAAATATCTCAATAAATTATGGTTTAATAACAATATTTCCTTTCTTTTACAATCTTACAAAATTTTTCATTTTAACTTAACCTATGTTTCTAGTTACTTCTTGTTTAGCATATTTTAAAATGTAATTCTTGTCCATCAGCAGAAAAACAAAAACTTAAAAAAGAAATTAAAGACATTTCTACGAATAGCGTGGTCTGTGTGTTATGATTATGATAGTTATTGTTTCCAATGTTGTTATTTTAAATACAATCTTTATTTTTGCCACTGACATAACTTTGAAAATATTTAAGTAATCGTAACACATTTTAAATTTGTTTCAAGTCACCAGAAACGCCGATCTGGGGTCAAATTTGATATCTAGCTTAGTTTTTGAGTGCTCTAAAGTTGACTATAGATAAACACAAAACTCGGAAACTAAAAGAGATATGAACACATCATAAACGGAATTTCGAAACATGTAAAAACTGGAGGCCAGGGCCGGATTTACGTACAAGCGGAACAAGCACGTGCTTGTGGCCCCCAACCCAATAGGGCCCCCGGCCAACCTTTTTTTTATTGAAAAAATTTTTTATATGAAGTTTTCTATCGTTTTAACGGTTATAAACGTTTTTTAAAGTAGAGAGTAGAGATAGGGGCCCCATCCCTTCCTCGTGCTTGGGGGCCCCGCAATCTGTAAATCCAGCCCTGCTGGAGGCTTTCTATATGCATCATCAATGAATATTCTTACCAATTTCCTGTTGGAAGGGAAGTCTGTACGGCTGCACCTCCCCCGTGGTGTAAAACTCCTGGCACCTCGTCGCCAGTTCCCATAAAACCAGTCCCAAAGCGTAGACATCGATCTGTTTCAGCGAGGTTTCACAGTCTCGAAGATTGACGGCTCCCTCCAGAACTTCTGGAGCCATGTAGCGCCGGGTCCCGACTTCGTTGATACTCCTCGTCTCAGCGTGTTGTTCTTCTCCGTTCTGGTAGTAGCGGGCACCGGCGATCTTCATAGCGAACCCGAGATCACAGATGCAGCAGCTCAAGTCGGATTTCACCAAAATGTTGCGGGAGTTTAAGTCGCGGTGGCTAACGCAAGGCTTCGATTTATCTGGAAATCAAAAGTTTGAAAACTCAATGTATGATTCGTATAATAGTGATGTAGTATTTTCATCGATTTGATCTTTTTTTTATCTCTTTTATATATCTATTTCTATCTACTTATTGTTACTATAAATATTTGTATTCACGTACTCCATTAATTAATAGTATGAAACATTATATTTTTTAATGGAACACTACAAGTATTTTGATTTTGATAGATTCCCTTCAAAAAGTATATGATAAATTTAAAAAAATGATCAGACCCAATGGCATATGCAACATTATTTATGCAATTAAAATTAAACCAGTTATTATAAATACATATTAAATTTAATTTACCTCCTTTAACCATATCGGTGTGCAAATGCGCTAACCCTTTAGCAATACTGGACGCCATTTTACAAAAAGTAACAAAATCCAAAACGTTATCGTTCAAATAATCTTGTAGACAGCCATTCGGAGCGTAGGACAGCACGAGAAGATATTCGGTTTGTCCTTCTAAATTTGTCCTTTCATCACAGCCTAGTCAAACAGATTACAAACATAAATTGAAAGAGTAATTCTTTTTTGTGATTTAATTACCATAGTAAGTTAAAAGTGCTGGATTGTCCATGAAAGGTAGACAATAAATATCGCGCTCATTGTAAAAATAAGTACGGTAGTGTGCCGGGAATATTTTAACAGCGACTTCTTGTTCGGTTACAACTCCCTTCCACACCGAACCGTAGCGCCCTTGCCCTAAAGTAAGAATTATTATAAGCAGAACGCCCTACAATAAAATAGATAAAAAATTATTTTACTTACCGACAATAGAGCAAAGCTTCAGATGATCGACCGAATACAGCCCGGCGCTGTACCCAGGAGTCATCAAATGCACCTGATCGGGGTTGGGGTGGCCCTTGGCGCCCCCTAGACTCGCCCTGCGAGCCTGCCACACGTGATAAACCAACAAAGTCGCCGATAAAGCAAACAGAAGGGAACAAACGCTCACAGACCAAATAATAACTGTTTGTCGATCATTTGAAATCGGTAGAACATTTCTCTCACTAGCTGCTAAGAGATAATCACAATAAATAATAGAAAGGTTAAATTTATGTGCCAGTCTTACTTGGAGGCGGCTCGCCCTCATCAACATAATTGTCGGTGACGTTTATGTTGCAGTAATCGCCTGAACAGCAACAGAACTTAGTGTTGTTCATTGCTTTTGGGCGCTTTCTATCGGCGATGCATTGAGATCGTTCGCAACTATGTTTTCCAGAACTTTCCCAACATCCTAACAAAATAAATTCAAGTATTTAATATCAAGTAAATTGAAACGAAATATGTAAAAAAACAAAGAAGCATTCTGTTCAGCATCAGAATGAATGAAAAAAGTTATCTGGCATGCCATCAAAACCATTTGGTGAGTTGACAGTTGTGATATAAAACAGACATCTTAACAACTTAGAACTTATGTGACAAAGTAACCACTTGAAAAGTTTTTATAACTTTTAATTTAAGTGATGTAAATAAAAAAAACACATTAGTTTAACTCAAGTGGATAAAATACATAATTCAAGTAAATTTCTTAGTAAACAACAAGGAGCAAGTAAACAATATAAATAAAATCTGACGAATACAATTAATCATTTATAAACAAATGATAATAATTAATCATTAATTGCGAAACCACAGCTGCGTTAATAAATATAAATCATTAATTAGCTATTAATTTCCAATTTGAACTATAAAAATTATGTAATCTTATTAATTTAATGAATTCTGCAAGGAAAGAACGATATCGATTTCTAACCTTGTCCCATGATGATGGTCCCATTCTCAGCTGGGTCTTCCTGCCAAAGGGCATAACAATGGTGTGTCTGCTTCGAACATTGTACATATTGAAGTCCTGTTACAGGATCAGTGCCCCATTTACTACTTTCAGTCTCTTCTCCCCCTTCAGAACCTTCTTCATTTTCATCTGACAGTTCTTCGGTTATGTGCGCTACCGTGATTGAAGATCGGATGCATAATCGCCCCTCCGGTAATACTAAAATTCAATGAAACTTAAAAATGTTCAATAGTTATTGCAATAATTATACTTACAATAAACATTTTGAACTGTTAAAGCTAGAGTAGTAATCAAAAGTACGAAATTCATCCTTAATCGTGTGTCTTGTCTTCATGTCATCCTGAAAATAAATTTAATAAATGTATTTTTGTATGATGAGGCATGGTTAATTTATATTGGTTTCAAAGGTAGACAAAAGGGTGTATTTTGTATCATGTAATACGGGTTGTTATATCGATCGAAAACACATATAATTATAATTAAAACTTGGATATATAATTATTGAACCTACTTCACAAAGTCAACAATAATTTTATTCATTTTTATTGTTGTAAATAATAAACAATCACTTTCACACCAAACAAATAAATGTCAAAATCGCCGACTCAATGCGCAATGCACAAACGCACTTTGACACTGTTTGTGAACGCCACACGACTCAGAAATACCACAGCTGATGCGTAACGTAAATTACTGCTTAAAGTGCACCCAAAAAAACAAAAATACTTCTAATTTTTTATATCTATGAATTATGGTATTAGGACGATATCTTTTTAGATAGATCACGTGACCGAAATCTGACAGACGACGGTGAGGGACGCCGTCGGCTCCCGAGTGTTGAATTCACATCCGTCTGCAGAAATTCTACTACGGCGCAGACTCAATAATAAACATTCCATCACGAATATATATCAACGATCCATAAAAATCTTTTCACGGAATCACGTTACATTTGATTGTTTTAATTGCATATCATATTTCTATGAGCAAACAACAAATAAAATAGTACAAAAACAGTTCAGTGAATAAAAAAGGAAATAATCAGGCGTGCGTGCGCACAAACTATTAAAAAAGTTACAAAATAACAATAGTTATTTACTTTACAAGTGGGCAAAGTAAGGAATTACCCACGAGAGAAATTTTAGCTCACGAAGCCGAAAGCTGAGATAATTTTATCGAGTGGGTAATTCCACTTTGCCCACGTGTGAAGTATAACGTTTTATCCAACACTTCTTAATAAATGATAAATTTATTAAAGAAATATTATTTGACAGTGACATATGCTTTAAATTTTTAAATTAAAATGTCAATCGAAGTAGTTACCAAGGTGTTGTGTGTTATTATTATTGTTATAAATAAAAAAATACTCACTAGTGGTTTTCCTCAAAATTATACCAACTAGTGGATAATCTGTTACTTTGCTTGTTTAAAATCGCCATAGTTATAGAGCATTTATTGAGAGGTGTTGGATAAAATACTTTTATGCTGCATTAATGTATTATCAATTATAATAGTAAGCATACATACTACAAAAGGATAAAAATATTATTCAGTCATTATATTAATTACAAATTGTTAATATGAATAAATATATGTTATAAATAATTTATCTTCCATATGGATGTATTTGTGCTGCACTTTTAATATTAGTCTTAATCGCTGAAGGAGCCTTCGCCATGGTCATCGGCTGCGAACTTGCGGGCATCTGCCCCTGTCCTGGTGGAGCCCCAGGTCTGCCCTGAGGTGCCACCATCATTCCATTACCCTGAGGTTGCCCATTCGGCCCCGGAACCATAGGTTTGAGTCCTTTACCCATCCCTACAGCAGCGACTAACAAATGAGTATCAGCGACACTACTGTTTTGTTGAGTGCCTCCTCTGGCTGAAGACTCAACTTCCCATTCTTCTCGAGCCTTGTTTACTATATCCCAAACATGGGACACAACTTTTTGGTAGGCAGTGACTTGTTTCTAAAAATACATTTTATAATTTTTAACTTAAAAGAAAAAATTCCAAACGAACCGTGGCAGTTTCGTAGCTCAAACTAGCAGCTTTGTGTTCGAGTTGCAACATTTTATTTTCAGCCATTGGTTCTAATTTGGTTCTCAAGTAATCGGGAACCAAATCATGGGCAAAAGTTGTGACTCGACCTTCTGTTGCTTGAGCAAGAGCTTCATCTCTTCCGGGCGATAGAAGTAAAGGCAGAACTGTTAAATTTCTAAGAGGAGGAGATTTGTCGTGGCTTAAAGTTTTAGATAAAGATGTAAGCTAAAAAATTAATAGTTTAATTGATGAACATTTCTTAATTTACTGTTTGCTTACATGTCCTGAGAGAACCGCATAGTTGTCGAGAAATGATGGCCAGTTCATAGTTTCGTATTCATTTTCTACTTTGTATATCATAGAAGCTAAAGAATTTTTTAAATCATTTACACGTAATATTATTGCATCGAGCGCAGCTTCCAATTGTTTTTCTTCTCGCTGCATTTTGTTTGATTGTTTTATCGTTGTTTTATCTCACGAACATAACCTTATTCTGTCTGACATACACGAAGGAAAATATCCCTATAAACAATTGAAATACTTTACCAACGTGTCAGGATTGTTACTACTGTCAAAAAAGTTCCTGTGTAGTGTCATTATTGTTTTGTAGGAGAGAAGTCGTGGCGAATTTTACTTTGTTTATAATGTAAAGAATTTCTTGTTATATTTTACACTACGTATGCTTCCCTTTGTATCGCCACAAATAATGTGCAAGGTAAAATTCATTAACTCTGCAGTACGCTTTTAAATAAGGTTAATTAAAACAATATTACAGTTAATTGATGGATATTTTTTGCAGAATATGATCTCCCATCTTCCTAATCCAAAGTAACATGCGATTCAACCGAATAACATTATTTCTTACGTTATGTATACTGATATGGGGCACCGTGACTTACTTTGCGTTTTTGAATCGTCCACTAAGTACAAGAGAAGATTCAAAGGCGCACCACCTTGATGAGAGGATCCACAAGTTTGAACAGTCTATTAAAGATCAATTTTTCCTAAACCGGGAAATTATAGATAATTTACATAGTGTTATAAAAGTTAAGAAAGAAGATTTCAAATCTAGTCGTGTAGAAAATGAACCAGTGCGTTCAGATTTTAAAGGAACTGTCATACCAGTGTTGGTATTCGCATGCAATAGAGTTAGTGTTGGTAGATGTTTAGATAAATTAATCGAATATCGTCCGAACTCGGACCAATTTCCAATAATCGTCAGTCAGGTGCGTCTTCGCCACATTCATACTTATGTAATATAGACTGACGTGTTCTTATTTTCAACAGGACTGCGGCGATGAAGCCACGTCTGAAGTTATCCAAAGCTACGGTTCACAGATTATGCACATTAAACAACCCGATTTATCCGATATTCAAGTCTCGCCGAAAGAAAAAAAATTCAAAGGATACTTTAAGATTGCCAGGCACTACGGTTGGGCCTTAAATCAAACGTTTTTCAATTTTAATTTTGATACTGTCATTATTGTTGAAGGTAAGACTTTCACTTGTTTATACATCTGTCAAACTGATTCGATTTTTATTTTGATTGTTCATTTGTTTTTACAAACGTCAAAGTGACACTAATGCGAAGCAATATTGTTTATTTCGGACATTTTATTAATTTGTCGTTTTTTTTTTATTTTCAAACTAACTGTGATGGTATTGTGTTATGCATTTTGGCAGATGATTTGGACGTAGCCCCAGATTTTTACGAGTACTTCCTCGGTACATATCCACTGTTGAAGAAAGACCCTACGTTGTGGTGTATTTCAGCATGGAATGATAATGGAAAAGTTGGGCTGGTAGATGAAAATAAAGCAGAATTATTGTACAGAACAGATTTCTTCCCAGGTTTGGGGTGGATGCTTACGAAAGCGTTATGGATCGAACTGAGCAACAAATGGCCGAAAGCGTAATACATTCCCCATAATTTAATCGAAATCTGTATAACGCAAATTATCATGAATTTTAGATACTGGGACGACTGGATACGAAAACCAGAACAAAGAAAAGACAGAGCCTGTATTCGGCCGGAATTATCCAGGACAAGAACTTTTGGAAAAATTGGAGTCTCCAAGTAAATTTCAATACCAACCAAACATTATTATTTGATTATGTTTGACATTTTTCAGTGGTTTGTTTTTCGAAAAACATCTGAAATTCATAAAATTGAATGAAAAATACGTGCCTTTCACAAAGTTAAACTTGAGTTACCTAGTAAAGGACGTGTACGACGCAGAATTTTTACGGGCGGTTTACCAGAGCGCGGTTGTCAGTTACCAGGAACTCAAAGACGATAAAATCGCATACGATGGACCTGTCAGAATTCCCTACCACACTAAAGACGCATACAAGCGGACCGCCAAACTTCTGGGACTTATGGACGACTTCCGGGTAAGAAACTATCGAAATCATTCACATAAAATACAATCAAACAAATCAACCATTCACAATCCAATATTCTTTGCACAGTTATCTGCAGTCAAATGTTTATTGAACAATCGAAACACGTAATTTGTTTTTTATCAAGAAAAGTAAATACTCGTTAATTATTTTTAAAGATATTTGCTACAATTTGTGTTTTAAAAAATAATATATTTATTTAGCACTAAATGTATAGACAAAACAAAATAATTGTCGATCACTTAACCCTCTTGTTTCATCTGTTTTTATTATATTAACAAACATTTTAAAAGATAATGATTATTTATAAAAAGCTCCGTGGATTATGACGTTCCTACTATGTACCCCACATCTGATTAATTTTCAAATATTGCCACCACATAAAATTATCCCTTATGAGAAAAAACCTTGGCGAAATGGAGGAGGAACGGGGAAAACAAAAACCTGCTATAGTGACATGTACTTGTTTTTCCAAGAAACAACTGTTAATTAACCGTTCTAATTCAATGTTATTGATTTTGTTGTTGAGTTAAGCATTCTTATTCTTAAATAAAAATATTCCAAAAAACACACTTTTTGGTATATTTTTATTTGTTTCTCAAAAACTGTAAGTTCAAATGGAAAATAAATTTAGTATGTTATAGACGATCATATTTATAAATATACAAATTATTTGCATTACTGTAGTCGTTCACGAGAATGTGTGGCATATATTTTACTACTTTGAAAATTATGTTCATGTATAATTTGTAAACAAAATTAGCTTTTTAAAATTTATTACAAAACTTTGGACTTTTATCTACAAATGTTATGTTTCATTTATTATATTAATGATACATTGTTTCAAAAAAGTCATGTTCATGTTGCGCTATCTTCAGCCCGTATGGTTGACCTTAACATTACGATTTCTCTGTAACTGTACGTAAGACCGCTTTCGTCGTTTAAAATAACATTCAAATATACTACATATATATATTTTTTTTTATTAAAATCTATAGAAGTAAAATGATGCTATCAATCAAAACGTTGGTCGTATGCTACACGTGTTAAAACGTCTGTCTCATCTCATTTTCTGTCCGTCAGAAGTTCATAAACATTTAACTGTTCATGTTCTTGTTTTTCTTTCTTAATAAACACTGTTAAAATATAATGAACATTCTTGTGAACTACCTTAAGCAAAGTGTCACGTCCAGAAACAGCTAAATGGCGTGATGAAATATATATTTATTATTTGGAAAAGTTACTGAATTTAGTAACGAATTTCTAGAGTGGGGTGCCTCGCATGGGCTACCGGGGCGTAGTCACCTTCCACCACAAAGGGCGAACCGTGTATCTAGCACCCAACATGAACTGGAAAGGCTACGACATCACATGGAGTTAACATTTACTCACAAACTCTAAAACAAATTCATTACAGTCATTCCTGGAATAGTTATTTAGGCATCTCGGTTTTAAAAGTGTTGCAAACACCTTTCGATATTCTAATAGCCTCTCTTCAACTTTGGAAAGTTTTTCGGATTATTTGACATACAGTGAGATATGGTTTCCTGATTTTAAACAGTAGATTTCTTTCAAATACAATCAAACGTTGCAAATACTCATTTTTAGTCAAATTATTGCCGAAATATAAACCAAAGGAAGAAGTAAACAATTGATATTAACTAAAATGGCGGGTGATTGTATTTGAAAGCGATAAAAGTAGAATATGAAACATCCTAGAGCAGATTTTAGTTGTTGAAAATTGAAAACAGTTTATTAGATATGTTTGGATATAGCTAAGTATTATTAAACTTATCTCTACTACACTAGTGTTGGAGTTGTTATTTTCTGCGTTGGTTGTCATCACAACGGATTTTTGTACCGACTTATACTTTTTATTTAATATATTTTATTGTGTTTTTAAGTTGCACTGAGTTCAAAATGCATTTAAATAATTCCTAGCCCAAAGGCTGGAATTTATGTGTGATAAATAAAAATATGTTTTGTACAAACATATAAAAAATTAATGTATGTAACTTATTACATTTTAATTTCCAAATAAATTATTCTACTTAACGAAACTTGAATTTTTTTATTTCAATATTTTTTCTAGATTATGAAGGTTTACAAAATAACACATACGTCATATCACAGCATTTATTATATTTTCAATACATGCACAAATAGTTAATCGATATAAAACATTACTATAATAGTTTTTATATCTATAGAGTCACAAATTATAATTTGGTGTAGCTACAGCGTACAATAAATTATTAAAAATAAATAGATTTAAATGATTTGAAAAGTATTTATGTTAAAATGATCGATGGTCTAACAATACAGGGCAAAAGTCATAAAAATAATTTTTATCAAATCTAAATTGTATACTCTGCTGATAAAACAATTTATTTGTTTACTTAGAATAATAAAATTATGGGTTTGTTTATCTGTTTATACACAGGATGTTTGACAAATAAGGACATTATATGGCCTTTCTTTTTGTTATCCTCTAGAAAAACATCAATTTTCCATTTTCCTACATAGCCACAAAAAATTCAACAATAATAGACTTGTTTTTTACAATATTTAACATATGTTTTTCGATTAAAATAATGGCAATAATATATATGCGACCTTAAAATAATAATAATGATGATTGCACTGAAAATATGCTCAGGTATTTTGCTATAGTTTACATAATAATACAACCTTATATAGTTAATGTATCATACTTTAAATGGTCTAGTGGTTAATTCTATATCAGTTCGTAAAATTCTGACGTTTCAAACGCCTGCTAAGGGTGGATCATCATCGTCCTGTCCTATCATTACCTCATCATACGGCGTTTGTCTTTGGTTTATTTTGTTTCTCACCTAAATTTCAACAAATATGCGTCAAAAATTAAATAATCAATAAGTTTGCATGCGTTTGTTTCAGCGACAATTGATTTTAATTTTATTTTCGGTAAAAATAATTGAAAAAAAGTAATTTTTCTACTGATACATACCCAGGTGATTACGTTATACTTGCGTACGAGGACCACGGAACCTATCACAATCAAAATTAGCATAATAGGAATGATGACAGCTGCTGCAATGCTAGAATGATGTTCATCCGGTGGATCATTCATCGGCCCATAAGGAGCTGGGCTGGGAACTGGATTAGAGTTCGGGACATTTTTAACGCAGCTATTGTTCAGTCTTGTGTACCCGGGCTTACACTGACATACAGAAACAATACAAACTTCATTTACCCCGCATTGTGCTTTTCTTGCATCGTTTAACGCGCATTTTTCTTCATCTGTCATTCAAGAACTATTAAAGTCAATTGTAAAATAATGACTGATATTTTATTTACCTGCTAATGTTAATCCTTTCCATAATACTATGTTGAGTGCGAAAATAGTGTAGTATATTATTAACCTAATCATGATTAGTCAATTTTGAGCACTTCACAATAAATAAACACTTTTTATACATGCTAATTGTTGATTCAGTAATGAAAATATACTTGTCAACTTGACTGACCACATTACAGTGTTACCACACATCTGCGGTTTTATGATAATATTAATATTTCCGGGAAGAAATTATTATTCATTCAATACTAACTAAACCTTTGATCTAGTGTTCTTTATGATAACACTACACGTAAATACCATTTAATTGATAATTAATCATATATGTTGATCCACTCCTAGTAATTTTAAAACTAATTCTGTTGGCAGCATGCGTTTATTGTGGAATGAATGACGGTTATTTGTAATCATATGGAACCAATCAAATCCAAGAATAAAAAATAAATACTGATTTGAAATGTGTTGACAACTGTGATTAAAGTTTTTAATTATTTTAATTAAAAGCAAGTAGATTAGGAAATCTCAAGATGCTTATAACAGACGTGGAACGATGTGAAGATGTACATACTAGTGTAATTCAAAACTTAAGAAATTTGGGTGTTAAACACCGAACAAAGAAAACAAACAAGAAAGTACAGGTTAGTGAAAGAAAGATAATTATAACTTAAAACATACAAAGGATCTAAATATGACCTTATTGCTAAAATAATGAAATATTTCATTTATAGGAAAATCGTTTAGGAGGTCAACATGTCTTTAAGAAATCATTAAATTTCCTTCCACTTCACGCAGTCATATTAGACAACGGTTCAAAGTTTCAAGTACCCCAGTTAGTCCACGAATTGTGTTCATACATATCTTGTAGCTTAGAAACAGAAGGACTTTTTCGTAAAGCAGGCTCAACAGCTCGACAAAAAGAAATCAAAGTAATGTACTATCGAATATTAACAACTTTCTTTCTAATTGAATAACTTTGTAGCTTCTACTAGACGCTGGTTGTGAATTAAGCAGTGAACATCATGTCATTGATGTTGCAAATGTCTTAAAGCTGTTCTTTAGAGAACTACCAGAGCCTTTAATTCCGTACACATACCACGATACTTTTTTGCAATGTCTACTAGCAAAAAAAGGAGAATCAGTCAAAGCTATTTTACTGGCTTGTCTTTTACTTCCAGCCTTACATTTGAGCACCCTTTATTATTTTATGGAGGTATACAACCATAATTTATATTTTAAAATACACAGATTATTAATATTAAGAATAATTTTTAGTTCCTGCAGCGCGTCGTTCAATATTCCAAGTTCAACAAAATGGATATTAAAAATATCGCTATAGTTATGACCCCAACTGTGATGCCAATTGAAGACAAAGTGATTTCTTATAGCACTCAGCGACTTACACATCATGTGCAAGTGATACAAATTTTATTAGAAAACGCTAAAAAAATTGGTGAAATTCCTTCGAACATCACCGAATCTCTTCATTTACCCAGAGCTGCAAATCATGAAGAAGAGGAGCTGAAAAAGAAGAAAAAACGTAGAAGCGGATCACTTACAAGAATGTTTCACGGCTTGAAGAAGATGGTCAGTTCAAGATCAGTAGAAGAAACGAATAAACAGATTACTTCTGCTACGCCGGATCTTCTTTTGACGCCGTGTCTTACCAGATCCGGGAAGAAAAGGAAGGTTATTCAATCGTCCGGATTCTCCAACAAACGAAGGTACGTTTCCATAATTATTCTCTTAACACAATCTACGTAGTTCTTAATATACGTCTCTCAAAGGGAAAGCTTAAAAGATTGCTAGTGTTTTGTATTTATGTTGTCTATTTCATTCAGGAGAGAACTTTTGGAAACTCTTCCGCAAGCTTCGGCGTTAGTTAACACCCCGTTCAAGCCAGGCCAAACTCCAGTTTGCCATCACCCAAAGCCAGAAGAAATGCAAACACCCCACCTACCAGCTGCAGAAGTCAAAGTAACCCCCCTGTCGGAAGGAGAATTCGTTCGAATTCCAAAAAGCGAATACGAGGAAATCAAAAACCGCGTGTCTGCTATCGAGGATAGAATTTCTCAAGAATTAAACTGTGTTCAAGCTACCACGAGTTCTAGTCATGTTCAGACTGTCTACGAAAAAACTTTAGAAGAAGTTGAAAATCTTACTAGCCCCACGACAGAACAATTAGCCAAGAGGCTAAGTCGAGAACTGAAAATTAGAAGAAGTGCGGAGCATAAAGTTATAAGATCTCCTAGTGCAAGAAAAATAGGAAGTATCAGGAGAAGATCTCAAGAAGGAGTAAAGATTTCCAGAAATCAGTCGTGTCATATACCTAGAGTGACCTTAAAAAGAGGAAGACCCAATACTGTTCTCTCTGGACTTCCTCAGCCAAGCCCGCTGAAGTCCGCAGATGTCGCAAGATCATCCTCCTTTCACAGTCACACTCCCAACAGTTCCGAAGACACCGCAACCTTAGAAAAATGGGCCAGCGCCGAAATGTTCTTCATTAAACCCGAACAACAACCTCCGTTATCCACAGAACAGAATCGCGAATCTTTAGCAAGATTAAGGTCGCAAAATGCTGGGATGGTCCTCGCGAAAGCCAAATTGTTTGATGAATTGTCCGATAGTGGCACAAGTAATAATTCGCAAGAAATTGTTAAGACCTCGCAAAGAAAAACTGTTAGAAGAGGAGGAACCTTCCCGAGACAAAATCCGGCTTTAAGGAGACAGAGGGCTCTTGACCATTCTTCGGAAAAGGAAAATGAAACTTTGAAGAAAAACTGGGAAGGGACAAAAGTTACGAAATCTCCGAGACGAATAAAGCCTGTCATGGTTTTGAGACAATAATTTACGTTTTTACTGAGTTTACAGTGTTGGTTTATTCTTGTATATAACATAGCTTGATTATATTTTAAAAGTTTTTAATATTGTAAATAAATGACAAAAATTTTATCAATTAAATAAAATAAAGGTAACAAGTTACGTTTTGTTATTATTAGTATCAAAGAAGTGTTTGAATTTTTTACTGTAATAAACAGTAATGAAAAATACTTGTATCGTTTTAATTTTCCCAAAAACAAAATCTTTATAATTGTCAAAAAAGACTTGTCCAAAGAGCTAAAGATAATTTAAGAATAATGCAAAGCATTTACACGATTCAAATATCGCGGCAAGCAAATTAATTCTCAAAATAAATAGCAGGGCGCGTTGCTTTAGGTACACATCAGTAAAATCAGTAATGACGTTTCTTCTAAATTTACAGACAAGTGTCAAATTTGTAGTGTATAAATAAGTAATATAATAATTAAAAAATGAAGGCGTTTGGAATTACAATAATTAGTTTAGCTCTAACTACAGCTGTGATTGGAAATGCGTACTATCAAAAGAAACAATTTTACCCCTCGGTTGTGTACATAACCAAATCTAATCCTAGTATGGCTGTAAGTGCAATATTTTCTTTAATTAATGCACAAATATACCAATGCAATCATTTTCCTTTAGGTCATATACATCCAAGCCTTTATCCTAGTCTTACTAATGGGTAAACTGATGAGGAAAGTCTTCTTTGGACAGTTACGTGCAGCAGAATTCGAAGTATTTTTCTTATCGTAATAAACAATTATCGATAACTAACAATTTGTGCATTGCAGCATTTAATGGAAAGATCGTGGTACGCAATCACAGAAACATGTTTAGCGTTCACAGTATTTCGAGACGACTTTAATCCGAAATTTGTAGCTTTATTTACTGTTCTACTATTTCTAAAATCGTTTCATTGGCTAGCAGACGATCGAGTTGACTATGTACGTAAATAATTCGTTGTGTAATGAATTAATTTTACTCTGGTTACTTTTAATTTATAGATGGAACGCAGCCCTGTAATAAGTTGGCTGTTCCATGTTCGGGTTTTGAGCCTCTTGGCAGTTTTGGGAACACTAGATTTCCACTTTATTGGACACGCGTACCAATCTACGATCACGAAGGGTGCTTCTGTGCAGTTAGTGTTCGGGTTCGAATACGCGATTTTAATTACTATGGTAATTAATATTGCGATTAAATATGCCCTGCATTCTGTAGATTTAAACAGCGATAATCCGTGGGACAATAAAGCTGTGTTTTTATTGTACACCGAGTTGGTTATGGGCTTTATTAAAGTCATTTTGTACGTGTCCTTTGTTGCCATTATGGTTAGGATTTACACTCTACCGCTGTTTGCGTTTAGGCCGATGTACTACACCATGAGGTAAGATTTTCATTTTTACACTTTCCCTTTACATTGTTAGCACACAATTTTTATGCCGAAAAATTCTCTGAAAAGTTCTATACCCAGGAATGGAATATATTTACAAAAATGATAAACCAAGTAGTTCTCGTCTTTGCAAGTATTTTTTTTTTCTAAAGTAAATTTGGTACGTTTTACAATGCAAAGTAAAGTTAATCACCTTTGACCGATTGTTTATTGTAATTATGAATTTATATGCCAGTGTTTTTCAAGTTACATGTCATCAAATGAATATTAATTTATGTAAAACCAGGAACTTTAAGAAAGCATTCAACGACGTGATTCTCTCCCGTCGAGCGATTCGTAACATGAACACTTTATACCCGGACGCGACAACCGAGGAATTGCAGGCAGCGGATAACGTGTGCATCATCTGCCGCGAAGAGATGACCACGGCGTCAAAGAAGCTGCCCTGCAACCATATCTTTCACACCAGCTGTCTGCGCTCCTGGTTCCAGCGACAGCAGACCTGCCCCACCTGCCGCCTCAACGTAAGTGAACATGAAATCTGTTAGTTAATTTCAATAAAAAAGTTGCGATGGGAAGAATCAAAACTGGCGTAGTTTTTTAGTAAATATTTATTCCCTTGAATAGATTCTACGCCCAACGCCAGCTCCGACCTCCCAACAGCCTCGTCAGGCGGCTGGGGGCGCTGCACCTGCAGCTGAAGCCGGTGCCAACGCTGCTCCAGGGCTGCCTCCAGCTATGATGTTCCCTGCATTCGCTGCCAACCCCTTCAACATTCTGGGTGGTGGCGTAGTGCCTGGTGCTGCGGCCCCTGCAGCTGCTGGAGCCGGTGTCGCTGGGCAGCCGCAGCAGCCAGGAACTGCACCTGGTGTACAAGCTGCGGGGACGGCGGCTCCTGCAGGAACACCGAACCAGGCTCCGCAGTTCTTCATGCCCCCTCTGCCACCGTTTCCCTTTATGCCTTTTATGGCTCCGCCTCCGATGCCACCGAAGAATTTGAGATCGTTGAGCCCTGAGGAATTGAGGCAGATGGAAGGGAATGAGAGGGCGAACATCGAGGCCAGAATACAGTGTCTGCGTAACATTCAGGTAGGACACCAATCATTTTAATTTTTGAAATGAATGACTCCAGATCAGTTTGCATTATACAGCTACAGAGATTATTTCCGGGAAATATCACTCGTGCTTTATTCTCGGTATAATAATTTCAGGATTGGTTAAAACGCAGACATGTGACATACATTATTGGCAACGAAAATGAACTCGTAGCCCTCTGGTGGCAAAATTATGAACTTTTGCATTGGGTAATCATTTGTAGCGTACATGTTATATAGTGTGGTTATCGAATTAATTTTGTGCTATTTTCTTTTTTTTTGTGTCTTATTTTGTATATATTCTTTCTCCTTTTCCATACCCTTAATGCTTTGTTATTATTCTGTAACATAAGTTTTCTGAAAAGCTCTTAGTATGGATTTTAAATCCAAATTCAAAATGTACAACACAAACTGATTAGAAATTAAATACTAACTGGCTTACCAAATTATGAAGGAATAATAATTATAGACTTATCCTAATATAAAAATTTTCAAATTATCAACTAGAGAAAATCATACCCACACTTATTGAAATGAAACTAAACATTACTTATGCTGTACTAACAGTTTTATTCAAATATGTAACTAGGGCAACATATAAAAATTTATTTTGTGATACAGTTCACAAGTTATATAATATAATATTTTCAACATAAATGGTTCCATGTATCTTATGTGGATTTGTAGTAAGAGCACTGATCGGCAAACATAACCTAAAAAGCTTGCACTTATTTAAATTTACCTCCACAACTCTACATAAAAATAACAAGCTACTGTTATCTATTTCTTCCCCCTCGATAAAATTTCTGGTAGAATTCGTCGCCTCGAGACATCTAAATAATGCTCGAAAACCAACTTGTTTATCAGCACCGTAAAAGTTACCCATGCCTAAAAATATATTAAAGAGACGGTATAACTGTGATTTTTAAAATAAATAAAGCACAAATACTTCCCTTTACACAATACCGTACTTCAAATAAGCTCATATTTTATTTATAACTATAATTATATGAACTTTATTTATGTTTCTCCGTATGTCATTCACTGCACGTTACCTACGACGTCGGCCATTTGCAAATACTCAGTGCTGCCGCCATCGGTCATTTTCGTTGCCAATAAGATGGAGAAACCGATCCTAAGTAAAATGAAATTTGTTCACAGATATTAAATCTCTTCAACTTTTATTTGAAACATTTTTCTCTAAAATGTTTAGAAAAGCAGGAAATTGCATAAGTAAAACGCCTACGATCGGCTGAGTCAGTCATCATCCTGTATAAGAAAAATACAGGATGAGAAGCAAAACTGAGATTTTAATATACTGTTTTCTACGACCACTTAGAAATCTGCTCATTGTATGTTTGTTATTGCTAGGAATATGAGGTACATTGCAAGCATCGTGCGAAATGAATTTGTTTTGTGAGTATTTCAATACAGGTCAGCTCATTTAAGTACAGTTGCCATTGCTAGGATACTTATTTAGAAGTATCAAATATTGGAATGGTGAAAGCGGGACAAATTTATTATTAAAATGAAATTAATATTGAAATAAAATCGTGGTCGTAGAAAAAGTATAGTGTACAACTCGCATGGAATGTCCATTTCATACTCGTATGATTTGCAGCATTCACCTCTTCACTCGTAGGAAATGAGTACCATTCCATGCTCGTTGTACAATATACTATTATTAAATGCTTAGTGCTATCGATTACAATTATTTTTTCTCTCAGTTTTGCTATCAACCTTGACTTTCTTTATAATTTTATTGTTATTATACATCGCTCTATATTTGAATTTTGTGTAGTGTATGTTGGACGCTTCAGTGCTGATGATGCACCAATACTGCGCCGCCGCAGCAATAAGCACTCCACCCCCTTCTCAAGCCACCGCAAGCACGTCAACTGCAACCGTCAACGAAGATCCAAAACCATCCAGTACCACGGACGACCAACCAACCCAATCAACCGACTCAAAACCATCCACTAGTGCTAGCACTGACGCCAATCCCACTCCCACCCCTAGTTCTAGTTCATCTTCTACCCCGCAACAAACAGACACATCTGCCAAACCAGTGACACCGGCACCATCTCCTACGCCATCTACAAGCGCTGCAGACGACGAACTACGGCGAAGGAGGCTGCAGCACTTTGAACACCAACAGCAGCAATGATTGAGAAATAATTGTTTTAATGATTGAATGTACCTTTTTAACGAGAGAGAGAATGATTCATTCTACATTTGTGTTCCTGGGTTATTTTGAACTGTGATTGTTTTGTGAACTCGTAACACATTTTTGTCGACTGTTGACATTTGCAATTGGTGGATTTAAGTATAATAAGGAGATAATCTATCAGATAATATCAATGAAGTTTGTTAAATAATGAGTAATGTTTTATTTATTATTAAAATTTTACTTTTAAATAGTATTAGTTGTACACTTATTTCAACCATATTGAATGTAAAAATTATTTTCTAAATATAAATTTCATTACGTCAATAAACTTTTTTATTTACTACCAATGTATAATGTGTATATTAACAAAGTATGAAATGTTTACTATGCAAGGCTATAATTATATTAATCCCGCAGGAAATAATGGTCATTATTTACTTTACTAAACCGCGCTGAATTTTTTTTTTGCTATTTGGCTATGTAAATGATAGAGAAATGTCATTTTAAAATGTCCAAATTTTTTCATTTAATTGCAATGAAATATAAATAACATTTAATGTAATAAATTTATTGATCGTAAATTTTTATTTCATAAATATATAAATGTTTTATAATTATTTATATCTTTTACAATAGTAATTTATTTCCAGTTCCGAGAACCTACTGATTATAATAGTAGACTCTAAATCCAAACCATTCGGAATACTAAAACCACTTGGACCCAGATATGCAATTCAATCCACAAAAATTTCCATTTTATAGGAAAAAATAACATCATAGAATTTCTATTTCTTACTTTAGAAACTTCTTGATATCAAGAAACACTTGAAAAATGGGTACAAATTCTACGATGCCTGAATTTTCATAACATTGTGAATCATACACCGTTTTAATTATATCTGTTTTTTCAATCCCGGAAATAAATATAATATTGTCTATTTGAAACAATTTAAGGATTAAAATGCTATGAATGCCCTGTTGAATTATTTAGATTGTTTTGAAAACTACGGTTTAAATCAACAAAGTTTCAGAAAAAAAAGATAGTTTTCATTTAACCCTTTTTTTATTTAGGGCCTAGATACAATATAGATCAGGCATAACTGTGGCCTAGATTCCAATATGGAAGCCCTTTGAAAACTAGGGTCTCAATGGATGTATCGAATAAAAATTATTTCTTTTTTAAATTCTTAAAACCTTTTAATTGGAATTTTTTTTTTATTTAGGCCCTTATTTCAGGGATATCGAAAAAGGGGTATAAATTCAAATCAGTCACATTTCACATCATTGAGTTGGTAGTTCCGCCGCGTTGTCACGTCCACGTATCTGTCAAACTTGTAAACCATGGATGGAATTTTATTAGTAAGAATCTAATTAAAATAAGTTGTAATTGCTTGTTCAACTTACTAATTATTTATTTATTTAGTTTTTTTAATAATCGCATACTACTTCTACCTACTAACAGCTTGTTATATTTCTTTTAACCTAAAAGATTTCATCTTCTAAAATGGTTATAATCGATTAATCCAGATATTTTCTAAAGTGTTATTATTTAATTAAGTTATTAATTATTTTAGGAGCCTACATTGTACACAGTTAAAGGCATTGCTATTCTAGACAACGATGGCAATAGAATATTAGCAAAATATTATGACAAGAATGTTTTCCCAACAGCCAAAGAACAGAGAACCTTCGAAAAAAATTTATTTAATAAGACGCACAGAGCGAATGCAGAAATTATCATGTTAGATGGGTTAACCTGCGTATATAGAAGCAACGTGGATTTATTTTTTTATGTTATGGGTAGTTCACACGAAAACGAAGTAAGCAAAATGATATTTCAGACATTTTCATCAGCCTTTATTTGTTTTTGTTGTTTTAGCTCATCCTCATGAGTGTTTTGAATTGTTTATATGATTCCGTTAGTCAAATATTAAGGAAAAATGTTGAGAAACGAGCTGTTCTTGAGTCTTTAGACATTGTTATGCTTGCTATGGATGAAATTTGTGATGGCGGGTAAGTTTGAGATAAAATTTCACAAAAGAAAACCCATAGTAATTATTAGAGTACAGAAACTAGATTTTTGCGAGTGATACACATTATTTTTCGTGTTGATTTTGTCATAAATGTATTCTCTAACCTTCAAGCACTCAATCACTGAATAAAACCATCACATAAAATTGAATTGACAGCCAGTTGGTGCCAACCATTATCTTACAAAAGTCCCTAGTTTTTGCCGGTCTTGTCCGGAAACCCAAGCAGTTTCTGGACGATTTTGAGATGTGTTAAACAAGTGTTTTTGGTTGGAGCATATTACATGACATAAAATAACCTAAAAATGTGAGTGATTGAAAATGAAATTGTTTTGAGTGTGAAATGTTTGTGTGTAAGGATAATCCTGGATGCCGATTCAACATCAGTGGTCGGAAGAGTGGCTCTGCGGACAGATGACCTTCCTTTGGGCGAGCAAACCGTGGCGCAGGTAACAAACGCCATTCACGGCCTGTTTTGGTGAGAACTATTGTGATCTGTGACTGATTCGGTCTGCCGTCCGTTTTCTAGGTCTTACAATCCGCAAAGGAACAACTAAAGTGGTCGTTGCTAAAATAGTGACCAATAAAACATTATAATGTTTTTTGCGAACTTGAACTTTGTAAGTAGGTTATATTTTATTTACTATTCAGATTATTGTATGGGAACACTTTTAAGTATTAATAATCATTAAACAAAGACAAGATTATTCAATTTATTCATCATGCACCTTTAGGTAGATAACAGAAGTTTATTCAATATGTATAAATTAAAATATACCAGCACTAGTTAAATTAGAAGTCAGTATCATAGTATGAACATCATCAAAAACACGTTTAATGTTTTCTGTGTCCGTAGCAGTTGTAAAATGATAAAAACATTCTCTGTTTCCTACATTTTCTTCCAAGATGGACTTGCCTGCTAACATTCTAGTTATAGTTCGTCGTTTTTTCGTGATTTCCTACAGAATTGAACGTTTACAAGTCATCAGTATTAATTTATAATTACTACTTGCCATTAATTTGTGTCGAATAAAACATCTGGTTCGGTCAAATTCATCAAATGGGTTTCCATCTTTCTCTGTGATGTGAAAATCATCGAAATCCGGAAAATATTTCCCAATTTTCTTTCCGTTGTTGATTTTTTCTTTGAGCAAATCTTGTTTATTTAAAAATATAATGAAACCAGATTGCATCAAGAACCTAGATTGTTAATAATAAATTAGTACGAGTATGTAGTGAATTCATTGTTGATAAAATACTTATTGCTCCAAACATTTTCAAAAAGATCGATGGATTCTTGGAGTCTGTTTGTTTCGCTGTCTTCGCGAAGTTTTTGGTCAAAATCGTTTGTGGCAATCAGGAATAAGACTGCATTTATTCCTGCAAACACCTATAATTTTTTTATTATAAAAATGCAACTTTATAAATTAAACAGTTACGTGAATCCATTTTCTGCGGTATCCTCTTTGTCCCCCTACGTCAAACATCCAAAACTTTTGTGATCCTCCACCATATTTCTTGGGAACTTTCATAGAAAATTCAACTTTTGTAATAACTGTTGTCTTTTTTCGGCAATATAAAATATCTTGTTCGGATGGTAAATAATTTGGCTGTCGAATTTCGTTGACTTTATCTAGAAAACTAGAGCCACAATAAGAAAAAAATTTTGATGTGACTTAACCACCCCGTAAACAACTTTCAAACGGTTTAAAAAAATATAGCTGATATTATTTACATCTTCTATAGTTCTATATTAGGTTTGTTCCAAGTGGTCATTTCGGACATGTTTGTGACAAATTTCACTGCGCCTGCGAAAAATGTAAACAAGTTAAGTTTGAAACATAAGCTTCATTTTCTTTTTCGCAGCGAAAAATGTATGAATTTCTTTATGTATATGTATATTTAAGGTTAGCTGTCAAAACAAAAAATGAGTAGGCACATGCGCTTCACTCCATTCGCCGTTCCAGTCTATGTTTCAAACTTAACTTGTTTACATTTATCATAGGCGCAGTGAAATTTGTCACAAACATGTCCGAAATGACCACTTGGAACAAACCTAATATAACAAAATTTACTTTATTTATTGATATGCTCTTATAGGCCACCTCCGCTTAATGAATTGCTACCAAAATTTAATCAACTCGTAATTTCAACATTCAAGTCTCAGATATGATATTTGAAAATGATACTGTCATTAGAATCTGATGATGATAGTTTTTAAAAGGTACTAAATACAGAAAAAAATTCAAATAAAAATTATAACAAAATTTACTCTAACTTATGTATTTACAAGATAAGCCCCAAAGAAACCTGATAAACCTTCAAATAAATTAACAAGCACTTTCGGTTAATGGATAATTCTCAAAATCTAATTAGTTCGAAACAATAATTATTATGTATCAAGGCACGGAAGTTCAACCTTTTTAACACAAGTATGAAAATAAACCATGTTAGTGATAAAAAGGTACTTCAGTGCTGCGGTACATATTAAATTTTATTTGAAATCAAAAATTAGAAAGACTAAAAAAATTATTATATAGGTTAAGTTTACACATCTGTCAGTTGTCAATTGGAATTGACACTCAATGTTGCCAACCTCGAACATTGAAGTTATCGTAAATAACACTCAAAATTATGTGTTTTGTCCTCAATTTGTTCATCGGAATTAATTAGTTAATTCTTCTTGCACATATTGTTTCATTTTGCATATAAATTTACTACAATACGTCAAATATTTGTCAAAATTATCCTACTTGTACAATAATTATTCTACGGTTGCCGACACTGCGTTGGTCGAAATCGTCGTATAATGGGTTACTTTAGTTTAGTGACGATTTCTGAGCTTTTAATGACGAATTCAAATAAACATCTAAAATCTAAATTTCAAATTGATAACTTCATTAAATTTTGAGTTTCGTGGACGAAAAATTCTTCACGCACATAAACGTTATCGTGAAAACAGTGAAATCGTATTCAAAGGACCCCAAAACGTCATCTGTTGAAAACTCGCTGCAGAAATTTTTAACCCGTTACATACATTCAGGGTGGTGACCGACTCAGCCGATCATAGGCATTTTACATTTTAAATAACACTTATGCAATTTCCTGCTTCTCTATTATTTTAGTGAAAAATGTCGGAAATAAAAGTTGAAGAGATTTAAAATCTGCACCTGAATCAATGAACAAATTTCATTTCATTTCTTTAATAAAGGATGAAAAGATATGCAAATTTATTTCAAAAAATCTGATGTGGCAGCACATAACCTCCCGCCCAATACTACTCTTAAACGGTACAATAGTATTTGGTGATACAGAAACATACCTTATTTGTTTATTTTCTATTTATATTTGAGAATTTTAATTTTCTTTCGTATATTTATTTATTTTCTGACATATATTTCACTAAGAAAATAGCTTCACAATCACAATGACATGTGTCACATTTCATAAAAAATTGAAAATTTTTAAATGTTTTCATGGTGTACTAGGAAAGCAAGATTTGTGAAATCTAATTTCTTTATATTTTATTATCTCTAAATCTAATGAAAATTATTAAAATTAGTGTAATCAAAACAAATGTAGAATTAAATATTCTTCAACTTTCAAAATAACATAAATTGTTGAAAAAGGAAATTTAACCGTGTTTTTCACGAAAAACTGTTAAGGGCTTCAAGTAAACTGTTACTTTCGGTTGACGAATTTTATCCAAAATCTAATCAGCTCTTCATTTAAATATAAGAAGCAATAATTCACAAAATTGTATTTTTTGGTATTATAGTATTTGAGTTATGCGAGACGAAAAAATTGCCACAGACTACACACACACACACACACACGCACACAAACGCACACACACACGCGCGCGCGCGCACACACACACACACACACACACACACACACACGCGCACGCACATATATACATACATACATACAGACAGACATCATCGCGAAAATAGTAAAATCGTGTTGTAGGGACCCTAAAACGTGCTTATTCATTGAAAACTCACTACCCAATTTTTTGACCAAGAACAATACCGGGAGGTAAAAAGAGTTTATGGTGTATATGTGCTGGAGACAAAAATTAAAAAAATGTACAACTTACTATTTAGCACAATCAATTAGTTGGAATTCATTGGATCGTTTGTAGCATTCTTTTGTTCCTAAATCAGTCCATAATTGCTCGACATTGTCGTAATATTCCTGGAATTTAAATTAAATGAACGTTTTACGTAGCTTGATTAACAATAATTATTTGAAGTACTGCACGAAAGCTGTGTAAATTAATTTATCTCCAACGCAAATATTATTTTTTATCAGTAACAATTTGAAGACGGGGGTGATTGTTGACAATTGATTATATGATAATTGTTTTAGTGCTTACATCTGTAAGTTGTTCAGGTTTACTTTCCCCTAAATTCATAATATATTCAGCAGCTTCTTCACTCTTTTCATACTGAAAGGGAACAGCAGGGACTAAAATTGACATATGTCGGACAATATCATAAATTGACTCATGGATATTATGTTGTATATCAAGTATTTTTTCCCGTTTTTCACTAAAAAAAAAAATAGTGACATTATATAGTTAGTAAAACATTTCATTGCTCCAAATTTTTTTGAAGTTTTTAATACTGTAAACCTAGTTCCTTTAAGTTTAAACTTGTCTTTTATGTATTTTTATTTTATAAACAATAAATTTTACCTTTCCGAAAATCCGTT
The DNA here is from genome assembly GCA_963942605.1 of Poecilus cupreus. Taxonomy (NCBI): domain Eukaryota; kingdom Metazoa; phylum Arthropoda; class Insecta; order Coleoptera; family Carabidae; genus Poecilus; species Poecilus cupreus. The sequence goes on from OZ012727.1 coordinate 13,690,908, forward strand.
GATATGTAGAATTTTCATTTGTTTAATAATTGTTGTTTTGCCAGCTTCGCCAGTTCCTAGCAACAGTAACTTAACAATAGTACTTTCTTCTTTGTGCCATTGTTTAATTTTACTGTCAATTTCTTCTGAAACTTTCTTTTCTTCTCGATCTGTACTATTATCTCTCTTTCGGCACAACATTTTTCGTATATTTTGGAGAGCTGACTAGTAATTTGGGAAATGTACGTAATACCGAGAAATTCTTGCAGCAATAATCATTGATATAGTCAAGCTGATTGATAAATATAATTAGATTTATAGATTAGATTAGATTGAAATTAAATAAATAACTTGTTAAACACATAATTATCATTTAGCAGTCTTGTTAGTACAGTATTTGATAATGATCTTTGAAATAATATTATTATTTTAAAATGATAAACAATTGTTTCAAATTAAAAAAGCTTTCAGATCTCATAATAAATAATTAAAAGGTTTTTGCCGATTGACATTAAAAGTGACACTTTACAGCATTCTAACAGTCTGTAAAGCGTCACGTTTACTGCCTACGCTGTAAAAATATTTTACATAGCAACCGCTGAACAAACGCTTAGTAATCGTCAACAAATGCATATCAACCGTTCAACAAACGCATAGCAGCGTAATTTGGGGGCGCTAACCTTCAAAATATGTATTCAAAGTAATCACTAAATTAATATTAATTTCAAATCGGCAAAAAAATTTTGTGTTCAACTCGGCACCAATCACAGATTTATAGCTTCGGCAGCATTCATTGCCTCGACTTCGCCTCGTCAACGAAACGGCAACCACGGCTGGAAATCTGGTATTTTAGTGCCTAGTTAAATAAATATCTATTTGTTTAAGTTCTGTAAAATTTTTAATAAAATACGGTTCGAATTACTGTACGTAATTCTTCGTCAGGAAAATATGTGAAATTATAATTTCTATAACACTGTTTTGGAAACTAGGCATTCCAAAACTAAAAATTATTTTGGAATCACTAATATTCCATACAGTATGTTTGGAATAATTTCGACGAATCAGAGCCGCATATTAGCGCGATATATGAAGTATTTTGATTCAGTTACTAAGGTTACGTCTGTTTGTTTTAATTTGATTTATTGGAGTTTGACGTTTACAACAGTTTTATATTAGCATTTTTATATATTTCCAAATCTTGTTATACACTCGCAAACCGTAGCCCTCGCCTTCGGCTGGGACTACAAACTTTTTGCTCGCATGGAATATGTGCCATTCCATTACTTGTTGTAGAATATACTATTATTAAACAGATACTGTATTTTTTTTGCTTATAGATTTCTAAAGCTTCTTTATAAATCTTCCATTGACATATTTCTAAGTTGCTATAATTTTATTTATCAACATTTATTCAATGGCATGGCTAATCACAGCAGATTTATTTAGTTATCGTTTTGTTGGTCTGACCAATGTTACATTTTCCACATTCATATGGAATTTTGTGAATGTTGTATATTGAGATGTATTGACAGTATTCTTTCAATTTTGTCTGTAATATTTTGGACGTAGGGCTGAGAAACAAACTACTGATTCAAGGTTATTCTGGAACTAAAAGCACTCTAAATCTTTTCTTCTTCATAGCTATTCATTTTAAAAATTAGCTGTCTTAAAATTGGACAAAGAATAGTTATTTACTTTACAAGTGGGCAAAGTAAGGAATTACCCACGAGAGAAATCTTAGCTCACGAAGCCGAAGACTGAGTGAGATAATTTTATCGAGTGAGTAATTCCACTTTGCCCACGTGTGAAGTATAACGTTTTATCCAACACTTCTTAATAAATGAAAAATTTATTAAAGAAATATTATTTGACAGTGACATATGCTTCAAATTGTCTAAATTAAAATGTCAATCGAAGTAGTTACCAAGGTGTTGTGTGTTATTATTATTGTTATAAATACAAAAATACTCACTAGTGGCTTTCCTCAAAATTATACCCACTAGTGGATAATCTGTTACTTTGCTTGTTTAAAATCGCCATAGTAATATAGCATTTATTGAGAGGTGTTGGATAAAATGTTTTTTCTTCAAACGTCATAAAAGTACGTTGTTATGTATTTGTATTCAACAAGCAGAAGTTCATTATTGTCGCCGCCGGCGTAAAAGTGTTTCCTTGGCAACACATTTACGCCGGCGGCGGACAAAGTAAAATATTATGAAAAATAGTTAGGTTGTAATTCAATAATTTGACAGTTAAAAATGAAACAAATAAACAAAAATAACAAAACAGCATATTCTACGGCTACTTGAAATGCTAGATAAGACAGAATATTTTTTGAAGTTTTGAGCATTTTATATTTATAATTTTATTTTCTATGTTTGAAGAAAAAATAGCATGTGTCATTAGGAGTAAATGTGATACTTTGGGTGCTTCGCATGTAATTGTTCGACTCGCTTCGCTCGTCGTTCAAACTTACATGCTCAGCACCCAAAGTATCACATTTACTCCTAATGACACAATATACTATTATTTATTTATGACAAATTGTTTAACGTATAATAAAATATATGTTTATTATTATAATAAAAATACATCAAAAATATATATAAAATACAATAAACTCTTTACACATAACAATAAATCAAATTTCACAATATTTAACATTTAATTTGACCCAAAAGGATGCATAATTTTCCTGAAAGCGCTGGGGCCGTTCCAGTACCCATTCAACATTAACTGCCAGTATAAGGGCGGCATCACGTCTTTTTTCATCAGATACATTAAATACATTTCTTTATCTTGACTGATTGGAAATGTTTCCATTGGTGCCAGGTTGTAATCAAACTCGGCAAGAATGCAAGTGTTGTATCCGGTTACCAGTGGACAGGAGGCGTAGCCATTGTAGACGCTTGTAGGATTTTTCCCGGCCATTACTGATTTCAAATTTTTGTAGATCACAGGGCTTTGTGCGGCTGAAACAATTAACACGAAAATAATGAATGCAAACTAAAATTATTAGCGCAGTTCTGTTTACACACTTGTCATTTCATAGCAATTATAATATATAATATGTTGCATTAAGGTCAAACATACGCGTTGAAAGAACGCATCCTTTATTTTTTAAAAAACAGCAAAATCTGTATTCTTAATTTATTTTCATGTTCTTTATGGTCCAACACCCTCCATCCGTCAAAATTTCATGGATTTTTTACAGTGACTTGTACATTGCAGAGTCAGATCAAGTACAAATTTTTGTGGGTTCGTTCATTCCCATGAATTTTGTTTTGCAAATTCAAATTTAAATAAATATTTTCTTACAATTATTCGTATCGAAAAACAAAACAATTATTACAGTAAGGTCTTTGAACATTCTAGTATTTATATATGTGGATGAAAAGGATAGCTACAACATTGAACTATAAAAAAATATTCGTTGAAGTCTAGTTGGTCAAAAATTCAGGACTTTGATACTGTGTCTCTCATTCCCATGAACGACTACAGTAATGAAAATAATTCGTATATTTGTAAATATGATCATTTATAACATACTAAGTTTATTTTTCAATTTGAATTTACAGTTTTTGAGAAACAAATAAAAATATACCAAAAAACACACTTTTTGGTATATTTTTATTTGTATGTAGGTCAACAAACTAACATTTGTCCTTGAGAGGTGAGAGCCACTAAGTGGCTAACAAATTAATTTCTATTTGTACAAGAAATTCCCTGGAAGCGATCGATTAGCAGACTTACCAACAGAAGCAGCTGTTTTCGAATTTGGCGAATTTGTACAATCACCAATCCCAAAAATATTCGAATATCTCTTATGTTGTAAAGTATCTTTATTCACGTCCAAGAATCCAAGTTGATCTGTTAGTTCTTTGTTATTTCTTAAAGCGTCCGGTGCGCTCATTGGCGGAGTGACGTGCATCATTGAATACTCCATCGTTGTTCGTTTATCTGGCGAGTCAAGGTTTTGAAACACTGCAGTTTTGTGTTCAGGTTTAATTTCAATTAAGTTTGTTCGTAAATTAACATTTAAATTCCGTGATTTAACAATTTTCCAGAGTGCGTCAGCGTATTTTTTAACTCCAAAAATAACAGCCAAGGATGAGTTGTAGTAAATGTTTGCACGGTCTCTTTTGCCAGTCTGTAAAATAAACAAAATGTGAAGCAAAGTTAAAGATTGTTTTAACTGTTTTTACTTTTCGTAAATAATGTTCGGAGATGTACATAATTTTTTGAGGCGCTCCTGGACATTTCACAGGTGTATTAGGGAAAGTAAAGATCATATTTCCTTCCTTAAAATTTTGTAGTGCCTCAAATGTAAGATTTACATATTTAGGTGAATAGTTTGAACAGACACCTCCGCCTGGCATTTTCAAAGCGTCTTCCAGGCCCGGAATCTATACAAAAATTATAAATTATTTATTTTTTTAAATTATTTATGAGGTATAAATAATATGTACCGAGTTATAATTGGTTTGTAACCCCATAGCGACTAACATATAATCATATGTAATAGTATCTCCGTTGCTAGTAACAACAGTGTTGGATTTAGGTTCAAATGTAACAACATTTGCTTTTATCCATTTAGCGGATTTTGGTAAAACTGACTGCATATATTTGAAGGATTCATCTAGTTTTTTAATACCTCCACCGATCATGGTAAACATAGGTTGATAGTAATGTTTGTCTGCAGAATCCAACACTATTATTTCATTTTGTTTAAAATCATTAGCGAATTTGGCTGCCATGGTGCATCCTCCAGCTCCACCACCGACAACCAATAGTTTACAACTAAAAAGAATGATTTATTGTTACTATGTACTATTGGAATTATTGATATTGATAAGAATATTTCGTGGAAGTGCAATAGATAAAGTGCAAATATTAATTTGTTTCTTGGAAAACTACAAAGAATATGCAAGAATAACATAATTATTGTTTTAATAGTGTTAAAATTATAATTTGAAATATTTGCATTTTCAAGTTAGTGAAAAATAAGACTACAAATTAATTCTTACCTGAGATTGGCCGCATTGATTTGGCTTAGTGAAATGAATCTACAGCTTTGATTAAAGTTTTGTAATTTTTTAATTAACCCTGTCCCTGATCTAGACAACATTTTCTACGTCGGTATAAATAACCTATAAAATGTACTCGACCTGTTCAACGCGAAACGATACCACACACTGATAGATTTGCGATAATACATCAATTTTGCGGTATTCTATTTCCTCGCACTACGTCATTATTCTTGGATGAACATTTGTTTAATTTTCTTGTGTAAATATAATTAGCAAGTTGAGCTTGTCAAAATGACATTACTACGACAGGGACGTATCTAACATTTTTTGGAAACAAAATGTTTTAAAGGAATTAAACAAGAAGAAAGTGATTATTTAACTATATATTTATAATAAATCCTCTAAATAGGTACGTATTACATTTTATAATTTTTTATCTTGAGCAAAGCGGCGTTAAGGAATCTGAAACAATTTAATTGTTTATACCGTTTACACCCAAATTACATTACAATAATACTTACTTTGTGTCATCTGACCAAGGTGTGGGCCAGTAGGTATCATTTTTATACCAAGTTTTACCTTTCAAATCTGGATCATTCAAAAACCAGCCAAAATCCATCGATCCAGTTATTGGATCTCTGTACATAGCTTTAGGACCTTATATATTCAACAATTAATAAATAAATATTGTTATAAATTAAAATATATACCAATAGGTTTATAAAATCCTTTTTCTCTAGTAACACATAATCTGAGATAACTATTATACGAATACCCATCCAAAAAACCATTGTACATATCCAATTCTCGTATTAATTCCGCAAATGGTTGTTTATGTTCGCCTTAAAAAATAATAAATTATATTTAAGTATTACTGAAAATTGTTTATACCTTTTCTTATAATTTCTTTCATGTCTGGAGGCGTTCTAGGTTCTTTAAAATCTGGCCTCAATAAAAATTTCACTGGATCTGTAGCCCCAAAAGACGTTAACCCAAAAAACTCCATTTTTAAATTTCAATTTTGGCAGACTTCTTTTGACAATACTAAATGTACAGGACCGTATGAATTTTTATTCCAAAAAACAAATCAGCGTAACTTGATCTTTTCTTAATAATAAATCAATTCGAAATATTAATATTGTAAAAGTAAATATATTTGTGTACATAAAATATAATATTATATACATAATTGGTTGAAATCGTACTACAAAATTATTGTTTTGTCCTGCATTAAAGCAGCATTAAGAAATCTAAAAAACAAACAAAATTTATTAACAAATAAATAAAATTACAATAATAAAAGCTGAGCGAGGCTTAGGACAGAAAATTTGTACTTATAATACTTACTTTGTGTCATCTGACCAAGGTTTGGGCCAATAGCTATCACTTTTAAACCAAGTTTTATCCTTTAAAGCTGGATCTTTTAAAAACCAACCATAATCCATTGATCCAGTTATAGAACCTCTGTACATTTCTTTGGGCCCTTAAAATCAACTATTATTGTTATGAAGAATAAATTGCAAGTAAAACATACCGATATCTTTATAAAATCCTCTTTCTCGAGATATTAACAATCTATGATAAGATCTGTAAGAAAATCCATCAAATATTCCACTGTATATATCCAAATCGCGAATTAGTTCAGCAGTTGAACATTTGTAGTCTCCTGCAATTTTATTACTTGCTTAAATTAATTTTGGAATATTTTTAAAGGATTAATACCTTTCTTTATTTTTTCTACAATACTTGGCGGATGTTCAGGTTCTTTATAATCAGATCTCATCATAAATTTAACTGGATCTGATGCACCAAAAGACGTTAATCCAAAAAATTCCATACTCGAGAAGCAAGTATTGACAGCTGATAGGTTTTTGTTTAGCAATAACATTACGTTTCAAGTCAAGTTTATTTTTCAATTCATAATTATACAATAATTAAATTTAAAATGTTTGTTCATCATTGTAAAATAAATACACAATATACTCTTATACAATAATAATATACAAATTCACCATTAATTTCATCTTGCACCAAAATATACAAACAATTAAGAAGACAATAAAAAGTCATTGTTGCATTTGTACAATTATTAAAATATCAATCACCATCGCTAAAATAAATCACTTGACATCTTAATCTTATAGATAAAATTCGCGTAAACATCTAAAGTGTACAATAAGTCAAATTGTTTAAAATACATAATTCTTATGTAATAAAAAATATCTACAAATAATTACGCTAAAAAGTATTTTCGGGAGATCGTTTAAAAACTATAAAAACTATGACTGCTTAATGTTAAAATCATTTACGTACTTAATTATACTCATTTTCAAATCTATCATCATGTTCCCATCCCTTGGAAACATTTTTCTTGGTTTTGTTGGGAGCCCCGTTCCACCCAGATCCAGAAGAACCCTTCTTTTTGTTATCCCATCCAGCTGAATTTTCTTTCCAATCATCATTTTTACGATCGCGCCAGTTTCCATCGTCCGCCGGTTTATTTTCCGCGTGTTTCATTCGTACCCCGGCCCCCAGAATGGGCCTGGGCGTTTTCTCGTTCTTCGGCTGCTCCCAGGTGCCAATATTACTGAAGCCAGTGTCCGGCGTTTTGTAGTTACGTGAAGGGTTTTTCGTGTGCGTCATGTTGTTGGCCATGATTGATTTGTCCGAATCGAGTGTTGTTGATGACGGCGAATCCCAGCTGTCCGAAGCGCTACTAACTTGCTGTAAAACGTTCACATTGCTTTGAATGCTATCTAAACTTGTGTTGTGGTAGCTCGTTTGTATACTTAAATCCGTGATTATCTTTTTAATTTGAGACATGGCACCGTCGCCTAAATGCGCCAAGTAAAACAAGTGAAGCTCGTTCGGCATGAAGTTGAAGCGATTATTCGAAATGTCAATTGCCATCATCAGCCAGAGCTTTGATATTGCAGATAATTTATCGTTATAAGCTAATAAATTCCGAACTTGAGTCAGTAAATCCATTAATTTTGACGGGAGCTCGTCTCTTATACTATTCCCGTTCATATGTAGCTAAAAACAAATTTTATTTATAATTAAATCGATTACTATTCATTTGTTAACTTACCAGCGTGGTAAATAATTGAAGATCGACCTCACTGTTGGATTCAAGTAGCATGTCTAAATATTTTAACATTGGAGACGATAAAAATTTAAATGGTTGTCCGTCAATTAATCTGGCTTTATGATAAAAATCGCCCAACATTTTAACAGCAGTGCGAAACGACTTAGGATTGCTCATTTGCAATTGTTTACTTCCTAAAACAACTATAAATAAATCAATTGTTTCATATTATATAAAAAGATAGACAATACCTTCGAAATCTTTCTGGAATTGTGCAATAAATAAATTACGAATTTTCACCCCATGTACGTGAATTGTATTAAAAGACGGAGCAGACGCCATTCCTATTGCTTTAGCAGCAAATTCTTCATCAACCAAACAGTGTTCATAAATAGCATTAAATGCATCTCTGAAATTATACAAAATAGGAAATAGAAACTAAACTAAACTCGATTATCTTACTCGACTTCATTGGCTGAGGCGCAATCTTTAGTAAATTCTTCAATAATGTGCTTTAATTTTTGATTTAGTAAGATGCCATCGTCATTTTCGTTATACAACGAAATTTTTGATATAATATTTGCAAATTTGCCGCTTGGTTTTGGCGTCGCAACAGCTGTGATTGTTGGAGTGTACTCGTAATTAATTGTATTTTCTACGGGACTATGTATCCCCGGTTTCGTGTTTATATTTTTATTTATATTGAGCCAACCACGGCCTCGTCCAATTCCAGACATATTCTGTGAAAAGCCCAATAAATTATAATGAAGATAGGTTAGTAAAATTGCATTGTTTTCTTTTTAATTTTCTTGTTATGCATTGTAAGGTTAGTTTTGTGCAGTTGTTTAATTAAACAAATTAAATTAAATAAATGATATTTATGTTTTTGTTTTAAACTAGTAACATGTTTAATTCTTTTGTTTTATTGATGTTTTGACAAATTTTATTACGATATGTTGCGTGCTAATACAAGGTATATAAAAATCAGTGTTTAAGATAAATCTTTTAATAAAAATTGTTCTTTAATAAATAAATATGCTATATTAATTCATATAATTCAATATCTTACCGTAAATATAACAACACGACACGTAAATAACCTACAAATTAAAATTATGTTTTGTTAAAACGCCATTTTTGTGCAGAAGATAGAAATCAGTGTCACCAACCAAATCGTACTTTAGTCATGAGATTTATAAATCATTTCCTGTGAAAGGTATTTTATTTTCACTGCTTCACATCCTTTTTTATGTGAGTATTACATTAAATATTTCTTGGACAATATACCTTGTGTAATTTTTGTGATAAGAATGAAATAGTATTTTTTTCTTTTTCATTTCGTAATGATGGTATGAGTTGCAAGTGGGTTGACTTTATGGACATTTTACTTTTCACTTCACTTCAGATTTATTCCTTGATGTTGCTGCATTCAATGCAACACCACCGTATTAGTAACGCTAATTATTGTTGTGATGTGTTTTTAACTATTAGAAGAGAGAAGTAATTACAACAAATGTTAATTTAACCAGCTATAGTTTTTATATTCTAACATAAAGGTAAAGTAATAACGTTGTATTAATTTATAATATAGAGTTATGGATGACTTAAATAACATATCGGTTAGGTTATTTTGGGATAACAGAAATTTTAATACGTACTTCTAACAAAAATGTAGGATATTATTAAAAATTAGTGACAAACGCTATAGTTTCATAACTAAATTAATCAGAAATCCTTTATTTGCAAGTGGTTTAATTAGTTTCTTTCATGTTTTCATTTTTGGTGAATCTAAAGATTTGTAATTTGATATCTGCAGAAAAATGCGGGAATCAAGAAAGAATTTTGGATATTTTATTGCGGTACAAACTTTTGATTTTATAGTAATTGTTAATGGAGTGAAAGGTTTGTATTTTAATTTATAAATAATGTTTATAACATGTAAATATATGTACTACGTGCCTTGAGAAATTTAATTAGTTGACATTTAAATGATTATTATGTTTGTTTCAAAATGATTTTCCGCAAATTTAATTCAGTATACAGGTGTTTATTGCTGTATCCCAGTTTGAAATCTGTTAAGCGTTTCGTGTTAATTGGAAACGTCAAAAGTTTTTTTATTTGTGATACTAATTATAATTAAGCATGAACTGTTTCTTATCTTCATATAATTACTGTTTCAAATGACAAATGTTGAATGTATCTAAACGCTGTTCTAAGTAAGTACTTATTAAGTTTCAGTTTTAAGATAGATTTGTTCCCATGGAAGTGAACAACAATACTTGCTAAAACTTTTTAATGTTTGGTGAATACTTTGTTGACCCACATAAATGCCCTAAATTTTGAAAAGATTCACTTGTATCGAAATATTTACTTTTATTAAGAGTTGCTAACAGAATTTCTATTTTCTTGCAGAAATGGGTAAACATTTCGTAACAGTGTGTGTGTTTTGCTTATTATGTGCAACTCACAGCCCGTGTTCATCTCATGTACAATTTTCATCCAACGAGAAACGATTCGATGACGGACAGATTAGTGTAGTTAGCGATCCAAACAAACTTCCAGTGAAAAAAACAGTGTTTGAAAAAATCACAGATAGATATTCCCCGCCTGACAATTTCACACTGACTAACTCGGAATCCATTGATAGTTTAAGCCTTAATAATGAACCTAACATAAAAAACAAAACTAGAACTAAAAGGGACGTTAACAAGAAACACAATTTTGATGAAGCGTTGTACATTGAGAAAATTTTTAATCTTTTTGGGAACGGTGAAACAATTAATCAACAAGGTTTTGAACGGTTAATCAAGACGCTACAATTGGATCAGTTGTTGTGGTCGAAAATTAATAACAGTGCGGTTAATTTATCACCCCCTGTCAAGCTTGCAGCTACCGGGGTTCAGAATGACACCAACACCACGGTAAGTTGAAAAATCTTAGTCAAATTAAGTCATCGAAAGTGAAAATAATGATTACAAAAAAGGGTTGCGCGCTTGTTGCATTATTACATTGTTGTAATCAAGTGTTTTGAAATTTTATACGTGATTTGATTGTTTAAATTCTTTTGAAACAAATTAAGCAACAATTAGAAAAATACGGTTTATCACGTGTGATAAAAATCGCTTAACGTAATTTGTTTGTTTAGTAAAGTCATTGGCAGTAATATTTGTTTACCTTCTGTTTACGATAAATTACTTTTTGATGAATGGTTTTTATTTAAAGATAACCAGTTTTTCAACCTTGTTCTTTCTGTTGAATTAAAAATGTTTTGATTGGTATTGTATTTACAATTCGTACATTCTTTTACTGTTATACTACGATTTGTTGAATTCATAATCAAATATTCCTAATTATTTTAATTAATACACTATTCTATTCGGTACTTTAGAAAGTTTTTTTTTTTAATTGAATGGATGTACAATCTTTTATTCTGTGTCTGTAGCTTTAAGTTTTCATTTTAATTGATTGATTATCCCAGAGTTATTTTTATCTTTTATTGCTTTTGATTCTCGTACACAAAACAATTGAACTAAATCATTCATCTTTAGATAAAAATAATTATACGGGGTGTGTCAATAAATCAATCAATCATTTGAAAATTTTATCTTGCTACGTGTCAATTCTCATGATTTAAATTGTTATTTCCTGTAGTGTATGGACCATCGAGACTTGATAAAAGCAGTATCCCGCGACCCTGTTATAACAAACTCAACTTTAAATTCTTCGGGACCCGATGTCAGCATCGATGGAGCTGGTTTCCGGCGTTTGTGCCCCGTGCTGCTTTACCAGATGGTGGCGCCGAGTTCTGCAGAGCGCCATGGGTGCATCAAGGTGGCACCCAATGCCGCTGCGCCCCTGCAGCACGACCAAAACGAATCGCAATCCGCAGCAACGCAGAAACACGTCAGCAACATGGGATCAGGTAATGAGAAACATCATTTTTATCTTCCACACGGACAAAATTTTCGGTAGATAAGCACGTTTTGGTGTCTTGAGCATCTCATTAAATAATTCAGTTAGAATAAATTTTATTATAATAAAAAAAAGACATTAAATATATTGTCGACAATATTTATTTGAAATATTTTTTCAATTTTGCTGTGTTCTGGAAACATCAAAAATTTTCCAAAGGAGTCACTGAAAATTTCAATCAACGTATTGTTTGCTCTTTTACTTATTTTGCATTCCAGTCGCGATAACAGGTTTCTAGTTTCAATTTGCAGACATAATTTTGATAGCGAATTGTTATTTTATAATACATAAATAATAATTCTACACATGGGCAATGGATGAATCATGCGCCAACCAGTTTTTAAAATAAAAAGATAAGATAAAAATTAATAAACAAATACATACCGGGTGCAGAATTTATAATAGGTTTGTTCCAACTGGTCATTTCTGACAAGTTTGTGACATGTTTGTGACAATTTCACTGCTCCTGCGAAAAATGTAAACAAGATAACTTTGAAACATAAGCTTCATTTCTTTTTTGTGGCGAAAAATGTATGAATTTCTTTATTTATATTTAAGGTGAACTCTCATAACAAAAAATGAGCATGCACATGCGATTCATTCCATTCGCCGTTCCAGTCTATATTGCAAACTTAATTTGTTTACATTTTTCGCAGGCGCAGTGAAATTGTCACAAACATGTCACTAACTTGTCAGAAATGACCACTTGGAACAAACCTATGCTATAAATTTTTACTTATTCACTTTACAGCAAAAGTGTAAATACAAAAGTTGTTTAGAATTTAAAAACACATGCAATAAGGCTCATTGAGTTACCTAAATATTTAATGATGTATCAATCAATTTAAAGTTAATATTTATTAAGAAAATTATAACACAGCTATGGAAAATTAAACAAAAATGAAAATTATTTGGCAGATTTATTTATTACTGTGTTGTATTATTTTCTGTAGAACTTTCATAGAAGATTGTAATGATATAATGAAACATTTGAGCGTTCATTTCATCCATTTATTTTTGTTAAATGGAGTAAACAGCTCTGTGATAACGCATCGAACTGTGGATCTTGAGATCCTCAGTTCATTTCTCACAGCCGACAATTGCTATTTTAAATTTACGCGTTGTTCCCTCTTCTCTAACAACTTTGGGGGTCATGGCTTGACGCCTGGTAACCGCACTTAATGCTCAAAAACATATCACCGAAATCTGCGTAAGCAGAGTGCCACACCCGGAATGGGCAAGTGAGCGTGATGATATATTTATTTAATAAATCCAAATAAATAAATAGCTCCGAGGTAACGTGTCGGACTGTGGATCGTGAGATCCTCAGTTCGAATCCCACAGCTGACAGTTGCCAATTTACATTTACCCCTGTGGTTCCCCCACCACTAACATATTTGGAGGCTATGATTTGACGGCTGGTAACCGCACTTCATACGCAAAAATATATCACTTACCGAGATCTGCGTAGGCAGAGTGCCACGCCCATAATGGGTAAAAGGCGTGATGATATACCATTATTTATTATTATATAAATCCAAAACTGTTTTCTGAATTGTGAAATATTTTTTATTATCGTATTACAATGTTTTAAATACATATTAATATTAATTTGATTACTTATTACTCCTATTAAATAATGAACATTTAGCTAACCAAATGAAGCCCTATTGCGTGCATTTTAAAATTATTAACAAATTTTGTATTTACACTTTTGCTGTAAAATAAATAGCTAAAAATTTACAGTATGAAAAAAAAATTGCATTCAAATCTCTATAAGTCACATTTCAATTCTACATCCTGTATATGATTACGCCATTAATCTATAACTGAGTATAGTAATCTTTTTACCTCCCACCACATCCTGTAAAGGATGTATAGGAATCATGCTAAAAATTGGGTAGTGATTTTTCAGTGGATGAGCACGTTTTACGGTCTATAGATTACGATTTTAATAGTTTCGCGATGATGTCTGTCTGTCAGTCTGTGTGGATCTCTGGAGTTACGGTTTCTCAAAAACTGCTAAACTGAAAATTTTGTTATTTTGTATATATCAATTGTATCCCCTTTGGTGATAATCCAATAACCGCAAGTAGTGGTTTACTTGAAGCCTTAAATATCTCAGTAAATTATGGTTTAATGAAAATTTTGTTATTCGAATAATGTTTCAAATATTATTATCTGCAGTTATTGTTTGAAACATTTTCTTCTTACTGTCACCATTTACGAATTACAACACGTTAAAGAAAAATATATTTTATCCAACACCTCTCAATAAATGCTCTATAACTATGGCGATTTTAAACAAGCAAAGTAACAGATTATCCACTAGTGGATATAATTTTGAGGAAAGCCACTAGTGAGTATTTTTTTATTTATAACAATAATAATAACACACAACACCTTGGTAACTACTTCGATTGACATTTTAATTTTAAAATTTAAAGCATATGTCACTGTCAAATAATATTTCTTTAATAAATTTTTCATTTTTTAAGAAGTGTTGGATAAAACGTTATACTTCACACGTGAGCAAAGTGGAATTATCCACTCGATAAACTTATCTCACTCAGCCTTCGGCTTCGTGAGCTAAAATTTCTCTCGTGGGTAATTCCTTACCATTCCTTACTTTGCCCACTTGTAAAGTAAATAACTATTGATAATTTCGTTTAAATCTGCTAACCTGTGTTACTTGAAAAAACAAAACAACGGTTGAAAAATGTCATTTTTTGACATGTGTCATAATTTTTTTGAAGGAATGAGAGTTTTTTGATACTGGTGGTCCGTGTTCCTGCATTGTTCGATAAGAAATCTATGGCGGGAGGTATTGTGCTGCCCACAACAGATTTTTATATTTTGCTTAATTGCTATTCGTAATTTCAGTTGTCGAAATAGCACAAGTATTAATAGGCGATGATTTTAAAGAAATGCAATTTGTTTATCCAATATTATTATTATTATTTATATAATTATCGGTTTAGGTTTATGTTTAGGTTTGGGCATCATAAAAAAAAACAAGTTTCGTTTTGTTTAAGATTTAGATTTTGTTGAAAGCGTAATATATTTTTTTTTGTTTATTTTTTATTCTTATATATTTAGGGCCGGTACATCCTTTATCGAATAATTCTGAAGAAATTATTTGTCAAAGGGCCGGTATTTCCAACCTCAGGTAAACTATAGAATAAACTATCAATTGAATAAACAAAAAATATCGCATCAAAAGATGACAGCTAGAACAATGGTCATCATTTAAGCTATGATTTTGATGTGATATTTTTTGTTTATTCTATTGATAAATTTATTCTCTAGGTAACTAAGTTTGGAAATACCGGCCCAAAATAAAATATATCGTGTAGGAATCATAGCATAATGATAATTATTATTCTAATTGTCATTTCTTTATGCAAAAATTTCCATGTAGGGCTGGTTTCTTTATCTACTAATAAACTCTGAATAAACTATTTGTCGAATAAATAAAAAATAAAGCATGTAAATCATAGCTCAAATATTGTTATTTGTTTTATCATGTTTTGATGCGACATTTTTTATTTATTCGTTAACTAGCTTATCTGGAGTTTATTTGTAAATGAAAAAACTGGACCATAGAAATGCAAAAACAATTGAGCTAAATATTGTTTCAGGTATGAAACAAATTAAAACTCTAGCACTATAATAATAAAATAAACTAAATGTTAAAGTTTAAATCGACATTGTTGAGTAATTAATGTTTTTTCATCCAACAAAAATACCTTGGATGGTTTATGACAAATGAACTGATTATTTTCAAAACTATTTTATATTTACATAACAAGGAATATTTTTCGGTTAACGGTTCACCGAACAATAAAAGAGTTTTGCTTACGGTTCTGGTTGTGTATCTGTTTCATATTTTGTTCAAATTTCGGTTAGCATCCCTGGTTGAATAGCCACGGAATTAATTATATTTTTTGTTTCAGTATGGCTGTATTCAACCCTATCGATTATAATAATAAGTGCATGCGGGTTGTTGGGCGTGCTGGTCATCCCCATTATGCAGCAACACTTCTACCAACATTTAATCCAGTTCCTGGTGGCCCTAGCCGTCGGCACACTCGCTGGAGATGCTCTTCTGCATCTGCTGCCACATGTAAGTATCATTCTCATCTTCTTGAACTTACTGTAACTGTTTAATTGTGCGCTTTTTATTTGTTTTATGATCGTGAGAAATTGTTTTTTACAGTTTACAAACAATTATGAAAATGTATTAGTGTTTATTGACTCGGTAAAATAGGAATTTATGGTTGTTACCTTGGTAGATTACGTAATAAGTTATTATTTCAGAGTTTTATAAGTTTTTGCGCTTGAAAAAAATTAATTGAGCAATTAATTAATAACCCACATTCCTTGTGATTATTTAACAATAATAATGTCCCCATTGTTATGACCGAGTATGTTTGCATTTTAATGTACACCAGTACAAATTGAAATAGTATATTACGTACCGTGAACTATAAGTGATAGTTTTTAGGTCGAGAATGTAGTTTGGGATGTCGAGACCCGTAGGGTCGAGATTTCCTAAACATTCGAGACCTAATAAATCACTTACAGTTCGAGGTTAGTAAGATATTTTTTGCAATACCTGCGTAAATATAAGAAAAGGAAAAATAGGTATCAAAATTAACAGCTGACAGATTGAGGTTAGAAATAAAATTGGAATGATATATATTTACTTACCGTCCACCATGAACGGCAAGTTTCACTTACCATCCACCGTGGACGGTAAGTAAATGATGTAACCATGAAAACCAATTGTGCAATAAAAGTTCCACTTACTGTGTTTAAATTTTGTTATTAATGGGTAACTTTCAGTACAGGTATTGCAAAAAGATATTTTTATGATTGAAAATATATTCCCAAGAATTTAATTGTCTAATATTTAATAGTCATATTTTTAATCATCATGTTTCATAGACATTATTTGTAATCATTAAAAGCGTAGTGCTTGCTTATTTTTGTTTAGACTATTGCAAGACGATAAAATTGATTGTTAGTACTTATCTAATTTCACATTCTACATTTTGTAATCTTAACTAAATCTAAACAGAAATGTCATCACATATTATTTTTTAAAAGGGGAAACAAAGCGTGCATTGTCAAACACGAGGTCAAACATGTCTCTACATGATTCATAATAATTTAAAACAAAATTTTATGACCATATTCATATCTTTACTGGCGAAGCGAATTCGTTCTGTGCGAGAATGTAAACTTGGAGTAACAATCAAGTATTGTACTAGTATATTATGATACAAGTGTATAAGTAAGCTTTTAAAGCACGTACGACGAGTTTAAGAACACGACGCGAAGCGGAGTGCTTTTAACGTCGCTAGTGCTTTAAAAGCACTTATACACGTGTGTCATACGCTATTTTTTATTATACCTGCATCATACTCTGGAAAAAACTGGAAAGCAATATTTTGATTTTGATTCATTTCATAATTTTGCGCGTGACGTTTGACGTATATTGTTTACATGGAGACTGATTAGCATTTGTTGTTAACGTTTACAGTTTTGACAGATATTAATAGTAAATATTCTTGTTGTTGCTTAGCAACCTTTAAAGCACGGCGTGGTTTAATCTTGCGTTTATGAACGCTGTAGCGTATTTTAAACACGGATTATGATGCAGGTATAATATAGTATATTATGCAACAAGTTTTAAAAACTCCACTTTAGTCACGAGTTTTATTAGGCACGAGCGAAGCGAGTGTTTAATATAACGAGTGCCTAGAGAAGTTTTTAAAACGTGTTGTATACTATACTTTTTCTACGAGCGGAAGTACCAACGTTTAAAAATAAAATATTTTTTATATTCACTGTAGAACGCAGCATTGAGTAAATTGACCATAACGATGAAGGCTTCATTTTATCAGAAAGGTTTTTAAAGTATGCTAATAGTACATTTTCAGAAAATGAATTTGTTTGATTTATTTCACGCCAATTCATAAAAAGGTTATAAGCTCGTTCATATTGATTTTTCGATTTACTTGGTAACAAATTAGCAGTAGCCACGGAATAAGATAAACAGGAAAATGAACTTCCTATTGCGTAGTACAGAGCGGCTAGTGACCAAGTTTGTTCAGGTTCGAATTTAGAACACTACGCGGCGCATCAGTCTAACCGCCCTTCTTATGTCCGTTGCTAGCCATTTTACATGCGACATTGTGTTTGTTTTGTAGATTTATTTTGCTATATTCGATATTTTTAAAATACAAAAGGCCGAATAGAAAGTGTATTGTACCTAATTGTAATTCGGGATACGCGTCAAGTAAAGAAAATGTGTCTTTATACGCTGTGACCGAAAATCGTTTACATGCATGGTCAATGCTATTCCTCGAAAAAATCGAGTTTTGTCAACAAAAGATATTGTCTATGAAAAACATTTTAAGCCCGAATGTGTAATACTGTAATATAATTACATATAATTAAAATATGAAGTAACCTTAACACCAAAAAATTTGTAGGTTGCATTAAAAAAAATGCAAACTGACAGATGATGATCTTCCGACAATATTTCTAAATTGTCCATATTATTTATCAAAACACGTTGTTAAACGTAAACCACCAACAATTAGGCACGTAGATGATACAAAACCGACAAAAACACGTAGAATACAAATTTTAGAAGAATAATATAGTGTTTCTACAATGGAAAATTTACAAGAAACAACTATTACTAATCAGAATACAAGTAGTATTAATCTGTCTGATATTAATTTGCCATAAAAAAAATTAGACATCCTGTAAAATAGATACAAACGATAATAATGAAATATTAATATACTTTGAAACAATCTATTCTAATTACTTAAAAACTGGAATATTTCGAAAAAAAGTTACTGTGCTTAATAACGCTATAGAATTTCCCTTCAGTGATAAAAAAATTATTATTTGAAGATGTTGAATGTCACTCTATTAGTATTAATACTGATTTGATTACAAATGTATTACACAAATTTTCTACTGGTTCTAAAGATTTCATAACAACAACAGCATAATATGTGTGCAAATGTCTTAAAAAACAGTGAAATTTGAAATCATTGTGTTTCTTTAATTGTTTCTTTGCGAATCGCCTGTTCTTGTCAATTTAATCGTAAATCACAGTTTTGTCAAAAATTAAAATTTGTAAAAAAAAGTGCATGTAAAAAATCAGCGAGCAAAAAGAATGACAACGTAAAGAAATAAACGTAGAAACTATTGCTCATTGTATTGGTTATCCACAAGAAATAAAACTTGTGGAGTAAATAAAATTGAACATTATTTTGCTCTGATATTTCTGTGTAAAAAATAACTATACATTAAAATAAAAATCATTTATAATATTCAAAATATTTAATAACTGTAATACAAATTTGAATTTGTCTAATATTGCGCATATATATGAAAAATAAATATATGAGTACGAGTTTACATATTCGGCATGGAAAAACATGGGCGGTTAGATTGGTGCGCAGCTTAGCGGCGTATTGGCCAAGCTGAACAGAAAAGAGCATATTTATTTTGTGAAGTCGTTGGGGCTGGCAGTAGCTGATGCTGCGGCTTCTCTAATTTCTTCTGGAGTTCCTAAAATGTCTTCATCACTTTCACTATTGGGATTCATTTTTCTTTAACACCGATCTCAAACTTGTGTCAAATTGCATTAAACGTTTTAGCGTTTTACATAACCAAACAAAACTATGTCGGTAATGCAGGTATTATGCACAATGATAATACAGATTTTATTTTGACAGATGTTTGCATTGTCAAATAAGAATGTTATGATAATAAAAATAGGTTTAAATATTGATTTATAGTATTTATTTGTTTAAATGAAACAGGAAAATTTATTAAATAATATTATTTTGCTCATATACCACGAATACGAACATTCCCGAAAGTTAACTTCGGCTCGTATTTAAAATATCGAACAAGCCGTGACTAAAGAATTCTTTAAACACTAGTGTTTAAAACGTTGCTTAGCAAACGACGAAACAATGTATTATAAGGTACTTTAGTTACGGGAGTAGAAAAAATGTTATATAATGTACTGGATTAAAAATAATTTTAAAAATCTTAAAGCTATTTCGACTGGCATCGGTTAGCACTTGGTCACAGGAATGGTTAGTATATAGAGTAACCAATTGATTTCAACTGACACTTTTATGACGTCATATGTAAACGATAACAGTTTTGGTATGTCAAATCAATAATATGCTTGAGAGCTCGGTTCGTCCAACGAATTTTAACATTAATTTGATAGAAAATATGACAGCATACTAGTTTGAAATCAACAAGTGAAATTCAACCAATCAGAATACTAACCGTTGGACGAACCGAGCTCTTGAGCATGTTACTGATTTGACATACCCAAACTGTCACCGTTTACATATGACGTCATAAATGTCTCAGTCGAAATCAATTGGTTACTCTATTTACTTAACCATTCCTGTGACCAACTGCTAACCTGTGCCAGTCGAAATCGCCTAGGTTTACGATTTATGGCCGGTTTCTCCATCAACAAATAAACTCTGAATAAACTATTTGTCGAAAAAAAAAAATCGCATCGAAATCATAGCTTGAATGATATCATTTGTTCTTTCATTTTTTGATGCGATATTTTTCATTTATTCGTTAAATAGTTTATCTGGAGGTTATTCGTAAATGGAGAAGCCGGTCCTTAGTATATCGTAAATTACCGAGAGTTTTTTTTTTTAACAGTATACATAGAGTTATCGACAACAATGTATTAAAGCGTTTTTGTTTTAAAACAGAGATAATTTATATGGACTATTAATAATAGTCCATCGTAACGAAATAAACAATGCATATTTAAACAAATAAGAAACTTAATTTAATGTCCGACCGTTACGTTATTGTTATCATACCAAATAACTTCCCTAGGGTGTGTTATAAATTTGACGTTTGCTATTGGACACTGAATAAACAAACACTGATTTCTATTGGCAGATAGTAATATTGAAATAAACAACCACATTAATTTAATTTAGTGGATTTTTATGTTTGTTTATGATTGCTTACTTCCAGGCAATGATGAGCCATTCGCACAGCCATGACGACGTCCTCCACGACTCCCACTCTGCAGACGACGCCGAAGCTCAACACGAGCTCAACATGTGGCGTGGGTTTGTAGCAATGTTGGGCCTGATATTTTTCTTCTTCATGGAGAAGTGCCTGACTCTCGGTGCCGAGTGGAGAAAGCAACGGCAGCTACGCAAGAACAAAGTGAGTGATGTTGTTTGGTGTTGTTGTTATGGAGGGTGTAACGTGGTGTGTTGTAGTTTCCGCCAAGGGTGCGAGTCATGCGAGAGACTGACACAGCCAGTACGACCTCTGTGGGCTGCAAACACAAGTACAGCTCGTATCCGTATTGTTATGGCGTTATTGCGACTGAGACACAAGGTAATTCATTTATTTTTTGTATAGTATATGTTAAACTGTGGTTTGTTCAACTCAAGGAGCACCTTGGTTCATTTTAAAACAGTAAATTAAGTAGCACTAGAGCTCTAGAAGAATGTAGGTATTCTCGTCCGCCAAAATAGCTCACAATACTTTACATAAAAGGAAGTATTTTCCAAAAGGTCACATGCTTTTTTTTAATTTCGTTTTATATTTATGTAAATAGTTAATTAATTTCATAAATCATCAGTAATAATATAACAAGAGAGTGAGAATAAATTGAAAATAATTTGACAGATCTTTCGAAAACTTGTTGCCAGGCAATAGCCACGAAAGCCCGTAGGGCTTGAGTGGCTATTGCAAAATGGCGATAAGTTTGAGGAAGATACTGGAGACTTATTTTCTAATTTATCGAACTCTCGAGTTATATTTAATTAGATTATTTTTGATTTCATCATCAGGCACAGCACTAAATCTATCTTTTTTGCTCATTTTTACTTGTGTTGATGATACCTATCTGACATTTAACATCTGTCAACAAAAACAAAAAAAGTACAGAGAAAATTGCCGGGAATAATCACAAGAGAATTATTCTCAGTATAATAATGACAGGATTGGTTAAAACGCAGACACGTGACATACAATAAAGCATTTCATTGGTATTAAGAAACGTCAAAAAATAATCATCATAATTATCGTGTCTTCAGATGACCACCACCAGCACCCAGGTAACCACCAGCCCCCCAACTCCGCGGACACCACCCACAACAACACCACCACCACCATCCTCAACGACTTGGAGAGCGATGCAGAGACTGGACATCACACCCACGGACACCACCACCAGGAGGCCAATCAGAATCAGTGTTCGTGTCAAACCAGCACCAACAACGTCATCAAGTGTTCTGAAAGCAGCAAGATGCTGACGGAGATCCCGGGAAACAACACGCCAAGAGATCAGGTTGAGATCAACAAGGCGCTCAACAACCAGGTAGATGATATTGAAATTTATTTTCTATAACACTGTTTTGGAAACTACACATTCTACAACTAAAAATTGTTATGGAATCACTAACATTTCATACGCTGCGTATGGAATATTTTCGACGAATCAGAGCCGCATATTTGCGCGATATATGAAATATCTTGATTCATTTGTTATGGTTACTTCTGTTTGTTTTAATTTGATTTATTTGAGTTTTACGTTTTCAACAGTTTTATATTTGTATTTTTTGTATAATTTCCAAAATCTTGTTATAGAAAGTATAGTCTACAACGTGTAACGGAATGGCATATCCCACACTCGCAAACCGTAGCACAAACTTTATGTTCGTGTGGAATATGTGCCATTCCATTACTTGTTGTAGAATATACTATTTCCGACGACTGCTATAGAAAGTTGCCTTTGGCGCTTGCATTTATCAACGCAAAGTTGATTTTTTCTGGGGAATTTTACTTGTCGCTTGTCTCCTATCTATAATAATAATAATATATTTATTTATTTATTTAGCTTCATGCTAGTTACATCAATATAACAATATATAATATAATTAATTACAATGACATTTAATAATAACTTCACAAAAATTGATAGAAATATTTAACAAAAAAAGTAAAAAGATAATAAGATAGCAAAAATATAAAAGTTTTTATCCAACACCTCTCAATAAATGCTCTATAACTATGGCGATTTTAAACAAGGAAAGTAACAGATTACCCACTAGTGGGTATAATTTTCAAAAAAGTCACTAGTGAGTAATTTTTACTTATAACAATAATAATAACACAACACTTTGATAACTACTTCGATTGACATTTTAATTTAGAAAATTTAAAGCATATGTCACTGTCAAATCATATTTCTTTAATAAATTTTGCATTAATTAAGAGATGTACTCGATAAAATTGCCACATTCAGCCTTCGGCTTCGTGAGCTAAAATTTCTCTCGTGGGTAATTCCTTACTTTACATAACTTTTTGTATTTCTTCTTTAGTTATCAGAGTCCGACAGCTACACCGTGATCCTCCGCACGCACGAGAACAAGCACCACGGACACAGCCACACTCACGGCCACGTGCACTCAGCGCCCAAGTCGCTCTCCTCCGTGGCTTGGATGGTGGTGATGGGCGACGGACTGCACAACTTCACGGACGGAATGGCCATCGGCGCGGCATTCGCTGGTTCGCTCGCGGGCGGCTTCAGCACCGCTGTCGCTGTGTTCTGCCACGAGCTGCCGCATGAGATCGGAGACTTCGCCGTGCTCCTCAAGGCGGGGATGACCGCCAGACAAGCGATCTTCTACAATATGCTGAGCAGTGTGCTCTGCCTGTTTGGGATGGTGCTGGGGGTTGTCCTAGGGAACAGTGACGAGGCCAGTGGCTGGATGTTTGCTTGCGCTGCGGGAATGTTCTTGTATATCGCTCTTGTTGACATGGTAAGTCATGGAATATCATTTATTTCAAACCTTTTACAGGCAGATTCACTCCATTTTTTATTATTACTCGCAACTTCATTTTCCATTCTCAGAACATAATCCATATACTATTTTGGCTAATTCGGTGCCTATATATGTATAGATTCATCACGAAATTTCGCCGATTTCTAGAGCCCAGACAGATTGATGGATATGAGTGAAATCTTTATAGATATTTAGAGTTTGATTAGGGCTACGTGCTTTTTATGAATTCACATTTTTCTTATACGTGATGTGCGAGAAAACTTGAAAAAACATGCACTTTTGGGCCAGAATTAACTAAGTGAGGTGGCTGTGAAATTTTTAAGATGAACATCTATGACAACTTGTCATTTTTGACAGTTCAGATTTAAATTTTAAATATAAATTACATTAATTGTAGACAAGTTGGAGAAGATTTGTAAATTTATCTGTGTTTAGAATAAATGAACAAAAGTGTTTGATATTTTGCAAATTTTTTAAACGTTAATTTAAAATTTTTTAGAAATGTCGAATAAAACTTTTTGCTTTGATTGTATATTGACGACCTGAGAAAAGTGGGTGTTACACGATTAAATTTAGTAAAATAAAGTAAAACCGCGGAAATTGAAGCTAATGTAGGATGCAAATTATTATTGACTGTAGATACTTTTAAAAAGACAAGATGGCATTAGAAGTATCAGATTGACAGAAGTCTTTATTACATGATCAAATATTAATGTAAATTGTGTTTGATTTAATAATTTGTTTAAATCACTTATTGGGTATCAAAAGAAATGTCTCGAAAAGACGAGATAAATGATTACATAAAAAATGAAGTTGACCGATTGTCGATTGTTTTTCTAAAAGTCATCAAAAATATATCGTGTTTGGTATCAAATGAAAAGTCTTAATAAACATTTTCTAACGATTTGTGAAAATATGGAACGACTTATATATTTTTTTAAGTGAAATGAAATACAAAGGGCCATTGTTTTTTTTTTCTAAAAATTCATGGAAACCTGACTTGTGGGGTATAAAGTGAAATTTTCTAAAAGTGGGAAGTTGAAGAATGTAGTGATGACCCATGTTTAAAACAAATCATTACGATTGTCAATTATTTTCATAAAAATGCTTAGAACGCTATTTTATGAAATATCAAATGAAATTTTTGGATGACAGGAAATGAAAGACAGCAGTGATGAAATTTTTTTATTCCAAATCGTTACGATCGGCACTTGTGTTTTTGGTTTTTTTTTCATAGAAACCTGACTTGTGGGGTATTAAATGAAATGTTTTAGGACCAGTAAGTTGAGGAACGTTAGTGAGGAATATTCATTATCACAAATCATTACGACCGGCAATTGTTTTGGTAGAATTTACTAGAAAGCTAACTTATAGGGTATTCAATAAAAAACTTCCGTTGATGGAAAATATGCAACCTTTTACAATGGGAAACACATAACTACCCTCAATGGAATATGCATAAATTCCTTCAATGGAAAACACACAACTCTCTCTATGAAAATCACTCAACTTTCTATAATGGTAAACACACAACTTCCCTCAATAGAAAACACACACTTTCCTCAATGCAAAACATGGGAAACACACAACTTCTCGTAATGAAAAATATGGGAGACACGAAAATTCCCAGTGACATGGAAGCGAAAAACAAAGTCATGATATTCGTCAATGTTAATGACATGAAAGCGAGGAACGAAGTGACGAGCTTTCTTCGCCATGAAAGGGAAGAATGACCTTTCTTTACCAATTGCATGGTCTCATATGAGATATTGTTAACAAAGCACTATGATTCATTATCCCATACTTTTAGTTGGACCCTAAATTAAGTTGAAATCTTCTTCAGGGTCGAGGAGCATAGGGATTAGATCTGCGAAGTAGGCCGAACCTCTATACAGTACTAATCACTTTTATACTATTATGTTATTATAACTACATAAGTTTTGTGAGATTTTTAGAGATGGCGGAGCCCTAGCTGAGACCCCCGCCGTAGGCGGGGTCGACGCTAGTCCATATACTATTTTGGCTAATTCGGTGCCTATATATGTATAGATTCATCACGAAATTTCGCCGATTTCTAGAGCCTAGACAGATTGATGGATAAGAGTGAAATCTTTATAGATATTTAGAGTTTGATTAGGGCTACGTGCTTTTTATGAATTCACAATTTTCTTACACGTGATGTGCGAGAAAACTTGAAAAAACATGCATTTTTGGGCTCGAATTAACTAAGTGAGGTGGCTGTGAAATATTTAAGATGAACATCTATGACAACTTGTCATTTTTGACAGTTCAGTTTTAAATTTTAAATATAAATTACATTAATTGTAGACAAGTTGGAGAAGATTTGTAAATTTATCTGTGTTTAGAATAAATGAACAAACGTGTTTGATATTTTGCAAATTTTTTAAACGTTAATTTAATTTTTTTTAGAAATGTCGAATAAAACTTTTTGTTTTGATTGTATATTGACGACCTGAGAAAAGTGGGTGTTACACGATTAAATTTAGTAAAATAAAGTAAAACCGCGGAATTTGAAGCTAATGTAGGATGCCAATTATTATTGACTGTAGATACTTTTAAAAAGACAAGATGGCAATAGAAGTATTAGATTTACAGAAGTCTTTATTACATGATCAAATATTAATGTAAATTGTGTTTGATTTAAATATTTTTTTAAATCATTTTTTGGGTATCAGAAAAAATGTCTCGAAAAGACGTAATAAATGATTACATAAAAAAAGGAAGTTGACCGATTGTCGATTGTTTTTCTGAAAGTCATCAAAAATATATCGTGTTTGGTATCAAATTAAAAGTCTTGAAAAAATATGTTCTAACGATTTGTGAAAAATATGAAACGACTGATATTATTATTTTTTAAAAGAAATGAAATGAAATACGATGGGCCATTGTTTTTTTCTAAAAATTCATGGAAACCTGACTTGTGGGGTATCAAGTGAAATTTTCTAAAAGTGGGAAGTTGAAGAATGTAGTGATGACCCATGTTTAAGACAAATCATTACGATTGTCAATTGTTTTCATAAAAATGCTAAGAACGCTAATTTATGAAGTATTAAATGAAATTTTTAGATGACAGGAAATGAAGGACAGCAGTGACGTAATTTTTTTATTCCAAATCGTTACGATCGGCACTTGTTTTTTTGTTTTGTTTCATAGAAACCTGACTTGTCGGGTATTAAATGAAATGTTTTAGGAGCAGTAAGTTGAGGAACGTTAGTGAGGAACATGCATTATCACAAATCATTACGACCGGCAATTGTTTTTGTAGAAATTATTAGGAAGCTAACTTACAGGGTATTAAATAAAAAACACGCAACATCCTCTTATGGAAATTACTCAAATTTCCACAATGGTAGATATCCAACTTCCGTTAATGGAAAATACATAACTTCCTTCAATGGAAAGCGCACAACTTCCTCAATGGAAAATATACAACTGTTTACAATGGTAAACACATAACCACCCCCAATGGAATATACACAAATTCCTTCAATGGAAAACACACAACTTCCCTCTATGAAAATCTCTCAACTTTCTATAATGGTAAACATCCAACATCCCTCAATGGAAAATATGCAATTTTCTTCAATGGTAAATACACAACTTCCCTCATGGAAAACACACTCTTTCCTCAATGCAAAACATGTGAAACACACAACTTCTCGCAATGAAAAATATGGGAGACACGAAAATTCCTAGTGACATGGAAGCGAAGAACAAATTTATGATATTCATTAATGTTAATGACATAAAAGCGAGGAACGAAGTGACGAGCTTTCTTCGCCAATTTAGTTACACGAAAGGGAAGAATGACCTTTCTTCACCAATTGCATGGTCTCATATGAGATATTATTAACAAAACATTATGATTCATTATCCCATACTTTTAGTTGGACCCTAAATTAAATTGAAATCTTCTTCAGGGTCGAGGAGCATCGGGACTAGATCTGCGAAGTAGGCCGAACCTCTGTACAGTACTAATCACTTTTATCCTATTATATTATTATAACTACATAAGTTTTGTGAGATTTTTAGAGTTAGCGGAGCCCTAGCTGAGACCCCCGCCGTAGGCGGGGTCGACGCTAGTTATTTTTACTAAGGTTGTAATCAAGACTGGTTAACATAAAATTTTACACATTTTTACGCATAATTTGCCAAAATACTATTAAGGTATGCCAAGATACAATCTTCGCTGGTTTTTTTTATTTTCATATTTAAACACCATTTTCTGTATGTATTATATGTGTCTTTATATAATTGTTTCGATTTCGTTGGTAATAGACATTCTCTTGCATTACATGCAAGATCTTTTATTTCTTTTGGAACGTCTTCAATGTCTTCATCCATCTCAACACTTTTTTTACTTTGTCAATTTGATAAATAACATTTTTAACAACGAAGCACACTTTGAGATGCAATTAAATGTTTTAAATATAGGTATTGACATAATCATATTTTAAGAGAAAATATTTTCCATACAGTCGAACATAAAACGTTATATGCAAGTCGTACATAATCGGACTTTGTAGACTCGCCTTATTTATTATTCGGCTCGTCCAATAACGACCTAAATTATGTACTTGTTACATAAACTACTATTATCATAGGTATTAATTAATGCGTCCGTAAAACATTCTTACTCATTTAAACACAGTTCATATGTTGGACTTCAATTTCACGAAATATCACTAAAAATTGACAAATACTTTTATTGTATTTCTATATAATATAAACCCTAAAAAACTCACTGGTGCAGAGCGCATCGTCATATCTCTTAAATATTTCGAGATATGGCGGTTTTTGATGTTTTTCGAAGTGCAACTTTGAGGAACTGCAACTCAAAAATTACGCAAGATATCGTAAAATACTCTTCAATATGTGTTATTTGTGCATATTATAGCAAAATAACAAATTTTTTAAAAATTGAAAATTTTTGAATTTTTTTTCAAAATTTCGATCAGCGATATCTCAAATAATAAACGAGATACGAACTTGTAGACTAAACCATTGGATTCAGCTCATCGAAATACATAAACCCTAAAAATTTCAGAACATTCGGATGGTGGGTTGAAATTTTAGAGCAAAAAGTCTGAAAATGGTCTTTTTCAGGCCAAACGTCAAGGGGTACCCTTTGACGTTTTTCGCCAAAAACGTCATTTTCACACTTTTTGCTCTAACTCTATAACGCGTAAAGCAATTATAATTTACATACTTATGTATTTTGACTAACTGAATCGAATGGTTCAGTCTGCGAGTCTGTATCTTTTATATTTATCGAGTTATCGCCTATCGAAATTTGGGGAAAAAATCGAAAAATTTCAAAATTTTCAAAATTTGCTAATTTGTAATAAAATGCATGAAACGCACAGAACTGAGTTTATTTGTCAATATCTTCAATAGATTTTGAGTTGCAGCCACTCAAAGTAGCATTTCGAAAAACATCGAAAATTGACATATCTCTATAAATTTAAGAGATATGACGATGCGCTCTACAGCGGTGAGTTTCTTAGGCTTTATATTATATAGAAATACAATAAAAGTAGATGCCAATTTTTAGTGATATTTCGTGAAATCTGAAATTGTGCAGAACTTTCTTAACATGTATTTGTTGTCAATGGTAAATGAACTTGTATTAAATTTTCTTACTTGTACAGATATTATAAACATTTTTCAAATTATAACCACAATCCTCGTTTAAATAATTGGGCCATATTGTGTAGTTCCAGATAATGTAACAATTTTTTTTTGGTAAAAATCTTATTGCCGCTTGCCAAGCGGCAAACGTCAATTTTCTGCTTTCAACTGACAGCTGGAAATGTATATTTTCTGCCCGGTCGTAGAAAATAGTATATTGTGTATCAAGTGCCGAAAATAGCATCTTACATGCGAGTGTTTTATTTGTGGCACGACGCGAAGGGGAGTGCTGCAGAAAAACATGAGCATGTAAGAGCATTTTCGCACGTGGTGCACACTATACTTTTTCTACGATCATTTTTTTAAATTATGTATTAAATACGTTCTCCAAAAATGATTTTGTTCTTCTATAAATTTTCCAATCAATGAGTTTCCGATAAATGTCATCGTACCTTTTGCGGGATTTTTCGGGCAATAAATTATTGCAGCTATTGCTGGCTGCTGCAATAATTTCTGGAGGTGTACATTAAAAAAATATTTATAATGCAGCTGTCAATTAGTAACTTGTAAAGATTAATTTTCAAAGGCAATAGAGGGCTTGGGTAAGTGGTGTTTACAAGTAAATGTTTTTTTTTTAGATTCCAGAGCTGACTACAAGCCATTCGAAGGAAGGGGGCTCGTTGCTGCAGTGCATACTACAGTTCTTCGGGCTATTGGCTGGCCTTGGGATCATGTTGGTGATCGCTCTGTACGAACACGACCTGAAACGGCTGTTCGAGGACTGAACCCCGCACCCGGACGAGTATTATACAGGTACCAAAACAAACCTCTAGAGGTGCTCTCGCAAAATTCACAAAGTTTTATGTGGATGACTCGAAAGAAGCGACACATTTTTTTATTATTTTTTTTAATTGTTTACAATTTATTATTTATAAATTAAGTTTTTACGTGGATTCTCGAATTTATTGAGTTCTTTGCACAAGTTTTAATTAATTTAAACATTACATTAAGGGTTTGTTCCGTGGTCGCCCTGTACGATTATAATGTAGTTTATAGATATGTTCTTGCCACCGGAGATCTACATCCAGTTGTGTGATTTTGTTATACAAAATAGCGGATAGAAAAGAGCAATTTGAGAGGTATATTGGAGGGAGTTAGAGGCTCTTGTGCTATTTTTTACCGTGTTGCAAGCAAGTATTTATTATAGAAATACTCGTGCAGTTTTTTTATACTCGTAAGATAAGCATTTGCAAAATAAATGTGGAAAGTTTAAAAGTTGAGATAGACATTTTGATACGGAACATATTTTCGTATAATGTATTCATTTTTATTTCAACATAACTATATTTCTTTTGGCGGAATGCACAAAAATATAAAATAGTATTTTTGTATTACACATATCCTGAAATGTCACTTCTCTGTTTTGTATATTATTTCAAGCATTTATACACTGAAAGGAAACGAATGACTTGTATTTTTATTGTAAGTAAATCCAAGTGCCCTGAATAGAAGACTTCGCGGCATATGACAAGCGAAGTGACGCTTCCTTTGTTTTGGGACACGTGGAAGTAGCATGGCGACTGGTTTTTGTTTATTTATTGCAGAGTATTTAACAGAGAAAGACAAGAGATGATTTGACACGTTTTTATTACGCACTCTTTATTAAGCAGCAGCTACGGTTTGTTATTAACGTATCTCTATTTGTATTTTATCCCGAATTTGTGTTGTGTGATTTGCCAAAACGGTACTAAACTCATGTATACACGTAGCCTTGGAACAATTTGTTCTCTTTATTTTACTCACTATTATTAAATAAATACATGCTAAACAAATGATCCCAAATCGATTTAGAGGGAATTATTTCAAACAGAAGTGATTGATTCTCTTCATTTTTTATTTTGAATGGTCTCTAAATAGTTTGGGAATTTTTGTAATCAAAATTGATGCATCAGTATTTATCAAAATCCTGCTGAAAATTTGAGATGTCCGATTTAATAATCGTGAGTTTAAAATATGTTAAGAAGCATAAAGTAACGATGTAGTATTTGTATCAATTCAGAGACATTTTGTTTGTAAGGTGAATACAGATGATTGTCTGTATTTGTTTTATTTTCACTGAATATAATTATACTAATAAGAATCAGAGCTGTGAAAATGTGTTAGAATTTTACTACTTATATGTAAGAAACTATAAACGAATTTATTTGTTTATTTTTATACAAATAACTGGACATTTTTTCAGTTCTGGCGACCGATTGTATGCGTTAATTTTAAGTTTTATTTTACAGCTATTTATTATTGTTACTTTCATGACACATTATCAACCAAAAAAATAAGCATAATGAACAGACATTTCAATAAATTGTATTCAAGATAATTTACTTTTTCATTCCAAACACCAACAAACAAACAAAAATACATGAGACTGATGCATATAACTTTTATTATAAATAAATAATTGATTACAAGGTGAGTGAACAATATAACACATATGTTTGTTTCTTAACTAATTATTCACTAAATATTTGTAGCATATTTACTCTGCGTCTTGCATTTTTGACTCTTTCTGCAGTTCTAACATAATTCCAGCCATATCATCATCAGGATCAATAACTGATAACTCCTCCGTATTAATTGTTTCATTATCAACTGTTTCATTATCAACTGTTTGATTATCAACTTCTGGTTGTTCAACTTTCTGTGTAACCATCGAACTATTCGACTCCTCCTGTCCTGAAAACTGACCAAAATTCACATTGTCATCCATCGAAGTTACATCAATCTCCGCGGAAACATCTTTGATGTAATCCTCTGAGGTTTGATCGATGTCCAGAATCTCCTTGCTTTCCTCAACTTTGACATTGAAGACGTCCTCTAGGTTGTCAACAGATTCCTGGAAGTGGTCTTGGTGTGAGGATGACGTAGAGGTTGATGGGAATTGATTGGCGAAGTTTATAAGTTGTGAGCTGGTGATGGTAGCTGGAGCTCTAGAGTCGCAAGAACTCGAAGCCATGATGTCCATTGGTTGGTGGTCGTGTGTGTCGGAGGAATCTTCCATGTCTGATTCGTCGAACGTCTTTGAAAACAGTTAACAGTTAAACATTTAAAGACTAACAGCTGAATTCCCCATTCCCTGATCAACACTGAACCGTGAATCAATGCAATTCACCATTGAACATCAAGCTAATCCGGTGATCAACTGATTCGTGGGATTCCATGAATCAAGCGCTAATCACTCATTTTGATCAGTATTTTGACATTTGCGATTTTGACAAGTGTATCTAATTTACATTAAAAAACTGTTGGGGGCACCATAAATTTCTTATCAAGCAATGCAGGAACCCGGACCATCAGACCATCACTATCAAGAAACGATCATCCCTTTAATAAATTTTCTTTTCAATTATGACATGTCAAAAATTACATTATTACATTTTTCAACTGTTGTATTTTTTTTTTTCAAAAAGCACACGATAGCAGATAAACGAAAATGTCAAAATTCAATTATTCTTTAACATGTTGTAATTCGTAAATGGTAACAGTAAGAGAAAAATGTTTCAAACAACAATTGTAGATAATTAGTTATTTGTCAAACTAGAGAGGAAAGCGCTTCTTTTCCCCCTCGAGTTCGAAGTTTGCCTCATGAGCGCAGCGAGTGAGGCATTTCGAACGAGAGTGGAAGAAGAGCTTTCCTCTCGTGTTAGACACAACATTTTTTTCACGACATGTCTCTAAAAACGATTTTCTCGGACCTAAAATACACTTTAAGAACACAACTGACAGATTGGCACGTTAAAAGTTAGGTTATCAGACACAAGGCGGTGTAGCAGTGTTGCCAATGAACCAATCTTAAATATATTTAATAAGTTGTCAAATTGTGATTTAATAACGAAAAGAAATATATAAGACATAATTGTAAGATTATATAAAGTATGTATATCACTAAAATAAGGAATTTCAATAAAATTAGGAATTTATTTATAATATATTTTTTATAAATAACTTTCATATTGGCAGCACTTCCATATTTTCCTCTCTAGAGAGGAACAACACATTTTCCTCACTATTTCGGGAGAAGAACGGTGGAGTTTCCTACCATGTCGTGAAAAAAATATTTGAAACATTATTCTAATAAAAATTGTCAGTAAACCATAATTTACTGAGATATTTCAAATTAACTTCATGGTGCTTTAAGTAAACTACCACTTCCGGTTATTGGATTACCATCAAAAACTAATAGGCTCTTCCCAAGGGAACACAATTGATATATACAAAATATCAAAATTTCATGTTTAGCAGTTTTAAGAAACCATAACTCCAGAGACACAGACCGTCAGAATGACAGACAGACACACACATAAAATCTTTCAAAACACTGCAGAACCATGAACGGTTCGAAGAAGATTAGATCCTTTCGATATTTATAATAATAATGAATTTAAAATAAGGTACCTATTATACTATATTGAAATAAAATATGAAAAATAATTTGTACCAGCATCGAATCAAGTTCTACTTACTTGAAGATATGTAATAAGAAGTTTCCAAAAAAGTAAGTATGAATTACTTTTTTTCTGACAGAAAAGAATCGTTTACACAATGAAAATTATAGGAACTGTCAAATAACAAAACAAAAAACAAATATGATAATCCGTTGATCATGGTTATTTGATTCATGGATCAAGTTGGTGAATTAGAACTTAGGTTGATCTACAGATCAGCTTGATTTTCCGATCAGTTGATCACTGATCAAGGGCATGTTGGTGAATTCGGCTGTAAGTTTATTAGAAAGCTTACCCTAGTCTCGCCGTAGTTTCTAATAGGTGGATAATCCGTATGATACTTGCAAACCGGCTCCCCGAAGATGGCCAGGACGGGTTCATGGCACTCGATGTCAGCGTGAACTCGGCTACAGCGCTTGAATAGTACCTGGGCGCGATTGTGCAGGATGTGACGTCGGCAGTACTTCGTTACCGGCAACGAACGCTCACCGCACTTTACGCCGCCTTCGTTGTAGATGCACTTGTCGAACTTCGGGGCTCTCACAGCTGCGCCGCCTTCGGACAACTAACAAGAACACAATTGCAACATTTATTTCACTTTCTTTCGGATACAATTGGTAAAGTAACATATATTTTTTTGAATAAAGTGTGACTAATTAGCTTCTAACTTTATATTTTGTTGGCAAATAAAAATTGTATTTAACTTACTTTTGCTCGTAATTCTGTGAACTTTTTATTCATAATGGCATCAATTCCATGTTTCTTATGATAATGATTTAAAGCTTTCAGTTTGTTGTACATTCGTTTTTCTTTTGGAGTTTCTTTGACTTGATCATGAATACTTGCTGAAAAATAAATAAAAATTAATTTAAAACGAATGTACTTGATAATATAACTTACATAAAGTATCCTTTTCGCGTTTTAAATTAAATAAATATTTCCTTCTTCGCTCTTTTAGTACATGTTGCAAATGCTTAAACTGTTCAATGTACAAAGATTGTAATCGAATTAGTTTATCTCTGGTAACTAAAGTAACTTCTTCAGCTGTGTATATCCCAGCGTGTCTACAAAATTATATTTTGTAAGTGTATTTTTGATAACAAAATGTGTTAGTTCTTACTTTAAAACGTCTTCTTGTTCGGAATCAATGCTTTCATCGTCGGAGCTGTCTGCATGAGCATCATGCCACACCGAAATGTAAGTCGCTGCATCCACATCACTTTCAGATTCACTACCATAATCGAGAATTCTGCTCCTAGCAGCGTTAATCGTAGATGCTTCGATGTCATCTAAAATCAACGGAATATTATATCAAGTATAAATTTCATATTAAAACAATTTTACGTACTGAATGGATCAAGACTTTTGGTTTGTTTTAAGTTATCACTTTCAGCCTCCGCTTTTTCTTCGTCCAGATCATCTGTGGTAAGTGGTGTTGACTTGACTCCAGTTGGTGCAACATAATGCGATAACGAATCCAACATTGACTCGATGGAATTTGTTGGCTGGTGGCGAGAAGCAGCTCTTACTCGTGTGAGATGACATTTGAAAGCATGGTCAGAGCAATAACTGTAATTAATTGTATAAATGAGTAAAGTGTAAGCTGGATCTAATACATCAACTTACACATGTTCCTTTTTCTCGCCTTTAGGCGCTGGAAGATGACAGCGTTTGCCGTTATTGTTGTATACATAACTGCACTGTCTGTAGGGAGCAGATTTATCCTCCATTATATGTCTTAAACAATAATCGTAACCTTCTAATGTAAGTTGACTGCATTCGTGTGGCTGATAAGCACATAACTTTTTGCTTTCAAGCTCTTGGTGCAGTTGCGCTCGTAAAGCTGCAGCAGCTTTCTTCGCTGCTGCTGCAGAAGTATGCTTCTGTTGACGTATCATGTTATATCTGCAAAATAACATTAAATATAATTAATAATACAAATAAACAAACAATATTTACAAGAAATCTA
Organism: Poecilus cupreus; assembly: GCA_963942605.1. Taxonomy (NCBI): domain Eukaryota; kingdom Metazoa; phylum Arthropoda; class Insecta; order Coleoptera; family Carabidae; genus Poecilus; species Poecilus cupreus. The sequence continues at coordinate 13,726,994 of OZ012727.1, forward strand.
AGCTAGACATTTCGGAATTTTCAAATTGAGCGGGAGAGGTGGCCATGTTTGTTTATTAATAAGACCGGAAGTTACGCTTGACAAGGTAGGTTATTATAGTTTATATTTCTACGGTAACTTCCACTTTAAACAATAAGTAACCCCAAACATTGACATCTTATTTCAAAATATGAATTTTCGTGCAATAAAATACTTTTTGTGATAAAATTAGTGTAGTGATAAGTGTGTTTTTGAATTGTGTGGTGCGTCAGCCATCATCGTGTTGCGAATAACATCAATGGACTAATTTGTGTATGTATTACAATTTCTATTGATAAACTACCTCGCACATTAAAATAATACGCGCAAACGTGAAACTATACTCTAAACTAAATACCTGAATAATTTTATAAGTATTGCGACCACTTAAAGTACCTTTAAACGTAAATAATTGTGACGGTTTGTATCAACGTTGGAAAAACCCAAACGCATGACGACACATGATGAGATACTTGTAACGAGAGAAGAAAGCAAAATTGTGATAATCAACGGTTGTAATTTATAATTTATTTATTTATTTATAGAGAATCTCATTCAATTTTATTGAAATGCTAGTGATGTGGTGTTTTCGTGTGTAAAATATTAAGTAATAAACTGGTCAAATGTACGGAATTGTTTCGTTTGCGCGTGGCGACATCTGCATTTTTCCTTGTGCTGATCGTAAATGGCTGCCGATGAGAAATGGTATTTTACAAAAGAGCAGTTACAAAACACCCCAAGTAGAAGATGTGGTTTCGACGCGGACAAAGAATTGTCCTACAGACAGCAAGCCGCAAATTTTATACAGGATATGGGCCAGAAACTTCAAGTGTATCCTTGATTTGGAGCAAACGCGTGAGGTGTTGTATGTATGACGGCATGCCACTTTCACGCCATTCCTTATTTCCATTTCAATTACATTTCTAAAAGATTCATCTATGATTAATCCAAATGTGACTCAGCAATCAGCTAGTCACATCTCATAAATCTTAAGTTTATTAACATTGGTAGCTATTTAAAGGCTGTCGCCCTCGACCCTCGCCATATTACTGCGCAATGTTTTTGCTTTTATCTACGTACGTCATTTTCACGGAAATTTCAATCACACTTCGTCCAAGGTCACTAAATGAAGATAACAGGAATATTGTTTCAAAACTGCAACATTTAACGTTTTACAATGTCTACATCATGCGGAAATCTTAACCACAATTTTGATAACCTCTGTAGGTTCATTTCTCCATTTAAACCATTGCTAAACCATTTACTTTTATCTGCAAAAAAACTACCGCCTAATTAAAAATATAATAATCTAAACTATAATGAGTCAGTGCATTCATTATGTTCTCTATTTTTAGTAGGTTAAAAATTATCCAACACTTTGCTATTTGCTACGAGAAATCAAATATTTTCTGTGATGTTTTCTAGGAAATGAGAATTTTCTCTGACAAAAGTTCTTTTAAATAATTATTTATAGGTTTACTGCAGCGGCAAACTGTGGAAATTTAGTAGATGCAGTTAGAAATAGTTAGTTGTTTGTTATTCAGTAGCTGTTTTCGTCGGGTTGAAAATCATGACAAATTTCCATTTATACTTGGCTGACAAAACAATAGTTTTTGTGCACACTAGTAGAAACACTATAATTATTTCAGATTTTTCTATTTTAGATTCATCAAATTCATATTCTTCAATTTATAAACATTGTATTCATTAATTTTTCAATTAAAGTAGTTTGTAAAAGATCGTAAACTCAGTTTTTATTATTTCTTCCTCTTTTTATGTAACAAGAGTCAAATGTAAAATAATACTTATGTTTGTAAGATCAATTTGTATTTTTGTATTACTTAAGAATTTAGTTATGAAAATAAAAAAGAGTTTTTAAAAAAGATTTTACTTTTGTATTTCTTGTTAAGTAATTGAGCAATTTGTTTACATAATTTGTTTCTAAATTTTTCTCATTTATTTTTGCTTGTTTATACTTTAATGAAACGCGCAGTATTCTAATACTCAGTAATTAGGTGTTGATTCATATAATTGAAAACAAAACTTTATTTTCTAATTAATTATGTAGTAGTCATTAAAGTATTATTTGTTTATACAACCTGTTATTACAAACAATTCAAGCATTGCAAATAATCGAGTAATAATCAATTTTGATGATTTATTGTTCAGCATTTTTAATTGTTGTTCAAATGTATTTTAAAGAACTGTTCCAGTTGAATCTTTTAGAAAGTATAATCATAGTAAATCATTTTAAACTTTATTGTTGTCTGATTGTTGTTTTTGACTACCTGTCCCGAGGAATGAATGTTGCCGAGAGATATTTTGTGTTGTTTTTCTTGACTCTTTGAACAGATCACAGCTTTGCATTAATACAGCGATAGTATATATGCATCGGTTCTACATGTTCCATTCGTTTACGCATTTTCCTTGGAATACGATCGCAGCAGCATCGTTTTTCTTGGCTGCGAAGGTAATTTTACTCTTTTTCTTATATTTAGATAATATAAATATAATAAAATTGTATTTGGGAATTTGACTTACTCAAATTTCTTTTCAATATTATCTCGCCTTTCTCCAGCTCTAGGGAAGGTCGCTCTGCATCTTGCAGATTTCAATAATTGAATATCTCTCAACTGATGATTTAAGGAGTGTACTGGTGATTGTAGGTTGAAGAGCAACCACGTAAACTGGAGCATGTGATCCGAATAGCAAACCACTGTTTGCATCGGGACCAACCGACGGCGTTCGACGCCAAGTCGGAGCAATACGCGGCGCAGTCACAGGACTTGGTGTTCAACGAGAACGTCCTGCTGCAGACGCTGGGCTTCGACGTGGCCATCGATCATCCCCACACCCACGTCGTGCGATGTTGTCATTTAGTTAGAGGTAAACCCTTGTCTATCATGCGCTCGCCTCAGAGCCAAGTGTCTCGAATAATAACGTTTTGTTATGACAAATTAACCGAAAGTTATACATATCTACGTATCTTATCTCTAGTTCTTTGTATTTTCGTTCGTTAGTTTCGCTTCTGCATGTGTATCACACACAACGTGTGTCAAATGAAAGTCGTCAGCTTAAAGAGAATGATTGTATTTCAGCCTCCAAAGACCTTGCCCAGACTTCGTACTTTATGGCTTCCAATAGGTCAGTACCTACTACATATCGTACAGAACATCCATCTTCAACTTTCAAACAAATACATGATAGATAGTGTGTACTATCGTGTAATGATGAAAGTTAAAGATGGATGGTAAGTAGTGAGCTGTTTGATTTGGATTTTAAATGTAGCAGTGATGTAAATTGATTTTCCTTGTGTTAATGAAAGGTGTTTGTGTGAAATTTCAGTTTGCATCTGACTACTATGTGTCTTCAGTATAAGCCGACTGTTGTAGCTTGTTTTTGTATACACTTGGCGTGCAAATGGTCGAACTGGCAGGTAGATACAAAATCAAATAATATATTTACAATACATTGACACATACTCAATCATAGCTCAAGTCTATGAATGGTCCGTTACAGATTCCCAAGTCAATTGAGGGCAAAGACTGGTTTTATTACGTAGACAAAAGTGTGACATCGGATCTATTAGAGCAGTTAACGGCAGAATTTCTAAAAATATTTGACAAATGTCCATCAAGATTAAAACGGAAAATTAATCAATCAACAATCAATCAGAACCACTCACAGACGATAGATCAGTTGCACGCGGCGTCTAGTTCCAGCTCGCCATTCGTAAGTGTCAACAAGAGTCACAGTCACTGCATAGTCGGATGTGTCTGATGGTGTGTGGTGATTTTTAGGACCCCGATTCAAGGAAATTACATAGCTTTGAGAAGGAAGGCGGAGGCGTACCCACCTTCCATCCCCGATCTCATCATGAGGCTAAAACTGGTCAGTTCAATCTTGCTTATTCTATGTCAGCGGAAACATAATGAATGGTGTTGTTGATACAGGCGTACCCGAGAAGCCAGGGCGGCCGCACGACCCCGCGGCAGCGGCAGCAGCAGCGGCGCGGGATCGCGAGTACCGCGAGAAGAAGGAGAGAGAGAGACTGGAACACCAGAAGGCGGCCAAGGCTGCAGCGGCGGCTGGTCTGGCGAGCAGCGGTGGCAAGCACATGGCTCATCATCGGCCGCCAGCCACCGCCCCCGGACCCCTCGATCCTGCAGCCGCCGCCAAACTCAAGTTGCATCATCCGCCCGGCATGGCCAACGGTCGCGAAAGTCACCGCGACCGGGAGCGGGACCGGGAACGATATCTTGCCCAGCAACAACAACATCCCGGACAGAAACCAGTCGGGCCCGATGGCAAGATGCCAGTCAAGCAACACGATCCCAATAGACATCGTGACCGGCATCGTGATCAAGTGAAACCCCCGGGTCCCGGGGTCGCGGGTGCCACCAGTGCCGTGAACAGTGTCAGTGCTAGTGACTTGCTCGCGAAACCCCCAAAACCCAGCAGCAACGCTCCCGTGTCTAGTAGTAGTAGTGTTCAGGACAAAAACTCGTATCTTAGTAAACAAATCAATTCTACCTCTCAAAGACACAAATCGCCTTTCACTGACGCATCCAAATCCGTCCCCGTGCCGACGCTGCCGACGCCAGCCAAAGCGAATGGCAGCGCGCCGCCGCCGACTGACTTACCGTCGCTCGCAGATGAGCTAACGCTCACACTACCTGCGCCCAAGAAAACATCGTCGTTGTTCTCGCCCGAGAAAACTCCTCCACAGCAGAACAAAAAATCTTGGCCAGGCACGAAAACACCGACACCGCCTAGTACCGGGAAGCGGTCGACGGAGACGCCGGCGTTACCCGCGGCTGCTGTTGTACCACCTCCATTGTCGCCGTTTGGCTCGCCGCCGCCGCCACCTTCGAGGGATAAATCCACGCCGATATCTACTCCTACACCCAACTCACTACGTCGCCCCAGAACGGCGTCCTCGGGCAGCGAGCCGGAGCTACGCCCCGTTGTCAAGAAGTTGGATCAGACGCCCGGATTTGAGAACATCATTCGCGATAGCAAGATGGGCATCAAGTTACCGAAGGTTTGTGATCTAATTATTTTTAAACTCAATAAAAAATAAAAGCACAATGTATAATAAATAAATAAAACTATGTTGCAGGTACCGGATATCATCCAACCGTTCTGTGACCGGGCAGCCGACAGCACAGAAACTTCAATTTCCAAAGAACTGAAACCACCCGACATAATCAAACCATTTAACACGTCACTGTTGGAACCGCCGCCCGCCCCCGTCACACAGTCACAGCCACCTCTTGTTAACGGTATTGAGTCGGACCCGGCAGTCATCAGCACACTGTTGAAGGAGGCGGCACCCACGTTAAATCACCTCGCTCCGGAGGACACGCGACCACCTGAACCTGTCACACCAAGTTCTACCGTCGCCTCTGTACCCCCAGCTCAGCAACCCACATCAACAGATTCCACCGCCTCCGCCCCCACTGACAAACATAAATCCTCCGACCACCACCACAAGTCTGAAAAGAAGAAAAAGAAAGACAAGCACAAACATAAAGACAAAGACAAGGGCAGAGACGAGAAGAAGAAAAAACATAAAGATAAGGACAAAGAACGACATAAATCCAAACCAGAGAAAACGGAAACACTACCCGACGTGGAAGTTCCACTTAAAATAACAATCAGTAAGGATAAACTACAACCGGTGTTGGACACAGCGAGCGTTGGTTCCGGGTTGAAGGTGAAGATCTCTAAAGACCGATTGAAGAGCGACGTGATCGAGCCACCGCCACCGAACCCCGCACCCTCCACCTTGAAGATCAAGATCAGCAAGGATCAAATTCAGTACAACTCGGTTGTGGACAGCGGCAGCAGCACCAGCAGCAGCAGCAGGAAACGTGAGCGAGACAAGACCGTGTCCAGCTCGTCGGTGCCGCCTGCCAAACTGTCCAAGACGAGCTACGGTAGCGGAGGCCGCGACTCCTCCAGACAGAACGGCCGCAGTTCGTACAACAAGGTAAGTTACCAGCAGAACACTCCGCCCCCACGACCCCGGTATAACATGCCGCCGCGGATGCAGCCGCCGCCCCAGCCACCCATGTACCAGCAGAACCAGTTCTTTGTTCCCAACTACATGCATCCACCTCCGGGGTACATGTACCCTACTGCTGACCCTCTCTACCACGCTCAGTACTATGCCACTGCGGCTGCGGCCGGCTACCAGATGTACCCAACTCCTGACATGTTCCACGTGGCCCCGCCTCCCCTGGCTGATGCCGCGCCGCCTCCGTTGCCTGATGGTCCACCTCCCAATATACCCCCGCCTCCTCCCCCGGAGTAATACACACCCTATTCTAGAACAAATCAACTTCATTTAACACTTTACTTATTATTCTTGTAGTGAATTGAATTGTTAGTTTGTTAGAAAGTCTTTGTTGATTGGTTGCTGGTAGTGAAGTAAAGATGAATGAAGGACCTTATTATATTGATAGATTCATTAATTTCTTATTAGCTGTTAGTCATGTAACCTTCACTCATATCCTGATGCACTGTATTATAATCACCCCCCGGACACACATGTGATATTAAAAATCAAAAATATTAACAAATCTATAGATAAAAAAAAATCAATATACAAACTTCTAGACTTGCATATCACGTATTTATATTTTTTACTCATAAATGATTATTAAGTACTTATTATTACGTTGCAGTAATATTTTAAAATAGATTTTTATACGTATTTAAACAATCGTGTCATAATCCAAACTAAAATTCATTTTGTATATAACCATTACTCAAGTAGTTTGTACAATATATTATTAGGTTATGTTTCTTCTTGTTTTCTATTGGCTTTCCTATTATCAATTGTTACTAATTACTCATGAAAGAATCCATTAATTTCTTTAATTAACAAACATTCAGAACCGTTGCATGCTTGTTATTATTCTAACTTTTATATGCACAAATTATAGTTGTTATATTATTCATATTTTATTGTAGATATTTAATTTCTATGTGCTCTTAAAAAGCAATTAGAATTTTATTGTTTTTGTGTTGCTGTTGCTTAAACGTTTCTTGAAATATTGGTAATAACTCGTTTCGTGATGAAATAAGTAAATATATTTGGAAGCGAGTATAAATATTCAAGGAATATGGTTTAAAGATCAATGTTTTAATGTTTGGCTTGGTAAAAACCCTAATGCACATAATCTAACTGATTTGAGGAATAGACCTGAAATAGTTAGGTTATAGTGGCAGAGAATTGGTTACAAACAAATATGATTGACGTTTGCGGGTATTTGTTTGTTTGTTTGATGAAATGTGTTTTTGAGTTTTTGCGATACATCTGGTGTTTGGTGCTTTACAGGTGGCGCAGTTGGGTGATGGAGAAGCCGCGCAAGTCAGATTGGCCGAATCTAAGTATCACAGCAAAGGTGCATCCAAAACGTCCTAGTAAAGCCCCTATTCAAAAGCAAAATCACTGACGGTTGTTCATTCATCAGTAGTTTTGTATAAATTCACCCAATGTTTTGGTGTTCCACTTTGCATACGATGTTCAGTTGTACTCTGAATTGGTAGTGAAGCGAAGAATCAGAGCGGCAACATGGCGGATGGCGGCCATTTTGCTGCGCTGATTTTTGCCACATCCGTTCGTAGACTCAGGTTATGATTTTTGTGTCTTTAGCTTTGTACAAAGTACAGATTTTCTTACCAACGCAATAACGTGTACAAATGGTTTACACTGTTGCAATAACGTGTGAATATTGTTGTATAATGTATATAATATGATATAATATCGAGTGCAACGTTGTCGTATGTTACATGTTTATGTTGAAGACAAAATTCCAAAGTGAACATAGGATTATGATTGCTTGATATCTAGATTGCGCCAACTGATTGGGCATTATATGTTGGGAAGGTTTCTTGTGGTTCATTCATTATTCATTTCATTGGATTCATTTTGTCATTGTTGCTGTATATATTTCTCCTTAACGACGCATCACGCTTGTGTCTTGTGTCATTAACCATCATCCTAGTTTAACCGACCACCGTGTCATATTATGAATCAATTTATACTTTTATTATTTAACCTTTTTATGATTTTTTTATAACTCCAGCATAATCATGAAGCTTTCCTAACATAACCTAAAATTTAAAAATTAGTAAAGGCTCACACGTTGATTAAAATTATTGTGCAAGAAAGTGCCGTTCCGATGGACTGAAATCGCTGTTAAGTTGACAGCGGTGTGTTGGAACTGTTTGTTGTGTTGGCAACTTCATTACTATTAACTATGAAATGTTTCAAGTGATTTTAACGACACATCTAAAAAAGCACTCTTGGAAAACTATTAATATAAAGATTATAGCAAAATTTATTTCAAATATAAGAAAAATAAAGCATATATATTTAAAATGTAGTTTGTACGATAGGTATTATATTAAAATTATCTTAATTTTACGTTTTCACAATAAATTTTTATATATTGTTCACAAATTAAGTTTTCAATTATTTGAGAGTCATGAAAATAATTTCTGATTATCAAATAAGATGGAACAATTATTTTGAATAGAATTTAATTAAAATATAAAAATGTGTCTGGACTTATGATTCTAATGAAACAAAAATTGATATCAGGATATTGTTTTGGTTGCAACCTACTTGGTTTAGTTTTTAATTTGTTTTAGTTATAAAACAATTGATGTTATTTTAGGTTTGATTTATGAATGTATTTCATACCATAAGTGAATTTATTATGAAATTATTTGTTTTTTGGAACGTAACCAGCACATTTATAAACATGTAAAATTGAAAAAGAATTGTATTTTGTCTATAATAGATGGATCAAGAATTATTATATCATTTAAAAAGGAAAAAACAAAAAAAAATGCTATTGATGCTTTTTTCAATGTTTACTATTTATCTCAAAGAGAAAGAAAAGTTCCAGATAACAGAATTAAATGAATAAAAATGTGGTGTGATTATTTTCAGATGCATAGGTCTTATGTTTGTGGTTGGCAGGGTAGATCTCTTATTAAACAAGTTGCTTAATCAACAATTGTGTAAAATATTGCTCAGATATTGTACAGATATATACCTACTAAGAATTTTGTAATTTATTTTATAATTTTATAATGATTTCAGATCATTCATCTGTAAATAATCAGAGAACGACAGTATGTTTTTTATTGAACTTTTGTTCTCTGATTCATTAATAAATATTTAATTGTTATTGAATAAGTAACAGTTGTTAAAAGTATGGCACGCTTGTGTCGAAAAATTATTTGACTGGACACCTTTTTTTAATACCCGCTATTCATACTTTCTTAATTGTTTCAGTTGTACTAATTATAGGACAATTAATAAAATGTAAATACCTTTAAATACAAAATAGAATTTTTATTTCTTCTTGTCCTCAGTCAAATTTTTTCTTGCTACGCCACTGTCTTGTTTTAGAATGTATTTTACATTACCGACAGGTCAACCGGTACCTTCTGTCAGTGACGTGTGTGTTTATGTGGGTTGTAACTTTTTATTTTTAACTAAATTTAATGTTTAATAAACAATTAGCTTTAAAATGTAAATACTAATACGTGTCTTATAAACGTACAAACTTAATTTATGGTAAGTTACTGCTGTAATCATTGTAAAATTTCAGATTTCTTCAAATGAACTAACCTGAAATATATTGTCTAATTGCAATAAGACGTCAACGAGTTAATCTTTTTCAGATTAGAAATGGGGACTGCAGTAAGTAGAAATGCTGACCTATCAACTAACGAATACTTAGTACGATTCGTTTCCAAAGAACATATTTCACCAAATGATCCATTCTGGAATAGATTTCTTGCTTTTAACATATCGCCACCAGTTACAACGTAAGTTTAGTCCATATTTTCCAGATCATTTGTAATAATATCATTTGCAGACACGACCAGTTATCATTAGATTCAAGAATAGAACCATTATGTCAACAAATACTTTCCAACAATTTAACATCAGGAAATGTGGGTGCGCTAATACAAGTATTTTTAGTCAGGGCTTCCGAATTGTTAGCGTCCGCGAACACAGAAAAGTAAGAGACAAATTACCTTGATATTTAGTTCACTATTACTAATGTGAATTTTACAGCAGCATGTTTGCATGGCAAACATACAACACATTATTTATAATAAGATGTATAACCAAGTATTTAGTTGAAACTGTTTCTGAAGAGCAGCTAATCAGTCATTTTGAGGCAACTCCCGCAATTGGGGGCGCGAGAAGCAAACATGATAGCGTTGGAAAACTAGAATCATTTCTTGATTCTTTAATCGAACTTGTTGTTGATATCCCTTTGAGGTACAATTTAATAATATTTTCAATAATTTCAATCTATTTTCTTTTACATGTTATAGAGACTTCACATATTCGGTACACTTAGAAGCCATCAATTGTTTGTTAATTTTATTGAGTGTTACTTTATATTCCCAACAACGAGCCGATAATTCAACAATTTATCGGTTGGTAATGCAAGGGAGATATGCCATTCATGCTCCTTTGCTCATCAAAACATTATTACAACATTTCATTGAACAGAAAAAGGCTCCACCGGGCTTGTATGGCAACTCTGGGGGCAACAGCATCGTTTTAGGCATTGCAGGTAGGGATTATTACAAATTTACAGAAAATAAATTCAATATATTGGTTTGATTTCAGCTGAATTATGGTCAATAATTACATTTAACAAAAAATCTGCCGAGGATACGGAAGAAAGTACAAGTAACTCAAAAGTTGAAGCGCCTCTGGCGAATCAAGCATTGTTGTTGATTCTAGTATTAACAAATCATTGTACAACGCAGGTAAATCCATACAGACAGAGTTTGTTTTCTTGTGCCAACTCTCAAGGTAAGCACAATTTTATAAATAAAAAAAAATTTATCAATGATAAAGTTCTACTGTAAATTATTTTGCTTGATTTATTGCTTTAGATAATCATGACAGTTGCACTTGCTTTTTGCAATTTTTTGCGCGACCGTTACTTAGAACTTTCCTGGCGAAAACGGTATCCGAGCAAGCTTGTAAAGTTCTGGTTACGGTCGAGCATTGTATAGGGTTTTATGATATACTGAATCATAATAGTATATTACATAATAAGAGATGTAAGAAGCAGATTACGCACTGCGTCTCGAATTATGTACTATACTTTTCTACAACCACTTATTAGTATTTCTAAATTTAAAACGAAATTCAAATTGTCAATAATTTATTATGTATTTTTTAATCTCCAATTCATGGTTTTTTTGTACACAAATTTTTATCTTTATCGAGATTTAGTTAACAAAAGATTATTTGTTACACTTTTAGCTTTTTATGTATTTTTAATCTCCAATCCATGAAATTTTTTGTACACAAATTCTTATCTTTTCTGAGATTTAGTCGACAAAAGATTATTTGTTGCACTTTTAGCTTTAACTTGTATCTCCGGTGGTGTACTAATTGAAATATCACTGTCGCTTGACATTCTTTAGCTAAAAAATTATATCTTGAAAAGAGAATACTTCTGGCTATCCATTCCAATACAAAGTACTCCTTTCCATTTAAAAAAATATATATAACTTTCATTTCCTCCCGCCACATCCTCCTAATAATTTGATTTTACTACTACCAGTAATCGCATTCCCTGTCGGCATCTTTTATGTGTAATGTGTCAGATTTTAAAACGTCAAATTTAAACTGGTGTAAAAATAAATGATTAAAATATAACTTTTGATACAAGTTAAGTATTTAGAAGTTTCGTGTTTTTAACAATTAAATATGCAAAATGTACCCTTAATATATTTTTTAATTGAAAATAGTGTCCTGTTGAAACATGATTTTCAGCTGAAACCGAAACCGTAACCGAATATTCGACTCCTTTTCTAGTTCCGGCCGAAACCGAAACTTATGTAAAGTTAAAATTTAGTTGAATTTTCATTATATACAGCAATATTGTTTTTCCTTGCTTGATAACATTCAAATTTTTCCATTTTCCACTCCATTTTTTCCAATTTAATTTAATTTCAATTTGTGGTAATGTACTATCTGAAAATGAGTAGGACTGAGCCCGTAAAATGATTACCACTAGAGATATTGCTCAATAATAGGTTTACAATTCAGTATATCATCAAAATTTAAACGAAATATAATGGCTTGAGTTTAGTAATAAAATATGGGTCGTATATATGAATAAAATTGTTCCAGATAATGTTCCAATTCCGCCTACAAAAGCTACAACAATGTTTAAAAGCGATTATTCGAGTCTGTATACTGCACTTTGCAAATACGTCAGTCGGGATACAACAACTTTACTTCTTTACTTGCTACTTCATCGAAATCAGTCTTTTAGGAACTATATTATGACTAGAACTGATCTAGAACAATTGGTAGAGTAAATAAATGAAATACAGTCGAACATTAACTGATTTATTATTCGATTTGTAGGTTATTCCGATTTTGAAAACGTTGTACAATGCTCCAAATAGTAATTCTCATCATATCTACATGTCTTTGATCATTTTACTAATATTAAGTGAAGATGATATTTTTAACAAAACAATACACGAAACAGTAGGTAAAATAATCTTCACAGAATTTTCAATACTAAGTTTGTTACAAATTTCAGAAATTGAAAGGTATATTATGGTATACAGAACGTACAATATCTGAAATTACCTTAGGAGGGCTTTTGATATTAGTTGTGATCCGCACAATACAATATAACATGTTAAAAATGCGAGACAAATATCTTCACACAAACTGTTTAGCAGCTCTTGCTAATATGTCCGGCCAGTTTAGATCGTTACATCCGTACGTGAGCCAAAGATTAGTTTCATTATTTGAGACGTTAGCGAAAAAGTACAGTCGGTTAGAGCAGCAACTTAAAGTGCAAGCAGAAGGCGAATCTGTTGCTGTGAATGTTAACGGAACTGACCCAGACGCCAGCGACAATTTGGTAAGAATTCAAAACATGTTTAATGTAAATATATATGAATTACAATTGTAGGAGCAAGATTTGTCAGTTCTGGAGGAAGTACTGCGAATGGTACTAGAAATATTTAACTCATGCTTGTCAAACCAGTTGGTTTATAATCCAAATTTAGTGTATACGTTATTATATAAGAAACAAATATTCGAACCATTTCGAGGAAACACAGCGTTTCAAGATATTATCCACAACATTGATTTAATAATCAAGTATTACTCAGATCTCTTAGATCGGATAAATCAATCGCATGATCTAGATGTGCAAGAAGTATTAAAGACTATTCAAAATGGTGCGAAAGAGTGGCCTAAAGAAAAACTTAGGGTAAGTAGTGGCTAAAAAAATGTATACAATGATTATAAAATATTTTGATTTGCTCGTTTAGAAATTTCCCGATTTAAAGTTCAAATATGTGGAAGAAGACCAACCGGAAGAATTTTTCATCCCTTATGTGTGGTCGTTAGTCTGTCATGGATCAGTCTTACATTGGAGTTCAGAAAATATAAAACTTTTTAACATCAACGAAGTCGTGGTTTGCTGATTATTGTAAAATGTTAAAAGCAGGATAGTTCTCAAATAATACTTAAAACAGTAGAACTGGATAAATAGGCAAAATATCAATGTGAAATAATTTTAAGACTGATATCGTTATACACAAATTAGGTACAGTAACTTAAAAATTACAAAATGAATTTGAATGTCTGGTAATGCTGTAATAATCCTGCTGTCAGTGATGTAAATATTATGATGCTAATTATTTTATTGTTTGTAGAAATTTGTTCATTATTTCTGTTATAGGTATTTTATGAATTTTAGATAGTTACAATGTACTACTAATATATTTGTTTTGGGTTTTTAAATTCATACAATAGATCTATATTTATTATTAAATCTCGTTTAAAATTTCCCGCCGCCTTTGAGCATTGAAAAAGAAGAAGCAGCAAGAATCAACAGCTACTATTTTAAAAGTGTCAAAACCACGTTCAAACAAATTGTGAACCTTCCAAATTCAAGTGTCAAGTTGTACATTTCTTTGAGTAAAATATCTGTTAGTTTTCTTTAAATAAACAGTTATGTGTTTAATACATCAACAACCAATTTTTAGCTTATGACAGCTAGTATTGACGTAACGTAATTATATATTAATATTTAAAAAAGGGTATCATGGAACCGTTTGTTTGTGAGCATCACAGGGAAGTAAATAATGACAAAAATATATTGTTGGATGACGAGAATTCTCTGTTGATGAACGGAGATTGCAAATCTTGTAGTTGTCGAAAACAGACATCGCATACAATTAATATTCAGGCACCAGTCCCGTTATTCAATGTCGAAGATGTCAATTGGAGACAAGACAGACATGGGGCTCTGCCAAATCAGTTATTTTCCAACCCTGCAGCAAGTGCGGAAAGCAGGTTATCTATTAATTCGACTGATAGCATAGATGCACCTCTTTTATTAAATGTAAGTTGAAAATTACTCTATAATGTCAACAACCGGACTTTGTGGATATTGTTTGCGGCCAGGAAAATTAAATATTCATATTTTTTATTAGAATTTTTTTGCAAAAGTCATTTTACGTATGCACATAATTTTGATGATAAATTCAGTATTTTTTTCAATTATCTTTCAATTATAACTTGTTTATCTTTAAAATTATCTACTTCTGTAATTAAAGTTGTCTATTTTTAATCCTTTAATAGCTGTAAATTATAGTGAAGGTCATAATTTTTAATATTTTTATACATAGGAACGATTTAGTGAATTCGATGGAGTTGAAGAATTTCACTGCCATTTTAATTCCGCACATAAACCAGACAATAAAGCTTTGAAAAAACTTTTAGCTGCATCTCTAATGTGTCTCTTTTTTATGGTAACAACTTCTAACAACTTTAAATAACAAACCAAAACCAACAATGTCAATGTTAATTTCAGATTACAGAAATTGTTGGCGGGTATCTCGCCAACAGCTTATCTGTCATGACGGACGCTGCGCATCTTATGTCTGACTTTATCGGGTTTTTGGTCTCGTTATTTTCAATTTGGATCGGCCAGAAAGCCCGTACAAAACGAATGTCGTTCGGTTTTCACAGAGCCGAAGTTTTGGGAGCGCTATTTAGCATAGTTGTTGTTTGGTTACTAACCGGTATTTTTATTTATCTTGCCTTGTTCCGACTTCTTCACGGAAAATATGAAATTAACGCCAATACAATGATGATTGTTGCTGCTATAGGCGTTTTCATCAACATAGTGTAAGATTATGATAATGTGAAATTGTTTTATGTATTTCTGAGATGTTTTCTTCTAGGATGGGGTTGATTTTGCATGGAGGATGCTCAATTCCCGGCCAAAATCATGGACATAGTCATGGACTAGGAGCAGTTCATGGGCATTCTCATAACAGCAATAATATTAACGTCAGAGCTGCTGTTATACACGTTCTTGGAGATCTAATTCAAAGCATCGGCGTGTTATGCGCTGCGGCCATCATTAAATTTTATGTAAATCATTTGTAATCACAACATAATTTTATTACTAAAAATGATTTATTACAGCCAGATGCGAAGATAGCAGATCCAATCTGCACTTTTATATTTTCAATTATTGTGATTTTAACAACCAAAAATGTGTTGCGAGACACGCTAAATGTTTTGATGGAAGGATTTCCCAGTGGCGTCGACTACAACAGCGTAGCTGGGGCCCTTGCCGCTATTGATGGAGTCCGGCATGTTCATGGACTTCATATTTGGTCTTTAACTTTGAATAAAAATGCTTTAGCTGTCCATCTAGCTGTCGGTGAGAATATTTTCTTTAATTATTTATTAGGTCATAATTTAAATAAATAGATCTTGACATTATTTGCCCCGTTTTTGGTAAAGCACTCTGAGATTTCGGTAATTGATGTGTTTATATGCCTGCAATGCTGCAAAAAATGTTAGTGGTCGAGAAAGCACAAAAGAATAGTTAAATATCTTCATTTTTACAAAAACTCGATTGCGAGATTTTTACGAATATATTTATTTTAAAGTTCTCTGATTCCGATTTGATAATTTTCTCATTAAAGTCTGTGAGAATGGATGGTTATGTATCCGTATATATTCTATAACTCACGGTTTTTATGAAAATGCGAGGAACAGTGTTGATTTTGGTTACAATTGCAAAACAGGAAGTTGAAGTTTACTTGAAATATTAAACAATAATACTTAATTGTTTAACTAGGCACCGAAATACCAGATTTACAGCAGAGGTTACCGTTTTATTGACGCGGCGAAATCGCAGCAATGCATGCTGCCGAAGCTGTAAATCTCTGTTTATTTAATATATAATATTTTTAATTATACATTTTTAAATTTGCCATGTAATGAATATTGATTATACCCTATCGAGTTTGGTATCAAAATTGGTCTCAAGGTGGAGACTTAAATTAAAATATTTAAAATTAATTTTGAACGATAGTTATTTTTTTAAATAGTTAATTGAATCCTACCGAATTTGATATCAAATTAAAGTTCTCAGTGAGGAAAGTTAAATTCAAATAACAAAAAATACTTTTGAGTGATCGTCAATTGTTTTTATAACATTTATAAAGAAAACTTTTGAGTTTGGTATCAAATTGAAACTTTCTGAGGGTGGAATTTGTATTATTAGCTCGTTTCCATTTGAACTTCCCGGTTCATGATATATTTTTGTCATGTACATACATTTCTGAGGTCCTTGAATTTGATACATATAATTGATTCATCTACTCATTTATTATATTTACATGTAAGTTTCAAATGAGGGCAAGTTTTGATGGCTGTGGAAATCGAACTGAGGACATTAAGATATTAAATTTATTTAAAAATATTTGTTGCAGATAAATTTTGTGATAAAGAAGAAGTATTGACGCAAGCAACGCGTTTAGTCAAATTAAAGTATTCCATATCACACGTCACAATCCAGGTGGAAAAGTATAAAGCCGACGTGATATCCGGCTGTAGCGAATGTCAACTTCCGAAGGACTAACGTCACATATCTAGAATTAAAGGTAACATTTGATATCTACCCGTATTTTTATACCTGTAAGTGCAATTTACCAAACTGCATTAGGATTTTGATAAAATTTATATTTGTTTTGGTGTAATGTAATTATGTAAATGTCTGTGATTGATTTTATTATCGTAAATAACTGTTAAACGGTTGTCGAAATGTACTGAACGAAAATATTAACCAAAACTTGTTTTTATTATTTTATTTTGGTGATGGAAGTTATTAGTCACAATTTTACATTAAGACTGACACATTTGTCACACAAATCATTCATTTGTTAAGAATATAAAAAACTATAGGAATAATTGTTATCGAAATTATTTAGAAAGTTTATTGTTGTTAGTAACTAGTCACAAATATATTTTATTTCTTACATCAATTTAAGCATCACAATTTTATGTTATGAAATTATTATGATTATTTGATTATGTATGTACTTATGAACATTCTCAGTATTGTACATTCTCCTAAAGATTTCTTCCTAACTCTGCCTCAATGTAGGAGATTCTCAAGTGATCTGGTATTATTTCGTGATAGAAATAGTTTTCCAATTAGCGATTTAAAGTAAAAATAGTATAAAAGAGATATTACAACAAAATATATGAATACTTTATTGTACACTACAAAATACATTATTTTGATAACTATTGATACAAATGTGTATTAATTAAAGTCCCATTCACAAGTTAACAAATCCAGTTCTGCGAATTTCTGTGCTGCTTCAAATGACGCCATATCATCTGCGAACAACAAACAACATTAAGAAAAAAGAAAATGAAGAATTTATCGACTGGCTTGGATATGTGAGCAGATTAATTTATTAATCGAAAGCCGACGTTCCACTTCTTCAAAGCAAAATGACTAAATGCGTTACAAACTTTTTTTAGTGTTAGTTTGTTGGCGAAACGTCGGCTTTTGATTAATAAATTTATCTTAACTGCTAGGGGTATTGTTGTGCTGGTGTTGGAGTAGAGCATAATATGAAAACTGAAAACGAGGCCAAACAAAAATGAAAATACTTGTTTAGGTATAAAGTGGACACTTTATTGTTGGAGATGTGTTAATGTAAAATGAATGTTAGAAGAGCGAGCGTGAATATTTGCAGGAGACTGAGAGTGTTTATAGGTTCTCTGTAGACTCGAGTTTAGTGTGTTTTACCCACCTGGATTGTTGGCTATGCGGTCGCTCATGGGGATGACAGGATGGAGGAGATCAGCGATGGAGTGTGCCCGTCGGCAGTGTTTGAAGAACGAATGCGCGAGCAGCTGCGCGGCCGTGGGGCGCTCGCAGGCGCTTCGCAGTAGACACAGCTCCGTGAACTGGTGAAACGGTTCGCTGAACGCGCGTTCCGTGTAGACCTGGTGCTTCGGTAGCAACTGTGAGCTACCAGCAGGTATTCCGTCACCCTCACCGTAGTTCACTATGTTAGTAAGTGATAGATGGTTATTTTTAACAGTATAAATTACATTTCGCGGCAAACAATTCGAAATTATTTTAAAGATAAACAAAAATAATACGCACCGTTATTAATGTGGTCGCTTTCAATTTGGTCAATGGGAAAGGTAGTACAGTCTAATAAACAAGGCGGAGCACCTTTTACCTTCTCGGTAAGCATTAAAGTCTTGGAAGTACCTTCGAAAGGTACAACACCATTTGCCAATTCGCAAGTGGTTATTCCCACACTGTATATATCCGATTTTTCATTATATCCTTGCATATTCTAAACAAAACAATTATTAAATGTATATGAATTTAGTAAAAATATGGTATTGTACCTGTTCTAATAATTCCGGACTAAGCCAATTGAGATTTCTGGCAGTGCTGGAAGGAAACGAATGTATTTTCTTCTGCCATTTGCCATTTTGAATAATTTGACACGCGTAGCGGAGGCCGGTGAGACAGGCCCGACCGGTGGCGGACACGAGAATGTGACTGGCGCGGATGGCACGGTGAATGAACCCTTTTTTATGAATATAATCTAAACCGTCTAGCACGTCTCGCAATATTAAAGCTATGACAATTTCTGGTAGACCTACAATAAACAAATTAAATTGTTTTAACTGATTATTAGTAAATATTCTGTACCTTCTGCGAAATGATTACGAAGTAAATCTCTACAAGAACCAAATGCCATTAACGGACTAACTACGCATACTTCCGGACCGCTCACAAAAGCAGCTAGATATGTAATTATATTCGGGTGCTGCAGCTGTCGTGTTAATATGATTTCTTGCTGAAATTACGTGAAAATATGATAGCATCTTACAGAAATGATTCTGAATGTTGCGATACCTGTATTAGTACGGCTTCTTCCCTAACTTTGTCCATATTAAATTTTTTTACGGCAACTAAAGAGTCAGATGGTAGGTGTTTCGCTAAGTGCACTACGGCCAGTCCATCACAACAATGGCCCAATATAGATATTGTCTTATAATGTGAACTATCAGTCTCGAACATTGTTAATATTATTCTGTAAAATACGTCAGTAATTAAATGTAAAATATAACCTTTCAGTGACACCTAACCTTAAACCGTATATATATATACAATAAATATCATAAAAATAGTCGGAAATTATCGGTTTCGATGTAATATCACCTTTCTTTCCGTTCTAAATTGGAAAACTATTTTTTTGTTTAGTAATAAATGCTTTATTCACGTATTTCATATCAATAAAAATAGATAAACAACTCATTTGACATGTCTACTGGCGGTTTATTTCAAAATGATATTAGATAAAATATTACAAACAATCGTTGGTGAAAATAATTATATTTTGATTAAATTTATCACATAATTAAATAAGTAACAATATAACTAATCAACAATTATAATTCGTCTTCAAATGGGTCGTGTTCCTCGTCTGGTTCTGGAAGGGAATGTGAACACAATTTGGCTTCTTCGGAGCAAACTCGAATGTCTATGTTATCGGAACTGTTTTTGAAATGCTTAATAATTGCTTCTTCGTTATCATCAACGATCCCCTCACACTGTAAACAGTTAAATTCCATTGTAAATATTGTGTTAAGAGTGTGATGTAGTTCAGATTAACTTACGTAATATTTAAGACTTTTATTTAAATCTCCATCCTGTATAATATCAACTCTACTCATATCGGGATTCATCTTTCCATCTGCAGTCATTAAACGTAGGAGGGTTAATTGTCCATTAGATTTCCAGGTTGCCCGAACATAATCATCCATTTTATCACAGATAGTATCTAATAATTCGGATAAAAATATCTCTGATTTGATTTGAGGTACAGTTTTAACTTTTGTATTTCCTGAGGGATCCAAACGGTATCCACTAACTTCGACAGTTTTCTTAGGATCTATTTTAGAAATAGTGGTATCCATTTCTTCCATAGTAGCTTGGCAAACTAAAAACACATTTCTATGTTAAACAATACAGGTTTATTTCATAAAATAATTAGGTTTTACCTAAACATTTTAAATGCTTTGCATCCAGATCTGCTGTCACCGCTTTCATTGATAGTACAAGTATAAAAATAACGTTTACTGATTTCATTTTGGCAAATTGTATTGTGGCACTTATAATTAACTATAAAATTACAAAATATCGTCTTTTAAAGCGCTGAACTTGTATTCATAAATACTGTCAGCGAGTTTTGTACACGTTTGACTTTTAATTCTAACCTACAGTGTACCTGTTCTTTCCTCATTGGCTGATCTTACAACTCGGGTAACCAATTAAATTTGTACTAGAAAAACCCATATATTTAAATTTGTCAACAAACATTTTGATTTTAATATTAACTTTTCGTAACATTTACCAAATTTATTATAGTAATATTTAAGAAATTATTGATATAGTGTTATACACTGTTACTAATTCATCATATACCTTATAATTTAAGGTATTTTAATTAATTAAATAAATTAAACAACTTAAATTTTACTTTAAATGAACATTATTTAATTAACAATATTTTTTCTTAACAGAAATATGTCTTATTGAATATTATTATCATTTGCGCCATAATTCAAATGTCACAGCGTCTCTACAGTCGAATAGCATGAACTAAAATGAAAGGCAAACCATCCAGCAGAGTTCATTTGTTATTTGTGAAAATGGGTGAGGTCGCCAGTCTGAAATTTATTTGAATGTATCTTAAATTATATTACGTATTTCATTATCATTACAGCGTCATTAGTGTTGTAATTAATTGTACATTCGGTGCTAGTTGTTATCGGACATATAAAAATAAATGAATAGATATGTACAAAACTTTGAAATGTTTGACGGATGGACTGTCACGGTGGACTCGTCCAAACAAGCTACACAGATTCTTCAACAGCCAGTCGCCAGTCGGTCACCAAAGTAGACGGTCTGTTGCAGAATGATTCAAAGTGTGAAAACAAAAAATTCATTTAATTACATTCAATTATCTTGTGATAATCGATTGGACATTGTTGGTGTAGTGTTTGACAAGTATTTATTGCAGAAAGTTTTTAAGTTAGAGGCTTTTATAAGGTATGTAACATATTTCAAGTAAATCGGTATCATCACGTACGTTCTATTTACATTATTTCTGTTAAATTGTTACTTATTCCTTATTAGAATAAAGTCTTTTCATGGTATTTACCAAAATTTCATTGAATTTTCTAGTTTTACATGTGAAAATAACAAGGTACACAAAATCTTTTTTTATGTCGTCCAAAATTAGCTCAAACGTATTTCATTGCAGGAGGTAGAACATTTTGAATAGTAAACATTTATTTCGTGTTTATTTATAATTTTGTCCATTTAATACCAAATTTAGTGTTTGTTTTATCTCTCGACGTTGCAGTTACGTGACATGGCAACTGCGCGAAGCATGTTGTAAAAGATTGAGTTTGCCTGTAAACTTGGCAACTTTGTTTTCAATGAAGGCGTAGTATTTTTTACCGCAAAATTTACTTCTCAAAGTCATATAAAATGCCATATTCACAAATCTGAAAGTAGAAATGTCCAATTTTTTTTTTGTATCAGCACATATTTTCTCCCTACCGCATTCTATAGCTGTACCTGTTCATAAAAGTTCCCATTAACCTGATGTGAATGAAATTAAGGGTTTTCGTGCAGTATTTCTGTCTCTGAAGACGCACGGCTGACAGAAAGCAGGCTGTTTGGTGTAGTCTTACGGAAAATATCGAAATAATTACGAAATGGTAATACAACATTCGTATGTTGTTTACGGATGATGGTTTCATATATACAAAACCCGAATGCGTCAGGAGCATAAATGTCATTTTTGCCTGCGATCGACGTTGTAGTGCAGTATGCGGAGCCTGGCGTGTGTAAGGTCGAATTTCGTGTGATTCACACACACATCGTCTATCGATTTATAAACCGACCAATCGCGAGCTTGGCTCGTTGAATCGCGGGAGCGTCCACTGGTACCTGCGTTGTCACATTTAGCCTCTCCTGCGCACAACACTGTGCGGTGAAAGCCGCGGGGAGACCTCGCAACGCCGCTTCAACATCTATAAGATTGTCCGTCGTTGCCAGTTTGTAAACAAGTAAAAATATTGCGTTTCATACCAGTACACCGCATAAAATGGCTTCGGATGTGTGCTAGTTGTGTGTGGACGGGGACGCTAACATTAACACTCAATTCTATTCAATTCGAATTCGTTTATTATCGAATCCAAGTGACAACGAAAATGACTTGCATTGTTTGTACTATTATAACGGCATCGTTACATCAGTTTCCTAAGCCCGGTAGTGCAGTGTGTGTGCTAAAAACTCATCAATTGTGTCACCCTAGGCCCAGTAAATCTGTCATCCCGCCATTGTTGGACAATGTCCTTTGGGCACGATCATATGGTAATTATGTGAGCAGTGATTAGTGAACGCTTCAATTTTTATTCCGTTTGACCTGTTGTGCGACCCACTTGTTCTTCAAATCAAATCTGCGATTATCGCTTCTTACTTATCAAAATGAAATGTTTTTTATGTAAACTCATGCTTGACCAAATGCTGCCGCAGATGTAATCTTTGAACCGAGCAGCAAAAATCGTGTACGGGAGTTAGTAGAACATGCGGTTCACATATGATATGGTAATGATTTTTATTTTGGTCCATTCAGGTGTAAATTTTTTTCGGTCAATACTATGACGCAATCAACTTATTGCTGTACACTTTTCCGCACATGCAACTGTTTGCTGAAAACTATCACATAATGATTGACATTTTTATCAACGTGCATTCGCTCGATATTCAAACCAGTAAATCAGGTTATACTTTTTCCTATTGTTATCAGCAATGCTTGGTGAATGTTTTTAGTTGATTTTGATTGTTTTTTCTGTTTGTTGTGGAAATTGCCTTGCTTTGCAGATGTACAATTTCTGCACAGTCCCATTATTGGTTGGCGACCGGCCCATTGTCGCCCAATGGTAAAACCCGTGCGCGCGCAGATCTTATTGTGGTAATCAAATCGGAACGCCCCCTCTTTCTCTTCCTTATAATCTTGATATTGCGTAATGGTTAATTGTTGACATAGCCATATTTTTGTTGTCAAACAAGATAACCCCCAAGTTTATACCTTGTTAGTAGAACTATTGATAATTATGTTATTTAAATATCTGCAAGAAAAATATAACTGTTTGTATACTTGTGCCTTGAATATTTTGTCTGAAAATAAATCTAATATAATAAGTTAGTGTCACCTCGACAACATGATAAATAATTGTTGTCAATTATATTTTAATTCGTCGATCTTCTATTGTCTAACAAGAATCCAAGTAAACAGTTATAAATAATCGACCAATCAGATAAAATTGTGTCAGTCATATGACCAAAACAAAAGACGTTTGACAACAAGTGAAATGTTAGGTTATCATTTCTTTGTATAAATGTCATTTAACTTATGCGATTTAATAAAACACATTACTTTAAAGATAAGAAATACAATGAAATATGGGATAAAACAATACGATATAAAAAGTTATGTTTCTGATAATATTCAGTGTGACAAAACCAAGTTATGAAACAATTGAGTTTGACAGAAACGTATAATAACCTTACGTCATATGTGAACTTGAAAGACTGTACGGCATTTAATTTGTAAAGTTTAATTTATTTTAATACTACAGTGCTGTGAAAATTGAATGAATTGTGTTGTGTTGCAGCCGTGCAGATGTGATTTGAAATGAAACGTGTGCGCGTGGATGAGACAGCAGTGAAAGACGTCGGTGGTCATCCACAGCCTAATCTGACCAGTTCTTCGTACTCGGGCAGATCTCTGTCTGCCTCAGTTGGTTCTGTTCATCGCCAGGTTTTATCTTCGTCGCAACATAATACCGGTAAGTTTTCCTTTGTTTCACTACTGAATCTCATTAAACATACATGCATACATGCACTATGTGTGATTCATCGCTTGTACAGCAAGAAATAGAACATGTGCGCGGTCCGCCCAAAAAGATTAACGCGTGATGATGACAGATCATACATGAAATTAACGCTAAATCTAGCTCTGCACGTTATATGAGGTATCTAGCTACAAGAAAATTCATAACACATACAAAATACATGCAGATATTTTTATTTGAACATGAAAATAGTAAAATTTTAACGTAGTTTTCACTTTTGACAGCTCTTTGTTTACTTTTAGTCAACTGTACTTGACACTGTAGCTTAGATACCAATTGTCAACTGTCAAATATAAACAAGTATCTTCGATTGTGACATTACGCTTTAAATTTATTATTAAAATATGTTTTTGGAGGATGGTGATCTGTTTATTTGTATGTTTTATTTTGTTAGCATCAACGATCACATATACGTCAGTGGGGGGCGTGAAGGTAGTGGAGGGCGGTGGAGGTGGCATGCAGTCAGGGCTGTACAGCAGCGCGCCCGTGTCGTACAGCATGCCGTCGGCGACGGCGCCGCACGCCGGCAAGCCGCAGGCCATGCAGCCGCTCTCGGCGCCCCATGGAGGCGGTGGTTCATTGCGCGCCAAGGGTCATGCTAGTCCGCCTGCTTCGCAACCAGCTGCGGCTTCAGGCGCTCCGCCACCGCCGCAGCAGCAATCGCCTTCGTCATGTCAGCGCCTCAAGGTCGAGGATGCACTCTCCTACCTCGACCAAGTCAAGTTCAAGTTTGGCAATCAGCCCCAGGTGTACAATGACTTCCTGGACATCATGAAGGAGTTTAAGAGTCAGAGGTACTTGGTAGATTACTTTCGTTAATTATGTATGATTGTTATTAATTTGCAAGTTAATGGCTTTAGTAACCGTAGACATAAGTCACTAAAACTCAATCTTTGTAACGGAATAATGTTGTTTCTTTAATTAAATTATGTTTAATTAAGCTTCAAGATACAAGGTCGACTGAATAAATTAAAATAATATCGCTAGTGTATTAGAATTTTTAATGTCACTCGCATAACTGCAAGAAATTTACCGATAATCTATATTTGATGACTAAATTAATTAAATTGTGTTTTATGGTTTGAAGTACATAAATTTTTCCTTCTTTTTATGCACGGTAAAGTAACAGGAAACAGGAAATCTTAATTCATATAATAATAAGGAAAATTATTTAATTTATATCCTTATTTAGAACATGTAAACTAATTTCAAGAATGTATTTTAAATTCAGTTCATGTTTAAACTGCATTACTTCGATAAATTGCAAGTAACTTTCTTTAGTATAATATAAAAAATGAACTGATTGGATTGTGTTGGTAGTATTGACACACCGGGAGTGATCGGGCGAGTGTCGAACCTCTTCAAGGGCCATCCGGAACTCATCGTGGGGTTCAACACGTTCCTGCCCAGCGGCTACAAGATCGAGGTTCAAGCCAACGACCAGGGCTACGCTTTCCAGGTGTCTGTGAGCATGCCGTCTCCCAACCCTCCCTCCGTGTCGTCTGCCACTGGCTCCGTGGCTCACTCAGTGCAGCAGCAGCCTCCAGGCAAGCCAGCCGTGCTGCAAATCCTGCAGGGCTCCGGAACAATAATTCATACGAATATGGCTCAAGTTGGAGGTGCAGGCGGCGGCGGGGGAAACGCTGGGCCTCCACCCAGCACAGCACCGCCGCTACCCTCGCCCGCCGCTCTGCCGCCTCACCAGACCTACCCCACCACCGCGAACAACCTCGTCACCCACAACAACCAGCATCATCATCCGCCCCCAGCCGCCATCTCGCAGGTAAAACAACATGAAGGAATCACATATCACAAACTTATTCTTTATTCAATTAAGAATAATTTGTGATTTCTGGTTTGCTTTTTGATGTATCAATTACGAGTGTTGAAACCCTAATATTAATTCGTTGTGATGACTTTACAGGGAAAATTTTATTTGCAGGCTGCGGCAGCGCAGCAGGCCGTGAGCCAAGCGCTCTCGCATGTGGAGGCAGGGGGCGTGGGGGCGGCGCATCACGCACCACAAAATCAGAACCAGCCGGTGGAATTCAACCATGCCATCAACTACGTTAATAAGATCAAGAATCGCTTCCAGGGTCAACCTGAGAAGTACAAGCGCTTCCTAGAAATTCTACACACCTACCAGAAGGAGCAGAAGATTCTGAAGGAAGGTCACCACACTTCTAGCGGCGGCATGGGGCCGCACACCGGCAGTGGTTTAGGTTCTGGCGGGAAACACCTCACCGAAGCCGAGGTCTACAGTCAAGTTGCCAAATTGTTCGAGAACCAGGAGGATTTACTCGCAGAGTTCGGTCAGTTTTTACCGGACGCCACCAGCCATCAAGCAGCTCTCAGTGGTAAAACATTAGCAAATGATCACTCGTCCATCGTCAAGAAACCAGTGATGAAACCGTACAACAACGCGAGCACCATGCGCGATAGGGACAGAGAACGTGAGCGTGAACGTGACAGAGACAGAGATCGGGACCGAGACCGGGAACACCGAGAACGCGAACATCGTGATGTGTTAACAATGGAACGTGAACGTGAACGTGAAATACGCGACCGGGAACGGGAACGTCATCATAGTCATGGCCACGGACACGGCGGTCTGCCGGCCGGACAGAAACCAGGACACACCTCCGGTCAAATCAAGCGCTCACCAACATACCCACTCAACCAAAATCTGCAGAATCTTCACCGGGGCGAAGTCCCGCCCGCCAAGAAGCACAAACCTGTCTCGTGTCGCGACGTGACACTCGCCGAAGCTGGCAAGTACGGCACCCTCAACGATTATGCTTTCTTCGATAAAGTGCGCAAAGCGTTACGTTCCCAGGAAGTGTACGACAACTTCTTGCGGTGTTTGACTCTCTTCAATTCGGAGGTGATCTCGAAAAGTGAACTCGTGCAGCTTGCCACCCCTTTTCTGGGGAAATTCCCCGAGTTGTTCAAGTGGTTTAAAGAGTTTATGGGACATAGTGACCAGAACATCGAAACGATACCGAACAATGTTGCGAGGCAGGAGCGGCCTCAGGGTGACAACGCCATGGAGATTGACCTGACGACGTGTAAACGGTTAGGCGCGAGTTACTGTGCTCTGCCCAAGAACCAGGAAGGCCGGAAGTGCTCCGGGAGAACGCAGCTATGCAAGGAAGTGTTGAACGATCAGTGGGTGTCGTTCCCAACGTGGTCGGAGGACTCGACATTTGTGACATCCAGAAAAACGCAGTATGAAGAGTACATCTACCGATGCGAAGACGAGAGGTTTGAGGTGAGTTTCTCTTCTTTTCCTTGACGTTACACAGCACTGAACATTCGCTACTTTCAGGGTCAATGCTGAAGTAGTGAATTATAATTGAGAAGTGCTAGATTAAAACCATTTAATTGCTCGTCTCAACGCTTAATATAAGCTTGTGACAATCTCGTATTCGGAACATTGTTTTTTTTTACATGTTTCTTTACGATTTTACATTATTAATATATTATTTGTGTTCTTAGAATTCTATTCAAATTTGATTTAATAAACTTCTGATAACAAAATTTAAGTTTGTATTGCGAAATATATTTCATGGTTTTTAAATTTTTTATTACTAATACTAACAATAAATAATTTAAAAAAATGTGATAATATAATGTATGTGACAGTTGGACGTAGTGATCGAAACAAACGCGTCAACGATTCGTGTCCTCGAAGGCGTTCAAAAGAAACTAAACCGAATGAGTCCGGAAGAAGTGTCTCGCTTCCGGCTAGACGATTGTCTGGGGGGTTCATCGCCCGTCATTCATCAGCGAGCGCTCAAACGGATCTATGGAGACAAGGCGCAAGACATCATCGAGGGCTTGAAGCGAAATCCCGCCGTTGGGGTCCAAGTCGTCCTTCGGAGGCTCAAAGCCAAGGAGGAAGAGTGGCGGGAAGCCCAAAAGGTTAGAAATAATAATATGCATTTTACCGAAAACAAATTAATCACCAGAATTTTTCACTATAACCAACAAATTTATTTTTATAACCGCTGGAAAATGCCTGCATTTGTCTCAAGAATTATTTGTTATATTATTTTTACGGTGGTATGTTTTTTATTATCTTATTGGTACTTTTCCTAATAATTGTTTGCAATTCCAGTGATGGACTAACTAGTTTTTTTTTTTTCTTTGTTAAAGTATGGAAGATACATTAACTATTCACATTTAATTATTAGCATGGATAGGACGAATTATAATCGGGGCACACCCTAAATGGTTCCAAATAAAGAAAATGTGTTTGTCTTTATTTCGCTTAATATTAATATTTGGCCGTGCTGAAATGCACTTGATTTTTTCCATTTAAGTAGCATAAGGTAATGTAACATTTTATTGTGCCATTTCTACGGTAAAGAAACAGAACATTATGATTGTCAATATTTGATTACACATATTTCGTGTAATATGGAGGCGTGATAATGTTTTTACCGAATTTGTTTTAACCGATAGTTTAATTTCTGCAATTGACGGAGGACGTTTTCTTGTTAAAATAAATAATAAAAAATAATATATCTGCATGCCATTTACGCATTTCTGGGTGTGGCACTCTGCTCAATGCTGATCTCGGTATTATGTTTTTGCACGTGAAGTGCGGTTATCGTTATAAACAAAAAGTACCACAAATTTCAGGAACCGCGTTCCGAAATCTTGCCGATAACCTGAAAATTTTACCACGGTAATCGTGGTTCTTCTGAGGCAATAAGAGATTCGAGGAATCCACTCGGTGGTGGATAATAATGATCCGAGAATTGGAAAAAATTAGCAGTTCCAATAATTATTTGCAAGATAAAATTAGATACGCTTTTATTTATTTAAACCAAGTTTAAAATTTAACTAACGTTGGTGCAACCGGGCATAAATGAAAAAAAAAATCAAATGTATATATTAGGCACTGTCAAATATTAATATTAATCGGAATAAAGGCCAGAACTTTTTTGTTTGTTTGAAACCATTTTATTGGGTTAAAATCCGACCTAATCCATTTTAAGTTTCATCCTAAATTGGACAACCAATAAAAGATGAATAAGTTTATATTGCGCTGTCAAATGTTCTTGAATTATTTGCTTCCATTAAAACTAGAAAATTTAGTTCATCTTTTATTTAAAGATTTGTTTTTCTTTGAATAATTTAGAAACGTTTACAAGAGAAAGTAAAATAGCTCAACTTTTATCTAAAATTGGTAAATTTATTTGTGTGCTCAGGGCTTCAACAAAATCTGGCGAGAACAAAACGAAAAATACTACCTTAAATCCTTGGATCACCAAGGAATCAATTTTAAACAAAACGACATGAAAGCCATACGATCCAAAAGCCTTTTTAACGAGATCGAGACGCTTTTCGATGAGCGGCATGAGCAAAACGAAGACGGGGGCGAATCCGTAACGGGGCCACATCTCACGTTGCCGTACCGAGACAAGACCATTCTCGATGACGCCGCCAACCTACTCATTCACCATGTCAAACGCCAGACCGGTATCCAGAAGAACGAGAAACAACGGATCAAACACATCCTCAGGCAGTTTGTTCCCGACCTGTTCTTTCACCCGAGGCAGCAGCTCAGCGACGATGAACGGGAAGATGAAGGTGAGAAAATGTTTATTTATTTCCGCGGCACTTTTATCTAAACTGCTTCAATTTTTTTATATTGAAGTACGTAAAAATGAGTGCTAGATTAATTCAAGTTAAAGTGAGTTTTTAACTAGTTTACCGTTACGAACTTTCATGACTGTGACACATTTTAAATGCTATATATTTTTCATAGCAACCGCTCAACAATCGCATAATACATAGCAATCGTTCAATAAACACATGGTAACGTAATTTGATGGCGACAGTTTTCAAAATATGTATTAAAAATAATCAATAAATTAATATTAATTCCGAATCGGTAAACAAATTATACGTTCAACTTCGGCAACTCGATTTGCCGGATGACATTAAAAGTGCGATTTTATTGATAGCGAACAGTGTAAAATATCATTATTGTATAGGCTGTAATAGTATATTACGCAATGAGAGATGTAAGAAGCAAATTACGTACGAGCCGCGTAACGTCGAGGGTGTAATTGCTTTACATCTCGAATTATGTACTATACTTTTTCTACGACCACTCAATAGTATTTCTAAATTAGAAGCAAAATTCAAACAGTTATAAATTTATTATGTATTTTCTTATCTCCAATCCATGAATTTTTGGTACACAAATTCGTATCTTTCTCGAAATTTAGTCGGCAAAATATTATTTGCTGTACTTTTAGCTTTAGCTTGTATGTCTAGTGGTGTTCTTATTGAAATATCATGCTTGTCTCTTGAAATTTCTTATCTAAAATATTAATAAATATAAATAAAGAATAATATTTAGTGGTAAATATATGGTGAAAAAAGACGTTATTCTATTGCATTCCTATACAAACTATAAATGTAGTTGACACTTTTCTATTACAAAATCATTTTTACACCTATTTCATTTCTATTCTATGCAATTTATAAATCAGGCTTAAGAATAATCACTAAATTGATATTAATTCTAAAATCGGCAAAAAAAATGTGTTGGTATTTTTGTGCCTAGTTAAACAAATAACTAATTTTATTAAGAAATACTTTTTTCAGTAAATAAATGACTTGTAAAGTTTTTGTACACCATCATCATCGGTTAAGAATGGTAAATTTTCTTGTTCCTGACTTAATTTTGCTCTGTATTTGTAAAATACTTTTGAACCCCATTGAAACTCAGCTCAGTCTGCAATGAGTGTTTTATTCCATTTGAACATTTCTTTCTTTACCGATAGTGTCATTTGCTGTATCAGATGTCAAATTCCATTGACTGATTATAAAGAAAATATGGATAATATTGAAAATATGTTAGGTTTGCTCCAAGTGGTTATTTCGGAGAAGTATTGGACATTTCAGACTGTCTGCAACTGATTTGTGACTGTTAGAAAATAGATAACTGTCAGAAATGCCAGGTTGGAACAAACCTCACTTGTAAGTGTATCTTTATATGTGAATACAACAACTTATCTGATTTCTAAACTATGACGGATGATGTTACCCCCTCTACCGAACTGAGTGTTCCAAATCATTTTAAGCTTGCAGCATCGGAAAAAGGGGAAGTGAATTTACTCGGAATAACTCATCTCAGTTGTGTCGAAAAGAACAACGATTTCCTGAATGTATCTGAAGTGATCAGAGATTTTGTGCAAACAGAATACAGCTATTAAATGTACAGTATTTAGATTTTATTTTATAAGCTTTTCTACAGCGCTAAAATTGTTTCCAGATGACAAAGACGACGCAGACACAGAAAGCACAAATTGCGCCTCTAGTCCAACAGAAGTAAAATCCAAATCAGCGGGAAGTAGCCCTTCAACAGCAGGTAAATCCCCTTCGCGGGCGCCGGTAGACCGATCACAAGTCGACGCCGGCGGAGGTAAGTCCCCAGGTGCTGGAGGTGGCGACTCGGACGACAAATCCACCGTTAACCTCGACCTCATCAAAGATGAAGACGTTAAAGTACCTGTACATGCGCTCAGCACCGACCCTGAGGAGGCGTATAGTCTCTTCATGGTTAACAACAACTGGTATGTCTTCATGAGACTCCACGCAATTCTCTGTGAACGACTCACGAAGATGTACGAGAGGGCACTGGTGTTGGCAGAAGAGGAGGCTAGGCAGAGGACGTCGAGGAAGGAGAGCACTGCTGTTGCTCTGCGTCTTAAACCCAAAAGTAAGTCAGAGCATTTAACATAACTATTTTGGGTTATTCTGCAAAACAAATATTCTATTCATTTTCAATTGTATATAATACT
The DNA here is from genome assembly GCA_963942605.1 of Poecilus cupreus. Classification (NCBI taxonomy): domain Eukaryota; kingdom Metazoa; phylum Arthropoda; class Insecta; order Coleoptera; family Carabidae; genus Poecilus; species Poecilus cupreus. The sequence goes on from OZ012727.1 coordinate 13,759,223, forward strand.
GGAACGCGCACTGCCATGCTTTCACAGTATGTAAAAAGCGAGCCGAGAGAGATATTTTGGTATCTCTATCATTATCTAACACATCTGCGCTTGCGTAACTATAGTTACATTTCTTGTAAATGATTAAACATAAATTAGTGATATTTTAATAATAATAATAAAAAAATGTTGCGTCATTTTAGCGCAAAGCTTTGCAAATCTGCGTGGCAGCCAAAAACGAAATTATCATTTTTTGGATATGTAATGAATATTTCAACCTAAAACTTCTGACATTTGTTCAATCACTTCATTTAATGTAAAATTATAGTGTATTTCATATTATAATAATTAAAGTGTATATGAATACATCAGTTTGGCAATGAGAAACAATTCCATTCTCCTTCGCATTTGAATTTCAGTTTTCATATAAATAATGAATATCTATGGGTCGCTTTCTCCCTCGGCTTGCAATTACACCGCTAGTGCGCGTTCCAGTATAACTACATTTCAGTGTGTACAACACAGATGTTGAGGAGGAGGAATGTTGTTAGGTGTCATTCATTTTCTGTAATTATGAAAAGTGTAGTTTTTTAAAATAATCAGATCTCAATATATGTATGATAAAATTTCTGATATCTATCAACATTTCACGACCGACAAGGATTTTTATCGACCATAAATCATCAGCTAACAAAATTGAGCCCAGTGCAAATTTTTCGTAATGAGCTCGATTATATCTAATATTTGTCAGTTTAATTTTAATTTTGGTTAAATAAATTCATTGTGCCACCAAAAGTTTTTAAATTATTTTGGAGAAAAATGCTTCAATATGACAAAAGATTTATTTTCCTCATTTTTCACCTCCCGCCTACTTCTAGTAAGTGATGTATTGTTTTTGGTCAAAAAATTGGGTAGTAAGTTTTCAATGAATGAGCACGTTTTAGGGTCTCTTCAATCCGATTTTACTGTTTTGATACACTAATTTTATTAATTTTCATTAGATGTCGAGATAATAAAATATAAAGAAATTTAATATTTTAGAAACATTTAATAATTTTAAATTTTTTACGAAATGTGACACATGTCATTGTGATTGCGAAGCTGTTCTCTTAGTGAAATATATATCAACAAATTAAATAAATATACGAAAGAAAATTAAATTTCTCAAATATGAATAGTAGTGTAGGCCAATTGAAAAATTTTCAAAATGAAATATTTCCAAAATGAAAATTTTCCGGGAATATTTCCTTGCCTTTAGAAACTTTCAAAATTTTTCTTTTTAACATAATCTGTTTCTTATTACCTCTAGAACTCGGCACTCGCGCCTAAAAATGGGAAGACAAATATCTGTAGTTTGAACTTATTAAAAAAAAACTTTTGAAAATAATAAGAAAATTGGAAAATGCATATTTTGCAAGGCTAAATATGATTGATTGAGCGGGAGGTTATGTGCTGCACATCAGATTTTTTTTACTTGAAATTTCTTTATCGTAATTAATTTGGGAGCGTTCAACAGCAACAATGAATCTGATTCATGATTTTTATATATGTTGTTATCCGTAGATGAATACGAGGTCGAGGATTACTACCCCGCGTTTCTAGACATGGTGAAAAACGTTCTTGACGGCAACATGGAGCCAAGCTCTTTCGAAGACACCCTCCGAGAGATGTTCGGCATCCACGCGTACGTGGCATTCACACTAGACAAAGTAGTGTCGAACGCTGTGCGGCAGCTCCAGCACTGTGTCACAGAACGAGGGGCGGTGTCGTGTCTCGAGCTGTACCAGCGCGAGCAGCGACGCGGCGCCGCGGGCGGAGCCTGCGCCACCGCACACCGGAGGCTTCACGCGGAATTGGCGTACCAGAGGAAGGCGGAAGCGTCGCTAAGAGAAGAAAACTGCTTTAAAGTCTATATTGTAAGTGGTTGATATTTTATTTTCTTATGCACCTCACGATAACTCTTTCGACTATTTGTTGTTGGTGTGCGATTGTGGTGCTATATTAACAGATCAAATTAAAGTGAATTTTGAACTAGACAAGTCGTTCTTAATTTTCATGAATTTGTAACATTTAATTTAAACTTTCTTATACAAAATATTTTGGAATCATGAAAAAAATCGTTGACGAAAAATTGCTGAATACATATTTTGACTTCCACTAAATCCGTTAATACCAATTTCTCAATGATGTCTGTGTGTGAGGATGGATGGATGAATGTCCGTGTACGCAATATCTCATGAACGAGACAAGTTATGTAAACGAAACTTGGAATGTATAAGTTTCATGAAAATATGAAGAGCTGAGTTGATTTTGAATGAAATTGAAAAACCGGATAAGGAAGGTTACTGGACACACAAAACAAATTCCATTTATTCAAAAATATAATCAGCTGTGAGAAAAAGTTTCAAATGAAAGATGGTTAGCAAAAATATTTGGAATATAAAATGTTATTTACACTTTTCTTTTACATGCTTCTAATTTTGAGAAAAATTAAATTATATATTTAAGAATATATTTCAATAATTTTAGTTGGGAACAAAAACTAAAATATTTTTAACATTATGTGTCAAACGTGTCAAATAATTGTGAAATGTCAAATATGTCGTGTGAAATACTATAAAAGCAATACTTGTATTATCAGTTAGGAAGTTTTAAAGACTATTTTAAAATAAAATTATAGTTACGAGAAGACAAAATTACACAGGTTAATCATCTATAATAATTATCAATCTAGAAACAAGTCATACGTGTTCAGTTGGTTTTATATGTATAAGAAAGTGGTGTGGTGCCCACACCAGAATTTTTCTTTTCTTAATACACCTCACAAAAACTCTTTCGATTATTTTATTGTTGGTGTGCGATTGTGTTGCTAGCTAACTTAACGAAAACACTTTAAAGTGAATTTTGAACCAGCCAAATCGATCTTAGTTTTCATGAATTTGAAACATTTAATTTAAAATGCAGTTAGAAATGTAGTCGGTGTATTTATGTACATTTAGTGATGGTAGTTGGTTGTATTGTGCAGTACAAAAAGGATTGTCGCATGACGATCGAGCTCCTGGACACGGAGAACGACGAGGGCGGCACCGAGACGGTAGCGGATGCCGAGAAGTGGTCCACGTACGTGGAGCGCTACACCGACGGTTCCGCGACCACCGGCGGCCTAGAGCGCAAACCAAACGCCGTCCACGCACATGCAGACCACTCCGACGATGAGAAAGACGGGGTAAACATCAAACAAACATCCAATCATCAATCAAAAACATCCGAAAACCGTTTCTTTTTACTTTTCTGTTCTCGTTTTTTCGTTTGCTTCATTTTATTTTTGTTTCATCATCTTCATATTTTATTTTGTTGCTATTATTTTTTGATACTTCCAAGTTTATTTTAAGAAGAATTAGATTGTGTAATAATTTTACGTAGCTGTTAATAAAAATAAATAATTAAGCGTTACGTCATCTAACTTGCAGTTGTGTAGCGGGTTCAAACCTCGTTAATTACGAATTAATAACACTTTTTATACATATATAAACTACAGTTTCTCTACATCCGGTCAAATTAGAGCGGAAGTATCAAAAAGGGTTTTAGTTTTTTTTCCAAATCGTGATTTATTTTTGTTATGTTTAATTTTCAGGATGTGAGATCGTGTACAGGCGGTAAGGCAGTATTCCTTTCCAGAAACCTGCGCATGTTCCCCGACCATGGAGCGTCCTCTTCGCGGACAACAAGCAGCAAAGCTAACAACAGCGGTCTGAGCAGCGGCGGAGAGGACAAGATTTCGACGACGGCGACGTCGCCAGCAGCAGCGGCAGCAGGAGGCGATGCGGCGACAACAGCAGCAGCTACGATACCAGACCCGTTGGAGACGCTAGAAAGGAAGCTGGCCGAGAAGGGCGTTCCGCAGCGCGTCAACAACGCGCCCAACAACAGCGGCCTCGTCGCCGCCGACCACACGCAGTGCAAGCTCAACTCCACCAGTTCCAAGATGCTCTTCGTCGTCAACAAGGAGAACTACCTCTACAAACGATCCGCCTTAACTAGAGCCAAACAGGTGAGACCGGGACACAAGTCGATGCGATTTCAATTATGTTAAATGAATGTTTAATCTCAGTGCCATCCGGAAGTGACGAAACGGTTGAACAGCAAGTTCCGCACGTGGCACAAGCAATGGTGCGGGGCGCATCTCAGCGAGGCGCAGCACAAGTCGTGCACGGACTGGCTGATGGGGCGCGGCGAGGGCGTAGTGCCGAACCGAACGCGCGTGCTCGCGAACAACGACCTGAAGCGGACGCCGTACGTGCCGTACAACCGCTACAGGGTGGAACACCTCGTCGATCACACGTCCACCGGTGCGGCCGCGACCACCGCCCCCGTCGTGTCGTCGTCCTGTTCGTGATGAGGAGCCAAGCCATGAACTTCGTTTAGTTTGTGTTCTCGTGTTCGCACAAACGCGAAGCGAAGCGTTAAACTGTAAGGTGCTGTTTTTGTTACAGTGAACGAACGTTTAAGTTATGTATATTAAAACGATTATTTTAATTTAATCTAAGAACAAAACTGTTAGGTGTTAAGAACGTTTATTATGTTTTTGTTGTACAGTGGTTACTTTTTAAAGCTGAGTATCTGTATATTTTTATTCAGAGAACGTTTATATGTATTTTTTCTCACCAGGTTCTTGTTTTGTAGAAGTGGACCGTTTATATATTTATTATTTTTATTTTCTGTCTCGTTTTTAACTTGTGCAATAATATTTTCTCTTGTCTTCGTCCTCGTGAAACATCATGTGCATGTCGGTTGTTATGATGTGTCTTTCCGCTTCCGGTTCACTTGTGCGAAACGAAAACCGCCCAACGCAACGCGCCCGCTCGTTCGTTCGCTCGCTCGCTGTACATTCAAACAATCTACATTTAAATACGGTAAAAAGTACAAAGGATTCTTATTAAGTTGCAGTTTTGTATGTGCGTTTGTTGTTTTGTACATATTTGAAATCTTAAATTGTTCGTCATCATAAATTATTATTTCTTTCTTATTTTGTTTATTTTTACAAATGACAGACAAAATTGTTGTTCATCTGTTATTCGCGGCCTACAAATTTTGTCTAATAGTTTGTTATCTTTTAATATTTATATATAATTTCATTTTTAAATGTTGACATATCATTATTTATATAAAATATTTAAATGGGAATCAGTTTTAATCTGTTTATTGACTCCGGAAATACGAACGAAACGAAAATTGAACTAATGTGCCAGTGACTATTTGACTGATTGTATGTTTCTCATCGTGGCAATACTGCATAAACTAACTCAGGCGAAAGTCAAAATTGATATTTCTCAAAATTAAATCTATATTTTTCTACAAAAATAAAGAAAAACCAAAAAATATATATAAATAAAGAGATCGCAAGTTGTTGAGAAGATGCCATTGATGACTAGAAGATATGTCAGCATTGAAACTCCGCTTTGTACATACTGGAGCTAGTTTTTAAGTTCTTACTGAACATGAACAGAGATTGATTGTGGGCAGCTGCATCGTGAAACACTTTCCCGGGTGAATTCTTTTTTTTATTGTACATTTGCACATTCCACGTACGGGCTAAACTGTTTCACGGTGCGATCGTGCCGTATCTGATCCACTCGAATCTTATAACTGTACATATTTTTGTACTAAATTGCGTACTTTTAAATAAAACTGATCTATCAGCTGTGGATCGGAATGCTATATACATGTAGGATATTGTATAGAGAGACGCCCCATAACATGTGCAACACTCTTGTAAATACCGTTTGTAAAACAAGATTCTTAAAAAAATATCTTCAAGATTTCTACTTATTACGTCAGGAAGAACTACAAATTCTGCCGGATAATCATATTTATTTCAATTTTCTACGATATTACATTGTTTGGGTTATTCTGCAGGAGGTAACGTTAAAACTTCAACTCCGTTATCAGTTATGAGAACTGTGTGTTCACATTGAGCGGATCTGGCGTTATCTGCAGTTACAGCTGTCCAACCATCCTCCAAAATAACTATCTCTTCACTCCCTTGGGTTAGAGCTGGTTCAATGGTGAAAGTCATTCCTGTTTTCATCACTCCTGGGTAACTGTTACCTGCACAAATTATTATACATAAATCGAAATTTGGCAAACTAGTTCTTGCATCAATATATTGTTTTAGAAGTGTTAACTGGCTGCAGAAACATATAATCAATTCATGATGAAATCAGTGTTTAAGAAAACTTAATGCGTACCGCAGTGGTATATGTCGGGTGGTCCATGAAAATAGGTACCAATGCCGTGGCCCACCAGCGAAGGAACGACGTTATACCCTAGTGAATTTGCCCTATATTCAATGTGATTTCCAATGGCACAAAATTTAACTCCTGGTTTGCACAATTCAATTGATTCATTCAAACATAATTCTGTAGTTTTCACTAAATCAACTCCTTGCTTATCAACGTTACCAATCAAAAAAGTTTTGGAACAGTCGCCGTGAAATCCATCAAAGAATACCTGAAGAGATAAATGAATTAATAAGAGTGATATAATTTGAAGAGAATAAAATCACTACTGTTATATCGATGTTTACTATGTCACCGTCTTGTAATGGTCGATCGTCAGGAATTCCATGACAAACTACATTGTTTACTGACGTGCAGACAGACTTCGGAAATCCTCTGTATTTCAACGGAGACGGGTAACAGTTATTATTTATGCAAAGATTATGAATAATTTTATCAATATCATCTGTTGTTTGACCTACCTGTTAATACAAAACTAAATAGATTAATTTTTAAAATATGAATGTCAACATAACCTGTAACTGTTTACCAGTTTGTTGAAGTATTCTGCTTGCTAGTTTACAACTAGTCCGCATTTTCTGTATTTGCGAAACATCTTTTATTTCTGGGGTAATTGGTCCATCTAAAGGTGAACCATTGTTATAATAATTTGGCTTTGTAATATTATTTGGTACTGATCTAATGTGTGATACATTTCCAGGCATTACTATGTCATACTTTCCAAAATTCCTACACAAGTTAAATAGTTTTAGTTCTATATAATATTTTATTACAATTATACCTTGTTTTTTTCCAGAATTTCCTGGATGTTTCCAAGTAAAGTTTTCTAAGCATTGAAACTTTGGTTATTTGACTATCATGGCTTCCAGAAGCAACATCCAGAGCGGATATTTTTCGGATGGGAAATTTCAGAGAAAAAGTTGGTTACATATACTAAAATACAAATTTATACTGCTGGTCACGTAACATAAACTGTATACATATTATAACATAAGTAAATCATTCAATTTTTCTTCATTTTTAAGTTAAAAGCTGTGTAAATTAATATTTTTACTAATAATCATTTAAAATTGTTAGTTTAAGCGCTTGAAATACGTTCGACCAATCAGATTGTTTGTACATTTACCAGTGGCGTTCTAATCATTCTGCATGCTACAATTTTATTTATATTGATAAATTAGTTAAATATTCGTTATTTAATAACGAGAAAAAGCCTAATATACTCAAAATTATATGGGTTATGAGGTAAAAATAATTATTGTTACAGTTTTGGTTAAAAAATGTGAATTAAAAATTAGTAGCCCACGATATTTTGATAGAAATCTACGCCGCTGGTAATTTCCCCACCACTCAACGCACCTAGTTCACGCAATCACTGTATGATGGCGCCACATGTTTTGTTTTCATTTTTGACAGATTGGAATTTTGGAAAAATCTTTGAAAACATCAAAAGGTATTTTCACATACAGTAAATCCTAATTTATTTATTTTGTGTTCAATCCGTAAAGTCCTTGTTTAAATTATTTGAAATGTGACTAATATTGCATAAGTTTTTTGTGTTTATGACTGAAAATGTGCAGTGATTTTACGTTGAAATTTACAGGAAGAAATCATTTCGTATTTGTAGTTTGTTCCTGTATGGTGTTTGGAGTGAATTTGAACCATCCAAAGACTTGAGACAGAAGAGATGTTGAAATTAAACTTCCGAGTGTTCTTGCTGTGAAATCTAACGCAATATGTGGCCCAACATAGCTTGGGAATCTTGCTGAATGCAATATGAAAATCGTAAGTGTATTTTGATGTCTATTATTTACTTAAATTTACCTTATACTAACTAAATTCACAAAATAGTGATGAACATGGTTTTATTAATCTGATGAAAACAAAATATAGAAAAAAGTTTTAAATAAAGATTGTAGGTACTATTAATCTAGATTTTTTTTTTGGAATCAATGAAATTTACTCCATTTATTTACTAAGATATGCCTAAAAACCCTGATAGGGCGTCGAATATTCTACCACTTACTGTTGATGAATTGTTACCAAAATCTAATCAATTCTAACCATACACATAATACCTCCCGTACATGTATGTATGTGAGTGAGCTAAAAATGATAGAATTTAAGATATAAATATGGGGAATTAAACTATTTTCTTGTGTATGATTTTAACTGGGCCAAATGATATGATTCTGGGCTCGTATAGTTATCTAAATAAATAATTCAAGGATTTCTATAGAAATAGCAAACACATCATGTAAATATTTAGTAGTTTAGAATCTGGTTGTTTGTTTTGCTGTTAATAGAATCCGATGAGGCCTTCGTACGGTCTTCAGAGACGCTGATCAAGTGATCGAGGTACTATTAGAAGCAATAATAATTTTTTAGGAAAGATGTTAGTTCAGAAATTAAAACTTTAATGTTTCGTTTTAAATATGTTTAACTCCAAGACAAATACGTGTGAAACATTAGTAGTGTCGACTTAATTGAAACCTGTCTGAAGATGAAATGTTGATTATTTTTTAATATATTTGGCATGGCATATTTTTATATGATGTTTTAATATACAATTACTATCAAAATGGACTTTATAGTTTTTACTTTTTATTAGAAATTTGTTAACCAATAGGTAGTATATACATACGACATATATGTATGTTATATCGTGTGTGTATTTAATTTATTTATTTTTGTTTTCTCTTATGAAATCATAAAAAAATCGGACATTAAACAATAATATTATTATTGTTGTCATTATTATTACAATGTTATTTTGCAATATGTTTAAAAACAAAAATGTATTTTTATTGCAGACAAAGTTGATCGAATTCAGGAAGAATGTGGCAAGTCTTGGTCGGAACTTGTTCTAGCATTGAAAGCATTGGAGCTGGGCTGGCCTACGTGACTTTTACGAAGATTGTTGGGCAGCGGGGAGTAGTTTTAGGTATCCGTGCGCCATGTTTCTCAGTGTTTAGTCGAGTAATGGCCGCGTTAGTAGAAGCTGCGTCGTTTTGTGCTATTTTTAATTGTGTAATTACTCGACTCCTCGCGTGTATTAAATGTGAATTTTATAGTTAGATATGGTATTCAGTTACTGTATTTAAATATAAAATTCCAGTTTGACCGTTGGGTGATTCAGTGGGTGTAAATTTTTTGCGAAATGTGTTAGCAGTCGGGCATTTTGGATGGAGGCTGGGCGCGTTCTCGTACAATAAGGTGGCTTGTGCCTTAGCCACAGCGCGCGTATTACAATCAAAATGTATCGTTCGCGAGTGGGCTTCTCTCACTACACAAGAGTATGATTTCGTACGTTTGGCTCACGCAGTGCATGCCTGGAGTGGCTCGTACAGTCTGTGAGTCTGTCCATCTTCCTATAGGGTGGAGAGAACAAACCTCTGCAGGTCATACTGTTGTGTCCGTTGCAACTACGTGTAGAATCAGTGAACGTTCGCGGAGTATGATTTCGTATGTGCGGCCTACGCAGTACGAGCTGGAGTGCTTTAGTACAGTCAGTAGGTGGGTGGGTGAGAACGCACCGCTGCAGGTCATACTCTGTGTCCGTTGTAGAATCAGCCGGGAACCGTTTACGGGATTTTTGCAAAGCGCTGTCTTCACGCGAAGACCATCGATTAAATTTATTCCGATTACTGGTTCAGCGCTAACGCGGCGCGTGGGGCATGCTCACAGCAGTCCGATCATCTAGAGTGGATCCAGAGTCATGACTGGTACCATCTCTCGGCAAATATCGCATCCGATGCGCCTTAACAGGATTCTGAGGCTTCACGATAACTTTTCAACCAGACATATGATAGGCTCTATGTCATTGGTTAGGTTTTCAAAGTGAATTCCGGATGGCAGAGAAAGTAGTTGATCGGCTAACGTGATTCTGTGACATGAGCTCGGGCCCCTGCGGGATCGCGAAGTAGGAGACCATGCGGGGTTCGGCTAGACGACCCACGTTTCTTTTTTGAAAAACAGACAACACACCGGTTGCTGTTCTTAGAGTCCTAAAGGCACAGGAATGTCTGTGGAGTGGTGTGAATCTTAGTTTTAATTTAGCTTTAATGGTTTTGGGTACCTTTAAGCTAATTTTAAGTTAATCCACTTTATTTCAGCTTTAATTTAAGTTAGGCTTAAGTCTACTAACCCATGTACTTGTATTCCTTTACAGCTTTTTCTTTCAGATCTGTATTTTTAATACGTAAGTTTTTATTTGCAGATTTAAATTGTTTCAATGTTTTTAATTTGTTTGTTTTTATTTGTTTACAGAGATCAAGAATAATGAAGACAAGAAATAGTAGTACTAGAAGTAAGATTTATTTTTATTTTTTCAACCTTTCTGTTGTTTATTTATTTCTAATTTATTGTTTTTATTTTTCTAGAATCAGTGCAGAGTCAGCCACCGTGGGAAATGAGAAATGTAGCTGAGACAACCGTCGTTGGAGCAGTAGCTGCGGCAGCCAGCGTGAGAGATGGACAATGTTCCTGTGTCTACCATCGAGGGAAGAAGTTGCAGATTCTACCGCCGATGGAAATGAATCATCCGCCGTGGGACAGAACTTCTCGTCCTGAATTTCTCTTTATTTATATATTTTTGTGCTTTTTTCTCTTCCTTTTAGTATAGGTGTTTACTGTTTGTTTTATTTTTGTGGATTGTTTTTGTTCTGTTTCTTAAAATAGGAATGAAGATGACACAGTGGACATAGTCGTCTTCGCTGGATTTCTACGTGTTTACTTTCTACTTCACACATGTAATTATACATTGCTTCATTTTAATTTGCAGTGTCTTATTTATTGTGTTGTTTCAGCCAAGAGTTTGCGGCTGGCAGATGCAGTTGAAGAGTCTTCAAGAGAGTTGCAAACCTCGTAGTCAAGAGCCTGCGCCCAGCAGATGCAGCCTTCAAGGAATTCTTCAACATAGTTCGCCGTTTCCAACACCAATGTAAGTTCATTAAATTAACTCATTAATGAATTGATTTATTTACTGATGTATTTCTGTTTGTTTAGTGGGCGGCGACGCTGCTCTTCTGTCCTGGGTTTTCCGGAAGTTTCCCCAGGATGTCAGGCGAATGCCAGAGGAGTTTCAGTCTCTTTCTTCCAATGTCAATCCAGGAGATCTGAACTTTGTATTCATTCCAAATAAATAATATAATAAAAATTATATACTTGTACTCTTGTGTTTTATTTAAGTTATAATAATAAATAAATGATAACTTGTACTTATGCATTGAGATAATAAAGATATTGTTACAGAAATAACATGTTTTATTTACTTTCAAATTAACTGTAAAGGGTTAGAAATGATTGTGTACCCCTTTTAGAAAGTGCTGAATACGATTTCACAAACCATTTTGCCATAGGATGTGTGGTTTCATAATTAGAGCAGTATTTATTTTGCTTTATTTATTTGCATAAGATTTAAGGGTGAGCGCCAATTTTCGAGACCGCCACGGGAGTTTTTAGGGCTGAATCTATAAGAATCCACCCGTAACTCGATTTTTTTGGGGTTTTTCCAAAAAAAAGTTGGACTAGTCTTGGTGTTTTTACTATTAAATTTTGGGGTAAAAAAAATTGAGATAAGGACGCGACACCCTTCATTAGGGTCCGTAGATTCCGAATCTGTGATTTAAAATTGCCTAGGGTTAGTATTTCTTACGTAATTCGCATTTAACTTTTATATGTTATGACCCACTGCGGACTTTTGGTTCATAATTTGTATCACTTCTGACTTGCCGTTCATAGTATATAAAATTGCCGATACGCTGAGGAAATGTGACATGCAATAATGAACCTTATATACATACTACATAAAGAACATAAAATTTGATTTGAATTACCCCAAATTTAAGGGTGAGCGCCAATTTTCAAGACCGCCATTGGAGTTTTTAGGGCTGAATCTATAGGAATCCACCCTTAACTCGATTTTTTTGGGGTTTTTCCAAAAAAAAGTTGGTGTTTTTACTATTAAATTTTGGGGTAAAAAAATGAGATAAGGGCGCTACACCCTTCATTAAGGCCAATAGATTTCGAATTTGCGATTTAAAATAGCCTAGGGTTAGTATTTCTTGCGTAACTGCCTGCCTGCCTGCGTAACTGCCTGCCGCGCTGCGTCCTCCTTGCACCATGTAACATTTGCGTTCGCTGTTTTCGATTTTTAATTTCGTTTCAGACATATTAACATATACAATTTATATACTGGTAGAAAGAGGAGAGTTCAGCGGTCATTTTGATGTATAATACATGTTTTTTAATCGCGTATAATTGTTATTTGGAGCAAGATAAATTTACGTGTTTTTAAACTTCCTGTGCCTGCTGCTCTTCCTCCTCCTTTCAGCAGGTCAAATTTGCACTCGCTGTTTTCGATTTTTAATTTCGTTTCAGACATATTAACATATACAATTTATATACTGGTAGAAAGAGGAGAGTTCAGCGGTCATTTTGATGTATAATACATGTTTTTTAATCGCGTATAATTGTTATTTGGAGCAAGATAAATTTACGTGTTTTTAACATTCCTCTGCCTGCTGCTCTGCATCTTCCTTGCACCATGTAACATTTGCGTTCGCTGTTTTCGATTTTTAATTTCGTTTCAGACATATTAACATATACAATTTATATACTGGTAGAAAGAGGAGAGTTCAGCGGTCATTTTAATTGTTTTTTAATCGCGAATAATTGTTATTTGGAGCAAGATAAATTTACGTGTTTTTAAACTTCCTGTGCCTGCTGCTCTTCCTCCTCCTTTCAGCAGGTCAAATTTGCACTCGCTGTTTTCGATTTTTAATTTCGTTTCAGACATATTTACATATACAATTTATATACTGGTAGAAAGAGGAGAGTTCAGCGGTCATTTTGATGTATAATACATGTTTTTTAATCGCGTATAATTGTTATTTGGAGCAAGATAAATTTACGTTTTTTTAACATTCCTCTGCCTGCTGCGCTGCGTCCTCCCTGCACCATGTAACATTTGCGTTCCCTGTTTTCGATTTTTAATTTCGTTTCAGACATATTAACATATACAATTTATATACTGGTAGAAAGAGGAGAGTTCAGCGGTTATTTTGATGTATAATACATGTTTTTTAATCGCGTATAATTGTTATTTGGAGCAAGATAAATTTACGTGTTTTTAAACTTCCTGTGCCTGCTGCTCTTCCTCCTCCTTTCAGCAGGTCAAATTTGCACTCGCTGTTTTCGATTTTTAATTTCGTTTCAGACATATTAACATATACAATTTATATACTGGTAGAAAGAGGAGAGTTCAGCGGTCATTTTGATGTATAATACATGTTTTTTAATCGCGTATAATTGTTATTTGGAGCAAGATAAATTTACGTGTTTTTAAACTTCCTGTGCCTGCTGCTCTTCCTCCTCCTTGTAGCAGGTCAAATTTGCACTCGCTGTTTTCGATTTTTAGTTTCGTTTCAGACAATTTTCGGCGGCTGCAAAAAGGTACTTTACTCTTGTGATTTTTAATAAAATCATTTTTATTGGCTAACTCAAACGATCGATCAGCTTCATAATTCATATCGCAGTTCATTATAACGTACTACAATTGCATGTAACGTATGAAAATTTTCGGCGGCTGCAAAAAGGTACTTTACTCTTGTGATTTTTAATAAAATCATTTTTATTGGCTAACTCAAACGATCGATCAGCTTCATAATTCATATCCCAGTTCATTATAATGTTTTACAATTGCATGTAACGTATGAAAATTTTCGGCGGCTGCAAAAAGGTACTTTACTTTTGTGATTTTTAATAAAATCATTTTTATTGGCTAACTCAAACGATCGATCAGCTTCATAATTCATATCGCAGTTCATTATAACGTACTACAATTGCATGTAACGTATGAAAATTTTCGGCGGCTGCAAAAAGGTACTTTACTCTTGTAATTTTTAATAAAATCATTTTTATTGGCTAACTCAAACGATCGATCAGCTTCATAATTCATATCCCAGTTCATTATAACGTACTACAATTGCATGTAACGTATGAAAATTATGGGATAGGATATAGGATATTATTATTATTATTGCATATTCAACGTATTTAGCTACTTAAATGATTCAGATTCGTTTAGATTGTTGCAATGAGAAAATGGTGTCCGCAAACATTCCCGAACTTGCAGAAAAGTCCAATATGAATAAAATAAAAATGTTAAAAGATAAATATTAATATTTCTATGTTTCATACGAGTTTAAATTCAAAACGTGTTTTTGTTTCGTTTGTATCGTCGGCTAAGTTATATTCTAATTACAGCTGTTTGATGAAATATAAATACTTGCTAAAATGATTCTAACATGTCTTGTTTTTAATACAAATTTATTAAAAAAGTTGTATTTGTATTACATGTATCTCACATCATGTCATTATTTACATGATTATTTATTTTAAAAATTGCCGAAAACTAAGTCTATATTTTGTACAATTCACTGCTGTGTACGGACGATTTTATTTAATTATCTTTAATGAATTCTAATAGTTCTGCTCGCTTATGGAATATTCTTTGGTTTTTGAAGCTGATCTCATTATAAATGTTTATTTTATGTTAAAAAATCAAATGCTTTTTATAAAGACATTTAAAATTCTAGGTTTTATAAGAAACGTATTTTATACAGAATTGACATGCCTTGCAATTATTTTGTATTGGTTATCATATGAAAATTAGATTGTAAATCGATAAATATTTAATAATATTCAACGTAAAAAAATTACTGTATTTCAATAAACAATTATTGACTTTTTTGAAAATATTGAATACAGCAAATGTGTTTTTATCATTTTATTCTATTTTTATTTTAAATTTTATTATTCAGGTCAAATCAATTAGGCTCAATTAGTATTTAATAAGATTGCATCGTCGCTTCAACAGGAATCATTAGTGGCCAGCTAAAATATAAATAAGCTGTTGTTAGAGTAGACGGATGTTTTCTATCTTCTCATCTTTTTCTAACACGTTGAAGGTATACAAGTGAACGTAGAGTGGAGTACCACAGCAGCGCGATACAAGTAGCTAATTGAAATTCCTTTACAATTTGTTCGTTCACTCGCCACTCGTTCGTCTCAGAGCAAAGTCGCGTCGCGTATTCCGCCTTCTTAGAAGGCCATCATATCTAATTCAGGCCGCGAAACTTGATCCGCTGGGTGGAGGGATCGCGAAAGGGGCGCAAAGCATCTCAGAGAATTGCCTCTACGTGAGGTTCAACCTAGATCTTCGAAAAAAACAAAACAAAAAGGCGAGTTTTGTCAAAACTCTCTGGAGATGTTGTCGGTCCGGGATGTGCCGGTGCACCGCGACGTGTGTGTTATCGTAGGGGTGTAAGGCTTCATACCATTGTTCAATAGGTTAGAGTAGTCCTTTGTTCCCATTGCGAGGCTTCAAGAGGTGCGTGAGTCACGCCGTGATGAAAACTATTGTGCAATAGTATAGTCGCCAAGCCCCGTAATGCACCCGCGTAACTAGGCGTATTTCCTCCATGGGAGGGGCGTACACCGGCAAAGTGTAACGTTTTGCTAATTGACAACACGCTCCGGTTGTTGTCCTAGAGTCACTTGCGCCCTAGATTGTAAGTTAGCTACAGTTCGGAAACTGTTAGGTAGGGCTAGACAGGCAAGAAATGAAACCATCATTGAAACCATCATTGAAACCATCATTGAAGCCAACATTGAAGATGGGGGTGTGCTGTGGGATGAATGGTGTGCTGTGGAATGAAAGGTGTGCTGTGGAATGAATGGTGTGTGCCGAAAGAATGATGACCATAACTTGTTCTCTTGTACAATTTACTGCCTTTTATTTTGAGTTTATGTTTCAGATCATCAAACATCAACAAATATTGTATTTCCTAATCACAACATGTACGTTTTTTTCAGGTTCACAATTATTCTTTTGTCTAATACATTGTTTTTCTGTTTATAGGAACAGGTGGACAACATCAACAAATATTTTCTTCTAACTATGTATGTTTTTTTCAGGTTCACAGTTATTCATTTATCTAATACATTGTTTTTATGTTTATAGGGACTCGTGGACAACATCAACTCACCCCGACCATCTGGGCTTTCGTCCGCGCCTAGCTTTATGCAGGTCAATGGTACCCAGTTTTTACTGAGGTAGTGCGTTTTAAAGCTCATTTTTCAATCATCGTCATCGGAGTCTGCATCATCAACATCAACATCTACACCTGGAGGGCTCAAAAACCCTCCGGCAACAGATTCATCAGGACCGACGCCCGCTGCCAGTAACTATGATGTAAGAAAATTAATTTTATTCGTAAAAAAATAATCACAATTTTCATTTCATGTTGTTTATTTTTAAAGAAATATATAATTTAAATTATTTATATATTTATTTTGATTGTTACTAATTTAGTTTTGTGTGTTTCCAGATACAGTTGCAGCAGCGATGAAGCCGCACCCCTACTTCAGGTTTTGCGGGGAGTTTTCCTGGAGGGCTAAGGGAGGAATTTCCGGGGGTGAGGTCAGCCTTCTCTCTCTCGTCAATGCAGGAGACTGATCCAGGCTTTACATTTTAAATTGAAATGTATATAAAATAAAATGTATATACAAACATAAAAAAATGTATGTATTTAAAACGCAATTATAAACAAAATTTAATAATTATATTTTTTTGGTTTACTTAAATATCCTAAGTTTACAACACGTTTATAAATGTCAAGTATTTGAATTGTTTCTCTTATTAGAAGTTCTAATATATTATATGCGTTAAAAAATAGTTCAGCCAAAATGATTTGATCCCGCACATTGTAAGCGCCAAATACCAGCGAGCGACGCGTCGGTGCCCTGGTGTTGTTGGCTGAACTTTTGCGGTGATTTTTTCTTCGTCTAATCGCAAAATGGTTCAAATAAAACCTGTTAAGAATTAAATAATAAACAATTAATATCAATATATCTTTACTGCAAAATGACTAGTATAGCCATAAATTATGAAAATCGGCTTCAAATAAATTTCAGATATGTAGTTCTTGATGTCGCCTAGAGGAATTTCACAGATGGCGCCAGCTACCACGCTGAGAATTGAACCAAATAGTTATAATAAAGCAGGCTACACATTTGCCGATTTTTGCCAAGAAGTCACTTCCTTTGGCTAAGTCTTTAAGTGGTTGTTCTTCTATCGCTTATAAGTGGCGACGCTTTTACCGCTAAATGTGTAAACAAATCAAAATCTTTACGCGACTGTCAATTTACCGCAGTAGAAAAATATTGTCAAATATGTACCCGGCTTTACTTAAGATCTATATATCAGAAATTCCATCGATCAATATTTTGGATTCTGCGCAGTTCTGTAAAATTTATTCATCGGTCCTAATATATAAATTTTAAATGTCACTGTTCTACATAATTTATAAGGGCTGTCCCTCTTAAATGGTTAGAGATATCGCGGATCTGAAAACAACACCCCTAGATACAGCCCTGCTCTATCTGATCAGCGAGAGAAAACCCCCAAAAAGTTGAAAATAGGGTAGTATTTTACGGGTTGTTTGTTGATTCAAATTTCGAGTTACGCAAGAAATACTAACCCTAGGCTATTTTAAATCGCAGATTCGAAATCTACGGACCTTAATGAAGGGTGTAGTGCCCTTATCTCAATTTTTTTACCCCAAAATTTAATAGTAAAAACACCAAGACTATAGTCCAACTTTTTCCTGGAAAAAACCCAAAAAAATCGAGATAGGGGTGGATTCTTATAGATTCAGCCCTAAAAACTCCAATGGCGGTCTTGAAAATTGGCGCTCACCCTTAAATTTGGGGTAATTCAAATCAAATTTTATGTTCTTTATGTAGTATGTATATAAGGTTCATTATTGCATGTCACATTTCCTCAGCGTATCGGCAATTTTATATATTATGAACGGCAAGTCAGAAGTGATACAAATTATGAACCAAAAGTCCGCAGTGGGTCATAACATATAAAAGTTAAATGCGAATTACGTAAGAAATACTAACCCTAGGCAATTTTAAATCACAGATTCGGAATCTACGGACCCTAATGAAGGGTGTCGCGCCCTTATCTCAATTTTTTTTACCCCAAAATTTAATAGTAAAAACACCAAGACTAGTCCAACTTTTTTTTGGAAAAACCCCAAAAAAATCGAGTTACGGGTGGATTCTTATAGATTCAGCCCTAAAAACTCCCGTGGCGGTCTCGAAAATTGGCGCTCACCCTTAAATCTTATGCAAATAAATAAAGCAAAATAAATACTGCTCTAATTATGAAACCACACATCCTATGGCAAAATGGTTTGTGAAATCGTATTCAGCACTTTCTAAAAGGGGTACACAATCATTTCTAACCCTTTACAGTTAATTTGAAAGTAAATAAAACATGTTATTTCTGTAACAATATCTTTATTATCTCAATGCATAAGTACAAGTTATCATTTATTTATTATTATAACTTAAATAAAACACAAGAGTACAAGTATATAATTTTTATTATATTATTTATTTGGAATGAATACAAAGTTCAGATCTCCTGGATTGACATTGGAAGAAAGAGACTGAAACTCCTCTGGCATTCGCCTGACATCCTGGGGAAACTTCCGGAAAACCCAGGACAGAAGAGCAGCGTCGCCGCCCACTAAACAAACAGAAATACATCAGTAAATAAATCAATTCATTAATGAGTTAATTTAATGAACTTACATTGGTGTTGGAAACGGCGAACTATGTTGAAGAATTCCTTGAAGGCTGCATCTGCTGGGCGCAGGCTCTTGACTACGAGGTTTGCAACTCTCTTGAAGACTCTTCAACTGCATCTGCCAGCCGCAAACTCTTGGCTGAAACAACACAATAAATAAGACACTGCAAATTAAAATGAAGCAATGTATAATTACATGTGTGAAGTAGAAAGTAAACACGTAGAAATCCAGCGAAGACGACTATGTCCACTGTGTCATCTTCATTCCTATTTTAAGAAACAGAACAAAAACAATCCACAAAAATAAAACAAACAGTAAACACCTATACTAAAAGGAAGAGAAAAAAGCACAAAAATATATAAATAAAGAGAAATTCAGGACGAGAAGTTCTGTCCCACGGCGGATGATTCATTTCCATCGGCGGTAGAATCTGCAACTTCTTCCCTCGATGGTAGACACAGGAACATTGTCCATCTCTCACGCTGGCTGCCGCAGCTACTGCTCCAACGACGGTTGTCTCAGCTACATTTCTCATTTCCCACGGTGGCTGACTCTGCACTGATTCTAGAAAAATAAAAACAATAAATTAGAAATAAATAAACAACAGAAAGGTTGAAAAAATAAAAATAAATCTTACTTCTAGTACTACTATTTCTTGTCTTCATTATTCTTGATCTCTGTAAACAAATAAAAACAAACAAATTAAAAACATTGAAACAATTTAAATCTGCAAATAAAAACTTACGTATTAAAAATACAGATCTGAAAGAAAAAGCTGTAAAGGAATACAAGTACATGGGTTAGTAGACTTAAGCCTAACTTAAATTAAAGCTGAAATAAAGTGGATTAACTTAAAATTAGCTTAAAGGTACCCAAAACCATTAAAGCTAAATTAAAACTAAGATTCACACCACTCCACAGACATTCCTGTGCCTTTAGGACTCTAAGAACAGCAACCGGTGTGTTGTCTGTTTTTCAAAAAAGAAACGTGGGTCGTCTAGCCGAACCCCGCATGGTCTCCTACTTCGCGATCCCGCAGGGGCCCGAGCTCATGTCACAGAATCACGTTAGCCGATCAACTACTTTCTCTGCCATCCGGAATTCACTTTGAAAACCTAACCAATGACATAGAGCCTATCATATGTCTGGTTGAAAAGTTATCGTGAAGCCTCAGAATCCTGTTAAGGCGCATCGGATGCGATATTTGCCGAGAGATGGTACCAGTCATGACTCTGGATCCACTCTAGATGATCGGACTGCTGTGAGCATGCCCCACGCGCCGCGTTAGCGCTGAACCAGTAATCGGAATAAATTTAATCGATGGTCTTCGCGTGAAGACAGCGCTTTGCAAAAATCCCGTAAACGGTTCCCGGCTGATTCTACAACGGACACAGAGTATGACCTGCAGCGGTGCGTTCTCACCCACCCACCTACTGACTGTACTAAAGCACTCCAGCTCGTACTGCGTAGGCCGCACATACGAAATCATACTCCGCGAACGTTCACTGATTCTACACGTAGTTGCAACGGACACAACAGTATGACCTGCAGAGGTTTGTTCTCTCCACCCTATAGGAAGATGGACAGACTCACAGACTGTACGAGCCACTCCAGGCATGCACTGCGTGAGCCAAACGTACGAAATCATACTCTTGTGTAGTGAGAGAAGCCCACTCGCGAACGATACATTTTGATTGTAATACGCGCGCTGTGGCTAAGGCACAAGCCACCTTATTGTACGAGAACGCGCCCAGCCTCCATCCAAAATGCCCGACTGCTAACACATTTCGCAAAAAATTTACACCCACTGAATCACCCAACGGTCAAACTGGAATTTTATATTTAAATACAGTAACTGAATACCATATCTAACTATAAAATTCACATTTAATACACGCGAGGAGTCGAGTAATTACACAATTAAAAATAGCACAAAACGACGCAGCTTCTACTAACGCGGCCATTACTCGACTAAACACTGAGAAACATGGCGCACGGATACCTAAAACTACTCCCCGCTGCCCAACAATCTTCGTAAAAGTCACGTAGGCCAGCCCAGCTCCAATGCTTTCAATGCTAGAACAAGTTCCGACCAAGACTTGCCACATTCTTCCTGAATTCGATCAACTTTGTCTGCAATAAAAATACATTTTTGTTTTTAAACATATTGCAAAATAACATTGTAATAATAATGACAACAATAATAATATTATTGTTTAATGTCCGATTTTTTTATGATTTCATAAGAGAAAACAAAAATAAATAAATTAAATACACACACGATATAACATACATATATGTCGTATGTATATACTACCTATTGGTTAACAAATTTCTAATAAAAAGTAAAAACTATAAAGTCCATTTTGATAGTAATTGTATATTAAAACATCATATAAAAATATGCCATGCCAAATATATTAAAAAATAATCAACATTTCATCTTCAGACAGGTTTCAATTAAGTCGACACTACTAATGTTTCACACGTATTTGTCTTGGAGTTAAACATATTTAAAACGAAACATTAAAGTTTTAATTTCTGAACTAACATCTTTCCTAAAAAATTATTATTGCTTCTAATAGTACCTCGATCACTTGATCAGCGTCTCTGAAGACCGTACGAAGGCCTCATCGGATTCTATTAACAGCAAAACAAACAACCAGATTCTAAACTACTAAATATTTACATGATGTGTTTGCTATTTCTATAGAAATCCTTGAATTATTTATTTAGATAACTATACGAGCCCAGAATCATATCATTTGGCCCAGTTAAAATCATACACAAGAAAATAGTTTAATTCCCCATATTTATATCTTAAATTCTATCATTTTTAGCTCACTCACATACATACATGTACGGGAGGTATTATGTGTATGGTTAGAATTGATTAGATTTTGGTAACAATTCATCAACAGTAAGTGGTAGAATATTCGACGCCCTATCAGGGTTTTTAGGCATATCTTAGTAAATAAATGGAGTAAATTTCATTGATTCCAAAAAAAAAATCTAGATTAATAGTACCTACAATCTTTATTTAAAACTTTTTTCTATATTTTGTTTTCATCAGATTAATAAAACCATGTTCATCACTATTTTGTGAATTTAGTTAGTATAAGGTAAATTTAAGTAAATAATAGACATCAAAATACACTTACGATTTTCATATTGCATTCAGCAAGATTCCCAAGCTATGTTGGGCCACATATTGCGTTAGATTTCACAGCAAGAACACTCGGAAGTTTAATTTCAACATCTCTTCTGTCTCAAGTCTTTGGATGGTTCAAATTCATTCCAAACACCATACAGGAACAAACTACAAATACGAAATGATTTCTTCCTGTAAATTTCAACGTAAAATCACTGCACATTTTCAGTCATAATCACAAAAAACTTATGCAATATTAGTCACATTTCAAATAATTTAAACAAGGACTTTACGGATTGAACACAAAATAAATAAATTAGGATTTACTGTATGTGAAAATACCTTTTGATGTTTTCAAAGATTTTTCCAGAACTCCTACCTGTCAAAAATGAAAACAAAACATGTGGCGCCATCATACTGTGATTGCGTGAACTAGGTGCGTTGAGTGGTGGGGAAATTACCAGCGGCGTAGATTTCTATCAAAATATCGTGGGCTACTAATTTTTAATTCACATTTTTTAACCAAAACTGTAACAAAAATTATTTTTACCTCATAACCCATATAATTTTGAGTATATTAAGCTTTTTCTCGTTATTAATTAACGAATAATTACTAATTTATCAATAAAAATAAAATTGTAGCATGCAGAATGATTAGAACGCCACTGGTAAATGTACAAGCAATCTGATTGGTCGAACGTATTTCAAGTGCTTAAACCAACAATTTTAAATGATTATTACTAATAATATTAATTTGCACAGGTTTTAACTTAAACATAAAGAAAAATTGAATGATTTACTTATGTTATAATATGTATACAGTTTATTTTACGTGACGAGCAGTAAAATTTGTCTTTTAGTATATGTAACCGTTGTAACCTCTAAAGCAAAATGTGTTAACATAATTACAATAACAAAATTTTCTAAAAGAAAAGTGAAACATACGTAAAAGTTCTATCCAGCCGACAATTCTCGGTTATATATTCATTATACCTACCTATTTTCACCAGCATTCGTAGATACAAAGGTACAATAAATGAGTACCATAATATCTGGTTATTATTATTATTATTTGTATTCTGTATTTGTAATTGTGATTATTATTCAGGAGCTGTTTGGAGGTATCCTATTTGATGGACAGTGATAATATTTAATATATTTGTAATTTAAACTATAGGGAACAATATGCTTTTACTGCGTTTAAATATCTTTACTAGAGCCTGACTTACAGGCATCTAAAGTTAGTCGAGTCCTACAAACCGCAAAATCTGATTATTATTGTTATTCAGGAGCTGTTTGGGGGTATTCTTTTTGACGGATAGTAGTAAAATTTTGTGGATTTATTATATAAACTATGAAGAATAACATGCTTTTCACTATGTTATAATATCTCTACTAGCACGCGACTTACATACCACTAAACGTTGTAAACCGTTTGAAACTGTGTTAAAATAGCGTTGTATTTCGATAAATATTTAAAAACCAATTCCAGCCTTAGGATAAGAAGAATTCTTAATATCATTATTCCGTAATATATATTTTGTTATTGCATACATCGGTGTATGGTTCTGAATGTTGGGTGTGGATGAAGAAGCATGAACGACGTATAACTGCTTTAGAAATGAGATATTTGAGAGGAGTGGTGGGTATACGAGACGTGATCGTATCCGGAATACATTGGTGTATGGTGAGTGTGAGATTGAGAAGAATGTTGTTAAGAAAGTGGGAGTGAGTCAGTTGAGGTGGTTTGGACATGTTGAGCGAATGTCGAATGAAAGGTTGGTGAAACTAATATATGTGGGTGAACGATTGCGCGGGCGTCCGAGGAATAACTGATTGGGTATGATTGATGGTTTGTTGCGTGAACGAATGATTCCGAGTGAGAAGAATAAACGAGCATGTATGAATGTGGACGAGGCGAAAGTGGCGTGTCAGGATAGGAATGTTTGGAGGAGATTGATTGTTGGTTGATTGTATTTCTGGGTTTGTGCTACCCCACTAAGTGGGACATAGCGTGATGTTATGTATGTATGTGTCATTATGTAAATATATATTTTTAGTCCATAACGAAAATTAAGGATTAAGGAATACATATTAACACGACAAATATTTCTAAGAAAATGACTTTATTTAATAATATATTATTCACAATATATATATTTACAGAAATCAATATAATACATTTAATTTGATAAATAATAATGTTTAGTACATACATTTAAATAGGACTTAGTTGTGTTGGGTGTCACCGGAGGATGACGTTCTCGTAGAAGTCCTTGTCGTGGGGCGCAGAAGTGGAGTGGCGCTTGAAAGGGTTCCACGTGAGCTTGCGGTGCTGCGCGAGGGACCCCGCGGGGCTGGGCACGCCACTAGACACGCCTGAGCTACTCGAGGTCGTCGACACGGAGCCTTTATTGCTCGTTGACTTTGTCGGCTGGAAACAACATACATACTATATTTCTAGATATCAACAACATTTATTTTTTCTATTTTTACTTCCTTGTATGAAGTAAAGTAAGTATTGTAATCGAGAAAAATTTCGCTTTTCATAATTCAAAGTAAATATCCAATTTTGACATCTGTACGTATCTCGCATAACTCAAAAACGATTAGCCGTAAAATGTTGAAATTTTTTATTTTGGACTGTTGGAATATGTAGTTGTACACCTCCCTTTTTGATTATAATCGACTGGGCCAAAAAGGCATTTAACTTGAAGGGATTTAAAAATTTTTTTCACATAAATCAGAAACGGTTCGCCGTAGAATGTTGAAATTTTGTATGTGAGACTGTTCTAGCATCCACTATACCTTTTTTTATTGCAATCGACAGTGCCAGAAGGGTTTTTAGAATTTTTCGCATAACTCAAAAACGGTTAGCTCTAGTTGTATGTGGGTCTGTTATATCTAAGGTATTTTCTTTCGGTAGCCGATCCAATCCGATCTGATTGAAGAAATCCGATTACATGACGTCACAAATGATTAAAACCTTGATTCAAAAGAACCGGAAAATATTCGGATTGCAATTCATAGAAATTCGATAAAATTATTTGCATGAACCTCACGAATTTAAAATAAACTTTTGAGTTTTCCATTTTGTTTATGATTCAAGCTCACCTTCTAATCTCAGTAATCTGATCGACAAGATCGCTGTTTTGAAGCCATTCGAGAATTCAGATTGTAATCCAGATTTTTGTGGTGGGTGTATATGATCGAAAACCGAAAGAACGTACACAATCCAATTGAGATTGCTCAATTCGATTTTTAACGACCGAAACAAAGCACCTATCGTTGTACATTTATTTTTATTATTGCAATCGAAATTAAGGAAATTAATAATAATTATTAAAGAGATCCTCACCCTGAGATAGTTTCTGTCCATGGGCGTGACAAGCTTCATGCTCAACGAATCCCCGGCGTTCTTAATCAGCGTCACCACCTCATCGTGCGGGGCCCACTTGACATCCCTGTCGCAGATGGACACAATGAAGTCGCCTTCCTTGACGCCGCCAAACTGCAAATCACATCAAGAGATTATGCGTCAGCAACGTTACTCTCACTCATCAACTCACATCTGCGAGGGAGTTGTGGTCGACGGCAGCTACAATGACGGGAGCGTCGCCCCGTACACTGAAACCGAAGCCATCTTGGGTGCGTCCTCTGTGCAGCTGCACCAGCCGCGGGGCTGACCAGTGTCGCTTGGCGGAGAAGATGGCAATGGGGCCTAGCGCGCGGAAGAGGTCAGTCACGCGGTATGCAGCAAAGTCTGGGGCGGTGAGGCTCAGCTGGAACTTTGTGGAGGCTGAAATAATACAGACATGTCGTTCAATGTTTTCTACTATATCTCAAACTAGCAAAAGTAAAATGCTTCAAGAAAACTATTCACAGACTGAGATCGCTTAAAATAGTGTTTTTTTATTTAAACTAAATTTGGCTCATTTTATGAATATTGAAATAAAGAACATTTGAAAATGAAATACTTTTCATTTATAATTTTGTTACTAAACTTTCGCAGGTGCGAATTCATGACGTCATTTATTTAAACATAAAGAATGATACTATTCATTGATACATTCACTAGTTCTGTCTATGCGTGAAGCATCAAAGATGAAAATATGTATAAAATACAAATATGAAATAAATACTTAAGTACTATGAGAATCAACCACTTAAATATTATAAGTAAGTAAAGATAGATGTTGTAAGACCACACTTGTTTGTAAAACGGTTGCTATGCGTTTGTTGAACGGTTACTACGTAGTCCAGAATCCTGTCCAAAAGTGAAAATAGTTATTTACTTTACAAGTGCGCAAAGTAAAGAATTACTCACGAGAGAAATTTTAGCACACGAAGCCGAAGGCTGAGTGTGATAATTTTATCGAGTGGGCAATTTCATTTTGCCCACGTGTGAAGTATAACGTTTTATCAAACATCTCTTAATAAATGCAAAATTTATTAAAAATATATGATTTGACAGTGACATATGCTTTAAATTTTCTAAATTAAAATGTTAATCGAAGTAGCTACCAAGGTGTTGTGTGTTATTATTATTGTAATAAATTAAAAAATGCTCACTAGTGACTTTTCTCAAAATTATACCCACTAGTGGGTAATCTGTTTCTTTCCTTGTTTAAAATCGCCATATATAGAGCATTTATTGAGAGGTGTTGGATAAATAATATATTTCATAGATAATAGTTAACTGAACTCATTTTTATGAATGTATTATTTGATTTTCACATTAAACATTTTATTTTAAAATCATTGAATGTTAATTTCTTTATATTTTCTTATCAACTTTCTAAGCGGACTGAATAACACAGAAAGGTAGCTCAATAACTAGCTGTCAAGATGCAACATTTACTTTTCTGTCATTAATGTATACATGTTATCATATAATTTAGGTAACACTGTTATTAAATATTGCGATGTTCTCTATTTAATCATCTGTTGCTGTGAAGACATGAGAAGAGAGCTGACGAAAACAATATAAACATAATTTAAAAAGTGACATTATTATCACAAGAGAGTGAGAATAAATTGAAAATAATTTGACAGATCTTTCAAAAACTTGTTACCAGGCAATAAGTTTGAGAAAGATACTGGAGAATTATTTTCTACTTTATCGAACTCTCGAGTTATATTTAATTAGATTATTTTTTGATTTCATCATCAGGCACAGCACAAAATCTATATTTTTTGCTCATTTTTACTTGTGTTGATGATAACTAGGTATCTGACATTTGTCAACAAAGACAAAAAAGTTACGAGAATATTGCAGGGAATAATCACAAGAGCATTATTCTCAGTATAATAATGACAGGATTGGTTAAAACGCAGACACGTGACATACAATAAAGCATTTCATTGGATTAAAGAAACGTCAAAAAATAATCAGCTGTAAATAAATATTTTTGAAAAATTATATTTCGAAAACAACATTAATTAAGCGTGCAATATGATAAATAAACAGCTTTAGGCATTTTTAAATAAAACTGAAAATGTGAATTTACCCCATTCTAAATTCGCCCCCTTCTGCACTTACTTTGTATGTGTGGAGGATCCAGCAGCTCTCTGAAATCATCTTCCTTCTCCGCGGCCGCGTAAGCCTCGACAGCATCCTCGTGGGCATCCTGTAGCACCACCTTCAACGCCCTCTTTCCTTTGAGCTCTCTGCACATCCTCACTAGCCTCTGAGCTTCCTCGTGCCGCACCAACGCTTCCCGGAGATGAGCTCGTCCCAGCAGCGTCCTCTCGTTTTTGTCCTGGGGCAGAGACTCCAGTCCGCTGACTGTAGTATCCGTGGTGGTGTCCAGGTCCTGGTGCTGCAGCAGCGCGGAGGCGCAGTGTCGATGTGCAAGGCCGGCGTAGTGTTCTCGCTTGACGGACACGAGGGACACCCAGGAGTACGGGACGTAATCACGGACGGGTTCTCGGCCGATAAGCTCGTGCACGTGGGCGTAGACTTCAGCGAGGTGCGCGGACTCTTGGGCTAGGTCGAGGCAGACGTCGGGAGATCGTCGGTCGCGGGATTGGAGCTCTAGTTTTTCAAAGAGGCACTCGCGAGCTTGCGCCTGGAAATAAATCAGTAAGATATTAAACTATTTATGCAGAAATAAGTATATTAAATTTAAGCACAGAAAAAACTCGTTGAGATAAATATATCTTAATAATATTTTCTTCTAAATCTCTTTACAAATCTTTTAGCTATTTTCATACATAATCTATGACAGGCAGATTTATAAAAGGGATTAGTGTTAACTCCATTTTTTTCATCATCTGTAACTTCGTTTCTAAATTAATTGTGTTATCAAAATGTGTCAAATTTTATGCTAACCAATTTTAATTACAACCTTAGTTATAGTAATTTACATTACAAGCAAGGTAAAACAGTTTTTACTGCTGAATGGAGGAAATGACCGGCCAGCCTGTCACCTCCTTGAAGTAGTATAACAGTTACCTTGCGTGTATTGTACAACATTTTACTTATTACTCATTTGTAAATCAAAATAAAAATTTAAAATTTTTAACCAAATCCTTTAACGCATAATTGTTTTGTCAAAAATTATTTGAAATGATTTCGTATAAGCCTTGTAAGCATTACTGTGGCAACGTGCATTGTTTACCTTGTTTACTAACTTTAAAAATTAAAATTTTTACTATGCAGCTGTCAATTAGTAACTTGTAAAAAATCATTTTCAAAAACAATAGAGGGCCTGGGTAAATGGTATTCCAGAAGGTAAATTTCCATAGGAAATCAAATCTAGCACAAAATAGATTCAGCTAGAAAATATTATATAAATAAAACTAACTAAAAATAATAATAAATAATATATCATCACGCCTTTTACCCATTAAGGGTGTGGTACTCTGCTAACGCAGATCTCGGTAGGTGATATATTTTTGCGTATGAAATGCGGTTACCAGTCGTCAAGTCATAGCCCCCAAGGTCTAACTAAAAATGTGAATAAATAAATAAATATGAACAACACAACAAAAATGAATCTCTTCGTCAGAATTTAAAACAATAAATACATTAAACGGAAAATATTAACTCAAGGACGTTTTTATTTTTATCTGATAAAATTGAGAACGACATAAATACTTTGCGCTCGAATTATACATAATATTTTTCCGACGAATAGTTATTAAAGAAAATGATCTAATTTCATTAAAATAAATGCATGTATTACATTCCTGCCACAGGTTGTAGCTGTTATTTTACTTCGTATTCATGGTGATGAATTAGTAAAAATCAGTAGAGAAAAACAAAACATTTACTGCTCGTTGCCACTGGAGACAAGCGACAAAAATTTGGTTGCTTGTTGCCATTGGAGACGAGGGACGAGGACAGTAAAATTTGTCAGAAAACATCAACTTTGCGTAAGACAACTTTCTATAGCAATCGATGGAAAAGAATTTTAACTAAGAAAAAAACTAGAAGATTTAGAAAAACTTATTTATGTTACACTCTGTATAATAGGTGATGTGTGCTTACCAGCATAAGCTGCACGAGCATCTCCAGCATATCAGGACCTAGGTCCATGGACGGGGCATTTGTGAAGTTCTCGTGGATGTATCGGAACGTACCAGCAGCTCTTAGAAAACTGTCCACAGCTGCGTCGAGTCCCTTGCTCGTCAAGCGATCCTGTTTCGTCCCGATCTGTGTGTACACGGCTCCCATATTAAACAGGACGCAAGCTTTCTCGAAAGCTACTGTCCTTTGACAGGACGGAACACCTGGAACATAAACGATTTGAACATATGCCGCTGAGCAATTTACACGGTTCAATTTTCTCTTAATCTATTTCAGTTCATTTGCTAAAGATTGCATCACTAGCAGAAATATTTCTGGTTTATAATTAATTAGTAAAAGTGAAATTTTGATTGTGACCAATGCAATGTTTAATAGCATGGTATTTTGGTTTCGTAAGACAGGAATAAGTAAACATTCAGTGAAACGGCAAACGATGATTACCTGTTAGTGAGTCGAACCATTCGAAGTAAATCCCCAGCGATCTGTCAGGAGGGAAGAATCTTCTTTCCACAAAGTACAGCTGGTTGTAGTAACGAAACAATAGAGCTACTCCAGAGTTGTCCCGTAATGGAGTTCTCATTGCCTAGAAACCAATTGATGCTATTTTTATAAAAGATATTTATGTAACAAGTACATAATTCAGGGTTTTATGGGCGAGGCACATAAACGGGCGAGTCAATACAACACTATTATGTACGTGTTTACATACAATATTTTGTTTGACTACATTATCCATTATTTTTCTTTTGTTTAGAGTGACAATTATATTTGACACATGACGAAGACTTGTAAAAAATTTATAGTTTTGAAGTATGTTTTTCCTGTTGTATGGTAACTAAGTTGTTTATTGTTTAATGTTTATTATTATTTGTCTGGCACAAATTGTGCAAGCTTCCTTTTTTCACATCTCAGTCATTCTGATCTGTTATTATGGAAGTATTACATTTCAAGTAAGAAATTTTAAATCGTCATTTATTTTTGAAAAATGGCACTTCTTATGTCAAAATTAGAAATAGTTATTTACTTTACAAGTGCACAAAGTAAGGAATTACCCATGGGAGAAATTTTAGCACACGAAGCCGAAGGCTGAGTATGATAATTTTATTGAGTGGGTAATTCCACTTTGCCCACGTGTGAAGTATAACGTTTTATCCAACATCTCTTAATAAATGAAAAATTTATAAAAGAAATATTATTTGACAGTGACATATGCTTTAAATTTTTGAAATTAAAATGTCAATCGAACTATTTACCAAGGTGTTGTGTGTTATTATTGTTATAAATAAAAAAATACTCACTAGTGGATTTTCTCAAAATTATATCCACTAGTGGGTAATCTGTTACTTTCCTTGTTTAAAATCGCCATAGTTATAAAGCATTTATTTAGAGGTGTTGGATAAAAATATTTATTCTATAATGTATCACATTTGCTGAAATCAGTTAGGTAAACGGGACTTTACAGTATTGTCATTATTTACGGTACAATATCGTTACAATTAATTCCTGAAAAATGTTGTTAGAAATGTCAACAAAACAAAATTGGTTGCTATCATTATTTTTTATTTTAATAAAGACTAAAATGACCTGATTGATTTTAAGAAAGAAAAAGAAAGCAAACTTTCGTCAAATAATGCGACACAGTTATGAATAATAAACCGTTGTACGTCCACTGCTGATTTTCGCAGTACTCATTCTTAACTGGGCTCAATCGTCTCGTCCAGAAACAGCTTATTTAACAGTAAAAACCAATGAAATATAGTAATACTGGAACGTTCACTCACAGGCTATTATGAAAGCGAAAAACGATCATGAGACAAATAGATGTTTTAAGGCAATCCTTCTTTATTTAACACTTGTTTGTCGAGCGGTTGCTACGTATAACAAAAACAAATAGCCCAACAACTAGCTCACTTGGATCACATTTACAAAATCAATCATCGTTCCAGTATTATTATATTTCAGTGCTAAAAATTTATTTATCCACAACTGTCAAATAATATACACATAATTCAACCATTGTTTATCAATAAACGACCTTTGTTACTGTTGCTAATGAAATAATGTTGATAGTTCGATGAATTAATTTTATTCATTCGTTATGTCAAATTCAAATCTTTCCTGTCAAAAGAGTAAAATCAAAATAACTTTCAAGTAATTTTATCTACATAAAAAACCAAAGACACTAATTTTCTCATTTTTCATATATTTATTTTCTTTTTAAGCTTAAACTGTAGCTGAATAATTGGTTTTAAGATTTTCTGGTAAATGTCAAATCACTTCAAAATTTTGTTACAACAATACGTAGCTTAGCGATGGTTGCTACAATTTGTCTATGTTGATGTTGATAAACAAATAATTTTTTGTATTTGTCAAAGCAAAATCATATTTTCTAATATGTTTATCAAATATCTTAATTGTTTATGAAATATTTGTCAATCGATTTTAACTGTAATGCATAAATATTGTTTTTATGTTTTTTTTATAAAGATTATAATCTATTATGTATTATGTATATTTATTTTTTAATGTGTTCTTAAATATTTTTGTGACAAGGTTAAAAAATTTTTTTTTATTTTATATGAGCCAATAAAATTATTATTATTATTATATAATTTCAAAACAAATATTTGACGAAATATTGGCTGGTACTACGAGCTCTGTTTTTGGGTGTTTTAGGCTCGATTTTAGCGCTGTACGTTTTAAAATTATTTTATAAAAAAATATTTCAAATAAAAGTAGTAGATAACACATTTTTCTGTAACTTCTATTTCTATTTCTCTAAAACCGAGACTAGAAACACTGCTCTTAAAATACCCAAAAACAGAGCTCGTGGTACCAGCAATTGTGTATAAAGTATAGTATGCTACTCGCATGTAATGGCTGTTACTCATTCGAATTATTTACATCATTCGCATTCGCTCGTGATGCAAACTTCATTCTTATGTGTAATAGCATACATTACATGCTCATTGTATAATATACAATTACAGAACATTACTCTCACCTGTCTAAGGTCCATAAAGTCCGCAATGGGGTCCACGTACAAGCTGGCATCCTCGCTGTAGTGCTCCAAAATAAAATCCTTAAACGGCTCTCTGAAATCAATCTCCTTGGTCTCCTTCAAGCCGAGGGGAATCATGGGCATGACGGCGTCGGTGGAGTCGTTCTGGTAGAGTTCCACGGAGCTGTTGAGTTCTGCCAGTTGCTCTTTGAGTAGCTGCAGGTTGGAGTTGACGAAGCTGAGTTCCAGAGCAACGGTTTCGCGAAGTTTGCGATTGCTGGTTGCCTTGAAGAGGTTCTCTGCACCAGCTCGCAGGCGGAGCTCTTTGTTGATCTCCTGGTTTAATTTGGAACGCTTGGTCTGGAGTTTGCCGCGGCATGTCGCTATGCGCGGGTCCGAACCCTACGAAGAGAAAGGGATGATAAATATTTTGTACCAGATGCATGAAATTTTAAAATCATTAAAAGTTTGATTTTTAAAAAATACAAAAATAAATACTCGTATATCATCAATCACGTCTTAAACCCATTATGGGCGTGGCACTCTGTTTACACAGATCTCGGTAAGTGATATATTTTTGCGTATGAAGTGTAGTTACCGGCCGTCAAATCACAGTCCCCAAAGATATTAGTGGAGGGGGAACCACAGGGGTAAATTTAAATTGGCAACTTTGAGCTGTGGGATTCGAATTGTTTGTTTTTTATATACATTAATGTTATTTGTTTCGTATTGTAAAGCGAAGCGAATTTGTTATCTGAGCGAGAATGTAAACTTTGAGTAACGATCAAGTATTGTACAATGTTTTATAATATACTGGATCAGAAATAATTTAATAGTTATTTATGTTTTATGTATCTAGGCACTGAATTTCAAATTTTTATCACGAGTATGGAATTTAGTTGGCGAGGCCCGTAATAAACCATGTGAGTGATAAAAAGGAACTTCAGTACCGAGGTACATATTAAGTTTTATTTCAAATCTAAAATTCAAAAAACTGTAAAAAAGTTACAATATAGGTTAAGTTTACACATTTGTCAGTTGTCCATTGAAACTGACAGTCAGTGTTGCCAACCTCGAGAAGTGAAGTTATCGTAAATAATATTCAAAATTATGTGTTTTGTCCTCAATTTCGTCATCGGAATTAATTAGTTAATTCTTCTTGCAAATTTTGTTTCATGTTACGTCCAAATTTACTATAGTACGTCAATATATCTGCCAAAATTATCCTAATTGTACAATAATTATTTAACGGTTGCCAACACTGGGTTGCTCAAAATCGGCGTTATAATGGGTTACTTTAGGGACGATTTCTGAACTTTTAATGACGATTTTTGAGCACTAATGTCGATTTCAAATAAAATATATTTTGCTTATAATGTTATATCGCGTTGTTATAGAAATAGTACTGTTTATTTTTCTGAACGTATGTACCGCGCAAATCCCCACTCCAACCAGAACCATGGTTTGCATTCGTCTGCCCTCACTAGATTATATTCCCCTTGCCAGTAATGTAAGCTTATGCTGACTCCTTTAAGATGGCATTATTCGATATATTTACGTTAAAATAAATTTGAATATTTTATTATAAATATATAATAACAGAGACTGGCTTTATCAAGGCACAAAGTGATAATTTGACAAATATCGATGTATTTTTGATAATGGAATTCATTAAAAATAATGATTGTTTTAGTGTAGATGAAATTCGTACTTTTAAAACATATCGTAATTAATTATAATTATATTAAATTTATTAATTTTATTAGTTACAGAAAATTTTTTGTTTCTATTATAGCAGATCTATGCCTGATTCATATATAAACACGGACATAAGTTATGTAAGTAAAAAAAGTTGATACAATGTTCACTGTTCTGGGTCAAATATACTCAGTACATAAAATTAAAACAAAAAATTATAAAGTAAGAATTGTAGTTTGTTCGAAATTGTTGAATTCTTCTATGTGGAATATAAATACTTTACTGACGAAATTCTACTTGGTCCGTGAAATAATCTTTTATTTTACAAAATAAATAATGTGAAAAATAATCAATCTTGACATATCAGCAAATCAATCAATCAATCCAATTATAACAATTGAAACAATAATCAATAATTGCTTATTTCTAGTAACGAAAAACGAAAGAAAAATGTCCATATTCAACAGGAAAAGAGTGTGCTCACAAACATGACATTTTCTTTGTTGAGAGACATCGTTTTCATTTCGTCTCATTGCTTATAACCACAATTTTCTTCTTTTCAAATTTGAAACAAGATTTTCTGCATAAAATAAACCAGTCATTTGGTTTAATTTCGTCACTTTTGACTAATCACGTACGTATTACAGCGACAAAATGCTCGATTTTGTTTACAATATGTCAAAAATTGTTATTATTTTTATTTCCACCTTCTATGTAAATGAGACTTTACAGGTACTTGGTAACTAAGTAAATGAGTAATTACAGCGCATAGACCTATAAAGTTTTACGGGTTTTTAAAAGAAACCTGTAAAGTTTTACAGGCTTGTAGAAGAGACCTGTACAGTTTTACAGGCATGTTGAAAAGACTGATAAAATTAAAGTTGTCAAATTGTGATTTAATACAGAAACAGAAAAATATAAGACATAATTGTAAGACAATTTGAAGTATGTACATCATTAAAATAAGGATTTTCAATAAAATTAGGTATTTATTTATAATTTTTACAATATATTTTTTTGTAAATAACATTCCATATTTTGCTCACTAGAGAGGAAAAACACATTTTCCTCGCCATTTCGGGAGAAGAACAGAGGGGTTTCCTGGCATGTGAAAAACATTTTCATAAATAATGTTAAATTATCTCGCCCAATTACACTCGAACATTTTATTTTCTTCGGATAAATTTCAGTTTGACAACTCAACTTTGTCACCTGACAGCAATTTGACTCGAAAACTGTTTAAAAAATAAAATCACTCCATCTACGGTGTCGTGATTTTATTAAAACAGTTTTCTTGTCAAAATGCTAGGTTACAAGGTTTCGTACAAACAGAAATTTATCCGGCAAAATAGGATAGGATAAACAAATTAATATTTAACTGTTTTTATATAGGTACAAGGAGTATAAAGTTCATTTTATATTTATATTTGAAATTTTATTAATTTGTTGTGTTGTTCGATCTTTTCGCTCGCAAGTTTCGTTGAAACAAATCACCATAGTGATTCCGTTATGTTACATTCTTGCTGCCGCTGATTGCAGCATCAACATCGAACAGGATGAGGAAGTTGTGGTTGTGCGAGTCGAGCGACATCGCTGCCAGACGGAAAGCATGCGAACTAGCTAACGTTACGTATTTTATCATTTCTATTTTCTTGTTCACGACAATTATTCCCGAATTAGTCAAATGTTACCAACTGTCGTATTTTTTCCTCTTTGATTGTTTTACAATTACGTATTTGAAGTAAATTAGTAATTGTTTTATAATTGATTGTCTATTGTGTCTCGTAGTTGCTGAAGCCTTTGTACAATTATTTATAATTTTCAATTTGCTATTAAAATAATAAGTAGAAAGAAAGTGTATGTGCTGGCAAAATAATTAAATAATTCTGTGCATGGGTAGACACTTTTACTCCTCAATGTTCATGAATTTCGAGCGATATTTATCTAAACTTTCTCCTAATAGACTTGTTTTTCATATTTATAGTTCTATGATTTGAATATCACATGATACTATTATACAAAAACAAACTTATTCTAGAGGCGGATTAATATAATCGGACGCCCCTAGGCATTATTAACACCCCCATTCCTCCACCGTTCTTCTAATTTTATTTTTAATACATAATATATTTTTTAAATAATTGGAAGGATAATTTAACACCGTAATAAATTACAGTTTTTAACTTCACTCTTAACATATTTCTTTCGAATCAATCAAGATGTGAAATCTGGAGACAACATTTAGAAATATAGTTTCAAAAGTGACAGGTACTAACTGAAAGAGGTTAGGTTTTATAGTACGAATAAAAGCATAAGAGACTATAACATTTTTATCGCAAGATTTATATTTCTATAAGTGTTTTAAATTAGAACTTTCTTTCTAAATCTGTTTGTTTAATGTCCGGTTTTATAAAAGAAAACTCCAATTTAATGTAAATACTAAATTTACAATAAGTTATCCAAATGACAATGACATTTTGACGGTAATGTTAAGTAATTTATAAAATAATTTCAAATGATTAATAAAATAAATATGTCATCGCGCCTTTTACCCATTATGGGTGTGGCACTCTGCTTACGCAAATCTCGGTAATTAATATATTTTTGCGTATGAAATGCGGTTACCAGCCGTCAAGTCATAGCCACCAAAGTTGTTAGTGGAGGGGGAGCCACAGGGATAAATTTAAATTGGCAACTGTCGGCAATGGGATTCGAACTGAGGATACGTTACCACGGAGCTATTTACCCATTCAAATGATGTGCACTTATTAACAACGAATAAATTTACTATTAAAATAAATTCAATATCAACTTCACTTACAATTTACAAATGTATCTAACGAAAATAAATTCTTAGTAAAGAAATTATATTTCTTGGCGATTGGTATTAAACTTGACACTTTACAGACTGGTAACAGTTGCTAAAGTGTCACTTTTCCTGCTTAGGCGTAAAAATATGTTACATACCGCTCAATAAACACACGGCAACGTAATTTAATGGTGATAACCTTGAAAATATGTATTAGAGATTTTCACTAAATTAATATTAATTCCAAATCGGCAAAAAAAATACGGCACCAAACACAGATTTACAGCTTAAGCAGCATTAATTGCCTCGGCTTTGCCTCGTCAAAACTGCTGCTGTAAATATGATATTATGGTTCCTAGTTAAATTAATATTAATAATTATTTTTTTGCCGATTGACATTAAAGGTGTCACTTTACGGACTGCTAACTGTCTGTAGAGTGTCACTTTTATGTTTAAGATGTAAAAATTTTATATAACAACCGCTCTACAAACGCATAGCAACCCTCAATAACTGCATAGCAACCGTTCAACACACACATGGCAACGTAATTTGACAGCGATAACCTTCAAAATATCTATATAAAATAATCACTAATAGTATATTACGTACCATGAACTGTAAGTGATAGTTTTTAGGTCGAGAATGTAGTTTGGGATGTCGAGACCCGTAGGGTCGAGATTTCCTAAACATTCGAGGCCTAAAAAATCACTTACAGTTCGAGGTTAGTAAGTTATTTTTTGCAATACCTGCGTAAATATAAGAAAAGGAAAAATAGGTATCAAAATTAACAGCTGTCAGATTGAGGTTACAAATAAAATTTGAATGATATATATTTACTTACCGTCCACCATGAACGGTAAGTTTCACTTACCATCCACGGTAAGTAAATGATGTAACCATGAAAACCAATTGTGCAATAAAAGTTCCACTTATTGTGTTTAAATTTTGTTATTTATGGGTAACTTACAGTATAGGTATTGCAAAAATTAATATTAATTCCAAATCGGCAAAAAAAATTATTTGTTCAACTAGGCATCAAACACAGATTTATAACTTCGGAAGCCTCTGCTGTAAATCTGGTATTTTGATGCCTATAGTTAAACAAATAACTATTGTAAGAAATTATAATTAATAATTATAAAGCCGGCCCTGATTTTTCCACGAAAAAACACGCTCCACAAGCATCTGTGAGTGTCGCAAATCAACTGCTGGTGACTGCATTTCAGGGAGATAAAATGTCTGATCTATATTGAATATCAAGATCTACAATTATTTATGATACTTTGAGTGTAACATATTTGCACCCACACAATTACTGTTGGTTGTACAGATCTCATGAGTTTAGAAATCGAGTCGTACACGTCGATTTTCCGCTGAGTGCAAAGCATTATAGACACTTCATGTAAACAAATTCGAGTTAAACACAAGTGTTCTGGTCTACATATTACATTCTGCGCTACTGACATCAAATCCAAGTAGTTAGCGTGATGAACAACTTCTTCTAAACACTCAACTCCCAAACCAAACAAAAACTTACGCAAAATTAAATACAAACTACAAATTATAAACTAAATTAGGTGCATATTTTTTGTTATCTTCTCTTGAATCAAGTTAAAAAGCTGATATCGTGCTGGTATTAATGAATTATGGATTAGAAAACTTAAAAAGCTCAAACTTGATCTTAGAGTATACTTTTTAAACATACATCATTAAAAGTTAGTATTTTGTACTTATTTTCGTCATTTCATTTTACCTCCATTCCCATCTTTGCGTGTAAGGCTAATAACAGCATTTTACTCATTATTACAGGGTGTAGAATGGAAATGTGAAAGTGATTGCAATGCTATTTTTACCTCCCGCCTACCTCTAGGTAAGGTAGGTATTGTTTTTGGTCAAAAAATTGGGTAGTGAGTTTTCAATGAATAAGCACGTTTTAGGGTCCCTACAATACGATTTTACTATTTTCGCGATGATGTATGTATGTATGTATGTATGTGTATGTGTGTAGTCTGTGGCAATTTTTTCGTCTCGCATAACTCAAATACTATAATACCAAAAAATACAATTTTGTGAATTATTGCTTCTTATATTTAAATGAAGAGCTGATTAGAATTTGGATAAAATTGGCCAAACGGAAGTAGTAATTTACTTGAAGCCCTTAACAGTTTTTCGTGAAAAACACGGTTAAATTTCCTTTTTCAACAATTTATGTTATTTTGAAAGTTGAAGAATATTTAATTTTACATGTGTTTTGATTACACTAATTTTATTAATTTTCATTAGATTTAGA
Organism: Poecilus cupreus; assembly: GCA_963942605.1. NCBI lineage: Eukaryota > Metazoa > Arthropoda > Insecta > Coleoptera > Carabidae > Poecilus > Poecilus cupreus. The sequence continues at coordinate 13,798,653 of OZ012727.1, forward strand.
GATAATAAAATATAAAGAAATTAGATTTTACAAATTTTGCATTCCTGTACACCATGGAAACATTTAAAAATTTTCAATTTTTTACGAAATGTGACACATGTCATTGTGATTGTGAAGCTGTTTTCTTAGTGAAATATATGTCATAAAATTAAATAAATATACAAAAGAAAATAAAAATTCTCAAATATAAAAATAATAAACAAATAAGAAGGTATGTTTCTGTATCATTAAATACTATTTTGTACCGTTTAAGAGTAGTATTGGGCGGGAGGTTATGTGCTGGCCACATCAGATTTTTTTAAATATTTCTGTATCTTTTTACCTATTTACTTTACAGAAAAAGTGTAATTAAAAATTCAATAGCTGTTCACAATATAAAAATGCATGCTTGCAATAATATTTGTATTTTGTGATATATCAAATTAAAAAGAATATTTAAAAATATAACACTACCATGGAAAACTAACCAAAAACGAAAAATATTTGACATGTTTTAGATTTATTTATTTATCTAATAGAAAGAAATGAACAGAAATTTACTCTCAAATTCGCCATTATATCATTACAATATTCTACGAAATTCCTACAAAAAAATAATACAACACAGTAATAGTTATTTGTTTAACTAGGCACCAAAATACCAGATTTACAGCAGAGGTTGCCATTTCAATTGAAGAGGCGAAACCGAGGCAATGAATGCTGTTTTTACTGCCGTATTGAACACATTAAATTTTCTGTCGATTTGGAATTAATATTAATTGATTAATTATTTTTAATATATATTTTTAAAGTTATCACTATCAAAGTATGTTGCTATGCATTTGTTGAACGGTTGCTATGCATTTGTTGACGGTTACTATGCGTTTGTTGAATGGTTGCTATGTAAAATATTATTACACCCTAGGCAGTTAAAGTGACACTTTACGGACTGTTAGCAGTCTGTAAATTGTCACTTTTAATGTCAATCAGTTGTCTGAAATATTTTTTGTTTTTGTTTAATTTTCCATGGCCTTAATACGATTTTTCTAATAAACATTAATTTTAATTTTATTAATATATCGTGAAATAGTAACATTTAGGAAACCAAATTAACTTTACTTCATTGTGTGCATTTTAAAATTCTGAACAGCTAATGTAATTATACTTGTGCTGTAAAGTGAATAGGTAAAAAATTATAGCAATCTCAAGAAACCAGCATTGATATTTCTATACTCCACATTTCGTACACCTGGTATAGTGGGTCTGTTGAAAGGAATAGCGAATAAAACTGTTAATTTTAAGTAAATTTACATATAAGCGTAGTTAAATACTCGTTTGTAAAATTGTTAAGATTACCAAGAATGTAGTTGTAGCTTGACCGCTGATTCAAATCTCTAGAAATCTTGCCTTTACCTCAAGCGGAAATGGTCAAATAACGGACTACGAATCCACTACCGTATTATTTTTAGAACAATAACGCACTGTCCATAAAATAATATGATGTGGTCAGCACATAAATTCCCGCCCAAACCACTTTCAAATAATCAAACTAGAAAACATACAGTCCAATACAGAACAAAAATGTCACATAAAAATTGTAGAAAATATTATTTATTTGAAATTGGCACTAAAGTGCTCAAAAATCGTCATTAAAAGCTCAGAAATCGTCACTAAAGTAACCCATTATACGACGATTTTGGGCAACCCAGTGTTGGGACCCGTTAAATAATTATTGTACAATTAGGATAATTTTGGCAGATATATTGACGTACTATAGTAAATTTGGACGTAACATGAAACAAAATTTGCAAGAAGAATTAACTAATTAATTCCGATGACGAAATTGAGGACAAAACACATAATTTTGAATGTTATTTACGATAACTTCACTTCTCGAGGTTGGCAACACTGACTGTCTGTTTCAATTGACAACTGACAGATGTATAAACTTAACCTATATTGTAATTTGTTTACAGTTTTTTCGAATTTTAGATTTCAAATAAAACTTAATATGTACCTCGGCACTGAAGTTCCTTTTTATGACTCATAAACAAATATGTCTTCTATATACACTATCTACAATTGCGGACCTATCACAAGAACAATCTCCAAACGTATTAGTGTAGAAGAAACTGCTGGTGTCTGGTGTATACGTTTTGTGGAGACATCAAACAAAATATTTTCACTGCATTTTTGTAATGATATGCGTCATTGTTGCAGCGGCTTTCTCGCCTTTGAGCCATAGATACTTCAAACACATCACAAACAATTATGTATCACATAAACGCTTTCATTTATTGTTTTATAAACATAAACCCCAATTTACAAGAGTTGATGTGTTCAACAGATAACCCAACAAAATGATAGTGTGTGGTGTACGGTGTGTTTCAATTTGGGGTCTCGAAAACTAGCTACGATTTCGGTTAAATAAGAGAATAAGACAAAAGTTGCCACACTAGTAGACCAATTTAATTACGTTTTTGTTTTCCCGAAAAATGCATGAGTCGTTAGATATGGACAAAAAACCTAATTTCGTTGATTTTATCATTCTTAAATAGCTCTAAACCATGGCATATTGAGAAGAATGTTTCAACTGATGTGTGCAGTACATAACCTCCCGCCCAATACTACTCTTAATCGCTACAAAATAGTATTTGATGATACAGAAACATACCTTCTTATTTGTTTATTTTCTATTTATATTTGATAAATTTAATTTTATTTCGTATATTTATTTAATTTTTTGACATATATTTCACTAAGAAAACAGCTTCACAATCAAACTGACATGTGTCACATTTCGTAAAAAATTGAAAATTTTTAAGTATTTCCATGGTGTACAAGGAATGCAAGATTTATGAAATCTAATTTCTTTATGTTTTATTATCTCTAAATCTAAAGAAAATTAATAAAATTACTGTAATCAAAACACATGTAAAATTAAATATTCTGCAACTTTCAAAATAACATAAATTATTGAAAAAGGAAATTTAACCGTGTTTTTCACGAAAAACTGTTAAGGGCTTCAAGTAAACTGCTACTTCCGGTTGACCAATTTTATCCAAAATTTAAGCAGCTCTTCATTTACATATAAGAAGCAAAAATTCACAAATTTGTATTTTTTGTATTTGAGTTATGCGAGACGAAAAAATTGCCACAGACTACATACATACATACATACATACATACATATATACATCATACATACATACAGACAGACAGACAGACAGACAGACATACATACATACATACATACATACATATACAGGGTGTCCCAGATTTAAACGGCCTAACTTAAACCATATAATAAACACCTAAAAATAAGGTGACAAGTTCATTTGAGCAAATGTCCGTAAATGCTTCATTCCAGAGATATTCATGTTTTTCTTATTGAGCAGCGCTACTTTAAAAAATCAACTTTTTAACGAAATATCCTATATTATCTTATAAAAGTGTGCCATATTAAGTAAATAAAATTAATAATAAATTGTTTATTACCTAATTTCAATACAAAATTTAGTTTGCTTGCACTGATGTCTTGGAAAAAATTGAGAAACTATCAATGAATTTAAAGAAATTTAAGATTTAAAATAATGAAGTAATAACATAACTTCATAAACTATTTTTTTTTTTTATAATATTTGTTCAAAATGTTTGCCCACAGTACGTATACAGGCACGACAACGATCTGCTACTGCATTGGATGCTGCGTGACATTGCTTGGGAGATATGATTTCGTAGTGAGTCTAAAATATTTATCGATTCATCATAGACTGTTCATTTATGGCATCCCAAAAAAATTTCTTTAAATTCATTGATAGTTTCTCATTTTTTCTCAGGCATCAGGGCAAGCAAACTAAATTTTGTATTGAAATTCGTTAATAAACAATTTATTATTAATTTAATTCAATTATTATGTCACACCTCAATAAGATAATATTGAATATTTCGTTAGGAAGTTGATTTTTTAAAGGAGCACAACCCAATAGGAAAAACATGAATATCTCTGAAATGAAGCATTTACGGACATTTGCTCAAATGAACTTGTCACCTTATTTTTACGTGTTTAATCTATGGATTAAGTTAGGCCGTTTAAATCTGGGACAGCCTGTATACATATATACATACATACATACAGACAGACATCATGGCGAAAAAAGTAAAATCGTATTGTAGGGAAAACGTGCTTATTCATTAAAAACTCACTACCCAATTTTATGACCAAAAACAATACCTCACTTACCTAGAGGTAGGTATAACTACGAAGCTAGACTTTTTGTCCATATCTAGTGATTTATGCATTTTTTTCGGAAAAACAAAAACATTATTTAATGGCCTACTTGTGTGGTAACTTTTGTCTAATTTAAAACCGAGATCGTAACTCTTAATAGTTCTCAAGATCCCAATAGTGAGTCTCTTAAATTGAAATACACTGTACTACTGTTCAGTTTGTTTGTCTGGTTCGGAACTTGTAACAATTCTTTAGATTAGATAGTGAAGGAATTTTCGGATAGAAACAGAAGACACCGGTGGACCTAGTGATCGAGTTTGAGACAATGTTACGAGGAACAGATGGCCCGCCACAAGTCGGAAGGTACAAGAAGCCATGTGTTGCTTTTGAGAATAATTATAGTATAAAATATCAACAATTGCGAAATAGGTAATTGGAAAATATGGCAATTAAAATTAAGTAACGTAAACAGATTTACGAATAGTTTAACAAATAACTTTTCATTATTCAAGAACTAAAAACCAATGTGACTTCCTTTAGACATAAGTGAATGTCTTATTGATGTTTTACCGCGAGTTTTAGCTAAGATGTAACTTTAGTTGTCGGTGATAAATCATCATAATTTATTGATTTATAAACAGGTTATCACTGAGGGTTCGTTTAAAGTTTGCTATGCGTTTTGTTGAACGGTTGCTATGTAAAAACATATTACACAGTCTTATCCAAAAGTGATAAATAATATTTTATTCAACACCTCTCAATAAATGCTCTATAACTATGGCGATTTTAAACAAGCAAAGACACAGTTTCCCCACTAGTGGGTATAATTTTGAGGAAAGTCACTAGTGAGTATTTGTTTATTTATAACACTAATAATAACACACAACATCTAGGTAACTACTACGATTGACATTTTAATTTAAAAATTTAAAGCATATGTCACTGTCAAATAATATTTCTTTAATAAATTTTTCATTTATTAAGAAGTGTTGGATAAAACATTATACTTCACACGTGGGCAAAGTGAATTACCCACTCGATAAAATGATCTCACTCAGCCTTCGGCTTCGTGAGCTAAGATTTCTCTCGTGGGTAATTCCTTACTTTGCCCACTTGTAAAGTAAATAACTATTTATCCAACACCTCTCAATAAATGCTCTATAACTATGGCGATTTTAAACAAGAAAAGTAACAGATTCCCCACTAGTGGGTATAATATTGAGGAAAGTCATTAGTGAGTATTTGTTTATTTATAACACTAATAATAACACACAACATCTAGGTAATTACTTCGATTGACATTTTAATTTAAAAATTTAAAGCATATGTCACTGTCAAATAATATTTCTTTAATAAATTTTTCATTTATTAAGAAGTGTTGGATAAAACGTTATACTTCACACGTAGGCAAAGTGGAATTACCCACTCGATAAAATTATCTCACTCAGCCTTCGGCTTCGTGTGCTATGAGTAAAATTTCTTTACTTTGCCCCGCTTTGCCCACTTGTAAAGTAAATAACAATTAATAGTGTATAGTTCAATAATTTGAATATTCTTTTAAATTCACATATACATAAATTAAATGAACTCATTTCTATTGACAGAAATATTAAATTTTTACTATAAACATTTTATTTCAAAATCATTGAATGTTAATTTCTTTAATAATATATTTATTTATTTAGTTTTATGCTAGTTACATCAATATACATTATTTGAATTGTTATATAATATATGATAGTTACTTTTGATTTGTTTAATTTGGTTAATTTGAGCATTTTCCTTCCCGACGGGAGAGAAAATGCACAAATATCCCGTAGATATGAAATTGTCTGCTTGTCATGATTTTGATATCAAAGAAATCGAGTTTTTCTCCCGGTTGTGGGCTTTTTTTTTTCACTAATTCATTACACCATGAATACGAAGTAAGAGAACAACTTCAATAATCTGACAGGAATATAACACATGCGCTTATTTATTTGAAATTAGATCAATGTTTTTTCTTTTATAATAAACATATTGTGCATTATTTGAGCTATAAAACATAACTTTGCTCTCTAAATATATACAAATAGCTATTAAATTGTGATGACAAGTTCATTTAACATTGATAACGTTTGTTGTATTTTATCTGGAACAGTACGGCGATATATAAACATTTACAGTACTATGTATATTAATGACAGAAAGTAAATGTAGCACCTTAGCTGAAACTCTTGGTATTTACAAGTGCGAGCATTCAACTGTGTTTACGTGTAACGTGAGTCAGTTCTAACCTGTGCGTTGAGAGGAATAAGATCCGGTGCCAGGGATAATCCACCCCCGCCCTCACTGAGCGCCCTCGCGATCAACCGATTCATTTCCACCCTCACAGTCACTACACTTTGTGAATCTCCTTCACTCGGTCACATACACACAGCACTGCGCACATTACACTAGCAGAGGATGGCGTTGCTGCGGACAGTACGACGGACGACGGTTACCTGTCGAGTGAAGACAAGACAGAAGAGAGCAGACCGCGAGAAAGCTCGATCCGCGGTCGTGAACACTGGAGAAACCAGGGGCGCACAAAACACTACACTGCTTAGTATGATACATGTTTAACGCACTACTGCATTCAAATTGCTTGTTTATATCTTAGTTATCATGGTGGAAATTAAAACCTACACTCCTTGAAAAAACATTTCACGAAATAGTTATTTACATACCAAATGCGACGCAAGAGGTTTGTACAATATTTTTTGTACGAAAAGTATAAAAATAATAACAGTCCATACAAAGAAATGAAGTTCTTCAAGTAGTTATTTTGATAATTGTCAAAGTTGCACTATAAATATAAACACACAAATTAAATTGTCTAATCTATTAGAAAACAATTAAAATATTTATAATATTTACCGTGTTCACTTATAAATTTATTATATTTCTTATTTATATTGAGATAACTAACATTACATTTGTAGGTTATGTATTTTACAGCTGTCATATCGGGCAGATTTTATTGCCAACATTGGTAACCATTGCACTAAATTTGTTATTTTAAAATTCAATTTCATTCTTATTCCATCATTGTTTATATTAATATTATGTAAAGGAATGTTTGAAATACTATATTTTTTTATTATAAATATAATTTATTAATAAACGCTTTAGAAATAGGAATGTTTTCGTCGAAATTTCCCGGTTGTCTATCTGGTGGAGACCTGGGAAATGGACATTTCGGACGTTGCTTAGGCAACGCTAAACAACACATTTCAATGTATGAGTACAAAAATACATTTTTTCTACAATCGTTGCACAATATCGACATTGTTATTCAATTTTTGGTTAGGAAATGTTCAAAATTGTCGCTCTAGGGCGACAAAGTGACATATTATCGCACTAGCGCGACAAAAACAAAACAAAAATAAATTAGGTAAAAGTAGTAAATGATACATTGGATTTTTCTGGTAATAACCTTGCTATTGCAAATACAGTTGGCATATACGTACATACACTTCAACTTAATCACCATAAACGTATTCACTCTGTAGACTTTATGTCACATGTACTCCATATGTCAAATGTACTCCATGTGTCAAATTATGATTTCTTTGAAAATGTTTATTTTGTTTATAAACGTTGTCATGATTACGGTGACATGGGTAACTACAATTTTACTGAATTGTTATAGGCGTGACCAAAGATAATTTTGAAAATTAATTTTTTTCTACAGCTTGATATTGGTCAACGATTGTAGAAAAAATATTGTGTGTATCTCGTCGGCTAGAGCTTGTTCGGTGCACTTGTCAAGTTGTTGATCTCGGCTTCGCCTCGATCAACAATTTCTCGCCGCGTGCAACAAACAATACTCTATCCGCACTTGATACACAAATAACTATTGTCGAATCGCTTGGATCTTACAAACCTCGAAAATACATTTTTATACTACCGTTTGAAAATGTCTTTGATTCAATATTCATTAGAGTTAGGAAAAGTTGTATATTTACGCACAAGTGCAGATATATAATATATTGCAATAAATTTATATGTATATGAAACAATATGTGCAAAAAGAATTAACTAGTTAATTCCGATGAAGAAATTGTGAACAAAACACATAATTTTGAGTGTTATTTACGATAACTTAACCGTTCGAGGTTGGCAACACTGAGTGCCAGGTCCAATTGACAACTGACACATGTGTAAACGTAACCTATATAATTTTTTTCATAAATTTTTCGATTTTTAGATTTCAAATAAAACTTAATATGTACCTCGGTACTGCAGTTCCTTTTTATCTCTCACATGGTTTATTTTCCTCGGAAAATAAATTCCATATTCGTGATAAAAAGTTAAACTATTTCTGTAACTTTTATTCAAAGCATTTTTGTATAAAGTAATCATCGCTAAAATATAAAATATATCCAAAAACAGAGCTCGTGGTAGCAGCCAAAGTTATTTAGCTCAGCACTTAGACCCTGGTACCTATTATCATTACATCAAAATTGTATAACAATTTAAACAATTCTGCCCTCTGTAAATACCGCGCGGACGCCCATGACCCACGTGGGAATGTTGCGCGTTTAGCTACCAACTGGCCATTCTTAAATGAACCAGTTGTGAAATGAAGAGAAACACCGTTACCGCTAAATGCAACATTAAAAAGGAACAAACAAAGACACATCTAACAGAACAACAAACAAACAATCCCACTGTCACCACAGATAAACAAGCGAGTCTCGTCCATCGCCAGCTACTTGCGTTGTGGCTCGTGCCTCGTCCAGGCGACGCGAATGTCAATTGTCAATCGACTTTCGATTGTCATTTGAGATATTTTCACTTGGCGAGGTCGATGAATCGATGAGAGGTTCAATAGAACTTATTATGTGATTTGAATAAAAAACAAAGCACGCTATTAGTTATTCTTTTAAACTGAAAGAGTTGCGTTTACATTTCGTAAATATATATTTACAAGCTTCTTTACGCAAAACATTACATAAAAAAATTTCACAAATTTAAATTGGCTGACCTTGCAACAAATATTTTCGAGTTACTTCGTAAACATTGAGTTTTCTCTTGTTTTTATAAATTATTCAATTTCTCAATTATAAAAGTGATTTCTGAGTATGGTGCTCGCTCTTCTAAAATGTTTTTGTTCACGATGTTAGAAATCGGTCCAAAATCTCAGATATACTATAGTTTGTAAACAGTGAACTTCATAGAGTTCAAGTTAATCAAATTTATGAAATTAGTTTCAGTCAATTCTACCAACACACATCTAATAAATTATTTTGACAGGAAGTAAATTCAATTTGTTTATATTTGAAATAAATAAATAGTTATTTATGTATCAAGGCACTGAAGTTCAATTTTTTATCACGAATATGGAATTTAGTTGCCGAGGCCCGTAATAAACCATGTGAGTGATAAAAAGGAACTTCAGTGCCGAGGTACATATTAAGTTTTATTTGAAATCTAAAATTCGAAAAAACTGTAAAAAATTACAATATAGGTTAAGTTGTCAATTGAAACTGACAGTCAGTGTTGCCAACCTCGAGAAGTGAAGTTATCGTAAAAAACACTCAAAATTATGTGTTTTGTCCTCAATTTCGTCTTTGGAATTAATTAGTTAATTGTTCTCGCAAATTTTGTTTCATGTTACGTCCAAATTTATTATAGTACGTCAATATATCTGCCAAAATTATCCTAATGGGCCCATAAACCAATTTAAAAAATTTATTTTTTTTTTATGAAACTTTATTAGAATATATGACGATCAGTGAAAACCCGATGTGAAAATTTCATATATTACCCGAGATATGATTTTTCAAAGTTTGTGTGACGTTGTGTGACGTCACAGGTATTATACTCCAGTGGCACTAAAACAAAAATTTTCCATGATAGTAGATATTATATATTTTTTAATATAAAAATAATATTTTTATATTATAAGTATAAATTTACAACAATTAAACTTAATATAAACTAAGACAAAATTCCTTTGACAACTTTAAGAGTATTTTACTTGATATTCGAGTAAATAACAACAAAAGTTTGAGGACAGTGGCGCTAGTAGTGATGTAACCTAACCTCAACACACAATTTTAATCAATAGATTTTCAACACAGCACAATAAAACAGTGAAATTATAAAGCAAGTAATAGAAGCCCAACAAATATAATCTAAAATATCAACAAACAAAAATATGAAATGACATTTCGTAGTTCTATTTTAGCCCACAAGTGGCGTTGGGCGCAGCGGCAGACGCGCGATTTGCAATTTTCATATTTCTGGCCAATACAAGTACCTGTGACGTCAAAATATGTTCAATTCGTTATATCGCTTAACTGCAAAATATTTAAAAGAAAAAATATTTTACTACTAATTATTCCATAAGTGTTACACGATTTTAATATAAATTGGTCATATTTCGTTTATGGTTTATGCGCCCATTGTACAATATTTAACGGTTGCCAACACTGGGTTACTCAAAATCGTCGTATAATGGGTTACTTTAGTGGCGATTTCTGAGCTTTTAATGACGATTTTTTAGCACTTTAGTGGCGATTTCTAATAAATTTTATTATTCATCTACTGTTTACGCTTAAAAAGAAACTAAAAGCTTTTTATGTGGAAAAAAATTCCTAAAAGTCGTTTTGATTTTACTCTTTTGACAGGTATTTTGTGCGTGCGCTGCCGTCACATAACAACCCCCTAAAGAAATTATTTAGTTTAGAATGTGCATAATTTTAATTGCATATTTATAAAATATCATCTTCTGAATTGATCACGAAACATTTTATGCATAATCTCTAACTTTTATTTCTAATAAATATTCCAACAGAATATTATATTCGACTAATATCAATCAACTTGAAATGTCAAGTGAAAGAACGTCAAAATGTTTCCTCAATTTAATTTAATTTCTTACAGTAGAACATTAATAACATCCATAAAAGTTTTAATTTTCTCTTTAACCGTATAATTTTGAAAGGTGTTATTCGCAATCGCATCTGCTCAAATCTCTGTTCAGATAATTTGACAATTCACTATATAGACTCGACTTTTGCTCAAATATATGGTACAACCCGATTTCAAAAACGGTTATGATGTTGGTACTGGGTACGGTTTATATTGTTTTCTTGTTGGTTTTACTAGCTGTTATTTCTCAACATTTGTTATAAAATATCGGAGTCAGAAATAGTTATTTGTCAAACTAGAGAGGAAAGCGCTTCTTTTTCCCACTAGAGCTCAAAGTTTGCTTCATATTTTTGTACTCATACATTGAAATGTGTTGTTTAGCGTTGCCTAAGCAACGTCCGAAATGTCCATTTCCCAGGTCTCCACCAGATAAGACAACCGGGAAATTTCGACGAAAACATTTCTATTTCTATTAATAAATTATACTTATAATAAAAAAAATATAGTAGGTATTTTAAACATCCCGTTACATAATAATATAAACAATGATGGAATAGGAATGAAATTGAATTTAAAAATAACAAATTTAGTGCATTTGATTACCAATGTTGGCAATAAAATCTGCCCGATATGACAGCTGTAAAATACATAACCTACAAATGTAATGTTAGTAATCTCAATATAAATAAGAAATATAATAAATTTACAAGTGAAGACGGTAAATATTATACATATTTTAATTGTTTTCTAATATATTGGACAATTTAGTTTGTGTGTTTATATTTATAGTGCAACTTTGACAATTAACAAAATAACTCCTTGAAGAACTTCATTTCTTTGTATGGACTGTTATTAGTTTTAAACTTTTCGTACAAAAAATATTGTACAAACCTCTTGCGTGAACTTGGTTCCCGCATTTGGTATGAAAATAACTATTTCCTCACTATTTCGGGAGAAGAACGGTGGGGTTTCCTTTATTATTAAAACTTAAGGCCAAACATACGCGTCGAAAGAACGAACCCTTTATTTTTTTAAAAAACAGCAAATTCTGTATTCTTTATTTATTTTCATGTTCTTTATGGTCCAACTACCTTCATTCGTCAAAATATCATGGATTTTTTACAGTGACTTGTACATTGCAATGTCAGATGAAGAACATATTTTCGTTGGGTTCGTTCACTCCCATGAATTTTGTTTTGCAAATTCAAATTTTAATAAATTATTTCTTACAATTATTCTTATCGAAAAATAAAACAATTATTACAGTAAGGTCTTTGAACATTCTAGTATTTATATATGTGGATGAAAATGATAACTGAAACATTAAACTATAAAAAAATATTCGTTGAAGTCTAGTTGGTCAAAAATTCAGAACTTTGATACTGAATTTCTAATTCCCATGAACGACGACAGTAATAAAAATAATTCATATATTTATAAATATAATCGTCTATAACATACTAAAATTAATTTACAGTTTTTGAGAAACAAATAAAAATATACCAAAAAGTGTGTTTTTTGGTATATTTTTATTTGTTTCTCAAAAACTGTAAATTCAAATGTAAATTAATTTTAGTTTGTTATAGACGATTATATTTATAAATATATGAATTATTTTCATTCCTGTAGTCGTTCATGGGAATGTGTGGCATATATTTGACTACTTTGAAAATTATGTTCATGTATAATATGTAAACAAAATTTGCTTTTTAAAATTTATTACAAAACTTTGGACTTTTATCTACAAACGTAGGTATAAAACATTATATGTTTCATTTATTATAATAATGATATATTGTTTCAAAAAAGTCATGTTCATCTTGCGCTATATTCAGCCCGTATTGACCCGGATGGTTCACCTTAACTTATCACATTCACGTCAGTCAGCGCCAATGCATTGTACTAAATTATACGTAATTTTAACAAAAAGTTAAACTGATTCCAACTTTGTTTTTTTTACGGGTGGTCTTATGTACCTGCAGGAATGTAAGAAATACATAATGGCATTGTGAACACGGCCATTGAAAACCATTAGCTCAACTTTACGTTTATGTGTTTACTTATGTAGTTCGCTTATGCTCATTGTAAATTGGGACTAACACACTTCTCTTAAAACAGCCAAAAACAGAGCTCGTGGTATCAACTTATATATTTATTGGTTTGTTCTTATATTAATTCATGCAATTCATTTGAATTTAACAAAAATATTTTTCTATAACACTGTTTTGGAAACTACGCATTCCACAACTAAAAATTGTTATGGAATCACTAACATTCCATACACCGCGTATGGAATATTTTCGACGAATCAGAGCCGTGATATATGAAGTATTTTGATTCAGTTACTATGGTTACGTCTGTTTGTTTTAATTTGATTTATTTGAGTTTGACGTTTTCAACAGTTTTATATTTGTATTTTTTATATAATTTCCAAAATCTTGTTATAGAAAGTATGTTCTACAAAATGAAATGGAATGGCATATCCCACACACAAACCGTAGCCCTCGCTTTCGGCTCGGACTACAAACTTTTTGCTCGCGTGAAATATGTGCCATTCCATTACTTGTTGTAGAATATACTAATTGTTCATCTGTATTCGTTTGATTTTATCAGATTTTCTGATAAAAATTTGAGCAAATATTTACATAAAAGTAGAAAGTTTTACAAATCCTATTAGTCATCTGAGAAACCATCAAAGTGTCTTATAAATCCCTAGTGATTAAGTTTCTTTCCCTTTCTTAAATTTCAGCACCCTCTTCGAAGTCTGGCCGACCGGAAACGAAACCGGCGCCACTTCCGGTTAGCTAGCCTCTCCGTGAGGTTCACACTAGCCTCTAACAGCGTGTCAAAGTGTTGAAACTTAATCACTTGTGACGTAACGGTTAACTGTGAATAGTTGCAAAGTCAGTGAGCGTTGGACCAATCAGGAGGCGCAGAACAAATGATATATTATTGTTTTTCTCGTCCTGATAGATGTAGCCTAGATATGTAATGCCGTGAGCTGCACAGCGAGCAGCAGTTTGATGCAAAGTGGAGTCATGTCGTTGGATTGGTCATTAACATTTCATTAAGATGGTTTCGTAGTTTATTTAGTTAATAATTACATACTTAAGTAACCGCGTTGCGTAGATTTTGCTGCGGGTAAACAACGGGAACGGGTTGATGTATTTATATTATTTATTATTTTCTGTAATATTGTTTTGGAAACTACACATTCTACAACTAAAAATTGTATTGGAACAACTATTATTCCATACGCCGCGTATGTAAAAATTTCGACAAATCAGAGCCGCATATTAGCGCGGTATATGAAGTATCTTGATTCAGTTACTACGGTTACGTCTGTTTGTTTTAATTAATTTTTTGAATTTGACGTTTTCAACAGTTTTATATTTGTATAATTCCCACAATCTTGTTATAGAAAGTATAGTCTACAACATGTAACGGAATGGCATATCCCACGTTCGCAAACCGTAGCCTTTGCCTTCGGCTTGGACTACAAACTTTATATTTGCGTGGAATATGTGCCATTCCATTACTTGTTGTAGAATATACTATTACAACATCCTAGCAGTTTAAGGTACATTCACAAATCGAAATTAGTTTTTGTTTTATGGGTGGTAGGGCGATAGATAAACAAGTTTTTTTTAAAGTGACAAATCATTTTTGTTTAAATTTGATAAAAACAAAAAAAAAACAATCTAAACCGTAGTTAGTTGAACAATATTTAGTTTAAAAAAATAATAATAATGTATTATCATAAAAGTTACGAATATTTAAATGTTTCTTTTATTAAACAAAATTGCTGTCACATGTTTGAAAACTGAAAATAGTTATTTGTCAAACTAGAGAGGAAAGCGCTTCTTTTTCCCTCTCGAGTTCGAAGTTTGCCTCATGAGCCCAGCGAGTGAAGCATTTAGAACGAGAGTGGAAGAAGAGCTTTCCTCTCGTGTTAGACACAACATTTTTTTTCACATGTTTCTAAAAACGATTTGCTCGGACCTAAAATACACTTTGAGAACACAACTGACAGACTGACACGTTAAAAGTTAGGTTATCAGATATAAGGCGGTGTAGCAGTGTTGCCAATGAACTAATCTTAAATATCTTTAATAAGTTGTCAAATTGTGATTTAATAAGAGAAAGAAAAATATAAGACATAATTGTAAGATAATTTAAAGTATGTATATCACTAAAATAAGGATTTTCAATAAAATTAGGTATTTATTTATAATTTTTATAATATATTTTTTGTAAATAATATTCATATTGGTAACACGTCTATATTTTCCTCTCTAAAGAGGAACAACACATTTTCCTCACTATTTCGGGAGAAGAACGGTGGGGTTTCCTACCATGTCGTGAAAAATAGTTATTTACTTTACAAGTGGGCAAAGTAAGGAATTACCCACGAGAGAAATTTTAGCAAATAACATATTTGACAGTTGCGTTTACTGTAATTTGCTTATTATATTTATCAGATGTAACGACAAACAAAACTCAACAAACTTAAAACTATATTTGTGAACAGTACCTAAAAACACACTAAAACATAAAGTACAAAACTAAAACTAATTTGATTTGCGAATGTATCCTAATCTTGTAAATACAGCTGTCACTTCAGCTGATGCTCCTCGATGACGCACGCCTATGCGGGCGGTTCTGGTTCGTTTCCCGCTAACAATGACCGGTACAGCCATCACACACGCTCACACAATCTTGTCTGGGGCTTTGTCTTTTTCCACAAATCGCATCTTTCCTACGCGTCTTCTATGAATCATAAACACACACAAGCACACGCAGTGTGCGTTGTTTTCGTGTGCGTGTAACCCCATGTAAGGCCAGTGTACTCCAGTGGAACCTCATTATTTGCTCGTTAATTATCTCGCAGACTTAGTCGCAACTCTGGACTAAATTATCTTTTAGAATAATTACAAATAAATGCTACCTTTGTAAGATCACAAAATTGTACAACAGACATTTGAAATTGAATGCTTACACTCTCCAAATGAGGTAAAAACAGTCACATAAAGGCACCCGTGATACATTTATTTTAAATATTGTTAATTTATAACTTAAAATGAAACAAAACCAGGTTTATTCGTAGATTGGTAGTGTCCAAGAATGGGCGCATAAATATGACAAATATATCAAAATCGTGTAACACTTACGGAATGATTAGTAGTAAAGTATTTTTTCTTTCTTTTAAATATTTTGCAGTAAAGCGATATAACGAATGGAGGGTTATACAGAAGCAAATTTGAGTGCTGCCATCTACTGATGTTTTCATTGAACTACGATGAAATTCACGTGACCGAAACACAAACAAAACGCTGTCAAAATGACAGTTCATAAAATGATGATAAATATGAAAAATAAAGTGTGTGTATGGTTTATGCAATAGTGACTCCCGTTATTACTATAAAGAATATATGGCCAGTGTTACGTTTATTAAGTTTCCTAAATAACAAACTTCAAAAATAAAAACATAACCTTGTTAAAACACCATCTCAAACGTCAAAACATGGATGTTTATGTAATGAACTTCCATCTCAACTTTTACCTCATCTTTCTCTTTCTTGCCTGTGACGTCAAAATCATAACCCTCCATTGAACATATTTTGACGTCACGGGTACTCGCATTGATTCTATTGGCCAGAAATATGAAACGTGCAAATCGCGCGTCTGCCGTTGCGCCCAACGCCTATTGTGGGCTAAAATAGCACTATGAAATGTTATTTCATTATTTTTAAAATAAAAATTTTAAATATTTTCTTTCAATTCAGAAAAAAGAAGAAAAATAAAATTTATATTCAAAATTAATATTTTTTTTACGACATGGTAGGAAACCCCACCGTTCTTCTCCCGAAATAGTGAGGAAAATGTGTTGTTCCTCTCTAGAGAGGAAAATACAGAAGTGTTGCCAATATGAATGTTATTTACAAAAAATATATTACAAAAATTGAAAATAAATTCCTAATTTTATTGAAAATCCTTATTTTAGTGATATACATACTTTAAATTATCTTACAATTATGTCTTATATTTTTCTTTTTCTTATCAAATCACAATTTGACAACTTATTAAAGATATTTAAGATTGGTTCATTGGCAACACTGCTACACCGCCTTGTGTCTGATAACCTAACTTTTAACGTGTCAGGCTGTCAGTTAAGTTCTCAAACTATATTTTAGATCCGAGAAAATCGTTTTTAGAAACATGTCGTGAAAAAAATGTGTCTAACTCGAGAGGAAAGCTCTTCTTCCACTCTCGTTCGAAATGCCTCACTCGCTGCGCTCATGAGGCAAACTTCGAACTCGAGGGGTAAAAAGAAGCGCTTTCCTCTCTAGTTTGACAAATAACTATTTTTGAATGGAACCCAAACATTTTGTAAGAAATAATATGAATGTATATAAAAGGAAAACTGAAAATTTTCTTGAAACAAGACGTTATTTTTATGAGTATGCGCATATAATTCATTTTTTCGTGCATATAATTCGCTCTCTAGTCATAACAATGTAATAGAAATATATTAATTAAATATATAATTTAGTTTTACTCAAAATTATAAGCATGTACAAGAAAAGTGCGAATAACATTTATATTCCAAATATTTTTGCTAATACCTTTCATATAAATAGTTTCTTCACAGCTGATTCTATTAAAAAAAAAATTAAATTTATTGTTTGTGTGTCCAGTAAACTTCCTCTTCCAGTTTTTCAATTTCATGCAAAATCAACTTATCTCTTCATATTTTCATGAAACTCCAAGTTTCGTTTCCATATCTTGTCTCGTTCATGAGATATTGCGCACACGGACATCCATCCATCCATCCATCCTCACACACAGATATCTTTGAAGAAATTGGTCTTAACGGATTCAGTGAACGTCAAAATATATATTTCCGCATAAATCTCGTCAGCGATTTTTTCATGATTCCAATACTACCTTATACTTTGTATAAGAAAGTAAAAATAGTTACTTGATATGTTTAACTAATTTACAGCAGAGATTTAAAACGGTGGAATATAAATGATATTTAAGTTTAAAATAATAAATTTAGTACATGTGGTTATCGATAATTACTGCCCGATATGACAGCTCTTGGCAGTAATGAAATACATAACCTACAAAGGTAACATAAATAAAAAATTAAACATGTTTATTATATTTAAATTTACAGGTGAATTTGGTAAATATATTAATATAATAATAGTTTTCTAATATATGTATTAAACGAACTATTATGTATGTTTATATTTCATATAGATTGTTATTAGTTTTGTAGTTTTGGTACAAAAAGTATTGTGCAAAGCTCTCGCGTGAACTCGGTTCCCGGATTCGTTCTGCTATCTGGTTCGCTCCCCGACTTTTTATCCACTAATCCAGTTTTTAGTTTAATCGGGGAAAATGCAAAATTATACCATTTTTCCGCGGTGGTCAAGCCTGGCTAATCGCAAGATTTAGATGTGATAACTAGAGAAATCTTTAATTATAATTAATTGAAAATGTATGTATAAAATCTCGGTTTCTCTTATAAATTTCTTTTCTTGAATTATTTAATTACATTGAACAATACCACAAGAATTTGTTATTACTTTTCTACTGTTGCTAACCACTGTCATTACATTTTTATTTCTAATCAAACAACCTAACATAAGTATGTTATTGAAAGTAGAAACACAAGTAATGTAATGACACATGTGTTGTATACCATATTGTACACATGCGTCAGACTGGTTGCCTGGTAATAGTTAACTATGTTACATACTCATTATTTACATAACTTTATAATATTATTTACTATAGTTGATAAAACGAACACTTTCAATTGTAAAATATCTATAGATATAATTCACAAATCTATACAAAATATACAATTAGTATATTGTACAACAAGCATGAAATGATTCATTTCATACGAGTATAATAGTATACTGAACAACTAGTGTTACAATGACCTATTTTGTAATACGAGTATAGTTTGCGTAAACGAGCCGCAGGCGAGTTACGCAAAATACGAGTATTACAATTAGGCATTGTAACACGAGTTGTTCATACTACTTTTTCTATTTCACGTTCATAAATTCAATAAAAATAAAATTGTACGGCATGTTTAATATACCACTGGTCACAAAGGGGCTTTGCCCGCGGGGCCTATCGGGTCCCAGGCCGCAACTCCGACGCAGGGGCTCCGATTAAATAATTTAATGTGAACAATGACAGCCCCAAGTTTGACAGACTGTTAATTTTACAAATAATACATTCCCCAAAAACAGTTGCACAAAATTAATTTTGTAGCATTGTTTTTGAGAAAAACAGTGGCACAAAATTGACTTTGTGTACGTGAAATAGGAAAAACTTTTTCTACGAGCATGATATTATTTTCTAATAAATTTATATTTTAATAATAAAAATTTCTTCATTTCACTACTTTAGAATGACAATAAGTATTCTAGCAACTAGCTACAAAAAAATATTAATAGTTATTTACTTTACAAGTGGGTAAAGTAAGCCTTCGGCTTCATGTGTTAAAATTTCCCTCGTGGGTAATTCCACTTTGCCCACGTGTGAAGTATAACGCTTTATCCAACATCTCTTATTAAAAATTTATTAAAGTAATATTATTTGAAAGTAACATATGAAGTGACGTGTGAAGTATAACGTTTTATCCAACATCTCATAATAAATGCAAAATTTATTAAAGAAATATTATTTGACAGTGATATATGTTTTAAATTTTCTAAATTAAAATGTCAATCGAAGTAGTTACCAAGGTGTTGTGTGTTATTATTATTGTTATAAATAGAAAATTACTCACTAGTGACTTTTCTCAAAATTATACCCACTAGTGGGTAATCTGTTACTTTCCTTGTTTAAAATCGCCATAGTTATAGAGCATTTATTGAGCAGTGTTGGATAAACAATATAATATATTTTTTTCATAAATGTCAGGTTTCAAAATTTTATGAGATAAAAATGGAAAGTGATAACAAAGAAATGCCATAAATACACCATCGTCTAAATTATAACCTTCAAATTTCAATTTCAAAATTATTTTTAATAACTGTACCAATATTACACTCAATATTACTAGTAATAATAAATAAGAAATTCAATAAACGTTAACCTCTTAATAACATTATATTAAAATAACAAAATAAACTCTTCAAGCAATTATTGAATTATTATTTGTTGTGTAAACTCTTTTCTATGTTGACAGCTAGAACACGGCTGAACACCGAAATATGTCAATAACAATACCCTTGAATATTACCATTACTAGTAATTTCACTAGAAGTAGAGCGCTACACTTTTAAATATGAAACAATTCGTTTTTGACAGAACTGTGAGAAATGAATTTATAACCTACGTTGCCTATATATCCGTAGCAATAACAAACGTAACAATTGAATATCTTAAAGGTCGTAGAAAAAACATATTTCTATAACACTGTTTTGGAAACTGGGCATTCCACTACTAAAAATTGTTATGGAATCACTAACATTCCATACGCGGCGTATGGAATATTTTCGACGAATCAGAACCGCTTATTAGTGCGATATATGAAGTATCTTGATTCAGTTACTATGGTTACGTCTGTTTGTTTTAATTTGATTTATTTGAGTTTGACGTTTACAACAGTTTTATATTTGTATTTTTGTATAATTTCCAAAACCTTTTTATAGAAAGTATAGTCTACAACATGTAACGGAATGGCCTATCCCACGCTCGCAAACCGTAGCCCTCGCCTTTGGCTCGGGCTACAAACTTTTTGCTCGCGTGGAATACGTGCCATTCCATTACTTGTTGTAGAATATACTATTCTGTAACACTGTTTTGGAAACAACGCATTCCACAATTAATAAATGTATTGGAACAACTATCATTGCATACGCCAAGGAATAAATTCGATGAATCAGAGCCGCACATTATGAAGTCTCTTGGTTCGGTTACTATGGTTGCCTCTGTTTGTTTTAATTTTATTTATTTGGGTCTGACGTTTTCAACAGTTTTGTATTTGTATTTTTTGTATAATTTCCAAAATCTTGTTATAGAAAGTAAAGTCCATTACGTTGTAGAATATACTATTTTACACGTTAATATTACTGAGTGTATTGCAGTCTAGTGAGCAAATGTCATAATAATAATTGATATTCGTCAATCGCTCTCGAAAAATTTGACAGTCGCGCCCAGCAAAAGAATTTCTTCGTAGAATACACGACGATCGTGTTGTTTTAGAAACGCCGAGACAGCGAGAGAAAGTGGCCTCGCCCATGAAACCGACTGTTTTATTTTTATTATTTAATCTGGAGATCACGAATCACGTAGGCCGTGACGGCCAAAACACTGAGTCCAGTCCTGGACCTCACACATTGACTCACTCATTAACGAGAAATTTTTATTGGTATTATTACAGATTTCTGACCCTATTTCACAAACAATTAATTTCTTTTTAATTATTTGCAAATTACAGATTTACTGGAATGTTTTAAACATAACTTGTTGGTAGCGTAGCGCGTACAGCGATTTTTTTGAAAAATTCGCAATTTCGCGCCAAATTGTAAGTACTTGACCTTGAGAAACTCAAAGGAAAATGTTTGATCTTTATAGCCCTGTTTGTCAATGGAGTCTACTATTTTTTTGGCACTGCGTACAAGCTGTCAAAGTTAGACATATTTTGAAATCAAGAACACTTTTTACCTCCCGCCTACCTCTAGGTAAGGGAGGTATTGTTTTTGGTCAAAAAATTGGGTAGTGAGTTTTCAATGAATAAGCACGTTTTAAGGTCCCTACAATACGATTTTACTATTTTCGCGATGATGTCTGTATGTATGTATGTATGTATGTATGTGTGTGTGTGTGTGTAGTCTGTGGCAATTTTTTCGTCTCGCATAACTCAAATACTATAATACCAAAAAATACAATTTTCTGAATTATTGCTTCTTATATTTAAATGAAGAGCTGATTAGATTTTGGATAAAATTGGTCAACCGGAAGTAGAAGTTTACTTGAAGCTATTAACAGTTTTTTGTGAAAAACATGGTTAAATTTCCTTTTTCAACAATTTATGTTATTTTCAAAGTTGAAGAATATTTAATTTTACATGTGTTTTGATTACACTATTTTTATTAATTTTCATTAGATTTGGAGATAATAAAATATAAAGAAATTAGATTTCACATATCTTGCATTCCTAGTACACCATGGAAACATTTAAAAATTTTCAATTTTTTCTTCGAAATGTGACACATGTCATTGTGATTGTGAAGCGGTTTTCTTAGTGAAATATATGTCAAAAAAATTCAATAAATATACGAAAGAAAATTTAAATTCTCAAATATAAATAGAAAATAAACAAATAAGAAGGTATGTTTTTGTATCAAATACTATTTTGTACTGTTTAAGAGTAGTATTGGGCGGGAGGTTATGTGCTGGACACATCAGATTTTTTTATGTGGGGGTGGGAGGAGGTGTAATAGATTTAATATCATATTGACTAGCATCACTTTGAAGAGGACATTTCAAAGTTTCTAAAACTCAAAGAATCATCCAATTTCAACTAAATGAAACCGAGTTATGGCACTCGGAAATTTAGCCAATTTTGGTAAGTTTTTTTTCCTCGAGTGTATTTATGCAAATATTTGTCCTATTTCAATTTTAAAAAATCTGATGTGGCCAGCACATAACCTCCCGCCCAATACTACTCTTTAACGATACAAAATAGTATTTTATGATACAGAAACATACCTTAGCCATTTTTGGTGCATTTTCAAGTGTTGCGTTTTTTTTCCTCGAGTGTATTTTAAAAATTTCAAACTTGATTGTTTTTACATTTTAATTTAATTTAATACCAAATTCGGTAGAATATAAGTAAATTGGACAAAAAACAATTGACGATCGTCAAAAATTAATATTGACATTTGAGGTCAAGTCTCTCCCTGAGACTTTGAATTTAATTTCAAATTCGGCTGGATTTTAAAATAATTTGTATAAATAATAAATAACGACATTACAAAATAATATTTGAGTTAGTCTTCTCTTATTTGCGGTCTTTAATTTGATTACAAATTAGATAGAACTTAATCAATATTTATTACATTATTTTTCAAAATGTATTATAAAACTTGTAATAATTTTTTCTTAAAACCGGAAACAAGATAAATTGAATTTATTGTTTTGTATGTTAAGTAAACTTCCACTTCCGATTTTGCAATTGTTACCAAAATCATTTTAGTTTTCGCACTGTCATAAAACTTATAATGGGGTCTTTCACCATTTTTAAAAAATTTTTTTTTATGAAGCTTTATCTATATTGAAGACTATCTACACTTTTAAAAAGTCTTAATTGTTATTCATTAAGTCACAATGATTTTTTTAAATGTTGTGACGTCATAGTAGAGGTGTTGCTGGATCTAAAACAGTAGAGATTTAAATAATTTTTGTTTCATAAATGTTCTATTTTATTGTAATAATAATAATAAAATAAGTAAAAAAATATATGACTACAATTATTTATAATCTGTACTGTATTTAGATCCAGCAACACCTCTACTGTGACGTCACAACATTTAAAAAAAAATCATTGTGGCTTAATGAATAACAATTAAGACTTTTTAAAAGTGTAGATAGTCTTCAATATAGATAAAGTTTCATAAAATTAAATAAAAAAAAAAAAATGGTGAAAGACCTCATTATGAAGTTTTGTTAGGTCTATTTTCCATTCACCCGGACGTAATTAAGAAAATGGTCAAAACGAAATCACGGGACTTCAAAACACGCATTCCCGTGAAAATAATTTCATGACCAGTAAGAATAGGTAGCATTTGTGACGCACAATTTTAAACGCCTACAATCTTACACATATTTAATGATTGAAATATTATTTTCTGTCGACAAGAGAAACAAATAAATAAATACAACTCTGATACAGTTTTGTTATACTTTCATAATTACTCATGTAATATGTTAATTAAATAATTATTAATTTTGGTTTCTATTATTTGTATGAATATAATTGGTGCGAAAGTGTTTATTATTATAATTTTGTCATTGTTTTTAAACTAATATAAAATAATTGTAATTATTAATGGCAGTAACATGTCAAGAATTTGAAAGTAAAATGTTTGCAAGTATTTATGCCATAGCTTAATCAATGCTAAATACACAGTAAAAATTATCTTTGCACCTGTTCTGGAAGGTAAAGCTCAGATTACCATTTAAAATCCTTGTATGGTATGTATGAGCATGGGAATATCAGCAGTGGAAAGATAAATGATAACGCAAGAATGTATGTAGTAAGTGACCCAATTTTTGGACTGTGCGTATCATCTTCAACAAAATAAAAACAAAATACACAAGACGCAAACTACTTAAGTTTGTTGTTGACTTGAAGGTATAATTAGTATAATTGATGATTTGAGGTGAAAAACTTGAAAAGTACAGTTTGGTCTTAAGGTTTTATTTTCGAAAATTACAGATTTCTGCATCCAGGACGCGTGACGTCACCAAGATATTCTCGTCTTCAACACATTTTCCATTAACACACTATGTATTCATTTCAAAAAGTATTTGAATTTAGGAAATTCTTAGTTTCAAAGTTAATGTCGATTTTATTTAATTCTTGTAATTTTAACAATTAAAAAATTATAATAAATGTTCGAAATGTTCTCGTAGAATTTCAAATCGTCAAATGTTTTAATAATAGTTATTAGATTTTTTGGAGTTCGGTGTCAAATTGAAGCTTTTTGAAGAGCGAACTTAAATTGTTAGGTCATTGTTTCATTTTGATCATCACGGTATATGATATTGTAACGGGCCAGTACGACCCTAGACAGTCAGCGCGCAACGATGACTCATTGTTCTAGCAAGCTTCTCGAATTGTTCCATGGCCGAAGCTACTAGAAGATTCTAGAAAGGCTGTTCATGAAGTATCGAATATAGTGGAAATAAATAAAACATTTGCGTAGTGGATATAAATAGTGTAAATAAATATTTCTTGTATAATATTCTTAGTTTATTATTGATTAATCGTTATTTAGTGTTTATTAATGTATAGTGTAAAAATAAATAAGTAGATTAAATAAATATGTGTTAGTGAATAACCTCTTTGTTGTTTTAATTGTTGATTATTAAACTTCACCGAACTAGTCAGATACAAACGTAACAATATATTGAGATTTTTTTTTGAGATCCTCGGAAGTTTATCTAATTATATTTAAATAAAAATATAAAATAAATATATCATCACGCCTTTTACCCATTATGGGTGTGGCACTCTACTGACGCAAATCTCGGTAAGTGATATATTTTTTCGCGCCGCCGTCCGACATTGATACAATTACATATCTCTTAAAGCGGTCGGAAATCATGTTTTTGTCGTACTAGTTCGACAAAAATTGCTAACTTTTTATGGTTATATGTTGGCATCACTTCACTAATTTTAGCTAACTTCTGACGTTAGAAATGTCAAAGTATTACATTGACATAAAAATATTATGGCAATATATCTACAATTGAGTATTTGCAATACAAGAAAGCAGAATATTTATGGATTTTAAACATATTTGTAAGTAATTATAATTGAATTTGAAGTGTAAAATACAAATAAAAATATGTAGATATTTTTGGTTATGATATTGGAATATAAACATAATTGACATTCAAATATTGTGAAGTTAGCAACATAAAAAAAATTCCCTGTCATTAAGAAAATGAGTAATAAATTAAATTTATTTATTAAATTTACACAAATGTTGGCGCGAAAAATCTTGTGTATCCCTCGGTTGGAAACTATTTTGCGAGTGCTCGTATTTGCAAACTCACACTCTCAAAATAGCAGTTTCCAACCTTGTGATACAAATAACTATTTTCGTATGAAGTACGGTTACCAGCCGACAAATCATAGCCCCCAAAGATGTTAGTAGATGGGGAGCCACAAGGGTAAATTTTAATTTGTAACTGTCGACAGTGGGATTCGAACTGAGGATCTCACAATCTACAGTTCGATGCGTTATTTATATGTATAAAAGAAAGTAGTGTGGTGCCCACACCACATTTTTTGTTTGTAGTAAAAGTAAAAGAAATACAGTACAATTGACTGTTTGACAAGCAGACACAATGTTGTGTATTGTAAGATATTGTCTGGGTGTGTGTGTGTGTGTGTGTGTGTGTGTGTGTATCAATGGTATGTAAACGTTTGAATCAAGTAGGCCACGACCTCGATATCTCCCCTGAGGTCAGCCAGACCTCTCTCGATACTTCACGTATACTTCTACCTGTCTCTGGTGTTCTGTACCAGTGTCAATGATACTTTACACTTTTGTATCTGTACCCTGCTGCTTTTTAAGGGATCACCACATACTCCTAATACAGATATCTGTTTTAAATTGAGTACCCAGCAAAGTAAAGAACGAATAGCGTTTTAATAACATTAACAGTTACCCCGATGTATTATTCAAAATACTTCGGAGTGTTCAATTTAAAACACATTAACTCAACATTTTCTCTAATCGTGTAATCTCATCTAATGAAACAACAAATTAACACCAACATAACGTTGAAGATTGCAAGACAAGACACCATTGGAGATGACCAGATTGTTGGCTGCCAGTTGTGATGTCACCATCAGGTGGATGTACTCATACTCACAGCTGCTGTCGAGATCCTGATGACGTAGCTTCCCCAAGTTCCAAGTCTTTCGAAGACTGTATTGTGTGTACTGTTAGTCGACCTTGGGGATGTTTGTGTGCGTATGTTGGTCACCTGTATGTTTGTTGTGCATTCTCATAGCTCTCGCATTTGATTTGTGCAGCATGTTTTTACTTTTTTCTCTTACGTTTGTTTATTTGTTTCCTGTACGTTGTAAGTACTATGAGTGGTTGAAGCATATTAACGGATGTTTTGTTGTTATAACTGCGCTGATTAATGCGTTAAATTGTTGGTCTGCTGTGCGAGTGTAATGGTTCAAATCGTTGCTGAAGAATTTATCAATTAACTAGAAGAATTTAACGAGCGGGTATTTAACTTTACTGTTTTATCATTTAATAATTATTATATAGATAAATTCACCCATGTTTGAGTGTGGAAACACAGTATAAGAATTCACAAAGTATTGGCAGCTGCGGCAAACGGCGGTAAATTTGAATAGCTATCAGTTGCAAAGGAGATAAAATCTAAAAATATTATTTTACCTGTCATATAAAAATTCCTACAATTTTTCATGGTACAACAGTATATTGTGCAATAAGTACAAAAAGTTATCTTCAGTTGTGACAGTTTTATCACGAGACAAAGACGAGTGTTGAAATCACACGAGCGCAAAATAGGTAATTCTGTTCGAGTTGCATACTACACTTTTTCTACGATTACACTTTTGACAAGATTTAGCAATAATAATTTTTACTTTTCAACAACAAGAAATGACATCTCAACTCAAACTATTTGACGTTTATGATTACTGCATGAATGCGACGCAAGCGCAGATGTGTGCAGTGTTACCAACTTTAAATCTATAGATTGTAATATAAAAACTAATAACATATTTGATAAAAAATTGATATTGTATTTTCTTTGTAATCTCAATATTGAAAACGAAGATTTATATAAACTCTGAAATAATTATTAATTATTTTATGATATATAAATGTAATTATACTTGACATATTAATATCATACAGTAATATATGTATTATTAGTAAGTTGGTCACACTTCCTGTTTAAAATTTAAAAACTATAAGAATGTAGTACAAAATACATATAAATTATTAACTCACCTTGCATACAGCTATGCATATAAGTTGGCTGAAAACTTCTAAATAATTATTTATTGTTAAAAAAGGCAAAATGTCCCCCTCCTCATTTCTAGATCCACCCTTGATGTGAAAACAGGTTGCACAGTTTTATTCAAAAATGATAAATAATGTTTAACAGTGTTGTTCAATAATTTGAAAAATCCTTTAAGTTAACATGAATAATAGTTAATGGATTTGATTTCTGTTAGTGTATGAAACTAATTAATTTTTTTTAATATATTCTTATCAACTTTCTAAGTGGATTATACAACAAAGACAGGTGGCCCAACAACGGGCTGTTCCTCAAGTCATTTAGCGTTACTGTATTATATTTCACTGATGTTAGAATTTAAAATTAAAAAGTTATGTTATCGTATTCTATTACCAAGATCATTTTCAAATGGGGTAAATAGTTCCGTGGTAATGTGTCGGGCTGTGGATCGTGAGATCCTCAGTTCGAATCCCACTACTGACAGTTGCCAATTTAAATTTACCCCTGTGGTTTCCCCTCTACTAACATCTTTGGGGGCTATGATTGGACGGCTGGTAACCACACTTCATATGCAAAAATATCACTTTCCGAGATCTGCGCAAGCAGAGTGCCACACCAAGAATGGGTAAAAGGCGTGATGATATATTTATTTTATTTTCAAATTTCACATTTAGAATTCGAATGTTTATATTTCGAGTTCTTGAGATTTTGGTAGCTGGCCATCAACCGAAAAATGGTAGCTCATTCACAATACGAAATTAGTAGTTATGGTTAACCTCAGAAGTTTAGCTGTTTAGACTTTAAAACTTTTTATTTACATTTTGTTCCGGTTATGTGATGTATGTAAAGTAAAATAATTACAGCCAGTTCAAATAGAGCAAAAAAAAATTAGCAACAATTTCACCGACAATACATCCATATACTCTTAAAACTATAATTTTCCAGATTCCAGTGGCGCTGAAACGTTCCGGTCCACGGTCTGATCGCCGTGTTGAAGACTCTCTCCAACTTCAATATTCAACAGTTGTACGTTTACCTACATGCAGCGAGTGCGAACGACCTCTCTTACACCTTTACGCACAAGCACCGTCCCCGGGGAGCGGGCCGTGGGAGGAGGTGTAATTACGCGCAATGATCCGCGAGCATGGTGGCGCCAGACCACATCTTGTACGTGCCATATTTGTACCACAACAGAAAAAGGTTCTCACATTTATAATGTAAATGCAGAGCTAGTTACATTTAATTAGTTTTTTTGCGATATGCTAGGAAACCCCACTGTTCTTCTCCCGAAATAGTGAGGAAAATGTGTTACTAATATGAATGTTATTTACAAAAAATGTATTCTACAAATTATAAATAAATGCCTAATTTTATTGAAAATTCTTATTTTAGTGATATACATACTTTAAATTGTCTTATATTTTTATTTTTCTAGATTAAATCACAATTTGACAACTTAAATTTATATTTAAGATTGGTTCATTGGCAACACTGATAACCTAACTTTTAACGTGTCAATTGTATATTAGGTCCAAGCAAATCGTTTTTAGAAACATGTCGTGAAAAAAATCTAACACGAGAGGAAAGCCTTTTGTCCACTCTCGCACGAATCGACGTATCTCGCAAGGAACAAGTCATACGTGTACAGTTGGGTTTATTTGTATAAGAAAGTAGTGTGGTGCCTACACCAGATTATGTTTGCTTCTTTTGACAAAACTGAATTATATGTTTAATAAACTAATTTTAGTTGCTATGGGAACAAACAAATAACAGAAACAGTAATCATTAATCATTCAATACAGATTCACATACCGATAGAAAAATTTGAAACTAATCACTTAAAATTGTAATATTTTTTTATTACATTTCTTTATAATATAAGCGCTAAGAAACCCATTGCAGCAGAGCGCATCGTCAGATCTCTAATATTTTTCGAGATACGTCGATTTTTGGTATTTTTCGAAGTGCAACTTTAAGGGCCTGTAATTCAAAAACTACACGAGATATCTAAAAATTCTCTTCAGTTTAGCGTTTCTGGTGCCTTATATAACAAATTAACAAATTTTAAAAATTTTGAAATTTTTTTGTATTTTTGTTCAAAATTTCGATCGGCGATAACTCGACAAATATTAAAGATACAGATTTGCAGTGTTCACCAATCGATTCAGCTCGTCGAAATACATAAGTATGCAAAGTTTCATAAAAATCGCTCTACGGGATGGAAAGTTAGAGCAAAAAGCCTGAAAATGGCGTTTTTTGTCCTGAAAGTCAAGGGGTACCCCTTGACGTTTGGCCTGAATTGGGCCATTTTCAGACTTTTTGCTCTAACATTTCAACCGCTTGTCCGAATTTTCTGAAATTTTCAGGGTTTATGTATTTCGTCGAGCTGAATCGATTGGTGAACACTGCAAGTCTGTATCTTTCATATTTGTCGAGATATCTTCAATCGAAATTTCAAGAAAAATTAAAAAAAATTTCAAAATTTAATATTTATTATAAATGGCACGAAAAACACAAAACTGGAGCTATTTTTCGATATCTTGTATAGTTTTCGAGTTACAGCCCCTCAAAGTTGCTCTTCGGAAAATATAAAAAATCGACATATCTCGAAAAATATAGAGATATGACGATGCGCTCTGCTGCAATGGGTTTCCTGGCGCGAATATTATAAAGAAATGTAATAAAAAAAATTTACAATTTTAAGTCAAGTTTGAGAAATATTACAAATCGCCATATTTCGATAAATATAAGACATATTACGATGCGTTCTACAGCAATGAGTTTATTCATGTTTAAATTAGACATAAGTAATAAATTTATAAAACTCAAAGAATCATCCAATTTCAAATAAATGCAACCGAGTTATGGCACTCTGAAATTTAGCCAATTTTGGTGCGTTTATTTCCTCGATTATTTTTTGACGTTTCTTAAAACCAATGAAATGCTTTATTGTATGTCACGTGTCTGCCACCAATCCTGTCATTATACTGAGAATAATGCTCTTGTGATTATTCCCGGCAATTTTCTCTGTAGCTTTTTTGTTTTTGTTGACAGATGTCAAATGTCAGATAGTTATCATCGACACAAGTAAAAAAGAGCAAAAAAGATAGATTTAGTGGCGTGCCTGATGATGAAATAAAAAAATAATCTAATTAAATATAACTCGAGAGTTCGATAAATTAGAAAATAATTCTCCAGTATCTTTCTCAAACTTGTCACCATTTGGCAATAGCCACTCAAGCCCTACGGGCTTTCGTGGCTATTGCCTGGCAACAAGTTTTCGAAAGATCTGTCAAATTATTTTCAATTTATTCTCACTCTTTTGTTATATTATCACTGAGTATATTTATGCAAATATTTGTCCCATTTCAATTTTAAAAAATCTGATGTGGCAGCACATAAACCTCCCACCCAATACTATTCTTAAACGGTACAAAATAGTATTTTATGATACAGAAACATACCTTCTTATTAGTTTATTTTCTATTTATATTTAATAAATATAATTTTATTTCGTATATTTATTGAATTTTTTGACATATATTTCACTAAGAAAACAGCTTTACAATCCAAATGACATGTGTCACATTTCGTAAAAATTTTTTTTAAGTGTTTCCAAGGTGTATAAGGAATGCAAGATTTATGAAACCTAATTTCCTTATATTTAATTTTCTCTAAATCTAATGAAAATTAATAAAATTAGTGTAATCAAAACACATGTAAAATTAAATATTCTACAACTTTCAAAATAACATGAATTTTTGCAAAAGGAAATTTAACTGTGTTTTTCACGAAAAACTGTTAAGGGCTTCAAGTAAACTGCCACTTCCGGTTGACCAATTTTATCCAAAATCTAAGGTATAATAAAAAGTTACAGTACACAGCCAGTTCTAGAACAAAATCGAACATAATACGGTAAGAAACAACCATTAATAGTCCTTATCAGCTCTTATCGCCTTTCATTGCCAAGTATAGGTAAAAATAATCGCATAATATTGGTGTATGTAGAGCCAATGTCACCAGAACCTGAATTCTACAAGTACGTTGTTGTATTGAATGTCATTCATTTTGTGATAAGCCAGCGGTCACGTATAATTTTAAAATAAGTACGAAATATTCCAAATCTATTATTTTGTAAAAGGAAAGTTTTGTAATTATTATTTAATCACTTCTGAGAATGCTATAATAATTATTATTTTGTTTCTTACCAAATACATCAATTAAGAGATAAAAATGGTTAGAATGATTGCGTCAGTTGCTCTAGAAATTCGAGTTGGATGTTTCTTGATTGCGAGACTGTGGGACTGGAGTAGTTTTACAAATATTTCTATAATAACAAGCCGTAGCTAGGCTATATAGGCGAGCGATTACATAAATGATGCATTTCCGGGAAATATTTTCCAGGCTAGTAATTAAATTAGTTCTAAATCCAACCCTGACCTTCGCTAGAACATTCTCTACGACTTCGTACACACAACGGTTCGTACACATGTGAATACAATCACCATATGTTCTGCATACTTTATGAATATTCATAAATAGGTGAAGCCAAAAATTGCATACTGAACACTACATTTTTTATGCTTGTGAACTTGTGTTATTTCATCAAGTATTAAAAAAAAAACAAGCGATTTCAATAAAAGCCTGTCTACACGACGTTAGAAATCGATCCGAGTTCTCAGATACAGTCCGTATGTCAAATCTAATCATGGACACTACAAACACAGTATAAGAATTCACACAGTAGCGACACTCACTGTCGGTCCCTTTGATCTTTATGTCGCATCGACCGATGACCTTGAGCCGAGCCGGCCATATTGGCAGCTGCGGCATACGGCGGTAAATTTGAATAACTGTCAGTTGCAAAGGGGATAAAATCTAAAAATATTATTTCACCTGTACTATAAAAGTTCCTACTATATTTCATGATACAAATAAGTTTATCTCAATGTTTTGCACTCATTTTATGAACGTAACATGACAGAAATACTGTAGTTTGATATTTGACAGATACAACTGACGCTGACATATTATATTTTCTTTTCTATGGTTACTAAGATAGCCTATCAGCGAACACTAAGCGGCCATCTTCCCGGCTGCGCACCACTGAAATACTGGGATCATGAAAATATTGGAAGTGTCGCTACTGTGTGAATTCTTATACTGTGCTACAAATTTGAACGCAAAAATTGAATAGAAAACTTGAATGGAAAATGCGCTCTGACCAATTTTGTGTTGTTGATAACCGTAAAATAATTATTGTAAAACTAGCATAATTTTGACAAATATATGAGGTATTATAGTAAATTTATACGTAAAATTTAACAATATGTGCAAAAAGAATTAACTAATTAATTCCGATGACGAAATTGAGGACAAAACAAATAATTTTATTCAAACCTCTCAATAAATGCTCTATAACTATGGCGATTTTAAACAAGCAAAGTAACAGATTACCCACTAGTGGGTATAATTTTGAGGAAAGTCACTAGTGAGTATTTTTTTATTTATAACAATAATAATAACTGACAACACCTTTGTAACTACTTCGATTGACATTTTAATTTAAAAATTTAAAGCATGTGTCATTGTCAAATAATATATCTTTAATAAATTTTTCATTTATTAAGAAGTGTTGGATAAAACGTTATACTTCACACGTGGGCAAAGTGGAATTACCCACTCGATAAAATTATCACACACAGCCTTCGGCTTCGTGTGCTAAAATTTCTCTCGTGGGTAATTCCTTACTTTGCCCACTTGTAAAGTAAATAACTATTGAGTGTTATTTACGATAACTTCAATGTTCCAGGTTGGCAACTTTGAGTGTCAGTTCCAATTGACAACTGACGGATGTATAAACTTAACCTAAATAATATTTTTTTTACAGTTTTTTTTTTAATTTTCGATTTCAAATAAAATTTAATATGTACCTGGGCACTGAAGTTCCTTTTTATCACTCACATGGTTTATTACGGGCCTCGGCAAATAAATTCCATATTCGTGATAAAAAGTTAAACTTCAGTGCCTTAATACATAAATAATTAATATAGGTTAAGTTTGTACCTCTGCCAGTTGTCAATTGGAACTGACGCTCAGTGTTGCCAACCTCAAACATTGAAGTTATCGGAAATAAAATTTAAAATGATGTGTTTTGTCCTCAATTTTTTCATCGAAATTAATTAGTTTTAGTTAATTCTTTTTGCACATATTGTTTCATTTTACATATAAATTTACTACAATACGTAATATATCTGTCAAATTATCCTACTTGTACAATAATTATTTTACGGTTGCCAACACTGCGTTGCTCAAAATCTTTAAAAAGGTTACTTTAGTCACGATTTCTGAGATTTTAACGAAGATTTTTCAGCACTTTAGTGCCGATTTCAAAGAAAATCTATTATTGATAGAATTCACTCAAAGTAACTTCATAAATTCGACTCCACTGACATCTACAGTTGTACAAATTCACTGTTTATGATATAGAAATATAACTGAGAACTCAGATCGATTTCTAGCATCGAACACAAGCCTTAATTCATTTAAAATTAAAACAATAGACTGCAAAAGTTATTGTAATCGAATGGAACAATAATTACACGATATCCAAAGTTTTCAGTGAAACAATACAAAGTGTGAATCTGCCTAAAACAATGAAAACCAAACAATGGACAACTACCTAAGCAGCCCTATTGATTTAGTGATTTGTGTAGTGTGTTATCTTTTTCTAATGCACACTCGCTCACGTACGTATAGCGTGTAGACGTACCGACAGACGGGAAAGGCACGTATGTGTTTGTTGTATAGGCATATCCCGGAATACAGCAATCACTAACTGTGCAAAGGTGATTGACTTTCAATCGTCCCGTTTCGAAACGCTGCATCGACTAACTTACTAAATAGGACTTCCTGCAATGCGTCAAGGAACAAGAAGAAGACGATACTAAATTGCTAGCTGCTTCCAAATACCTCAATACGAGATTTTATTTAGGCGTCATTTATAGCTACTGTTTTTAGTTTTTAGTTTTAATCGCAAAACAAAATTGTCTTTTTAGGATAAATAGTTTTTAGATTTATTTTACACAAATTATTCTTATTAAATGTAAGATTCACCAAACTGAATAATATGCTAAAAATACTTTCGAAACAGTTATAAATGTACTTAGTAAAATGTTGTGATTTATTATAATTATATTTGTGCTTTTTACTTTCTTATACAAAGTATAAGGAAGTATTGTAATCATGAAAAAAATCGTTGACGAGATTTTTAGGGAAATACATATTTTGACGACCACTGAATCCGTTAGGACCAATTGTTCAATGATGTCTGTGTGTGAGGATGGATGGATGGATGGATGTATGGATGGATGTCCGTGTGCGCAATATCTCATGAACGAGACAAGATATGTAAACGAAACTTGGAATTTATAAGTTTCACGAAAATATGAAGAGCTGAGTTGATTTTGAATGAAATTGAAAAACCGGAAGAGGAAGTTTACTCGACACACAAAACAATAAATTCCATTTTTTCAAAAATAGAATCAGCTGTGAAAAAGATGTTTGCAAAAATATTTGGAATATAGAATGTTATTTGCATTTTTCTTGTACATGCTTCTAATTTTGAGAACAACTAAATTATATATTTCTTAATATATTTCAATAATCTTAGTTACAATGGGAACAATACTAAAACATTTTTAACATCTATGTGTCAAACGTGTTAAATAATTGTGAAGTGTCAAAAATATGTGTCTTGTGAAATATTATAAAAGCAATGTTTGTATTATCAGTTGGAAAGTTTTAAAGACTAGATATTAATTAATACCTATTTTAAAATAAAATTATAGTTACGAGAAGAAAAAATTAAACATGTTTATCTTCCATAATAATTATCAAAATAAAGTCTTACGCAAGGAACAAGTCATACGTGTTCAGTTGGTTTTATATGTATAAGAAAGTAGTGTGGTGACCACACCAGATTTTCTTAGTTTGTGTGACTAAAATATAATAATATTGGAATGCTACCATATAGGTTTTTTTTGAAAACGAAGAACGAGCCTGATTCAGATATTTGTCGTAGGGCCACTCTTCTTTGTCTAACACTCGTTTATACAACGGTTGCTATGTAAAAACATGTCTTATCCAAAAGTAACAAAAATGTTTAGTAGTGTATTGTTCAATGGGGTCTTTCACCATTTTTTTTTTAATATTTTTTTATGAAACTTTATCTATATTGAAGACTATCTACGCTTTTAAAAAGTCTTAATTGTTATTCATTAAGCCACAATGATTTTTTAAAAATGTTGTGACGTCATAGTAGAGATCTAAAACAGTAAATATTTAAATAATTTTTGTTACATAAATGTTCTATTTTATTGTAATAATAATAATAAAATAAGTAAAAAAATATATGACTACAATTACTTACAATCTGTACTGTTTTAGATCCAACAACACCTCTACTATGACGTCACAACATTTTTAAAAAAATCATTGTGGCTTAATGAATAACAATTAAGACTTTTTAAAAGTATAGATAGTCTTCAGTATAGATAAAGTTTCATAAAAAAAAAATAAAAAAAAATGGTGAAAGACCCCAATGTAATACATAGTTAATTGAACTCATTTCCATTAATGTATATAAAAGTTTTCTAAAACATCCAAAGTAACTAGAAAATTTTTGAAAAATTCACAATTTCGCGCCAATTTGTCATAGGTACTCGAAACTTGAGAAACTTAAAGGAAAATGCTCGGGAAAATGTTTGAACTTTGTTTACCAATTGAGTCTACGATTTTTTGGCACTGCGTACGAGCTGTCAAAGTTGGACATTTTCTAACATCAGGAACATTTTTTTATATGGGGATGGGAAGGGGTGAAATGGATTTGATATCATATTGACTAGCATCACACTGAAGAGAACATTTCAAAATTTCTAAAACTCAAAGAATCATCCAATTTCAACTAAATTCAACCGAGTTATGGCACTCGGAAATTTAGCCATTTTTTGTGCAGCGTTTTTTTTTTCTCGAGTTTATTTTATTTTAACAAAATTGTTTCTGAAAACACCCCTGGTTCAATTCATATCGCAGAAATGTGCTAATATTGAATACTTATTTATATTTTATTGCCAATAAATCTAAAAATAAAATAGCAATAAATATATTTGCAATTTCAATTAAATTAAAATTATAAGCCCACGCTCTGTTTTGTATTACAAAACAATCGAAGGCTCAGCTGCACAAAACAACTGAAGATTCTTCATTAGCATTATTACTCATACTTTATGTGTGTCCCTAAATTTAGTAACACTAACAAAATTTTAAGTAGCGACCTACAGTGTGTTATTGAAATAATCGGAGTCTAAACCTTGACTTGATACAACCCTGGAAGGCAAACACTTCAATAAAGATAAATATTATGATTATTTGTTTGTATATTTATACATTGTAAAGTTATTATTTAGTTTGAAGGTGCAAGTAATTTGCAGACAACCATATGGTTCGTAGATGAATAAAAATGTACATATTTTTATTGTATTTATACAGCTTTAATGAAAAACCTACATATGATGATAAATATTCATTGATTAGTCAAAGATTTTGAAATTTCTTTACATAATAACGCCTTTCCCTAAATTAGATATAACGTGTGTTAAACCTATTACCAATAGCTGGTGACTGTGATAGTTCTATCACATGATTCATTTTTATTATTATTATTATTGGTCAGGATCATTTTAATAGTTATTAAGGCACCAAAATACCAAATTTATATTTACGTTTTGCTGCCGAAGCTGTAAATCTGTATTTGGCAACACATTGGCTGGTACCATAAAATTTATTTTTCAGTGTTTTAAGAGAAGTGTTTTATTTAGTTTCATATAAAATTATTTTATTTGAAAGTGCTCAAAAATCGTCCTTAAAAGCTCAGAAATCGTCACTAAAGTAACCCATTATACGACGATTTTGAGCAACCCAGTGTTGGCAACCGTTGAATAATTATTGTACAATTAGGATAATTTTGGCAGATATATTGACGTACTATAGTAAATTTGGACGTAACATGAAACAAAATTTGCAAGAAGAATTAACTAATTAATTCCGAAGACGAAATTGAGGACAAAACACATAATTTTGAGTGTTATTTACGATAACTTCACTTCTCGAGGTTGGCAACACTGACTGTCAGTTTCAATTCACAACTGACAGATGTGCAAACTTAACCTATATCGTATTTTTTTACAGTTTTTCGAATTTTAGATTTCAAATAAAACTTAATATGTACCTCGGCACTGAAGTTCCTTTTATCACTCACATGGTTTATTACGGGTCTCGCAAACTAAATTCCATATTCGTGATAAAAAATTGAACTTCAGTGCCTTGATACATAAATAACTATTATTAATAATAAAAAAAATAATTCAAATAATATATTTCTGTATAACTTCTATTTGAAGCATTTTTTAAATAAATAATTATAGAATATTGCACCGCATTAAAACAGAGGCTGAAACATTTCTCTTAAAACAACCAAAAACAAAACTTGTGATACCCAGTCATAATTTTTCATTTTCTAAAGTTTTTTTTTCAGGTTGATGACGTGCGTCTTCTCCAAAATCATTTTGAGTATAACAGAAATGACATGTCCGGTTGCACCAACGTTATTTAAATTTTAAACTTGACTTAAATATATAAAAGCGTATCTAATATTTGACATAAATGTCAATTACTCCATATGACATATAATTTCGATTTGCTTTTATTTATTTAAACCAAGTTTAAAATTTAGTACTTAGTTACTGTTATGTATTTTTAGATATTATAGTTAACTGTGAAAAACAATATTAATTTACGTTATGTCATTATATGTATGTGTTTCATATTTCATTAAATAAATATTATTTCTTTGAATTATATTGGATTTATCTATACAATAGTTACCTAGAGAATACATGTATCAATAGAATAAACAAAAAATATCGCATCAAAATCAAAGCTTAAATGATGATTATTATTTTAGCTGTCATCTTTTCATACGATATTTATTCTATTGATAATTTACTGAGGTTGGAAATACCGGCCCTTAACAACATAAATTACATAAAAGATAAAAGTCACTATATTTAAAGCTAATCAAACGGCAAATTTTCATGTAAACATCAATAAAATGGCGCCAAATAATTCATCAGAGTTCTAAAAATAGCTAACAGGTGGCCATTTAGGCCTGTCCTGGATTACACCTCCCATCTCTCTCTAACTACGTAGTAAAACACCAAGTAATAAAAAGCAAACAAGCAAAGAAACTGTAGTCCTAGAATTTCTAGCATCTAGCAGACTTGGTGCCTCTCCCATCGCCTGGGGCAACCAACATAAAACGCCGTCGTAAGTGTTTATCATAAACTCAAAGGTATTGATGTCACAAAGAGAAAAAATTTAAGGAATTCCAGGTAGGGATCGTAATCTGTGACGTAAGCACAGGTAAAAATCTCCTGGTCGATTCACGAAGTTGTGAGTAGTATTTTTTTGAGGAATAGTTTGCACTGAGGTCATTTGTTTAATCATACGAGAATTATTTGGTTTTTTGTGCGTATAGCGACCTTGGAAATACCTTTCCTATTGTTAGAATAACCGGTTCTATAACAGAACTACTGCAAGAATGTTATCACAAGAGTAATAAATTTAATTTTCTGCGAATTGATTAAATATTTACAATATTTTTGGTATGAGTGCACAAAATGACGAATTTAAATAGTCATCTCTCAAGACGATTAATCCTAGAGCTGACTAAATTGCTCCTATTCAGAAAATTGCTCAGAAATTAATCGTACAATACAGGATGGTCCATCGGTCTGTATTTTTTATTTTAAACGATTATTATAAATATTACCAAAAAAATTTTCAGACAAAGTTTATTTTACATTAAAATGCCCATATATTTGCAGCATAAGTTTTTCTACAGGGTGCTCCATTTTCGCGCAATGGCATGCAACTTAATATTTTTAAATGGAACACCCTAAATATTTTCACAAATTTTCTTTAAATAAGTTATTCTTCACTATAGTCCTAAAATGATCAGTACAGAACTATTTACGTTTTTATGATTCAATAATCACACAGAAAATATGCAATAAAATTGTGTGCCAATGTTTAAACAATCAGATTAGTTGCTGTCAGATCTTTAATAATGATTATTTACTGTTTTCACTTAGTTTAACAACTTTTTTGTTATATTTTGTTTAGTTTGTTGAACAAATAATAGGTTTGTTCCAACTGGTCATTTCTGACAAGTTTGTGACAATTTCACTGCGCCTGCGAAAAATGTAAACAAGTTAACTTTGAAACATAAGCTTCATTTCTTTTTTTGTAGCGAAAAATGTAAGAATTTCGATATTTATATTTATATTTAAGGTTAGCTGTCAAAATAAAAAATGAGCATGCACATGTGCTTCATTTCATTCGCCGTTCCAGTCTATATTGCAAACTTAATTTGTTTACATTTTTCGCAGGCGCAGTGAAAATGTCACAAACATGTCACAAACTTGTCAGAAATGACCACTTGGAACAAACCTAATGTTCAATTCGAACATTTTATATAAATTTATTTATTGTTTTTAATTTCATGGATTACTTTCTGGGTGTGATTCTTCATTAATAAAAACGTTAATAGGTTCTGTACTGATCATTTTAGAACTAATGAATAAGAACTATTTTAAAGAGAAACAAATTTTGTAACAATATATAGGTTGTTCCATTTAAAAATATATAAATAAATAAATAAATATATCATCACGCCTTTTACCCATTAAGGGTGTGGCACTCTGCTTACGCAGATCTCGGTAAGTGATATATTTGTACGTATGAGATGCGGTTACCAGCCGTCAAGTCATAGCCCCCAAAGATGTTAGTGGAGGGGGAACCACAGGGGTAAATTTAAATTTGTAACTGTCGGCAGTGGGATTCGAACTGAGGATCTCACGATCCACAGTCCGACACGTTACCACGGAGCTATTTACCCCATATTTAAAAATATAAAATTGCATATATCATTGCGAGAAAATGGAACACCCGGTAGAAAAACTTGCACTGCAAATACATGGGCATTTTAATGTAAAATAAACTTTGTCTGAAAAAAATTTCGGTATTATTTAT
The DNA here is from genome assembly GCA_963942605.1 of Poecilus cupreus. Classification (NCBI taxonomy): domain Eukaryota; kingdom Metazoa; phylum Arthropoda; class Insecta; order Coleoptera; family Carabidae; genus Poecilus; species Poecilus cupreus. The sequence goes on from OZ012727.1 coordinate 13,839,703, forward strand.
AATAATCGCATAAAATAAAAATACAGACCGATGGACCAACCTGTTTATTATAAATTTGTTAGAAGCAAATAGCTGTTAAATATACAAAACTGCTAATTATTTTCTCAAAATTATTGAGTATCAAAATGAACGGTTCTACGAATTTCATAGAATACCTTAAAAGTTTTATTTAATTTTTACAAAGAGTTGGATAAAAATATAAGAAGATATATGAATAGATGGACACGGATGTTACGCGGGGGCTCTAACATTTAGGAGAATTTATCTCCAGCGCTTTGCAACTTGATGATTTGCTGTTTATTCATTTCTGATTGTCACACCGTTAACAGCAGGTCTCTCAGCAGTTATATACAGTAAAATGGCAACTCCCAAAGATGGTGTGATATACCTAGATGACTGGTCATTCACATTTGATTTCTGTTAAAAAAGCATTTATGAAGTATTTGCAATGTAAATGAATTTTTTTGTCAGGTTTGGCGGCACCAGAACGGAACTAGCAGCAAAAACTGCAAATTTCGCTCTTAGAAATCTCATTTCCACTCCATTAATTAATTTAAATCAATTCAATACAAATTAATCTTAAAAACAGAGAGAGTAGAAATAATATTAAAAATGGTTTCCTTTGCTTTAGTTGTTATACTAACCGTGAGTTCTTCTGTGCTTAATTAACCAGAAAAAAAAAACTATCACACACCGATATTAAAACAAAAGAACCCGGAACAAACAATGCACCATCGCGCATACAGTTATGCTAAACAAACCGTCAATTATTAATCATAATTATTAAACAATACTAATTGCAATTAATCACATTCTATCGTATAATTATGTTATTTAGAAGTCATAGAAGGTTAAAAAAATTACAAGCAACCGGATTCTTCGATGTAAACGTCATTGGATTTAAATAAATAGCATATCATCTCAGTTTAAAACACCTTAAAATGTTTATTTATTTAGAATTTAGACTGAAATGAGTTTAAACATAATTGAATAAACCTGAACAAGCAAATGACATTGAGAAATTGTACAATGATAAACAATTCTGAATTTATTAGCTTGTTGTTTGTATGAAATAAATAAAATGCCATCACGCCTATTACTTCAATCTAGGTGCGGCAGCTGTATGGCTACAGATCTGCAACAGTTGCAGATCTCAATAGACACCAAGCATGCAATATCACTTCCTGTCACATAGTAAGGGAGATATATGAATCATGCTAAAAATTCGTAAGGGATTTTTCAGTTTTAGAGTTCCTAGAAAACTATTCAAATAGTTTTACGATGACGACTGCGTGAATCTCTGAAGTTACGGTTTCTGAAAAACTACTAGACTGAAAATTTTCATATTTTGTACATACATATATCAATTGATAATTGTATCCCCTTGGGAAGAGTTGATTAGTTTTTTGCGGAAAATCCGATAACAGGAAGTGGCAGTTTACTTGAAGCCCTATCAAGTTATTTTGAAATATTTTAGTAAATTATGGTTCAATGACAATTTATGTTATTAGAATGTTTTAAATATTATTATCTACATTTGTTGTTTCAAACATATTTCTCTTACTGTCACCATTTACGAATTACATCTCGTGAAAGAAAAATTATATTTTTACATTTTCGTTAAAACCTACTAATCTGTACTTTTTGAAAAAAAAAAAATGCTTGAAAAATGTAATTTTTGACAAGGGTCATAATTTTTTGACGAGATGAACGTTTCTTGATAATGGTGGTCCGTGTTTCTGCATTGTTTGATATGAAATGATAAACCATTTGAGTGATAAAAAGGACCTTCAGTGCCGCGGTACATATTAAATTATATTTGAAATGTAAAATTAGAAAAACTGTAAAAAAATTATTATATATAGGTTAAATTTATACATCTGTCAGTGGTAACTGACACTCAGTGTTGCCAACCTAGAACATTGAAGTTATCGTAAATAACATTCAAAATTATGTTTTGTCCTTAAATTTTTCAACGAAATTAATTAGTTAATTCTTGTTTCACGTATTGTTTCATTTTACGTATAAATTTACTACAATACATCATATTTCTATTATCCTACTTGTATAATAATTATTTTACGGTTGCCAACACTGCGTTGCTCAAAATTGTCGTATATTGGGCTACTTTAGTGACGATTTCTGAGCATTTTAGTACATGGTAACGATTTCAATTATTTTAGTACCCACTCATTAAATTATATTAATTTAGTACGAATTATTATTTTTAATTATAGTAAATTATCCTTGTTTACAAATACAATAAACACTTTATTACATTGGTGCCAATAACTTTTACTGTAACTATGATAGTTACACATCCCTACACTGATAAAACAATACCGGTATATGGTTCAATTGCATTATTTCTATTCGAGTGTCTATCATCAAAGGATTTGCCAACCACGGGGTCAAACCCAGACCAGTGACGGGGCAAGAGGGGCACAATGTGGTAACGCAAAGCGTACGTACAATTATCCTACATCTGACAGCAGATCTGTGGAGTTGTACGCGCCATAGTCGCGGCCTACTAAGAGAAAAACTCGTTACGCAAGCTAAGTGAAGAAACAAAACGTAAACGCGGAACAAATGCACAGCGACAAGCGACAGCTGATGCTAGAGTAGAGACAGTTGACATACGATTACGTGCTTACGTGATTCTGACACATGCAGAACTGCCTCTATCACATTAAAGTGCTAAATTATAAAACCTGTCATTACTCTTTCGTCTAATAGATGCTACATTGTTTGCGCATTTATATAAAATGCTTCCTAACTTTCTACCAATCATTGATTAACTCTCTGGGATCTACTCTACATACTATAAAGCCCATGTTTCATCTGTATGAACGATAAAACAGCTTCACATGCGATTTAACCATTTGTGACTGGTTTCACGATGAAGAATTTGAATCTATGTTCATTCCCCTTTATAGTTTCTGTCATTTGCTTTCGTTTTTATCCTTTAGTTTATTTATATTTCGTGTGGTATTCTATTTAGTTTAACAATATAGGTTTTCATTATTTAGTTAATTTTCTAATAGTTTGATTTTTAAAGTGCACGATTACTTTGTTTATTGAGGTTAATTTTTTGTGTTTACATTTTTATTACTAGCGTGAAATTGCAAAATTAATATTCTGAAGGTACATTGTTTATAAATTTATTAGCTAAGAAATATTTTATATTAAAACTGTTGTCAGCTAGATGCCAAATCGGGATAAATCAACTGGTCACAGGAGACTCGCATTTTAAGCAACAAATTAAAACATCCTTAGTTCCTAAGTCTTATGGGTATACCGTATATCTGTCTTAAAGATGTACATACATAGGAGATTAACATAGGAAATCAGTTTGTTGCGTGCTGTTGCTCGGTGTTCTACCGGACAATAGAGATTGTAGTATCAATCGAAAGATATCATTTTTCTGAATGTAACGATGTAATAGTTATTTACTTTACAAGTGGGCAAAGTAAGGAATTATCCACGAGAGAAATTTTAGCTCACGAAGCCGAAGGCTGAGTGAGATAATTTTATCAAGTGGGTAATTCCACTTTGCCCACGTGTGATGTATAACGTTTTATCCAACACTTCTTAAAAAATGAAAAATTTATTAAAGAAATATTATTTGACAGTGACATATGCTTTAAATTTTTAAATTAAAATGTCAGTCGAAGCAGTTACCAAGGTGTTGTGTGTTATTATTATTGCTATAAATAAAAAAATACTCACTAGTGGCTTTCCTCAAAATTATACCCACTAGTGGATAATCTGTTACTTTCCTTGTTTAAAATCGCCATAGTTATAGAGCATTTATTGAGAGGTGTTGGATAAAATACTTTACAATTTAGTTGTAATTTGGTTTCGCAAATTAATATTTAAACGTCAAATAAATAGCTTCAAAGAAATCAAAACAAAACAGCCATCGGTGACTATATTTATTTTCGATAAAAATTGAATAAATCGGAGAATTTTTAAAACTTAAAAAAATTAATTTACTGAGCCAAATCACTATTAAATTATAATGTCTATGTTACATAGTTTGATTCAGAAAAATAATATCTTTCGATTTGTACTACAATCTTTGTCCGGTAGAACACGAGTAACAGCTCGAAAAAAACTGATTTCACATGTTAATCTTCTATGTACACCTTTAAGACAGACACACAGCATATTGAATAAACTGATATTAAAATAAGTATTTCATGAGATTTAACAATCAATTTAATCCATAGTAATTTTTAAGTATATAAAGAAATGTTTTTCTTATGCCCGGTTGCACCAACGTTAGTTACATTTTAAACTTGGTTTAAATAAATAAAAGCAAATCGAAGTTATATGTCATATGGAGTAATTGAGATTGATGTCAAAAATTAGATACGCTTTTATTTATTTAAACAAAGTTTAAAATTTAACTAACGTTGGTGCAACCGAGCCTTAGACCAATTTACAATATGCATAGTGACATATATACACAATAATCTGAAGAAGAGAATATTTTCAAGAGATTTTTATCATCAAAGTGTGACACCTCTATATCGTGTTTATCGTTCACCGCTAGAGTTTCATCTTTCATCAGGCAAATCATACAGTTGAGACATATTTACAGTAACATTTTCCATATTTTAAAACAATTTCTTGTGAAACCAGATAAATCAAAGACCTGGTAGACACGCACTTAAATATTCATACAACAAACAAGTGTGACATATGCCTCAGACTGCAATAAAACCATGGCAACAGACGATAACAATGATTGTTGGTTTGTTGTGCATACAAGCTTACAACTTTATAAGCAATATTGCGTGACTTTCTAGATGTTCTTGCACCTTATCAGCGACACACATCGTATTTAAATATCTTAAACTTGCGGCGAAACACGTATAGTGACTATTTTTCACTCTAAATCATCTGTTATGAAAGTTTTAAACTGGTACTCGTTTTCCGCGATTACAATTACGCAATGGCATATTTGTACGTTAAGTGAGATTTGAACACGTTTGGTATGCTTCCGTATTTTTTAATCGGCTACAAACACTTGAGGAAGTTAAATATTAATGTTATATCACCGTGAAATTGAAATCTGGACGCTAATTTTAAATTAGACTGTACTTGGATTAAAATTTGTTTGTTAAAATAAAGATAAGAGCTACGTTAATATTACCTCAACTTAAAATGTAATTAACTGATAAGCCAAGCGTCAAGATTTTATTATATATGCATTATTTTCGTGTTCATATGATTCATCATAAATGAAAACCTATTACTAAGCAGTTTAAAACATCAAAAAACCCTATTTCACACTTAAAAGAAAATTTAATTACTTATTACCATGACTGCATAATCGTAAACAAAAACATAAATCACAAACAATAAACAAGAAAATTTGCGCAACGACGTCTATGTATCTAAATACCTAACAAAAATTCTTGTAAATAACAATCGCGAACAATAACAAGTCCTTGAAATCTCGAACAATCAAACAGTCGGTGATTGAACAACAATGCCGTGAAATCGTTCAAAAGAAAAACAAAATGGTTGAATGTTGGAAACAGATGAAAAGATACTGAAGATGCCACACTTTCACTTTCATTAAGAATTAAACCAATTAAAGGGTACTCACTCTTATGAAGCTCCGTTTCGGCAAGTCGTCGACGTCTTCGTCGTCAAACGTACGAAAATCGTCTTCAACACTCATATTGTCACATCGCTCACTGATATCACCTCATTAATAATCTATATGGCACAGGGAAACAATAATAACAAATTAAAACCCGAATTTACATTGTGATGTTTATACGTTGCAGAAATGTCAAACTTAACCAACAAAAACACGGTGATTACAACAATAAAAATACACTTGATTACTATCAAAACTGTCACGATTGATTTAGTAAATGTAAGAATTTAAAGAGCGAGTAATAATATTCTTAAAGCACGAGATGTTTGTAAGAAATTCACGTGAAATAATGCAAGCGAAACGAGAATGACACACCCCCACTGTTGTTGAAGCAGAACTGCCGTGCGCAGACCGTTGCCCAGGTAACAATACAGCGCACGGTGCATTCCCCTTCCGCGCGCCCACCCCGCACAAACAAACGACAGGTGAGTGTGTACATGTACAACACAGGAAAGAAATCTATATATGCTGGCAGTAAATATTTAGGTATATTTGATCATTTCTATATTACAGCAATTATTATTAAGTACCAGTTATCTCTTATACATAGCTAAAAATAATTTATAATTTCTCTGTAAGCAAGCAAAATATATTGTTAAAATAATTTTCTTTTAATAAAAAATCTAATTTAGGAACACTTCTATTACATTTTGGCAATATTAAGTTTCATTTTTGGCACTATTTAACACATAGGAACAGATGCTACTTGACTAACGTTGATTTCAGGGTATTGTTTACAGAAATTAATTTAAGCTCTGCACAATGGGGTCATACACTTAAAAATTAAGTTATGTTTTTTACAAATTATAAAAATGTAGATCATTTCAGTCACATTTTATTCAATATTTCTTATAATTATTTAACTTTTCATTCACAATTTCCTTTATATAGTTTCGCTGTTGAAAATCGTGACGTCATCTTGTAATAGAATATATAGCATGGCAAGGCAAAAGAGGTGTTGATAACAAATAATAATTTGCTTTTCAGGGTTGTAATAATTATTTATTATTATTAAAATGAACACTCCGATAAACAAAATTAGGTATTCGTTAATTATAACGTTTTTAGACAAAGAGTTTAGGACGTGTTAAAATAAAAATGCTTTGATGTACTTTGTTGCTTGTCGTGTCGGTAATGTCGGTAGTCTCACTATCACACCTGTCATATCAATTCATATGTTGCAGCTAACAACGATTTTCAAGTTAAACGTACGTGTATTATATTTGTTATTTTATTTTGCCCAGGTAATGTCAATAATAGTTATTTATGTATCAAGGCACAGAAATTCAATTTTTTATCATGAATATGGAATTTACTTGCCGAGGCCCGTAGGGTTGAGGAAAATAAACCGTGTGAGTGATAAAAAGGAACTTTAGTGCCGAGGTACATATTAAGTTTTATTGAAATCTAAAATTCGAAAAAACTGTAAAGAAATTACAATATAGGTTAAGTTTATACATCTGTCAGTTGTCACTTGAAACTGACAGTCAGTGTTGCCAACGTCGAGAAGTGAAGTTATCCTAAATAACACTCAAAATTATTAGTTAATTCTTCTTGCAAATTTTGTTTCATGTTACGTCCAAATTTACTATAGTACGTCAATATATCTACCAAAATTATCCTAATTGTACAATAATTATTTAACGGTTGCCAACACTGGGTTGCTTAAAATCGTCGTATAATGGGTTACTTTAGTGACGAATTCTGAACTTTTAATGACAATTTTTGAGCACTTTAGTACCGATATCAAATGAATTACATTTGTAAAAACCTGTCAGCAAATAACAATGACAGTCAATTTGACAGTAGGTGTAGTTCCTCGCTCTCCGCAAGAGCGTGTTTCGTAGAATTACAAGATGACGTCACAAGCGAAAAATTTGAAATGGGATGCCAATTTAAAAAAATCGTATCTTAATAACTAAATGCCTTTTAATATTAAAATTAGTATCTATATTTATAATTTTACTCAAATTTACATAAAAAAATAAAACGAAGAAAGGTGTATGACCCCATTTTGATTCAGCGATGACCAAGCGTATTATTGTATATTATATAAAAGAACATCTTTCTCAAAATCTTTCACGATATATAATTTTATAATGGTAACTCTAAATTTTGATTGATTAAGTATCAAATATGAGTACAACATCTATTTATTAATACTTCAATAACGAGAGATATGTCTTCAAAAGGTGAACACTACATTACTCATCATCAAAAGTTAGAATATTTTGGAAAATTGTGCGTTTCAAAACTAGCCAATGAGTTCACTTTCATCAAAACAACCTAAAAGAACATAACTCCGAATCCTAACCTAACAGTACGAAACTCAAATCGCTCGATATGTTTACAAAATGTTTTCCTACCTCCAACAAAAACGAATTATCTCAAACTAGTGGTGTTACTGCCCCCGGTGACGCAGGTCGGGATCGCGTTTGACCACTTCCCGTTCCGGAGGCATTTCAGCATGGCGGCTCCGCGAAGATTCAGCCCTTCATCGCACGTGAAGGTTATGTTTTCTCCGATTTTGTAGAAGAATTTCACAGCTGACATTCGGCCGCTTATTGTCGTTCCGGGATACGAACACGCCTACAGAATATTACGGTTTAGTGAGAATAAGTGGAATACACAGGAATACAGTCAGTTTTATTTGACAAGCATCGACGTTTCGTAGCCTGTTAACTACTAAGTTTACATGCAGTTTTGAAAATGGTTTCAGTTTTCAGTCAAAATGGACGCATAAACCATCAACGAAATATGACAAATTTATATCAAAATCGTGTAACACTTACGGAATAGTTAGTAGTAATAGTTATTTATGTATCAAGGCACTGAAGTTCAATTTTTTATCACAAATATGGAATAAATAAATAACCATGTGAGTGATAAAAGGAACTTCAGTGCCGAGGTACATATTAAGTTTTATTTGAAATCTAAAATTCGAAACGCTGTAAACAAATTACAATATAGGTTAAGTTTATACATCTGTCAGTTGTCAATTGAAACTGACAGTCAGTGTTGCCAACCTCGAGAAGTGAAGTTATCGTAAATAACACTCAAAATTATGTGTTTTTTCCTCAATTTCGTCATCGGAATTAATTAGTTAATTCTTCTTGCAAATTTTGTTTCATGTTACGTCCAAATTTACTATAGTACGTCAATATATCTACAAAAATTATCCTACTTGTACAATAATTATTTAACGGTTGCCAACACTGGGTTGCTCAAAATCTTCGTATAATGGGTTTCTTTAGTGACGATTTCTGAGCTTTTAATGACGATTCTTGAGCACTTTAGTGCCGATTTCAAATAAAGTATTTTTTTATTTTTAACTTTTGTATGTCAGTATGTACATATATACTTATATACAGCGTGGTGACTGACTCAGCCGATCATAGGCGTTTTACATGTTAAATAATACTTATGCAATTTCTTGCTTTCTATATAATTTTACAGAAAAATGTTTCAAATAAAAGTTGAAGAAACGTCTTCAATGTCTTTGATAAATAACATTTTTTACCAAAAGCAACAAATGCACAACAACGAAGCACACTGTGAGATGCAATAAAATGTTTTAAATATAGGTATTGACATAATCATATTTTGAGAGAAAATATTTTCCATGCAGTCAAACATAAAATGTTATATGCAACTCGTACATAACCTGACTTTATAGACTCGCCTTATTTATTAGACCTAAATTATGTACTTGTTACATAAACTACTATTATTATATTAATTAATGCGTCCGTAAAACATTCTTACTCATTTAAACACAGTTCATATGTTGGACTTCAATTTCACGAAATATCACTAAAAATTGGCATATACTTTTATTGTATTTCTATGTAATATAAACCCTAAAAAACTCACTGGTGCAGAGCGCATCGTCATATCTCTTAAATTTTTCGAGATATGGCGGTTTTTGATGTTTTTCGAAGTGCAACTTTGAGGAACTGCAACTCAAAAATTACGCAAGATATCGAAAAATACTCTTCAGTTTTGTGTTATTCGTGCATATTATAGCACAATAACAAATTTTTAAAAAATTGAAAATATTTGAATTTTTTTTCAAAATTTCGATCAGCAATATCTCAAATAATAAATGAGATACGAACTTGCAGACTAAACCATTGGATTCAGCTCATCGAAATACATAAACCCTAAAAATTTCAGAACATTCGGGTGGTGGGTTGAAATTTTAGAGCAAAAAGTCTGAAAATGGCCTTTTCCAGGCCAAACGTCAAGGGGTACCCTTTGACGTTTTTCACCGAAAACGTCATTTTCACACTTTTTGCTCTAACTCTATAACGCGTAAAGCAATTTTAATGAAATTTTACATACTTATGTATTTTAACGAACTGAATCGAATGGTCCAGTCTGCGAGTCTGTATCTTTTATATTTTTCGAGTTATCGCCTATCAAAATTTGGGGAAAAAAATCGAAAAATTTCAAAATTTTCAAAATTTGCTATATTGTAATAAAATGCATGAAACGCACAGAACTGAGTCTATTTTTCAATATCTGTAATAGATTTTGAGTTGCAGCCACTCAAAGTAGCATTTCGAAAAACATCGAAAATTGCCATATCTCTGTAAATTTAAGAGATATGACGATGCGCTCTACAGCATTGAGTTTCTTAGGGTTTATATTATATAGAAATACAATAAAAGTATATGCCAATTTTTAGTGATATTTTGTGAAATCTGAAATTGTGCAGAACTTTCTTAACACGTATTTGTTGTCAATGGTAAATATACTCTTAAATATATTTCTATAATCTTAGTTACAGTGGGAACCAAAACTAAAACTAAAAATGAAGTGTCAAAAATATGTGTCGTGTGAAATATTTTAAAAGTAATATTTGTATTATTAGTTAGAAAGTTTTGAAGACTAGATATTAATTAATTTCTATTTTAAAATAAATTCAAAGTTACAATGACAACAAAAATTAAACATGTTTAACATCTATATATCAAATAATTTTCAAAATATAGTCACACGCAAGGAACAAGTCATACGTGTTCAGTTGGTTTTATTTGTATAAGTAAGTAGTGTGGTGCCCACACCAGATTTTTATTATTAGTCGTAACTTTATTTTCCATTCCCAAAACATATTTATTTTAACTAAGGTTACAGTTAATATTGGTTAGCACAATATATGACACATTTTAGTTATTTAGTTAATTTAGAAGCAAAGTTACAGATGTTGAAAGAAATGGAGTTAACGTTTTCTTTTTGTGAATCTGCCTGTACCATTTCTAACTCTTTTTTAACCATACTAATAGGCTACGAAACGTCGATGCTTGTCAAATAAAACTACCATCTAAACTGACTGCATTCCCGTCTATTCCATTTCTCATCACTTCTACCAGTCGTTGAGTAACTTTTCCATTACGTTTAGTTTAAAATTCTTAAACAATGTTTTGTATGAGTGGTTAGTTACCTGTACACATTTCGGGAGCGGTCCAGACCACCTGGAATTATCTTGGCAAGCGATGATTGGCTGTCCTTCCATCATGAAATCCGGATTGCAGTTGAATTGAACAACGTCACCAGCTTTGAAGGGCCCTGTACCTTGCATGTACCCATTTTCTGGGACGCCTGGGTTGTCGCATTGAACCTCTGAAACAAACAGATCAAACAATATTAATATAATTACAATTCAAATACATACAATGGTTCTTACAAAATTTAAATGTCTCATTTAGTTAATTTATTAGTTTGAATGTCAGAATGATTTAATGATAAATACAATAATACTAAAGCACAGTAGTATAAAAGAAGTTCAAATATAGAACATCCTTCAAATAATTTGTATCTACATTTACGTAATTCTTTTGATAGTATAGTTGGTTTATAATGGATTTAATTGACAAATTTAAATTTTGAATTGACTATTTACCATAGAACTAATAAAATGTATGGAAGGAGTGTAGACAAAGATAGACTGTAACCAACACAGTGCGATAGTCCACCCGTCACGTGACTTTCATCTCAAGATGACAAGAACTTGGTTTAACGATTGACGTGTGCGTAAAATACTGTTTTGATAGACCTGCGGTCTCGGGATTTTTTCAAATTATTATGTACTCAAACACTTTTTAATAGTTAATTGTTTAACTAGGCATCAAAATACCAGATTTACAGCAGAGGCTGCCGTTTCATTGACGAGGCGAAGCTGAGGCAATGGATGCTGCCGAAGCTATAAATCTGTGTTTGATGCCGAGTTGAACACATAATTTTTTTGCCGATTTGGAATTAATATTAGGTTTGTTCCAAGTGGTCATTTCGGACATGTTTGTAACATGTTTGTGACAAATGTCAGTGCGCCTGCAAAAAATGTAAACAAGTTAAGTTTGAAACATAGACTGGAACGGTGAATGGAATGAAGCGTATGTGCATGCTCATTTTTTGTTTTGACAGCTAACCTTAAATATAAATATAAATAAAGAAATTCATACATTTTTCGCCACAAAAAAGAAATGTTTCAAAGTTAACTTGTTTACATTTTTCGCAGGCGCACTGAAATTTGTCACAAACATGTCACAAACTTGTCAGAAATGACCACTTGGAACAAACCTTATGTAAAATATTTTTAAAGACTGTTAACAATCCGTGAAGTGTCATCTTTAATGTCAATCAGCAAAAAACAATTTTTTTTGCATAAGCTAGACATGTCAAATTTAACCGATTAAATTCTTAGCACTGGTGATATAATTATTGATTAATTAATTTGCCAAACATCTTTTTAAATAAAATAATTTAGGATCAATTGACAGCACATAAAAGTTAGTTCACAGATAATTAGAACTGCAGGATATATGTATAACTTATAGAAAGTGCAGGTGAAACAATCTAGGATGACACAAATCATTCTGGATATAAATGAATGACGCATGCAGTACTGACCTGCACAAGAGGGGAAAGGCGTAGCCCAGTCCCCTGAGGAGAGACAGACGGTCTCGTGGGGCCCCCGGAGGCCGTAGCCCGGTGTGCACGAGAACACAGCGCGGCCGCCCACCTCTCGGCTCACGACAGACACGCGCAAGTGGAGTCCCAGCTCACTGCCGCTGCTGCCGCCACCACCAGAGCTGCCAACCTCACCGCATTCGATACCTCCACGACACCACAGTACCACAAACCACACACATGTAGGCACAGGGACATCACACTACCACACACACTACCCAACAAAACTGAGACACAGACTCTTAACCTCACCGTTAATTATTTATTCCGACAAAAAATACTGCAATAAAAAACTGCCGCATTCCGGTATATAAGAATTTAATTTTGGTATTTTTTGTATATGAATCTTGACTGCCAATTGGAAATGAAAAGGAAAATAATGATGTGTATTCATTCATTGAAAGTCGACGTTTCGGCTCTGATTGATCCTTCTTCAGACCAAATAAAATCCACATAATATACAGAATGTTTCCTGAATTCTTCTCACTCTATTAGCTCCTTTATTATTGAAAATTTGAAGACATGATAAGGAGAGAAATTGTAGCGGCAGAAAAGTTCTGCAAAACTGGTTGAAAAGTTTTAAGCTTCTTTTGTTTTAAAATGGCGTAAAAGCGGTTTCAAAATTTTTTGAATACGAAATGTATATGGAATAGTATATTGTACAACGATCATGAAATGGACATTCCATGCAAGTTGTACACTATACTTTTTCTTACGACCACGATATTATTTGAAAATTAATTTAATTTTAATAATAAATTTGTCCCACTTTCACGATTCCAATATTTGACAATTCTAAATAAGTATCCTAGCAATGGCACCTGTACTTAAATGAGCTGACCTGTATCGAAATACTCACAATAGTATATTGTGTCATTAGGAGTAAATGTGATACTTTGGGTGCTGAGCATGTAAGTTTGAACGACGAGCGAAGCGAGCCGAACAATTACATGCGAAGCACCCAAAGACACATTTACTCCGAATAACACATGCTATTTTTTCTTCAAACATAGAAAATAAAATTATAAATATTATAAAATGCTCAAAACTTCAACAAATATTCTGTCTTATCTAGCATTTCAAGTTGCCGTAGAATATGCTGTTTTGTTATTTTTGTTTATTTGTTTCATTTTTAACTGTCAAATTATTGAATTACAACCTAACTATTTTTCATAATATTTTACTTTGTCCGCCGCCGGCGTAAATGTGTTGCCAAGGATACACTTTTACGCCGGCGGCGACAATATTGAACTTCTACTTGTTGAATACAAATACATAACAACGTACTTTTATGACGTTTGAAGAAAAAACAAATTTATTTCGCACGATGCTTGCAATGAACCTCATATCCCTAGCAACAACAAACATACAATGAGCAGATTTCTAAGTGGTCGTAGAAAAATAATTTTTCTTTGTATACTTTACATTATTATAATCAATTAATTTCAAATAATATTTAGCGATATTATTTAAAACGACGGAGTAATGATTTTTTTCGAAAATTAATGTTATATTGTTTTAATTTCAAAAACACAATAATTTCAGTAAGCTATGATAACAACTGAATAATAGTATTATTAAATATGAAAATAAGTTCAAATAAATTACATTTATTTGAAATCGGCACTAAAGTGCTCAAAAATCGTCAATAAAAGCTCAGAAATCGTCATTAAAGTAACCCATTATACGACGATTTTGAGCAACCCAGTGTTGGCAACCGTTAAATAATTATTGTACAATTAGGATAATTTTGGCAGATATATTGACGTACTATAGTAAATTTGGACGTAACATGAAACAAAATTTGCAAGAAGAATTAACTACTTAATTCCGATGACGAAATTGAGGACAAAACACATAATTTTGAGTGTTATTTACGATAACTTCAATGTTCGAGGTTGGCAACACGGACTGTCTGTTTAAATTGACAACTGACAGATGTATAAACTTAACCTATATTGTAATTTGTTTACAGTTTTTTCGAACTTTAGATTTCAAATAAAACTTAATATGTACCTCGGCACTGAAGTTCCTTTTTATGACTCATAAACAAATATGTCTAATTTTGGCAGATTTATTAACGTACTATAAGTAAATTTGGACGTAACATGAAACAAAATTTGCAAGAAGAATTTACTAATAATTTTGAGTGTTATTTACGATAACTCCACTTCTCGAGGTTGGCAACACTGACTGTCAGTTTCAATTGACAACTGACAGATGTATAAACTTAACCTACATTGTAATTTGTTTACAGTTTTTTGGAATTTTAGATTTGAAATAAAACTTAATATGTACCTCGGCACTGAAGTTCCTTTTTATCACTCACATGGTTTATTTTCCTCGTCACACCGCCTACCGATCACGTCATGTTTATATGTTTTAAAATTTCTATTAGTTTTTTTCAGCCTATTTTTGTTATTCAAATATTATTTTTGAATATTTTGATATTCAGATTTCAAGTATGTGTTATAATAACCAACTTTCTTCAAATACTCGATAATTATTATACAACAAATGTAAACAAACCAGTGGGACACTGACCCTATTATCTAGATCTAGATCCTAGTATGATCTTTGTAAATATTGGAATAAAAATAAAACTTCTATAACGAAAGTCTCAGTTTTGTTTAGTCATATGATATAACTACAACATCGAAATAACATCTATTTTTGTAGATAATTTTATATTATTTTTTGACATTTAAAGCATATTTAAATAAACATCAATTTGGACAGGGAAACTGATCATTCCAGAATGACATCACCTCTTCCTCAAGACCAAAATATTAACCTAACTTTCATATATTTTTAAAATTAATTATAAAAGATTGTAAGAACGTATTTGAAAATTGTGTTTGACAGGTCTTCAGCGAAGTCATTTGTCGTGGAATGATCAACAGAAAGCCAGAAAAAGCTTTTGGAAAAACATTTAACACCAAATCCAGCTTGAAAACATTTATATAAAATTAAACATTGATATATGCATAGGTTGACATAACGATAGCTAAATAAGCGGCTTGAATAATGTATTCAAATATCTCGTGTGTTATAATAAAATTCATTCTAACCGCGTTTGGATGTCGTTTTGCCAGCCTATAGAAAGATATCTAAAAGCCACTTACTTTCACAAATCGGGAACGGGGCACTCCAATTCCCAGACGGTAAACAAATAATTTCTGAAGCCCCGATCAGGGAATTCCCATTTATACAGCTAAACTGAAGTCTGGTATTCATTTTCGTACTTTCGGAGTTGACAGTTAGGCCGCGTCGATGGGGAACCACTGGGCAATGCACAGCTGAGAAAAATCATATATTTAAAATTAGTTATTTTTGTATTTTTATTATAGAGGTGATATAATAGTTATTTACTTTACAAGTGGGCAAAGTAAGGAATTACCCACGAGAGAAATTTTAGCTCACGAAGCCGAAGGCTGAGTGAGATAATTTTATCGAGTGGGTAATTTCACTTTGCCCACGTATGAAGTATAACGTTTTATCCAACACTTCTTAATAAATGAAAAATTTATTAAAGAAATATTATTTGACAGTGACATATGCTTTAAATTTTCTAAATTAAAATGTCAATCGAAGTAGTTACCAAGGTGTTGTGTGTTATTATTATTGTTAGAAATAAAAAAATACTCACTAGTGGCTTTCCTCAAAATTATACCCACTAGTGAATAATCTGTTACTTTGCTTGTTTAAAATCGTCATAGTAATAGAGCATTTATTGAGAGTTGTTGGAAAATAGTTATTTACTTTACAAGTGGGCAAAGTAAGGAATTACCCACAAGAGAAATTTTAGCACACGAAGCCGAAAGCTGAGTGTGATAATTTTATCGAGTGGATAATTACACTTTGCCCACGTGTGAAGTATAACGTTTTATCCAACACTTCTTAATAAATGAAAAATTTATTAAAGAAATATTATTTGACAGTGACATATGCTTTAAATTTTCTAAATTAAAATGTCAATCGAAGTAGTTACCAAGGTGTTGTGTGTTATTATTATTGTTAGAAATAAAAAAATACTCACTAGTGGCTTTCCTCAAAATTATACCCACTAGTGGATAATCTATTACTTTGCTTGTCTAAAATCGCCATAGTTATAAAGCATTTATTGAGAGGTGTTGGATAAAATATGTTATATGAATAAATGTAGGTTTAAGTCGAATTTACCATACCCCAATCAGGGTAGGATTCACTGATTAACTCTGATCCATGAATCAATACGATTCATTATTAAAAATCAAGTTAATCCAGTAATCGAATTCAGTGATCAACTGATTCATCTGATTTATGGTTTTGACATTTGGCAAGTTTATCAGGTATCACAACATTTCTCGAAAATATAAATCAGGAAAATACATTTCTCGATTATACAAATACCTTTGACGAATTGTAGATTTACCGAAAATACAAAACCCTAATGTTGGAAATATTACAAATAACGAATGTTTCAAAACTCGAAAATACATTTGTCGAATAGCTTGGTTATTACAAATCTCAAAAATACATTTCTCGAAAATTACGAATATCGAAAATACATACATTTGTCGACAGCGAAACATACCAAATATCGTATTGTAATCATTGCTCACTAGATGGAACTATCACATTTGGTATTGTTCGCTTTCGACAAATGTATTTACGAGCTTTGTAACATTCGACATTTGTAATATTCGAGGAATGTATTTTCGAGGTTTGTAATATTCAAGCGATTCGACAAATGTATTTTCGAGATTTGTAACATTCGTTATTTGTAATATTTCCAACATTTGTATATTCGAGAAATGTTTTTTCGAGGAGTGTAGGTGTTCCCAGTTTATTTAGTTCAGATCAGAGAAATTTTGCATATTTATAATATTTCGAAAATATATACGAGGTGATATAATAGTGGAGGAAATAGCTATTAAATAATTTAATTTATTTTTAATAATAATTATAATTTGGTTAAATACACAAATTAATATTAAATAGTTTCCCTTCCGAATTTTTACCTCCCGCCTACCTCTAGGTAAGGGAGGTATTGTTTTTGGTCAAAAAATTGGGTAGTGAGTTTTCAATGAATAAGCACGCTTTAGGGTCCCTACAATACGATTTTACTATTTTCGCGATGATGCCTGTATGTATGTATGTATGTATGTATGTGTGTGTGTGTGTAGTCTGTGGCAATTTTTTCGTCTCGCATAACTCAAATACTATAATACCAAAAAAATACTATTTTGTGAATTATTGCTTCTTATATTTAAATGAAGAGCTGATTAGATTTTGGATGAAATTGGTCAACCGGAAGTAGCAGTTTACTTGAAGCCCTTAACAGTTTTTCGTGAAAAACACGGTTAAATTTCCTTTCTCAACAATTTATGTTATTTTGAAAGTTGAAGAATATTTAATTTTACATGTGTTTTTATTACACTAATTTTATTAATTTTCATTAGATTTAGAGATAATAAAATATAAAGAAATTAGATTTCACAAATCTTGCATTCCTAGTACACCATGGAAACATTTTCAATTTTTTACGAAATGTGACACATGTCATTGTGATTGTGAAGCTGTTTTCTTAGTGAAATATATGTCAAAAAATTAAATAAATATACGAAAGAAAATTAAAATTCTCAAATATAAATAGAAAATAAACAAATAAGAAGGTATGTTTCTGTATCATCAAATACTATTTTTACCGTTTAATAGTATTGGGCGGGAGGTTATGTGCTGGCCACATCAGATTTTTTTTGAAGTTTTTACTTACGTCCACATGTAAAATATATAATATCAACTAGAAATATTCAGAGTCATTTATATAATAAGGTGAACTGTCAAAAATAAAAATAAATATGGATCAGTTGATCACTGATCAATAGTATATTAGTGAATACGGCTGTTAGTGTACACAACTTTTATTTCAAGTATTTTTATCTCCCGCCACATCGTGTAAGGGAGGTAAAGGAATCATACCAAAAATTGTGTAGTGAGTTTTCAGTGGATGAGCACGTTTTACGATTTCTAGAATACGATTTTAATAGTTTCGCGATGATGTCTGTCTGTCAGTCTGTGTAGTTTCTCAAAAACTATTAAACTGAAAACTTTGATATTTTGTATATATCAATTGTATCCCCTTTGGACGAACTGATTAGTTTTTGGTGATAATCCAATAACAGGAAGTGGTAGTTTACTTGAAGCCCTATCCAGTTATCTTAAAATATCTCAGTAAATTATGGTTTAATGAAAATTTTGTTACTAAAATAATGTTTCAAATATAATTATCTACAATTATTGTTTGAAACATTTTCCTCTTACTGTCACCATTTACGAATTACAACACGTTCAAGAAAAATTATATTTTGATATTTTCGTTTAAATCTGCTAACCTGTTTTTTGAAAAAACAAAACAACGGTTGAAAAATGTCATTTTTTGACATGTGTCATAATTTGTTGAAGGGATGAGCGTTTCTTGATAGTGGTGGTCCGTGTTCCTGCATGGTTCGATAAGAAATCTATGGCGGGAGGTATTTTTTTTTTAAATAAATTGTAAACTCACCCTTAACGATGATGTCAACAGCATGATTTTGTCTTGCTGGCGTGATACAAGTAAACAAGCCAGAGTCATCTTTAGCTGCATGGTAAATCGACAATCGGTACTCAAGCTGCGGATCTCTTCCCGAATCAGTGGTCCACCCTTCCGGATACTTCCTGTAATCATGACTAACATTCCATTTCGGGTTCCCGAATCGTCGAATCCACAAACACTCCATGTGTAGAATAGTGCCGGGGTACACAATCAACTTTCCGTCGTTCGACTGAGCGATGGGTCCATTCTGGTGGCGAAACAAAATGGTGGGAGACTTATCCATAGCGTAGTCGTTCTCCTGGTTGAGTCCGAAGCACGCTGGCTTCTGCCCGTCCCACTCGCCGCCAATACAACGTCGTTTGTTGGAACCAATCATGGCGTACTTGCCGATGTCGATGCACCGGCTGACTAAGACAGCACCTGGCGGGAACTCCACGATGTCTTCGCGGATTTGTTGGTCGTTGTAGAAGGACACCACGTTGGGTTCTTGATTGCGGAAGGTGCAGGTGTTGTTGTTGTTGATGATTGAACTTGAGATCATTTCTTCTGCGTCTAAAATGGAAAATTAATTACAAACTAAAAGTTAAGAGACACATTTTTAATATACTCATAAACCGATTTTTTTATTTTTATTTTTATGAAACTTTATTAGAATCTATGACGATTAGTGAAAACCCGAAGTGAAAATTTTATATATTATCCGAGATATGATTTTTATAGTTTGCGTGACGTCATTGTATTACTCCAGTGGCACTAAAACAGCGATTTTTCATGATAGTAGATATTATATATTTTTTAATGTAAAAATAATATTTACACATTATAAGTCTTAGTTTACAACAATTAAACTTAATATAAATAACGATAATTAATTTGGCAACTTTTAGAGTATTTTACTTGATATTCGAGTAAACATCATACGAAAGTTTGAGAACAGTGGCGCTAGTAGTGATGTAACCTAACCTCAACACACAATTTTATTCAATAGTTTTTCAATATAGCAAAATAAAACAGTGAAATTATAAAACAAGAAATAGAAGCCCAACAAATATAATCTTAAATACCAACAAATAAAACAAATGAAATGACATTTCGTAGTTCTATTTTAGCCCGCAATAGGCGTTGGGCGCCACGGCAGACGCGCGATTTGCACGTTTCATATTTCTGGCCAATAGAATCAATGCGAGTACCCGTGACGTCAAAATATGTTCAATTCGTTATATCGCTTTACTGCAAAATATTTAAAAGAAAAAAAATACATTAGTACTAATTATACAGTAAGTGTTACACGATTTTAATATAAATTTGTTATATTTTATTTAAGTATCTTACGTTTAGTTCAGCTTTCTACCACTAGTTAGCGTTCGAATCAAACATAAAGATATTCACTTTTGTGACAGAATGTATTCCGCGTAACATTTGTTTAAATGCGCAATCACAAAAGTGTAAGACAGCGATAGCATCTCCCGTGAGTAAACGCTTTTTTTTACACAGCAAGCACAGACAGTGAACGTTCCAGAATAATTACATTTCAGTGTTCTTACCGCAGTTCAAAGATCGCCCAATCCAGCTGCCATCTTCACAAATAATTCGCCAAGTTGTTTTCTCACCCATAATACTTTCAATACAATGAAAAGTGACTTCAGTTCCATCTGGAAAACTTCGTTCATCTTCAACTATCGGTTCGCCGTCTCTGTACACCAGCGACCCTTGTACCCTTCAGAAACATCAACATTATATTATAAAATAATCTGATCGGGTTGTTTCAGTCTTGTCTTACCTCGCTGGAGGCCCGCAGCTTCTCGACAACCCGGTCCTAAAATCCAAAACACTGATATCCCCGCCCTTGATAATGTCCGAGCCACCAAGGTAGTGGGGTCCCTCTGGAGTGCTGTTAGCGATTAAGTCGAGCCTCTGCTTGCAGGCGGGCGTCCTGGGGTACAACTCGCCTAGGATGCACTCGACTGGTTGCGCGGTGGACTTGCTGTAGTCGCTATCGCACTGGAACGTGACTGAAGAACCGTTGGCGATCATCAACCCAGGACGGTATCCGGAAAGATATTGCCCGTTGGTGATTTGTGGGAGTTGGCATGGAGCGGCGAGGCAGCGAGGGAAGCTGGTGACGGTCCATTCGCCCAGCCAGCAGCGCAGGTTGCTGGGGCCCTGCAAGAAAAAAAAAGTATTAAATAATGAAGGGTACAAGTAAACAAGAATGGAGTCAGAATAATTCTTGTTTATTAATTCATGATGAAGGAATTTTCTCGACTGGATGTAATTATTAAATAAAACAACTAGATGCAGTAATAGTATATTATTCTACGAGCGTATTATGATAGTTATTATTAATTCGGATGAAGTAATCATCCGAATTAATAATAACCATAATACGCGAGTTGAATACTATACTTTATCCACGACCATTAAACCGGAACCGGAAGTTAAACTATTAATTGTACTATAATTTGGCAGTTTCTAAAATGTCCGGTGGTGTACAAACTTCATCATTTCCATCACTAGTATTCATATTTCACAAAAAAAAAAACAATAGTAAACTGTTCCACTACTTACAAAACATTTGACAAGTTGAAAACGCAACAAGCATGAAGTTGGCTCTTTTATCGAAGGGCATGAAGTGAGAGTGACTTGACCAAGATTTTTGTCAACAATCCTCTGTTTTTATAATTCTATATTATAAATGTATGAAAATTGATAAGTTCACGTGTTTTTCTTTGATTGTACTGATATATAAATTATAAATAATAAAATGTATTGTGTCAAACGTCAAACGTCATTCAGTAGTTGTTTTAAATTTCGCTAGATGGCAATCTGTAATGTTTCATTATTCAACATTAGCGTTGCGTTGTTATAGCAACTGCGATCTGATTGGCTACCAGCAATTGAATAATGGGCTTATTATTCAATAGTCTTCTCATTATTCAACACTTTTTAATAATGAACCATATTATGTAACTAAAAGTGCACTTATAATGAATATGTTATTTAATGGTCGTGGATAAATACAATTTTAAAAATCTGGTGTGGACACCACACTACTTTCTTATACATATAAAACCAACTGAACACGTATGACTTGTTCCTTGCGTATGACTTTATTTTGATAATTATTATAGATGATAAACCTGCTTAATTTTTTCTTCTCGTAACTATAATTTTATTTGTAAATAGGTATTAATTAATATCTAGTCTTTAAAACTTTGTAACTGATAATACAAATATTGCTTTTATAATATTTCAAACGACACATATTTTTGACACTTCACAATGGGCCATAAACCAATTTTTAAAATTTTTTTTATGAACGTCACAGGTATTACACCAGTGGCACTAATACAACGATTTTCCATGATAGTAGATATTATATATTTTTTAATATAAAATAGCTATTTATGTAACCAGTTAGGAAATGCATCATTTTGTGTAACGAGTGGGATGTTTGCGGGACGAGCGAAGCGAGTTCCCGCAAAATCACACGAATTACACAAAATCGCATTTCCTATCGTGTTTCATACAAGATTTTTTCTATTTTTGATTATAACAGTTTTTTTTAATTATTAAATTATTAATTTCATAACTTTTATTGACATCAAGTAGCTACGCATATTTCGCTTGTTTGTTTGAAATTTTGTTTATGCTTCATTCATTTCATCACCAGTTGTGAAATATTTTTCTTTTCATAACTAGTTACGAAAAATATGACGTTTCGTAACGTCAATCAATTTTGAAAAGTGACACTTTATATGTCAAAATTAGAAAAATAATATTTTTATATTAAAAGTCTTAATTTACAACAATTAAACTTAATATAAACTAAGGCAAAATTCCTTTGACAACTTTAAGAGTATTTTACTTGATATTCGAGTAAATAACAACAAAAGTTACTTTAATTCCTTTCTGTCAAATTTGAAGTTGATATTGATTAATAATTGTGATATATCATTCTCTTAATTATTATATTTCATATCTAACTAGTAAGTGTACAAAATACTTTCTAATATATTACCGTATGATTTGTGTAGTTGGATTTTACAGAATTTCAAGAAATATGTTTTCAAATTTGACAGATACAAATTTTAAATGTTTTTTTTTAAGTAACTGGATTCCAATAACTTGTTTTATTTATGACATCTGGACCCAAAATGGCGGACGAGAATACCTACATTCTTCTAGAGCTCTACGGCAGACGCGCGATTTGCAATTTTCATATTTCTGGCCAATACAAGTACCTGTGACGTAAAATATGTTCAATTCGTTATATCGCTTTACTGCAAAATATTGAAAAGAAAAAAAAAAACTTTACTACTAATTATTCCATAAGTGTTACACGATTTTGATATAAATTGGTCATATTTCGTTTATGGTTTATGCGCCCATTATTTGACACGTTTGGCAGATAGATGTTAAAAATGTTTGTGGACGAATCGAACTCTCGAGCATGTTACTGATTTGACATACTAAAACTGTCACCGTTTACATATGAAGTCATAAAAGAGTCAGTCGAAATCAATTGGTTTCTCTATTTACTAACCAAGTACTAACCGGTGCCAGTCGAAATCGTCTAATAAATACAGTCACACTATCTTACTAATGGATCAACTTTTGTCTAATTTAACCATCCCTGTATCTCTTGCAGTTCTCGAGATTCCAATGCATTCGTGCCATTATAAATTAAGATGATTGAAATATATTATGAAACATATAATTTAGTTTTTCTCAAAATTAGAAGCACGTACAACAAAAGTGTAAATAACATTTTTACTCCAAATATTTTTGCGAACATCTTTCATTTGAAACTTTTTTTCACAGCTGTTTCTACTTTTGAAAAAAATGGAATTTATTGTTTTGTGCGTTCAGTAAACTACCTCTTCCGGTTTTTTAATTTCATTCAAAATCAACTCAGCTCTTCATATTTTCATGAAACTTATAAATTTAAAGTTTCGTTTACTTGTCTTGTCTCGTTCATGAGATATTGCGCACACGGACATCCATCCATCCATCCTCACACACAGACATCATTGAGAAATTAGTCTTAACGAATTCCAATACTTCCTTATACTTTGTATAACAAAGTAATAATTACATATCGATTGTTAATCAGTCTTCTTCAGGGTGACAATTAATAACTGCCAATAACTATTAATTAATAAACAACAGTTCTCCTGACTACATTTCTGATTATTTCTAACCTTCATCATCAAATTACAACTATCAAGTAATAAATAATACAAACATTAAAGTTTTAAGCGAAAATATGAACTTACTTGAATATTATAACCAGGAGAGCATGAAAATTCAACAACTTGGCCATTGAGCACATCGGCTGTTTCATTCAGGACATGGTTGGTGTCAGACGGCAGCAGAATGGTCGAGGAAGATGACTGTTCCGACGTGGACAACTTATAAAATCCATTTGCTGTCACTGGTACATGACAAGGTACTGGAACACAATACAAAATAATCCGATGTGGCCAATACATAAATAACAATGGAAAATATTTTCATTATAGTCCGCGGAAGTGCGTTATGTACGGATATATGAAAAAAGTTTTGTGATCCCAGTAAGACAGTAATCTTATAAATATTTATCGAAAAATTACCATGTACCTTTCATTTTTACATCTTATTTAAATAATACGGCTTAAACAAATGTAATACTTACATTGGAATACTCGTAAAATCACTACTGTTGTTATTAATTTTAAAAAATAATTAATTTCAAAATTCAATGGATTTTATGTATCTGACGTTTAGTTCAGCTTTCTACCACTAGTTATCGTTCGAATCGAACATAAACAAAGATATTCACTTTTGTGACAGAATGTATTCCGCGTGACATTTGTTCAAATGCGCAATCAGAAAAGTGTAAGACAGCGATAGCATCACCCGTGAGTAATAGTTATTTGTCAAACTAGAGAGGAAAGCGCTTCTTTTTCCCGCTCGAGTTCGAAGTTTGCCTCATGAGCGCAGCGAGTGAGGCATTTCGAACGAGAGTGGAAGAAGAGCTTTCCTCTCGTGTTAGACACAACATTTTTTTTCACGACATGTTTCTAAAAACGATTTGCTTGGACCTAAAATACACTTTGAGAACACATTTGACAGATTGACACGTTAAAAGTTAGGTTATCAGATACAAGGCGGAGTAGCAGTGTTGCCAATGAACCAATGTTAAATATCTTTATTAAGCTGTCAAATTGTGAGTTCATAAGAAAAAGCAAAATATAAGACATGATTGTAAGATTATTTAAAGTATGTATATCACTAAAATAAGAATTTTCAATCAAATTAGGAATTTATTTATAATTTTTGTAATATATTTTTTGTAAATAACATTTATATTGGTAACACTTCTATATTTTCCTCTCTAGAGAGGAACAACACATTTTCCTCGCTATTTCAGGAGAAGAACGGTGGGGTTTCCTACCATGTCGTGAAAAAACGCTTTTTTTTCACGACATGGTAGGAAACCCCATTGTTCTTCTCCCGAAATAGTGAGGAAATTGTGTTGTTCCTCTCTAGAGAGGAGAGTATAGAAGTGTTACCAATATGAATGTAATTCATTTTATTGAAAACCCTTATTTTAGTGAAATACATACTTTAAATTATCTTACAATTATATCTTATATTTTTCTTTTTCTTATTAAATCACAATTTGACATCTTATTAAAGATATTTAAGATTGGTTCATTGGCAACACTGCTACACCGCCCTGAGTCTGATAACCTAACTTTTAACGTGCCAGTTGTGTAGTCAAAGTGTATTTTAGGTCCGAGCAAATGGTTTTTAGAAACATCTCGTGAAAAAAATGTTGGGTCTAACACGAGAGGAAAGCTCTTCTTGCACTTTCGTTCGAAATGCCTCACTCGCTGCGCTCATGAGGCAAACTTCGAACTCGAGGGGGAAAAAGAAGCGCGCTCCTCTCTAGTTTGACAAATAATTATTTTTACACATCGAGCATAGACAGTGCACGTTCCAGAATTATTATATTTCAGTGTTTATCACAGACACACAGTATATGAGCGGATGGTAATAAATGATTGCTTCTGATTAAAAGTGATAGACTTACTAATAGTGCAGACAGGCTTCTGAGGCTTCCACCGCCCTTTGACACACTTAGCAGTGGAGTTAACTTCAAGGTTAAGTCCATAACCCTTTCCACAAGCCACCCGAACGATAGTCCCAGCGCTAAATGTAACATTTGGATCTTTACCCTGTTTGACAATCTCTACATTGACGTAAGGCTCAGTAGAAATATCCTCACAAGGAGACCTATTCTTTATCTTAATTTTCTCCTTTTCGAATCCTCCTTGCAGCCCTTTCTTCCTTCCTCTGTTTTGTTTCCTGTTCTCATTGTTGTTGTTGTTGGTTCTGCGTAAGTTCTTCAGGTTGTTGGCGGGTTGTCGAACGCCTGTAGTGGCTCCCATTTTAGGAGAGCGGCGGCCGCGATTTTGAATTTTTTCTAATAAACTTTCCCAGTCATTTGAATGGGGTTTATTGGATAGGGCTTGGCGGCGTCGGCGGTAGAGGAACACGACTCGAGGGCCCAGAAGTTTCTTTCTGTAGCGATCCATGAGGACTGATCTTCGACGCCGGCTCCAACGGAGTCGAGGGTGCTGGCCTGGTACGCATCTGGGCAACAAGAAAAATAAAGTACTAAGTTAACGCTATTCACAATACACACTACACAAAGTAACATTAAAACCTGGCTATAGGAGAAAACATGGAAAATTAATTTTTCGTTTCTCAAAAGTGGCCAGGAAGTTTTAGGCAAACTTCAAATAATTATTGCTGATAATTAAATTCTGCAACTAAGTTAATAATTAAATTTCATTTTACTCGTTTTGTAACTAATAGTTATTTATGTATCAAGGAACTGAAGTTCAATTTTTTATCACGAATATGGAATTTAGTTTGCGATGCCCGTAGGGCCGAGGAAAATAAACCATGTGAGTTATAAAAATGAACTTCAGTGCCGAGGTACATATTAAGTTTTATTTTAAATCTAAAATTCGAAAAAACTTTAAAAAAAATTACAATATAGGTTACGTTTATACATCTGTCAGTTATCAATTGAAACTGCCAGTCAGTGTTGCCAACCTCCAGAAGTGAAGTTATCGTAAATAACACTCAAAATTATGTGTTTTGTCCTCAATTTTGTCATTGGAATTAATTAGTTAATTCTTCTTGCAAATTTTGTTTCATGTTACGTCCAAATTTACTATAGTACGTTAATAAATCTGCCAAAATTATCCTAATTGTACAATAATTATTTAACGGTTTGCCAACACTGGGTTGCTCAAAATTGTCGTATAATGGTTACTTTATATATGAGTATTCTCATCCTCCATTTTGGGTCCAAGTGTCATAAATAAAACAAATTATTGGAATCCAGTTACTTTAATTCTTTTCTGTCAAATTTGAATTTAATAATTGTGATATATCATTCCATCAATTATTGTATTATAATGGAATACTTTTTAGAAGGTTTCTTTTAAACTTTCCGTTTTAAAATTTAAAATAGATGTTTTAATAATAAATTTAAAATATCAACTTCAAATTTGACAGCTTCAAATTTTAAATGTTTTTTTTTCTTTTTTAAAGTAACTGGATTCCAAAAACTTGTTTTATTTTTGACATTTAGACACAAAATGGCGGATGAGAATACCTACATTCTTCTAGAGCTCTACTTTAGTGACGATTTCTGAGCTTTAATAATAATTGCATTTTTATACTGATAGCCATGAAATTGTATTAAAATAACAATGCAATGAATCAAGTAACTGTAATTAGATTTCTGAATCAAATAGCAAAATATGTTTTGTTTTTAAATGTTAATAAAAATAAATTGTAGATGTAGATTGATACCTGTCAATAAAATGTTTATATAACTAAAAATTGAAACAAAATAACAAATAAATGTATTCACTCTTCACACGAAGAAAAGTTGCAAATAAGTAAATTTATAATAAATAGTAGACCTTTCACCCAAATATATGTATTTTATGTATTTATCTTCTTCATGCGTCTAGTGAAACAAGCGGGTCTATTCTCTAAAAATTATCTATCAGAACTTGCTAATTGTAACAAAAATTAATCGTTTTTTGACAGCTTATAAAAAAAAATATAACAAGAGAGTGGGAATAAATTGAAAATAATTTGACAGATCTTTCGAAAACTTGTTGCCAGGCAATAGCCACGAAAGCCCGTAGGTAACGTATCGGACTATGGATCGTGAGATCCTCAGTTCGAATCCTACTGCCGACAGTTACAAATTTAAATTTACCCCTGTGGTTCCCTCCTCCACTAATACCCTTGGTGGCTATGATTTGACGGCTGGTAACCGCACTTCATACGCAAAAATATATCACCTACCGAGATCTGCGCAAGCAGAGTGCCACACCCATAATGGGTAAAAGGCGTGATGATATATTTATTTATCGAACTCTCGAGTTATATTTAATTAGATTATTTTTTTATTTCATCATCAGGCACGTCACTAAATCCATCTTTTTTGCTCATTTTTACTTGTATTGATGATACCTATCTGACATCTGACATCTGTCAGCAAAAACAAAAAACCTACAGAGAAAATTGCCGGGAATAATCACAAGAGCATTTTCTCAGTATAATAATGACAGGATTGGTTAAAACGCAGACACGTGACATGCAATAAAGCATTTGATTAGTTTAAATAAACGTCAAAAAATAATCTAATTTATCGAACTCTCTCTACAACATTTATTTGAAGCGTTTTCTTCCATAATTAACTGGCCAGTTTTGCTTAAGAAAAAATTGATTTCCCAAGTTAAACGCTTACGGCTAGGTTATGTTACACTCGGTATAAAGATGTGATGCTTCTTACCTAGGAAGATCTTTAGGGCTCCAGTGTCCTCCAATACAAGTAGCACCTGGTGGGCCCTCCAACAGCACATACCCCTTATCACAATCGTACATAATTTGTTTATTGTTTGTGACTTTTCGAACATAGGGCCTGTAATCATACAGACCCATATTTCCTACTAGCAGAACTTTTCCATTTTCGATGTAACCAGGAAAAGGACAATATACTATAAAGAGAATATTTTAAAAAATAGAAAGAACAGAGATGTAGAGGAAGGTACCTTCTTGACAGTAGGGGCTTTCGCCAGTCCAGTTTCCAAAAGAGCACTCCACAAAATGGCTTCCACGTAAGGTGTAGCCATCTTTGCAACGGAATCTCGCCCGCATGCCATGGTCTGTTTTTGGGGCTATCACCATCCCATTTTTGGGGGGTCTGCACAATAATTTTTAGGGAAACTTTAACAAGAAATAGTACAAGAAATATCATCGTAATAAAAGCGGGTTGTTGCACTACAGTATGAATGTTATAAGCAGATCTGCAACGTGTCAGATTTTTATGCAGATCTATACTCCGCCTCCTGGCAGGAGAAACGGTGGAATTTAAATAAGCGTTGAATTTAAACTGACAATAAAATTAATAATAAAAACATAACTTCTTACATCTTCATATATTTTTCTACAACCATTAAGACATTTGCTTGTTGTATGTTTGTTTTAGAGCGAGAGCGGACTGCAAAAAACCGGGCCGATCGGGAAATGAATAAAATGTTTTTAAACTGTTAGTATTCACAGCAATCATAACAAAAATCAAACAAAATTTTTATAGATGTAGAATTGAAATGTGGAACATAAGGATTTCAATGCAATTTTATCTACGATAGTGTGTAAAATTGATGTTTAACTGTTAGTTTCAAGTTTGTAAAACGGTTGTTTAGTAACACGATCCCATTAGTCACGGGCAGTCACGGGTTGCCAAGCAACGAGTGATTAAAATTTTTAAAGCACGCCAAATTTCCAAAAATTTTGTTATCATGGCAAACTTCTCATTTAATATTGTGATCCTACTTCATAAATAAAAATATTTTTCTAATATTTTTTGGGGTTTTTCATTATATCGTAGATAAAATATTGTACGATACACATACGTAAAGCGTCTTTAGTCACTCAGGGGTCTTAAAACACTCGCTACGCTCGTGTTTTAATTGACCCATTCGTGACTAAAGACTAGCTTTACGTACTTGTATCGTAAATAACTATTTTGATATTGCTATAAATTTCTACATATTGACTTTACAGCAAAAGTGTAAATACAAAAATTGTTCAAAATTTAAAATACATGCAATAAGGCCTATTGGGTTACCTAAATATTAGTATTTCACAATATATCAATCAAATTAAAATTAATATTTATTAGAAAAATATTGTAACACGGCCATGGAAAATTAGCCAAACACGAAAAATATTTGACATTTCCATGTCAGGTTAAGATTAATTTATTTTTTTAATAAAAATAAATGGAATGATGTGTACTCTAAAATACGCAATTATATCATTAGAATCTTCTACAAAATTTCTACAGGAAATAATTCAACAATCTAATAAATAAATCTACATCTGTTTTCCGAAATGTCAAATATTTTTAGTTTTTGTTTTATTTTTTCATGGTTTTGTTACAATTTTCCTAATAAATATTCATTTTAATTTGATTGATATATCGCGAAATACACTAATATTTAAGTAATCAAAAAGGTCTTATTGCATGAATTTTTAAATTATGAACAACTTTTGTATTGACACTTTAGCTGTAAAGTGAATAGGTAAAAATTATCACCAATATCAAAAAAATTGCATTGAAATCCCTATGTTCCACATTTCAATTCTGCGCCCATAAAAATCTTGTGAACAACTTGCGCCCCGACAAACGGTGATTTTTATTATGATCGCTGTGAGAATTAACAGTTTAAAAACATTTTATTCTGTTACTTGATCGACAAGCTTTTTGGCAGCCCGCTCTTGGTCTATTACAGAACATCAAGGGAACCAAACATGGAAGACGACGACTGCTTCTAGCATTTATATTTTATACTATTGTATTGACATCAAGTGTAATGGGGTAATACAATTAAAAAAAAGTTGTGTTTTTTACAAATTATAAAAATTTAGATCATTTCAGTCACATATTATTCAATATTTCTTATAATTTTTTAACTTTTCATTCATAATTTCCTTTCTGAAGTTTCGCGGTTGCAAAATCATGACGTCATCTTGTAATAAAATATACAGCATGGCAAGGCAAAATAAGTGTTGATAACAAATAATAATTT
Source organism: Poecilus cupreus (assembly GCA_963942605.1). Classification (NCBI taxonomy): domain Eukaryota; kingdom Metazoa; phylum Arthropoda; class Insecta; order Coleoptera; family Carabidae; genus Poecilus; species Poecilus cupreus. The sequence continues at coordinate 13,871,108 of OZ012727.1, forward strand.
ACTTTTCAGGGTTGTAATAATTACTTATTATTAATAAAATGAATACTCCGATAAATTAAATTAGGTATTCGTTAATTATAACATTTTTAGACAAAGAGTTTAGGACGTGTTAAAATAAAAATGCTTTGATGTACTATATCTTGTCGCTTGTCGGTAATGTCGGTAGTCTCATTATCACACCTGTCATCTCAAGTCATATGTTGCAGTTAACGATTTTCAAATTAAATTTATGTTTAGTATATTTGTTATATTATTTTGCCCAGGTAATGTGAATAAACTATATTTGTAAAAACCTCTCAGTAAATAACAATGACAGAATAAATAAAATATAAATATATCATCACGCCTTTTACCCATTACGGGTGTGGCACTCTGCTTACGCAGATCTCGGTAGGTGATATATTTTTGCGTATGAAGAGCGGTTACCAGCCGTCAAATCATAGCCCCCAAGGATGTTAGTGGAGGGGGAACCACAGGGGTAAATTTAAATTTGTAACTGTCAGCTGTGGGATTCGAACTGAGGATCTCACGATCCACAGTCCGACACGTTACCACGGAGCTATTTACCCCAACAGATAACAGTCAATTTGACAGTTGGTGTAGTTCCTCGCTCTCCGCAAGAGCGTGTTTCGTAGAATTACAAGATGACGTCACAAGCGAAAAATTTGAAATGGGATGCCAATTTCAAAAAATCGTATCTTAATAACTAAATGCCTTTTAATATTAAAATTAGTAGCTATATTTATAATTTTACTCAAACTTACAGAAAAAAAAAATATAAAATGAAAAAAGAGGTATGACCCTATTGTACTAACAACAATAAAACTGCAAGAATTATTGTTCTTCCTACCTGGGCATGTGTTTGCAGCGGGCCGGCGAGCACCTCGGAATCAACGTCCAGGTCCCGTTGTTACAAGTGACAGGTGCGTGGTTAGCTTGGGGGAACTCAAAGTTGTCCTGGCACTCTACGGTGAGGCTCTCGCCGTGTTGAACCACCGTGGCAGAACTAGGAAGCTGAGTAGCGGAGTCGTTTGAACGAAGATTGAGGACCACTTTGCCTTGGCTGACTTGGGGAACCACGCATGGAGCTAAACAACAACGAAAGAGATATATTTTGTGAAATATACAGTACAATAAAGGAATAAATCAATAATTACTGGATTTTAATCCTAATGGATTATTAGTAATTATTTATTTATTCCTTTATAATTTTACAATCCAGTAAAATTAATAAAACGTAATGCAATATTTTTTTTGCAATACCTGTATTGTAAGTTACCCATTAATAACAAAATTGAAACACAGTAAGTGGAACTTTTATTGCACAATTGGTTTTCATGGTTACATCATTTACTTACCGTGGATGGTAAGTGAAACTTACCGTTCACGGTGGACGGTAAGTAAATATATATCATTCAAATTTTATTTCTAACCTCAATCTGTCAGCTGTTAATTTTGATACCTATTTTTTTTTTGCTTATATTTACGCAGGTATTGCAAAAAATATCTTACTAACCTCGAACTGTAAGTGATTTTTTAGGCCTCGAATGTTTAGAAAATCTCGACCCTACGGGTCTCGACATCCCAAACTACATTCTCGACCTAAAAACTATCACTTACAGTTCACGGTACGTAATATACTATTAAATTTAAAAATCCTATAGAATTTATAATACAAAAATATAGGGGTTAACATTTAAGACTTTAATGTGAATCACCCTTCCTCGTTCTCTGAGGGTGTGGGTTTTTTTACTGGATCAGATGTCCCCCTCCAAATCTTTTAATCTTTTACCTGGAACATTTTTTCACTTGATGCACATTTCTTATGTATTCCAGGTAGTAAATTAAAATGGGATAGCTATTATTTATTTAAAACAATAATTATTTCAATAAATCGAAACATTGGCTAGTACTACGAGCTCTGTTTTTGGGTGTTTTAAGAGAATTATTTTAGTCTTGGTTTTTCGCGTCGTACAATGTTCTAAAGTTGTTTTATACAGAAATGCTTCTAATGAAAGTTACAGAGAAATATATTATCTACCACTTTTATTTCAAGTATTTTATTATAAAATAATTTTAGGACATTGTATCGCATTCAAACACTTCTCTTTAAAACACCCAAAAACAGAGCTCGTGGTATCAGTCATTGTGTGTTTAAATAATAGTTATTTGTTTAACTAGGCACCAAAATACCAGATTTACAGCAGAGGCCGAAGTTTCATTGACGAGGCGAAGCCGAGAATACTGCCAAAACTGTAAATCTGTGTTTGGTGCCGAGTTGAACACAATTTTTTGTCGATTTAAAATTAATATTAATTTTTATATACATATTTTGAAGGTTATCGCTCGAAACCATCTGTTTTGTTTACTCAACTCATTCCTATGGTAACGGGATGGGTAATGGCAGATAAGTGTGCGAAAGTTCTTTCGCTCACTACTTTCACCCACTCATCTGTCATTGCCAAATTGAACCTAACCCAACATTTAGTATGTGGACCACAAAGATAGGAGCGCGTTCTTACAATAGCAGGATTAAACGAAATACTATACAACACTCGCGAAGAAATGAATTACCTCACTTATGTATCACTGACACATGTGTGAGCGAAATTCTTAGTTTCTTCTTTCGTATTATAATATACTATTGTATCATTAATAAATCATTTGTAGCTTCGTTTTCTGGTTTTGTTCTGGCAAACTTTTCAACAATATTTTCAAAGGATAGGTTTAATAAAAAGTCATTTTCAGTGAATAGTATAGAAAGCGCATTTTTACCTCCCGCCTACCTCTAGGTACGGGAGGTATTGTTTTTGGTCAAAAAATTGGGTAGTGAGTTTTCAATGAATAAGCACGTTTTAGGGTCCCTACAATACGATTTTACTATTTTCGCGATGATGTCTGTATGTATGTATGTATGTATGTATGTATGTATGTATGTATGTATGTATGTATGTATGTATGTATGTGTGTGTGTGTGTAGTCTGTGGTAATTTTTTCGTCTCGCATAACTCAAATACTATAATACCAAAAAATACAATTTTGTGAATTATTGATTCTTATATTTAAATGAAGAGCTGATTAGATTTTGGATAAAATTGGTCAACCGGAAGTAGCAGTTTACTTGAAGCCCTTAACAGTTTTTCGTGGAAATCACGGTTAAATTTCCTTTTTCAATAATTTATGTTATTTTGAAAGTTGAAGAATATTTAATTTTACATGTGTTTTGATTACACTAATTTTATTAATTTTCATTAGATTTAGAGATAATAAAATATAAAGAAATTAGATTTCACAAATCTGGCATTCCTAGTACACTATGAAAATATTGAAAATTTTTCAATTTTTTACGAAATGTGACACATGTCATTGTGATTGTGAAGCTGTTTTCTTAGTGAAATATATGTCAAAAAATTAAATAAATATACGAAAGAAAATTAAAATTCTCAGATATAGATAAATAGAAAATAAACAAATAAGAAGGTATGTTTTTGTATCATCAAATACTATTTTGTACCGTTTAAGAGTAGTATTGGGCGGGAGGTTATGTGCTGTTCACATCAGATTTTTATTTAAAGTATGTTTCTCTAAAATATGTAGGAACGTTTAATAGCGGACCCTAATCGGTTGTTCTAATGAGAATTCACTGAAATATAAAAATACTGGAACGCTAACTGATGTTGAAAATACGATCCGAGAGAAACAGCTAGTTGTTTGGCTATCTGCCTTTGTTCTACAATGTTTTTACATAGCAACTGCTCTACAAACAAATGTTAGACAAAGAAGAGTGGTCTTACAATATTTATCTGTCTCAAGCTCGTTTTTCGTTTTCATAAAAACCACTGATTTCTATATAACACTAGATTGGGCATAAGCCGCTACGGTGCGTTCCCAATAATTGAACGCCGCCATGATAGTCAAAATTCAGGTTTTGTGATACTTAAATATTTAAAAATCTATCTCTTTTTGTCTATGGGTATGACCACAATTCGTGGTATGGCCTAAAGAGATATGGTGGCGAGCGCAGTGTAGAGAGAGTGAAGGCAGAGCTTCAGATTGCGCACTTTACTTTACACAAAAACATCAATTTCACCCGTTCAATTGGGAACGCTCTCAGATGGCAGAATATGGCTTATGGCCTGTGTCCACGGTGATAGAAATCGGTTCGAGATCTCGGATATAGTTCTCGAATCAAAAACTTGGATCGCGGACACTACCAATTTGAACGAAAAAATGGAATAGAAAACTATAATGTCTGATTTTTTCATACTAGTTGCTAACTTCATATAGATGTTACCAAATTAAAATTTTGTCGTTGAATGTTTGAAAAGCTGAAAATTTTCAATCAAAGCTGAAAATTAATATTTCTGTTTCTGAAACATGAAATATATTTTTATTTATTTCTCGTATAAGCAATAGTTATTTGTCAAACTAGAGAGGAAAGCGTTTCTTTTTCCCGCTCGAGTTCGAAGTTTGCCTCATGAGCGCAGCGAGGGAGGCATTTCGAACGAGAATGGAAGAAGAACTTTCCTCTCGTGTTAGACATAACATTTTTTTCACGACATGTTTCTAAAAACGATTTGCTCGGACCTAAAATACACTTTGAGAACACAACTCATAAACTGACACGTTAAAAGTTAGGTTATCAGACACAAGGCGGTGTAGCAGTGTTGCCAATGGACCAATCTTAAATATCTTTAATAAGTTGTCAAATTGTGATTTAATAAGAAAAAGAAAAATATAAGACATAATTGTAAGATAATTTAAATTATGTATATCACTAAAATAAGGGTTTTCAATCAAATTAGGAATTTATTTATAATTTTTGTAATATATTTTTTGTAAATAACATTCATATTGGTAACACTTTTATACTTTCCTCTCTAGAGAGGAACAACACATTTTCCTCACTATTTCGGGAGAAGAATGGTGGGGTTTCCTAGCATGTCGTGAAAAAATTTAATTTACTTATGTCAGAATAATTTCTTGAGTTATATTTGAATAGTTTTTAGTATTGGTAGAATTGACTGAAGCTAACTTCATAAATTCGACTAACCTGACATCTATTGTCATACAAGTTCACTATTTATGATAAAGAATTATATCCGAGATCTCGGACCGATTTCTATTACCGTGGACACAGGCCTTTACTATATTTCATTGCGAGCAAACAAAATGTATCAGTAATATAACTATCCATCATTCATTATGGATTCTCCATATCCTGTTATATTTGTTAGAAGTATACCAGATTCAGTTCCAGAACCAAGTGACATAGTAGTAAAAGAGAAAGATCAGCAAATCGTAGCCAAGTGCGAAGCAAGAGTTCTACAGATGCACGAAAGATAGACAGAAGAAGAAGATAATGAATGATGTTAGACAGAGTCCATGCGGTGTGTACATACCTAGACACTTAGGCAGCGGGTAGCGCCAAGTGCCATCAATCTGGCACACAGTGGACGTGTGTCCTTCCAGCTTCATGTTGTCATGGCAGCGGAAGATGATGCTGGCGCCCAGGCCAGTTCCCGCCTCGATGTTCTCGAGCCACCCGTTCCACAGGCGGCCCGGGTGACCGCAGTTTATCTCTAAACGCCCAACCAACAACGTTCACTGAGTTAACGTTGTCGATCACTCACTTCCAAAATCATCATCCAGTGAAACACTATCCTTTTCAATGGGGTTATTCACTAACACCACTTTAGCTAACAAAAACTATACGACCAAATAAACCAAGCACGTTGCTTTTAAAATAATTTAGAATAAAGACGTACGCAGAAAATCCACTGAAAACGTATAAGCGATTTCGACTGGCACTGGTTAGTACTTGGTCACAGGAATGGTTAGTAAATAAAGTAACCAATTAGGAGATTTCGACTGGCACTGGTTACTTGCCGGTTACGTGTTTGGTTGGTTTCAAACAATGACGTCACACTGACCGAATGGTTACTGAAAACGCGCGGTAGACTTTGACATTAGTTATATTTGACAGAAAACATAAAATAGTTATTTGTGTATCTAGAGTAGAAAGTAGTCTATTGCCGCTTGCGTATGGACCATGCATAAGCGGCAAGGACACTTTCTGCTCGAGAAACACACACTATTTTTTCTACGACCGATTCAATAATGATAAAAAAACTGGATGAAAATATTATATTTGCCATTTTCTGTTTGAACTTTGATTCCGATCCATTTTACAGTTAGCCATGTTAAACCGTTTCCAAGGTGATGGATACTGTTTCTTCTATTGTTTGTTTGAATCGTATGACAGATATTAATTTTTCAATTCAATTATGACGTTAAAATTTCGTGAAACATAAAATGATGGATAGTGACGAATGTGAAATGGAATGTACTCCACCACACATCAAAGAAGCTGCGAAGAATGTAATATTAAATCTATTACCTGAAAAGTCGAAGAATAGGTATGAGAAGGAATATGCCTTGTTCAAACTAACTTGTCATTAAAAGTAAACTTGCTGTTATAATAAGATACTATTGTTAAATATTACCTACTATTATCATGAACTGTCGTAGAAAAAATAATTTGAAATCATAACAAGTGAAATTCAACCAATCGCAACACTAACCGTTGGACGAACCGAGCTCTCGAGCATGTTACTGATTTGAGATACCAGAACTGTCACCGGTTACATAGAACATCATACAAGTGCCAGTCGAAATCAATTGGTTACTCTATATTTACTAACCATTCCTGTGACCAACCGCTGCCAGTCGAAATCGCCTGTCAAAATCTACCGCGCGTTTTCAGTAATCGTTCGATGAGTGTGACGTCATTGTTTGAAACCAACCAAACACGTAACCGGCAAGTAATCAGTGCCAGTCCAAATCTCCTAATTGGTTACTTTATTTACTAACCATTGTTTTCCTCACCATCGTGAAAAAGAGTACGAATGGTGCTAGTGACCATCCCGGTTCGTGAATTTGTAAAACAACATATAGTATTCTAATTGAACTTTTTCCTATTAAATTTTCCATCGAAATTTACAAAATAGTCCTTATTACCGTTTATCAAGTTATTGAAAATCCAGGATTGAAGATGAAAACTGGCTGATCAAATCACTTTATAAATGTTTATTCACTGACAAACTACAACACATAATCACTACATGCTATCTTCACATTTACTGACAACTACTTCTACTTGTATTAGATACAGAAGTATTATTTATCATATTCTTACTTCCACAGTTAGTCACTACTAACAAACTTAAAAACTATCTAAACAAAAACTTAGCCAGCTTAAATAGCGTTCAAACTAGGGTTAAACGCTGGTTTAAATTAATTGCTAACATGGCTATTCAGAAACAAAAGATAAACACTTTAATATGTGTTGTCAAACGGTCCCAAATTATTTTAGACGGAAATGCTTCAAGTAGGTTAACAAACCGAAACAGAATACCCGGTATACATTACGAATGATGTACATATTTTTTTTTCTACGATCACTATTGAAAATTACACTTTCTCTTCACTAAACACAGCTTGAAAATTGTAAATTTTGCAGAGTCATATGGAATAGCGTACGCGATTATTCCACACGCAAGTGTGACAAACTTACTAATAATATAATACTGTTTGATATTTATGTGTATAATTACATTTATATATCATAAAATAATTCATAATTATTTAGAGTTTATATAAATCTTCGTTTTCAATATTGAGATTATAAAGAAAATAGCATATTAATTTTTTAATCACATATGTCATTAGTTTTTATATTATAATCTATAGATTTATTGTTGGTAACACTGCGCACATCTGCGCTTGCACCGCCTTCATACTGCAATCATAAATGTCAAATAGTTTGAGTTTGAAATGTTATTTCTTGTTTATGAAGAGTAAGAATTATTGGCTAGTACCACGAGCTCTGTTTTTTGGTGTTTTAAGAGCAGTGTTTTAAGTACGGTTTTAGCGCTGTACAATGTTTTAAAATTATTTTATAAAAAAATACTTCAAATAAAAATGCTAGATAATATATTTCTATAACACTGTTTTGGAAACTAGGCATTCCACAACTAAAAATTGTTATGGAATCACTAACATTCCATACGTTGCGTATGGAATATTTTCGACGAATCAGAGCCGCATATTAGCGCGATATATGAAGTATCTTGATTCAGTTACTATGGTTACGTCTGTTTGTTTTAATTTGATTTATTTGAGTTTGACGTTTACTACAGTTATATATTTGTATTTTTTGTATATTTCTAAAATCTTGTTATAGAAAGTATAGTCTACATGTCTACAACGTGTAATGGAATGGTATATCCCACACTCGCGAACCGTACAAACTTTTTGCTCGTGTGAAATATGTGCCATTCAATTACTTGTAAAATATACTAACTTATTTGAAGCATTTTTTTAAAATTATTTTAGAACTTTGTACAGCGCTAGAACCGAGCCTAAAACACTGCTCTTAAAACACCCAAAAACAGAGCTTGTGGTACCAGCCATTATTATTAAATCTTGTCAAAAGTGTGATCGTAGAAAAAGTATAGTGTGCAACTCGTACAGAATTACCTAACTCGCGTGAAATAGATAAATTTCTGCACAATATTCTATTAGCAATGTTGTGAAATATGAACGAGTTTGTTAATATTTGTATTTGAAGCATTACCTCTAATATAATATGATTGAACAAACACTGTTCACTGTTTTATTTTTGAATAGCACCTACAAACAAAACAAGTGCAACAACAACCAGAGCTACCACTACAAACAAAACCCAAACTACACATAATGAAGATGAAGTTTGCTGATCTTTCACCACCAGTCATAAGACAGTAAGAGAGTGCCTACCCTTGCAGACGGGCGCCGCGCCGGACCACTTCCTGTCAGCGCCGCAGCGCCTGGTGCCGTCGCCCACCAGCGTGTAGCCGTACTTGCACTCGTAGCTCACCACGCTGTTGTAGCTGCACGACGTGTAGATGGCTTTGCCGTTGCGCGGGTTCTCCGGGGGCGAGCACTGCACCGCTGTAACAACAACGCACGCAACCCACAGACATACCGTGCTCGCGAACCCAGGACCGTGTGGTCCGCGGACCAAGCAAACCAACGCTAAACAAATTAGGATGAGTGGATGATGACACCTGATGGCCCGTGACGAAAGTTCAACTGTTGCGCAACAAATACTAGGATCGGTCTAGACTAGATATTTCACTGGCTGCTAGCAATCGATTAGATAGCGATTTAGGCTGATTTGTTGATCAATTGATTAAGGGCTACTAACATTTGGTAGTATGAACACTTGATTATCAATCGATTTATTAGTCATCATGATTAAGTAAAAATAACAGCTGCAACAGCGCATATGTAGGTAAAAATAAATATGTTTTATTTGAAATCGGAACTAAAGTGCTCAAAAATCGTCATTAAAAGCTCAGAAATCGTCACTAAAGTAACCCATTATACGACGATTTTGAGCATCCCAGTGTTGGCAACCGTTAAATAATTATTGTACAAGTAGGATAATTTTGGCAAAAATATTGACGTACTATTGGGCTTCCAAATTATCAAGAGATGGCGTTGTTCACAATTGCAAAAAGGTACATGTCAAATTCATTTTGTATGATATCTTATGATGACGAATGCTTGCATTAGTATTGGTAGTTTGCTTTTATTGGCAACAGAACTGTTGTCATACACACTACAAATTTTCCTGTATTTATAGGTTTTTTTGGAGAAAATTCAATCTTAACCTATAATAATAATAAATAGCTTGCAAATGCATAATAATATGCAAATTTTAAAATTTGCGTATTTATTATAGGAAAATGAATATGAAATGTAAGTAATATTTACATTATATAATTAAAATTTATTGACATTTGTTAATATTTGAGGTTACCAATGCTAAATTTCTAGTAATCACATGCGAATTATAAGAAAAAATATAAGGGATGCAATGAACCCATTTGAATTGCAAGATAAGCATTTGGTTTGCCAGTTAATTGTTCTCATTTTAGCACTAAATAATTTTCACCTACTGTGAGGTTATGGTATTTGATCTAAAGGCGTAATCTACTTTCCATGTATTGTAAATATGCCACATATTGCTCTTTCATCGTATTTTTTGTTCGTTTTCTTTTGCTGTAAAATAATTTTATCATTTTATTATAATGTGAATCGACAGAAATATACAAAATGACAAATAATAATAAATTAAAATAATTTTATATTTTTATTATAATCTGAATCAACAGAAATATATAAAATGACAAATAATAATAATTGTATCTTAGCTCATTTTGAATTGTAATCAACACGAACCACACAAACAATTTTGACATATATCGTTCTGTCAACTTTTGATAACTGTCAATTGACAATGAATCAGTGTACTTAACCCCAGAAAAATAAATACTGTTTATTTGCATTTAAGAATTTAGAAAACTTGTATTTTTATTTATTTTAATAGTATTAATTCGTTTTTAATAAAAAATATCGTTAAATAATATAGCTGCAAATAAAATATTATCCGTGTTTTTTAAGTATTAAACGTAGATACTTGTTTTATTTTCCAAAGAGTGGCAGTCTTGGTTTTAAGATATCTTAAAGTCGTAGTTATAGAAATCAGAAGTTATAGACTTGCGTTCAGAATACCGATTTATGAAAATCTATTAGACTTCAACTTATAGATTTCTCTTAAGCTATAGATCTTAAAAGTTATAGATTTTTAAGATAATGCTCAGAATCCCACTATAAATATAAACAAGGGTGACTAAAGATAATCGGGCTTAATCAGTTGTTCATACTAGCAGTTTTTAGTCAGGTGCTAATCAAAAGATAGTCGAATGATAATCAATACATAATCTCTTACTAGCAGCCACTATGTTTAACAGGGACCTTTCTATTATTTCAGTAGACCATTAACCTCAAGAAAAGTGAGTTAACCTAAAAAATCTAGTCTAGAGCGAATGTAACCATCTGCAACTATTTCACACCCATCTAACAATTACACCCAACACACTCGTCCACCTCATCGAACCCGCCCGCCCCGCTGTGCTGTTCGCTACACTTACGAACACAGGTCGGGAGCTCCTTGGGGGCCCAGGTGCCATCCGCCTGACAGAAGCGCTCGGATCGGCCCACCAGCTCGAAGCCGTCAGCGCAGAGGTAGTTCACCCGGCAGCCAAAGGTGTAGCATTCGCCCGAGTGCCACCCGTGGGCGATGTCGTTGGGTGCTCCGCAGGAGCGCGGCTCGCAGGTTATGTCGGGGCCGTACCAGCTGGCCTGCAACGGAAAGAAGATGTTCTCAGTGTTTTTAAGTTTTTGATAATTTGATAAATCTTACTTGTCCCTCGATGGCGAGGCATTTCGCTCTGGGGAAACCATTCGTGGCATATCCGGTGTGGCAGTAATACTGCAGTGTGGAATCCAGGTCAAAGGTCGTCTGCTCTGGCAGGGCATTGTGACGAGCGTGGTCTATGTTGGGAGGGGACAGGCAGTAAACTGCAACAAACAACAACAATGTTCTACGCGTGGCAAGCATCTATTGTAGTGGACGTTCATATAGCAGAGAATTTGTTAATTAAAATACAGATATTTACTATTAATTTCACAGACAAAAGTTGAAAAAGTTTTCAGAATTCATAGTAATAAATACTGTTATTTTCACTGAAAGTGCGTTTTATTACTTTCTTATGCAAAGTATAAGGAAGTATTGGAATCACGAAAAAAATCGCTGACGAGATTTTTTGCGAAATACATATTTTGACGTCCACTGAATCCGTTAAGACCAATTTCTCAATGATGTCTGTGTGTGAGGATGGATGGATGGATGTCCGTGTGCGCAATATCTCATGAACCAGACAAGATATGTAAACGAAACTTGGACTTTATAAGTTTCATTGAAAAATGAAGAGCTGAGTTGATTTTGAATGAAATTGAAAAACCAGAAGAAGAAGTTTACTTGAAACACAAAACAATATTCCATTTTTTTCAAAAATTGGGTCAGCTGTGAGACAAAGTTTCAAATAGAAGATGTAAGCAAAAATATTTGGAATATAAAATGTTATTTACAGTTTTCGTGTACATGCTTCTAATTTTGAGAAAAATTAAGTTATATATTTAAGAATATATTTCAATAATCTTAGTTACAATGGGAACAAAAACTAAAACATTTTTAATATCTATGTGTCAAACGTGTCAAATAATTGCGAAGTGTCAAAAATATATGTCTTGTGAAATATATTATTAGTGAGATTATTTTTTGACGTTTCTTAAAACCAATGAAATGCTTTATTGTATGTCACGTGTCTGCGTTTTAACCAATCCTGTCATTATTATACTGAGAATAATGCTCTTGTGATTATTCCCGGCAATTTTCTCTGTAGCTTCTTTGTTTTTGTTGACAAATGTCAAATGTCAGATAGTTATCATCGACACAAGTAAAAAAGAGCAAAAAAGATAGATTTAGTGACTGGCCTGATGATGAAATCAAAAAATAATCGAATTAAATATAACTCGAGAGTTCGATAAATTAGAAAATAATTCTCCAGTATCTTTCTCAAACTTGTCGCCATTTGGCAATAGCCACTCAAGTCCTACGGGCTTTCGTGGCTATTGCCTGGCAACAAGTTTTCGAAAGATCTGTCAAATTATTTTCAATTTATTCTCACCCTCTTGTTATATTATTACTGAAAATATTGAGAAGTAGATATTAATTGATTTCTATTTTAAAATAAATTCATAGTTACAAAGAGAACAACAAATTATACAGGTTTACATCTATATATATAAAATAATTGTCAAAATAAAGTCATACGCAAAGAACAAGTCGTACATATTCAGTTGGTTTTATTTGTATAAGAAAGTAGTGTGGTGCCCACACCAAATTTTTTTTCTTCTCAATTTAGTCTAGCATTGCATCCTTTTCAACAAAAATTAAAGTAAAATAAAAATGTGTCAATGCCAGACCCAAGAGAGCAAACGAAAAACAGATTTTATAATAGTAATTTATAATACTAGTGAGGTAGAGGCCTTATTAACCCATGAGTGTGAATGACTTATGCCTCTAAGTAACTTGTGATGTGCAAGACTTTATTATCTACACCAGAAATATATAAAAAAAAATCTGCAATAATTTATTTATTCAAAATCAAAGAAGCAGAATTGATCAAATTTGTTTCTGTTACTATTTTGAAAATTTTTTGGTTAATGAAATATCCAATCGAATCTCTGTATTTCTGATCACGTGTGCAAAATTAACTAATCAGGTCACAATTACACTGATTATTTTTTGACGTTTATTTAAACCAATCAAAAGCTTTATTGTATGTCACGTGTCTGCGTTTTAACCAATCCTGTCATTATTATACTGAGAATAATGCTCTTGTGATTATTCCCAGCAATTTTCTCTGTAGCTTTTTTGTTTTTGTTGACAGATGTCAGATGTCAGATAGGTATCATCAATACAAGTAAAAATGAGCAAAAAAGATGGATTTAGTGACGTGCCTGATGATGAAATCAAAAAATAATCTAATTAAATACAACTCGAGAGTTCGATAAATTAGAAAATAATTCTCCAGTATCTTTCTCAAACTTGTCGCCATTTGGCAATAGCCACTCAAGCCCTACGGACTTTCGTGGCTATTGCCTGCCAACAAGTTTTCGAAAGATCTGTCAAATTATTTTCAATTTATTCTCACTCTCTTGTTATATTATTACTGATAATTTCCTCGGGAAATTATCACTTGTTGCTAAGTAACGGTCGTTGACAGCTGGTTGACAGTTAATTCAATATTTAATTTGTTTATTTCAAAATGTTATTTTCACGGTTAGAAAATGAAAATAATAATAATAATCGCAAAACAATTTCTCACCAAATATCCCTCGACCATTGATAAATACTTATAATTTGATCACAACTACCTCAAGAACGTTGCTTGAAGGTAACAGCCCTCCGCCTGCGGCGTCGGGCGGTTACCAAGCAACGTTCTTTCGGTAACTGTGATAAAATTATTTCGAATTATCAATGGCCTAGGGATATTATAGCTGATAATTTCCTCGGGAAATTATCACTTGTTGCTAAGTAACAGTCGTTGACAGCTGGTTGACAGTTAATTCAATATTCAATTTGTTTATTTCAAAATGTTATTTTCACGGTTAGAAAATGAAAATAATAATAATCACAAAAAAATTTCTCACCGAATATCCCTCGACCATTGATAAATACTTATAATTTGATCACAACTACCTCAAGAACGTTGTTTGAAGATAACAGACCTCCGCCTACGGCGTCGTGCGGTTACCAAGGAACGTTTTTCGGTAACTGTGATAAAATTATTTCGAATTATCAATGGCCTAGGGATATTATAGCTGATAACAGTCCGGTAATAGTTTTCCATGGAATAAAGTAGAGCGAACGAGTGAGGTAATAGAGAAAAAAGCATCAAATTACCTCACTGAGTGGCATAATACGTTAGATTGCTCCAATTTAGAATTCTTACTGTGACATTTTGTATTTCATTTTCATTCTGATATTCATAGTGGGATTTAGACAAAATTATCGTACGTATGTGAATATCATAAGTACGATAATCCCACAAATTGCGTATAAAATTTTATCTACGGTTATTCTAAATTTTGTTAAATAGTTAAATGACTATGTTCGTATTGAAATACAATTTGATTAATTTCAAATTAAAGTAGCAACAGGCCTGGAATTTTTTCAAGTACTATCAAATAGACAGTGCGGTAATATAAAAAAAAACGCGTATGATAATATAAGTCAGAAACTATAGAACAATAGCAAATGATTAAGTATATTTTGAGTTGGCAAATGTACTAATTGTTTTAATAAAAGTTATTCAATAAATTTCTCTACGGTGTATATATGTACGAAAGCCCTTGTCACACGGTCAGTGTTTCCACCGTTTGACAAAACTTTTGAATGACAAACACAGAAACGTGACGTCACGTCATACAGTTTGGTCAAATGCTCTAAATAGAAACGTTTCTTATTCTGTCATACATTTTCATTCGACTTTTGTAGTTTTGACAGATCGAGTGACATTTGATAGTAGTAATGAATAAAGTAAGTATTTTAATAGGACTTTATTTATACAAATATTAATAATTCTTCAATTATTCTGGATTGGAATATATATTAAATAAATAGGTTTCAAAAAATATTTTTATCTAACCTGGTTGGCAATGTTAAAATTTAATGTTATTGAAATGAGAAATGAAAAATAAATTAATTTTATAGGATACAAAACAAATACTGGTGTTCTCATTGGCACCGCTAGGTATTGTGAAAATAAAATCAACTTCATCAACAAACAACTGCCATTTCTGTCATCACATGACCGACAGCGATGCCCTCTATGCATATAAGTTTCTGTTTGACAAACTTCACTCTAGTGAAAAGAATGACCGTCCGACACACCTTCTTTTCATCATGCATCAAACTGAATGATATGACGTCATCATACATAGTTTGACAAACAAAAATGAAGTAATGATTGACCATGTGACAAGGGCTACGATTCGTTGTTTTCGGTATTATCGCATTTGTCTTACTGTTCTGCTTGCAGGCAGGTTGGGCCCCAGCCCACTGTCCATCAGCCTGGCACGTGCGACTCTGCAGCCCGACCACGTGGTACCCATGCTGACACGTGTACGTAGCGCGGTCACCAAACAGTCGTCCAGTCACTGCCACTCTTCCAAGCTCCGGGTCGCTCAGCTCCGGGCATTCACGATCTGAAACAAAACAGAAATATATTTAATTTATTTTATCCAATACCTCTCAATAAATGCTCTATAATTACGGAGATTTTAAACAAGCAAAGTAACAGATTACCCACTAGTGGATATAATTTTGAGGAAAGTCACTAGTGAATATTTTTTTATTTATAACAATAATAATAACACACAACTCCTTGGTAACTACTTCGATTAACATTTTAATTTAAAAATTTAAAGCGTATGTCACTGTCAAATAATATTTTTTCACGACATGGTAGGAAACCCCACCGTTCTTCTCCCGAAATAGTGAGGAAAATGTGTTGTTCCTCTCTAGAGAAGAAAATACACAAGTGTTGCCAATATGAATGTTATTTACAAAAAATATATTACAAAAATTGAAAATAAATTCCTAATTTTATTGAAAATCCTTATTTTAGTGATATACATACTTTAAATTATCTTACAATTATGTCTTATATTTTTCTTTTTCTTATCAAATCACAATTTGACAACTTATTAAAGATATTTAAGATTGGTTCATTGGCAACACTGCTACACCGCCTTGTGTCTGATAACCTAACTTTTAACGTGTCAGGCTGTCAGTTGAGTTCTCAAAGTGCATTTTAGATCCGAGAAAATCGTTTTTAAAAAGAAGCGCTTTCCTCTCTAGTTTGACAAATAACTATTCTTTAATAAATTTTTAATTTATTAAGATAAATAAAATATAAATAAATATATCATCACGCCTTTTACCCATTGCGGGTGTGGCACTCTGGTAACGCAGATCTCGGTAAGTGATATATTTTGGCGTATGAAATGCGGTTACCAGCCGTCAAGTCATAGCCCCCAAAGTTGTTAGTGGAGGGGGAACCACAGGGGTAAATTTAAATTGGCAACTGTCGGAAGTGGGATTTGAACTGAGGATCTCACGATCCACAGTCCGATACGTTGCCACTGAGCTATTTACCCCATATTATAATATATTTATTAAGAGGTGTTAGATAAAACGTTATACTTCACACGTGGGCAAAGTGGAATTACCCGCTCGATAAAATTTCTCTCGTAGGTAATTCCTTACTTTGCCCACTTGTAAAGTAAATAACTATTATACCGTCTTAATCGTCTTATCAAGATTAAGGAAATGAATACAACAATATCAGATGAGGAAATGTCAAGTAAAAGGAAACGTTATCACATCACCAATTAACCAATCTGTGTTTCCGGAGACTGATATGAAAAACAGACAAAATATTGACTAGTACGTCGCCAAAATGATGTGTTTACTGCTGTGTTTTTGCTTGTTCATGTTGAGAGTGCACTTTGGATACAGTTGCAGCCCATGTACTTGCTCTAGAGCTACTGAAGGTGCATGGACTGATTTAAAAGAAGCTTCTTGCGAGGATTTATTACATCTAACCAGTATACCAGATACGTTGGACAAAGATATTCAAATATTGTTATTAAATGGTAACTCGTACATATAAATACACATATTCACTCATAAAAATAATTTTCAGTTTTCCTTTTGTATGCATTCGTTGAAGAAAATTTTATTTCGTATAAAATGATTAGGTTCAATTAAAAAATAATAATTATGAATCTAAACATTATTTATCTTCTTTTTTCTGCATTGAAAGTAATTAAATATATTTTAAATTTTGTTTTTAAGAATACTGAAATAGAAGTTGTTTTAATTTTAAACAAAACGTTTTTATTTAAAACGATATCATTTTGAATTAAAACTACTCCTATTCAAACTATTTCCTCCCCATAATGAGTCTTAGTTAAATACTTTGATATGTGCCTTTAAAACTAAATTAATTTCATACAAGAATATTTATTAAACCTACAAAAGTTTTCAATGAAAACGAAATCGGATTGGTACTATTCAAATCAATTTTTCTCTTCATTTAAGAGGAATCTGTTTGTTCCAAGAAAACATCATTTAACTAGCATATATACCGGGTGCATATTGAAAAGTGAAACATAACGTTTAACACGGTAAATCAGTTTTTCCGTTCGCATTGATTCCCTAATTATTTTAGACAAAAATGTTTCAAATAAATATTGTTAAGCATAAAATTCTACATGCGGATCAATAAATAAAATTCATTTTGATTGCTTCATAACTGCAGAAATTAACCCTCTATTGCATACTGTTCCCGAACGGGAACATAAAATTAAAAAATTTTCTTTTCTTTTCTTTGCAGTTTACATTCATGGCAATCATGTTGTAACATTTGGGAACATTATATACACTTTGTTAATTGCCAATTAGATCATTCCTCCCAATTTGACCAACCTAAAAAAAAATTTGAACTGGAAAAAGGATAATTTCAGAAACTGAGATATAAAATGTAAAATTTGAAGGAAGCAGCTTATTACCTGCTGATATATTACAGCTAAATACACTTTTACAAAATTTTCAAAAAAAATTTTTATTTGGTGTTTTCCTAGAAGAGGTTGTTTATCAAACAATTTTGTATAGCACGCAAAGACGACCCAATAGACCAAAGTTCTATTGTAAGTTGAATTTGTTCATAATGTTTCCAATAGTGAATAAAACTTTAAAAAATTTTATTTTTATTTTTGGAAAAAAATTTTTGTAACACTTATTTGAAATATATGAATATTTCTTTTGTAAAAAATAATGTTTGAGACCTTATTTCAAAAAAATAATAATTCATGCAATAGAGGGTTAAATTAGCAAATTCACGGAATTGCGAATTTATAGTAACAGCAATGGAATCAAAATCAAGAGATGAACAAATGCGTAACGTTTTAAACATCAATGTCAAAATCTGAACCAATCATTTCCTGCAAGCTGGATAGGACGTAGAGGACCAGTTAACTAGCCGTGTTTCACTTTTCATTATACACCCGGTATATATTTTTTTATAATGAACCATTTATCTAGAAAATGTTTTAATTTCAGTTCAAAATCTTGAGTCGTTGGACGAAAACTCATTCATCCAGTTTGATAATTTGAAAGTGATTCATATAAAAAATAATTTAATACAGGAAATAGATGAATTTGCTTTTAGAAATATGAAATATTTAACTGAAATAAATTTGGAACAAAATGAAATAAATATGTTGCCCATAAACATATTTTCTGAAACAGTAAATATAGAAAATATTTCATTGAACAATAACGAAGTAACTATCCTTGAAAATAATCTGTTTTCAAATTTAAATTATTTGAGAGAAATATATTTAAATGACAATAATATAAATATTATTGAAATAAACTGTTTTCAAAATTTGCCAGCGTTACAAATAATAAATTTGGACAATAATCAACTAATAGTTCTTCGTAAAAATACATTCAACAATTTAACATCGTTAAAGCAAATTAATTTAAGTAACAATAAAATAAGTTCAATTCATGTTGATTGTTTTACAAACGTACCACTGTTATACAAAATAAATTTAAGTTACAATAACCTTACTAAATTGCGGTCAAACATAATAGACAACACCAATAGCTTAACCCGAATGTTTCTGAATGGCAATCCATGGGATTGTACTGAAAATCTATGTGAATTCATGGACACTGCCATGGCCTACAATTGGCTGGACAGCAGGTACATTCCAGAATGCAATACTCCAAAGAAACTTCGCAGAAAAAAATGGACATCTCTTACTGAAGATTTCCTCATAGAAGAGGTTAGAGGTTCTCATAGAGAAATGAAAGTAGAAGAAGGCTCTCAAGTTACGTTTCAATGTAAATATTGTTTTGTATCAAAATTAATTTGGATATATCCTTATGATGATAACCAAATATTTAATAATGATAAACAAGAAATCAGAAGGGTTGGGAAGTCTCTCGTATCGAGTCTGACTGTCAAATATTTTGAGAAATCAGAAGAATTTTATCAGTGTATGATTCGAGGTTGTGGTGGGGGAGAGTGCTATAGGAACAAGCTCGGTTTTAAGGCCGTTCTTATTGGGAAAAATTGTAAGTTTCTGCAGTGAAAAATTAATTAGAAGATGTGTCATTTATATTTGCATTTTTTAGATCGTTTAGTAAGACATGTTATAATATTGTCTATAATATTATTGCCCATCTTAATTTATTATGCATATCCCATCCTAAAAAGGAGGTATTCAAAGAAAAATGTGTAAGTAAATATTTAATAATTTACACTTTTATCAAATTATATCCAAAACAAATTTCAAATAATAGTTATTTATGTATCAAGGCATTGAAGCTAAATTTATTGCGAATATGGAATTTAGTTGGCGAGGCCCGTAAGGCCAAGGAAAAAACCATGTGAGTGATAAAAAGTAACTTCAGTGCCGAGGTACATATTTAAGTTTTATTTGAAATCTAAAATTCGAGAAAACCGTAAAAAAATATAATTTAATATAGTAATATAGGTTAAGTTTATACATCTGTCAGTTGTCAATTGAGACTGACAGTCAGTGTTGCCAACCTTTATTTTTTTTTTATGAAACTTTATCTATATTGATGACTATCTACACTTTTAAAAAGTCTTAATTGTTATTCATTAAGCCACAATGATTTTGTTTAAAAATGTTGTGACATCATAGTAGAGGTGTTGCTGGATCTAAAACAGTACAGATTGTAAATAATTGTAGTTATATATTTTTACCTCCCGCCTACCTCTAGGTAAGGGAGGTATTGTTTTTGGTCAGAAAATTGGGTAGTGAGTTTTCAATGAATAAGCACGTTTTAGGGTCCCTACAATACGATTTTACTATTTTCGCGATGATGTCTGTATGTATGTATGTATGTATGTATGTGTGTGTGTAGTCTGTGGCAATTTTTTCGTCTCGCATAACTCAAATATTAAAATACCAAAAAATACAATTTTTTGAATTATTGCTTCTTATATTTAAATGAAGAGCTGATTAAATTTTGGATAAAATTGGTCGACCGGAAGTAGCAGTTTACTTGAAGCCCTTAACAGTTTTTCGTGAAAAACACGGTTAAATTTCCTTTTTCAACAATTTATGTTATTTTGAAAGTTGAAGAATATTTAATTCTACATTTGTTTTGATTACACTAATTTTAATAATTTTCATTAGATTTAGAGATAATAAAATATTGTGAAGCTGTTTTCTTAGTGAAATATATGTCAAAAAATTAAATAAATATACGAAAGAAAATTAAAATTCTCAAATATAAATAGAAAATAAACAAATAAGAAGGTATGTTTCTGTATCATCAAATACTATTTTGTACCGTTTAAGAGTAGTATTGGGCGGGAGGTTATGTGCTGGCCACATCAGATTTTTTTACTTATTTTATTATTATTATTACAATAAAATATAACATTTATGTAACAAAATTTTTTTAAATCTCTACTGTTTTCGATCCAGCAACACCTCTACTATGACGTCACAACATTTAAAAAAAATCATTGTGGCTTAATGAATAACAATTAAGACTTTTTAAAAGTGTAGATAGTCTTCAATTAGATAAAATTTCATATAAAGTTTTTTTTTTTAAATAGTGAAAGACCCCATTACAATGTAGGTTAAGTTTATACATCTGTCAGTTGTCAATTGAAACTGACAGTCAGTGTTGCCAACCTCGAGAAGTGAAGTTATCGTAAATAACACTCAAAATTATGTGTTTTGTCCTCAATTTCCTCATCGGAATTAATTAGTTAATTCTTCTTGCACATTTTGTTTCATGTTACGTCCAAATTTACTACAGTACGTCAATATATCTGTCAAAATTATCCTAATTGTACAATAATTATTTAACGGTTGTCAACACTGGGTTGCTCAAAATCGTCGTATAATGGGTTACTTTAGTGACGATTTTTGAGCACTTTAGTGCCGATCTCAAATAAAATACATTTCGAATTACTATACGTAATGGGGTCATTTAACATTTTAAGTTTTATTTTTTACGAGTTGTGAAAGTTTTTTCAATTATAATTATAACATTTTTAGAGACATTAATGGAGAAACCTTATCTGTAGCCGAAAACAACAAAGCTTTAGAAATAATTGAAACACAATCGATTTCAGCCAGAAATAAAAAAATGGAAGAAAATGAAGCAATCAGTTCTATTGAAGATGCTATCCAACAAGAAGAACTGAAAGCACAAACAGAAAATTGTAATGAAAAAGATTTATCTGTTGTTGAAGACAACACAGACTTAGAAATAATTGATACACAATCTATTGCAGCAGAAAATAATAAAATGGAAGAAAACGAAGCAACCAGTGCCATTGAAGATACTATCCAACAAGAAGAACTTGAAGCACAAACAGAAAATTGTAATGGAAAAGACTTATCTGTTGTTGAAGACAACACAGACTTAGAAATGATTGAAACACAATCGATTGCAGTAGAAAATAAAAAAATGGAAGAAAACGAAGCAACCAGTGCTACTGAAGATACTATTCAACAAGAAGAACTTGAAGCGCAAACAGAAAATTTTGAAAATAAAGAAAATGAAAATATAAATAATTCTACTGCTGGAGAAATTATCAAGCAAGTACTCACGCCTGAAGACACTCTTACCCGCGAAGAAGACATAACAAATATAACTAGTGCAAATGAAGAAGAAGTAAAGAAAGAAACCGTATTCGCAGTCGGATATGGTTTGATCGCTACTGTAATGTTTTGTATTCTTCATTTAATTGACATTTGTTCAAGTTTAAGTCTAGTTATTTCGTTTTACATACACGGCAGCAAAATTAGTGCTTATATTATTATTTCTGCTATGTATGTATCATCACTTAATACCACTATGTTTGAAAGGTGAGTTTATTTCTGTTTTCACTTACAAATCTATATTGCGACCCTGGCAGGAATGTCCGAGATTATATTGTTCGAGACAAAATTTCAGGGTTGAACAATAATGTTCTGGTGTATTGAACGTTGGAAATATTTTTGTAGCATTTTGTTGAATAGAAATAATACTCATTCAAATGATTTACATTATGCAAACTTCATTCTCATGAGTAATAGCATACATTACATGTGAATAGAATACTAGTATACTTTATCCACAACATTTCGTCAAATATTTGTTTTGAAATACAAAAATTGTTTGTTTATTATAGATACATTGTAGCAATCATCGCTAGGCTACGTACTGTTGTAACAAAAATTTGAAGTGATTTGACATTTAGCAGAAAATCTTAAAACCAATTATTCAACTGCAGTTTAAGCTTAAAAAGAAAATAAAACTATGAAAAACGAAATATCACTAAAAATTGGCATATACTTTTATTGAATTTCTATATAATATAAACCCTAAAAAACTCACTGGTGCAGAGCGCATCATCATATCTCTTAAATTTTTGGAGATATGGCGGTTTTTGATGTTTTTCGAAGTGCAACTTTGAGGAACTGCAATTCAAAAATACCGCAAGATATCGAAAAATACTCTTCAGTTTTGTGTTATTCGTGCATATTATAGCAAAATAACAAAAATTTTTAAAATTGAAAATTTTTTAAATTTTTTTTTTCAAAATTTCGATCAGCGATATCACAAATAATAAACGAGATACGAACTTGCAGACTAAACCATTGAATTCAGCTCATCGAAATACATAAACCGTAAAAATTTCAGCACATTCGGATGGTGGGTTGAAATTTTAGAGCAAAAAGTCTTAAAATGGCCAAACGTCAATGGGTACCCTTTGACGTTTTTCGCTAAAAACGTCATTTTCACACTTTTTGCTCTTACTGTGTAACGCGTAAAGCAATTTTAATGAAATTTACATACTTATGTATTTTGATGATCTGAATCGAATGGTCTTATCTGAGAGTCTGTATCATTTATATTTTTCGAGTTATCGCGTACCAAAATTAGGGGTAAAAAATTCAAAATTTTCAAAATTTGCTAATTTGTAATAAAATGCATGAAACGAACAGAATTGAGTCTATTTTTCAATATCTTCAAGCGATTTTGAGTTGCAGCCACTCAAAGTAGCTTTTCGAAAAACATCGAAAATTGCCATATATCTATAAATTTAAAAGATATGACGATGCGTTCTCCAGCATTGAGTTTCTTAGGGTTTATATTATATAGAAATACAATAAAAGTATATGCCAATTTTTAGTGATATTTCGTAAAATTGAAATTGTGCGGTACTTTCTTTCTTAACATGTATTTGTTGTCAATGGTAAATGAACTTGTATTAAATTTTCTTATTGTACAGATATTATAAACATTTTTCAAATTATAACCACAATCCTGGTTTAATTAATTGGGCCATATTGTGTAGTTCCAGATAATGTAACAATTTACTGATCTACAGATATGTTATCCTCAGGAGTGAAGCATCAATATAAAATACAAAGTAATCTTTAAAATGTTATTAGTTGTCAAAAAAAATAATAAAAAGCATGTCAAAATGCATGTTAAACATCATTATTTTATTTAACAGAAAGAAATAAACTCTCAAATTCGTCATTATATCATTACAATATTCTCGAAATTTTGACAGAGAACACTACAATACTATAATAAATAAAACTAAACCTGTTTTCTGAAATGTTAAATATATTTTCGTCATTTGTATTTTCGAGAAATGAAACCCAAGCTCCTGCGCATGCGGGAAGAATGTCTTCGCGCACTTGGTATGTAAACTATTCTCGTATTGTTCTAATTTGATTTTGAATTTTAGACAGACCCACAAGAAGAAAAATGTAAAATACTATTTTGTTGCTCTTGGATTATTTGTGTTAAACGCAAGTACAATATTATTATTCATAGATACATTAAAAATTCAGGGGAAAAAACTACAACTTACAATAAAAGAATTGCCAGATGATCAACTGAACAAAAAATTACTTGTAATGGAAAAAAACTTAATATTTATAAGAGCCATAGAAGGATTTATGAAAAACTTGATAATAATGATAACTATAATTTACTTTGAAACATTTACTACTACTGCATTGAAAATAGGAGGTAAGTAAACCTGGATTTCCAGATTGAAATGTGGCAATATTCAATTTTTTTTATCGTCCGAAATATTAAAATTACTTACCGAATGTGAATAAAATAGTACATTAAAGGAATGTATAAATTTTTTCCGCGGAATGAATTGAAGTACAAGCCGTAGGCGAGGGTTACTATACGACAAGGGAAAAAATATACATCTCTATTTTTTCACAACCCAAATATTTATGAGGGTTTTTGTATATTTCAAAATTATTTGAATTGTAATATAATTTATGATTACCTTTGCATTGTTTAATTTTGTTAATTTTTCACATTATTTGAGCACTTTCCCTAACGACGGGAGAGAAAGTGCACAAATCTTCCGTAGATGTGGAATTGGCTGTTTCTGTCATGATCTCGGTCGTGAAAATAGTTATTAATCGAACTGTCAATTATTTCATTAGCAACAGTAACAATAATTATTTATGTAACAAGGCACTGAAGTTTAATTTTTTATCACGAATATGGAATTTATTTGCCGAGGAAAATAAACCATGTGAGTGATAAAAAGGAACTTCAGCGCCGAGGTACATATTAAGTTTTATTTGAAATCTAAATTTCGAAAAAACTGTAACAAAATTAAAATATAGAGTTTGTACATCTGTCAGTTGTAAATTGAAACTGACAGTCAGTGTTGCCAACCCCGAGCTGTGAAGTTATCGTAAATAACACTCAAAATTATGTGTTTGTCCTCAATTTCGTCATCGGAATTAATTAGTTAATTCTTCTTACAATTTTTGTTTCATGTTACATCTAAATTTACTATAGTACGTCAATATATCTGCCAAAATTATCCTAATTGTACAATAATTATTTAACGGTTGCCAACACTGGGTTGCTCAAAATCGTCGTATAATGGGTTACTTTATACACGATTTCTGAACTTTTAATGACGATTTTTGAGCACTCTAGTGCCGATTTCAAATAAAATATATTATCTACCCTTTTCGGGGTTTACACTTTCAAACGTTTCCTTTATTTAAAGGAAAGTGCTTCAAATAAAAATATTGTCTGCTTCTTTTAATTGAAACATTTTTCTTAGCAAATACTACTGTGTCATAATAACATCTTGTATTGTTTCAGAAATTCAAATGATTTCATTTATAACTTCATACATTATACTGGTATCTTCTGTGCTTGAATTCACAAATTCTGTTTGTCCCAAAAATCAAAAGATTTTTCAATGGGTGGATATGCCAAAATATTTGTGGAGATTCTGCATTATAGGTAGAAGAATCCTTGGAAAATTTACATACATACATACATAAAGTCACGCTATATCCCACTTAGTGGGGTAGCACGAACCCAGAAACACAGTCAACCAACAATCAATCTCCTCCAAACAAAACATTCCACCACTTTCGCCTCGTCCACATTCATACATGCTCGTTTATTCTTCTCACTCGGAATCATTCGTTCACGCAACAAACCATCAATCATACCCAACCAGTTATTATTTGACCAAATGGGCCCATAAACCAATTAAAAAAAATATTTTTTTATGAAACTTTATTAGAATATATGACGATCAGTGAAAACCCGATGTGAAATTTTCATATATTACCCGAGAAATGATTTTTCAAAGTTTGTGTGACGTCACAGGTACTGCTCCAGTGGCACTAAATCAACGATTTTCCAGGATAGTAGATATTATATATTTTTTAATATAAAAATAATATTTTCTTATTATAAGTCTTAATTTACAACAATTAAACTTAATATAAACTAAGACTAAATTCCTTTGACAACTTTAAGAGTATTTTACTTGATATTCGAGTAAATAACAACAAAAGTTTGAGAACAGTGGCGCTAGTAGTGATGTAACCTAACCTCAACACACAATTTTAATCAATAGATTTTCAACACAGCACAATAAAACAGTAAAATTATAAAACATGTAATAGAAGCCCAACAAATATAATCTTAAATACCAACAAACATAAATATGAAATGACAATTCGTAGTTCTATTTTAGTCCACAACAGGCGTTGGGCGCAGCGGCAGACGCGCGATTTGCAATTTTCATATTTCTGGCCAATAGCACAATGCAAATACCTGTGACGTCAAAATATGTTCATTTCGTTATATCGCTTTACTGCAAAATATTAAAAAAAAAAAAATTCTTTACTATTAATTATTGCATAAGTGTTACACGATTTTGATATAAATTTGTCATATTTCGTTTATGGTTTATGCGCCCATTGTAATAATATTTTCAACTTTTCAGTTGCCAAGTTGAACACAATCCTCATCGCAACAACCTCAGTAGCCAGGGAGTATGTCGTCATGGTGACCTTGCATTCATTTTTATTTGGAAGGTACACCTTCCAAAACCTGAACAATTCTAACGAAATTCGGAAGAATTTCTTGACTTCAAATCTTTTTGGTTTGATCTACATGATTTCTCCGCATCTTCACATCGACGACAAAGGTTCAAATCTTACTGAAGCCATTAATATGGCTCATATTCAACATTTTGCAGACATCTTCGTCTTATCTGTTTATTTTACAAGATATTATCTTTTTTATTATTCACTTACAATTGGTTTGTACCTTTTAGGAATTTTGTTTTATATCGTGTTTAATAAAATGACAAAGAAATAAATTTTCAGCTATAATATCACTAGGCCATTGATAATTCGAAATAATTTTATCTCAGTTAGCGAAAGAACGTTGCTTGCTAACCGCACGACGCCGTAGGCGGAGGGCTGTTACCTTCAAGCAACGTTCTTGAGGTAGTTGTGATCAAATTATAAGTATTTATCAATGGTCGAGGGATTTTTTGCGATAATTATTATTATTTTCATTCACATACCGTGTAAATTACATTTTGAAATAAATAAATCAAATATTGAATTAACTGTCAACAACTGTTACTTAGCAACAAGAGATAATTTCCCGGGGAAATAATATCCCAAGTGCATGTCAAATTAACGACAATTACATGCACGAGGGATATTCGAAGGACTATTTCCCGATTAAAATTTGGCCAAACGCTGTTTCTCTCATAAAAAATAAAGCAAAATTTAAAAACTTCATTTGACAGCAAGTCGGAATCACCTTGGTAATTTGCACTAGTGCGAATTATCGATAATTTGCATTATTGCAAAATGATCGTGCAATAATTCTACGTTGATTGGACGACATTCAGAAATGAATTCTAATTGGCTTAAATTTTGAGGGAAATAGTCACTGAAATATTACTTCATTCCCTGATTTTCTATTCCTAAACTCACTACCCAAATTTGTGACCAAAAACAATACATCCCTTACCTAGAAGTAGGCGGGAGGTAAAAATATTTATTTGAAATCGGCACTAAAGTCCACAAAAATCGTCATTAAAAGCTGAGAAATCGTCACTAAAGTAACCCATTATACGACGATTTTGAGCATCCCAATGTTGGCAACCGTTAAATAATTATTGTACAATTAGGATAATTTAGGCAGATATACAGGGTGTTTCAGGACTAGTGTAACAAACTTTAACAGCTTATTCCTTAGGTCATTTTGAGCCAAAAATGTCAAATGAACATATGTCCTATTCCTTCTAGTTACCGAAATACAAGAGGTTGAAGTTCTACAAATGACACGGAATTTTCTAATTTTCGTAATCAAGGTACTTTCGGAAAACAAGAATTTTATTGAAAAGTCATACCTTATTTGTCTTAGGATTGATATTTCCAACCTCAGATAAACTATAAAATAAATTATCAATGGAATAAACAAAAAATATAGCATCAAAAGATGACAGCTAGAATAATATTCATCATTTAAGCTATGATTTTGATACGATATTTTTTGTTTATTCTCTTGATAAATTCATTCTCTAGGTAACTGAGTTTGGAAATACCGGCCCTTAATTAATTTTATTTATTAATGTTAACGAATACAATTTAAAGAACAAAACACACAATGACACAATTAAATAGGCAAATAAATAAATTCTAAACACAGAACAACATAACAACAACATTTGAGACAAATAAGGTATGACTTTTCAATAAAACTCTTGTTTTCCGAAAGTACCTTGATTACAAAAATTAGAAAATTTCGTGTTATTTATAGAACTTCAACCTCTTGTATTTTGGTAACTAGAAGGAAAAGGACCTATATTCATATGTCATTTTTGGCTCAAAATGACTTCAAGAATAAGCTGTTAAAGTTTGTTACACTAGTCCTGAAACACCCTGTATTGACGTACTATAGTAAATTTGGACGTAACATGAAGCAAAATTTGTAAGAAGAATTAACTAATTAATTCCGATGGCGAAATTGAGGACAAAACACATAATTTTGAGTGTTATTTACGATAACTTCACTTCTCGAGGTTGGCAACACTGACTGTCAGTTTCAATTGACAACTGACAGATGTATAAACTTAACCTATATTGTATTTTTTACAGTTTTTTCGAAGTTTAGATTTCAAATAAAACTTAATATGTACCTCGGCACTGAAGTTCCTTTTCATCACTCACATGGTTTATTACGGGCCTCGACAACTAAATTCCATATTCGTGATAACAAATGAACTTCAGTGCCTTGATACATAAATAACTATTATATATGCTATTTTTGGTATCTAGTGCTAGACGGTAGAATATTACTGGTTAGTTTGTCCTTAAAACCAGTATCAAATTTCTAATTAATAATTGTATTATTTAATTAATTAGTAAGGGATGTTGGGGCCAGTCCAACCCTGTGTTCCATCCGCTGGAAATCTCAATCTGAAGCATAAACCAACCCATCAAATATCCTTCACTCCCGAATTCCGATCCTTTATCCTTGAGCATCTCCGACCAAATCTGTGAATAATAGAACCTCTTCATCATGAATGCCCCTCTTTCTACGCCACTGGGACAGACACAGACACAGACACACATACACACACACAGCCCTTAAAGCTAAACTCGTTAGTGGATTGTGAACCATCCTCAATCCAAAGCAATGAGGTCACTGCTGAATTTTTACTCTTTTTGTGCTCTTTATTTGAAATGAATATCCGGAATCCGTTTGTCTTCTTCCGGTCCGACCGGAAAGGGACTGGCGGGGGATGTTTTTACGCGCTGAAAACTGTAATTAATGATTTGTGGGTTGTGGTACGCCTGGTAGTCGCTGTATAATTCTCATACGTCGTGTGCTGGTTGCTAAGCTTGCACCTATGTTTTGTATTATTTTTTCGCATTTTTATTGATTTATTTGAATTTCAAATTGGGATTAAATGCTGTTTAAATATTTATAGACGCCAGCAACAAGTTTAATGGAGATTTTGAGGGACTAAAAACACTTTAAACCTGGAAAATATACAGGATGGTCCATCGGTCTGTATTTTTTATTTTATGCTTTTATTTTAAATATTACCAAAAATTTTCGAACAAAACTTATTTGACATTAAAATGCCCACGTATTTGCAGCATATGTTTTTAAATGGAACAACATATATTTTTGTAAAATTTTGAGAACAGAGTATTTTTTTTATTTATAACAATAATAATAACCATAGAATTAATAAAATATATGGAAGGAATATAGAAAGAGATAATCTGTAACCAACACAGCGTGATAGAGATAGAGAGATGAAAGTGACGTGACGGGTGGCAAGATGACAAGAACTTGGTTTGACGTTTGACGTGTGAGTAGAATACTGTTTTGATAGACTTTTATGCTTTTGTCCCTCATTTAGAATTTTGTTAATTATTTATGTCATATTTAAATATATCAAATATAGTAAAATCCTGTTGTGCATATAAGTGTAAAAAAAAGGCCGGTGTTCCATTTGACAGGTAAATATGTCTCTTTAGGTTAGAACGCTGTATATATACATATTTATTACAGTTTTCCAAAAAATGTGGATTTAAGCAAGAAATGGGTATTAACTATAAAACAAGAAAATTTTCAGTAATAATATAACAAGAGAGTGAGAATAAATTGAAAATAATTTGACAGATCTTTCGAAAACTTGTTGCCAGGCAATAGCCACGAAAGCCCGTAGGGCTTGAGTGCCTATTGCCAAATGGCGACAAGTTTGAGAAAGATACTGGAGAATTATTTTCTAATCTATCGAACTCTCGAGTTATATTTAATTCGATTATTTTTTTATTTCATCATCAAGCCAGTCACTTTATCTATCTTTTTTGCTCATTTTTACTTGTGTTGATGATAACTATCTGAAATCTGACATCTGTCAACAAAAACAAAAAAGCTACAGAGATAATTGCCGGGAATTATCACAAGAGCATTATTCTCAGTATAATAATGACAGGATTGGTTAAAACGCAGACACGTGACATACAATTAAACGTCTAAAAATTAATCAACTGTAATTACACAAGAGCTTTTTATTTTGCAGGATAAATTTCTGTTTGTACAAAACCTTGTTACCTAAACCACTGGTTTAATTTTCTGTTCGTTATTTCTATTAAATAGGGCCCTTTTTCCTGGTCATTTTTTGTATATAACATTTTTCTCTAAAGTCATTAGTTCGCCCAAAAAAGCACTGATTATTTTAAATGAAACATCCTGTATAAATAATCATTTACAATTTGTTTTTGAAAGAAATAAATTATAAAAGAAGTTTCATATCTTGTCTAGAATCACATATCTAAAAAAAAAACAAAATTGGTTCAAGGATAAAATAAAAAACCGTCATCGTTCCCGTCCCCTCCTCCAAGAACCACAATCCCTAAAATGAGTTACCACAAAACATGAAGACACATATTCAACACGTCACACCACTTAGTTTCAGTGTCGGCGGCGAGGTGTCAGCAGCGCTCTGCATACATAAACACTTTTTCCTCTGCCCCCTGAGTCCGTGCCTGGGGACAAGTGACAGTCGCGCGAAATGCGCCGAGTTTATCTCAGTAGGCGAGGATTAGCAGCGGACAACGACGTCGTGACACGGGACGATTCTTTTTTGTCTTTTTACTTTGGGACTTTGGTGGTTTTGCTAAATGGTGCAATGAATTTTAAATTTTTATGTTTTTGGGTATTAGGGGTTCAATTGCAGGGCCGTAATTATCCTTGGTAAATTTAAATTAAACAGAAATATTTCACGAAGGAATTCAATTTGTTTTTAACTCCCGCCTACCTCAAAGGGAGGTATTGTTTTTGGTCAAAAAATTGTGTAGTGAGTTTTCAATGAATAAGTACGTTTTAGAGTATAGATTAACCCTCTATTATTGCATACTGTTCCCGAAAGGGAACATAAAATTTAAATTTTTTTTTCTTTTCTTATGCATTTTACATTCATGGCAATCATGTTGTAACATTTGGGAACATTATATACACTTTGTCAATTGCCAATTAGGTCATTCCTCCCAATTTGACCAACATAAAATTTTTTTTAACTGGAAATAGGATAATTACAGAAACTGAGATATAAAATGTAAAATTTGAAGGAAGCAGCTGTAATATTACAGCTAAATACCTACACCTTTACAAAATTTCCAAAAAAATTTTTTATCTGATGTTTTCCTAGAAGAGGATGTTTATCAAACAATTTTGTATAGTACGCGAAGACGACCCAATAGACCATAGTTCTATTGTAAGTTGAATTTGTTTATAATATTTCCAATAGTGAACAAAATTAAAAAAATTTTATTTTTGGAAAAAAATTATGTAACACTAATTTTAAATATATGAATATTTCTTTTGTAAAAAATAATATTTTTGAGCCCTTATTTAAAAATAATAATAATTCATGCAATAGAGGGTTAAGTATATACATCTGTCAGTTGTCTATTGAAACTGACAGTCAGTGTTGCCAACCTCGAGAAGTGAAGTTATCGTAACTAACACTAAAAATTATGTGTGTTGTCCTCAATTTCGTCATCGGAATTAATTAGTTAATTCTTCTTGCAAATTTTGTTTCATGTTACGTCTAAATTTACTATAGTACTTCAATACATCTGCCAAAATTATTCTAATTGTACAATAATTATTTAACGGTTGCCAACACTGGGTTGCTCAAAATCGTTGTATAATGGGTTACTTTAGTGACAATTTCTTAGCTTTTAATGAGGATTTTTGAGCACTTTAGTGCCGATTTCAAATAAAATAATATTTTTATAGTCTTGATGGATCACCGAGTATCCCAAAACCAATAGATTTATTTGTAGTGATCATTTTATTGGAGATAAAAAAAAATACGTGTGGCACTCGGGGACTGCCGCGGTAAAGCTATTGCATAGCATTTTTTATCAACTTATGCAATTATAATTATTTATTTATTTTATTTATGCAGTATTTTTTTTTCTTTGATATTAATTCAAGTTACAGTTTTTGATCGTGGCGACCGATAAGAAAACAAAAGTTAATATTGTTTAAAATATTTTTATTATCTTACAATATATGAAGGTTATTCAGGAATTTTTAACCTTGAAACTATAGGTTTATGGTATAGCTTGTACAAAGATCCGTGGCGATTGACTTGACTTGCTAATGGGATAAGCCATCCCTAACCAGCGGGGTGCAAGTTTGTCTGATGTTCAGGAGTGGATTATTATAATTTTTGGCTTAGATGCTTCAATCTCCGAAATTTTTAATACGATTATCTTTTCAATTGTTTCCCCGAAAACTGTTAAGTAAGATAATTTTATACAAATATACCTTCAGAAAACGACATTTAAAATTCATTTTATTAAAATTTTTCATATTTTGATATTACTTGTGTCTGTTTGTGTAAAACTCATTTGAAAATATTATCCAGTACAACCCTGTAAAGTTGTCCCTCATAAATTTCTTTAATCCTCTTATGGAATACCTGCTGAGAAACACTAATGGAATCAATCGCCAGGGATTTTTGTACAAGCTATAATTGAAATAAGAAACATAAGTTTGAGACTTGATATCCTCTAAATATCTGGAAAATACCGCGTCAATGGCATACGTCTAGTCGCACGCACACAAACACCGTGCCGAAGTCTGCCGAACTGAAACGACGTTAGACGATGCACGGCTTTTAACGCCGCACCGCTGTGCCGGTCGGAGTGGGGGTGTCAGGTTTTTTTCGTTACGGAATTTCTTGATTCGGTCTCCGCGCTCAAAGCCCGCGATAAAAGCTATGCAGTAGCTTAAAAATCAGAAGATGATTAACAACGATGAATTACATACAACGAGGTTTCGTAAGCTGTTAAAAGTTACTGACGTTTGTCTTATCAATTTCGCTGTTATCAAATAACTTTGTCCCAATTTTGGAAATTCTTCTACTTCTTTGACGTGCTCAGCCATCACCAGTTGCCTTCCTTTGAGTATTGTTTGAGTTTGAAAGATTATATTGTGAGCTATTGCTTCAAATCCAGTTTGAATAATTATGTTCATATTTTTAGTTTTCTGTCTTTAGTGGTGACATACTCTTATAGTAAGAAAACTTGGACACAGCATGCAGCGACGCGGCACGGCGCGACGACCGGCGTCGCCTCCGAGCGTCCCGCGGGAGATATCTGGGCTAATTTCCGGTCCATCCCCTAGGACTCATTCAGGAGACGGCTGCCAGGCCCGCACTAGCCCACGAACTGTGTCAGCATGTTGCTAACTGTGAGGTTTATTTTTATTGTTTGCTTGAAAGTATTGGAGATTATTCTTATTTGTCACCACGCAGAATTACCCCTGTGGTTCCTCCACTAACAGTTAGAGGGGTAGTAACTTGAGGGTAAGCGCGAAAAAATGTCTAGAGTGTCACTTTCAGAAAGGGGTATATGGCGTGGTGGCATATTTATTTATTTGTAGGCATTTGCACAGTACAAAATAAAGTTGTGTAGGTCTACTGGACGTCAAATTACGCTCCTTAAGAAGCAACAAGACAAAGTAAATAATAGTTATTTATACGTATCATGGCAGTAAAAGGTTAGATACTTTTTAGTTTTATCATAAATATGGAATTTATTTGCAAGGAAAAAAAGGAACTTCAGTATCGCAAAACATATTAATTTTATTTGAAATATGAAACTTAAAGAATTGGTTTATGGGTCATTCTTTTCATATTCGACCAACAAAATCACCGATTTATCTATAAATGTTTTTACTCGCTTTGTTTTGTCCAAAAACCTAGAAAAAATACCAACTTTTATTTTCTTTTTTTTTTATACAGAGCGCTATAGTTCTCTAGGGACTGATATGATTTTATATGTTTTTCTAGGTATTTAGCATTAAAGATTAATATTGCAACTTTTTAAAGAAATTATTGCATCGGTCTCCAGAGACCGATAATACAGACAACGTGTTAATATAATTATTACTTATACTTGTGTTTTAACACTAAGAATTTCTTCCCCACTAAAAAATATCATTCTGTTTAATCAATTCCATAGGCATAAAGGCATCGATATTTGACAAATAATCACTTTGTACCTTGAGAAAGCCGTTCTCTGACATTATATATTTATAATAAAATGTTAAAGTAGAGATATTTTAACGTAAATATACCGTCAAATACTTATAGAGTTAACTGTCATAAATGACAGCTAGGGAAGTTGACGTCACATACTCTTCGTGTAAACTCGGCAATCTACGCACAGTGGTCGGCTGTAGGTTAAATTATGAACTTTTAAATATTAATTTCTTGTAAAAATTATGAGCAAAATATATTTTATGTGTTACGATACGAAACAAATAACATTAATGTATGTAAAAAACAAACTTTCATTGATTTTTAAATTTCATGCGTGTCCCCTATTGAATATCTCTAAAGCGGTCGGAAATCATATTTTTGTCGTACTAGTTCGACAAAAATTGCTAACTTTTTGTGGTTATATGTTGGCATCACTTCACTAATTTTCGTTAACTTCTGACGCTAGAAATTAGAAAGTATTACATTGACATAAAATTTTATGGCAATAGATCTATAATTGAGTATTTGCAATACAAGAAGACAGAATATTTATGGATTTTAAACATATTTGTAAGTAATTATAATTGAATTTGCAGTGTAAAATCCAAATAAAAATATGTACATATTTTTGGTTATGACATTGGAAAATGAACATAATTGACATTCAAATATTGTGAAGTTAGCAACATAAAGAAAATCCCTGTCATTAAGAAAATGAGTAATAAATTAAATTTATTTATTAAATTTACATAAATGTTGGCGCGAAAAATCTTGTGTATTCCTCGGTTGGAAACTATTTTGCGAGTGCTCGTATTTGTAGGACTCGCCTACGGCTCGTTCTGTCAAAATAAACTCGCACTCTCAAAATAGCAGTTTCCAACCTTGTGATACAAATAACTAATTTTAATTTTTGAAATTATTTTATTATCACAGATACTTATTATATGAAATATTATTAATTTTAATGAATTATATCACCTATATGGTATGTCAAATCAGTAACATGCTCGAGAGCTCACTTGTTATGATTTCAAACTAGTATACGCTGTCAAATTTGATTAGTGTCGAAGTCTATCGCTCGTTTTCAGTAACCAACCATTCGGTCAGTGTGACGTCATTGTTTGAAACCAACCAAATACGTAACCGGTAAGTAACTCTGGTAACTAGTGGCAGTCGAAATCGCCTACTGTTTATAAATCAACATATAAATCAGTAAATTTTATCTGCAACAGTACGGTACTGGTACATTCAATTTCGTAGTATAATGTTTAATGAATTACATTAATTCCAATATAAAGGCCTTTAATGGCGATTTGGGCCTTCTTTAGTGACGATTTCAATAAATTAAATATATCATTACGCCTTCTACCCATATGTGTTTGGTATTCTGGCAGTTTTTGGTGAAATATTTTTGTGTATAAAGTGCAGTTACCAGCCGTCAGGAATAAAGTTAAAATGGCAACTGGCTACTGTGGAATTCAAACTGAGATCTTCATTGGAATAGGTTAGCACTCAAGTTACAAAACGCGAACAAATAAATTTTTTCCACGACATGGTAAGAAACCCTACCGTTCTTCTCCCGAAATAGTGAGGAAAATGTGTTGTTCCTCTCTAGAGAGGAAAATATAGCAGTGTTACCAATATGAATATTATTTACAAAAAATTTATTATAAAAATTATAAATAAATTCCTAATTTTATTGAAAATCCTTATTTTAGTGATATACACACTTTAAATTATCTTACAATTATGTCTTATATTTTTCTTTTTCTTATTAAATCACAATTTGACAATTTATTAAAGACATTTAAGATTGATTCATTGGCAACACTGCTACACTGCCTTGTGTCTGATAACCTAATAACTTTTAACGTGTCAGTCTGTCAGTTGTATTCTCAAAGTGTATTTTAGGTCCGAGAAAATCGTTTGACAAATAACTATTTATTAATTTCCAGACCACAAAATCAATTTCCTCATCCGGGTTCCTGCCTCCATCATCCCACAAATTAATTTTCTTGGAACAATCTTCTCCGAATTATGATATTACGCTCAATTACAAATCAATCCGTTCCGGTCCTGGCGGGCAGGTCACTCGTGAAATTAGCTGATGTCAGATCCCATCCGCCGGCTTTTGTTCTCATCTCCGGCGATAGGTGGAGTTGTGTGAATGTCGCGCACCAGGTCTAGCTTGCTGGAGACGCTCGCCATCGCGATAACGTGGAGATAGTGTGCCTCGCGGAGATCTGGCAGCGTAATGTGCTACGTTTCGTGGTAATGGGGGTTGTAAATTATTTTGTAGGGATACTTAGCATTTTTCATAGCGGACTTTTCTTTTTCTGTTCTGGGAAATGTTTATAAATATCTTACGGCACGCTATTTTCTCAGAAACGTGGCGCTTTACTGAATATCATATTCAAGACATTTTGACAAATACAGGGTGTCCCAGATTTAAACGGCCTAACTTAATCCATAGATTAAACACCTAAAAATAAGGTGACAAGATCATTTGAGCAAATGTCCGTAAATGCTTTATTCCAGAGATATTCATGTTTTTCTTATTGAGTAGCGCTACTTTAAAAAATCAACTTCATAATGAAATATCCAATATTATCGTATTGAGGAGTTACATATTAAATTAATACTAAATTGTTTATTACCTAATTTCAATACAAAATTTAGTTTGCTTGGACTGATTTCTGGGAAAAAATGAGAAACTATCAATGAATTTAAAGAAATTTATTGTTTAAAATAATAAAGTAATAACATAACTTCATAAACTATTTTTTTATAATATTTGTTCAAAATGTTCACTTGCAGCACGTAATCAGGCACGACAATGATCTGCCACTGCATTGGTTGCTTCGTGACACGAAGTATAATACAGACAGGAGGGGAAACGAATGCGTACGAGATGGGCCGAAAGTTGTCCTAGTGGGAGTGAGATAACACGGAGACAGAGAAAAAAGATGTAGTCTGTGTATTGCACAGTTTTTACGGTACTAACTCAGTAATATCGTAATATATTTTCATTTGTAATGAGGAGAATCAAAATTTATATATAGATTATATATGTTCCTACACTTGCTTTTAAAAATATTGGCTGGTATCACGAGCTCTGCTTTTGGGTGTTTTAGGCTTGGTTTTATCGCTGTACAATGTTTTAAAATTATTTTATAAATGCTTCAAATAGAAGTTACAGAGAAATGTATTATCTACCACTTTTATTTTAATTTTAAAACATTGTACAGCGATAAAACCAAGCCTAAAACACTGCTCTTAAAACACCCAAAAACAGAGCTCGTGGTAGCGGCCATTATATTTAAAAACCAAAATTAATTATGAAACCAATAAAAAAATAAATTTATACGGATATTGCATCTTACAAATTTGAATTTGTATGTAAGAAATTATTTACAATTATTTATTTTAAATTAAACATTATTTTATAGTGGCGTTATAGTATGTTACTATTATCAAATAGTATTAGGTACATTCATGGAAACATGAAGGATAAAATTCAAATATATAAATAAAATATTTTTCCTATTTCACGTACACAAAGTCAATTTTGTGACACTGTTTTTCTCAAAAACAATGCTACAAAATTGAATTTTGTGCAACTGTTTTTGGGGAATTTATTATTTGTAAAATTAACAGTCTGTCAAACTTGGGGTTGTCATTGCTCACGTAAAATTATTGAATAGGAGCCCCTGCGTCGGGGTTGTGGTCTGGGACCCGATAGGCCCCGTGGGCAAAGCCCCTTGGTGACCAGTGGTATATTGAACATGCCGTACAATTTTATTTTATTTTTATTTTTATTGAATTTATGAACGTGAAATAGGAAAAGTAGTATGAACAACCTGTGTTACAATGCTTAATTGTAATACTCGTATTTTGCGTAACTCGCCTGCGGCTCGTTTACGCAAACTATACTCGTATTACAAAAAAGGTCATTGTAACACTAGTTGTTCAATATACTATTATTATTTTAATAAAAATTTAAAAAAAATATCGTCACGCCTTTTACCCATTATGGGTGTGACACTCTGCTTACACTGATCTCGGTAAGTGATATATTTTTACGTGTGAAGTGCGGTTACCGGCCGTCAAATCATAGCCCCCAAAGATCGGAAAGACTCC
Organism: Poecilus cupreus; assembly: GCA_963942605.1. Classification (NCBI taxonomy): domain Eukaryota; kingdom Metazoa; phylum Arthropoda; class Insecta; order Coleoptera; family Carabidae; genus Poecilus; species Poecilus cupreus. Next base: position 13,910,227 of record OZ012727.1, read on the forward strand.
AAATTATAGAGTAGCTCTACAAATTATACAATTAAAACAAATTATATAATAAATGACAAATACCTTATTGTAAATTATAAAACGAAAAATGCAAATAATTTCAATATCACAACATAACAATAAAATCATACATACTAGTGTTTCAAACAGATATCTTAACTAATTGTTAGTAGGATTGTTACAAAACAACATTTTATAATTTTTCAAAAACAACAATCATTTAAAATTAATCTTTGCTAGGCGATATTAGAGTATTTGTACTACCACAGGACCATTCTTTTACAATGTCATCACTGGAAAAATGTTTTTCGCAAAGTCTTTCCTCCTAAGTACACGATCATTTTGCGGTATAGCCTTTCGCCATTTATTTAACAAATTCTCATGTTTTGGCACTGACAAAACGGAAACCTTTTATTTATTCGAATCCTATCCACTTTTACAATTAGGTACAAAGTATCTTCTACACATTATTATAACATATATCTTTACAATAAACACGTTTAATGTAAAAGAGCACTACTCAAACAGCTGTCAAACATGTAAACAAGCAAGGAAGGCCAGACTAGATCTACTTTCTCTCTCTAGCGGTCCTTGTTGCGCAGTCGGACATAGATCGTCCCATTTTCCCTATACAGCTGAGATACGTTGTTGCGTAGACGTGCTTCGTGACATAGCTCGGGAGATATGGTTTCGAAAACTTGAATAATTTTTCTACGTAGTGAGTCTAAATTATTTAGCGGTTCTTCATATATTTTCGTCTGAATTTGAATGTTTAATAATCACATTTGACATAGATGTTTATAAAAAATGTCATCTCGCCTTTTACCTATTGTAGGTGTGGCATTTTGCTTGTAATAACTTTAAAAATATAATTTAGTTTGATACAAATAATATTTTTAGGGCCGATATTTCTATCTACAAATAAACTTCCGAATAAGTTATTCGTGGAAGAAATAAAAAAATACGCATCAAAAAATGGCAGCTAGAACAATAAGTATCATTTGAGCTATGATTTCGATGCGATATTTTTCATTCATTCGACGAATAATTTATTAGGTACTTATTCGTAGATGGAAATATTGGCCCTAAATCTCACTCATTTCAGACAGGTAATGACTTACATTATCGAATTGGTGCGTTTTTTACCTCCCGCCTACCTCCAGGTAAGGGAGTTATTGTTTTTGGTCAAAAAATTGGGTATTGACTTTTCAATGAATAAGCACGTTTTAGGGTCCTACAATTTGATTTTACTATATTCGCCATGATGTCTGGATGTATGTATGTATGTGTGGTCTGTGCCGATTTTTTCGTCTCGCGCAACTCAAATACTATAATACCAAAAAATACAATTTCGTGTATTTTTGCTGCTTATATTTATATAAAGAGCTAATTAGATTTTGGATAAAATTGGTCAACCGGAAATAGCAGTTTACTAGAAGCCCTTAACAGTTTTCCGTGAAAAAACACGCTTAAATTTAATTTTTCATCAATTTGTTATTTTTAAAGTTGTAGAATATTTAATTTTACATCTGTAAACACATTAATTTTATTAATTTTCATTAGTTTTGGAGATAATAAAATATAAAGAAATTAAATTTCATAAATCTTGCAGTCCATGTACACCATGGAAACACTTAATAAAATTAATTTTTTTAGAAATGTGACACATGTCATTTTGATTGTGAAGCTGTTTTCTTAGTAGAATATATGTCAACAAATTAAATAAATACACGAAAGAAAATAAAATTTCTCAAATATAAATAGAAAATAAACAAATAAGAAGGTATGTTTCTGTATCATCAAATACTATTTTGTACCGTTTAAGAGTAGTATTGGGCGGGAGGTTATGTTCTGGAAACATCAGATTTTTCTATAACACTGTTTTGGAAACTGGACATTCCACTACTAAAAACTGTTATGGAATCACTAACATTCCATACGCGGCGTATGGAATATTTTCGACGAATCAGAGCCGCATATTAGCGCGACATATGAAGTATCTTGATTCAGTTGCTATGGTTACGTCTGTTTATTTTAATTTGATTTATTTGAGTTTGACGTTTTCAATAGTTTTATATTTGTATTTTTGTATAATTTCCAAAACCTTTTTATAGAAAGTATAGTCTACAACATGTAACGGAATGGCCTATCCCACGCTCGCAAACCGTAGCCCTCGCCTTTGGCTCGGGCTACAAACTTTTTGCTCACGTGGAATATGTGCCATTCCATTACTTGTTGTAGAATATACTATTCTGTATCATCAAATACTATTTTGTACATTTTAAGAGTTGTATTGGGCGAGAGGTTATATTTTAAAATATCTCAGAAAATTATGGTTTTATGGCAAATTTTGTAAATTTTTTGAAATATTTCAATCTTCAATAATTTCTGTTTTGATTGAAAGAAAACCAGTGTTAATACAGAAAAACAATGCCGTTGAAGGTGTTTTTGATGGATTTTTTTTTTTCACTAAAAAACTACGATATTTCACTAAGTTTTAAAACTGAATATGTAAAAATACTAACAATACTTGGCCATACGTTATTATTTTACCGTGATGAAGGCGCAAATATGTGCCGAAACGTTGATTTTGCAAACAGACCAATAAATAATTGACTGAATTTCAAATAATCTCATTCCTATATTCCCCTATAACAGTAGATGAAATTCTTATCATTAAAAAAACTTATATCAAGAAGTTTCGTCCTCTATCCATTTTCGTTTACGTGTTACTTGGAAATTGGTCAAAACGAATACAGAAGAGTTAAAAAGTATTATATATAAATGAGTATTTGAAATTCCAAAATCACCAGCAACCTATTTGTGGAAGCATTGAATGAGATCAGAACATGAGCATTTGTATTGAGTTGGGAATGACATTTCTTGAGTCCATCTCGGGAAATAACAACATCGTTACGGCTTCCATTTTTCATAAGTCGGTCCCATGTTTGTGATTACCACGGAATCGAATTCCCATGAGGTGAGACGAGACGGAGGCCGAGCTCATTGCATTTTTATATATCAATGAGCTTCCAGGAATTTTGTGAAAATTGCCAGAGATATAAACGTAACAAATGATATTACACTTTATATACTGTTTCACTACATATTTCAACTACTGAAAGTTATGCGCTGGCTATATCAGATACACTTTGTTCGCAATGTGGTGGCTGTTACGTTATTAGTTTCCGAACTAATAATTAACAGTTGTATGTGTAGTCTGTCTTTGTCACATACACGCTAGTTCAATCGTTGGTTATTTTAACGTATGTCTAATATGTCCATCTCTTTTCTACTACTTGAAAAGAAAAACAATAGATGATCACTTCAAGGACGGAAATGTCAAACTTTGATCTGTCATTTCAGTATTCATTTTAGGTTATATTTTGAATCAAACTACAGTTTCATATTTTTTGTTTCATAGAAACCTGACTTGTGGGATATTAAATGAAATGTTTTTGGAGCAGTAAGTTAAAGAATGTTAGTGAAGAACATTCATTATCACAAATGATTGCCATCGGCAGTTGTTTTTGTAGAAATTGTAGAAATTACTAGAAAGCTAACTTATAGGGTATTCAATAAAAAACACGCAACTTCCCTCTTTGGAAATCACTCAACTTTCCATAAAGGTAAAATACGCAATTTTCTTCAGTGGTAAACACAAAACTTCCATCAATGGGAAACACATAACTTTCCTCAATGAAAAACATGGGAGACACACAACTTCCCGCATTGAAAAATATGGAAGAGTCGCAAATTCTCATAGTGACATGGAAGCGAAGAACAAAGTGACGATATTCGTCAATGTTAATGTCATGAAAGAGAGGAACGAAGTGACGAGCTTTCTTCGCCAATTTAGTTACATGAAAGGGAGCAACGAAGTGATGACCTTTCTTCATCAATTGCATGATTTCATATGAGATATTAACAAAGCACTATTATTCCATACTTTTAGTTGGACCCTAAATTAAGTTGAAATTTTCTTCAAGGTCGAGGAGCGTAGGGATTCGACCTGCGAATTAGGTCGAACCGCTATACTGTACTAATCACCTTTCGCATATTATATTATTATATACATAAATTTTGTGAGATTTTCAGAGATTGCGGAGCCCTAGCTGAGACCCCCGCCGTAGGCGGGGTCGACGCTATAACTTACTAATCTCGAACTGTAAGTGATTTTTTAGGCCTCGAATATTTAGGAAATCTCGACCCTACGGGTCTCGACATCCCAAACTACATTCTCGACCTAAAAACTATCACTTACAGTTCACGGTACGTAATATACTATTTGATAACGTAGCAACCACCACATCGCGAACAAATTGTACAAATGGCAATATAATTTTTAAATTTCCTATTGACAATTTATTTGAATTTTTTTTCTATTTTGTACCGTTTAAAAGTTGTGTTGGGTAGGAGGTTATGTGTGAGAACATCAGATTATTTTCTAGTACCTTGTCCACTTCCCGAAGACTTTTCATACATTAATTAATTCTCGAACATTACCACTCTACAAGTTCCCCCATTGAAATCAAAGCATTATAAGCTCGATCAGAGATAAGCCGATAAAAGTGCAATGTTAGTAATGAAAATCACAAAATCGCAGTTTTATTCTTCTCCCAAACGTCAACGAACTTATTACGAATTCAAAAGAAAAAAGTCGCATTGCTGGCACTAAGTTTTTTGCCGCGTTTGAACATTTTCCAATGAAATAAAAACGTAGTACAGCTCGCTGGAAACTTCTTCTTATTCTTGGCGTTAATGGCCGACATCTTTCCAACTGTTATCTTATCTGCTTTAATTACGATCAACGATTTATTTACCTACTTAACAGGGGAGGGCGAGACACTCGCCAGAGGATCATTTGAACAAGTTAAGGAAAGGGAACGAGGTGAATTTTGATTGGAAAGATTACTTTGTATTTTATATTGATGCTTCACTCCTGAGGATAACTTATCTGTAGATCAGTAAATTGTTACATTATCTGGAACTACACAATATGGCCTAATTATTTAAACGAGGATTGTGGTTATAATTTGAAAAATGTTTATAATATCTGTACAAGTAAAAAAATTACAAGTTCATTTACCATTGACAACAAATACATGTTACGAAAGTACTGCACAATTTCAGATTTCACGAAATATCACTAAAAATTGGCATATACTTTTATTGTGTTTCTATATAATATAAACCCTAAGAAACTCAATACTGTAGAGCGCAACGTCATATCTCTTAAATTTATAGAGATATGTCAATTTTCGATGTTTTTCGAAATGCTACTTTGAGTGGCTGAAACTCAAAATCAATTAAAGATATTGAAAAATAGACTCAGTTCTGTACGTTTCATGCATTTTATTACAAATTAGCAAATTTTGAAAATTTTGAAATTTTTCGATTTTTTCCACAAATTTCGATAGGCGATAACTCGATAAATATAAAAGATACCGACTCGCAGACTAAACCATTCGATTCAGCTCTTCAAAATACATAAGTGTGTCAAATTTTATTAAAATTGCTTTACGCGTTATAGAGTTAGAGCAAAAAGTGTGAAATTGATGTTTTTGGCGAATAACGTCAAAGGGTACCCCTTGACGTGTGGCCTGAAAAAGCCTATTTTCAGACTTTTTGCTCTAAAATTTCAACCCACAATCCGAATGTTCTGAAATTTTTAGGGTTTATGTATTTCGATGAGCTGAATCCAATGGTTTAGTCTGCAAGTTCGTATCTCGTTTATTATTTGCGATATTGCTGATCGAAATTTTGAAAAAAAATTCAAAAATTTTCTATTTTTAAGAAATTTGTTATTGTGCTATAATATGCACGAATAACACAAAACTGAAGAGTAATTTTCGATATCTAGCGTAATTTTTTAGTTACAGTTCCTCAAAGTTGCACTTCGAAAAACATCAAAAACCGCCATATCTCGAAAAATTTAAGAGATATGATGATGCGCTCTGCACGAATGAGTTTTTTAGGGTTTACATTATATAGAAATACAATAAAAATATATGTCAATTTTTAGTGATATTTCGTGAAGTACATCATCATATGAACTGTGTTTAAATGAGTAAGAAGAATGTTTCACGGAAATAAGAAATATAATAAATTTATAAGTGATTACGGTAAATATTATAAATATTTTAATTGTTTTCTAATATATTAGACAAATTATTTTGTGTGTTTATATTTATAGTGCAACTTTGACAAATATCAAAAGAACTCCTTGAAGAACTTCATTTCTTTCTATGGACTGTTATTAGTTTTATACTTTTAGTACAAAAAATATTGTACAAACCTCTTGCGTGAACTCGGTTCCCGCATTTTGTATGTAAATAACTATTCCAAACAATAAATTCATGTGACTACAATTATTTACAATCTCTCGTGTTTGAGATCCACCAAAACCTCTACAATGGCGTCACTACATTTAAAAAAAATCATTGTGGCTTAATGAATAACAATTAAGACTTTTTAAAAATGCAGATAACCTTCAATTTAGATATAGTTCCATAAAAAAAAAAAAATGCCAGAATTGGTACAAACTGGCTGGGAGTACGAGCTTACCACTTCAACACCCAATTTTCACGATAAAAATACCATGGAGTGCGACTTTTGTTAATAGCATTTATACTGTGATATTTGTCACGTAAAGTTTAAACTAAAAATTCAATTTGAATTAGTTTAATTATTCATTAATTCAACGTACAAGCGAATCTGAAACCCGTTCCCATTTGAGATTTGTGTTAAAACAAAAGCATCCAGCGTATTCAACATCAATAGCTGTCGACTTCTCGGCATATTGAAGCCCGAAGCTCTTCCAGAGCGCCCGCGTTGCGAAAACAACTGAAACTCGGGTCAACAAAACAAAACACAACGAGAAACAAAACACAAACGTTCTCCCCCACCCGTCAAGCTTCACGACACTTGACAACGTCGCATCGGAATAATGATGCTCTATTATTTTAAACAGCTGACTGTACTAGATTTGTGTTCAAATCGCGATGAAAATTGGCGACAGACACTACAAATACACACTAGAACACTCGAAATATGTCATCGCGAAATTGGATTAATTAATTCAAATACAAGTCATCAAATTATTACATGACTCTATAGTAATTTAATTTAATCTTGTTCATTTTATTGATTCTGCTGTAATTTACATTCATTACGCTATGAGATCCTGAAATGGGATAAACCACAAACGAAATATGACCAATTTATATCAAAATCGTGTAACACTTAAAGAATAATTAGTAGTAAAGTATTTTTTTTTCTTTTAAATATTTTGCAGTAAAGCGATATAACGAATTGAACATATTTTGACGTCACAGGTACTTGCATTGTGCTATTGGCCAGAAATATGAAAATTGCAAATCGCGCGTCTGCCGCTGCGCCCAACGCCTACTGTGGGCTAAAATAGAACTACGAAATGTCATTTCATATTTTTGTTTGTTGGTATTTAAGATTATATTTGTTGGGCTTCTATTACTTGCTTTATAACTTCACTGTTTTATTGTGCTGTGTTGAAAATCTATTGATTAAAATTGTGTGTTGAGGTTAGGTTACATCACTACTAGCGCCACTGTCCTCAAACTTTTGTTGTTATTTACTCGAATATCAAGTAAAATACTCTTAAAGTTGTCAAAGGAATTTTGTCTTAGTTTATATTAAGTTTAATTGTTGTAAATTAAGACTTTTAATATAAAAATATTATTTTTATATTAAAAAATATATAATATCTACTATCATGGAAAATCGTTCGTTTTAGTGCCACTGGAGTAATACCTGTGACGTCACACAACGTCACACAAACTTTGAAAAATCATATCTCGGGTATAGCTTGTACAAATTTGCGTGGCGATTGACTTGACTTGCTAATGGGATAAGCCAGCCCTAGCCAGCGGGGTGCAAGTTTGTCTGATGTTCAGGAGTGGATTATTATAATTTTGGGCTTAGATGCTTCAAATCACCGAAATTTTTAATACGATTATCTTTTCAATAGTTTCCCCGAAAACTGTTAAGTAAGATAATTTTATACATATACACCCTTCAGAAAACGACATTTAAAATTCATTAGTTCACTAGTTACCATTCCAGGCAATTAATTAAAATACCCACTAAATCTAGTAATAAAACAGAAATTAAAGAATATTTGTATCATCATGATATATTTTTTTGAAGAATCGTACAGTAAAAGTGAATTATTGGAAGTAGCACAAACAAAACTTGTTAAAAGAATGTACGTGTGCGATACAATGGCACAAAAATTTGGTCATACTGTATTAAGACTGCCTCCGTATTACTGTATATTAAATCCTATAGAACTAATTTGGGGACAATTAAAAACAAGTATTAGACGAAAAAATGTTACACCAACCGTGTGCGCTAATGTTGTGGAATTAATTAAAAGTGAAATAAATAATATTAGTGACTTAAATTGGGCTAGTAGTGTTCGGCATGTGATAGACATAGAAAACAGTTACTTAAATTTCAATAATATTATTGATGAATTTATTATAAATGTTGGACGACACTGATGATGATATTGTTATCGATTAATCACCTAAGTAAAACAACATAGATGTAAAATAAAACATAAGTTTTTTATCAATATATGTTTATATTTACTGAACGACAATGACAATACTGTATTCATATTTAATTTTATTAAAATTTTTCTTATTTTGATATTACTTGTGTCTGTTTGTGTAAAACTCATTTGAAAATATTATCTAGTACAACCCTGTAAAGTAGTCCCTCATAAATTTCTTTAATCCTCTTATGGAATACCTGCTGAGAAACACTAATGGAATCAATCGCCACGCAAATTTGTACAAGCTATAATATATGAAATTTTTACATCGGGTTTTCACTGATCGTCATATATTCTAATAAAGTTTCATAATTTTTTTTTTTAAATTGGTTTATGGGCCCATTGTCCAAAACTGTTGAGGTTAGCAAACTTTTTAAATCTATAAAACCGATTGAAATAAATTCACGGAGTTTTGTTGGCAGCCGGTAAAGCTGGTTCCAAGTCCAATGAAAATATTTTGTTAACCGCTTCGTCACTTCAGTAAACATTTACGGTTTTTAAACGAAACACAAACAAAAAATCGTTTATATCGTCAACAAACGATGAGAGAGCCTGCACTCGCGTTTCCCGGTATAAAACTGCACCAAATTCAATAAATTCTCGTTTCATTTCACTGTATTAAAACCATGCATTGCATACAGACTCCGGTGTATTTTAGTTCTATAAATAGGTTTCGAAGACGCTACATAACAAAGAGGTGATATTTTATTTGTGAGTTTGATTCTCAGGTAATGAAATTTCCGCTGCTAGTTTTAATAATAAATCGGAGAAGTATGGTGTAACAAAGACTTGTACTCAGAGCCGGATCTACATATAATCCAGTAGACTGCAGATTTTTCACATCGAAATACGAAGTCTGTTCAGAATTTTTTTTTTATCCAACACCTCCCAATAAATGCTCTATAACTAAGGCGATTTTAAACAAGCAAAGTAACAGATTATCCACTAGTGGGTATAATTTTGAGGAAAGCCACCAGTGAGTATTTTTTTATTTATAACAATAATAATAACACACAACACCTTGGTAACTACTTCGATTGACACTGTCAAATAATATTTCTTTAATAAATTTTTCAGTTATTAAGAAGTGTTGGATAAAACGTTATACTTCACACGTGGACAAAGTGGAATTACCAACTCGATAAAATTATCTCACTCAGCCTTCGGCTTCGTGAGCTAAAATTTCTCTCGTGGGTAATTCCTTACTTTGCCCACTTGTAAAGTAAATAACTATTTCACGACATGGGAGAAAATCCCACCGTTTTTCTCCCTAAATAGTGAGGAAAATGTGTTGTTCCTCTCTAGAGAGGTAAATATAGAAGTGTTACCAATATGAATGTTATTTACAAAAAATATATTACAAAAATTATAAATAAATTTCTAATTTGATTGAAAATCCTTATTTTAGTGATATACACACTTTAAATTATCTTACAATTATGTCTTATATTTTTCTTTTTCTTATTAAATCACAATTTGACAAATTATTAAAGATATTTAAGATTGGTTCATTGGCAACACTGCTACACCGCCTTGTGTCTGATAACCTAACTTTTAAAGTCGTGTCAGTCTGTCAGTTGCGTTCTCAAAGTGTATTTTAGGTCCGAGCAAATCGTTTTTAGAAACATGATGTGAAACAAATGTTATTTCTAACAAGAGAGGAAAGCTCTTCTTCCACTCTCGTTTGAAATGTCTCACTCGCTGCGCTCATGAGGCAAACTTCGAACTCGACGGGGAAAAAGAAGTACTTTTCTCTCTAGTTTGACAAATAACTATTTTCCCTTCGAATGATTGTTGAGAAGTCACCTGATAAGAACAAAGAGGTGTTCTGTGGCTTTCTCGATTTAAAGAAAGCGTTTGACAGTGTTCTTCGAGAGACTATGTGGGATGTACTTGTAGAGTACGGTGTGAATGGTAATTTGTTGGGAGCCATTCGAGCGTTGTATGAAGGAAGTGAGGCTGCGGTGAGAGTTGATGGTAGATTGAGTGATTGGTTTCGTATAGATGTTGGTGTTGCACAGGGTTGTGGAATGGCATTGAATGGAACGGATGGTGTACGTATTGGTGGACGTATAGTGCCTGCGTTAGCTTATGCGGATGATGTTGTGTTGGGTGAAACTGAGGAGAAATTGAGAAGAATGATTGTGAGCATAAATGAAGTAGGGAAAGGTTTAAATCTGCTATTGAATGTCGATAAATGTAAAGTGTTGGTGTTTGAGAAGAATGATTTGGTGACTGATTGTAATGTTTCAGTGAATGGTGTGAGACTGAAACAAGTGAATGAATTTGTATATTTGGGTAGTATGTTCTCGAAGGATGGATGTATTGACCGGGATGCAAGGTATTGGGTGCTCTGGGTACATTTGCTCAAAACCTGAATGTATCTAGTGATGCTCGATTGAGTGTATACAATGGTGTGTTAGTGCCTACATTAATGTATGGTTCAGAATGCGGAGTGTGTGGTTCAGAGACGAGACGTGATCGTATACGGAATATTTATTTGCATACAATAATAATTATTAAACCTACAAAAGTTTTCAATGAAAACAAAATCGGATTGGCATTATTCAAATAATTGTTTCTCTTCATTTAAGAGGAATCTGTTTGTTCCAAGAAAACATTTTTATCATTGTTGGGAAATGGAAAATATGTCTTGTCTTGGTCCTGTCTTGATTTCAAGACAAGACAAAAGAGTATTGGGCTTCCAATATTAAAATACGCTAACTAGCGGCAGATTTCTGAACTGCGTCTCGCGGTACATTGTGTTTTTGACGTTTATTCTGAGTTTTTATTTATTTAAAGAATTTGAACTTATTTGTTACTTTTTCTAAATTTATATCAACAGTAGTGACTATAGAAGAATTTCAATGGAAGTATTACATTTATCTATGACGTATTATTTAAATAAGTACTACATTTAATTTGTAGATTAGAGGTTAAGATGGAGTTTTCTCTAAAAAAAACCTGATAAAAACAGAAAAATTTGCATTGTTTATGGCTGCAGTTCTTCTGCTAATAAAAGTCGAACAGTTCGATTTCATTCATTCTCAAAAAAGGTGAAAGACTAGTTTGTGTGAAGAATAAATGGGGTGTCACAATGATGTGTGACAGTGTGCCAAATTAAAGGCATGGAAAAGAGCATTGAAAATTGCGATGATATTGTATATGTACTTCCAAATAATATTATGTGGCCACTATTTATTATTTGCTGGCCTTCTACCATGCTTCTAGAAGATAAAGAGCAACGTGCGAACTTACATATACTATCTAAATCTAAGCAAATAAATGAATCCATACTACTATTTAAACTAAAAGTAAAATAAAACTACTGAAAACAACAACAAATAACTACAAAAATATTAATATTAAATACTACTAGAAAATATATACAACTACAAACTAATATCAACAAAGAAAAATGATAACCTATCTTAAACAAAATAATGCTACAGTTAATAACTACTGACCTACAATAAAAAACTACAAAACAACTAATGGCTAATGTAAATATAACTATAGTCAATAATTAATAATAATAAAATCTAAACAAATCTACCAAATACACTAATAACACACAAATTACCACAACTAGAGCACGCATTCGCCATAGAAGACCATACAAAATGAATCTGACATGTACCGCTAGAGATTTGTGATCAGCGCCATCTCTTGATAGTTTGGAAGCCCAATATCTTGATTCTTGGGAAACACTAGTGAAAATAGATTACCCGGTAGGAAAACTTATACTGCAGATAAATGTGGGCATTTCAATTTGGAATATATTTTTTTATTAAAAAATTAGTAATATTAAAAATAATCGTATAAAATACAGACCCAGTATGTTGTCACATATTTTATTGTGAATTCAATAGTCGAAATTTGGACGGGGTTGAAATCATTAGTTGAAAATTTTGAAACACGACGTTTCGCTTTATTTAAAAGCTTTTTCATGCTATAAAATGGTAACAATTCTATTCCAGCACTATCAGGTTTTATCATTCTTGGTGTGTATGAGTGTTGTAAATATATTCCGGCCTGGCCTGAGTCCGGGCCTGGCGGCATTATTAATAACAACAGTAAGAAAATCCAATTTCGCTATGTGTGTTTGAGTTCAGTTTAATCATATGCCGTACACTTCATTCACTGGAGCCTTTTGTGCTCGTATACTGTGTATGTACTTCACACAGCCCTTTGAATCGGTCGCCGTGTATCGCGCACTCGTGCTGTAATGTAAGGGTCGTTGAGTTGTGTATCTCTGTATCTCGCCTATCTTCAGAGTTGAGTAAACATTAGATGGCGCTGATGAGCAAATCGACTAATTCTCAATTGCGATTGGTTTCCACGCGTTCCCTCCAAATTACTTTGCCGTGGAATTCATTATAAACTAAAATGTACTTGCGCTGTTACTGTTACTGTTAATGAAAAACTTTACAACCCCCAAACACTTTGAAGGAAAAGCCATTCGATATTATTATTAATATTTGGACTGTAGATATAGTGTACTTATCCAAACAATAGTTGTTTATGTATCAAGGCACTGAAGTTCAATTTTTTATCACGAATATGGAATTTAGTTGGCGAGGCCCGTAATAAACCATGTGAGTGATAAAAAGGAACTTCAGTGCCGAGGTACATATTAAGTTTTATTTTAAATCTAAAATTCGAAAAACTGTAAAAAAAATTACAATATAAGTTAAGTTTATACATCTGCCAGTTGTCAATTGAAACTAACAGTCAGTGTTGCCAACCTTAATTAGTGAAGTTATCGAAAATAACACTCAAAATTATGTGTTTTGTCCTCAATTTTGTCATCGGAATTAATTAGTTAATTCTTCTTGCAAATTTTGTTTCATGTTACGTCCGAATTACTATAGTACGTAAATATATTTGTCAAAATTATCCTAATTGTACAATAATTATTTAACGGTTGCCAACACTGGGTTGCTCAAAATTAATCATATAATGGGTTATTTTAGTGACGATTTCTGAGCTTTTAATGATGATTTTTGTAGACTTTTAATTAGAAATGAAACACTAGTTCTGAGAATACCAAAATATAATATTTATTAACGTTACGAAAAACATTAACAACTGCAATTATTTTTATATAAAACAAAATCACAGTAAAACATTGGTAACTACATTTCATTTATTAAATTGATTATCTTCTTCAATTTTGAGCTCTTTAGTGCCGATTTCAAATAAACGATTTACTTCTCCACTTTAGGGAAACTATAAGAAACCAAAATTTCTCTATTTACATTTAAAAATAGTTTTTAATTACTTTTACCGGTTTCAAGAGATTAAACTTATGTTTACATGCACAAAAGTAGGCAGGGTAAGTATGTCATAACTCTATGCTGTAGGGTAATATTACCATACTGACCTGTCAAAACAGTCAAGAAAATAAAAATAAAACACAATGATTATTTTTTTATGTTTCTTTAAACCAATGAAATGCTTTATTGTATGTAACGTGTCTGCGTTTTAACCAATCCTGTCATTATTATACTGAGAATAATGCTCTTGTGATTATTCCCGGCAATATTCTCTGTAGCTTTTTTGTTTTTGTTGACAGATGTCAGTTGTCAGATAGTAAAAGTAAAAATGAGCAAAAAAGATAGATTTAGTGATGTGCCGGATGATGAAATCAAAAAATAATATAATTAAATATAACTCGAGAGTTAGATAAATTAGAAAATAATTCTCCAGAATTTTTCTCAAACTAGTCGCCATTTGGCAACAAGTTTTCGAAAGATTTCGAATTATTTTCAATTTATTCTCACTCTCTTGTTATATTATTACTGATAATAACATCTTTCATGTGAAACATTTTCGCGGTTAATTTCATATTAAAAATAAAAGAATTTATTATTTTATGTCAAATACAGTTCCACTTCCGGTTTTGCAATTGTTACAAAAATCAACTTAGTTGTCCACATTGCCATGCAACTTATAATCTTTTCTCATCCCTGAGTTATAAGAAAATGGTCAAAATGGAATCAGTGTTGACTCACCAGGTTTGATGCAGCTCATCCCGCAGGCGCCGTCACACAAGCATTTCTTCTTCTTGCTCTTGCAGTCCTCGTCACTGGAACACTTCCGAAGACACTTCTGGCCGAGGAGGGTGGCTTGGTCCTCATCGCGGGGGCAAAGCGCCGAGGGAGAGTTCCGGGGGTTCTTATAAACACGGCCATCGTCGTCGTTGGTCCCGCCGGTGCCTACTTCACCGGACTCCACGTCGTCGGAGTCGAGGTCTTCGTCCTCGTCGTCTTCGTCAGCTGGGGAAACCGTCGCGCACAAAGCTGCAAGAAGAACATAATAGTTGTTTAAGTAATGGAGTTATTTAAAAAATCTGGTGTGGACACCACATGACTTCTTTGTACGCATATTTAATTATAGATATTTGTTGCTGCACTTCACTTTCAGAACAGAAGTTTACATTCAATTATGAATTGTAAATGTATCACTCTAATTGAGTTCTTTTAAATCATTTAAGATTAATTTAAATTTACAATTAAACGAGTATTTTTACCTCCCGCCTACCTCTAGGTTAGGGAGGTATTGTTTTTGGTCAGAAAATTGGATAGTGAATTTTCAATGAATAAGCACGTTTTAGGGTCCCTACAATACGATTTTACTATTTTCGCGATGATGTCTGTATGTGTGTATGTATGTATGTATGTATGTATGTATGTATGTATGTATGTATGTATGTATGTATGTGTGTGTGTGAGTGTGTAGTCTGTGGCAATTTTTTCGTCTCGGATAACTCAAATACTATAATACCAAAAAATACAATTTTTTGAATTATTGCTTCTTATATTTAAATGAAGAGCTGATTAGATTTTGGATAAAATTGGTCGACCGGAAGTAGCAGTTTACTTGAAGCCCTTAACAGTTTTTCGTGAAAAACACGGTTAAATTTCCTTTTTCAACAATTTATGTTATTTTGAAAGTTGAAGAATATTTCATTCTACATTTGTTTTGAATACACTAATTTTAATAATTTTGATTAGATTTAGAGATAATAAAATATAAAGAAATTAGATTTCACAAATCTTGCATTCCTAGTACACCATGGAAAATTTTCAATTTTTTACGAAATGTGACACATGTCATTGTGATTGTGAAGCTGTTTTCTGAGTGAAATATATGTCAAAAAATTAAATAAATATACGAAAGAAAATTAAAATTCTCAAATATAAATAAAAAATAAACAAATAAGAAGGTATGTTTCTGTATCATTAAATACTATTTTGTACCGTTTAAGAGTAGTATTGGGCGGGAGGTTATGTGCTGGCCACATCAGATTTTTATAATTAATCTAAGAAAGATTAAATTATAATTTTGAAAGATACAAATTTATATATCTTAAAAATATATACCGTGTGTACCACGTGAATGTTAGCATAGGCAATTAACATGTAAAATCAGTTTTTTGTAAATAAAAACGGTCACAATGCTGCCAATATCCCTACATCTTATTTAATACATATTATTTTATTTTGATACCGCAATTTAATGAAATTACTAATAATCATTTCTAATTTTCCGTCTACTCCTTTTATTGCTACTGACGTATAGTGCTATAAGTACTCAAATTAATCATTTCTTTAAAAATATATATATTATAAGGTAAATAGCTGTTTGGTAGCGTGGTTCATCTTCTACAAACTTTTTTTGGGGATGTAATTATGTAATATGACGGCATTTCATGAACAAAAATATACGAGTATTATATGTAAATCCTCAGTTGAATCTCCGTAGCTGATAAATGTCGAAAAAATTGTCATTCCACTAATAGTTTTGGGGCTTTGATTTCGAATCTGGTAACTGCATATCATGATTTAAAAAATCTGGTGTAATATTGTGCTCAAAAATCGGGTTAGCCTTGGAAATGAAACAAAATTGTATACAATTGGAAATGAAAATTGTATTTTTTATTAATTATTATTATAAATTGCATAATTGACTATTTTTTTTTTTAGAATTTTGTTTCATTTCCATGGCTAACCCGATTTTTGAGCTAATTTTTAATATTTTCATATTTAATTTCTGGCGTTATAGGGCATGTAAATTTAATTCTGTTTATTGATTCTGATGTAGAATTTTATGATCTCTCAACTTTATTTGAACCTTTTTTGTCTAATATAATTTGTTAAGCAGGAAATTATGAAAGTATGATTTTACATGTTAAAGTCCTATGTTCCGGGGTCGCGGTCAACACCCTGTATAGGTACTATACCTGTATAATTTTGTGTTCTCAGCTATGATTTTAATTTACAATATTAATTAATATCAGGATTTTAAAACTTTGTAACTAATAATACAAATATTGCTTTTATAATATTTAAAACGACAAATATATTTGACACTTCACAATTATTTGACACGTTTGACACATGACGTTAAAAATATTGTAGTTTCTGTTCCCATTGTAACCAAGATTATAGAAATATATTCTTAAATATATAATTTAAATTTTCTCAATATTAGATGCTGTACAAGAAATATTTTTGCTAACAGCTTTCATTTGAAACTTTTTCTCACAGCTGATTCTATTTTTGAATAAAATTGAATTAATTGTTTTGTGTGCCCAGTAAACGTCCTCTCCCGCTTTTTCAATTTCATTCAAAATCAACTCAGCTCTTCATTTTTGAAACTTATAAATTCCAAGTTTCGTTTACATATCTTGTCTCGTTCATGCGATATTGCGCACACGGACATCCATCCATCCATCCTCACACACAGGCATCATTGAGAAATTAGTCTTAACGGATTCAGTGGACGTCAAAATATGTATTTCCGCAAAAATCTCATCAGCAATTTTTTTCGTGATTCCAATACTTCCTTATACTTTGTATAAGAAAGTAAAAAATCTGATGTGGCCAGCACAAAACCTCCCGCCCAATACTACTCTTAAACGATACAAAATAGTATTTGATGATACAGACACATACCTTCTTATTTGTATATTTTCTATTTATATTTGAGAATTTTAATTTCCTTTCGTATATTTATTTAATTTTCTGACATATATTTCACTAAGAAAATAGCTTCACAATCACAATGACATGTGTCACATTTCATAAAAAATTGAAAAATTTTAAATGTTTTCATGGTGTACTAGGAATGGAAGATTTGTGAAATCTAATTTTTTTATATTTTATTATCTCTAAATCTAATGAAAATTTATGAAATTAGTGTAATTAAAACACATGTAAAATCAAATATTCTACAACTTTTAAAATAACTTAAATTGTTGAAAAAGGAAATGTAACCGTGTTTTTCACGAAAAACTGTTAAGGGCTTCAAGTAAACTGCTACTTCCGGTTGACCAATATTATCCAAAATCTAATCAGCTCTTCATTTAAATATAAGAATCAATAATTCACAAAATTGTATTTTTTGGTATTATAGTATTTGAGTTATGCGAGACGAAAAAATTTCCACAGACTACACACACACACACATACATACATACATACATACACACACACACACACATACATACATACATACATACATACATACATACATACATACATACATACAGACATCATCGCGAAAATAGTAAAATCGTATTGTAGGGACCCTAAAACGTGCTTATTCATTGAAAACTCACTACCCAATTTTTTGACCAAAAACAATACCTCCCTCACCTAGAGGTAGGCGGGAGGTAAAAATTGGTTAAAGATCCTATTGTTTACATTAGGAAATGTGTGAAACATTTCTTGATGTAGCATAATAAATTTATATCTCCTTGAATTGAAAACTTCCTTCCGGTTTTGCACTTTTTCCCGCCATTTTATTTGTGATTCGAATCAAAATAATCGCGAAAAAATTATGAATCAGAAGGGAAAGAGGAATGCAGTGCTTGATTACAAAAATGAAAGAGTGGAGATAACGAATAACAAACGAATAACATGATTCTTCTGGATCCTGTTCACTATGATTACGAATCATAGTCCAAAGAAAAACGTCCATTATCACGAACAACAATCGAAGTGAAAATCTGCATAATATTGCTTAAAATTATAGGAAAACCGCTCATAAATAAGATTGTAGTAACTTGTAACAATATTTCACAATTTGCACCAAAACGAAATGACAAAACTAAAGCTTCCCTCGCTGAAATCTTGTCTATTTTCAGCGCAGAATTATAGATAATCTCAGCACTTTCCGGGGATCAAACCAAGGACAAAACCGTCTCTACGGACTCTTCTATCCCGCCCTCACTGCCCCGCCCCTCGCGGAGGCCGTGGAACCTCCCCAAAGTGAGAAATAAGCACAGCCACGTGCTATCAATATTTTCATTTTTTATTCTTTTTCTTTCTTTCTTTGTTATCGTCTCGGAGGAGGCCTGAAAATGACTTGGGCAATACGTTGCGGTGTTATTTAGTATTTAAAGATGATTTATAGTTGTTAACAACACTCGTAAAATGGGATGTTGCGATCTTGTTTTGTTTTTGGTATTGTGCAAACATGGAAAAGGTTTTAAATAATAAATAAAAATTACAGCTAATGCGCTTTTAACTAATGGAGGTCACATTAGTTACATTAAAACGTATTTATAAACTTTGAAACTTTAATCAGGTTATTATTCTTCAAAGTTATATTATTTGCAGACATTTTATGCCAAACTTTTTATTTATGTCAATCGATGAAGTAAAAATTATAAACTAAATATTCTATCACTTTTAATCAAATCATGCAGTCCCGATTATTTACTTCCTAATTTAAGTAATAATAATAAATTTTCACTAGTGATTAATTCTGAACTTTTGATGAATTTTTTCATATGATTGATTATTCTAATCAAAATAAGACACTATAATTTTGGGAAATTTTCAGGAGAAAATTAAGGAAAACTATAATATTACAAAGCTGTTTTGTATAATTATTACTAGAGAGCGGATTATATGCAATATTATTTGCATATCTTTAAATAATAGTTATTTGTATCACAAGGTTGGAAACTGCTATTTTGAGAGTGCGAGTTTATTTTGATAGGACGAGCCGTAGGCGAGTCCTACAAATACGAGCACTCGCAAAATAGTTTCCAACCGAGGGATACACAAGATTTTTCGCGCCAACATTTATGTAATTTTAATAAATAAATTTAATTTATTACTCATTTTCTTAATGACATGGAATTTTTTTATGTTGCTAACTTCACAATATTTGAATGTCAATTATGTTTATTTTCCAATATCATAACCAAAAATATATACATATTTTTATTTAGATTTTATACTGCATATTCAATTATAATTACTTACAAATATGTTTAAAATCCATAAATAATCTGTTTTCTTGTATCCAATATACTATTCGGCATCATCCACTCTATAGATTAGCCAATCTAACAACCATAATTATTCATCGCTACAGCCTAAACGGTGCGCTGGATTCGGGTGAAATTTTTTTGAGATGTAAAGGGCACTAGGGACTACGTGCTTTTTATGAATTCATATTTTTCATACACATGATGTGCGAAATATTAAATAGGAAAGACATTAAATTTTTACATCAAGGGGGGCCTCGTATTCCGTGTAGTTTATGTTAAATAAACACGCGTTGCTACTTCTGTTAAAAATTCAAAGATAAAGGGAATTGACAGTTCACTCTGAAATTAATTTTGTTATTTTTAAATTGATGTTTTAAAATGTAACAAAATATTAAACATGTACTTTAATTTATTCTAAACAGAAATAAATTTACCATACTTGTCTAACTTGTCTAGAATTAAAGTAATTTATTTTTAAAATTTCAAAGTGAACTGTCAATACACTTTATCTTTAATTGTTTGAAAAAAAGAATGAAAACTTGTCATTTTTGACAGTTCAGTTCGAAGTTTTAATTATACATTACTTTAATTGTAGACAAGTTAGATAAATTTGGCAAATTTATTTGTGTTTAGAATAATAGTGCGTACATTGTTTACTATTTTGTAATTTTTTTAAATGTGAATTTTTTTTTTATATTTTTTTCAAATTCAAAATGAATATGACAGATGTCTTTGTTCGTCAACCATGATTCTTTTAAGGATTTTAGGCGGTAAAATTCAAATTCTTATCTAACACAAAAAAGTTGAAAATTATTTTTCAATTCATAGATGGTTTCTTTTCCGCGTCAAAAAATACACAGATGTCTCTGCTCGACAACCTTGATGCTTCTAAGTATTTTAGGCGGTAAAATTTAAATAAGTTTATTACTTATTTAATATAAAAAGATCGTTTTAAATATTTATTTAATTTCAGAATAATTTTTTTTATCATGAGTTGTTTTTCATTTCTAATCCTGCCGTGTTTGGTACTAAATTAAAAGTTTCACGTTCGAGATTTAAAATAAAGTGACGATTGTCAATTGTTTTTTATAAATATTATTTTAATCCTACCGTGTTTGGTATTGAATTAAAGGTCTCGCAGAGGAGATTTGAACTCAAGTGTCAAAAAGTTATTTTGGACAAGTGTCAATTGTTTTCTATAAATATTATTTAAATCATACCGTGTTTGGTATTGAATTAAAGGTCTCGCAGAGGAGATTTGAACTTAAGTGTCAAAAAGTTGTTTTGGACAATTGTCAATTGTTTTTTATAAACATTATTTAAATCCTACCGTGTTTGGTATTAAATAAAAGGTTTCGCAGAGAAGATTTAAACTCAAGTGTCAAAAAGTTATTTTGGACGATTGTCAATTGTTTTTTATAAATATTATTTAAATCCTACCGTGTTTGGTATCAAATTAAAGGTCTCGCGGAAGAGATTTGAACTCAAATGTCAAAAAATTGTTTTGGACGATTGTCAATTGTTTTCTATAAAAATTATTTAAATCCTACCGTGTTTCGTATTAAATAAAAGGTCTCGCAGAGAAGATATATTTTATTTAAATCCTACCGTGATTGGTATCAAATTAAAAGTCTCATGAAGGATATTTCAACTCAAGTGTCAAAAAGTTATTTTGGTAAATCATCAATTGTTTTTTTTATAAATGTTATTTAAATCCTTACGTGTTTGGTATTGCATTAAATATCTCACGGAAGAGATTTAAACTAAAGTGCCAAATAGTAGTAACATAAAAGCGAGAAACAAAGTGACGAGCTTGCTTTGCCCATGCACTGACTTGAAAGCGAGGAACGAAGTGACGAGCTTTCTTCGTCAATGTACTGACATGGAAGCGAGGAACGTAGTGACAAGCTTGCTTCGTCGATGCACTGACATGGAAGCGAGGAACGAAGTGACGAGCTTTCTTCGTCAATGTACTGACATGGAAGCGAGGAACGTAGTGACGAGCTTGCTTCGTCGATGCACTGACATGGAAGCGAGGAACGAAGTGACGAGCTTTCTTCGTCAATGTACTGACATGGAAGCGAGATACGTAGTGACGAGCTTGCTTCGCCAATTGTTTGGTATTAATTGGAAGTTATTAAAGACTATCAATTTATATTTCTACATTTTCAGTTGTAAAATAAAAAATTTTAATTTTGATACTACTTTTACTTTAAACTAGGAAAAGTCGCTATTACACGACAAATTTATTAAAAATAAAGTAAATGCATTAAATTTGTCGACAATGTAGGGTGATATTTATTATATATTATTATTGACGGTTCTTTTAAATTGACAAGATAATAATAGAAATAAAAACATGAAATTTAGAGAAAAAACCTTTTTTTTTTATTTTACTTGACTTTAGATTAAGTAACTTTGGTATTACACAATCAAATTTAGTAATAATAAAGTAAATCCGTCAAATTTGTCGACAAAAGAGAATGTAAATTATTGTACATTATTATTGATATTATTTTAAAATTACCAATAGAAAAATCAGATTGACAAAATTATTTATCACATGATCAAATATTAATTAAGTTGTGTTTGATTTAATTATTTTTTTAAAATCACTTTTTGGGTATCCAAAGAAAGATGTCGAATAGACGGGACAAATGATAATATAAAAATTGGCGGCTGTCGAATATTTTCATAAAAGACATCAGAAAAATATAGTGTTTGGTATCAAATGAGAATCTTGAATAGACAAGTTAAAATTTTTTAGCTTTAATTGTACTTTGAAATGTAACTGACAAGATAACGTAAGACTGGTTGGTTGGTATTACACGATCAAATTTTATAAAAATTTTAAAAACCGGGAAATTTAAAGGAAAAAATTCCATTACAATTTCACGATTTTATTCTACTTTGACGTTAGATTAGGTAAAGTCGACAATGTGGAATGCAAATTATTATACATTATTATTGACGGTATTTTTAAATTGCCAAGAAGACAATAGGAATGTCAGATTGGCAAAATATTTGTTATATAATCAAATATTAATGTAATTTGTGTTTAATTTAAATTTTTAATTTTTTTTTTTAGGTATCTAACTTGTGGTGTATGAAATGAAATGTTTTAAGAGTTCCCAGATAATCATTTTTTTTAAGTCACTTGAAATCTATTGCAAGGGTAAAAATTCAAACACTTAGTCTTGGTAATACGAGTATCCACGGAAAATTTAATAATTGTGTTTGTTGTAATTTTTTTCGCAAACCGATTCTGATCGGCAATTATTTTTCCTTACAATTCGTGAATATTTGCGACCTGTGGGGTACCAAGTAAAATGTTTTAGAAGTGAAATATTGAGCCATCTTTATTATAAATCAGTACGATTGGCAATTGCATTTCTGAAAATTCCCCTAAAGCTAGCTTGTGAAGTATTGAATGTAACGTTTGAGGCTCAAAAAGTTGGAAAAAGTAGTGATGAACCTTCTTTATCACAAATAATTACGATCAGCAATTGCTTTTGTGGAAATTACTAGAAACTTAACTTAGGGATATTAAATGAACTGTTTTAGGGATGGGAAGTTAAGAGACACTGACATGAAAGCGAGGAACGAAGTGACGAGCTTTCCTCGCCATTGTACTGACATGAAAGCGAGGAACGAAGTGATGTGTTTTCTTCGCCAATTTACTGACTTGGAAGCGAGGAACAAAGAGACTGCTATCTTCTTTAGTGTCGCGGAGCCTAGGGGTCAGACCTGCGAAGCAGGTCGGACCGCTAGTTGCATATACTAAATTGTAGATATATTGCCATAATATTTTTAAGTCAATGTAATACTTTGACATTTCTAGCGTCAGAAGTTAGCTAAAGTTAGTGAAGTGATGCCAACATATAACCATAAAAAGTTAACAATTTTTGTCGAACTAGTACGACAAAAACATGATTTCCGACCGCTTTAGAGATATGTAATTGTGTCAATGTCGGACGGCGGCTCGAAAAATCAATTTTCTGGACTAATTGCAAATATTGCATATTTGGGCATTCTTATGCATATTTTTTTACAAAAGTTGCAAATAATTGCTTAGGTATTTCAATATTTTTAAGACCTTGTCTAGTGATAAACAATCTGAAATTTCTGGTAATGCACATTGATAATTCCTAAATATTGGAGGAGGCCGCAATAAAAAGAAGAATTCAATGGAAAAAGCAATAAACAAATACACAAGCTTATAAACTCTAGTATTTCTAGGGAAATCCTTGTAACGGTAACGGTAGGTATTCATTGTATAGACGAATGCTGGTAAAAGTGGGTACAATGAATATAAGACCGGGAATTCTCAGCTGAATATAAAATATTTTACTTATGTTTCATTTTTCTTCCAGAAAATTTTGAAAAATTTCTTATTATAATTATGTAAATATGTCATAATTGTACAATATTATGTTCAAGTTTTTAGACTTAGTTTATTATATTAGTAGTATATTTGTTAATTGTGAATCAGGATTAAGACTGTTTTGTACTATAAAATTAATGATGCATTCATTTTTACTTTTTATCTAATAATTTAAGATTTTTTTTGTATATTTTGCTGCATATATTGTCATAGAAAGTGCATATTTTCTAAAAACTTAGTGCATATATACATCTGTCAGTTGTCAATTGGAACTGACATTCAGTGTTGCCAACCTCAAACATTGAAGTTATCGTGAATAACACTCAAAATTATGTGTGCTGTCCTCAATTTTTCATCGGAATTAATTAGTTAATTCTTCTTGCACATATTGTTTCATTTTACGTATAAATTTACTGCGTTGCTCAAAAAGGTTATATAATATGTTACTTTAGTGACGATTTCTGAGCTTTTAATGACGATTTTTGAGCACTTTATTGTCGATTTCAAATAAATAAATGGCAGGAGTTACGAATAATAAAGATAATTTTAAAGGCATAGGTAGACGTATTATTTATAAAGTTTAACATCGAAAGTCACACAGAAGTACTTTGTTGAAGAACATCTAATTAAAGTTGTAGTAGGTAAAACATAATTTGTGTTGTGTATTATATTCAGCAACCTATATTCCACGATCACTCCCCACCCCCTTGCCTGCTTCTGACTTCTTCTGTTGAGTATTGGGTTCTTATCAGAGCCCGAGATGGTTTGGCGAATGTTGAAACTTTTTGATAAAGTGTCAAAGTATCGCACATCACAGGAAATCGATACCTGATATCCGGTGATACACGCGCAAACACACACACACACTGGAGTGATTTTGAGTCGCGACCTCGCCAATGAATATTAACCTGTTTTTAAATTGGGCCCGCGACCTGCTGCTGCGGTGATAACCCGTATCAGGGGCCAGGACGAGGCTAGAAAGCACGCGGGGGTGATTACTTGATAAATAAATTATACTTTTTAAACTCTACGGAAATGATATCTAAATTAAACTGATAACTATGAACAAACCTAACATAGCTCTCCCACAAATCTGGGGTAACTAAAATTTATCAGTGTTTATTGCACATTTTAAATGATTAGCATTATTTTAAATGTATAAATTATCAATTATTCTACAAAGATTAGGATAAAAATTAATATAAAAGGGTATTAGTATTTATCAGTTATATTTTGGATTTGAAATTAGCTCACAATACAATTTTTCAACCTCAAACAATATTCGAAGGAAGGCAACTGGTGATGGTTGATCACGTCAAAGATATAAAAGAATTTCCAAAATCGAGACAAAGTTATTTGATAACAGCGAAAGTGATGAGACAAACGTCAGTAACTTTTAACACCTTACGAAACCTCGTTATATATAATACATCGTTGTTAATCATTGCCGAAGTACTTATTTTTATATTACTATTCTTCCGTTCGAAAACCGTGTTTATTTGAAATCCGCATTAAAGTGCTCAAAAATCGTCATTAAAAGCTCAGAAATCGTTACTAAAGTAACCCATTATACGACAATTTTGAACAACCCAATGTTGGCAACCGTTAAATAATGATTGTACAAGTAGGATAATTTTGGCAGATATATTGACGTACTATAGTAAATTTGGACGTAACATGAAACAAAATTTGCAAGAAGAATTAACTAATTAATTCCGATGACGAAATTGAGGACAAAACACATAATTTTGAGAGTTATTTACGATAACTTCTCCAGGTTGGCAACACTGACTGTCAGTTTCAATTGACAGCTGACGGATGTATAAACTTAACCTTAAACTTAAACGCGATCACTCACTCAATTCTTCACCGATGAGAACGAAATTTTCAGCTCTGAAAAGGAAATTGACAGGGCTTTGTGACAATCGAGTCGAACAACCCCCTTAAGACAGGATTTTTTGGAGCTGCAAGCCTTCAAACTTTGAGATTTTTCATTGCTCAGACATGACATCACAGAAAGCGATTTTTCAGGGGGTCGGGGTGAGCGAATCTCTTCGGGATTTTTGGAGAACGTAGAGGAGGAATGTATCTCCAGAGGGAATTTCCAGATTTTGGTTAACATGTCTGTTGAAAATAATCAAGAATGCACTCATCCAGTTTAAATAATGAAAATCTAGTTACGTGTTTTGTAAATAAAAACAATATAATATAAATAAAAAAAAATAACGAACGTCAGTTGAAATTGTATATCCCAATAAATAAAGTGTTATATATTGAAGCGTACATACGTTATTTAATATAAAAACTTCAATGTCCCTGAAAGAAATGCCCCACATTTTCGTTTTTTTGGTTCGGCCAAGTGGCTCGATTTTTTTTTTTTTTTTTTTGAGCAGTGTACTACATGAAGAAAATCCAGACACTGATTGGATGAATAAAGTGTATCAAAATATATTAAATATTTGTATATAGTATTAGTTTTTATTATTATAAATAAATGAAATTACCACATGATAATGTAAATATAGCTAATATGTAGAAATTTGAACAAATAAATATTTACTACTATCACCAGGGCCGGATTTACGTACAAGCGTAACAAGCACGTGCTTGTGGCCCCCAACCCAATAGGGCCCCCGGTCAACCTTTTTTTTTTATTGAAACAAATTTTTTTATATGAAGTTTTCTAACGTTTTTAACGGTTATAAACGTAACATACATAACATAATTTCTTACATTATTGCACATAAAAAATGATTTTCAAACTAAAGTATACAACTGCAATAATAGAGATATGTTTTATTTTATTATTGCATAATCATAATAGTAAACTATGAAAGACATTTTCTTTTCCTTGATACATTTTTTAAAGTAGAGAGTAGAGATAGGGGCCCCATCCCTTCCTCGTGCTTGGGGGCCCCGCAAGCTGTAAATCCAGCCCTGACTATCACCAGGGGAAAGTTTACGCCCCGCTCCTGATTAGAAATGTACAAATACGGCCCTGGGCGTTGATATCACGCTTAAAACATGTCCAATTATCAACGAGCCACCCAACCGTTTTATTAGATTCATAACAACTAACAACAGAGTTCTGAACGTACGAGACAATACACAAACAGTACCCATACTCACACACACCCCCTACTGGCGCATCAGGCACGGACTAATTAATATTGCAAAGGGCTTAAAGGGCGTGTTGTAATATTTGCAAATATATCACCCTTACTTTTAATCAACTGTAATAACACAAGAGCTTTTTATTTAACCGCATAAATTTCTTTTTGTCACCAAACCTTGTTACCTAACAATTTGACAAGAAAACTGTTTTAATAAAATCACGACACCGTAGCTGGAGTGATTTTATTTTTTAAACAGTTTTAAAATCAAGAAAATTAAGAAAAACGACAATATTACAAGGATGTTTTTGATGTATTCGTGCATAATTATTACTAGAAAGCGGAATAAATGCAAAGTGCATATATTTTTATATTTGTATATCTTTAAATAAAATCAATTTTCTGGACAAATTACCTTGATTAGAGTTAATTAATGCTAATTACTAATTGCATATATTGCATATTTGGGCATTCTTATGCATATTTTTATAAAAGTTGCAAATAATTGCATATTTCAATATTTTAAAGACTTTGTCTAGTGATAAACAATCTGAAATTTCTGGTAATGCACATTGATAATTCTCAAATATAGGAGGAGGCCGCAATAAATAGAAGAATGCAATGGAAAAAGCAAAAACAATACAATAAGCGAATACACAAACCAATAAACTCTAATACTTCTAGGGAAATCCCTGTAACGGTAACGGTAGGTATTCATTGTATACACGAATGCTGGTAAAAGTGGGTACAATGAATATGACCGAGAATTCTCAGCTGGATATAACTTTTACTTATGTTTCACTTTTTTTTTTTTATAAAATTTTGAATAATTTGTTATTGTAATTATGTAGATATGTCTGAATCTTTTAATATAAAGTTTCTAGACTAAGTTTATAGGTATATTAGTAGTATATTTGTTAATTGTGAATCAGGATTAAGACTGTATTGCGCAATAAAATTCATAATGCATATATTGTCATATTTGTGCATACATAGTGCATATTTCTCAAAAAAATTAGTGCATATATATGCGCATACAGGGTGTTGACCGCGACCCCGGAACATAGGACTTTAACATGTAAAATCATACTTTCGTAATTTCCTGCTTAACAAATTATATTAGACAAAAAAGGTTCAAATAAAGTTGAGAGATCATAAAATTCTACATCAGAATCAATAAACGGAATTAAATTTACAAAATATTAAACATTAGCTCAAAAATCGGGTTAGCCTTGGAAATAATAAATGAAATGTTAAATTATTATAGTCAATTATGTAATTTATCATAATAATTAATAATAAATACAATTTTCATTTCCAATTGTTTACAATTTTGTTTCATTTCCAAGGCTAACCCGATTTTTAAGCTAATTTTTTATATTTTCATATTTAATTTCTGGCGTTATAGGGCATGTAAAATTAATTCTGTTTATTGATTCTGATGTAGAATTTTATGATCGCTCAACTTTATTTGAACCTTTTTTGTCTAATATAATTTGTTAAGCAGGAAATTATGAAAGTATGATTTTACATGTTAAAGTCCTATGTTCCGGGGTCGCGGTCAACACCCTGTATAATTCAGTATTTTCGTGCATATAATCCGCTTTCTAATAATCACCATAGAAATAAGATGTAATATTTGTGTAGATTCTAGACCGAAAAGCATGAACAAATAAAATTAAGTAAATATCTAGGAAAATTATTTTTCTTCTAAATACGGTTCTGAGTGCCTACCCCGCATGTGCTGCCACTGTGTGTTCGGATGGTTATAATCGTGAGGTAAATTTTCATCTTGGTTGCACGTAATCCCCGCTGAGCGTGTTAAGTCCCAATTAGCCATCGAGAGAGACAGAGAGAATTGAGAACCGATCGTGTACGATTTGATCGGGTTCGCAGTGATTGGCGAATTACATTTACATATAGGCGCAAGATGACGCTTCTACCCATGACGTAAATACATAAATGACGTCTTAAGCATCAAAGTGGTAAAGAAAAAAATCTGTTGTGGGCAGCACAATACCTCCCGCCATAGATTTCTTATCGAACAATGCAGGAACACGCACCATGCAATCAAGAAACGCTCATGCCTTCAAAAAATTATGACACATGTCAAAAAATGACATTTTTTCCTTTTTTCAACCGTTGTTTTGTTTTTATCAAAAAGCATAGGTTAGCAGATGTTAACGAAAATGTCAAAATATAATTTTTACCTCCCACCTACATCTAGGTAAGGGAGGTATTGTTTTTGGTCAAAAAAATGGGTCGTGAGTTTTTAATGATTAAGCACGTTTTAGGGTGCCAACAATACGATTTTACTATTTTCGCGATGATTTAGGTATGTGTGTATGTATGTATGTATGTATGTGTGTAGTCTGTGGCAATTTTTTCGTCTCGCATAACTCAAATACCATAATACCAAAAAATACAATTTTGTGAATTATTGCTTCTTATATTTAAATGAAGAGCTGATTAGATTTTGGATAAAATTAGTCAACCGGAAGTAGCAGTTTACTTGAAGCCCATAACAGTTTTTCGTAAAAAACACGGTTAAATTTCCTTTTTCAACAATTTATGTTATTTTGAAAGTTGAAGAATATTTAATTTTACATATACATATTTTGATTACACTAATTTTATTAATTTTCATTAGATTTAGAGATAATAAAATATAAAGAAATTAGATTTCACAAATCTTGCATTCCTAGTACACCATGGAAATATTTAAAAAGTTTCAATTTTTTCGAAATGTGACACATGTCATTGTGATTGTGATGCTGTTTTCTTAGTGAAATATATGTCAAAAAAATTAAATAAATATACGAAAGAAAATTAAAATTCTCAAATATAAATAGAAAATAAACAAATAAGAAGGTATGTTTCTGTATCAACAAATACTATTTTGTACCGTTTAAGAGTAGTATTGGGCGGGAGGTTATGTGCTGGCCACATCAGATTTTTCTTTAACGTGTTGTAATTCGTAAATGGTGACAGTAAGAGGAAATATTTCAAACAATAATTGTAGATAATATGATAATAACATGTGAAACGTTCTTCTCATAACAAAAATAGCCATTAAATTATAATTTACTGAGATATCTCAAAAAACTTAATAGGGCTTCAAGTAAACTATCACTTTATTGGTTATTGGATTATCACCAAAAACTAATCACCTCTTCCAAAGGGGATACAATTGATATATACAAAATAACAAAATTTTCAGTTTAGTAGTTTTTGAGAAATCGTAACGCCAGATGAAATTCAAAATTTAAAATTTATGGCCCGAAATTTCACTCAAATGACTAAAATTTTCTTTTTATCCGATACTAGACGAAAATACAAGTCAAAAGACACCAGTCTGCCGAGGCAACCCGACCACGTACGAGTGGCAGACTGGTGTCTTTTGATTTGTATTTTCGTCTAGTATCATGTGATAAAAAAGAAAATTTTGGTCACATTATTCAAAATTCCATCTTTTACTTTCCTTTTTTTAATGGACGCCATTTTTAATACCACCCAGATCTAAATGGCAGACGGGCGCTTTTCGATATACCTAAACGGGTAGATTCCATAGAACATACTGAAACTTTTGGTCAAATGGGTCGCAGTTTTTAAAGCTGGCTCACGGACTATTTTGATTGGCTTGCAGTACGCAGCTTTCGGAATGCGTTACGCATGTATTTCCACTATGCTTCTACCCCAAACTACTGACGCGAACGACATAAATTTGTAGCATGAAACAGGGTCCGTACATTCTTTGAAAGTTTTAATTTAGTATCATCCTTACAAAGTAGTCATCATTCAAGGTTTAAAAGATAAGTGAGCCCTTTAATCCATCATAAATCCGCGTCTGCGACTAATAAAAAACCAAAACCTCGCTCTACTAAAATCCTATCACCGTATCAACGAACGTTCTGACTCCGCGAAAAAAAATCTCTTTTAAGATTTGCGCTAGCGATTCATTCGCTCCGCACGTACCAGTCGCGGGTTCAAATCCCGGGGACGCGGAGATTACCCATAATTCCTTCGGGATTACTCTTCTACACCGACAGGACTCTACACTCTTTCTCTCTCTCGAAAGTAGATATGAAAATCGGGAACATTTCTTTACTTACATTTTATTTCTTGGTGTGGCGCTCTGCTTATTGCAGATCTCCTTGTAGGAAAATAGTAACCTGTCATTACCCACCCGTTGCCTTTGGAACGAATTCTTATACCTCTCTTACAAAGTGTGGAGCGAGGTAAATACTTATATGTCCTGTACTATAATTGTTCTAACGATTTTTCATGGTACAAATAAGTTTTTTCACGACATGCTAGGAAACCCCACCGTTCTTCTCCCGAAATAGTGAGGAAAATGTGTTGTTCCTCTCTAGAGAGGAAAGTATAAAAGTGTTACCAATATGAATATTATTTACAAAAAATATATTACAAAAATTATAAATAAATTCCTAATTTGATTGAAAATCCTTATTTTAGTGATATACATAATTTAAATTATATTACAATTATGTCTTATATTTTTCTTTTTCTTATTAAATCACAATTTGACAAATTATTAAAGATATTTAAGATTGGTCCATTGGCAACACTGCTACACCGCCTTGTGTCTGATAACCTAACTTTTAACGTGTCAGTTTGTGATTTGTGTTCTCAAAGTGTATTTTAGGTCCGAGCAAATCGTTTTTAGAAACATGTCGTGAAAAAAATGTTGTGTCTAACACGAGAGGAAAGCTCTTCTTCCACTCTCGTTCGAAATGCCTCACTCGCTGCGCTCATGAGGCAAACTTCGAACTCAAGCGGGAAAAAGAAGCGCTTTCCTCTCTAGTTTGACAAATAACTATTACCTCTCTGTTTTGCACTCATTTTACAGTATTTAACCCAATAAATATGAACTAAACATTATTGATATTTAACAGATAGAATAACGCCACTGACATACCATATTCTCGAATAGCAATAAACAATAAAGAAGCAAATACACAAACCAATAAACTCTAATATTTCTAGGGAAATCCCTGTAACGGTAACGGTAAGTATTCATTGTATACACGAATGCTGGTAAAAGTGGGTACAATGAATATAAGACCGAAAATTCTCAGTAATAATATAACAAGAGAGTGAAAATAAATTGAAAGTAATTTGACAGATCTTTCGAAAATTTGTTGCCAGGCAATAGCCACGAAAGCCAGTAGGGCTTAAGTGGCTATTGCCAAATGGCGACAAGTTTGAGAAAGATACTAGAGAATTATTTTCTAATTTATCGAACTCTCGAGTTATATTTAATTAGATTATTTTTTGATTTCATCATCAGGCTCGCCATTAAATCTATCTTTTTTGCTCTTTTTTACTTGTGTTGATGATACCTATCTGACAATTTACATCTGTCAATAAAAACAAAAAAGCTACAGAGAAAATTGCCGGGAATAATCACAAGAGCATTATTCAGCCGAACCTAGCAGCTGGATCGCTAACCTAGCGGTCACTGCTGAACATACCGCTAGCGACCTAGCGAAATAAATTTGCGCTAGATGAGCTAGCGAACCTTCTAGAACTGTCAACTGTCATCACGACAAACCTGCCGCGCTCCTTCTAGTTATACGTCATTGGTCGTCACGCTTCCTCGCATGTACAGTGGCGCACGTGCACTGCGGCACATTGTGTAAGTAACGTAAGATGTAAGAAAGCTGAACGCGAGCGTTCTGAAGCGACGAAAGCGTTCACTTGGACTTCATAGGTTCGACGAAGCGACCGGCTGTAGCAGACCGGCAGGGGAGGCGATAAGCGACGCGTTACGTGCTACAATCTGGGGGAGGGTGCCCATCACCGCCCTGGGAAGCCGGCTTTACGCTGCCCAAATTCGACACATTCACTTGACGGTTATAAAAGCTTGTTATAATATTTTATCCAACACCTCTCAATAAATGCTATATTACTATGGCGAATTTAAACAAGCAAAGTAACAGATTATCCACTAGTGGGTATAATTTTGAGGAAAGCCACTAGTGAGTATTTGTACCTCCCGCCTACCTCTAGGTAAGGAGGTATTGTTTTTGGTCAAAAAATTGGGTAGTGAGTTTTCAATCAATAAGCACGTTTTAGGGTCCCTACAATACGATTTTACTATTTTCGCGATGATGTCTGTATGTATGTATGTATGTATGTATGTATGTATGTATGTGTGTGTGTGTGTGTGTGTGTGTGTAGTCTGTGGCAATTGTTTCGTCTCGCATAACTCAAATACTATAATACCAAAAAATACAATTTTGTGAATTATTGCTTCTTATATTTAAATTAAGAGCTGATTAGATTTTAGATAAAATTGGTCGACCGGAAGTAGCAGTTTACTTGAAGCCCTTAACAGTTTTTCGTGAAAAACACGGTTAAATTTCCTTTCTCAACAATTTATGTTATTTTGAAAATTGAAGAATATTTAATTTTACATGTGTTTTGATTATACTAATTTTATTAATTTTCATTAGATTTAGAGATAATAAAATATAAAGAAATTAGATTTCACAAATCTTGCATTCCTAGTACACCATGGAAACATTTTCAATTTTTTACGAAATTTGACACATGTCATTGTGATTGTGAAGCTGTTTTCTTAGTGAAATATATGTCAAAAAATTAAATAAATATACGAAAGAAAATTAAAATTCTCAAATATAAATAGAAAATAAACAAATAAGAAGGTATGTTTCTGTATCATCAAATACTATTTTTACTGTTTAATAGTATTGGGCGGGAGGTTATGCGCTGGCCACATCAGATTTTTTTTTTACAATTTCCCTCCGTTAATAATATTTTGCGCAGGATGAAATACTTCAGTCATGGCTATAAAATTCATTTCCAGTGCGGTGCGTTATTAATTTTAATATTTAAACCTGATATTTTATTCGTGGCAACATATGCCTTGAGCGAGGCTCCATTTATATTTGAGAACTTCTCAGAATTTCGCTGGAGAACTTATAATAATTCATGAAACCCACAAGCAGCCGGCAGCCCGCACGCCGCGGCCGTGCCCCTGGCTGCATCCTGCAGGTGACACACTGACCTTGTTCACTTGTTTTGTGACCATCTACCCAACCCTACCCTAATACCCGCCGTGTGTACCCACCACCAGCATACCCCGTATTGATTTTATCAAATATTTATCAAGATGTCTTAGAGAGGTGTGTTTGTGTGTGTGTTCGTAAAGCGAGGGTCGTTTGCGTCGTCTTTTGTTTCATGTGATGTGGTGGAGGGGCAACAGCAAACGTGTTTCATTTGTTTGTTTCGTGCGTATGTTGCGTAAGGCTGGTTTACAACGTGGAACTCTAAAGATTGTTCTAAATTTAGATATTTAGGAATATTTCCCTTGAAAAATTTTAACCAGTCACGTTTACAGTTATTTATTGAATTTCGACCAGTGACAATCGAATATCAGTGATTATTTAACTCATTACAAATTTGACCAATCAGAATGTCTCATTTTCCATTGTTCTGCATTTTAGATAAGTGATTAAACAGCAGCATGCTGTTTATTCGCGATTAAATTGAAGCTAGCTTTTATATGCAAATTTTGAACATTTTGAAGGCAAATTTAGCCGGATAATTAGTTGCAGAAGCAAAATACTTACATGGTTTTTACCTTTA
The DNA here is from genome assembly GCA_963942605.1 of Poecilus cupreus. NCBI lineage: Eukaryota > Metazoa > Arthropoda > Insecta > Coleoptera > Carabidae > Poecilus > Poecilus cupreus. The sequence continues at coordinate 13,945,251 of OZ012727.1, forward strand.
CTGGTATTCTATGTCTTTGAACATGCTGAATTATTCAATTCAAGCTATTTTAATTTACAAATTTTTGACATTTATTTGACAAGTAAAAAGAAAAACAAACAATTTGCTATAGTTACAATATAAAACAAAATTTTATGATGCATTTTGCTTATGTGTGTACCGATTTATTTATGTGGATATGTGTCAAAATCAACGTTTTAGTACAATTTCTTCAAATTATTATGTTCTCAAAAACTTTTTAAGCAAAATTTTATGCATAAGCTAGACATGTCAAATTTAATCGATTAAATTCTTAACACTCGTGATATAACTATTGAATATTTTGTATTCCGAGTATTTGCACAAGTGCGATACCCGAATATTTATAATAATTGTAAACACAATGAAGAATAGTTTAATATCTACATTTTAAAAGGACAAAAGAATAATATCTTCAATTTTTCAATCAATTTCTTCAAAAGAATTACTTTCAAAACGCCGATGACTCATTTTTAACATAATTTGACAAATGACATTTATCAAACTCTGACGTTTATATGACAGATTAAAATAAAATAAATATATGTTCGAATCCCACTGCCGACAGTTACAAATTTAAATTTACCCCTGTGGTTCCCCCTCCACTAACATCCTTGGGGGCTATGATTTGACGGCTGGTAACCGCACTTCATACGAATAAAATATATCACCTACCGAGATCTGCGTAAGCAGAGTGCCACACCCGTAATGGGTAAAAGGCGTGATGATATATTTATTTATTTTTTTTTATTTTATCAACTTTCAATAATTTAAAATAACGAGTGAAATCTTTCTCGAGAAATATTCGTCTGATATATCCCTCGTGCATGGCAAATACAAACAAAATATTTTCTCTTGTGCACTCGAGAAAATATTCAGGTATTTGCGCACTTGGGATATAACTACTGAATACTTTATATTTAAAATGTATATGAATCATATTTTATTTGAAATCGGCACTAAAGTGTTCAAAAATCGTCATTAAAAGCTCAGAAATCATCACTAAATCGATTATACGACAATTTACAGCAACGCAGTGTTGACAACCGTAATAGTATATTGTACAACGAGCATGGAATGGTACTCATTTCCTACGAGTGTGAAAGTTTGTAGCATGAGCCGAAGGCGAATGCTGCAAATCATACGAGTATGAAATGGACATTCCATGCGAGTTGTACACTATACTTTTTCTACGACCACCATATTATTTCCAAATTAATTTAATTTTAATAATAAACTTGTCCCACTTTCACTATTCCAATATTTGACGATTCTAAATAAGTATCCTAGCAATGGCACCTGTACTTAAATGAGCTGATCTGTATTGAAATACTCACAAAACAAATTCATTTCGCACGATGCTTGCAATGTACCTCATATCCCTAGCAACAACAAACATACAATGAGCAGATTTCTAAGTGGATAGAAAAAGTAATTATTGCACAAGTAGGATGATTTTGACAGATATATCACGTATTGTAGTAAATTTATACGTAAAATGAAACAATATGTGCAAGAACAATTAACTAATTAATTCCGATGAAGACATTGAGAAGAAAACACATAATTTTGAATGTTATTTACGATAACTTCACTTTTCGAGGTTGGCAACACTGACTGTCAGTTTCAATTGACAACTGACAGATGTATAAACTTAACCTATATAATATTTCTTTTACAGTTTTTTCTAATTTGAAATTTCAAATAAAATTTAATATGTACCGCGGCACTGTAGTTCCTTTTTATCAATCACATGGTTTATTTTCGTGATAAAAAGTTAAACTTCAGTGCTTTGATACATAAATAACTATTGTTTACATCTGTTAACCTATGATTTGAGAAACAAAAATGAAATAATTTCATAAGCAAACCATTTGTGGAAGGTTACAAGCTGGACGCATCAGATTTCTTGTTTATTCGAAATCAATCACAGTGGCTGGAATTTTTTCGTCTTAGCCAAGAGTTAATGAAAAAGTTTGCGATTGATTAACGTAGCACTTAGAGGAAAATCACGCAAACTTAGTCTTTATTTCCTGGGCTCTTAAAATCCACTCTTCTATTTCTTCATCGGAGATTTCTCGATGGCTGTTTTTAAGATCGCAGGCAGTCGATGCTCGTGTATTGACAAAGAGAGCTGGCTACGTTGTTTTTGTACATTTAATTAAAGACCGAAGAAAAATAAGTTTCTATTGGAAGTCGGTACTTAACGAAGTAGGGAGACGGAGTTTAATTGACCAACGTGCATTTACAATATACTTTTTTATTCTAACTTTGAATTCATTTGTTTTATGCGAAGCAAAATGGCTTCTTAAATAATTAGAATTAGTCATTAGATTATTTAAATGTGTTTCTTTACTGAGTTAATTAATCTGTTTAATCGATTTCTTGTAATAGAATTCATCAGTTGCTCTAATGAATTTAAAATAATTCCTGTAGCTAAATATGTTGCATTTTGACGGCACTGCACCGTAAAAATATGTCAATCAGAGATCTGTTGTAAGCTAAGCTTCGAGTGCTAATTGAGTTTTTATTGTGAATTGTCTTTAAATTATTTTATATAAAAACTAGCAAACCCGGTAGGCTGACGTCCTGCCATAGACCTCCATAGCAAAATGTATTTCTTGAAATATATTTATTTGTCAAACTAGAGAGGAAAGCGCTTTTTCCCCCTCGAGTTCGAAGTTTGCCTCATAAGCGCAGCGAGTGAGGCATTTCGAACGAGAGTGGAAGAAGAGCTTTCCTCTCGTGTTAGGCACAACATTTTTTTCACGACATGTTTCTAAAAACTATTTGCTTGGACCTAAAATACACTTTGAGAACACAACTGATAAGACTGGCACGTTAAAAGTTAGGTTATCGGACACAAGGCGGTGTAGCAGTGTTGCCAATGAACCAATCTTAAATATCTTTAATAAGTTATCAAATTGTGATTTAATAAAAAAAAATAAAAATATAAGACATAATTGTAAGATAATTTAAAGTATGTACCTATATCTTATTTTAGTGATATATCACTAAAATAAGGATTTTCAAACAAATTAGGAATTTATTTATAATTTTTGTAATATATTTTTTGCAAATAACACTTCTATATTTTCCTCTCTAGAGAGGAACAACACATTTTCCTCACTATTTCGGGAGAAGAACGGTGGGGTTTCCTACCATGCCGTGAAAAAAAATCTTTTATCCAACACCTCTCAATAAATGCTCTATAACTATGGCGATTTTAAACAAGCAAAGTAACAGATTACCCACTAGTGGGTATAATTTTGAGGAAAGCCACTAGTGAGTATTTTTTTATTTATAACAATAATAATAACACACAACACCTTGGTAACTACTTCGATTGACATTTTAATTTAAAAATTTAAAGCATATGTCACTGTCAAATAATATTTCTTTAATAAATTTTTCATTTATTAAGAAGTGTTGAATAAAACGTTATACTTCACACGTGGGCAAAGTGGAATTACCCACTCGATAAAATTATCTCACTCAGCGTTCGGCTTCGTGAGCTAAAATTTATCTCGTGGGTAATTCCTTACTTTGCCCACTTGTAAAGTAAATAACTATTATCCAACACCTCTCAATAAATGCTCTATTACTATGGCGATTTTAAACAAGGAAAGTAACTGATACCAATGCACTAGTGGGTATAATTTTCAGAAAAGTCACTAGTGAGTAATTATCTATTTATAACAATAATAATAACACACAACACCTTGGTAACTACTTCGATTGACATTTTAATTTAAAAATTTAAAGCATATGTCACTATCAAATAATATTTTCTTATGAAAGAAAGGAATTATCCACGAGAGAAATTTTAGCACTCGAAGCCGAAGGCTGATTGTGATAATTTTATCGAGTGGGTAATTCCACTTTGCCCAAGTGTGAAGTATAGCGTTTTATCCAACGTCTCTTAATAAATACAAAATTTATTAAAGAAATATTATTTACAGCGACATATGCTTTATATTTTCTAAATTTTCTAGGCCAATCCTGCGCAATTCTGCAAGGTCTGTAAGATAATCTGTAAGATCTGTAAATGCTTATAGTTCAAATGGCAATTCTGATAGCATCTGTTCCTTACAGAAAATCGTAAATATGTTACAGATATCTGTACAAGTTACGGTGAAGTTTGAGGTGCCTCTAAACTTTTACGATCACTGTTGAATGCAAAAATGCATCATTATTTTATAAATAATATATTATCACTACTACTATTTATTCCCTAGAGATACTTCTAAGTATTAAATCAGTTAAAAATTAATAATCAAGGTAATATTATTTATTGGATTACTTAGCGAAGTTTAACAATAATTATCCAACAACGCGTATTCCTTTTTAGGTATTTTGATACAGACATTTTTCCTTCCCAATTTATTTAAAATATCAATTTTACTTTAAAGGTTTTCGTAGCTTTATATTTAGTGTGCGGTAGTTCTTTCCAAAATCCAGTTGGTTCAAACTGTTGGATATGTTTAAGTCGTCGTCTGTGAGTAAAATATTAAAAAATATTAGTAGTATTTTAGCGCCTCCAGAACTGACACTGAGCATCCGTTTTCGTTTTTTAATATATTTGTTTTCAGTACCGAATTTGTAATTCTATATATTCAAACAATAAATAATTTAATTTCGACTTAAGTTAATATATTAAAGTATTTTCAGTACTTTCTTCATTTTAAATGGATGTATAAGTATAAATAATTAAATATTACATGGGCGCATAAACCATAAACAAAATATGACAAATTTATATCAAAATCGTGTAACACTTATGCAATAATTAGTAGTAAAGTATTTTTGTTCTTTTAAATATTTTGCAGTAAAGCGATATAACGAATTAAACATATTTTGACGTCACAGGTATTTGCATTGTGCTATTGGCCAGATATATGAAAATTGCAAATCGCGCGTCTGCCGCTGCGCCCAACGCCTATTGTGGGCTAAAATAGAACTACGAAATGTCATTTCATATTTTTGTTTGTTGGTATTTAAGATAATATTTGTTGGGCTTCTATTACTTGTTTCATAATTTAACTGTTTTATTGTGCTGTGTTGAAAATTTATTGATTAAAATTGTGTGTTGAGGTTAGGTTACATCACTACTAGCGCCACTGTCCTCAAACTTTTGTTGTTATTTACTCGAATATCAAGTAAAATACTCTTCAAGTTGTCAAAGGAATTCAGTCTTAGTTTATAATAAGTTTAATTGTTGTAAATTAAGACTTATAATATGAAAATATTATTTTTATATTAAAAAATATATAATATCTACTATCATGGAAAATCGTTGATTTAGTGCCACTGGAGCCAGTACCTGTGACGTCACAAACGTCACACAAACTTTGAAAAATCATTTCTCGGGTAATATATGAAATTTTCACATCGGGTTTTCACTGATCGTCATATATTCTAATAAAGTTTCATAAAAAATTTTTTAAAAAAATTGGTTTATGGGCCCATTTTATCTATTACATGTCACTTACAGATAACCAAAATATAATTGTGAACTTAGACGCTTGTCGTAAAATAATCGTCTCGTGACCGTAAAGTTGATCTGTAAGTTGTCTTCTTACAGGTGACTGTCGAGAATGGGGTCTTACACCATTTTTTTTTATGAAACTTTATCTATATTGAAGACTATCTACACTTTTAAAAAGTCTTAATTGTTATTCTTTAAGCCACAATAATTTTTTTTAAATGTGACGTCATAGTAGAGGTTTTGCAGGATCTAAAACAATACAGATTGTAAATAATTGTAGTCATATATTTTTTTACTTATTTTATTATTATTATTACAATAAAATAGAACATTTATGTAACAAAAATTATTTAAATTTCTACTGTTTTAGATCCAGCAACACCTATACCATGACGTCACAACATTTAAAAAAAAATCATTGTGGCTTAATGAATAACAATTAAGACTTTTTAAAAGTGTAGATAGTCTTCAATATAGATAAAGTTACATAAAAAAAATAAAAAATCTGATGTGGCCAGCACATAACCTCCCGCCCAATGCTACTCTTAAACGGTACAAAATAGTATTTGATGATGCAGAAACATACCTTCTTATTTGTTTATTTTCTATTTATATTTGAGAATTTTTATTTTCTTTCGTATATTTATTAAATTTTTTGACATATATTTCACTAAGAAAATAGCTTCACAATCACAATGACATGTGTCACATTTCGTAAAAAATTTAAAATATATAAATGTTTCCACGGTGTACTAGGAATGCAAGATTTGTGAAATCTAATTTCTTTATATTTTATTATCTGTAAATCTAATGAAAATTAATAAAATTAGTGTAATCAAATCACATGTAAAATTAAATATTCTTCAACTTTAAAAATAACATAAATTGTTGAAAATGGAAATTTAACCGTGTTTTTCACGAAAAAACTGTTAAGGGCTTCAAGTAAACTGTTATTTCCGGTTGAACAATAGTATATAAAATCTAATCAGATCTTCATTTATATATAAGAAGCAATAATTCACAAAATTGCATTTTTTGGTATTATAGTATTTGAGTTACGAGAGACGAAAAAATTGCCACAGACTACACACACACATACAGACATACATACATACAGACATCATCGCGAAAATAGTAAAATCGTATTGTAGGGACCATAAAACCTGCTTATTAATTGAAAACTCACTACCCAATTTTTTGACCAAAAACAATACCTCCCTTAACTAGAGGTAGGCGGGAGGTAAAAAAATGGTGAAAGACCCCATTGTCAAAACTGTAAATCTGTAAAGTTGTTAGTTATGGGCGTATCGTAGATAACAGATTTACGAATTTACGATCTTACAGATAAAATGTTCAGAATTGACCCATAATGTCAAACGAAGTAGTTACCAAGGTGTTGTGTGTTGTTATTATTGTCTTAGTTGTAGTTTCAGTATCACTATATTTCAGTGGTAATAGTCAGTCACGAGAATTCTACAAACAAGTATTTCTGTGTTTGTTTCCGATTTGGAAGAGGCTTGTCACAAAAAGACTGCACCTCTCAAATATAAATAAACAGAGGATATATGACGATAAACAAAAAACAAAAAAAAAACATTTGAAATTCGCGACGCTACAGTATAGCAGCCACCGAAACAAATAAACAAAATTGACTTCAATTTCGGCAGCTGTCACGAAAAAATCTTTTAATATAACGCAAACAAGCCAAACGCCTTTTCCCCCACGAGAAAAAATAAAATTCCCTACCGGGGATTCGATCAAAATAAAATTGTTTGGCGGCAGACGCTGCAAAGTCGATATGTGAAAGATGGGCGAGCTTGACTGAGTTCCGAGTGTGTGTGTATGCGGAAAAAACAGCATTGTTCTAAATTTGTCAGCAAGACGTGTACGCCGGTGCTATTTCCGGAAAGGCACGCGTTCTACCCCCCGGATGCGTACACGCACACCCTACCCTAGCGCAGACACGGGCAACGTCAAATCAAACTCCTTCAACAACAGGATTTAGCCATAAGCGATTCAAAAATTACGTTGCAAAACAACAAAACAAAATAAACTGATATGGCCAAACGCCCGTTCAAATAACTGTAAAGTATGTAAAGTGTCACTTTTATGTCTATTTATAATTTATAATATTTTTTCTACGACCACTACTGAAAGTAAGTCATTACAGAACAAACTACAATCAATGTAAGTGCGTTGTTACGAATAGTGTTACGTAATGTTCATTCAAGTGTTACGTAATGTTCATTACGTAACACTTGAAAATGAAATTTAAGTTGGCATTAGTGACTGTCACATTACCAATATAATTAAAATTTGATACATCAAATCTTAGATTTAAATATTATGATAAAATTTTATAATTAAATTCATATTTTGCTGGGTTTATTATAAATTATGACACCAATAAATATTTCAATAAAATATGTAGAGGGGACTATGTTTCGTCGTGTAACCCTACGCTCAATAATTGTCGTTTATTTTTATAAACACAAACAAAGCTTGTTTGACATTTAGGTTACGTGCGTGATTATTACATGTAAACTGGTAATATTTTAAAGTCTCCCATCTGCATCTATAGTTTATAATCTGTGTTTTATTGTGAGGTAAATATATACCACTAAATATTATTATCCTTTATTTATATTTATTAATATTTTAAGTAAGAAATGTCAAGCGACAGTGATATTTCAATTGGAACACCACTGGAGATACAAGCTAAAGCTAAAAGTGCAACAAATAATCTTTTGGTGACAATCTCGACAACGATACGAATTTGTGTATCAAAAATTCATGGATAAGAGAAAACAAAAAAGCATAATAAATTTCTAACTATTTGAATATTGTTTTTAATTTAGAAATAGTATTGAGTGGTCGTAGAAAAAGTCTAGTACAAAACTCGAGATGTAAAGCAATTACGCCCTCGTGAAATTACAAACTCGCCGCTATGCGGCTCGTGTTCAATTTTTTCACTCGTGCGTAAAATGCTACTTACATCTCTCGTTATGTAATATACTATTACATAACAACCATTCAACAAACGCCTAGCAACCGTCAAAAAAACATAGCAACCGAACAAAAAATGCATGGCAACGTAATTTGACAGAAATAACCTTCAAAATATCTATATAAATTAATCACTAAATTAGCAATAATTCCAAATCGGCAAAATTAGTTAGTTATGAAGTTCAATTTTTTATCACGAATATGGAATTTAGTTGGCGAGGCCCGTAATAAACCATGTGAGTGATAAAAAGGAACTTCAGTGCCGAGGTACATATTAAATTTTATTTGAAATCTAAAATTCGAAAAAACTGTAAGAAAATTACAATATAGGTTAAGTTTACACATCTGTCAGTTGTCAACTGAAACTGACAGACAGTGTTGTCAACCTCGAGAAGTGAAGTTATCGTAAATAACACTCAAAATTATGTATTTTGTCCTCAATTTCGTCATCGGAATTAATTAGTTAAATATTTTTGTATATTTTGTTTCGTTACGTATAAATTTACTATAGTACGTCAATATATCTGCCAAATTATCCTAATTGTACAGTAATCATTTAACGGTTGCCAACACTAGGTTGCTCAAAATCGTCGTATAATGGGTTACTTTAGTGACGATTTCTGAGCTTTTAATGACGATTTTTGAGCACTTCAGTGCCGATTTCAAATAAAATTATGTGTTCAACTCGGCATCCAACACAGATTTATGAATGAAACGGCAGCCTCTGCTGTAAATCTTGTATTTTGATGCCTAGTTAAACAAATAACTATTTTTTACGACCACTGAGAAATTTGCTCATTGTATATTTGTTGTTGCTAGGGATATGAGGTACATTGCAAGCATCGTGCGAAATGAATTTGTTTTGTGCGTATATCAATACAGGTTAGTTCATTTAAGTACAGGTGCCATTGCTAGGATACTTATTTAGAATTGTCAAATATTGGAATGGTAAAAGCGGGACAAATTTTTTATTAAAATTAAATTAATTTTGAAATAATATTGTGGTCGTAGAAAAAGTATAGTGTACGACTCGCATGGAATGTCCATTTCATACTCGTATGATTTGCAGCATTCGCCTTCGGCTCATGCTACAAACTTTCATACTCGTAGGAAATGAGTACCATTCCATGCTCGTTGTACAATATACTATTAAACGGTACAAAATAGAAAAAAAAATAGTAATAGTACTAATAGTACAGCGTGTTCGATTGTTTGCAAAAAAAATATTCGATCAAAATCACAAAAGCTACTTAAAACTGTTAAGTTAAGTTAAGTCGTAAAGTAGTAAAACAATAACACGAATACTGTATGAATAATGGCAAAAATTGGTGGAGGCGCTCATGACTATAATTGTTTTTGAGCTATTGTGGGGTTAGAATTGTCGCCTCCGGGTGCAGCGTGTGGACTGGCAGACTCCTCGGCGGCGGCGGCCAGCACATGTCAGACTGCGCGTCGTCGTCGTCGTCTTCAGCGTCTAAATATAGCCCGCTGCACATCTGTACATTGTGTCTACCGCGAACATGAACATGAACATGCCGTCTGACTCAGTGCCAACACGGCGGTACCTACACCAGGTGGTGCATCTGATCACCGTCATCACGATAATCATTGCCAGACTAGAGCAGAGCTCCTCAAACAATCAACAGAATTCCACTAACATACAATCTCACGGGAGATCTACTAAAAACAATGAATATAAGACTGATTATTTTTTGACGTTTCTTTAAACCAATGAAATGCTTTATTGTATGTCACGTGTCTGCGTTTTAACCAATCCTGTCATTATTATACTGAGAATAATGCTCTTGTGATTATTCCCGGCAATTTTCTCTGTAGCTTTTTTGTTTTTATTGACAGATGACAAATGTCAGATACGTATCATCAAAACAAGTAAAAACGAGCAAAAAAGATAGATTTAGTGACGTGCCTGATGATGAAATCAAAAAATAATCTAATTAAATATAACTCGAGAGTTCGATAAATTAGAAAATAATTCTCTAGTATCTTTCTCACACTTATTGCCTGGCAACAAGTTTTCGAAAGATCTGTCAAATTATTTTCAATTTATTCTCACCCTCTTGTTATATTATTACTGAGAATTCTCAGTTATAATATAACAAGAGAGTGAGAATAAATTGAAAATAATTTGACAGATCTTTCGAAAACTTGTTGCCAGGCAATAGCCACGAAAGCCCGTAGGTTGAGAAAGATACTGGAGAATTATTTTCTAATTTATCGAACTCTCGAGTAATTTTTAATTAGATTATTTTTTTATTTCATCATCAGGCACGTCACTAAATCTATCTTTTTTGCTCATTTTTACTTGTGTTGATAACTATCTGACATCTGACATCTGTGAACAAAAACAAAAAAGCTACAGAGAATATTGCCGGGAATAATCACAAGAGCATTATTCTCAGTATAATAACGCAGACACGTGACATACAATAAAGCATTTCATTGGTTTAAAGAAACGTCAAAAAATAATCAGCTGGCTATATCTTTTACTTGTTTCACTTTTTTTTAGAAAATTAATAATTAAAATAAATATGTCATAATCTTATAATATCAAGTTATTAGTAGTACATTTGTTAATTGTGAATCAGGATTAAGACTGTATTGTGCAATAATAGTTATTTACTTTACAAGTGGGCAAAGTAAGGAATTACCCACGAGAGAAATTTTAGCACACGAAGCCGAAGGCTTAGTGAAATAATTTTATCGAGTGGGTAATTCCACTTTGCCCACGTGTGAAGTATAACGTTTTATCCAAAAACTCTTAATAAATGTAAAATTTATTAAAGAAATATTATTTGACAGTGACATATGCTTTAAAATTTAAATTAAAATGTCAATCGAAGTAGTTACCAAGCTGTTGTGTGTTATTATTATTGTTATAAATAAAAAATTACTTACTAATGACCTTTCTCAAAATTATACCCACTTGTGGGTAATCTGTTACTTTCCTTGTTTAAAATCGCCATAGTTATATAGCATTTATTGAGAGGTGTTGGATAAAATATTTAAATACGCCGCATTTACAAAAATTTTGTTATTATGGTTTTAAAACACTAGCGAAGCCAGTGTTTTAATTGACCCACCGTGACTATAAACTTGCTTGCTACTGTAAATAACTCTTATTATTTATGATGATGTATAGAGAGCGGAATATATGCAAAGTGCATATATTTAAATTTTTGCATATCTTAAAATAAAATCAATTTTCTGGACGAGTTACATTGATTAGAGTTAATTAATGCTAATTACTAATTGCATATATTACATATTTGGGCATTCTTATGCATATTTTTTACAAAAGTTGCATATAATTGCATATTTCAATATTTTTAAGACCTTGTCTAGTGATAAATAATCTGAAATTTCTGGTAATGCACATTGATAATTCCCAAATATTGGAGGAGGCCGCAATAAATAGAAAAATTCAACGGAAAAAGCAATATACAATATAATAAGCAAATACACAAACCAATAAACTCTAACATTTTTAGGGAAATCCCTGTAACGGTAACGGTAGGTATTCATTGTATACACGAATGCTGGTAAAAGTGGGTACAATGAATATAAGACCGAGAATTCTCAGCTGGATATATCTTTTATTTATGTTTCACTTTTTTTTTTAGAAAATTTTGAATAATTTGTTATTGTAATTAAGTAAATATATTATAATCTTATAATATCAAGTTTCTAGATTTAGTTTATTATTTATTATTATATTAGTAGTATATTTGTTAATTGTGAATCAGGATTAAGACTGTATTGTACAATAAAATTCATAATGCATTCATTTATACTTTTTATTTAATAATTAAAGATTTTTTTTGCATATTTTGCTGCATATATTGTCATTTTTGTGCATATATAGTGCATATTTTCCAAAAAATCAGTGCAAATATATATATGCACATATAATTCAGTTTTTTTCATGCATATAATCCGCTCTCTACTTATTATCGTATTTTCTCATTTTACAAAAAAAAACTAATAATTGGTTTGATGATTGTCCCACGTTAAAACAATTATGTAAAGTAAACTAGTCATCTAGTACGTCGTAGTTGAAAGGATTGGTGCGATATGAATGACGTAACATTTGTATCAATTTGGCCAGTGTCCTAGAAAGCATGTATATAAAAGGATTTCAATCTAATTCAGGATGAATACTTTTGTTGCACCGGTAAAAAATTTCAGTCCAATTCAAGACTGATTGTGAATATCCTGTTTTAAGTAGGGTGTCTCTATTTTAATACAATCTAAAAGGAATATTTTCTTTGCTTTGTAGCCTGGTCTATTTTCCAAGTGAAACAAATTAAACTAGGATTAAGATTCTGCAAATCTCTGCGTGGAAATGTGATTTTAATACATTTAAATTTGGATTTAGTTGAAGAACTTTAATTTTAATTTATTTCCGCTACGTTCCACCTTTCCTCTAATTCTCTAATTTAATGGTGAACCCCTCACGTTAAGGGTTTAATTACAGCACAGGGTTAAAATTTTTGTCGAGTGAATAATAAAAATCTGATGTGTCCAGCACATAACCTCCCACCCAATACTATTCTTAAACGGTACAAAATAGTATTTGATGATACAGAAACATACCTTCTTATTTGTTTATTTTCTATTTATATTTGAGAATTTTAATTTTCTTTCGTATATTTATTTAATTTCTTGACATATATTTCACTAAGAATACAGCTTCACAATCACAATGACATGTGTTACATTTCGAAGAAAAAATTGAAATTTTTTAAATGTTTCCATGGTGTACTAGGAATGCAAGATTTGTAAAATCAAATTTCTTTATATTTTATTATCTCTAAATCTAATGAAAATTAATAAAATTAGTATAATCAAAACACATGTAAAATTAAATATTCTTCAACATTGAAAATAACATAAATTGTTGAAAAAGGAAATTTAACCGTGTTTTTCACAAAAAAACTGTTAAGGGCTTCAAGTAAACTTTTACTTCCGGTTGACCAATTTTATCCAAAATCTAATCAGCTCTTCAATTAAATATAAGAAGCAATAATTCACAAAATTGTATTTTTTGGTATTATAGTATTTGAGTTATGCGAGACGAAAAAATTGCCACAGACTACATACACACACACACACACATACATACATACATACATACATACAGACATCATCGCGAAAATAGTAAAATCGTATTGTAGGGACCCTAAAACGTGCTTATTTATTGAAAACTCACTACCCAATTTTTTGACCAAAAACAATACCTCCCTTACCTAGAGGTAGGCGGGAGGTAAAAATATATTTTTTTTTCTTCATAATAATTTTTTTTTTTAATTATAGTACCCATAATTCACGATAGTGGACAACCAAGCAATGGCCGTCTGAGAGTTGTCATATAGTCAATTGTCCTTGTATATTTTTTATGTTGACGTTTTTCAACGAACACTGATAAAAATGTTTTCATGAAACAAACAGATTCCTCTTAAATGAAGAGAAAAATTGATTTGAATAATGTCAATCCGATTATGTTTTCATTGAAAATTTTTGTAGGTTTAATAAATATTCTTGTATGAAAATTAATTTAGTTTTAAAGGAACATATCACAGTATTCAACTGAGACTCATTATGGAATAGTTTCAATTCAAGATGATATCGTTTCAAATAAAGACGTTTAGTTTGAAATTAAAAGTTTAATTGTTGTAAATTAAGATTTATAACATATAAATATTATTTTTACATTAAAAAAGATATAATATCTACTATAATGAAAAATCGTTGTTTTAGTGCCACTGGAGTAATACCAGTGGCGTCACACAAAGTTTGAAAAATCATATTTTGGGTAATATATGAAATTTTTATATCGGGTTTTCACTGATCGTTATATATATATAGGGTGTTTCATAATTTCAGGTACATACATTAATGGTATATGTTATTTGATATGCTGATTACGAATCAAAAGAATTTTTTTTTAAATCGCAAAATTATTTTCCATATTTCCCAGTCCAAAATTTTTTGTTGCCGCTGCCACTGGGTGGATGGTTATGTTAATAATTATCGTTTCTTTAAAAATAATTTAATTTTGTTTGTTTATTTTACTAGTATTAGTAATTTAAAATGAAATCTAATTTTTTATATTTTATTATCTCTAAATCTAATGAAAATTAATAAAATTAGTGTAATCAAAACACATGTAAAATTAAATATTCTTCAAGTTTCAATTGTTGAAAAAGGAAATTTAACTGTGTTTTTCATGAAAAACTGTTAAGGGCTTCAAGTAAACTGCTCCTTCCGGTTGACCAATTTTATCCAAAATCTAATCAGCTCTTCATTTAAATATAAGAAGCAATAATTCACAAAATTGTATTTTTTTGTATTATAGTATTGGAGTTATGCGAGACGAAAAAATTGCCACAGACTACACACACACACACACACACACACACACATACATACATACATACATACAGACATCATCGCGAAAATAGTAAAATCGTATTGTATGGACCCTAAAACGTGCTTATTCATTGAAAACTCACTACCCAATTTTTTGACCAAAAACAATACCTCCCTTACCTAAAGGTAGGCGGGAGGTAAAAATACGGTATCGTCATAGTTATTTGTATCACAAGGTTGGAAACTGCTATTTTGAGAGTGCTAGTTTATTTTGATAGGACGAGCCGTAGGCGAGTCCTACAAATACGAGCACTCGCAAAATAGTTTCCAGCCGAGGGATACACAAGATTTTTCGCGCCAACATTTATGTAAATTTAATAAATACATTTAATTTATTACTCATTTTCTTAATGACAGGGATTTTTTTTATGTTGCTAACTTCACAATATTTGAATGTCAATTATGTTTATTTTCCAATATTATAACCAAAAATATTTACATATTTTTATTTGAATTTTACACTGCAAATTCAATTATAATTACTTACATATATGTTTAAAATCCATAAATATTCTGTTTTCTTGTATTGCAAATACTCAATTGTAGATATATTGCCATAATATTTTTAAGTCAATGTAATACTTTGACATTTCTCGCGTCAGAAGTTAGCTAAAATTAGTGAAGTGATGCCAACATATAACCATAAAAAGTTAGCAATTTTTGTCGAACTAGTTCGACAAAAACATGATTTCCGATCGCTTTTAGAGATATGTAATTGTATTAATGTCGGACGGCGGCGCGAAAAAATATATGTTTGTAAAATTTGAGAACCGTTGAGGTGGTAGGCCATGCTGTGCTGTGTTTACTATACAATCTCAGAAACCAGATTTGGTTTGATTTAAATAAATTTAACTTATTACTTATTTTTATTAATGTAAGAAGAGTCTCGAGATCTGGGTGCAGGGATTGAAATAAATATATACGGTACGGCCCTGTCGAGGCGTCACAATCCAGCGAAACAAGATGAATGTGTTTTAATATCGTAGAAAATCGTTTACTCTCCTCTTCTGTGTGTGTGTGTGTGTCGTTTTGTTTAATATAAGCGACATACACTGTTATCTGGCCGTTATTCCATTGTTCGTGTTCGCACCAGCGTGTGTGAGGGAGGGGGATGAGGGGTGACAGTTGAAAGCTGCTTTACACCCACCGCCAACCAAGATGTGTGATTTTATTGTCGGCGGGAATGATTATTCGACAGCTAGAACTACAAGCCATGTGACATGTTAGTGTTTGAATGTTTTTATTGCAACAAACTGGAATTTTATTGGGCGAATTGCTGGAAATTGACTTTCCTTCTTGTAAGGAAAATATATTGTTGACGTTATTGTGCTTGTAATCTCACAAAATAAATTTATAGGGATACTGGAAACTCTACTATAAACTCTTTCACGCCAGGCTATAGACTTTCATTAAATTGTTGCTTCTAATTTTAAATGGATTCTATGAAATATATTATTAAAATATAGGAAGTCATCTATTACGCAGTTTTAGGGGATGGTAGATCATATTATTCAAGTGACGGTGTATCATGAAAAAGAGAAAATCATCGTGAAAATCATATGAAACTGTTTGCTTCAGGTTTCACTATGATGAATTTATAGCTATTAACATTCCTAGCGATGTTATGAATATCCTAACAGTCGCAGATGTGAGTTTGAAATCCGAGCTCGTAAAGCGAGGATTTTATGACATCTAAGTAAAAATTTTGTTTAAAAAGTATTTGAATACATAATAATTTGAAAAAATCTTGAGACCGCAGGTCGAGGAATTTTATCTTAAATTATTATGTATGATAACACATTGTTTAAAGCAAAATTTTATAAATAAGCTAGACATCAAATATCACAAAAAATTGGCATATACTTTTATTGTATTTCTATATAATATAAACCCTAAGAAACTCAATGCTGTAGAGCGCATCGTCATATCTCTTAAATTTATAGAGATATGTCAATATTCGATGTTTTTCGAAATGCGACTTTGAGTGGCTGCAACTCAAAATCTATTAAAGATATTGAAAAATAGACTCAGTTCTGTGCGTTTCATGCATTTTAATACAAATTAGCAAATTTTGAAAATTTTGAAATTTTTCGAATTTTTCCCGCAAATTTCGATAGGCGATAACTCGAAAAATATAAAAGATACCGACTCGCAGACTAAACCATTCGATTCAGCTCGTCAAAATACATAAGTATGTAAAATTTCATTAAAATTGCTTTACGCGTTATAGAGTTAGAGCAAAAAGTGTGAAATTGACGTTTTTGGCGAAAAACGTCAAAGGGTACCCTTGACGTTTGGCCTGAAAAAGGCCATTTTCAGACTTTTTGCTCTAAAATTTCAACCCACAATCCGAATGTTCTGAAATTTTTAGGGTTTATATATTTCGATGAGCTGAATCCAATGGTTTAGTCTGCTAGTTCGTATCTCGTTTATTATTTGAGATATTGCTGATCGAAATTTTGAAAAAAAAATTCAAAAATTTTCAATTTTTAATAAATTTGTTATTGTGCTATAATGTGCACGAATAACACAAAACTGAAGAGTATTTTTCGATATCTTGCGAAATTTTTGAGTTTCAGTTCCTCAAAGTTGCACTTCGAAAAACATCAAAAACCGTCATATCTCGAAAAATTTAAGAGATATGATGATGCGCTCTGCACCAGTGAGTTTTTTAGGGTTTATATTATATAGCAATACAATAAAAGTATATGCCAATTTTTAGTGATATTTCTTGAACTGTGTTTAAATGAGTAAGAATGTTTTACGGACGCATTAGTTAATACCTATGATAATAGTGGTTTATGTAACAAGTACATAATTTAGGTCGTTATTATATTTTATAAGAAATAGTTATGCCGAATTCATGCAGCCATTTTCATTTTCATTTAATTTAATTTTAAATTTTATTTTAATTGTAATTTATATTTTTTAAATGTATCATTCACGGTACACTTCAATATTAAATTAAATGAAAATGAATGCACGTCATGTGTCATTTGTCACATTGAAGAGCTTCTTTATTTTTGAATAAAATTTCTATTTGTCGGACAGAAAATTGTATTTTCTCATGTCTGTTCAGTTCTACTTGAGTCGAATCATCAAAATTATTCATATTTAAGCAAAGAATTTAAATTCTCAATGATTTAAAACATAACCATTTCAATCACAAACGTCAAAATTTATCATTTTCATTTAAAAGATAAAAGTTGGTTATCTTATAAATTAAATTAAATGAAAATGAAAATGAGAACATAAATTAAATGATTGCATGAATGCTTACATTTGATAATACGTATTTATTTTTTAAATTAAAATAAATTTAAATTAAATGAAAATGAAAATGGCTGCATGAATTCGGCATTAATTAGCAAGATGATACTGAATTAAATGTCTTAAATTCGAGTGTGTATTGGCGCTGACACCGGCCCTGTGCGCACCAGTTCTCGTAACAGAAACACAATGTCTCGTTTCTAGAATTAAAGACTTGTACGGCGCTCTGCTGAAGATTTGTCGCAAGTGGTATTGCATTTGAGCTTTATTCTGTAACTACATACAAACAGCCTCTCCCCACTTGGGGCGCCCCTGTTCTAAACACAGATTTAATATTTCAGCCCAGATCTCGTACCTCAAAGCGGAGAATTATTAAAAATCCGACAGGCAGCTGACGACAGAAGGAAGCGGAATTTGTATTGAAGTAAGCGATGATATTTTAAAGTAATAAAATACATATTTTAACATTTCCAAATCTTGCTTCCCCATTATTGATTATTGCTAATATGAGCAAATTTATTTCTTTGTGACATAAATAAAGAATGAAAGTTGCTGGTAAAAAAGAATATGTATTCTTGTTCGTTCAAAGTTTTATAATAAATTATCGAAGTACTTAAATAAGATGCAGTGACTCAAACTTTTCACATAACGCGAACTATTTTTAAATTTTAACAAGCTGACGTTCAGAACAAAAATTTTCAATTCATATAATTAATTTTCGTACATCTTTGTTCTTGTTAAACAATTACAATGTAAAATCAGTTTTTTGTAAATAAAAAGTGTCCGGCATAAAAGTATGCATCCAAATTTTATATCACAATACTGCCAATATCCCTGCATCTTATTTAATACAGATTAATTTATTTTTCGCGCCGCCGTCCGATATTGACACAATTACATATCTCTAAGCGGTCGGAAATCATGTTTTTGTCGTACTAGTTCGACAAAAATTGTTAACTTTTTATGGTTATATGTTGGCATCACTTCACTAATTTTAGCTAACTTCTGACGCTATAAATGTCAAAGTATTACATTGACTTAAAAATATTATAGCAATATATCTACAATTGAGTATTTGCAATACAAGAAAACAGAATATTTATGGATTTTAAACATATTTGTAAGTAATTATAATTGAATTTGCAGTGTAAAATCCAAATAAAAATATGTATATATTTTTGGTTATGATATTAGAAAATAAACATAATTGACATTCAAATATTGTGAAGTTAGCAACATAAAAAATTCCCTGTCATAAAGAAAATGAGTAATAAATTATATGTATTTATTAAATGTACATAAATGTTGGCGCGAAAAATCTTGTGTATCCCTCGGTTGGAAACTATTTTGCGAGTGCTCGTATTTGTAGGACTCGCCTACGGCTCGTCCTATCAAAATAAACTCGCACTCTCAAAATAGCAGTTTCCAACCTTGTGATACAAATAACTATTGATACCATAATTTAATGAAATTAATAATAATAATTCGTAATTTTCCGCCTACTCTTTTTATTGCTATTGACGTATAGTGTTTGCAATTTGTTTTAAATATTTTAATCTGTCACTGTCATCAAGAATACATTAAATGTCGAGAACCGTGTAAATATTATTAGAATGTATTATGGGGGCGCAGTGCAAGACAAATATCTGAATACACCACAGGAATGAACGCTGAATGGTTTCCATCGCCAGAAATTGACAGTGACAGATTAAAATATTTAAAACAAATTGCAGGCACTGTACGTCAGTAGCAATAAAAAGAGTAGGCGGAAAATTACGAATTTTTATTATTAATTTCATTAAATTGCGGTATGAAAATAAATTAATCTGTATTATATAAGATGTAGGGATATTGGCAGTATTGTGATATAAAATTTGGATGCATAATTTTTTTCCGGACACTTTTTATTGACAAAAAACTGATTTTACATGTTATCTGCCTATGCCAACATTTACGTGGGACACACGGTATACATGTTCAGAAAATACAGGTCAATAAATTAAGGCTGTGTATAAAACAATTGACGACAGACAAAAATTATTTTTTGACATTTAATTTCGATACCAAAAATCGTTAGGATTCAGGCAATATTTATTGCGTACGTCATTTGGAAAATGTAGTGTTCAATATATAATAAGATTTTTCTCAAAATCGGAAGCAGAGAAGAAAATTGCAAATAACATTTTATATCCCAATAATATTACTAATATCTTTTGAACCATTTTCAATTTCCTATTTGAAATAATAGTTATTTGTTTAACTAGGCAACAAAATACCAGATTTACAGCAGAGACTGCCGAAACTATAAATCTGTGTTTGGTGTCGAGTTGAACAACTAATTTTTTTGTCGATTTAGAATTAGTATTAGTTTATTGATTATTTTATATACATATTTTGAAAGTTATCGCTGTCAAATTGTTGATGGTTACTAAGGCCCGGTTGCACCAACGTTAGTTAAATTTTAAACTTGGTTTAAATAAATAAAAGCGTATCTAATATTTGACATCAATGTCAATTACTCCATAAGACATATAACTTCGATTTGCTTTTATTTATTTAAGGCCAAGTTTAAAATTTAACTAACGTTTGTGCAACCGGGCATGTGTTTGTTGAGCGGTTGCTATGTAAAATGTTTTTATAGCTTAGGCATAAAGTGACACTTTACGAACTGCGTTCGCTCGTGATGCAAACTTCATTCTCATGAGTAATAGCATACATTATATGCTCATTGAATAATATATTATTATTATTAATTTGAAATACACTATCCAATGGGATCTTTCACCATTAAAAAAAAATTTTTTTTTATGAAACTTTATCTATATTGAAGACTATCTACACTTTTAAAAAGTCTTAATTGTTATTCATTAAGCCACAATTATCTAAAACAGTATAGATTTAAATAATTTTTGTTACATAAATGTTCTATTTTATTGTAATAATAATAATAAAATAAGTAAAAAAGATATATGACTATAATTATTTACAATCTCTACTATTTTAGATCCAGCAACACCTCTACTGTGACGTCACAACATTTAAAAAAAATCATTGTGGCTTCATGAATAACAATTAAGACTTTTTAAAAGTGTAGATAGTCTTCAATTTAGATAAAGTTACATAAAATAAAAAAAAATGGTGAAAGACCCCATTTTAATTTATTAACCTCCATTTTCTGTATAGTTATTGTGTGGGAAACGAATCCAGGCAAGAGGTTTGTACAATATTTTTTTTTACGAAAAGTTTTTTATTAATAATTAACACACAATCCATATACAGAAATGAAATTGCTCCAGGAGTTACTATTGTTATTGCTAATTGTCAAAGTTGCACTATAAATATAAACCTAGTTACGCCACTGACCAGGGAATGATTTTTCTATAACATTGTTTTGGAAACTGGGCATTCCACTACTAAAAATTGTTATGGATTCACTAACATTCCATACGCGGCGTATGGAATATTTTCGACGAATCAGAACCAGGGGGAGGCAACTTTGATGACAAATGTCAGCACAATGATATGATTAGTGTCACTCCACTTGTTGGGACCACTTGCTCCATCTAGCGTCAGACGTTAGTATTCGCAGCAAATTTATTTTTGCACTGCCTCTGTGCCACGCGACGTCATGTCCGGTCACTCGCCTGTCAAGTGTCCGGCTACCGAGCACATTTTTTACTCGCTCTCGCTTGGATCTTATATACGATCGCACGTTTTTTACCGCTATATTTTGCTTACGCTAACACAATAATTCTTTAGTTATTGTTGTATTTTCGCTTAATTCATTATTATTATTATCGCTACAGTGTTTTACAGTGATTATTGTAAATTAACGCTTTGTTTTGACTTATTTAATAGTGAACTTCGCACGTGATCTAGTTATCACTTTAACCTATACAAGTATATCTTGTGTGTATCCTTTTATCATTATTTTCCAGCTTTATTTTGGTTTGTATATGCATCTACAGCACACTGAATACTGGATACAACAACTTGTTTATGGTAATCCGCTTTTGGAGGTATATCTTGATTCCAATGTTCACTGAAATCGCACCAGGTATTTTTGCTATACAATTTGATACATCCTACACGCAGTAAGTACGTTTTATTTATTCCAAATTACAGTTTACCGATGTAAAATCATTTACATTTGTTCACTTTTCAATAGTTAATTAGTTTACAATATTTCTTTATTATTGTTCAATATATTTATTAATAGTGCTCCAGTTTACGTATCTGTTTCATTGTGAGTTGCATTTCACTGTATATTGACTAATTTGACACGCAATTTACTTGTTTTATTTTTGGGTTATTATTTCTTGCAAACGCTTACAATATTTGTTATATTTATAAATAAATATCGCATCCTTTTTGATATACAAGTAGTTTCTCACGCTTTGTCAATTTATTCGCAGTTTGTACATGTTTAGTTTGATCTAGTTATCTACATTTACAGATCACATTTACTATTCAATACGCTCTAGTTATAATTACTTACTTACGCATATGGGTTATTTCTCGTAGTAATTATAATTTATTTATTTGTTTGTTGGTTAATATCTAGTTATTATCACACACTTATTTTGTATATATTCACTTACATTCGCACAAAATTACTGCATTGTTGAGTTTCCAGTTTTGGAATATTATTTGTCTAATTATTATATTTTATGTATGTATTAATTTTAAGTATACTTATCCATATATCTCTTGATTCCGCTACGCTTATTTTCTTGTTGATTTATCGCTTCTATTTCTTTGCTGTTATTAGGAATAAGATTGGTTTAATTTAGCTTTGTTCTCCTAACATACATTTGTGGGCCTTTGTGGTTTATCCTGTCCCTCCAAAGAGCGACTGTATTGTGTAAGTCCTGCTTATTGCTCGGGCAGGTGAAAAGTGTCCACCCGTATTCCTTTCCTATTTGCATTTATTTCTTCTTGTTTGGATACTCTATCGCGCCAACATCATATTGTTTATACGCTATTATGTGCATACTTTATTCCACGCTTTATCAGATTTCCTGTCATTCCTTTTGGAATTCTGCATCCATCACGCACCGCCGCATCACAATTGTTCCAAATTAACCGACACGTCTTGCAACCAGCGCATCTGCCACTGCTCCATTTTCTGGTTTTACATCTACGCCAGGCGTATCACAGGTCAACATTACCATCTTTGGGGATTTGGACCTTCCACGCAACGCTGGTCCTTCGAGTCTTTTCTGAGGGTCAAACATCATTAAGCTCCATTTTACGTTGACTTTAGTTCTTCATTTCCGGTCTTACAAACCGGAACTACCAGCCGACGCCTCAACATTGGTCCTTCGAGCCGGATGGGGAGTTGTTCCCTGTCGTGTCGTTAATTGGTACAATTGTTGTCAATTTTCTTCTGCCAATTTTTCGTTTTCTCACCGCTATCATGACCGAATTACTAACACTCAAACTTCGTCGCGATTTCGCAATACGATTTTTGAAAACGCTGGAAAATCTCATAAAACAATCCAAGACGAATCCAGATAAAATAGTCGAAGCTCGCATACAATTCGAAGAGTTATCTGACCGCGTTCGAGATTTCGAAACAAACCATATTTCTTTTATGAGTCACCCAAGTAACGCAGCAGCGCAAGACGATCTCTTTGTAGAATATGATGACTTCGTTACTATGGTACGGAAAATTAAAGCTGAGTTTACAAAGCCTCCATTCCTTGAGTCACCATCAAACGATGCACCATTAAATACTGCATTTATTTCCCAAACATCCTCGCAACTAAATCAGTCTCACACATTCGCTAGGCTTCCTAAATTGGAATTACCGCATTTTTCTGGTGACATCGCAAACTGGAATTCATTTTTTGATCTTTTCAGTAGTTCTGTTGATGAAAATGAGAGTTTAAAACCAGTCCAAAAATTCCAGTACCTCAAATCTATTATTAAGGGAGAACCTTTATCACTAATAAAAAACTTAAGCCTTACAGACGATAATTATCCTATCGCTATTAAACTATTGCAGGATCGCTATGCTCAGAGGAGATTGATTTCATCTCATCATCTTCAAACTTTGATTGATTTACCTAAACCTATCCCTATGACTTTCAACAACGCTACCAAATTTGTTTCCTCCATCACTGAGCATATTGAAGCTCTTAAAGCTAACCACGAACCTGTTGATAATTGGAGCTCTCTGATCGCTTTCATTTTAGTAACCAAACTTGATACTCAGACTAGAAATAAATTTGAACGCACCCTATCTAAGGATAATTTACCAAGCCTTACTGAGTTAATGGATTTTCTTAATCGATTTATACAGTCGCAGCAATGGCAAAGTGTGCAAAAATCTCGCGCATCATCAGACAACTACCACGCAGGTCAATCTACTCGAAAACAGTTTAACACCTCTACTTTTGTTTCTACAACGAATCCGCTTACATGTGTCGCTTGTTCAAAACCCCACGCGTTATTTAAATGCTTTATTTTTCAAAAAATGAAACCTTCTGAACGATTGAACCTCGTACGTACTAATAACTGCTGTCGGAATTGTTTGTCATCTATCCATACCACACTCAACTGTCAATCAAAGGTTAATTGTCGCACATGCAATAAACGACATCACACTTTCTTACATTATGACTACCAGTCACCAGAAACACCACACAGTGAAACGCAACGTCCAAACAGCACAGCTGACTTAGCCAACATGCCTTCCACGTCGAATACTGAGAATAAATCCACATCTCTTCTATCTCATATCGCTTCTTCTTCAATGGTTATCTTAGGGACCGCCATTGTTCTCATCAAAGATTCCTCCAATGCTTGGCAACCGGTTCGTGCTCTTTTAGACAGTGGAAGTGAGTCCTCATACATCACCGAAGAGTGCTCACGTCGTTTAAAGTTAGCCAATCGACCTGCTGATATTCTCATATCAGGTTTTGGGAATACTACTGCTCAAAATATTGTAAGAGGCACCACGACTCTTTACATGCGTTCTTCTTATTCTGAGACACCTATCTACACTATATCCGCAATAATCGTTTCTCAAATTATACAGAACTTACCTAAATCACAATTATCCTCGAACTTACTACAGGAAGTACAGCACCTTCAATTAGCTGATCCCGAGTTTATCACTCCCGCATCTATCGATCTCTTAATTGGCGCTGATCTCTACTTTGATTTGATAACTGGTAATCAAAGTCGAGTTTCCAATGGTCCATTCGCCGTTGAAACTACTTTGGGTTGGGTTGTCACTGGACCAACCTCCTTACTCCCTACTCTGCCTGTTACTACGCTAACAGCAGTTCAAAATCAAATCGCCACATCTCTATCGAAATTTTGGGAACTTGAAGATGTCCCAAAAAAATCTGTTTTATCTGAGGAAGATCGATTGGCTGAAGATATTTTTGTCACGCAACATAAACGATTGGAGTCTGGACGCTATACTGTCCCTCTATTATTCAAACAATATCCTCTTGAATTAGGCAATTCTTATAATACCGCTCTTAGATGCTACAATGTTCTCCAACGCCGCTTGTCGTCTGATGACACATTAAATATGGAATATCACAAATTCATGTCTGACTATTTAGAACAAAATCATATGTCTCTTCTACCGTCACATCTTAATCTGTCAAATGAAGGATTTTATTTACCACATCACGGCGTCTTACGTGAATCTAACACTACAACCAAACTGAGAGTTGTTTTTAACGGTTCAAAGAAAACTTCGCTCAACAAATCCCTGAACGACTACCTACTAACTGGTCCAGCTCTTCAGACAGATCTTACATCCATCATTCACAGATCACGCTTTCATAAAGTAATATTCACCGCTGATATCAGGCAAATGTACCGTCAAATACTCATTTGTGAAGAACATCGCATGTACCAAAAAATACTATGGAGCTTTTCTGCATCTACTTCGCCGCAATCGTATGCTCTTAACACTGTGACTTATGGCACAACGTGTGCTCCGTTCCTAGCAATCAGAACGTTGCATCAATTAGCTGTCGATGAAATGTCAAATTTTCCACGCGCAGCAGAAGTTCTTAAGTCTGATACCTATGTTGACGACATAATCAGTGGAGCAAGTTCTCTATCTGAAGCTCTTGACTTACAACAAGAACTGATCAAACTACTTGGTACCGCTGGTCTTGAATTACGGAAATGGACAAGTATCCATCCGGATTTATTACACAACATACCCGAAGATCATAGAGAATTCTCATTTCTTACCGAAGCATTTAAACTTGCCCTACGCCGCTTTTTAGCTAGACGTGGTAAATGCTCCCACATTTATAGCGACTCAGGTACTAACTTTGTTGGCACCAAAAGCTACTTCACGGAATTACAAAAGTTTGTAACTTCACCGCAGTATAATACAGATCTAAGCACTCAACTTGCATTTGACGGCATACAATGGCACTTCAATCCGCCTTCAGCTCCCCATTTTGGCGGACTCTGGGAGGCAGGTATAAAATCTGTGAAATTCCACATTTCCCGCGTAGTAGGTTCACAAATTCTGACCATTGAAGAGTTCTCCACGGTTCTCTGTCAAATCGAATCTGTTTTTAATTCAAGACCCCTGTGTCCACTCTCTTCAGACCCGAATGATCTGCTCGCTTTAACTCCCAATCATTTCCTTACGCAAGAAGCAGCAGTTTGTTTACCAGATCGTAACTATCTCGATCAATCCCCAAGCCTCCTTCATAGATGGCAATTAGTTCAAAGAATGCTACAAGACTTTTGGAAAAGATGGCATGTGGAATACCTCAACACGCTGCAACAACGCTCTAAATGGACGAAAACTGCACCAAATTTGAAACCAGATCAACTGGTACTCATCAAAAGTGACACGCTGCCACCACTTCAATGGAAGTTAGGGCGAATCTTACAAGTGCATCCAGGAGATGACCATATAGTCCGAGTAGCGCAGGTCAAAACTGACACTGGCATTTTCACCAGACCTGTCGTTAAACTCTGTCCTTTACCTGAGTAGTTTGCGTTCCCTGAAAAACTTCGTTTTTGGCCGGGCGGCATGTTGGGACCACTTGCTCCATCTAGCGTCAGACGTTAGTATTCGCAGCAAATTTATTTTTGCACTGCCTCTGTGCCACGCGACGTCATGTCCGGTCACTCGCCTGTCAAGTGTCCGGCTACCGAGCACATTTTTTACTCGCTCTCGCTTGGATCTTATATACGATCGCACGTTTTTTACCGCTATATTTTGCTTACGCTAACACAATAATTCTTTAGTTATTGTTGTATTTTCGCTTAATTCATTATTATTATTATCGCTACAGTGTTTTACAGTGATTATTGTAAATTAACGCTTTGTTTTGACTTATTTAATAGTGAACTTCGCACGTGATCTAGTTATCACTTTAACCTATACAAGTATATCTTGTGTGTATCCTTTTATCATTATTTTCCAGCTTTATTTTGGTTTGTATATGCATCTACAGCACACTGAATACTGGATACAACAACTTGTTTATGGTAATCCGCTTTTGGAGGTATATCTTGATTCCAATGTTCACTGAAATCGCACCAGGTATTTTTGCTATACAATTTGATACATCCTACACGCAGTAAGTACGTTTTATTTATTCCAAATTACAGTTTACCGATGTAAAATCATTTACATTTGTTCACTTTTCAATAGTTAATTAGTTTACAATATTTCTTTATTATTGTTCAATATATTTATTAATAGTGCTCCAGTTTACGTATCTGTTTCATTGTGAGTTGCATTTCACTGTATATTGACTAATTTGACACGCAATTTACTTGTTTTATTTTTGGGTTATTATTTCTTGCAAACGCTTACAATATTTGTTATATTTATAAATAAATATCGCATCCTTTTTGATATACAAGTAGTTTCTCACGCTTTGTCAATTTATTCGCAGTTTGTACATGTTTAGTTTGATCTAGTTATCTACATTTACAGATCACATTTACTATTCAATACGCTCTAGTTATAATTACTTACTTACGCATATGGGTTATTTCTCGTAGTAATTATAATTTATTTATTTGTTTGTTGGTTAATATCTAGTTATTATCACACACTTATTTTGTATATATTCACTTACATTCGCACAAAATTACTGCATTGTTGAGTTTCCAGTTTTGGAATATTATTTGTCTAATTATTATATTTTATGTATGTATTAATTTTAAGTATACTTATCCATATATCTCTTGATTCCGCTACGCTTATTTTCTTGTTGATTTATCGCTTCTATTTCTTTGCTGTTATTAGGAATAAGATTGGTTTAATTTAGCTTTGTTCTCCTAACATACATTTGTGGGCCTTTGTGGTTTATCCTGTCCCTCCAAAGAGCGACTGTATTGTGTAAGTCCTGCTTATTGCTCGGGCAGGTGAAAAGTGTCCACCCGTATTCCTTTCCTATTTGCATTTATTTCTTCTTGTTTGGATACTCTATCGCGCCAACATCATATTGTTTATACGCTATTATGTGCATACTTTATTCCACGCTTTATCAGATTTCCTGTCATTCCTTTTGGAATTCTGCATCCATCACGCACCGCCGCATCACAATTGTTCCAAATTAACCGACACGTCTTGCAACCAGCGCATCTGCCACTGCTCCATTTTCTGGTTTTACATCTACGCCAGGCGTATCACAGGTCAACATTACCATCTTTGGGGATTTGGACCCTCCACGCAACGCTGGTCCTTCGAGTCTTTTCTGAGGGTCAAACATCATTAAGCTCCATTTTACGTTGACTTTAGTTCTTCATTTCCGGTCTTACAAACCGGAACTACCAGCCGACGCCTCAACACCACTCCTTAAAATGTGGAGGCGCCACTTTATAATAAAATAAGCTATTGGAATCGAGTTACTTTGGAAAAAGAAGAAGAAATCACTGTCAATTTTAGTGTCAAAATTGATGTTGATAATTCGTTCTCGTTATTGTCGTTTATTATTGTGTATAAATATTGCAACAGGTAAGTGTTAAATTTAATATTATGTTTCTAATTTGTGATCAGAACCGCTTTAAGCGCGACATATGAAGTATCTTGATTCAGTTACTATGGTTACGTCTGTTTGTTTAAATTTGATTTATTTGTGTTTGACGTTTACAACAGTTTTATATTTGTATTTTTGTATAATTTCCAAAATCTTGTTATAGAAAGTATAGTCTACAACATGTAACGGAATATGTGCCATTCCATTACTTGTTGTAGAATATACTATTAGAACCTCATATTGCTCGGAAATTCAGTAATTTGAATGAGCATTGCATTTAAGCACGGCCAATTAATTATATTCAGGGATATAAATGTCAAAACATTCTTTTTATTCATTTGAATTCAATAATCTTATATTATTCAATGAGCATGTGTAATATATGTTATTACTCATTCTTATGAGTAATAACCATTACATGCGAGTAGAATACTATACTTTATCCACAACATTTCATCAAATATTCATTTTGAAATTATAAGATAAGTAGAATTTTTACGCTGACAAATATAAAAATTGTTTATTTATTAACATAGACAAATTATAGCAACCATCGCTAGGCTACGTACTGTTGTAACAAAATTTTGAAGTTATTTGATATTTAACAGAAAATCTTAAAACCAATTATTCAGCTACAGTTCAAGCTTAAAAAGAAAATCAAAGTATGAAAAATGAGAAAACTAGTGTCTTTGGATTTTTATGTGGATAAAATTACTTAAAAGTCATTTTGATTTTACTTATTTGACAGGTAAGATTTGAATATGACATAACGAATGAATAAAATTATTTCATGGAACTGTTAATATTATTTTATTAGCAACAGTAACATAGGTCATTAATTGATAAACATCGGTTGAATTATGGGCATTTTATTTGACAAGTTTATCCAACAATTCTCAATAAATGCTCTATAACTATGGCGATTTTAAACAAGGAAAGTAACAGATTACCCACTAGTGGGTATAATTTTGAGAAAAGTCACTAGTGAGTAATTTTTTATTTATAATAAACACACAACATCTTGGTAACTACTTCGATTGACATTTTAATTTAGAAAATTTAAAGCATATGTCACTGTCAAATAATATTTCTTTAACAAATTTTGCATTTATTAAGAGGTGTTGGATAAAACGTTATACTTCACACGTGGACAAAGTAGAATTACCCACTCGATAAAATTATTACACTCAGCTTTCGGCTTCGTGTGCTAAAATTTCTCTCGTGGGTAATTCCTTACTTTGCCCACTTGTACAGTAAGTAACTGTAAATTATTTATTTATGTTGTAACAACTAACATTAAGTACATAAGTAGGCTGTGATTCATTGCTACCAAGAGCTGTTTTATTGTGGAGTATTATTCCCAATATTGATAAAGAAATGCACTAATTAATTATTTCAAAATTAAATTTCATTTATATTCCACCATTTTCTAATTTAATATTATTAGAAGGGATGTTTGAAACACTAGACTTTTTTTATTATAAACAACTGCTCTAGAAATAGAAATATTTTCTTCGAAAATTCTCTAACGTTTATCTGGTGAAAACCTAATAAATGTTCATTTCGGACGTAGCTTAAGCAACGTAAAAAACACATTTTAATACGAGTACGAAAATAGTTATTTACATACCAAATGCGGGAACGTTTGGTTCCCGGATGAGTGTTTGGCGGCGCGAGCTTGCGAGCACCGCCATAGAACGAATCCGGGAACCGAGTTCACGCAAGAGGTTTCTACAATATTTTTTGTACGAAAAGTACAAAACTAATAACAATCCATACAAAGAAAATGAAGTTCTTCAAGGAGTTCTTTTGATATTTGTCAAAGTTGCACTATAAATATAAACACACAAATTAATTTGTCTAATATATTAGAAAACAATTCAAATATTTATAATATTTACCTTAATCACTTGTAAATTTATTATATTTCTTATTTATATTGAGATAACTAACATTACATTTGTAGGTTATGTATTTTACAGCTGTCATATCGGGCAGATTTTATTGCCAACATTGGTAACCAAATGCACTAAATTTGTTATTTTTAAATTCAATTTCATTCTTATTCCATCATTGTTTATATTATGTAAAGGAATGTTTGAAATACTATATTATTTTATTATAAATATAATTTATTAATAAACGCTTTAGAAATAGGAATATTTTGTTGAAATTTCCCGGTTGTCTATCTGGTGGAGACCTGGGAAATGGACATTTCGGACGTTGCTTAGGCAACGCTAAACAACACATTTCAATGTATGAGTACAAAAAATATATTTGTGCACGTTTGTAAGTTCGTTCCGTCATCTCTTTCGAATTACTCTTCTAACATAATAAAAGCTTCTCGAAAGCGAACCCACAAAGAATCTTCAAAGAGTCTCAGTAGGTCCAGGACAGATACAATTAACTATCAGCTATCACACCATCTCCATCAGCGAAAGAAAACGAAAAGACAATCGGCGTGAGTCCTTGGGATGTTCAGTTGTTTGATAGTGGACAATATACCGTGTCTTGTTAGTGTTACGTCACAGCATAATCGCAGGTAATTTGCGAGCAACTCGGAGATGAGATCGTAATACCAATGAATCTCAGCGCGGCTTGCTTATGAGGTACAGAGCGGATTACATGCAAGGTGCATTTATTTTAATTTTTGAATATCTTTAAATTAAATCAATTTTCTGGACGTATTACATTGCTTAGAGTTAATTAATGCTAATTACTAATTGAATATATTGCATATTTGGGCATTCTTATGCATATTTTCACAAAAGTTGTTACTTTCTTATACAAATAAATTGTTTACTAGAAAATAAATTAAGTACTCCTCCAAACTTAACTTGAAATTTATTACTTATGTATAATTTAAACATGAATAAACTCATTGCTGTAGTACGCATCGTAATATGTCATATTTATCGAAATATGGCGATTTGAAATATTTTTCAAAATACGGAAGTTTCCCCAAATATGACTTAAAATTGTAATTTTTTTTTTATTACATTTCTTTATAATATTCGCGCCGGGAAACCCATTGCAGCAGAGCGCATCGTCAGATCTCTAATATTTTTCGAGATATGACAATTTTTTATATTTTCCGAAGAGCAACTTTGACGGGCTATAACTCGAAAACTATACAAGATATCGAAAAATATCTCCAGTTTTGTGTTTTTCGTAACATTTATAATAAATTAGAAAATTTTGAAAATTTTGAAATTTTTTGAATTTTTTTTTAAAATTTCGATTAGATATATCTCGACAAATATGAAAGATACAGACTTGCAGTGTTCACCAATCGATTCAGCTCGACGAAATACATAAACCCTGAAAATTTCAGAAAATTCGGACAACCGGTTGAAATGTTAGAGCAATAAGTCTGAAAATGGCCAAATTCAGCCCAAACGTCAAGGGGTACCCCTTGACTTTTTGAACAAAAAACGCCATTTTTAGGCTTTTTGCTCTAACTTTCCATCCCGTAAAGCGATTTTTATGAAACTTTGCATACTTATGTATTTCGACGAGCTGAATCGATTGATGAACACTGCAAATCTGTATCTTTAATATTTGTCGAGTTATCGGCGATCGAAATTTTGAACAAAAATACAAAAAAAATTCAAAATTTTAAAAATTTATTAATTTGTTATATAAGGCACCAGAAACGCTAAACTGAAGAGAATTTTTAGATATCTCGTGTAGCTTTTGAATTACAGGCCCTTAAAGTTGCACTTCGAAAAATACCAAAAATCGACGTATCTCGAAAAATATTAGAGATCTGACGATGCGCTCTGCTGCAATGGGTTTCTTAGCGCTTATATTATAAAGAAATGTAATAAAAAAATATTACAATTTTAAGTGAGGATATTCCGTAAGTTTTAAATTTTTCTATCGGTATGTGAATCTGTATTGAATGATTAATAAATACAGTTTCTGTTATTTGTTTGTTCCCATAGCAACTAAAATTAGTTTATTAAACATATAATTCAGTTTTGTAAAAAGAAGCAAACTAAATCTGGTGTGGGCACCACACTACTTTCTTATACAAATAAAACCAACTGAACACGTATGACTTGTTTCTTGCGTATGTATTATTTCAATTTGAAACTTTTTTCTACTTTGTATCGTTTATGCGAAAGATTATTTAGGTAAAATTGAACAGGAATTGAACCCAGAACTTTTCTTGCTGTAACCTGCAAGATATTGTATAAACACATTCGAATTCTAAAAGATATTTAAATGTTACAGACATTTATTTATTTACTAGCATATTGTGGAGATGAGTGTGACTTGACGGTTGGTAACCTCACTTCACTTCTGCGAAAGCAGAGTGCCACACCCAGTATGGGTAAAACACGTGATAATATATTATTCATTTATGTAATATTTTCATTTAATTAAAATAAATCTCTGCTTAAAGCAATGCCGTCAACTTTAAGCCGCTGAAGATGCTTACGGAAAAGCCACAGGGATAACTTTTGTTATTTTTACAATAATTGACGATTTATTGACTGTATGAAATATTGAAATAAATATTGGCTTTACTCTTGGCAAAGCTGTGTAAATATAAATATATCCACAAAACTGGGGAAAATAAATATACTTTGTCATTTGTAATTTCCGGTTTTATAAAAGTATTTTCGGAATTTTAACCCATTTAGGGTTAATTACAAGAGCTATAAAGTTTGTAAGCGAGCATCGTCCAAAATTTTTATTTAGATGATACGAAATTTAAGGGAAAAAATTCGGGCGAACCATGTGAGCACATCAAATATAATAACAGTAATTTTTATCAGGTTTCATATAATTCTACAGAATAAATTCATGCGTGTTCCGTAAATTCGCGCGCAGAATAAAAGTTCGGTTCTTATGTAAATGCGACATTTAAATTTAGTTTTCAATATCGCGAAATGCATCGCAATAGCCTTGGAACAATTCCGAAAAGTTGGAAAAACAAAGCAACTTACCGTAGTTCAAAACAAGTGACAGCAACAACAATAACAAAAACTTGCGAACCATTTTTTCTTTGAAAAAAATGACTAAACTAACGAATTCATTTCAGGCCAGTAAACATTTTAATTAACCAAAACAGCGGTCCCGATTATTGAATCACAAAACACGGAATCAGTCAAGTTGGGACATCAAAGTTAAATTAGTTTCAAACTTCAATTAAACACCACAAAGGGCCGCAGGGTTAATCGAACATCGATTACTTGTTTTCCGGAACGAAAGGAAAAAAATCTCAAAACAACAATTGATGAAATTCGATTAATGTGATTTTGAAAACTGCAATTGACGTAAAATAAAATCGC
The DNA here is from genome assembly GCA_963942605.1 of Poecilus cupreus. Lineage (NCBI taxonomy): Eukaryota > Metazoa > Arthropoda > Insecta > Coleoptera > Carabidae > Poecilus > Poecilus cupreus. Next base: position 13,979,780 of record OZ012727.1, read on the forward strand.
AAAAGCGCGCGAAACTACGTCAACCTCCCACTGCGGCCAAAAACAGACTGAAATATTTTGGCGGGGAGATGAGTAATTCTCCTAGCGCTGCAATTTCGCATCGCGGCGCCACTGGCGCGAAAATAAGAAGAAAACATACTCAACACGCTGCGTGCTTGTCAACACATGTTGAAACAATTTTTAGGTTATAAAGTTCTATTTACTTCAATTTAAGCAACAATGGGAGTGGTAATTGTAACAAATATATATATTTAAACATAAATTACATTTGTTTTATTTCAGAAAAATAAACTAGCAAAATCGAAACGGAACAACCTAAAGAAAAACAAATTAGTGAAAAAGGGTGTTATTAAAAGCTCCAAGAAAAGAAAATCACAAAAGAAAGCTCCTCAGGCTCCATCAATCCCAAAGAAAAACAATGTTGAAGAAGAGGAAAGCGATCACGGAGAGGATATGCTGGACATGGTTGAAGAAGATGACCTGTCATTCTTGAAACAGGCTATTACAAATAATTCTTATACTTTACTGAAAAAAGTACGATTTGGAAGGTAGAAAACTTAATTATCACTTTATTATTTGATCTGTGTATTTACTTAAATATTTTTTAATAGCACTACAGAAGAACGAGACAAGAAAAAAGGTAAAAAAAGAAAATTGGACAACACAGACGACATTGAAAATAAATTTGATGATTTGCAACAACAGGAAGAGGAAATTAAAAGAAAAAACTTATTACCAATCAAAACAAAAAGCGGAATTATTCGTAGATCAATAGTAGACGACAAAGGTATAATACTCACCATTTTAAATATATTTCAATCTCATTCAATTAATTAATTTTTAGCTGAATCAGACCACGAACCTGAATCTGAAGAAACACAAGACTCCGAGGATGAGCCAGCGAGTGAAGAAGAAACGTTCAACCTTCAAGAAGAAGAAATTGATCCTTCTAAACCTCTCACAACTGCAGATATATTAGCGGCGAGAGAAGAAGCCCTTAGGTTACGAAAAATCCACATCGGAACGCTAAGTTCTGGACTTCTAGAAAATCCGGAAGAGAAGATTACAAACTTTAAAACTCTTATTCAAATCATGGAAGAAGGCACTGTTGAAGTTTACGTAACAGTTAGGAAACTGGCCACAGTTTCTTTATTGGAGATTTTTAAGGATTTGTTGCCGAATTACCAGATTCATCCAGAGCAGAATAGTGACACTAAATGTGAGTTAATTTTCAAATAAATACAGTATCGACACAATGATAAATGTTTTTTGTATCTACAGTAAAAAAAGAAACTCTTCAGTTGCAAAAATATGAAACAAGTCTTTTGCTATACTATAAAAAATATTTACAAAAATTAGAAAAAATGGCCATGGAGTTAGTAAAGAAAATGGGTGATACTAGAGTTAGATCAGAGGTAAATCAATTGAATCACATTTCAAAAACAATTTCGAATTATTAAAAATGTTTTAGGCTGATTTAAAATTAGCAGAACTAGCGGTCCACTGCATGTGCGACTTACTAATAACGCATCCGTACTTTAATTTCTCTGAAAACATCTCCCAAACGGTAATACCGTTTCTAAACCATCGGCTTTTACCGGTTCGACAAAGAGTTAACGCTGCCTGTAAAACAATTTTCAAAGAAGATAAAAAGGGCGACATTACTTTGAAGGTACAAATTACTCTTTCAGAAAAGCAGAATTTAATTATCTCCGTTACAGATTTTGCGAATAATTAACCAATATTTAAAAAACCACGCGCATAACGTTCAAGTAGAAATGTTGGATGTTTTGTTAGCTCTAAAAATTAAAGATGTTAATTTGGATGAAGCGAGGGAACAGGAGATGAAGCAGAAAAAGCTAAATGCACATAAGCAACGGATTCTGCAGTTGTCCAAAAAGGAAAAGAAGGTATGTAAACATTTTAAATTAAAAATTTCTAGTGTTGGAAATATATCTTTTCCTTTAGAAACTTTCAAAATTTTTCTTTTTAACACAACCTATGTTTCTTGTTACTTCTTATTTAGTAAATATCTTAAAATGTAATTCTTGCCCATCAGCAGAAAAACAAAAATTTAAAAAGATATTAAAGACATTTCTTTGTATTACGAGTTGTTTCCAATTTTAAATACAATCAAATCTTTTGTCACTGACATAACTTTAAAACACAAAAGAAAGTTTCCGGAAAATTTCCATATTTTTCTTGGGAATATTTCCCAAAAAATAAATTCCCGAAAATTTGGCAACTCTAAAAATTTCTGAACTAATGTAATTTTTATGTATACAGCGCAAGAAGAAGTTAGAAGCGGTTGAAAAGGAATTACTAGAGACTAAAGCACAAGAAAACCAAGAAAAGAAACAGAAATGTATGACCGAAATCACCAAAGTCGTTTTTGGAATTTATTTTAGAATTTTGAAGAGTTCCAACAACACTAAAATTTTAGGAAGTTGTTTGGAGGGACTTGCCAAGTAAATATATTTCTTATATACGTTGTCAAATTGATAAGACGCCCATTGTCAATTCAAAATCTATTTCATAAAATGCTACAAAAAATTGCAGCGTCTATAATAATACTGGAACGCTAACTGACATTGAAAATGCTAGCCGAAGAAGAGGTAATTGGATGTTTTTACATAGCAACCGATCTTTAAACTAGTAGCAACTGCCGTTGAAAATGCTATCTGTCTTTGCTGTACAAACAAATGCAAGACAAAGAAGGGTGGCCTTACAACATCTATGTTTTTCAGGCTCGTTTTTCGCTGTCATAGGGGTCTATTAACTTACCTGTTTTTTTACGGTTTGTTTTAACCAATTATAACAGACGTCACTGAATAAAAATTGAAAATTTCATTTAATACATATATTTTTATTGGTTAAATTTTTTTACAGGCCGTTAAAAAATAAGAGGTAAGTTACAGAATAGGCCCCAAATGCTCGTTCCAGTATTATTATACTTCAGCGTATTTCAATGTACTTTCACCCAGAAACTAATTAAAATATTTTTAGGTTCGCACACGTAATAAACCTCGAATTCTACTCAGATTTAGTCCGAGTATTAAACAAACTTTTAAGAGAAGATTGGTTAGGTTACAAAGAACAACTCAACTGCATTCAAACAGTTCTGGTTATGCTAAGCGGACAGGGCGAAATAATAAACATGGATCCATCCAAATTCTACACAACACTCTACGAAAATCTCTTCACAACTCACGCTGGAAGGAACCATCAAGATCTCCTCACAGTCCTTCAAACTCTCTTCCAGGCTCTTATCAAGCGCCGGAAAAGCGTTACCCACCAACGAATGATCGGCTTTACAAAACGTCTTTGTACTTTAAGTCTGCAATTATTACATAACGGAACTTTAGGGACCTTAGGAATGGTTAAAAATGTTATGCAATTAAATAAATTCACTGATGTTTTACTGGATTTGGATACATCTGTAGGGGATGGGAAATATTTCCCGGAATTGGAGGACCCGGAATATTCTAATGCTTCGAATACGGCCCTGTACGAGTTAGCGGCTTTAGGAAGGCATTATCATCCCACGGTTTGCAAAATGGCGAAGAATATTGCCATGGGGGTTCCTGCCACTGGCGAGGGGAGCTTACCTGCTGAGTTGGGAAAATGGTAAGATTTTTACTCTTAATTCTTTTTTATTTATTTTTGATCCGTCAAGTAACAACACCCAAAGATGTTACAGGAGAGGAAGGTTATTTTATACACGGCTGGACAAAATTATTGCACCATTTGGAATTATCGATTATTTTACAAAGTATAGGTATATTTTCGGTAGTGATTTTTATAATTAGCATTACAAGAATTAAAGCTTAAAAAAATAGTGTTGGCCAACGGAAAATTTCTAAAATGGAAATTTACCGGAAATATTTTCTTGCCTTTAGAAACTTTCAAAATTTTTCTTTTTAACATAACCTATGTTTCTTGTTACTTTTTGTTTAGCATATTTTAAAATGTATTTGTTGTCCATCAGCAGAAAAACAAAAACTTAAAAAAGAAATTACACATTTCTACGAATAGCGTGGTCTGTATATTATGATAGTTATTGTTTCCAATAATTTTATTTTAAATACAAACATTATTTTTGTCATTTACATATTTTTTAAAAACGAAGGAAAGTTTCCGGAAAATTTCTCAAAAAACTTTATAAAAAAACAAATATAATTTAGCCTTTTTTTTTAATTCAATGAGATTTCAAAATTTCATCAACAAATGTAGATAGTACTTGCATTAATATGTTTCATACGTTTCATGCTTCGAATACATTTTTAATCTCAGTTTTTTGTGTTCCCATTCTTGTAGTACAACTTCTTCTAATTCGTGTAGAGTAGATGAAGTTTATACTTCATTCTATTTAAAAATAAACAGACAAAATATAGGTGGTGTAATAAGTTTGTCCAGCAGTGTCAATCATTACACTTATTTCGTTTCTTATTGATTTTAAGCAACTAATGATTTTTGTTTATTTTTAGTTCTGCAGAGCAACTGTTCGAGGATTTTGACCCGACCGAAGTGGCCTTTAAACCGTCTATTCCAGTCCCGAAAAAATGTCAACCGAAATCACGGCCAAAAGTGTTTCAATTTGCCGACCCGAGCTTTAAAGATTATTGCAAGACAATCTCGAGGAAACAGTTGCAGAGGAATGAAAGTGGATTATATTTTGCTATTTAAAAATGTTAATATGTTATAGTTGGTTTTATAATATAACTATTTGTTTTTTATAATAAATAAGTATATTAATATAATAAATGTCAAAGTAAAAATATCACAATGTTTTTCTTCAAAAAATACAAGTCATTCACTAGTATTATAGAGAATACTTATATTTAAAGTCAGTCTTACGCATTTCATATTTGTACTGTAAAGTTACTTAAAATAACACTTAAAAGTTTGCGGTAGTAGTGATGAAATACCTGTCATACACAACTCTCCTAAACCCAACTAATTTACATGTCCCTAAAATATATTAAATGATTCTATGTCCCTAAAATGCTAAAATACATCATCATAAGAAACATTTGGGATAGAAGATGCGTGTGTCCTACCTTGATCCCGGGATCGCACCGCTTGTTGCGTGTGTCTCAATCACTGAACCGCGCGACTTCGCGACCAATGACGCGACTGGTTGTCTGGTCAGAGACTCGGCGGAATCCTGAGCAGAAAACACAGCCCGAATCAACACAGAACAACCAACAACATCACGGGAACAAATCGCGGCCCACCCAACGCACCCAAGACGTTTAATGATTACGCCAGCATGAACTTTACTTGAAAATGTTGGGTGGTTGAGAGAGCGGCGAACAAGTAAATATAGTAGAACAAAATATGATACTGAACATTTTATGCAAGACGTACGATGTCATATTAATAACAAGATGAACACAATTATGAAAGCATTGAACGATAAACGAATGAGACACATTGTAGAATGTGTACAGGGTTCAAATTGTTATGATAATACAGGAGAAATACATGTCAAATAATATTTATCCAAAACAAATCAACAACTAAATCAAATAATAAAATAGTCAAAAATGATTAGTGCTAGACAATTTCATAAATACAGAAGCATGCTGGAAGTCTGGAATCTAGAAAACACAAATAATGTTCGAGTTTGGTACGATTTATCTTTAATAAGTAATTGTGAAGTAGTGCACAGGACTCGGAAAATCTGGAACAAGTAATCACACTGCGACAGATTAGATTACTCGTCCTTTAACAAGCATAGTGGAGCGGGCATGCACGTCGCAATGAACTCCTACGTTCTAGTGAACCACTTTCATCGATTCTAAATACAATTTTGTTGCCATCTGTGATAACCACGAACTTCGCAACCAGAAAGAACATCAAACAAGCTCTCTGGTCGCGCTAATATTGTAACAGAAGGTGGTGGCAAAATGGCAAAGATTCTCCCTCTGCGATTTTGGGCCCACAAAAAGCAGTAAGCATAAGCCATGATCAAAGTTACGACACACAGACCTGTACAAGACGATGTCCGATCAAATTTAACAATACAATGACATAGTGCATCTCTCGAGGTCGAATGAAGAAATTTCTAACAGAAAAATACAAAAACATATTTACCATGAGTGTACACTGGACCCTTCCGCGGAACCTCCGGCCCTAAAGAAGCATCACTTGCAGAGTTTAAGTCATGTTTAAATGATTAGGGGAACATATTATTATAAGAAACAATTAAATGCATAAGATCAGTTTAATTTTTGGTACAAAATTGATTAAATAAAGGGGGCATGTATTTTTATCTCCTCGGAACCTGTAAAAAAACATTAGAGAAACAAAACACAGAAAATTTTACTTATTTAATGTCTTGGTGACATAAGAATACACAAAGATTACATAAATATTTTGCGAGAAAACTGAAAAATTACTAAAGAAAATCCAAACAAGTGTCTAAACGAATACTTGATATTTCTAGAATGATTACTGATAATTTGAAGAAGATAATGTAAAAGTTTCATTTAGACAATTGTCGTAAACTATCAAACTCCAAACATAATCTATTTTTTCAGTTTTTCTCGCTCTGGTAAATTACATAAGTTATAAACTGTTTTGACTATTGGTAGAAGTTAAAACTAACTTCGTTTTGAGGTTAATATAATAATTGTTTTAAGATGTGTTAAAAATAATACTGTCAGTAAATAAAAAATATTACCATCATGATTGTGTTGGTGTGGGTGTACAAAAACAGGAAGAAAGAGACAGCATTATTCCACTAATCGCCGATCGATATATACAAACATACATCTCATCAACAGTAAGAGCTTACAAGCTAGATTTAGTGAGCTTACCATCTAGAGAAGACTGCAGCTGGACTGGACGCAATTCAACTCAAAAACAACGATTCGATTCGAATACTGCGTTTTATTTGGGTTTGCGTTGTAAAGAATACATAGCAACCATCCGTGCGCCATCTAGACGGCGGCCATTTTGTTGTGTACCTAACCTTTACATACACACTACCAGGGGGACACAAATAAAATAAACAGTAGCTTAATGGTACATAACAATATAAATATAAAAGTTTTGCAGCATAAATGTTTCCAGAAATGATGAGATCAAATCGTCACAAGAAAATATACAATTAATATAGAGAAATAAAAACGAAAAACTTTGTTTTAAAAGAGAAATCAGATGAGTACACCACACGGAATAAAAAAAATAATAAAGCCTTACGTAGTTATTTAAGATTAAGATGAATTATCGATACATATTAATTATGTGAATCATACACACTGTATATTTAATCTAACTATTAACCTTACATCCTATGGTTTTGTTTATTCATTAATTAACAAGATTAATTAAAATTTGTTTGTTGTGTTAGTCGGCGGGTTGTGTACAGCGCCACACAGTGGCTGGCGACGACACCTGTTAACTTTAAACAGTGTACAAATCAGTTTTGTACACAGCATCTGTCGGCCACGCAGATTCACGGCCAACTTACAAAGTAATCATTAGTATAAATGTAAAATTCGTTCCATTTGCTGCAGGAGCAAATTACAAAACAAATTGGATTCGTTTTGAGCAATGTGTGAATGCAGTGAACTGAATCAAGTGGAGACAGATGCATGTCTGCGGGAGCCCGAATGCCGTTTAAAAAACCAATGACATAGTAAAGAGTTCAGTCGCGGTTATTGGTATTGCACAACTAGTACATTTAGTGGATGAGAGGCGGCGCTCTCGGGGCTCAGTCGGGGGCGGCAGGTCCGCTGGTAGACTGGAATCATCGAAACACGCCAACTATACACATCTGCAAAACGACAACACAAAAGAAGCTTGTAGCGCAGCCCTCGCCGTCCTCGGAAGAGTCATCATCGAGAGAAACACACATCAACAAAATCACAAGTGACAAACAAACCAAATCATAACGAAATAATCATATTGCACTCTCATACGGTACGTTTACGGATTAGTAATAGTAATAGGGAGATTGAAAGTGGCGATTGTTTGCTACTCACGTTTTGTTAAACTCTAGTGAGGCGGTGGACACCGTCCTGGAAGATTAGTTGTCTGGAGCGCCCGGCTGCCCGTAGTTGTACGTCGGGAAGTTGTACTGGCCCTGCGGGGCAGCTTGTGGTGCCCCTGGCTGCTGTTGGGCCGCGTAATAACCTACACATTATGTTTATTTATTTACATCTGTTCCAAGCAGACAGGATGGTACACTCACCGGCAGCTTGTTGATAGGCCCCGTACGCTGATTGCGCTTGGGGCTGCGGTTGGAATTGTGTGGCTTGGGCTCCGGCTTGCGCCGCCGCCCCACCCATCACTTGTGCCCCGGGAGCGGCTTGACCGCCGGCTCCAGGTTGTCCCCCCTGAACACAAAACATTACATTGTATTCGACAAATATTCAACAACAAAATTAAGATAAATATGTTAGATTATCAGCTAGACGAATTTGATATTTAAGGTCAACCATACGGGCTGAAGATAGCGCAACATGAACATGACTTTTTTGCAACAATAGCCCGTATTTATAAAAAGAAGTATTACCTTTTCCTTGCAAAAAATAAAGCATTTGCTTCAGGTTATATTTATAAAAAAAATGAAGGAAAAGGTTTTGCTTCTAAGCAAAAGGTTTTGCTCCAAAATAAAAGATTTTACTTTTTTCGTATTTATAAAAAGAAGCATCTGCTTCAAAACTGAAGGATTTGCTTCTAAAAAAATGTATCTAGTCCACATGCAACTTTTTTAAAAAATCTCAATTTTTTCATTAGTTTTCCAGCCCGTTTACGTGTATATGCTTTTTATAAGCTAAACTTTCACTTTGGGTATGCGGTTACAGTGGTATGTTTGCTATGACTGATGTGGTGCATTTACGTGTAATTTTTTTTTTTACAAAACCAGACATATGCCTCGTGTATAGGAATTCAAAATATTATTTCGATTTGACGAGGTCCATTTGGTGTGGTTGGCGGACCATATTCTGGGACTTTATTTGCGATGAAGATTTTGCTTTAAAAAAAAATGGTCAAGTGCGATTCGGACTCGCGCACAGAGGGTTCCGTACAAACTTACCTATGTAAATAGTTAGAAATGTAATTATTTTAAAATGTAACTACAAATTTACGGTTTTCGGATTTTTTCCTTTACTTGAGCTACATGGCTACTTCTTGCCAAATTTCATGAATATAGGTCAACGGGAAGTACCCTATATATAGCGTATCGAGATTTTGGTAAATGACAACGTCCTTAGAATTCAATTTTAACATTTTCACGATGATGTCTAAGTGTATGTGTGTGTGGATTCTCTATACGCTCTAACTCAAATTCTATCATTCAGAAAATTTTGAAATCGTGTATTTCTACGTTATTCTAATATGGAAAGAAGCCATTAGATTTTGGTGTAAATCAGATGACCGCAATTGACTTGAAGCTCAAAATAGTTTTTCTTTGACAAATACCTTTAAATTTTACTAACTAAAAACATACACTGCACAAATGTCAATTAGACAATCCATAACAAATGAATTATGTGTAGGGCAACTATAAAAAATTTAGTACCTTTTACTTCATTTTTCTGAAGTATTTCCTTGCAAGGAAAAGGTAAAGATTATGAATACGAATTAAAGCAAAACCTTTTACTTCTACCTTTTACTTCTAAGTATTACCTTTTACTTTTACCTTTTACTTCAAAGTAAATGCTTTATTTTTATAAATACGGGCTAATATATCATTATTATTTAAATATAAAGTGCAACTTTAAGGGCCTGTAATTCAAAAACTACACGAGATATCTAAAAATTCTCTTCAGTTTAGCGTTTCTGGTGTCTTATATTACAAATTAACTAATTTTTAAAATTTTGAATTTTTTTTGTATTTTTGTTCAAAATTTCGATCGGCGATAACTCGACAAATATTAAAGATACAGATTTGCAGTGTTCACCAATCGATTCAGCTCGTCGAAATACATAAGTATGCAAAGTTTCATAAAAATCGCTTAATGGGGTGGAAAGTTAGAGCAAAAAGCCTGAAAATGGCGTTATTTGTCCTAAAAATGTCAAGTGGTACCCCTTGACGTTTGGCCTGAATTTGGCCATTTTCCGACTTTTTGCTCTAACATTTCAACGGGATGTCCGAATTTTTTGAAATTATCTGGGTTTATGTATTTCGTCGAGCTGAATCGATTGGTGAACACTGCAAGTCTGTATCTATCATATTTGTCGAGATATCTCCAATCGAAATTTTGAAAAAAAATACAAAAAAATTTCAAAAATTTCAAAATTTACTAATTTATTACAAATGACACGAAAAACACAAAACTGGAGATATTTTTCGATATCTTGTATAGTTTTCGAGTTACAGCCCCTCAAAGTTGCTCTTCGGAAAATATAAAAAATCGTCATATCTCGAAAAATATTAGAGATATGACGATGCGCTCTCCTGTAATGGATTTCCTGGCGCGAATATTATAAAGAAATGTAATAAAAAAAATTTACAATTTTAAGTCATATTTGGGGAAATTTCCGTATTTTGAAAAATATAACAAATCGCCATATTTCGATAAATTTAAGACATATTACGATGCGTTCTACACCAATGAATTTATTCATATTTAAATTATACATAAGTAATAAATTTCAAGTTAAGTTTGGAGGAATATTTAATTTATTTTGTAGTAAACAATTTATTTGTATATAAGTAGTGTGGTGCCCACACCAGATTTTTTTCATTACTGTAGTCGTTCATGGGAATGAGAGACACAGTATCAAAGTACTGAATTTTTGACCAACTAGACATCAACAAATATTTTTTGATAGTTTTAATGTTTTAGCTATCATTTTCATCCACATATATAAATACAAGAATGTTCAAAGACTTCACAGTAATAATTGTTTTGTTTTTCGATAAGAATAAATTCAAATTTGAATTTGCAAAATAAAATTCATGGGAGTGAACGAAACCAGCGTGTGAAATGTACTTCATCTCACATTGCAATGTACAAGTTACTGTAAAAAATCCATGAAATTTTGACAGATGCAAGTTGTTGGACCCTAAAGAACATGAAAATAAATGAAGAATACTAAATTTGCTGTTTTTTAAATATAAAGGATTTGTTTTTCGACGCGTATATTTGACCTTAATAAAACATTATTCATCTTTCCTAGTTATTTAATAAAATCATTAATAAATTAATTAATTAATTAATTAATGGGGTAAATAGCTCCGTGGTAACGTGTCGGACTGTGGATCGTGAGATCCTCAGTTCGAATCCCACTGCCGACAGTTACAAATTTAAATTTACCCCTGTGGTTCCCCCTCCACTAACATCCTTGGGGGCTATGATTTGACGGCTGGTAACCGCACTTCATAGGAAAAAATATATCACCTACCGAGATCTGCGTTAGCAGAGTGCCACACCCGTAATGGGTAAAAGGCGTGATGATATATTTATTTTTTTATTTTTTATTTATGTATTTATTTCGTTTCCTTTATTTTTACACTCTTTACTAGTTTGGCAATATTTCAGAATTGTAAAACAGCGATTTGACAACCACATAGCACGACGCCATTTTGTTGACGCAAAACATTTCATTTTGAACTTGGACAAATTAATTCAATCTTTACATTGAAACAACTACATAATCGTTCCCAGTTAATCCGTTTTTAATTTTTATGTTAACAAAAACAGTTTACCAGTAAAACTAAATGAAAACTTTTTATTTAATATTAAAATTAATTAGATTTCACTTATACAAATGATAACAAGATTTTTTGAACCCAAATTATTTAAAACTGTAACTGAAATAACTGGAAAATATATTTATTAGGTTCTGTTCTCAGCAGATTAGCTCACACAAAATGGGCAAATGGCGTGACGCTAATTGAAATTCCAAATGTGTTCTCTTTCTTACCTTATTTTTCATTTGCGCTTCGATAGCCTCCGCCTCCTTTATTTTGCCGATACTGCGGTAGTACTCGGCCCACTGGGCGCTATAATCCGGCTGGCCCCCAGCCCCAGCTTGTGCCACCCCAGCTCCAGCCTGAGCCGCCGCCCCATTGGCCACGGCTCCCGGCTGTCCAGGCGCTACCCCCGGGGGTCCACCAGGTTGCCCCGGGGCTGGGCCCCCAGGGCCACCACCCCCACCACCAGCAGCCTTCGTCTTGGCTTGCTGCTCGATCATCTCGGCTTCCCGGTGCATTCCCAGCGATCTAAGAAAGAAATATTGATGGAGCAAACGCAACGCAAGAATTAAACAAACTAAATTAATAGAATCCTTCAACCAATCCCAAAATGTTATCGTGAAATAAATGTAAAGTGCGTAAGATCTCAATAATGAATTAAATAGTGCACCACATACTTAGAGCACTTGAGAAAATATTAAAATTATTTATTAAGATTGATGAATATTATTTGTTGTTAAACACAGAATGTCCCACAAATAAATAAATAAAACAATAATATTGATAACCACGAGACAAATTTTAGCACACGAAGCCGAAGGCTGAGTGTGATAATTTTATCGAGTGGGTAATTCCATTTTGCCCACGTGTGAAGTATAACGTTTTATCCAACACCTCTTAATAAATGCAAAATTTATTAAAGAAGTATTATTTGGCAGTGACATATGCTTTAAATTTTTAAATTAAAATGTCAATCGAAGTAGTTACCAAGGTGTTGTGTGTTATTATTATTGTCATAAATTAAAAAATACTCACTAGTGGTTTTTCTCAAAATTATACCCACTAGTGGGTAATCTGTTAGTTTCCTTGTTTAAAATCGCCATAGTTATAGAGCATTTATTGAGAGGTGTTGGAAAAACGTTGTTAATTAATAATATAATTGTGGATGAACAGTTAGACAGATTAGGTAAAAGATAAAAGATTAAAAACAAGCAGATTCGTAAAATATCATCCAGAACTCCATTCTTAAATAAGAAAAGAAAATGTAGTTTATAAAAATTTAAATGGTTTTAAAGGCTAACAGTTTTACGAATCCGAATATAAATGATAACAAAGTGTTAGTCATGATTGAAATACTGAAAGTAATGTTATTTACTCCTTGAAAGAAGAAACACAAACTCGCATGTTGATGATAACCAAAAACCCATAAAACTGATATTACCTGCTGAGCCACTAACCTATAATACTCAGCCCACTGCATGGAGTAGTCCGGCTGGCCGGTCTGCGGGTTGAGTTGCACCTGGGCGGCGGCAGCGGCGGCGGCTGCTTGTGTGGGCACTGCGAGAGACTGTGGCGCTGCTGCTGGATCTCCAGCACCACCGCCGGGGCCTCCTTGCTGCCACTGCTGCTGGTAGCCCGCGGGAGCGCCCCAGCCCTGCGGGTTGTATCCCTGCGGCGCCATGCCTGGGTATGACGCTGTGGCCGGCATGCCGTTACCGCTGGTGCACACGAAATTCAGCAGCATTTGTACCTAGATACAAGAAATTTATTAAATATTTTTATTTATTGAATGTGGGGTTGCCAATCGGAAAATTTCCGAAATGAAAATTTACCGGGAATATTTCTTTGTCTTTAGAAAATTTCAAAATATTTCTTTTCAACATAACCTATGTTTCTTGTTACTTCTTCTTTAGCATATTTTAAAAAGTAATTCAATAAATAAATAAAGACATTTCTACTAATAACGTGATATGTGTGTTATGATTATAATAGTTATTGTTTCCAATGTTGTTATTTTAAATACAATCATTATTTTTGTTATTTTGTCATTGACGTAACTTTGAAAACACAAAGGAAAGTTTCCGGAAAAATCAATATTTTTCATGGGAATATTTCACAAAAAATAATATCCCGGGAATTTGCCAACTCTAATTAAATGTGATGTCTCACTTTCTCGCTGATGATCCTCTTGCAGTTCTCGACCTGGTCGGGAGCACCCCTGATGACGAAGGTTTTATCCGAGCCCGCAGTGGTTCCAGTGGCGCGTCTGTCAAGCTCGCAGTGCGCCCCTGATTGCTGGTTGATTTGTTTAATAGTTTCGCCACCCTTACCGATGATCACGCCACACTTGTTACTTGGAACTACAAATGTAACTTCCATCTGCTGTTCCTGGCGGTCAGGGCCTCCCCAGCCACCGCCTCCACCACCACCATAGTCTTGGCCGTTGCGTGGCCCACCTGGACCCATGCGATCATAACCGCCGCCGCCTCCGCGGTCCCGGGAACCTCGGGAGTTGTTGCGGCCACCGCCGGATGGACCGTCGTCTCGCCGCTGAAGAGAAAGAAGAATTATCATAATATTCATCACTTCAAGAACCTGTAACTTTCGTTAATATTTACTATGATAATTGTAACTTACGATGACGCTGTCAATGAGTTCCTCTATCCTTTGCCTGGCCATCTCAACGTGTTGTGGTTTTCCTGTCAGGAGACATCTGCGATCACCAGGTCCCTCATCTCTTCCTTGTTGAAACTGAACACGTGCTCCAGTCTCCGCCTGAATTTTCTTTATCATGTCTCCACCCTTGCCGATAACGACACCCACGGCAGCGCGAGGTACACCCACCTCCACACTGTCAGAGCCACCGCCGCCGCCGCCGTAGTCATTGTAACCTCCCTGACCGAGTCCTGGACCGCGACCCGGGTCATCGCCACCTCGACCGCCGCCGCCGCCGCCCCGGCGGTTGTACGCCTGCATTTCTTTCTCCGCGATCAAGTCGTACACCAGCTGCTTGGCGTACTCAACCTTCTGTGGATCACCCGATATACGCAGAGGTTTCTCTTGCTCTTGATTCGGACCATCTTGAATTACCACCATTTTAGCTCCTGATTTTTCTTGTAACTGTTTGATGGTTTCACCGCCTTTGCCGATGATAAGACCGACTTTGGGTCCCGGAACCATAATTTCGATGTGTGCGACGCCACCTCCTCCTCCTCCTCCACCACCACCACCACCACCACCTCCGCCGCCGCCGCCACCGGTGTTTGGAAGAGGTCCTGGTGGGCCTCCCATGTCACCACCCATAGGTCCGTAGCCCTCGGTACGGCCGCGTTGGTGCACGATATTCATGATGAGGTCTTTGGCGCGAGCGATGGCGTCACGAGTGCCCGCCAGCGAGCAGACGCGTTCTGGTTGTCCAGCACTGTCCGGCGCCATCTGAATTTTGCAGCCACTCTCGCTCTGTAGTCGAGTGATTTGTTCACCACCTCTGCCAATAATGAGCCCCACCATCTTATCCGGGACTTTGATGTCCTCGGAGATGACGGGACCTCCTAGACCAGGCCCCGGCATACCGGCGCCTAAACCGACGCCGCCCACGCCCACCCCCAGACCGTGTGATGAGGCGGCGGCGACACGCGCTGCCACCGCGGCGGCTTGAGCAGCGGCTTGCGCTGCCGCACCCCCTAACCCTTGTTGATTGTTGTCTAAGCCCGCCACCTTTTTCGCATCCGGTTCGTTTCCGTCTTCTAACGGCCGCTTCTGACTGCTATTACTCGACCCACCCGGGTTTATCTTCGCAGCGATCTTAAACAAACACACACACTTGCACGACAGGAACTAACCTAACCACAATGCAAACTAACCTCTGCCATCCTCATACATACATTCGCTTTTTACAAAATTAATAATTAAATCAATAATTAACACTTCCAACTACGTTTAAACAAGTTTTCAAACACAGCTGATAAGTTGTTCATGAACTTTCAATAAAGCACAACTCCAAAATCAAGTGCACAAATTGTGACATAAAACACAAATTAAAACTTTCAAAATTAGAAATAATGTTAAATGCAATGTGAATAACATAAACCTGAACAATATTCTACATTCTATACAACATAACCAGAGTTATCTTTCACAAAACAAATATATAAACTACCGCGACTTGTCAACTATGGCGACTGTGACACAAGCGTCACTAAAGACGCGGCCACATTTAATTGTAATATGGTGGTAATTGGTAGATTAATTAAATACCTGTTTGGCACGTTGAAGGGCTGCCGCAAAAGCAGTTGATTGAAAATTTTGAGGCGGAGCAACCGCTGAATAATCACTCATGTTGGATCATCAAAACCGCGTACAGGTAATGGCGGTCTACCCTTTCCTTTCACTATTCAGAACTGCCAACTGTACAAAGACGCTACAAGCATTTTTCGGTTTAAATAGTCTTTTATTACGATATTTTACTATATTTCAAACATAATTGAAATATAGAAGTAAATTTATAATTAATTTAATTCATAACATAATAATTAATTGGTTAGATTTAAATAAAAATATCAAAATAGCATGGTCATTGGGATATTTTCATTACACCCACTGACTTTGGAAGTCTTTCACCTTTGAACCAATCAAGTTGAACGCGCCAAAAATTAATTGTAATCATAATTAAATAATGAAATTAATAAAAAACGGTTGTTATTTCTATATAAGATTTATTTAAATTAAACCATCACAATAATAATTATACAAAATACAGAAATTAAGATATTCTACTCTCTACTGCTTACATGCAACTAGATTACTTGAATTAAAACGATACAAAGTACATTTAAACATAAACAGTAAGAATAATATAATGAAAACAAACACACACTTAACAATAAACAACAACTACAGAAGACAGTAACAAGTAATAAATGCAAATGTCAACATTCTTAAACTATGAAAATAGGTAACTAAATTCCACCTTTGGGCAAAACTTAATTGCATCACAATATTAAATATCCTAAAAAAACAACTTAAAGAAAACATTCAGAGCTACAAAAGTTAGACTAGACACAACACAACACACTGCTACGGAACTAATAATTAATTACTAACTAATAATTATTATTAGTAAAAGAAATGCATAAAGACACAAGCAGTAGATGATAATTTATTCACTCAACATATAAATAATTTAATCAACAGTTAGTTTCTTGAAAGTTCCATCTATTCCCAAACCGAGCTCTTCATTCATTTCGGACAGTAGTTTACAATCTTCTTTATTTATTTCAATGTACATGTCATCCAAACCGATCACTTGGTCTCTCTTCTCCTTTAACTTCTTCTTAAGATCTTCGATCATGTCTGCAAGAGGTACAGTGCCTCCATACTCTTTGGGAAGAATTTTTGGGTCGATTTCAGCGTGAAGCTCTTCAATAGACTTGTGAATCTATAATTTTAAGTTGTTATAAATCGTTTTAAGTATGTAAATGAATACCTAACCTTTATTCTGCTTCTCAGCTTTTCACTTAAAAGTGAAATCGCAAATTCTAAAAATTTAGTAGCGCATGAAGGAATATTGATGAAGTGGTTGGCTTTGTGTCTCATTGGAGTTGAATGCTAGAAAGATAAATTATTCAATCATTAATCAATCGGTTCATATTAATTATTAAGATGAATGATTCATTTCCTCACCTGAATACACCTAAGCATATTTCTAACATCCAACAAGCTCCACAGTGACACATGCGCCATGGAGAAACCGCTCTCGTCGTTGATATACGTGTACCCTTGAACCTGGTTGACTTCATCGTCGCACAGAGTCTCCGTGATCATGCTGTGTACCCTGGCCATTGTCGCCGAGGTGTGTTTGTGGGGATCGTACCTCCCCACGTTGCTGAAGATGACGGTTCGGCCGCGGTCCTTTTCAACAAGAGGGACTAAGTAACCGGAATGGATGACGTCGGCGATGTCGGGGTCGTCGCAGTCCAGCTTCTGGAACCACTGGGGATAGAGTTGACGGATGGTAAGGTAGCGTTCGAGCATCTCGCATGCTTGGGGAACGCTGAATTTCTTTGTGCGGAGAAATCGCAAAAGAAAGAGAGTATCTGGAAGATAAATAGAGGTTAATATTTTTCGTCCTGTCAAATCAAAATTCTGGTAATTTTGATTAAAATACAACGTTTCAAATTACTGTATGAAATTCGTCGTCAGCTACGACTCTGCATTGGCACATTTTGATCTTGCTATAATTATAGGTCCTTTAAAATTATTTGGCGCAAAAATTCAATGACATGACTAACAACAAGCAGGTTTCTTTGGTCCGTTTATGTTCTACAATTCTTGTTGTTTTCGTTCTGCCAGTCTGTCCAATGTAGCAGTTTCCACATTTATATGGAATTATGTAAATTCCAGAGAAGTGAAGCAGGAAAATATGATTCGCACTCTTTAACAGCGTTATAATTTGAAATGTGGAGCAAACGATACAAAGATTGCAAGAATCCAAGCCATAATAAGTTTGAAAGAAGAAAAGATAATGATTACAGAATATATATTTTAAATATGCTGCTATATAAAAACTTGTTGCATAGTCTTAGTTAAAAGTGATAAATAATATTTAACAATGCATTGTTAATTTATTTGAAAATTCTTTTAAATTCACGTACATAATAGTTAATATTAAATAATTTGTATTAATGTATTATTTATTTTATATAGTAAACATTTTATTTCAAAATGATTGAATGTTAATTTCTTTATATTTCCTTATCAATTTTTTAAGCGGACTGTACAATAAAGACAGGTAGCCCAACAACTGGATGTCAAATTCTTATATTGTTAAACTTCAGTGGTTGTTACTTAGTTGTAGTTGTTTATGTTTACTTTTTACTTAACGAAGAATTACGTACAGTAATTCAAAACTTAGTATTTTAATTAAAATTTACAAAACTTTAACCAAAAATCTTTCATATATTTAAAGATATATATTTTTATCCACAACTGTCAAATAATATACTCATAATTCAACCGTTGTTTATCAATTAATGACCTTTGTTACTGTTGTAATGAAATAATATTGACAGTTCGATAATTTATATTATTCAATCAAATTCAAATCTTCGCTGTCAAAAGAGTAAAATCAAAATGACTTTTAAGTAATTTTATCCACATAAACATAAACAGACACTAATTTTCTCATCTTTCATATTTTTATTTTCTTTTAAAGCTTCAACTGTAGCTGAATAATTGGTTTTTAGATTTTCTGCTAAATGTCAAATCACTTCAAAATTTTGTTACAACAGTACGTATCCTAGTGATGGTTGCTACAATTTGTCCATGTTGATAAACAAATAATTTTTTGTATTTGTCAGAGCAAAAATTCTACTTTTCTTATAATTAAATATCAAAATGTTGTGGATAAAGTATAGTATTCTATTCGCAAGTAATGGCTATTACTCATTCGAATGATTTGCAGTACTCATTCTCATGAGTAATAGCATACATTACTTGCTCATTGAATAATAAATTATTATTCATTTATCTGATGGAGTGCACCAAAATCTTTGGGAGTTACTATTTGATGAAACTGCACACGAAAAAATATATCTAACCGAGATCTACTCTCAGCAAAGAACCATATTTAAAAATCGGTAAAAGGCTAGATGTATTACAAAATATAATAATAAAACAGCCATTTAATTTCATTGTAAATTAACAATAACTTCATTCGTTGATTGGTTTCTTTGCAATTGTTTTCTGTCAAATAATAAAACAAAAGGATAATTATAATTATAATAACTGTTCTCTCTGTTGACATCACCAATAAATTACTTAATTATGAATAAATATTTAGTTAATAGTTTCCGTATCTCTCTTACATCACACATTTAAATACAAATTAGGTACAGTAACGAAGAGAGTACTTTAATTCGCAGTAATTTTACTATTATGACTATTCTCACCTTGACGACTATTTGATGAGACAGTCAACAACAACTTATATGAAACTTGGACACGTTTCTACGTATGGAACTGTTCCATGAAATTCGATAGCGCTGATATGAAATATTTGATAACTTCAAATGTCAAATATATGTTACTGCGTGTAGGTGTTTTTCCTGATATGAATTTTTATGGTAATTTAACTTAAATACAACTGCAATTTACTTTACCTGTGCGACAACGTTTAATATTTGGATGTTTGTTAATCCATTCTCGCATTTGCTCAAGGCTTTGATCGCGAATATTTTCATCTTCTCGTAACTCCTCCAGAGCTAGTTTCTGCACATCTTCAGGAAGGCTGCAGACATAGGCCTCGGCATCACCGCCTGCTTGATCATGCTGCCCGCCAACACCCATTCTGCTACTCGATGATTATCTCTGCAAAAAAAAACTGCATTGTAAAATAAATCAGAAATGAAGCATGCTATCACAAAATGATTCAAATAAATATTACAGAGAATTAAAAGACCTACAATTTGTTTCATTTCTTTTTGTTTGATTAAACTTTTAACCATAAACGAAAAAAAAAACTATCATGTTGCATCAAATTGCTGAACTACAACGTGAGAAATTGTTTCGAAATTTGAGGCTTAATCGAGAAATATTTTAAGTAAAATCTTCAAAGAATTATAATATTTCAAATTGTGTAGTGAGTTTTCAGTGGATGAGCTCGTTTTAGGAACCCTCGAATACGATTTTAATAGTATGGCGATGATGTCTGTGTGTGTGTCTGTCTGTCACTCAGTCTGTGTGGATCTCTGGAGTTACGTTTTCTCAAAAACTGCTAAACTGAAAATTTTGGTATTTTGTATATATCAATTGTATATCCTTTGGAAGAGCTTATTAGTTTTTGGTGATAATCCAATAACCGGAAATGGTAGTTTACTTGAAGCCCTATCAAGTTATTTTAAAATATCTCAGTAAATTATGGTTTAATGAAAATTTTGTTATTATAATAATGTTTCAAATATTATTATCTACAATTATTGTTTGAAACATTTTCCTCTTACTGTCACCATTTACGAATTACAACACGTTAAAGAAAAATTATATTTAGATATTTTCGTTTAAATCTGCTAGCCTGTGTTTTTTGAAAAAACAAAACAATGGTTGAAAAATATCATTTTTAGACGTCATAATTTTTTGAAGGGATGAGCGTTTCTTGATAGTTCGATAAGAAATCTATGGCGAGAGGTATTGTGGTGCCAACTGGACAATACCAAGTGGTTCATCATTCTGTTTTTTTATTTTTCTCGATTATTTTGAACAACATCGAAATGTATTTTAAATTAAAATGTCTACGTGTCTGCAGCATAGGTTTTTGTACCGGGTGTTCCATTTTCGCATAATGATACACAGATTATTTGTTAATTTATATTTCCAAAATGATCACAATCAGTTAGTACAGATGTTTTGATTAATAAAGAATCACACACAGAAAGTATGTCATGAAATTAAGAACAATAAATAAATTTTGATGTTTCAATGTCTGCTCTTCAACATCAATACAGCAAACTGAATAAAATATAACAATTAAAAGTTAATAAATTAAGTGAAAGGGGCAAATAATAATTATTAAAGATCTGACAGCAACTAATCTAATTGTTTATACATTCACACATACTTCACGGCATACTTTCTGGGTAATTATTTATTAATAATAACTTGAATAGTTTCTGCACAAATCATTTTAGGCATTGAAATACTGGAACGCGCACTTGTAATCTTTTGCGAAAGCGAAAAACTATCTTGAGACAGAAAAATATCGTGAGAGCCACTGTTCTTTGTCTAACGCTTGTTTGTAGAACGGTTGTATGCGTCTGTTGAGCGGTTACTATGAAAAACATTGTACAACAAAGACAACCTGTCTCTCTCGATTCGCATTTTCAACATCTGTGAGCGTTCCAGTATTATTATATTTCAGTGATTTTAGGACTGTAATGAATAAGAACTGTTTTAAAGAGAAAAATCATATATTTAAAATTATATAGGCTGTTTTATTACAAAATATAAAGTGGAATATCATTACGCAAAATTAGAACACCCAGTAGAAATACTGCAGAAATGTGGGCTTTTTAATTAAAAATAATCTTTGTTTAATAGTTATTTACTTTACAAGTGGGCAAAGTAAGGTATTACCCACGAGAGAAATTTTAGCACACGAAGTCGAAGGCTGAGTGTTATAATTTTATCGAGTGGGTAATTCCACTTTGCCCACGTGTGAAGTATAACGTTTTATCCAACAACTCTTAATAAATGCAAAATTTATTAAAGAAATATTATTTGACAGTGATATATGCTTTAAATTTTTGAAATTAAAATGTCAATCGAAGTGGTTACCAAGGTGTTGTGTGTTATTATTATTGTTATAAATAAAAAAATACTCACTAGTGGATTTTCTCAAAATTATATCCACTAGTGGGTAACCTGTTACTTTCCTTGTATAAAATCGCCATAGTTATAGAGCATTTATTGAGAGGTGTTGGATAAAAATTTTTCGGTAATATTTAAAGTAATCGAGTAAAATATAATATACAGTCGATGATACAAATTTCTGTAAGACAATTACAAAATCCGATTGAAACGTTGGATAAAAATAGAATAAATTTACTTATTAAAGTTTGTTGTATTAATTTAGAAAGACACGCGAATTGTGATTTGAAATACACGAATACGTATTTGATATTGTAGCACTGTAATTATTACAAAAAGAAAAACTATCGTACAGTTTTATAAAAATTACAACAAATTCTGTATTTGTTTTTGTACTTTGCTTTTTGTAAATTGCGCAATAAATGAATCTAGGAAAACCGTAAAAATAATACATTACAGAAAAGAAACTTTAAACTTTCCTTATTTCCATAACACAGTTTTTAGTTCTAGTTTCTCATTGGTGTTTTGTGAAGTTAGAAATTTAAGCGCAATTAATCAAAACAAAATATTAAATTGTAAAACTTATCTCAGTTATCTCCTTTACTAACAATTTTAAGTGTTGTATTTTGAGGTTATTTATACAAATTTATCAAACTGACATCTGCTTTAAACAAACTACAACACTCAGAAATGATAAATGCTGTGATGTATTTACAAATAAAAAATAAATAGCACAAAGTGTGCATCCGTATTCTTTCTTAACGAGATCAAGTTCAACAGACATCAGCAGCTTCATCGTTGTGGAGATCTTCTATTGAAACATTCGCGGTCACAGGTAAATGGGTCAAGCAGCAAGCAAATTCTTCAGCGCAGCTCAGCTCGCCAAGTTAGTCTTGAAGAAAGCATTTCACTTTCCGCCCAATCCAAGACTTTCTACCAACGACATACATACATACATACACACACTGCACACCTACAAATGCCAAGAAACTAATAAACATTAAAAGTGTGAATTTGTACAATGAAATATTCATGTGCAATTTAATAGTTAAATTAAAGGTTAGGCTTTGGTGCAATATTGAAATAAGAACATGGTTTATTTGTATGTAAACAGAAAAACGGTCAAAGTGAAATATTTAGTGCCGTGTCGCACGAATCATAAATCAATTATTTAAATTATGACCGATATATTTATCGCGGCTTGCCATTTCTGTGATGAATAAATATTTGATTTTGACGCACCAAATAATTATTGGAAACTAACAACAAACAAACCCACCAAAATGCACTGCTAAACGTTTTTGAAATATTTTAAGTAAATATATCATTTAGATTTCCTGCTAACGTTTATCCCAAAACAGTGTCAGATAAATTTGTATTGATATTTGACAGAGATTTCATCCAATTTTAAAACGATACAGCAGACGTAAACTGTAAAATATGACAAGTCTATAATTAAATATTTCATGCACCCATTTACCTTTGCAATTCTTGTTATATTACCATTATTATTATGTATAAATAATATTATTATTGTTATAAATTTTCAATGAAATAATAGTTATTTATATTACTAGTGAGGTAGAGGTTTTATTAATAACCAATAAGTGTGTAGGATACACAACAACCGATAGTGAGTTGTGTATTTACACGAATAGGTTATGCCTCTAACTCACTTGTTAAATAAAAGACCATCTATGTCACATATAAAAAAAAATTGCAATCATTTATTTACTCAAAATCAAAGGAGCAGAATAGATCGGATTTGTTCCTATAACAATTTTGATAACAGCCCAGTAATAGCTTTTACTTGTTACTCACTTGTAATAGCTATTAACATTCCTAGTGATGTTATGAGTATCATAACTGCCGCAGATGTCAGTTTGAAATCCGAGCTCATAGAGCCGAGGGTTTTAAGACATCTAAGGCCTGTTATGACTCATAACATCCGTGGTTTGTTCAATAGTTTACCAGTTTCAGAATATGACGACGTTAGTGTCATTAATAAATATCTATTATTTTATGAAATTCTTGTATGAATAACGTCTGTCATAATTTTAGAAAGTGATCAAGTATGTCTGTTTGTTTTTATTTAACACCATGGTTACACTTGTTTTCTATCATATTTATAAATAATATTTTTATTTAAACGTCAATGTGTTCATAATGGCTAAATAAAAAGTGGATTTTGGCGATGCTGATTGCCTGAAAATATTTGAAACGCAGCAGGTGAAGCTCTGAAAACCTTAATTCCGTGTGTATTAATAAATAGCGTTATATGATCATTATGTTTTATTTTCATTTTCTTGACTATTTTGACAGGTCAGTAAGGTAATATTACCCTACAGCATAGAGTTATGACATACTTACCCTGCCTACTTTTGTGCATGTAAACATAGGTTTAATCTCCTGAAACCGGTAAACACTATTTACCCAAGCCCTCTATTGCCTTTGAAAATGAATCTTTACAAGTTACTAATTAACAGCTGTATTGTAAATATTTTACAAGTTAGTAAACAAGGTAAACAATGCACGTTGGCACAGTAATGCTTACAAGGCTTATACGAAATCATTTCAAATAATTTTTGACAGAACAGTTGTGTGTTACTGACAGGACTTGGTCATAATTTTTATTTTGATTTACAAATGAATAAGAAGTAAAATGTTGTACAATACACGCAAGGTAACTGTTTTTACTGCTTCAAGGAGGTGACAGGCTCGCCGGTCATTTCCTCCATTCAGCAGTAAAAGCTGTTTTACCTTGCTTGTAATGTAAATAACTAGTACTTTGAGTATCATTTTAACAGAGCTGTGATTATGTACCTAATTAAAGAGTTGTTTTTCTTTTTATATTCATCCCAAACAATGTTTATACAAATATTTTATGCAAATAAATGTGCCTGACTTTATGTAGAATATTGAATTAGAATAGTATATTCTACAACGAGCATGGAATGGTACTCATTTCCTACGAGTATGAAAGGCGAAAGGCGAATGCTGCAAATCATACGAGTATGATATGGACATTCCATGCGAGTTGTACACTATACTTTTTCAACGAACACGATATTATTTCCTAATTCATTTAATATTAATACAAAAATTATCTCGCTCTCATCATTCCAATATTTGACAATTCTAAATAAGTATCCTAGCAATGGCAGCTGTACTTAAATAAGCTGATCTGTATTGAAATACTCACAAAACAAATTTATTTCGAAACGATGCTTGCAATGTACCTCATATCCCTAGCAACAACAAACATACAATGAGAAAATTTCTAAGTGGTCGTAGAAAAAAGTGTATATTACATTTTAGTTTAAGCTCACGCTATATTCATGTACCTAAATCAAGATCATCCATAATCTATATTATAAAACATTTATTTCTTAATCAGTAATCGTGAGATCCTCCATTTGAATTCCACAGTTGACAGTTGCCATTTTAACTTTACCTCCATGGTTTCTCCTCCACTAACAACTTTTAAGTTTTTGCGGTTGGTACCGAGATTTGCGAAAGCAGAATGTCTCACATAAAATGGGTAAAAAATATATTTATTTTACTTATGCCTGGTTGCACCAACGTTAGTTAAATTTTAAAATTGGTTTAAATAAATAAAAGCAAATCGAAGTTATATGTCATATGGAGTAATTGACATTTATGTCAAAAATTAGATACGCTTTTATTTATTTAAACCAACCGGGCCTAAATAACACAAAATATGGTGTTTAAATAATAATTTAGACGTGATTTGTAATCTAGTGAACGCAAATATACACAAAATTTAATTACTTGTTTATTTAACAAAGAGAGTAGTAGTGATTCATCCAATTTTCTTTTGTTAAGTCTAAAGAAATTTGTTTCATAAAAACATAGTAGAGCAACCTACATTTATATACCAGTCTTTCAACAACAACAAAAAAACTATTGTACTGTATATAATCGCAAAATAATTACCAAAAATATTGAGCACCAATATTTGGGTAGTTATATTCTAATTTTGTAGTACAATCTCGATCTGCGCAAGGCTAAAATAATTATTAAATATATCCCTCGCTCGCGATTAAAACTAAAAATATTTAAACAATTCTCGTTGTTTAACGATCCGTAAAAATAATATCAGCGCGATATGATTCACTAGTGGCAGTTATAGCATTGCCATAAGCGCTCAACAATAGCAATGGGTAATTATAGCAGGCCATGCTGAGTACTGTACGAGATTGTCATTTGTTATTGGACGATAGGTTTCATCCGACAGTTGAAATACGAAACAACTGAGAGTTATCGCAGGGAAATATCTGCGAATCGCAACAAATAATGAGGAAAAACACGCGATACGGTACTGGACATCCAGGGCCGGCCTCGGAAAAGATGCGTCATAATTGCATGTGCCCCCAAATCCAGTGGCGGCGGAGAGAACAATCATACTCGGTATACGATACATTTCTGAACGAAAAGTGCGATTATAGCGGCTAAGATCGAACTAAGAGTCTCATAATGCACAGTCCAATCGAGCTAGTCACCCCTAAAAAAATTACAGGACTGCACTGGTTGTGGTATTCAGGAAAAATTCATTAAAAAGTATATTTCGCTACTGAAAGATAACATTATTAATATTATCAGCACTCAAAACGTCAACAAATTTTAATTCGCAAAATGCATAACAGCATCTAAAAATAAATGAATCATCCGACACATTTATAACAACAAATAATTCATTGAAATAATCCCCACTTTGATTGATTAGTAATAAAACAGCAGATTAGAACAAAACACGAACAATAACATTCGCTTTCATAGTTGCAAATGTTTTCTCTGTGAAAACAATCGTAAAATAACAAATGACAAGCATTTGTGACAAATGGTACATGGCCTACTTAAACTAATTTTAATACTTAATAGTGAAAATTTAATAAATTTCACTTTGAATCTACATAAATTGAAAGTTAGTTCTTATTTTGTTTTGTCTATTTGTTGTTGGACGCCTCTGCTGGAGTTTTAATGAATGATCAAGGAAGATTATATTAAAAAATAATAATTCACAAGGATAACAATGTAGGAAGTCATTCTTAAACTTTTACTTTAAAATGTAAAGGACAAATTACGATGCATTATTAAAACATTACGACATAAAATATGATTGTAATAATACTGTTATACGTTATCAATATTATCAATTGAGCTGGCTCATCCTCTGCCACTAAAATAAGAAAAAAAGTTTGAACTCACCAAACACTGAGCTGGAAATGTGTAAGTAGTTCTATATCGCACACACCTGTCCTAGACGACCCACCGTGTCAAACTGAGTTCTGCGAGCGTCCATCGCTGAAAAAAGTGACTTTCTTTAACCCACTTTCCGTCCCCGGAACTTGCAACCGTCGCCGGGGACCAATCAGCGCGCGAGATAGAAAGTCGTGGCCAGGTACACTAACTCTGCACTACATACAACAAACCGCGGACAAATATTACTCACAATTGTGGAAAATGAAAGTCTTGTCGCACGTCGGACAATGGGACACTGTCTGAAATATATAATAAATAAATATTTTAAAATAAATATCTATTTATATTTTGCGTGTGCAATGCCGTCAATTTACAACTCCCAAAGATGTTAATGCAAGAAGAAATCGAATTTTATTACTGTTCTATATTATTCTTTCATTTGTTCTTGCGAAACTATACAAGAGAAGTAACTAATGAATCCTAAATGTGCTGTGTTCATTTGCTAATTAAACTAAAAGAACAAATGACAAACAAATAATAAGACCGTTGCGTTGAAGCGTTCTATAAAAATTAAATAACAATTTAATATCAGTAATAATATAACAAGAGAGTTAGAATAAATTGAAAATAATTTGACAGATCTTTCGAAAACTTGTTGCCAGGCAATAGCCACGAAAGCCCGTAGGGCCAAATGGCAACAAGTTTGAGAAAGATACTGGAGAATTATTTTCAGTAATAATATAACAAGAGAGTGAGAATAAATTGAAAATAATTTGACAGATCTTTCGAAAACTTGTTGCCAGGCAATAGCCACGAAAGCCCGTAGGGCTTGAGTGGCTATTGCCAAATGGCGACAAGTTTGAGAAAGATACTGGAGAATTATTTTCTAATTTATCGAACTCTCGAGTTGTATTTAATTAGATTATTTTTTGATTTCATCATCAGACACGTCACTAAATCTATCTTTTTTGCTCTTTTTTAATTGTGTTGATGATAACTATCTGACATCTGACATCTGTCAACAAAAACAAAAAAGCTACAGAGAATATTTCCGGGAATAATCACAAGAGCATTATTCTCAGTATAATAATGACAGGATTGGTTAAAACGCAGACACGTGACATACAATAAAGCATTTCATTGGTTTTAAGATACGTCAAAAAATAATCACTAGAATAATTTCGTCATATATGTGCTAAGATTATATGAGCAAATAAAATGAATTATAAAATGTGCGGGTTTAACTAATTGAACCAAATGTATAAAAAATACGAATCGCAAAGAGTATTGAAAAAGACTGATTTAGTTTTAAGAAAACCACAAACACAAAATTATTAAATAAAGAAATACGAAATTACTTGTCAACTTAACAAATGTACACTACACAATCGTGAAACTAATGTATTATAAAATGGTATAGTCAAAATAAAAATGAATAATTTTAACTCAGGAATGCTATACAGGGGTCTGAAAAATCCCACGATTTTCATTCGATTTTCCACATGCACGACATTTGCATAACTTCGATGCTACCTCGTTGTAAATTCAGTTTTTATAATACTAAACAAATATTTAATATAAAAACCCTATGTGTGGGCAACACACTATTTTTTTACAAATTTAAAACCAACAGAAAACGTTTGATTTGTACTAAGATTTTATGTCACTAAAAAAAGAAAAAAATCTCTATCAAATGAGCCTAATGAAAGGGTACATTGCTATTTAAAAAAATTAGTGTTTTTCGTTACTGTTACTGTCTTATTATGGAAAATAAAATGTTAAACAACTTTTATATATTTCTTTTTTATAAAGTCGATATTTATCGAGATATATATTATATTCCATACATAGTGTGCACCCTGTATATGTTAAAAAGGTTTTAGTATTTGTTCCCACTGTAACTAAGATTATTGAAATACATTATTAAATATATAATTTAGTTTTTCTCAAAATTAGAAGCATGTACAAGAAAAGTGCAAATAAAATTTTATTCCAAATATTATTGCTAACATCTTCCATTTGAAGCTTTTTTTCACAGCTTATTTTATTTATGAAAAAATGGAATTTTTATTTTTTGTTCAGTAAACTTCCTCTTCCGATTTTTCAATTTCATTCAAAATCAACTCAGCTCTTCATATTTTCATGAAACATCCATCCATTCATCCTCCCACACAGACATCATTGTGAAATTAATGTTAACGGATTCAGTGGCCATCTAAATATGTATTTCCGCAAAAATATCGTCAACGATTTTTTTCATGATTCTAATACTTTCTTATACTTTGAATTTGAATAATAAAGTAAAAAGTTAAATTTTAGAAAAATTCTGTGTTTTTAATCAAATATATCGTCCAGAAAGGTTATTAACTGTTTAATGTATTTCTATAAACCTAAACAAATATTTCATAGGTAAAATCCCTAGAAAAATTACATCTGGTTAGGGAAAAGTAGTTTTTCTTTTCTTGAGGGTTCCCAGACCCCAGGATGACGTTTGTGTTACTGTGAAACAAGTGTGAATGTACACGATTAAAAAATATAACTAAAAACATCTTTGTACCTATTAATAGTTATTTACTTTACAAGTGGGCAAAGTAAGGAATTACCCACGAGAGAAATCTTAGCTCACGAAGCCGAAGGCTGAGTGAGATAATTTTATCGAGTGGGTAATTCCACTTTGCCCACGTGTGAAGTATAACGTTTTATCCAACACTTCTTAATAAATGAAAAATTTATTAAAGAAATATTATTTGACAGTGACATATGCTTTAAATTTTTAAATTAAAATGTCAATCGAAGTAGTTACCAAGGTGATGTGTGTTATTTTTATTGTTATAAATAAAAAAATACTCACTAGTGGCTTTCCTCAAAATTATACCCACTAGTGGATAATCTGTTACTTTGCTTGTTTAAAATCGCCATAGTAATATAGCATTTATTGAGAGGTGTTGGATAAAATTTATAATAATGTATTTTATCCAACACCTCTCAATAAATGCTCTATAACTATGGCGATTTTAAACAAGCAAAGTAACAGATTATCCACTAGTGGGTATAATTTTGAGGAAAGCCACTAGTGAGTATTTTTTTATTTATAACAATAAAAATAACACACATCACCTTGGTAACTACTTCGATTGACATTTTAATTTAAAAATTATAAGCAAATGTCACTGTCAAATTATATTTGTTTCATTAATTTTTCATTTATTAAGAAGTGTTGGATAAAACGTTATACTTCACACGTGGGCAAAGGGAAATTACCCCCTCGATAAAATTATCTCACTCAGCCTTCGGCTTCGTGAGCTATAATTTTTCTCGTGGGTAATTCCTTACTTTGCTCACTTGTAAAGTAAATAACTATTTTTGCATAAGTAACCAAAATTTCTCTAATTTCAAAAAGAGTTTACAATTACTAT
Organism: Poecilus cupreus; assembly: GCA_963942605.1. Taxonomy (NCBI): domain Eukaryota; kingdom Metazoa; phylum Arthropoda; class Insecta; order Coleoptera; family Carabidae; genus Poecilus; species Poecilus cupreus. The sequence continues at coordinate 14,010,440 of OZ012727.1, forward strand.
TTTAACCATCGAATGACCAACCTTTTTTTGCCGACGTGGGTGACCAAGCGGGGTGAAAATTGACCCTATTTATTTTAAGCAATAAATACAAAAAATGAATTCTACAAAGAATTATCACCTACAAAATTATTATAAATCGCATTTTTTGTATTATAGAATGTTTTCGGCATACAAAATATTTGCCTTTATGGCATCTCGTCAAACAAATTCTTCATCAGCCACGCTTTGGTTGATTTTTCCTTTCTTCAACAATGAAACATTTTTTAATGCTGAAATTAGTGAGACAATCGATGTAAAGAATGGATTATAAAGAAAGCAAAAAAAAAAGTTCTGGGGTCAACATTGACCCCCTTTGGGCATCCGTAAGTTAAAGGTGTGTTTTTTTTTTTTAATGTGCTAATATTATATACAGAGTGGTGACTGACTCAGTCGATCATAGTTAAATATTACTTACGCAATTTCCTGCTTCTCTTATCATTTTGAAGAATTTATAATAAGTTATCATTTTTACTTTTAAAATACTAGTGTATTTATATATTTAGGAGAAGCGCGAACTATAAGCGAGGGCTAAAACATGACGTGACGAGGAAAAAAATACACTTTACAAAAGTATACAAAGTGTTTCAATTTATACGCTCACCATTGGAATCTCGATTGCATTGACTCATGCTCAGCACAGAAAATATCACATTTACTCCTAATAATACAATGTACTACTAATCCAGTCGCTATTGGTAGCGATAAACAAGAATTATGGTGTGTTCATTTTTTATATATACAACCGATAGAGCCGCGTATTTTGTGACTTACCTGTTAATTTTTAACCAGCTGTTAAAAATTTTGACCAATGATAAAATATGAAAATTTCATTTTACACATATATTTTCATTGGTCAAAATTTTTAACCGACCGTTCAAAATTAACAGATAAGTTACAGAATAGGTCCCAAATAAAGTTAACTTTATTCTTATCAAAAACATTACTTAATGTGCTTCAGGAAAATAAAGTGATTCAAGGTCATTGGTAATGCCACCTATAATGAATTTTATTTTCTTAGTATTCTTTATTAATTAATATTAATTAACAAATATGTCGAAAATGATTAACTATATTGATTTTGGAAGAAAATTTAAAATTTAATATAAAATATTCTATGCAACATATGAGTAAAGTGTCAATTATCGCCTCAAGAGAATCTTTGCTATCGACAAATAATGATGCACTTTACTCCCTTGATATATAACTTTAATGATTTTGGTGCTACAGAAAACAAATTTCTGTCTCGGTCGAGGAAAAAATGTTTTTATACTAAAATTATCTACCGATATGATTATAATGTAAATATAACAGAATACACGCATTCTAGTTTACAGATACCATTTAAAAATTAGCATATTTAAATTTTAAATAAACACATGTAAAACTAATGTTTACTTTAAATAATATATAAAAGGTATTTAGCGACCCGTAGTTTTACTTCGCAGTTCATCTAATAAGATCTGCAAATTCAGAACTGGCACAGCTGTATTTCTTTTTAAAATTCAATGACTGGAAAATTACTAATAAAACACATCTAGACCTTAATTATGTGCAATTAATTAACTCTAATTAATAAATAATATTATTAATTACACCACAAAAATATAAAACAACCATGTGGTCACAATTGACAGATCTCCAACAATTAAAATTCATGAAAAAATATCATATAACAGTTTTTATTTCAGTTCAATGTTCTTATATGTTCTTATACCTTTCGCTAATATTACGAATACGGTCCTCGTGGCGAATTCGAGAAGTCCATCGACTTGGATGAGCAGCGAGCGTATCATCTGGGGCACACATAAAACATACTAGCATCGTGTCCGACCAAACAATTTCAAACGCGATACGAAAACAATTATTTGTACTTGTAATATGTAGATCAGTTTTTCTAAGTAAAAAAAATGTTACGCTGTCACTGGCGAACAAGAGAGGACAGTGGCGGAACAACCATGTGAGGAAATGAATTTTTGGTATGCAAAGTTGCTACTAACACAGAGGTGTACTAGCCCAAGTAATAGAATATATATTTCATCTCCCCTGGCACCTAAGAGACCAGAGTTCGAAACTCCCTTAATAGGTTTGTTCCAAGTGGTCATTTCTGACAAGTTTGTGACATGTTTGTGACAAATTTCAGTGCGCCTGCGAAAAATTGAAACAAGTTAAGTTTGAAACATAGACTGGAACGGCGAATGGAATGAAGCGCATGTGCATGCTCATATTCTGTTTTGACAGCTAACCTTAAATATAAATATAAATAAAGAAATTCATACATTTTTCGCCACAAAAAAGAAATGTTTCAAAGTTAACTTGTTTACATATTTCGCAGGCGCACTGAAATTTGTCACAAACATGTCACAAACTTGTCAGAAATGACCACTTGGAACAAACCTAATGTGATCATTGTCGACTTAAACTTAACCCTCTATTGCATACTGTTCCCGATCGGGAACATAAAAATTAAAATTCTTCTTTTCTTTTCTTATGCAGTTTACATTCATGGCAATCATGTTGTAACCATTTGGGAACATTAAATACACTTTGTCAATTGCCAATTAGGTCATTCCTCCCAATTTGACCAACATAAAAAAAAGTTGAAGTGGAAAAAGGATAATTACAGAAACTGAGATAGAAAATGTAAAATTTGAAGGAAGCAGCTTATTACTTGCTGATATATTACAGCTAAATACACCTCTACAAAATTTCCAAAATTTTTTTTTTATCTGATGTTTTCCTAGATGTTGTTTATCAAACAATTTTGTATAGTACGCAAAGACGACCCAATAGACCAAAGTTCTATTTTAAGTTGAATTTGGTCATAATATTCCCAATAGTGAACAAAACTTAAAAAAAAATTTATTTTAAGAAAAAAATTTATGTTATACACTTATTTTAAATATATGAATATTTCTTTTGTAAAAAATAATTTTTTTGAGCCTTTATTAAAAAAAATTCATGCAATAGAGGGTTAAATTTTCTTCTTATAAAATTATCCCTGTAGCGATCACATTAAATGGTATCTTCGGAAGATCTAATGGAGTCTGTGACCAAATTTTGCTATATTTTTATATGATACTAGACAAGGCTCAAAATAGCCGTAATTTTTAAATCAATACATTACTTATAGTTTACAAGAAACTGATTGTCTGTCTGTCTGTCTGTCTGTCAGTCTGTGTTTATCTCTGAAGTTACAGTTTCTCAAAAACTGCTAAACAGAAAATTTTGTATACCGTGTGTCTGTCTTAAAGGTGTACATAGGAGATTAACATGGGAAATCAGTTTTTTGCGTGCTGTTGCTCGGTGTTCTATCGGACAACAATCATTGTGGTACCAATCGAAAGATATCATTTTTCTGAATAAAACGATGTAAAATACACTACTATTTAGTAGTAATTTGGTTCCGTAAATTAATTTTTAAATTTTGAGAATTCTCCGGTTTATTCAATTTTTATCGTAAATAAATATAGTCACCTATGACTGTTTTGTTTTGATTTCTGTCAAATTTATTTGACGTTTCTGACTTTTGGACTTGTTTAAGACAATTTGTAAAAATATGGCTAGTTTTACTACTGAAGAGCGTATTTTTATAGTAAAACTATTTTTTGGAGGAAACAGTTAGCTCAGAGTGCGAGATCTATTTTCTATTAAGTTTATGAATCGACCGAATTCAAGTGCAACCACAAATGCCAGTATCCATGAAAAATACACGTGAGCTTAGTAATTGCAATTTAGCAAGAGCAGAAGAGCGTGTTTTATTGAAAGAAAGGGTTTTAGGAATGATACATGTAGATCCTTCGTATAGCACTAGATTTTTTTGGAAATGAATTGGGTGAACATCGTTCATATTTTGAAAAAAAAAGGTCTTATTGTTCCTACAAAATGCACTGCAATCAAGAATTTTTCCATTTCACGAAGAAAGTGGAAGAGTATTTTGTGAAGATTTACAAAACAGAGCTAATAAAAATGAAATTTTTTGTCATCGATTTAAAAAGTTATATTAAAATATCTCAGTAAATTAAGGTTTAATGAAAATTTTGTTATTATAATAACGTTTCAAATATTATTATCTACAATTATTGTTTGAAACATTTTCCTCTTACTGTCATCATTTACAAATTACAATACGTTAAAGAAAAATTATATTTTGATATTTTCGTTTAAATCTGCTAACCTGTTTTTTGAAAAAACAAAACGACGGTTGAAAAATGTCATTTTTTGAAGGGATGAGCGTTTCTTGGTAGTGGTGGTCCGTGTTCCTGCATTGTTTGGTAAGAAATCTATGGCGGGAGGTATTGTGCTGCCCACAACTGATTTTTTCTATAGTTACTAATATATCAATTTATCAGCGAACACTAAGCTAAGCGGCCATTTTCCCGGTTGCACATCACTGAAATATGTGGATCATAAAATATTTTAAGTGTCGCTATCACTTTGTTCTGATTATCCTGTTCCTCAATATACAGATAACCTGTGGATTTTAAAAAAATGGATCATCTGTATTCGCTCCACTAAATGACATTGTTTCAACCTTGATTGGTTCTTCCAAAACTACGTCACGCTAAGGAGCGAGTTGCATTATTTAAAAATTAAATCGTTTGTTTTGTTCGTACATTCGCTGCTAAGTAAATGACTATTACTAAAATATAAGAAATATTAATAAACGCCTTTAACTGTAATATAATACTTACTTTTCTAGGTAATGAACTGATTTTGAAGTAATAATAGTATATTACGTACCGTGAACTGTAAGTGATATTTTTTAGGTCGAGAATGTAGTTTGGGATGTCGAGACCCGTAGGGTCGAGATTTCCTAAACATTCGAGACCTAAAAAATCACTTACAGTTCGAGGTTAGTAAGATATTTTTTGCAATACCTGCGTAAATATAAGAAAAGGCAAAATAGGTATCAAAATTAACAGCTGACAGATTGAGGTTAGAAATAAAATTTGAATGATATATATTTACTTACCGTCCACCATGAACGGTAAGTTTCACTTACCATCCACCGTGGACGGTAAGTAAATGATGTAACCATGAAAACCAATTGTGCAATAAAAGTTCCACTTACTGTGTTTACATTTTGTTATTAATGGGTAACTTACAGTACAGGTATTGCAAAAACTACATATTTAGACAATACTAAAGACAGTTCATAGAAACAGAATCTATTTAATATTTTGTTGTTGGCTAGGGTGTGCTGAATACTAGATAGTAATTTGTGTATTTGTTATATTTTCGGAGCTGTTTTGAAATATCATACTTAGGATTTCATTCTCTTGGTTCATCTACAATTTTATACAAGATTAGAAATGACTGATTAAAAATATGGTTGAAAGAAAAACAAGTTTCTTAACGCTATAATAATTAAAAATGAAACTAAACGTTTTAATTCCGATAAATTACAAGTTATACATTCAAGTTTTCTGTTCTATTTAACATTGGCGTGCAGATTTCGTGTCCAAATCACTAGTAAAGATTAATAAATAAAATATAATCAAATTCAACGCGATAACATAGTAAAACTTCGCACAAATATCAAATTACTTCACATGCGAGCCAACAGAAATCATTCCTTTTCGTTCTGAAAATACTTCCACGCGACACTCTTGCCGAAATTTAACGACCCCGACAAAAACAAAACACGGTGCTCGCGTAAAAACAATCGAATAACACAACAATACTTACAGAAATAATATCGCAAAAGTGAAACTGCTTCAAGATGATTTCTAATGAAGAATTACACTGAATTGAGGCCGCACGATTTTAATATGATTATATTGTTATTGTTGCTACGATTTGGCGTTGCTAATTAACAAGTGAAGATTGCACCGACCCGTGCCAAAACAGCTGACGAGCGACGTGCCGGAAAATATGAGTGTCGTAATATGTATGGAGTCATAAATGTCATTAAAAATGGATTTACGTGTTTCACAACTGGAAATATTCTGAAAGAGTGTCATTAACATTTTGGAAAATGTCAATTTGACAAATTATTTAACTAGGCACATAAGGAAACATGTATTAAGTCTTACAAATATATTACATAATCCCCTGAATGCAGTTTATGCTCTTCTTTGGTTGATTGACTCTTGTTCTACAGAAATTTGATGCAGCTTGTTCTCAAATTGGTGTTTTATTTTTGAATGTCATATTGGAGGTATACATATTCAAATGTACGAAAATACTGACGAAGTAACATTTTATTATTTTCAAATGCATGTTTCATATTTCTTGTTTCTTTTATACAGGATTAAATTCAAGTTCATTTTGATGATACCCGCTACACCCTACACCAAAATGAAATGTAAAAAGAAAACGTTTTTATTAATAATAAATCTAGCATATTTTTACGCATAATATACTATAAAACAACAATACCACCTGTGTAAATATGCAGTATGGATCATATTATAATTTAAAACATTTTACCTTTGTCTTCTGCCTAAGAAGAAAACAAAAATCAAATCTATAAGCTCACTAGTCATTCGTCAAATAATGAAATCTAGCTTTTCCTGATGTAACTTTTCATAAAATTTAGGTAAAAAAATTTATGTGGCCAGCACATAACCTTCCGCCCAATTCAACTCTTAAACGGTACAAAATAGTATTTGATGATACAGGAAAATACCTTCTTATTTGTTTATTTTCTATTTATATTTGAGAAATTTAATTTTCTTTCGTATATTTATTTAATTTTTTGATATATATTTCACTAATAAAACAGTTTCACAATCACAATGACATGTGTCACATTTCGTAAAAAATTGAAAATTTTTATGATGCAAGATTTATAAAATATAATTTCTTTATATTTAATTATCTCCAAATTAGTGTAATCAAAACAGTTGTAAAATTAAATATTCTACAATTTTCGAAATAACATAAATTGTTGAAAAATTTAATTTAACCGTGTTTTACTCACGGAAAACTGTTAAGGGCTTCTAGTAAAGTGCTACTTCCGATTGATCAATTTTAGCAAAATGTAATCAGCTCTTCATTAAAATATAAGAATCAAAAATACACAAAATATTATAAGATCTCAAGAGACATTGAGAAAATTCAGATCTCGAAAATGTATGTGCATAGGTCATTAAATATATCATATACTTTGAAGTCCAAAATAGGTAAATTACTTGATTATATAAATTCAAAATATATTACCGAGATCTGCGTAAGCAGAGTGCCACACCCATAATGAATAAAAGGCGTAATGCTATATTTATTTATATAAATTCCAACTTTTATAAAGCTTCAATGTGATAACTATTATAAACACAAATGACGATCGCTCAAAAGTAATTTTTGATATTTTAGTGTAGTTCTCCTCAGTAATATTTTTGATTTGACACCAAACTTGACGAGGAAAATTAACTATTATAAAAACAATTGACGATCGTTCAAAATTCATTTTTAATACTTTAATATAACTCCCCTCCCGAGATCTTCAATTTGATCCCAAACTCGGTAGGTTATAATTAATTATTGTAATAAATAATTAACGTTCTTTCAATTATTTTTTTTTTTTGACATTTAAGTTCAACTCTTCTTTAATTTGATACCCAACTCATATGTCATATTCGAATTCAATTTATTATTTTGTGTCAATTTTGTGTTTCGCATTTGTTACGAAAATCAACTTAGTTCTTCGTATTCTCATGAAACTTATATGCAAATCTTATAATTATGAAGTTTTGTTTCCGAGTTATAGATCATAAGGACACACATCCATCCATCCAGAAAATTAGTTGAAATGGAATCAGGAGCCCTCAAAACTTGTATTTTCGTGAAAATCTCGCAGTCGAAATAGATTTTATTCATGATTAAAATACTTCCTTTATACTACATGTAAGAAAGTAAGAACCGATTAAGGATGATTATATATTTTATCCAACACCTCTCAATAAATGCTCTATAACTATGGCGATTTTAAACAAGCAAAGTAACAGATTACCCACTAGTGGGTATAATTTTGAGGAAAGCCACTAGTGAGTATTTTTTTATTTATAACAATAATAACACACAACACCTTGGTAACTACTTCGATTGACATTTTAATTTAAAAATTTAAAGCATATGTCACTGTCAAATAATATTTCTTTAATAAATTTTTCATTTATTAAGAAGTGTTGGATAAAACGTTATACTTCACACGTGGGTAAAGTGGAATTACCCACTCGATAAAATTTCTTTCGTGGGTAATTCCTTACTTTGCCCACTTGTAAAGTAAATAACTATTATCCAACACCTCTCAATAAATTCTCTATAACTATGGCGATTTAAACAAGAAAAGTAACAGATTACCCACTAGTGGGTATAATTTTGAGGAAAGCCACTAGTGAGTATATTTTTATTTATAACAATAATAATAACACACAACACCTTGGTAATTACTTCGATTGACATTTTAATTTAAAGTATATGTCTGTCAAATAATATTTCTGTAATAAATTTTTCATTTATTAAGAAGTGTTGGATAAAACGTTATACTTCACACGTGGGCAAAGTGGAATTATCCACTCGATAAAATTATCTCACTCAGCCTTCGGCTTCGTGAGCTAAAATTTCTCTCGTTGGTAATTCCTTACTTTGCCCACTTGTAAAGTAAATAACTATTAATAACTTCATTTTGCACAATCAATCGTTATTTTTAATAAAAGAATGCTTCAAAAAAGAATTACGTTTTACTTGAAATACTTTTCTTTAAAATAATTTTAAAATGCTTGACAGAGTAAAATAAATATATCACCACGCCTCTTACCTGGTTTTGAGAGTATCCTTTGAAAATAAGGTACTGTAAGTCTGTTTGCAATATTTATTTCAATTAATAATTGTACAATTACAATGAAAAATAACATTTAAAACAACTTTCAACAAATGTAACAGCTTTTACCAAAAATCTTTAAAACCTTCCATAAAACCTCCATGCCCACCTCCATAAAAAATACAGAAAAACATTTGCTAGACGCAATAGATGAATAAATTTCCCATTTGTTAAACAACAGACCGCCGAAACAAGTGAAAAGTAATATAAACAGCCAACATTCACGGTTTCTGATTATTCAGAATAAATAAAATTGCTCTACAAGTCTTAAAAACAGAATAATATTCAGTTCGTACATGCAAGCGATTCAGAATGCGAAGAATAAAACATTCATTAGAAAGAAATTCATTTTGGTTGAAATCAACGAAGCGAAAAACACAACAATTATTATAATTACAATATAAAATTAGCGAATTATTTTTCGATTTAGACCAGCTGAATTTTAGGTCAAATTCACTGGCAAAAACTAAGTATGTCAATAATCAAAATTACGGTAAATTCTTCACATTCCTCGCTTGCTTAAGTAGATTTTATTAAAACAATATATTAAATGATTCTAAAACAACCATAAAATTATCAGATACTATCAGTACCTAAAATACTGGACATACTATCAACTAACACCTGATTTAACAAAAATAATGATACACCCCTGCACTGAACAGTATTAACAAAAATTTGCGACCAAGTTAATCCACACATAGCCCTATGTTTTTTAAAATAATAATACATCTTGATATTTGGTATGGCGCCTAAATTGTGGCCAAAAACAGGCGATTAGAGCTCAATTCAATTTAAAGGTAATTAATTAATAAATTTTAAAGAATTATAAACTCAGAATTTTCTTTGAGCTGCAATCTGACACACTTTGGCGTATTGCTGATTGAGAATTGACTATTTTAAATTTATTTTAAGAAAATTCTGAGTTTGGAAATTCAAACTAGACTGAGAAGTATTTGGAAAAAGTCAATTAATATTTACACTGAATAATAATTAGTTTTTTGAGGCAGCAACGCTTTTAGTAATTTTTAAGTCTTGTGCAATCAAATAAACAAAATAATTCACATAAAAATAAATAAAAGCAGATATAAAAAGGTAGTTTCTTATTCACAAAATATTATGGCACCAAGTAAATGTAGCAAAAATAATAACTAAAAAGAACTTAGTTCAAACATAATCTTTTTTTTTTCAATAAATAAATTCATGATTGCCGCATAATAATCATTTGTACACAAACATAAGTGCGATAATACTGTAATATCCCACGTATTACGCACAAATTTTTTTATAACGTTGGTTCGGATTTTTGTGATATAGTTTTTATTGAAATAAAAATTTAATAAGTAGCAACATGCCCAGATAGTTTTCAAAACGATAGCAACACGATAAAAATCAAGGCAACCAAATAATCAGTTCAGTAATATAAAAAACGCACTAGTGCGGTAATGTAAGTCTGAACCTGTCTGAAGCGAATGAGATGTCTAGGATATATCGCACAATCGTAGATAAAAGTTCTTATAATTCAGTGTAAAATAATTGTCCAAATAATTCTTGCAGTTCCCCAAAAAAATATATACCAATAAATTAACAAAAAATAGTATATTGCAAGTTTTATTTAAGTTTAAGGTAATGACTATCTGTTATAATTAAGAGGGAAAATATTATTTACTTACATTAAAACACATGGAAAAGTATTCGTAGAGCTCACTTCAGAACAGGAATGTGTGCCTATGAGTTATAAATGCTCCAATGATTATACCACAGCTCTTGTATTGACAGTTAGTAAACCTAAAAATTTAAAACACGAAAACTTGGTATGACACTGACGTCTAACAATCAATGTTTACGCTACCGAACAATCAAATCAACAGAACACTCTGAATACGGGAAAATTCTTTGAAAGAGGCTGAGTCGTTGTATTGCAGAAAAGCTGCAGATTCAAAATCGTAAATCAAATCATTTAAGGTCAACCATACGGGCTGAAGATAGCGCAACATGAACATGACTTTTTTGAAACAATGTATCATTATTATAATAAATGAAACATATAATGTTTTATTCCTACATTTGTAGTGTAAGTCCAAAGTTTTGTAATCAATTTTAAAAGCTAATTTTGTTTGCTTATTATACATGAACATAATTTTTATAGTAGTAAAATTTATGTCACACATTCCCATGAAGGACTACAATAATGTAAATGATTCGTATATTTAAAAATATGATCGTCTATAACATACTAAGATTATTTTTCATTTGAACTTACAGTTTTCGAGAAACAAATAAAAAGTGTTTTTTGGTATAATTTTATTTGTTTCTCAAAAACTGTAAATTCAAATGGAAAATACATTTAGTATGTTATAGATGACCATATTTATAAATATACGAATTATTTGCATTACTGAGTCGTTCATGAAATGAGACACAGTATCAAAGTTCTGAATTTTTGACCAATTAGACTTCAACTAATATTTTTTTTATAGTTTAATGTTATAGCTATCCTTTTCACCCACATATATAAATACTAGAATGTTCAAAGACCTCACTGTGATAATTGTTTTGTTTTTCAATAAGAATAATTGTAAGAAATAATTTATTCAAATTTGAATTTGCAAAACAAAATTCTTGGGAGTGAGCGAAGCCAGCCTATAAAAAATCCATGAAATTTTGACGGATGGAGGTTGTTGGACCATAAAGAACATGAAAATAAATGAAGAAATCTTCGACGCGTATGTTTGACCATAAATTTCCTAATTTCCAGTATTAAAAAGTAAAATAGATTTTTAAACATTATCAATTAACTTTTGTTAACAGTCAAATTTACCTTCACCAACCAATTAAGGCATGATCCCCTGTTCAACATTGACTCATAAATCAAATTGTTAATTAGCTAGCAAAGAACAATGTCAATTTTTTGTCGATCAAAGAAGCTAGGTGAATGGTTTCGTTGTATATAATACTGAAAATGTATGTAACATAATTCCTGATATGATTTACGTTTTAAATCTGAGCGTAAACTTTTATAAAATTAATTGCATTTTGTAATTGAAATCTAGATCTAGATGATAAACAATATCGGCAAAATTGAATGAAATGTCAGGATAAATTTGAAAGTATATGAATTTCAAAGAATTTTCTGTGATTCACTCAATTTATCTTTCCAACGCATATTGCACTGTAATCTAGTCCACAGTCAACTGCAATGATCAATAAATATTCCTAATTGATTTCTAGAGAAAATAAATGATTAAGTTTTCCTGATGCGATTTTTGCAGATATACTTCAGTCCAATTTCCTACTTATAACAAAATATTTTCTAAACAATTATAACTGCAAAAACAGCAGTCATCATCAGTTTGAATTGTTTGAATCTCGATCTGTTTGAAATGCAGTATTTGTACTTGGAACACGACGTCTTGGCCACACTATACATACAAATTTACAATATACACACAGACAAAACCCTAAAATTATTTAACAAGCGTCTCGTCAACGCTCTGATTTTTCTCCGAGCTCTCTGACCTAACCTTACTTTTTTTATACTTAATTCTCTTTTTACCTTTCGTATCTTTGGGTTTTTCTTCTACTTTGGCTTCTATCTTCATTTCTTCCTCTTCTGGCTTCTCATTTTCTTTCGTTTCGCTCTCCTCGTCGTGTGGTTGATCCGGATTATCATTTTCGCATTCCATAACCTCATTTACGGAATAAACTGACTTTGGTTCGTGAACCAACGGTAGATTTTTCGCTGTTTTGTATTCATTTTCAAGGTGAACGGCAATGTCGAAAGATTTTTTCGGTTTTAACCTCGGAATGAAGAATTCTGGAACACTATCCGCCCCAGAAACCGTTGCTGGAGGTTCGTATGCGCAAGGAATAGCTGACACGCTCTGGCTTCGCTGTGGTGGGGCGACCTTGATGCCTGTGCGGAGTTTAACCTCTGGCCCTCCGCCGTAAATCTGGTGGAAGAAGTGCCAGAGCTCTTCGCTGATTTGTGAGTAGTCTGAGCCGGGTTTCACGGTTTCTGGCTGGCCGGGCTGTGGCTGGTTCACAATGTTGGAGTTGTCGATTGGACCTGGAGGGTCGATGGTTCGTGTCCGGACGAATGATTGCCACTGGCGGAACCAGTTCATCGAAAGAGCGTACACTGTTGTTGCAGGCGAGTCCATGTTCTACGAGAAGCGTTCATTAATAGTTATTTGCATACCAAGTGCTGTAGCTTGTCCAGATATTCGGCCCAATTCTCTAACTCAGTTATTAATTTTTAACCACTTGCTAGTATTTTAATCCAATGAAAATTTTTAACACATAAGAAAAATCAAACTGTCACTTGTAACATTTGTTTCTTTTTTCAAAAATATTAGCAAGTAGTTAAAAGTTAACTACTGAGTTAGAGAATTGGACCGATTATTAATGATTAAAATATTATTACCAATAGGTTAAATGACATTTTAATAGCGGAAGAGAAAAAGACATTGATACATATCTTCAGTAATAATATAACAAGAGAATGAGAATAAATTGAAAACAATTTGACAGATCTTTTGAAAACTTGTACGGGCTTTTGCAAATGGCAACATATTTGAGAAAGATATTGGAAAATTATTTTCTATTTTATTGAACTATCTAGTTATATTTAATTAGATAATTTTTTGAATTCATCATCAGGCACGGCACTAAATCTATCTTTTTTGTTCGTTTTTTACTTGTGATGATAACTTTCTGACATCTGACATTTGTCTACAAAAAGAAAAAAGCTACAGAGATTATTCCTGAGAATAATCACTAGAGCTTTATTCTCAGTATAATAGTGACAGGATTGGTTAAAACACAGACACGTGACATACAATGAAGCATTTCATTGGTTTTAAAAATCGTAAAAAAATAATCAGATATAATTATGTATGAAAAATAAGAGTACATACCATAAATTCCCGGTTAAGCTGCATGAAAGTCTCCATTTCTATAGTGATTCTCTTATTAAGAGCCTCTGCAGCCTGTTCGCAAATTGGGCAATCGTATAAATGGTTACAAGCTGGTCCACCTCCAAATCTATAGCCCAAAACAAACATTCAAACTACCGTATAGCACAAAAGTAAAGTACTTACGTCTCGTACAAATACTCCCAAACTGTTTGACTGACAATCGTGGTGAGCTGATCCACGCTCTGCGCTATGTCAGGCTTCAATCCTCCATGCTGACACAGAAAATCACTATTGTCAATCGGGCCTGGTTCCGCGAACGTAGCAAACTTGCTGATCCACTGCCGAGACACGTAGAACTTCATCTCTGAGAGCTCGGCGGTCGCCTCCATGAGCTCGTAGGCCTTGGCGCGTGCTTTAGCCATGGCGGTGTTAGCTTTTCGGTAGAAGAGGACGTATGCCTCGCAGCTGAGGACCGTATCAGGAGTCACCCGGGTTACGTACTGGTCGTCGAACTCGTACCAGGTGTCTGTATGTGCGTTGAGCGAGTAGCAGGTGTAGTGGCCACCGCCGGCCGTGCCGTGGTGGCAGATCACGGACACCAGGTCGTAGTTGCTCACCGAGCTGACGCAGTCTTTGTGTAAATATGGCCGCATGTCCAGCCCGGTTAGGGGAAATGAAACTTGACTGGAAATCTTAGAACTAAACATCAGCTCGTGTCTGAAGCGCTTCAGATGAATACACAGCACCTCGGGCAAATCGATCACCTTAGAGAACTTTACTCCATTTCGTAATTTGTTACACTTTTCACAACTATAACAAAAACACAACTTAATACTCTAATACACAACAATAAAGTAGATCCTTACCTATACATATTATCCCCTTTTAACTCATCAGCGCTGAAAAATGCCGCTAGGCAATCATGCAAAGAGACAGTAGGTCCGTAGAACCAGCTCTTCAACCAAGTCCACAACCACGCTACCCATCCATCCTGATTACCAGGATAAACAGCCTCCGTGCATGTTAGAGCGCCGCCCCCGGCTGCTCCAGACCCCGCACCACTCGCTGAAGACCCTGACCCACTGTTCCCCGCGCCCGCGCCTCCTGTCTTTCCAGTAAGCCCAGTCCCGTGCAGCACCGCCAAGTGGTCTCTGTTTGGAATCGGAAGTGACAAATCCTGGAAGGTTTCCACTCGAGTGGAGATTCTATCGCAGGTAAGGCATTGCACCGAGCTCAGGAGTTTCCCGTCGAAGACATCCGAGATGATGGAGCGGTATTTAACCGGTTTCTTGGATTGTTGTTGCTGTTGCGCGGCAGAGGCGGCTCCACCAGGTCCCGAAGAAGATGACTGACTGGTTCCTGGTTGGGATTCGACTACAACGGGACTTACGCTTCGCTGACAATGCTGGTGCTGCTGAGAGGAGGTTAGTTTGCTGCGGAGACGAGCGTGGCGGCCTGGAGATCCCGAACGAGAGAGACGACGTTTCGCTGAAGGTGGGCGACGGCCTCCCTCGGAAGCTGACCGTTCGGTGTCGTCGCTTAGAGATGAGCGCTCACTCACACCTTTTAAAATTAAATTAGCCATCTTTCAGAAATATTTTCTTGTCACTTACCAGAGTCGCAAGTCTCATATTCGCCCTCAGATTGGCTAGCGCTGGCGCTGGCTCCATCACAAGGTTCATACCCTCCATAGCTGTAGCCTGCTTCCCCAGGACTGGCGGTTTCAGCCATCGCGAAGCTGTCCAACGTATCACAAGAGCCAGCAGCTGCGTGTTCACCACAGTTGCATCTGTCCGCCAAGGATGGGTTCGCGGTCTGCTTCAACTCTTCGTGCAGCTGGTCCATGAAGCATCTCAAGAACTCTTGTGTGTCGTGTTGATGGTAGCCACGGAACATCGAGTGGACCTGAAAATCAGTTCTTTTATATTTAAAATAGCGTACTGATTGAAAGCCACGCACATTTCTGATGCCGTACAGAATACCAGATGGGACAACGTAGCCTCGTGTTTTCCGATGCCACATGTCGCGAATCAACCGCTGGTAGCTTCGACTTAAACCGGGTTTTCTCCCCTCGCTGGCGAGCCTGATGTTCGCTCCACAGTCCAGGAAGTACGCCGTCAAGGGTGGTGTATTACTCAATGCTTGTATTGCTGCATTCATGTAGCACGTATTTCCGATATTTTGTAATCCAACAAGTCCCCTAGTTCGAGTAACTCCGCTTCCAGAGCCGCCGTCATCACTATCACTGCTACTGTCTCCCGACATTCCCACGTTGAGACCTACAGTTTTGTCGAATGCAAATACAGAGCCGCCAGCCCCTGCTGTACTGCTGCCTCGTCTGTCGAGGGACTCTGCACGTAAGGTGGCGTAGCTCCCGCGACCGGAGTCGTAGCTTTCGCGGTCGTATGTTCGACCGCGGTCGGTGTCAACTTCGTTGTCGCTGTCACTAAATTATTTGTTATTTACTTGAAGTTTCGATAGAATAATAAATTAATTACCTGTAAACGACAGTTCTGGGTGGTATTTTATTATTTTTTATGTCCATAAACACTTCTGTCTGACAACTGTAGCACCAAATGCGTTGTGTTGACAGATTCATATGAATGCAGTGTGATGGA
Organism: Poecilus cupreus; assembly: GCA_963942605.1. NCBI lineage: Eukaryota > Metazoa > Arthropoda > Insecta > Coleoptera > Carabidae > Poecilus > Poecilus cupreus. Next base: position 14,026,840 of record OZ012727.1, read on the forward strand.
CATTTCTGCAAAATAATTCAGTATTTGTATTACAATTTACAAATCATATTCTGGGCTATTAACCTTTCAAACATCATTAATCAATTGTAAATATTATGTATACAAAATATATTCGTGGAAATTCGAAAATAAATGGATTTTCCAACAATGAATGTTATCAATAAATTATATACTGCCACCTATTTATAATGAGTTAATAAACGCAAAATTAAAAAGAATTATACTTCAATATTTGTAGACAGTTTACGTAGATAATAATCTCTTGTAACTTAGGAAACGAAACAAATTGTAATTAGGTACTTACTTGGTTGTGTAATGTACTGTGATCATTAAATTTTTCGGAGCACCCAATTCTTAAGCAATCACGGTATAAACAAACCCAAAGATTTGGTCCATAACAAGGGCAATCATTACATGATGCCTTCTAAAAAATGAATAATATATTAAACTGCTACGCTTCAATTTAGAGCTGATTTACTAACCTCCTTCGCCTTCACAATTTCTGGAATTGGAATGTTAGAAACTGTTGTCATATGACTACAGGAATATCGTAATGACATTTTTCTACAATGTAAATTATGCAAAATTAATCAAATTGCGTGAAATGAATTAAATATTGACTTGGACAGTACCATGACAAATTGAAAATTTTAGGTTAGGTTCTAGAAAATTTTGCTGTCATTAGAATTATCTTAATAGACCTCTTTGTCCGCGTTTTACAAAAGAGAAACTATATTTAATGTTATTCTAAATATGTCTCTTTTAAAATACAAAGGACACGATCGTTAAATATCATCATGACATATCCAAATACCTTTGACAGTCGTTGTTGAGTAGCCAGTTTACACTTTTAACATTAAAAGTGCAAAAACGTGTACAGCTGAAGGCAGAGACAGCTTACTTGAAAATTTAGCCTTACATGTTTGACAATTTATTTATAAAAAGTATTAGATAATTGATTAATGAGGAAATTTTTAACACATATCTGGTTTGTAATTGTATGATGTGCTGACACCTGTAGGATGACATGTCAAAATTTAAGCGGCGCTTTCGAAAATATCAATATCGCTATAACTACGACTCAACAGTTGCTAGGAAAATAAATAACTTATTTACATAATTTTTACACGGCAGCTTCAACGTCAGAAATAATGGCAAGTCAAATGCGTACAAATTATAATCGAAAACAGTAAGCATTGCACAGTAAAATATACAAATATAAAAACAACTTAATGGTGAATTTTCAGGGAATCATCATGCTTGCACAAAACGGGGAAAAAAACCATCGATCTTTTCAATCCTCCGCCTGTAAAAGAGGAGATGGATAAAATACTTGTTGGGGACAAAACTATGATCCTTCCTAGTAGATATCCAAGAGAACATCCAAAGCTTTTCACTAAAGACGAATATAACAGATTGAAATCTAATGCTCATGTATGACAAAACTAACATTTACATACTGTTGTCTCTATAAATAAATTATAATTTTAGGTAGTAACAACTGCGGAGAGAACGGCGATGATTGAAGAAGCTGAGAGACAAAGGCGGGAAAAGGAAATTGAAAGTAATATGAGAAAAGAACAACTACAAAAAGCACAACTGGAACAAAAAATGAAAGAAGGGAAGAAACTTACTAAATTAGAATCAAAAGCAAAACAACAGACAGAATATCTTCTAAAAAGAGCTTTTGATCTACGCCAAGAACAAGAGGATGAAGTTAAATACGCAAATGGATTAATTCTGGCTTCAAAATGTCTTGCAATTCGTGCTGCACAAGTTGCCGAAAAAGAGTTAATCGAAAAGGAACTGGAACAAGAAGACAGACGCCTTGATGAAATGATGGAAGAACAGAGACGAATTTCTCTGCAGAAAGAAGAGGAAAAAAGGGCACGAGACCACCAGAAAAATCAAAGATTTGTCGGAGAAATGATGCAACAAATTAAAGAAAAAGAAATAGAACGACTTCAAGAAGGCGAACGTATTGAGGAGGAAGCAAGGTGTCAAAATCGGGCCTTAATACAAATGCAACGAGAAGAGGAAGAAAAAAGGCAAAAATTACTCCTCAGACAACAAAAAATGAGGGAAGACTTGGCGCGAGCCAACGAACAAATCGAGCGATACAAACAAGTTGAAAAGGAAGAAAATCGCATTTCTGAACTTCGGGTAAACAAATCAACAACATAGAAATTAATTCGTTACTACAATTATATTTGTAGGTGCAAGAATTCATGAAGAAGAAAGCTGAAAGAGAAGCAGCAATACAAGAAGAAATCAGACAACAAAAACTTGCGAAAGAAAAAGAGCAAGCTCGGCTAAGAGATGCCCAGGAGAAGTCAGCAGATCTTCAGGCTGCTCGAGATGAAATGAACGCTATTCGCATACAAGAAGAAGTAGATTACCTTTTGTAAGTATATCTTTTTATTTCAATAATTATTTTATAAATATTTAGGTGGAGCGAGAGTGGCGAATGAAAGAAAAAGCAGCAGCAGAACGGAAGAAACGTAACGAAGAAAACTTGAAAATTGCCCGACGACAGCAAATTGAAGACATTCGAAAATGTCAAGCCGTTGAACTACAACGCGAAAAAGAAGATTTCTTCAAGATTGTTCAAGTTCAAAAGGAATTCGAAAAGGTACATTTCAATCTTGCAAATCATAAATAAATATTAATCTGATTATTTCACTCATTACAAATTTGACCAATCAGAATGTCTCATTTTCCATTGTTGCGCATTTTAGATAAGTGAATAAACAGCAGCATGCTGTTTATTCGCGATTAAATTGAAGCTAGCTTTTATATGCAAATTTTGAAGGCATATTTAGCCGGATAATTAGTTGCAGAAGCAAAATACTTACATGTTTTTTTACCTTTACTAGTATTCTATGTCTTTAAACATGCTGAATTATTCAATTCAAGCTATTTTTATTTATAAATTTTTGAAATTTATTTGACAAATAAAAAGAAAAACAATCAATTTGCTATAGTTACACTATAACAACATAATTTTATGGTGCTTTTTGTTTATGAGTGTACCGATTTATTTATGTGAAAATGTGTCAAAATCAACGTTTTAGTTCAATTTCTTCGGCAAATATTGAAGTTTATGCTATGAATTCATGAAATAATCTTGACATATACCCCTCGTGCTAAAGAATTGAATCGATTAAATTTGATGTCTAGCTTATTTACAAAATTTTGCTTTTAAAAAAGTGTTTTCGTACATAATAATTTAAGATAAAATCCCTCGACCTACGGTCTCGGGATTTTTTCAAATTATTAAGTACTCGAAACACTTTTTAAGCAAAATTTTTTGCATAAGCTAGACATGTCAAATTTAATCGATTAAATTCTTAGCACTCGTGATATAACTATTGAATAAATTATGTAGAAAGACAAAGAGAAAGAAATGATTCGCAAACAAGAAGCTCTAAAACACAGACGAGAAATCTTGCTACAAGTGAATGAGAAGGAACGCGAAAAAATTAACCAAAGAAAACAGATATTTGAGGAAGGACTAGGAATAAAAGCAGAGCAAGAATTGAGAACAAGATACATAAACCAAGCACTCAAGAGCAAAATGGCGAAATTAAGGTAACACTACAATAAAATAAACCCTTTTAATTAGTAATCATAATATTTTCTCGATTGCAGAGCAAACAAAGTTCCAGAATCAGTCGTAAAAGACATCGAGCGTCAACTAAAACTCTCCTCGTAGAATACAAAAATTATTTACTATTAAATACTCCATACAAAACAAAATAGGGTTCATCCACACTTAAAAATTATTTCTGTTTACATTAAACAAACATATCAGCCTTAATACTAGTTTTAATCATCATAAGCTATCTTAACAACCTTATTTAGATTGTCCCTCAAAGTAACAAGTTGTTGACGCGTGTCCTCGTCCAAGTGCGGAATCTCGGACATGCGGAGGCCTCGGCTCGGCTGCAGGGAGAGAATCTTTCCGTCATTCAGGGGGATGTTGACGTTGGCGCAGGTTTCAGTGACTATGCCGCTCACTAGCAGCGGGCTGCCCTGCATGGAGATGGCCATTTCGCCTTGCATTGGCCGCCGGAACACCGACACCGGCATGTTGGGTTTCACCTGACAAATTTATTGTTTTTTACATTCGGTTCATTTTTGGTTTTTCCCGGATATTTTTCCAGTTATTTACAGATTTAGACAAAATTATCGCGTGCATGTGAAAATGAACAACGAGAGCGTAGGTAAAACATAAGTGGTAATATTATTGGGCACAAAATGATATCTACGATCGTTCGGAATTTTGTAAAATAGTTTACTTGTTACTCACTTGTAAACACCATTTATCTAATTCTAATAAAGTTGAATTTTACCTAACCTGACGTTATGAAATGTCACTTTTTACATAATTTCTATGAAATGAGTTTTGTAATAGTATATTGAACAACTAGTGTTACAATTAGGCATTGTAACACGAGTTGTTCATACTACTTTTCCTATTTCACGTTCATAAATTCAATAAAAATAAAAATAAAAAAAAATTGTACGGCATGTATAATATACCACTGGTCACCAAGAGGCTTTGCCCGCGGGGCCTATCGAGTCCCAGGCCGCAACCCCGACGCAGGGGCTCCGATTCAATAATTTTACGTGAGCAATGACAGCCCCAAGTTTGACAGACTGTTACTTTTACAAAAAATAAATTCCCCAAAAACAGTTGCACAAAATTCAATTTTGTAGCATTGTTTTTGAGAAAAACAGTGTCACAAAATTGACTTTGTGTACGTGAAATGGGAAAAAATCTTTACTTAACTGAGTGAGAATTTTAAACAACCGATATTCAATTAAATCAAATGCCGTGTAGATGCCTATTTTAATAATAAATAAAATAATTTGTTGCTTGTCAAATATTGACAATGAATAATTTGGAAGGTAGAGGAATGAAATTACGGAATTAGATAAAATATTGTACGTAATACGTTATGAAAAACGATATTGTTTAACTCGCGTAATTTGCAAAACACGCTACGCTCGTTTTGGCAAACTTAGAGCTCGTTAAACAATATCGCTCTTTTCATAACTGATTACGTAAATAACTATTACCCAAGCCGTCTATTGCTTTTGAAAATGAATCTTTACAAGTTACTAATTGACAGCTGCATTGTAAAAATTTTACAAGTTAGTAAACAAGGTAAACAATGCACGTTGCCACAGTAATGCTTACAAGGTTTACGCGAAATCATTTCAAATAATTTTTGACAGAACAGTTGTGTGTAACTGACAGGACTTGGTTATAATTTTAATTTGATTTACAAATGAGTAACAAGTAAAATGTTGTACAATACACGTAAGGTAACTGTTTTTATTGCTTCAAGGAGGTGACAGGCTCGCCGGTCATTTCCTCCATTCAGCAGTAAAACTGTTTTACTTTGTTTGTAATGTAAATAACTATAAATGGATATGGAAAATAGTGTACACTTCCAACTAAGTTTTATTACAAAATGTAATTATTTAATGTTAAAAATCTTTTTTATAAACTTACTTAACTTCAACATGTAATTGACTACATTTGAATATATTTTGTAATTTAAATTTAAACCTGAAGATGGCTGTAACCATAGCCGAAACGTCGTCAACGACGAAATAAATTGAAATAAATTTACTTAAAGCCAAGTTATCCAAAAAAACTTAGCGATTTATTTACTATTTTCCTTAACAATTTTTTCGGCTTAATAATCTTCTCCAAAAACATAAATGGATGTTTTTATTGAAATAAATATCAAATGAAAGTAGCAACAGGCAAGGATAATTTTTAAATAAATACCAACGCTTTAAAAAACAGAACGAAATGCAGTAATATTACAAAAACGCACTACTTGTCATTATCGGTCTAAAGGTACATATTTACGTACCTGCAGACCTAGAACTGTACGATCTGAACTGACTAAATAATTACGCGCCACACGATTCAGTTAGGCCGAATATGTTGCCTTCAGTTTATAAATCGACAGTCCTGGGACGCAGATCAACTGAATTGACACCATAGACGAATAAAATATTAACAGTTCTTTCTGGACGTGGTTGTGAAAACATGTATCATAATAATGCAAGAAAACGAAAATTAGCAGCTTTTCTTGTAATTCTTCTATTACAAGAGGACAAGAGCCAATATGCAAAGCTAAAAAACGTTTTTGGGTGAATAATTGGCTTTTGGAACGAAACAAATATAGGTATAAATTACATTGGTACGAAAATCAAATAAAGAGAACCTCAATAATTATCTGAGAATGGATGATTCATGCTTCAATAAACTTTTAAATTTGGTAACAATAAAAAAAACCGTTATGAGATAAGCTATTACAGCTGAAGAACTATTAATTGTAACACTCAGATATACCGAGTGGAGCATCATACCTGTGTACATAGGCGATTAACATGAAAAAACAATTTTTCCGTGCGCATTGCTCCCCAAATTATTTTAGGCAAAAATGCTTCAAATACATGTTGTAGAGCATAAAATTCTGCATCTAAATCAATAAACAGAATTACTTTTACTTGCTTTGTAACGACAGAAATTAAATATGAAAAACATGGAAAATTTCGTTGAAAATATCAAATAGCCATGGAATTGAAACAAAAATAAATAAATGCTTCTCGTTTTTCTGTCTATTTGATATTTTGCCCGTCAAATTAATCATTCATCTGTCAAATGTCAAAAATTTATTTATTTTTGTTTCAATTCCATGGCTATTTGATATTTTTAACGAAATTTTCCATGTTTTCATATTTAATTTCTGTTGTTACAAAGCAAGTAAAAGTAATTCTGTTTATTGATTTAGATGCAGAATTTTATGCTCTACAACATGTATTTGAAGCATTTTTGCCTAAAATAATTTGGGGAGCAATGCGCACGGAAAAACTGTTTTTTCATGTTAATCGCCTATGTACACAGGTATGATGCTCCACCCGGTATAGCAACTGAGTGTAATTTAGAAGATTTAAAATTTTCGACATTTATTTCATCTCCAGCCCTTGGAAAAATTATACCAGAAACTTGCAAATATATTTATAAAGCTTTATGGAAGAAATATTTAAAGTTAAGTAAAAAAAGAATAATGTAATTCACTATTATTTATGTTTCGACATTTTGAAAACTGACGAAACATTGAAAACTTCAAAACAATTTAAAGTTAGCGACTGGCGATTAAATCTGCAGATATTCGACAATACACGTCTGTTCTTTTTCAAATCAATTTTAACTGCAGATCTGGAAGTCGTCAGTTAGAGACTGCAGGTTGACTGTATGTGAATATTTAATATTATGTAACGGACTTTTATTTCAAATTCCCGGTTCAGGACAGAATTCCCGGCCATTTCCCGTTTTTTCGAAGGCAAAAAAAATATCGGCTAACTCATGGATTATCAAATTGTTAGACAGCCTGTATAACTATTTCTTATTTTTCTCCCTCACCTTTGGGGTGACCATTCCAAAAGCAATTGGAGGCCGCATCGCTTTCTCTGGGGTCTTCTTCTCCGGAGCTTGTATCGTCACATTCTTCGAAGGCATTTTGCCCCTGGAGAGACTGCGGCTCGTTTTTCGAACAGCGGTGCGCTTTGGTTGTCGACTCTGCCTGTTGACTGAAGATGATCGAGTGCGTTTATGTTCATCGTGATCTCCGGTCGAAGTTCCAGTCTCTGTAAGATAACCTATCGTGTGCCCCACGCAACCAAGAAATAAAGTTGTTAGCTACAGATGGTCGCGTTTAGTAGAAATTAAGGATGCAGAATTCGATCAGGAACTACATTTTGTGCACCCCCACGTTGCTAAATTATTTTAGAGTAAAATGTTTCAAATATAACTTTTGTTGCAAGCATTTTACTCTAAAATCGACTACAAAGCAAACGAGAAAAGTTAAAAAGTACGTGTTGAAGTGATTTAAGTTCCTGATCAATGATTTTAAAGCTCAGAAAGTTAACAAAGTACCAGAATGTATTGTGATAAAAGAATTGTTAGTAAACATAAACAAATACCTTCATCGTCCAATGTTTTCTTAGTCTTGTTGGCAGTAAATGTAGTGTTTGTGGTACAGTTTAAATGTTTCAATAAAGAAGCGGTTTCAAACATCATGGACTTCATAGAAGTAGCAGAAAAAGATTTTTCTGTTCGCTGAAATACGAATTACATTGAAAAACATATTGAGATTTAGAAGTTCTTGTTTTTCTTACCAGTTCAAACATAGTTTTCTTAGTGTTTGTTGGACTAATGACAGAAAATTCGACAAATGCGATTAGGTCTATCTGTTCAATATTCATTTCAATTATGTTTTTCATGTTCAACATATGAGTGTGTACATCGCTGTCGAAATTTGATAACCATAACGATATCAAATCTTGTTGGGTGTTTTCTCTGCATGATTCTAGAGGTTCCTGCTTAGTTATATTAACAGCATTTGAAATTTTTGGCCGCCCTTTAGTTCTACTGCTTCTTTCAAGTTTTGATCTAGGCATTCTAAAACACAAAACTATTAAATTAGCTTTTTGATTACGAGAAATATAGCTTTATGTCTAAAACGACATTGTCAAGTGAACATGTTTGCCTCCAAAACCAAAAAATTTCTTAACCTGTATTTTGTTTGCTGATATTTTCGCTATGATTACTTATTCATCTATGTAATATTTCTTATATGTTCTAATAGACTTGTAAAAATTATTGTTAGAATGTAAAACCAGTAAACTACCAAGTCCACATGACTAAGATGTCCATAAATCTACTAAATAATAAACGATAATAGTTGTCTTACCTTGTGCATGTAACGCAGTATCGCACACAATAAATATTATGTAATTTGTACTATTATTATTGCAATTATTTTAAAATAATTTCAAAAGAAATGACACAAACCAAGTTTATGTTTATGAAAGTCAAAACTTTAAAAACCGTTACCGACCAATCACAACTCCCCTGCTCATATGGCCATCTCATTGGCCGGTGAAACGGAGTTTGGGACAACTTCATACTTTTGAAATTTGAATATTTTATGTAATAAGTTCCAAAATATTAATATTGTAAATAAAATATTATTAAAGTTAAGAATTATAATGATGAAAGTACATTGCATATATATTTTACAGTACTTTACAAATACATTTTGAATCGAAAATATTTCGTGAACTAAAAATATGATATGAAATTATCTGCACAAATTAAGATACATTTATCAATTAAAATAATGTTATTCATGCAATTTCCTCGTTAGTTGATCTTGAACGAGCACAATAATAACTTCAGTCAGCTGTAAGATTGAGCGAGAATCATGTCGTATGGGTGTGTTGTATTTATTTTGTGAGTGATACGAATTCGTAACGAGTCGCCCATGTGGTCGGACGCTGTGACGTCACAATGACGCGCCTGCTCCGAATTCGTCCCGACGCTCTCCAAACATTGATTATTTGCTTGTGGGCAAACCATGACTGCACAAGTACCCTAAGTTTATTTTAAAAACGATACGAATTAAAACATTTATTAAATCGTTGTGTATATAAACAATTTTCATATTAAAATTGTTTACGATAAACCAATCTACTTAATTCACGCACAGCAGGGGAAATATTACAAATATTAACGAAATAAACTCCGAATGTAATTGTTGCACACTTAGCTCCATTCTTAATTCCTCAATTAATTTTAAACAAAAAGTGTATGTGATAGTTTAAAACAATTAAATCTGTAATCAAACAATTCATATTTCCAATCTACAACAATTAATTTATAACAATTACTAGCAACAATGTACAGTTTTGAAAAATGTTTTCTACAATAATCAACAGTAGATCTATTGTTGCACATGGTGTGTTTATATAAAATTAGTGAACAATGTAAGTGAAAATGGATGCAAAGATGATTGAAGGACAATGCTGAAGGGTTCCAGGGCTGTATGTGGATAAGCAGAACGATTTTGGAAACTGGAAAGGATTAAAAGGGCTCAGCAAACATGGGGAACTCGTGCAGCAGCGGACAGGCTCACAAGGACAAAGATAACATGTCGCAAAGATCCGAAGAGTAAGTTAAAAGATGCTGGATGCTGCACATCATACTGTTTGCACGAGAATGTCAGAAGCTAATGCATGGACATGCTCACATTATCAAATACTTTTATTTTTATAAATGTGTTTTATTTTTGCAGTGTACCAATTTGTTTTGTTTGTAATAAATTGAGTGTTTTATTATTTATCTTGTTGATGTTTCTTTGCTATGTTGATTAAAGGAAAAGAATGTGAAATATTTGTATTTTGCAAAGGTGCTAGTTCTATTTCGGTCCACATTTTTCCGAGTATAATTTCCATGATTTAAGTGCATTTATTTAAAAATACTCGTGTAGTGATTTTATACGTAATACGTAAACCACTCAGAAATACTTTGAAATTTATGTCACTCAACTGTTATTCGTATATTATTAGCCAAAAATAATCGGAAGCCAAATTCTATTTTGATTCTTCGTCCATGCCAGATTCAATATCATCTCTATTTACTTACACTAAACAACAAACAAAACTACTTAATCGTCAATTGTTTAAATTTTAAACAAACAAAAAATAACAATTGTTCATTAACAACAATTATCTATCTAACACGCAATTGTCTACCGGGAAAAATAATAGACAGTCTGTGTTGTCAACAACGCCAGAATGAATGAGATAATTAGTGAGATAGGCTTTAATTAATGCATTATTAACAAATCCTTGCGGCTTGCAGGGTGTAAACAAATCTTACTATGATCGCGTACTAGAATAGACGTTCTCTTGACGATGATTCCCGGAGGAGAGGGGGTGTGCTGACGTCACACAACGCTGTGACGTCAGCTGGAGTGAGATGAGACTTATTACTTTCCCGCACAAAAACACATATGACCTATTTTTTACTCCCCAACAATGCAGATTTGGACAATTGTTATTTATTATTGTTCCTCTTTACATTCAAATTAGCATTATTGTTGATGTTTAATCTTATCTTTTATTATCAATTTTATTTTTAACAATTTGCAACACTAGCACCCTTTATCCCGCTAATTGGATAGGACAGCACGAACTCTTAAATATTAATGATTCATGTACTTTCCAGAATCTAGATTCCATAAAAAATATAACCTTGTATTTTCTATTAAACGTGTCTGCAAAAATCTTCTCAGTGTTCGCTGTTCGATGTCTAATTTCGCAACGGACCAGAAATAATTTGACCAGGTACTTGTCTTTAAGGTCGACGAGTTACCAAGTGACGATCAAGAAGCCATCCCTCACGACAGAGAAACAGCAGGCGATCATCAACAACGTGCTGGAGCAAGGACGCGGCGATGGGGGCAAAGCGCCTCATTCGGGGGTAATCCTGGAGCCTGCGACGGCTGGACAGCCTCCGGTGGCTACCACGGCTCTCACAGCACCCGCTACCGAGAAAAAGACTGGCGTCAGTATGATTCGGAAAGAGGTCGCCAGCATATCAGGTGGGCAAAAATTATAAAAAATATGAAATAGTATTTTTCGACTGGAAAATGGAATAAAAGAAATAATGTTCGGGACTGCAGTCAAATGTTTTTATTTTAGTTTACAACGCCAACGTTTCGGCACCCAGTTGGTGCCTTTTTCAGGGCTCTTGTGTGATGTTACAATTCTTATATTATTGTTGTGTTTCCTTGTAGAGCCCTGAAGAAGGCACCAACTGGGTGCCGAAACGTTAGCGTTGTAAACTAAAATAAAACCATTTGACTGCAGTCCCGAACATTATTTCTTTTATAAAAATTATATTCATCGCTGACCGATTTTACTTTACTTGCAGCAGATTCGATGTCTCTGAGCTCACCACCAGGTACCCAGAGCCCTCGAGACTTTGACAAAATGTACGAGAGCTCCGTTCCGAAAGAAGTACAAAGTCTTAGCGAAAATCTTCAACATTTGCTCATGGGGAGGATCAGTCAAGCAAAGACCAACTCTAAGACTAAGAAAATTGTCATCTACGTTTGTGCAGCCGACTCACAAGGCAGGCAAATGATTTGAGAATATTTAAACGTATTTTAATGCTTTGGATTTTTTTATAGATTGTTGCGTAGAAAAAGGTGCTCTGCATAATACAGTGTATCCAGAACTAAGGACTTATTGCAGAGAGAAAGGATATGAGCTGCATATTGTTGATCTACACTGGAAAACATTCCTGGAGAAGCAGCAAGACCACGAGTTTCCAGAACTCTGTCTTGGGGAACTACAAAGTAAGTGTGCGATTATTGGCTGGTACGAGCTCTGTTTTTGGGTGTTTAAGCTCTGTTTTAGCCCTGTACAATGTTCAATACTTCAAATAAAAGTAGAAAATAATACATTTCCCTGTAATTTCTATTTGAAGCATTTCTTTATAAAATAATTTTGAAACAGCTAAAACCAAACTTAAAACACTGCTCTTGGTTGCACCAACGTTAGTTAAATTTGAAACTTGGTTTAAATAAATAAAAGCAAATCGAATTGATGTCAAAAATTAGATACGCTTTTATTTATTTAAACCAAGTTTCAAATTTAACTAACGTTGGTGCAACTGGGCATTAAAATACCCAAAAACAGAAATAGTTGTACCAGCCATTATGTTTTATAAAATATATCATATTTGTGTTTCAGGGCAAATGGAAGTCGCCTACATCATCCCAGTGCTCTTCCTCAACAACTCCCTTGGTACCCCGCTCCTACCGATCACCATCGAGAGTGCAGACTTCAAGATGGCCATCGAGGCAGCGAAAAACCAATCCGCGCACACTCTTCTTAGTAAGTGGTACCAACTGGACAGCGCTGCAGCCCCGCCATGCTACCGACTCCAACCGATAAGTTCGCACATCCCAGGGTTCAAGGAGACCTCCGCTGAAGAGCGTGAACGCGCTTTGGAGGAATGGCGATCGGAGATTGGAAGAGTGTTGGCGATTCTGGTGTCTGTTCTGCCTGCAGAGTTGAGAGATACGTATCTGACAACAGTTGTAGAACAAGAGGTTCATAATACGGTGTTTATGAGCCAGGAGCTCGCGAAGAGATGTGTTTGGATTAATAGGGTGTTTACCCCGGCGGCGAGGACACCTGATCAGATGGAGCCGGGGGAGGCAGAGCTGCACCGGAGGCTCGACAATCTACAAAGAGATCTCAAAGTAAATAACAGCGATTTATATCAGTTGATGAAATCTACCTCATGTTCTTGTTTCTAGAATCAACTGAACGAAAAGCACATAATCAGACTACCAGTGAAGTATGTAGAAGGCGGCTTGAACACATCGGTTCCTGAACACGCTCAATACGTCGCCCAGGTGTGTTCCCTTCTCAGACGCCAGCTTCAAGACACTGTGGACGCCATCGCTGACGAGCACCAAAGCAAAGTGTTGCTGCGTCCTTCACAAGGCGTTCCAGCTGCCCTCTTTGAGGAGCTAAACCAACAGACAAACTTCTGTCAGAGAGCAGCACAATGCAGTGTCAACAGAGAACAAGTGCTGGGAGAAATCAAAAAGTATGAAATACAAAACCATATTTTCTGAGGTATATTTGTATTCTGTTTGTGTTTCCAGGTACATAACAAGTGAGTTAACATCACCACTGGTCATCTACGGACCTGGAGGTTGTGGCAAAACAACCTTGATCGCGCGGATGGCCCAATGTTGCCAACAATGGCTCCCAGAAGCATTTTTAATTCTGCGTTTCGTTGCTATTAGCACACAGTCCGATACAATTGAACAGCTACTCAATTCAGTTTCGAATCAGTGTTCAATTCTTACTTACGGACATCAGTGTTACTGCACACATGTAAGTGACTACACAAATAAACAATCATAACATTTTCAAAATTCTGTTTCTGTTTCAGAATTTAGAAACCTACTCAAAAATCCTCCCTTCAGTATTAAGCGCCAGTTGTCTGCAACGTCCTCTAATCATCTTGATTGATGGAATCGATCAATTTAAATCCTACAGCACAAAAATAACCAACTGGGTACCAAACATCCTCCCAGGCAACATAAAACTCATTCTGACAGTCACAGAGGACGACGCCATGCACCAGGAGCTCGCCGAGCGGTTGGACGGTGCCAGCTTCATCAAGATGCCTCTATTAGGCGAATCCGAAGCTAAAGGGATACTCATGTCCAGTGTGATGCAGTATAATCATAGCGTTAATTCTAAAATACAAGACTGTGTGTTGAAGTCGGTGCAGGAGTGTACGTTGCCGCTGTACGCAAAAGTAAGGAACTATTTATTTTTATTATCAAGAAATAACTATTTTTACTTTCCATCATCAGTAAGAATCGTGCTAAAAATTTGATAGTGAGTTTTCAGTGGCTGAGCAGGTTTTAGAGTCTCTAGAATTCGATTTTAATGGTTTCGCGATGATTCTGGGTGTGTAGATCTCTGGAGTTACGGTTTCTAAAAAACTATTTAACTGAAAATTATTATATTTTATATATTACATTTGTATCTTCTTGGGAAAAGCTAATGTATTTTTGGTGATAATCCGATAACCTCAGTAAATTATGGTGTAATATTTGTTATTAGAACAATATTTCAAATATTATTATGGTTGTATCCAAAATGATGAAATAACTGGAAATAGTCGTCGGATGATGGATATAAAGATAGATAAATAATTTTACATCTCCTCTCTGCAAACGTTTCGGTAATTTGTTTTACCTTTATCAGTGCTATAAAAACACAATAACAAAATTAGTAGTAAAGTAATTGTTTTTTGTTTTTGTTATTGTGTTTTCATAGCACTGATGAAGGTAATAGTATATTGTGTCATTAGGAGTAAATGTGATACTTTGGGTGCTGAGCATGTAAGTTTGAACGACGAGCGAAGCGAGTCGAACAATTACATGCGAAGCACCCAAAGACACATTTACTCCGAATAACACATGCTATTTTTTCTTCAAACATAGAAAATAAAATTATAAATATTATAAAATGCTCAAAACTTCAAAAAATATTCTGTCTTATCTAGCATTTCAAGGTGCCGTAGAATATGCTGTTTTGTTATTTTTGTTTATTTATTTCATTTTTAACTGTCAAATTATTGAATTACAACCTAACTATTTTTCATAATATTTTACTTTGTCCGCCGCCGGCGTAAATGTGTTGCCAAGGATACACTTTTACGCCGGCGGCGACAATATTGAACTTCTACTTGTTGAATACAAATACATAACAACGTACTTTTATGACGTTTGAAGAAAAAATAAATTACCGAAACGTTTGCAGAGAGGAGATGTAAAATTATCTACCTTTATATCCATCATTCGACGACTATTTCCAGTTAATATTTCAAATGTTATTATCTACAAAAGTGGTTTGAAATATTATTCTCTTTCTGCCACCATTTACGAATTAATACACGTTAAAGAAATTTATATTTTTTCATTTAAATTTTCTAACCAGTGCTTTCTGAAAAAAAAGCTACGCTTGAAAAATGTTATTTTTTTTACATATATCATAATTATTGAAAACGAATTTTTTAAGGGATGAGCGTTTCTTGATTGTGGTGGTCCGTGTTCCTGCGTTGTTTGATAATAAATCTATGGTGGGAGATATTGTGGTGTTTATTTTTGTTAGGTTCTTGCGTGGCAAACCTCCTGGTGGGCAGATAAAGAACACGATATCGTACCCAAAGGTCACGTTACCCAGCAGCTGCAGCAAATGTTAGAAGAGTTGGAAACCATCCTCGGGTGTGCGAAGGTTCAACATGCTCTTGCATTGATGACTGTTGCTCGACATGGTCTCACAGACCAAGAAGCCATCGACCTGCTTGCTTTTGACACAGAGTTTCACAGTAATAACACTTACGGTAAAACAAAATACTCAAATATATAGTTTTTGTGGATTTTTACTTTTGTATTTGTTTTTTTTTTGACAGTTGTGTGGGCTCCAGCTTGTCTGGCTTGGTCTCGGCTAACGAAACACTTGGCTCCGTTCTTGCAGTGGACTTTAACAGGAGATGGAACGCTTTGTGTTCAGTGGAGAGACAATTTGTTACTCCAGGCTGTTACAGAACGCTACAAGGAAAATACTTCTTGGGCTGTCAAAATGTTGTACGATTACTATTCGGTAAGATATTTTATTCTGTTATACTTGAAACAGTTTACTAATTTTAGTTGATGTATTTAGGGTAAATGGTGGGCGCAAAAAGACCAGAGTCTTTCTGCAAGATTGGTTTCTCAAGATACTTTCTACGGCAAATGGTAAATTATTAAATAATTCTGAATTACATTTTCTACAATTTATTTTGTCTCAGCTACAATCGAAGAAAACTGGACGAACTGCCGTATCAGTACTGGCAACTCGATGAAAACAAATACAAATCTTGTGAGTACCTCACCGACTTAAACTGGATCTACGATAAAATTTGTGGATCAAGTTGTTACGAACTTCTCGAAGACATCCAGCTAGCCAACCCTAATTCCAACTCACCCTTTCTTCAAATTCTCCACGATTTTCTTCAAGTCTACTCCGTGGCTCTCAACTACGACGGAAGACAATTCTATTCGCATTTAAATTTCTATTTAGAGGACAAACTTATTAAAAATGAGCTAGATGACAGTTTGAGAAGAGTTCTCGAGCTGACTAGGAATCCTCCGGTGACGTCGTTGATTGTTGCTAACACTCAAGATATTGTGAAAGAACAGAATCAGGAGAAAGAGGGTGAAGAGAAAGCGGAGGCTGTTGCGAATGGACTGGGGAGCAAGACTTTTGATTTGGTGACAAGATTAGCGGAAACGGATGATTATGTAGTTACGGTTTCTACGGAGAAGGAAGAGATCTGTGTTTGGGACGTTGAAAAGTAAGTGATGTGAATAGTACTACATACAGACAATATTTAAAAAAAAATGAGTGCTTGAAATCAATGAAATGCTTTATTGTATGTCACGTGTCTGCGTTTTAACCAATCCTGTCATTGATACTGGGAATAATGCTCTTGTGATTATTCCCGGCAATATTCTCTGTAGCTTGTTTGTTTTTGTTGACAGATGTCATATGTCAGATAGTTATCAACACAAGTAAAAATGAGCAAAAAAGATAGATTTAGTGACGTGCCTGATGATGGAATCAAAAAATAATCTAATTAAATATAACTCGAGAGTTTGATAAATTAGAAAATAATTCTCCCGTAGGGCTTTCGTGGCTATTGCCAAATGGTGACAAGTTTGAGAAAGATACTGGAGAATTATTTTCTAATTTATCAAACTCTCGAGTTATATTATTACTGAAAATCACAGAGGTCGCGTGATATTTGATGAGATAAATTCCAAAGACAAAGCAAAATGTAACTTGAAATATTAATTAAATGGCACACTGACAGTTATTGACAGTAACAATTATTTATTTACTTGGTAGCGGGAGTTTTATCGGGGTAACCCGGGTAACGGGATTTTATCAGTATAATACTGATCCCATTGGTTGAATTTCCAAGTGTTCTACATTATTGATTGTTGTTATTAAGCCGTTGATTTCTGTTGTTGTTTTTTATTGGATATTGGCTTAGGTAAGAATTTTTAAACAATAAATTGGATGGTATTATTTATTGTATCTGACGACGTTTCGGCCATTGTTTGTGGCCATTTTCAAGTCTTAGTAACTATTACATGGTGTTTAAATAAAGTAATAAACTACAAAGTCATTGGCCACAAACAATGGCCGAAGCGTCGTCAGATACAATAAATAATACCATCCAATTTATTGTTTAAAAATTCTTACCTAAGCCTATATCCAATAAAAAACAACAATGCTCTACATTATGATTGGTTAAAAACTAGTCGTGGGAATTTATGAAACTTTTTCGCAGATGTAGCCGCGTGCGAATGCTCACCGGCGTGCCGCACCCAATCAACTTGATCCCAATCGACCGGCACCGGTGCGTGGTGCTCTGCCGCCGCGAGCTCCACGTGTACAACATGGAAGCTGGCTTGTTTGTGACGAAGCTCAAGGGCGTCATGAACCAGAAGATGCCTTACTACGGCCTGCACGACCAGAGCCATCTGGTGGCGCTGAGCCGTAACCGAATGTACGTCAACCTCATGAACATTGAGACTGGAGACTGCGTCACCACGTTCAAGGCTGGGGAGGACCGCTTTCTCAATTCCCTGCTGGTTTCGGGGGATGGGAGGTCAGCCGAAGACAACATTGACTCATGATGGCTTCACTAACAATCTGTTTGATTTCAGAGTCCTTGTATGTGGTGACGAAACACAAAAACCTTTTCCTTTATTAGTATGGAACCTTAAGTCTAGAAAATTAATGTACGATCTTAGGATACCGCATCATGATTTCATTACTAGCTTATCGGCAATCACTCATGAAGGTAAATCATCATTCACCAACATTCCCTTGATCAGTGATCCGTGGATCAACTTAAGTTTGAATTCACCAACTTGATGCATGAATCAAATAATCATGATCAACTGATTATCATATTTGTTTTGTTATTTTACAGTCCCCATAATTTTCATTGTGAAATAGTATATTGTACAACGAGCATGTAATGGTACTCATTTCCTACGAGTATGAAAGTTTGTAGCATGAGCCGAAGTGAAAATGATTTTTTCTACGACCACTTAGAAATCAGCTTATTGTATGTTTGTTGTTGCTAGGGGCATGAGGTACATTGCAAGCATCTTGAGAAATGAATGTTTTGTATTTCAGTACAGGTCAGCTCATTTCAGTACAGGTGCCATTGCTAGGATACTTATTTAGAATTGTCAAATATTGGAATGGTGAAAGCGGGACAAATTTATTATTAAAATTAAATTAATTTTGAAATAATATTGTGGTCGTAGAAAAAGTTTAGTATACAACTCGCATGGAATGTCCATTTCATACTCGTATAATTTGCAGTATTCGCCTTTAGCTCATGCTACAAACTTTCATACTCGTAGGAAATGAGTACCATTCCATGCTCGTTGTACAATATACTAATTTTCTGTCAAAAATAAAGTAATTCATACCTACTTTTTGGAAACTTACTGTTACATAATATCTTAAAAGTAAGTAGAACTTGATTCGATGCTGGTGAAAGATTATTTCATATTTTTGTTTGTTAATTATTATTATAAACATCGAAAGAATCTAATCTTCTTCGAATCGTTCGTGGTTCTGCAGTGCTTTGAAGGTATCTGTCTGTCTGTCGGTTTGCGTGAATCTCTGGAGTTATGGTTTCTCAAAACTACTATAATTTTAAAATTTTGCATATATCAACTGTATTCCCTTGGGAAGGGCTGATTAGTTTTTGGTGGTTATCCAATAATCGGAAGTGGTAGTTTACTTGAAGTATTAATAAGTTATTTTGAAATATCTCAGTAAATTATGATTTAATGTCAATTTTTGTTATAGAATAATGTTTCAAATATTATTATCTACAATTATTGTTTGAAACATTTTTCTCTTACTGTTACCATTTACCAATTACAACACGTTAAAGAATAATTAAATTTTGACATTTTCGTTTAAATCTGCTACCGTGTGCTTTTTAAAAACAAAACAACAGTTGAAATATGTCATTTTTGACATGTGTCATAATTGAAAAGTAAATTTATTAAAGGGATGATCGTTTCTTGATAGTGATGGACTGATGGTCCGTGTTCCTGCATTGTTTGATAAGAAATTTATGGCGGGATCACAACAGTTTTTTTTAATGTAAATTAGATAAAATTATTAAAATCTCAAATGTTAAAATACTGATCAAAATGAGTAATCAGCGCTTGATTCATGGAATCCGATGAATCAGTTGATCACAGGATTGCTTGATCAGGGAATGTAAGTGTTTTGTTGAAATAAATATTTGTTTTTCTTAGGCAATTACGTGTGCTGCGTGTGCCACGAAATTGACGAACCCGCTCCGAACTTCATCGTCGTGTACGACCTCCAAAGCGGAACTCTTTTCAAGAAGTGGAAGCCAAGTTGCAACACCGTGTCTTTAGCCATCAGTTCACCTGGAGGTTGCGTGATCTCTGGTCTTGAAGATGCTCGTATTCTGGTGTGGGACCTCATCACCGGCAACTGCAGGTGGAGCTTGCATGGACACACAGCGCCGGTTAGCCTTCTGAGGCTGGACCCGACCGGAGGGTTTTGTTTGTCCACGGACAAAGAGGCCAGGGACAGAGCCATCAGGATGTGGGACATTAATAGAGGTAAGATAGAAAACTCGATTTAGTTGAACAATTATTATTTAATTGCAAACGTGAGACAAGGCGTATAAAAATATAATATATGAAATGAATAAAACATATCTTGTCAGGCAACCTAGTGGCAGTGTACACTCCCTCCGCGAACGTCAGCGCTTGCGAAATCTCCTGCGGTGGCCGCTTCCTTCTGCTTGCCCTCGAGGGCCACTCCAACCTCGTCACACTGCGTCTGAAGGGCCCGGGAGCAGCAGACCCGCCCCAAGAGCGCGAGCCGTACGGCGACGAAGCGAACGACGGTAAGGAGTTCGACATGAAGGATGTAGAAGCGCCCTGCTGACCGGCCACCGCGTAGTGAGTGAGCGTGACCCCTGACCTCGTCTTGGAATTGTTTGTGTGTTCTATTTCATCTCTGGAGTTGAGGACACTTCTGTCATAGACCCTGCAACCGTTCAAGTTCCTGATCGATTTTGGTTTTGTTTGGTTGAGTGTGGATGTGTAGACAGGCGATATGAACTCGTAAAACTGCCAAATACACCAACAATTTAACGTCTGTCTGTCGGTCCAGCTATTTGGTAATTTTACACTTACAAATATTGTTCATGCCGCCTTTAGATGCAATTCATTTATTTGTTAAATTTGAAATCAGTTTGGTTTTCTTGCGGTGGTACAACTCTGTGGTTTAAGTGAATCTGCACTGATTTTAATAATCTTTTTTATTGAATTGTATTTATAAGAGTCGAGCGAAGTACATTTATTCTTAAATGTATTTTGTTTACTGATGAGTTCAAATATAAATATTATGTATTGTAATAATTTGTAATGTGACACAACCAAGTAAAAGACTAGAAAGACAACGTAAGCTGTCGTAGAGACTTCGGGACGAATCTAAACTAGAATCTAGAATTTACAGACTCATTTGTTGTGTAACGAATTCAGTCTTTGGTCCAAACATAAGTTAGAATGATATAAATATAGTTTTAGACGAGTGCAGTGGTTAAGATGAGCAACAACTACAATCTTATGAAACTATTTTACTCATGCTTGTGTTAACCATTGTTTAACAAATATTTTCAGTATTTTTGACCAACCCCACCTTAGAAAACCAAATGCTAGTCTCCATTCCAGTTAAGAACACTTTTTCTTATTATTTTATTCATTAAATGTTAAACTAAAAACTGTAAACTACTCCGATTTGAAATCTATATTCTTATTGTGTCAAATATGAAAATACCAAGAAAATAAATATAAAATGAAACCGAGTACTGTGTTTTTAAATGGAATGCAGCACAGCTTGTCTCATTCCTGAGATCACTTCTTGTCATTTTGCTTCAGTGTAACCATACACATATTCTTTCAAACGTGCGTCTTTTAATAACGAGCTCAACTAATCTTTATTACGAAGTATTTTAAGCAAAATGACACATTCAAATTCCCAGCTACGACTCAAACGTAGGATTAAGCGCTAAATTATTGGACACCTGAATTCAGAAGAAATATTTTACGAAATGAGTGCTTGTGTGAAGAGCAACTATCATTATTTCTCTGTGTATTTGAATCACAATTATTACACAAATTATTTAAGGAAGAGATTCCATCTCCAGTGGACCAACCCTAGTCCACAACAAAACACAATTTTGAATGAGTTTGCTTCACTCAACACCTCTTCTTGACAAAAATGAAGCGAATAATAATTACCGAGAGAATGGTTACTTTTAATCTAAATATTTTCAAATAAAATCTATAGACAACTAATTTTCTACTATTTTCATATGTCGTATTATACTCAAAATCATCCTTAGTAACCTTTAATTTGTGTAGTGGTTGTGGTTCAATCAATTATGTATATTTACTAAATAACTTCCATAGGCAAGCCAATAATGTTGAATTACACAATCCTATTGTTATGATAAATAATAATATACATATTCCCATCTGGTATGTGGAACAAATATTAAAAATATATACATATATAAATATATTTGTATGTTGTGATGACTGTGGAAAAAAGTAAAAATAAATGTAAGAATAAATAACTTGCCCCTTTTGCTATTTCTTCTTCTTCATCATTATCATCATTTTTTCCATCATTATTATCAATTTCTCCATCATTATCATCTTCTTCTCCTCCTGCGTTGATGTGAAACAAATTAGTTAGAACTTTACAGATATCTTTCTCTGATTGGCACGAATAACAAGACTTTAGAAACTGTTCAAGCATAGATTTGTAGTCATCAATCGCTGGATTACAAAGAATATTTATTACTGAAGCCTAAAAACAAAGTAAGTCATAAAATATATATTAATTGTATATTTAGCAAATTACTTTAAGTAAAAATGGTTTATAACGTGTAGGGGCATCTGCTAAAACTATTAATAATTTTGTCATATTATTCCATTGTCTATGCAAAACAGATTGTTCAATTTTCCGGCACAAAAACGAATACTTATTCCAGTGTTGAACTGTTTTAGATTCAACTGGTAGTGTATTCAAAGAACACTTCAGACTTTTTTGGTAATATGTCAATGGTGGTGCATTTAAAATTTTATCTATTTTTTCCTGAAACATTAATCAATATATAATAATCCAAGTTGATATAATATTAAAACCAAAACGAACATAATCCGGCAATTCCCGTAATTTTTTTATCCTGTTCAAGATATCTTGACCTCTCTTCTCTCTCATTTTTACTCTACTACAAGGTTCTAAGTCGGGTGAGTCTGTATCAGCATCATCAGCTGCAGTTTTCGCTGGAAGAGATAATCTTTTTTTCTCTTCATTGACAAGATTTCTGATAAGTTTCGATCTTTCACTATCTAGAACATCTGATTTAATTTCTTTTTGAGAGTTTCGTCTCTTTCTACTACTGTTGGAAGAACATGTTGATGTGTCAAATAGTGATTTAACTCCAGTTAAATTCAATTTGTCAGTAGTGTCTTCTTCAGACTCAGATCTTTTTCTACCTTTTTTTGAAGAACAAGGTGTGGTAAATAGTGATTTAACTCCAGTTAAATTCAATTTGTCAGTAGTGTCTTCTTCAGAGTCAGATCTTTTTCTACCTTTTTTTGAAGAACAAGGTGTAGTAGATAGTGATTTAACTCCAGTTAAATTCAATTTGTAAGTAGTGTATTCTTCATACTCAGATCTTTTTCTACCTTTTTTTGAAGAACAAGGTGTAGTAGATAGTGATTTAACTCCAGTTAAATTCAATTTGTAAGTAGTGTCTTCTTCAGACTCAGATCTTTTTCTACCTTTTTTTGAAGAACAAGGTGATGTGGTAAATAGTGATTTAACTCCAGTCAAATTTGATTTATCACTAATGTTTTCAGTAATTTCTTTGGCTTTCTTTGATGAGTGTATAGGAATGTCAAACAGTGGTTGAACTCCGGATACATTCAATTTATTGTCAATATTTCCCTCAGAGAAAGGTGACATAGTAATGCTTGAAGTTCTGTCCGATTTACTTAATGCAGTTGAAATGTTATGATTCAATGATTCTTTTTCTATTGATGCAGATTTTTTAGATCTTTTGGATGATTTTGAAATATATGATGATGTTGATGGTCGTTTCGTTGAGCTGATACTAGCTGCACTCGCTACGCTTGAGTTCAAATCACATTTTTCTATTTTGTCACGCATGTTTTGAAAATTTCTAGTTACACAGTGTTTCAAATTACGTAGAGTGTATTCTTTGTTTGTCACTTTAACTACTTTGTTGACTATTTTACTTACAAATTTACATTTCTTCTTGTTGCTTTTAATTACTTCTTGGTTAAATATTTTCTCCTTGTTTTTCTTAATTTGCGGCTCTGTACAATTATGTTTTTGATTGGACATTTGTTTAAGTATACGTATATGTTCATGTGAATTAAATGCTTCATTAGAAGCTTAATTTAAAATTGTTGCTACCTGTACATTATCACGTGTACTTGAACCAGAACAGAGACAACCAGAATTATGTTTTAGGTTATGGTAGCCCAGCAATGCAATAGCAGAATATTCAAAATCAGAAAGATGAAGCGTCAGAATATTCATATTCCGAAAAAAAAATTAAACTTAGAACAATGGAAGCAGAAAACACCTATACTAAAAGGAAGAGAAAAAACACAAAAATATATAAACAAAGCGAAATTCAAGACGAGAAGTTCCATTTTCTATGGTGCTGATAAAAATAATGAAAATTTATTTTTTTAAAAATTTTGCGTGAGACGGTAGGCAATTTTTTGTAAATTTATCCTTGAATTAGCAAAAAGTAATTTTCAAAAAAAAATTTGCGTAGGACGATGGACGATTTTCCAAAATTTTTTGATTATGCATTTAAAGTGAAAATTGAAGTTAAAAAATGTTTAAAGTTAATTCCGAAAAAATTATTTGATACATGCATATTTGCTCACAGGCAAATCAATAAAACAAATCCCAACACCCCCCAGCATATTTTTTCTTTTTTTTTTTAAGAATTATCGAATATCGGACCCGATCTGTTCTTTGGATCGGTCCGTCGTAGAATATAACAATTTTTACATAGAAATATTACAATAAATATAAGATAAAATAATACATTTTATTGTTTAAATTATCTTCTTCGGTCTGAATGCTGAAGACGTGCATGTTCGAGGCCTAAATTATACTCCTGGTGCTGGCCGCGGATCAGCGGGAGTTCTTGCGCACTGACCGCAGTATATATAGCTTGTACAAATTTGCGTGGCGATTGATTCCATTAGTGTTTCTCAGCAGGTATTCCATAAGAGGATTAAAGAAATTTATGAGGGACTACTTTACAGGGTTGTACTAGATAATATTTTCAAATGAGTTTTACACAAACAGACACAAGTAATATCAAAATAAGAAAAATTTTAATAAAATTAAATATGAATACAGTATTGTCATTGTCGTTCAGTAAATATAAACATATATTGATAAAAAAACTTATGTTTTATTTTACATCTATGTTGTTTTACTTAGGTGATTAATCGATAACAATATCATCATCAGTGTCGTCACTTGACTGTCCAACATTTATAATAAATTCATCAATAATATTATTGAAATTTAAGTAACTGTTTTCTATGTCTATCACATGCCGAACACTACTAGCCCAATTTAAGTCACTAATATTATTTATTTCACTTTTAATTAATTCCACAACATTAGCGCACACGGTTGGTGTAACATTTTTTCGTCTAATACTTGTTTTTAATTGTCCCCAAATTAGTTCTATAGGATTTAATATACAGTAATACGGAGGCAGTCTTAATACAGTATGACCAAATTTTTGTGCCATTGTATCGCACACGTACATTCTTTTAACAAGTTTTGTTTGTGCTACTTCCAATAATTCACTTTTACTGTACGATTCATCAAAAAATATATCATGATGATACAAATATTCTTTAATTTCTGTTTTATTACTAGATTTAGTGGGTATTTTAATTAATTGCCTGGAATGGTAACTAGCGTTATCCATAACTATTACACTATTTGCTGGAATATTTGGTAATAATTGACCGCCAAACCACTCCTCAAAAATATTAGACGTCATATTATCATGGTAATCCAAACAAGCGTTTCCCATGTTGTGGCCCGACAATAATTCAGCACCATTCACCCATCCTTGCTCACTCCCCGCGTGAAGAATAATTATCCGTTTACCCCGTGAAACTGGAATATTCGCAACACAATTCTCACTACCATCAGTCCAACTTTTAGATTTAGTGTCGTGTGTATCATACCATGTTTCATCTAGGTATATAATTGAGCGTTTCTCCTCACGAAACTTTTTTAAATCTGTCAAGTATTGATGCCGTCATTGACATATTCTTTTACTTTCCAGCAAAACTTGACGTTTATCAATTTTTTTAAACTTGAATTTCATGCTTAGGAGAACACTGCGAAGACTACGAACTGCACAAGTAATATCACATTCATCTTTTAATTTTTGATGCAATGATCTTAGTGAAGGATACTCGTATATATTTTCATTGTAAAGCGAATATATTTTCCGACGAATAACATCTTTTTGAAAATCATTCAAAATTCTCGATTTTCCAGCATCACTTCTTTGTTTTTTAACCGGTACACCTTCTTTTATTATTCTTCTTACTGTAGTATATGGCACTTGAGTCATTTCAGCAGTTTTTGATATTGGCGCATTTTCGAAATTATCACTTTGTAGAAAGTTAAACACATTCAGAACTATTTCTTTTGCGTCGTTTGATAAATATTTTTGTGTTGGATTCGCGACCGTGGTAATTTCTTCAAAATCTTCGTATTCAACTTGCGACATTGTGTTCACTGTTACAGTGCTGCTGAACTAATGAATTTTAAATGTCGTTTTCTGAAGGGTATATATGTATAAAATTATCTTACTTAACAGTTTTTGGGGAAACTATTGAAAAGATAATCGTATTAAAAATTTCGGAGATTTGAAGCATCTAAGCCCAAAATTATAATAATCCACTCCTGAACATCAGACAAACTTGCACCCCGCTGGCTAGGGCTGGCTTATCCCATTAGCAAGTCAAGTCAATCGCCACGCAAATTTGTACAAGCTATACAGGCTGTTCATTTTAAGTGGTACACTATTGCTATTTCGAGAACTATAAGAGCTACGAGGTCGGTTAAATTAGCAAATAATTTCTATATTATAAGACAATTAAAATGAGCGAAACAAGAATTTTTTAGACCAGTGGTTCTCAAAATGCGGGGTGCAACTTTCTTATTTTAAATGGCAACCTACTTTTTTTATTTGCTTATTCGATTCAGTATTTTTTTCTGAATTCAATGATATTCACATGTAATGACCAAATAATACAAAATATTTGAGAAAAATGCAAATTAAAAATATATCTTTTTATTTCAATTTGCATATACAAAGTTTGCCATGGAAGAAAACAAATAAATCAAACAATTTTTATTAGTTTTTTTAAGTGTACCTCTGTATTTCTGTATTGTGTACCAACTAAATTAATAATTATTCTCATAATTACAGTTTTTTCAATTATTTCTGCATTTGATTTATTAAACTAATTCAATACTGATAATAGTATCTTGTGCCGCTGATGTTGCATACAATATGGACTTACAAAGCATAATTTCGTTGTATAAAAATTATAAATTACGCATTAAAGATTATTTAAAATTGTAATTGTAACCGCCTACATACATTCGACCAATCAGATTACTTGCACCTGTTCCAGTGGCGTTCAAGTTGTTTTGTATATTACAAATGTACTTTTATTGATAAATTAATAATGTTTCATTAAATAGTAAGAAAAAGAAGCCAAATATAATCAAAATTACATGGGCTACATGGCAAAAATAGTTATAATTATATTTTTATCTAAAAAATATAAATTAAAAAATGATAGCCCACGATAGTTTAAAAGAAATCTACGCCGCTGGTACTTCTAGTTCAAGCAATCGCCGTGTGAGAGTGCTACATGCGCTCACTTTTGACAGAAAAGAAATTGACATGAATGGAACATTAATACTGAGTTAAAATATAAATATGTAGGCTAAACTCCAAGAGGTTGGAAAAAATCTTTGTGCGCCATCAAAACTAGTGGATGCAACTTCTCTAAACAAACTACCACCGGAGTTTGAAGTTTCCTCTACACCTGTAAAAAAAAGGAAAACAAGATGATCCGACTGACTTCCAGACGCTGGAAGAAGATCCTCAAATTATTATCAGAAGCCGGACCAAGAGAACGGAAAAGATACAGGGAAACTAACGATGTGCGACCGGATTTTCTGGACACCTTTGGTCGGAAAGTTGCTGTTATAATTTATTGTTCTGAGCAATATTTTGAAAGATCTGGAAATCCAAGTAACTGATTGGACTTCATATAAACACCACAAAACTTTTAAAGTTTCTGATAGGTTTGCATACATTAACAGATATAAATAATACATTACAGAAATAACTGACACTTGTATTTTATGTGCAGGAATAACGCTTTTAAAGAAAGAGGTATTTATGTGTTTTATTCTTTGCTTAAATTTATTTATGTATTTGAGCAGAAATACAGTACTTATGCCATAGTTTTACGTTAAAATTAACAGAAAGAAATCATTTTACGTTTGTATGTTGTTTCTGTGTTTGAATTGATTCTGTGGATATTTGAAACAACGCAATACTCTTTAAGGCCGAAGAGAAGTTGAAATTTAACTTCTGGATGCCTTTACTGTGGAATCTAACATCATTTGAAATCACCAACATCGTAAGTGACTTTGATGTTTATTACTTATTCTGTATGTTTTCCTTTATACACCTACTGTCCTAAAGATTTCCATGAATCTATAAATCATTTTTGTCCATGTAGTCTTATACTTGACGAATAAAAATAAGCCATTAATATGAATTTTGAATGTGTACATTTAAATTAGAATAATGTCTGCCAATAATTTTAGAACATGAAAAACGTTTTGCAAAGGGTCATAATCAGTAACGATTAGATATAGTTATAAGATTTATAGTACATATTTTAGTTTTAAAAATAAATTAACAACCTGATTTTAATGTGCTTCATTTTTATTATAAATATAAAAGTAGTATATTGAAATCCGAATGGTGTATTTGTTTAGCTTTGACAGCGTGGCTTAATTTAATTGTGCAAATGTGATGAGATGTTGGTTATTTTTGTGAATGATTGGCGTGACATTTTTATGGTTTTTTAAATTCAAATACTAGTAAAATGGACTTTGTAGTTTCTACTTTCAATAAGAAATTTGTTAATAAATAGGTAGTTGTATACGAATGACATGAATGTATATTACATTGTGTGAATTATTTTTATTTTCTTCTGTGAAAGCATCGGTAATATTAAACAATATTATTATTGTTACATATTTTATTTGTAATGTTTCAAAGTAAAAATGTATTTTTATTGCAATGAAGCTTGTTTTGATCAAGGAAACGCGTGGCTAGTGTTGGTCGAAACTTGTCGCATTCCATTTAGCATCGAAAGCATTGAATCTGCGCTGGCCTACGTGACTTTTGAATGATTGTGCGGGAGCGGGGTATGGTTTTAGGTATCTATCTGCCATGTTCGATTTCGTTCAGTTGAGTTTTGTTCGCGAAGGTAGAAGCTGCGTCGCTCTGTGCTATTTGATTTTGTGAAAACTCAACTCCTCGCGTACATTAAATGTGAATTTTATAGTTGGATATGGTATGCAATTACTGTATTTAAGTATAAAATTCAAGTTTGACCGTTGGGTGATTAAGTGGGTGATTAAATTTGTGAAATCGGTTAGCAGTCGGGCATTTTGGATGGAGGCTGGGCGCGTTCGCGAACTGAAGTGATAGGTGCCTGATCACACGTTCGTCTTACAATCAAAATTTATCGTTCGCGAGTGGGCTTCTCTCACTACACAAGAGTATGATTTCGTACGTTTGGCTCACGCAGTGCATGCCTGGAGTGGCTCGTACAGTCTGTGAGTCTGTCCATCTTCCTATAGGGTGGAGAGAACAAACCTCTGCAGGTCATACTGTTGTGTCCGTTGCAACTACGTGTAGAATCAGTGAACGTTCGCGGAGTATGATTTCGTATGTGCGGCCTACGCAGTACGAGCTGGAGTGCTTTAGTACAGTCAGTAGGTGGGTGGGTGAGAACGCACCGCTGCAGGTCATACTCTGTGTCCGTTGTAGAATCAGCCGGGAACCGTTTACGGGATTTTTGCAAAGCGCTCTGTCTTCACGTGAAGACCATCGATTCAATTTATTCCGATTACTGGTTTAGCGCTAACGCGGCGCGTGGGGCATGCTCACAGCAGTCCGATCATCTAGAGTGGATCCAGAGTTATGACTGGTACCATCTCTCGGCAAATATCGCATCCGATGCCTGTTAACAAGATTCGCTCTTGACAGTTCTCGTTCATTACATTTATGAAAATGATAGGCTCTATTCATAAGTGCTTGTACAAAGGGAATTCCGGATGGCAGAGAAAGTAGTTGATCGGCTAACGTGATTCTGTGACATGAGCTCGGGCCCCTGCGGGATCGCGAAGTAGGAGACCATGCGGGGTTCGGCTAGACGACCCACGTTTCTTTTTTGAAAACAGACAACACACCGGTTGCTGTTATTAGAGTCAAAGAGGCACTGGAATGTCTGTGGGGTGGTGTGAATCTTAGTTTTAATTTAGCTTTAATGGTTTTGGGTACCTTTAAGCTAATTTTAAGTTAATCCATTTTATTTCAGCTTTAATTTAAGTTAGGTTTAAGTCTACTAATCCATGTACTTGTATTCCTTTACAGCATTTCTCTTTCAGATTTCTATTTTTAATACGTAAGTTTTCATTTGCAGATTTAAATTGTTTCAATGTTTTAAATTTTTTCTGTTTTTATTTGTTTACAGAGATCAAGAATAATGAAGACAAGAAATAGTAGTACTAGAAGTAAGATTTATTTTTATTTTTTCAACCTTTCTGTTGTTTATTTATTTCTAATTTATTGTTTTTATTTTTCTAGAATCATTGCAGTCAGCCACCGTGGGAAATGGGCAATGTAGCTGAGACAACCGTCGTTGGAGCAGTAGCTGCGGCAGCCAGCGTGAGAGATGGACAATGTTCCTGTGTCTACCATCGAGGGAAGAAGTTGCAGATTCTACCGCCGATGGAAATCAATCATCCGCCGTGGGACAGAACTTCTCGTCCTGAATTTCTCTTTATTTATATATTTTTGTGCTTTTTTCTCTTCCTTTTAGTATAGGTGTTTACTGCTTCCATTGTTTATTTTATTTTTGTGGATTGTTTTTGTTCTGTTTCTTAAAATAGCAATGAAGATGACACAGTGAACTTGGTCGTCTTCGCTGGATTTCTACGTGTTTACTTTCTACTTCACACATGTAATTATACATTGCTTCATTTTAATTTGCAGTGTCTTATTTATTGTGTTGTTTCAGCCAAGAGTTTGCGGCTGGCAGATGCAGTTGAAGAGTCTTCAAGAGAGTTGCAAACCTCGTAGTCAAGAGCCTGCGCCCAGCAGATGCAGCCTTCAAGGAATTCTTCAACATAGTTCGCCGTTTCCAACACCAATGTAAGTTCATTAAATTAACTCATTAATGAATTGATTTATTTACTGATGTATTTCTGTTTGTTTAGTGGCCGGCGACGCTGCTCTTCTGTCCTGGGTTTTCCGGAAGTTTCCCCAGGATGTCAGGCGAATGCCAGAGGAGTTTCAGTCTCTTTCTTCCAATGTCAATCCAGGAGATCTGAACTTTGTATTCATTCCAAATAAATAATATAATAAAAATTATATACTTGTACTCTTGTGTTTTATTTAAGTTATAATAATGAATAAATGATAACTTGTATTTATGCATTGAGATAATAAAGATATTGTTACAGAAAAAAATATGTTTTATTTACTTTCAAATGAACTGTAAAGGGCTGGAAATGATTGTAAACCCCTTTTAGAATGTGCTGAATACGATTTCACAAACCATTTTGCGATAGGATGTGTAGTTTCATAATTAGAGCAGTATTTACTTTGCTTTATTTAATTACATAAGATTTAAGGGTGAGCGCCAATTTTCGAGACCGCCATTGGAGTTTTTAGGGCTGAATCTATAAGAATCCACCCCTATCTCGATTTTTTTGGGTTTTTTCCAGGAAAAAGTTGGACTATAGTCTTGGTGTTTTTACTATTAAATTTTGGGGTAAAAAAATTGAGATAAGGGCACTACACCGCGTACACCCTTCATTAAGGTCCGTAGATTTCGAATCTGCGATTTAAAATAGCCTAGGGTTAGTATTTCTTGCGTAACTCGAAATTTGAAACAACAAACAACCCGTAAAATACTACCCTATTTTCAACTTTTTGGGGGTTTTCTCTCGCTGATCAGATAGAGCAGGGCTGTATCTAGGGGTGTTGTTTTCAGATCCGCGATATCTCTAACCATTTAAGAGGGACAGCCCTTATAAATTATGTAGAACAGTGACATTTAAAATTTATATATTAGAACCGATGAATAAATTTTACAGAACTGCGCAGAATCCAAAATATTGATCGATGGAATTTCTGATATATAGATCTTAAGTAAAGCCGGGTACATATTTGACAATATTTTTCTACTGCGGTAAATTGACAGTCGCGTAAAGATTTTGATGTGTTTACACATTTAGCGGTAAAAGCGTCGCCACTTATTAGCGATAGAAGAACAACCACTTAAAGACTTAGCCAAAGGAAGTGACTTCTTGTCAAAAATCGGCAAATGTGTAGCCTGCTTTATTATAACTATTTGGTTCAATTCTCAGCGTGGTAGCTGGCGCCATCTGCGAAATTCCTCTAGACGACATCAAGAACTACATATCTGAAATTTATTTGAAACCGATTTTCATAATTTATGGCTATACTAGTCATTTTACAGTAAAGATATATTGATATTAATTGTTTATTATTTAATTCTTAACAGGTTTTATTTGAACTATTTTGCGATTAGACGAAGAAAAAATCACCGCAAAAGTTCAGCCAACAACACCAGGGCTCCGATGCGTCGCTCGCTGGCATTTGACGTTTACAATGTGCGGGGTTAAATCATTTTATCTGAACTAATTTTTAACGCTTGTAATATGTTAGAACTTCTAATAAGAGAAACAATTCATATGCTTGACATTTATAAATGTGTTGTAAACTTAGGATATTTAAGTAAATCAAAAAAATATAATTATTAAATTTTGTTTATAATTGCGTTTTAAATATATACATTTTTTTATGTTTATATATACATTTCATTTTATATACATTTCAATTTAAAATGTAAAGCCTGGATCAGTCTCCTGCATTGACGAGAGAGAGAAGGCTGACCTCACCCCCGGAAATTCCTCCCTTAGCCCTCCAGGAAAACTCCCCGCAAAACCTGAAGTAGGGGTGCGGCTTCATCGCTGCTGAACCTGTATCTGGAAACACACAAAACTAAATTAGTAACAATCAAAATAAATATATAAATAATTTAAATTATATATTTCTTTAAAAATAAACAACATGAAATGAAAATTGTGATTATTTTTTTACGAATAAAATTAATTTTCTTACATCGTAGTTACTGGCAGCGGGCGTCGGTCCTGATGAATCTGTTGCCGGAGGGTATTTGAGCCCTCCAGGTGTAAATGTTGATGTTGATGATGTAGGCTCCGATGACGATGATTGAAAAATGAGCTTTAAAACGCACTACCTCAGTAAAAACTGGGTACCATTGACCTGCATAAAGCTAGGCGCGGACGAAAGCCCAGATGGTCGGGGTGAGTTGATGAAGGCTCCGGTGATGTTGTCCACGAGTCCCTATAAACATAAAAACAATGTATTAGATAAAAGAATAACTGTGAACCTGAAAAAAACATACATAGTTAGAAGAAAATATTTGTTGATGTTGTCCACCTGTTCCTATAAACAGAAAAACAATGTATTAGACAAAAGAATAATTGTGAACCTGAAAAAAACGTACATGTTGTGATTAGGAAATACAATATTTGTTGATGTTTGATGATCTGAAACATAAACTCAAAATAAAAGGCAGTAAATTGTACAAGAGAACAAGTTATGGTCATCATTCTTTCGGCACACACCATTCATTCCACAGCACACCATTCATTCCACAGCACACCATTCATCCCACAGCACACCCCCATCTTCAATGTTGGCTTCAATGATGGTTTCAATGATGGTTTGATTTCTTGCCTGTCTAGCCCTACCTAACAGTTTCCGAACTGTAGCTAACTTACAATCTAGGGCGCAAGTGACTCTAGGACAACAACCGGAGCGTGTTGTCAATTAGCAAAACGTTACACTTTGCCGGTGTACGCCCCTCCCATGGAGGAAATACGCCTAGTTACGCGGGTGCATTACGGGGCTTGGCGACTATACTATTGCACAATAGTTTTCATCACGGCGTGACTCACGCACCTCTTGAAGCCTCGCAATGGGAACAAAGGACTACTCTAACCTATTGAACAATGGTATGAAGCCTTACACCCCTACGATAACACACACGTCGCGGTGCACCGGCACATCCCGGACCGACAACATCTACAGAGAATTTTGACAAAACTCGCCTTTTTTATTTGTTTTTTCGAAGATCTAGGTTGAACCTCACGTAGAGGCAATTCTCTGAGATGCTTTGCGCCCCTTTCGCGATCCCTCCACCCAGCGGAATAAGTTTCGCGGCCTGAATTAGATATGATGGCCTTCTAAGAAGACAGAATACGCGACGCGACTTTGCTCTGAGACGAACGAGTGGCGAGTGAACGAACAAATTGTAAAGGAATTTCAATTAGCTACTTGTATCGCGCTGCTGTGCTACTCCACTCTACGTTCACTTGTATACCTTCACCGTGTTAGAAAAAGATGAGAAGATAGAAAACATCCGTTTACTCTAACAACAGCTTATTTATATTTTAGCTGGCCACTAATGATTCCTGTTCAAGCGACGATGCAATCTTATTAAATACTAATTGAGCCTAATTGATTTGACCTGAATAATAAAATTTAAAATAAAATGATAAAAACACATTTGCTGTATTCAATATTTTCAAAAAAATTGTTTATTGAAATACAGCAATTTTTTTACGTTGAATATTATTAAATATTTATCGATTTACATTCTAATTTTCATATGATAACCAATACAAAATAATAGCAAGGCATGTCAATTCTGTATAAAATACGTTTCTTATAAAACCTAGAATTTTAAATGTCTTTATAAAAAGCATTTGATTTTTTAACATAAAATAAACATTTATAATGAGATCAGCTTCAAAAACCAAAGAATATTCCATAACCGAGCAGAACTATTAGAATTCATTAAAGATAATTAAATAAAATCGTCCGTACACAGCAGTGAGTTGTACAAAATATAGACTTAGTTTTCGGCAATTTTTAAAATAAATAATCATGTAAATAATGACATGATGTGAGATACATGTAATACAAATACAACTTTTTTAATAAATTTGTATTAAAAACAAGATATGTTAGAATCATTTTAGCAAGTATTTATATTTCATCAAACAGCTGTAATTAGAATTTAACTAAGCCGACGATACAAACGATACAAAAACACGTTTTGAATTTAAACTCGTATGAAACATAGAAATATTAATATTTATCTTTTAACATTTTTATTTTATTCATATTGGACTTTTCTGCAAGTTCGGGAATGTTTGCGGACACCATTTTCTCATTGCAACAATCTAAACGAATCTGAATCATTTAAGTAGCTAAATACGTTGAATATGCAATAATAATAATAATATCCTATATCCTATCCCATAATTTTCATACGTTACATGCATCTGTAATACGTTATAATGAACTGGGATATGAATTATGAAGCTGATCGATCGTTTGAGTTAGCCAATAAAAATGATTTTATTAAAAATCACAAGAGTAAAGTACCTTTTTGCAGCCGTCGAAAATTTTCATACGTTACATGCATCTGTAATACGTTATATTGAACTGGGATATGAATTATGAAGCTGATCGATCGTTTGAGTTAGCCAATAAAAATGATTTTATTAAAAATCATAAGAGTAAAGTACCTTTTTGCAGCCGTCGAAAATTTTCATACGTTACATGCAATTGTAAAACGTTATAATGAACTGGGATATGAATTACGAAACTGATCGATCGTTTGAGTTAGCCAATAAAAATGATTTTATTAAAAATCACAAGAGTAAAGTACCTTTTTGCAGCCGCCGAAAATTTTCATACGTTACATGCAATTGTAAAACGTTATAATGAACTGGGATATGAATTACGAAACTGATCGATCGTTTGAGTTAGCCAATAAAAATGATTTTATTAAAAATCACAAGAGTAAAGTACCTTTTTGCAGCCGCCGAAAATTTTCATACGTTACATGCAATTGTAATACGTTATAATGAACTGGGATATGAATTATGAAGCTGATCGATCGTTTGAGTTAGCCAATAAAAATGATTTTATTAAAAATCACAAGAGTGAAATACCTTTTTGCAGCCGTCGAAAATTTTCATACGTTACATGCAATTGTAATACATTATAATGAACTGGGATATGAATTATGAAGCTGATCGATCGTTTAAGTTAGCCAATAAAAAAGATTTTATTAAAAATCACAAGAGTAAAGTACCTTTTTGCAGCCGTCGAAAATTTTCATACGTTACATGCAATTGTAATACATTATAATGAACTGGGATATGAATTATGAAGCTGATCGATCGTTTGAGTTAGCCAATAAAAATGATTTTATTAAAAATTACAAGAGTAAAGTACCTTTTTGCAGCCGTCGAACATTTTCATACGTTACATGCAATTGTAATACGTTACAATGAACTGGGATATGAATTATGAAGCTGATCGATCGTTTAAGTTAGCCTATAAAAATGATTTTATTAAAAATCACAAGAGTAAAGTGCCTTCTTGCAGCCGTCGAAAATTTTCATACGTTACATGCAATTGTAATACGTTATAATGAACTGGGATATAAATTATGAAACTGATCGATCGTTTGAGTTAGCCAATAAAAATGATTTTATTAAAAATCACAAGAGTAAAGTGCCTTTTTGCAGCCGTCGAAAATTTGCATACGTTACATGCAATTGTAATACGTTATAATGAACTGGGATATGAATTATGAAGCTGATCGATCGTTTGAGTTAGCCGATAAAAATGATTTTATTAAAAATCACAAGAGTAAAGTGCCTTTTTGCAGCCGTCGAAAATTTTCATACGTTACATGCAATTGTAAAACGTTATAATGAACTGGGATATGAATTATGAAGCTGATCGATCGTTTGAGTTAGCCAATAAAAATGATTTTATTAAAAATCACAAGAGTAAAGTACCTTTTTGCAGCCGCCGAAAATTTTCATACGTTACACGCAATTGTAATACGTTATAATGAACTGGGATATGAATTATGAAGCTGATCGCTTAATTCCGTTAGCCAATCAGTATGATTTTATTAAAAATCACAAGAGTAAAGTGCCTCTCTGGAGAAGTGTACGATGTTCATACATTACAGTGAGTTGTTTTAATTAAGATAACTTAAGTATTCAATTCTCTATAAGTTTTATTAATAAAATTTTTTGATTGCTGTCCCCAATTAGGAGATAATTTTGCACGTATGCAGTTCTATAATTACTCGCCTGGTGGCGACACCAAGCTCGTTTGAATCGTACATAAAACAATTTTTCCCAATTTATGGCCAAACGAGTGAATTTACAGGATAATTGTTCAGAAATAAATTGTTCAGCATTTAATTCTCTATTTATTTTATTTGAACAATTTTGAAAATTAGCGATATGTCATCTATCATTTTATTTTCCAACACAAAGTAGGGTGAATATTCCGTTAGAAATACATTACGTGAAATGGGAATAACTATTTTTGAGATAAAAAATGACCGAAATTGTAGTTAAATACCGCGAAAAATCAAAAAATAAAGTGTATTGTGCTGAAAGCTGGACAAACGTTTTATTTATAAAGTAAACCAATTTGGAGTGCGAAAAAAACTTGGAAAAACTAACAAAAGTAAACAACTCAAATGCTTTTATTTGAAATCGGCACTAATGTGCTCAAAAATCGTCATTAAAGTCTCAGAAATCGTCACTAAAGTAACCAATTATACGACGATTTCGAGCAACCCAGTGTTGGCAACCGTTAAATAATTATTGTACAATTAGGATAATTTTAGCAGATATATTGACGTACTATAGTAAATTTGGACGTAACATGAAACAAAATTTGCAAGAAGAATTAACTAATTAATTCCGATGATGAAATTGAGGACAAAACACATAATTTTGAGTGTTATTTACTTCACTTCTCGACATTGGCAACACTGACTGTCAGTTTCAATTGACAACTGACATGTATAAATTTAACCTATATTGTAATTTTTTTATAGTGTTTTTGAATTTTAGATTTCAAATAAAACTTAATATGTACCTCGGCA
The DNA here is from genome assembly GCA_963942605.1 of Poecilus cupreus. NCBI lineage: Eukaryota > Metazoa > Arthropoda > Insecta > Coleoptera > Carabidae > Poecilus > Poecilus cupreus. Next base: position 14,064,918 of record OZ012727.1, read on the forward strand.
CTGAAGTTCCTTTTTATTACTCACATGGTTTATTTTCTTCGGCCCTCGGCAACTAAATTCCATATTCGTGATATAAAATTGAACTTCAGTGCATTGATACATATAACTATTACAATAAATAATATGCTATGAATATTTTGTACCTGACGGTTATGTACATCTAAGTAAGTAAAATTTTAGGTTATATTACGAATTTTCTCGGTAATCTTTTTATTTTGTATTTAACTAAGTTCATAAATTAAGTTTCACATGTAATCAAAGTTAATGTTCCTTATATTTGTTCATTTTACGTTATTTGTTTATTGAATTAATATAGATCAAGAAACGTACAACTAACCTGTAACAGTACAGCAACGTAGCAATGCAGTTTTTGCATTTTTCACCCAAAACCAGCCATGCAGAAACAAACAACACTCATCACTGGTTCATCTCCTCCAATTTTCTTATTAATTTGATAGGGATCACCTCGTAAATTCGACGTTGACATACAGAAAACCACTACACCCACAGCCACTGTCACTTTCATTTAATTTTTTCCCGCATTTAATCAATTGTACAGTATATACTATATATAATGCGTTCAGCTTCTTTAAAATTTAGTTTGCAGGATTTGTTGTAGCACATTCGCAAATATTATTAATCGTGAGACTCACTTTTTATATTTTATACGCGAACAGTCACATTCACCTTAATTAACGCCATTTTGCATAGGCCATGCCCCCATTTCAGATTCCAATATGAGTGTTAACTTGTTCAGAACATAACTACATGCTGAAATATGTAAATAAAGTAATACGGTATTCTTTTTTAATGATAATATTTATTACAATATTTTATTTTGAATCGAATTCTATCTACAAAAATATTGTGTACTCTACAGTTATTTTATCACTTATTAATTGTTGTTAAATTATTTAAATATACAGATACATTTATTTATTGATATATAAATGAACACATTGATCTAGGAGAAAAACGAAGTCTCTGCAAAACCTGGATTAAGTAGCAACTGACATGGAACACACAAAAACAAATTAACACAACATGAAAATATCATTCGAAATAGAACACTACTTGGCAAAAGAACAAATAAAATTTACTAATTATTTTCGTTACACAAGTATTTAATTTTTCTGTGAACTAAGAATTTAATTGTTGCAAGTATAAATAAAGTCGTCAAGCGATGATAATAATTTTCTTACACTGATGTTGCTAGCAGCGATGATGTTTCTGTAAACGTCCGGAATGATCCGGGTGATGTAATTGACTCTGGTGATGTTGTCCACGATGGTACAGGGTCCGGCTAGGCTGATCAGAATATCAGCAGCTCCACGATGATGATATAGAAGCAGAAGATGGTTGCGGGTCCACTGAAGTCCTATATAAACATACAACACGACATATCCCACTTAGTGGGGTAGTTCGAACCCAGAAACACTGTCAACCAACAATTAATCTCCTCCAAACATTCCACCACTTTCGCCTCGTTCACATTCATACATTCAACACTCGGAATCATTCGTTCAGGCAACAAATCATCAATCATCAATCATACACAACCACTTATTCCTCGGACGCCCACGCAATCGTTCACCCTCATATATTACTTTCACCAACCTTTCGAGATGTCCAAACCACCGCAACTGACTCACTTCCACCATACACCACACTCTCCTCTCATATACCTAATTTCCACAGCAGTTATACGTCGTTCATGTACAACATTCAGAACTATACATCAATGTAGGCACTAACACACCATTATACACTCAATCGAGCATCTCTAGAAGACTCTAGATACATTCACGTTTCGAGCAAATTTACCCAGAGCACCCAATACCTTGCACCCTGCAGACACCCGGTCAATACGTCCATCCCTCGAGAACATACCACCCAAATATACAAACATTACAATCAGTCACCAAATCATTCTTCTCAAACACCAACATTTTACATTTATCAACATTCCACAACAGATTACTTTTCTCTACTTCAATTATGCTCACAATCATTCTTCTCAATTGCTCCTCAGTTCCAGCCAACACACATCATACGCATAAAAAGCTCACGCAGGCATTATACGTCCACCAATACGTACACCATCCGTTCCATTCAATGTCTTTCGTAACAACAAATCCTTTTATAAATGAAACAACCAAGGAGACATTCCACAACCCTGTTTCACATACGAAACCAATCACTCAATCTACCATCAACTCACTTGCTTCATACAACACTCGAATCGCTCAATGCAATGCTGACATCACCTTCATCTATATTCCAATCTACGTTTCTAGCATTTCCTCTTATATTATTCACTCCATTTACACCACCATACAATAATTCCATATATTAATATTATATTCTTTATTAATTGATGCAATTTTATCCCCGATAAATAATTACTTACTTAATCTGTATGCCTTTCTACCTTGCGGTTTAAAGCGATTTCTTCCATCGTTATTTTGCTCCCATGTTGTTCAATACCTCTTCTCTTCATTGCTGTTCTCACTTCTGTGTCCCATGTCTTTATTGGTCTGTCTCTACTCTTTTTCTCTGTAGGTATCGCTTCGTAGATTCTTTCTGCAATTCGTTGTTCTTCCAATCTATTGATATATCCTTTCCATCTTAGTTGTACTTCTTTCATTACGTCTTTTACTGGTTTTGTGTTTCAGATAAATAATGTGAAATGTATCCACCATGCTGGCCACATCTTTAATCACTTGTATCAGACGTACCTTGTATAGTTTCATCAATGACAGCTAACAAATCTACATTTCAGCTAATACGCTTAAATATGCAATAAAAGACGAAAATCTTTATAGGGGGGGGGTTATATATCCGGTAGAACTGTTGATCTAGATGTGTTGTCCACTGAACAAAAATGAAGTAATTGATTTTAACACAACAATTTATACACTAAAATAACCACGGAAGGATCCTGAATCGATATGTTTCACACATGTAATAAACATTATTTTAGGTGAAAAGTTGATCTTTCTACGCACAGAAACACTTTGTTGGTTGCACAGTTCACTGACAGATACCAATTTTAAATTCGAAATGGTTTTTTATTTAAACGATGTGTTTAATATTTTTTTTCTTCAAACGTCATAAAAGTACGTTGTTATGTATTTGTATTCAACAAGTAGAAGTTCAATATTGTCGCCGCCGGCGTAAAAGTGTATCCTTGGCAACACATTTACGCCGGCGGCGGACAAAGTAAAATATCATGCAAAATAGTAAGGTTTTAATTCAATAATTTGACAGTTAAGAATCAAACAAATAAACAAAAATAACATTCTGTGGCAACTAGAAAAACTGGATACGGCAGAATATTTGTTGAAGTTTTGAGCATTTTTTAATGTTTAACAGGCAGATTCATCAAAAGAATTAGCGCTAATCCTATTTGTATTATTAGTCGTAACTTCAGTTACCGTCCTCAAAACATATTTATGTTAACTAAGGTTGTAGTTACGATAGGTTAACATAAAATTTGACACATTTTGTTAATTTAATTAATTTAGAAATAAAGTTACAGAGGTTGAAAAAAATGGAATTAGCGTTAATTCTTTTGATGAATCTGCCAGTTAATGTATATTTTCTATGTTTGAAGAAAAAATAGCATGTGTTATTCGGAATAAATATGACTTTGTATGCTTCGCATGTAATTGTCCGACTCGCTTCGCTCGTCGTTCAAACTTACATGCTCAGCACCCAAAGTATCACATTTACTCCTAATGACACAATATACTATTATTAGGAAGCTAGAACATTTTGAATAGTATTTTAAAAAATTTTGTGAGACGGTGGGTTATTTTTTGTAAATTTGATTTTATCCAGAATTTATTAGTGAAGATTAAATTTCAAAAAAAAATTTGCGCGGGACGGTGGACGATTTTCCGAAAATTTGTTTTTTTCATGTATTTAAAGTAAAAATTGAAGTTAAAAAATGTTTGCGTGAAGCGCAAATTTAAATTCCGAAAAAACTATTTGATTCATGCATATTTGCTCACAGGCAAATCAATAAAATAAATCCCAAACCCCCCAGCATATTTTTTCTTTTTAAAGTATCGAATATCGGACCTGATCTGTTCTTTGGATCGGTCCGTCGTACAATACAACAATTTTTACAAAGAAATATTACAATATAAGATATAATAATACATTTTATTGCATAAATATTCTTCTACGTTCTGACTGCTGAAGACGTACATGTTCGAGGGCTAAATTCTACTCCGGGTGGTGGACGCGGATCGCCGGGAGTTCTTGCGCAGTGTATGTGTGACGGCTAGTTGTGTTTCAAGTTGAAAAACGTGGAGTCACACTGAACAAAAGTTTCATAAGTTTTAAGTAATTAAATCTACTAAATCTATTGAAATACAAAGTGTAGATGTTATTAATTTTATCAATTAAATATTTACTTTATTGTTCTTTATGCGTAAATAATTTTATATATTCGTTTGTCTTAAAAACTATTGTGTGTAAACGGTACGAACGGGGGAAAGCTAAATAAATATAAAATAACTAACGAATATATAAAATTAATGATAAAATGACTGGAAAGCAACAATTCGTTGCATAAATATTATCGAAGCAAAGTTACCGGATGCAGAAAGCAATTGCCAAATGAAATATCTACTTCCCTTGAACGCTGTTTCTGTCGTCTAGTTTGATGGTCCAGGTGCAAACCTCCACGACCTCCTCACAGCCAGCATCTTCTCCGGATGAAACTGTTTGAGAGCTCCGTGAACTTGAAATCTGCAACATTTTCGTGGCATCAGTCACTCCGTCCAGTCGCTCTTCAGACATTCAAGCTTGTTTCAATAATTAGCAAAATTATAACGTTTAAATAATTGGAAAGTTTGAAATATATACTGAATTTATATTGTGTCCGAACAATGCTTCAAATAAAATGTGCAGTGTTAATGCATTTTGAATATTTTTGTGCTAATTTTTCTTGTTGTTAATTGTTAAAGAACATTTATATAACCGCCTAACTTAAAACTAATATGTGTATATTTCGGAACGGAGGGTGAGCTTATTATATCTAACTTAACCTAAATAAGCGACTATATAAATGATAATTGAATTATTGACACTGCAAAACATAGATAATTTACTTGAAGCATTTAATATTAAAATAATTTAGGAATCTTTGGCTCAAGTGTTTCTAAACCATCAGTATGTAGTAGAACATCGTGGTATAATTATTGAACACACGAAATAATTAAACGTAATAATTTGAAAGAAGCAAATAAATAAAGAGAAACTTATCTTTTGTTGTCTTCATTGCATCTGGACAACACGAAAGCCCGAGTATATTCTGCAGCGAAGCTCGGTTATTTCCTTGAACGCTGTTGCTGTCGTCTACCTTGATGGTCCAGGTGCAAACCTCCACGACCCCCTGACAGCCAGCATCTTCTCCGGATGAAACTGTCTGAGAGCTCCGTGAACTTGAAATCTGCAACATTTTCGTGGCATCAGTCACTCCGTCCAGTTGTTCTTCAGACATTCAAGCTTGTTGCAATGAACAACAAAATTAGAACGTTTAAAAAATTGTAAAGTGTCTATGGTGGGTGAACTTTGCACATTTAAATATGACTTCTGAATTCAATAATTATATCGCGGGAGATCTACTCACAATGACAGTCAGCATGAAAGCTGATTCAGATAATTTTATTTATCCACTGGTAAAACGTTTTGAGCAATGCTTCAAATAAAATGACCAGTGTTATTATATTTATTTAGGTGTATTATTGTTGTGAAAGTAATTGTTAAAGATCGTCGTTCAACAATTATATAGTCGCTTAACTTACAACTAACATGTGTATATTTCGGAACGAGGGAGTAGCTACTTATAACTAATTAACCTAAAGAGCGACTATATAAATGATAATTAAATTATTTACATTGTAGGTTCCCGAATATATTTTAACTCAACAGGGGAAATTTACTTGAAGCATTTGTTGTTAAAATTAATTTGGAAATATTTGAAAACAGAAAATTTATACAAATCATGGAATATAATTATTGAATGCACGAAGTAATTGAATTATTCAATTAAAAAATAATTTAGAATATTAATTTTTATGATATTTATTACAATCATTTAATCGTTATTATTTAAAAGAGATAATTAAATACAAATAAACTTATCTTTTTTGTGTCTTGATTGCATCTGGACCACACGAGAGCCCAAATATATTCTGCTACTTCTCTTGAACGTTGTTGCTGCCGATGGTCACTTCTCCAGGTAGAAACTTCCACGACCTCCTGACAGCCATCATCTTCTTCGGATGAAACTGTTTGAGAGCTTCGTGAACTTGAAATCTGCAACATTTTTGTGACATCAGTCACTCCGTCCAGTTGCTCTTCAGACATTCAAGCTTGTTTCAATAATTAGCAAAATTATAACGTTTATCATTTATAACATTTGAAATATATACTCAATTTATATTGTGTCCGAACAATGCTTCAAATAAATTGTAAAGTGTTATTACATTTTGAATATTTCTGACTATTTTTGTTGTTAAACTAATTGTTAAAGAACATTTATATAATCGCATAAAACTAAAACTAATGTGTGTATATTTCGGAACGGAGGGTGAGCTAATTACAACTAACTTAAACTAAATAGCGTTTATATAAATGATAATTGAATTATTGACATTGCAAAACATAGATAACTCACTTGAAGCATTTATTGTTAAAACAATTTAGGAATATTTAACCCAAGTCTTTCTGAACCGCCAATATGTAGTAAACTATCGTGATATTATTATTGAACCCAAAAAAACAGTTAATCGTTATAATTTGAAAGAATTAAATAAATAAAAAGAAACTTATCTTTTTTATGTCTTCATTGCATCTGGACAACACGAGATCCCCTACATATTCTTCAGCAAAGATCAGCTACTCGGATGTGAATTTACAACAATGGTTATTGAATACTGAAATGCGACAAAATACATACAAGTATCAATAAATTGTCATTAGAATCTCTGAATACATAGCCACTACATACACATATGTACATACTACACACGTTGAATCAAAATCCTGACAACTAAATATTTCAAACATATAAATCTATTTAAACAATCTTATTTCAGTGCTAATATATTTAGAAATAAACATTATTGTCCTTATGGATAACTTTTATAGCAGTAATAATAATAATTCAATAAACAATGCTTACATTTGAAATGGTGTTGAATGTTTTCACTGAGCAAAACTAAAGTTTTTTTGTTTTAGCAATAATTTATACACTGAAATGACCACGGAAGGATATTGAATCGATTGATAAGTTTTACATATGTAATCAACATTATTTTGGGAGAAAAGTTGATCTTTCTACGCACAGAAACACTTCGTTGCACAGTTCACTGACAGCTGACAGATACCAATACAATAATACCAACTTTAAATTCGAAATTGTTTTCAATATTTTTTATTAGGATGCTAGTAGACATTTTGAATAGTATTTTTCTAAAAATTTGTGCGGGACGCGGGGCTATTTTTTTTTTGTAAATTTTTATCTAGTGAAAATAAATTTTCAAAAAAAAATTTGCGCGGGACGGTGGACGATTTTCGGAAAATTTTATTTTGTTCATGCAATTAAAGTGAAAATTGAAGTTAAAAAATGTTGCGCGAAGCGCAAAGTTAATTCCGAAAAAATTATTTGATTCATGCATATTTGCTCACAGGCAAATCAATAAAACACAAATCCCAACCCCCCCAGCATATTTTTTCTTTTTAAAGTATCGAATATCGGACCTGATCTGCTCTTTGGATCGGTCCGTCGTACAATACAACAATTTTTACAAAGAAATATTACAATATAAGATATTATAATAAATTTTATTGTATAAATATTCTTCTTCGTTCTGACTGCTGAAGACGTACATGTTCGAGGGCCAAATTCTATTCCTTCGAAAAGTTGGTTCTGTTTATGCATTAGCAAGTGAAATTTAATTTCAAAAAAAAATTTTGCGAGCGACGGTGGACGAATTTTCAAAAAATTGGTTTTGTTTATGCACTTGCAATGAAAATAAATTTCCAAAATACATTTGCGCGGGATGGTGGACGATTTCTCGAAAACTTGATTGTTTATGCATTTGCAAGTGAAATTTAATTTCAAAAAAAAAATTTGCGAACGACTGGACGAATTTTCAAAAATTTGATTGTTTATGTATTTGCAATGAAAATTAATTCTGCTGGTAAAAACTCCTCGATTATTTCAATGATAAATGCTATTAATACAACTAATAATATACTTCTCTACGCAGAAAGACGTTAACAAAAATAAAAATTATGTGAAAATTTCAGAAGTACTTCAGGGGATATTTACTTTGTTAGTTAATAATTAATATTTTATAAATTCACATAACTTAAAACTAATGTGTAAAGTGTACGTAACGGGGGTAGCTAAATATATCAACACAGAGAATTACGAATTCATAAAATCATAGCTAAGTTAATTTTCATACTCATCAGAAGATGTGCAAGAAGTAAAAAATATGCCCTGAATATAAATCATGATTAATTACTCCAAATACATACAAATAATTTTGTATTACTTTTAATTCACGCATTTATCTGCAAAACAATCAAGGAACGTGTAACAACAAAGAAATGAAGCCACTATTTATAAAATATCGCAAAATTATTCATGGATGCAGAAAAAAATTAAATTAAAACACACACAAGCTTAATTTCTTATTTTAAATGATATCGATCACAAACACTTACATGCTTGGTAAATGAAAAGCAACTACCGAGGGAGAAAACTACCCTCAAAATGTTACACACCAAAAAAATTTTGCGCGAGACGGTGGCCGATTTTTGTAAAATTTGGTTTTATTTATGCAATTGCAAGTGAAATTTAATTTCAAAAAAAAATTGGCGCGGGACGGTGGACGATTTTTGTTAAATTTTGTTTTATTTATGCAATTGCAAGTGAAATTTAATTTCCAAAAAAATTTGGCGCAGGACGGTGGACGATTTTTGTTAATTTGGTTTTGTTTATGCAACTGCAAGTGAAATTTAATTTCCAAAAAAAAATTTGCGCGAGACGGTGGCCGATTTTTGTAAAATTTGGCTGATTATGCAATTGCGAGAAATTTAATTTCCAAAAAAAAAATTGCGCGGGACGGTGGACGATTTTTGTAAAATTTGGTTTTGATTAAGCAATTGCAAGAGAAATTTAATTTCCAAAAAAATTTGGCGCGGGACGGTGGACGATTTTTGTTAAATTTGGTTTTGATTATGCAATTGCAAGTGAAATTTAAATTCAAAAAAAAAAAATTTGCGCGAGACGTTGCGCATAATTTTGGAGAATTGTACGGTACGTGCGGGGAGCTAAAGAAACAACGAAAGCGAAATTATAAAAATATAGCTTAGCAACAATTATTCTAATTAATTACCATCCTATTTAGTTTGTAAAAATATGCCCCTAATATTTCAAGAATATTTGAATAATTAAAAACGTACAGATAATTTTTTTTAAATCAATTGTGATGCAGTTTGAAAAATAAATAAAATATAACAAAAGCATTCATCCGTAAACAGTGCCATTATTTCTAAACACAAAAGAAAATTAGAAAATTTAAGAATTAAACAAAATTTCAACAAATTTAAAATAATTATGTTTTAACATGCTATGTACATACGTTTTCATTTTAATTGATACAGTTTCATTTAAAAATCTAAATAATCTAATAAGAATTATTAATTATTATAATTAATTTTTTATTTAATTTCTTCCCGTCTGAATCAGCGACCATACCAACTGTTCCAGATTTAATCTATTCAAAGAAAACTACCAAAAAAACCTCACGAAAAACGGTTGGTGAATTATTTAAATTCACTTCTACGTAACCTAAAATCTCCCCCATTTTTAAACTGCAACAAATTAATGGCAACAATCACACTAGGCAGTTGATTTCATTTCCCTAACTTTATCTTTGATAAATCAACGAAATTACATCTCCCAAATAATTATAATCGGTATCACATAAAATTCAAAATATAAATTGTGTTCGAACCTAAAACATTTCAATTTAATCGTTGTCTATATTCAATAATAATACCGCGAGAATTCTACATACAACGGCTGGTAGTGCAAACCCCGATTAAAACTTACTAACTTTATTTAACTGGTGACAAAAATTCCAAAATTATTTAAAAAATAAATGCTACTAATAAAACTAATAAATTTTAATACATTTCTCTACACAGAGAGACGTTAAGAAATAAATAAAAATTGTGTGAATAATTTTAGAAAAAATTCAGGGAATATTTACTTTATGTTAATTAATAATTAATATTTTATAAATTCGCATAACTTATAAGTAATGTGTAAAGTGTACGAAACGGGGGTAGCTAAATATATAAACACAGGGCAGAGCGAATTTATAAAAACAGCTAAGTTAGTGAAAAGAAATTAGTTTCCATCCCCATCAGAGGATGTGTAGAAGTAAAAAATATGCCCTGAATATAAATCATGATTAATTAATCCATATACATAAAAATAATTTTGTATTATTTTTATTTTAAGCATTTATCTCCAAAATAATTAAGAGACGTTTTACAACAGAGAAATGAATCCGCAGCCCTAAATCAGCGCTCATACTATCAGGCACTACCTATATGTAAAATATCGGTATATTATTAGAGGATACAGAAAAAAATTAGATTAAACTATCCGAAGTTAAAATGCAAGCTAAATTTATTGTTTTACATGATATCGATCATAAAATCTTGATCGTTACAATTTAATTAATTCATCAAACCTAATGTTTGGTAAATGAAAAGCAACTACCGAGTGAGAAAACTACCCTCAAAATATTACACACCAAGAGTGAGTGAGGCAAATTATTTCCTCATTTTTACCTCCCGCCTACCTCTAGGTAAGGGAGGTATTGTTTTTGGTCAAAAAATTGGGTAGTGAGTTTTCAATGAATAAGCACGTTTTAGGGTCCCTGCAATACAATTTTACTATTTTCGCGATGATGTCTGTATGTATGTATATATGTATGTGTGTGTGTGTGTGTGTGTGTGTAGTCTGTGGCAATTTTTTCGTCTCGCATAACTCAAATACTATAATACCAAAAAATACAATTTTGTGAATTATTGCTTCTTATATTTAAATGAAGAGCTGATTAGATTTTGGACAAATTTCGTCAACCGGAAGTAGCAGTTTACTTGAAGCCCTTAACAGTTTTTCGTGAAAAACACGGTTAAATTTCCTTTTTCAACAATTTATGTTATTTTGAAAGTTGAAGAATATTTAATTCTACATGTGTTTTGATTACACTAATTTTATTAATTTTCATTATATTTAGAGATAATAAAATATAAAGAAATTATATTTCACAAATCTTGCATTCCTAGTACACCATGGAAAAATTTTCAATTTTTTACGCAATGTGATACATGTCATTGTGATTGTGATGCTGTTTTCTTAGCGAAATATATATCAAAAAATTAAATAAATATACGAAAGAAAATTAAAATTCTCAAATATAAATAGAAAAAAACAAATAAGAAGGTATGTTTCTGTATCATCAAATACTAGTTTGTACCATTTAGAGTAGTATTGGGCGGGAGGTTATGTGCTGGACACATCAGATTTTTTTTTTACAATTTAAATATTTCAAACCGTTTTGTCAAAGTGGTTGTGTAGTTTATATTTTTTTTAAATTTTGGTACCTACTTGAAAAATTAACATATAGTTATAGGTATAAGATAAAATATTTATAATAATAATAATTCTTTTATATTTTAATTGTTCTATTCTCAATCAAAAATGATACTGCTGTCTTTGATTTATACTACTAAAATAAAGTTACAAACAAAATCTCATTAAAATTGGTTGCTAAGTTATTTAAATTAACTTCGAAATTTCCTAAAATCATCCTTACCTTTAATCTATAACAAATTAACGGCAACAATCACACTAGCCAGTTATTTTCATTTCCCTAACTTAATCTTCAATAAATCAACGAAATTATAGCGCCCAAATTATTACAAACGGTATCACATAAATTTCAAAATATAGATTATGTTCGAACTTAAAACATTTTAATTTAATCGTTATCTGTATTCAATAATAATACCGCGAGAATTCTACATACAACGGCTGGTAATGCCAACCTTAATTAGGGGTGACAAATTTCATTTAACTGCTGGCAAAAATTTCTCAATTGTTTTAAAGATAAATGCTATTAATAAAACTAATAAATTTTAATACATTTCTCTACACAGAGAGACGTTAACAAAAATAAAAAGTGTGTGAATAATTTTAGAAAATATTCAGGGGATATTTACTTTATTATAATTAATAATTAATATTTTATAAATTCGCATAACTTAAAACTAATATGTAAAGTGTACGGAACGGGGGTAGCTAAATATATAAACACAGTGCAGAGCGAATTTATAAAAACATAGCTAAGTTAGTGAAAAGAAATTGGTTGCAAAAAGTAAAAAATATGCCCTGAATATAATACAATATCATGATTAATTACTCCAAATACATACAAATAATTTTGTATTACTTTTATTTCAAGCATTTATCTCCAAAACAATCAAGGAACGTTTGACAACAGAAGAATGAAGCCAAAATCCTCAACCAGCGCTCATACCAACAGCCACTATATGTAAAATATCGCAATATTATTAATGGATACAGAAAAAAATTAAATTAAATTATTCAAAGATAAAACACAAGCTAAATATTTTATTTTATATGATATCGATTACAAACACTTGATCGCTACAATTTAATTTATTCATCAAAGGTGATATTTGGTGAATGAAAAGAACTACCGAGTGAGAAGACTACCCTCAAAATGTTACACACCAAGAGTGAGTGAGATAAATTATTTCCACACTTTTTTTTACAATTTAAATATTTCACACCGTTTTGTAAAAGTTGTGTAGAAAATTATTACTTTATAATTTTTTTAAAACTTAGTAACTTTAAAAAATTTAAATATAATTATCTAAGACAAAACATTAATAATTGTAATAATTTTTTTATATTTTAATTGCTCAATTCTCAATTAACTGTCTTTGATTTAAATTACTCAAATAAGTTTACAAATAATATCATCAGAAAATTGGTTGGTGAATTATTTAAATTCATTTCTAATTACCCTTAAATTACCCTCAACATTAATCCATAATAAATTAATGGCAACAATCACATTGGACAGTTGAATTCATTTCTCTAACATTATCTTCGATTATGAATGAAATTATAGCTTCCAAATAATTATAATCGGTATCACATAAAATTAAAAATATAGATTGTGTTCGAACTTAAAACATTTTAATTTAATCGTTGTCTATATTCAATAATAATACCACGAGAATTCTACATACAACGGCTGGTAGTGCCAACCTTGATTAGGGATGATTAACTTCATTTAACTGCTGGCAAAAACTCCTCGATTATTTTAAAGATAAACGCTGTTAATAAAACTAATAAATTTTAATGCATTTCTCTACGCAGTGAGACGATAACAAAAATAAAAATTGTTTGATCAATTTTAGAAAAACTTCAGGGGACATTTACTTTGTTAGTTAATAATTAATATTTTATAAATTCGCATAACTTAAAACTAATGTGTAAAGTGTACGGAACGGGGGTAGCTAAATATATAAACACAGAAAATAGCGAATTTATAAAAACATAGCTAAGTTAATGAAAAGAAATTAGTTTTCATCCCCATCAGGGGATGTGCAAGAAGTTAAAAATATGCCCTGAATATAAATCATGATTAATTAATCAAAATACATACAAATAATTTTGTATTACTTTTATTTCAAGCATTTATCTCCAAAACAATCAAGGAACGTTTGACAACAGAAGAATGAAGCCAACATCCTCAACCAGCGCTCGTACTAACAGCCACTATATGTAAAATATCGCAATATTATTAATGGATGCAGAAAAAAATTAAATTAAATTATTCAAGTTAAAACAGAAGCTAAACTTATTTTATATGATATCGATCACAAACACTTGATCGCTATAATTTAATTAATTCATCAAAGGTAAAGCTTGGTAAATAAAAAGTAACTACTGAGTAAGAAAACTACACTTAAAATGTTACCCATAAAAGATGAATGTTTTAAAATGAATAGGAAGTAAATAAAAATTAGTCCTTTACTTTTTATATAATTTAAATAAATAATTCAAACCGATTTTGAATGTAAAGGCGGTAGGTGTTTTAGTAACGAATACTACAGCTAAACAATATAAATATTTAGTAATGAAAACGTGTACAGCTAATTAATTAAAGAAGAAGTGTGAACAAAAATGTATTAAGAATTGCAAGAATATTATTTGTTATTTAATTTATACTGTTATTTCACCAACCAAACAAAACTGGGCCCTTGATTTGATTCCGTATTATGTACGAAGTAGCTACTGAAATATTAGGAAATTATTGTACTGCTATAGTGACTATTTATCATTAACTCATGTATTATTGGATAAAATCGTGGATTTAGAGTTGTAAAATTACATTTATTGTTAACTATTATTCGAAGATATTTTTGAGAAAACTTTTATCAATAATTTATTATTAAATTCTATCAGAACAAAATTAATGTGTGTTTAGAATTATTTAAACCGTCACCCTAAAATATTGCTGGAAATATTGTGGACAACATGTTATATTATTTATATTTATTTATTTTATTCGCAGATATATTTTTAAAAACCAGTGGCAGTGAATTTTAATATTTACTGCCGTATGAAATATTTTGTAATTATTATTTATTTATGTAAGATAAATAATAAATATTTTTATCCAACACCTCTCATCTCAATAAATGTTCTATAACTATGGCGATTTTAAACAAGGAAAGTAACAGATTACCCACTAGTGGGTATAATTTTGAGGAAAGCCACTAGTGAGTATTTTTTTATTTATAACAATAATAATAACACACAACACCTTGGTAACTACTTCGATTGACATTTTAATTTGAAAATTTAAAGCATATGTCACTGTCAAATAATATTTCTTTAATAAATTTTTCATTTATTAAGAAGTGTTGGATAAAACGTTATACTTCACACGTGGGTAAAGTGGAATTACCCACTCGATAAAATTATCACACTCAGCCTTCGGCTTCGTGAGCTAAAATTTCTCTCGTGGGTCGTGGGTAATTCCTTACTTTGCCCACTTGTAAAGTAAATAACTAATATCTATTTTTCAGCGCAAAAATTACTTAATTGCCCTACGAAGATTTGCGGCTCACAGAATAATTTATATAATATTTTTTCCACCATTTACCTGTACATATCGTTAGTAAGTGTACCTCTGTATACTTCAGAAGTATTTTAGCCGTACACTAACCATTTGTTAGGTACAACTAAAGTCAAACAATAAATTAGAACACCCGACCTGAAAACCGAAAAAGAATGTGTTACCTATAAACTCTAAACTGTAAATAATGGCTTATGTATTTGAGAAATAATATTTTATTCGAGTGTACTTCGCGAGTTTAAACTCTAACTGTACTTACATAAGCCGCATATTGTATCTGAAATGCAAAAAAAATTAACCGAATCATTCGATACTACCAGTCTATAGTCTACAACTAGTCTGTTGTAGACTACAGCGGTAATAGAAGAGCCCGCAGGGCCCCGGGGCCAACGTCCTGACGGCGAGTGAAGCTAAACTAATTGTTTTACAAAACCAGGACTTCTAGCTAAATGATTGTGGGCAACGGACGAACAGACGGACAAAATATAAACATGGTGCCTTCCTCGTGATATCTTGAATAATTATTTAGTAATTCATTAATAAATAATACTCAAAATGTCACGAGTTTTTGTGTTCCCAGCGTTTGTGATTTTATATTAATTAAACTGAATTGTTAATTTGTAACAATCAAATTAAATGAAGTGCTAAATATGAATGAAAAAAAGTTAATGACAATAAATAATTTATTTTTATGAATCTAAAGCAAAAGACATATAATAATCACGATAAATACCATCAAACATATTGAAATAATTCGATTAATTAACCCATTAATGCCCAGAACTATTTTACTTTAAATATATAATTCATATTTCTGTATATTTGTAACTTGTAAGTATAATTATGTATAAAATATTTTACATTTAAGTATACAGAGCAATATGAAACGAATAAGCTGACATAATTGATCGAGTTTGAAATGCCATAGCCTGGCGGAAACATAATCTTATCACACGTTGGGCATTAATGTGTTAATTAATAGTAAAATAAAACACAGCCAAAATACTTTATTCTTTATTCACAGTACAAAAAATGAAAATATATGAGTGACACTGGAACTGGAATCTTCTCCATTGAGACCTGGGGAACCATGGAACCTCGGCGATGGTAGCTAACCTAGACTTAATACTACGAATTTTGAAAATAGTTGCTATTACATAATTATCAAACTATATCTAGCTGAAAGAGAAACACAAAAAGAGCTGTAAAAAAATATGTAACTGAAAGAAAAGCAGTTTGTATTAGTACTAAAACTAACGATAAAAATATAATAGCAACTACATAAATTTTAATTCCAAAATTAGGAATTCATTGAGCCCAAAATTGAGCTAAAATACACTTGAGTACATGGCTGGGAACAACAAAACGGCTAATGAAAACCTTCACTTACCTCTGACCTCTGGCTGCTCCGCAGAGACCTGGCTTCAACTCCGGGCTGCACCACCACATACTGCTACCCCCCATGGACGCCACTGGACTACGCCCCTCTGGAACTCCACGGGAATGCAACCCAAAGGACCGCCACTGTATTCTGTAATAAAATATTACACTGTACAAAACAAAAATTAAATACAAAATTATTATTTAAATTATTGCATCACCCTATATTGCATTGGGTGATAAATCTAGAAATCTGGGTTCGATCCCAGAAATCCTCTTGTAGCAAATAACTATTTAGTTACCAAAAGTAACCAAATAATTTTCCAGCAACTTTTGCTGTTTGCAAGAGTAGAGTTGGGTGAACTACAGAGCTGGTGTTCATCAGAAATAAATAAATGGTATCATCATACCAATACTTATTTCTTTTTCATCAAAATCTGCAAGAGCAGATCTGTAGCAACCCCCAAATTGGGTAGGGTTCTTACCAATTCAGGCTGCATCAGGAACTCCGCCCGAACTGCCCCATGAGTCGGTTGAAACTGGAGGTGCCCGGAAGACTGCGATCTGAAAACAGAAAGTTCCAATAATTTTAATAATTTTATTTCAATAAATATTTATTAATTGAAATAAAATAATTAAAGTGATTTACCATCAGTTGTGTTCTGGTGCCCCATCCGTGGTTGTGACTGCTGGACTGGATGAGGTGTTCTGGGTTAACCTGAAAAAAATCAAAATATTAGTTTTGAATAAGTTTTTGACAATTATTTATGATCTTTCAACTTAATTTCCAAAATAAAAAATTTACTGTATATTGCATATTGACAAGTACACTATTTTTTGAGAAAAGTTTAAATTTTGACAAAAGAATGATAAATATTATTAATTTCATCAATAATAAAAATGAAATCAATAATTATTGATCATTTCTATGGTTTCTGTAGCAATAATATGAAAAAACATGTTTGTTGTATATGTTTGTCCAAGCCAAAATATGTACTAAGTTTTTGAAACAAAATTTTTTGATTTCTCACATAAATTATATATAAAAATGACCAGCAGAAAATACTGAATCGATTGATATACTTTTTACATATTCAAATCAAAAATTTTTGGGTGAAAACTCAAATTTGGTACGGACACATACGCAAGCTGTCAGAATCGCGCCAGAAACAAACGAATTATTGCAAGTGTCATGGCCGCTGTACCAGTGGCTCTCAACCCATGGCGCCAACATCGAAAACATTTTACAATTTTTTTTTCAGAAATGTAATTTAAACTTAACAAAAACCTTAAAATAAATATTTTTAAATATAAAATAATTATATAAGCACTTTTTATTACATACTTCATTATTTAAATGAATTTTAATGTATATCATTTATGTGTACATAAGCAGATATTGACCGGACGTTTATGTTTATGAAGATTCCAAATTTAGTACTATTCCAGGCTAAAAACAGGGTTCAAAAATCAATTCTACAGGCTCTGAAATATATCTACACACAATTTGATTAAGATTTCTTCTGACATAAGAGATTGGTTTCCTTTGCAATTTGTTACGTTAGGACAGTAAATTTTGCATGTAATCAAAAAGTAGCAGCCAAATTATAAACTTACTAGTTCTTAAAACTTATAGATATGTATAAAGTTGGATTCAGCAATCTTTAAAAAGCAAGTATCCAAAGTTACAATTCGTTTCCAACTCTTAAAAACACATTTCAGTTTCGCTGAAAGCAAGAGATCGCACTAACCTCTTACATATCTTTCTTCGAAACTGCTATACATGTATGTGATCAGATTTAGCAGTCTTTCTAAAGCAAATATCCTAAATTTCAGCTCGTTTGGTTTAATTATAAGTTGACAAACTCTAATCAAGTACTTGAGAACCCACTAAAATGCACAATATCACTGACTAGTAGAATGCATCGAATAAATTTTATACACAACTTCATTCCACACCACTACATATGATTATAATTCGATTCGACAATCTTTAAATAAGAAATATACACAATTTCATTAAGTTCTGTTCAATAATTAATATGTAATGACTAGGTATCATTTTGTATGTGAACTATTCCAGATCTCTGCTTTTTCCTTAAACATGATTGACAACTGCAAAAAATGTAATCACCTCGTTTATTAACAACGTAGTGTGTGATTCAAATCTGTTCATAAGTAATAAGAATTGTGTTCATGAATATGGTTCATGGAATTAAACTGTAAAATTCTGTATCATTCCTTGAGTAAAATTTCAATACACTTTCATCGTTCAGCTTTAAATTGCCTCAAGTTTAATGTGACAAAGTTTTATCACAATTAATCTACAAACAAGATGTTCATCTTCACTTTACTATCAATGTACAGGAGTCGAAGACTTCATGAGCTTAAATAAAATGATGCAAGTGCCATCAGCAACCACCTGTCAATAACACCGTGCAGAAAATATTATACCAAGTTAATTGAAAGAAATATATTCATGTCAAACATGTAAAACTATACTACCAGAATCTTTGTTTAACAAACAATAATGGTTGATTTATTTTCCAGGTGAAGTTTTCTGTAGCATCAATGAACAAGGGAGATTGTTTCATTTTGGACGCAGGAAATGACGTCTACATAGGTGAAAACAGCAGACGCTAAGAAAAACTAAAAGCCGTCAGTGCCAGATCAAAAGTTCATTTTGATGGTGAGTTAATATCAGCAGAAATTCATATCTAAAACATTGATAATTGTTTTGATGTACCTGTAAATGAATTCAACACTGAAGATGAACACACTGCATTCTTCCAAGCCCTTGGATCCGGTTTCTTAAACCAGGTTCTTGAAGAAAGTGTAGAAGTCTTTGAAGCAAGAATAACTGGACACCAATGAAAACGCAAAACTGAAGCAATGAACATATGTACCCAGAATTTTATTATAAGAAGTACCCAGCGTGGACTCGGATCCAGAGGTATTGAAAACACCGAACCAAGCATTTTTAGGCAATATTTCCAAACATTCCGCGGTTTTGGAAAACTACATTTCAGATTAATTCAAGCAATTTGATTCAAACGTACAATAGAGGAATCAAGTACCTAACCTAAACTATTACTGTACCTTGTATACCGAATTTACTTCATAATTTTATATTTCTATTAGCAATAAAGTATTCTTGATTAATCTGCATGATATCTGTATTTATTTCTTTACTGCATAGACATTTAGTCAAATACGCACTATTTTAACAACTTTAGTAGTTACTACAAACAGTTGCAAAAGAATTGGTTTCTTCTTCTAGTCTTAAGTGAAAATTAATTGTTAAAAGAAATTGCATGGGATAGTGGATTGTTCGAAAAATTGGTTTTGTTAGTGAACATTAATTTCTAATAAGAATTTGCGTGAGACGTTAAGTGATTTTTCAAAAATATATGTAAAAAATGAATTTCCAAAAAAAATTTTGCGTGGGACGCTCGGCGATTTTCCATATAAATTTTTTTGATTGTGAATTTAAACAAGAAAAATTATTTGCGTGAGGTGCAGCAAAATTAATTCCGAAAACAATTGCTCACAGGCAATATGTAACACATGCAGAGACAAAAAAGACAAATCCCAACACCCCCCCACACCCAGGATATTTTTCTTTTCTTTTTAGAATTATCGAACACCGAACCCGATATGTTCTTTGGATCGGTTCGATGTCGACATAATCAACAGTTCAATACAATAATTTACGTATTACAATAAATATAAGATAATATAATACATTTTATTGTGTAAAGTTTCTTCTTCGTTCTGGCTGCTGAAGACGTGCAGGTTCGAGAGCCAGGTTGTACTACTGATGATGGTCGTAGATCACTGGGAGGCCTTACTCATTGTCGGCAGTGAACTGAAACTGAACAAAATATTTTTTAAGTTTACAGTCATTAATTTAGTGAATAACTAATCCAAGTGCCAACATTTTAATTTAATCTATGTTCCATAACTATGCCAGAGTTAATTTTATATATTCGCATTTCTTAAAACTATCATGTGTAAACGGTACGGGTCGAGGGTAGCTAAATAAATATAATATACAAGTAACGAATACATAAAATTAATATGAAAATTTATGCTCAAGCAACTAAGTGATAAGTTCAAAAGTGTATCGTGAATTTGAGTGTTAAATGAAATGTCTACTTCCCTGGGGATGCTGTCCACGTCGCGTCTGTCGCTGGTTGCTCCTCCAGGTGCTCTGCAAGCGCCACGCCCGGGGTCCGGATGTGATTCTCTGAGGTCTCGTCCAGTCCAAGGACTAGGGGAACTGTGAACCTGAAAATATTTTAGTGACATAAGTCCTAAAAAATAAAGTAACATTTTACATTGTGTGCACATTTTAATTCAATTGTCTTCTCAATTAAATCATTAAATCGTAAGAATTTTACTCACACAATGACAGCTAATAATCCAACTCAAAAAATAAAACTAAATAAACTGCGTTAAAATACTTAAAGCTCATCATTTAATAATTATTTATATAATCGCTGGACTTAATACTAATTGTGTATATTGTACGAAACGATGGGAGAAGCTACTTATAAACTAACTTAAAACTAAAGAGCGATCATATAAGTAAAACCAATTAAGTTACAGACACTGTCCATTGTGAATAATTATGCCCTAATTCATTAATGTATACTAACTGTTAATATAACTGCAATCATCATTGCATAATGACACAGAAAACAATTAAATTAATACACAATTCTATATTATAAATATTGAATTAAATCAAAATATTTAAAGTTAAAACTATATTGAAAATTGCAAATATTTAACAATGCCGAAATAAAAACTATTGCAAAAAATATTTCGAACTGTGTTTATAGTAAAAATAAATTACTACTTCCCTTTGAGTTTTATATCTGTTGATCTCGCTGCGGAAGGCCTCCAGGTGCTCGTACAATCTGCACATCATTGCAACCAGCAACTGTTCGTGCACGTGCGTCACGCTCGCGTGTGTTTCTCTAGTAGAAACTGTCCTTGGATCTGTGGACTTGAAATCTGAAACACTTTGATGGCATCAGTCACACTACTCTTCAGTTGCTCTTCAGTTTTCAAACATTATATACGATAATCAATAAAATTAAGGTGTAATATATAATTACAAATTTATATTGTGTTCTAGCATTGCACATTTTGAATAATTATCATCTTTATGCAATAATTAGGTCGCGGAATTCTATACACAATGATTGATAGAATGAACACTGATTAAAAGTAACTGAACCTCATTAAGGTCAAACATACGCGTCGAAAGAACGCATCCTTTATTTTTTAAAAAACAGCAAAATCTGTATTCTTAATTTATTTTCATGTTCTTTATGGTTCAACACCCTCCATCTGTCAAAATTTCATGGATTTTTTTACAGTGACTTGTACATTGCAGAGTCAGATGAAGTACAAATTTTTGTGGGTTCGTTCATTCCCATGAATTTTGTTTTGCAAATTCAAATTTAAATAAATATTTTCTTACAATTATTCTTATCGAAAAACAAAACAATTATTACAGTAAGGTCTTTGAACATTCTAGTATTTATATATGTGGATGAAAAGGATAGCTAAAACATTGAACTATAAAAAAATATTCGTTGAAGTCTAGTTGGTCAAAAATTCAGAACTTTGATACTGTGTCTCTCATTCCCATGAACGACTACAGTAATGCAAATAATTCGTATGTTTGTAAATATGATCATTTATAACATACTAAGTTTATTTTCAATTTGAATTTACAGTTTTTGAGAAACAAATAAAAATATACCAAAAAACACACTTTTTGGAATATTTTTATTTGTTCTCAAAAACTGTAAATTCAAATGTAAATTAATTTTAGTATGTTATAGACGATTATATTTATAAATATACACATTATTTGCATTACTGTAGTCGTTCATGGGAATGTGTGGCATATATTTGACTACTTTGAAAATTGTGTTCATGTATAATATGTAAACAAAATTAGCTTTTTAAAATTTATTACAAAACTTTGGACTTTTATCTACAAACGTAGGTATAAAACATTATATGTTTCATTTATTATAATAATGATATATTGTTTCAAAAAAGTCATGTTCATCTTGCGCTATCTTCAGCTCGTATTGGCCTGGATGGTTCACCTTAACTACCAATAAAATTTCCCAAATTACTTTTAAAAAGAAGAAGTTAACTTATATAAATAATTAGGGCTATTTTTGTTGCAATATACAGTTAAATTATTTGTGAAAGATCGTATCTGATATTCATATTCTCGCATAACTTATAAACTAGTGTGTGTACGATACGTTACGAGGGAGGTAGCTAATAAATATATGTAGATATGCTGCGATCATACGAATACACTAAATTAAATTATTGACATTATTTAAACATGGTGCTAAAATATACCCCAATTATTTCATAAATATCTATATCAAGCCTTACTGTATTTGAACTATTTATTGTACAATAAATAAGAAACGTTTGACAACAAAAGAATAAAATCAGTCAGTCTTAATCCGCATTCATGTTAATCGATAGTATATGTATAAAATACCACGGCATAGTTGTTGCATACAGAAAACAATAAATCAAAAAATTTAATGTTTTTAAAATTAGAGTAGAAATGAAAACACTTATCTCTCTGTGTCCTACAGCTAGTCCTGGAGAATCATAGTTTCTATGGTAGTCTGCTTGGAATGGACTCCAAAGTAGAAATAGATCATCTCAGAACTGCATTTGAGATTTCCTTGTCTTCAACTGGAATCTCAGATGATTTCCTAAAATATAATTAAATAAAAATAAATTGATGCCTAAACTAAGAATTAAGAACATATTTTATAAATATTATATAGATATTTATGTGAAAAAATTTTATAAAAACCCATAAATGTATTCAATATTATTTATAATTCTTAATAAATACATATTACAAAAATAAATTAAATCAAGAAAAATTGTACATTGCATATGCGTAATACAAAATTTTTGATTTAATTATTTTGTCGAACCCGACAAATTATATATCAAAAGACGCAGAAATAATTAATTTATCAAGTTTTCATACCATTTTGATTGAAAAATCACTTCAGAAATCGATTTTTTATGAAAATTATTGAACACAAATTGACACTTAAACACTACATGAAAACAACCAACAATCTATAATAGAGTGCTCTGATTGGTCGAAAGTTTCAAAGAACTAAATGTTATAATTAATTAAAAATATTTAATTTAGATTAATATCAGTTATTTTTATTAATAATTTACATAAAAATAATAATTATTGTCTGTATAGACATTTTTTTATAACATTATAATAATCTAGTAAATAAATAATTCTTACATATACAGCCGCATGTTGAATATGTTCTTCAATGACTGCACCTACAATTAATATACTAAAATATCCTCGAAAAAATACTGAATCGATTCATATAAGTTTTAAATATGAAAACTAAAATAATTTAGGTAAAAACACAACATTTCCACACACTCACACACATAAGCACTTGCATGCACTGATTGTCACTGTAAACAATTGAATGTTCAGGCATTTACAGCGCACCAAATTCAAATTTTAAATTAAACGAATTATTTTTCGATTTTACCACATGTTTTCAATATGTCAGTAATATTTGTTTCTTTGTATCGTATTTGAGGGATACTCAACAAATGTTGAGTTTTGCGAACAATGACTAGGGTAGAGATCTTTAGATCCAAAGATAAGATTTATTATTTTATGGCCTGAAATCTTTGTTGTTCATTTCGAGTTCTATTCCGAGAGCTATTGAAGTTTTTCTGAGAACGCGCAAGGGTCATTTATGATATTTTCGCAAGCATAAAACTATTAAAATGTACTTAAAAATATTATGAAACAAAATAATATTTAGCTGTTTATAAATTGAAAATGAATTTTAGCCTATAATATTTTTGTTGCTACACATAATTTATTAATAATCTATAAATTGTATTGAACTAGATGTTGTCGAAAGAGCCTGACATTATTGAAAATTAGTTTTTCCATATCATTGCCAGTCTGTTGTTTTAAGTAAAGAGTTTCAAAATAATGTTACAGATAAGTTTGTTCTGCAGCTGCATGAATGCAAATATATGGCTGTGCAATAAATAAGAAAATATCTCACCTTTTCCCACTCTGCAATTGTACACCAATTATCAATTTATTAAGTCAGTGGTCCATGGTTCATTGGAAGATCAGAGGTGCTACAACTAGAGTAACTCCATGTTCAAGTAAGAGAATAAAGTAGTTGCAAAATGGCTTGTTAATTTGTGCAAAGCTTACAATCTGTTGCAGATTTGCTTCTCAGCTACTGGAGTACAATGCATACTTCTTCCTTCTTGATTTCTGTTCAATAATATAACATTTACAGATGGATGTTCTGGTATTGTATTGCATGTTTTCAACATTTTGCACAATCGCTGTTAGCAAATTAAACACTGTCTGATGGATGTAAACAAATACTGTAGCAACTACGTTGTTCCTTGGCTGTTAACATCTTCTGGCATGTATCAGAATGTAGTAGCGGATTGTCTAACTGTACTCACTTGCTGGATTACCAGCGTATTACTAAACTACGACCACATATAGCAGAATCGGTCTCTTGTGCCGTTGGGGCAGAATTCGTTCCGAAAACGCAGCAGACCGCAATCAATTCTCTACCAATAGCAGCAGCGTGTTCGCAGCTCTCCTCCAATAACGACAGCTTTGCTATTATGTTCAGCTTCACACTGTTAATCTGTATGATTATCTCCGATTAAATCTTGGGATGAGGGTTCCTACAACCACATAGAGGATATTTTTTGATACCTGTGTTATATAACACACCCTACAACCTTTGGAATGGAATGTAGGGCCCCTTTAAGCTCCGCCTATCTTGGAGTTTGTACAATGGAGAATATTGAGCTGCCATTCCAGTTGGAAACCTACTACACATATTTTAATAATTACACTTATTAGATGATTATATTGTAATTATATTTAATAAATTAATAGGCATTTTAATTAATTTAATTTAAAATGTTAGGTAATAAAGGATTGTATTTGTAGTTGCAGTTTCTATGAGTCGTAGGTCGTATCTGTCATCGGGAAGTACCGGTATGCTATGATAACCTTACCTTAAGTTTATTGAGGACTGTTGTACATAATTGTACTACTTTGTGATAATAATAATCCTAAACACACTTATACACATTATAAATATATATTTTATAATACAGCTTCGAAAGTTTTTTTTTATGTTGTAGTATTTTTTGTGGTTATTCTACAGCTCGTAATGTTACACATGTCTTCTGCACTTGTATAAGGTTATGACATTTTCAGATCAACTTATTTGTTGATCGATTTAAATGAAACTTTATTATATTCTACATGAATAAGTATAGAATTGACTGGTGTAAGTACATTTTAATTTTTGAACAAAGATTAAGCAAAATATTACAGGTGATATCTCTGAACCGTACTTAACCTAAGGCTGGTTACAATGAATCCAACGGGAGTTATTAATATTATTGCTGCACAGATTTAAATCAAACATCAAACAAACAATTTTTTATCTATTAAACATGGGGTAATTAGTAGAGATATGTCTTTGCGGTTGTCAGTCAGGTTAAGACAAGCATTTACAGGTTTGATGCAAGAATCGACTACGTACAACATGCTCCCTGGACACTGGAATGTAATTACTGAATTTCCTACTCAACAGATCTAAATGAAATTATGGAAATTGGCTTTTGAAAGATCGCCGAATCGAATGATGTGTACATTTACAAGGTAGGATCAACGATGTGCGTAGGAATTGACTGATCCCTTCTGCTTTTCTGAAATGTTGCTATTTTCAAAACTGGAAATGATTTCTAGACTTTATTTCGCAACGAATCTAAAAGAAATTTTGGATTTATATATTAGAAAGAACGTAGATTCTACCCATGTACAAATTTATTGAATTTAAATATTGTGGAGCTTGTAATTTGGCTGTTTCTTCCTCATGTCAGACAACAAGTACTGTTCGAAATATTTGAAACGTTTCAAATCTCTTATATGTGAACGAATTTGAATAAAACTTTGTTTAGATATATTTCAAACACTCTAAATTTGATTTTTTAACATAATTGTCGGTTTGGAATTGTGTTTAGTTCGGAATTTTAAATATACCTCTTGATGGTTAATTTCTTTCCAGGATTGCAAGAAAGGAAAATGTAAACATTTATTTCTGAATTAAAAAAACGATCTTAGTATTTGTGTTTGGTATCAAAATCATCGATTTTAATTGCTTTTTACAATTAGATAGGTAAACAATAGTTTTAAAGTGGGGAAATATGTGTAAATGTCAATAATCGTGTTTTACATTGGCCTTATGGGAATTATAATTTTTCAGATAATTGGAAAATGGTAAAAAATGTGGCACGGCGACTAATTTATTAGCTAAATATTCATCTTATAATCATTTTTATAGTAAAATATCCTAGTTTTCTAGCTAAAATAAGTTTTAATAAGTAATTCAATTTTTCTAACCATCTAAAGTTAAAATCTAATATGCTCAAAAACTACGCTAGCTAGAATTTTTTGGTTTTTTTCTCCAGTATCCTCATCAAATTCTACACCGAAATTATTTATTATAATGCCCCAATATTAGAGTCAAAAAAATCAAATTTTGAACTGTCAAGCGATCGTCATTTGTTGTCAATATAGCTACGACATACGTTGCAACGTACTTCCTTTTCTATAGCATTGTAGTTGCAAGGACGTATGTTTAGCTAAGTTACTAAAAAGCTAGTTTCATATGCTCATTCTCCGGGGAACTGTAGTAGGGTGAGGACGTATTTTTGTGCGTTCCGCAAATTTAAATTTTTTTTGCGGATTTAGTGGTTTTAGTGGCAAATTTTTTTAATAATTATTTAAAATAACGTGTTAATTAGTGTTGAAGATTAAAAAATTAGGTTTTTGGAACATTATTATTTTGTGATATTAGAAGAGGTTAGCTGTTCGCAGATCCGGTTTTGTTTTGTCAGGACTTGACACAGCGCCATAGGTTAGTGTCGAATTATTTTGAACTTTAATTGTTCCCGTGTTTGAGGTTATTTAAAATGTACATAGTGGTATATGACACATTAAATAATTTTTATCCAACACCTCTCAATAAATGCTCTATAGTCAATAACGATGGCGATTTTAAACAAGGAAAGTAACAGATTACCCACTAGTGGGTATAATTTTGAGGAAAGTCACTAGTGAGTATTTTTTTATTGTTAACAATAATAATAACATCCAACACCTTGGTAACTACTTCGATTGACATTTTAATTTAAAAATTTAAAGCATATGTCACTGTCAAATAATATTTCTTAAATAAATTTTTCATTTATTAAGAAGTGTTGGATAAAACGTTATACTTCACACGTGGGCAAAGTGGAATTACTCACTCGATAAAATTATCTCACTCAGCCTTCGGCTTCGTGAGCTAAAATTTCTCTCGTGGGTAATTCCTTACTTTGCACACTTGTAAAGTAAATAACTATTTTCTATAACACTGTTTTGGAAACTGGGCATTCTACTACTAAAAATTGTTATGGAATCACCAACATTCCATACGCGGCGTATGGAATATTTTCGACGAATCAGAACCGCTTATTAGCGCGACATATGAAGTATCGTGATTCAGTTACTATGGTTACGTCTGTTTGTTTTAATTTGATTTATTTGAGTTTGACGTTTTCAAAAGTTTTATATTTGTATATTTGTATAATTTCCAAAACCTTTTTGTAGAAAGTATATTCTACAACATGTAACGGAATGGCCTATCCCACGCTCGCAAACCGCAGCCCTCGCCTTTGGCTCGGGCTACAAACTTTTTGCTCGCGTGGAATATGTGCCATTCCATTACTTGTTGTAGAATATACTATTCTACGACCTTTGAGAAATCTGCTCATTGTATATTTGTTGTTGATAGGGATATGAGGTACATTGCAAACATCGTGCGAAATGAATTTGTTTTGTGAGTATTTCAATACAGATCAGTTCATTTAAGTACAGATGCCATTGCTAGGATACTTATTTAGAATTGTCAAATATTGAAATAGTGAAAGCGGGACAAATTTATGATTAAAATTAAATTAATTTTGAAATAATATCGTGGTCGTAGAATAAGTATAGTGTACAACTCGCATGGAATGTCCATTTCATTCTCGTATGATTTGCAGCATTCGCCTTCGGCTCATGCTACAAACTTTCATACTCGTAGGAAATAAGTACCATTCCATGCTCATTGTACAATATACTATTATCCAACACTTCTCAATAAATGCTCTATAACTATGGCGATTTTAAACAAGGAAAGTAACAGATTACCCACTAGTGGGTATAATTTTGAGGAAAGTCACTAGTGAGTATTTTTTTTATTTATAACAATAATAATAACACACAACACCTTGGTAACTACTTCGATTGACATTTTAATTTAAAGCATATGTCACTGTCAAATAATATTTCTTTAATAAATTTTTCATTTATTAAGAGGCGTTGGATAAAACGTTATACTTCACACGTGGGCAAACTGGAATTACTCTGTCCACTTGTAAAGTAAATAACTATTATTAGATTATGGCAGTGTTATTATATACTTATAAAAATAATTATAACTTTGTAATTACTTCTGGTTTAAATTAACTTTATTCCTGATTATTTTAAACTAAAATAAATTATATTTAGTGATTCATAATTTGAAAACACTAATTACTATTGGATTTTATTAATGCTTAGATATTAAATTATTTAATTATTTTTATTCAAAGTTAATAATTTGTTGTGTCTATTTTAAATTAAAATCCAATTATGTTTAATGAAATAATATTATAGCGGGTATTGTTCTGATAAATTAACTTGTTAGCTATTAATAACAATAAAAATTAGTTGATAACTTTACAAATGGGTTTACTATCCATGTGATTTACCCAATTTCGAGTGGGATAGCGCAGCTGTTGCACATTTTATTTATTACTTGTTTTTATTATAAAGTGAGGATATCATAGTAGTGAAGGATGAGCATAAGAGACGACTTTATTATTTTCTGGGATCGAACCCAGATCTTTTGTACAACATACCTTTACACAACATGAAAATATTTTTAGTTCACTTGTAAACACCACTTACCCAAGCTCTCTATTGCATTTGAAAATGAATCTTTACAAGTTACTAATTGACAGCTGCATTGTCAATATTTTACAAGTTAGTAAACAAGGTAAACAATGCACGTTGCCACAGTAATGCTTACAAGGCTTATACGAAATCATTTCAAATAATTTTTGACAGAACAGTTGTGTGTAACTGACAGAACTTGGTTATAATTTTATTTTGATTTACAAACGAGTATCAAGTAAAATGTTGTACAATACACGTAAGGTAACTGTTTTACTGCTTCAAGGAGGTGACAGGCTCGCCGGTCATTTCCCCCATTCAGCGGTAAAAACTGTTTTAACCTTACTTATAATGTAAATAACTATTTCTTTTCAATGTTTATTTTGTTTTGCGGCATTTTATTGGACTGGGGTACGATATAGTTTTTATTTGTAGGATTCAATGGGGTTGCATACCAGTGATGAGGACTTAGGTCAAAGGTTAAGTTGTGAATTATTTATTGCAAATACGTAGGGATGTTCAGGAATTTCTGGTACATTTATTATACTAATATTAATTTATTTTTTCTTCCAACGTCATAAAAGTACGTTGTTATGTATTTGTATTCAACAAGTAGAAGTTCAATATTGTCGCCGCCGGCGTAAAAGTGTCTCCTTGGCAACACATTTACGCCGGCGGCGGACAAAGTAAAATATTATGAAAAATAGTTAGGTTGTAATTCAATAATTTGACAGTTAAAAATGAAACAAATAAACAAAAATAACAAAACAGCATATTCTACGGCAACTTGAAATGCTAGATAAGACAGAATATTTTTTGAAGTTTTGAGCATTTTATAATATTTATAATTTTATTTTCTATGTTTGAAGAAAAAATAGCATGTGTTATTCGGAGTAAATGTGTCTTTGGGTGCTTCGCATGTAATTGTTCGACTTGCTTCGCTCGTTGTTCAAATTTACATGCTCAGCACCCAAAGTATCACATTTACTCCTAATGAGACAATATACTATTTGCATTGATTCATTTTGAATAATTTAATTTAAATGTTTTCTGTATTCAGTAATTATGCTGCGATATTTTGTACATAGTGAGAATTAGTATGAACGCTGCTTTTGAGTAACTGGCTTTATTGTTCTGTTGTCATACGTTCCTTAATTATTTTCGTGATGAATTCTATCATTTTATTTATACAGTTTTAATATAGGTTATAATTTAATATTCAAGGTTTATTTTTACTGTGTTGCAAATCATTTTAATAGAATTATATAATTAAAATATACTGTTGATAGTTCAGTAAAGTAACTATTTATTTTATGTATTCGCTATTTTTTGTATATTTATTAGCTCCCCAATCCGTACCGTACCTAGTATTTAAGTTATGCAAATATATAAAATATTGATCTATTAATTAATTACAACTATTGGCCGTGAATATTTATAACAATTTTTACGGCTGTCTTCATCAAAGGTACCCAGAAATAATTCGTTGAATTTTTTATTTAAACTAATTTATCTCTTAAATAATTTTTGAACTTTTGTCTGCTGTTGAATACAGTTAGTAACCCTTAATCAGAGTTCACACTAACATTCATTGTGTACAGAATTCTTGCAGATAATTACTGAATATATAAAACAGTCAAATTGTTTCAATTTAATTTATTATGACAAATAATTTATTGATAAAAACTTTGAAAAATTCAAATATTTGCTTTTCGGTTTCGACCAATCAGAGACTTGCCCTTTCTATTGTTTGTTGTTGAATCTTGATTACACGTAAATGATTACTTGAAGTTATAATTTTAATGAAAATTAGTTTTCAAAGCTGTCTGCAAACAATAAGTATCAGAAATCGACAATTAAAGTTATTGCGCGTATTTTGATATATAATTTGTTGAGTTTTACTAAATAATAGTTTGAACAACAATCTAAATTTGACATTTCAGGTTATGTAGTGTTAACATTGGATTGTACTAGTATATTTTAAATATAGTTTTGTGTTTTAAGGTTAAATTGGAATAACTTTAATTTCAATAACACTATATTTGGTAATTAAGTGTTCCTTAGATTATGCAGAGACCAAGGAGTCTTCAGCTGGCCCAGCTGTTACCACCGTGCCAGTGGAAGGCAGGGCTTGGAAGAATTTACCGGTAAGTTAATTATTTATATTAATTTCATGGTATGTTTGAATAGTTTGCTAATAAATAATCAAAGACATTAAAGCTTAGTATGTGTTGCTTTCTGTAAGGCATGTGTGTACAATGCAGTTTTATTTGCAGGATCCAGTGGCGGTCCAAGGATGGTAAAGACCAGTTCGGGAGTGTCGCGAGTGTTACTTTTAAACAGTGTTAAAGTCGTGAGTTGTGTTCCGTTTACCGTTAAAGACTATTTAATGAACATTAAGTGGTTCCTGGGCGGGCGATTGGTGCCGGGAGTCGTCACCCTAGTTGAGAGGTTGGTACTTAATTATTTTACAATTAACAGTTGTAATTAACTCGCCACGCCTTTGTACTAACTTTCTGAGTATGGCTGCTCTGCTTTGATAGATTACTTTTACACTATTTTCTATCTAAAATTTGTGTTATTTTTTAAATGTTGGACTATGAGTTTAATGGTTTTTTTTATTTGCAGCATCCGTGGTGTTGCAGACTAGGGTCGACGCCAGATCTCTGCAGGAGCGGTCAGAGGTCAAAGGTCAGTAATTGTTTCCATTAGCCGTTTTGTGTTTCCCAGCCATGTACTAATATGTATTTTAGCTCATTTTTGGGCTCAATATTTTCCCAATTTTTGAAGTAAATTTATAAAGTTGCTATTATATGCTTGTCGTAGTTTTAGTACTAATACAAACTGTTGTTTTCAGAACATATTTTTTTTACAGCTCTTTTTGTGTTTCTCTTTCAGCTAGATATAGTTTGGCAATTATGTAATAGCAACTATTTTCTAAATTCTTAGTTTTAAGTCTAGGTTCCAGCATTCTTCCGGTGGCACGTCGGTCGCTATGGAGAGGATTCCAGTTACAATATTAGTCCAGTGGTTGCAGCATTTATTATAATATATATGTAAAACGGTTTTACTGTGGTTATTATATGGCTTTTGATTTATTTCAAATTTAGAAAAATAAGACAGTTACATTTTTAAAATACTTAATAACTTGCTAATATAAAGTACTGTTTTATACATTACAATTCAATTATTGTACAACCTCTGCTTTAATTTTTACCCTCTATTGCATACTGTTCCCGATCGGGAACATAAAATTTAAAATTCTTCTTTTCTTTTCTTATGCAGTTTACATTCATGGCAATCATGTTGTAACTATTTGGGAACATTATATACACTTTGTCAATTGCCAATTAGGTCATTCCTTCCAATTTGACCAACATAAAAAAATATATTTGAACTATAAATAGGATAATTATAGAAACTGAGATATAAAATGTAAAATTTGAAGGAAGCAGCTTATTACCTGCTGATATATTACAGCTAAATACACCTTTACAAAATTTTCAAAATTTTTCTTTATCTGATGTTTTCCTAGAAGAGGTTGTTTATCAAACAATTTTGTTAAGTACGCAAAGACGACCCAATAGACCAAAGTTCTATTGTAAGTTGAATTTGTTCATAATGTTCCCAATAGTGAACAAAACATAAAAAAAATTTTTTTTAATTTTGGAAAAAACTTATGTAACACTTAATTTAGATATATGAATATTTCTTTTGTAAAAAATAATGTTTTTGAGCCCTCATTTAAAAAAATAATAATTCATGCAAAATATGCCGATATCGCTGGCGTCATGGATATGTCACTATCAAGCACGTTACAGGTCGTGGGTTCGAATCCCACTGTACAGCATGGTCGTTTTGTGTTGTTCACATAAATTCTCAATCATCCAATCATGAGTGAGCATATGAAGTAGTTAGTCCGGTTCCTATCTTCATAAAAAATAGTTAAAAATATAATTAAGACATATAGAATCACAGACACTGGGAAAACAAAAACTTGTGATTTTTTGAGTATTATTTATTAATGATTCTTGTACAATTAATAAATAATTATTGAAGAAATCATGAGGAAGGCACCATGTATTTTTTATATTCGTTCCGTTCGTCCGTTTCGTACACACACACATATAGTTAGAAGTCCTGATTTTATTAAATTAGTTTAACTTCACTCGCCGTTCAGGGCGATGGCCCCGGGGCCCTGCGGGCTCTTCTACTGCCACTACCTGGCAGTATCGAATGATTCGGCATTTTTAGAAGTCCTGATTTTAGTAGTTAGTTCGCCGTTCAGGACGATAGGTGCGGGCTCTTCTACTGTCACTAACCTGGCAGTATCGAATGATTCGGAATTTTTTTTTCAAGTCTTGATTTAATTCGACGTTCAGGACGATAACCAAATACTATATTTTTTAGGGCGTCGTAGGCATATTGGCTGGTACCACGAGCTCTGTTTTTAGGCTCGGTTTTAGGGCTGTAGAATGTTCTGAAATTATTTTATAAAAAAGTACTTCAAATAAAAGTGGTAGATAATACATTTCTATAACACTGTTTTGGAAACTAGGCATTCCACAACTAAAAATTGTTATGGAATCACTAACATTCCATACGCTGCGTATGGAATATTTTCGGCGAATCAGAGCCGCATATTAGCGCGATATATGAAATATCTTGATTCAGTTACTATGGTTACGTCTGTTTGTTTTAATTTGATTTATTTGAGTTTGACGTTTTCAACAGTTTTATATTTGTATTTTTTTGTATATTTCCAAAATCTTGTTATAGAAAGTATAGTCTACAACGTGTAACGGAATGGCATATCCCACACTCGCAAACCGTAGCCCTCGCCTTCGGCTCGGACTACAAACTTTTTGCTCGCGTGGAATATGTGCCATTCCATTACTTGTTGTAGAATATACTATTCTCTGTAACTTCTATTTGAAGTATTTTTTACCTCCCGCCTACCTCTAGGTAAGGGAGGTATTGTTTTTGGTCAGAAAATTGGGTAGTGAGTTTTCAATGAATAAGCACGTTTTAGGGTCTCTACAATACGATTTTACTATTTTCGCGATGATGTCTGTATGTATGTATGTATGTATGTATGTGTGTGTGTGTGTAGTCTGTGGCAATTTTTTCGTCTCGCATAACTCAAATACTATAATACCAAAAAATACATTTTTTTGAATTATTGTTTCTTATAGCAGTTTACTTTACTTTTTCGTGAAAAACACGGTTAAATTTCCTTTTTCAACAATTTATGTTATTTTGAAAGTTAAAGAATATTTAATTCTACATGTGTTTTGATTACACTAATTTTAATAATTTTCATTACATTTAGAGATAATAAAATATAAAGAAATTAGATTTCACAAATCTTGCA
Source organism: Poecilus cupreus (assembly GCA_963942605.1). Taxonomy (NCBI): domain Eukaryota; kingdom Metazoa; phylum Arthropoda; class Insecta; order Coleoptera; family Carabidae; genus Poecilus; species Poecilus cupreus. The sequence continues at coordinate 14,100,106 of OZ012727.1, forward strand.
GTCCTAGTACACCATGGAAACATTTAAAAATTTTCAATTTTTTACGAAATGTGACACATGTCATTGTGATTGTGAAGCTGTTTTCTTAGTGAAATATATGTCAAAAAATTAAATAAATATACGAAATAATAATAAACAAATAAGAAGGTATGTTTCTGAGTTTAAAGAGTAGTATTGATTGATTGATATTGATAGTAGATTTTTTTATAAAATAATTTTAGAACATTGTACAGCGCTAAAACCGAGCCTAAAACACTGCTCTTAAAACACCCAAAAACATAGCTCGTGGTACCAGTCATTGTGATTAGTAATTTTTCTGTATTTCGCATTTATGTAGGGTTTAAAATCGCGAAGTCACTCGAATTAAAATATATTAGATAGGTGATAGTTTTAGAATACATACACACACTGCGGTTGACAATTTCGACAGATTTTCGCGTCGGTTGTACTATATTTATTTACTATGTTTAATTGACTTTAGCTGTACCTAACAAAGTGTTAGTGTATAGCTATACAAATAATTAAATGCAGGGACTTTTTAAATTAATTAATTAATTTAAAATGTTTACAAATAGTTATTTGTTTAACTAGGCACCAAAATACCAGATTTACAGCAGAAGCTATAAATATGTGTTTGGTGCCGAGTTGAACACATAATTTTTGCCGATTTGAAATTAATATTAATTTAGCGATTATTTTATTTACCGAGATCTGCGTAAGCAGAGTGCCACACCCATAATGGGTAAAGGCGTGATGATATATTTAATTACTTATTTTGAAGTTTCGCGCTGTCAAATTACGTTGCCACATATTTGTTGAACGGTTGCTATGCATTTGTTGACGGCTACTAAACGTTTGTTGACGGCTACTAAACGTTTGTTGACGGTTACTATGCGGTTGTTAAGCGGTTTCTTTGTAAAATATTTTTACAGCCTAGGTGTAAAAGTATAACAATATTATATCTTTATTTCATGGACATGTGTTGAAATCGTCATATGCATAAAGAAGTAATAATATCAACACTTGTAATAATTGCAATATGTAGATACTTATCAATGTATAAAAATTATGCATGACCTTTTACCTCTTCACCACCAAGGGCAAATTGTCATTATTTGTTTTTAAATATTAGAACTCTTTTGGCCAGAACTCAAAACCTAAGTAAGATGAATAAAATAACTGCACAAATTTGAATTATGCGTAATCTCTTCAATACATGTATATATATTTTAAGACTTATTTATGATTAGTAAACACTATAGGGCTTTAATGAAAAATTGGACCGAATTTTTGGGGTAAAAATTTTTTTTTTCGAAAATTAATTAATATATATCCTATACTATTCTTTTCTCCATAAAACTGTTAATTTTGAAATCCGTGTACTCGTATATTTTCTAGATTTTTGAGATATCGCCATATGAAAATTTTCAAAAATTTTCGGTTTTTCGCTAAAATCTCAAAATATAAAAAAGATACGAAATTGAATCTTACGCTATTCGATGCAGCGTAAAAAGTTTATAAATGTGTAAAATATCATTAAAATCTATCAATGCAGTGAAATTTTAAACCAAAAAAACTGAAAATGGCCCAAAATCATAAAATTCTTTTTTCAAAAAAATGTATTTGCAATTTTTATATCTTATCCCCCTATTTTCGACCTGAAACTCACGAAAAAATTGGTTTTAGCGCCATCTGAGCTTTAGTTGCCGAGATATGGGCGATTTGGTGCGAATGAAATTGAGAATTTTTTCTCTGGAATTGTTTGAGGGGCTCTATCTCAAAAATGGGGTAGTATAATTAAAATATGATGAGACCAGCGTATTTAGCGTGCTTTAATTACTTCGTATGTGAAATTTTACTGTGATATTTTTTCAAATAAATATTTTGTTAATAGTCAAAGATAATTGAAGAAATATCGAAAAAAATCGTAAATCTCCAAAATTTGCGGGCTGATAACTTTGAGTCTAATTTAGATATTTAAAATCTGAACAAATTTTTGAAATCCTCATGCTTTACTTTCCTAGGAAACATAGTTTCATTAATTTGTTTAAAAAATTAGTTAGTGTTGGATGGCATTTTATATACGGGCTTTTTCTATTATTTCAATATGTGTTTCAACAGCATATCTTTATTATTAAAATATTTGGCTCGAATATTCAAATCTCAGACATGCGCAATAGAAATAATAAATTAAGGAAAATATTTGTAAGAGAATATTTCAATCCAAACGAAGATTTGTAGCGACTTGAAAATTCCTGATAGGTGATATTTCTATTTTTAGCTTTGGTTTGTTGTAGAATAATTCGCGGTTTTTGCTTGCTACATAAAGAATAAAATTACAAAATATTATTTTCTTGCAATATACTACTCGTTTTGACAAAACTTTGCTATTTATTTTGCATATAGCTACGTTATTATCTATTCCAAAAACATTGTTATGTTTTTAATCTCATCATTTTTTGTTTTATAACTAAACATCCATAACTTTTAAATTTTTTATATATATTATTTTGAAACAGGGTTCATTTACACAATTATTATTTTTTACATGTTATAAATTTGATAATACATTTTATTATTTCTAATTAATAAATTCATCTCATATAAAATACTATATTTAAATTGCATTTTTATTGCTTATACTTTTCTTTTATATATTTATTAATTATGCTGCGATTTTTTATACAGGGTGTTTCATAACTTCGAGTACATACATTAATGGTATATGTTGTTTGATATGCTTATTACGAATCTAAAATATTTTTTTTTAATTAAAAAAATTAAGGGTTTTTTACCTAAAACATTTTTTGTAGTACTGCACTGGATTCGCTTTCCTATTAAACACAAACAATAAAGTAGGTAATCAACAATTTAAATTACATAATACTAGTAAAATAAACAAACAAAATTTAATTATTTTTAATGAAACGATAATTATTAACATAATCATCCAACCAGTGGCAGTGGCAACAAACAATTTTGGACTGGGAAACATGGAAAATAATTTTGCGATTTAAAAAAAAATCTTTTTGATTCGTAATCAGCATATCAAATAACATATACCATTAACGTATGTACCTGATGTTATGAAACACCTTGTATTAAAAATTATTGAGGATTATTATGAAGTCTTGTTAGGGGTGATTGTTAAATTTTTTGTTTTTCTTAATTTTATTAAAGACATGATTAATATGAGTCATATGAGCTTTTCAAAATTTGCGCTACTTAAATGCGGCTTTCAATACGGTTTATTGTATTTAGTTCCAAATAAGTTGGTGTATTTTTTTTATTTACTTTTAATTTTCTTAAAACACACCAACCCTTAATGTGTAACACTTTCGCGGTAGCTCTCACCACTCGGTGGTTAATTTTAATTAACACTCATTATCCTCGATAAATTAATTAAATTATAATGATCAAACATTTAGGATCGATGTCATATAAAATAGAAGGTTTAGTTTGTGTTTTAACTTTGAATATTTTAATTTAAATGCTTTCTGTTTTTAATAATTATTTCGCAATATTTTATGCATAGTGACGCTTAGAATGAACGCTGATTAAGGGGGACTGGCTTCATTTCTCTGTTGATAAACGTTGTTTAATTGTTTTTGTGATGAATGCTTCTAATTAAATTAACTGTTACATATTCTGGACATTTTATTACTCTTTTTAACGATCCTCATATGGGGATGACATTAATAAATATACTTTGTTGCTTGCTTACCAATTTAACTATAAAATTTTATATGTTCGCAATTCACCATATATATGTATTTAGCTCTCCCTCGACCGTACCGTATTTAGTTTTAAGTTATGCGAATATATAAAATTAAGCAAAACAAATATTGCCCTGATTATTTTTTGACGTTTATTTAAACCAATCAAATGCTTTATTGTATGTCACGTGTCTGCGTTTTAACCAATCCTGTCATTATTATACTGAGAATAATGCTCTTGTGATTATTCCCGGCAATATTCTCTGTAGCTTTTTTGTATTTATTGACAGATGTCAAATGTCAGTTAGGTATCATCAACACAAGTAAAAATGAGCAAAAAAGATGGATTTAGTGACGTGCCTGATGATGAAATAAAAAAATAATCTAATTAAATATAACTCGAGAGTTCGATAAATTAGAAAATAATTCTTCAGTATCTTTCTCAAACTTGTCGCCATTTGGCAATAGCCACTCAAACCCTACGGGCTTTCGTGGCTATTGCCTGGCAACAAGTTTTCGAAAGATCTGTCAAATTATTTTCAATTTATTCTCACCCTCTTGTTATATTATTACTGAATATTTTTATATTTATGGATATGTATCTACAGACATCTCAAAGTCGTATAACATATATTCTTTATATTTTTTGTTAAATGCATTTATCTCTTAAATAATTGAGGAACTTTTGCCAGCCGTTAAATAAAGTTAATCAACCCTTAATCAGCGTCCATACTAGCTGTCATTTTGTATATAAATTTTGCGGAAAATATTGATCATAGAAAACAATTAAATTGAAATGTTTAAAAGCTCAGACACAATTTAAATTTTATATTTTATTTGACACCGATTGTAATTATTTGAACGTTATAACTTCGTTGATTTATTGAGGGTAGTTATTGTTAATTAAAATCACCTGCCTAGTGTAATTGTTACCGGCGAAGTGTTACACATCGAGGGTGAGTGTGTTTTTAGGGTAATTCGAAATGAATTAAAATAATTCATAAACTTTTTTTGGGTTTTAAGTACTTTAGATTTTGTTGTTTGTTGTATTTGAGTTAGAATAATTTCTGAAAAGTTGGTATGGTCGACGATTTGGGTTGAATTAAGATATATTTTAAATTTATAATTCACTTTATCAAGAAATATTCATGACTTTTTTATATCTAGCTCATTATTTTCTGGTTATTATATCTAAGTAAAAACATATTACATCTTATTTAGTAATTTAATTATTTAATTTTATATGTTCGCTGTCTAAATTATTTTATTTAGCTACCCCCTAACCGTACCTTACTTAGTTGTAAGATTAGCGGATATATAAGAATTAAACGACGTAAGAAAGGTTTCGTTAATATTTAAATCAATATTGGATATGTATGAAAAAGTCTTGAATATTTCTAATTTTCCTTACAATGTTTTGTAATTATCTAGAAGTAGTAGAAAAATAATTCTTCGTAATTTTATTTAAACATTTTCCTTTTTACTTTCTTATACAAAGTATAAGAAAGTATTGAAATCACGAAAAAAATCGCTGAGGAGATTTTTGCGTAAATACATATTTTGACGTCCACTGAATCCGTTAAGACCAATTTCTCAATGATGTCTGTGTGTGAGGATGGATGGATGTCCGTGTGCGCAATATCTCATGAACTAGATAAGATATGTGAACGAAATTTGGAATTTATAAGTTTCATGAAAAAATGAAGAACTGAGTTGATTTTGAATGAAATTGAACAACCGGAAGAGGAACTTTACTGGACACAGAAAACAATAAATTCAATTTTTTTCAAAAATAGAATAAGCTTAAAGAAAAAGTTTCAAATAAAAGATAATATTTGGAATAGATACGCAAGGAACAAGTCATACGTGTTCAGTTGGTTTTATTTGTATAAGAAAGTAGTGTGGTGCCCACACCAGATTTTGTTTGCTTCTTTTGACAAAACTGAATTATATGTTTAATAAACTAATTTTAGTTACTATGGGAACAAACAAATAACAGAAACTGTAATTATTAACCATTCAATACAGAAAAATTTGAAACTTCTTACTTAAAATTGTAATATTTTTTTATTACATTTCTTTATAATATAAGCGCTAAGAAACCCATTGTAGCAGAGCGCATCGTCAGATCTCTAATATTTTTCGAGATACGTCGATTTTTGGTATTTTTCGAAGTGCAACTTTAAGGGCCTGTAATTCAAAAACTACACGAGATATCTAAAAATTTTCTTCAGTTTAGCGTTTCTGGTGCCTTATATAACAAATTAGCAAATTTTTAAAATTTTGAAATTTTTTGTATTTTTGTTCAAAATTTCGATCGGCGATAACTCGAGAAATATTAAAGATACAGATTTGCAGTGTTCACCAATCGATTCAGCTCGTCGAAATACATAAGTATGCAAAGTTTCATAAAAATCGCTTAACGGGATGAAAAATTAGAGCAAAAAGCCTGAAAATGGCGTTTTTTTACCAAAAAGTCAATAGGTACCCCTTGACGTTTGGCCTGAATTTGGCCATTTTCAGACTTTTTGCTCTTATATTTCAACCGGTTGTCCGAATTTTCTGAAATTTTCAGGGTTTATGTATTTCGTCGAGCTGAATCGATTGGTGAACACTGCAAGTCTGTATCTTTCATATTGGGTCGAGATATCTCCAATCGAAATTTTGAAAAAAATTCAAAAAAATTTCAATATTTTCAAAATTTACTAATTTATTATAAAAGGCACGAAAAACACAAAACTGGAGATATTTTTCGATATCTTGTATAGTTTTCGAGTTACAGCACCTCAAACTTGCTCTTCGGAAAATATAAAAAATCGTCATATTTCGAAAAATATTAGAGATATGACGATGCGCTCTGCTGTGATGGATTTTCTGGCGAGAATATTATAAAGAAATGTAATAAAAAAAATTTACAATTTTAAGTCATATTTGGGGAAATTTTCGTGTTTTGAAAAATATTACAAATCGCCATATTTCGATAAATATTAGACATATTACGATACGTACTACAGCAATGAGTTTATTCATGTTTAAATTATACATAAGTAATAAATTTCTAGTAAACAATTAACTAGTACTAACTTTTTGATATTTAATATACGTTTCTTTCTTAATTTAAATAATTAAATCTGCTTAACCCATTAATGACCAGAATTTATAATTATGTGTAAAATATTTTATCTACTCCCGTGAGTTAAATGTCACTTATCCCACTCATTTTTCGTGAGTGCTGAGCTTCATTAACGCCTTCGTTTTCATTAACGTACTATTTATTATAAATGTTTATAATAACATATTTATATATATTAGCTCTACAGGCCTTGCAGGCCCTGGGCTTATTGTATAAATTCTTTCCACTCCTTTCCGTTTCTTGCTTTGGTTTTACAATTTTTAATTTCTAACTTTTCCAGATCATTTTTTTTTTTTTGGTCTGCCTCGCTTCTTTTTTACGTACCGTACTTAGTTTTAAAATTAGCGGATATGTAAGAATTAAACGACGGAAAAAAGGTTTAGTTAATAATTTTGGAAATTTATTTAAAAATTCTTACTCTTACAATATTTTGTAGATATCTAGAACTAGTAGGAAAATAATTCTTTCTATTTTTATAAAAACATTTTTTTCTTTTAAAATAATCAAGTCACAAATCCTAAATACAAATTTTATCATAAATATTTTACCGCACATTTCTTCTATTTCTTTTTTATAGAAATACACAAATGAGGACATTAAATACAAAGAGGATTATTTTGGAGATGACGATTTTATTGTAAATGTATGTACATGTAATTATAAGCATGAAACGAATCTAAAATATGCGCACTTATGAAAGAAGAGTAACTTCGGTGATCTGAGAACCGCTCGAGCTAAAGTGATCACATCGTAAGTTCCTGTAACAAACAAACAATCACTTAGCATCACTCAACAATCAAGCAACAATGAAACATCAGTGTTGAACTAAAATCAGTCTGCCAAGTATATCATCATATAATTATTTAATTACAGACAACAAATGCGAAACCTTGACTGTGTATCATCATATTTATAAAAAAAAAAAATAGTATAAGTAAAATAATAGCTTACGTACCATAATGGCATTAACAATGTCATTTTGGTTATTCTTAAGCGCCCGGACGGCCTTGGCACGGGACACGTTGGCTTGGGTCATCACTAGATCTACGTCTTTGTCTTCCACTCCGGTGTCATCAACTTCTTCTTCCTCGGATTCTTCAGCAATTGGCGCCACCACCTAAACATACAATTTTCATAGTCATGTTAATTGTTAGAGTACATTAAAGCTAAAATGTAGTGTTGGCCAATCGGAAAATTTCCCAAAATGGAAATTTACCAGGAATATTTCCTTGCTTTTAGAAACATTCAAAATTTTTCTTTTGAACATAACCTATGTTTCTTGTAACTGTTTAGCATATTTTAAAATGAAATTCTTGTCTGTTTCCATCAGCAGAAAAACAAAACTTAAGAAAGAAATTAAAGACATTTCTACTAATAGTGTGGTCTGTGTATTATGATTATGATAGTTATTGTTTCCAATGTTGCTATTTTAAATACAATCATGATTTTTGTCATTGACAAACTTCGAAAACACGAAGGAAAATTTCCATGTTTTCTTTGGGAATATTTCCCAAATAATAAATTGCCAACTCTACTAAAATGTTACTGGTGTGAATCAGTCACCGACTAACTTTCATCAGCAACTAATAACTTGTTCCAGTGATGATTTCGCACAAAATTCAACCAGTTTCCTAGCGACCAATCAGAAACTGGTAGATCGAAAGTGCTATTTCATTTCATATTATCTATAATTTACTCACCGTGGTGTGATTTCCAGCAGCGCCTTCGCCCGCAGGGCTCACTTCCTTGAACTTCTCGGCGGCCGCAACTTGCGCCTGCTGTGAAAGATCCTCGATCTTCGCCTCGCCGAACACGATGTATGTGTCGCTAACTGGGTTCTTGTACACGTCTGGTTTGTTTATTACGAACAGAATGTTCTTCGATTTGCGGATTGTTACTCGGTTGACTCCTTGGACCTACACAAACTATTTGTTAGCGATTTAATTTAGAGTGAACTGGAATAAAATTGGATATTATGTTGTTTTAAGTCAGTCTGCCAAGTATTTCATCAATAATTTGTCAATTACAGATTATTTTGCGAAACCATTGTCAAATCATCATGTAAATTAAGGTTAGGTGAATGAAATAATAAATGAATTACTTACGGGCTTGAGTCCAAGTTTGGACATAATTTTCCTAGCTTTCTTTTCACCGCGAGACTGTTTGGCCTTTGAGACCATGTCAATGGGGAGTCCAGCAGCAGCTGCTCCAGGAAAACTGGAAGCTGCACCGGTTCCTGCATCTTCTAACTCTGGAATAGTATCGTCAGAGTCACTGTCTGTTGCTGATCCACTGTCTGGGCGAGCTTCTGTCATTGAGACTGTTGCTTTTTCGACTTCTGTTAATTCTGGCATCGTTTTGTCTGAAAGTTAATATGAAAAATAAAACGTGTTTCCATGATAGGCTTGCGATAACTTTTGGAATGTCAAGGTCTTAAAAAAACCTACTAAAAATGATTTACACAAAGACAAACTTTACTTACATTCATAATAATTATACAAATAAATCGAAAACAATTTAATTATTAATAATAATTTTAAATAGGATAGTTAATCCCGGCTTTGTACACTACTATAAAAAGCACGAAGTATATCAGTCAAATTTTTATGATGTTAACTGATAAAAATGAAAAATATTATATAAAGAAGATGTGCCATGCTTAGATAATACTAAAAATAATTAAAATAAGTCTTGTAAACATAGGATGATTGAAATATTATAAAATTACCTGATTATCAACACAACAGCGAACTACACAACGATTTTTGGCTAGAAGTGGAAACGAGAAAGATCGGTATGAGGCAAACTGCATTACCGACTGTCAACAACCTTCGAAATTTAACTTGGCGGCAACTTTCACAAACGTAACGTACTAACTATTCAGCCAAAAGTGCTCGTTATAAATAAGAAAAAGGTATTGTATTATAATTATTTATTGTTTCATCAAATACAAAAATAGAATTTTATCACAAGAATCATCAACATAAGTATCCATCACCAATGATATGCTATAATATTAAATGGGGCACTGTCCCTGGTGCTGAAGACACCACTGAGGCTGCATTCCGCTGGCTTGTATGCCCCTCTCGACCAATCTGTCTCTATGGATCAACATTCTGTTCTCAGCAGCGTGCCAACCGTCCTTGGACTCAGTCCAGAGCACCTCTGCCATGGCGGCAGCCCTGGGCCACAGTCGACTGTCAACTGTAGTGTCATCAACCTGAAACAAATGAAACAATAGTTCAACAACCAGGAAAACAAAAACCAGTCACGGAAATACCTGTTCCGACCACAGAGCTGCTTCAGAGCCTAAAATCTGAGGCAGTTGATCAGCGGAGGCGATTTTGCTGGGTAAGTTGTCGTAGACTTTTTGCCAGCCGATGTAGGGAGCACACCAGTTGTTGCCATCCGTCACCCAACCTTCAAAACCGCAGTCCAAGTACAGGGCATCGTAGTTGCTCAAAATTAAGCGGTATTTTTTATTTAGGAGTTGTTGTACGATTGGGTCGAACCCTGTTGTCCAAATCTGTATCAAAAAATTTGAAAATTACCATAAAAATTATTTTATCCAACACCTCTCAATAAATGCTCTATAACTATGGCGATTTTAAACAAGCAAAGTAACAGATTATCCACTAGTGGGTATAATTTTGATGAAAGCCACTAGTGAGTATTTTTTTATTTATAACAATAATAATAACACACAACACCTTGGTAACTACTTCGATTGACATTTGAATTAAAAAATTTAAAGCATATGTAACTGTCAAATAATATTTCTTTAATAAATTTTTCATTTATTAAGAAGTGTTGGATAAAACGTTATACTTCACACGTGGGCAAAGTGGAATTAACCACTCGATAAAATTATCTCACTCAGCCTTCGGCTTCGTGAGCTAAAATTTCTCTCGTGGGTAATTCCATACTTTGTCCACTTGTAAAGTAAATAACTATTATCCAACACCTCTCAATAAATGCTCTGTAACTATGGCGATTTTAAACAAGGAAAGTAACAGATTACCCACTAGTGGGTATAATTTTGAGAAGTCACTAGTGAGTATTTTTTTATTTATAACAATAATAATAACACATAACACCCTGGTAACTATTTCGATTGACATCGTGTGGATAATTTCTTACTTTGTCCACTTGTAAATTAAATAACTATTTTTAATCAATAGTTATATCACGAGTGCTAAGAATTTAATGGATTAAATTTGACATGTCTAGCATATACAAAAAATTTTGCTTGAAAAGTGTTTGAGTACATAATAATTTGAAAAAATCCCGAGACCGCAGGTCGAGGGGTTTTATCTTAAATTATTATGTACGATAACACTTTTTTAAAAGCAAAATTTTGTAAATAAGCTAGGCATCAAATTTAATCGATTCAATTCGGCACGAGGGGTATATGTCAAGATTATTTCATGAATTCATAGCATAAACTTTAATATTTGCCGAAGAAATTGAACTAAAACGTTGGTTTTGACACATTTTCACATAAATAAATCGATACACTCATAAACAAAAAGCATCATAAAATTATGTTGTTATAGTGTAACTATAGCAAATTGATTGTTTTTCTTTTTATCAAATAAATGTCAAAAATTTGTAAATAAAAATAGCTTGAATTGAATAATTCAGCTTGTTTAAAGATATAGAATACCAGTAAAGGTAAAAAACATGTAAGTATCTTGCTTCTGCAACTAATTATCCGGCTAAATATGCCTTCAAATTGTTCAAAATTTGCATATAAAAGCTAGCTTCAATTTAATCGCGAATAAACAGCATGCTGCTGTTTATTCACTTATCTAAAATGCGCAACAATGGAATATGAGACATTCTGATTGTTCAAGTTTGTAATGAATGAAATAATCAAAAATATATACCTGAATAATGTAGTCATCTTTAGGTAAATACTGTTCAACGTATTCAGCGTGAGTTAAAGTGCTTGTCCACATAATGAGAGGAACTTTCTTGCCGAGTTTCTGTTAAAAAACAATTCATTACTCAGAAATTATTTTAAAGTATATCAAAAGACCTTTTCTAATCTGCCGCGAGCCTGGCTTTGAAAAATATCCCACAGTTTCATAAAATCAGCTTCCGAACGGCCCCATTTTTGTTGATCGGCCATCCAGTTCACTATGTTGTCAGTAGAGTTCCAACAAGATAAAGAAACCTAGAAACCATATCAATGTCTTTTACTGTGTCTGTACAAAATCTAATTTTTTCTTTACTTCGTCTCCGCCCATGTGGAAGATGTCGGGTTTGAAGATTTCGACCATATCTCCGTAGATTCCTTCTAGTACGTCATAGAGTTTAGGTTTGGTGGGGTCGAGTTGTCCGCACGGGGGTTCGACGCAGTATTTGCTCCATGGTTGAGCGTTGAAACAAGCCACGAGGCCGGTGTCTTGCCATCCCTCGCCCACGTGAGCTGGGGCATCGAATTCGGGGAGCACTCGCACACCGCGCAGACGAGCATAGTCGATTATCTAGGATGTTATACAGATTTGTAATTTTTTTGATTTCTTGAATAATTAATTACCTCCCGCCTACCTCTAGGTATTGTTTTTGAACAAAAAATTGGGTAGTACGTTTTCAATGAATAAACACGTTTTAAGGGTCATTACAATACGATTTTACTATTTTCGTCGTATCTTGTATGTATGTATGCAAGTATGTATGTGTGTGTGTGTGTGTGTGTGTGTGTGTGTGTGTGTGTAGTCTGTGGCAATTATTTCGTCTCGCATAACTCAAATACTATAATACCAAAAAAATACAATTTTGTGAATTTTTTTTGTTATATTTAAATGTAGAGCTGATTAGATTTTGGATAAAATTGGTCAACCGGAAGTAGCAATTTACTTGAAGCCCTTAACAGTTTTTCGTGAAAAACACGGTTAAATTTCCTTTATCCAACACCTCCCAATAAATGCTCTAAAACTATGGCGATTTTAAACAAGCAAAGTAACAGATTACCCACTAGTGGGTATAATTTTGAGGAAAGCCACTAGTTAGTATTTTTTTATTTATAACAATAATAATAACACACAACACCTTGGTAACTACTTCGATTGACATTTCAATTCTAAAATTTAAAATATATGTCACTGTCAAATAATATTTCTTTAATAAATTTTTCAATTATTAAGAGGTGTTGGATAAAACGTTATATTTCACACGTGGGCAAAGTGGAATTACCCACTCGATAAAATTTCTCTCGTGGGTAATTCCTTACTTTGCCCACTTGTAAAGTAAATAACTATTTTCAACAATTTATGTTATTTTGAAAGATGCAGAATATTTAATTTTACATCTGTTTTGAATACAATTATTTTATTAATTTTTTAATTAGATTTAGAGATAATAAAATAGGACAGGCAGATTCATCAAAGGGATTAGCGTTAACTCCATTTTATCAATCATCTGTAACTTAGTTTCTAAATTAATTATATTATCAAAATGTGTCAAATTTTGTGCTAACCAATCTTGATTATAACCTTAGTTAAAATAGTTATGTTCTGAGATTGGAGAATGAAGTTACGAGTAATAATAAAAATGGAGTTAGCGCTAATCCCTTTGATGAATCTGCCTGTAAAGAAATTAGGTTTCATAAATCTTGCATTCCTAGTACACCATGGAAACACTTAAAAATTTTCAATTTTTTACGAAATGTGACACATGTCATTTTGATTGTGAAGCAGTTTTCTTAGTGAAATATATGTCAAAAAATTAAATAAATATACGAAATAAAATTAAAATTCTCAATATAAATAGAAAATAAACAAATAAGAAGGCATGTTTCTGTATCATCAAATACTATTTTGTACCGTTTAAGAGTAGTATTGGGCGGGAGGTTATGTACTGCCACATCAGATTTTTCATTTTTCGAAATCTTGAATAATTTTTATTAGAAAATGACTATCTTACGTCTTTGATAGCAGCAGCAGTGTAAACTTTCGACGGAGAGTAAGCACCCAGTTTAGTTAATTCAGGATTTGATTTCGACACAAACGGAAAACTTTGAGAATCAGTGATGTGCCAATGGAAAGTGTTCAGTTTACTACTGGCCATCGCTTCTATCGTCCTCTTAATAGAATCCACAGAGAAGTAGTTCCTAGCTGTATCTAGAAGAAGTCCTCTGTAAGGATAAGTCGGTTTGTCAGTGATTTCCGCGTTTCCAGCAATCTAAACAGAAAGAAAATATTTCTGATTCGCAAATAAAAGTAAGCAAATTTGTTACTTACTTGAATCTCTTTACGAATATCATCATAAATAATGATCTGAGAAAGAGTTTCAAGTCCATGTCGAGCTCCAAAGAAGTTGTCAGCTTTGACTTCTGCGCTGATGCGACCGTCAGGTGTTTCATTGACTGTCAGCGAATAGCTTTCGTCTGTTTCTAGAGTTAAACCTGTAACAAAACACTAATAAGAATGTTTCCAATAATAAAAATATATAAAAACTTACCGACAATGTCTGTATTTTTAATATCAACAGAAACTACTAAACTTTTCCCTCCAGAAAGATTTTCCGATGCTGGAATCATTCTGTTGATGTTTTCTTTGAATCTCTACAGAATATAAAAACAAATAAATTATTCCCCTAAAAATATAGTTGTTTTCCTTACAGCTCCAGCTTGTCGTACAAGCTCGCCAGAAGGAGCTTCGCCATTTTTCGGGAGCACGTCAATGCTGTTAGTATTAACATGAACCAGTTTGTTGCCAAGAAGCACTTTGCCGGTAGGGCGAGGCCACAGGGCCCCATAGGGTCCGCAGAACAATCTACAAGCTGGTAAACTTAACGCGTCACCATCTGTTGGGGCTCGCACTTTCAGGCATTGGCCTTGAGTGCATTCCCAGCTCCAAACGGGGCCATCATCCCTGGAAAATTAATTTGATAATATTTTCTATAACTACAGTGAGTGTGAGATTGACTAAATATAATTACCCGTTTATTAGAGCACTGTTCCAAGTTAAAAATATAATTAACAGGAATGCTCCTGTGGACAACATGATTGTAATTCTAGAACAAATTGAAAACAGAATTGCAATCACCTATATTTATTCAGATCGCTTGCACAAAAATATTATAATCTTAATCCGATAATTCTATTTACAAACCTTAAAATATCAACCAATAATTTAACATATTTAGTTGTCAACTGATTAATAAACACTTAATACTGTTGTTAATTCCACCAAATTAATTCAGCTTAAAATCAAGAGCACTTGATATAACAAAGATGAAAGGGCAACTCAAATAAACAAAAAAAATTCATCAAAATGTTGGCCATTTTTTCGTTTTTTGTAAGCAAGAAAAACCAGTTTCTAATTCTTGTTTATGTCAATAAATTTTGGTAATTTATTTTTATTACAAGTGTCAATAACCGTATTTATTTTGTTGAATCAATATAAAAAATTTATGACTCATTTAGATAACAATGATAATAAATTTGATAACAATTTTATTGACATCAATAAAACAATTAGACTAAGCGTCGTCATGTTAAATTAACTGCATATTTAAATAAATAATATAGAAGTTAACAAACCAAATTTTTCTCTGCATGAAATGATTAGAATATTTATAAAAGCAAGACATACAATATAAATGAACTTATACATTTTATTCAAGGTGCCAACTTATTTAAATCATGTTTTTGTTTTCAGATATAAATAAAATAAATAACTCACGTTGCTATAGCAATACAATCAAGATAGTATCTCCCCAAATATTTCCGTAAATATGGCATTTACATGCGATTATAATATCAGCTAAAATTAGCAAACAGCGGAAAAAATTCTCAAACTCAAGTGGCTACTCCACTACTATCACAAATATTTGTCATTATGTCTTATCATATCTCAAAAGTAATTAATAATAATTGGATTATCATTACCTGGTCTTAGTTTCTTCAGTCAACAGCAACAAATGAACATCAAGAAGTTGTCAGTTGCCAAGAAAACTTTCTTTAAGTCGGAGGGGAGACACGCCTGAGGCTGTGCGCTACGTTATGCATATTAATTTTTAATTCACATGTTTTGATTTGTTGTTGAGTTTGTTTCTAGGAGGGGCTACCTGAAACATGACAATTTATATTTCGCGCCTTTTGTTTAGCTTCTAATTATCAATTCTTGGCCGGCTTTTTAACTATTCCTTTACGTTTTCCTTTGTTGCATAAGAATTGGGGACAGGGGAGGACATCATATCGTTATTATAAACACTAACTGTTAATTCATAATTAGACCTTCAAAAGTTGTTTTTCCCAAGATTCAAATTAATCCTGTTTCCTAGGTAGAAATAAAAACTGGTATCAATAAGATTTTTTGACTGGAAAATCCATATTTCTATGACCTTTACATATACCTAAAACGTATTTGCCCTTTAAAAAACAAGAATTTCCTTATGTTACTACGTTTTGCATGACTCATAAAATGTTATTGATTATTTGAGTGTAAAACATACTTTTACACCCTATTTGCGTTCTAATTCTAAAACGCAGAATCTTTTCTCAGCTTCAGACCTTTCAAAGGTGCTGACAAAATATATTAATCATTTAAATATTGTTATACAAAGTAAGTTTGAATGTAGTATGTTTGCTTAATGCGGTTGAAAACCTGTTGAGAAATTAAATTTTTATGTTTATCGTTCACCTTTTTTGGTAAACAAATTTATTGAATGTTTTTGGGGATGTTATTTTACAATGCTAAACGATGCTTTGTTTGAATATTGTGCGTTGTACCTAAAAATTAATAAATTGCACTTACTATCGCTCTAAATAAATAAATATTTGAGAGATAATTATTTATGCTTATATCGTCTGTAAAAATATACATTAAGCAGTAAATATTTTACGTCACAGACCGATAACGTACTGTGGTGACACGAACAGGAAAAATTATTATATTTAGTTGAGGTGTTTCTTCTAAACCGAGTATGAGGAAAGTTTGCGAAAAATAATTTACAGTTTGGAACAACGCCCTTTTTGTATAGCAAAAACAGTATAAATGTGAGTTCTTAATTGTTGTGCATCTTTTTTAACGGTAAAAACATCATTTTACCTTAATTTTATGATATTTATAAATGTTTATTCTTATGAACTGATTTTACCTAAAACATACACAAATTAATCATAAACGTCAAAATAACCAATAGTGTACACTAACCTTAAAATGTGTTCTTAGGTGAAATGTCATTCATTACAATTTTTCATGTATTACTATCAAACAACCTTTTTTTATAATTTTATCTATTATGGTTTCGTTAAACCGCCAAAATGTTTTTGATTTGAACGCATTATTTTTTCAGATATATTATGGAATTATTATTTATATTTGCAACCATCACGATTGCAACAATCAACGCACAGGTATTTACTGATTATTTCCAATAAATTTACAGATTATAATACGTAAATGTTTTTAGTCAAATCAAGATTATTACACGGGAGCTGTTGTACAGTATTCTCCAATTTATAATGATGGAGATACTCCAGGAGCTAATATTCAAACTAATATTGAAGCATATGAAAAATACATCAAACAGGCTAAAGAAGCGGTATTTTAAATATATTTTAAAATATAAAAATTTATTGTAAAATTTCCCTAATTTTAGAAAGCTGATATAATAGTATTTCCGGAATGTGGTTTAACAACCACAAAGTTCGAACATGAACTACAATTATACACCACTATTTTACCTGATCCAAAAAAGAAAATTGTTGCTTGCAGAACGGGCAATTGGACAAAAGTATGTATATATATATTTTTTATATATAAAATTAGGTGTTTATTATGAAAATAATATTTTGCAGGTTATGGAGAGATTATCGTGTGCCGCAAAAGATAATAGCATTTATGTTGTTGTTAATTTACCTGAAAGAATGATACTAGACTCTTCAGATAAGAAATTTGAAATTTTTAACACAAACATAGTTTTTGACAGAACCGGCGCTTTAATTGCAAGGTATGCACGTTAACTTAAAATAGATACCGTAGGGTCACTCTTCTTTGTCTTAACACTTCTGCGCCTGCGCATTGTCACCAAAACTGCATATTGTACAGTCTTGTTCAAAAGTGATAAATAATATTCTACAGTGTATTGTTAAACTATTTGAAAATTCCTTTAAATTTACGTACATAGGGTCCTATTCTGTAACTTACCTGTAAATTTTTAACGGCCTGTTAAAAATTTTAACCATTGATAACAGACATCACTGAATAAAAATTTCATTTGACATATATTTTTTTATTGGTTACAATTTTTAACTGGCAGTTAAAAATTAGCAGATAAGTTACAGAATAGGCCCCATTAACATTTACTGAGGTCCCTCACTAGAGTCACAAACTGGCAAATAAGTCATTTCTATTTTAACTACACTTTAAAAACATCGTACTAGATATAATAGAAGTTTAAAAAATATTAATTATTAAGATATTTGAGTTTTAAAGATAGCAATTTTGGCGTCAGAGTATTATGTTTTTCTGTTTGTTTCTCTCTGTCTCTCATATATCCTATTCCAAATTCTTTGTATTTCAAATTCTCGAAGTGTCAAATGTGTACCACCTATTTGAAGATTTTTGGTCTTTCACCATTTTTATTTTATTTTTTTTTTTATGAAACTTTATCTATACTGAAGACTATCTACACTTTTAAAAAGTCTTAATTGTAATTCATTAAGCCACAATGATTTTTTAAAAACTGTTGTGACGTCATAGTAGAGGTGTTGTTGGATCTAAAACAGTACAGATTGTAAGTAATTGTTGTCATATATTTTTTTACTTATTTTATTATTATTATTACAATAAAATAGAACATTTATGTAACAAAAATTATTTAAATCTCTACTGTTTTCGATCTCTACTATGACGTCGCAACATTTAAAAAAAATCATTGTGGATTAATGAATAACAATTAAGACTTTAAAAGTGTAGATAGTCTTCAATATAGATAAAGTTTCATAAAAAAATATAAAAAAAAAAATGTTGAAAATTCATAAGACCACAAAACACAACAACATTAACGCTATGGTGACGCTCATTGATCTCATTTTTATTAATGTATGTTTATTATTTCTATTAATGTATTATTTAATTTTAATATTAAACATGATTGGTATCATGAGCTATGTTTTTGGGTATTTTAAGAGAAGAGTTTTAGCCTCGGTTTTAGTGCTGAACAATGTTCTAAAACTATTTTATAAAATAGTATTTCAAATAAAGGTGGTAGATAATATATTTAGATAATTTTAGAATATTGTACAGCGCTAAAACCGAAGTTAAAACACTTCTCTTCAAACACCCAAAAAACAGAGCTCGTGGTACCAGCTTTTATTTCAAAATCATTTAATGTTAATTTCTTTATATTTTCTTATTAATTTTTTAATCGAAATGTACAACAAAGACAGGTGACCCAACGACTGTCTAGCTCTCTGGGCTTGCATTTTAAACGTTAGTTGGCCTGTAAATTTTATAATGTATTATTTTGCGCAGATTCCGCAAATATAATGTATTCGGTGATACACCATTCAATGTAACAGAAACACCAGACTTAACATTCTTCGAAACTGATTTCAACGTCACATTTGGAACATTTACTCATTCTGACATCTTATTTACAAAACCATCGTTAGAATTACTGCGAAAATATGAAAAAATCACTGATATTGTTTATCCTTCAGCATGGGTTTCTGAATTACCTTTTTTGACAGGTACCGTACATTTCTCAATCTCTTGACTGTTTTGATATACGATAATTTTTTAGCTGTTCAAACTCAGGTTGGCTGGGCAAGAGCAAATGGAGTTAACTTTCTGGGGGCTTCCTACAGCGACCCTAAAAATTCACGAGGTGGTAGCGTAATTTACCAAGCTATTGGAGATGTCAGCTACAACATTCCAGTTCAAAATGAGAGCATTCCAATGATCTTGAAAATTAAAAAGGTTAAACAGAGAGTTAATCCAAAAGGTTTCAACAGTACAGCGGTTAGTGATTCATTGTTGATAATAAAAGACAAAATTAAGTTGGTTTTTTGCAGAAAGCAACCAATACCGCAATCATCAGTAATTCTAACCTGAAATTGGAAACACATAATGAAAATATGTCAAACTATTCTACTCGATTATTAAATAACACTGAAGAAGATTTTAAACTGTGCCATGAAAGTTTGTGTTGTACATTTACGGTCAAGTTTGCACCACAAACAAAGGTTGATTATTTTTACAGGTAAAGTCACAACTTTGAATACTAATATTATATTTTAAAAATCTGGTGTGGGCACCACACTACTTTCTTATACAAATAAAACCAATTGAACACGTGTGACTTTATTTTCACAATTATTAGATACATAAATGTTAAACCTGTTTAATTTGTTGTTCTTATTGTAAGTATGAATTTATTTTAAAATAGAAATCAATTATATTTAGTCTTCGAAACTTTCTAACTAATAACACAAATATTACTTTTATAATATTTCACAAGACACCTATTTTTGACTTTTCACAATTATTTGAAACGTTTGACACAAAGATATTAAATATGTTTTAGTTTTTGTTCCCATTGTTACTAAGATTATTGAAATATATTCTTGAATATATAATTTAGTTTTTCTTCAAACGTCATAAAAGTACGTTGTTATGTATTTGTATTCAACAAGCAGAAGTTCAATATTGTCGCCGCCGGCGTAAAAGTGTCTCCTTGGCAACACATTTACTCCGGCGGCGGACAAAGTAAAATATCATGCAAAATAGTAAGGTTGTAATTCAATAATTTGACAGTTAAAAATGAAACAAATAAACAAAAATAACAAAACAGCATATTCTACGGCTACTTGAAATGCTAGATAAGACAGAATATTTTTTGAAGTTTTGAGCATTTTATAATATTTATAATTTTATTTTCTGTTTGAAGAAAAAATAGCATGTGTTATTCGGAGTAAATGTGTCTTTGGGTGCTTCGCATGTAATTGTTCAAACTTACATGCTCAGCACCCAAAGTATCACATTTACTCCTAATGACACAATATACTATTTTCTTCAAACGTCATAAAAGTACGTTGTTATGTATTTGTATTCAACAAGTAAAAGTTCAATATTGTCAACTTGGCAACACATTTACTCCGGCGGCGGACAAAGTAAAATATCATGCAAAATAGTTAGGTTGTAATTCAATAATTTGACAGTTAAGAATAAAACAAATAAACAAAAATAACATATTCTGTGGCAACTAGAAATACTGGATACGGTAGAATATTTGTTGAAGTTTTGAGCATTTTTTAAAGTTTTAATGTCTATTTTCTATGTTTGAAGAAAAAATAGCATGTGTTATTCGGAATAAATTAGACTTTGTATGCTTTGTATTTAATTGTCCGACTCGCTTCGCTCGTCGTTCAAACTTACATGCTCAGAACCCAAAGTATCACATTTACTCCTAATAACACAATATACTATTTTCGCAAAATTAGAAGCATGTACAAGAAAAGTGCAAATAACATTTTATATTCCAAATATTTTTGCTAACATCTTTCATTTAAAACTTTTTCTCGCAGCTGATTCTATTTTTGAAATAAATGGAATTTATTGTTTTGTGTGGCCAGTAAACTTTCTCTTCCGGTTTTCCAATTTCATTCAAAATCAACTCAGCTCTTCATATTTTCATGAAACTTATAAATTCCAAGTTTCGTTTACTTAACTTGTCTCGTTCATGAGATATTGCGTCAACGATTTTTTTCATGATTCCAATACTTCCTTATACTTTGTATAAAGTAAAAATACAGACTAATGGACCATCCAGTATAAGACACAACGTATAAAAAATATTATAAAGTATTCATTTTATTAGACTGCTTTTTGCAAATTTTGACGCAAAAAACTCGTTTTTGCAATATCTGTACTGTAAGTTACCCATTAATAACAAAATTTAAACACAGTAAGTGGAACTTTTATTGCACAATTGGTTTCCATGGTTACATCATTTACTTACCGTTCACGGTGGATGGTAAGTGAAACTTACCGTGCAAGGTGGACGGGAAGTAAATATATATCATTCAAATTTTATTTCTAACCTCAATCTGTCAGCTGTTAATATTGATACCTATTTTTCCTTTTCTTATATTTACGCAGGTATTGCAAAAAATATCTTACTAACCTCGAACTGTAAGTGATTTATTAGGTCTCGAATGTTTAGGAAATCTCGACCCTACGGGTCTCGACATCCCAAACTACATTCTCGAACTAAAAACTATCACTTACAGTTCACGGTACGTAATATACTATTTATAAAACTCGTTTATTAATAAACTATTGGCAACGTTTGATAGCTCGAAGTAAGGTTAAAGTTATAAACCGACTTTAAATTAAACTAATAATTAATGAAATTTCAGGATGGTAGTATATTACGGTCCCCGGTCCTTCGAATTAAAAAAAACCTACGTACAGATCTGTGGAATTGCTGCTTGCAAGAACGAATCTCTGGAATCGTGCGGACAACGAATTCCAACTCCGTCCAATGCCAAACTATTCGACGAGATTTCAATCAAGGGTGAGTTCATCGACGAAGGTAGTAGCGTCATCTTCCCCACAAATGTTCTTTACGATCTTGGAGTCCTTCCTTCATCTGCGTTTAATTTCACATCCATCTTGGTTGATTGTTACAGACATGTAGAAATGAAGACTACACAACAGGTGAAAGAAATTCTTGGTTTTGGTATTTATTCTGTTTTGAAAGACTCGCCGAGTAGTGCTAAAGGTTTGTCGGGGGCGGTTATTGCTATTATTGTTATTGCGGTGATTATTGTTGTTGCTTTGGTCGGGCTTTTGATTTGGCGGAGATATAAAAATGGCCCTAATAAACATTCGATTGTTAACACTATTTGAAAGAGACGTGCGGAATAATCAGATAATGAAAATATATTTTTGAATTTTTATCTGAAAGAATTGGTGATACCAGTCTCAAGCTTTAAATTTTTGTGTGCTTAACTTCTATGGATGTGAATCTCAGACTAAAATATATCAAAACTTTATTTACACAATGAAATATGAATTCTATTTTAATATTGATATGAAATATTTATAATAATTTAGTAGTCGTATAACGATGTTACTTACGTTAGTAATGCGTAGGACTGAACTGAATCGTACTCTATTTTTAAAAATACAATTTATTTAATTATACGTATATTGAAATTGAAACAAAAGTATTAAACTGTACTAATCTCAGTCAAATTCGAATCTCATATATTACAATTTTAGAATAATTTAAAAATATTTCTTTGGCGTATATATTGAATTAAAATGATTAATAATTTAACAATCCATCCACCATTGAATATGTTTATTTATCTATAGGCATATGTGTGATTTTTCAGTGTACCTTTATAATTTGTATGCAAATAAAATATATGTTCAAACATATACCTAAACAATAAATTTGTCTCAAATTATTTCCATGAACTAGACTACACTTCTAATATTCTATTTATTCTCTGAATCAATTACAAAATAATGTGTTAGACAGTAACAAAAAAAAAAAACTAATAAATATTTATTATCGTGTTTTCATCACTGAAATGTAGTAATACTGGAAAGCGTACTAGCGGTGTAAATGCGAGCCGAGAGAGAAAGCGACCCACAGGTATCTCTATCCTTGTCGTACAGTACGTTTAAAAAAGTTTGTGTTGTAGCATTCATTATTAAGGTCAAACATACGCGTCGAAAGAACGAATCCTTTATTTTTTAAAAAACAGCAAAATCTGTATTCTTTATTTATTTTCATGTTCTTTATGGTCCAATACCCTCCATCCGTCAAAATTTCATGGATTTTTTTACAGTGACTTGTACATTGCAAAGTCAGATGAAGTACAAATTTTTGTGGGTTCGTTCATTCCCATGAATTTTGTTTTGCAAATTCAAATTTAAATAAATATTTTCTTACAATTATTCTTATCGAAAAACAAAACAATTATTACAGTAAGGACTTTGAACATTCTAGTATTTATATATGTGGATGAAAAGGATAGCTAAAACATTGAACTATAAAAAAATATTCGTTGAAGTCTAGTTGGTCAAAAATTCAGAAATTTGATACTGTATCTCTCATTCCCATGAACGACTACAGTAATGAAAATAATTCGTATATTTGTAAATATGATCATTTATAACATACTAAGTTTATTTTCAATTTGAATTTACAGTTTTTGAGAAACAAATAAAAATATACCAAAAAACACACTTTTTGGTATATTTTTATTTGTTTCTCAAAAACTGTAAATTCAAATGTAAATTAATTTTAGTATGTTATAGACGATTATATTTATAAATATACACATTATTTGCATTACTGTAGTCGTTCATGGGAATGTGTGGCATATATTTGACTACTTTGAAAATTGTATTCATGTATAATATGTAAACAAAATTAGCTTTTTAAAATTTATTACAAAACTTTGGACTTTTATCTACAAACGTAGGTATAAAACATTATATGTTTCATTTATTATAATAATGATATATTGTTTCAAAAGAGTCATGTTCATGTTGCGCTATCTTCAGCCCGTTTGGTTGACCTTAAACAAACGTTATTGTTTTGTTTTACCTTAGTGTTCAGCAAATTGTGGTCCCGGGGTTCAAACCAGAAATGTATTCTGCGGAACTTCGCTATCTTCAGCCCGTATTGACCCGGATGGTTCACCTTAATAGGAAAACTGAAATTCAAATGAGAGAAAGAAATAATGGCATTGTTTCTCATTTCAAACTGATTTATTTTATACACTTATATGATTATAGTACAATACACTACAATTTTACATTAAATGGAATGATTTTTAGGTTAAAGTATTTATTACGTACTTAAAAAAGGATAATTTCGTATTTGGCTGCCACACAGCTTTGCAATTCTTTGTGCTACAATGTCGGAACATTTTTTTTTTTATTAGAAAAACTTATTTCTATTTAACCATTTATGAGAAATATCATAAACACAGTTTCTTAAAAAACAGGGACTAACTTTTGTATCAGTGTGTACATGACGAAACTATACTTACGCAAGCGCAGATGTGTTAGATAATGATAGAGATACTTGACGCAAACTATCTCTCTCGGTTCGCTTTTTCCATACAGTGAGAGCATAGACAGTGCGCGTTCCAGTATTATTATATTTCAGTGGTTTTCATCAAATAATATATTATATTTGTAATGTATCTACAATCATCGATCATATTTTTACCTCCCGCCTACCTCTAGGTAAGGGAGGTATTGTTTTTGGTCAAAAAATTGAGTAGTGAGTTTTCAATGAATAATAATCATTTTGATAAAATTAGTCAACCGGAATGGGGTAAATAGCTCCATGGTAACGTGTCGGACTGTGGATCATAAGATGCTCAGTTCGAATCCCACTGTGGTTCCCCCTCCACTAACATCCTTGACGGCTGGTAACCGCACTTCATCACCTACCGAGATCTGCGTAAGCAGAGTGCCACACCCTAATGGGTAAAAGACGTGATGATATATTTATTTTATTTATTTATAGTCAACCGGAAGTAGCAGTTCACTAGAAACCCTTAACAGTTTTTCATGAAAAAACACGGTTAAATTTAATTTTTCAATAATTTATGTTATTTTGAAAATTGTAGAATATTTAATTTTACATCTGTTTTGATACACCAATTTTATAAATTTTATATACAAAAGCCTTTGTAAGGCGAGTGTCTGCAGGGTGCAGGGTATTGGGTGCTCTGGGTACATTTGCTCGAAACGTGAATGTGTCTAGAGATGCACGATTGAGTGGTTATAATGGTGTGTTAGTGCCTACATTGATATATGGTACTGAATGTTGGGTGTGGATGAAGAAGCATGAACGACGTATAACTGCTGTAGAAATGAGATATTTGAGAGGAGTGTGTGGGTATACGAGACTTGATCGTATCCGGAATACATTGGTGTATGGTGAGTGTGAGATTGAGAAGAATGTTGTTAAGAAAGTGGGAGTGAGTTAGTTGAGGTGGTTTATACATCTCGAAAGGTTGGTGAAACTAATGTATGTGGGTGAACGATTGCGTGGGCGTCCGAGGAATGACTGGTTGGGTATGATTGATGGTTTGTTGCGTGAACGAATGATTCCAGTCGAGCATGTATGAATGTGGACGAGGCGAAAGTGGTAGAATGTTTGGAGGAGATTGATTGTTGGTTGACTGTGTTTCTGGGTTCGTGCTACCCCATTGAGTGGGATATAGCGTGATGTTATGTATGTATGTATGAATATACAAAAGGAAAAAACTATATTTTCGTAGACAAGCAAAACAAATATATTGATGAATAATCTACGAATTAATGAGATGTACTCAAAAACTATCAGATTTGTTAAATGGGGTCTTTCACCATTATTTTTTTATATTTTTTTATGAAACTTTATCTATATTCAAGACTATCTACACTTTTAAAAAGTCTTAATTGTTATTCATTAAGCCACAATGATTTTTTAAAAATGTTGTGACGTCATAGTAGAGATCTAAAACAGTAGATATTTAAATAATTTTTGTTACATAAATGTTCTATTTTATTGTAATAATAATAATAAAATAAGTAAAAAAATATATGACTACAATTATTTACAATCTGTACTGTTTTAGATCCAACAACACCTCGACTATGACGTCACAACATTTTTAAAAAAATCATTGTGGCTTAATGAATAACAATTAAGACTTTTTAAAAGTGTAGATAGTCTTGAATATAGATAAAGTTTCATAAAATAAAAAAAAATGGTGAAAGACCCCATCAGTTTATTATTATAGGTATAATACTAACTAACTAACTAACTAAAATAAATAAATTTGTTTTAAGGTATGTAATAATTTGTTCAAACAAAAAAGAAAGAGGAGTAAAACCGTACTTTTCGCCAGCAGTGAAGTTAGTAACTATTCATATTTCTTAATGATAGGAGTTGTTACAACTTACACTATTATTTTATACCAATTTAGAAATGAAAAATAAATTTATGTGAATGTTAATAGTTATAAATATTTAATAACCAATTTTAGTTATTGGAGTAATA
This sequence comes from Poecilus cupreus, assembly GCA_963942605.1. Classification (NCBI taxonomy): domain Eukaryota; kingdom Metazoa; phylum Arthropoda; class Insecta; order Coleoptera; family Carabidae; genus Poecilus; species Poecilus cupreus. The sequence goes on from OZ012727.1 coordinate 14,127,001, forward strand.
TAAATTTTATCTATTAATTTAGTTTATAATGAAGTAGCACTTCTAATGGTTCAATTCTTGTCTATAAATTATGGCAAAAAAACCTAATTTCTTTACAGCGATAAAGCCAGTGTATATTTTTGCAAAATTAGTGGGAGTCTGGCCTTTCAGTGTTTCAATAAATAAATCAAACAATTTTCAATTAAAAATATTTCCACATGATGTGCTTGTAATCATAAATCAAGTAGTAATAATAATTTTACTTGTAATTGCGTGTTATTATACAGAAGTACCGAATTATAATGATTTCGTTGTGTTAGATTTGTTAACTTTCAGTGCGCCAAATTATGCTATGTTTCTGGGAACATTAACAAATATAATTAGCTTTCATATTCGTTGCAAAGATTTTGTCAAACTTATAAGTAACCTCCACAATTTGGATTCTGCTTTCAGCGAAATAAATATTAAAATAGACTACTACAATATACGAACATTTAGCATTAAACTAGTATTGATTTTTGTAATTTTCAACATTGCGTTACTATCGATGGATTCATTTATATATCTTTCCTTATTAGCCAATAGATATTATTTATTATATTATACTGGGCAGATTTATTCTGCAGGTCTACAATGTGTAATATCTATATTTTTGTATGACTTTAAATACAAATTTTCTCTAATTAATTCTAAAATTAGTCACATGTTTCACATGAAATATTACACAAAGGAAAAAACTTTAACGAAAACAATGATAATTTATGATAAGCTTACCCAGTTTTCGCATGATCTAAATAGAATTTTTAATATAAGTTTGTTCGTACATTTTTTAACAAATTATTTGTATTGCGCTTCAGTAATTTATAGCGCAATTGTTCTTACGACTGATCCAGAAACAGTGTACATGGCTGTAGTAGGATTTATGTGGAATTTCTATTGTGTATTTGTTATAAATATTATGGTGTATTATTTCGAAGCTGTTACACATCATGTAAGTACAACTTTTAATAGTTTTAATCAATCAGTAATCATATTTAATTTAAGGCGAATGCAACTAGTAACATAATGAATAATTTGCGTTTTAATAAATACTATCACAGGGAAATATCTGATTGGGTAACAAATAAATAATTTTAAGCAAATTGATTGAAGTTTAATATTTTGTAAGTGTAGGTATTTTATAATAATTTAAAACTAAAACGGAGCAAGTTACATTTTATGAACATGGCTATGTACCCGATTAATAATACTTTATTATATAATGTGAGTAGTTTTATAGTTATTTACATTACAAGCAAGGTAATAGTATATTGTGTCATCAGGAGTAAATGTGATACTTTGGGTGCTGAGCGTGTAAGTTTGAACGACGAGCTAAGCGAGTCGAACAATTACATGCGAAGCACCCAAAGACACATTTACCCCGAATAACACATGCTATTTTTTCTTCAAACAGAAAATAAAATTATAAATATTATAAAATGCTCAAAACCTAAAAAAATATTCTGCCTTATCTAGCATTTCAAGTTGCCGTAGAATATGCTGTTTTGTTATTTTTGTTTATTTGTTTCATTTTTAACTGTCAAATTATTGAATTACAACCTAACTATTTTTCATAATATTTTACTTTGTCCGCCGCCGGCGTAAATGTTTGCCAAGGATACACTTTTACGCCGGCGGCGACAATATCTGCTTGTTGAATACAAATACATAACAACGTACTTTTATGACGTTTGAAGAAAAAATAGTTTTTACTGCTGAATGGAGGAAATGACCGGCGAACCTGTCACCTCCTCGAAGCAGTAAAACATTTACCTTGCGTGTATTGTACAAAATTTTACTTGTTACTCATTTGTAAATCAAAATAAAAATTAAATAGTTATTTGTCAAACTAGAGAGGAAAGCGCTTCTTTTTCCCGCTCGAGTTCGAAGTTTGCCTCATGAGCGCAGCGAGTGAGGCATTTCGAACGAGAATGGAAGAAGAGCTTTCCTCTCGTGTTAGACACAACATTTTTTTCACGACATGTTTCTAAAAACGATTTGCTCGGACCTAAAATACACTTTGAGAACACAAATCACAAACTGACACGTTAAAAGTTAGGTTATCAGACACAAGGCGGTGTAGCAGTGTTGCCAATGGACCAATCTTAAATATCTTTAATAAGTTGTCAAATTGTGATTTAATAAGAAAAAAAAAAAAGATATAATTGTAAGATAATTTAAATTATGTATATCACTAAAATAAGGATTTTCAATCAAATTAGGAATTTATTTATAATTTTTGTAATATATTTTTTGTTAATAACTTTCATATTGGTAACACTTTTATACTTTCCTCTCTAGAGAGGAACAACACATTTTCCTCACTATTTCGGGAGAAGAACGGTGGGGTTTCTTAGCATGTCGTGAAAAAAAATTATAACCAAGTCCTGTCAAAAATTATTTGAAATGATTTCGTATAAGCCTTGTAAGCATTACTATGGCAACGTGCATTGTTTACCTTGTTTACTTGTAAAATTTTTACAATGTAGCTGTCAATTAGTAACTTGTAAAGATTAATTTTCAAAGCCAATAGAGAGCTTGGGTAAATGGTGTTTACAAGTGAGTAACAAGTAAACTCATTTTTATATTAATTCAATATAGTAATTTTTAATTTTTAGATGTTAGGAGCTACTTCAACCTTCTGTGTTGTATTATTTCAAATTAGGAAAGATTTGAAATCTAATTTCACCTAAGTACTAGCCAGGCGGTTTTAAAACAAAAATATATAGTTTAATCTTCTTTGTATATATAAAATTCCAGTGTGCATGTATGCGTAATTCTTCTCCACCTTCCTAAACGGCTTGACCGATATTGATGAACTTTTTTTTGACCTGGATGGTTCTTAGCTACAGTTGGACCCGGTAGGTGGCGCTGTTTTTGAGATCCAGAATTATTTTTTTTTCAATATTCATGACTTATGCATTTGATTATTTATATTACCCCATAAGTACAAGTACATATTAGTAAATGGGCGCATAAACCATAAACGGAATATGAGAAATTTATATCAAAATCGTGTAACACTACGGAATAGATAGTAGTAAAGTAATTTTTTTTTCTTTTAAATATTTTGCAGTAAATCGATATAATGAATTGAATATATTTTGACGTCACAGGTTCTTGCATTGGCTAGAAATATAAAAATTGCAAATCGCGCGTCTGCCGTTGCGCCCAGCGCCTATTGTGGGCTAAAATAGAACTACGAAATGTCATTTCATTTATTTAGTTTGTTGGTATTTAAGATTATATTTGTTGGGCTCCTATTATTTGTTTCATAATTACACACTTTATTGTGCTGTATTGAAAATCTATTGAATAAAATTGTGTGTTGAGGTTAGGTTACCGTACTACCAGCGCCACTGTTCTCAAACTTTTGTATGTTATTTACTCGAATATCAAGTAAAATACTCTAAAGTTGTCAAAGGAATTTTATCATTATTTATATTAAGTTTAAATGTTGTAAATTAAGACTTATAATATGTAAATATTATTTTTACATTAAAAAATATATAATATCTACTATAATGAAAAATCGTTGTTTTAGTCCCACTGCAGTAATACCAGTGACGTCACATAAACTTTGAAAAATCATATCTCGGGTAATATAAGAAATTTTCACGTCGAGTTTTCACTGATCGTCATATATTTTAATAAAATTACATAAAAAAATAATTAAAAAATTGGTTTATGGGTCCATTATTGTTGTAAAAAATTGTTTTGTTCTTGAGTCAAATTGGGATTGATTGGATATATAAGATTTTAAATTTGTAAATCAAGACAACTAAATTTGGAAAAAGCACTAAATAAATTATAATTAACTGAAACTTATTACCTCCCGCCTACCTCTAGGTAAGGGAGGTATTGTTTTTGGTCAAAAAATTGGGTAGTGAGTTTTCAATGAATAAGCACGTTTTAGGGTCCCTACAATACGATTTTACTATTTTCGCGATGATGTCTGTATGTATGTATGTATGTATGTATGTATGTATGTATGTATGTATGTATGTATGTATGTGTGTGTGTGTGTGTGTGTGTGTGTGTGTGTAGTCTGTGGCAATTTTTTCGTCTCGCATAACTCAAATACTATAATACCAAAAAATACAATTTTGTGAATTATTGCTTCTTATATTTAAATGAAGAGCTGATTAGATTTTGGATAAAATTGGTCAACTGGAAGTAGCAGTTTACTTGAAGCCCTTAACAGTTTTTCGTGAAAAACGCGGTTAAATTTCCTTTTTAAACAATTTATGTTATTTTGAAAGTTGAAGAATATTTAATTTTACATGTTTTTTGATTACACTAATTTTATTAATTTTCATTAGATTTAGAGATAATAAAATATAAAGAAATTCGATTTTACAAATTTTGCATTCCTAGTACACCATGAAAACATTTAAAAATTTTCAATTTTTTACGAAATGTGACACATGTCATTGTGATTGTGAAGCTGTTTTCTTAGTGAAATATATGTCATAAAATTAAATAAATATACAAAAGAAAATTAAAATTCTCAAATATAAATAGAAAATAAACAAATAAGAAGGTATGTTTCTGTATCATCAAATACTATTTTGTACCGTTTAAGAGTAGTATTGGGCGGGAGGTTATGTGCTGGAATATTTATATTCATTTTGGTGCCCCTGTCAGTGTGTCCGCCACTGGTAGGTACTAGCTGTAACAACTCAATTAATTTAGGGGAAATAGTGACAGGCAAACGACAAAACAGAAATTAATTACCATATTGGAATTATGATTATGAATAATTCTAAATATTTTATGTAATTTTATTTCCATTATTAAAAGAACGTAATGTTATTAATTATGAAGACATGGCATTTTATTTCATGTTTACAAATTATGGCAAAAATACATAACTTTTTTACAGCCATAAGACCAGTTTACGTATTTTCAAAATTAGTTGGAGTGTGGCCCTTTAGCGTTATAATAAATAAATCAAACGATTTTGAATTAAAAATATTTCCACATGACATTCTAGTAATCATAAATCAATTAGTAATAATAATTTTGCTCGCAATTCCGTGTTTTTACATAAGATCATCAAATTATGATGATTTTGTTCTGTTAGATTTACTAACTTTTAGTTTTCAAAATAATGTTATACTTTTAGGAACAATAATTAATGCAATTCCGTTTTATATTTATCGTAAAGACGTTGTAAAAGTATTAGATGAAATCCACAAGCTGGATTCGACATTCAACGAAATAAATATTCAAATTGATTACTACAATGTACGAACATTTTGCGTCAAAATACTATTGGTTTTTGTAATCAGCAACTGTATAATATTTTTAATGGATCTATTCCTATCTGCTCCGTTTTTCGGAAATAAATTATATTTATTTTTTTATTTTGGGTCGTTCTTTGCTGCAGGCGTGCAATGTGTAATTTCTGTATTTTTATATGACTTCAAATATAAATTTTCTTTAGTCAACTCTAAAATAAAAAATATGTTTTATGTGGAATATAAAGAAAAAGAAATAATTCTAAAGAAAATTATGTTAATTCACAATAAACTTACCCAGTTATCGCGAGAACTTAATAGAATTTTCAATGTTAATTTGTTGGTACATTTTCTTACAAATTTTTGTTATTATACCTCTACAATTTATTCTTTAAAAGTTGTTAGTGGTGATCCTAAAGCATTTTATGTTGGTATGATTGGAGTTATTTGGCATATATACACTGTATTTGTGACAAATATTATGGTTTATTATTTTGAAGGTATCACGCATCATGTAAGTACAATTTTCAATTTTTAAATCTGTTAGTAATTCATTTTATTTAAGGCGAATAAAACTTGTAATATAATGAATAATTTGCGTTTTAACATGTCCTGCCACAACAAAATAACTAATTTGGTAAATAATGAATCATTTTAAGTATTACTAATAGCAATTTTAACTTCTTTTATGTGTAGGTATTTTATAATAATCTGAAACTGAAACAGAATAAGTTACATTTTACAAACATGGCTATGTATTCAATTAATAATACTTTACTGTACAATGTAAGTAGTGTTTTATATTTATCTACGATCATGCAAAAAAATGCAAAAAATCAGACAAAATAATAGTTAATTGAAATTTATTTCCGCATTCTAAGTTAAATGACGCATGATTGTAGAAAAAATATTATAAATAAATTCATGTCAAAAGTGTCAGTGGCAATATTGTAACGTTCGTGGGTTTTAAACGTTTTTATTTAAACAAAAATAAATATTAATAACAAATAATCAATAATTATTATAATAAAAAGTAAAAGTTAATTAACACTAGGTATATACACTAAAATAACAAATACAAAAACTTATAAACTAACATTTATCACTGCTATAAACAAACACTATTATTTATATAAACTAGCCGATCGATATTATGTATGGAATATTGTATATATCTCGGTAAATATCGACTTTATAAAAAAGAATTGTATATAAAGGTTATTTAACATTTTTATGGGGTAAATAGCTCCGAGGTAACGTGTCGGACTGTGGATCGTGAGATCCTCAGTTCGAATCCCACTGCCGACAGTTACAAATTTAAATTTACCCCTGTGGTTCCCCCTCCACTAACATCCTTGGGGGCTATGATTTGACGGCTGGTAACCGCACTTCGTACGAAAAAATATATCACCTACCGAGATCTGCGTAAGCAGAGTGCCACACCCCCAATGGGTAAAAGGCGTGATGATATATTTATTTATTTTATTTTATATATTTAACATTTTATATATTTAACATTTTATTTTCCATAATAAGAGAGCATTCAATTTTTTGTATTTCAGAAAACAAATGAGTAACGAACACTTTAATTTTTTTAAATAGCAATGTACTTCTAATTTCGTTCATTTGTTTTTTCGTTCATTTATATTTTTTTCAAAAATTTTCTGGACATTTTATTTTGTCATCGAGAAGAGAAAAAAATCTCTATCTCTATCAAATATAAATATAAATCATTAAAAAATGCTCAAAACTTCAATAAATATTCTCTCTCTTTCGAGTTGCCTTAGAATATGTTTTGTTATTTTTGTTTACTTGTTTCATTCTTAACTGTCAAATTATTGAATTATAACCTTACAACTTTTCATAATATTTTACTTTGTCCACCGCCGGAGTAAAAATGTTTGCAAGGAGACACTTTTTTTGTTCATTAATTATGTAGAAAGTTAAGCTTTCTATTGGATGTTTTTTTGTGATGGTACAACACTCCAGTTTTCAAAAATCTCTTTGTTGTATATTCAAAAATGTTCTGGTATAAGGGTACTAAGATTTTATGTGACCAAAAATAGAAAAAAAAATTCTCTCGAATTAGTCTAATGAAAGGGTACATTGCTATTTAAAAAAATTAATGTGTTATTCGTTACTCAATTGTTTTCTGAAATACAAAAAATTGGACGCTGTCTTATTATGGAAAATAAAATGTTAAACAACTTTTATATATAATTCTTTTTTATAAAGTCGATATTTACCGAGATATATACTATATTCCATACATAGTGGACATCCTGTACATATTTATGTTCACAAATTCTTCATAGTAGCTTAGGAGTCAACTAAGTCAACTCCCGATGATTCGCTCTTCTATATTTCGCTTTCCTTGGTTCGAGAAGCTTCGAGAATATTCTGTATTGTGGCGCGAGCGGACTGGTTCAAACAAGTCATCGCTGCGTCTATTCAAACAAGTTTCAACTTGTCGGGTACCGCCTCAGTTACAATATTAATACAGCACAGTTGACATTGACACAAGTTGTATAAAGAATTGAATATTAATTTTGTAAATTTTAGATGGTAGGGTCAGCCACAACTTATACCGTTATATTATTTCAAATTAGGAAAGAATATTGAACAATTTTTATTTAATAAATAAGACAAACATATTTTTAATATCAATTATGCTGGTACAATAATTACAAAATAATGTATTGCATTTATGTATTCATATAAGCTGTCTTTAATCAATAACACATTATAGTAATTACATTGTATTATTCAGAGAAACATACAAAATAAAATGCTCAATTTCTTTGTTGCAATCAAAACGGTCTATATTTACGGCAAAATAGTTGGAATGTGGCCATTTAGTATTCAAAACAAATCAAATAAATACACACTACAAATATTCAAACATGATATACTTATAAGAATCTATCGCATAACATTAATAATTTTGCTTTTTTACAAAGCTATTTTCATGCCGATTCCAGAGTTTAAACATTTTGTTCAAATGGATAAAATGACATTTTACTGGCAAAATTATGTAATTATTTTCGGAGTTTTTCTAAATATAATTCCTTTTGAAATGTATCGGAACAGTGTTATAGATTTATTAAACGATATTCATAAATTAGATTCAGTATTTAATGAAATAAACATAACAATAAACTATAAGCAACTTCGTAAATTTAGTAATCGTATATCAATGTATTTCGTAGTCTGTATAATGATTGCAATGCCACTTGACATTATTAATAATCCGGTATTTTTAGGGAAATATTTATATTTCCTTGATTATATTGCATTATTTTTTATTTCGGGGATGCGCAATGTTTTATACGTATTTCTATATGACTTGAAATACAAATTTTCCTTGATTAACACTCATATTAATACGATTGAATTAAACGAAATTGAAACTGTATCAAAAACCACTTATATTCATAACGAATTAATAGAGATTTCTATTAAAATTAACCAAATTTGTAATTTATGTTTACTGCAAATTATTGGAACTACTTTTGCATTTTCTGTGAATAGTTTTTATTATCTTTCGTTGTTTTTCGGCGACGCAGAACTAAAAATTTCATTCATTTTAATATTGTTTTCAGTTATGTATAATATAACTGACGTTTGTTGTTTGATTTATTTTTTTAATCAAGTTTCAAACTATGTAAGTATAAATAATATATAAAATAGAGGTTTATAAGTGCAGTATTTTTTTAGGCAAATAATACAAGTGTTTTGTTGAATAATCTTCGATTCAATAAAAGTTGTACTCGAGAAATGTCTAATCTGGTAAACAAATCGATTTATACAAAATGCTTTACACTAAATTATGTTTCATTTATTTTAGATATCTCATAATCTGATAAAATTAAAACAGAGAAAATTAATATTTACTCTATATAATCTTTTTCCCATTAATTACACTGTTTTATATTCAGTAAGTTTGTAAAATGATTTTTTTAAAGTACATTTAGTAACTATTTATATTTTTAGATGTTAGGAGCTGTTGCAACATATATCATTATATTATATCAATTTAGAAATGAAAAATTGGGAAAATAATTAATTGAATTCTACTAGACGAATTAATTGTATTTCATTTCTTGTATATAAATAAGGTATTCATGTCTAACTGAATTAGCATAATAGTATATTATGATACAAGTGTATAAGTAAGCTTTTAAAGCACGTACGACGAGTTTAAGAGCACGACGCGAAGCGGAGTGCTTTTAACGTCGCTAGTGCTTTAAAAGCACTTATACACGTGTGTCATACGCTATTTTTTATTATACCTGCATCATACTCTGGAAAAAACTGGAAAGCAATATTTTGATTTTGATTCATTTCATAATTTTCCGCGTGTGACGTTTGACGTATATCGTTTACATGGAGACTGGTTAGCATTTATTGTTTACGTTTACAGTTTTGACAGATATTAGTAGTAAATATTTTTGTTGTTGCTTAGTAACCTTTAAAACACGGCGTGTTTTAATCTTGCGTTTATGAACGCTGTAGCGTGTTTTAAACACGGATTATGATGCAGGTATAATAAAAAATAATAATAGAGTATTGGGCTTCCAAATTATCAAGAGATGGCGTTGATCACAATTCACAAAAGGTACATGTCAAATTCATTTTGTATGATATCTTATGATGGCGACTGCTTGCATTAGTATTGGTAGTTTGCTTTTATTGGCAGCAAAACTTGTTGCCATACACACTGCAAATTTTCCTGTTTTTATAGGTTTTTTTAGAGAAAATTCAATCTTAACCTATAATCTACAAATACAATGAACCTTTCATTTTTACAACTTGTTTAAATAATATGGCTTAAGTAAATGGAATACTTACATTGGAATACTCTTAAAATAACTACAATTGTTATTAATTTAAAAAAATAACAATTAATTTCAAAATACAATGAAATTTATGTACCTTATGGTTAGTTCAGCTCTCTACCACTAGTTAGCGTATTTTAATTTTGGATGCCCAATAGTAGTTTATGTCAAAATATGTCTGGAAAATATAATAAATAATTTAAAAACATTACTTTTCATTCATAATTTTATAATATAAATCTGCATTTTTTCGCGGCTTTAGAATGCGTGACGTAAATTTGCCTACTGCTGCTCATTTCAGACAGATTCAGATTTTCAAATGTCAAGTGTGCTGTCATCTTGTAATCATTTACCATAGTAGAATTAATTACAGGTAAATTTGATGAATCTGCTCGTTTGAACCCAGGCTCCATATTTCAAAGCTTATCACACGCAATCCACAGATAAATATATACTAACAAACAACCAATTAAAATGTAAACAAGTTTCTTGACAGTTTCGAACACGTGCGTTGTTACACACTTGTCGAAAGATGGCGCTGATATCATTTTGCAAATGTCATAGGCAAGATGACGTCACTTATTCCATATTTGAATTTTAATCATTTTTGATAAATATAATACTTCACTTAATACTTCGAATTTTTCACTAAATTTGGATTATTGTAGATTTAATAACATGAATAATGAAAACAAAAATTGTCCCATTATGGCAAAAATACAGGAGTTGTTCAAACTGAGTCTTATTATTTTATACCAATTAAGAAATTAAAAGAAAAATTATCTGTTAATGTAAATAGTAATAAATATTTAATGTCTAATTTCAATTATTGGGCCAATATTTTTTATTAATTCATTTCGCTTATATTCAACAAGAACTAGTACATCTATAGTTTCAATTTGTGTTTATTAATTATGGAAAAAATACAAAATTTCTTTACAGCGATAAAACCAGTGTATATTTTTGCAAAATTAGTTGGAGTCTGGCCTTTCAGTGTTACAGCAAATAATTCAAATGATTTTCAGTTGAAAATATTTCCACATGATGTGTTCATAATTATATATCAAGTATTAATAATAATTTTACTTGCAATTCCATGTAATTCGATATTAGTACCAAATTTTGAAAATTTATCGATAGTGGATAAGTTTACTTATTCTGGGCAAAATTATGCGGCATTTTTAGGATCAGTATTTAATACAGTACCTTTCTATATTTATCGTAAAGATATTGTAAAATTATTGAGTGAAATTCACAAACTGGATTCGACATTCAACGAAATGAATATTCAAATTGATTACAACAGTTTACGCACGTTTAGCGTCAAACTAATATTGTTTCTTGTACTCAGCAATATTGTGTTATTATCAGTAGATTATTTCATAATCGCTCCTTATGTTGCAAGCAAATTATATTTATTATATTACATTGGGGCGTTTTCCGCTGTAGGGGTGCAATGTATAATTTCTGTTTTTTTATATGACTTCAAATACAAATTTTCACTAATCAATTCTAAAATAGAAAAATTGTTTCTAATAAATAGTGAGGATAGAGACAACACTTTAAATAAAATAATGATAATTTACGACAAACTTACTCAGTTTTCGAACGAATTTAACAGAATTTTTAATATAAATTTGTTCGTACATTTTGCAACAAATATTTGTTATTGTATAATTGCTTCTTATTCCATAAAAATTCTACTTGACGATCTAAAAGGAGTGTACGCTTTTGTTGGCATTATTTGGATTTCATACACTGTGATTGTTATAATTCATATGGTTTATTATTTCGAAGCTGTCACAGGAAATGTAAGTATTGTTTATAATTGTTAAATAAATCATAAATTCATATTTAATTTCAGGCCAATGATACTATTAATATATTGAATAATTTACGTTTTAAAAAACCCCACTACAGAAAAATATCTGATATGGTAAATAAAGTAATCATTTTAAGCATTGTTAATAACAAGTTATCTTTTGGATGTGTAGGTATTTTACAGAAACTTAAAATTAAAACAGAACAAGTTACATTTTTCTACCATGGCTATGTATGCAATTAAATATACATTATTGTATAAAGTAAGTACTTTCAATTCAATTTTTTTTTATCAATTGAATACAGTAATTTATAATTTTCAGACGGTAGCAGCCTTAACTACTTATGTTATAATCCTATTTCAATTCAGGTCATTAACACATTCGTAAAACAGTTAAAATCGTGTATATTATTCTTAATATATTACCAGTAAGATGATTACAATAATCCTCGCTGATTACAACAATAAAACATTTCTTTATTTCGCAGATGGCAACAAATACAGTGTGTCAATTTTTTACCTCCATCTGTCCAATTTTCATCAGGGAATGTCTTCAAAATACGAATACGCAAAAACAGAATGAAATGTAACCGAATACGCATGCACAGAATATGCAAAAACCGAAAGGTTACAGAATGGCACGAAATATTCAAAAACAGAATATGCATTTCCCGAAAAAGTGGGCGTGGTTCTTCAGTCCCATGAATTTTGTTTAGCAAATTCAAATTTGAATAAATTATTTCTTACAATTATTCCTATCGAAAAAATAAAGTTTTTTTTTATTAATAATTCAACATAATAATTTGTAATTTTTAGGCGCTGGTGCCATGACAATTTATACAGTAATCCTATTTCAATTCAGGTTTTTAACACTTGCGTAAATCAATTAGAATGGGCCCATAATAGTTATTTACTTTACAAGTGGGCAAAGTAAGGAATTACCCACGAGAGAAATTTTAGCTCACGAAGCCGAAGGCTGAGTGAGATAATTTTATCGAGTGGGTAATTCCACTTTGCCCACGTGTGAAGTATAACGTTTTATCCAACACTTCTTAATAAATGAAAAATTTATTAAAGAAATATTATTTGACAGTGACATATGCTTTAAATTGTCTATATTAAAATGTCAATGGAAGTAGTTACCAAGGTGTTGTGTGTTATTATTATTGTTATAAATAAAAAAATACTCACTAGTGGCTTTCCTCAAAATTATACCCACTAGTGGATAATCTGTTACTTTCCTTGTTTAAAATCGCCATAGTTATAGAGCATTTATTGAGAGGTGTTGGATAAACTAATTTTTTTATTGTTTTTTATGACGATCAGTGAAGACCCGATGTGAAAATTCCACATATTACCAGAGATATGATTTTTAAAAGTTTATGTGACGTCACTGGTACTGTTCCAGTGGCACTAAAACAACGATTTTTCATGATAGTAAATATATATTTGTAATGTAAATATAATATTTAAGTCTTAATTTATAACAATTAAACTCAATATAATTAAAGATATAATTCCTTTGGCAACTTTAGAGTATTTTACTTGATATTCGAGTAATTGATATACGAAAGTTTGAATATGGGGTAAATAGCTCCGTGGTAACGTGTCGGACTGTGGATCGTGAGATCCTCAGTTCGAATCCCACTGCCGACAGTTACAAATTTAAATTTACCCCTGTGGTTCCCCCTCCACTAACATCTTTGGGGGCTATGATTTGACGGCTGGTAACCGCACTTCATACGAAAAAAATATATCACTTACCGAGATCTGCGCAAGCAGAGTGCCACACCCGTAATGGGTAAATGGCGTGATGATATATTTATTTATTTATTTATTTAAGTTTGAGAACAGTGGCGCTAGTAGTGATGTAACCTAACCTCAACACACAATTTTATTCAATAGTTTATCAACACAGCAAAATAAAACAAAGAAATTATAAAACAAGTAATAGAAGCCCAACAAATAATATAATCTTAAATACCAACAAATAAAATGACATTTCGTAGTTCTATTTTAGCCCACAATAGGCGTTGGGCGCAGCGGCAGATAGAGCTCTAGAAGAATGTAGGTATTCTCGTCCGCCATTTTGGGTCCAGATGTCATAAATAAAACAAGTTATTGGAATCCAGTTACTTAAAAAAAAACATTTAAAATTTGTATCTGTCAAATTTGAAAACATATTTCTTGAAATTCTGTAAAATCCAACTACACAAATCATACGGTAATATATTATTAGAAAGTATTCTGTACACTTACCTGTTAGATATGGAATATAATAATTGAAGGAATGATATATCACAATTATTAATCAATATCAACTTCAAATTTGACAGAAAAGAATTATGCCCGTATTCATAGTCAGTACTTCGCCTCTACTCATACTTGAGTATGTCTTGAGTATCAAATTTTGTTTCATAGTCGTTACTTGGTGTACAAGTAATACTTCGCGCGTGCTCAGGCTCAAGTCAAGCTCTGACCAACCTTGAGTAATGCTTGATCCATTTTTTTTAAATTTTAGATAGATTTGATTATTAAAATACTGACATTTTGACATTAGCTGTCATTGTGTCAAGTTATTTTGAAATATCTCAGTAAATTATGGTTTACTGACAATTTATGTTATTAGAATAATGTTCCAAATATTATTATCTACAACTGTTTTAAATATTTTTCTCTTACTGTCACCATTTACGAATTACAGCACGTTATTATATTTTGACATATTCGTATAAATCTGCAAACCTATGCTTTTTGAGAAAAAAGAGAACGCTTGAAAAATGTCATTTTTTGACATGTGTCATAATTTTTTGAAGGGATGAGCATTTCTTGATTGTGTTGGTCCGTGTTCCTGCATTGTTAGATAAGAAATCTATGACGGGAGGTATTGTGGTGCCCAAAACAGATTTTTTAATATAAAGTTTACTGCCAAACTGTCAAATTATCAAAATTCCCAACGCAACAACAAAAAATTCTCCAAATCTCTACCTTAAGGTTAGTACCAAGGAAGATATTAGAGGAAGTTCCACTTGCATCACGACCTTGGTTCGTGACTGCAGCGCCGCGTATCGACCTGGATGGTGTAACTTATATCTCCGAGTAATTTAAGAACACCAACCAAATTTCATAAATGAAGTACAGACAAAGAAAGATCAATGTTACTGTGGTGAATGCAATTATAAATTATTTTCATTTCTATTTAAATATCTATAGCATATATAATAAAGTAAATATATGTGTAAATGAATTAGTTGACCCCAATTAAATAATTGAACATTAATAAAATTATAAAATGTTATATTTTGGAGTTATACTTGTGGTTTTGAGTATACACAGTTAGCTGTACAAGGCGTAAACGTCAATTTAATTTAATGTTTTTAAAAATAATAATGGTGAGCTATGTAAAAAAAACAGTATGTAATAAAAAGTTGTCAAAAGATATAATAATTTTAAAGTTTTAATTTTTGTAAAAAGAATCTGCTGATGTGATTTGTATACGGGTAGTGTTCTAATTTGCCTCCATTCCAGAAACATTTGGGGAACGTGGCAGGAATGTTTTGCGTTGTGCGGAGTGGAATGGATTTTTTGATAGTGAAAAAGACTGTTCGCGCGGCCAGTGTATTTCGGCGGAATAAACTTTGACAATTTGAATTTTTCGATTATGGATACGTTAAAAAAGGCGTCGTACGACTCTTCGTAAAGCGTTCAGCAAGATAACAAATTAGTCGGATACTCTATTAATTGCGGAAAATAAAAATTTGAAAGAAATAGAAGCAATATTTGAATTGTCACAAGAGAAGAGATTTTCGAAAAACTACTTGAATCTACAGCATATGTACCTGTAAACATGTATTTTAAGTATTAGTTTATACAATATAATTTGTTATTTACAATTCCGTATTTTATTTTCTAATCACTTTAAAGAATATAAAATCATTTAAAAATTCAAAGTAGGCGCGCTTGCCGCGCATTAGCATCAGCGCCGCGTAGCGACCTGGATGGCGTTAATCTGATGGTTCGGTCTCTCTCACGTATAAGTGAAGCTTCCTCTAGTATCTTCCTTGGTTAGTACTTAGGCGAGAATTCACGAAGTTCCGACTATGAAACATGTCATGTGCTTGAGGTCGAGAACGACCGGAGTAATGCTTGGCGAAGTAATACTCAAGTACCAAAGTGAGCATTGACTATGAATATGGGCATTAAAGTAACTGGATTCCAATAATTTGTTTTATTTATGACACTTGGACTCAAAATGGCGGATGAGAATACTCATATATTCTAGTGCCTTACGGCAGACGCGCGATTTGCATTTTTATATTTCTGGCCAATAGCATCAATGCAAGTACCCGTGACGTCAAAATATGTTCAATTCGTTATATCGCTTTACTGCAAAATATTAAAAAAAAAATTCTTTACTACTAATTTTTCCGTAAGTATTACACGATTTTGATATAAATTTGTTATGTTTCGTTTATAGTTTATGCGCCCATTATAAATATTTTATAATCTGATAAAATTAAAACAAAGAACATTAATATTTACTCTACATTCTGTAAATTTATAAAATACAATTTATGAATTCCATTTAGTTACTTAATTATATTTTAGATGTTGCAACGTACATCAATTTAGAAATGAGAAAATAGAAAAATAATTAATTAATATTAAATTTAATTCTTCATTTCTTGTTTGTAAATGATGACACAAATACATAATTTCTTTACTGCGCTAAAACCAGTTTATATTTTTGCCAAATTAGTTGGAGTGTGTCCTTTCAGTGTTATAAAGATTAATTCAAACGATTTTCAATTAAAAATATTTCCACACGATGTGCTTGTAATCGTTTATCAAGTAATATTATTAATATTACTTGCACTTCCATGTAGTTCAATATTAATGCCAAACTTTGAAGATTTACATGCAGTGGATAAATTTACTTATTCTGGGCAAAATTATGTTACATTTGTAGGATCAGTAATCAATACAATACCTTTCTACATTTATCACAAAGATATTGGGAAATTATTGGGAGAAATCCACAAACTGGATTCGACATTCAACGAAATAAATATTCATATTGATTACTACAATATATGCACGTTTGGCATCAAATTAATATTGTTTGTTGTAATCAGCAATATTGTATTACTATTAGTTGATTTATACACAAACGCTCCTTATGTTGCAAGCCAATTATATTTATTATATTATTTTGGGGCGTTTTCCGCTGCAGGGGTGCAATGTGTAATGTCCGTATTTTTATATGACTTGAAATACAAATTTTCTCGAATTAATTCTAAATTAAAAAATGCGTGTGAAGAAAACACTTTAAATAAAATAATGATAATCTACGATAAACTTATTCAGTTTTCGAATGAATTTAACAGAATTTTTAATATAAATTTGTTCGTACATTTTGTAACAAGTTTTTTTTATTGTATATGTTCTATTTATTCCATAAAAATTTTATTTGATGATCTAGAAGCAGAGTATGCTGCTGTTGATATTATATGGAATTCATACACTGTGATTGTTATAATTATTATGGTTTATTATTTCGAAGCTATCACACGAAATGTAAGTGAACTTTATAATTGTTAAATTAATCATAAGCTCATATTGAATTTCAGGCAAATGAAACTAGTAATATATTGAATAATTTACGTTTTAAAAAACCTCACTACAGAAAAATATCTGATATGGTAAATATAATATACAGTGTGGTCCATCGGTCTGTATTTTTTATTTTATTCGATTATTATAAATATTACCGAAATTTTTTTTAGTCAAAGTTTATTTTACATTAAAATGCCCATGTATGCGCGAAAATGGAGCACCCGGTAGAAAAACTTATACTGCAGGTACATGGACATTTTAATGTAAAATAAACTTTGTCTGAAAAAAATTTCGGTAATATTTATAATAATCGTATAAAATAAAAAATACAGACCGATGGACCACCCTGTATGTAGTAATCATTTGAAGTATTGTCAATAATAAGTTATCTTATTGTGCGTGTAGGTTTTTCACAATAACTTAAAACTAAAACGAAACCAGTTACAATTTACTGTCATGGCTATGTATCCGATTAATTATACGTTATTGTATGATGTAAGTATTTTCATTTTTTTGTTAATTCAATATAGTAATTTGTTATTTTCAGACGGTAGCAGCCATGACCACTTACACTGTTGTTCTATTTCAATTTAGGTTTTTAACACATGCGTAAAACATTTAATACCGTAAACACTGTTCTTAATAACAATATTAGATAGTTTAATTTTATTACAAAATAAAACTGTGTTATTAAAAATAAGTAAATTTTATTGTCTGCAATACAAACAATAAAATTAATATTATAAAAGCATTTTTAATTATAGTAGATATTATATATTTTTAATGTAAAAATAATATTTAAATCTTAATTTACAACAATTAAACTTAATATAATAAAGATATAATTCCTTTGACAACTTTAGAGTTACAAAAGTTTGAGGACAGTGGCGCTAGTAGTGATGTAACCTAACCTCAACACATAATTTTATTCAATAGATTTTCAACACAGCACAATAAAACAGTGAAATTATGAAACAAGTAATAGGAGCCCAACAAATATAATCTTAAATACCAACAAACAATACAAATAAAATGACATTTCGTAGTTCTATTTTAGCCCACAATAGGCGCTGAGCGCAACGGCAGACGCGCGACTTGCACGTTTCATATTTCTGGCCAATAGAATCAATGCGAGTACCCGTGACGTCAAAATATGTTCAATTCGTTATATCGCTTTACTGTAAAATATTAAAAAAAAAAATAGTTGACTACTAATTATTCCGTAAGTGTTACACGATTTTGATATAAATTTGTCATATTTCGTTTATGATTTATGCGCCCATTATGAGAAAACAGGAGATTTTACTACTTACTCTATTAATTTATACCAATTACGAAATGAAAAATATATTTATTTGTAAATGTAAAGCTATAAATATTTAATATCCAATTACAATTATTGAAAAAAATTTGTTATAAATTCATTTAGCTTATAACGAATCATGAAGTAGCACTTTTTTATAAAATATGGCAAAAATACAAAATTTCCTTACAGCGATAAAACCAGTGTATATTTTTGCAAAACTTGTTGGAGTGTTACCTTTTAGTGTTATAACAAATAATTCAAACGGTTTTAACTTGAAAATATTTCCACAAGATGTGCTCGTAATTATATATCAAGTAATAATAATAATTTTAATTGCAATTCCGATATTAGTACCAAATTTTGAAGATGTATCAGCAGTAGATAAGTTTACTTATTCTGGGCAAAATTATGTAACATTTTTAGGATCAGTGTTCAATACAGTGCCTTTTTATATTTATCGCAAAGATATTGTAAAACTATTGAGTGAAATTCACAAACTGGATTAGACATTCAACGAAGTGAATATTCAAATTGATTACAACAGTTTACGCTCATTTAGCGTTAAACTAATTTTGTTTTTAGTAATCAGCAATATTGTGTTATTATTATTAGATTTATTATCAACCGCTCCTTATGTTGCAAACAAATTATATTTATTATATTACATTGGGGCGTTTTCCGCTGTAGGGGTGCAATGTATAATTTCTGTTTTTTTATATGACTTCAAATACAAATTTTCACTAATTAATTCTAAAATAGAAAAATTGTTTCTAATAAATAGTGAAGATAGAGAAAACACTTTAAATAAAATAATGATAATCTATGATAAACTTATCCAGTTTTCGAAAGAATTTAACAGAATTTTCAATATAAATTTGTTTGTACATTTTGCAACAAATGTTTCATATTGTATAATTGCTATTTATTTTATAAAAATTCTAATTGACGATGTAGAAATAGTATACGCTGCTGTTGGTATTATTTGGAATTCATACAGTGTGATTGTTATAATTCATATGGTTTATTATTTCGAAGCTGTTACACGAAATGTAAGTATTGTTTATAATTGTTAAATAAATCATAAATTATTTAATTTCAGGCCAATGATACTACTAATATATTGAATAATTTACGTTTTAAAAAACCTCACTACAGAAAAATATCTGATATGGTAAATAAAATAATCATTTTAAGCATTGTTAATAACAAGTTATTTTTTGGATGTGCAGGTATTTTACAATAACTTAAAACTAAAACGGAGCAAGTTACATTTTACTACCATGGCTATGTATCCGATTAATTATACATTATTGTATGATGTTAGTAGTTTCAATTCATGTTTTATCATTAATTTAATAGTTTGCAATTTTTAGACGCTGGCAGCCATGGCTTCTTATATTGTAATGCTATTTCAATTCAGGTTTTCAAGCGCGTAAAATAATTAAAATCGTTTACACCATTTTTCATAAGAAAAATATACATTAAGGAGAATAAAAAACGGTCTTTGAGCATAAATATGAAATATAGTTACAAAAATAATTAATTACTGTAGTCTATTCCACGAGACCTTTCTTTAAAGGGACAAATATAGTTCTGTGATTGGTTAAAAAAATATAGTGTACCGTTACAAGCATTCGACGGTATACGCTTGGAATTTTGAACTAATTTGTATGCACAACTCTAATTCTACCACCAGTTCGTACACTGTTATTAAAAAATCTGATGTGGCCAGCACATAACCTCCCGCCCAATACTACTCTTAAACGGTACAAAATAGTATTTGATGATACAGAAACATACCTTCTTATTTGTTTAATTTCTATTTATATTTGAGAATTTTAATTTTCTTTCGTATATTTATTTAATTTTTTGACATATATTTCACTAAGAAAACAGCTTCACAATCACAGTGACATGTGTCACATTTCGTAAAAAATTTTCCATGGTGTACTAGGAATACAAGATTTGTGAAATCTAATTTCTTTATATATTATTATCTCTAAATCTAATGAAAATTATTAAAATTAGTGTAATCAAAACAAATGTAGAATTAAATATTCTTCAACTTTCAAAATAACATAAAATGTTGAAAAAGGAAATTTAACCGTGTTTTTCACGAAAAACTGTTAATGGCTTCAAGTAAACTGCTACTTCCGGTCGACCAATTTTATCCAAAATCTAATCAGCTCTTCATATAAATATAAGAAGCAATAATTCAAAAAATTGTATTTTTTGGTATTATAGTATTTGAGTTATGCGAGACGAAAAAATTGCCACAGACTACACACACACACACACACATACATACATACATACATACATACATACATACAGACATACAGACATCATCGCGAAAATAGTAAAATCGTATTGTAGGGACCCTAAAACGTGCTTATTCATTGAAAACTCACTACCCAATTTTCTGACCAAAATCAATACCTCCCTTACCTAGAGGTAGGCGGGAGGTAAAAAGAAAAGAATAAATTGCTTGGTTGCTTTGGATTATGGCACATCCTTATAAAAATATACAGATTTAAAAAAATAATAAATTTAAGCATAAATATTTCTAATATGCACAATGCAGAAGCAATAAGATAAAATAAAAATATGCAATAGGCAATGCTATACCTACTTATAACTGAAAACAGTATAGTGTAGTATGACATTTTAACATTGTATACATGTTTGTATTTCACATAATGTTTAGCACGTGTTCGCGGACTAATCACAGCACAGGAAACCACGTGGATTTGTGTCGCTTTAATGAAAGGTCTCGTAGAATAGACTATAGTTACAGGTCGAAAATACTGTTATACATGGATAATGGACATATTTAAAACAATTTAAAAACACGTAGAAAATTTTTTCTAACACTGTTTTTATAAATATAAGTAATATTTGTATTATTAGTTAGAAAGTTTTGTTGACTAGATATTAATAGATTTCTATTTTAAAATAAAGTCATACGCAAGGAACAAGTCATACGTGTTCAGTTGGTTTTATTTGTATAAGAAAATAGTGTGGTGCCCACACCAGATTTTGTTTGCTTCTTTTGACAAAACTGAATTATATGTTTAATAAACTAATTTTAGATGCTATGGGAACAAACAAATAACATAAACTGTAATTATTAATCATTCAATACAGATTCACATACATAAAAATTTGAAACTCACGGAATATCCTCACTTAAAATGGAATATTTTTTATTACATTTCTTTATAATATAAGCGCTAAGAAACCCATTGTGGCAGAGCGCATCGTTAGATCTCTAATATTTTTCGAGATACGTCGATTTTTTTTATTTTTCGAAATGCAACTTTAAGAGCCTGTAATTCAAAAACTACACGAGATATCTAAAAATTCTCTTCAGTTTAGCGTTTCTGGTGCCTTATATAACAAATTAGCAAACTTTTAAAATTTTGAAATTTTTTTGTATTTTTGTTCAAAATTTCGATCGGCGATAACTCGACAAATATTAAAGATACAGATTTGCAGTGTTCACCAATCGATTCAGCTCGTCGAAATACATAAGTATGCAAAGTTTCATAACAATCGCTTTACGGGATGGAAAGTTAGAGCAAAAAGCCTGAAAATGGCGGTTTTTGTTCAAAAAGTCAAGTGTTACCCCTTGACGTTTGGCCTGAATTTGGCCATTTTCAGAATTTTTGCTCCAACATTTCAACCGGTTGTCCGAATGTTCTGAAATTTTCAGGGTTTATATATTTCGTCGAGCTGAATCGATTGGTGAACACTGCAAGTCTGTATCTTTCATATTTGTCGAGATATCTCAAAACGAAATTTTGAAAAAATTTCAAAAAAAATTCAAAATTTTCAAAATTTACTAATTTATTATAAATGGCACGAAAAACACAAAACTGGAGATATATTTCGATATCTTGTATAGTTTTCGAGTTACAGCCCCTCAAAGTTGCTCTTCGGAAAATGTAAAAAATAGTCATATCGCGAAAAATATTAGAGATATGACGATGCGCTCTGCTGCAATGGGTTTCCTGGCGCAAATATTATAAAGAAATGTAATAAAAAATTTTGAGTCATATTTGGGGAAATTTCCGTATTTTGAAAAATATTACAAATCGCCATATTTCGATAAATATAAGACAAATTACGATGCGTACTACATCAATGAGTTTATTCATGTTTAAATTATACATAAGTAATAAGTTTCAAGTTAAGTTTGAAGGAGTATTTAATTTATTTTCTAGTAAACAATTTATTTGTATAAGAAAGTAGTGTGGTGCCCACACCAGATTTTTATATCTCTGGAAAGCTTTTTATTTCCTTCAATATTAACTGTAATTTCAGTGCAACAATCTTATTATTGCAAATATTGAAGCCTTCGAGACGATATATAAGGTTTTCTGTCATTCTATTCTTTAAAAAAGCTTTAATTCACTGCTATCAATCACTTGAACTTTATCTAAGGTACTAGAATATATGAGTATTCTCATCCGCCATTTGGGTCCAAGTGTTATAAATAAAACAAATTATTGGAATCCAGTTACTTTGAAATTAATTCTCTTATGTCCAATTTGAAGCTGTGATTAATAATTGTGATATTTCATTCCTTCAATTATTGTAATCCATATCTAACAGGTAAGTGTACAGAATACTTAAAAACTATAATAATATATAACCGTATGATGTGTGTAGTTGGATTTTACAGAATTTCAAAAAATATATTTTCTGGCTGAATATAAAAACTATACAAAGGTATAATACAATAATACAAATAATACAATAATCGAAGGAATGACATATCACAATAAGATTAATAAATATCAACTTCAAATAAGACAGATACAAATTTAAAATGTATTTTTTCTTCTTTTTCAAAGTTACTGGATTCCAATAAATTGTTTTATTTATGACATTTGGACCCAAAATGGCAGACGAGAATACCTATATTCTTCTAGAGCTCTACTTTAGCTATGCAGTTATGGTGTAGTGACACATACCCTATGTATGCTAATATAAAAAAATAAAACCCTGGTATATAAATAAAAAATTGAACAATACAGAAACACAGACCATGCTATCAAGAAACGCTCATCCCTTCAAAAAATTATGAAATAGGTCAAAAAATGACATTTTTCAACCGTTGTTTTGTTTTTTTCAAAAAACACAGGTTAACAGATTTAAACGAAATATCAAAATGAAATTTTTCTTTAACGTGTTGTAATTTGTAAATGGTGACAGTAAGAGGAAAATGTTTCAAACAATAATTGTAGATAATAATATTTGTAACATTATTCTAATAACAAAATGTTCATTAAACCATAATTTACTGAGATATTTTAAAATAACTTGAAAAGACTTCAAGTAAACTTCCACTTCCGGTTATTGAATTATCACCAAAAACTAAACAGCTATACAATTGATATATACAAAATAACAAAATTTTCAGTTTAGTAGTTTTTGAGAAACCGTAACTCCAGAGATCCACACAGACTGACAGACAGACACACACAGACATCATCGCGAAACTATTAAAAACGTATTGCATTGCAGGGACGCTAAAACGTGCTCATCCACTTAAAACTATACCCAATTTTAGCATGATTCCTAGTTCCTACACCTCCCTTACAGGATGTGGGAGGTAAAAATAATAATAAAACTGCTTTATATAAAAAAGTGTAAATTGAGTAATGAATTGACATATTTGTATTGATGACAATACAAACAATAAAATTAATATTACTTTAGCTTTGGACAAATCGAAATTAAATTGCATTTAATTTATTCATAATTACTTATTGTTTTTGCTACGGATATTTTTTTATTTCTCTGTATATTTCTTACGATGCATATCTATTTTTAAAATGGCGAAAGATATTTTTGACGCATTTAAACCATTGTATTATATTTCGAAATTAACTGGGGTTTGTCCATATACGTTAAAAAATGAAAAATTTGTATTTTCAAAATGTGATTTAATAGTGTTATGTTGGCAAATCATTATGCTTTGTTATTTTACGCATTCACATATTGACTTGATTACTGAAAAAAATCCAAATTACACTTCATTTGATCGGTTTCTTACGAGTGTTACATCTTTAACGCATTTCGTAAATTTTATATCCAATTTATTGTTGTTTCACTTATATAAAGATAAAATTGCAAAAATTTTTGTAATTGCCATAGAAATGAATTCAATGTTTGGAGAAATGAATGATGACTACTACAGTATTCTGCGTAGAAAGAATATTAAAATTTACAGCGGTTTTACATGTTACGGTGCTCTAATGAGTATAGTTGATATAATTCGCAATTTACAATTTCGCGCGATCCTTTTGTCATATATGATTTGGACCGCAAGCAGCTTCTGTGCAAATTGTATTTTGTATATGTTTTTATATGATATAAAACACAAAATGCAGTTAATGCACAAGAATTTTGAACAAAGTTTGGTAAACGAGAACAAAAATATTAATAAAAATATTGGGCATAAATATATAAATATTTACGACAAATTGCTGATATATTGCAAACATGTGAACTCTGTATATCAAATAATTATGGCTTCGAATTTTAGTAGTTGTTTCGCAGCTGTTGTAACATCAATGGCTAATATTATTCTACATTTAGTTGTGTATAATGACATTGATTTAAGTATAGTCGCAATTCTAATTATTTGGAACGGTTATAATATATTAGCTACAGTTATTATGGTTTATCATTTCAATATGATACTTAGTCAGGTAAACTATTCATTATTAATAAAAATATTTAGTAATTATTATAATTTTTAGGCCAATAAATGTTTGGAAGTAATACATAATTATCGACATAAATTTAAAAATACGGAAATAACGGACGAGGTATGAAAATTTGATGTCAATTAAAAATTGTACTAATTTAAAACTGTTACAGTGCTGCTTTTATTTAATGGGCTTTCGTCACCAAAAAATCGAATTTTGCCTTTGTAAATTTGTAACAATTGACAACAAATTATTGTTAGCAGTAAGTTGATTACAATAACCCTAGCTGATTACAACAATAAAACATTTCTTTATTTCGCAGATGGCAACGAATGCAGCAATGTATATTATTATAGTGTGTCAATTTAAATATAATAAATAGTTAATTATATTATTTTAATTCACATACCCCAAGTAAATTGAAGAATGATAATCAGATTAAGTTAACGTGACAGTAAACAGATCGATTTATACAATATCGTTACACTAAAATATTTTAGAAATCTTATATTCTATTCAAAGTCCATTAATTTTTACTCAAATCTTTTTGCCATTATTTATACTGTTTGATACCTTGGATATTCGGTAAGTTTATAAAATACAATTTATGAATTCCATTTAGTAATTAATTATATTTTTAGAAATTAGGTGCTATTACAACGTACATCATTATATTATATCAAAATAAAAAATTAGAAAAATAATGAATTAATATTCAGTTGAATTCTTCTAAGCGGGTTAATTGTATTTACTTGCTTGCTTGCAAGTAAATTATTGTGGCAAAAATACATTTGTTATCAGTTACTTCATTATTGTATACCAATTAAGAAATGAAAAATAAATTTACGTGTAAATGTTAATAGCTATAAATATTTAAAATCTAATTTCAATTATAGGAGCAATATTTTTTTATTATTTATTTAGCTTCTAACCAATCATTAAGTAGCACTTGTTTATATATTATGGCAAAAACACAAGATTTCTTTACAGCGATAAAACCAGTGTATATTTTTGCAAAATTAGTTGGAGCCTGGCCTTTCAGTGTTTCCACAAATAATTCAAACGATTTTCAGTTGAAAATATTTCCACATGATGTTCTCGTTATCATATATCAAGTAATAATATTAGTTTTACTTGCAATATTATGTACTCCAATGGCAGACTCAGATTTTGATGAATCCTCGATAGTAGATAAGATTGCTTTTTTTGCACAAAATTATGCTTCATTTATAGGAACAATAATCAGTACAGTGCCCTTCTATATTTATCGCCAAGATATTGTAAAATTATTGGATGAAATCTGTAAGTTAGATTTTGCATTCAACAATATTAATGTTCAAATAGATTATTTCAATATACGCACATTTAGCGTCAAAATAACTTTGTTTTTTGTAATCAGCAATATTGTATTACTATTGTTAGATTTATTCATAAACGCTCAATATCTTGTAAGCAAATTATATTTACTTTTTTATCTTGGCTCGCTATTCGCTGCAGGGGAGCAATGTGTAATTTCCGTATTTTTATATGACTTGAAATACAAATTTTCTGTAATTAATTCTAAAATAAAAAACGTGTTTCGCATAAATAGTGAAGATAAAGAAAGCACTTTAAATAAAATAATAATAATCTATGATAAACTTATCCAGTTTTCGAATGAATTTAACAGAATTTTTAATATAAATTTATTCGTACATTTTGGAACAAATTTTTATTATTGTATAACTGGTATTTATTCCATAAAAGTTGAATTCGACGATGTAGAAGTATTGTACGCTGCTTTTCAAATTATTTGGAATTCATACAATGTTTTTGTTATAATTACCATGGTTTATTACTTCGAAGCTGTCACACGAAATGTAAGTACTGTTTATAATTTTTTAATTATTTAAAAATACTTATCTAATTTCAGGCAAATGAAACAAGTAATATATTGAATAGTTTACGTTTTAAAAAACCCTACTGCAGAAAAATATCTGATATGGTAAATAAATTAATCATTTTATGCATTGTTGATAACAAGTTATCATATTGTGTGTGTAGGTATTTCACATTAACTTAAAACTAAAACGGAACAAATTACAGTTTTCTACCATGGCTATTTACCCGATTAATTATACATTATTGTATGTAGTAAGTACTTTCAATTCAATTTTTTTTTTATCAATTGAATATAGTAATTTGTAATTTTCAGATGGTAGCAGCCTTGACTACTTATGTTATAATCCTATTTCAATTCAAGTTATTAACACATGCGTAAAACATTTAAAATCGTGTATAATATATATATATATATATATATATATATATATATATATATATTATAGCAGTAAGTTGATTACAATAACCCTAGCTGATTACAACAATAAAACATTTCTTTATTTCGCAGATGGCAACAAATACAGTGTCAATTTTTTACCTCCATCGGTTAAATTTTCATCATGGATTTTTATAGTTACAGTTCACGAATATTTCCGTTAGGTTATCTTCAGTGCCTTGAATTTTGTTTAGCAAATTCAAATTCGAATAAATTATTTCTTACAATTATTCTTATCGCAAAAATAAAACAATTATCACAGAGAGGTCTTTGAACATTCTAGTATTTATATATGTGGATGAAAAGGATAGCTTTAACATTAAACTGTAAAAAAATATTAGTTGAAGTCTAGTTGGTCAAAAATTCAAAACTTTGATACTGTGTCTCTCATTCACATGAACGACTACAGTAATGCAAATAATTTGTATATTTATAAATATGGTCTCTCAAAAACTGTAAGTTCAAATGGAAAATAATCTTAATATACATATTATAGACGATCATATTTATAAATATACGAATCATTTACATTATTGTAGTCGTTCATGGGAATGTGTGACATAAATTTTACTACTTTGAAAATTATGTTCATGTATAATTTGCAATCAAAATTACCTTTTTAAAATTTATTACAAAACTTTAGACTTTTATCTACAAATGTAGGTATAAAACATATGTTTCATTTATTATAATAATGATATATTGTTTCAAAAAAATCATGTTCATGTTGAGCTATCTTCAGCCCATGGTTAACCTTAACCGAGCTTAAAAGTCAAAATCAATGTGCGTTTATTTTGACACAAGGTATACCACTCTTCCTCCTAATGCTTTCTCTTACTCACAGAAATTGGGTTGTAAATGTACACACGTAAAAACGTTTTATAAATTTTATTAAACTCGACACTGACACGCCAATACAACTATATTTATTTATTTATTTATTTATTTAACAACCACTCAACAGGATAGGTAAATATCCCAATTACAGAGGGCTGGAGAAATCATGAATACAAAACATTTTTTTAAACACAAGTAGAAATATCTAGTAGGTATAAAACATACGATAAAAAGAGTAACTTACAAACTAAAGAAATAATTGAACAGGACATTTTTACCTCCCGCCTACCTCTAGGTAAGGGAGGTATTGTTTTTGGTCAAAAAATTGGGTAGTGAGTTTTCAATGAATAAGCACGTTTTAGGGTCCCTACAATACGATTTTACTATTTTCGCGATGATGTCTGTATGTCTGTATGTATGTGTGTGTGTGTGTGTGTGTGTGTGTGTGTGTGTGTGTGTGTGTGTGTGTGTGTGTGTGTGTGTGTGTGTGTGTGTGTGTAGTCTGTGGCAATTTTTTCGTCTCACATAACTCAAATACTACAATACCAAAAAATACAATTTTGTGAATTATTGCTTCTTTTATTTAAATGAAGAGCTGATTAGATTTTGGATAAATTTGGTCAACTGGAAGTAGCAGTTTACTTGAAGCCCTTAACAGTTTTTCGTGAAAAACCCGGTTAAATTTCCTTTTTCAACAATTTATGTTATTTTGAAAGTTGAAGGATATTTAATTTTACATGTTTTTTGATTACACTAATTTTATAAATTTTCATTAGATTTAGAGATAATAAAATATAAAGAAATTAGATTTCACAAATCTTGCATTCCTAGTACACCATGGAAACATTTAAAATTTTTCAATTTTTTATGAAATGTGACACATGTCATTGTGATTGTGAAGCTATTTTCTTAGTGAAATATGTCAGAAAATTAAATAAATATACGAAAGAAAATTATTATTCTCAAATATAAATAGAAAATATACAAATAAGAAGGTATGTTCCTGTATCATCAAATACTATTTTGTATCGTTTAAGAGTAGTATTGGGCGGGAGGTTATGTGCTGGACACATCAGATTTTTTATATTTACATAAGAATCACAAAATAAATCAAGATCCAGATGGCATTCGATATGATTAAAG
This sequence comes from Poecilus cupreus, assembly GCA_963942605.1. NCBI lineage: Eukaryota > Metazoa > Arthropoda > Insecta > Coleoptera > Carabidae > Poecilus > Poecilus cupreus. The sequence continues at coordinate 14,156,863 of OZ012727.1, forward strand.
ATGAAGCATAGCCTTCTAATGGGAGCACGTAATTCATAATTAGTTCTCACAGTTGATATACGAAACGTGCATTTAGATCTGGAGGAAAGACGTGGAACATTAATATTAATTCAATTTAGGCTCGATACATCGTCTATTTTGTTACATAGTAACTTATGTAAATACAGAATTGAATGGATATTACGCCTACTTTGAAGGGTAAGCATATTTAAGTCATGCAAAATTGATGAGTAAGCTATACGTTAAGGAATTGAATGATTGAGAGAATTTTACTGCACAGTATCTTACAAACTTCCTCTGTATCCATTCAAGTTCGATATTGATTGTTGTAGATTGGATTCCACACTACAATACAGTATTCGAGCTTGGAACGAACAAAAGAGTAATATAGGGATTTAAGAGTAGAGACATTATGAAAAAGTTGAGTATTTCTAATTAAAAATCCAAGATTTTTGAATGAGCTATTAACAATGTATTCGGCATGTGGCCCAAAAAATAACTTAGGATCAAAGAGAATGTCTAAATCCTTATATATTATAACTCTTTCAAGCAACGTATTTTCCATCCAGTAAGAGTAGTAATGTGGACTATGCTTCATCGAATATGTCAATTTTACATTTATTAGTATTGAACGTCAAAAGTGAGGATGAAGACCAAACTAGTAGATTATTAATGTCTGATTGAAGTTCAAAGTAATCATAATCTGAGTTGATTACCTTAAATAGTTTTATATACATTCATATGAGAGACCAGTTGCTTAATGACTAGCTTCGACTCCTTACAATAAATTTAAATTAAACATTTCTAAGAGTGCTAGCAGATGCTGCGCTCTGACAAATAAATATTGTCATATACTACACTTACGGCGCACGACACCAGCGGTCAGGTAAGACTTGTAAGACTAATCAATAATAGTTAGAAAAATCATTGGCGACAAAATACCTCACTCCACTTTTCATTTTTATATCTCTGGAAAGCTTTTTATTTCCTTCAATATTAAATGTGTAATTTCAGTGCAACAGTCTTATTCTTGCAAAGGTTATTATTATTTATCTACGATAGTGTGTAGAATTGATGTTTAACTGTTACTTTCAAGTTTGTAAAACGGTTGTTTAGTAACACGATCACATAAGTCACGGGCAGTCACGGGTTGCCAAGCAACGAGTGATTCAAATTTTTAAACACGCCAAATTTGCAAAAATTTTGTTATCATGGCAAACCTCTCATTTAATATTGTGATCCTACTTCATAAATAAACATTTTTTTAATATTTTTTGGGGTTTTTCATTATATCGTAGATAAAATTTTGTACGATACACATACGTAAAGCGTCTTTAGTCACTCAGGGGACTTAAAACACTCGCTACGCTCGTGTTTTAATTGACCCATTCGTGACTAAAGACTAGCTTTACGTACTTGTATCGTAAATAACTATTAATTCACTGCTATCACTCACTTGAACTATAGCTATACAGTTGTGGTATAATGACACATACCCTATGTACACTAATACATACCCTGGTATATAAATAAAAAAATAGTAAAACTGCTTTATATAAAAAAATGTGTAAATTGAGTAATGGATTGACATATTTGTATTGATGACAATACAAACAATAGAATTAATATTACTTTAGCTTTGGACAAATCGAAATTAAATTGTATTTAATTTATTCATAATTACTTATTGCTTTTGCTACAGATATATTTTTGTTTCTCTGTATATTTCTTACCATGCATATCTAATTAGGGAATGGCGAAAGATATTTTTGACGCATTTAAACCATTGTATTATATTTCGAAATTAACTGGGGTTTGTCCATATACGTTAAAAAAGGAAAAATTTGTATTTTCAAAATACGATTTAATAGTGTTATGCTGGCAAATTATTATGCTTTGTTATTTTACGCATTCACATATTGACGTGATTACTGAAAAAAATCCAAATTACACTTCATTTGATCTGTTTCTTAGAAGTGTTACATCTTTAACGCATTTCGTAAATTTTATATCCAATTTATTGTTGTTTCACTTATATAGAGATAAAATTGCAAAAATTTTTGTAAATGCCACAGAAATGAATTCAATGTTTGGAGAAATGAATGATGAATACTACAGTATTCTGCGTAGAAAGAATATTAAAATTTACAGCGGTTTTACATGTTACGGTGCTCTAATGACTGTAGCTAATCTAATTCGCAATTTACAATTTCGCGTGATTCTTCTGTCATACATGTTTTGGACCGCAAGCAGTGTCTGTGCAAATTGTATTTTGTATATGTTTTTATATGATATAAAACACAAAATGCAGTTAATGCACAAGAATTTTGAACAAAGTTTAGGAATAGAAAACAAAAATATTAATAAAAATATAGTGACTAAATATATAAATATTTACGACAAATTGGTGATATATTGCAAACATGTGAACTCTGTATATCAAATAATTATGGCTTCGAATTTTAGTAGTTGTTTCGCAGCTGTTGTAACATCAATGGCTAATATTATTCTACATTTAGTTGTGTATAATGACATTGATTTAAGTATAGTCACAAATCAAATTATTTGGAACGGTTATAATATATTAGCTACAGTTATTATGGTTTATCATTTCAATATGATACTTAGTCAGGTAAACTATACATTATTAACAAAAATATTTAGTAATTATTATAATTTTTAGGCCAACAAATATATGGAAGTAATACATAATTATCGACACAAATTTAAAAATACGGAAATAACGGACGAGGTATGAAAATTTGATGTCAATTAAAAATTGTACTAATTTAAAACTGTTACAGTGCTGCTTTTATTTAATGGGCTTTCGTCACCAAAAAATCGAATTTTGCCTTTGTAAATTTGTAACAATTGACAACAAATTATTGTTATCAGTAAGTTGATTACAATAACCCTAGCTGATTACAACAATAAAACATTTCTTTATTTCGCAGATGGCAACGAATGCAGCAATGTATATTATTATAGTGTGTCAATTTAAATATAATAAATAGTTAATTATATTATTTTAATTCACATATCCGAAATAAATTGTAGAATGATAATTAGATAAGTTGACGTGACAGTAAACAGATCGATTTATACAAAATCGTTACACTAAAATATTTTAGAAATCTTGTATTCTATTCAAAGTACATTAATATTTACTCAAATCTTTTTGCTATTATTTATACTGTTTGATACCTTGGATTTTCGGTAAGTTTATAAAATACAATTTGTGAATTTCATTTAGTAATTAATTATATTTTTAGAAATTAGGAGCTATTACAACGTACATCATTATATTATATCAAAATAAAAAATTAGAAAAATAATGAATTAATATTCAGTTGAGTTCTTCCTAGCGGGTTAATTGTATTGCTTGCAAGTAAATTATTGTGGCAAAAATACATTTGTTATCAGTTACTTCATTATTGTATACCAATTAAGAAATGAAAAATAAAATTACATGTAAATGTTAATAGCTATAAATATTTAATATCTAATTGCAATTATAGGGGAAATATTTTTTATTATTTATTTAGTTTCTAACCAAACATTAAGTAGCACTTGTTTATATATTATGGCAAAAACACAAGATTTCTTTACAGCGATAAAACCAGTGTATATTTTTGCAAAATTAGTTGGAGCCTGGCCTTTCAGTGTTTCCACAAATAATTCAAACGATTTTCAGTTGAAAATATTTCCACATGATGTTCTCGTAATCATATATCAAGTAATAGTATTAATTTTACTTGTAATATTATGTACTCCACTGGCAGACTCAGATTTTGAAAATTCATCGATAGTGGATAAGATTGCGTATTTTGCACAAAATTATGCTTCATTTTTAGGAACAATAATCAGTACAGTGCCCTTCTATGTTTATCGCCAAGATATTGTAAAATTATTGGGTGAAATCTGTAAGTTAGATTTTGCTTTCAACGATATAAATGTTCAAATAGATTACTACAATATACGCACATTTAGCGTCAAAATAACTTTGTTCTTTGTAATCAGCAATATTGTATTACTATTATTAGATTTATTGATAAACGCTCAATATCTTGAAAGCAAAATATATTTATTATATTATCTTGGCTCGCTATTCGCTGCAGGGGTGCAATGTATTATTTCTGTTTTTTTATATGACTTGAAATACAAATTTTCTGTAATTAATTCCAAAATAAAAAACTTGTTTCATATAAATAGTGAAGAAAAAGAAAACACTTTAAATAAAATAATAATAATCTATGATAAACTTATCCAGGTTTCGAATGAATTTAACAGAATTTTTAATATAAATTTATTAGCACATTTTGTAACAAATATTTATTATTGTATAACTGGTATTTATTCCATAAAAAATCTATTCGACGATGTAGAAGTATTGTACGCTGCTTTTCAAATTATTTGGAATTCATACAATGTTTTTGTTATAATTCATATGGTTTATTACTTCGAAGCTGTCACACGCAATGTAAGTACTGTTTATAATTTTTAAATAATTTAAAAATTCTTATTTAATTTCAGGCAAATGAAACAAGTAATATATTGAATAGTTTACGTTTTAAAAAACCCTACTGCAGAAAAATATCTGATATGGTAAATAAATTAACGATTTTATGCATTTTTAATAACAAGTTATCTTATTGTGTGTGTAGGTATTTTACAATAACTTAAAACTAAAACGGAACAAATTACAATTTTCTGCCATGGCTATGTACCCGATTAATTATACATTATTGTATGAAGTAAGTACTTTCAATTCATTTTTTTTATCAATTGAATATAGTACCTAATTCGTAATTTTCAGACGGTAGCAGCCTTGACTACTTATGTTATAATACTATTTCAATTCAGGTTATTAACACATGCGTAAAACAATTAAAATCGTGAATACAGTTCTTAATATATTAGCAGTAAGTTGATAAACAATAATCCTAGCTGATTACAACAATAAAACTCTTTATTATTTCGCAGATGGCAACAAATACAGTGTGTCAATTTAAGTATATTAAATAGTTAGTTATATTATTTTAATTCACATATCCGAAGTAAATTGAAGAATGATAATCAGATAAGTTGACGTGGCAGCAATTATCTAAATTAATAATTATAAATTATTGATTGTTACGACTGTATACCTTGTTCTTACCGTAAAAAGTAAAGTGTAGTCAATGGAAAATAATCCCCAAGCTGTAAAAACCAATTTTTGATGACTCAAACGTAAAGTATGTACTGACAACTAAAAATCATAAATTATTATCATATAAATAAGTAAATTATAAAATCGTACCCATTGTCGAAAGCTTTCCGTGCACCATTCTTTAAATCGTATTTTATTCATTATACTGACAGTATTATTCGCCTAAAATTAATTATTGCACTTAGTAACTTCAAGCAAGTTCATAATTATTATTTACCTGTTTAGTAACCGCCACAAAATTATGAATTAGCACAACGGACATCAAAAGAAAGAATATGGCCCAGAAAAGCAGATTTGCAATTTTGATTACTTCAAATTCGTGTTGAAAATACACTACGAAATTGTAACAGCTTCTGACTGTCATAATAAAGTAAAACGCAATATGTAGAACTAAGCTTCCATGGAATAAATCATTTATTTGAATGGATATTTTTCCTAAATGACCATGAATCTGAACTATTTTCTGTAGGAAATTATAAATGTTTTCCATATTTCGAGGCTGGTTGACAAGCGACACACATATATTATCTTTTAAGACTTTCTTTAATTGATTATTAACAGCAGTGTACTTTATTCTCATTGCATATAGCAACATAAATATGTATAAATGCATAGATATATTAATTGCAATCACTGGTACATTCAAATAAATGAGGATGGAACAAAAATATGACTCATCAGCAAAAAAATAATCAGTTATAAGCTTCACAATAATTATGATCAATCCAAATTGTAATATCTTGACGTTGTAAATGTTTAATTCATCGTAATTAATATTAATCCCCAACAATTTTATAGAATTATCAATATCGTAAATATTTTTCAAAGTTGAGATCAGTTTCCTACGGTTTAGTTGACAAAATATGAAATTGGTCAGCGCTAAAATGCAGACTGTAATGTTTTGAAACAATATTTCAACAAACATAAATAAACATGGTTTGAATCGATCACAAAACTGATATAACAATGCAGCGAGACAGATAGCTTGAAAAATACTTAATAAAGTGTCTCTTCTAGTCACAGTTGGAAATTTCTTTTCTGAAAATTGTTGAATCGTATACGGTGCAGATCCAAAAATCTTGCAAATTAAATATATCGGCCATGTTGCGGAATAAAACTCAATATTTTTGGACATTTTTATTTGAAGTTCTACAATACAACTGATTCTTCATTATGCTAAATATTTTTTCTTAATCTAATATCTAGAATTAAATGTTATCTGTATAAACAATCAGTCTTAATTAATCAATACACTTTATGGAATTAAATTCACTAAAGACGTAATTCAATAAATAATAGAAAAGTTTTTAAAAAATGAACGTTGATTACAATCTTCTCGAGTATATGTGGGTGATGAAAACGACGACAAAATAAACGGCTCAATTATACAGAGACCTGCAGTTGCAGATCTTTCGCGCCCTTAATTTTTCATAACTGATCAATATTTAAGAATCACTATGATATACATATTTACAAGCACATATTTGAAATATACTTTCTATTAGTAATTAGCACGCAACCACTGAAATATAGTAATACTGGAAAGATAAATTGTAAGAAAAACGAGCCTGAGACAAATATACTCCATTTGATAATGGAGAGTAATAAATCAAAATTTGCAGTTATTGACTTTAACCATTTGCAAATATTTTTGACAAATAGGAACAATTGTTACAAGTGACAGTTTGTTTTTTTCTTGTGTGTCAAGAATTTTCATTGGATTAAAATCTTAGCAAGTGGTTAAAAATTAACAACTGAATTAGAGAATTGGGCCGAATAACCGCTCTTATCGCGTTGTTATAGCAACCATCAGCATTTTAGCTTGCTTGCCTCTGCCCTCACCAGGTTACATTCCCCTTGCCGCAAGGTAGTACTGTCAACTCTAACAAGCAGTTTCTGGACGATTTTGAGATGTGTAAAATTGTTTCTATAACACTGTTTTGGATACTGGGCATTCCACTACTAAAATTTGTTATGGAATCACTAACATTCCATACGCGGGCGTATGGAATATTTTCGACGAATCAGAATCGCTTATTAGCGCGACATATGAAGTATCTTGATTCAGTTACTATGGTTACGTCTGTTTGTTTTAATTTGATTTATTTGAGTTTGACGTTTTCAACAGTTTTATATTTGTATTTTTATATAATTTCTAAAACCTTTTTATAGAAAGTATGGTCTACAACGTGTAACGGAATGGCCTATCCCACGCTCGCAAACCGTAGCCCTCGTCTTCGGCTCGGACTACAAACTTTTTGCTCGCGTGTAATATGTGCCATTCCATTACTTGTAGAATATACTATTTTTGGACGGATACCCGAATATAATATATAACAGTATATTGTCCAATTATTTTAATATTTATCTAAATTCACATACATAATAGTTAATTGAACTCATTATTTCTATTAATAATTATTTAATTTTTATAATACACATTTTATTTTAAAATCATAAAAATGTTAATGTTTTTATATTTCCTTATCAACTTTTAAAGCAGACTGTACCAAAAACACAGATGGCTCAACGATTTTCTCAATGTCAGTTAGCATGCCAGTATTATTATATTTACGTGTACGCAGCTATTTCAAATAGCAGCTCAGTCAAACGTTCGTAATTCATTTTAAAGAAAAATGCGTCAAATAAAAATGTTATAGTTAGGAACGTTTTGCAACATGTCATTGTTACAAACTTCTATACCTGGCCGACTGTCATCTGTTGCTGCTGCTGTTGTGGATGAGTCCGCATATGCGTGATAAGCACATGTTTTTGAATAAATGCACGTTGACACACCGGGCACACGTGGGGCTTTTGCCCGCTGTGGATTCGTTCGTGGACTCGGAGGTTGCTGCTGCGGTTAAATGCTTTTCCGCACACTCCACACACGTGTGAACGTTCGCCGGTGTGAATTAGCATGTGCTGAGATAAATCCCGCCGATCTACACATATAAAATAAAATAAAACAGGCACAATTTTTATGGGGCAAAAAGTAAAAACTAGAGATGGATGAAATAAAATTTTGTTTGAATTCAGTTTGTTTTTACCTCCCGCCTACCTCTAGGTAAGGGAGGTATTGTTTTTGGTCAGAAAATTGGGTAGTGAGTTTTCAATGAATAAGCACGTTTTAGGGTCCCTACAATACGATTTTACTATTTTCGCGATGATGTCTGTATGTATGTATGTATGTATGTATGTATGTATGTATGTATGTATGTATGTGTGTGTAGTCTGTGGCAATTTTTTCGTCTCGCATAACTCAAATACTGTAATACCAAAAAATACAATTTTTTGAATTATTGCTTCTTATATTTAAATGAAGAGCTGATTAGATTTTGGATAAAATTGGTCGACCGGAAGTAGCAGTTTACTTGAATCCCTTAACAGTTTTTCGTGAAAAAACATGGTTAAATTTACTTTTTCAACAATTTATGTTATGTTGATAGTTGAAGAATATTTAGTTCTACATGTGTTTTGATTACACTAATTTTATTAATTTTCATTAGATTTAGAGATAATAAAATATAAAGAAATTAGATTTCACAAAAATCTTGCATTCCTAGTACACCATGGAAACATTTAAAAATTTTCAATTTTTTACGAAATGTGACACATGTCATTGTGATTGTGAAGCTGTTTTCTTAGTGAAATATATGTCAAAAAATTAAATAAATATACGAAAGAAAATTAAAATTCTCAAATATAAATAGAAAATAAACAAATAAGAAGGTATATTTCTGTATCATCAAATACTATTTTGTACCGTTTGAGAGTAGTATTGGGCGGGAGGTTATGTGCTGGCCACATCAGATTTTTTTACTTTATGTATATATTAGTAAGAGGTGAAAATTTAAAGAAATATATGAATTTAAGCCACAAAAATTTTGTGTCATTTTGAACAACTATAACTCAAAAAGTAAAGAGATAATTGAGATCTGTTAGAAATTATGAATTCCTCAAAATGTTTTAATAATACTGGTTATTTTATCACAATTTATTCTGACAAAATGAATATTATTTAAGGTATGATTGAAAAAAGGTAGAACAGTTTTGAATTTTAGAGATATAATAATTCAAATACAATCTACTGCATTTCAAAAAAAAAGTCAAATAATAAACTTGCACTTGTAAAATTCAAATTCTCATGATATTATATCTATAAGTAAGCATATTTTTAGATCTAAAAAATGAAGCATATTTATATCAAAAGTGTTTATATGAAAATTGGAGAGACAATTTAAAAACATCAAAATTTTAAACCGCAGCCTCGTAACTTTTCTAGTACTCGAGGTACCGCGATTTAAAAATTGGTCCTACTTTGTCAATTTACTTAAAACAAAAACAAAAACGAAAGTGGAACTACACTATTGTATTCTACAGAAAAAGTTACAAATTTTCGTTAAAATTAATCTGCAGAGTAAATGAAAGCAAAAAAAAAACTGAAAATTGGTATTTGAACATCTTGTTCCCCTAAATTCAACTGCGATTTTAAAATAACCACAAAATATTTAAACGCCTGTGAATATAAAATAAAAGAAGATATTTAAAAACTGTTGCCGCCAGTGGCTAATAAATACATTTTTATAACGTTACACAAGAAATAAAAATTTTATGAACAAAAAAAAATGAAAAATGTTTGTGAAAAAATTTAAAAATGCACAATATTCAAACGAAATAGATTATTAAATTCGGATTTAAAAAATTAGTTCCTTGTACCTTAAATAGCTTATAGCCAAAATATCACACAATTTTTAGAAATAACTACTCTCAAAGTTTGTAAGAAATGGTAAAAATTGTAAAGTAAATAAGAAATTTCATAGAAATATTCTCACCTTTGAAATTTCTTCCGCAGACAGCACAAATATATGGTCTATGATTCGGAGGAATTGAATGAATCCGTCTCATGTGGACTCTTAAAGAAATTGATCTGGAATATTTGTTGCCACAAACACTACATAAATGATGTTTTTCGGAAGAATGCGTTATTAAATGCGATTTTAATTCATTTGATTGAGTAAATGCCCTGGGGATATATAAAGAAATTATACCAAATATTAAAAACATAAATATATTTTCTACTTGTTGCAATATTGGCATGTATAAGGCCTAATCCCGCTATGAATCCTCTGATGCCGCACCAAATTCTCTGGCAGAGTAAATTGTTTTCCACAAGTTTGACATAAATGTGCTCCTTTCCTACTATGAATATTTACATGATTTGTTAGCTGCTTAATTGTAGAAAAATCTTTATCTAAAATTGGTAGACCATATATTTTTTGTAAGAAAGAGTTTTTGGGTCTTACCGCATAAATGACATTTTAGTCCGGTTAAATGTTTTTGCTCATGTTTCTTTAATCTAATTTTATATCTAAATTTCATGTCACAGTATCTGCAAGATAATTCTGTGTTATTTTCTTCTTCATCTATAGATCCATCTGAGTCGAAGGAATCTTTAATTTCTAAATCTTCATTTGTTAAAGTTTCTTGTTTAATTAATTTAGAGTTTTTTGTTTCTTTGTCTAGAAAAACAAATGGTTGTTGGTTGTCAAAAAATGTATAGTGAAATTTCCATACCTCTTTTACTGGATTTTCTACATCTAATTCGTTTATGTAATGTAATTTCTTGGGTATCATCAGGTAAAGATGTTTCGGAGTTATTTAGTAAATTAGTATTTAAAGGCACATTTTGTTTTTCATCCGAATTTATGTCAGGTGAGCAAGAAATGTCTCTACAGATTTCTGGCGAGTTGTTTCCATATCTGAAAACAATATCCATACAATAATGACAATTATTCAAAGTACAAGCAGTGAAATGCAGTACCTCTCACATCTCTCTGTTTTCATCAAAACAAGATGTTGTGTTATCACCTTTTTACGAAGCACATTATCAGACTGTTCGCAAAGTAACCTAAATTCGTAAGCCTGATTAACTTGCACCAAACATTCAGAACAAATTGTTGTGGGTAAGCCATCCCCTTGTTCTATCTTAAACAACAAATTTTATATTAACTTGACAAGATTCCAACTTTGTTTATTGTTTTTGTTACCTGTATAGGTGTACAAGTCATCAAAATATCAGCGATGTTAAATATATTTTTCATATTTTCTTTCTCCGATAAACAAGTCCTACAAACTGATTGATATTGTTCCTCTCTTGCATCCATTGTTGTAAAGAATTTAATAAATAAATACCGTTCTTTGCTACTTCACTTTGCTGTGTCTGCTCTTTTCGTACTGTGCACGGGTACTATGGCTAGAAATGACAGATCGGATTTTTTCGTGTTCCGAAACATAACCAATTTGCAACTTTCCCGCGTTGTCAAATGTCAAATCGTCTATCCAAATAATTATTTCAAACATGTGGTCAAAGGTATGGAATAAGTTTATGTGTGATAATTCAAGACTTCAATTAAAAGGTACACTTAACGGGGGACAAAGTTTCAGGTAATTTTATCATCACTTGTAAACAACAATGCAAAAACAATTTCTTTTGTGTTAACAGGTGGAAAAAACATGAAAGTACAGAATTTCTTAAAAAAGATCTTTATATAGGTGTATTTGCGGGATGTCTTTGGAAATTAGTTCAGGAATCTGATCATATTTTGTACAAAGTTTTTGATCCCGACACCAATGATGGTACTATAAACATTTAAACAATGATTTTGACTTTACTTAGTTGTTATGTTGTAGAACCAGACGCAAAGAAATTAAAACTAAATGAATTACACGACATAAATACTAAATATGATGAGTTATTGCACAAATATTTTCGTTTAGATGTAGATTTAGATAGTTACTATAAACAATGGTCTGAGGCAGATCCATATTTTAAAACTGCAGCTGAAGAATTCTATGGAATCAGAATTTTGGCTCAAAACCCAATAGAAAATATCTTCTCATTCATTTGTTCATCAAATAATAACATCTCTAGGTTAATAGCTATTTGTTTTGAAAACATGAACAATACTTATCTTTTATTTTATTGTTAGAATCTCAAGTATGGTAGAAAAAATGTGTGTACTTTACGGAACAAAAATTTGTGAAGAAGACGGTGTAATGTATTATAGTTTCCCTAATGTCGAATCCTTAGCTCAAAAAGGAGTCGAGGATTCGTTGAGAAAGGCTGGATTCGGTTACAGAGCTGGCTATATTAGCAAATCAGCTGCGAAAATTGTAGAATTAGGAGGGGATAAATGGATAAAAGAATTACAAGATATGAGTTATATTGATGCGAAGAAGTCCTTGATGAAGCTAACTGGCATTGGGGCAAAGGTGAACTTACATAGCACTAAATTGTTTAGAATAATCACTAAAAAAAATTGAAGGTAGCTGATTGCATTTGTTTAATGTCATTAGGACATTTGGAAGCTGTTCCCATAGATACTCATGTATATCAAATAGCAAAATGTTGTTATTTAAAACATTTGAAAAGTCAAAAAACTGTAACCGACAAAATTTATAATGAGATCGGGGATTATTTTAGAGAATTGTACGGGCCTTTGGCTGGATGGGCGCACGCTGTAAGTGTTTACAAATTTTATCTTTTTGATAAGTTATCATTAATATATAATTATTGTTTACAGGTTTTATTTTGTGCCGATCTAAAATTATTCCAAAATAAATCATGATGATGATACATATTTTCAATGTTGTTTATTAATAAGTAAGGTCAACCGAAGGTCAAACTTTAATTTGTTTTGTAATTAAATCCATTAATGCCCGGTTGCACCAACGTTAGTTAAATTTTAAACTTGGTTTAAATATATATCGAAGTTATATGTCATATGGAGAAATTGACATTGATGTCAAAAATTAGATATGCTTTTATTTATTTAAACAAAGTTTAAAATTTAACTAACGTTGGTGCAACCGGGCATAAGAAAACAAAATACATAAAATACACTACTTTTATTAATAAAAAAAAATGTCAACCATTACAAAAATATTTAATATGACATGAAGCATTTTTTGTATTTATGAATTGTACATTTACAAGAAATGTAAAACTGCAGTTACAGCCATGTATCCTGTGATGAAATATCCGGCAAACCAGGACAGAGCTCTAGCTGGCTGCGGAATCACCACAACAGCGTAAACGAGGGTGTGTACGTATCTAGCTATTGTGTAAGCTCTGAACAAGTTGATCGCCACAAATTCATTCGGGTTGGTCATCATGTACAACCAACTAGCGGCGAAGAAGATCAAAATGTTTTCCAAATCATTCTGGTGCGCCCTAAACAAATAAACATACATATTTATGCTAGTTGTGGTATTAAACGCATCACTAACATCTTTAGCGGTTTTAATTTAACGGAATTGCACGCACAATAATATAGCATACCGAGAAATTATTAACTAGTTAAAAATTCTTGGTGAGTACCTGCGAACGCGTTCAACATCTTCGTGAACCTTAACTTTAGCATTCTTCATACTAGCATCTTCGGGATTGGCGAAGGCCTGTAAAAATTTAATAAAACAATCAACAACTTTTGATTATGAGCTACAATAAATACTAACCTTATTTTTAAAACGCTGAGAAGCGGTCAGAAGAGACATAGCCATCATTTTCAACACTAAAAGAGCTTCGTAGAAGATGAGGGCCCTCATAATAGGGCTCTCAAGGGACAGAGGGTTGAATGCAGCACCGGCCATGATTACAAACGTACACTACAACGTTTCTAATAAGAATGATTGCTGTAATCGTTTGTAAAATAACCATGTCATTCGTAACACTCCTATCACCACATATGACCTTGGGTTTTGGACTCCAACAAGTGGAAGAAAAGCCGGTTTCTATCGAAATAATTTGTAGAAGTATTAAAATTTTCAAAACTGGAAAAATACTATGTAATAATTTATGTAAACCACTATTTTCCATTTTGAGCAATTGTAATTTTGTACATATAAAATAATTTGAGGATGGGACAAAAAAATTAAGTTCATTAACTCTAAATTATTTAAAAAAATTTTAAAGCCTGAATTTATACAACCAGTCATTCATTGCGGTATGCAAATTCTTTCTCATTTCATTTGAAAATTAAGTTTTTATTTATTAATGCATCTTGGATGAAACATATGCTTTTAATTGAATTCTATTTGAAGTAAGTAAGTGCAATTATTTAATAAATTATAAATAAGCACTTTGCCAAAAATCTACTTTATCGACAACAGTTACGGTTAGGTCAAGGCCAGTAACTTCAAAACAGAAAGGTCATTGTCAGTTGTTGTCAGCAGTTTGGTTTAATAGAATTAATTAGTGCTGTGCTCCTGTACCTGACAAAAGAATGAGATTACAGTAAAACAAATACATCTTTAAGAAAAAAACAAGTAAGTTTATACATTGTTAACAGTTACTAATTTAATTTTTCCATCTGCAATGTCATGCTTTCACCTTTAACCTTCTATTTCGCATTTCTCTTTTCTGTTAAGTGTTAACTATAACAAGAAGAGTAATTAGGAAGTATGTATCATTTTGCTAATTGAAATATAATTTGACAGTAAGTAGTTTCATTTATTTTAACAACTATCTTAATTTGTTACTACCGTTTATGTTGCATGTTTTCTTGAATAAAACTTAGAAGAAAGTGATTTTAAGTTTTGTTTTAAGGGACTGATATAAAAAAGACTGTAAAAATGACTATGTTAAGCGTAGAGGCACAAATGAGCTATCTAGTGCAGTGGTTTACCGAATGGAGTGAATTCCAGCGAACAGATTTTCTCCCAGTTCTTGCTGAAAAACTATCAAATGTAACATATGTCAATGGAATTGTCAATAGTATTGCAGGAGTCAATTGTCAAGATAAACCAATGTCACTTTTCGAATGCAGGGTACGTATTTTTAGCGAAAACAAAGAAGTTATTTTTAGTTTTGCAAGATCATCAACAATAAACAACAATATTTTTGACAGGTAAAATTATTTCGAGAATGGGTTGCTGCTTGGAGCCCCGAACAAAGAGAAAGACTAGCCCAACGTATCACCGACATAGACCCTACTTTCGGTGAGAAATTAAAATCTGAAATGCAAACTGGACCAAATGGAATTTCAAATGGCGTGGCAGAAAGTGATGTCGCTTCGATTGACAGTGAGCAGTAATTTCTTATATTTAATGACAATGTATTCTCGAATTTTGCTCTCTGTTCAAATTTAATTATCCTGTAGCACTTTAACTGTTGATATTTTGAGTGATCAAATTAATAATTTTAGGTTATATTAATATTTATAGTCTAGATTAGGTTTGCTTATATTATACACTTGTTAATATAGGATGATCACAATAATTTCCTAGTATGTTTGCAACTATTCAATGATCAATGTCAATTACCAAATGCTGCATTTAATTTTTAGCGAATTTAGTCGTGCAGTTAAAGTGTTAAAAGTGTGAATTGAAGACTAACAAGTATCAAATAATTCAAATATATAGTAATATATTCTTTTTCAAAACCCTAGGTTTATGTTAGTAAATAATTATTCATTTTTACATAATATATTTTTATATTTCATACGAGGCAGCTACTATATTACAAATTGTTTTATTATAACCAATATATTTGTATTTTATACGTAAATGTTTCACAGCCTTTTGCTCAATTCAAAAATTTTATTATTTATACAAAAAATACTCTAAACAAATAAATAATTATATAAAACATACAAGTGTCAATTTGATTGGTTGAGACGCTTCAAGCAGATGGCTTTGATTTGTGGTTGGTTCATTCTTTCAGCTTCCCGAAGAATTTTTTTGATATCGCTGATTTTGTTGTATCGAATTGCCAAGAGGTAAGCCCTCTTTAGTTGTTTGCTTTCTATGTACGCATCGATCTGGAAAAAATTGATGTAGTCACCTCACAACTTTCTTTATATAATCAATAGTTATATCACGAGTGCTAAGAATTTAATCGATTAATTAATTATTTGAAAAAATACTGAGACCGCAGGTCGAGGGATTTTATCTTAAATTATTATGTACGATAACACTTTTTTAAAAGTTTAATTTTATAAATAAGCTAGACATCAAATTTAATCGATTAAATTCTTTAGCACGAGGGGTATATGTTAAGATTATTTCATGAATTCAAAGAATAAACTTCAATACTTGCCGAAGAAATTGTACTAAAACGTTGATTTTGACACATTTTCACATAAATTGGTACACACATAAGCAAAAGGCACCATAAAATTTTGTTGTTATATTGTAACTATAGCAAATTGTTTGTTTTTCTTTTTACTTGTCAAATAAATGTCAAAAATGTGTAAATCAAAATAGCTTGAATTGAATAATTCAGCATGTTTCAAGACATAGAATACCAGTTAAAGGTAAAAAACATGTAAGTATCTTGCTTCTGCAACTAATTATCCGGCTAAATATGCCTTCAAAATGTTCAAAATTTGCATATAAAAGCTAGCTACAATTTAATCGCGAATAAACAGCATGCTGCTGTTTATTCACTTATCTAAAATACACAACAATGGAAAATGAAACATTCTGATTGGTCAAATTTGTAATGAGTGAAATAATCCATATTAATTATTCACCATTTCAGAACTACCTACCTTTATGCTGTTATCATTGATCAACTTAATCAAATTTTCAAGCTGAACTCCTGTACCATTCGCTTTAGTTAGCGCCGAAACCGCTATCATCAACACTTCATCACAAGTTTCATTAACTGCATCAATATTTAATCCACTTGATTGAATACAATTAATTAATTCAGTCACAGCATCTTCCCTTAAAATCTGGGCGAGGTATTTTCCAGCCAAGCAGTAGATCTTTAAATACTTTAAATTGTGATCTTGAATGATTCTGTAATGAGATAACAGTTGAATTAATATTAAATCACTACTGAGAAACAGTTTATGGTTACCGGAAAGCAATTCCGAAGCCTTCTTCTACGTTTTTACCGCAAACAACTGTCAAAACGGCCAGTTTGGTTTTTTCTAGCTGCGTATCAAAGAGAGTTGGAACTTTGTTGCAAGGAATTCCACTCTGTTTTTCCACTAAAATACAATTATTAGGTTTGTTCCAAGTGGTCATTTCTGACAAGTTTGTGACATGTTTGTGACAATTTCACTGCGCCTGAGAAAAATGTAAACAAGTTAAGTTTGAAACATAGACTGGAACGGCAAATGGAGTGAAGCGCATGTGCATGCTCATTTTTTATTTTGACAGCTAACCTTAAATATAAATATAAATAAAGAAATTCATACATTTTTAGCTACAAAAAAAGAAATGAAGTTTATGTTTCATGCTTAACTTGTTTACATTTTTCGCAGGCGCAGTGAAATTTGTCACAAACATGTCACAAACTTGTCAGAAATGACCACTTGGAACAAACCTATTATTTTAAACTATGCACATTAACTCAGTACGTTGATTAATAGTTAAAAATTATTAGTGGGTGACAGCAAATGTTTCTAAATTATTAGTTCAGAGAGAAAAGCTTCAAGTAAAAAATTCATTTTCATTTCAAGCACTTTTCTCTAAAATAATTTAGGGAAAGGTTCGTATAGATGTTGGTGTGAAACAGGGATGTGGAATGTCTCCTTGGTTGTTTAATTCGTACATGGATGTGTTGTTACGAAAGGCATTGAATGGAACGGATGGTGTACGTATTGGTGGACGTATAGTGCCTGCGTTAGCTTATGCGGATGATGTTGTTGTGTTGGGTGAAACTGACGAGCAATTGAGAAGAATGATTGTGAGCACAAATGAAGTAGGGAAAGGTTTAAATCTGCTATTCAATGTCGATAAATGCAAAGTGTTGGTGTTTGAGAAGAATGATTTGGTGACTGATTGTAATGTTTCAATGAATGATTTGTATATTTGGGATTGACGTATTGACCGGGAGATTGAAAGGCGGGTGTCTGCAGGGTGCAAGGTATTGGGTGCTCTGGGTACATTTGCTCGAAACCTGAATGTATCTAGAAATGCTCGATTGAGTGTATATAATGGTGTGTTAGTGCCTACATTGATGTATGGTTCTGAATGTTGGGTGTGGATGAAGAAGCATGAACGACGTATAACTGCTGTAGAAATGAGATATTTGAGAGGAGTGTGTGAGTATACGAGACGTGATCGTATCCGGAATACATTGGTGTATGATGAGTGTGAGATTGAGAAGAATGTTGTTAAGAAAGTGGGAGTGAGTCAGTTGAGGTGGTTTGGACATGTTGAGCGAATATCGAATGAAAGGTTGCTGAAACAAATATATGTGGGTGAACGATTGCGTGGGCGTCCGAGGAATAACTGGTTGGGTGTGATTGATGGTTTGTTGCGTGAACGAATGATTCCAGTCGAGCATGTATGAATGTGGACGAGGTGAAAGTGGTAGAATGTTTGGAGGAGATTGATTGTTGGTTGACTGTGTTTCTGGGTTCGTGCTACCCCACTAGGTGGGATATAGCGTGATTTTATGTATGTATTATGAACACATACCATCGGTGAAAGTGAATATCTCGTTAAGAACTTCTATCGTCGGCCGGTTTTCAACTTCAGACTCAGCTAAAAATTTCGCTATTTCAATTTGTCTCCAAATTGTGTTAATATATTTGTCGATATTTCTCGGATCTATTTTCATGATTAAAGATGGTTGAATTGATTTACGACTTTGAGAGCTTCCTGAAGACGCCGTACTGTGCTTTCGAGCTTAAAATAACCATTATTAAATTTCGTTTATTATTAATAAATTATAAAATTAAGGATACTTTTGGATTAAGTTCTGTACAAATATTTCGAATTACTAAACATTATTTTTTAATAAAATATTTATACAGAACTTATTTCAAAAGTCTCTTTAATTTATTATGAGTTTTGAAAGTATATTTCAATTTATAAATTAGGAACGTTTGAGATACCTGAAGCGACTTGGACCCACTGCTCTTGTTCCAGTTCTTGTTTAAGATGCGACTGAGCTCGATGAAGATATTCTTCTCGATCTAATAATTCTTTAAAACTATTTGCATTTTCTTGATAAAATTTAATGCAGGTCATAGCTGCTCGCACATAATCACTCATGAATATTTGCAGCTGATACAAAACATTAAACATTGAATTTGATTCCAGATGCCGACAAATTGCTTTTAAGTATATCTAAAATATTTTTAAACAAGTTAAAATTTATTTGGGAATAAATTATTTAATATTATTACCTCCCAAACATTCAAAGTGCTGTCAATTTTATGCATATGTTCTTGGAGAAGCTCAACTTTGCCATCTTCAAGACATTTCATATAAATATCAATAAAAATATCACTTTGTAATCTATTTTCCAAAATATAACTTAGAGCATCATCAATTTCTTCGTGTCGAATATAAAAATGTAGAATGGTCGAGTGGGAAGCATACCTCATTAAATAATACAAACATTCATTGTAAAAACACGGTTCAATAAAAAAATTATTTGACACATTTCTCTCAACTGCCACTCTGGAATTTTTCCTACTCCGATTCTGAGTCTGTCCAACAGTATTTTTTAAGTTTTTCAGTTTATTTAAAATGCAAACCGCTGGCTCGTACGAAGCTCCGCAAGTTGTATTCAAACTTAAAGTTGAAGAACTCATACTAACATTCTCAAATGTTTTAAAAACACTTTTATCGGTAATTTTTCCATTTGATTCCAGCACACTAACAATTTCATTAACTAACGGAGGTGTTTTAATTATTCTGCCTTCGGAAACCGTGCTCAAGTTTACAGATTTTAAATGGGATTTAGTTCTTAAGTCTTCTGGATCGAAAGAAACACTCAAGTCTAACGAAGTGTCATAATGTGTATTTTTTTCTAAACAATATTGGAATTTCTCCCTGGCAAGTTGCAGGCATCCAGCTTTTAAATAACTTTTCCCCCACGCGGCGAAAATCCCTGTTTTGTCCAATCCTACTTTTGTTGATACTTCCAGAGCTAATGGCCACTGCTCTTGCTCGATTAATTTGTCTCTTAATCGACGAAGTACTCCTGAGTCTAAATAGAAATCTCCTGAAAAATTTTTGTTGGTGCTTCGCAAAAATTCTAAACAATCTTTTTCGACTAAAAGTTTCAACAGTTCTATGTGAAGAAGCATTTCGTTGCATTGGGACAGTTCGGCTTTGAAGGAATTGTGGAGAGATGTCACTTTTGCTACTGTCACAAGAGACCTAAAAAGACAATTAACATATACAGGGTGTACATTTTAAGTGGTACACTATTGCTATTTCGAGAACTATAAGAGCTACGACGTCGGTAAAATTAGCAAATAATTTCTATATTATAAGACAATTAAAATGAGCGAAACAATAATTTTTTTTAGACCAGTGGTTCTCAAAATGCGGGGTGCAACTTTCTTATTTTAAATGGCAACCTACGTTTTTTATTTGCTTATTCGATTCAGTATTTTTTTCTGAATTCAATAATATGCACATGTAATGATCAAATATTACAAAATATTTGAGAAAAATACAAAATTAAAAATGTATCATTTTTATTTAAATATGCATATACAAAGTTTGCTATGGAAGAAAACAAATAAACCAAATGCAGAAATAGTTGAAAAAACTGTAATTATGAGAATAATTATTAATTTAGTTGTTACAATACAGAAATACAGAGGTACACTCAAAAAAAAAAAAATATTAAAAATTGTTTGATTTATTTGTTTTCTTCCATGGCAAACTTTGTATATGCAAATTTAAATAAAAAGATATATTTTTAATTTTGCATTTTTCTCAAATATTTTGTAATATTTGGTCATTACATGTGAATATCATTGAATTCAGAAAAAAATACTGAATCGAATAAGCAAATAAAAAACGTAGGTTGCCATTTAAAATAAGAAAGTTGCACCCCTCATTTTGAGAACCACTGGTCTAAAAAAATTCTTGTTTCGCTCATTTTAATTGTCTTATAATATAGAAATTGTTTGCTAATTTAACCGACGTCGTAGCTCTTATAGTTCTCGAAATAGCAATAGTTTACCACTTAAAATGAACAGCCTGTATATTTTATAATGAAAGATGTTACAACTTACTTAATCATTTGGATCAGAAACGAAAAATCTATTTCGCTCACGGCATCTTGCAAATACGGAAACAGAACTTTGCATAGATCCAGTAAAAATCTGTAACACATTAATTTTGTTTATTTTGAGATATATTTATTTTGTAAAAATTGTATATTGTTTGGTAGGTACATCGGTCTGTAAAATACAGGCTGTAGAATTGAAATGTGGAATATAATGTAATTTTTTTGATATTGCTGTAAATTTTTACCTATTCACTTTAGAGCAAAAGTGTAAATACCAAAAGTGTTCAGATTTTTAAAATGCATGGAATAAGGCTCATTTAGATACTTAATTTTAGTATTTCACGACATATCAATCAAATTAAAATTAATATTAGAATAATTGTAATACGGTCATGGAAAATTAAACAAATATGAAATATAATTGACAGTTCAGAAAACATATTTAGATTTATTTATAACAGTGTTGTAGAGTATTATTTTCTGTGGAAATTTCATAGAAGATTTTAATGATATAACAGCGAGATTTAGAATTCATATCTTTTTATTTCTTTCTGTTAAATAATACTATATTATTATATGAGGGATTATAATAGTCAATATTTATGAATATGAAGTTTACGTCACAAGCCGTAGGCGAATGATGCAAACCATCCAAGTGAATAATGACCATAATCCCGAATATAACACTGTACTGTTTCTACTCCTGTAAATTCGGAAATAGCGTTTAGCAAATTATCGAAATCGGTTGAAAACATGCATTGAAAAACAACAAATTCAAAATACACAATGATAATGTACTACATATCAACTATTAGACTGTCGTTGCTTGGTGATCCACATCACGTCTTTGAAATAAACCTAAATTATGGAGTTATGGCTCTGTGATTGGTCAAGAAGAGTGAATTATGGATACAATAATTCATCGAAAAATTTAAATAATGAAGATAGACAAGAGTCTAAAATATAAATTTTATCCAACACCTCTCAATAAATGCTCTTTAACTATGGCGATTTTAAACAAAGAAAGTAACAGATTACACATTAGTGGGTATAATTTTGAGAAAAGCCACTAGTGATTTTTTTTTAATTATTAATAACAATAATAATAACACACACCTTGATAACCACTTAAATTGACATTTTAATTTCTAAAAGCATATGTCACTGTCAAATAATATTTCTTTAATAAATTTTGCATTTATTAAGAGATGTTGGATAAAACATTATACTTCACACGTGGGCAAAATGGAATTACCCTCTCGATAAAATTATCACACTCAGCCTTCGACTTCGTGTGCTAAAATTTCTCCCGTGGGTAATTCCTACTTTGCCCACTAGTAAAGTAAATAACTGTTTACTTTACTTATACTTTTGAAATGTCAAATAATTTACGTTTTTCACTAATTTTCCATGGTCGTATAACAATTTTTCTAATAAATATTGATTTTAATTTGTGTGATATATCATGAAATTCTAACAATAATGTAACCAAATAGAACTTATTGCATTCATTTTTAAATTCTGAACAATGTTTGTATTTACACTTTTGCTGTAAAGTGAATAGGTAAATATTTACAGCAATATAAAAAAAAAATCTGATGTGGCCAGCACATAACCTCCCGCCCAATACTACTCTTAAACGGTACAAAATAGTATTTGATGATACAGAAACATACCTTCTTATTTGTTTAATTTCTATTTATATTTGAGAATTTAAATTTTCTTTCGTATATTTATTTAATTTTTTGACATATATTTCACTAAGAAAACAGCTTCACAATCACAATGACGTGTCACATTTCGTAAAAAATTTAAAATTTTCCATGGTGTACTAGGAATGCAAGATTTGTGAAATCTAATTTCTTTATATTTTATTATCTCTAAATCTAATGAAAATTATTAAAATTAGTGTAATCAAAACAAATGTAGAATTAAATATTCTTCAACTTTCAAAATAACATAAATTGTTGAAAAAGGAAATTTAACCGTGTTTTTCACGAAAAACTGTTAATGGCTTCAAGTAAACTGCTACTTCCGGTCGACCAATTTTATCCAAAATCTAATCAGCTCTTCATTTAAATATAAGAAGCAATAATTCAAAAAATTGTATTTTTTGGTATTATAGTATTTGAGTTATGCGAGACGAAAAAATTGACACACACACACACACACACACACACACACACACACACACACATACATACACACATACATACATACATACATACAGACATCATCGCGAAAATAGTAAAATCGTATCGTAGGGACCCTAAAACGTGCTTATTCATTGAAAACTCACTACCCAATTTTTTGACCAAAAACAATACCTCCCTTACCTAGAGGTAGGCGGGAGGTAAAAAACATTGAAATCCATATATTCCACACTTCAATTCTACACTCGGTATATGTGTACCATTAAAAATATAGTTTCCTATCATTGCGCGAAAATAGAACACCCGGTAGAAAAACTTATATTGCAAATTTGTGGATATTTTAATTTAAAATATACTTTGAACTTTCGGTAACATTTAAAATAATCGCATAGAATAAAAAATACAGACCGATGGACCAGCCGGTATATTACCTGGGGCATTCAACAGAGTTGGAATGAACTTTCAAGATAGATAAACACAGTGAAACACTCGGCGCGTACTCATACGAAAATTCCTCTCTAACAATTTCGTTATGTTTTTCATCATCGTTTAACAACCAACATGCCAACGATCCGGATTTACTGGAACATTGTTCGCTCTTTAAGGAAACATTAGGGTCTTCCGGTTGTGACTGTTTAAAACAATCAATACAAACTCGAACTGGGATGCTGCCGTACTCTGGAATCTATTGAAATTTTAGTTGTGGAATAAATTTTCAATAAAATTATTATTGTTTACTTCGAGTCTTTTGTGAGAACAGTTGCCGCAGATAACTCGGCCACATCTTCGGCAATGATGACGTCGGTTAAACATAGAAAATGTTACTTCGTGGCAGCACATACACTCCAACGCCTGTGTAAATAAATTTTACTTGTTACTCACTTGTAATAGTTATTTACATTACAAGCAAGGTAAAACAGTTTTTACTGCTGAATGGAGGAAATGACCGGCGAGCCTGTCATCTCCTTGAAGCAGTAGAACAATTACCTTGCGTGTATTGTACAATATTTTACTTGTTACTCATTTGTAAATCAAAATAAAATAATAACCAAGTCCTTACACAACTGTTCTATCAAAAATTATTTAAAATGATTTCGCATAAGCCTTGTAAGCATTACTGTGGCAACGTGCATTGTTTACCTTGTTTACTAACTTGTAAAATTTTTCTATAACACTGTTTTGGAAACTAGGCATTCCACTACTACAAATTGTTATGGAATCACTAACATTCCATACGCGGCGTATGGAATATTTTCGACGAATCAGAACCGCTTATCAGCGCGACATATGAAGTATCTTGATTCAGTTACTATGGTTACGTCTGTTTGTTTTAATTTGATTGATTTGAGTTTGACGTTTTCAACAGTTTTATATTTGTATTTTTGTATAATTTCCAAAACCTTTTTATAGAAACTATAGTCTACAACGTGTAACGGAATGGCATATCCCACACTCGCAAACCGTAGCCCTCGCCTTCGGCTCGGACTACAAACTTTTTGCTCGCGTGGAATATGTGCCATTCCATTACTTGTTGTAGAATATACTATTACAATGTAGCTGTCAATTAGTAACTTGTAAAGATTCATTTTCAAAGGCAATAGAGGACTTGGGTAAATGGTGTTTACAAGTGAGTAACAAGTAAACACTATTTACCCAACCCCTTTATTGCTTTTGAAAATGAATCTTTACAGCTACATTGTAAAATTTTTACAAGTTAGTAAACAAGGTAAACAATGCACGTTGCCACATTAATGTTACAAGGCTTATGCGAAATCATTTCAAATAATTTTTGACAGAACAGTTGTGTATAACTGACAGGACTTGGTTCTAATTTTAATTTGATTTACAAATGAGTAACAAGTAAAATGTTGTACAATACACGCAAGTTAACCGTTTTACTGTTTCAAGGAGGTGACAGGCTCGCCGTTCATTTCCTTCATTCAGTAGTAAAAACTGTTTTACCTTGCTTGTAATGTAAATAACTATAATTAAGGGTTTCTTAATTGTTTTAGAGAAAAATCAATTTTCCCATACCTCAATGTTCTGCACCCAATCATCCTTGTCGGGAACTTTCTCGGGCATAACAAACGCCCTTCTTTCTGAATCAACACTGACAGTATCTAAAGATTGCATCAATTTCAATTCTAGACTTTTCAAACTAGCAGCTGGTTGAATCCCTCGAAAATCTAGGGACTTTTTCGCATAAGTTCTCAGTAAAAAATCTATACTAGCAAACGACACGTCCACCAAAATATTTTTCTCTTGAGAATCTTTTAAAATCGGTGCAATTTTTTCTAAAACCATGTTTAGTTTTTCAAGTCTAACGTTCATAATTAATTGTTCTAATATTAGCAATGGTTTATTAATTAAACTAAACATATATTCATGTTCAGAATTATTGAAACAACTAAATATTTTTATGCTAATCATCACGTTCTTGTATTCACTTTCTAGTTCTGGTAAAAGAGTCACTAAATAATTTATCACAAATTCAAGATATTCCAATTTTCTGATTGTTGTCATCAAATCTTTGCAGATTTGAATTCTGTGGTCGAATTGCAATAAATCTAACAAAGTTTTTACATGATTTAAATCAGCGTTTTCGTCTAAAATTAACATAAAATAGTTTGTTGTTATTAGATGCAATAAATCGGTTGATTTTGGTTTCTGAATTTCTATCCATTTTAGAAGCAAAACAATCTGAAATATAAATAAACTGTTGGTAGTTTTTAGTTAAAAATAATTTAATACAGACCTCTTTTGATGTTAACAACAAAAGAAATACATCTTTAGGATCAGTTTTTGATTTTTCGTATATTTCGTTCCATGACTTCAAATTGAACGCAGTTTTAATCTGAAAATTAGGACAAAAACAATATTTTTCAATTGATTACAATAATTAATTAGTTCTTTACATTTTCATAAAGTTCAATTTGATAGAACCAGATTTGCAGATCATGTTTCTGTTTCCCATTTAAGCTATAACGAGATAGCTGACAGTTTAGAGTTTCTATACAAAAATTCCCAGGCCAAAACTTCAAATTTTCCAAAATACATTTCGTTCTCAAATCGTCGTCATTTATCCATTCAATTAGCACCCAATCTTGGGTAGTTTTTCCATTACATATTAAATTATACATGGCCAAATCCCGCAGACGAACTAAGTTTTGTTTTTCGAA
Source organism: Poecilus cupreus (assembly GCA_963942605.1). Classification (NCBI taxonomy): domain Eukaryota; kingdom Metazoa; phylum Arthropoda; class Insecta; order Coleoptera; family Carabidae; genus Poecilus; species Poecilus cupreus. Next base: position 14,183,401 of record OZ012727.1, read on the forward strand.
CAACGTACGTTCAGGAAGAGCATCGATAATTTCTAAAGTTTCCCTCCAATTGGATGAAATGTCAAAATAATTTAATAATTTGCAAATAGATATTTCTGAGTATAAAGCAGTTAACGCATTATTGTTGTTGAATATTTTCTGCAACGTTTTAATAGCTGGTAAATTTATTAAATTGTTGAAATATTTGGTACGATCAGAATTAGTGTCTGGTTTTGCTTCTTCTATCATGTACACTTTATTTATTAAATAAGCCAACAACCAATTTCGTTTTCGAATATAAGACAGTAAATATTTATCTGGGGTAATCAAATTTATTTCTTGATTGTTTTCACTGCAATATAATTGTTTCATTTCTTCCAAAAAGTCTTGAAAATTATCTTTATATATTGCGTTTTCTAATTTAGGCGAAATATTAGTTTTCTGGGTTATTTCAGGTAAACAGTTCCATGCAATATGGTAAATACTATCAAGTTTTAAATTTGCAAATAATATTTCAAGCTCTTTGGGTTTCCAACCTTTGGAAAGTAACTTTCCAACGATTTCAGCTGGGTTCTTATAAATTATATCGAAAATACAACTGTCTTTCCCTTCAGATAACACATTACTATAGTCTGCTTTCACGAAAAGTATTTCAGAAAATAATTTTAAATAGTTGTACAGTTTGTATAAATAATTATTTTGTTTTCCACAAATATCAATTAATTTTACAAACGATTGTTGACACACATGTTCATTGTTGAATGTTCCAGGATTTCCAGACGGTTTCAACTGTTTAAATTCCTCATAAATCCTTTCCAGGTCTTTATAATAAGTTTGCTGTTTATGTAGTTCATTTATTCTTAGTGGATATTTAACAGAACTTAAAATATGAGAGACTGTCAACTTCTCTTGCGTACATAAATTATTAAAAACTTGTATAATGTTGTAACAAAATTTAAAGTAGGTACAAGATTCTGTATCTTCTAGTCCTTTTATTTTAGTAGCTGCTTTAAATAATTCATTATTGATTTGTTGATTAGCATTTAGAGTTAAAGCAATATCAATTATATTCATAAAAATTTCATTTTCAACAGTTAAACTTTTAATAATTTCATTGTTGCTGTATTTTTTAAAAGTTTCTTTAAATATTTCATCGTCTACAAGTTTATTTTCTTTACAAAATTTTATAATTTCTGTAGAATTTATGCTGTCCTCCGATTTCAAATATCTTATCCGTTCCATAAATTCAATTTCTTGGGCTATGTGAGAAGTTTCCATTTTGTAAACCTGAAAAATAAATAATCTAGTAAACTTTAAAACAAAAATAAATAATTAACTTAAAAATGTTACGTTTCTATTATTTTACAAGTTTTGTGTTATTTAGTAAAATAATTATGGTGATGACAATTTGGCCACCGCCTTATAAAGTAGACTTGCATCAATCTGAAGAATTTATAATTGGCGACAATATTGAAAGCAACGAAAATTATTTTGATCCTCAAGATGAAATGATACAAGATGTAGAAATTGAAAGATTTCATTTAGAAAAAGAAAAACACAAATTTCAACTATTACACAGGCAAGTAAAGCGATATAATGATAGAGTCAATGAAAATAAGTATTATTTAAAAGATACGAAAGATGTCATTTCGGAACAAAATGAAACATATTATGATTCAAAAGAATTTGAACCTAACGCTGCTGGATTTGTAGATAATAATAATAATTTTATATTGAATCAAGAAAATAAAAATGTGTATTATTATAATAAAATAACGAAAATGCTAGTTGCTTCAGTAATAAAAGAGAAACGCGAAGAGAAGCAAAATGATTATAATTACGAAGAACTTAATAAAGAATACCAAATAGAAGTTGATAACGAAATTCATTCAAATGATACATTTAATTCAACAAATATTGAAGAAAATGAATCAGTTGAAGAAGCTGTAAATAAAATTATTGATTTTGAAGATACTCCAAGGAACTGCACCGCAGAAGAACTCCAAGGAATTGGTATACATTTAAAAATTATTTGGGAATTTTGACAGCCCAAAATTTGTTCAAATTACGACTCTTTAATTATTGTAGGTTTTGGGGCAGTAAAATGTGTCTGGATAGACCTAAAAAAATCAGAGACTAAAAAGAGTCGTTTAGAATTACTTCACAGGGTAAAAAGAATTATTTTTGTTTGGTTTTGTATTTATGCTTTAATAGCTGTACCTTGCTGGTGTCACAAAGGTAAGAATGTGCTTCACAAATGTAAAGTAAGTAATGTGCAAATATTTAAAGGTTGGTGTTGTTGTTGTTGTCGATGCAAAGCGTGCAGACCACGAGAAGAAATCGACGAAGCCAAAAAATATCTGGCAGAATCACCTCCAGGCATTTTTATAAACAAAGACGGTGAAACAATTATTTACGAACCAAATATATATGAAATTGACGCTTATGAGAAGTTAGAACGAATCCTAATGACTTTATAAAATACATTGCTTAGTAACAAGAATAAAACCTACCTGAATGACTTCATGAGCTTTTTCAAAGTTGTCTTTTCCCAGGCACAAATAAATTAACGTAGTCGGCGAAGACAACATAAAATTCACATGGTCAGTGTCATTTTTGGGGAAATTCAATGATTTTAACAACTCCAGTCTCCACAAAGTGTCACTGACGTAATTTTGAAGACAGGTCAATCGTGCAAATGACTTTGATTGCTTTTCAGTTCCTCCAGAAAAGTGTTTGCGTTTTATTTCTTTTAAAGATGTTTTTAATATCATGGAAATGTAAGAAATTTGTTTTTTGCCACATAGAAAACTTGTATCTTCTGTAAGTTCAGGTTTTATGTATTTTGTTTGTAGAAACAATAAAGAAAATACATTTTCAAATATTTCTAATTGGAAATCCACATTTTTCGATTGGAGCAATTGTTGTTTGGTCTTTTTAAATAATTCTTGAACTCTTTCATGTATAAAATTGTCGTTGTTATTATCAGTAATGTAGTATTCAATTAGAGATAAAATGCAGAAGCCATTGTAGAGATCAAGTTCAGATACATTTCTATAATCTGTGTCAGTTTGTTTAATTTGTTGTATTTCATTTAAATATTTTTCGTGTTTAATTAAGATTTCATTTATTTCTTCATAGTATTTTGTTTCATTTAGGCTGACATGAGACGATAATATTTCTAAACATGACTTCAGTTCAACTAATTTATAGTTTTGTTTACATTTTGGACTTATTTTTGAGATGTATCTGTACAGATTCAAACACCATTTTATTTCAATAATATAGTTTTGTACAAATTTATCAGATGAAGCACATTTTGACACAATATTTTCAATATATTTAAAATTAATTGGTTCCATATTTGTAAAGTGGTTTAACTTCAGCAATAATAACTTATACACAATGTTATGATTCAGTAAATTTGTATCAATATCACTTTCTATAATGTGAAACAGCCAATGCTGGTTTTTATATAAACAATATCGATATAACGATGTAGAATTACTCAAATCGCATTTATCAAAGTGTTCCTTCTCGTACTTTAAAAACTCGTTCAAAATCTCCAGATTATTTTGTGGAAGTAAACTCAGATACACAATGTCTTTATTTAATTTTCCTTTCTCTACTAAATCGTAAATTTCAGGAAAAATTAAGTGTGGAATATTCTTTTGATCATCACACAGTTCCAGCAAAGAAATCAGCGAATATATCACGCTAGGATCTATTTCATTTTGTGTGTCTTGGGCAAATAGTTCTACGTAGTTAATAATTGTTGTCGCAATAATATCTTCGAAAGGTTCACCGTGCTTTATTTTATACACAAATTGTAATTTTTCTAACACTGTACTTGTCTCATAAGGCATTGTTGTTAAGCATTCTTTCAGTGTTGTTTTCGTTTCATTGTTAAGAGTACATTCCAAATCGCATATGTCATGTTCATTGGATGCACTGTGATTGTACAGCCAAATTATTTCCTAGTAAATAATGATCAATTAAGGAAAATATTATTAAAATAACCTTTTCTTACCTTATATATAGTAATTGGAAGATCTAGTAAATCTAGTATTTTGGGAAAGGAATCCATAATGGAATTATTAATACTGTAATCACTAAAGAATCAACTACAAATTTAAAGGAATAAACTGATTTTGAATAATTTGTGTTTTATCATTTGACGTTTCATACTTTGACAGTTCAAAGTTTATATATGTTTACATTTTATTTGGACCGATAATAGCTTTGTTTACATTTTAACATTGGCCAAGTTAAATTTTCCAATAAAAACTTTGTTTCCTCCATTTTATATATGGAAAACATGTATTATGTATGAATATTCATCATTTTATATTATATTTTAACTATTTTATTGCTATTTATTGGAAAATTATATGAATTTGTATTTGCTTTATCTAGAAAATTAATGTTTGAATGATTTTAGCGGCGACAAATCTAGATTTTAAAGCATCAAAAGTATTATAGTTCCAAGACTTGCCAACTGTGGCACCGCTTACAGAAACCGTGACATTTGTGTTTTAACGCTAACGTATTTGTCATTTGTTGTCATCAGATTAAGAAAATGTTTTCACCGTCAGATATGTTTTCTGTTAAGCCATTTTGGCATAATGGACCAGCTCCAGGATCGTTTTATAATTTTCCTGGAATCCAGGTACCACAGAATGATTTTACTCAGCGTTCTCAGTAAGTATTTAAAAGTTAACCTACAAATCTGAAACTTGCATGTCATTCAATTTATAAATCATTTATTTATTATTTCAAGAAGTTTATAATAATAAATACACTTTAGGGCTCCCGTTACAACTGCAACTTCCATTGTTGCATTGAAATTTGATGGGGGAATCATAATTGCCGGTGATATGTTGGGCTCTTACGGATCTCTTGCCCGATTCAGAAATTGCCCCCGTGTTCTTAAAGTTAATGATAATATTATTTTGGGGGCTGGAGGAGATTATGGTGACTTCCAGTACCTTAAGGATCTGATTGAACAAAAAATGTAAGATTTATTTAATCTGTATTACTGTAGAAAATGTTTCAACAAAAATAATTTCTTTTAGTATTGATGAAGAATGTTTAGATGACGGCTTCTCTCTGAAACCAAAATCTTTACACTGTTGGTTAACTCGTGTTATGTACAACAGAAGAAGCAAATTTGATCCTTTTTGGAATAATTTTGTTGTTGGTGGTTTACAGGTATGAAACATATTTGTAAAAATAGAATTAAATTGTATGAGTTTTTATTTTTATTTTGATAGGATGGTGAATCATTCCTAGGCACAGTCGATAAACTAGGAACGGCGTATGAAGATAATGCAATTTGCACTGGTTACGGTGCTCACATGGCCCTTCCTTTAATCAGAGATTTCCTAGACAAAAATCCGAAGCCAACTCTGGAGCAAGCCAAAGAATTGGTACACAAAAGCATGGAAATCCTCTACTACAGAGATGCTAGAAGCTACCCCAAGTATCAGTATGCGGTGTTGACAAAAGATGGTGTGAAAGTCGAGGGCCCGATTAATGTTGAGCAAGATTGGCAGTTGGCCACGATGATTCAGGGGTACTCGTAAATTTATAATTATAATTTTATTATTATTCATAAAATACACTTTTGACAAATAAATCTGTGAAATTGTAGAATAATTGTTTTATTTGTATGTTTTTCTTACTGAAAATATATCTAGATGCAAACCGGTTTATCTACGTATTATTTTGATGAACTCAACCGTGTAAACATTTTTATACGTGGGAGTTTTTAACTGTAATTTATTTTGTCGAAATGCATAAATATATGAAAACAAAAGAGTTGCAAGTTTATATAAATGTTGAGCAATTGTTTTAATATGTTCTTGTATTAAGTTTACTTAAAACACAAGAGAGTAATTAGTTGAGTACTTCAATTAAATTGGTTTTATTGTTTTTAATTTCTTCTTAGCCGAACCTTAAAAAGGAGTGGTTTGAATGAAATGAACCTTGAATTTATATAATTATTTTATAAACAAACAATTACTGAGATAAAATTAAAGCCTAATTGAGTCTAAAATTAATTTATATTATAAATTAATTATTATAAATGTTTACTTAAAATATGTTTAATAAATATCTAAAGTAATGGAGAATTGAATTACTTTTATTTTGATTTCGTTATAAATAAGAGCATCTATGTAATCCTAAAAAATAAAAATCTTTGAAAATAACCGCTGCAATATATGTCTTGGTAACATACGTGGGGAAATTTAACTTGTCAAACTTTTACTGGTGAAGTTTTGGTCAGAGTAAAATGGCGTTTCATCATCCGTTTGCGGAAAAATAATTGTTATTTGTTTTAAAAGCTCTTTTAAATTATTTTTTTAAGTTTTACATGGTATCCATATGTATTAAACAGTTGTTTTAGGTGAGTCCTGTAAAATATACTTTATATAATAAGCTGGTGCAGTAATGTGTTTTTACTTACTAATTGAAACAGAAAGATTTGATATCTTAATGCCGCACTCTTCAGAAATTAATTCCTGCTTTGCGTAAAATTTGAATAAGTACTAATCATTTGTAGAAAATCGCTTTCATTTTGCTCTACTGAGAATCAGAAGTTTTAGGTCTTTCACTTGGAAGGATGCTATGTCCTTCATATTTGACAGATTAGGAAATACAAGTAATATATTAAAAATATTCTTGTACGTGACATAAAATTACTATTTCATAATAAGGTGCTTAAATGATTCAGCTGGATTAACACCTATTTAAAATTGTATTATATTATTACAGTATTTACTGTTTCAAATACTTTTCAGTTGATCGGAATGTCACATTTAGTTTGAGAAAAGTAAATTAAAAACAAAATCTGTCAAACTTTGATCTTGACTTTGATAACGAACACGAATTTCAAAATTATAGTGCATTCCAAATTAAGAAAATATTAATATAAAGTAAGATTTAGATATTATTTGGATGATTTAGAGGACATGTGTTTAAACATGTCTTCGTGAGTTTCATTGTATTTCATAGATATTTTTTGGTGAGTCTTTTGACATTTTGATAACCTAGTTCACTCTTATTATCATTCATGAAAGAAGGCTAGCATTTATTTGAAATTTAAATGACTGCAGTCAGTATACAATAAGATTTCACGTTACACTTTAAAGAAGTTATTATGATTGCTAATCAAAAAGAAAGATTTACTACTTTGTTGTAAAATAAGATTTATGGTGATGTTTTAAGAAGTAACATGTGTAATGTTTGGCAGATCTGAAGGCCAGTATGGCTTACACATGTCCCCAAGACTTGGATGGGTTTTTGCCCCATCTGGGTAAAGCAGACATCAAATTTCGGCAGACGTTGGGTGGAGACCTGCTGAATTACCTCGCCGAGCCTTCCAATCCTATTCATTGCCAAGACATCGGGCAACTTGTCGACGGCATTATACCATGGATGCAGAACAGCAATTACAAAGTAAGAAAACATAGCTTTTGTTTTGTTTAGTATTCCGATCCTATCAAACAGTTGCCAACTTTCTCTGTGACTCACATGCTAGCGATTGTCATTTGTTTTCCATGTATGCTCCTTGCTAAATTATTTTAAGGATGTAGTTATTTAAAAAAATTGTAATTATATTATTATCTAATAATAGCTACTGTATGTCTTAAGCCATTGAATCAGATAATTGCCAAAAAAATAGACTGTGCCATTAGGAAAACGTTTAGTGTCGCAGTGTCAGCAGCCGATGCTGTTTGCTGTTTTGTTTCTGGTGATCTTATGTGTTTTGTTTCCTTTACTCGCGACTGTCACTTGAAACGCTCTTGTTTTTTCGTTGATTTTGTTTTATTGGTGTCTAGTACTGTGAAAATAGATCTGTATTTATAGAATGCATTCTCGGTGTTGCACATTATTCCTTGCATCTGATAAGTGTGGGCCTAGGTAAGTTGTCGCTTAAGCTTCTTCATTTACCTTTTTTAACGTGAAGTTTTTTCTTTATCGAGAACAATATAGGACGTGTAGTTTTTTTCTGAAACACCTCATAATTCGTTTTATTGCTAAATATATTTTCATTTATAGATACTTTACGTCTTTAGCTAATTTATTTTATTTGCAATAACATAACATTTTAATATATATTTATAAACGTTATATATAAATCTTGCATATTTATTACTACATGCCAGGCTGTGAAATACAGAGCCTCAGTTCTCCAAATTTCCACTTAAAAATTCTCGTTATGCTCTTCAACATTTTTCAGACTGTTCAATTAACAATAATTTATAAACAGTCACACAGGTGACATGCTAATTACACATGATTGAATCTTATTAATCGTTCAATTGTTTCCTGGCGTGTTTGACGGCCTTGGCACTCATTCTTACCCTTGATCCTCGAATCTGCTGTTTTATTACCCACCTTTGCTGATGTAACTTCGAGGTCCTTCATTTAGTGCATATACTTCATACTTGGCGAGGTTTCAGTGTTGTTGTTGTGAACGATAGCGCGTTTTATATTTAGTTTTTAGTTCCATATTTAGTCATGATGTCATTGCGGTATTTACTGTTTGTACTGATATGATATAATGACATAGTTTCTATACTTACACACCTGCGGTAATTTCTTACAAGCTTATTGAGTATTGGATTGGAAAATAATTCTGCCCGTGGGCCGTGGCACAGTTGCAAATCTGAGTATTTATAAATAATTGAATTATTCTATTTGGTAAATTATTGATTAGGAAATTCGGAGCGAATTGATTAATTATTTATACATTTATTTTCGTTGTTAGCTGAAATAATTTGATGTGGCGGACTTTAAAACGGTGCAAAATATAAAAAATTTTTAGCCAATATTATTTTACAATTATTTACTGAGATATGCACAAAATATCTCATCAGCTTTCAAGTAAACTACCGCTTCCGGTTGATAGATTGCTGTCAAAATTTAATAAGCTCGTTATTTGAACATTCAAGTTCTAATTATGAAATTTTAAATTGATATCGTTATTAGAATCTGATGTGGGCACACAACCTCTCGAAAATTATAATTTTTAAATGGTACAATATAGAAATAGTATATTATGATACAAGTGTATAAGTAAGCTTTTAAAGCACGTACGACGAGTTTAAGAGCACGACGCGAAGCGGAGTGCATTTAACGTCGCTAGTGCTTTAAAAGCACTTATACACGTGTGTCATACGCTATTTTTTATTATACCTGCATCATACTCTGGAAAAAACTGGAAAGCAACATTTTGATTTTGATTCATTTCATAATTTTGCGCGTGTGACGTTTGACGTATATCGTTTACATGGAAACTGGTTAGTATTTGTTGTTTACGTTTACAGTTTTGACAGATATTAATAGTAATTATTTTTGTTGTTGCTTAGCAACCTTTAAAGCACAGCGTGTTTTAATCTTGCGTTTATGTTCGCTGTAGCGTGTTTTAAACACGGATTATGATGCAGGTATAATAAAAAAATGTTTAAAATAATTATTGTAGCTAATACCTCTTTTTGATTACAATAAAATTTAATACAAAGATGATAAGCGGACTGACTACTTTGGTCATACTCATGTGAGGATGATTGTAAATTTATGTAAACCCTACAAACGACTAACGTAAACAGTGTACCTTTGTTTCTCTTTAAAAAAAAGTTCTTATTCATTTTATTCCTGAAATTATTAGTACAGAAAATATTCATATTCTTATTATTATATAATCACTCACAGAAAGTATACCATGAATTGTGTGTGAATATTTAAACAATCATTTTAGTTGCTGTCAGATTTTTAATAATTATTATTTGTTTTTTTTCACAGTTTATCAACTTTTTTATATTTTATTTAGTTTGTTTAACTAATGTTTAATTCAAACATCTTTTATAAATTTATTTATTATTCTTAATTACATGGCAAATATTCTGTGTATTTTTTCACATATAAAAATATGAATATTTTCTGCAACGATCATTTTAGGACTGTAATGAATAAGGACTGTTTCAAATAAAAATAAAAGGTCTTTAAAAATTTTCAAAAATATATAGTGTTCCATTTAAAAATATTAAGTTGCATATAATTGCGTTAAAATGGAATACCCGGTACTTATACTCTAGATACGTGGGCATTTTAACTTTGGAAAAATCGTTAATATTTAAATAATCGCATAAAATAAAAAATACAGACCGATGAATCACCCGATACGTACATATACGTATTTCTATAACTCGCCTGGAAATTTTTAGAAATTATCCTGGAATACCTGGAAAAATCCTTGAATTTAATTTTTAATATTTGGTAGACAACCCTGATGTATGTGCGGGAGGTAAAATTACTAAATATTACGTCACGTTTTTCACCTAATTATGACGAAGATATTTATGAATTTTTAATGTAATTCTTTTAAAACATATCTAAAAATAAAATTACAACAAATGTTTACCTAGATATTTTATTTACCAACGAAAATACGACAAGGAATCTAAAATTTGTTAATTATTTAACTAATCTACATTTGCAGAGCTGTTTGTTGCCATTTTTACTTCCTTGCACGAAATATAGGTAGTAGGTTTGTTCCAAGTGGTCATTTCTGACATGTTTGTGACTAATGTCAGTGCGCCTGCGAAAAATGTAAACATGTTAACTTTGAAACATAAACTTCATTTTTCTTCAAACGTCATAAAAGTACGTTGTTATGTATTTGTATTCAACAAGCAGAAGTTCAATATTGTCGCCGCCGGCGTAAAAGTGTATCCTTGGCAACACATTTATGCCGGCGGCGGACAAAGTAAAATATTATGAAAAATAGTTAGGTTGTAATTCAATAATTTGACAGTTAAAAATGAAACAAATAAAAAAAAATAACAAAACAGCATATTCTACGGCAACTTGAAATGCTAGATAAGACAGAATATTTTTTGAAGTTTTGAGCATTTTATAATATTTATAATTTTATTTTCTATGTTTGAAGAAAAAATAGCATGTGTTATTCAGAGTAAATGTGTCTTTGGGTGCTGAGCATGTAAGTTTGAACGACGAGCGAAGCGAGTCTGACAATTACATGCGAAGCACCCAAAGTATCACATTTACTCCTAATGACACAATATACTATTCTTTTTTGTGGCGAAAAATGTATGAATTTCTTTATTTATATTTATATTTAAGGTTAGCTGTCAAAACAAAAAATGAGAATGCATATACGCTTCATTCCATTCACCGTTCCAGTCTATGTTTCAAACTTAACTTGTTTACATTTTTCGCAGGCGCACTGACATTTGTCACAAAATGTCACAATCATGTCAGAAATGACCACTTGGAACAAACCTAATATAGGTTAGCCGTAGATTGTTGAAATTTTGGATATAGGACTACTACAACATCTAGTTGTTGTCGTTTTTATTGCAATCGGCAGTGTCAAAATTGCACTTTATTTGAAGAGTTTTTTAATTTTTCGCAGAACTCAAAAACGATTACCGGTAGAATGTTGAAATGTTGTATATGTGATGCGGCTATAATAGATTCTAACAGACAGATTCATAAAAGAGATTAGCGTTAACTCCATTTTTTCAATAATCTGTAACTTCGTTTCTAAATTAATTATATTTTCAAAATGTGTCAAATTTTATGCTAACCAATCTTGATTACAACCTTAGCACAGGCTTCCAATATTAAAATACGCTAACTAGCGGCAGAATTCTGAACTACGTCTCGCGGTACATTGTGTTTTTGAGGTTTATTCTGAGTTTTTATTTATTTAAAGAATTTGAACTTATTTATTATTTTTTCTAAATTTATTTCAACGGTAGTGACTATAGAAGAATTGCAATGGAAGTATTACATTTATCTATGACGTATTATTTAGATAAGTACTACATTTAATTTGTAGATTAGAGGTTAAGATGGAGTTTTCTCTAAAAAAACCTGTTAAAAACAGAAAAATTTGCATTGTTTATGGCTGCAGTTCTTCTGCTAATAAAAGTCGAACAGTTCGTTTTCATTCATTCTCAAAAAAAGGTGAAAGACTAGTTTGTGTGAAGAATAAATGGGGTGTCACAATGATGTGTGACAGTGTGACAAATTAAAGGCATGGAAAAGAGCATTGAAAATTGCGATGATATTGTTGATGTACTTCTACATAATATTATGTGGCCACTATTTATTATTTGCTGGCCTTCTACCATGCTTCTAGAAGATAAAGAGCAACGTGCGAACTTACATATACTATCTAAATCTAAGCAAATAAATGAATCCATACTACTATTTAAACTAAAAGTAAAATAAAACTACTGAAAACAACAACAAATAACTACAAAAATATTAATATTAAATACTACTAGAAAATATATACAACTACAAACTAATATCAACAAAGAAAAATGATAACCTATCTTAAACAAAATAATGCTACAGTTAATAACTACTTACCTACAATAAAAAAAAATACAAAACAACTAATGTCTAATGTAAATATAACTATAGTCAATAATTAATAATAATAAAATCTAAACAAATCTACCAAATACACTAATAAAACACAAATTACCACAACTAGAGCACGCATTCGCCATAGAAGACCATACAAAATGAATCTGACATGTACCGCTAGAGATTTGTGATCAGCGCCATCTCTTGATAGTTTGGAAGCCCATAAGCACCTATACTGTGACCTTAGTTAAAATAATTATGTTCTGAGAATGGAAAATGAAGTTACGAGTAATAATAAAAATGATGTTAGCGCTAATGCCTTTTATGAATCGGACTGTAAAGTATAAATGAAGTACAGATAATATGTGTATAATTTAATAGTCCAAATTACAGTTTTATGTTATTAAATTTTCTCATATAATATTTATTTTCTGCAGGTGTCAAGCAATGGCATTGAGGTAATGACTTACCTGGCCGACCGTCTCGGCGTAGACTTCCGCCCATACCTTCCCACCGTCCTGCCAGCAGTCGTCGACCGGCTCGGCGACGCCAAGGACGCCGTTCGAGAAAAATCTCAACTATTACTCCTGAAACTCCTTGAACGTTCCGTGCTCACTCCGCAGCAACTTCTGGAGCGTCTCTCCCCCGGGTTCGTCCACAAGAACGCCAAGATCCGCGAGGAGGTGCTCCGGTGTTTGGTGAACACCCTTAATGAGCACGGCTCTCAGTCCATCACTCTCAACAAACTCATCCCGGGGATTGTGAAGTTGTTGAGTGACCCGGCGGCCACTGTGAGAGACACGGCGTTCAGCACGATTGTGGAGTTGTATAAACATGTGGGGGAGAGACTGAGGGCGGATTTACAGAGGAAGAATCTGGTGCCAGCGGCGAAGCTGCCAGCGTTATTGGCGAGGTTTGATGAGGTTAGGGAAGCCGGCGAGATGCTCCATTCGGCCATCGCTAGTGACCGTAAGTTACTATTTATTTCACTGCTTTTTTTGGGGGCTATGACTTGACGGCTGGTAACCGCATTTCATACGCAAAATATATCACCTGCCGAGATCTGCGTAAGCAGAGTGCCACACCCTTAATGGGTAAAAGGCGTGATGATATATTTATTTATTTATTTTAAAGTGTCTTGAATGGGGTATTCCTGCATTTTTGGGACAATTTTTTTTTCTTTAGTAAATGTTATTAGATCTACAATAATCAAAATTTTTGTGAAAATTTTGAAGTAGTATTAAGTGAGATATTAAATTTATAAAAAATGATTAAAATTCAAATATGGAACGTGTGACGTCATCTTGCCTATGACATTTGAAAACTGATGTCAGCACTTGTACATATTATTTCACGTATAAATTTACTACAATACGCCATATATCTGTTAAAATTATCCTACTTGTACAATAATTATTTTACGGTTGCCAACACTGCATTGCTCAAAATCGTCGTATAATAGTTTACTTTAGTGACGATTTTTGAGCCCTTTAGTACCGATTTCAAATAAAATAAATTCACGGCATGGTAGGAAACCCCACCGTTCTTCTCCCGAAATAGTGAGGAAAATATAGAAGTGTTACCAATATGAATGTTATTTACAAAAAAATGATTATAAATAAATTCCTAATTTTATTGAAAATTATTATTTTAGTGATATACATACTTTAAATTATGTTACAGTTATGTCTCATATTTTTATTTTTCTTATTAAATCACAATTTGATAACTTATTAAAGATATTTAAGATTGGTCCATTGGCAACACTGCTACACCGCCTTGTGTCTGATAACCTAACTTTTAACATGTCAGTCTGTCAGTTGTGTTCTCAAAGTGTATTTTAGGTCCGAGCAAATCGTTTTTAGAAACATGTCGTGAAAAAAATGTTGTGTCTAACACGAGAGGAAAGCTCTTCTTCCACTCTCGTTTGAAATGCCTTATTCACTGCGCTCATGAGGCAAACTTCGAACTCGAGGGGGAAAAAGAAGCGTTTTCCTCTCTAGTTTGACAAATAACTATTAAATTAAATGTGGATGAAAATGGCTGCATGAAATCGGCATTAATATGAATTTAGTGATTATTTTTAATACCTATTTTGAAAGATATCGCCATCAAATTTTGTTGCTATGTGCTTGTTGAACGGTTAACTATATGCAGTAACTGTGACATTTTACAGACTGTTAGCTGTCAATCACTTTTAATGTCATTTGACAAACATTTATTTTCACAAGTCTTAAATTATCAATACATTTTCCAATGAGTTTAATTATAGTGATATACTTGATACGAATGTCTCGGATTTTCTAGTTTAAATGATTATTTTTAAGAGACGTATTCATATCTGAACTATCAATGTTTTATGAGTTTATTATGAAACATTTTGCTTTATATGTGTGACTCCTCTCTTAGCAATGGTTCGAAACGGTGTTACAGTAGCCCGTGAAGTGGACGAACTGGATCGGGTGGCAATGCCCAAGCCCGCTGTTCCGGTGAAGAGGGCCCTCGTCTTAAGCGCCGCCAAACGCAGCACCTCCGCCCAGTCGCGAGCCGGAAGCACTATGTCTGGATCCTCTTCCGGTAAACTCATATCACTCATTTCATTTTATAACCAAGTGACACTGACACTCACAAGATTTAATTTATTTATTACGTTACAGTTTGAGTTTGTTATTTGTAAATAATGTGCGATGATTTCTGTTTGATTGCATATTGTGGTGATCGCTTAACGTACTAATGCATGGTGCATGCAGTTTCATCTTTGAACAGGTATGGGTCCATGCGCGGCGCCAAGAAGACCACACCAAGTTGTAAGTACCTCTCATGCTTATCTGTAAATAATCGTGCATTTGCAGCTGTATTTGGCTCACTGAAATATGATAATTCTGGAACGTGCACTGTCTATGCTCGCTGTATAAAAAAAGTATTACTCACGGGAGATGCTATCGCTGCCTTACACTAGAGCTCTAGAAGAATGTAGGTATTCTCGTCCGCCATTTTGGGTCCAGATGTCATAAATAAAACAAGTTATTAGAATCCAGTTACTTAAAAAAAAAAAACATTTAAAATTTGTATCTGTCAAATTTGAAAACATATTTCTTGAAATTCTGTAAAATCCAACTACACAAATCATACGGTAATATATTAGAAAGTATTCTGTACACTTACCTGTTAGATATGAAATATAATAATTAAGAGAATGATATATCACAATTATTAATCAATATCAACTTGAAATTTGACAGAAAAGAATTAAAGTAACTGGATTCCAATAATTTGTTTTATTTATGACACTTGGACCCAAAATGGCGGATGAGAATACTCATATATTCTAGTGCCTTACTTACACTTACGCATTTGAACAAATGTCACGCGGAATACATTCTGTCACAAAATTGAATATCTTAGTGTTGGAAAATCGGAAAATTTCCAAAATGAAATATTCCCAAAATGGAAATTTACCGGGAATATTTCCTTACCTTTAGAAACTTTCAAAATTTTTCTCTTTAACATAACTTATGTTTCTTGTTTATCATATTTTAAAATGTAATTCTTGCAGCAGAAATAAAACTTAAAAAAGAAATTAAAAACATTTATAATAAAAGCCTGGTATGTGTATTATGATAGTTATTGTTTCCAATGTTGTTATTTTAAATACAATCATTATTTTTGTCATTGACATGACTTTGAAAACAAAAGAAAGTTTCCGGAAAATTTCCATATTTTTCTAGGGAATATTTCCCAAAAAATAAATTCCCGGGAATTTGCCAACTCTAGAATTTCGATTCGAACGCTAACTAGTGGTAGAAAGCTGAACTAAACGTAAGATGCATATATTTCATTGTATTTTGAAATTAATATTTTTTTAAAATTAATAACAACAGTAGTGATTTTAGGAGTATTCCAATGTAAGTATTACATTTGTTTAAGCCGTATTATTTAAATAAGATGTAAAAATGAAAGGTATATTGTATTTCTAGATTAAAGGTTAAAATTGAATTTTTTCCAAAAAAATCTTTTAAAAACAGGAAAATTTATAATGTTATATAATTACAATTCTGCTGCCAATAAAAACAAACTACCAATATTAAAGCATGCATTCGCCATCCTAAGATATCATAGAAAATGAATTTGACATGTACATTTCTTGAATTGTGATCAGCGCCATCTCTTGATAGTTTGAAAGCCCAGTACAGTCTTGTAAAATACTTCTTGAACAGACTGTACGGCAAAGACAGCATCTCCCGTGAGTTTCTCTGTAGGCATGCGCTGGTGTTGCCAGAGCGCGTTCCAGAACTACTATATGTCAATGATTTTGCTACTTTGTGCATGTGCAGTATTTTTTATTTTTCGCATTTTTTCTAAATACATAAAATATACAGTAACGTAGGAGCTGCATCAGGAGGAAAGCTAACGTTGACTCTCTTGCTTCTTCTTGGTGAGCTCTCTACAATGGCGAGCGAAGCGAAACGTTAAGTTCTGCTTTCGTATATTTATAATGAATCGTCTATAAATGTACATATAATTTTCTCTAACAACTTTGTATATTCAATTTTGTCTTAATAATCTTAATAAGCATTAATTTATAACGATTTAAACAAATTATTCTCAATAATAATATATAACAAAAGGGTGAGAATAAATAAAAAATAATTTGACAGATCTTTCGAAAGCTACGGGCTTGAGTGGCTATTGCCAAATGGCAACAAGTTTGAGAAAGATACTGGAGAATTATTTCCTAGTTTATCGAACTCTGGAGTTATATTTGATTAGATTATTTTTTGATTTCATGATCAGACACGGCACTAAATCTATCTTTTTTGTTCATCTTTAACTTGTATTGTGGATAACTATCTGACATCTGACATTTGTCAACAAAAAGGCGTGACGATACTTTTATTTTGTTAAAAATTCTGGTTGTATTTTAGCCAAGACCGATGCGGGTGCAGTAGACGAAGATTCATTTCTAAAAGCGTTTGAGGATGCCCCCACGGCTCAAATATTCTCCAACCGAGAGCTTACTGAACAAATGAACTCCATCAAAGACATCATTTCCGATACGAGCAAGGATTGGAACAAGAGAGTTGACGCTGTGAGTCTCCGAAATATTATTTAACAGAAAAAATTAAATTAATATTGTTTGTATTTATTGTAGTTGAAAAAAATTAGATCGCTTATAATCGCCGGTGCTGCGGACTATGACGACTTCGGCGCACTAATCAGAAACTTAGAAATACCTCTGCAAACTTCCGTAAAAGACCTCCGTTCTCAAGTCGTTCGTGAAGCTTGCATAACAATTTCTTATTTATCCCAAACTATGGGTTCGAGGTTCGACCACACAGCAGAATATCTTCTACCAAATATAATCAATTTGATTCAGAACTCTGCTAAGGTAAGATGAAGATAGTATATTACGAAAGCGAACCACTTTTACGGTAAAGAAACGGATCACCGTGATTATGTCAATGTTTGATTTGACATATTTATTGTAAAATGAACACGTGGTTTACTTTTAACGAGACGGTGATGATGAGTTTGAATTCAACAATGATTGTTGACGTTATCTTGTTTGACAGATGTTTACCGCATTGAAATGTAATAATATTGGAACGCGCACTAGCGGTATAAATGCGAGCCGAGAGCGACCCATAGGTATCTCTATCCTTGTCTTATAGTACGTTTAAAAAGTTTGTGTCGTAGCATTCATTATTTATAGGAAAAATTAAATTCAAATAACAGAAAGAAATAATGGCATTGTTTAATGACTGTAATGTGAAATACGATACAATGGGCCCATAAACCAATATTTTTATATTTTTTTTTATGATACCTTTTTAGATTCTATGACGATCAATGAAAACCCAATGTGAAAATTCATTATATTACCAGAGATATGATTTTTTAAAGTTTGTGTGACGTCACTGGTACTGCTCCAGTGGCACTAAAACAACTATTTTTCATGATAGTAGATAGTATACAGGGTGTTCATTTTAAGTGGTACACTATTGCTATTTCGAGAACTATAAGAGCTACGAGGTTAGTTAAATTAGCAAACAATTTCTATATTATAAGACTATTAAAATGAGCGAAACAAGAATTTTTTAGACCAGTGGTTCTCAAAATGCGGGGTGCAACTTTCTTATTTTAAATGGTAACCTACTTTTTTTATTTGCTTATTCGATTCATTATTTTTTTCTGAATTCAATGATATTCACATGTAATGACCAAATATTACAAAATATTTGAGGAAAATGCAAAATTAAAAATATATCTTTTTATTTAAATTTGCATATACAAAGTTTGCCATGGAGGAAAACAAATAAATCAAACAATTTTTAATATTAGTTTTTTTGAGTGTACCTCTGTATTTCTGTATTGTAAGAACTAAATTAATAATTATTCTCATAATTACAGTTTTTTCAACTATTTCTGCATTTGGTTTATTTGTTTTCTTCCATAGCAAACTTTGTATATGCATATTTAAATAAAAATGATATTTTTTAATTTGCATTTTTCTCAAATATTTTGTAATATTTGATCATTACATGTGCATATCATTGAATTCAGAAAAAAATACTGAATCGAATAAGCAAATAAAAAAAAATAGGTTGCCATTTAAAATAAGAAAGTTGCACCCCGCATTTTGAGAACCACTGGTCTAAAAAAAATATTGTTTCGCTCATTTTAATTGTCTTATAATATAGAAATTGTTTGCTAATTTAACCGACCTCGTAGCTCTTATAGTTCTCGAAATAGCAATAGTGTACCACTTAAAATGAACAACCTGTATATGTATATATTTTTTAATGTAAAAATATTTACATATTATAAGTATTAATTTACAACAATTAAATATAATATAAATAAAGATATAATTCCTTTGGCAACTTTAGAGTATTTTACTTGATATTCGAGTAAATAACTTGTGAAAGTTTGAGACCAGTGACGTTCCAGTATTACTACATCTCAGTGGTTTACCGTGCTAACCGCGTTCCGAAATCTGACCGGTAACCGTGGTTCGTTTTCGGAATACACTAGAAGTCTTTTGATTTATTATTCAGTGTGATTTGTAACAAATGATGCGTTTGTAGGTGATGGCGACTTCCGGCCATATTTGTATTCGGTTTATAATACAAAGTACGCATGCGTCAAGACTAATTCCTATTATAACCCAGAATCTAGCGACGCACAAGAGTAAAGATATCCGACGAAGCTGTTGTGAATTTTTGGAGATTATTTTATTGCAGTGGTCCACGCATATTTTACAAAGACATGTATCGACAGTACAAGATGCCCTCAAGACGGGCATCGGCGATGCTGACCCAGAAGCCAGGGTCATCTCCAGGAGGTACGTACGAATTATTTGATTAATGATGAAAGATCACACAAATGTGAATGATGAAAATGTAAAATGAGGAAAGGATAAATAAAATCCTCAACTTCAAACTATTCCAAAAACTTTGGGGTCGGTCTTTACTGCTGAATGGAGGAAATGACCGGCGAGCCTGTCACCTCCTTGAAGTAGTAAAAACAGTTACCTTACATGTATTGTACAACATGTTACTTGATACTCGTTTGTAAATCAAAATAAAATTATAACTAAGTCCTGTCAGTTACACACAACTGTTCTGTCAAAAATTATTTGAAATGATTTCGCAAAAGCTTTGTAAGCATTACTGTGCCAACGTGTATTGTTTACCTTGTTTACTAACTTGTAACAATTTTACAATGTAGCTGTCAATTAGTAACTTGTAAAGATTCATTTTCAAAAGCAATAGACGGCTTGGGTAAATGGTGTTTACAAATGAGTAACAAGTAAAATTATAAAACAATAGAAGCCCAAAAAATATAAACTTTAATACCAACAAACAAAACAAATAAAATGACATTTCGTAGTTCTATTTTAGCATACAATAGGCGCTGAGCGCAACGGTAGACGCGCGAACTACACGTTTCATATTTCTGGCCAATAGAATCAATTTGAGTACCTGTGACGTTAATATATGTTCAATTCGTTATTTCGCTTTACTGCAAAATATTTAAACGAATAATAGTTATTTACTTTACAAGTTTTTTACCCACTCGATAAAATTATCTCACTCAGCCTTCGGCTTCGTGAGCTAAAATTTCTCTCGTGGGTAATTCCTTACTTTGCCCACGTGTGAAATATAACGTTTTATCCAACACTTCTTAATAAATGAAAAATTTATTAAAGAAATATTATTTGACAGTGACATATGCTTTAAATTTTTAAATTAAAATGTCAATCGAAGTAGTTACCAAGGTGTTGTGTGTTATTATTATTGTTATAAATAAAAAAATACTCACTAGTGGCTTTCCTCAAAATTATACCCACTAGTGGATAATCTGTTACTTTGCTTGTTTAAAATGTCCATAGTTATAGAGCATTTATTGAGAGGTGTTGGATAAAAATACTTTACGTAATATTCCGTAAGTGCTACACAATTTTGATATAAATTTGTCATATTTCGTTTATGGTGTATGCGCCTATTGAACATTTTTTCTCAATTTATATTTCATATTATCTAATTGTGTTGCAGGGCGTTCCGAGCTTATAAAGAGCACTTCCCAGCAGAAGCAGAAGTCCTGCTGCAGTCTCTAGAGCCCTCTTACCGCAAGGCGTTATACGGAGAGTTGTGTTTGAGTTCTTCTAGCAGCAGTGGTAGTTTAGCCCAGCCGACGCCAGTCAGCACCTCCAGCAGTGGTTACCGTACCCCGCGTACCCCATATCGACCACCGACGTCCACCAGCAGCGCCACAGGTTAGAGTCCTGCATGATGACTAAATTTAAATATTTTAATATTTTTTTTTTGTTACTTTATTTTAAGATTTATTATAATTACAAATTTATGGTGGGAGGATGTTTTTTATTATTAAATATATATGATGTGGACGGAAATAGGGACGTCAAAAATATGCTTTTAATTATAAATACCGGACCGTAATAACCTAGAATTTTAAGAATAGTTTTCTTGTTGGTCGCGAATATTCTTAAAAATATTTATTTTCAAAATCAATTATTTAAAAATATGTCTATAAACTAATTGAAGTACAAGGAATAAGTTCTTTTTGATCGGTAATTATTGTTGTCATTAATAAAAGGTATTGTAAAATTCTCATGCTAAGAACATTCTAAAAAATTTAATCTAACCTCCAAGTTTTAAAATAATTATAAGGAAATATCTAAATACGTTCAGATTGATTCTGTTTCAATCTTGAACTCTACTAGATTTATAATATTGAAATGTAATAGTACTGGAACGTCAACTAACGTTAAAAATGCGAACCGAGAGAGAGTCAGTCGTTGAGTCACTGTCAAATTAACATTCAATGTTTTTGAAATAAAATGGGTAATACAAAAATTAATTTTATATTATTATTATGATGGTCATTATTCACGAAGATGAAGTTTGCATCACGAGCTGTAGGCGAATGATGCAAATCATCCGAGTGAATAATGACCATAATCCCGAATATAATACTGTACTTTTTCTACTCCTGTAAATTCGGAAATAACGTTTAGCCCTTTTTAATATGATCGAAATCTTTGGAAAACGCGAAAAACGACAACATCAAAATACACAATGACAACTGACTACACTGTCAACGTTTTGCTCGCGTGGAATATGTGCCATTCCATTACTTGTTGTAGAATATACTATTACGAATGAATTGGTTTTACTTTACTTTATTCTTTGTTCACTTCCTGATGATAACAGTTATCAAAATACATATTTAGATATTTTCTTATTACTTTAATGCTTAGAGGTTGCATATAATTTTTTAGAATGCCATAAGTATTAAAATATCCTGTAGAAGTCGAGAAACCAATATGCGTCTCTGGCATGCTAGAGCAATACGAGAAATAAACATGTCTGTTTCGTAAAATAGCTACAAGAATATTTGCAACGTCAATAATGCACTTGAATATTATTTCTTGTGTATTATAATATTAAATTTTTGACTCGAACGCCTCTTTAAACTTGTACTAGTAGACGTAACGCGTATTCGTTACATAATTTGTTTCTGTTTCTCCTATCGTGAAGTATAGTGCCGGTTTCATTGACCGAATGTTTTATTTGCATTGATGAAGTTGCTGATGGACAACCGCAAGGGATATAGTGATCTGCGAATCATTTAGCGCCATCTGTAACCGTTTATCAAAGCTACGATTTATAATTCGAGATGTACCAACCCCGACCGTCAGATTACAGATTGTAAACATTCGTTATATAGTGTTTCAATTTCGAGGATTACGATTTGGTTTAGAACTTTTAGAGCTGCGACTTCGATTAAATTAGACAAAAGTTGGATAAAACCTTATACTTCACACGTGGGCAAAGTGGAATTACCCACTCGATAAAATTATTACACTCAGCCTTCAGCTTCGTGTGCTAAAATTTCTCTCGTGTGTAATTCCTTACTTTTCCCAATTGTAAATTAAATAACTATTACATACGACCATTGCAAAAGTGGCCCTTTTACCGGTTGCTTAGCAAGTTAAAAGTTTCACTTTCTGACACTAGTGTTAAAAGTAACAGCAACGTGTTAAAAGTGATTTTATTGTTACTTTTAACACGTTGATAACGATTTATACCAATAAATCAACAAGTATAATCCTACTTGTCAAAATATCATTCTACATTTTTTAGATTCACAAACTTCTCCACTTACTCATAAAATGATACTTTTATCATAAATAACGGAGTAAATAACAGTTTTTCTGTGGCTCATATTCCAAATATGATATAAATAGAATTTTTGAAAATTATATGAAATTAATAGTAGAGAATAAATAGTCTAGTGAAAAAGCTTATTATTTTCTGATTTTAATGTTGTAAAACTGTACATTTGGGCTGTAAAAAATATGTACGTTTTGTGTTTGAAATGTTTTTCTGAAAATATACGAATATAGTCGAAAATAGGTTTTTTGTTCATATTAGTAACCTATTCATTTCTTCGGGAAATCAAAACATTAAGTTTGGCCTATTTTAATTTAATCGAAGTCGAAGCTCTTTAGCCTCTAAATTGAAACACACTGTATAGATGTAGGAAATTAGCGGCAAAGCCACTACGATCCTGGCTAAAGTGTACCTGTGTTCAGAATATTATAAATACAATAATAATTATGATAAGAATTTTAATTTTTCCTAAGTTATTCGCTATTGTTTATATTGTTTATCAATATACATTTTTGCGGATTAAAATTGAATCCGCGCAGGACTCCACTTTAGGTAATGACATTCAATTAAGGTCAACCATACGGGCTGAAGATAGCTCAACATGAACATTACTTTTTTGAAACAATATATCATTATTATAATAAATGAAACATATAATGTTTTTGCAATACCTGTACTGTAAGTTACCCATTAATAACAAAATTTAAACACAGTAAGTGGAACTTTTATAGCACAATTGGTTTCCATGGTTACATCATTTACTTACCGTCCACGGTGGATGGTAAGTGAAACTTACCGTGCAAGGTGGACGGTAAGTAAATATATGTCATTCAAATTTTAGTTCTAACCTCAATCTGTCAGCTGTTAATTTTGATACCTATTTTTCCTTTTCTTATATTTACGCAGGTATTGCAAAAAATAACTTACTAACCTCGAACTGTAAGTGATTTTTTAGGCCTCGAATGTTTAGGAAATCTCGACCCTACGGGTCTCGACATCCCAAACTACATTCTCGACCTAAAAACTATCACTTACAGTTCACGGTACGTAATATACTATTTATACCTACATTTGTAGATAAAAGTCCAAAGTTTTTTAATAAATTTTAAAAAGCTAATTTTGTTTGCAAATTACACATGAACATAATTTTCAAAGTAGTAAAATTTATGTTACACATTCCCATGAACGACTACAAAAATGTAAGTGATTCGTATATTTATAAATATGATCGTCTATAACATACTAAGATTATTTTTCATTTGAATTTACAGTTTTTGAGAAACAAATAAAAATATACCAAAATGTGTGTTTCTTGGTATATTTTTATTTAATTCTCAAAGACCGTAAATTCAAATTCAAAATAAACTTAGTATGTTATAGATGACCATATTTAAATATACGAGTTATTTGCATTACTGTAGTCGTTCATGGGAATGAGAGACACATTATCAAAGTCCTGAATTTTTGACCAACTAGACTTCAACTAATATTTTTTTATAGTTTAATGTTTCAGTTATCCTTTTCATTCTCATATATAAATACTAGAATGTTCAAAGACTTCACAGTAATAATTGATTTGTTTTTCAATAAGAATAATTGTAAGAAATAATTTATACAAATTTGAATTTGCAAAACAAAATTCATGGTAGTGAACGAACCCAGCCTGTAAAATGTATTTCATCTAACATTGCAATGAAAAAGTCACTGTATAAAATCCATGAAAATTTGACGGATGGAGGCTGTTGGACCATAAATAACATGAAAACAAATGAAGAATACAGAATTTACTGTTTACGTTCTTCGACTCGTATGTTTGACCTTAACTCATTCCCACGAAGAGATATATAGTGGCTGCATGTTCAATTAATATGCAAAATAGTCCACGTGTAACTTAGTTTGTTGTACAATGTTGTTGTTTGGCTGCTGGTGCACTGGGAGCGCAGGTAGCACAGAGAACCTGGCACAGAGCAGCGGGTCTGGTTTGCACCGGGCGCCATCGCTTCCGAGAACCTATCGACAACGTAGTGGCATCCCCGTGCTCAACAGGGACAGTATGTGAAACATAAAGGCACACATCACCCCTCTAGCATATTCCATCACTGTTCACTTGCTTCTATATATTTTATGTGCAGGTTTTGTTCGTGTTTAGTTCAAGTTGCTTGTTTATTTTGTTTTTTAGATTCCTGCGATTGTCTATTATTTTATTAGACAATGGGGTATTCCTACAATTTAGGGACAATTTTTGTTTTTCATTAGTAAATGTTATTAGATCTACAATAATCCAAATTTTAGTGAAAAATTCGAAATGTTAAGTGAGATAATAAAGTTATAAGAAATGATTAAAATTCAAATATGAAACGTGACGTCATCTTGCCTATGACATTTGTAAACTGATATCAGCGCCAACTATCGACTAGTGAGTAGCGACGCACGTGTTCGAAGCTGTCAAGAATAGTTATTTACTTAACAAGTGGGCAAAGTAAGGAATTACCCACGAGAGAAATTTTAGCACACGAAGCCAAAGGCTGAGTGATAATTTTATCGAGTGGATAATTCCACTTTGGCTACGTGTGAAGTATAACGTTTTATCCAACACCTCTAAATAAATGAAAAATTTATTAAAGAAATATTATTTGACAGTGACATATGTTTCAAATTTTTAAATTAAAATGTCAATGGAAATAGTTACCAAGGTGTTGTGTGTTATTATTATTGTTATAAATAAAAAAATATTCACTAGTGACTTTCCTCGAAATTATACCTACTAGTGGGTAATCTGTTACTTTCCTTGTTTAAAATCGCCATAGTTATAGAGCATTTATTGAGAGGTGTTGGATAAACTTGTTTACATTTCAATTTGTTGTTTGTTAGTATATATTTATCTGTGGATTGCGTGTGATAAGATTTGAAATAAAAAGCCTGGGTTTAAAGCAGCAGATTCATTAAATTTGCCTGTAATTGATTCTACTACGGTAAATGATTACAAGATGGCAGCACACTTAACACTTGAAAACCTGAATCTGACTGAAATGAGCAGCAGTAGGCAAGTTTACGTCACGCATTTTAAAGCCGCGAAAAATGCAGATTTATAATATAAAATTATGAATGAAAATTATGAGCATATTTTAACACAAACTACTATACTCTGTTATTATTTTATGCTACTTCAGTTAGACAGGAATACCCCATTACAAAAATACATGACATACCAATATCTAAAATTGAATAAACGCAAAAAAAAATTGCTAAAGGAAGAGGTAGTTTATCCAGGATTCTCATCGGAGTGAGGAAAATATAATAAATTATCAGTTATTGATTTTGTTTCTCACAATTCTAAATAGTAATCAAGTATATGTGCGCCCCATTTTTATTTGTATTTACAGGAATGTTCCAAGCCCCTAGTTGAGTTTTGTTATGTTCCTGCTTCAGTTTAATTCCAACATATTTGTTGTTGAACCTATCAGTGTTTTCCTGTGCAGTAATTTAAAATGATTGTGCAGATTCGGCGAAACGCAGCGGATTCCGCAGCAACTCAGCCATCGATCTACAAGCAGCCCAGAGGGCAAAAGCCAGGGCCCAATACGCGGCGATGAGCCGTCATAAAATCACTTCCGGAACCGCTAGTTTACGTGAGTGTACACTTGGAATAATTAATACCTAATAACTTTGTCGAAATAATGAATTTATTAACACTAATGTAATGCGATTTTTTGGCCAGTTCCACAAAGCGAAACAGGCTAAAAGAAAGCAAGTTTAGTTGTAGTATTAACTGATTAATAATGTTATTATTTCTGTTCCATGATATGACTAACCAGATTTGTAGTTAATTTATTTTAAAGGAATGCTTCTAACTTCTTTGGCTTCTTTGTTTCATGTCTGTAGAGGGAGAGGTTGCCCAACAAGGTAGATAACTAACTGCTTTTTGATTTTATTTATTTTTAAATCAAATTATCAAATTTTATTTATTATCTTGTAGCTCGACCAAGGAAAAATGTAGAACCCATAAGTATGGTTTCACCGGAAAGGACTGGCCGGACACGATCTAGAAGCTCCGGTGTTTCACAGTCACAACGTAAGTCAAAAAAATTTTTTTGCACTTCCGGGTTTAAATGCCCTAATTTATTCTTCCTTCTCGTGGATTGTAGTGTCAGTTTTAATCTCGGCGGGATTAAATTAACAAATAAACAAGTAAAATATTTTTCCTATTTCACGTACACAAAGTCAATTTTGTGACACTGTTTTTCTCAAAAACAATGCTACAAAATTGAATTTTGTGCAACTGTTTTTGGGGAATTTATTATTTGTAAAATTGAAAGTCTGTCAAACTTGGGACTGTCTTTGCTCACATAAAATTATTGAATCGGAGCCCCTGCGTCGGGGTTGCGGCCTGGGACCCGATAGGCCCCGCGGGCAAAGCCCCTTAGTGACCAGTGGTATATTAAACATGTCATACAATTTTATTTTATTTTTATTGAATTTATGAACGTGAAATAGGAAAAATAGTATGAACAACTCGTGTTACAATGCCTAATTGTAATACTCGTATTACAAAAAAGGTCATTGTAACACTAATGGTTCAATATACTATAT
The DNA here is from genome assembly GCA_963942605.1 of Poecilus cupreus. Classification (NCBI taxonomy): domain Eukaryota; kingdom Metazoa; phylum Arthropoda; class Insecta; order Coleoptera; family Carabidae; genus Poecilus; species Poecilus cupreus. The sequence goes on from OZ012727.1 coordinate 14,211,081, forward strand.
AACAATTATTTTATATAAATAACATTTATTATTAATAGTTGTATACAGTTGATAACTACAGAGTGTATTTAAACGTTTTTGATAAAATTTATTACTTTGATCATTATAAATACCTTGTCTAATGTATCTTTTAACAATTGATCAACTTTATCTGCTATAATTTTGACTTTTTAGGTTACTAGCCACCGTTTCTTCTTTTAAAGAAAGTAATTAATTTCGGGAACTTGCTTGCATCAGTATTATTTCTAACCACCAACATTCCCTTCAACATCGAATTTCGCCCAAATGATAGCTTGCACAATTTTTGATCGTTCATAAAAATATACTAGCAGCACAGTTTTCGTGTATTTTTGAATTTCTTTAATTTCACCACTCGCTGAAGGCTTCGAATTGTTTTTATATATTTTTCTAGATATTATCGGCAGTGGTTCCACTGTGGCTTCTTCAAAGTGTCCATAATGAAACGTCACTCAAAATAAACACAAATTTTCACTTTGTTTATGGTATTTAGTCAACCTACAAAATTTAAATAGTGCTATCGTTGTATCAAAGCCATCCATTTTCAATATACGAATATGTGTTTTAAATTCTTTAAAATTAATCATTATTTATAATGTATTTCTGAAACGAGGGTTGGAAGTGCAAACAATAGTGTTTATAGCACAGGAGTGAAGTGCCTTTAATCCTTCAGGATTAAATCATGCACTTCAGCCCCTTGGTATATAAACTACTATTATTCACAATCACTATAGTAATATGTCAATTCCAAACCTATTAGAGGTTGGGAAATACGTCATTCCTTTATAATATGACAACCTCTTGGGTCGGAAGTAGAGCTCTAGAAGAATGTAGGTATTCTCGTCCGCCATTTTGGGTCCAGATGTCATAAATAAAACAAGTTATTGGAATCCAGTTACTTAAAAAAAAAAAACATTTAAAATTTGTATCTGTCAAATTTGAAAACATATTTCTTGAAATTCTGTAAAATCCAACTACACAAATCATACGGTAATATATTAGAAAGTTTTCTGTACACTTACCTGTTAGATATAATAATTAAGAGAATGATATATCACAATTATTAATCAGTATCAACTTCAAATTTGACAGAAAAGAATTAAAGTAACTGGATTCCAATAATTTGTTTTATTTAGGACACTTGGACCCAAAATGGCGGATGAGAATACTCATATATTCTAGTGCCTTAGTCGGAAGTGCAGATTTATCCCATGGGTGGAAAGTGTTTATATAGAATTGCCTAGCAACACACTCATAAATCTCTGAAAGTAAGTTGAACAGTGCTGTCAAACATATTGATAAAACCTTATTATAATAAAACATCAATAATAACAATATTAATATTGAACAGAAGCGTTTTTATGATATAGCAATATAAAATTCTAATGTAATGCTGTTTTACTAGAATTTAAGTTTACTGAACTGTTGACACATGTCAAATTATTGAAATAAATTTAAACATTTGTTTTCATACACTACTAGCATACATCACCTTTGTTTGTTGGATATACGAGTAGAATGAGAAGTAAATTTGGATAATTAACGATGATTGTGAATAAAATAGTAAACATATTTCGGTGGAAGTTTCATTAAACATTTCCCACCTCCCACGTAATATACTATTATTTAATTGCGCTCATATCAATCTCTAAATAATTCTCTACAGCAACATCTCGCTCGGGTTCACCAAGCTCCCGCCTATCGTACGCGACATACGGCCGCGTAGACCACGATTCCCCACGTCCCCGCCGCCTTAGCTCTGGAATCCCTCGCTCAACCGCCGGGTCCAGGGATACATCCCGCGAGGCCAGCCCCACCCGGAGCGTCGTCCGCACTTTGAGCAGCGCACGAGGCTCCTCTCGACCTCCACTGAGCCCTGCCGCGCGCCCTGTCATGGCTCAGCGCATCCTGCAGCAGTCTCTCGAGGCCGAGTCAGCGCTTGCAGACGCTCTGACGTATGACTCACTCGATTCGAGCGACTTTGGGCGACTGGGCAGCGCGAGGAAGACACTGCGAAGTCTGGAGAATCATTCTGATGATTCCGAGACAAGCAGTGTGTGTTCGGAAAGGAGTTTTGATTCGTACAGGAGACCTAGTGATGTAAGTATTTGGTGTGGATGGTTTGTTGCTGGCTTAAGCTAACAGATGTTGTGTAATTCAGTCGTATTCGTGGAGCGGATCTCAACAGAGACTAGCGCGAGAGATGTGGGAACCCTGTCGAGTGAGTACGAAATCTCAAATCACTGCGGATAGCACTAACAGCGGCTTTGCATTGGTGGCGCTTTCTTTACAAACACAAACGAATTTTTTTACTGTTTATTTACATTTATTTTCAACAGTTTAAATTTTCGTTGGTGTTTTTGTTATTTATTTTTTGTAGTACTTAACCGGAAGTGGAAATGGAGTAGACAGAAGTGGATGCCCGGATATAACAACAAATTATTTATTGTTTATTGTAGTTTTATTTTACAGATTACACATATTTTAACATATTTTGGTGATAGCCTGTACTCACGAAAAGACGAAACAGGAAAATAGTTTTTCCACTACCATTGATTCTTTGATTATTTAAAAAAAAATGGTTGAAATAAAAATAGACAATAGGGTATTCCTGCATTTTTGGGACAATTTTTTTTTTTCTTTCGTAAATGTTAATAATAATAATTTATTTCTTTTTGATCAAATACATTCGATATCAGGTTCGTCAAGTTTACAAGATTAATACATAACATTACAAAAATTTATCTGTCAGGAAATCATCTACATCATAATAACCCTTCTTAATTAACAATTCTTTCAGCTTATTTTTAAAGCTTGGTAGAGACTGAACATTTTTAATATCTGTAAGTAATTTATTATACAATTTTGATCCAACGGTTAAAGGATTATTTAACGTCAGTGATAATTTACAATGTAGTACAACAATATCTCTTTTGTTTCGTGTGTTATAAGTGTGAACATGTTCATGCGTTAGTAACATATCTCTATGTGTTCTTATAAAAAGAATGACTTTATACATATACAAACATGGTAAATTCATTTATGTTCATCAACAAAAACAGTTCTACAAGACGCATTATATCCTATATTGTACATATATCTAATTGCAATTTTCTGCGCAGATGAATTGCCCCATAAAATTATGGCATAACTCAGATCTACAATAATCCAAATTTTAGTGAAAAATTCGAAGTATTAAGTATGATTTATAAAAAATGATTAAAATTCAAATTTGTAACGTGTGACGTCATCTTGCCTATGACATTGTAAACTAATATCGTGTTCGAAGCTGTCAAGAAACTTGTTTACATTTCAATTTGTTGTTTGTTAGCATAGGCGCCGACTACGGGGGGGCTTCGGGGCTTCAGCCCCCCCGAGCACATTGTCGAGGGGCTTAGCCCCCCCCCCCCCCCCAGGATTTTGCATTTTATAATTGCGCGCATAAAATCTGACATGAAAGCAGCAGTAATTATTATTCTTCAGGTAACTTTGATTGAATGATTGAAGAATTTAGTGGAGTTTTTACTTTTTAAGGTGTGTACATAGCATTAGAAATATTGTTTCATGAAACAAAAACACGACCGAAAATATAACCTAATTTTTTATTTACCGTTTTATTTGAATGTAAGGTATGTATTTCACTTTTTAACTTGGATTTCATTTACTTATGTTATTTTTCATCTCTGTAGATGTCGAATAATACATTTTTTAAATAATTCTATATTGTCAAACTTAATCTCAGCCCCCCCGAGAATTTTTAAAAGTCGACGCCTATGTTTGTTAGTATATATTTATCTGTGGATTGCGTGTGATAAGCTTTGAAATATAGAGCCTGGGTTCAAACAAGCAAATTCATCAAATTTACCTGTAACCGATTCTACTACGGCAAATAATTACAAGATGGCAGCACACTTGATATTTAAAAAACTGAATCTGTCTGAAATGAGCAGCAGTAGGCAAGTTTACGTCACACATTTTAAAGCCGCGATAAAATGCGATTTATAATATAAAATTATGTATGAAAGTAATGTTTTTTAATTATTTATTATATTTACTAGACATATTTTAACATATACTACTATATCCTATTATTATTGTATGTTAATTCAGTTAAACAGGAATACCCCATTACTAAAGATACATGTTTCGCTTTTCGAAGAACACCGGTACAATGTACAAATAAAAAGCACTAATAGATTATAAACAAGTAGACACGTAGAGGAATGGAGTTAATACATCCCACTAGCACAATAGTAACAACTCCAAACAGTAAAAATCCCCAACTAATATGGTTGTATTATTGTAGGACATTAACGAAATAATCCAGAACTGCGCGAGCACCGTGTGGCAAGAACGCAAAGAAGGTTTAGTTTCTCTCCAGTACTACTTAAGCAACGGAAATCTATTATCCAAAGCAGAGCTGAAGCTAATCACAGATATCTTCACGAAAATGTTCATGGACTCGCACACTAAAGTCCTGTCTTTATTCTTGGATACCTTGAACGAACTAATCGTCAAACATCGAACTGATTTGAATGACTGGCTCTACGTTTTGCTCCAACGTATCTTCAACAAACTTGGAACTGAAATTCTAAGTTCGCTCCACAAAAAAATATTAAAAACATTAGATATCATTAAGATTTGTTTCCCTCACGATCTACAACTTGCGGCAGTTTACCGATTTCTAGTCGACAACACTCAAACACCAAACACTAAAGTGAAAGTATCTGTATTGTCACACCTGAAAGAAGTGGCCAAAGCTGCTGATGGTAGCAGTTTCGTTCTTCAGCCTCCTGCAAGTCAGGCGCTGTCGAAAATCGTCGCCATGACTCAAGACGCCAAGTCCGTGGAGATTCGCAACGCTGCCAAGTTGTCGATCATCGCCCTGTTTAACTGCAACACCCCGCAGATGATGATGTTGATGAACGAGGTGCCCAAGGCGCACCAGGAAATCGCGCTGCAGATTGTGCATAGTCATTTGAGGAAAAGCAGTACTGGAAGCGAACCTGGATCACCTGTAGTTGGTGGAAGTCCCAAGACTTTGTCGCCGCAGACGCCGAATCATCCCAGAGGGGACGATCTTAACCAGGAGGAAATTTATAAGAGTTTGAGGCGTACAACAGCCGAGATTCAGAACTACAGCTTTGAGGGACTCGGTAAGAACTAAACTACCAAAACACCTAATTTTATTTGGGAAATTATTTTAAAGAGAAAATGCTGAATTATAGTTTAACATAATTATGCTTTAAATACTTTTATTTGAAATCGGCACTAAAGGTATTAAAAATCGTCATTAAAAGCTCAGAAATCGTCACTAAAGTAACCCATTATACGACTATTTTCAGCAACCCAGTGTTGGCAACCGTTAAATAATTATTGTACAATTAGGAAAATTTTGGCAGATTTATTGAAGTACTATAATAAATTTGGACGTAACATGAAACAAAATTTGCAAGAAGAATTAACTAATTAATTCCGATGACGAAATTGAGGGCAAAACATATTGGGTGCTATTCACACCTCTGTACTAAGGGCTACTAAGGCATTTTAAAATTTAACACTGTTGCTATGAAAAAATTGTTGATCTCCAAGGTAATCAACAACTTTTGCAAAGTAACAGTGCCAAATTTTAAAATGCACTAGTTAGTAGCCCTTAGTACAGACCTGTGAATAGCACCCATAATTTTAAGTGTTATTTAGGATAACTTCACTTCTCGAGGTTGGCAACACTGACTGTCAGTTTCAATTGACAACTGACAGATGTGTAAACTTAACCTATATTGTAATTTTTTTAGTTATTTCGAATTATGATTTCAAATAAAACTTAATTACTTAATATGTACCTCGACACTGCAGTTCCTTTTTATCACTCACATGGTTTATTTTCCTCGGTCATACGAACCTCGGCAACTAAATTCCATATTCGTGATAAAAAGTTAAACTTCAGTGCCTTGATACATAAATAACTATTATTGGTTTATCCCTTTTTTTGACATTTTTATCTAAAATTATTATAGAATACCATACAAAAAGGCAAATTTGGTCACAAAAATTGTTGTGTTTTTGGCTTTAGTTCAAGATTTGTGTAGAGAGTAATAAATTTCAACAGTGAAAGAAAATTACGATTGAAGAATAAATTTGGTAAAATTGAATTAGTGGACAAAAGAAATCAGTTTTGCAACACATGCGAATTTGCTCATTGTACTTTACGAATAAAGATTATGAACTTGTTTGTAAACATAGACACAAAATTTGAAATTTCGCTAACTTTTTTAAATTCCACATATACTTATAAGACCAAGGTTCAAAATTGCTGCTCCCTCAATAAAACATGAAGGGTAAAAATATTTTGAATATTTCATTTTGAGTTAAATGTTTTACAGTACCATCAAATTCATCCAGTTCCCTTAAATAATAAACTGATACACTAAAAACAACCAAAAGAAATAAATAACAATATTATTTCATTTTTAAATGATCTGCAAACTTGAGACACATCGTATTAGTAAATAATTCTGTTTTTTTTATTTCTTTTGCATGTTACTGCCTAAAAAGCAAGTTGTGAATGTTGTTAATGTTAAACCATAAATCATCATAAATGCTTCAATGATTTGAGTAATACTTGACAGCGCACAATAAAGTTAGTTTAAAAATAATCAGCGTTGCAACAAACTTTGTTTTATTTGTTTTTACTTAATACTTCAAAATTCAGTTACCGTTAAATATTCGATTTATTTTATTTAAATTAATTTTATTAAGTTTAATTGGTTTTATTAAATTAGTTGCCGGATAAAAATTATGTAGGTAAAATTGGTTTCCTTTTCTGGCTGTAAATAATTTTTTTCTTATTATTTTCTTGATCACATTCTCCACAATCTTCTGTAGGTATTTCTAAACTAGAGCGCGATCGAGACACCACCTCCCAGGACTCCGGCATCAGTCAGATGTCAGCAGACAACAACCGCGGCGATTGTATCGCGTCTCTGGAAGAAGCAATGGAGGAGCTGAAGTTGCAGCGCACCAACAGCTACAGCACCGGTAACGCTGCCGCTACACCTGGGGCTTCTTCTCCGAGCCGCGTTACGGCCGGCGCCGCCTCCTCTCTGCCCTACACCGTCAATGGCATTGTTGACCTCGAACCCAACGGGTACACGATAGGTGAGGGAGAAAAGCACCTTTTAATTGAAATACGTTAATGCCCGATATTATAAAATTTCTTTCTTTCATACTGGTTACTTATGTTATATTTTTCGGACTATTTATCGTACTAAAAGTAAAACTTTAAAGTAAAATGACTTTTAATTGATTCATTATTTATAAACAAATACTTGTTCCTATAGAAATTGTTATTTATAGTGGTATTCTGAGCACATCTATAGCTTATAGGTTTATCTTAAATATCTTAAGTTATCTTAAAAAGTTACGGTTACTGTTCAGTTTGTCATAACTTGTTATAGAAATAATAAATAGCTTGCAAATGCATAATAATATGCAAATTTTAAAATTTGCGTATTTATTACAGGAAGATGAATATGAACTGTAAGTAATATTTACGTTATATAATTAAAATTTATTGACATTTGTTAATATTTGAGGTTACCAATGCTAAATTTCTAGTAATCACATGCGAATTATAAGAAAAAATATAAGGGATGCAATGAACCCATTTGAATTGCAAGATAAGCATTTGGTTTGCCAGTTAATTGTTCCCATTTTAGCACTAAATAATTTTCACCTAGTGTGAGGTTTATGGTATTTGATCTAAAGGCGTAATCTACTTTCCATGTATTGTAAATATGCCACATATTGCTCTTTCATTGTATTTTTTGTTCGTTTTCTTTTGCTGTAAAATAATTTTATCATTTTATTATAATGTGAATCGACAGAAATATACAAAATGACAAATAATAAATTAAAATAATTTTATATTTTTATTATAATCTGAATCAACAGAAATATATAAAATGACAAATAATAATAATTGTATCTTAGATCATTTTGAATTGTAATCAACACGAACCACACAAACAATTTTGACATATATCGTTCTGTCAACTTTTGATAACTGTCAATTGACAATGAATCAGTGTACTTAACCCCAGAAAAATAAATACTGTTTATTTGCATTTAAGAATTTAGAAAATAAAAAATATCGTTAAATAATATAGCTGCAAATAAAATATTATCCGTGTTTTTTAAGTATTAAACGTAGATACTTGTTTTATTTTCCAAAGAGTGGCAGTCTTGGTTTTAAGATATCTTAAAGTCGTAGTTATAGAAATCAGAAGTTATAGACTTGTGATCAGAATACCGATTTATGAAAATCTATTAGACTTCAACTTATAGATTTCTCTTAAGCTATAGATCTTAAAAGTTATAGATTTTTAAGATAATGCTTAGAATCCCACTATTTAGTCTACTTATATCAACTCATTTCTAAGAATTTTTGATAATTTTAATAAATACTATAATTTAACAACTTAAAGCGTGCGATACACGATGAAGTTTTTCTTTTTAATTGGCTGTAAAATTTTTTCTCTCTCGCACAATTAAGCAAGTGTAATGAATCGAAAAACAGAATATGCGGAACTTTTTCTTGAAATTTCCTTTAAAAAATTGGCCGTACACTTGCATATTGTTACTTTACCGCATTACCATCTAACCACTTGTTTTTTAATAAGCGAATTAACTATCAAATGTCATTTTAAAATCACTTGAAAAGAAAAACTTCATCGTGTAATCCACACTTTAGTAACTAGTATGAAATAAAATTTTGTATGTACCTCGAACGAAAAGTGACTTTAAGGTTCTCGCAAGTAAACAACTAGTTTAGTACCTTTAAGTTTCACATTTCGTTCTAGATACATAAATATCTTTTTTCTACGACCATTTAGAAATCTGCTCATTGTATGTTTGTTGTTACTAGGGAAATGAGGTACATTGCAAGCATCGTGCGAAATGAATTTGTTTTGTGTCTATCTCAATACAGGACATTTCATTTCAGTACAGGTGCCATTGCTCGGATACTTATTTAGAATTGGCTGTGTTACAATTTTCCTAATAAATATTGATTTTAATTTGATTGATATATCGCGAAATACTAATATTTAGGTAACCAAATGGGTTTTATTGCATGTGTTTTTAAATTCTGAACAACTTTCGTATTGACACTTTTGATGTAAATTGAATAGGTACAAATTTACAGCAATATCAAAAAATTGCATTGAAATCCCTATGTTCTACATTTCAATTTTACATCCATAAAAATCTTGTGCACAACTTCTGCCCAGACACACAGTGATTTTTGTTATGATCGATGTGAGAATTAACAGTTTAGAACATTAAAATTTTGTTACTCGATCGGCCAGGTTTTTTTGCAGCCCGCTCTTGGACTATCAGACACTCTTGTTTAATAAATATATCAACTAGTTTTATGGTCTCTTCATCCGTGAACTAATTACTTTTCAACATTTTCACGAGAAAAAATTGCGCAACAACGTGTACACTGCAACTAAACTCTACTTGCTACTTGCTATTGAAGAGAGACGGGGGAATTTGTCAACTCCAGTCAGATACAAATGTCAATTTTAGAAAATGTTGAATTTTTTTGATCGAATAACATTTTCAATTTAGTTTGTTTATATTCTTTCTTATGTATGGAGGGCGATTAATTCGAACAAGATATTAAATTAATCGGCCTGGTAGAGAAGTCGGCTATTCTCTGTGATAAGAAAAAAGAATGAAATTTGGGGAAATGATAAAAATTCTAGTTTTTGACAAATATTCGGCGCAATTTTATAACTCATTTGTTAAGTTTTAACCACTTGCTTAGATTTTAATCCAATCTAAATTCTTAACATTCAAGAAAAAATCTAATTGTCACTTGTAACATGTGTTTCTATTTGTCAAAAATATTAGCAAGTGGTTAAAAGTTAGCAACTGAGTTAGAGAATTGGGCCGAATATGAATAATAGTGGGATTCTGAGCATTGTCTTAAAAATCTATAACTTTTAAGATCTATAGCTTAAGAGAAATCTATAAGTTGATGTCTAATAGATTTTCATAAATCGATATTCTGAACGCAAGTCTATAACTTCTGATTTCTATAACTACGACTTTAAGATATCTTAAAACCAAGACTGCCACTCTTTGGAAAATAAAACAAGTATCTACGTTTAATACTTAAAAAACACGGATAATATTTTATTTACAGCTATATTATTTAACGATATTTTTTATTAAAAACGAATTAATACTATTAAAATAAATAAAAATACAAGTTTTCTAAATTCTTAAATGCAAATAAACAGTATTTATTTTTCTGGGGTTAAGTACACTGATTCATTGTCAATTGACAGTTATCAAAAGTTGACAGAACGATATACGTCAAAATTGTTTGTGTGGTTCGTGTTGATTACAATTCAAAATGAGCTAAGATACAATTATTATTATTTGTCATTTTATATATTTCTGTTGATTCAGATTATAATAAAAATATAAAATTATTTTAATTTATTATTATTTGTCATTTTGTATATTTCTGTCGATTCACATTATAATAAAATGATAAAATTATTTTAAGCAAAAGAAAACGAACAAAAAATACGATGAAAGAGCAATATGTGGCATATTTACAATACATGGAAAGTAGATTACGCCTTTAGATCAAATACCATAAACCTCACACTAACTGAAAATTATTTAGTGCTAAAATGGGAACAATTAACTGGCAAACCAAATGCTTATCTTGCAATTCAAATGGGTTCATTGCATTCCTTATATTTTTTCTTATAATTCGCATGTGATTACTAAAAATTTAGCATTGGTAACCTCAAATATTAACAAATGTCAATAAATTTTAATTATATAACGTAAATATTACTTACAGTTCATATTCATCTTCCTATAATAAATACGCAAATTTTAAAATTTGCATATTATTATGCATTTGCAAGCTATTTATTATTTCTATATCAAGTTATGACAAACTGAACAGTAACCGTAACTTTTTAAGATAACTTAAGATATTTAAGATAAACCTATAAGCTATAGATGTGCTCAGAATACCACTCTAATATTTAAGATCTATAAGTCCTTAAGATCACACTTATAGAAGTTATGGAAACGCTCAGAATACCATTATAAATCTTTCAGTGACAGAAGTGACACCTGGATAAAATTTCATATTCAGTAATCAATTCTATGTTTTTATTTTGCTAAGCAATCTCTGAATCCAGCTTGAATCTTTCTGTTATAGACGACCTACGCGACCAGGAAGTAATTAGAAGAATTCTAGACATAGAAACAACAGAAATCGAAGACTGCGAGAAACGAAAAATCTTAGGACAACTCTATAATTTAATAAAAAACAAACATGTTCAACCTGTGATTGAAAACTTCCGAAGACTTCTCAAAGTTCTTCTAGAAATGTTAAAGAGTTCCGACTGTAAACTACAGATGCTAGTTTTATACATTCTCACCGAAATATTCCACACGGATGAGTTGAAACAATGTTATCTAAACTTTGTTGAGCTGCTTGTTCTTAAAATCCTCTGCATCCAGAAAGATCAGAACAAGGAGGTAAGAAGATGCGGATTTTGTTTATGAAGAACAAATTGATTATTTATTTGTTCGTAGGTGATACGCTGCGCAGAGCAGTGCGCAGCAGCGATGACGGTTTGTCCGTTTGACATGGTTGTGGGCGTGCTGAAGCCTCTGATCACGACCTCTGAGTACCCTGTCAACCAGGCTGCCATCAAGATGATGACCAAGCTCGTGGAGCAGCACAGCTCGGAGATTTCCGACCAGCATCTAAAAGACATCATGCCCATTCTCATACAGGTATAATCAACATACAGTACCAATAAAGTGACATGTGTATGGATTTTGTGAAGTGTTGGCCAAACGGAAAATTTCCAAAATGATATATTCACAAAATGTAAATTTACCGGGAATATTTCCTTGCCTTCAGAAACTTTCAAAATTTTGTAATTCTTTTCCATCAGCAGAAAAACAAAAATTTAAGGTCAAACAAACGCGTCGAAGAACGAATCCTTTATTTAAAAAAAAAAAATAGCAAATACTGTATTCTTCATGTATTTTATGGTCCAACAACCTCCATCCGTCAAAATTTCATGGATTTTTTACAGTGACTTGTACATTGCAATGTCAGATGAAGTACATTTCACAGACTGGGTTCGTTCACTACCATGAATTTTGTTTTGCAAATTCAAATTTGAATAAATTATTTCTCACAATTATTCTTATCGAAAAACAAAACAATTATTACTGTGAAGTCTTTGAACACTCTAGTATTTATATATGTGGATGGAAAGGATAGCTATAACATTACACTATAAAAAAATATTAGTTGAAATCTAGTTGATCAAAAATTCTGAACGTTGATACTGTGTCTCTAATTCCCTTGAGTGACTATGCAAATGATTTGTATATTTATAAATATGATCGTCTATATCCACGGGTGGGCAACCTTTTGTATAACAGGGGCCAGAATAAAATTTACGTTTCGTACGCGGGCCGTAGTTGTTAATTGACACATTTTTTATACTTATATTTTTTTTTTCTGTAAATATAAAAAACAATAGTAAAACAAAATTAACTAAGTACTACATTTATTTCTTAATTGAAACTAGACGAATTATATCGAAAATTAAACTGTAAATCTCTCCTTTTTCTTTATGTTGGGTACTAACCTAATTTAAAATTTTTGTTTTTGAAAATATTTATTTATTATTTCTTCTAAAGATCTCGCGGGCCGGATTGGAACTTGACGCGGGCCGGAGGTTGCCCACCCCTGGCTCTATAATATACTAAGATTATTTTCCATTTGAACTTACAGTTTTTGAGAAGCAAATAAAAACTGTAAGTTCAAATGGAAAATAATTTTTATATGTTATAAATATACGAATTATTTACATTATTGTAGTCGTTCATGGGAACGTGTGACATAAATTTTACTACTTTGAAAATTATGTTCATGTATAATTTGCAAACAAAACTAGCTTTTTAATTTCTTCTAAAAGCGTATGTGTATTATGATTATGATAGTTTGTTTCCAATGTTGTTACTTTAAATATAGTCATTTATCACATTATTTTTGTCATTGACATAACTTTTAGTTTCCCTATTTTTCTTGGGAATACTTCCCAAAAAATAAATTCCCAGGAATTTGTCAACTCTAATTTTGTGTGATGATTGTTAGGCGTACGACCACGAAGAAAGTCCAGTGCGCAAGTGCGCGGTGTTCTGCATGGTGGCGATTCACTCCGCCGTGGGTGAAGACCGCATGTCGCCGTACTTGGACTCGCTGGCGGGCAGCAAACGCAAACTGCTCCACCTGTACGTGAAGAGGGCCCAGCAGGGCGCGTCGGTGCCTACCAGCCCCAAGAACTCCGCTACCAACAGCAGCTAATACCTGGCCAAGCCCCAAGACGAAAAATCCTCCCCAACAAATTGATATTATCGTTAAGTTTTTTATTATTAGGAATATGAATAATTGCATGCCGACCGACACTAATTCGAATGGAAAATTCGAAAATACGTACGCTCAAATTGTTCTGGAGACTTTGGATGTTCTTGGTACAAAATTTGTGCGGTCGCAGTTTCGTTATTAATGATAAAATATTTAATATCGCTTGAGAATCAAAACATGATTTCCGCGCGCGCGTTCTAGATGCGTCATTTTCGATGATGTTTCATAGCTGTCATTGTAAGGACTGATACCATACGTTCGTTTGTATAATTTTTATATTTTCATTTATAATAATACTGTAATGTAATGTGTATATATTCTCATTTGTGAATTTTATTGTAAAAATTAATACAAGACTTTTACCATTACGTTGTAAGATGTTTGTATGATGTGCACGTCTGTTTTATTTGTTTGACGGCTATGAAAAGTCTCCGAGGTCTGTTTGTGCATTGGTATCGTGTTGCTCGAATCTGACCACTTCTAAATGTATTCTGATTGACTTGAGGTAGTAGGAGTTAGGAGTTAGCGAAACATTACATATGAATATGAGCCTTAATGATTTACGTACGCCGTACCGTAAGCCGTAAGAGGAAGCCAACGTAACATGCATCCATTCTTGTGTTTGTTTTCAGTTGCATTCTGTTGTCGTTGAGTGCGCGTGTGTCGGTGTATAAATAAATATCAGTGTTAATGTTTGACTGAATGTGGCGTGGATTGAGTTCCCCAATTTAAAAGATGCGCTGATGTTGATGAAACTTAACTAGTCGAAGCAGTCTGTGAGACAGTCTGACACCCAGTTGTACATGCGTTGTTGAATGAATTCATTCGCGTTCATTTTTATGGTGAATTGAATATACACACAAATGAAAAGTTTTATTGTATAAAAACTTTGCTTTGTTAGGTTGTTGCTCTAGCGTAAGATTTTGTATGTTAAATAGAAAATATTGAAATGATTTTTGTGTGATTGATTCATTGTTTTCGTACTTGTAACTTTTATTTGTATACAATTTAGTAGTATGATATTATGTATTATATATTTTGATGATCTGCTACTTTATAATATTAATGAAAGGTCACATTTTGAAATTTTGCTTACCTCTAGTTGTTATTTAATATTGCTATTTCCCAGCCATTTATAATATATATTTTAATTGCCGTTTATGTATTGATTAAAAAACAAAAAAATTGTAATAAATAAGCTAACCGGTTACTATTTTATTTCATGATGTTTTATTGATAATTATTTATTTTGTACTAGTTTAAAACGTCTTTTTAATAATCAAACTTTAACCAGTACTGATGAATAAACTGAATTTTTGAATTTTATCTGAGATTTTGTTTACATATTTGAAAACTCTGAGTTTTGAATTCCGTGCCAACTGTGGTGCGCAAGCGTTGGATGTAATTATAAGCAACGCGCGTGGACGCCATTTTGCGATACAAGTTGTGCATCGGTTGCTATGTAAATTTTTGGTGATTGATTGTTTATAAGAACGTTTTAAATTATTTATGTTATGTTTTCTTCACTGTTAAGGTAAGAAACGTAAGAATTTGATGTTATTTTGTTATTTTTTAGTGTGTAAACAATGGCATTTCTATTGTTTCAAGAAGTATCCATTCTTATTCTGCGGCTACAGATAATTTTGGTTGATATCTTGCCCAAATATTGCAACCAGACTAATGGAATTTAGGCTTTATAAAATACATTCAATAATTTTCAGTTTGTTTATGATTAATTATTTGTTTATAATATGACACTGACAACGCGGGAATCTGTATTTTGACGCCCACTCGCTTTCAAGGGAATATGATCCTAAAGCGTTTTTAAATTAAAATCGAAATTCCAAATAATCAAATTTCAATTTCTACTGTTTCCAATTATTAAAAATAGAAATTAATGATTTTTGTTTCTTATCTAGTAGAGCATATACATAGATGATTGGTAATGGAAAAAAATATAAATGAAACTATGTACAAACAAATTTATAATAACTTAGAAATGTTAACGACTATTGAACTATTACAAACAGTAATTAATATGTTTATATAAACAATAACTTCTGAGAATGTAAAATAACACCTGTTATCGTTTATTGTTACAGATTATGTTAAAAAATATTATATTATGAGAAATTATACTACACCATCTGGCCATTTGATAATCTCATTTTTGCATATTAAATTTATATCGAGAAATGTGGCTACGAAGTGAGAAGAGGGAAAGACGACTAAGGAAATTCAGTGGAGGAATTCAAAAGAAATCTAAAGTCGGTACATCCAAGAACGGTCGGAAAAAGCCTTGGGTTCAGAAACGAATTAACAAAGATATCGCTTTAACTATCTGTAAAGAAGGCCTCATTAACTACAATAACATAATCAAAAAGAAACGTATGCAAAAGAAAAGCAAGAAAATAGAAAAATCCAATTGCATGCCATCAAAAAAAAGTTTATCAGTAATTCGGTCTACAAAAGAAGTTATTTTAACGGAGAAGATCTCTGAGGAATGCAAGGAAAACTGTTTTCAAGTGGTTCCAGACACAATTCAACAACTTCCTCCATCCAGTGAAAGTGATTTTAGCATGTCCCCATCTTTACCTGAATCTATGACCGACTGTACCGTCAAAACCAACAATGATACACAGCCAGACGATAAGGATTTCATCAAATTTGAACTAAAAAAAGATGATCTAGCCTCGAAAATCTGCAACTTCGATAAACAAATGGAGGCAGTTCAGTGCCACAACTTCGGCGAGCAGAGCTTTAGTGATAAGCTTCCTTGCGACAGCATGTATTACGATTATTCCCCACTGAAGTCTCAGGATTACCAAGAAATCAACCTGGATTTGAATGATCTAACCAGTGTCAACTCCCAAGACTTCACCTGCTTGCTGGACGAGGAGATGAGCAAAGGAAACGAGCTACTGAACATGACTTACGATTACAGCATGTTATATCCGCAAACAGATAGCAGCTTAATTTCGGCAGCTGCGTTACCGACCGTACAGACAGAGCAGAAACAACCGGAGCACCAGGAAGTCGAAGACACTTGGGAGGCGTTTGATCCATACGTTTTTATTAAACATCTCCCGCCGTTAACCTTCGAAATGAGATCAAAATGTCCGGCACTTCCCCTCAAAACCCGATCCAGCCCGGAATTCAGCTTAGTTTTGGATTTGGACGAAACTTTGGTCCATTGTAGCCTCCAAGAACTCTCCGATGCTAGTTTCCATTTCCCTGTTTTGTTTCAAGACTGTTCGTATACGGTGTACGTAAGAACTAGGCCCTTTTTTCGAGAATTTCTAGAGAAGGTGTCACAGATTTTCGAGGTAATTCTTTTCACGGCATCTAAACGAGTTTATGCTGACAAGTTGTTGAATCTGCTGGATCCCGATCGAAAATGGATCAAGTATCGATTATTCAGAGAACACTGCGTGTGTGTCAATGGGAATTACATTAAGGATTTATCGATTCTTGGGAGGGATCTTTCCAAAACTATTATTATTGATAATTCGCCGCAGGCCTTTGGATATCAGGTAATATTTTACTGTATTTTTATCATTGCATTCAGTAAATAATGTTTCAGGAAACGTTATTATTTCTTTATGTTACGTCTACAACTTTTGTTTTTGTTTTTCCAGTTAAACAATGGAATACCAATTGAAAGTTGGTTCGTAGACCAATCAGATTCTGAGCTAATTAAATTGTTGCCATTTTTAGAAGATTTGGTGCAAATGGTAAGTACAATCAAATGAAAATTGTTGAATAATCTAAATGATTACAAATGTATTACAGAAAGAAGACGTGAGACCACACATCAGAGAGAAGTTTAAACTTTTCAGTTATTTACCACCCGATTAAGCAGAACTATATCAGTATTAGTATATAGGTAGTTAGTCTCTTCATAGTATTTATTTCGATCGTTTCAGCACAAAATTTAAAGTTACACGTTGCAAAATAGAAATATCAGCTCTTGTTAAATAATATTTTTGAAATTTATTTGACTTAAGTGCCTCATAACGGATTATATTCTGTTAGTTATTTTAACTATTGACATTTTGCTTCCATTCTAAAATTGCTAACTATTTAAACGCTACTTTAAAATTAAAATAAGGTTGTTGTTTTGCTTCTCGATAAAGTAAAGAATTTTTAAAGTAGATTTAAGATGTTTCCCAGTTTTTATCAAAAGGGATCAAAATTTAGCAAAATTATTTATATTAAATAAGTATAACCTTGCCATTTAACTGTATATATTATAAATTATGAAACTTTAAATGGATCATTGCAATACATTTTAGATAAGCGAGCGACTTGCAGTTTAGTGTGTCGTTCTGAATACGTATATACGTACAATAATATTTAATAACCATTTAGCTGATCTGCAACGGAAGATCCTTAGCCCTAGGCCTACTAGACCTCTGTTAGACGAAATAATGTTCCTTGTTTCTTATTCACCCTCTTTATCTTTCTCCAATATTTGCACGTTTTATCCTCGTAATAACAAACTACCTGTGCGATACAATGCAGTACACAAAATTAACTATTGTCAAACTGTTTTACATTTAACTCTATATTACAATTTGTATTTCATTATACATAAACATTTGTACAAAATATTTTGTTGTTTGTTTTCTAAAACAAACAGGGTTAAATTTGACAATTTTGGAAAGCAAATAACGAAAATGAACCGTTATATTTATTTTGTGAAAGATTGCATGGTGCTGGCACAAATTTGTTGAATGTAAAACAGTCGTAACTAGAACAATAGCGTAGTTTCAGTTATAAAGTTAAGCACAACTAAAAGTTATTTGTTACTTTGCTTTTTTGTGATTATTCTTGTCACAGTTTCGATCTGTTAATATATTTTTGTACAAAATATATTACATCAAAATAATAGAACTTGTTCACAAAAATATTTGATAGTAATTGTATAAAATTGCTAATAATTATTGTTGAAAATGAAAATCAGAGCTGTGACAAAGTTGACAGTTGTGTTTTAAGAAGTAAATGTTTTCTTCCAATATGTAATGCGTGTTTAGTAAGAAGTAAGATGATTTGTAACGACATGGGTGATTTTCAATGAATTTTTGTTTTGAATATGTTAAAGTATGTTTATATTTACTATATAAGAAAGTATATATCACTGGTTGATTTTAAACTTTTATATAAGCTCTAAAGTACTTATATATGATTTATTAGAATTATATTCGCATGAAATTTATGTTTATATTGGTTTCACAGTATTATTTACATAAGACAAGAGATGTATTTACAAATTTAAAGAATTTTTAATTGTTGATTGTAAAATGCGTACAAACTTATATCTTCCAATTTATTTCGCAAAGAATTTATTGTATGTAGGCCCATGTTTTCTTTGTTACTCATATTTTCTTTTAAAGATTTTTATATACTATAATCTTATTTGTTACACAAAAATATGTGTAAAAGTGATCAGTGCAAAATATAATTTTTGTGAAAATTTGTCATTTTGTTTTTAATTGATAAATAAAGTTACTATAAAAATGAAACTCAGTGCAACCTAATATTTAGTAATACGTAGTAAAGCTTTCGGCCTCATAAAAGAAATATTTAGTTCATATTAATAGACATAATTAGAAGAAATGTATTAAACTTTGAGCATTGTGAGTATAGTCAATGTATTTTCCCTATGTTGGCCCCACATACTAATTTTGACAACAATGAAATTAACTAGTATATTTTAAAGCAAATATTAATTATTTATTAGAATTACAACATTCAAAATTACGCGCATCAAAAATAGTTCTCGGAGACAACGCAAGACGAGCTGAAATAAGCAATTTTCTGTACTGTCAAGAAATTTTTACTGCTGGTCACGTAAAATAAACTGTTACATCTTATAACATAAGAAAATCATTCAATTATTCTATATGTTTTAGTTAAAAGCTGTGTAAATTAATATTATTACTAATAATCATTTAAAATTGTTAGTTTAAGCGCTTGAAATACGTTCGACCAATCAGATTGCTTGCACATTTACCAGTGGCGTTCTAATCATTCTGCATGCTACAATTTTATTTTTATTGATAAATTAGTAATTATTCATTAATTAACAACGAGAAAAAGCCTAATGTACTCAAAATTATATGGGTTATGAGGTAAAAATAATTATTGTTACAGGTTTGGCTAAAAAATGTGAATTAAAAATTAGTAGCCCACGATATTTTGATAGAAATCTACGCCACTGCTAATTTCCCCACCACACAACGCATCTAGTTCACGCAATGGCTGTATGATGGCGCCACATGTTTTGTTTTCATTTTTTGACAGATAGCAAATTAATCTCGTATGAAACGACTTTGTGGAAAAATCTTTGAAAACAGAACATCAAAAGGTATTTTCACATACAGTAAATCCTAATTTATCTATTTTGTGTTCAATCCGTAAAGTCCTTGTTTAAATTAATAAAATTGTGACTAATATTGCATAAGTTTTTTGTGATTGTGACTGAAAATGTGCAGTGATTTTACGTTGGAATTTACAGGAAGAAATCATTTCCAATTTGTAGTTTGTTCCTGTATTGTGTTTGGAGTTATTTTCAACCATCCAAAGACTTGAGACCGAAGAGAAGTTGAAATTAAACTTCAGAGTATTCTTGCTGTGAAATCTAACACAATTTGTGGCCCAACATAGCTTGGGAATCTTGCTGAATGCAATATGAAAATCGTAAGTGTATTTTGATGTCTATTATTTACTTAAATTTACCTTATACTAACTAGATAGATACACAAAATAGTGAGGAACATGGTTTTTTTTATAATCTGATGACAACAAAATATAGAAAAATGTATCAAATAAAGATTGTAGGTACTATTAATCTAGATTTTTTTGTATCAATGAAATTTACTCCATTTATTTAGTAAGATATGCCTAAAAACCCTGATAGGGCGTCAAATATTCTACCACTTACTGTTGATGAATTGTTACCAAAATCTAATCAATTCTAAACATACACATAATACCTCCCTTACATGTATGTATGTGAGAAAGCTAAAATTGATCGAATTTAAGATATAAATATGGGGAATTAAACTATTTTCCTGTGTATGATTCTAACTGGGCCAAATGATATGATTCTGGGCTCGTAATACCTTTCCCCGGAAATAAAATTGTGGAACAAATATAAAATCATATAGTTATCTAAATAAATAATGCAAGGGTTTCTATAGAAAATAGCAAACACATCATGTAAATATTTAGTAGTTTAGAATCTGTTTGTTTTGCTGCTAATAGAATCCGATGAGGCCTTCGTACGGTCTTCAGAGACACTGATCAAGTGATCGAGGTACTATTAGAAGCAATATTAATTTTTTAGGAAGGATGTTAGTTCAGAAATTAAAACTTTAATGTTTCGTTTTAAATATGTTTAAAGTCAAGACAAATACGTGTGTAACATTGGTAATGTCGACTTAATTGAAACCTGTCTGAAGATGAAATGTTGATTACTTTTGTGTATATTTGGCATGGCATATTTTTATATGATGTTTTAATATACAAATGCTATCAAAATGGAGTTATAGTTTTTACTTTTTATTAGAAATTTGTTAACAAACCAATAGGTAGTTATGTACATATGACATATATGTATGTTATATTGTGTGCGTATTTAATTTATTTATTTATGTTTTGTGCTATGAAACTATAAAGAAATCGGACATATTAAACAATAATATTATTATTGTTGTCTTTATTATTACAATGGTAATTTGCAATATGTTTTAAAACAAAAATGTATTTTTATTGCAGACACGGTTGATTGAATTCAGGAAGAATGTGGCAAGTCTTGGTCGGAACTTGTTCTAGCATTGAAAGCATTGGAGCTGGGCTGGCCTACGTGACTTTTACGAAGATTGTTGGGCAGCGGGGAGTAGTTTTAGGTATCCGTGCGCCATGTTTCTCAGTGTTCAGTCGAGTAATGGCCGCGTTGGTAGAAGCTGCGTCGTTTTGTGCTAGTTTTAATTGTGCAATTACTCGACTCCTCGTATTAAATGTGAATTTTATAGTTAGATATGGTATTCAGTTACTGTATTTAAATATAAAATTCTAGTTTGACCGTTGGGTGATTCAGTGGGTGACTAAATTTTGTGAAATATGTTAGCAGTCGGGCATTTTGATGTGGGCTGGGCGCGAACTCGAGCAATAAGGTGGCTTGTGTCTTGGCCACAGCGCGCGTATTACAATCAAAATGTATCGTTCGCGAGTGGGCTTCTCTCACTACACAAGAGTATGATTTCGTACGTTTGGCTCACGCAGTGCATGCCTGGAGTGGCTCGTACAGTCTGTGAGTCTGTCCATCTTCCTATAGGGTGGAGAGAACAAACCTCTGCAGGTCATACTGTTGTGTCCGTTGCAACTACGTGTAGAATCAGTGAACGTTCGCGGAGTATGATTTCGTATGTGCGGCCTACGCAGTACGAGCTGGAGTGCTTTAGTACAGTCAGTAGGTGGGTGGGTGAGAACGCACCGCTGCAGGTCATACTCTGTGTCCGTTGTAGAATCAGCCGGGAACCGTTTACGGGATTTTTGCAAAGCGCTCTGTCTTCACGTGAAGACCATCGATTCAATTTATTCCGATTACTGGTTTAGCGCTAACGCGGCGCGTGGGGCATGCTCACAGCAGTCCGATCTTCTAGAGTGGATCCAGAGTCATGACTGGTACCATCTCTCGGCAAATATCGCATCCGATGCGCCTTAACAGGATTCTGAGGCTTCACGATAACTTTTCAACCAGACATATGATAGGCTCTATGTCATTGGTTAGGTTTTCAAAGTGAATTCCGGATGGCAGAGAAAGTAGTTGATCGGCTAACGTGATTCTGTGACATGAGCTCGGGCCCCTGCGGGATCGCGAAGTAGGAGACCATGCGGGGTTCGGCTAGACGACCCACGTTTCTTTTTTTAAAACAGACAACACACCGGTTGCTGTTCTTAGAGTCCTAAAGGCACAGGAATGTCTGTGGTGTGGTGTGAATCTTAGTTTTAATTTAGCTTTAATGGTTTTGGGTACCTTTAAGCTAATTTTAAGTTAATCCATTTTATTTCAGCTTTAATTTAAGTTAGGCTTAAGTCTACTAACCTATGTACTTGTATTCCTTTACAGCATTTTTCTTTCAGATTTGCATTTTTAATACGTAAGTTTTTATTTCCAGATTTAAATTGTTTCAATGTTTTTAATTTGTTTTGTTTTTATTTGTTTACAGAGATCAAGAATAATGAAGACAAGAAGTACTAGATCTAGAAGTAAGATTTATTTTTATTTTTTTAACATTTCTGTTGTTTATTTATTTCTAATTTGTTGTTTGTATGTTTCTAGGATCAATGCAGTCAGCCACCGAGGGAAATGGTGAAAGTAGCTGAGACTAGCGTCGTTGGAGCAGTAGCTGAGGCAGCCGCCGTGAGAAGTGGAGAATGTTCCTGTGTCTACCATCGAGGGATGAAGTTGCAGATTCTACCGCCGATGGAAATGAATCATCCGCCGTGGGACAAAACTTCTCGTCCTGAATTTCTCTTTGTTTATATATTTTTGTGTTTTTTCTCTTCCTTTTAGTATAGGTGTTTACTGTTTGTTTTATTTTTGTGGTTTGTTTCTGTTGTGTTTCTTAAAACAGGAATGAAGATGACACAGTGAACTTGGTCGTCTTCGCTGGATTTCTACGTGTTTACTTTCTACTTCACACATGTAATTATACATTGTTTCATTTTAATTTGCAGTTTTTTATTTGTTTTGTGGTTTCAGCCAAGAGTTTACAGGTGGCAGATGCAGATGAAGAGTCTTCAAGAGAGTTTCACCCCTCGTAGTCAAGAGCCTGCGGCCAGCAAATACAGTTTCTGAGCCTTTAAGGAATTCTTCAACATAGTTCGCCGTTCCCAACACAAATGTAAGTTAATTAAATTAATCCATTAATGAATTGATTTATTTACTGATGTATTTCTGTTTGTTTAGTGGGCGGCGACGCTGCTCTTCTGTCCTGGGTTTTCTGGAAGTTTCCCTGGGATGTCAGGCGAATGCCAGAGGAGTTTCAGTCTCTTTCTTCCAATTGTCAATCCAGGAGATCTGAACTTTGTATTCATTCCAAATAAATAATATAATAAAAATTATATACTCGTACATGTACTCTTGTGTTTTATTCAGGTAGTAATAATAAATAAAATATAACTTGTATTTATACATCGAGATAATAAAGAAATTATAATAAATAATTTGTGTTTTACTTACTTTAAAATATGCAATAAAATAGTTCAAAATTAATATTGTCATTTAATAAAACGAAATTCATAATTTTAATTTATTCTTTTCAATTTTAATCTTACTACTGCCATCTATTATTTTATTTTGGAAGTACAGGTTCCTAAACTACCAAAAATCATCGCAGTTTGAAAATATTGTTGCGTGATCACATAATAATAGTTCATAAATTTTGTAAGAGATGGCAGCACTGCTCGGCACTCACATTCTTTTGACTTGATAATGAAAACTAATTGAAGATGCTCGTTTTTTGAAACAGTGACCTTGATTAATTAGCGGTTTTTTAACCCTTGGCCCTACGCCCTTCATACTCACATATGTTGTAGAGAAGGGTCGATTCTTCAGGGTACTAATAGAGGGACCGCGGTTTTTCGTTATTTTTGCGATATCTCTTACCGTTTTCGAGATATGACGCTATAAAGTTTTCAAACTAGTTTCCCTTAAAAATCACCCTTAATATTAACTTTTAAGGGCTGGAAGTGACTGTATATCCCTAATTTGAGTGTACTGAATACGATTTTACAATCCATTTTGCGCTAGCATTCATAGTTTCAAAATTAGAGCAGAATTTAGATTGCTCTATTTAATTACGTAAGATTTAAGGGTGAGCGCCAATTTTCGAGACCGCCACGGGAGTTTTTAGGGCTGAATCTATAGGAATCCACCCCTAACTCGATTTTTTTGGGGTTTTACCAAGAAAAAGTTGGACTATAGTCTTGGTGTTTTTACTATTAAATTTTGGGGTAAAAAAAATTGAGATAAGGGCGCTACACCCTTCATTGGGGTCTGTAGATTCCGAATCTGTGATTTAAAATAGCTTAGGGTTAGTATTTCTTACGTAATGCGCATTTAACTTTTATATGTTATGACCCACTGCAGACTTTTGGTTCATAATATGTATCACTTCTGACTTGCCGTTCATAATATATAAAATTACTGGTACGCTGAGGAAATGTGACATGCAATAATGAACCTTATATACATACTACATAAAAAACATAAAATGTGTTTTTACGATTAAATTTTGGGGTAAAAAATATTGAGATAAGGGCGCTACACCCTTCATTAAGGTCCATATATTTCGAATCTGTGATTTAAAATAGCCTAGGCTTAGTATTTCTTGCGTAACTCGCATTTGAAATCTGAAGAGATCAGTGAAGTAAAAAATGCTGATTGATATTTTGAAACAAAGACGACAAATTAGCGATTTCCTGAACCCTTCGCCCTACGCCCTTCATACTCACATATGTTGTAGAAAAATAGCGGTTTTACAGGGGTCAAATCACAGGGGACGGCGAAATTTCGTTATTTTTGCGATATCTCTTACCGTTTTCGAGATATGACGCTTTAAAGTTTTCACACTAGTTTCCCTTAAAAATCACCCTTAATATTAACTTTTAAGGGCTAGAAGTGACTGTATACCCCTAATTTGAGTGTACTGAACACGATTTTACAATCCATTTTGCGCTAGCATTCATAGTTTCATAATTAGAGCAGAATTTAGATTGCTCTATTTAATTACTTAAGATTTAAGGGTGAGCGCCAATTTTTGAGACCGCCACGGGAGTTTTTAGGGCTGAATCTATAGGAATCCACCCCTAACTCGATTTTTTTGGGGTTTTACCTAGAAAAAGTTGGACTATAGTCTTGGTGTTTTAACTATCAAATTTTGGGTTAAAAAAAATGATATAAGGGCGCTACACCCTTCATTGGGGTCTGTAGATTTCGAATCTGTGATTTAAAATAGCCTAGGGTTAGTATTTCTTGCGTAACTCGCATTTGAAATCTGAAAAAATTAGTGCAGTAAAAAATGTTGATATTTTGAAACAAAGACGACAAATTAGCGATTTTCTGAACCCTTGGCCCTACGCCCTTCATACTCACATATGTTGTAGAAAAATAGCGGTTTTTCAGGGGTCAAATCACAGGGGACGGTGAAATTTCGTTATTTTTGCGATATCTCTTACCGTTTCCGAGATATGAGGCTTTAAAGTTTTCGAACATAGTTTACCCTAAAATCACCCTTAATGTTAACTTTAAAGGGCTAGAAATGATTGTATGCCCCTTTCAGAGTGTGCTGAATACAATTTCACAAACCATTTTGCGATAGGATGTGTAGTTACATAATTAGAGCAATATTTTCATCCCTTTGCTCTATTTAATTTTCAAATGGCTGTATATCTAAAACGGTAAGAGATATCGCGGATCTGAAAAAAACGCACCGAGATATAACTCTGTTCTATCTGATCAGTGAGAAAAAGACACTCAAAAACTTGATAATAGGGTAGATATTTTAGGGTTCTATTTAATTTTCTAAGGGTTGTATCTTTGGAACGGTAAAACATTTGTCTATGTCCATAATATATATGTTAGTCCTTATTACCTTTTTGTTTCTTAGATCATGGGATGGTTATTAAATAAAAGTCATGTTATTTTAATAATAAATATTTATTTTATCATTTATTATATTACATTGAAATTTATTTATTGTTAACTTTATAGAAATACAATGAATACAAAATTGTGAATGTTCAGATCTCCTGGAGTGACTGTGGAAGCAAGAGACTGAAACTCCTCCGGCATTCACCTGACATCCCAGGGAAACTTCCACACAAAACCTGGGACAGAGAAGTGGTCGCGTCGCCCACTAAACAAACACAAATACATTAATTAGTACACCATTCAATTCCATAATGATTTAAGTCAATGGACTTACATGGGTGTTGGGAACGGCGAACTATATTGAAGGCTTTGCAACTGCATCTTCTGATACAGGCTCTAGACTGCAAGAAGTCGAACTCATCAGCTGTACCTTCCAGCCGCAGACTCTTGACTGAAACAAACAAAAAACAAATAAAAAAACTGCAATACAGAATGAAACAATGTATCATTACATGTGTGAAGTAGAAAGTAAACACGTAGAAATCCAGCGAAGACGACTATGTCCACTGTGTCATCTTCATTCCTATTTTAAGAAACACAACAGAAACAAACCACAAAAATAAAACAAACAGTAAACACCTATACTAAAAGGAAGAGAAAAAACAAAAATATATAAACAAAGAGAAATTCAGGACGAGAAGTTCTGTCCCACGGCGGATGATTCATTTCCATCGGCGGTAGAATCTGCAACTTCATCCCTCGATGGTAGACACAGGAACATTCTCCACTTCTCACGGCGGCTGCCTCAGCTACTGTTCCAACGACGCTAGTCTCAGCTACTTTCACCATTTCCCTCGGTGGCTGACTGCATTGATTCTAGAAACATACAAACAACAAATTAGAAATAAATAAACAACAGAAATGTTAAAAAAATAAAAATAAATCTTACTTCTAGATCTAGTACTTCTTGTCTTCATTATTCTTGATCTCTGTAAACAAATAAAAACAAAACAAATTAAAAATATTGAAACAATTTAAATCTGGAAATAAAAACTTACGTATTAAAAATGCAAATCTGAAAGAAAAATGCTGTAAAGGAATACAAGTACATGGGTTAGTAGACTTAAGCCTAACTTAAATTAAAGCTGAAATAAAATGGATTAACTTAAAATTAGCTTAAAGGTACCCAAAACCATTAAAGCTAAATTAAAACTAAGATTCACACCACACCACAGACATTCCTGTGCCTTTAGGACTCTAAGAACAGCAACCGGTGTGTTGTCTGTTTTAAAAAAAGAAACGTGGGTCGTCTAGCCGAACCCCGCATGGTCTCCTACTTCGCGATCCCGCAGGGGCCCGAGCTCATGTCACAGAATCACGTTAGCCGATCAACTACTTTCTCTGCCATCCGGAATTCACTTTGAAAACCTAACCAATGACATAGAGCCTATCATATGTCTGGTTGAAAAGTTATCGTGAAGCCTCAGAATCCTGTTAAGGCGCATCGGATGCGATATTTGCCGAGAGATGGTACCAGTCATGACTCTGGATCCACTCTAGAAGATCGGACTGCTGTGAGCATGCCCCACGCGCCGCGTTAGCGCTAAACCAGTAATCGGAATAAATTGAATCGATGGTCTTCACGTGAAGACAGAGCGCTTTGCAAAAATCCCGTAAACGGTTCCCGGCTGATTCTACAACGGACACAGAGTATGACCTGCAGCGGTGCGTTCTCACCCACCCACCTACTGACTGTACTAAAGCACTCCAGCTAGTACTGCGTAGGCCGCACATACGAAATCATACTCCGCGAACGTTCACTGATTCTACACGTAGTTGCAACGGACACAACAGTATGACCTGCAGAGGTTTGTTCTCTCCACCCTATAGGAAGATGGACAGACTCACAGACTGTACGAGCCACTCCAGGCATGCACTGCGTGAGCCAAACGTACGAAATCATACTCTTGTGTAGTGAGAGAAGCCCACTCGCGAACGATACATTTTGATTGTAATACGCGCGCTGTGGCTAAGGCACAAGCCACCTTATTGTACGAGAACGCGCCCAGCCTCCATCCAAAATTCCCGACTGCTAACACATTTCGCAAAAAATTTACACCCACTGAATCACCCAACGGTCAAACTGGAATTTTATATTTAAATACAGTAACTGAATACCATATCTAACTATAAAATTCACATTTAATACACGCGAGGAGTCGAGTAATTACACAATTAAAACTAGCACAAAACGACGCAGCTTCTACCAACGCGGCCATTACTCGACTGAACACTGAGAAACATGGCGCACGGATACCTAAAACTACTCCCCGCTACCCAACAATCTTGTAAAAGTCACGTAGGCCAGCCCAGCTCCAATGCTTTCAATGCTAGAACAAGTTCCGACCAAGACTTGCCACATTCTTCCTGAATTCGATCAACTTTGTCTGCAATAAAAATACATTTTTGTTTTTAAACATATTGCAAAATAACATTGTAATAATAATGACAACAATAATAATATTATTGTTTAATGTCCGATTTTTTTATGATTTCATAAGAGAAAACAAAAATAAATAAATTAAATACGTACACGAAATAACATACATATACGTCGTATGTATATAACTACCTATTGATTTGTTATCAAATTTCTAATAAAAAGTAAAAACTATGAAGTTCATTTTGATAGCATTTGTATATTAAAACATCATATAAAAATATGCCACGCCAAATATACACAAAAATAATCAACATGTCATCTTCAGACAGGTTTCAATAAGTCGACACTACCAATGTTACACATGTATTTGTTTTGGAGTTGAACATATTTAAAACGAAACATTAAAGTTTTAATTTCTGAACTAACATCCTTCCTAAAAAATTAATATTACTTCTAATAGTACCTCGATCACTTGATCAGTGTCTCTGAAGACCGTACGAAGCCTCATCGGATTCTATTAACAGCAAAACAAACAACCAGATTCTAAACTACTAAATATTTACATGATGTGTTTGCTATTTCTATAGAAATCCTTGAATTATTTATTTAGATAACTATACGAGCCCAGAATCATATAATTTGACCCAGTTCAAATCATACACAGGGAAATAGTTTAATTTCCCATATTTATATCTTAAATTCTATCATTTTTAGCTTTCTCACGTACATACATGTAAGGGAGATATTGCTTGCTATTCACAGGCCTATACTAAGGGCTACTAACTAGGACATTTTAAAATTTGGCACTGTTATTGATTACCTTGGAGATCAACAATTTTTTCATAGCAACAGTGTTAAATCTTAAAATGTCCTAGTTAGTAGCCCTTAGTATAGACCTGTGAATAGTAGCCATTATGTTTATGTTTAGAATTGATTAAATTTTGGTAAAAATTCATCAACAGTAAGTGGTAGAATATTCATATCAGGGTTTTTAGGCATATCTTAGTAAATAAATGGAGTAAATTTCATTGATATAAAAAAAAAACTAGATTAATATTACCTACAATCTTTATTTAAAACATGTTTCTATATTTTGTTGTCATCAGATTAAAAAACCATGTTCACTATTTTCTGTATCTAGTTAGTATAAGGTAAATTTAAGTAAATAATAGACATCAAAATACACTTACGATTTTCATATTGCATTCAGCAAGATTCCCAAGTTGGGTCACAAATTTTGTTAGATTTCACAGCAAGAACACTCTGAAGTTTAATTTCAACTTCTCTTCGGTCTCAAGTCTTTGGATGGTTGAAAATAACTTCAAACACAATACAGGAACAAACTACAAATTGGAAATGATTTCTTCCTGTAAATTTCAACGTAAAATCACTGCACATTTTCAGCCACAATCACAAAAAACTTATGCAATATTAGTCACAATTCTATTAATTTAAACAAGGACTTTACGGATTGAACACAAAATAGATAAATTAGGATTTACTGTATGTGAAAATACCTTTTGATGTTCTGTTTTCAAAGATTTTTCCACAAAGTCGTTTCATAAGAGATTAATTTGCTATATCTGTCAAAAAATGAAAACAAAACATGTGGCGCCATCATACAGCGATTGCGTGAACTAGATGCGTTGTGTGGTGGGGAAATTAGCAGTGGCGTAGATTTATATCAAAATATCGTGAGCTACTAATTTTTAATTCACATTTTTTAGCCAAACCTGTAACAATAATTATTTTTACCTCATAACCCATATAATTTTGAGTACATTAGGCTTTTTCTCGTTGTTAATTAATGAATAATTACTAATTTATCAATAAAAATAAAATTGTAGCATGCAGAATGATTAGAACGCAACTGGTAAATGTGCAAGCAATCTGATTGGTCGAACGTATTTCAAGCGCTTAAACTAACAATTTTAAATGATTATTAGTAATAATATTAATTTACACAGCTTTTAACTAAAACATATAGAATAATTGAATGATTTTCTTATGTTATAAGATGTATACAGTTCATTTAACGTGACCAGCAATATAAATTTGCATATTTGATTTGATGATTCGCAGCCAACTTTAGTTCAGTTCTGTCCGTCAACTACAAAATATTTTTTTGTAGGTTATAAATTAAATACTCGTTTGTATTAACAAAATGCCGCTAATTATAATAACAGGGACACCTTCAAGTGGTAAAACAAGGAGAACTGTAGAATTAAAAAAATACTTTGAAAAATTAGGAAAAGAAGTTTATATCATTAGTGAATATGATGAAATTATTAAAGCTGGATTTAACAAAAATGATTTCTACAAAGGTAACTATAACATATGTCTTGTATTAGTACTTACTCATTATTAAACAGATTCACAGAAAGAGAAACAGATACGAGGTACATTAAAATCAGAAGTTATTCGTTTAATTGGATGTAAGAATTTGGTTATATTGGACGGAAGTAACTATATCAAAGGTATTTAATCGTCTCTGAGTCAGTGGTAAATGATGAAAATCTTAATAATAAATAGGTTTTAGATATGAATTATATTGTGCATCAAAAGCTAACAATTGCACGCAATGTACAGTACAGTGTATAACAAACTTCGAGACTGCGTTTCAATACAATTTAGAACGTAATAATGAGGAAGAAAAATATAGTAAAGACATTTTCGACGCATTATGCATGAGATACGAGTACCCAGATTCCAAGAACAGATGGGATTCGCCTCTGTTTACTGTACAAACTACTGACACAATAAATTTCAGTGAGATCTCAGAATGTTTGTTCGATAAGAAACCACCTCCTCCAAATATGTCTACACAAAACGTAACAATATAAAATAATACTCACCAATTTTACTAATAATTTATGTTTCAGCCTCCACTGAGCGACACAAACTATTTGTACGAACTTGACAGAATAACCAATGAGTTAACAAATCAACTAATTGCTGGAAAAAAGATTCGTGCTACAGAGATAAAAATCCCAGGACACCCCAATCTATCCGTGAACATTTCAAATGCTACTATTTCCCAATTAAGCATGCTAAGAAGACAATACATAGTCTACTCCAAAATGCACACGCCAGATGTCAATAATATTCTCACTTTATATGTACAATATTTAAAAACAAATCTTGCAAACTAGATTAAATTGTAATAAATAAATAAATACAATAAGTTGTACAATATTTACAAACAATAAATATTAAAGCTATTGACACAATAAAATTTTAAGATTATTGACTAAAACAAAACAAAATAGTTATTTAAACACACACTATTTTTTCTACGACCGATTCAATAATGATAAAAAAACTGGTTGAAAATATTATATTTGCCATTTTCTGTTTGAACTTTTATTCCGATCCATTTTACAAGGCGATTTCGACTGGCACCGGTTAGCACTTGGTAACAGAAATGGTTAGTAAATAGAGTAACCAATTGATTTCGACTGACACTTATATGAAGTCATATGTAAACGCTGACAGTTTTGGTATGTCAAATCAGTAAGTAGCTCGAGAGCTCGGTTCGTCCAACGGTTAGTATTCTGATTGGTTGAATTTCACTTGTGATGATTTCAAACTAGTACGCTGTCATATTTTTCTCAAATTTGATTAATGTCAAAATCTACCGCGCGTTTTCAGTAACCGTTCGATCAGTGTGACGTCATTGTTTAAAACCAACCAAACACGTAACCGGTAAGTAACCAGTGCCAGTCGAAATCGCCTACAGTTAGCCATCTTAAACCGTTTCCAAGGTGATGGATACTGTTTCTTCTGTTATTTGTTTAAATCGCATGACAGATATTAATTTTTCAATTCAATTATGACGTTAAAATTTTGTGAAACATCATGGCATGATGGATAGTGACGAATGTGAAATGGAATGTACTCCACCACACATCAAAGAAGCTGCGAAGAATGTAATATTAAATCTATTACCTGAAAAGTCGAAGAATAGGTATGAGAAGGAATATGCCTTGTTCAAACTAATTTGTCATTAAAATTAAACTTGCTGTTATAATAAGATACTATTGTTAAATATTACCTACTATTATCATGAACTGTTTTAAAAATTAAAATTTTCCTTAACTGTCAATTTTTCTATTCTACTAGAGAAATTTACTTTGCCGCTTGGCAATCGGCAAACGTCAATTTTCTGCTTTTAACTGACAGTTGGAAATGTATATTTTCTGCTCGGTCGTAGAAAAACCAAATTTTCTAGCAACAATCGGTTACCAATTAAATCACTTGAGTGTACAAACTTTCGCGTAGTTCTTTCAACTCTTTGAGTTCTTTCAGTCTCTGATAATAATCCTCGTCAATTCTGCTGTTGGTACCCACTAAATCTGATTTTCCCCATCCAGAATAAGGGCTATGCGAATATGAATAACTCGGCTTGTGCTGTCCATGTCCTCCTCCGATGCCATGGACGTGAACGTGGACATTTTGCGGTGGCTTCTCATGGTATTCATGTTCGTGGTCCCAGCTTTCATGATGATGTTCTTTGTCTTTTTTCAATATTGCTAGTTTTGCAATTCCTGAGCTGATTTGAATGATGAGGATGATGAGACCTACGAGCAAGCTCTTTGCTGATAATAATGTTAGAAGGCCTAACATAGATGTAGCGATTCCTAGTATATACATTATTATTGGAATGGCCATCTTCAATCGACGGCGAAGGCCAAAAGTTCGAAAGACTGAAAATAATATTAAAATATTAACTCGACGGCAATATACAGGTTGTCCCAGACTTAAACGACCTAACTTAAAATTAAGATTAAACACCTAAAAATAGGGTGACAAGTTCATTTGAGCAAATGTCCGTAAATGCTTTATTCCAGAGATATTCATGTTTTTCTTATTGAGCAGCGCTCCCGCTAACAAAATATCCAGTTTTATTTTATTAAGGTGAGACATAATAATTAAATTAAAGTAATAATAAATTGTTTATTACCTAATTTCAATACAAAATTTAGTTTGCTTGCACTAATGTCAAGGAAAAAATGAGAAACTATCAATGAATATAAGAAATTTTTTGAAGGTGCCATAAAACAAAAAATCAATGAACCGATATATAATTTAGACTCACTACGTAGAAAAATTATTCAAATTTGCGAAACCATATCTCCCGAGCAATGTCACGCAGCAACCAATGCAGTGGCAGATCATTGTCGTGCCTGATTACGTGCTGCAGGTGAACATTTTGAACAAATATTATTTTAAAAAATAGTTTATGAAGTTATTACTTTAAACAATAAATTTCTTTAAATTCATTGATAATTTCTCATTTTTCCCAGACATCAGTGCAAGCAAACTAAATTTTGTATTGAAATTAGGTAATAAACAATTTTTTATTAATTTAATACGTAACATCTCAATACGATAATATTGGATATTTCGTTATGAAGTTGATTTTTTAAAGTAGCGCTACCCAATAAGAAAAACATGAATATCTCTGGAATAAAGCATTTACGGACATTTGCTCAAATGAACTTGTCCCTTTATTTTTAGGTGTTTAATCTATGGATTAAGTTAGGCCGTTTAAATCTGGGACATCCTGTGTAGTTCCTATTATGTTATCTTAATCATCATTTTTGGAACTGTTCTTTTATATTTCTTCCAGTTTTAATTTTATACCAAAAGGTGTAAAAAATACACAATGACAGAAAAGCAAATGTATAAAAGTGACAGTCATGGCATAGTCTTCGAATACCGTCCACTTGATGTTAAAATTATTACCAATAATTTTTAACTCAAAAAAATATATTAGTTGTTCAAAACACGTAACTTATATCGACAGTTATGTTTTAACCATTCATTTTTTATGAGTTTAAATAGGATGTTTATTTAAATTCCACCGCTTCGCCTATCAGGAGGCGGAGTAAAGATGCGCAAGATAATCTGAAAGGAAATGCAACTATTGCTAATAGTATCTTTACTGTGTTCACGGTAAGTGTAACTGTATGAAGTTAAAATTGGGTTAGTCAAAATTTGGTTTAAATGAGAGTTGATTGCAAAGATTTATTTACTATTAGAAGATTGAATAAGGAAAGTTGATTTCGATATCATTAGTTCGATTTGCAGTTACTTGCATCTATCTATATAACAGGATTTCTAAAACCCGTTATTCTAAATAAACAAGTATTAATACAAACTTTACTTTTGCCTTTTATTTATCTAGTAATCAGTCTAGATTATACAATAATTATTTCCCTAGAATGCTAATTACAAATAACTAACAATTCTTAACTCTGAAACACCAGTAAATATAATAAATAAATATATCTTGGGATCATCGCGCCATTTACCAATTTTGGATGTTGAAATCTGTTTTCACAGATTTCGGTTTGTTATATATTTTGAAATGTGATTATCAGCTGTCAATTTACGGTTCCCAAAGATGTTAGTGGAGGGACAACCACTGTCGATTGCGGGATTCGAACTGTGTACTTAATTATGCACATTTCGATGCAATACCTCGAAAATATTTACCCCTTATTTTCTTGTGAAAATTGCTTCAAATAAAAGAAGATGAAATAGAAGTGTATTAAAGCGAATATTCACGATAAAAATTATCTTTGGGGATTGCTATTTGACGGCAGTACATAAACAAAAATGTATCACATTTCGAAATTTGTTTATTACAACTTACCGGAAGTATCATTTTGAAGTAAGGTCTTTTCATTTTCTGTCTCTTTTGTCTCGGACAATGTGTCAAATTGAAATTTGGAATACTTTACTTCCGGCTGTGTTTGAGTTTGAAAGTTCTGTTCATGATGATCCATGCTGTGTGATTCTTGCATTTCCTGTTGTTGATTGCTGGGAGACAGATGGTCTTCAGTTTTTATTAGAACAAAACAGGAACAGCTGGTAAATATTGATGTCATCAAGACTAAATAAATTGCGGAAGTCACTTGCATCTTGAGAACTTCTACTACTTGGACAGCTGATTAAACTGTAACAGAAAATTATTTAATGTTCGACTGTATTATAATCACTTGATTATGATATTGTTTACAGGTCATAAAGTGGCTAGTACGATAAAGTACAAACAATAAACAATTTAGTAACCAGGCAATCGAAAAAGCACCCTTCGAAACTATCAGTTTTTATCTTCGCCACATACCTGTAGGTATAGGAATCATGCTAAAAATTCGGTAGTGAGTTTTAAGAGGATGAGCACGTTTTACAGTACATAGAATACGATTGCATTAGTTTCGCGATGAGGTATGTGTGTGTGCGCCTGTCTGTCTATCTGTGTGGATATCTGGAGTTACGTTTTTCAAAAACTACTAAACTTACAATTCATCAATTTGTCCCCTTGGAAAGAGCTGATTAGTTTTTGGTAATAATCCAATAAACGAAAGTGGTAGTTTACTTAAAGTCCTATCAAGTTATTTTGAAATATATCTCAGTAAATTATGGTTTAATGCCAATTTTTGCTATTAGAATAATGTTTCAAAAACAATCTGAAATATTTTTCTCTTATCGTCACACCATTTACGAAGTACAACGCGGTAAATAAAAGTTATACTTCGACATTTTTAGAAGCAATATAGCGACCAAGAGGGTGAGAATAAATTGAAAATAATTAGACAGATTTTTTTTGAAAACTGGTTGCCAAGCTATTGCCAAATGGCGACAAGTTTGAGAAAGATACTGGAGAATTATTTTCTAATTTATCGAACTCTCGAGTTATATTTTATTTAATTAAATTATTTTTTGATATCAGTGTTGATGATATGACATTTGACATTTGTTATCAAAAACAAAAATGCTTCAGAGATTATACCCGGGAATAGTCACAAGAGCTTTATTCTTAGTTTAATAATGACAGGATTGGTTAACCAATTGCATTGGTTTTAAGACACGTAAAATAAAAATCATTATAATAATGACAAAATTGGTTGGTTAAAACGTTGTGCTTTTTGAAAAACAAAACAACGCTTGAATAACGTCATTTTTTGAAGGGATGAGCGTTTCTTGATATTCGTGGCCCGTGTTCCTGCTTTGTTTGAAATCTATGGTGAGAAATATTGTGGTGCCAACAACAGATTTTTTGCCATGTATAATTGCCATCCTATGCTAAGAAAAAAATATTTGCAATGCAGCTGAACATAAAATATTGTATGTAACACGTACGTAATCCTAAATTGTGTATTTGTTCCACAAATGTGTATTTTAGACATCATTATAAAAAGGAGTGTGAAAATTCACTATGCTAATGGCGATATGATTTTATAAAATTTAGTTTCACATGTGACGTCACAATTAGAAAAGAAAGACGGGTATATCGACGACAGAGATTATGCATTCAAAACAGTATCCGCATCTTGTAGCAAGTCCGTTTTCTCTTAGGAATACATTCGCAGCTACAAGATTTATCCGTTATACTCTACTTACGAAGAACACGTAATTTTCTCACTATTATTTACTTGATTAGGGGTTTATATAATGATTATTTACGCAAAGAAAATGTGATAATTTAAAGAGTAGTAAAAGAAATCTTGAATTAGAGATGAAATGGATGCTTAGAATGCAAAGAAAAGTACCTACGTGATTTTTTTGGACGTTTTTTGAGGCCATGACCCTATTCAGCGCTTTCAGGTTGGCGTAGTTATTCAAAATCACTATCATTTGTAAACTGATCAAACATTTTAAACAGAATTTTTAATTTTTGAAATAAATGGAGTGGAAAACACTATGATTTATCAAAATGTATAATTAACGAAATACGAACCTAAATTTGAAAGTCGAATCATTACATAAAAATTAATTTAAAACTTTAGGACCAAGATTTGACGGCTATTAGTGCCTGCCAGAGCTGCATAAAATGGCGTGACGATATATCTATTTGATTTATAAATTGCAGCAAGTTAATTAACTGCATTTAAAATGAAAGGTATTAATCTAATTAGAAATATTCTTAAATAATAAAATTAGTAGAGCATACATAAGATGAGCAGCAAACATTTTTCATTTTTACATAATTAATTATAATAAACTCAAATACCATTTAAAGTAATTATTTTTAACATGATTAGAAATGAATAAAACATATAATAGTTTTAGAGATTAAACATCAGACGATCTGCATCTTTTTTGTTTGTTAATTAACCGTTTAACAATTGCGCTGTGGCCATGACCCACTTGGATCAGGTGAACCACTGAACCAATAAACAATTGTGAGTCAGTTCCGGAAATGAAAAGTTTTCATTTCACCGGAATCAACTAAAAACATTTGACTATCAGATTAGTAATCAAACTAACGGTATTATTTGATTTATAACTTTTTAAAAATCTGGGTCAATGGGTGATGATATAAATTAATACTGATATATTTCGGTAATTTAGCTGTCTTATTTTTTATGAACATTATTTATTTTACATGTTGTTTTACAGCATCATGATAAAAGGAAAGCAAATATTTAAAATGCAATAAAAATAATTGTGTAATTATTATGCGGAATGTTGTACGAAGTGCAAATAATATATTTAGGAGCAAATAAAATAAATTAAACATAAACTATTGAAAGTAATTATGAAAGCAGAACTTTGCGCAGTCTATTTAAGCTTTAAACAGTAAAAAAAAAATTAAACCGAATTAATATTCGCTGTCTGGTTGCACAAACCAGTTTTTAGGTAAAACAATATAAAAACAGTTCGAAGTACTGTTAGCGAATAATTCTAGCCAATAAAACACTAAATTCTTTTGATGATCATGGTATTCATGATAAAAAATAATGCATACGTGCATTTGTTTTTTTATGACAGTCAATTGTCACCTACATTTTATTATATTGATTGTTTCATGACACACTATTCAATATTAATATTTAAAGTAAAATATGTGTAAGTTTGGTCAATACGAGAATAAGGTTTTGGGTTCTTATAGAACAAACAAATTTGGAGAAAGCTATTGTTAAGATTTACATTTGTTGAAGTGTGAACATAATTTTTTTCACATACCTACTAGAACATTAGTTCTGGAATATTATAGTACTTTAAGTTAAAAAATTTGATACAAAAGTGTCATTTTCCATTAAGGCCATGAACCACATTGCCCAATTTAATTGATAATTAATCGTACCAAATTGGACCATTCTTTTATGTCTGGTACAGTCAAACTAAAAACTAGGCACAATACTTTTTAACGACATAAATACATCAGGAAAAGTGTTCCTTTTTTAAAGCTTAAATACTTAAACGATGTTTCATTTTAATGATTAGTTAGCGTGTGAACTCGAACAATGTTATTTCACATAAATCGTTTTTAATTTCATCTGTACAATATGAGACAGTTTTGTATTTTACAAAGAAAGATAAACGATAAACAATTTCAACAATTTTGTTATTATTAATAATAAAGTAAACTGCGAAGTATACACTAATAATAAAATAAAATTCACGTGCGCATTTTTTGAACGTCAAGAATGTTTGGTATTCACTAAGATGGTCACACCATAAATATGTTAATATTATTGCGGGAAAAGCCGGGACCTACTTCTATTAATAAATAAATAATATTTGTAATGATACAACATATAAATGTTGGTTGTTAGAACACAAGTTAATATTTACACAACATTATGAATTAATAAACATTCAAAATTAATGGTTTGGACAAAAAAAAAATATCGAGAAAGAATTTTAGTAACCATTTAAGGAATAGATAATAATAAACTGCATCTTATGTCCAATTTTCGATAACTCGAATTGTCTGCGGTGCTCTAGTACTTATTAAATAAAAATAAAATGAACATACCATTAAATTTTCGTAAGAAAATCCTTCAAAAATCCCCTGCTGAGCAGGCAGCCGAGGATTCATCCACGTGATCGTACTCTTCAGTTGCAGATGTTCCAAGGAGCAAGCACAGCACACTACGTTCCACGAGCATTCTGACTCGTGCGAAGAAACGAACTGTCGGTTGCTGTCACTGAACTTGCACTTGAAAGCGAGCTCGACCGCTCGACGCTTCCTCTAGGCGGGGAGTTGCCTCTTGCCCCAGAACGTGCCACCGCCCCCCTAACTGTGACGTCTACACTGCCCTAGAACGCCGCAAAACAAGAAGAGTTAATAAGGATGAATTGGGCGATTTTTTATTTCTCTGAGAACTGGTTTAACAAGTTTATGTATCTACTTCAGAAATAAGTTTTGGGAGCACTAAAATGATTAGTTAATAAATGCCTTTAAATAGTATTTAGTATTCTTGTCGTGTATTGAATGATTGAAAAATGATAGTAAAGTGAATAAATACTTTTCCATTGTTGTTTCATCATGTTGACCTCGTATCTTTAAATGTATTTATTGTTGCTAATTGCATTTTAAACTTACCAAAAACAAATACTTATCGATTTTGACATATGCCAAGGACATTATGTTCCTATTAGTTTTTAATCAACTATTTTGATAACAAACAGAAAGTAATTGGTTTTTCTGGTGTAAAATTACAAGAATTAAATAAAGCGCTGTAAATATTTTATCCAATTAAAACTCCCCACATTGTGTACATTGAATATAAACAGCCAATCATCTGTCTGTAGTACAGTCAAAATAATAAGCACCCACTGATCTCCGTTGCACCATCCTTATCTGTAGCATTGTGGGCCACATTTACCATTATCGCGTGTTCTCTGTTTAACGAGCAGCTGGCGTGGCACGTTTGGTATAAAACTTGCCACTCACGCTTCACAAAGGATTTCTTACCGGTGGGTCGCTGTGAAAAGTGCTTTGAACTTTTCAAACAAAGAAAAAATGAAGTTCATTTCTACAGTTGTTTTAGTTTGTATTTTGGTGGGTTATTCGCAATGTCAAGATGATGAGAAAGCCAAGAAGGGCCCCAAAGTCACCGACAAGGTAAGTTACTGAGGTTCTGTTAGTAGTTATTTTTTCTGAATTTAACTAACGTACGGGATGTTTTATTGTATAATAGGTGTGGTTTGACATCAAAATCGGAGATGAGGACGTAGGCAGAGTTACCATCGGTCTGTTTGGCAAAACTGTTCCAATAACTGTTCAAAACTTTGTCGAATTAGCCAAAAAACCACAAGGTGAAGGCTACAAGGGCAGCAAATTCCACCGCGTTATTAAAGATTTCATGATCCAAGGAGGTGATTTCACCAAGGGAGACGGCACTGGAGGTAATCAACTATTATCAGTGCAAAAAAACATCAAGAACGTTTCACGAAAGGTCATAGGTTATATAGAAAGCTTTGATTACTTACAGGCCGCAGCATCTACGGTGAGAGGTTCGAAGATGAAAACTTCAAGTTGAAGCACTACGGCGCGGGATGGCTGTCCATGGCCAACGCTGGCAAGGACACTAACGGATCACAGTTCTTTATCACCACGAAAAAGACGAGCTGGTTGGATGGACGACATGTTGTTTTCGGCAAAATTATCAGCGGAATGGTACGAACTTGAACGTTACGTCATAACATTAATTAATAAATTTTATTTTTTCGTAGGATATTGTCCGCAAAATTGAGAATTCCGGCACTGATGCCCGCGACCGCCCCACGAAAGACGTCACCATCACAGATTCTGGCGCCGAAAGTGTTGCTGAGCCCTTCGGAGTAGCGAAAGAAGACGCTACCGATTAGATTAAAATAGTTCCATGCAACATAAACATTTATTTTTAACAAGTCTTTTGTGATTTTTATATAAATAAAATTTCATACAAAAATATTTTATTATTTACACAATTTACTATTTGTAAATTCATCGGAGTCGAAGCTTGGTTGAAGTGTGATGTGGTTGTAACAATTTGTCGTGCAACGAACAATTAACGCAGAATATATCCACTCTAGATTTTCAACAGATTTCCAAACCAACGAATTCTTGTGGGTGAAAACTTCTTTTTGAACGTCACATTCGCCCCTGGGAAGTTGATGTAAGAATGCCCATTTCAGAGCTGCTTCTTTAACGTCATCCGTGCATATTTGAAAATCTGTGTGGTCGTGCGCTGACGTAGAAATCACATCTGCTCGGTGAATTGCTTCGCACGGAGTGTAACGTTCGTGAATTTCTGTGTTGAATTGTTGGCTTAACTTGCAAGCTTCTTCAATGCACGTTGACTCATTGCAGCCCCCATCCACGAGACAATATCTCAAATTCAATCTAAGTTGAGGAAGAATCAACAAATATGTGTTGAATAAAGCTTCTGGTTTTCCCACCCACGCGACTGTTAAATATTTCAAACGACAGAAATGTTCATACAGTGTCATAAGGTCAGCCAATGTTTTGATTAAATGAAAATCGCATGATTTGACATTAACTACAGGTACATTGGCCCCATCTGCGATTTGTTCGATAACTTTTTGCTCTTTCACGTGACAAAAAATTATGTCGGAAGTTGAAGCTAACAGACGCCCATAGTCCCATACAAAAACATAATCTTTTTTCCATTCTTCATCCACAATCGTGCACATTGGTGTTTGTAAGAATCTTGTTGCTAAATTAATTGGAAGCTGGGTTTTTGCGTTTGATTTGTCTAGAAGTAAAGATACTTTTGTATCTTTCACAGCAGAGATATTTGGAGCCTTCTGTTTTGACACATATTTTAAATCTAACGCAGTCCAGAGTAACGATTTTAATTCTGTTGGCGTTAAACTTTTTGGATTAACAAAATCCCTCCCGTATAGATTAACTTCAGTAATTTTTTGCGCTACTTCTGCTAAGCACGATGAATTTCTTTTAAAAATAGAGAACATTTTTATTTTACAGGTTATGACTTGATATTTGACATATAAATATAAAAAAAACAATTTATACTTAGAACTATGAGTAACAATTTATCGATATAAATATTTTTGGATATATTTAATACACAAATAATAAGAGTACTTTCTAGTTTTTACCTATTTACGTCATGTTTACACCCAGTTTTATTTAATTAAGTAGTTTTGCAACCGAAGCCGTCAAATTTCGAAGTTTTATTTCGCGGCGAAACCGTCACACCGTTATTGTTCAAATTTTGAATACTTCTTGCTATATTTTCTTTTTGTACACTTGGCATAAATTTCGTTACACCTACAGGAACATCTGGAGTTGGTAATAGATCATCGTAAGTATTCTTACCTTGATTACGTATTGTAGTTCGTCCATTATTTCCGGAAAACGGATTGGGATAATTACTTGGTTTTACCGAGGGTTTTTCACTATTTACTAAGGATTCTTGA
The DNA here is from genome assembly GCA_963942605.1 of Poecilus cupreus. Classification (NCBI taxonomy): domain Eukaryota; kingdom Metazoa; phylum Arthropoda; class Insecta; order Coleoptera; family Carabidae; genus Poecilus; species Poecilus cupreus. The sequence goes on from OZ012727.1 coordinate 14,253,888, forward strand.
ACATGCCTACTATATACATCTATAAAATTTTTCGCAATATTTTTAGACAAATTGTTATACCTCTGCAAATTCTGGGCTGCACTTGGGAGGGTTAAATTTAACGCTTTGGATGTTGAGGGTGCTGAAAAATCAGCTGCACTCGCTGGAAAATTCGATGTTATTGAAGTTACACTGGCTGAAGTGGATGGCAAACTGTTGAGTGAAGGTTTATTTGCAGAAAAAAATGGTGCGAAATTTTTAGGAGTTGCATAGTAAGCGCGGTTAATGATATCCTGTTTCGACGGAAGTGCATTTGGAGGTTTGTATCGGACATTATTCGGTAGCTGGGAGTCCTGCGGTTGCATCATTGACCCTCTGGAAGGTTGCGGAAAGCGGTTGCTGTAATAAATTTTTAATTAGACCCTTTGCACTTATCTGGCATATGTAGTTTCGTTGACCGTTATTATTTAAATTTAAAATATCACAAATTATGGTTACAGGAACCAACTGTCTTAGTAACGTATGATTATCTTAATTATCAGGAATACTTACATTGGTTTATCTGGTACTTGAGGAATATTATAGTTTGGTAGTTGTTGAGGCACATTGTAGTTTGGTAGTTGCGGGGAGTTATAGTTATGTACTTGTAAAATTAAGTTCCCGTACCGATTATTATTCTGAAAAATAAAAATGCAAGAGAACTCGGTTAAACTTATAACTATTATTATTACAATGTCAATATTAACTAAATAAACATAATTTGAACTTACCCCCGTTTCTTTGTTTAGTTCTGAAACAAAATAACATAACAATTAATATAAATCAAATTTAAAAGTGTAAGAACCTACCTTCTCTTTCTACTTCGCTTCTGAATTCCTCCCACGCCAACTTCATTTCTTGTTCGTTTAGTTCTTCGTGTGGGAGATTTTCGAGTAAAGATTGATGATCACAGAATTTATATAATAATGGTTTGTGGTTCTCCCACAATTTCGCGAGGAGGCGATCTGATGGCAAAGCCAATGTTGGTGGTTCACCATAATCTTTTATCAGTCTAAATTATAAAAAATAATACAAAGGAACCATTAAAAATACTTATATTTTGAGTTAAATACCTGTACATCCTCTGTAAATCATCGCTGTTAAAATGTCTTTTAATTTGATGTTCATCTACCACTCGACATGAAATTGCTAACTTTGTGACAGATCTACTGTACACTACTTCTTCCATTGTGCCCTAAAATAATAATAACTAGTTAGTATGGGTGTCAATTAGGATAAATAAATTTAATACCATTGAAACAAATCTATAGACGTAGCAAGTTTTCGTTTGGCCAAATCGATAGACTCTAAACACACTCTGTATGTCATAAGCCGGATTCCAACTAACATCCATCAAAACAACCCGATTGGCAGCTGTCAAATTAAGCCCTAAACCTCCAACTTTATGCGACACCAAAAACACTCTACACAAAACAAACAAAAATCAGTAAAATAACCACAAGAATTAGTAATAATTTTACCTGAATTTTTCATTTTTAATATTGTTAAAATCATTACAATATTTCATTCTTTTCTCCGGAGCCACAGTTCCATCCATTCTATAATAATCCGTTCCTTTTGTCCAAATTTCTCCTTGCTTTTGTTTCAAAAATGATTCAATTAAGTCTAGCTCATCCATCGATGAAGAAAACACTAATAATTTATCTTTAACAGTTTCGCATTCTTTTATGATGGAAAACAAAATTTCCATTTTAACTCCGTAAGAAACATTTGTTAAAATATCTTCAGGAAGAAGATCTTTAAACCATTCTGTTTCTAGACCAGTGGTGATATCTTCGCTATCTGGATCCAAAGCTGGGACGAAGTCTTCGTCGTAATGTTTTTGTTTTTTCTGGGCTGGTTCTTTCTTTTTATCGTATTTTATTTTTAGCAAAGCTGGGTGAGTCCAGATATTCTGTAGTGCGTGATAATTTTTAAACAATTTTTTATTGTTTATATCTAATAATTGTAGATAACGTTCATACAACATTATTTGTAGAGGTGTTAATTGAGTATATAAAACTGAATCTATTTTATCTGGAAGATACTGGGTTAATTCTGATTCTTCGCAGCGCTGAACTGTAGTTTCTAGTTTTTTATGCAAAATATGAGACCTCTTTTTCATTAAATGAATGTCTTCCGCGTTGGAGTCTTCGTACTGTCCGTTTAAAATCGGATTAACAAATCTGTTTTTATATTCGTCCAAAGTCCCCAACAAATGTGGTTTAACGAAATTAACCATGTGATAATACTCTATTAAATTATTTTGTAACGGAGTACCCGTTAAAATAATTCGTCGTGAGGTTTTCACTTTACTTAATGAAGTAAATCGTCTCGTTTTTCCATTTTTCAACATATGTCCTTCGTCGCACACCACGAGATTTGGTCCAGGGTTGATAAGGCTCTCGAGCATAATTTGCTTGTAGGATTCATCAGTTTTTTTCAAATTTTCTTCACTGACTAAAGCTTGAAATGATTCATAACCTAACATCAATACCCCACCATCCGTTCTCCACCTTTTCACTTCAAACATTTTCTCATTGAAACGCTTTTGTCTGTCAGGTCTAATGTCAAAAATTGGAATTTTTATTGGACAATTTTTTAAAGTTTGTATGAATTCATTTCTCCAGTTGAATACAGTGGACAACGGACAAACAATTAAAATGTGTTTGACGCGTGTCTCTTCGTGAGTTAGCAAAGTGTGGGCTAAAACCACGACTTGCATGGTTTTCCCGAGCCCCATACAGTGCGCGAGAATGCACCCGGAGCCTTCGCTGCGTTTTAACTCGGCAACGGATTCGTAGCAACTGTCCCACATGAATTTGATTCCTCTCTTTTGATGCTCTTTTAAACGAGGAATCAAAGTGTGGTGAACGGTAATTAAAGCCTCTTTTTTGAACACATCGGCATCTAATACGAAACCTACTTCTTCTTCGCTTAGTTGTGATTCGGATAGCAGAGTTTCCAGCTTTAAATAGAATATAGTGAATTTACAGTGTATAATTAGTGATTTTTGTGCACTTACCGTTTTTTGCTTCAAGGATAATCGTTCCTTTCTTTCTGCTTCCAGCTTGTCCGCCTTTTTCGTTTCTTCTTGAAGTTCATTATCTTTAAGAACCTGAATATTTCAAACAAAAATGAATATACTTGTAAAAAGGCATAAATTAAAATCATACTTCTCTAATATTTCTGCGACCTTTTTTGGTTTTAGTTGAAGTACCTTCTTCGTCGGATTCTTGTTTTCGTTTCAAATTTACGCTGAAATTAAATATTTATATAAATATATAACTTTTAAGTTAGGTTATTTGAGGCAGAACTTCGCCCAGAATTTCACCAGAGAAATAAACTCAAAGTTGTATGAAAAGTTTGCTATGATCTCGTTCGTTTTGAATAAGTAATGGGGTCATACACTTTTAAAAAAAAGTTGTGTTTTTTTACAAATTATAAAATTTTAGATCATTTCAGTGACATATTATTCAATATTTCTTATAATTTTTCAACTTTTCATTCATAATTTCCTTTCTGAAGTTTCGCGGTTGCAAAATCGTGATGTCATCATGTAAGAGAATTTAAAGCATGGCAAGGCGAAAGAGGTGTTGATAACAAATAAAAACTTGCTTTTCAGTGTTGTAAAAATTACTTATTATTATAAAGATGAATACTCCGATAAATTAAATTAGATATTCGTTAATTATAACATTTCTAGTCAAAGAGTTTGGGACGTGTTAAAACAAAATGCTTTGTTGTACTATATCTTGTCGCTTGTCGGTAATGTCGGTAGTCTCATTATCACACCTGTCATCTCAAATCATATGTTGCAGTTAACAACGATTTTCAAATTAAACATATGTTTATTATATCTGTTATATTATTTTGCCCAGGTAATGTGAATAAACTATATTTGTAAAAACCTCTCAGTAAATAACAATGACTGATAACAGTCAATTTGACAGTAGGTGTAGTTCCTCTGTCTCCGCTAGAGCGTGTTCTGTAGTAGTATAACATGGTGACGTCACAGTATAAGAGCTTCAAGCAGTAGTCGCACTCCCAGGGTTTTTTTGTCTCATGAAAATTTGGCCTTGAAGCGATAAGTCCCGCTCTGTGGACTAAAAATTTCAGTATTGATCGCCTGCCGCCAGGGTCGGACTGAACCCACCGAGATGCCGAGAAATTTCTCGGTGGGCCCTAGCCTTCTTTTGGGCCCTTGGGCAAGACGATATTTATAAATTAAATTTTATACAAAATAATTCAATATTAATTTATATACACGTAAATGTTGGCATAGACAGTAAACATGTGAAGTCTTTTTTTTGTAATTAAAAAGGGTCCGACTTTCTTATTTTATAATCGAAACTAATAAATAATTAAATTATTTTACAATAAATTGTTAATTTTTATTGTGATACTATGATATTAAATATTTGTACTAAATAATCGTAATCGAAATCGGCGATTATCAAAATTGTTAATCGTAATCGAAAAATAAAAATAAATATATCATCACGTTGCATTACTAATCTTAATTCTAGAAATTTTAACAGTATTAAAGAATTATTCAAAAATCAAGAAAATAAAGAAATTTTTAAGTTGATTCTAAAACGTATTATTGTTGCTAATGTAGATTTGAAAAATTAATTATTAAATTTTAGCGAAACTTATTTCAACATGGGATGACGAAAACTCAACTATGTCTGAAAACTAATGAGAAGTGTACACAGGTGGTTTAATTTAAAAATTAATAAAATCACGTTTATGCTCCAATATAGGGGAAGATATATTGCAAGCTTTGATTATGTTGAATGTTGAGCAAGACCTATTTGGAAATTTTCGATACGATATCCTAGCCCGAGCCTCATCTAGTACAGAACCCAAAAATTTGTTAATGTAGGCATTATTAATTTTCTGTGTTAATTGTGCTGATTTTTAAATATTTAACAAAAAACGAATAATTATAATTTTTATTATTTAAAAATTACATAAATTATTCATTTGTTACCAGTGAAACGGTCTTATTAATTATTTTTTTGCTGTATTGGTATGAACCCAAGTAAAACCATTGTTTTACATAGAGAATAGGGCCCTCAACTCTATTTTTCTCGGTCTGCCTTTTTCCTCCAGTCCGACCCTGCCTGCCGCCCGCTGAGCCGTTTAGTCCACAGAGCGGGGCATAGGATGCGCAAGAACATCTGACATGGTACAAAACATCAAAGGTGCCGACAGAGAGTGCGACTACTGCTTGTAGCTCCTATACTGTGGTGACGTCACGAGCGAAAAATTTGAAATGAGATGCCCATTTCAAAAAATCATATCTTTATAACTACATGCCTTTTAATATTAAAATTAGTATCTACATTCATAACTTTACTCAAATTTACAGAAAAAAAAATAAAACGAAAAAAGGTTTATGACCCCATTATTAATTACAAGAAATAGATAAACTAAAATTGGACTCTGGGCGATTTCATTTCAGGTTATTCTTGGATATATTAAAAATATTTTACTCACAATTGGATGTCACTATCATCTGAGCTAATGTATTCATCGTCATCACTTAAAATAATAGCTTCATCTTCCATGTCACTGCTGCTAGATCTGTTAAAAATAATTAATAAAACAATTATAAAACTAGTATTTGCAATTTTATTTACCGCTTTCTTATAGGTTTGTCTTTATCAACATTTTGAAGATATTTGTCCTCTTGTTTTTTCAATATTTCATTGGCAGTCGAGTCATTTGTTGTGTCAGTATCAGAATTGGAAAGTGGAATTGCTAATGAACCAGTTAAGAGTTTATCTTTGCGCCATTGAGACTTGCCATCGACTTCTTTTGTCTAAAAGAATTTTAAAATTAAAGTATTAAAAACACAATAAAGCAATGATTTATTTGCAAAATAAATATATTTTTGAACATAAAACAAATATTTATTTACAAATATGTAGTATTTGCACTTTTAAACTTAAAAATAAAAACAAATGTTAGGTTAGACTCGAGTTACAATAATTAAAGGAAATCTATTTACTCTTGGTTCGTCTTCGTCGGTGACAAGATTTTCAACGTCCTCCTTGTCTGGTTTCTTGTTATCATCCCTGATTTCAACTACATCATCATCTTCAGACATTGTTTCGTCTGATGAAGAATCACGAAGAAGATCTTCGCTAATATCAGGCATATAATCTTTATCTTTCTGTGTGCGATTAAAGCTTAAGTCATTAGAACTTTGTTCCGATTTTATGGACTTGAAGCTTTCATCCGAGTCCGACAAATCAGATGAGGAACTTATGAAAGACTTTTTAAGTTTTTTTCTTCTTTGTTTTGCGCGAGATTGATAAATATCTGAATCACTATCGCTGGACGACGATATTACTTTTCGTTTATTTAGGGAATTTAGATCTATTAACCTATAAATATAAATGTTTTATTTGGAAATTAATTGAATATAAATTAGACAGGCAACACATTTGACAAAAAAACATTTCTTCAATGTAAAAATATGGAAAATTGCGATTATATGTACATATTCAACAGTCGATATTTGTATTTTAATGATTGGTATTTTCGTGAAATGTTTTTTCGTGAAGTGTACGCGTTCCCAATTAAACTTACCGGTTAATTTCACTGTCGCTGTCGCAATTGGTTGACTGAGCGTTACTGCTGTTAATTCTAACTTCTTTTAAACGGTTTAAAACGATCACTGGTTCCATCTTTAGCTTGGGATCGATTATACACTCTTCTTCTTCCGAATCAGATTCAATATTTCCTACATCTTCAACTGTTTCATCTTCTGACATTTCCAAATTATTTTTGTGTAATTTAGCGACTTCCGCTGCTATGTCTAATTGGCTTACGTGACCATACGGATATTCACAATCACTGTCAAATTCATCAGAATCAATATTTGATGAATAATCGCTTTCCAAAGCTCGCAAAGCTGCTTCTCTGGCATACTCAGAGTCTGAAAGTACACTTTCAGCATCTGAGTTTTGTTTCTCAGACTCTGAGTTTTCGTCTTCAGATGTTTCAGATTTGTTTGATGTTTTGGTCGCTTCTCCATTATTTTCAGAATCTGAAATAATTGTTTCAGCGTCTGAATAGTTAATGTCAGTATTTTGTTTGACAGATTCTGGTTTTTCATCGTCAGATTTTTCGGCAGGATTTTCCGTAAGTCTGACATGTTGAGTTTCTGTATTCTCGTCTTTGATTTGTTTATCTACATCATCAAAATTCCAGCCGGAATCTAAGCTATCATTAGATCCAAAAATATATTCTTTAATTGAATCTTCATCTTCAATGCTGTCCTGGCCGGTTTTGTAGCTCTGGCAGAATTCGCCGGTTTTCTCACACAAATAATTTTCGATACTAACAATGACATTAGCCTCTTCGCCAAAATCGTCCTGAATCCGCGCAAGCAGCTCTTCCTCGCCACCCTCTGTTTGTTTCTCGAAAGTGATATCTTCTTCTTTAATGGAAGCTTGTTCTGGAAGACTTGCATTACCTCTCAAGACAGTTTCGTTTGAAAAGTTACTGTTTCTATCAAAGGTGTCTGGCTCTTCTTTGATTTCTAAACTTCGTATAGAGGAAATTTGACTGCAATTTTCCAATTTTAGGAGAATATTTGAACCAGAAGAATTTAAATTAGTACTTGAAGACTTGTTACTTTCACTGTGTTCTCCATTACTTTGATTTGGGGTTTTTTCAGGTTCTGCTGCAGTTGCTTCTACGTTATTTGATGGATTTTCTGAAGAACTTTTGTCGCCAAGAGTACTTTTAGTTAGGGAATCTTGAGATGGTAGTAAATCCGTATATTTATTTGTTGGAGGTATGTCATCGTCTGGAAGTTTATGTTTAATTCTTTCAATATAGTCCATTGTGTCTTCAACGACGGTTTTCACTTTTACTGTTGGCGATTTCAAACTAAGACTGTATTTCCGTTTCGCAGTATTTTTAACACGGACTTTAGAATTTGCCGGACGATTTGACACTTCTGTTTTAGCTTCATCATTATTATTATTTTCTGGCTTGTTTAACGGTAGTGATTTCGATTTAGGTGGGGCTTCAATATCACAGACTTTATCACTCTCTTCCGGAAGAAAACTTTGACCTACAGCGCAATTATTCCACACTTCAAAACTCACATTATTTTCATGTTTCATAAACTCAAAGTTTTCAATAGCGTCGTCATAAAATTTTGTAATTTTACTCAATAAATTTTTGACTTCAGCATAATTATTTATACTAGACTGAAACTTTTTAGATAATTGTTTAACACGTGTAGAAAACAAATTGCTAAAAATTATTAATTTCTGTTCAGTTTGTTTTAACACAACACTAAGGGAGGCTTTTTCTTCTGCAGACAATTCATTCATATTTAAATCGTTGTCATCGTCGGATTCAACGATAGGTTTTGGAACTTTCTTCGGACTAATAACTTGCGATTCTAATTCCGAACTGAATTGATCGTTGTATGTTTCACTATTGGGAAGTGCTTGCTGAGAATCTGGTAAGCGATCTTCTTGAGAGCATAGATTTATGATCTCTGTCTCGTCCACATTATTAATTAAAGTGCTTTCAACAAACAAATATTTAAATAATTACTAATGATAAATATTATTGTTTACTACCTTTTGTTGTTCCCCATGGCTTGAATGCAAGCGACTCGCAACCTCCAAATAGGTTTTGGGTCACATATGAAACAATTCCAATTCGGGAAATTTACTACTCTATTACGAACAAAGTCTGGATCAAAATTTCTTTCCATACAATCCTGCAATGATCATTGGTTATACTTATGGAAAAGAATCAAATACAAATATTGTTACCTTGCAAAATACTACTGTACATGAAGCGCAATTGTATTTCTTGGCTTTTTTACTGCACCAGCGACAATTTTTATCTGTACCATCTTTGTTTGTAAGAAAAACTGCATCTTGGTAAAAATTTAAACAATCAAAACATACTGACACTTTTAATGCAGGGTGAGGATACGGTGTATCCTCAGTAATTTTAGCACAAATTGTACATTTCCACTCTTTACTATCTGAAATTTGTGTGAAATTATAACCTAATAAATAATAACACCATTGGAAGTAATACCAAGTTTTTCTGTAATAAATTTCTTTCTAAATAATTCTTCTTCGTCTGTAAGTATGACAATAATATCATCTGAAGTACGTTGCGATTTTTCTCTGCACGATTTCATTATTAAATATAAACTATGTCACTGTCACTTAAAACTGATCACTGACCACGAAACTGACAACTGAGTGAAAGGTTGGGTAAAAGCGAGGAGAAACAAGCAGAAACAAGTGCCGCCTAGATAAACTGTTCAATGAACGCCCTCTACCAGGAATACAACCTAGCTTTAAAAGATTATATAATAAATAAAAACCAGTAAAAATAAAATATGCATTTAATTTACTTAATTGTTATTATTTATTTTTATTTATTTCACGTATTACCCGAGTTTGGATATGGAATGTGTTCAAACATTAACAAGCAGGTTTAAAGGGACGTACTCCATTTTTTTCATCTGAAACTTCGGCTGGTACCAGAGCTGTTTCTGGGTGTTTTTAGAGCAGTGTATTAAGCTCTGTTATAAAATAATTTTAGAACATTGTACAGCGCTAAAACCGAGCACCCAAAAACAGAACTCGTGGTACCAGCTTTAGTTTCTAAAATAATTATATTATTAAAATGTGTCAAATTTTATGCTAACCAGTCTTGATTACAACCTTAGTAAAAATAATTATGTTCTGTGAATGGAAAATGAACTTACAAGTAATAATAAATATAGAGAGCGCTAATCCCTTTTATGAATCTGCTTGTTAATAACTAGAATCATGTTTTTTGTAGCTTGTAGGAAATTGTGATAAAGACAAGATAAAAAAGAGTATATCACATTATAACAATTAATTTTTATATGATTGTATTATCAAAATTAAAGTCATGCAATCATATATATTTATTTATCACAAATAATGTGAAATATTTTATCTACATTTAAATTTACTATAAAAATAATAAAATGAACACAATTACTTATAAAATTGTAATAGTTATGTACATGCATTCCATACAATCATTAAAAATATCTATTTCATTATTGCGTTGTATGAAACAGGGTTTATTTCTAACTATTATTTGATGAAGAACAAGTATTAAACAGACTTAAGTAAGTTACACTTACATACATACACTTACTGCATAAAATGCGCCAAAGGAAATCATATCAATTATATTTTTATAAAAATATGAGGTTATCTTTTAGTGCCTGCTAAAAATCTGTCTGTTATACAAATATTTACATTTTCAGCAATTTTGAAAACTGCTTCATTATCGTAAACATTAAATACAAATTAGAATAACTTAATACTTTGTAAAATGCCTAACTAGTGATTTAATCTGGAGAGCTAAATGTTGCTAAGATAAATTACTTGTCTATTATTTACATAATCCTCCATAATCGTATTTTAATGTGATGTCAGAGCCATATTTACACAGGAAATCAAACTGTATAGTATAAAAATTCGTGCTTTCAAATTGTTAATAAAATATAGCAACAATTCTCCCCATTTTCAAGTTATGGTGGTTGGAAAATACTTTTGAACTATTTTTGCATACGTAAAAAAGAAATAATAGGACTAGCTTAATAATATTCCTTCAACAAATCATTTATTGATTGAGTTTGACAATCTCTCTTCTTTTCTCGAATCCGTCGCTAAATGTGGACCGTAACTTGGCAGTTGGCCAGCCTGGGTGCAAGATTTACAACAAAATCTTGCGTAGTATTTATGTGTGCAATACCTAGCTTGCACAATGAGGCCGCAGTTTGCGAAGAATGGATTGTCCGTGCAGTTTGGATGAATGTAAATGCCTGGAAAATTTAAATTTTCAGATGTTCCAAATGACATAACCTCAATAATTCATTACCTTCAACTCTAATGTGTACTGAACTTGAAGACTGGCTGTGTCCATTTTCAGCTTCGCATAAATATTCTCCAGTGTCAGAACTATTTGCCCTTGTAATTGTTAATCTGTGACTCTCTGTCAATAAATGAATAACTATTAAGTTGAGCCATGTAAAGCTTGTCTTTAATCCTAACCTGAAATCTGAATATTTTCTGCTGGTTGTATTGGTTGTCCACCTTTGTACCATTGTACACGAGGTTTAGGATGGCCATCAACATCACAAGGTATGGAAATTTCGCTACCAACTGGGAATGTTGTTTGGGACATTGTTATGTTGGTCCGTACAGGAACTACAATTGTTTACATAATCTTAATTATTTGTTGGATACATTGAAATATAGTAATAGTGTAACGCTAACTTGTAGAGTTTTAGGAAAACGAAAAACGAGCCTGAGACAGATAGATGCTGTAAGGCCGCCCTTCTTTGTTTAAAACTTGTTTGTAGAATGGTTGCTATGTAAAAACATGTTGCACAGTATGTCCAAAAGTGATAAATAATCGGGACCATCGGGACTATTCTCTTAAGAAAGTTGCTATCGTAACAACTTGCTATTTATGACAAATGTGAATCATTTTTGACAGCTAATGAAACATTCTCCATTAAAGATGAAGTCAAGGATGAAGTTTCGATGCGATTTTATCACCATTAGCAAGTTGCTATGATAACAAATTTGTTCGAGAATGATATTCCGGTATACGTGAATTTATCCAAAGTTATCATTTTCTTATATAATTTATAATACAATGGAAAAATACAATGAAACATTGCTTACTAACAAGTTTTCATTCATAATTTTGTTAGAAAATTGCAATTTTTACGCTACTATAAAATCTCCTGAAATTAATGACGTCATAACGCCTACAGATCACGTCATGCCTATTTATGTTTAGTTAAAAAAACAAAAACATGAATAACGTTAACAGCTTTTTGATTGACATGTCAAAAAATGTCACTTTTCAACCGTTTTGTTCTTTCAAAAAAATAGGTTAGCAGATTTAAACGAAAATATCAAAATATAATTTTTCTTTAACGTGTTGTAATTCGTAAATGGTGACAGTAAGATGAAAATGTTTCAAACAATAATTGTAGATAATAATGTGAAACATTATTCTAATAAAAAAGTTTTCATTTAATCAAAATTTACTGAGATATTTTAAAATAACTTGATAGGGCTTCAAGTAAACTACCACTTCCGGTTATTGAATTATCACCAAAAACTATCAGCTCTTCCAAAGGGGATACAATTGATATATACAAAAAATCAAAATTTTCAGTTTGGTAGTTTTTGAGAAACCGTAACTCCAGAGATCCACACAGACTAACAGACAGACAGACACACAAACACATACACACAGACATCATCGCGATTCCTACACGTTCCTTACAGGATGTGGCGGGAGGTAAAAATAAATAAAATTAAACGAAATATGTCGAAATCTCCCATTGGGCCTGATATTTATAACAGTGTATTGTTCAATTATTTTAGTATTTCTTTAAATTCACATACATAATAGTTCAATGAACTAATTTCTATTAATTAATTCTATTTCATTTTTATATTAAATATTTTATTTCAAAATAATTTAATGTTAATTTCTTTATATTTTCTTATCAACAAAGACAAATGGTCCAACGACTAACTGTATATCTCGGCTCGCATTTTCAACGTCAGTTAGCATTTCAGTATTATTATATTTCAATGGTTGGATATGATTAGATTATCACATTGTTATTTTTTGTTAATAATAATAAAAAAACAATGATTAATAAATAATGGTAACCATAACCGAAGCATTATTATTTATTTCATGTTTAAATTGTTATGAACAAATAAAATAGCTTACCAGTGTATACTCTTGGAACTTCGGGGATGATGTCAGGGGAAGGTTCTGTGTAACTAGGAGGAATGAACGGTTGTGGGGTTGGGACATAAGGAGAAGGCGTCGGTCTAGGTCTAGCAGGCTGGGGCGGCGGCCTATGCGGCCGGAACGGCGTCCAAGACCTGGGTGTCGATACCGTGGTAGGTCTATCCACCGCCGAAATCAAAAACCTTTTAAACGGTTCATCCTCCGGGTTCTGCGTGTGTACAGGACCTAGAGCTTGCACAGTCAACGACCACGAGGCCGCTTTCCCGAGTCCATTGTACGCTTGACAAGTATACAGCCCCAGGTTGGTAAGGACCACAGATCGGATGAGGAGGGTATAGTCTCGTTTCTGTTCGTATGCGAGCGATGACATCGGCAGCATGCTGTCTCCCCTCCACCAGGTGACCGAGGGCCGCGGCCAGCCATAGGCGAAGCACCGCAACGAGTAGGGGGCGCCCAGTGTTACTGTTATTTTGCTGTCGTCGTCGCCGATTACGCTGGCCGGGTGCGGGGTTGGTTCTACATGCAATGCAGTTAGTCACAGTAACATGCACCAAACCACACATTCAATGCCCAATCCTCAACCTTATTAATACATATGTCAAATATAACCTACAAATACCTGTCACTGTTAAACGGATGTCTTTCCTCGCTGGGTTTCCAACCCGGTTATCCGCAATGCAGTGATATGTTCCTGCGTCATTTTTGTACAATCCAACGATTTGTAGCGTTCCATCGCTTAGGATACGGTGTCTTGGCAAAGATCCATCAACCTGCACACAAATTATTATTCATTTTATATTATAATCATTGTAAGTCTTGTAAAAAATGTCACGCAGATAAACGAAAAAGATCATTTGTAATAAATAAATCTGATATGTCCACCACTATATCTCACGCATAATAATTATTTACTTTACAAGTGGGTAATTCCACTTTGCCCACGTGTGAAGTATAACGTTTTATCCAACACTTCTTAATAAATGAAAAATTTATTAAAGAAATATTATTTTGACAGTGACATATGCTTTAAATTTTTAAATTAAAATGTCAATCGAAGTAGTTACCAAGGTGTTGTGTGTTATTATTATTGTTACTCACTAGTGGCTTTCCTCAAAATTATACCCACTAGTGGATAATCTGTTACTTTGCTTGTTTAAAATCGCCATAGTTATAGAGCATTTATTGAGAGGTGTTGGATAAATTACTTTTAAACGGTACAAAATAGAAAACAATAGTTTCAAATATTATATTATTTTATCCAACACCTCTCAATAAATGCTCTATAACTATGGCGATTTTAAACAAGCAAAGTAACAGATTATCCACTAGTGGGTATAATTTTGAGGAAAGTCACTAGTGAGTAACAATAATAATAACACACAACACCTTGGTAACTACTTCGATTGACATTTTAATTTAAAAAAAAAAGCATATGTCAGGGTCATATAATATTTAAAAAATAAAATAAATATATCATCACGCCTTTTACCCATTATGGGTGTGGCACTCTGCTTACGCAGATCTCGGTAAGTGATATATTTTTGCGTATGAAATGCGGTTACCAGCCGTCATGTCATAGCCCCCAAAGTTGTTAGTGGAGGGGGAACCACAGGGGTAAATGTAAATGTAAATATAATATTTCTGTAATAAATTTTTCATTTATTAAGAAGTGTTGGATAAAACGTTATACTTCACACGTGGACAAACTGGAATTACCCACTCGATAAAATTATCACACTGAGCCTTCGGCTTCGTGAGCTAAAATTTCTCTCGTGGGCAATTCCTTACTTTGCCCACTTGTAAAGTAAATAACTATTATCCACAAATGTCAAATAATATATCCATAATTCAACCGTTGTCTATCAATTACTGACCCTTGTTACTGTTGCTTATGAAATAATATTGACAGTTCGATGAAATAATATTATTCAATCTTTTGTCAAATTCAAATCTTACCGGTCAAAAGAGTAAAATCAAAATGATTTTTAAGTAATTTTATCCACATAAAAAGCCAAATGGCGCGCGCACACAGAAAACGTGCATATCAGTGAACGAAAATTCCCGGAACGATAATTACTGATCGCATCAATAAACGATAAAAGTAAAAGGCAATTTACAACTATTTTAGAAACGCATCCAATCACATCAAACTCGATCCCCTCTGCCCCACTCTCATGGTGGAGTGGGGACAACTTTCATATTTTATATGAAACCCCTATAATTTTTTTTTAATTGAAAATTCAGATAAACCAGAAAAAATTTCATCCCACATGGAATGGGGGCGGGTTTAAAATTTGATATGAGACTTCTCATTTTTTATTGCAGATTCGGATTCTCCAAATTTAAATACATTGATTTCACTCGCGATACCCACTTCGCCCCTTGGATGTGTGGCCTTGAAGGCCCCTTGGGGGAGAGGTGGAGGGAATTTAGTTTGTTGTCACTGAAAAGCGCTTGAAAAATATTTGAACACGTCTTTTATCGTTTTTCATTCCGATCAGTATTTCTCGAAATATTTTACCGTTTATTTTATTTTACCACCACCACATACAGGGGGTGGAAGTAAAAATAAAATTTATTCAAAAATATGTCACAAAAATACATAAAATGTACCAAAATAAAAAATACGGATTTATGTCACGGGCATGTTACACAATAATATTAAATTAAGAATATTTTTTCGGCGGTACTAAAACAAAGATGTACAAATATTGTTTGTGGAATTTATCTGTAGGTTTGTTTAATACGCTTGCACTTTTCACAAACAACCCCTTAGCCTACACAACTCTCGTTCGATAAACTCGAACCACTCATTTTTAATGAAACTTATCTTAAGATAAGCTCGCTTCCACGTTCCAAGATGAATGAAAATATATCTTATCTTGTGCATGCGTCAAAATAAATTTTGAGCACGCGTCACACGCGTGCAACATTGCATTGTTTCCGTGTAACATTTCAGTATTTTCGTGTAGCATTTCAGTATTTCTGTGTCATAAATCAATTGGCACATTTAAACATATTGTTAATTGTAATATATGAGCTTATATACCAAGTTGTTTTCTTTTCTCCAGGTTATTGTCGGATGTGGATTTCCTTGGACTGTACACTTCAGTGTGACGTAACTTCCCTCTTCGGCGGAGAGATCTGTGTCCGTGTGTTCATCCAGAATTACTGGAGAATCACCTAAAGGAAAGAAATAATTAATTATTAATTGATTGTTTAGATTACATCAATAATACAGGAGCAATTAATAATTTACAAAATTATCTTAATTACATCACTGATTCGGTAGAACAACAAACAAAATTTTACATCGTAACGATTACAGTGCACTAAAATAAATTACTTAACATCTTTATCTCTAAGATAATATTTAATATGCGATTTCCATTATATGCAATAATTCTGTTTGATAACACGCAAACTAGTTGATAAAAAAATATTCAATTCTCAGGGTCAAAATTAAAATACGCTGTCAGTATAGTTTACATTTGCAAACATGTCTGTTGTTTATAGACGCACGATCGCTTTCGTTGATAAATTTGTTCCACCAAGATTACAACCAGCTTGGAACCACCCTGCAGGTAATTCCAACATTTAACAAAAAAAATTAGTAATTATTTGTAAAAAAAATAGTTCAAATAAAGTGTTATTCATTTTATCTTAACTTATTAAATTTGTGTGCAATTACTGCAACGAAACAATCCAGTGATTGATTATTTATTTTTTCATAGGTCCTAAAACTGTTTTCTTCTGGTCGCCGTTAATAAAATGGGTAAATAATTAAATAGTATAAGAGCCAACATTTCCATCTACGAATAAATTTTAGAATAAATTATTCGTCGAATAAAAAAATACGCATCAAAAACTGACAGTAGAGCTCTAGAAGAAAGTAGGTATTCTCGTCCGCCATTTTGGGTCCAGATGTCATAAATAAAACAAGTTATTGGAATCCAGTTATTTAAAAAAAAACATTTAATATTTGTATCTGTCAAATTTGAAAACATATTTCTTGAAATTCTGTAAAATCCAACTACACAAATCATACGGTAATATATTAGAAAGTATTCTGTACACTTACCTGTTAGATATGAAATATAATAATTAAGAGAATGGTATATCACAATTATTAATCAATATCAATTTCAAATTTGACAGAAAAGAATTAAAGTAACTGGATTCCAATAATTTGTTTTATTTATGACACTTGGACCCAAAATGGCGGATGAGAATACTCATATATTCTAGTGCCTTACTGACAGCTAGAACAATAAGTATCATTTGAGCTATGATTTCGATGCGACATTTTTCATTTATTCGGCGAATAATTAATTCGTTACTTTAATCGTAGATGAAAATATCGGCCCTAAATGAAATATGTTATGAAATAAAATGTTTTTCAGGGATTGGTAGTTGCTGGAATCGGTGATTTAGCGAGACCTGCAGATCAGCTAAGTTTATCTCAATCGGCTACATTAGGGGTTACTGGAATAATTTGGTCCAGATATTCGCTCATTATTATCCCAAAAAATTACGGATTATTCAGTGTGAATATGTTTGTTGGTATTACACAA
Source organism: Poecilus cupreus (assembly GCA_963942605.1). Taxonomy (NCBI): domain Eukaryota; kingdom Metazoa; phylum Arthropoda; class Insecta; order Coleoptera; family Carabidae; genus Poecilus; species Poecilus cupreus. The sequence goes on from OZ012727.1 coordinate 14,271,314, forward strand.
GGTTTCCAAGCATATCGTGCGTATAGGTAAGTGAAAAATACTTCAATAGTATATTGTACAACGAGCATGGAATGGTACTCATTTCCTACGAGTATGAAATGGGCTTTCTATGCGAGTTGCACACTATACTTTTTCTACGAACACGATATTATTTCAAAATTAATTTAATTTTAATAATAAATTGTCTCGCTTTCATCATTTCAATATTTAACAATTCTAAATAAGTGTCCTAGCAATGGCACCTGTACTTCAATGAGCTGACCTGTATTGAAATACTCACAAAACAAATTCATTTCGCACGATGCTTGCAATGTATCTCATAACCCTAGCAACAACAAACATACAGCAGATTTCTAAGTTGTAGAAAAAATGTATTTCCTGTTGTTTTCATATACGAGCTACGCAAATAATATTGCGTAAATAATAAACATTCAAAATGTCACAAAAGACGTCACATATTACTACACAGTTAAATGTTTATATTATTTTGTTTTTAGCTACCAACTGTCTCAAGAAAAACTGCAAAAGAAAAATCCAGAAATTCCGAATACAGAATAAAAATATTAATTAGTTTTAAGTAGCGCATGTACAAATATAAATAAAGATTTATCGTATTTTTTTACACATGTATAAAATGTTCATTCACACTTTCTAATAACCTTGATCAACGATCGCACGTGTTATTGATAAAAACTGCGTGTTTACCTCCGTAGTGGGGGGCCTCGGTGTAGGCGGGCAAAGATGTAGTGAGTAGCTGTTCCGGAGACAAGGGGACCATGCAAGCGGTTCCACAGCTCATGGGACAGCACTTCAGCTCGCCCGAACAATCCAAGTCTGTGCGACATTCGTGGCTGCAGTCTCGGTCACCTGATACTTCCGGGCAAATGCCTTCTTTCACAGCTACCAAATAAACAAATAATTATTGTATAGTGTATTGTATACCAAGGAGAAAAGTGTTTGATTGTATAGCAGTATAGCAGAAAAAATATACATACACATATTTTGTACAATAGTTATTTGTGTATCAAGTGCGGATAGAGCATTGTTTGTTGCACGCGGCGAGAAAATTGTTGATCGAGGCGAAGCCGAGATCAACAACTCGACAAGTGCACCGAACAATGCTCTATCCGACGAGATACACACAATATTTTTTCTACAATCGTTGAACAATGTCAAGCTGTAGAAAAAAATTAATTTTCATAATTATCTTTGGTCACGCCTATAACAATTCTGTAAAATTGTAGTTACCCATGTCACCGTAATCATGACAACGTTTATGAACAAAATAAAAATTTTCAAAGAAATCATAATTTGACACATGGAGTACATTTGACATATGGACTACATTTGACATAAAGTCTACAGAGTGAATACGTTTATGGTGATTAAATTGAAAAGTATGTACGTATATGCCAACTGTATTTGCAATAGCAAGGTTATTACCAGAAAAATCCAATGCATCATTTACTTCTTTTACCTAATTTATTTTTGTTTTGTTTTTATCGCACTAGTGCGACAATATGTCACTTTATCGCCCTAGAGCGACAATTTTGAACATTTCCTAACCAAAAATGGAATAACAATGTCGATATTGTACAACGATTGTAGAAAAATTAATTTATTTCTTCCAGTTAATGGTTTGTTACCAAAATCTAATCAGCTCGTAAAATGAACATCATAAATCTAAATGTGAAATTTGACATTGATAGCTCCATTAAATTTTGAGTTATCGTGAACGAAAAAATCGTATCATACAGACATCATTGTGAAAATAGTGAAATCGTATTCTTATGAACCCAAAACCTGCTTATCCACTGAAAACTTACTAACGAATATTTTGACCCAGCACATACTGAGTATCTATTTTTTTTTATAGTACATAGGAAATACAATGTTAAAATTTTCGGTAGACGATAATTTGTTCCGTATGAATTTTAGAACAAAAGTGTAAATACAAATATGTTCAGATTCAAAAACTGCACCAAATGAGCAAAATTTTATTGATTTCAGTCATGAGATAAACGTAAAATATTATGTATAATCTTCAGCTGTTCCAGTGTGTCATGGTAGACAAAACATACAAACAGTCGTATTATTTTTAAGTTTGACAGATGGCATTTGACATAGTTTGAATAATTATTGACTTGTTTAAAATATTTCTATGGTAAATGTGTCCATGATTACTGAAAAATAATTTAAACAAGTCATTAATCAATAGTTATATCACGAGTGCTAAGAATTTAATCGATTAAATTTGACATGTCTAGCTTATGTAAAAAATTTGATTAAAAAGTGTTTGAGTACATAATAATTTGAAAAAATTCCGAGACCGCAGGTGCTGTTTAATCACTTATCTAAAATGTACAACAATGGAATATGAGACATTTTGATTGGTCAAATTTGTAATGAGTGAAATAATCATTAAATGTCATTTACCAAACTTAAACAATTAATTTTGTTTGTATGTTTTGTTTACCATAGCATACGGGAAATAGCTAAAAAATTATACATTTTATTCTATCTCATGACACAAATATATTACATCAAAACATTTAGGCTCATTTGGTGCAGTTTTTGTTGCTGAACATTTTTTGTATTTACACTTTTGTTCTAAAATTCATAGGGAACGAACTATCGCATAATGAACATTTTAATATTGTATTTCCTATGTCCTATAAAAAAGTAGACATCCGGTATACAGGGTGAGTCATCGAAATGCCCGTCTTCGATATCTCCCTTGTCGTTAGAAATACGGCATATATTTATTAACAAAATTTATTCGACTACTAAAGGAGCATAACGTAAAATTATTTTCACATATACAGGGTGTAACGTAACGGCTAGACGAGAATTGTTTGTCTTTTTTTAAATGGAACACCCTATATATTTTTATATATTTTGAATTGTATTTTATTCACCTATACGGACATATGAATTTTGTTTTAGTTTTCCGCGGCGTTGTCAAGTTTTTCCGTTTTTTCTCTAAAAAAGGCCGAATACACGCATTGCTTTGTGAAGGCGTACTGAATTTATTTTAGTAGTAAAATTTAAGATTTTTTTTTTCTGCTCAACTGTAACTATACTCTATGTTTTGACATACTTTTTTTTAAATGTAATTATACAGGGTGTTCAATAAAGCGAATCAAACTTACTCCACTTCAAATGATTATAACTCGCAATTTTCAAATGGAACACCCTATATTTTATTATTCTGTTGTGTGCCATTTTGTATTACCTTCAATTGTTATTAAGGGTATCCTATGCCTAAAACCAATAATTTCGGAGATTTTTACCATTTTTCACTAAATTAATTTATTCAATTAAAAATTAAATCTAGTATACCATGGATATGGTTTTTTTTTTTTTAATTTATTGTTTTGTTTTAATTTACAAAATACTTCCAATATAACCGCAATTCTTACGGAAACATATTTGCAGACAGTTTATAAATGAGTAATTTACTCTTCGCTTGCGTCGACAATTCCAAATCAGTTACGGATTTGCATCATACTTTTTTGATAATAATACGAGTATTAACGGACAAAATTATTGTTAATTTTTACAAACTGATTCTCTAAACGATTTAGAAAATTTACCTCTCAATATTATCCGGAGATTGTGGTTTCAACACGATGGTGCAACAACAGTCTTCAGGTTAGGCATTATTTAAATGAAGAATTTCTTAAAAGATGGATTAGACAAGGTGGTCCAAGTAATTGGCCCGCAAGATTTTCGGATCTTGCAAACTTACATTATTTCTTGTTTATCGGTTTATCAGACAGCACCAACTACACGAGAAATATGATGGAGCGAATTCGTAACTCTTTTGAAACTGACAACGCAAATATACTGCGAAGAGTAAATTACTCATTTAAAAACTGTCTGCAAATATGTTTGCATAAGAGTGGCAATTATATTGGAAATAATTTCCATGGTATACTAGATTTAATTTTAATTCAATAAATTAATTTAGTGAAAAATGGCAAATATCTCCGAAATTATTGGTTTTAGACATAGAATACCCTTAATATTAAATGAAGGTAATACAAAATGGCATACAACAGAATAATAAAATATAGGGTGTTCCATTTGAAAATGGCGAGTTATACACATTTGAAGTGGAGTAAGTTTGATTCACTTTATTGAACACCCTGTATAATTACATTTAATTGAAAGTATGTCAAAACATAGAGTATAGTTACAGTTGCACAGAAAAAAAAATTCTTAAATTTTACTATTAAAATAACTTCAGTACGCCTTCACAAAGCAATGCGTGTATTCGGCCTTTTTTAGAGAAAAAACGGAAAAACTTGACAACGCCGCGGAAAACTAAAACAAAATTCATATGTCCGTATAGGTGAATAAAATACAATTCAAAATATATAAAAATATATAGGGTGTTCCATTTAAAAAAAAGACAAACAATTCTCGTCTAGCCGTTACGTTACACCCTGTATATGTGAAAATAATTTTACGTTATGCTCCTTTAGTTGTCGAATAAATTTTGTTAATAAATATATGCCGTGTTTCTAACGACAAGGGAGATATCGAAGACGGGCATTTCGATGACTCACCCTGTATGTGTATGGGAGGTAATAGTATATTCTACAACAAGTAATGGAATGACATATATTCCACATGAGCAAAGAGTTTGTACGGTTTGCGAGCGTGGGATAGGCCATTCCGTTACATGTTGTAGACTATACTTTCTATAACAAGATTTTGAAAATTATACAAAAAATACAAATATAAAACTGTTGCAAACGTCAAACTCATAAAATAAAATTAAAACAAACAGACGTAACCATAGTAACTGAATCAAGATACTTCATATATCGCGCTAATATCCGGCTCTGATTCGTCAAAATTATTCCATACGCGGAGTATGGAATGATAGTTGTTCCAATACAGATTTTAGTTGTAGAATGTGTAGCATTCAAAACAGTGTTATTCTAAAATTATACCGGGAGTTCTTTTTATCGGATTACATAAACATCGGTAATGATCATTTCTTATCAATTTCCTTTAATTTACAAGTACTGCTAAATAATTAAAATATATGTCTTATTTATTTAAATTTGCATTGTGTGTTTCATTATGACAATCCATGTAAATTATTCCTTTTCTATGTTCACTTTAACAAAATACGCTTTAATTCGCTGGTGTACCTATTAAGAAAAGTGCTTTAACTTGTTTCTGCACTGAAGAAAATTTGTTCCAAAGAAAAGCCTATATTATTCACAATCAATTAGTAATCAAATATGTTATTTCAAAGGTTAGAAAGTGGAAATTTCCCAACCGGTTTGAAAGTTAACAGTAGTAGTAATAATAATTGACTTTCCAACATTTTAAAAGTCCGAAACTAACATATTACTAATCGAATGTAAATAAAACTACATTACTTTCTACTTCAATATAAATGTATTACTGTCGACTTACGTGATCGGCATGCGGCAATGAACTGCGTCTGGTGGGGTTCCGAAGCGTTGGGGTTGAGATCGATGGTGCACGTGGTGTTCTCCGGGCAGTGGGTGTCTCGGCAAGGGTTGTAGCAGCGACATCGGTTGCACAACTCAGCGTCTACGAAGCCTTCCGTGCCGTAGGGGCACAACAAGCTGGAGCACTCGTCGCGATACTCTTCACATGGGTTCTTTGCTGGCGGTTCATCCACGTCTATCGTGTTATCTACCATCAAGAAGAAATGCAACTTATAGAAGGGGATTGTAATATGTGTTATTCAACAAAACATCTAGCGAAATGTGCAAATTCCACATTTTACAAACATCAATATTTCGAAAAAATAAGATCTACAACCTGGAAAAATATTCTATATATTTTTTGATTCTTAAATTATTTTAAGAGAAAATGATACAGGACCGGTAATTTAAACAATAAACTAAAATCTTTAGTTAGTTACTTCACAACTAAATTCAATTGACCATTAAAAATAAAACAAATCTTTTACTAGCCTGACACACCAGAGGTCGTGGGTTTGAATCCCACTGAAAAGGATGGTTGGTTGTGATGTTCACATAAAATTCACCATCATCTACTCATGAGGCTGCATTATAACCAAAATAGTTAGTACTTTTCCCATAATTCGCATTAAGAAAAATTAAAAATTAAAAAAGCTAGCTATCAAGTTACTAAAGAGGGCTTCTTGTTTACAATAAATATTTGTCAGATTTTTCACTCCAGTTTTGAAAATGAAGAGTAAGAAGTTTTATTATGCAACATCAAGAAATATTTCACACATTTCCTAATGTAAACAACAATGGAAATGCTACTGGTAAGAAATATATGAGATTATACTCGTAGATGAAGTTTAAATCATGATTCATTTTTACTTGTTTCTTTGGTATACCATTTTAATCATGATTCAAATGAATGAATGAATGAAGCGAATCATGATTTAGAAAATCACAATCATAAGACGAAGAAAGATGCCTAATGTACTGATTACAACAATGCACAAATTGCAAAAATGCAATGATTACAACGGTGTATTGTTTAGAATAATAAAAAATTGTAATCTAGAGCAACCTAAAAATGCGTTTATCAAACTGGTATTTACGAGTACTGGTGATAAAGAAATTTCATTGAGAATTAAATTTGCAAACATAGACATATTTTTATTATTCTACACAAACTTCCTTTTAAATCACGTTTATAAAGCATGCGTTTCTATTATTGTAATTATTTCTACGTTTTTTTTTTATCAACTTTTCAGATTATTTACTGAGATATGCTCTAAAAATCTGATAGTAAAGAACCACTTCAAGCTAATAGATTTATACGAAGATCTAATCATCTCATAATTTGAATATCCAAATTTTAAATATGAAATTTGGAAAAGTGTCATTAGAATCAGATGTGTCCAAAACATAAACTCCCGAAAATTTTAATATCAAAACGGTACAAAATATAGAAAAAAGTTTCAAATAAAACTTGTAGCCAATGTTATTCTACATCTCTTTGATTACAACAAAATTTACTCTAACTCATTTATTTACTGAGAATATGCTAATAAAATCTGATAAGCATTCAAATAAACCAATATATGTTAAGTTTATACATCTGTCAGTTGTCAATTGAAATTGACAGTCAGTGTTGCCAACCTCGAGAAGTGAAGTTATCGTAAATAACACTCAAAATTATGTGTTTTGTCCTCAATTTCGTCATCGAAATTAATTAGTTAATTCTTCTTGCAAATTTTGTTTCATGTGACGTACAAATTTATTATAGTACTTCAATATATCTGCTAAAATCATCCTAATTGTACAATAATTATTTAACGATTGCCAACACTGGGTTGCTCAATATCGTTGTATAATGGGTTACTTTAGTGACGATTTCTGAGCTTTTAATTGACGATTTTTGAGCACTTTACTGCCGATTTCAAATAAAGTTATTTTAATCCCATTTAAATAATTTTTCGAACAATAAATTAGAACATCCATGTGACTACAATTATTTACAATCTCTACTGTTTGAGATCCACAAAATTTTTAATAAATCATTATGACTTAATGAATAATAAATAAGACTTTTTAAAAGTGCAGATAGTCTTCAATTTAGATATAGTTTCATATTTATTTTTTAAATGGTAAAAGACACTACGTCTTATGAAACAACAGCCTCTGCTGTAAATATGGTATTTTGGTGCCTAGTTAAACAGATAAGTATAGTTGCTAAGTAAAAATTAGTGGTAGATTATTTTGCTTTATAATACTGGCCCTGTATCTTATATGTCTCTAAAATAATTTATGAATATTTGACAACTAAAAGAAAAAAGTTATTCAACGATAAATAATCGTCTTTCTACTAGATTATCTATTTACAAATTAATTGATCCGCTACAACGAAGCTAGAAGAATATACCGAAGAAAATGATCTGAAAAACAACAAGAATACAACATAAAGCCACAGAAGCTGAAATACAACAAGTGCTCAGGTGCAATGCTGAAAACTGGTGCAAGTAGCGTGTACTGAGTGCAAGGTGCAAAGTCCACGTGATCTTACTCTGGTCGGGCTGCGCTAACTCAGAGCGACAGTACTCCACGCATTGCTGGTACGTGCGGAAGTTGTTCTGGTTACCCCCGCAGCCGCTGTAGATGAACGATACACAGTTTTGGCGCTCCTCGTCGAAGTGCCAGCGCATCTGGTGGTACTGCCCTTCGCAGGGGCCCACCTCCACCGGCAGCAGGCAGATTGCTAGTGACGATAGTGAGTGTGATTCGTGCGGGATTAGTTTGTCACAAACTCATTGTGATAAGTAACATAACTCCATTCCGGAATGATGCCATCTTGGATGGCAACTGTTTTTTATAGCCTTATTTTAAGAGTTTGATACTATTATTTTTGACAGTTGCCTTCCAATACGGTTTTAGTTACATTATGATGATAATTATTTATTTATGCAATAAAAAAATTCATTTTAACCTTGCAAAATTTAATTCGTGCATATAGGTCGACCGAGCGACATCCAGTCTTGGGAGGTGTGACTTATGTTTACACAAACTGCACTACTCAAAATAACACTAACATGAAATACGTTAGGTTAGGTTAAGCCAAAGCATACTTTAATTAAACCTACTCGTATTGTAGACAAATATGTATCCATTTCAAGTATGTATATAATACATATACAGACCGGGAGGTTGAAAGGCGGGTGTCTGCAGAGTGCAAGGTATTAGATGCTCTGGGTACATTTGCTCGAAACGTGAATGTATCTAGAGATGTTCGATTGAGTGTTTATAATGTTGTGTTAGTGCCTACATTGATGTATGGTTCTGAATGTTGGGTGTGGATGAAGAAGCATGAACGACGTATAACTGCTGTAGAAATGAAATATTTGAGAGGAGTGTGTGGGTACACGAGACGTGATCGTATCCGGAATACATTGGTGTATGGTGAGTGTGAGATTGAGAAGAATGTTGTTAAGAAAGTGGGAGTGAGTCAGTTGAGGTGGTTTGGACATGTTGAGCGAATGTCGAATGAAAGGTTGGTGAAACTAATATATGTGGGTGAACGATTGCGTGGGCGTCCGAGGAATAACTGGTTGGGTGTGATTGATGGTTTGTTGCGTGAACGAATGATTACAAGTGTGAAGAATAGACGAGCATGTATGAATGTGGACGAGGCGAAAGTGATGTGTCAGGATAGGAATGTTTAGAGGAGATTGATTGTTGGTTGACTGTGTTTCTGGGTTCGTGCTAGTGGGGTAAAGCGTGATGCTATGTATGTATGTCATTTAAAAAATTCGTCAGAGCTTGTTGTCTAAATTTTTGCAATGTCAGTAATGCATTCAAATATTATTTATAATAATGAACTTTTTACTCAGGATGTACAATTCAAACGGATGTCGCTTAGTTAACTTATAATTATAAATTATGCTTATTTTCTTCTCACCATTTCATACAGTTAATAACCAAATCAAAATGATTCATGCCAAAGGAAATGCAAGTATAATAAAGAAAATGATTTAAAATGCCACTTACCGACGTGGCTTTCCGGAGGACTAGTGTCATTCTTGCTGCTAGTCGGTGGATCAACAAGCCTGACGCAAACCGATTCGCATTCTTCTACAAAACTAAATCGATTTCCGCTTCCCCCGCAGCCACCATACATGAACTGCTCACACCTGCTGCTGTCTCTATTATAGTACCATTTAGCGATGGCCTCATCGCAGTTTCCTGTGTCCTTCGGATGGCTGCACACATCTAAAGATGATTTCCAGAATTAAAAAATACTTTGTGATGTTTAAAGATGTGCTGTGTTTACCAAGACCACGGAAGGTTCCGCAATGTCTTTGACATTGTTCTTCGCTGATGAATCTGTTGGCGTTTCCGCCACATCCGGTGAAGACGAACGCTTGGCAACGTTGGCTAGCGGCGTCGTAGAACCAAGCTGGTTGGCTGTCGTTGCAGTGGCCGACGTCCACGGGGGAATAGCAGATTAGGCCGTCTTGGCTTGGGGGCGGACGCTCAACTAGAATTATCAGTTTCAAATTCATTTCAGAAAGAGATAAATCAAAATTTGTAGGAGTTGTATTGGATTTTTGTCAGCTATGCCGCTAATAAATCCACCAGAAAAATAAAATATAACTTACTCTATGTAAAAACAAAAATTCCTATTCCAATTAGTCTTAAGACCGGTATTTCCAACCTTAGATAAACTAGAGAATAAATTTACCAGTGAATAAAGAAAAAATATTGCATTAAAATCATATCTTAAATGATGATTATTATTGTAGATATCATCTTTTGATGCGATATTTAATACTATCTCCCATAAATTTCTAATTCTAAAAAATATATTAAAAGTTATAATTTGCATATTTAATTGTTACGTACACTAACTTGTATCAAACAAACAACTTGTATAAAAAGACATTTTAATCATTTATTTTTATTATCAGTTATATTCCACAGCTTCGCCTACCAATAGGCGGAGCATAGATGCGCAAGATCTGACACGTTACAAAACATCAAAAGTAACAGCAGGAAGTGCAATTACTGCTAATACCATTTCTACCGTCCTAAAGCTATATCATAATAGCATCTCTAGACTGTAGCTATATTATAAGGATGACATGAATTTGGACAAATATAACTTTAAATAAAAATAAAGAAACTTTCATTTTATTGTTTGTGTATTTAACCTGAAGAAGGCAGCACTATGTTGCCCAAATGTCGATGTTTTATAAAAATTATACAGAACTATAGGCAGATATTGTATATTTATTTAAGGTCAACCATATGGGCTGAAGACATCAACCACAATTTGCTGAACACTAAGGTAAAACAAAACAATAAAGTTTGTTTAAAGTCAGCCATACGGGCTGAAGATAGTGCAACATGAACATGACTTTTTTGAAACAATATATCATTTTTATAATAAATGTAATAATGTTTTATACCTACATTTGTAGATAAAAGTCCAAAGTTTTGTAATAAATTTTAAAAAACTAATTTTGTTTGCAAATTATACATGAACATAATTTTCAAAGTAGTAAAATTTATGTCACACATTCCCATGAACGACTACAGTAATGTAAATGATTCGTATATTTATAAATATGATCGTCTGTAACATACTAAGATTATTTTCCATTTAAACTTAAAGTTATTGAGAAGCAAATAAAAATATACCAAAAAGTGTGTTTTTGGTATATTTTTATTTGTTTTTCAAAAACTGTAAGTTCAAATGGAAAATAAATTTAGTATATTGTAGATGACCATATTTATAAATATACGAATTATTTGCATTACTGTAGTCGTTCATTGGAATGAGAGACACAGAATCAAAGTTCTGAATTTTTGACCAACTAGACTTCAACTAATATTTTTTTATAATTTAATGTTATAGCTATCCTTTTCATCCACATATATAAATACTAGAATGTTCAAAGACCTTACTGTAATAATTGTTTTGTTTTTCGATAAGAATAATTGTAAGAAATAATTTATTCAAATTTAAATTTACAAAACAAAATTCATGGGAGTGAACGAACCCAGCCTGTGAAATGTACTTCTTCTGACATTGCAATGTACAAGTCACTGTAAAAAATCCATGAAATTTGGACGGATGGAGGTTGTTGGACCTCAAAAAACATTAAAATAAATGAAGAATACAGAATATTCGTTCTTCGACGCGTATGTTTCACCTTAAATATAACTTTATCGAAACTTAAATTGTAAATATTTTGAAAGTACTCACCCTCAAAGTGAGGTGCTCTCGTGGTAGGATAGTGCTCCTCCGGTGGCCTCTGCGTAACCGCCGGCCTCCTCTGGCACCGATGTTCACAGGAAGCTTGATCATTAAACCTGTTATCATTCCCTTGACAACCACCGTAGTTAAACTCCTGACAAGTGTCTGTGTCTTTGTCGTAGAACCACTGCAAGTAATCGCTGTTGCAAGGACCAACAACCATTGGCAATGAACACAGATCTTGGATAGTGCCGCATCTTTGGTGACATTCTTCTCTGGTTTCGAAGTTATTGGCGTTGCCTTGGCATCCACCGTAGAGGAATTGTTTGCAGACGCCATCGCGGCTGTCGTAGAACCAGCGAGCTTGGGATGTTCGACATGGGCCAGTTTCACTCGGCAGGAAGCAGTGCTCTAAACATTTTTAGGCAGATTCATAAATGGGATTAGCGCTAACTTCATTTTTATTATTACTCGTAACTTCATTCTCCATTCTCAGAACATAATTATTTTAACTAGGTTCTATTCAAGATTGGTTAACTAAAAATTTGACACATTTTGATAATATAATTAATTTAGAAACGAAGTTACTGATAATAAAATAAATGGGCTAAACCATAGTTTACGGCCACAAGAGAAGTTAGCTGCAGGTCCTAGTTTCTTTAGCCGGTCATAGTTAAATAAAAACAATTTTAAAAAGCAAGAAATACAGATTTATTTTAGTTTTGAGGTTGAATAAACACAAATTTGTTCAACAGCATTTTCAGAATGCAAATTTACTAGGTTTTTCTTGTTTGACTAGCATCACCCCAAACTGTCATATCTACCAAACAACATTGGCGATCCGTAGCTAACGTCACAATTGGCCGTAAACTACGGTTTTACCAATAAATGGAGTTAACACTAATCCCTTTTATGAATCTGCCTGTTTGTTATTATAATTTGTACTTTTAGGTTATGTCTAAGTTAAATGTTGATTTTGCTCACCAACTGTATAGAAGCATCTAGCAGCAGTGAACAACAGATGAATAAATAAGAATAGAATAAATGTAGATATTATTTCATACCTCTCTGGAATGGTTGTTGGACTTGAGCAGGGGCTGGAGTGGTTTGTTGGGGCTCACAGCGCTGCAGACATTCAGGCTCAGTTTGGAAGTTGTTGTCATTGCCCCCACAGCCACCGTAGTAGAACAACCGGCATCGTCTTTCGTTCGTATCGTAATACCACCGTTCTGTATAGTTGTGACACTCGCCCATCAGAGCAGGCAGTGTGCATAAGTCCCGCTCTATATCCACAAAATATCATTAAAAATTGACTCGTACATTTATGTCATTTTGTTTAGGTTAAAACTCCAATGGAGGTCGCCCATAAATTTTGAGGAATTTGCATTTGAAGTTCTCAAATTTTATGGGTCTATTCTTCAAACTATGGTGATGACTAGAGAGCAGATTATATACAAAGTGTATATATTTTAATTTTTGCATATCTTAAAGTAAAATCAATTTTCTGAACGAATTGCGTAGATTAGAGTTAATTAATGCTAATTACTAATTGCATATTTGAACATTCTTTTGCATATTTTTACAAAAGTTGCATATAATTGCATATTTCAATTGTCTAGCGATAAACATTCTGAAATTTCTGGTAATGCACATTGATAATTTCCAAATATTGGAGGAGGCCGCAATAAATAGAAGAATGCAACGGAAAAAGCAATAAACAATACAATAAGCAAATACACAAACCAATAAACTCTAATACTTCTATAGGTAAATCCCTGTAACGGTAACGGTAGGTATTCATTGTATACACGAATACTGGTAAAAGTGGGTACAATGAATATAAGACCGAGAATTCTCAGCTGGATATATCTTTTATTTATGTTTCCCTTTTTTTTTTGAAAATTTTGAATAATCTATTATTGTAATTATGTAAATATGTCATAATCTTATAATATCAAGTTTCTAGACTTAGTTTATAAATATATTAGTAATATATTTGTTAATTGTGAATCAGGATTAAGACTGTATTGCGCAATAAAATTCATAATGCATTAATTTATACTTTTTATTTAATAATTTAAGATTATTTTTGCATATTTTACTGCATATATTGTTATATTTGTGCATATATAATGCATATTTCCCAAAAAAACAGTGCATATATATGCGCATATAATTCAGTTTTTTCGTGCATATAATCCGCTCTCTAGTGATGACATATCTCTATGTATACATATAAAAAGAAAACGTATACTTTTTTAAGCAAAAGAGATAATCGGTTCATAACATTTATTTTTTTATACGCAAGAGAATCGATTACTAGTTATTTTTTCAGTGGTATACTGGGTGTCCCATTTTAATTTTAACAAAGAAATATTTCGCAAAATTGACATCAAATGGCAAAAGTTTGAGGGTTTTGAGGAAGACTTTTGCTTCTTTCAAAATTTTTTGCTCGTGATGCAAACTTCATTCTCATGAGTAATAGCACACATTACATGCTCATTGAATAATATACTATTGTTTTGTTCATTTTAATAGTCATATAATTTAGAAATTGTTTGCTAATTTAACGGACTTCGTATCTCTTATACTTTTCGAGATAGCTAACACTGAAATGGGACATCATGTATAGGTGCCCAATACCTAAATAATATTAACTTAATTGGTCTTGCTGTATACAATTATGAATGTTTAATAGGTACGCAAAATTAATTACTCGATCATACTAAGAATTATTATATTAAAAGAGGCTAGCACATTAGTACAACACAATTGGCGCGTTCAGTCGAACCTAACAGCTAGATCGCTAACCTAGCGGTCATAGCTGAACGTATCGCTAAGTAACCGCTAGATTTCAGCAGCTAGACTAGCGACCAAGCGCAATAAATTTCCGCTAGATGAGCTAGCGAACCTTCTAGAACTGTCAACTGTCAAAAATTCATTTATAATATCATCAACATTAATCATGTCTTCAAAAATTCTATAAATAGTTATTTGTGTATCAAGTGCGGATAGAGCATTGTTTGTTGCACGCGGCGAGAAATTGTTGATCGAGGCGAAGCCGAGATCAACAACTCGACAAGTGCACCGAACAAGCTCTATCCGACGAGATACACACAATATTTTTTCTACAATCGTTGAACAATGTCAAGCTGTAGAAAAAAATTAATTTTAAAAATTATCTTTGGTCCCGCCTATAACAATTCAGTAAAATTGTAGTTACCCATGTCACCGTAATCATGACAACGTTTATGAGCAAAATAAACATTTTCAAAGAAATCATAATTTGACACATGGAGTACATTTGACATATGGAGTACATTTGACATAAAGTCTACAGAGTGAATACGTTTATGGTGATTAAGTTGAAGTGTATGTACGTATATGTCAACTGTATTTGCAATAGCAAGGTTATTACCAGAAAAATCCAATGCATCATTTACTTCTTTTACCTAATTTATTTTTGTTTTGTTTTTGTCGCGCTAGTGCGACAATATGTCACTTTGTCGCCTTAGAGCGACAATTTTGAACATTTCCTAACCAAAAATGGAATAACAATGTCGATATTGTGCAACGATTGTAGAAAAAATAACTTAAGTATCATGATGTTTTAGATTTGTCTTTGATCAGAATTTGAGGTTAATTCCACCAAACTTGTCTGACATAAGATGACAGCATCAGCAAAATTCCGTTCATGATCATACTACTTTTCATCTGCTAGAATCAAGCACTAGCAAACGCTAGCTAGCCGCTAGGTTCGGCTGCACGCGCCCATTAATAATGTATGTAAATGAGTTAGTGATGACTTACCAACATGAGTGGGACAATCAGCCTCGCATGCTTCCCTACTAGTGAACCTGTTACCATTACCCTCACACCCAGAGTAATAGAATGGCATGCAACGGTTCTCAGCCGCGTCAAAGTACCAGCGCGGATCGCGCTGCGTGCAGTTGCCTTGCGCGCGCGGCAACGCGCACAAATCTATCATAACACCACATCCAACATGCTGTTAACGAATGCTAAGTTAGTAGTCAGTCACTTACCCTTCTTCCTGCCGGGCTGCAAGCACTGCTGCTTGCAGGCCATTTCAGCGATGAAGTTGTTGTTGTTGCCCTTGCAACCTCCGTACGCGAACTGCTCGCAGTTGTTGGAGTCTTTGTTGAAGTGCCAGCGACGGTAGCTTCCTTGACATGGGCCTTCTTCTCTTGGTTGTTCACAGGGATCTATGAATATTTGTAATTAACAAAAATGTTTTACAAAGTTGTGAGGATTCTACCTTGGCTTGTGTCAATAGCGCAGAGATTCTGACACTCTTCTCGAGTCTCAAATCTGTTGGCGTTGCCTAAACAGCCGCCCCAAACAAACTGAGCGCATTGTTTTCTGTCTTTGTCGTAGTACCAACTTGGGTAGTAGCCTTCGCAGCCTCCCGTCACCTTTGGTAGCTGGCAAATTTCTATACAACAGATATCAAATAATCATGTATCAAGTTTAATATTATACTGAAGAATGTGGTGGGCACCACACGACTTTCTTATGATGTCTAAAATAGGTAAATGATTTGATAATATACAGAGCGGTCCATCGGTCTGTATTTTTTATTTTGTGAGATTATTATGGGGTAAATAGCTCCGTGGTAACGTGTCGGACTGTGGATTGTGAGATCCTCAGTTCGAATCCCACAGCTGACAGTTGCCAATTTAAATTTACCCCTGTGATTCCTCCTCCACTAACATCTTTGGGGGCTATGATTTGACGGCTGGTAGCCGCACTTTATACAAAAAATATATCACTTACCGAGATCTGCGTAAGCAGAGTGCCACACCCATAGTGGGTAAAAGGCGTGATGATATATTTATTTATTTATTACCGAAAAAAATTTCAAAGTTTATTTTACATTAAAATACCAAAATATCTGTATCATTTTTTTCTACCGGGTGTTCCATTTTCGCGCAATGATATGCAACTTTATATTTTTTAATGGAACACATATTTTTACAAAATTTTAAAGCTTCTTTATTTATATTTAAAATAGTTCTTATTCATTAAAGTCCTGAAATGATCAGTGCAGATTCTATTCCCGTTCTTATTATTAAAGAATCGTACACAGATAAAATGCCATGAATATGTTTAAACAATCAGATTAGTTGCTGTTAGGTCTTTAATAATTATTATTTGCTTTTTCATCTAGTTTATCAGCTTTTTTGTCATATTTTATTTAGTTTGTTGAATTGATGTTCAATTCAAACATTTTTTAATCTAAATTTATTTATTGTTTTAATTGCATATAGCACACTTTTTGTGTGTGATTCTTTATTAATAAAAACATGAATAGTTCCTGTACTGATCGTTTTCGGAATATAATGAATAAAAACTGTTTTAAAGAGAAACAAAATGTTCTTTAAAACTTTGCAAAAATATATAGGATGTTTCATTTAAAAATATAAAGTTGCATATCATTGCGCGAAAATGGAATACCCAGTAGGAAAACATATGCTGCAGATACATTGGTATTTTAATGTAAAATAAGTTTTATTTGAAATTCTTTTCGGTAATATTTAAAATAATAGCATGAAATAAAAAATACAGGCCGATGGACCATCCTGTATATTTCCCATGAAAAAGCTTAGATAAAACTAAACACGAAAGAATTTTAATAACTATTATAAAAACTATTAACAATTGTTCATAAGAAATTTTCGATATTTAAGGGCAAACTCGACAAGATTCTATTAAAAAACAATTGACGATCGTACAAAATTAATTTCTGACATTTTAATTTAACTCTCCTTGAGTGTTTTAGCTTGATTTCATATTAGATTCGAATAATTTGTTTGAAAAACAATTGACAATACTTGTTTAAAAAACAATTAAAGATCGCCAAAAATTATTTTTTTGTATTATAATTTAACTCTACTTCTTGAGATCTTTAATTTGATACCAAATTCGGTAGAATTCAAATACCTTGTACAGAAAACAATTGATGAACATCAAAAATTAATAATTGACATTGGAGGTCAAATATTTTTCTTTGGACCTTTAATTTGATATCAAACTCAGTAGAGTTTAATCAGCATTTATTACGGCTCGTTTGTACGGGATGTAATTAAGAAATTTAATTTAAAAAATATACATATAAATAAAATAAATATAACTTTTAACTTTTATTTGCAGCTAACTTCATATTCGAATTCGAAATAAATTGAATTGATTGTTTTGTGTCAAGTAAACTTCCACTTCCGGTTTTGCAATTGTTCCCAGTTACCAAAATCGACTCAGTTCTCCGCATTATCATGAAACTTTATAATTACGAAATTGTGTTACTCTATCTTTTCTAATTCGTAAGTTACAAACATATGGACCCACATCCATTCATCCACACAGACAATATTAGGAAAATGGTTTAAACAGAATCAAGAGTCGAAAATAAAAATATACCTTTGCCTTGTGGTTCAATGCACGTGCCTTTGCACTCCTCATTGCTCATGAACCTATTGGCATTGCCTTCACAACCACCGTACCAGAACCTGGAACATCCGCCATATTCCATGTCAAAGAACCATTTAACAGTATAGTTGTTGCATGTGCCTCGCTCTTTGGGTAAAGAGCAAACCTCTGTAAAAATTACATAAACCATGTAAATAATGTAAGGTTTGGGTGAGAAATGAAAGACAACCTTGTTTGTTGACAGGAATATCTTGACATCCGTCGAAGTTTTCACCTTCAGCGTTAGTGATGCCATCAGGGCAGCAACCATGTTTAGAAGAAGAGCAGTCACAGCCTTCTTGGTTAGGTCCTTGAGCGGGTGTTTGCTCATCTGAGCAGCAGCCGAATTCTGTGCTGCTGCATCCACATCCTGTCAAATTTATTAAAAAAAAAAATATATATATATAACCTTATGTCTCTAATATACCGGGTGTCTGTCTTAAAGGTGTACATAGGAGATTAACATGGGAAATCAGTTTTTTGCGTGCTGTTGCTCGGTGTTCTATCGGACAACAATGATTGTAGTACCAATCGAAAGATATCATTTTTCTGAATCAAACGATGTAAAATACACTACTATTTAGTAGTAATTTGGTTCCGTAAATTAATTTTTAAATTTTGAGAATTCTCCGGTTTATTCAATTTTTATCGTAAATAAATATAGTCATCCATGACTGTTTTGTTTTTATTTCTGTCAAGCTATTTATTTGACGTTTCTGACTTTTGGACTTGTTTAAGACAATTTGTAAAAATATGGCTAGTTATACTACTGAAGAGCGTATTTTTATAGTAAAACTATTTTTTTGAGGAAATAGTTAGCTCAGAGTGCGAGATCTATTTTCTATTAAGTTTATGAATCGTCCGAATCCAAGTGCAACCACAAATGCCAGTATCCAGGAAAAATACACGTGAGCTTAGTAATTGCAATTTAGCAAGAGCAGAAGAACGTGCTTTATTGGAAGAAAGGGTTTTAGGAATGATACATGTAGATCCTTCGTATAGCACTAGATTTTTTGGAAATGATTTGGGTGTACATCGTTCATATTTTGAAAAAAAATTCTTATTATTCCTACAAAATGCACTGCAATCAAGAACTTTTTCCACTTGACGAAGAAAGTGGAAGAGTATTTTGTGAAGATATACAAAACAGCTAATAAAAGTTAAATTTTTTGTCATCGATTTAAAAAAGTTAACTCTTAATAAATTAATATTATTTAAAGAAAACTGGTTTTTAGACGAAAATTTATTTTATAAAATCTTTACGCATAAATTATAATAATACGCTTGTCATTACTGAGAATAACCATATTTTACAAATTGACAGAAATATCAAATAAATCACTTAAAAGAAATCAAAACAAAACAGTCATAGGTAACTACATTTATTTTCGATAAAAAGTGAATAAATCGGAGGATTTTCAAAATTTAAAAATTAATTTACAGAACCAAATTGCTACTAAATTGTAATGTATTTTACATCATTTGATTCATAAAAATGATATCTTTCGAATGGTACTACAATCATTGTTGTCCGATAGAACACCGAGCAACAGCACGCAAAAAACTGATTTCCCATGTTAATCTCCTATGTACACCTTTAAGACAGACACACGGTATAATCTCCTGCCTGTACAAATTTTTACTTGGCACAAAAATTATATCTAATATTATTTACATCTTTTTTTATTTAATATTTGCTCTTAACTCAATTATTTCTTGAAATATGCTCAAAATAACTAATAGCCACCAAAATCTAATCAGCTCGTAATTTGAATATCTATGTTTTAAATATGAAATTTGAAAATGATAATGGGTGCTATTCACAGCTCTATACTAAACGTTACTAAGAAAACTGTGTTAGGAATTACTAAAAAATCTATTCATAGCTTTATACTAGGCAATACTAAGCGATACTAAGTTTTGTATTTAGTACACAAATGTAAAACAAGGTAGAAGGTATACCGTGTTTAACATGGCTGAACCGACAAATTTGTTGTTAACCCCACATAACTATTGAAACACTGCAATGATTTTATCTGATGGTGATTCTGTTGGCATAAATGGGGTAGAATTAATAGAGGAAATTTCTGCGGTTTCTGTGCTTTTGGGCAAAAAGAAAGCCTAAACAATATTCTTAAATTATTAATACCTGGTTGCACGAACGTTAGTTAAATTTTAAACTTGGTTTAAATAAATAAAAGCCAATCGAAATTATATATCATATGGAGTAATTGACATTGATGTCAAAAATTAGATACGCTTTTATTTATTTAAACCCAGTTTAAAATTTAAAATTACAATATAGGTTAAGTTTATACATCTGTCAGTTGTCAATTGAAACTGACTCAGTGTTGCCAACCTTGAGAAGAGAAGTTATCGTAAATAACACTCAAAATTATGTGTTTTGTCCTCAATTTCGTCATCGAAATTAATTAGTTAATTCTTCTTGCAAATTTTGTTTCATGTTACGCTCAAATTTACTATAGTACTTCAATATATCTGCCAAAATTATCCTACTTGTACAATAATTATTTAACGGTTGCCAACACTGGGTTTCTCAAAATCGTCGTATAATGGGTTACTTTAGCGACGATTTCTGAGCTTTTAACGACTTTTAGTGCCGATTTCAAATAAATATGTTTTTTTATTGGTATATTGATACATAAAAGTATACAGTTCGATAATCCGAAAACCGGTTTTCCAAACATCCATGTCCCACAATTAGTTTAGATAATCGACGCTCTACTGTAGTAAGACACATATTTTTTCTTCCTACCTTGCTTCCTGGGCCCTTTCGCCACCGAGACCCCATCAGGGCAGCATCCAAACTGAAAGGTGTGACACAAGCACCCTTGATTCTCCGGTCCAGGTGCTGGAGTGTACCTATCCGGACAGCAACCATATTTAGTGTGTTGACATCCGCAGCCTTCGTTGTCGCGTCCCCGGGCAGCGGTTTGGTTGTCGGGGCAGCATCCGTAGGGGCTGTACTGGCAACCGCAGCCCTCGAGGTTGGGTCCTCTGGCAGGGAGGATGTTGTCGGGACAGCAGCCGTACGGATGCACCAGGCAACAACCCTCCTGGTTGGGGCCGTGGGCGGCGGTAACGCGGTCGGGGCAGCAACCGTGCTTTTCATCTTCGCAGGCCATCCGGCAGCCTTCGAAAGATGGACCGAGAGCTGGGAAGAGGAATAATTAAATTAGCTATTTAAATTATTTAATACTACATATATCAAGGGGGGAGAAATGCAATTTGTAGCTAGGGGGCTAACTCGAGGGCTCTAAAGTATAGAGGAAAAAATAGTAGTCTCTCCTGAGGTGTATATATATATTTTTTTTTCGCAGTTTAAGCAACAATTGTAGAATTACAAAGAATAATACTTTTTGCGTTATGATGGAAAATATATTATACAGAGTGTTTCCTTTAAAACAACCAGCGCTTTTTTGGATAAACTAAAGACTTTAGAGAAAAATGTTTTCAAAAAATGACCAGGAAAAGGGCCCTATTTAATAGAAATAACAAACAGAAAATTAAATCAGTGGTTCTCAAACGATAGCATAAATTTATAATTTTTTAAAAAGTAATCTATATAAATTTTTAGTTCATTAAATAGAGAATTTTTTTCTGATTTCAACGATATAAATATGATATGACAATATTTTGAGAAAAATGGTATTAAAAATCAGAAATAATTTTACAATATTGAAGTAGGCTATGCAATAAACAAATGCAAACAAATAATATAGGTGACAGATTGTTTTGTTACTTACGTTGGTTGTCGTAATTGTTTAATTACTTTGAATAAATAATGGCTCTGCAGTTGCAAACATTTACAAATTTAGACTATTTTAATCTTACTGTTATATATGGAGAGCAAGTGGGGCAATGGGGGCAATTGCCCCCTCCTTGGGCTTATTTTTGTAATTGCAATAATATTGTGTGAATTGTAAAATTGTAATAAAGTAGTACTTTGGCCTGTTATCTTAAACACATAGACTGCTAGTAAGAACAACCGATTAAGAGTGATTAACAAGCAGTTGACTAACTTTATTTTACACTAAATTATTTTAGAGATATTAGCTTCAAATAAAAGACATACAGAATTAAATATTCTACCACTTCTATTTCAAATATTTTTCTCAATAATCATGTAAGAAGGTTTGACAGCTAAAAAACACAGATAGACAACTGCTAGTTAGTCGCTATTAATCAGCGTTCTTACTAGCGATCAAAGTGTTTAAAGTTCCTCCAACAACTGAGCACGAATGTAAAAATAATATTCGTCAATCAAATGCTCAATCTATTAGATGTGCTACATCTTCCGAATTGAGAAGAAGAATTGAACTTTGTCTTCAAAATCAAGATGTTAAAGATATTCACTTTTGTGACAAAATGTAATCCGCGTGACATTTGTTCAAATGCGTAATCACAAAAGTGTAAGACAGTGATAGCATCTCCCGTGAGTAATACTTTTTTTACACAGCGAGCATAGACAGTGCACGTTCCAGAATTATTATATTTCAGTGGATAAAGCTGATATAAGTAAATATAAATTGTTTGTACTTATAAAGCGAAATTTGGATCACAATAAACAGAAATAATAAAAAGGAAACATACCTGGTGATGTTCCATCTGGACAGCAACCAAAGTACGACGCAGTACAATTATCTTTGTTAATAATGTCACATCCTCTGAAGTGCTGGCCTTGGGCA
Source organism: Poecilus cupreus (assembly GCA_963942605.1). NCBI lineage: Eukaryota > Metazoa > Arthropoda > Insecta > Coleoptera > Carabidae > Poecilus > Poecilus cupreus. Next base: position 14,294,218 of record OZ012727.1, read on the forward strand.
ACAGATTGACCATCTGGACAACACCCATACGTTGAGTTTGCGCAATCTTCGGCTTCAATTGGTTCAGTGACAGCTTCTATAAATTCAATTAGAAAATAATGAATATGAATTCAAGATGCCTTAGATTTCTTTAAAATACCTGGACATCCTTCGTTATTCTCTCCAGTAGCTTCTGTGACACCGTCAGGACAGCAACCAAATTTGGACTTTTCGCAGTCTTTGCAACCTTCGCCGTCAGGGCCCTTTGCAGCTGTGGAATTATCTTCGCAACAGCCAAATCTAAAACATGACAATAGTTATTAAGAATTACCCAGGAGAGAAATATTAGCACACGAAGCCGAAGGTAATCTGTTACTTTCCTTGTTTAAAATCGCCATAGTTATAGAGCATTTATGGAAAGGTGTTGGATAAAAAATATTTACAAACATAATTCAGTAATATTTTAAATATTTCCTTACTTGGATGATAGGCATTCAGGTGGTGGTGGTTCTTTCTTGCAGCCTTCAAAGTCGTTTCCTTCTGCAGGTGTCTTATTATCTGGACAACAACCGAAAAGAGTTTCAGCGCAATCAGATTTTGGACAACCCTCGAAATTAGGACCAGTTGCAGGTGAAACACCATCTTCGCAACAACCGAATTTAGTTTCATTGCAAGTTTTGGGAGTTGGACAACCTGAAATTGAAAAGAATGTAGGAAAACGTTTTAAAAATTTATTAATATTTCTTACCTTTATCGAAGGGACCTTGAGCAGGGGTGACCAAATCATAGCAGCAACCAAAGGGTGTATTCTTACAAGTACTCTTCCTCTTCTTGCATTTCCTTCCTTTCCTGATCTTTGTGATTGACTCAATTGTATATGGTGTGGTTCCCCAGCCACTAACAGAAGATCCTTCTTCAGTTGACAAACTTGACTCAGTTGTAGACCAAATATCAAATAGAGTTGTTTCAGTTGGTCCTGATTCTGTGGTTTCAGTTGTTTCAGTAGGTCCTGACTGAGTAGTTTCAGTTGTTTCTGTTGCACCAGACTCGGTAGTTTCAGTTGTTTCTGTAGGTCCTGACTCAGTAGTAACAGTTGATTCAGTCGGGCCTGATTCACTTGTTTCTCCTGACGATGTTTCGACAGTTGAAGATGATACTTCAGTTTCAGTGGATAATCCAGATACTGTAGTTTCATCAATAGTTGTTTCTTCACTTCCTGAAACTGTTGTTTCGTCTGTAGCTCCTGATACTGTGCTCTCGGTTGGTCCTGAAGGCGACGATTCTTCAGTTGATCCTGAAGGTGAAGATTCTTCAGTTAATCCTGAAGGTGAAGATTCTTCAGTTGGACCGGATATGGTTGTCTCGTCTGTTGCTCCAGAGATGTCTGTACTTAAATCGGAAGTAGTTGTGACGTCAGAAGACAAATCAGAGGAAGTAGAAGCAGGTGATTCGTCAGTTGCTGACGTATCTGTTGTTGCTTCTTCTTTTCCTTCATTTTCTTCAGCTCCGAAATCACTTTCTCCGATTTGAGGAATTGGTTTATCTGTTTTCTCTTCTTCAGTTGTTGCAGATACATCACTTGTTACTTCAGTTGTTACGTCAGTGGACTCTGGTGTTGTTACGTCAGTAGACTCTGGTGTTGTTACGTCAGTAGACTCTGGTGTTGTTACATCTGTAGTGTCACTACTATCAGTTGTACTAGAATCTGAAGTAGAATCAGTTGTTTCAGTATTAACAGATGTTTCCGAAGTACTTTCTGTACTAGGTGAAGTTTCTTCTGAAGTTGAGCTACTTGGATCAGTCGAAAGAGTCTCATCAGTGCTGAACGGTGTTGTCGCATCAGAACTGTCACTTGAATCGGTGCTATCAGTTGAAGACGAACTGTCAGTGGAAGATGAACTATCAGTGGAAGAAGAACTGTCAGTGGAAGAAGAACTGTCAGTGGAAGAAGAACTGTCAGTTGAATCAGAACTGTCAGTTGAATCAGAACTGTCAGAGCTCGGAGTGGATGATTCAGTTGAGTCAGAACTATCTGTAGTCAAATCAGTCAACTTGGATGAGTCAGAACTTTCATCGGTTGCAGAAGAAACAGTGGTCAAGTCCGAACTATCTGAAGAATCAGCAGAAGAGTCAGTTGATAAGTCAGTACTCTCTGGAGTTGAGTCAGTACTAACTGGTGATTTATCTGTACTATCACTACTATCGGTAGTATCGCTCGAGTCTGTAGTATCACTACTGTCTTTTGTTTCGTCAGTACTAGCAATTGTCGTTTCACCGCTAGCCCCCGTTTCGTCTGTCTGATCAGTTGCTCCACTTACATCAGTAGATGATGTAGTAGTGACGTCACTAGTTTCGCCAGTAGCTCCAGATTCAGTTGTTTCAAAGACAGTTGTATCGCCAGAACCTTCAATTGTTGTGAGATCACTCTGGGAGTCAGTACTTAGAGATGATTCAGTGCTGAGGTCAGATGAAGTGCTTCCGCTAAAGTCGATTGGTCTGGTGAAGTCGCCTGAACCTTCTTCAGTGGGGAAGGTTTCTCTGGTGTCGTCTGAGGAATAAGTACTGTCACTTAACATTAGATCTTCGTCGGTGAAGGTTGATCCCGTTGAGAAACTGGAATCGGTTGAGGCGAGCTAAGTAAGTAAGAAAAAAGTTAGTTTATAGTAAGATGATGTTTTGAAAAGTATACATACGGTAGATTCTGCTTTGATGTCCAATTTTTCTAATCCGCCTTCGTCGTCATCTTCCCATTCTTCGCAATCGTCATCGTCAATTGTTTCTACGTCTTCGTCTGGGTCCCATTCTGTCGGAGCCTTTTCTGTTGTAACATCTTTTTCTTCTATTGGTTTGGTTGTGTTGACCGGCAGAACTTCATCTACAGTAAAAATTGTTAAATATTTTCCTAAAGGTGTCAAAGAAAATAAATCAGTACCATCTCCACAAGGTTGTTCGTTGCAAGCTTCATTTGAGAACGGAATTAAGTTGGCATCGCAATTACTGACTGGAATTACCTTTTCTTCTTGCATACACAGAATTTTTCGTTTTCTGGTTCCGCTGCCGCAAGGTTTGTCACACTACACAAATTTAATAATAAAATTATTTTATGATATACTGAATAGTAAACCAACTATTATTGACCTCTGTCTGGAGTGGCAAAGAATTTTTTTACGGACTGAGCCCGTAAACAGTTGTTTAGCCGAATCAGGAATATGAAAGGTTGGTGAAACTAATATATGTGGGTGAGATTGAAAGTGAACGATTGCGTGGGCGTCCGAGGAATAACTGGTTGGGTATAATTGATGGTTTGTTGCGTGAACGAATGATTCCGAGTGTGAAGAATAAACGAGCATGTATAAATGTGGACGAGGCGAAAGTTGTGTATCAGGATAGGAATGTTTAGAGGAGATTGATTGTTGGTTGACTGTGTTTCTGGGTTCGTGCTACCCTACTAGGTGGGATATAGCGTGATGTTATGTATGCATGAATGTAGGAATATCAAAAAGATTACCGTGAAAACAATTACGGTTTAGTTCATACCTGAGTCGCATTTTCTTTAAAGAAATCAACTCGTTATGATCTTAATAAAAATAAATAAATAATGATAATAACCAATTTTGTTTTGTTGGCATTTCAAACAACATTTTTCAGAATAAAAAATAACAATACTGTAAAGTTTCATTTACCGGACTGCAATCAGTGTGATAGAGGATTAAATAATAGATATTTATGTAACAACTACATAAATTAGTGTTTTATGGACAAGACAGTTTAGGAGCCAAATGAGTGCAGCGAAGTGAGGTATATAAAAGGGCGAGTCAATAAAACCCTATTATGTACGTGTTACATATACTATTTTATGTTTGACTGTATTGCAGGTTATACTTCTTTAGCTTAGAACGTTTGATTATCAAGTTGTTCATTGTTTATTATTATTCGTTTTTAAAAAATTGTACAATTTGTTATTTCACATCTCCATCATTCTGATCAGTTTTTATGGAAGAAATCATTCAAATAACATCAAAATAATACTTCTAATTGTGTAATTAATATTACCATTACTAAATATGATGTTCTTATTATTTCGTCGTTTATTTTGATACTAATCCTTTTTACTTTATTATTATGAACTAGTCCATAAAGAGCCACTTTATGTCCTCTCAACTATATCATAAACAAGTGATTATAATACAGTCGAACATAAAAAATTTATTGTGCTATGCGCTCCAATAAATGTAAAAATTATTTAAAATAATTTGCGATTTAGTACATATATTATAAAACATTATACAATGCTCGGCTGTAACCCTATCTTTACATGCTTGCAGGGATAACAAGCTCGCTCGTGCCGTACCGTACTCGCGAGTAAAGTACTGTGTAACGATCTTGCAATGTAATTTACTATTAAAATGCTACAAAAGTATTTATATAAGTTAAAGTTAATAACGTTTGAAAACTTACTTTACTCCAAGGTCCAGAGAACCATTCACCAGCACAAACTTCTTCCTCTGCTGTACAATTCTTCAAATTATCATACTTGATCTCCTCATCACACTTGGAGTCATCAATTTTCTTCAATAGTTCTCCTTCAAAAGTTCCGCAGAATACATTTCTGGTTTGAACACCGGGACCACAATTTGCTGAACACTAAGGTAAAACAAAACAATAACATTTGTTTAAGGTCAACCATACGGGCTGAAGATAGCGCAACATGAACATGACTTTTTTGAAACAATATATCATTATTATAATAAATGAAACATATAATGTTTTATACCTACATTTGTAGATAAAAGTCCAAAGTTTTGTAATAAATTTTAAAAAGCTAATTTTGTTTGCAAATTATACATGAACATAATTTTCAAAGTAGTCAAATATATGTCACACATTCCCATGAACGACTACAATAATGTAAATAATTTGTATATTTATAAATATGATCGTCTATAACATACTAAGATTATTTTTCATTTGAATTTACAGTTTTTGAGAAACAAATAAATACATACCAAATAGTTTGTTTCTTGGTATATTTTTATTTGTTTCTCAATAACTGTAAATTCAAATTGAAAATAAACTTAGTATGTTATAGATGACCATATTTATAAATATACGAATTATTTTCATTACCGTAGTCGTTCAACGTTCATGGGAATGAGAAATACAGTATCAAAGTTCAGAATTATTGACCAACTAGACCAACTAATATTTTTTTATAGTTTAATGTTGTAGCTATCCTTTTCATCCACATATATAAATACTAGAATGTTCAAAGATCTTACTGTAATAATTGTTTTGTTTTTCGATAATAATAATTGTAAGAAATAATTTATTCAAATTTGTATTTGCAAAACAAAATTCATGGGAGTGAACGGACCCAACGAAAATATGTTCTTCATCTGACATTGCAATGTACAAGTCACTGTAAAAAATCCATGAAATTTTGACAGATGGAGGTTGTTGGACCATAAAGAACATGAAAATAAATGAAGAATACAGAAATTGCTGTTAAAAAAAATAAAGGATTCGTTCTTCGATGTGTATGTTTGACCTTAAAGTGTAGTAATATGTAACTTACTTCACTCCACTGTGACGCGTACCATTGCGAATCGCACGCTTTGGATTTTTCGCATTTTCTGACCAATTCTGGTTTGGTTTCCCCTTCGCACAAATCATCAGGATAGATTTTTCCGTCTTGGGTTGAACAGTGGGCTTTACGAGTTTCACTTTCTAAACCGCACTTGTCACACTGTAATATTTAAGAATTAAGATAAAATAACAACAAAAATTGTGTGCAATCTATTACCCCACTCCATTCGGAAGTAACCCAATCTACACCTTCACATGGTCGAACATTACAATCTTTCTCTGCGTCGGGTTTCTTCTCCTTGGCTTCACAATACGTATCATCCAAGATTTCAATTTTGCCTTCTACTTTTCGGTAACAAACCACGTGTCGCTTTTCTTTGCCGTCTCCACACAATTTATCACACTAAAACAACAAAAACAATTATTTTAAAGTATTTGAAGTGTTGAATAAATATCTTACAGGTTTCCAAGGACCAGTAAACCAAGTAGGACAAGGAATACCCCGATTACATTCTTGTTTAACTTCCGGTTTCGGTCCAAACCTCTGTTCACAATACTGATCATTCACTACTGTTGAAACTCCAGCTGAAATAACCCTCTCGCATCGAATTTCCCGAATTTGAACACCTTCTTCTCCGCAGACTTCCGAGCACTGGCCCCAAGGTCCCTGGGCCCATTGGGGCTCGCAAGGTTGGTCTCCACAAATCTGGGTAGAAGCTGGTTCAGTTGAAGCATCACATAAAGTTCTTTCGACGATTTCTAGAGATCTTCGGCCAGCGCAAGAAACGTTTCGAGTACGATAACCTACGATAAAGTGAGGTTAGGGGATAATTTGACAGATTTTTTTTTAGTTCATACCTCCACCACAAGTTGTGCTACACTCGCCGAATTCATCATGGATCCAAGCGTAAGTTTCTGGGTCACTGGATATTGCTTTGGGAATGCTGTATTCGTAATTTACTCCTACGTTTACATCTTGGTAAAGCAACTATAATAATTTGAATCGTTTTAAATATTTGATTGATGTTTGGTGGAGAGTTATGACTTACGACAATGTAAAGTGGTTCGTAAGTTGGACCGAGACATGTGATGCTGTCTGGAGCTGAGAATCCTTGTGGGTATCTTTCGTAATGGAAATTGCAGCCAGCAAATCGTAAAGTTTTTGGAAAATCGATTCGCCAGTTTCCGTTGAGATAGTAGTGGCCAGTCACGTTGCGAACAGCTACAATATTTAATTACAGCTGAACTTCGATAATTCAATAATAATAATAATAACATTAATTTTTTATTACTCGAACAAAATTTGTTGACAACAGCGTCAAGAGTGAAAAATAAATGTAAGTTTTACTATTAATAAGTCGAACTTGATTACTCAAATTTCTCGATAACTCGAACAGAATACTTCGCGTCGAATTATAGGGAATTTCGCGCTTAAAACAAGACTACGCAAATAATTCAATCAAGCTTTGTTTGCATGCAGGAGAATGATATTATTAAATCGGTGTTTCTCGCTGATGAGGATGTTATCGAACTTACGAATGACAGCGAAAGGAATGATAAACCATTGACATATGATGATGTTCAGTCACCTTCGAACGATTTGAACGCAAGTTCTTTAAAAAATTTGAATTTGTATGTGCAAGGAAATGAAGATACAACCGATGTTTTTTATATAGATGTAATAATTATATGTTTCATCTTATTTTATTATCAACGCTTACTTGTATACTTTATAAGTTGCTATGTAATTTTGCTTAAAATAAATAAAGAAAATATACACATCTACATTTTGTCATTACTACTAGTGGATAAAGTAATACTTTATCCGTCCTTACTAAAAGTATTCTTTTAGCATCGAGAATTCAGTGAATAAAATACCACTTTACAAGTAGGTGTTGGAAAAATAAAATAAAACATTTTTTTCAAAATAAAACAGAAAATTAAATATCTAGTCACAAATTACTGAATATTTTACGCCAAAATGAAATATATGTACATTTGTGCACACCTATCCAAAGATAAATATGTATAATGTATGTTCAAATTTAATGTACTATTTTTTTATGCATTTCTAAGAAATATGTAATATTATGTAAAAATGCTAAAAATTCGATAGTATGTTTTCAGTGGATGAACACGTTTTAGGGTTCCTAGAATACGATTTTAATAGTTTCGCGATTATGTCTATGAGTGTGGGTATCTGTCTGTTTGTCAATCTGTCTGTGTATGTGGATCTCTGGAGTTAATTTTGATATTTTGTATGCCCTTGGGAAGAGCTGATTAGTTTTTGATGGTAATCCAATAATCGGAAGTGGTAGTTAACTTGATGCCCTATCAAGTTATTTTTAAATATCTCAGTAAATTATGGTTTAGTGACAATTTTTGTTTTAGAATAATGTTTGATATATTGTCTATAATTGTTGTTTAAAACATTTTTCTTTACCTATCCACCATTTACGAATTACAACACGTTAAATAAAAATTATATTTTGATATTTTGACTGGCCCGGTTGCACCAACGTTAGTTACATTTTAAACTTAGTTTAAATAAATAAAAGCGAATCTAATTTTTTACATCAATGTCAATTACTCCATATGATATATAACTCTCGTGGGTAATTTTTTACTTTGCCCACTTGTAAAGTAAATAATTATTGTACACACATAATTTTTAAAATATTTATTGTGATTTCTCTAAGGCTTAATACCTTAATAACTTGATCTTTTTTGTAGAAAGATATGGTTTGAGTTATCGAGGTTCGACTGTATTTAGTTCGAAAATCAAATATCAGAGAATGTAAAATACCTAAATAATTGTTGGAAGGTGATCGTTCTCTAACGTCGATGTTGGTTGCACCAGCAGGAATCAGAAGAATATCATTATACCCTGAAAATTATGACTATTAATCACTGTCCTTACGATGTACAAAAACAAACGAAAAAAAGTCTGCTTGTTAATCTTACCAACTTGCAGGTCCTTATTGTCAAGCACCCCGTTCAAAGTTTGACAGGTGGTTCCGTTTCCTCCACATTGTCGGCATTTGTCTTCTCTAGCGTCACTACCCAGCATCATGTCACACCCAACTGGTTTACATTGTCCATCAACACAAATGTCAAGCGTTTCTGCATTGCAACGAGTTCCATCAGCAACTTGTTTCTTGTGACGGTAGTAGAATCGCTCTCCTCTAGGCATGCAGTTCAACTCGCAAGGGTTTGGGGCTTTTGTGTAGGGAATCCATCTATAATAACACGTTGGTGTTAGTTATAATCATTTTAATACATAATTATATTCTTACTGGTAGTAAACTCCTTCGAAAGGTTGACGGTCAAACTCTGAACATTGCTGCGCTCGATAATCAGAATCGTCTGGACAATCCTTTAAAACAAACCATCAAAAACACTTTGGTAAAGCTAAGGTACTAGAATATATGAGTATTCTCATCCGCCATTTTGGGTCCAAGTGTCATAAATAAAACAAATTATTGGAGTCCAGTTACTTTAATTCTATTATGTCAAATTTAAAGTTGATTAATAATTGTGATATATCATACCTTCAATTATTATATTCCATATCTAACAGGCAAGTGTACAGAATACTTTCTTATAATATATTACCGTATGATTTGTGTTACAGAATTTCAAGAAATATGTTTTCCTATTTCACGTACCCAAAGTTAATTTAATAAAACAATGCTACATAATTGAATTTTGTGCAACTGTTTTTGGGGAATTTATTATTTGTAAAATTAATAGTCTCAAACTTGGGGCTGTCATTGCTCACGTAAAATGAATGAATCGGAGCCCCTGCGTCGGGGTTGCGGTCTGGGACCCGATAGACCCCGCGGGCAAAGCCCCTTGGTGACCAGTGGTATATTAAACATGCTGTACAATTTTATTTTATTTTTATTTTTATTGAATTTTGAACGTGAAATAGGAAAAATAATATGAACAATTCGTATTACAATGCCTAATTGTAATACTCGTATTACAAAGAAGGTCATTGTAACACTAGTTGTTCAATATACTATTTCACATTTGACAGATACAAATTTTAAATGTTTTTTTTTTTTAAGTAACTGGATTCCAATAACTTGTTTTATTTATGACATCTGAACCCAAAATGGCGGACGAGAATACCTACATTCTTCTAGAGCTCTAGTAAAATCGTAGTTTACGATCAATTGTGAAGTTAGCCACGGATCGCCAATGATATTTGATAGATGTGACAGTTTGTGGTGATGCAAGTCAAACAAAAACCTAGTAAAATTGCATTCTGAAAATGCCGTTGAACAAATTCAATCTCAAAACTAAAATAAATCTGTGTTTCTTACTTTTTAAAATTGTTTTTATTTAACTATGACCGGCTAAAAAACTAGGACCTGCAGCTAACTTCTCTTGTGGCCGTAAACTACGGTTTATCCAACACTTTTTATTTCATCCCTTTAAACTAACAACATTCTCCCATCAAATAAATCATTAACCCATTCACAAAGTCCATGTAGCATCATTATAAAATTAAAACTGTTCCCTGGAATCATGTCTAGATGCTAGATAAGCAAAGTGAACGCTACAGAAAGATACAATTATAATAAAAGTCCGAGTGACATAAAGAATCGAACATACGTGAGATTCGTCTCACCGCAGGGCACTAACACATAACACGCCTACAGAGACGAACGCGGCGAGGCTTTGAGCTAAACTCTGCATGGTCCACGTAACAATCAAAACTAAACAATCATGATGCGTAATTGATTACTAGAATAGAGCAGAATTATGGTTTGATTGTTGTGTATCATAGCGTGTTTGTGTACTCGATTAGTTGATTACAATAATGGAATTTAAACTATCATCTTGATTAATTGATTGTTAATAGATTACTTTTTATTTTCTTATGCAGTTGTATCACGTAGAGTAAAACGACAAATGAAGTGCAATTAATCATTGTTCAACTGTAAATTAAAACAATTTATTATGTTTATTATTATATTGAACAGCAAGTTTCTAATTACTCTTACGTTGTTCTACTTATACCCATAAGTATGTAGGTTAAACGTTAAAATAAATACTAATAGAATGAACGAAGTTTACATCAATTTATTTTGGACGGGGTGCACAATTGAGCTCTATTTATTATTTATTTATTTTTATAATATTTGTCAATTCTTCAAAACGTTTATTTCACAAATTTTAAAGTAGTAAACTTTCTAACGCGACTGCACCAAAGGGTTGAGGGTTAAAGACTTGAAACTTATTTTTCTACGACCATTAAGATATACCGTGTGTCTATTTTAAAGGTGTACATAGGAGATTAACATGGGAAATCAGTTTTTTGCGTGCTGTTGCTCGGTGTTGTGTCGGACAACAATGATTGTAGTACCAATCGAAAGATATCATTTTTCTGAATCAAATGATGTAAAATACATTACAATTTAGTAGCAATTTGGATCCGTAAATTAATTTTTAAATTTTGAAAATCCTCAAATTTATTCAGTTTTTATCGAAAATAATTGTAGTTACCTATGACTGTTTTGTTTTGATTTCTTTTAAATGATTTATTTGACGTTTCTGTCAATTTGTAAAATATGGTTATTTACAGTAATGACAAGCGTATTATTATAATTTTGTGTAAAGATTTTATTAAAAAAAATTTAGTCTGAAAACCAGTTCTCTTTAAATAATATTAATTTATTAAGAGTTAAGTTTTTTAAATCGTTGACAAAAAAATTCATTTTTATTAGCTCTGTTTTGTATATCTTCACAAAATACTCTTCCACTTTCTTTGTCAAATGGAAAAAGTTCTTGATTGCAGTGCATTTTGTAGGAATAATAAGAACTTTTTTTTCAAAATATGAACGATGTACACCCAATTCATTTCCAAAAAATCTAATGCTATACGAAGGATCTACATGTATCATTCCTAAATTTCTTCTGCTCTTGCTAAATTGCAATTACTAAGCTCACGTGTATTTTTCATGGATACTGGCATTTGTGGTTGCACTTGGATCGAACTTAATAGAAAATAGATCTCGCACTCTGAGCTAACTATTTCCTCTAAAAAATAGTTTTACTATAAAAATACGTTCTTCAGTAGTATAACTAGCCATATTTTTACAAATTGTCTTAAACAAGTCCAAAAGTCAAAAACGTCAAATAAATAGCTTGACAGAAATCAAAACAAAACAGTCATAGGTGACTATTTATTTACGATAAAAATTGAATAAACCGGAGAATTCTCAAAATTTAAAAATTAATTTACGGAACCAAATTGCTACTTAATTGTAATGTATTTTGCATCATTTGATTCAGAAAAATGATATCTTTCGATTGGTACTACAATCATTGTTGTCCGACACAACACCGAGCAACAGCACGCAAAAAACTGATTTCCCATGTTAATCTCCTATGTACACCTTTAAGACAGACACACGGTATAATCATGGAGTACTGGAGAACGCACTCAATGTTAATTTTTTGGTCCATGACTTTTAGTCTCTGCCCGATCCGCTATGTAGGCGCTAGTAGTCATTTCATAGTGCTACTAGATCCCAAATATTTTTTTTTTTACTTTTAATTATTTTTAAAATGAAAACAAATGTTACATGCAATAACAAATATTATATTATACAAATATAAGTACAAATATTATTAGAAACAATTCAGTAACAATTTTTGTACAAAATAATTCAGTCCCGATTCTTATATTTGCAAATGTTCAGATAATTGCTTTGAAGAAGCTTTGGTCACAACTTTACAAACAATACAAATAATTTTGAGGTTCACATTTACAAATATTCTTATATTTTGAAGAAACTTTGTTATAATTTTACAAATTAAATAAACTAGTTTCGACGTAGTACGTCACAACTTGTCAAACAAAATATATCTGTTTTGATCTTCATATTTGCAAATATTTTTAGGTTAGACAGATTTAATTTATCAATAATTCTTTTTAATCAAATTATGCCATTTAGTTGTCAGTTACTTTAATATTGTACTGACCTATTCTGACCTATTTTAATTAAAAAGAAATATATTTATGAATTTATTAATGAATTTTCCAAAATGCAAATGAACCTGGAGATTAGAATATCTTCTAACATAAATACTGTCTTCTTGTTCGTAACGCAAGTGAACTTGAAGATTAGAATATGTTCTATAGCTTGTGCTATCGCTAATGCAAGTGAACGTGTAGACCACTGCCAGCCAATCTTCTACAGTAATAACTGTTCACGCATCTTCATAATTTCATTACGTCCAGGAACTTCAAAACTTGCAAAATGAAGAAAGGAAGGCTGTCAAAAATATGTTTTCATTAAATGCAATAGAGCAAAATAATACTCATATTAAATTACCTACAATTTACTTGCAAAATTTGCTCTTCAATGACTTTTCCTTCTATTCAACCGCAAATCGTTGTATGGAATCCAAAATAGTATGATGCGTACAATTTTTGAACGAGCACTCGAAGAGAGATGTAGTATTCACTAATTTGAACTAAACAATGAACTACACTAGTTGCTTTGAAGAACCGCACAAAAGCTTCTCCTTCATACTTTAAGCAACATGAAGTTCTGCTAATCGGACATCTAAAAAAAAGTTAAGAAATAAATAAATATATTCACACACACCCACAATAAGGCTCCATATTTGAATTTTAATGCCTCGGAGTCGCCATGAGGTAAACTATTTCCATGTATATTGTAACTATTAAATATCAGATTAATAATTGCAGTTATTGCTAAAAGTACTTACCTCTGTTTAAAAGAATCCAAATAAATAAATATCAGTTGAAATTATCACCATATATTTAACAAATAACTATTTTATTCTTGTTGTTGTTCTGACATATTTGACAGCAGACAAAAACATCACAAAAACAAGATACAATTTAAATACTCGCGATATCTAGATCCCAAATATAAGTAATAGTAGTCTCTGCCCGATCCGGTAGGAGTCACCACATGCACGCACCATATTCGCCTATGTAAGCGAACTCTCCTTTGCTCCTTGGGTATAATTGTATCTTAGTAATTATTAGAGATACATAGAATATTATAATAGTTATTTATGTATGAAGGCACTGAAGTTAAACTTTTTATCACGAATATGGAATATGGAAAATAAACCATGTGAGTGATAAAAAGTAACTTCAGTGCCGCGATAGATATTAAATTTTATTTGCAATCTAAAATTAGAAAAAAAACTGTAAAAAAATTATTATATAGGTTAAGTTTATACATCTGTCAGTTGTCAATTGAAACCGATAGTCAGTGTTGCCAACCTTGAACAGTGAAGTTATCGTAAATAACACTCAAAATTATGTGTTTTGTACTCAATTTCGTCATCGGAATTAATTAGTTAATTCTTCTTGCACATTTTGTTTCATATTACATCTAAATTTACTATAGTACGTCAATATATCTGCCAAAATTATCTTACTTGTACAATAATTATTTAACGGTTGTCAGCACTGGGTTGCTCAAAATCGTCGTATAATGGGTTACTTTAGTGACGATTTCTGAGCTTTTAATGACGATTTTTAAGTACTTTAGTGCCGATTTCAAATAATAACATTTTCAAATTGAAAGATAACCATAGACAATGTGAGGTATAAATTTATATTTAACAGTTCTGTCAAAAAGTACAGTGTACAACTCGCATGGAAAACCATTTCCTACGTGAATGAAATGACTACCATTCCATGCTAGTTGTACAAAATACTATTGTAATATTCAAGTTTCAATGAGTTACCTAATGATAAATTATTTGCTACTCTACGCGTATTATTTTCGCAGATATAAGTAAGAAAAAGTGTAACTGTAAGACAAAACAATAGAAACAAATATGACAAACCTGGGTGTTACACGAATAATGCCGCGTATCAGGGCCCCGGCAGCCACCCGGTTGGTAGCACTGTCGCACTTGGGTGGCCACACCCCCGCCACAAGTCCTGGAACAGGCGCTCGGCGCGCCCCAATCAGTCCAGGGACCAGCTTCGCGTTCCCCATCGCCTCCTGACAACACGTAGCTTCCTGGGAGATAAAGATGCGCTCCTTGCTGACGCTTGAATCTGTCGCGATGGTGTCGTATCCTCTGCAAGAAGTAAATAATTATTAAGGTCAACCATACGGGCTGTAGATAGTTCAACATGAACATGATTTTTTTGAAACAATATATCATTATTATAATAAATGAAACATATAATGTTTTATACCTACATTTGTAGATAAAAGTCCAAAGTTTTGTAATAAATTTTAAAAAGCTAATTTTGTTTGCAAATTATTCATGAACATAATGTTCAAATTAGTAAAATTTATGTCACACATTCCCATGAACGACTACAATAATGTAAATGATTCGTATATTTATAAATATGATCGTCTATAACTTAATAAAATTATTTTTCATTTGAATTTACAGTTTTTGAGAAACAAATAAAAACATACATACTTTTTGGTATATTTTTATTTGTTTCTCAAAAACTGTAAATTCAAATTGAAAATAAACTTAGTATGTTATAGATGGCCATATTTATAAATAGATGAATTATTTGTATTACTGTAGTCGTTCTTGGGAATGAGAGACACAGTATCAAAGTTCTGAATTGTAGGTCAACTAGACTTCAACTAATATTTTTTTATAGTTTAATGTTATAGCTATCCTTTTTATCTACATATATAAATACTGGAATGTTCAAAGACCTCACTGTGATAATTGTTTTGTTTTTCGATAAGAATAATTGTAAGAAATAATTTATTCAAATTTGAATTTGCTAAACAAAATTCATAGGAATGAAGATAACCTAACGGAAATACTCGTTTTTAGCATGTGAACTGTACTCGTACTGTCACTGTAAAAATCCATGATGAAAATTTGACAGATGCAGGCAAAATGATATGTGTCTGTGTACCATAAAGAACATGAAAATAAATGAAGATAACAATTTAAAAAAAAATGGATTCGTTCTTCAACAAGAATCTGCGGAAACAGTGGCCTCACCAAAAACATTCGAATGGCGTGATGATATATTTATAGCAAGTTTGTGGTTTATCTGCGCTAAGATTGGTAACCGCATAATATTTTAAAAAGTGCGTAATTAAAAAATCCTATCCACATTCCAATGAGCAAAAAGTATCGCTTGAGTGCACGGTAAAAACGAAAAACAATAGAAACCGCACATTACGCGAACAATCACCAATCGCTCATAAAACAAAACAGAAAACATCGACACATCGACATCGTGCAACTAAAAACAAAAGCAACCAAAACAAATGAATGAATGGATTAAAACAAGTGGTCATTAAAATCGACAGTTGAACGACGCAGTCGCAGGCACGGCCGCTGTGATGGTTGCTGCTTAAATTTATGGCCGGCGTTAACTCTTTACCAATTAACCGAGTATTTTTTGTCTATGAATATTCAACACTACATGGAACACTCAGTAAGATAAGTGAACCCCGACGCAGTGTGGGCGAAGATACAGATCTTAGTACTCAAATATATAACACTAGTTTTTGTGGGAGTATATAAAATAAATAGAATTTAAATTACGTATTGGAATATTGGATTGTTGATAATATAACAGGGCGTCATTTTTAAGTGTTGGCATTTGTTTAATAAACTTCCAAAAACCCTTGCATTGTATTTCCTAAGGGCCGGTATTTCCAAACTTAGGTAACTAGAGAATACATTTTCTATAACACTGTTTTGGAAACTGGGCATTCTACTACTAAAAATTGTTATGGAATCACTAACATTCCATACGCGGCGTATGGAATATTTTCGACGAATCAGAACCGCTTATTAACGCAACATATGAAGTATCTTGATTCAGTTACTATGGTTACGTCTGTTTGTTTTAATTGATTAATTTGAGTTTGACGTTTTCAAAAGTTTTATATTTGTATTTTTGTATAATTTCCAAAACCTTTTTATAGAAAGTATAGTCTACAACATGTAACGGAATGGCATATCCCACACTCGCAAACCGTAGCCCTCGCCTTTGGCTCGGGCTACAAACTTTTTGTTCGCGTAGAATATGTGCCATTCCATTACTTGTTGTAGAATATACTATATCAATAGAATAAACAAAAAATATCGCATCAAAATCATAGCTTAAATAATAATTATTATTCTAGCTGTCATTTTTTGATGCGATATTTTTTGTTTATTCCATTGATAATTTATTCTATATTTTATCTGAGGTTGGAAATACCGGCCCTAAGTGAGAAAATAAAAATATGTTGTGGACAGCACAATACGTCCCGCTAGATTTCTTATCAAACAATACAGAAACACAGACCACCACTATCAAGAAATGCTCATCCCTTCAAAAATTATGACACATGTCAAAGAATGACATTTTTAAACCGTTGTTTTCTTTTTTCAAAAAACAGGTTAACTTTAAACGAAAATATCAAAATTTAAGTTTTCTTTAACGTGTTGTAATTCGTAAATGGTGACAGTAAGAGGAAAATGATTCAAACAATAATTGTAGATAATATTATTCGAAACATTATTTTAATAACAAAGTTTTCATTAAACCATAATTTACTGAGTTATTTTAAAATAACTTGATAGGGCTTCAAGTAAACTACCACTTCCGGTTATTGGATTATCACCAAAAACTAATCAGCTCTTCCAAAGGGAATACAATTGATATATACAAAATATCAGATTGACAGACTGACAGACCAACAAACAGACACACACACAGACATCATCGCGAAACTATTAAAATCGTATTCTAGTGACCCTAAAACGTGCTCATCCACTGAAAACTCACTACCTAATTTTTATCATGATTCCTATACCTCCATTACAGGATGTGGCGGGAGGTAAAAATAGCGAACAACAGAGACAATAATAATAGAAGACAGAAAAAGAAGATGAGCGCTAATTAATATTAACGAGTTTGTGTCTGCAATTCCGTCTACGTCTTCTGTTTCTGGTTAACAGTATACGATCGCTTCAAACGTTCCTCTCTTCGTCTCTCTGTCCGTCTCTTCCTTCCATATACACACTTTGTATAATGAAATGGGCGGTACTTACATATTTATAATTTTATAGGAATATAAATTATAATTTAACTGAAATTGTACTTGTATATTAGACATTTATTATTATTTTGTATTGTGTTGTGTGCCATCAAAAATATTAATTGTCAAAAATGAAAATAGTTACATATTAGAATATGAGCCCATCAACATAATAGTTTGTCTTGCTTCCTTCCTAAGCCGAAGTTTAAGAAAAATTTTAAAAAATTGTTTAATTGGAATAAAATGCAAGAAAATTTATATTGAATATAGTAAAATGATTACTATTTATTGCGTTTATCAATATTGAACAAGTAACAATATATAATTTTTATTTATAAATGAACTTAAATAAGAAAATTTATTTTTTCACGACATGGTAAAAAAACCCCATCGTTCTTCTCCCGAAATAGTGAGGAAAATGTATTGTTCCCCGCTAGAGAGGAAAATATAGAAGTGTTACCAATATGAATGTTATTTACAAAAAATATATTACAAAAATTATAAATAAATTTCTAATTTTATTGAAAATCCTTATTTTAGTGATATACATACTTGAAATTATCTTACAATTATGTATTATATTTTTCTTTTTCTTATTAAATTACAATTTGACAACCTATTAAAAATATTTAAGATTGGTTCATTGGCAACACTGAGACACCGCCTTGTGTCTGATAACCTAACTTTTAACGTGTCAGTCTGTCAGTTGTGTTCTCAAAGCGTGTTTTAGGTCCCAGCAAATCGTTTTTAGAAACATGTCGTGAAAAAAATGTTGTGTCTAACACGAGAGGAAAGCTCTTCTTCCACTCTCGTTCGAAATGCCTCATTCGCTGCGCTCATGAGGTAAACTTCGAACTCGAGTGGAAAAAAGAAGCGCTTTTCTCTCCAGTCATTGTCTTGTATGTAGCCTTAAAACTTGTTTTCTAAATAAATGTTTGAGATTTTGTGAACAGACTATATTATGTTCTAGTCATCTTGTGGGGTAGGCATTTTGAAGGTCTTTTCTCCGAGTGCCCTATTGGCAATTTGCATATTTAGTGCCGCCATTACACATTTTATTTCGTTTTTGTTCAGTTATGTAAAGAAGCTATTATGTTTCAGTTTTTACACTCGCCATAACAATTTGTTTTATAGTTTTTCAGCTTATCCAATTGCAGTTAAAATAGTATTTTTTTTCAAAACTGAAATACGCCTGTACTCTGTTCGCTATAATGAGAGAAATTTGAACTAATTCAAGAAAAGACTTATTTAGTACACAACATTTTATATTCCATTCATACAATCATATGACTTACATTATCGTACAAGTGTGTTTTTTATTATTTAAAAAATTATCCTGGCATAAAATATATCATAGGTGCCGCAGGGAGTGTAACTATTGATTATAATATTTGTACTAGTATAGAGCCTAGGACAATAATATTTTCTATTATTCTTATTGTTTTGGAGGACTGTACTTTGTATGAATTAATAGTTATTTACTTTACAATTGGCAAAGTGAGAAATTACTCACGAGCGAAATTTTAGCACACGAAGCCGAAGGCTGAGTGTGATAATTTTATTGAATGGATAATTCCAGTTTGCCCACGTGTGAAGTATAACGTTTTATCCAACATCTCTTAATAAAACAAATATTATTTGACAGTAACATTTGCTATAAATTTTCAAAATTAAAATGTCAATCGAAGTAGTTACCAAGGTGTTGTGTGTTATTATTATTGTTATAAATAAAAAATTCCCACTAGTGACTTTTCTCAAAATTATACCCACTAGTGGGTAATCTGTTACTTTCCTTGTTTAAAATCGCCATAGTTATAGAGCATTTATTGAGAGGTGTTGGATAAAAACTACCTATTTATGTGTGGAATTCTTAATCAATGTCACCAAATAAAATTAACTTCTTTAAGGGTTGAAATTTGAGGACAGGGTATGAGTAAAAATAAAAATTGTTATTTGTCAAACTAGAGAGAGAAGCGCTTCTTTTTCCCCCTCAAGTTTGAAGTTTGCCTCATGAGCGCAGTGAGGCATTTCGAACGAGAGTGGAAGAAGAGTTTTCCTCTCGTGTTAGACACAACATTTTTTTAACGACAAGTTTCTAAAAACAATTTGCTCGGACCTAAAACACACTTTGAGAGAACAACTGACAGACTGACACGTTAAAAGTTAGGTTATCAGACACAAGGCGGTATAGCAGTGTTGCCAATGAACTAATCTTAAATATCTTTAATAAGTTGTCAAATTGTGATTTAATAAGAAAAAGAAAAATATAAGACATAATTGTATTATGTATTTATATCACTAAAATAAGGATTTTCAATAAAATTAGGAATTTATTTATAATTTTTATAATAATTTTTTTGTAAATAACATTCATATTTGTGACACTTCTATATTTTCATCTCTATAGAGAAACAACACATTTTCCTCACTATTTTGGGAGAAGAACGGTGGGGTTTCCTACCATGTCGTGAAAAAATAAAAATCATCATCTGAGCCAGATTGTAACAGCCAAAAATGAATACATGGCGTGGTTAAATTAAATAAATAATTGTAACTGTGAAAAGAACTGTATAAAATGCACTTTCCTTTTGCTTTTTAGCAAGCAGAGCATCGTGAAGTATATTTCATAATTTATGTTTCAAAATAAAAGTTTTAAAAAATATACAGCGGCGTGGCAGAAAAATAAAAATATGCTCTCAAATTTCAATGCCCAAAACGTGCAAAAATTCCAAACAAAAATACTGAACGCTTTTAAGCTGTCAAGTTTAGGACCCAGGGTCCTAAAAATAATAAATTACAAACCAACAAACATTTGACTGTCGCCAGAAACAAATGCAGTGGACTTTTTATCGTTATGGTGTCAGCTTCGCGATTATTTTATTAAAACATCTGAATTTTTGTTTCGGCGCGTTTGAGTGCTCTGCGCCAGGCCGTTAGTCATATGTTTAACTTCCGCGATGCTCGCATGTCTTGTGACGTCACCACGCGTCACGTTTAATTGATTTATTGCACACATGAACGTGGAATACGCTGCGTTTGATAGAGGAACGTGCCATTTGACAATCAAGCTGGCTTTGGCTTTGACCGCAGCAGTTCCTTGACTCTTAAATTCATTTGTTTGGAAGTTTATTGACTATTGGCAATGGTAATAATAGATATTTAATAGTTAGTAAGAACTACTGAATTATTCATAAGAGTATACGAAGAAATATTATCATTTTATTTTTAATAAATAAAGATTTGATGATTTAGATTTTCAAACGTTTTAAATTTCTTTTCGTAACTTTCTATCTCGCAAGATTTTAAATTCATGTACCTAACTATTTTGATTATTTTATATTTTAGTTATTTTTATGATAGGGAGAATCATATTAACGGAAATATTATCGATGTCAGTTCAAAAGATACTAATTTCTCTGCAACAATCACTACGTCATCTATGTATTAAGAAATCATTTTTACTTGTTACTGACTTGTAAATGCTATTTACTTGATACTCATTTGTAAACACCATTTATTCAAGCCCTCTATTGCCTGCCTCTGAAAATGAATCTTTACAAGTTACTAATTGACAGCTGCATTGTAAAATTTTTACAAGTTAGTAAACAAGATAAACAATGCACGTTGCCACAGTAATGCTTACAAGGCTTATGCGAAATCATTTCAAATAATTTTTGACAGAACAGTTGTGTGTAACTGACAGGACTTGGTTATAATTTTAATTTGATTTACAAATGAGTAACAAGTAAAATGTTGTACAATACACGTAAGGTAAATGTTTCACTGCTTCAAGGAAGTGACAGGCTGGGCGGTCATTTCCTCCATTCAGCAGTAAAAACTGTTTTACCTTGCTTGTAATGTAAATAACTATAACATTCCTAGTAATGTTATGAGTATCATAACAGCCGCAAATGTCAGTTTAAAATCCGGGCTTAGAATTTATAAGTTTCATGAAAATGAAGAGCTGAGTTGATTTTGAATGAAATTGAAAAACCGGAAGAGGAAGTTTACTGAACACACAACAATTAATTTAATTTTTTTCAAAAATAGAATCAGATGTAAAAAAAAGTTTCAAATGAAAGATGTTTGCAAAAATATTTGGAATATAAAATGTTATTTGCACTTTTCTTGTACATGCTTCTCATTTGAGAAAAACTTAATTAAATATTTAATAATATATTTCAATAATCTTTGTTACAATTGGAACAAAAACTAAAACATTTTTAACATCTATGTGTCAAATAATTGTGAAGTGTCAAAAATATGTGTCGTTAGATATATTATAAAAGCAATATTTGTATTATTAGTTAGAAAGTATTAAAGACTGGTTATTAATTAATATCTATTTAAAAATAAATTCACAGTTAGAATGAGAACAAAAAATTAATTATTTAGCAACTTTATAATTTTTATATCAAAATAAAGTTATACACAAGGAACAAGTCATACGTGTTCAGTTTTATTTGTATAAGAAAGTAGTGTGGTGCCCACACCAGAATTTTTATCACAGTCCAGAGGCGTCGTTGCCTGTAAATCTATTTACTATTAGATTACCGAGAACAAGTTCAATAATGAGTCACATTCCACCACAGACAAAACTCCAAACGACCTCTTTACGCCACTAAACTTATCATTGAAAAATGAAGATCAAGTTTAATTGCAATTCATTCTAAATGTAACCATAGAAACATTTAAATTGTGCTTTAAAGTTTAAAACAGTCGGTAAGGTAGTACCGCCCGAAGTATAATTGGTACAGTGTGAATATGGCTGAGGGGTACAAGAGTTATTCTTCTCAATTAGAAGCCGGTATGTTCACAAATCGTTTGAAGCCAAAAAAAACTAAAGAAAAAAGCTATTTAAGCAGAGTTCTTTCGCCGCCTGCCACTTAACATGCAAAACAAGCCCTTGGGACAGAAAACACGCCCCCTTCATCCTACCCTGTACTCAAAAACGAAAGAGAAGCGCGGCCCTTTAAGCACCAGCTTTCTTCGATTATTTTCAGCGATAAAACAAATTGCTACTATTTCATATCTTGAAACAAGCGGACAAATTTATTCTAACTTATTTAGGGCCGGTTTATCAATCGACTGTTATGTTATTGTTATGGTAACCCTCCTGTTAAATATTGAGAAATATGTATTATTTATGTTGCTGTTAGTTAACATTTGATTAACAGTCGATTGATAAACCGGTCCTTAAGCGACTATACTGATGGTTCCTGGTTCCTGGATTTTGAATTAGGAACATCGAGAAATATCTACAGTGTATTTTAATCTCGAGGATGACCATCGGGATCTCGAAAACTAAGAGCTACTACGACTTTGGTTAAATTAGATGAAAGTTGTCACACACTGTACATCTTCCTTGTTTATGATTACGCCTCGAGAGCGGATTATATGCACGAAAAAACTGAATTATATGCGCATATACAGGGTATTTCATAACTTCGAGTACATACGTTAATGGTATATGTTGTTTGATATGCTGATTACGAATCTAAAAGAATTTTTTTTTAATTCGAAAAATTGAGGGTTGTTTACCTAAAACATTTTTTGTAGTACTGCACTGGATTCGCTTTCCTATTAAATACAAACAATGAAGTAGGTAATCAACAATTTAAATACTACATAATACTAGTAAAATAAACGAACAAAATTTAATTATTTTTAATGAAACGATAATTATTAACATAATCATCCACCCAGTGGCAGTGGCAACGAAAAATTTTGGTCTGGAAAACATGGAAAATAATTTTGCGATTTAAAAAAAAATTATTTTTGATTCGTAATCAGCATATCAATTAACATATACCATTAACGCATGTACCTGAAGTTATGAAACACCCTGTATATACACTTATTTTTTTGGGAAATATGCACTATATATGCACAAATATGACAATATATGCAGCAATATATGCAGCAAAATATGCAAAAAAAAATCTTAGATTGTTAGATTGTTATTGGGGTAAATAGCTCCGTGGTAACGTGTCGGACTGTGGATCGTGCGATCCTCAGTTCGAATCCCACTGCCGACAGTTACAAATTTAAATTTACCCCTGTGGTTCCCCCTCCACTAACATCCTTGGGGGCTATGATTTGACGGCTGGTAACCGCATTTCATACGAAAAAAATATATCACTTACCGAGATCTGCGTAAGCAGAGTGCCACACCCATACTGGGTAAAAGGCGTGATGATATATTTATTTATTTATTTATTTAGATAAAAAGTATAAATAATGCATTATGAATTTTATTGCGCAATACAGTATTAATCCTGATTCACAACTAACAAATATACTATTAATATACATACATATAAACTAAGTCTAGAAACTTGATATTATAAGATTATGACATGTTTACATAATTACAATAACAAATTATTCAAAATTTTCTAAAAAAAAAAAAGTGAAACATTAGTAAAAGATATATCCAGCTGAGAATTCTCGGTCTTATATTCATTGTACCCACTTTAACCAGTATTCATATATACATTGAATACCTACCGTTACCGTTACAGGGATTTCCCTAGAAATATTAGAGTTTATTGGTTTGTGTATTTGCTTATTGTATTGTTTATTGCATTTCCGTTGCATTCTTCTATTTATTGCGGCCTCCTCCAATATTTAGGAATTATCCATGTGCATTACCAGAAATTTCTGATTGTTTATCACTAGACAAGGTCTTAAAAATATTGAAATATGGAATTATTTGCAACTTTTGTAAAAATATGCATAAGAATGCCCAAATATGCAATATATACAATTAATAATTAGTATTAATTAACTCTATTCTATGTAATTCGTCCAGAAAATTCATTTTATTTTATGATATGCATATGCACTTTGCATATAATCCGCTCTCTAATTATGACTATATAGGTTATCCACTGTTGTATTATTTAATAATTTAAAATTATTAGTTCTAAATTACAAGCAGTGATCAATGAAAAATAAAACACTACTTCAAATTTACACAATCGTAGCTGTCCAAATCCTACTATGATTTATTTATTATTTATTCAAAATGCTGCATAACCAGAAATAAATCTTAATTACAGTAGCCGAAAGTAGAACGCAAACACAGCTGTATTTCTCTAACCATAGTCCCGCAACTGCTTATGATAGCGCCAACAAAACGCTGAATTCATCTCCGATAAGCCAAATGAAATATGAAACAAAAGAGAGGGAGTGAGAGAGAGAGGAAAGCTCGTCGCCCGCCTGTGATTCATTTGTTTAGCGATGTCAACGACCAGCACGACGCGATCGCGATGCTCTTATGTCATCGTGAATTATAAATGGCGCTTTTATTATCTAACCTCTAACATTATAAGGTTAATGTTAGCCGCGAATAAATCGTAAAGTTTCTGCTATGTGCAGACAAAATTGTTTGGAATGAAAATAACTAAAGGATAAAATGATAATTGAAGATCATATCGCTGTGATGAACACATCATGGATCTTGGGGTCGTGGGGCTGCTGGACGAATTGTTATTAAGATGGAAGGCTTGAGATGAAAATAAAACAAGAATTTTTAGAACCATCATTATATAAATTGCTTGGTTAACCCGAGCTGCAATAAAAATTAAAGTTGAATTGATGTTTTACTAAATTCGGCGAGGTTCAAAATAATTACAACTTAAAATAAAAATAATATGTCAGTACGCTATTTACCCATTTCTGAGAGTGGTACAGAACCTAAAATTGTTTTACTAAAATAAAAAACCCCCATTTTTTCCTCTTTTGAACGATGTATTACTTACATAAAAAAATTATATCATACCAGTCTCATATTATTCAATATTTCTTATAATTTTTTAACTCTTCATTCTTAATTTCCTTTATGAAGTTTCGCGGTTGCTAAATCGTGACGTCATCTTGTAATAGAATATACAGCATGTCAAGGCAAAAGAGGTGTTAATAACAAATAATAATAGTCTTTTTCTATTTTTAAATTTCAAATAAAATTTAATGTTTTTTTTTATCGTCACTCACATGGTTTATTTTCGTCGGCCTTACAGGCCTCGGCAAATAAATTCGATATTCGTGATAAAAAGTTAAACTTCAGTGCCTTGATACATAAATAACTATAACATTTCATAAAACAGGTTGAGTTTTATTTATTTATTATAGTATTATATTGTAGTGTGTTCTCTGTCAAAATTTCGTAGAATATTGTAATGATATAATGACGAATTTGAGAGTTCATTTCTTTCTGTTAAATAAAATAATCATGTGTAACATTTTAAAGATTACTTTGTATTTTATATTGATGCTTCACTCCTGAGGATAACATATCTGTAGATCAGTAAATTGTTACATTACCTGGAACTACACAATATGATGGCTCAATTATTTAAACGAGGATTGTGGTTATAATTTGAAAAATGTTTATAATATCTGTACAAATAAGAAAATTTAATACAAGTTCATTTACCATTGACAACAAATACATGTTAAAAAAGTTCTGCACAATGTCAGATTTCACGAAATATCACTAAAAATTGGCATATACTTTTATTGTATTTCTATATAATATAAACCCTAAGAAACTCAATGCTGTAGAGCACATCGTCATATCTCTTAAATTTATAGAGATATGACAATTTTTGATGTTTTTCGAAATGCTACTTTGAGTGGCTGCAACTCAAAATCTATTAAAGATATTGAAAAATAGACTCATTTCTGTGCGTTTCATGCATTTTATTACAAATTAGCAAATTTTGAAAATTTTGAAATTTTTCGATTTTTTTCCCCCAAATTTTGATAGGCGATAACTCGAAAAATATAAAAGATACAGACTCGCAGACTGGGCTATTCGATTCAGCTCGTCAAAATACATAAGTATGTAAAATTTCATTAAAATAGCTTTACGCGTTATAGAGTTAGAGCAAAAAGTGTCAAAATGACGTTTTTAGCGAAAAACGTCAAAGGGTACCCATTGACGTTTGGCCTGAAAAAGGCCATTTTCAGACTTTTTGCTCTTACATTTCAACCCATCATCCGAATGTTCTGAAATTTTTAGGGTTTATGTATTTCGATGAGCTGAATCCAATGGTTTAGTCTGCAAGTTCGTATCTCGTTTATTATTTGAGATATTGCTTATCGAAATTTTGAAAAAAAATTCCAAAATTTTCAATTTAAAAAAAATTTGTTATTTTGCTATAATATGCACGAATAACACAAAACTGAAGAGTATTTTTCGATATCTTGCGTAATTTTTGAGTTGCATTTCCTCAAAGTTGCACTTCGAAAACATCAAAAACCGCCATATCTCGAAAAATTTAAGAGATATGATGATGCGCTCTGCACCAGTGAGTTTTTTAGGGTATATATTATATAGAAATACAATAAAAGTATATGTCAATTTTTAGTGATATTTTGTGAAGTACATCATATGAACTGTTGAATGTTTTACGGAAATAAGAAATATAATAAATTTACAAGTGAATACGGTAGATATTATAAATATTTTAATTGTTTTCTAATATACTAGAGTATTAGACAATTTAATTTCCTTGAAGAACTTCCGTTCTTTGTATGGACTGTTATTAGTTTTATACTTTTCGTACAAAAAATATTGTACAAACCTCTTGCGTGAACTCGGTTCCCGCATTTGGTATGTAAATAACTATTTATTAGATCTACGGCTTTATATGAAGTTATCATTTTTCCACGAAATCTTTTGCTGTGAATAGTGGTACTGGTAATTTCCAGGTTACCCCTTTCCAGAAAATTTCTGCAAGGACTAGCCAATGATATCATCTGTATTCTGTTTTAATTAATATATCTATTTGCTTAACACTCCTTTAGTAAGAACTACAAATTATTAATTAATTGAATCCTGTTTAATTAAATACGTTTATCTTAATATTCCCTGTCGCTGCAGCTATATTCACACGACAATTTACCCAACAATTTAACAATTATTAATATGAATTTCCTTGATGAAATATTTGAGGAATAAAACAGCGTCTCATTAGTAAATACACGATAAGATCTTCAGATATTCCTCGATGTTATCGGCATCGTTAAATTCACTCAACATCATGAGGTATATTGCTGTCTTTCTTGGCTTCTTGTTCTTAACTCTCTTTAGACTTTTAGAGTCTCTTAATATACAGCTGTCCCAAAAACATTACACGTTGTTTCATTTATTTAGAGGTTTAATACCATTTTTCATAAAATATTTTTAAGCAAGATCGAAATATGTTAATATTAATAATGAATTAATTCCTTTTGAAAATGTGTTACATTTTATAGGAAGCGTCAAAGTAGTATTACATTAATATACAATTGTATATACTTATATCAGCAGTATAAAATTACATTGAAATTGAATTAAAATTAAAGTACTCGTTTAGATCATAGAAGCACTGTTCTACAAGCAATTTTTTCAGATTTTGTTTGAAATTTGTTACAGTTTTTTAATCTATTATAGATGAAGGCAAATTATTATAAATTTTTAATGACAGACTCAAGAGAAGCTGTAGAAATCTATAATTGGAAGAATACAGTGAAACAGAATAAAGCAAACATGGTTCTCTCAGTTTTATAAATCATAATTTGCTGTGTTTACTTAGTTACTGTTTCTATTTACTTGTTTATATTGTTTACTTGCTTTCATGGCACATAATGGGGTAATTTTAAAAAATCTGGTGTGGGCACCACACTACTTTCTTATACAAATAATACCAACTGAACACGTATGACTTGTTCTTTGCGTATGAATTTATTTTGATAATTATTTGATATATAGATATTATCGTTTAATTTTGTGTTCTCGGCTGTGATTTTAATTTAAAATATTATTTAATATATAGTCTTTAAAACTTTCTAACTAATAATACAAATATTTCTTTTATAATATTTCTAACGACACATATTACAACACTTTACAATTATTTGACACATTTGACACTTAGATGTTAAAAATATTTTAGTTTTTGTTAACTTTGTAACTAATATTATTGAAATATATTATTAAATATATAATTTAGTTTTTCTCAAAATTAGAAGCATGTACAAGAAAAGAGCAAATAACAGTTTATATTCCAAATATTCTTGCTAACATCTTTCATTTGAAACTTTTACTCAGCTGATTCTATTTTCGAAAAAAATTAAATTTATTGTTTTGTGTGTTTAGGAAACTCTTCCCGTTTCTCAATTTCATTCAAAATCAACTCAGCTCTTCATATTTTCATGAAACTTATAAATTCCAAGTTTCGTTTACTTATCTTGTCTCGTTCATGAGATATTGCGCACATGGCCATCCATCCATCCATCCTCACACACAGACATCATTGAAGATTGGTCTTAACGGATTTAGTGGACGTCAAAATATATATTTCCGATAAAATCTCGTCAGCAATTTTTTTAAAGATTCCTATACTTCCTTATACTTTGTATAAGAAAGTAAAAAACCTGTTGTGGGCACCACAGTACCTCCTGCCATAGATTTCTTATCGAACAATACAGGAACATAGACCACCACAATCAAGAAACGCACATCCCTTCAAAAAATTATGATATATGTCAAAAAATGACATTTTTCACCTGTTTATTTGTTTTTTCAAGTAACAGGTTAACAGATTTAAACGAAAATATCAAAATATAATTTTTCTTTAACGTGTTGTAATTCATAAATGGTGACAGTAAGAGGAATATGTTTCAAACAACAATTGTAGATAATAGTATTTCAAACACTACTCTAATAACAAAATTTCTATTAAACCATAATTTACTGAGATATTATAAAATAACCTAATAGGGCTTCAAGTAAACTACCACTTTCGGTTATTGGATTATCACCAAAAACTAATCAGCTCTTCCAAAGGGTATACAATTGAAATATACAAAATATCAAAATTTTCAGTTTAGTAGTTTTTGAGAAACCGTAACTCCAGGGATCCACTGACAGACAGACAGACATCATCGCGAAACTATTAAAATCGTATTCTAGGGACACTAAAATGTGCTCATCCACTGAAAACTCACTACCCAATTTTTAGCATGATTCCTATCCTTACAGAATGTGGCGGAAGGTAAAAATAAAATTTTAAAGAACTTATAACATGAATGTTGAGTGTCTACAACGAAGGAACCATACACGTTATAAATACATTAATCCTTTTCTAGGTCTGCGATATTTCTGCAACATTATCCAGTAATGAGTGATGAAGAAGGCAGAACCGTACTGAATGCATTCCTCGCATAAATGAACATGCGGTTTGTGCAATTAGCGCGGCGAGTGTTGTTTATTTGTGTGTAATTGGACAGTCTAATTACATGCATCGCCAATTTACACGAAACCTCATTTATCAACAGTTGTTGAGTTTAGTTATTATACAGGTCGATCGAGAAGTATGCCACACAAATATTATAACATAATGTGATGTTCGCAGCACAAAACCTCCCGTCTACACAACGATACAAAATGGAGAAACTTCGATAATATAGAAATTATTTAACATTATTCTATGTTTTTTATTATCAATCAATTATTTGAGAGATGCTCAAATTACCAAAAACCTTCAAGTAAGTTATTACTTCTAGTTGATGTATTGTTGCGAAAATCTAAGCAGTTCGTAATTCAAACATCTAGATTCTAAATATGAAATTTAAAATAGATATTGATATCCACGATTTTGAGTTATTGTGGAAGAAAAAAATCGTAACTCACACACATACACACCACACACACGCATAAATAGACGTAGTCGTCATAAAAATAGTGAAATAGTATTCTAGGAACTCTAAAAGGCGCCTATTTGTTGAAAATTATTGACAATTTAGATTAGTCACAATACCTTTCTTATATTTAAATGTATAGGAAGTAATAAATATATTTTAGTTGTTACTCACTTGTAAACACCATTTACCCAAGCCCATTCCTTTGAAAATGAATCTTTACAAGTTACTAATTGACAGCTATATTGTAAAAATTTTACAAGTTAGTAAACAAGGTAAACAATGCACGTTGCTATAGTAATGCTTACAAGGCTTGTGCGAAATCATTTAATAGTATATTGTGTTATTAGGAGTGCTGAGCATGTAAGTTTGAACGACGAGCGAAGCGAGTCGGACAATTTCATGCGAAGCATACAAAGTCACATTTATTCCGAATAACACATGCTATTTTTTTCTTCAAACATAGAAAATATACATTAAAACATTAAAAAATGCTCCAAATTTCAACAAATATTCTACCGTATCCAGTATTTCTAGTTGCCACAGAATATGTTATTTTGTTATTTTTGTTTATTTGTTTTATTCTTAAGTGTCAAATTATTGAATTACAACCTTACTATTTTGCATGATATTTTACTTTGTCCGCCGCCGGAGTAAATGTGTTGCCAAGGAAACACTTTTACGCCGGCGGCGACTATATTGGACTTCTGCTTGTTGAATACAAATACACAACAACGTACTTTTATGACGTTTGAAGAAAAAATATTTTTTGACAGAACAGTTGTGTGTGACAGGACTTGGTTATAATTTTAATTTGATTTTACAAATGAGTAACAAGTAAAATGTTGTACAATACACGCACGGTAACTGTTTTACTGCTTCAAGGAGGTGACATGCTCACCGGTCAATTCCTCCATTCAGCAGTAAAAACTGTTTTACCTTGCTTGTAATGTAAATAACTATTTCATTATATTTGGCCCAATTCACTAACTCAATTGTTAACTTTTAACCACTTGCTAATATTTTTGACAAATAGAAACAAATTTTACAAATGACAGTTTTTTTCTTGTGTGTTAAGAATTTTCATTGGATTAAAATCTTAGCAAGTTTTTAAAAATTAACAACTAAGTTAGATAAATGGACCGATTGTCTCATAATAGTACTAAAAACTACATATATTATCTTATTTGTATCGTATTTGCAATTTGACGTGCCATTGTTAATTAATAGCTATTTACATACCAAGTGCGGTAAAACATCTTCCCGTATGAGCTCTTATTTGAAGCACCAGCGAGGCTTAAATTTGCACGAATGCTGAATGACGTTTTTCAGCAAGATGTTTGTACAATGTTTTTTTGTAACGAATAATAGACTGCCGTTTCATTTACGAGGCGAATCGAAGCCCATTTACTAGTTTTTTTACCTCCCGCCTACCTCTAGGTAAGGGAGGTATTGTTTTTGGTCAGAAAATTGGGTAGTGAGTTTTCAATGAATAAGCACGTTTTAGGGTCCCTACAATACGATTTTACTATTTTCGCGATGATGTCTGTATGTATGTATGTATGTATGTATGTATGTGTGTGTGTGTGTGTGTGTGTAGTCTGTGGCAATTTTTTCGTCTCGCATAACTCAAATACTATAATACCAAAAAATACAATTTTTTTAATTATTGCTTCTTATATTTAAATGAAGAGCTGATTAGATTTTGGATAAAATTGGTCGACCGGAAGTAGCAGTTTACTTGAAGCCCTTAACAGTTTTTCGTGAAAAACACGGTTAAATTTCATTTTTCAACAATTTATGTTATTTTGAAAGTTGTAGAATATTTAATTCTACATTTGCTTTGATTACACTAATTTTAATAATTTTCATTAGATTTAGAGATAATAAAATATAAAGAAATTAGATTTCACAAATCTTGCATTCCTAGTACACCATGGAAAGTTTTCAATTTTTTACGAAATGTGACACATGTCATTGTGATTGTGAAGCTGTTTTCTTAGTGAAATATATGTCAAAAAATTAAATAAATATACGAAAGAAAATTAAAATTCTCAAATATAAATAGAAAATAAACAAATAAGAAGGTATGTTTCTGTATCATCAAATACTATTTTGTACCGTTTAAGAGTAGTATTGGGCGGGAGGTTATGTGCTGGCCACATCAGATTTTTTTTTTTTAATAAATTAAGATTTAATAAGAAATTCCGATCTCAATAAATTGTCCACCAGTAACACCTCTATTGTAATTTGTAGGAACTGCAAACTTGGTGTACTCTAAGCAGAGTGTCACACTTAAAAATTGATTAAAATCAATAAATAAAGCATCGACGAACTTTGTAATTAGTCCCTGACACATTTATTTATTTTATTTTCCCAGGATACAACCCACTAAAACATTTTAAAATACATTCTTTCAAGCAAAGCGTTGAAATTCCAATAAAAATCCCGGAGACTTCAATGCTCAATCACGACACATTCAAACAAAAATTCAAATTCTTTTCTTTCGTTGAAACCATTTGAATTATCCGAACAATTTACTATATTTATTCACGAAACGTAAACACTGAGTCACACTACCGATCTCTGTTCATCATCATGACATGGTTCTATTTCTTTCTTCGCCGTGTTTACATTCCAATTTACCGAGATAGAGTAAAGAGGGAGAGAGGGCGATGTGAGCATTACCAGCTCTTCCGCATTGGATTCCGCGAAGGATAATAAACATTAAGACGAGAATAAAGAGAAATATTACGTCAATTTTAAATTATGAAACAGATATTAATATTGAGCTTGTGTACACAAATACGAAGATTGGCTAGATGAAAGTTGAGTGACTTACATGTCTGGTGAGGGCGGTGCTGAAGAATGTGGCCAGGACGAAGACGAGGAGGATCAGCGACCTGAAAGAAGACAGAAAATATGTTAAACATTTTACAAAATATTTACGTACATGTGAAAATTAAATAGTAGATCATCTAGTTTTTTAGATATAGTCTTTTATATTTGTACATAACAATAATAACATTTTACAGAAGAGAAGTGTATGATTTTACCCGTGGAATAAATTGAAGCACGAGCCGTAGACGAGGACTACAATACGACAAAATACTAAAGTAGAATTGATTAAGAAATATATTCCTTTATTAATGGTTATAGGCTGTATTCTAATATTAATGCCGAAGAAATTGTACTGAAATGTTGATTTTGACACATTTTCACATAAATAAATCGTTACACACGTAAACAAAAAGCACCAAAAAAATTTATTGTTATATTGTATTGTAACTATAGCCAATGATTGTTTTTCTTTTTACTTGTAAAATAAATGTCAAAAATTTGTAAATAAAAATAGCTTGAATTGCATAATTTAGCATGTTTAAAGATATAGAATACCAGTAAAGGTAAAAAAACATGTAAGTATCTTGCTTCTGCAACTAATTATCCGGCTAAATATGCCTTCAAAATGTTCAAAATTTGCATATAGAAGCTAGCTTCAATTTAATCGCGATTAAACAGCATGGTGCTGTTTAATCACTTATCTAAAATGCACAACAATGGAAAATGAGACATTCTGATTCATCAAATTTGTAATGAGTGAAATAATCAAGGGTAATATCACAAGACCTTTTGATTTTATGGATAAATGTTTATTTTTGCTTAGCAACAATCACGAAAGCAAACTGCATGGTAAATCCCGACTCCGAAGGAGGAGCGGTTTTACCTAATATCAGTTTGCTTGAGTGGTTTTGCTTAAAAGCAAAAAAAATTAGTGCTTAAAAATAAAAATTTATCTGAGAAAATCAGAGAGGTCGCGTGGTATTTGATAAGACAGATTCCAAAGACAAAGTAAAATGTAACTTGAAATATTAATTAACTGTCACACAGACAGTGATTGACAGTAATAATTATTTATTTCCTTGGAAGCGGGAGTTTTATCGGGGTAACCCGGGCAACTGGGTTTTACCGCGGTAAAACTCCCGGTACCCGGGCAACGGGGTTTTATCAGTATAAAACTGTTCCCATTGGTAGAATTTTCAAGTGTTTTCCATTATGATTGGTTAAAAACTAGTCGTAGGAATTTATCAGTATAAAACTGTTCCTATTGGTTAAATTTTCAAGTGTTTTGCATTATGGTTGGTTAAAAACTAGTCATGAGTATTTATCAATAATATTATATCTTTTAAAATTTAAAATTTCCGGTTCTTTTATTGATTCTTACTGGATACAGGCCTGACCCACAAATTCCTCAGTCTCTTTTACTTTTCTCAGCCTCCACCTCCCACGAAAGAGAAAGAATTTCCCAATCACCGCATTACTCCGTTTCTCCATTCTGGCTATGGACAGACAATGACGCTGTATTGCTTTATGACATACAATCACACGTAATCATACACATCTTCGCCGTCACAGTTACCTTACCATAACGTTAAGTTTACGTTAACGCGTCTAACTGTTCTAACGGACATCTGATGCTTCAACTACACCACAACGCATCATTATGCTAATTTTGATGTTTGTTTTCTCAACGAGATTGTATTATAGTTTTCATTCACAAAGGTAGAAAATTCGCGACATCACTAATAAGTGAATTTTTTTATTTAAAATCATTGAAGAATTTTACTCATATTTTAAAACTTGTGTAAATAATCTTTAGTTTTAATTGTTTAAAACCAAATGTGTGATTTGTGTTTACTTTTTTATTATTTTTCATCATAAATTCTATGTATGCATTTAGTAGTGTAAAATGAGAAATCCAGCCAATATTAACATTGGTTTTCAACGACCTAACATTATATTTTTTTATATTTCATTTACCATATTTCGTCCAAAATAAAATAGTTTGAAATTGCTAATTCACTTCGTACTTTACTACAAATGTAATATAGTTAAACTATTAACATTCCTAGTGATGTTATGAGTCTCATAACAGCCACAGATGTCAGTTTGAAACCCGAGCTCGTAAAGACATCTAAGGCCTGTTATGACTCATAATATCCGTGGTTTGTTCAATAGTTTACCGGTTTCAGAATATGAACACGTTAATGTCATTAATAAATATTATTTTTTGAAATTCTTTTATGAATAACGTCTGTCATAATTGTAGAAGGTGATCAAGTAAGTCTGTTTGTTTTTATTTAACACCATGGTTACACTTGTTTTGTATCATATTTATAAATATTTTTTTACTTAAACGTCAAATGTGTTCTTCATGGCTAGATCAAAAGTGGATTTTGTCGATGCTGAATTGCCTGAAAATATTTGGAACTCAGCAGGTGAAGCTCTGAACAGCTTAATTCCGTGTGTATTAATAATAATAGCGTTATATTGTCATTGAGTTTTATTTTCATTTTCTCAACTGTTTTGACAGATCAGTATGGTAATATTACTGTACAGAATAGTCATGACATATTTACCCTGCCGACTTTTGTGCATGTAAACATAGGTTTAATCTCCTGAAACCGGTAATAGTTATTTACATACCAAATGCGGGAACCGAGTTCACGCAAGAAGTTTGTACAATATTTTTTGTACGAAAAGTTTAAAACTAATAACAGTCCATACAAAGAAATGAAGTTCTTTAAAGGAGTTATTTAGATAATTGTCAAAGTTGCACTATAAATATAAACACACAAATTAAATTGTCTAATCTATTAGAAAACAATTAAAATATTTATAATATTTACCGTGTTCACTTATAAATTTATTATATTTCTTATTTATATTGAGATAACTACCATTACATTTGTAGGTTATGTATTTTACAGCTGTCACATCAGGCAGATTTTATTGCCAACATTGGTAACCAAATGCACTAAATTTGTTATTTTTAAATTCAATTTCATTCTTATTCCATCATTGTTTATATTAATATTATGTAAAGGAATGTTTGGAATACTATATTATTTTATTATAAATATAATTTATTAATAAACGCTTTAGAAATAGGAATGTTTTCGTCGAAATTTCCCGGTTGTCCATCTGGTGGAGACATGGAGTACTGGAGAACGCACTCAATGTTAATTTTTTGGTCCATGACTTTTAGTCTCTGCCCGATCCGCTATGTAGGCGCTAGTAGTCATTTCATAGTGCTACTAGATCCCAAATATTTTTTTTTTTACTTTTAATTATTTTTAAAATGAAAACAAATGTTACATGCAATAACAAATATTATATTATACAAATATAAGTACAAATATTATTAGAAACAATTCAGTAACAATTTTTGTACAAAATAATTCAGTCTCGATTCTTATATTTGCAAATGTTCAGATAATTGCTTTGAAGAAGCTTTGGTCACAACTTTACAAACAATACAAATAATTTTGAGGTTCATATTTACAAATATTCTTATATTTTGAAGAAACTTTGTTATAATTTTACAAATTAAATAAACTAGTTTCGACGTAAGTACGTCACAACTTGTCAAACAAAATATATCTGTTTTGATCTTCATATTTGCAAATATTTTTAGGTTAGACAAATTTAATTTATCAATAATTCTTTTTAATCAAATTATGCCATTTAGTTGTCAGTTACTTTAATATTGTACTGACCTATCTGACCTATTTCAATTAAAAAGAAATTATTTATGAATTTATTAATGAATTTTCCAAAATGCAAATGAACCTGGAGATTAGAATATCTTCTAACATAAATACTGTCTTCTTGTTCGTAACGCAAGTGAACTTGAAGATTAGAATATGTTCTATAGCTTGTGCTATCGCTAATGCAAGTGAACGTGTAGACCACTGCCAGCCAATCTTCTACAGTAATAACTGTTCACGCATCTTCATAATTTCATTACGTCCAGGAACTTTAAAACTTGCAAAATGAAGAAAGGAAGGCTGTCAAAAATATGTTTTCATTAAATTAAATAGAGCAAAATAATACTCATATTAAATTACCTACAATATACTTGTAAAACTTGCTCTTCAATAACTTTTCCTTGTATTCAACGGCAAATCGTTGTATGGAATCCAAAACAGTATGATGCGTACAATTTTTGAACGAGCACTCGAAGAGAGATGTAGTATTTACTAATTTGAACTAAGCAATGAACTACACTAGTTGCTTTGAAAAACCGCACAAAAGCTTCTCCTTCATACCTCAAACAACATGAAGTTCTGCTAATCGGACATCTAAAAAAAAGTTAAGAAATAAATAAATATATTCACACACACCCACAATAAGGCTCCATATTTTAATTTTAATGCCTCGGAGTCGCCAAGAGGTAAACTATTTCCATGTATATTGTAACTATTAAATATCAGATTAATAATTGCAGTTATTGCTAAAAGTACTTACCTCTATTTAAAAGAATCCAAATAAATAAATATCAGTTGAAATTATCACTATATATTTAACAAATAACTATTTTATTCTTGTTGTTGTTCTGACATATTTGACAGCAGACAAAAACATCACAAAAACAAGATACAATTTAAATACTCGCGATATCTAGATCCCAAATATAAGTAATAGTAGTCTCTGCCCGATCCGGTAGGAGTCACCACATGCACGCACCATATTCGCCTATGTAAGCGAACTCTCCTTTGCTCCTTGGGTGGAGACCTGAGAAATGGACATTTCGGACGTTGCTTAGGCAACGCTAAACAACACATTTCAATGTATGAGTACAAAAAAGAAAATACGATTTTCTTGAGACGTAACTTTTACGTGTGATTTCTCACCAATAATTATAGTGACTCAGAATTTTAGTTTTTTAATTAACATCTTAAACATCAAAGAATAACATTTGTGTTCCAAACATGTGTTGGATTGTTAGGATATGATAATTTTCTAATCATTTACTAAACTACTGCTAACCTCCATATTAACAATGTATATTTCATTGTCAATTATTTTCGTTATTTCAATAATTTTTATTTCTTATCCAAAGTCTAATAAATATTTATATTAATTACTCTACTTAAATTCAATAATTTTGCTCAAACAAATAAATCTTTCACACCTCCGTGTTACAGATTACAAAGGTTAATAGTTCAAATTATTATAATCACACCCTCAACATCTCAGGATTTCTCTCTTTTCTTCTGTTTCTTTCGCCCGCACCGATGCGCATTTGTTTGACAGCGTAAACGGCCCGTTAACACGTAGCGCTGTTCACTTGTCTGTTTGAGTTATAAACATCTGAACCGCGTCGGCTGCGGCACACTAGATGATGAAAGCTCAGTAATTTTGTAATTTATGTACAGGGATGTGATTACTGATTAAGCCCGGAATTTAATTTTTAATTTTGGTTTCTTTCGGTTTTGGAACGTGCGTGGTGTGAAATATTACCTGGAGGTATTTTTATTTTTTGAGTTAATTATACTGCGGTGAATAATCAATTTGTGTGCGTGTAATACGATATTAAAAGATGTAGGAGATGCTGGGCTAATCACAATTATTTGATTGAATTATTTACCGAAACAATTACTTGTCGCGATATTGTATATTAATAACTTTCTCGTGCTTTTACTGATTCTGATGCTGCATTTGTAATAGTCTCTAGAATTTAATTTCAAACTACAAGAGTGTGTAAATACAGCAAAGAATTCCGATTTACACAATATTTCACCAGAGGCAAAAGGGTAAATTAACGCACATATAAAATAAATGCGTACGTATTAGTGGACGTATAGTGCCTGCGTTAGCTTATGCGGATGATGTTGTTGTGTTGGGTGAAACTGAGGAGCAATTAGAAGAATGATTGTTAGCATAAATGAATTAGGGAAATGTTTAAATCTGCTATTGAATGTCGATAAATGTAAAGTGTTGGTGTTTGAGAAGAATGATTTGGTGACTGATTGTAATGTTTCAGTGAATGAATTTGTATATTTGGGTAGTATGTTGTCGAGGGATGGACGTATTGACCGGGAGATTGAAAGGCGAGTGTCTGCAAGGTACAAGGTAGCTCTGGGTACATTTGCTCGAAACGTAAATGTATCTAGAGTCTTCTAGAGATGCTCGATTGAGTGTTTATAATGGTGTGTTAGTGCCTACATTGATGTATGGTTCTGAATGTTGGGTGTGGATGAAGAAGCATGAACGATGTACAACTGCTGTAGAAATGAGATATTTGAGAGGAGTGTGTGGGTATACGAGACGTGATCGTATACGGAATACATTGGTGTATGGTGAGTGTGAGATTGAGAAGAATGTTGTTAAGAAAGTGGGAGTGAGTCAGTTGAGGTGGTTTGGACATGTTGAGCGAATGTCGAAGGAAAGGTTGGTGAAACTAATATATGTGGGTGAACGATTGCGTGGGCGTCCGAGGAATAACTAGTTGGGTATGATTGATGGTTTGTTGCGTGAACGAATGATTCCAGTCGAGCATGTATGAATCGCACTATGAATGTAGACGAGGCAAAAGTTGTGTGTCAGGATAGGAATGTTTGATTGTTGGTTGACTGTGTTTCTCGGTTAGTGCTATCCCACTAAATGAGATATAGTGTGATGTTATGTATGTATGTATGTATGTTAAAGTTTTTAGAGTTTTTAACAAGAAAAATTGTTGTTTTTATTTATTTGCTGGATTTATAAAATTTAACAAATAGACTCGTCAATAATAACAAATAAATTTAACTAACTTTTCAATTTGAAATTGTTAAATAAAGTTTACTTCTTTTGTAAAAACTTTTTTGTTATAATAACTATGATGGTGATGGCGATATACTTATGTATGTATGTAAATAATAATAACAACAAGATTATATTTAGCATGTTTTTTCAGCAATACTAAAACTGCAGTATAAGAAATAAACGTACCTAAGAATCAAATAAAAATATTCAAAAATAATATTTGAATTAACAAAAAAAAACGCGCACAAAGCTATTCATATAAGCATTACGCGAGTAATAGGTGTTATGACGTCACAATTTTAAAGGAAGTTTGCGATCGCATAAAATTGCAATTTAAAATTATAAATGAAAACTTGTTATTAAAGCATAGTACATTGTTTTTTTTTTCCTATTGCATTATGATATAAATTATACAAAAAGTAATTACTTTGGATAAATTCAATTATACCGGAACACTCCATTACTATTTTCCTATAAATTTCATGACAAATAAACATTATTATAATGGCTGCGCCACCTAGAATCCATC
Source organism: Poecilus cupreus (assembly GCA_963942605.1). Classification (NCBI taxonomy): domain Eukaryota; kingdom Metazoa; phylum Arthropoda; class Insecta; order Coleoptera; family Carabidae; genus Poecilus; species Poecilus cupreus. Next base: position 14,334,631 of record OZ012727.1, read on the forward strand.
CCGTTATAAATTAATTAATCACTCGTTAATGCCCAAACATACAGTCACGTACGTTCACTTTATTGCTCGTCCACCGCGTATATTATAAAGCAATTGAAAGACGCTGCTTCTCCGTTGCCAGGCAACTGTAGCTGTAGCTCTCCCCAGTATCCATCTGTAGCTTTATAAATCAAATGCCGATGCTCATCTTTTTGTTGTGATCAATCAAGCCAGCCATGAGCACGCGAACACAAACACATACATAAACAGATGAAACGCGGAATTAAATGAACTGACGAACGAAGGCGACTTTGATAAACAATTATTGGAAATACATACAACATTTCTTGTTGTGTTGAAGAGATATAAATAGCGTCATTTAGAAATAATGACACACATATTTCTCTTTATAGACAGTCGCATTGCGCTGCGACTACGTCACAACTGCTACTTACTCCTATTTGCTATGCGTACCGTAAAAAGCCAAGCAACAAATCAAAGCAATAAATGTTTAATTTGACAACTGTTAGATTTAAATAATTTCGAGTTTGAGCTATGGCGCACACGGACATCCATCCATCCATCCTCACACATAGACATCATTGTGAAAATTGGTCTAACAGATTCAATGGACGTCAAAATATGTATTTCCGCAAAAATCTCGTCAACGGTTTTTTTCATGATTCCAATACTTCCTTATACTTTGTATAAGAAAGTAAAAATGATTTGTAACATTTGGGAAATAAAATTAAATCATTAACCTAACTTACAAAGTTTGAATAATACAAACGTCAATCTAACACTAGCTTGGGGTATGCGCATGCGCAGTATGCATTAATAATAAGATACAAGTTGGTTATGTCCTAAATTTAGTTGCTAATTTAGTTATTTCCTATTTTTTTCTATAAATTGTATGTACATATCTTCGCAGTGTAATAAGTAGGTAATTTAATTATTGGATTATTTTTTTGTATAATCCTGGCTTAATGGGGTCATACACCTTTTTCATTTTATTTTTTTTCAGTAAGTTTGAGTAAAATTATAAATATAGATACTAATTTTAATATTAAAAGGCATTTAGTTATTAAGATTCTTGACGTAATCTTGTAATTCTACGAAACACGCTCTTGCGGAGAGCGAGGAACTACACCAACTGTCAAATTGACTGCTATCTGTCATTGTTATTTACTGAGAGGTTTTTACAAATATAGTTTATTCACATAACCTGGGCAAAATAATATAACAAATATAATAAACATAAGTTTAATTTGAAAATCGTTGTTAACTGCAACATATGACTTGAGATGACAGATGTGATAATGAGACTACCGACATTACCGACAAGCGACAAGATATAATACAGCAAAGCATTTTATTTTAACACGTCCTAAACTCTTTGTCTAAAAACATTATAATTAACGAATACCTTAATTTATCGGAGTGTTCATTTTAATAATAATAAGTTACAACCCTGAAAAGCAAATTATTATTTGTTATCGACACCTCTTTTGCCTTGCCATGCTGTATATTCTATTACCTTGACGTCACGATTTTGCGACCGCGAAACTTCATAAAAGAAATTATGAATGAAAAGTTAAAAAGTTATAAGAAATATTGAATAATATGTGACTGAAATGATCTAAATTTTTATAATTTGTAAAAAACACAACTTTTAAGCTATTGCATAGCTTTTATCGCGGGCTTTGAGCGCGGCGATCGAATCGAGAAATTCCGTAACGAAAAAAACCTGACACCCCCCACTCCGGCACAGCGGTGCGGCGTTAAAAGCCGTGCATCGTCTAACGTCGTTTCAGTTCGGCAGACTTCGGCACGGTGTTTGTGTGCGTGCGACTAGACGTATGCCATTGACGCGGTATTTTCCAGATATTTAGAGGATATCAAGTCTCAAATTTATGTTTCTTATTTCAGTTACTATAAACCTATAGTTTCAATGATAAAAATTCCTGAATAACCTACATATATTGTAAGATAATAAAAATATTTTAAACAATATTAACTTCTCATTTATTCAATAAAAGAAAAAAAATTGTTTTCTTATCGGTCACCACGCTCAAAAAGTGTAATTGAAAAAAACAAAGAAAAAAAAAATACTGCATAAATAAAATAAATAAATAATTATAATTGCATAAGTTGATAAAAAATGCTATGCAATAGCTTTACCGCGGCAGTCCCCGAGTGCCACACGTATTTTTTTTTTTTTTAAGTGTATGACCCCATTGCGCTAAGGGTGTGAAGCATGCAAATGATTAAGGGATGAACAGACACAAAAGGGAATTAAATAAATGTTGGTAGGTAAGTGTAACCTGTCCCTTCAAACCAGGACACCAGCAAGTGTAGGAATCTACTGTGTAAACCACCCCTTACTCTTCTTCCACAAACTTACTCTAGTTATTGATTGCATTACCCACACGCCAAACTCAACCTTACACCACACAATATACGGTACAATTTCCTGTGCTGTCATTATTTGATTGTAAAATTTGCTGTAAAGGTATTTCAGGGTTGTGACGTTTATTCAGAAAGGTTGAAATTGTTGTCTCCTGCAAGGGAAGTTCTCCTGTCCCTTGATTTAGGATTCTGGCCCATTTCGTGACCCTATACAAGGTTATGCCCGTTTTATTACTTTCTCTTTCAATAATAGCCACAAAATTTCGTAGAAATTTTAAATATAGAAACTAACAAAGCCGACAAAACATTGAACTAAATCAGACATTTAGAAATGTGCTAAAATATGAAAAATTCTATTACGTTCGTTGTTTAGAATAAAATGTTAACAGATTTGCACAAGGATTTGTATATAAATAAATAATAAATAAATATATCATCCTGCCATATACTCGTGTATAAGTTGCTGCTGTTAAATTTCAATCCCCGAAGAGGTGGGGTAGAAGACACTTCGATGTCTTCCACGAAAAAATGGTTAATTCCCAAAACAGCAACAACTAACAACTACAATTTTATATTTTGCTTTTATAATATAGTCATTACAAAACAAACAAAATATGTATCGAAATGAAGGCTTTTACGATACCCAATTTCTTGTTTTATAAAATAAAATAAATAAATAAATATATAATCACGCCTTTTACCCATTACGGGTGTGGCACTCTGCTTACGCAGATCTCGGTAGGTGATATATTTTTTCGTATGAAGTGCGGTTACCAGCCGTCAAATCATAGCCCCCAAGGATGTTAGTGGAGGGGGAACCACAGGAGTAAATTTAAATTTGTAACTGTCGGCAGTGGGATTCGAACTGAGGATCTCACAATCCACAGTCCGACACGTTACCACGGAGCTATTTACCCCATATTTTAGAAGGTTGGTACTAAATGGCATTTACTTAAACTTTTCTATTAAATTTATTTTCTTATATCAGATTGACGTGAACTATCAAATAATTTATTAAATGTCAATCAAATGTTACCTACTACAACATTAACATTACATGTACACATTACAGCTATTAATATTCCTAGTGATGTTATGACTCATAACATTCCTGGTTTGTTCAATAGTTATATGCAAAGTGCATATATTTTAATTTTTGCATATCTTTAAATAAAATCAATTTTCTGGACGAATTACATTGATTAGAGTTAATTAAAGCTAATTACTAATTGCATATATTGCATGTTTGGGCATTCTTATGCATATTTTTACAAAAGTTGCATATAATTGCATATTTAAATATTTTTAAGACCTTGTTTAGTGATAAACAATCTGAAATTTCTGGTAATGCACATTGATAATACCCAAATATTGATGGAGGCCGAATAAATAGAAGAATGCAACAGAAAAAGCAATAAACAATACAATAAGCAAATAAACTCTAATATTTCTAGGGAAATCCCTGAAACGGTGACGGTAGGTATTCATTGTATACACGAATGCTGGTAAAAGTGGGTACAATGAATATAAGACCGATAATTCTCAGCTGGTTATATCTTTTTCTTACGTTTCATTTATTTTTTTGTAAAATTTTGAATAATTTGTTATTGTTATTATTATGTAAATATGTTATTATTTTATATCAAGTTTCTAGACTTATTTTACTTATTAGTAGTATATTTGTTAATTTTGAATCAGGATTAAGACTGTATTGTGCAATAAAATTTAAAATGCATTCATTTATACTTTTTATCTAATAATTTAACATATTTTTTTTGTATATTTTGCTGCATATATTGTCATATTTGTGCATATACAGGATGTTTCATAACTTCAGGTTCATACGTAATGGTATATGTTATTTGATATACGAATCAAAAAGATTTTTTTTTAAAATCGCAAAATTATTTTCCATGTTTCCCAGTCCAAAATTTTTCATTGCCACTGCCACTGGGTGGATTATTATGTTAATAATTATCGTTTCATTAATAATAATTAAATTTTGTTTGTTTATTTTACTAGTATTATGTAATTTAAATTGTTGATTACCTACTTCATTGTTTGTGTTTAATAGGAAAGCGAATCCAGTGCAGTAAAAATGTTTTAGTTAAACAACCCTTAATTTTTCGAATTTAAAAAAAATTCTTTTAGATTCGTAATCAGCATATCAAACAGCATATACCATTAACGTATGTACTCGAAGTTATGAAACACTCTGTATAGTGCATATATCTCAAAAAATCAGTGCATGTACATATATGCACATATAATTCAGTTTCTTCGTGCATTTAATCCGCTCTCAGATATAACATTTACCAGAGAATTTATTTAGAGTGTTTAAATGCCTACAATTAAATTTAATCTCTCAAAAAAGTCAATTAAACAGTTAAACACTTCCATGAGATGCTACGTGATTTGGAATTTAAATATATCTTTTATAATTATATCTCTTTATTTGTAGATAACTACAAGTACAAAATACGTGGTTGACATTTATAAATATGCTTTATTATTCTATTGAAATGAAGCAATGAACCAATGTTTATGCATACGATGAATAAAGTCTTTCCTGCAGCACCAGCGATCATGGACGTAAAGCAAACATAGCGTGCAAGTCCGTAACGTTAACATAGAGACATAGAATGAATATATTGCCCAGCGGGCACGATGTCTGATATTCCAGAGCCGATAACGTAAGTGGAAGATGAAACACTGAGAGCTGAGATCACTAACCGAGACTGTAACACTGACACAATCGCGAGAAATATTTAAAATTAAACCCGAGCAAATATCAATAAAGTTTAGTTTGAAAAACGTTAGTCGCATTCCAATGAAGACTGTGCGATACCTGTGCGTACACAGCACCTGTGTACCAGGCTCGCAGCATGGACTGGAGGCGGTTATTTTACCTGTCACCACACTCAGCAGTGAGTAGTAGTTGTTTGTGAGCCGCCCCCGCAAAACGTGCGAGCCTGGTATGAGAGCTACCCGACATAAAAGCGAAATGAATATCTAATCAACCAAATGAGGGAGGTACGGAGTGAATCTGTAAAGCGAATACAACGGGGGTGGATAATGCATAATCTAATGTTATTAAATGTAATGGCAGAGGTTTCAAATACAAATAGTTTGTATAGCTCTTACTTAAAGTATTTCAGAGAGCTATTGTGGATTTGTGACTTTTATTTTTTATGTATAACTATGAACTTAAACCCTAAATGTATTCGTATTTCGTATTACTTGCAAAATATGCTATAAACAAATGCAAATTTTTTTTCACGCTGCTATTGTCGCTGCAAAAGTCTAACTTAGTACTTTATTTATGTATTGTATTGTACTCTTAGGTAAATGGTAATTCTTCGTAATATATTTATTGGGAATTCTTTGAAAGATATTTATAAGATTTTCTGTCTTAATGGGAACAAAATACTTTTTCGTAAATCTGCACCTATCTCAAGTCCACGGACCATAATGAAAAATTTTTTCAACGATATTATTTATAATAATGAATGTGTATTAATTAAAAACAATATTCAATTAATAGGTGACCAAATTTTTACATGGGCTAATAAATTAGATGTTTTAATGTAAATACAAATATATGTATTAGTTTTTTGACGCAGGTAAATTGTTTCTGAAACAGGCAAAAATAATTTGCTTTACAAGTGGGCAAAGTAAAAATTATCCACGAGAGAAATTTTAGCACACAAAGCCTGAGTATGATAATTTTATCGAGTTGGTAATTCAACTTTGATCAAGTGTAAAGTATAACGTTTTATCCAACAATTGTAAATAAATGCAAAATGTATTAATGAATTATTATTTGACAGGGACATATGCTTTAAATTTTCTAAATTAAAATGTCAATCGAAGTAGTTACCAAGGTGTTGTGTGTTATTATTATTGTTATAAATAAAAAAATACTCACTAGTGGCTTTCCTCAAAATTATACCCACTAGTGGTTAATCTGTTACTTTGCTTGTTTAAAATCGCCTTAGTTTCAGAGCAGCAACAGCTAAGGCGATTTTAAACAAGGAAATTAACAGATTTTGAGAAAAGTCACTAGTGAGCATTTTTTTAAATTTATAACAATAATAATAACACACAACACCTTGGTAACCACTTCGATTGACAATTTAATTTAAAAATTTCAAGCATATGTCACTGTCAAATAATATTTCTTTAATAAATTTTGCATTTATTAAGAGGTATTGGATAAAACGCTATACTTCATACGTGAGCAAAGTGAAATATTGTTATAATGAGAAATACCTTAGTAAGGGATTTTATCTTAAATTATTATGTACGATAACACTTTTTTAAAAGCAAAATTTTATAAATAAGCTAGACATCAAATTTAATAGATTCAATTGTCAAGATTATTTCTTGAATTCATAGAATAAACTTTAATATTTAACGAAGAAATTGTACTAAAACGTTGATTTTGACACATTTTTACATAAATAAATCGGTACACACTTAAATAAAAAGCACTAAAAAATTTTATTATCCAACACCTCTCAATAAATGCTCTATAACTATGGCGATTTTATACAAGGAAAGTAACAGATTACCCACTAGTGGGTATAATTTTGAGGAAAGTCACTAGTGAATATTTTTTTATTTATAATAATAATAATAACACACAACACCTTGGTAACTACTTCGATTGACATTTTAATTAAGAAATTTAAAGCTTATGTCACTGTCAAATAATATTTCTTTAATAAATTTTTCATTTATTAAGAGGTGTTGGATAAAACTTTATACTTCACACGTGGGCCAAGTGGAATTACCCGCTCGATAAAATTATCACACTCAGCCTTCGGTTTCGTGTGCTAAAATCTCTCTCGTGGGTGATTCCTTACTTTGACCACTTGTAAAGTAAATAACTATTGTTATATTGTAACTATAGCAAATTGTTTGTTTTTCTTTTTACTTGTCAAATAAATGTCAAAATTTGAAAAATAGCTTGAATTGAATAATTCAGCATGTTTAAAGATATAGAATACCAGTAAAGGTAAAGAACATGTAAGTATTTTGCTTCTGCAACTAATTATCCGGATAAATATGCCTTCAAAATGTTTAAAATTTGCATATAAAAGCTAGCTTCAATTTAATCGCGAATAAACAGCATAGTGCTGTTTAATCACTTATCTAAAATGCACAACAATAGAAAATGAGACATTCTGATTGGTCAAATTTGTAATGAGTGAAATAATCACGCCTAATACCCCACGTGTAACATATTGTTCAGGTAGATTTCGATTTATTGTTTTATGCGTGTGTAAAAAAACGTTAGTGGAAGAAGCAACCTCACCACGAAAATATCTTAGTTAAAAACTGTCAAAAATTGGAGGTAGTTTAATATACTCGTTTCATTCAAATTAATTCCAAAGTACTCTAAGGGAAATAAATAAAAATGATTGACGTTTCTCAACAATGTCCGAGTCATCCCAGTAATATGATTCATTATAATCAAGTTAATAGAATAATCTAATACGCTGTTTAATATTCCAATGGTTCCCCCTTGTGTGTGTGTTTGCGTTCGAGTGTATGTATGTGTGTGGTTGGAATGTGAAGTCCGAAGTCAGGATATGCGGGGGCGTGTGTGTGTATGTGTGGGCGCCGCCGGTAGTACAACTCGATACCATACAACACAAAACAGAGATTATGCTACATATAGACATATAGTCATCATGGTATCATGTACGAGCTCTCAGCAGTCAGCACACTTGCTTTGAGACCTATTTTTATTTAATAAATACTAAAATAGACTGCACACATTGATGTGTTCATCAATGAGAACCTGATTGACGATTGTTCATTTTACTCCATGGTTCATTTGTTAGTTCTATTAGTTAAATAATATGTATCTAGCATATAAATAGAGCAAAAAAACTCAAATATTGTAGCTAATAATTTTTTTGAGTATGATAGTTTAACTCCAATATAAAGGAAGCTATAAAAAAATCTGATGTGGCCAGCACATAACCTCCCGCCCAATACTACTCTTAAACGAAACAAAATAGTATTTGATGATACAGGAACATACCTTCTTATTTGTATATTTTCAATTTATATTTGAGAATTTTAATTTTCTTTCGTATATTTATTTCATTTTCTGACATATTTCACTAAGAAAATAGCTTCACAATCACAATGACATGTGTCACATTTCATAAAAAATTGAAAAATTTTAAATGTTTCCATGGTGTACTAGGAATGCAAGATTTGTGAAATCTAATTTCTTTATATTTTATTATCTCTAAATCTAATGAAAATTAATAAAATTAGTGTAATTAAAAAACATGTAAAATTAAATATCCTTCAACTTTCAAAATAACATAAATTGTTGAAAAAGGAAATTTAACCGTGTTTTTCACGAAAAACTGTTAAGGGCTTCAAGCAAACTGCTACTTCCGGTTGACCAATTTTATCCAAAATCTAATCAGCTCTTCATTTAAATATAAGAAGCAATAATTCACAAAATTGTATTTTTTGGTATTATAGTATTTGAGTTATGCCAGACGAAAAAATTGCCACAGACTACACACACACACACATTCATACATACATACATACATACATACATACATACATACGTACATACATACATACATCATCGCGAAAATAGTAAAATCGTATTGTAGGGACCCTAAAACGTGCTTATTCATTGAAAACTCACTACACAATTTTTTGGCCAAAAACAATACCTCCCTTACCTAGAGGTAGGCGGGAGGTAAAAAAGTCAAATATTGTAGCTAATAATTTTTTTGAGTATGATAGTTTAACTAATACAGTAAGCTATAAAAATAGTATATTGTCATTAGGAGTAAATGTGATACTTTGTGTGCTGAGCATTAAGTTTGAACGACGAGCGAAGCGAGTCGAACAATTACATGCGAAGCACCCAAAGTATCACATTTACTCCTAATGACACAATATACTATTACTACGTTTTCATGTCATCAACAAACGTCAGAATTTGCTCATTATTTTACATTCACCAAATTCAAGTGTATATTAATAAAATACATGTATCAGTTTTTAATACTTGAACTACTTCAAAAGTAGGAAACATTATTTTGTAGTTTATGCATTTAGGAAACAGTGGTTTGTTGTAAATGTTATAATAGCAACTCTTGTTGTAGAGGATATAAAAATTAAAGTAAACTAAGAAATTCCTAAGTTAATTTAATTAACCGTGACCTAATTTAAACATAACTCTTAAACAGGCCGCCAACCTCTTGACTTTAGTTTATTTAATTTAATAATTTACACTCGAAACCTCAACACTGAAACATCTGTTTGAAAAATACTACAAACAAACAAAAAACCCAAGATCGCGGCCCTTGTACTCGAGCGCAGGTCTACGTCCGGAAATTTAATTGATTAAAACGCTAAGGTCGTGTTACTGATGTCAGGCAATAATAAACTAATTATAGGAGGGAGAATAATTAGTCAGAAAAACTGAGGGCCCAGTCGAAGTTAATTACGATTCCGAGTTGGTTTGGAGATAAATCATTGACGTATGGTAATTTATCAGAGATAGAACAGCACCGCCTTAACTCTCTGACAATTTTATTTAGCTTTTACTGTACCCCTGTGGCTACTCTAAAATATTTAGGGGTTGGTATTTGCTCAAAATGTATGCTGAGATCTGCTGTAAGCAGAGTGCCACACTCAGTAAATGTCGTGATGACATATTTATATTTTTATTAGTTTTACCACGTTTTACACATCTCAAAATCATCCAGAAATTTCTAATTTTTTATTTCAAATAAAATTTAATATGTATCTCGGCACTGAAGTTCCTTTTTATTACTCACATGGTTTTTACCTCCCGCCTACCTCTAGGTAAGGAGGTATTGTTTTTGGTCAAAAAAATGGGTAGTGAGTTTTCAATGAATAAGCACGTTTTAGGGTCCCTACAATACGATTTTACTATTTTCGCGATGATGTCTGTATGTATGTATGTATGTATGTGTGTGTGTGTGTAGTCTGTGGCAATTTTTTCGTCTCGCATAACTCAAATACTATAATACCAAAAAATTCAACTTTGTGAATTATTGCTTCTTATATTTAAATGAAGAGCTGATTAGATTTTGGATAAAATTGGTCAACCGGAAGAAGAAGTTTACTTGAAGCCCTTAACAGTTTTATGTGAAAAACACGGTTAAATTTCCTTTTTCAACAATTTATGTTATTTTCAAAGTTGAAGAATATTTTATTTTACATGTGTTTTGATTATACTAATTTTATTAATTTTCATTAGATTTAGAGATAATAAACTATAAAGAAATTAGATTTCACAAATTAAATAAATATACGAAAGAAAATTAAAATTCTCAAATATAAATAGAAAATAAACAAATAAGAAGGTATGTTTCTGTATCATCAAATACTATTTTTTACTGTTTAAGAGTAGTATTGGGCGGGAGGTTATGTGCTGGCCACATCAGATTTTTATTACTCACATGGTTTTTTTTTTCTTGATAAAAAGTTAAACTTCAGTGCCTTGATACATAAATAACTATTATCCATAACTGTCAAATAATATACCTATAATTCAACCGTTGTCTATTAATTAACGACCTTTGTTATTGTTGCTCATGAAATAATATTGACAGTTCGATGAAATAATATTATTCATTCGTTATGTGAAATTCAAATTTTATCTGTCAAAAGAGTAAATTCAAAATTACTTTTAAGTAATTTTTTTCCACATAAAAAGCCAAAGACACTAGTTTTCTCATTTATCATACTTTTATATTCTGTTTAAGATTAAACTGTAGCTGAATAATTGGTTTTAAGATTTTCTGCTAAATGTCAAATCACTCCAAAATTTTGTTACAACAGTACGTAGTCTAGTGATGGTTGCTACAATTTGTCTATGTTGTTAAACAAATTTTTGTGTTTGTCAGAGCAAAGTACCTAATAAAATTTTTAGAGAATGTTATACCATAAATTTAATTGCGTTTTGTCAGGAATGAGGAGGTGATGAAATAAATTTTTTTATTAAGCTAATACTTCAAACAAATTCTATTTTAATATTTAAGCTACCGATAAATTAAAAAAGCAAACAATTTTATAGCCAAAAATATCTGAATATAAATTAAAAATTAACTATGTATAATCTCAACCAACTTCACTTTTAAATACCATTAAAAATTAGTAACACTTTTACTAAGAAAACACACAAACTAAGATAAGTTACAGGTAGCGCTCTCGTCTCAAACGTTGACCTTTCTAGGGTAAACATTAAATATAACCGCTTACAAAACAAGCAACCAGCTGAAGAGAGTGTGTAACCAGCCAGCAAGTCAGTTACCACTCACATACACAGGCATACAAAATATCCACAAAAGATTCAACAGATATTTGAATTTATTAAAGTGAAATAATGTAGAAAAAATTGCAAAATTTCTTGACATAGTATGTAGTTTACGAAAGATATCAGAACATATACAAAGCTATACATCTGATCGTAACATAAACCAAATTTAAATATTTAGTACGCTAGTGTACATTATCGGTATCATCACCTTCGATTTCTTTTTAAATACTTCACAACTTCAGAAGTGGAACTAAACGAGAACCAGACGACTTGAAAAATGTTGCTTAAGTCTTCTAAGCGTTAAGAAATAGATCCTATTTCAAGTTAACAATACTTTAGTAAATTTTCTTTTACGCTTCCTAACGTTTCCATTAGTTAATATATGATAATTTAACTCCATATAAAGTAAGCCATAAACAAAAATAGTAGTTTATATGAATTTGTATATTTGGGTAGTATGTTCTCAAGGGAAGGACGTATTGACCGGGAGATTGAAAGGCGAGTGTCTGCAGGGTGCAAGGTATTGGGTGCTCTGGGTACATATGTTCGAAACGTGAATGTATCTAGAGATGCTCGATTGAGTGTTTATAATGGCGTGTTAGTGCCTATATTGATATATGATACTGGATGTTGGGTGTGGATGAAGAAGCATGAACGACGTATAACTGCTGTAGAAATGTTAAATTTGAGAGGAGTATGTTGGTATACGAGACGTGATCGTATCCGGAATACATTGATGTATGATGAGTGTGTGATTGAGAAGAATGTTGTTAAGAAAGTGGGAGTGAGTCAGTTGAGGTGGTTTGGACATGTTGAGCGAATGTCGAATGAAAGGTTGGTGAAACTAATATATGTGGGTGAACGATTGCGTGGGCGTCCGAGGAATAAGTGGTTGGGTATGATTGATGGTTTGTTGCGTGAACGAATGATTCCGAATGTAAAGAAGAAACGAGCATGTATAAATGTGGACAAGGCGAAAATGGTGTGTCAGGATAGGAATGTTTGGAGGAGATTAATTGTTGATATATGTATTTTGCTATGAACAACTATTAAGAAACCCTAAATAATGTCTTTTCTTTTGTAGGTTAAACACATACTCAGGCAAGCACTGGAAATCCACAAATACATTAACATATTTGGTTCAAAATGTATACATCATTGTATTGTTATTCGGAAATTACAACTATATTGCAGTGATCCATTTATTTTAAACTAGATCTGTTAATGTTTTGTGGAATTTTTAAATCCAACACTTCATGGGGTATCTGGAAACAGGTCCTTAATTCATATGAAAAGAAACTACGATTATAAAGTAATTTAAAAGTCAACTTCAATACTCTAGTTAAACTATACTTGGTATGTAAATAACTATCACAACATCTAAGGGTGGTGAATGTTTAAAATTGCAATGTTGGTTTATGTATAAAATGTAAGTTATAGAAACATATTTCTTCTAGGAATCTTCTCGCCATAAACCATTCAACAATCTATCACCACCCTGAAGTCAAAGATTCCCTCTGGGTTCTTTTATCTGTTGTCACGTAATGTAAACGGTCCTTTAGCTATACATCTGCTCAATACAAACACTTGACAATTTCACAGGATTTTCACTAAGTGTCAAATGAGCTGTGAACAGATTTTGGGGGCGGCTGCCATTGTGGGTGCAGTTAGAAAAATGTTTTCATATAATTTTAAAATTAGTCATAGCTTCAACAATTTTAAGTAAGTTAAAGTAATTAATTTTATCAAAAACGTTTAAATATACTCTGTAGTTATCAACTGTATAAAATAACTATTAATAATAAATGTAATTAATATAAAATAATTTTAATAAATATTTTACTTGTTGCTGTGGTTACTTGTTTACTTGTTAATTTAATCCCTCCGAAATTAAAACGGACACTTCAGTCCACGAGAAAGAAGAATAAATTAGGGCATTTACACCCGGAAGTGAAAAAAGTTGTTTTTTGAATTTTTACTTTACAAAGTATACGGAAGTATTGGAATCACGAAAAAAAATCGATGACGAGATTTTTGCGGAAATACATATTTTGATGTCCACTGAATCCGTTAAGACCAATTTCTCAATGATGTCTGTGTGTGAGGTTGGATGTGTGGGCAATATATCATGAACGAGACAAGATGTAAACGAAACTTAAAATTTATAAGTTTCATGAAAATATGAAGAGCTGAGTTGATTTTGAATAAAATTGAAAAACCGGAAGAAAAACTGAACACACAAAACAATAAATTCCATTTTTTTCAAAAATAGAATCAGCTGTGAAAATAAAGTTTCAAATGAAAGATGTTAGCAAGAATATTTGGAATATGAAATGTTATTTGCACTTTTCTACACTAAATTATATATTTAATAATATATTTCAGTAATCTTAGTTACACTGCGAACAAAAACTGAAATATTTTTAACATCTATATGTCAAACGTGTCAAATAATTGTGAAGTGTCAAAAATATGTGTCGTTTTAAATATTATAAAAGCAATATTTGTATTATTAGTTACAAAGTTTTAAAGACTAAATATTAATTAATATTTTAAATTAAAATCCATAGCTGAGAACACAAAATTAGACATTATATGTCAAATAATTGTCACAATAGTTATACGCAAGGAACAAGTCATACATGTTCAGTTGGTTTTATTTGTATAAGAAAGTAATGTGGTGCCCACACCAGAGTTTTTAGTTCATAAAAAGCAGAAAGGATTAAGAATACACTTATTCTGCACTCTTCGGTATTCATGTTTTCTAAGTAAACTTTTCTTCTCACTTTTATATGAAAAATGTAAAAAACGTAAATATGTTATCAGTACGCATGTGCATTAGTACATTTCTTATTGGTTCATTCCTGAGTTTTGTGTCTTGCATAAACAGTAATTATTTAGTTTAATTTTGCAATTTAATGCCCTAATATAATTTTGTGATTTATTTGCTGCATAAACCCACCATAATTTAATGTGTAAACTGTAAAAATAGGTAGCAGTTTCAATGTTATTCAAATTCTGCAAGTCCTTTTCGCTGTTATAGTCTCTACAGAAGTTGATTTTTATTTCACACATTTACGAGGTATGCTCAAACACAGTTTAAACACATACATACATTCCGTTACCGATTTTCTAAAGCAAAGCAAGTTCTCAGCGCTGGACAAGCGATATTATTTATGACAAGCACCTGTGCTCTGCACCTTACTCAAGATTAAACATCTCTTTCTCTTTCCTACATCTACATCGCAGTCTTACACCTTATACGGTGTGATATTATGTCTACATGTAAAGAGATTCTCGCACTGTAAATACTGTAGCTGCTGGCAAGTATACAGGGTGTAACATAAATAGGTACATTAAATTTAAAAAGTTGTAGAACTCGTCGAGAGGAACAATATTTCTTAATAACTTTTTTTTCTAAAACATCTAGTTTTCGAGTTAAAATTCTTAAAAAATTTATTAGAATTTAGATGTCCCGCCAATGGAGAACATATGACTGCATAGATGGCGTTAGTGTAGACATTGTGCTTCTGCGCATTACATCTGTTTTTGCGCCGTGAAAGCTAACCTCAATTTTGTATTTTTGCAATAAAAATGTATTCAAACGATTTTGAAGCTGAAGAACAAATTCCAATGATTATTTTTTGACGTTTATTTAAACCAATGAAATTATACTGAGAATAATGCTCTTGTAATTATTCCCGGGAATATTCTCTGTAGCTTTTTTGTTTTTGTTGACAGATATCAGATGTCAGATAGTTATCATAAACACAAGTAAAAATGAGCAAAAAAGATATATTTAGTGACGTGCCTGATGATGAAATCAAAAATAATCTAATTAAATACAACTCGAGAGTTCGATAAATTAGAAAATAATTCTCCAGTATCTTTCTCAAACTTGTCGCCATTTGGCAAAAGCCACTCAAGCCCAACGGGCTTTTGTGGCTATTGCCTGGCAAAAAATTTTCGAAAGATCTGTCAAATTATTTTCAATTTATTCTCACCCTCTTGTTATATTATTACTGAGAATATTACTCGAAATTACGCACGTAGCAACATTAATTACTGTTAATTTATTACCAACTAAATCAAGACGTCAATATCCATTCGCAAAAATTGACGCCTGTGCAAGGTAAATCTTATGGACTTTTTGTATGAGGTAAGAATGTGATTTTTGCTCTTTTAATGTACTATTAATTAATGTGTAATTTTCATATGTGTTGTAGTGCTATTCTTTGAGTACTTACTAGACTCTGGTTAACTCTCGACACAGTCGAAATCATTCTGTTCAATATTTGCTGTGATCAGATTGTATTTTACCCCGATCTCGAACTGACTTAAAAAATTCATGATCTTGAATAAGCTAAACAACATGTGTAACAGTGCGAACATTCGTAAGATGATGATTTGGAAAACGCCCCAAATAAATTAGACAGGATGGAGCAGCGTTACCTTGAACTTTAACAGAATGTTTGTGAACTGGCTGATTGGAAAATCAGGCACTTTTACATATTATTACTTTTAAAATAATAATTTATTTGATATTGTCAAAATTTATTTGAAAAAGTTGACAAGTGGCATTTGTCAAGATCAATAGTTTCATTACTATTGCCATGGATACTGCTATTGGACCAAATTATGAATATATTTGAACTCCTCGTCAATTTATGGGGTGGTAAAAATGCTAAAAAATGGGATTTAGAAAAAAGTTATTAAGAAAAATTGTTGTTCTCGACGAGTTCTATCACCGGTTAAACTTAATGTACTTATTTATGTTACACCCTGTATATAGTCTTGTCGGGAATATTGATGTACTAAATAGGTCGTAAGTATTTAAAGCTATATACATAATTTTTAAAGCAAACCTTAACTTGCTCTTTAACTTTATTTTGCGCTGTATCTGCACTACGAATAACGTGTTGAATTTCTTCACCTTCCCGCAATCGAACTGGGTTCACCAACAACAATTTATTTGACTTCACTGTTAATAATTCAAAAATATTTATCCTAATGCTTTCATAATGAATTCTGCAATGACAATGGCAGCAAAATCCAACAAAAATCCCGAACAAAAGGATATATCAATGAGAGAGAATCAAACCCATAAGTCAGGTGGACAAATTGTAAAAATCCTGCTTTCCTTTGCACGTTTTGCCTTCGTCTTCGACGTTCGTTCCACACGGATAAATACAATACAACACAGCTCCAAAGAATAAAAAAGGACAAACAGCACGAAACATGATGAGCGATCAACGATTCAACACACCGCGGAGGAAACTGGCGAAAATAATTACCTGCATCTTACAGATTTACAAAGAAAATATAAATGCTATGTAACTGACAGATTTTTTACTGTTTTTTACCGCATATGAGGTTAACAATAGCGAGTAAGATGCTATGAAAAATTATGGGTTTTTAACGTTCATGCATATGATTTCAAGACGTGCGATTGAATTAAGAATCAAAATATCTTCTATTATCTTTGGATGAGTATTAGAAAACACCCAGGCACTATTTTAATGTGGATTTATCAAAACGTATTTATATTAAAAAATAGTTATTTATGTATCAAGGCACTGAAGTTCAATTCTTTATCACGAATGTGGAATTTAGTTGCCGAGGCCCGTAATAAACCATGTGAGTGATGAAAAGGAACTTCAGTGCCGAGGTACATATTAAGTTTTATTTAAAATCGAAAATTCGAAAAAACTAAAAAAATTACAATATAGGTTAAGTTTATACATCTGTCAGTTGACAATTGAAACTGACAGTCAGTGTTGCCAACCTCGAGAAGTCCCTAAAGATAGTGTTAGGGGAACTACACGGGTAATTATATGTGTATATTTGTGTAGCCAGCAAAAACAATTTTATGTTTCCAAAACAAAAACTATTTACGGTCTTAAGAAGAAAACCATAAATTTAAATTCAGAAAGATCCATTAACGTTAATATTATTTATGAGAGTAAATTGTTTTAATAAACAATTAGTTGTCTGCATCTAAATGCAAATTAGAGTCTCGCAAGAACGTTTCATTTTATTTCCCTAAAAAAACTTTGTTAATTGTTTTATTTGATTCTATCAATCTACCACACACAATCTTATTTTTATTGGTTAAATAATTAATGGAATATTGGAGTAAATAAAACGGTGTCCTGTGTGTGTGTTTGTTTGTTTGTGATGAAGAAATGAAGATACTCCAGTGGGATGTCCCGGCGTTTTAGAAGATCATTTCCCATAGATGACTCTCATTTCTTGGTAAAATGAAAATACCAACAGCTCTATCAACTGTCTGCACACAGGACCGCAATCAGGGGGAGTTATCGCTTCCCAGAATGGGTTGTTTATATATTTGTAACGAGAAATGTGCAGTCTGAAATAACTGCACCAGCGAACATTTCTCTAAATCTACACATTCCGCAGGAGTCTTTCACATTTTTTTTATGAAACTTTATCTAAATTGAAGACTATCTACAGTTTTAAAAAGTCTTAATTGTTATTCATTAAGCCACAATGATTTTTTTTAAATGTTGTGACGTCATTATAGAGGTGTTGGTGGATCTCAAACAGTAGAGATTTAAATAATTTTTGTCGGTCAGTTTTAGTAGTTTGTTTTAAGTATATGTTACGTTTTAATTGTTGCTGTGGAATTATTTATATTTTTTACTTTATTTAATTTTTTTAAATGTATTGTGTAATTTGTGTATTTTTATTTTTTGACGAGATTTGTACAATTTTAATTCCCATGTTACATTATAATATCAAACAACGCTAAATTTTCCTGAGGAAGGTCATAGTTATGACCGAAACGTCGGATTTTTTAGTTTCAATAAAAATATGACTGCATTCCGAAGAATAATAATTTAATTTATTACAATAATTTTGTTCATCTGCATGTGCAGATCTTGACAGATATTGATGTGGTGTAAAAGTAAATCAACGGATGATTATAGTATATTATTCAATGAGCATGTAATGTATGCTCTTACTCATGAGAATGAAGTTCGCTCGTGATGCAAACTTCATTATTATGAGTAATAGCCATTACATGCGAGTAGAATACTATACTTTATCCACAATATTTCGTCAAAAATTTGTTTTGAAATTATAGAATAGGCAGAATTTTTGCTCTGACAAATACAAAAAATTGTTTGTTTATCATCATAGACAAATTGTAGCAAGCATCACTAGGCTACGTATTGTTTTAAAAAATGTTGAAGTAACATGAAATTTAGCTGATTATTTTTTGACGTTTATTTAAACCAATGAAATGCTTTATTGTATGTCACGTGTCTGTGTTTTAACCAATCCTGTCATTATTATACTGAGAATAATGCTCTTGTGATTATTCCCGGCAATTTTCTCTGTAGCTTTTTTTGTTTTTGTTGACAGATGTCAGATGTCAGATAGTTATCATTAACACAAGGTAAAATGAGTCAAAAAGATAGATTTAGTGACGTGCCTGATGATAAAAATAATCTAATTAAATACAACTCGAGAGTTCGATAAATTAGAAAATAATTCTCCAGTACCTTTCTCAAACTTGTCGCCATTTGGCAATAGCCACTCAAGCCCTACGGGCTTTCGTGGCTATTGCCTGGCAACAAGTTTTCGAAAGATCTGTCAAATTATTTTCAATTTATTCTCACTCTCTTGTTATATTATTACTGAAAATCTTAAAACCAATTCAGCTACAGTTTAAGCTTAAAAAGAAAATAAGGGTATGAAAAATGAGAAAACTTGTGCCTTATTTTGATTTTACTCTTTTGACAGGTAAAATTTAAATTTGACATAATATTAATTCATCGAACTGTCAATAATTGGACCTATTCTCTAAAAAAATTCCTATCGTAATAACTTGCTAATTGTGACAAAAAAGAATGGTTTTTTCACAGCTATTTAGTTTTGATGTCATTTTGTCACCATTGGCAAGTTGCTACGTAATAACTTCGTTAGAGAATTGGGCCGATTATTTCATTAAAAACAGTAACAATTAATTGATAAACAACGGTTGAATTATGGGTATATTATTTGACAATTGTGGATAAAAAAATTAATTAAATTAAAAGCAGTAATATTCGGTGCAGTCCGGCGAATAAATTTATTACGGCCCTGTCAAAAATCAGTAGCCACACAGGAAGGACGCTAATAGAGGCTGCGTCTGTGTGGTCCAGCGTCAGATAAAGACAGGACCATTTACAACACAATATACTTGAGAGAGAAACAGAAACAACCTCAACTAATGATTAAACCAGAGACGAAAAAATACAACACTAAAATTTCAACGTTTGTAAAATTTTTGCCGATCATTGCACTAATGAAACAAGTGTGCCATCCTGTGACGTCACATCCTGTGAGATTAAACAATAAACGATGTGATTTTGAGAAGCTGCATTTTTTGATAAAGTTTTTCTCTCAAATTTGAAGACGTTTTTCTGGTAATTGTTGGAAATTATCTGAAGCTGGGTTTTTCAGAATAATCTCACTGTAATTAACAGTGGTTTTTAAGATATAATTGTGTAAACATAGTGGATAAACTATGAGAACTATTATTTTAAATACTTTAGAAATATATCTATTAAATAGTATTTTGTCGCTAAGTTTATTTTGTGCAGAAATGAAATTGAAATTTATAGTAAAAGTGTAAATGTAAAAGTTGTTTAGAATTTAATAATGCTAGCGACAAAACCCTTTTGGTTACCTTAATATTAGTATTTTGCGGTATATCAATTAAATTAAAATTAATATTTATTTTAAGAAATATACTAAATACGGCCATTGAAAATTAAATAAAATCGATTATTTTTTGACGTTTCTTAAAACCAATGAAATGCTTTATTGTATGTCACGTGTCTGCGTTTTAACCAATCCTGTCATTATTATACTGAGAATAATGCTCTTGTGATTATTCCCGGCAATTTTCTCTGTAGCTTTTTTGTTTTTGTTGACAAATGTCAGATAGTTATCATCAACACAAAAATGAGCAAAAAAGATAGATTTAGTGGCGTGCCTGATGATGAAATCAAAAAATAATCAGTAATAATATAACAAGAGAGTGAGAATAAATTGATAATAATTTGACAGATCTTTCGAAAACTTGTTGCCAGGCAATAGCCACGAAAGCCCGTAGGGCTTGAGTGGCTATTGCCAAATGGCGACAAGTTTGAGAAAGATACTGGAGAATTATTTTCTAATTTATCGAACTCTCGAGTTATATTTAATTAGATTATTTTTTGATTTCATCATCAGGTACGCCACTAACTTTTTTGCTCATTTTTACTTGTGTTGATAACTATCTGACATCTGTCAACAAAAACAAAAAAGCTACAGAGAAAATTGCTGGGAATAATCACAAGAGCATTATTTTCAGTATAATAATGACAGGATTGGTTAAAACGCAAACACGTGACATACAAGAAAGCATTTCATTTCATTGGTTTAAAGAAACGTCAAAAAATAATCAGTAATATAAATAAATTAGCACGCCTCATTTAATTTATATCCTGTATAAGATGAATACCTTAAATCACATATTTATGCTTCCTAATTTCCTTATACAATAATTAAGAAGGTAAAAATAAAAGTAGTTTTCGTTAAATGTTCCGCAAATATTAATCTTAATTTCGGCAAACAATCCATAGTCCGCTAAAGCACCTCGCACACCGGAACTTCTTTGCTGCCAACCTGTTCACAGTAAAAAAGAAAAACCACCAGCTTGAGAGCTCTGCGCATAATTCATTTTGTGCGCGAGTAAAAAATAAACTGCAACGAACGAACAAACAACAAAACCAAAACGAAGACAAATGCAAGCGAGAGGCGAAGATGAAAAAATGACGATCGCGGAGAAGGAAGGACAACGGGTCGTAAATTTGAGCGATGAAAGTACAGACGGTCGAACGCGATCAATATAAATTTCATTTTTATCATTAGCTCTCCACCTGTAACTGCAATTTTTAATTGCATTTATGCTAAGTTATGCATATTATGTTTCTAGTTATGCGGTATTCAGTACTGTATAATAAAATTTGTACTGTTTTTGTTTTGTTTTAATCGCTAGCGGCTCTGAAAATGTTTCTAGAGTTATACTTTTGAATTTAAATTCAAAACAACAAATTTTACCTTTTTACTTTCTTATACAAAGTATAAAGAAGTATTGGAATCACGAAAAAAATCGCTGACGAGATTTTAGCGGAAATACATAATTTGGCGTCCACTGAATCCGTTAAGACCAATTTCTCAATGATGTGTGTGTGAGGATGGATGGATGGATGGATAGATGTCCGTGTGCGCAATATCTCATGATCGAGACATGATATGTAAACGAAACTTGGAATTTATAAGTTTCATGAAAAAATGAAGAGCAGAGTTGATTTTGAATGAAATTGAAAAACCGCAAAAGGAAGTTTACTGGACACACAGAACAATTAATTCCATTTATTTCAAAAATAGAATCAGCTGTGAGAAAAAGTTTCAAATGAAAGATGTTAGCAAATATATTTGGAATATAAAATGTTATTTGCACTTTTCTTGTACATGCATCTAATTTTGAGGAAAACTAAATTATATTGGGATCTGACATGGGGGCATGGCCTATCCAAGATGGCGTCAATTAGGGTGAAGATTCGAATGTGACATTAGTACTGTTCGCGTATAAAATATAAAAAATGAGTCTCACGATTAATAATATTTGCGAATGCGCTACAGCAGATACGGCAAACTAAATTTTAAAGAAGCTGTCCGCATCTTATATACTTGACAATTGATTAAATGCGGGAAAACATTAAATGAAAGTGACAGTGGTTGTGGGTGTCATGGCTTTCTGTATGTCAACGACGAATTTACGAGGTGATCCCCATCAAATTAATAGAAATAAATAATAAATAGATGAACAAGTGATGAGTGTTATTTGTTCCTGCATGGCTGGTTTTGGGTGAAAAATGCAAAAACTGCATTGCTACGTTGTTGTACTGTTATAGGTTAGTTGTACGTTTCTTGATCTAAATTAACTAAATAAACAAATAACTAAAAATGAACATATGTAAGGAACATTAACCTTGAATACAGGTTTAATTTAATTTATGAAGTTAGTTAAATACAAAGTGAAAAGATTTCGTAGCAAATTCGTATTATAACCTAAAATTATACTTACTTAGATGTACATAACCGTCTAGTACAAAATATACAGAGCATATTATTTATTGTAAACGCATTCATGTTGTTTATTTTGTTAGTTTTTTCACACTCCAAATTGGTTTACTTTATAAATAAAACGTTTGTCCAGCTTCGGAAAATACTGGAATGTAACGTCCAGATTTTTACGGGACTTATTATTACACCCTTTTACTGCACAATTCACTTTATTTTTCAATTTTTCGCGGTGTTTAACTACAATTTCGCTCATTTTTTATTTCAAAAATCGTTATTCCCATTTGACGTAATGTATTTCTAACGGAATATTCACCCTACTTTGTATTCTAAAATAATCCGTTAGATGGCATATCGCTACATGTCAGATCTCAATAGTTAAATTATATTAGGGCCGGTATTTCCAAACTTAGTTACCTAGAGAATAAATTTATCAATAGAATAAACAAAAAATATCGCATCAAAATTATAACTTAAATAATGACGATTATTATTTTAGTTGTCATCTTTTGATGCGATATTTCTTGTTTATTCCATTGATTATTTTTTAACGTTTATTTAAACCAATCAAATGCTTTATTGTATGTCACGTGTCTGCGTTTTAACCAATCCTGTCATTATTATACTGAGAATAATGCTCTTGTGATTATTCCCGGCAATATTCTCTGTAGCTTTTTTGTTTTTGTTGACAGATGTCAGATGTCAGATAGTTATCATCAACACAAGTAAAAATGAGCAAAAAAGATAGATTTAGTGACGTGCCTGATGATGAAATAAAAAAATAATCTAATTAAATATAACTCGAGAGTTCGATAAATTAGAAAATAATTCTCCAGTATCTTTCTCAAACTTGTCGCCATTTGGCAATAGCCACGAAAGCCCGTAGGCAACAAGTTTTCGAAAGATCTGTCAAATTATTTTCAAATTATTCTCACTCTTTTGTTATATTATTACTGATAATTTATTCTATAGTTTATCTGAGGTTGGAAATACCGGCCCTTAGCGGAATGAGAACAAGCAAATAACTTTCTAGATTTATACTTTTGACTTGTTTAAATTCGCAACAACATATTTTACCTTTTTTTGAGTCTAGATAAAAATCTGCACTGTTTCCAAAAACTGCAAGCGGGCGATAAGCATTTCGTAATAATTTCACCAGCGTGACTGGTTCCTAAAGGACCGCTCTTTGTGGCTTTGACTGGGGGCGGCCCGTATGCAGTGACCTATGACCCGGAGGGTGTTTCCATGTCATGTCTCAGGCACGTACACTCTCAGAGTCATGTGATGATTATGTGAATGTTTTATGCAAACTGGCAAGAGAAAGAATGCAAGAGGCTTCGCGAGATACAAAATATACCTGTTATTTAAAATAATGTGGTAGATTGAAAGTCGACAATATTATTTTTTCACGACATGGTAAGAAACCCCATCGTTATTCTCCCGAAATAGTGAGGAAAATGTGTTGTTCCTCTCTAGAGAGGAAAATATAGAAGTGCTACCAATATGAATGTTATTTACAAAAAATATATTATAAAAATTATAAATAAATTCCTAATTTTATTGAAAACCCTTATTTTAGTATTATTTTACTTTAAATTATCTTACAAATATGTCTTATATTTTTCTTTTTCTTATTAAATCACAATTTAACAACTTATTAAAGATAATTCAGATTGGTTCATTGGCAACACTGCTACACCGCTTTGTGTCTGATAACCTAACTTTTAACGTGTCAGTCTGTCAGTTGTGTTCTCAAAGTGTATTTTAGGTCCGAGCAAATCGTTTTTAGAAACATATCGTGAAAAAAATATTGTGTCTAACACGAGAGGAAAGCTCTTCTACCACTCTCGTTCGAAATGCCTCACTCGCTGCGCTCATGAGGCAAACTTCGAACTCGAGGGGGAAAAAGAAGTTCTTTCCTCTCTAGTTTGAAAAATAACTATTTTTCACGACATGGTAAGAAACCCCATCGTTATTCTCCCGAAATAGTGAGGAAAATGTGTTGTTTCTCTCTAGAGAGGAAAATATAGTAGTGCTACCAACATGAATGTTATTTACAAAAAATATATTATAAAAATTATAAATAAATTCGTAATTTTATTGAAAACCCTTATTTTAGTGATATACATACTTTAAATTATCTGACAAATATGTCTTATATTTTTCTTTTTCTTATTAAATCACAATTTAACAACCTATTAAAGATAATTCAGATTGGTTCATTGGCAACACTGCTACACCGCCTTGTGTCTGATAACCTAACTTTTAACGTGTCAGTCTGTCAGTTGTGTTCTCAAAGTGTATTTTAGGTCCGAGCAAATTGTTTTTGGAAACATGTCGTGAAATAGTATATTGTACAAACACTATACTTTTTCTACGACCACGATATAATTCCAATATTTGACAATTCTAAATAAGTATCCTAATTCTAGCAATGGCACTTGTACATAAATGAACTGATTTGTATTGAAATACTCACAAAACAAATTCATTTCGCACGATGCTTGCAATGTAACTCATCCCTAGCAACAACAAACATACAATGAGCAGATTTCTCAGTGGTCGTAGAAAATAGTATATTGTACAACGAGCATGGAATGGTACTCATTTCCTACGAGTATGCGGCTCATGCCTGCAAATCATACGAGTATGAAATGGACATTCCATGCGAGTTGTACACTATACTTTTTCTACGACCACGATATTATTTCCTAATTCATTTAATATTAATTAAAAATTTGTCTCGCTTTCATCATTCCAATATTTGACAATTCTAAATAAATATCCTAGCAATGGCACCTGTACTTCAATGAGCTGATCTGCATTGATATACGCACAAAACAAATCATTTCGCACGATGCTTGCAATGTAACTCATATCCCTAGCAACAACAAACATACTATGAGCAGATTTCTCAGTGGTCGTAGAAAAAATACATATGCATAAAAATTTGAAGAATCTATTATTGTATGAGGATGTTATTCGTCGAGTGTTGAAAGACTCGTTCCCTCCTCCCAAGTAACCTTTAACCCTGTCCATCCCTCTCCATAGCTGTCACAATCACAAGAAGACGCGGAAATGCTAGTGCTGTCCTCGGTGTGATATAGTACATTACTGCACGACACATGATGTGCAGCTGATGTGAATGAGACTTGCAAAAGACAGACCTTCTCAACAACCAAGTTTTTACTTTTTTCCCCCCTGGCTCAAGTAACAAAGCATGTTTTCATATTGTGCAAAAACGGACCAACTCTATTAATGCATTTCTTGTAATTCCATCAACAATAACACTAAGACAACTAAAGAACTCTTCTCTATGAAGAAAACCTAACCCGTTGATAAGAAGCCAAGAGGCTTTTAAGTTGGTATCACCCACGCATGTGCTGTCAGACACGTAACATACACGATGCTTTGAGACGTGTTTGATGTGTTCTGGTTTTAGGATGGAACACACACAAGATTGATGAGATTTTTGTTTATATTTACAAGAGTTTGCCGCTTGCTTGAAGTGTGGATGTTAACTAAGCGATGACAGCTTCAAGACAAATTTTCTGCTTCTTTTAAGTTGATAGGGATGGCGCCTACTCTATTACAACTTTATAAGATGCTTGTAAATAGTTTTATCCCTCATTTAAAGCTTTTTTTCACAGCTGAATCCAGATTTGAACTAAACTGAATGGGATATTTCTATACTTTCGACGTAATGACTGGTTCCACGAACTCTGCTTTTGGGTGTTAAGAAAAGTAATATGTACGCTTCTTGACTTTGATTTGTATTGAAATAAAAACAATTTCTGGATTTCATTCACAAATTGTTTTTATTTCAACGTTAAGAAAAGTGTTTTAGCGATGTCTTATCACTAGAGAACAGATTATATGCACGAAAAAACTGAATTATATGCGCATATATATGCACTGATTTTTTGGGAAATGTACATTATAATGCACAAATATGACAATATAAGCAGCAAAATATGCGAAACAAAATCTTAAATTATTAGATAAAAAGTATAAAGAATGCATTATGTATTTTATTGCACAATACAGTCTTCATCCTGAATCACAATTAACAAATATACTACTAATACAGGGTGTTTCATAACTTCAGTTACATACGTTAATGGTATATGTTATTTGATATACTGATTACGAATCAAAAAGAATTTATTTTTAAATCGCAAAATTATTTTCCATGTTTCCCAGTTCATAATTTTCGTTGCCACTGCTACGGGGTGGATAATTATGTTAATAATTATCGTTTCATTAAAAATAATTAAATTTAGTTTGCTTATTTTACTAGTATTACATAATTTAAATTGTTGATTACCTACTTCATCGTTTGTGTTTAATAGGAAAGCGAATCCAGGGCAGTAGTACAAAAAATGTTTTAGGTAAACAACCCTTAATTTTTCGAATTTAAAAATCAAATTCTTTTAGATTCGTAATCAGCATATCTAACAACATATACCATTAACGTATGTACTCGAAGTTATGAAACATCCTGTATACATATAAAGTCTAAAAACTTGATATTATAAGATTATGACATATTTACATAATTACAAAAATAAATTATTCAAACTTTTCTAAAAAAAAGTGGAACATAAGTAAAAGATATATCCAGCTTAGAATTCTCGGTCTTATATTCATTGTACCCAATTTTACCAGCATTCGTGTATACAATGAATACCTACCGTTACCGTTACAGGGATTTCCCAAGAAATATTAGAGTTTATTGGTTTGTGTATTTGTTTAATGTATTGTTTATTGCTTTTTCCATTGCATTCTTCTATTTATTGCGGCCTCCTCCAATATTTGGGAATTATCAATGCGCATTACAAGAAATTTCAGAATGTTTATCACTAGAAAATGTCTTAAAAATATTGAAATATGCAATTATATGCAACTTTTGTAAAAATATGCATAAGAATGCCTAAATATGCAATACATATATGCAATTAGTAATTAGCATTAATTAATTCTAATCAATGTAATTCGTCCAGAAAATTGATTTTATTTTAAGATATGCATTAAATTAAATTAAATATATGCACTTTACATATAACTATTGAACAAACCACAAATGTTATGAGTCATAACATCACTAGGAACGTTAATAGCTATAATATGTACGTGTAATGTTAATGTTGTAGTAGGTAACATTTGATTGACTCTCTAGTTATCACCAAACCTATAATTATGAAAATTTGTATATGTTTTTTCATTCATTCACAGACAGCATTGAAGATTCATTGACCCTCAAAACTTACATTTCCGTGAAAATCTCTAAACTACATGTAATAAAGTAGTCAAAAAGTGTATATAAAACAGTTTGAGCACCACTGTACCTCTACAAGCATCCTGATAGCGTTTAAAGTGCCATATAAAGTTGCACGCATGGGTATTTTACATAACATATGCACACAAACCGATTAAATTAATTCGCGCCATGTCAAACCAATTTATCAACAATTACAATAATATGCACGGCCCGCATACACGCACACATATACACGCGTAGCGTAGGCGACGATGTATGTGACGTCATCACACACGTACTAAAACATGTCACAAAGTATGATCGAATCGAATATACATTTTCTGAACAGATCTCTGAGTTGGAAAACTAAACCTGTAATAAATAAATAGTATTTGAGGGGCTATATAGTCTTTAAGACTTCAAAAGCCGACACCAATATTTATAGGCTTAAAATAGTATATTATTCAATGAGCATGTAATGCATGCTATTACTCATGAGAATGAAGTTTGCATCACGAGTGAACGGGAGTGATGTACTTCATTCGAAAGAGTAATAGCCATTGCATGCGAGTAGAATACTATACTTTATCCACATTTCGTCAAATATTTGTTTTGAATTCATAAGATAAGTAGAAATTTTACTTTGACAAATACAAAAAACTGTTTGTTTATCAACATAGACAAATTGGAGCAGCCATCACTAGGATACGTACTGTTGTATCTAAATTTTGAAATGATTTGGCATTTAGCAGAAAATCTTAAAACCAATTATTCAGCTACAGTTTAAGCTTAAAAAGAAAATAAAAGTTTGAAAAATGAGAAAATTAGTGTCTTTTGGTTTTTATGTGGATAAAATAACTTAAAAGTTATTTAGATTTTAATCTTTTGACAGGTAAGATTTGAATTTGACATACCAAATGAATAATATTAATTCATTGAACTGTTAATATTATTTCATTAGCAACAGTAATAAAGGTCATTAATTGATAAACAACGGTTGAATTATGGGTATATTATTTGACAGTTGTAGATAAAATTATAGACAATATTATTCTATATCTTTTCGAATTATTGTATTTACACTTTTGCTGGAAAGTGAACAGGTAAAAAGATACAGCAATATAAAAAATAGCATTCAATCCGTATACGCCATATTTCAATTCCTACCCCCGGTGTCCATTATTAATTATCTTAAGAAAAACAACAAACAGAAAGCAAGCATTGTTGTAGAACGCAAAAACAATAAATAACAGATGCTAGTGAACAAGTACATTTCCTCCTCTTGCAGATAAAACAATTGGCGATCGCCTGCAGCTGAGAAATTCTAATTCCAGCGAGACAGCACGGCGGCACTACAGTCTACTGTCTGCAAAACAAGCGAATGTGCACGGCCCATAGACGTACGTGAGAATGGGGCACGTAACTTGATCGAATGAAGCGATGTATGAGTTGTGAATGAATTTTTTTCGCTTGTTTTTTGCTGGCCACATGCAGTGAATGAGCTGGAGACGACCAAGCAGGACCGGACTTAAATTATTCGCAAAAATAATATATATCGCACTTATCGGACTATGAATATTTAATAATTATATTTTAACATGCGTTTAATATATGCTATAAATATTTCAATGATTTATTTCTTCTAGATTGATTTAAAAATGAGATTTTTTTAAGAGCTAACAGTCTATAAGGTATTTTGAGCATAATGAGCGCTTAAACCATAAACACAGGTACTTGCATTGATACTATTGGCCAGAAATATGAAAATTGCAAATCGCGCGTCTGCCGCTGCGCCCAACACCTATTGTGGGCTAAAATAGAACTACGAAATGTCATTTCATATTTTTGTTTGTTGGTATTTAAGATTATATTTGTTAGGCTTCTATTACTTGTTTCATAATTTTACTGTTCTATTGTGCTGTGTTGAAAATCTATTGATTAAAATTGTGTGTTGAGGTTAGGTTACATCACTACTAGCGCCACTGTCCTCAAACTTTTGTTGTAATTTACTCGAATATCAAGTAATATACTCTTAAAATTGTCAAAGGAATTTTGTCTTAGTTTATATTAAGTTTAATTGTTGTAAATTAAGACTTATAATATGATAATATTATTTTTATATTAAAAAATGTATAACATCTACTATCATGAAAAATCGTTGTTTTAGTGCCACTGGAGTAGTACCTGTGACGTCACACAAACGTCACACAAACTTTGAAAAATCATATCTCGGATAATATATAAAATTTTCACATCGGGTTTTCACTGATCGTCATATATTCGAATCAAGTTTCATAAATTTTTTTTTAATTGGTTTATGGGCTAATTCCACCACCAGTTCGTACACAGTTATTAAGAAAGGACAGAATAAATTGCTCGGCCAATCACAGCACTGGAAACCACATAATTTGTGTCCCTTTAAGGAAAGGTCTCGTGGAATAGACTATAGCTACAAATTTTATTTGAAACTATATTGAATAATTTTTTTCCTATTTCACGTACACAAAGTCAATTTTGTGACACTGTTTTTCTCAAAAACAATGCTACAAAATTGAATTTTGTGCAACTGTTTTTGGGGTATTTATTATTTGTAAAATTAACACTCTGTCAAACTTGGGGCTGTCATTGCTCACATAAAATTATTGAATCGGAGCCCCTGCGTCGGGGTTGCGGCCTGGGACCCGATAGGCCACGTGCGTGACAGAGGCAGCTGTATAAATAAATCATGCCTCTGTCTCTCTTGCCCCAACACACAAGATAGAGAAGCAGTTTTCACAATTAAATATCGTTATTATTGCATTTGATTTGATTCGTATTATATGCTGAAGATACATTCCAATGCGTGAAATTGTGTTGGAGAGCAGTGCGCACCAAAATGTTATAAAAAGGAGCCAGACTTAGGCCCTGGAATAGTTTCGATATATATTATTTTATTTTATATTTGATCTGATCTCATTACCACATAGCCTCTCGAAAATTTTAATTTCTAAATTCTATACGGTACAAAATAGGTAAAAAAAATCTGGTGTGGGCACCACACTACTTTCTTATACAAATAAAACCAACTGAACACGTATGTCTTGTTCCTTTCGTATGACTTTATTTTGAATATTATTTGATATATAGATGTTAAACGTGTTTAATTTTTGTTCTCATTGTAACTATGAATTTATTTCATAATAGAAACTTTCTAACTAATAATACAAATATTACTTTTAAAATATTTCACACGACACATATTTTTGACACTTCATAATTATTTGACACGTTTGACACATCTTGACATAGATATTAAAAGTGTTTTAATTTTTGTTCCTATTGAACTAAGATTATAGAAATATATTCTTAAATATGATTTCACGAAATATCACTAAAAATTGGCATATACTTTTATTGTATTTCTATATAATATAGACCCTAAGAAACTCAATGCTGTAGAGCGCATCGTCATATCTCTTAAATTTATAGAGATATGGCAATTTTCGATGTTTTTCGAAATGCTACTTTAAGTGGCTGCAACTCAAAATCTATTAAAGATATTGAAAAAAAAGACTCAGTTCTGAGCGTTTCATGCTTTTTAATACAAAGTAGCAAATTTTGAAAATTTTGAAATTTTTCGAATTTTTTCCCCAAATTTTGATAGGCGATAACTCGATAAATATAAAAGATACAGACTTGCAGATTGCACCATTCGATTCAGCTCGTCAAAATACATAAGTATGTAAAATTTTATTAAAAATTGCTTTTCGCGTTATAGAGTTAGAGCAAAAAGTGTGAAAATGACGTTTTTGGCGAAAAACGTCAATGGGTACCCTTTGACGTTTGGTCTGAAAAAAGCCATTTTAAGACTTTTTGCTCTAAAATTTCAACCCACCATCCGAATGTTCTGAAATTTTTAGGGTTTATGTATTTCGATGAGCTGAATCCAATGGTTTAGTCTGCAAGTTCGTATCTTGATTATTATTGTAGATATTGCTGATCGAAATTTTGAAAAAAAAAATCAAAAATTTTCAATTTTTAAAAAATTTGTTATTGTGCTATAATATGCACAAATAACACAAAACTGAAGAGACTTTTTCGATATCTTGCGTAATTTTTGAGTTGCAGTTCCTCAAAGTTGCACTTCGAAAAACATCAAAAACCGCCATATCTTGAAAATTTTAAGAGATATGATGATGCGCTTTGCACCAGTGAGTTTTTTAGGATTTATATTATATAGAAATACAATAAAAGTATAAACCAATTTTTAGTGATATTTCGTGAAATTGAAGTACAACGTATGAACTGTGTTTAAATGAGTAAGAATGTTTTACGGACGCATTAATATAATAATAGTAGTTTATGTAACAAGTACATAATTTAGGTCTTTATTGGACGAGCCGAATAATAAATAAGTCCGATTATGTACGCGTTGCATATAACGTTTTATGTTCGACTGCATGGAAAATATTTTCTCTTAAATTATGATTATGTCAATACCTATATTTAAAACATTTAATTGCATCTCAAAGTGTGCTTCGTTGTTATGCATTTGTTGCTTTTGTTTAAAAATGTTATTTATCAAATTGTCAAAGCGAAAAAATTGTTGAGATGGATGAAGACATAGAAGACGTTCCAAAAGGAATCAAAGATCTTGCAGTAATAAGACAATATCGTATGACTTGTTCCTTGCGTATGTATCTAAGATTATAGAAATATATTCTTAAATATATAATTTAGTTTTTCTCAAAATTAGAAGCATGTACAAGAAAAGTGCAATAACATTTTATATTCCAAATATTTCATTTGAAACTTTTTCTCGCAGCTGATTCTATTTTTGAAATAAATGGAATTTATTGTTTTGTGTGTCTAGTAAACTTCCTCTTCCGGTTTTTCATTTTCATTCAAAATCAACTCAGCTCTTTATATTTTTATGAAACTTATAAATTCCAAGTTTCGTTTACATATCTTGTCTCGTTCATGAGATATTGCGCACACCGACATCCATCCATCCATCCTCACACACAGACATCATTGAGAAATTGGTCATAACGGATTCGGTGGACGTCAAAATATGTATTTCCGCAAAAATCTCGTCAGTGATTTTTTTCATGATTCCAATATTATTAAAACCATTTTTTTATGTGCAAACCCCTTTTTAATCTTTATTAAATAAGTAAAATGAAATGTAGATAAAGATATTAAATTAAAACTTTTATATGATATATTTTTTTCTAAAATAATAAGGGAAGCAGGAAATTGCATAAGTATTATGTAAAACGTTTATGTTCTGCTGTCAATCACCACCCTGTATGTAAAATTGTTTTATTGCATAAGAAAGAATTAAATAGTTCAAAAGAAAGAATTAAATAGTTCAATATTCAAATATTTTTGCATACCTAAAATTAATTCGTTATACTAAACAAAGTTACAGACTATGAGCTGTCGAAATAGATGTGCAAAAATATCTTTTAAAAAATAAATAAATTTTCAAACATCCAGCTGTGAAACTATTGAAACTTTAAACAATCCAAAATTGAAACATAAAACAAGTTAATCTTCTGTAGTTAATAAATAATTTAGTACCAAAGACCAGATTGCCCGGAACTATTTTTAGTAGTGAAGATTATAAATTTAGAATAACTATTTCGTTTATTTTAGTCTATTTAAAATAAACGATTCAGTTCATACAACCCATTTTTTAAGCTAATTTTACCTTTGTGCAAACAAAACTAACTATAACATTCATTTAAGCAGATGAATGAATAATCTTTAAGAAAAATATGAAAATATTTTTGTTACCCATTACCCATTATACGACGATTTTGACCAACCCAGTGCTGGCAACCGTTAAATAATTATTGTTAAATTAGGATAATTTTTGTAGATATATTAACGTACTATAGTAAATTTGGACGTAACATGAAACAAAATTTGCAAGAAGAATTAACTAATTAATTCAGATGACGAAATTGAGGACAAAACACATAATTTTGAGTGTTATTTACGATAAGTTCACTTCTCGAGGTTGGCAACACTGATTGTCAGTTTCAATCGACAACTGACAGATGTATAAACTTAACCTATATTGTAAATTTTTTACAGTTTTTTTTTAATTTAAGATTTCAAATAAAACTTAATATGTACCTCGACACTGAAGTTCCTTTATCTACGATAGTGTGTAAAATTGATGTTTAACTGTTAGTTTCAAGTTTGTAAAACGGTTGTTTAGTAACACGATCCCATTAGTCACAGGCAGTCACGGGTTGCTAAGCAACGAGTGATTAAAATTTTTAACCACGCCAAATTTGCAAAAATTTTGTTATCATGGCAAACTTCTCATTTAATATTGTGATCCTATTTCATAAATAAAAATATTTTTTTTTATATTTTTTGGGGTTTTTCATTATATCGTAGTAAAAATTTTGTACGATACACATACGTAAAGCGTCTTTAGTCACTCAGGGGTCTTAAAACACTCGTTACGCTCGTGTTTTAATTGACCCATTCGTGACTAAAGACTAGCTTTACGTACTTGTATCGTAAATAACTATTTTATCACTCACATGGTTTATTACGGGCCTCGGCAACTAAATTCCATATTCGTGATAAAAAATTGAACTTCAGTGCCTTGATACATAAATAACTATTAAATGAAACGTCATTGTTAATAACTGAAAATCCCTTTAATTCAGACACATTTTAAAAGTATATGTAAAATGTTGAAAGTCTTTCCTGGCACGTGTATACGTATACAAGGATAAATAATAGTAATTATAAAATTAGTTAGTGCAGCGAGTAATGCGATAACAATCTACGGATGTGTGAATAATTTCATCTCCTGCTATAATGGATATTTCCTCATATTTATTTTATCAGATAAATTACAAGTACACATACTCTAAATTGTTGTTATCTAATATTACGAAAAACAAATATACTAGGATGCATCCTACCGCTATCTCTTTCTATAACAAAAAGCAATTTTTTCTAGTTTCAAGAGTTTTAGTAGAAATGTCATTGCGCTCTCTGAAACATCGTACGATCTACAAACATTTGTTTGCGTTTTTTACAACGTGAAAAAACGTAAATCTGTTCATTCATAGCCTTCTGCATATCATTCGACGGTGACATTTTAAAAATGGCGTAATTTATTACAAGCACAAGTTTAATACAATTATTATTTATTACTTCCTCCCGTTTTTATCGCACTCAACTTTGTCCGTTTAATTACTGAACTTATTAACATAATACTAATTCCTTTCTTTCATTCTTTCTGACTTGAGAGAATATCAATTGTTTTGTAATCATCGCCGCCCACGATTACAAACTCAGAAACAGTTGAGGGTCAGTGCGGCGTCGGCAGGCAGAGTGAACTAGATCTGTGGTTATCAGGATCGCCTGAGTTATCTCAATCATTGGAAAGCAGGTCACTAAATCATCGGGAGCCGGAAACAGGGAAGGATTGTGTATCCGGAACACCAATATCTGCTATGTGAGCTATTTTTATACTTCCTCCACTTTAGAAGACCATACAGGAGAGTATGCTATCGGATAGAGCTAAAGGAATACACCAATAATAGCATAATGTATGAAATTAATATCATGCAATGGGCGCATAAATCATAAACGACGAAATATGACAAATATATATCGAAATCGTGTAACACTTACGGAATAATTAGTAGTAAAGTATTTTTTTTATTTTAAATATTTTGCAGTAAAGCGATATAACGAATTGAACTTATTTTGACGTCACGGGTACTTGCATTGATGCTATTGGCCAGAAATATGAAAAGTGCAAATCGCGCGTCTGCTGTTGCGCCCTGCACCTATTGTGGGCTAAAATAGAACTACGAAATGTCATATTATTTGTTTTGTTTGTTGGTATTATATTTGTTGGGCTTCTATTACTTGTTTTATAATTTCACTGTTTTATTGTGCTGTGTTGAAAAACTATTGAATACAATTGTGTGTTGAGGTTAGGTTACCTTACTACCAGCGCCACTGTTCCCAAACTTTCGTATGTTATTTACTCAAATATCAAGTAAAATACTCTAAAGTTGCCAATGGAATTATATCTTTATTTATATTAAGTTTAATTGTTGTAAATTAAGACTCATAATATGTAAATATTATTTTTACATTAAAAAATATATAATATCTGCTATCATGAAAAATCGTTGTTTTAGTGCCACTGGAGCAGTATCAGTGACGTCACACAAACTTTAAAAAATCATATCTCTGGTAATATATGGAATTTTCACATCGGGTTTTCACTGATCATCATAGAATCTAATAATTTCGTTAAAAAAATTGCCCTTCTTCGGTTATGAGATTCTGCTGTTGCAGATCTCTGGATCAGAGGCAATTTTTTTCGAAATTTTCAAAGATTATCTGACCTCTTGTTTGTTATGTTAACGCGATATTGACGGTTCAGATGTTTATTTACTGGCCATATGTAGAATCTGTGCAAAAATACGATTATTTTAAACTAGTTGTCGCGGTATTTTTCTGTAGTGTAGTTTTAAAAATAGTGATTTTCCGTTTTCGAGGTCAAAAAGCACCTAATCGCTATTTTACAAGCTGTGATATTGAAAAACGTCGACAGTTATTTCATTATAATCGTATTTTTTAACAGATTATAGCTACTGTCAGCAAATAAATATCTCAACAGTCATTTTTACTTTCTTATACATATTTTGACGTCCACTGAATCCGTTAAGACTAATTTCTCAATGATGTCTGTATGTGAGGATGGATGGATGTCCGTTTAAGAACATATTTCTATAATCTTATTTATAATGGGAACAAAAACTAAAACATTTTAAATAATTATGTGTTAAACGTGTAAAATTATTGTGAAGTGTCAAAAATATTTATCGTGTGAAATATTATAAAAGTAATATTTGTATTATTAGTTAAAAAGTTTTGAAGAATAGATATTAATTAATTTCTATTTTAAAATATATTTATAGTTACAATGAGAACAAAAAATTAAACATGTTTAACATCTGTATATGAAATAATTGCCAAAATAAAGTCATACGCAAGGAACAAGTCATACGTGTTCAGTTAGTTTCATTTGTATAAGAAAGTAGTGTGGTTTCCACACCAGATTTTTTTATTTGCAAAAGATTTTTTAATTCATTCAATGATTTCATGAACTGTTCGAAGTTTTCGTACGCCTACCAAATTCTAATTTACAAAATTAATTTAAAAAAATAATTCATTGTATAAATTAATATTGTCGTACCATATTTTGGGAAAGAATTATCCAGTTCTCGAAATCTCAATGGTGAGCCTCTAAATTGGAACACCCTGTACGATATGCTATATACTATAATTATTTGCGCAATTGGCGTGATTTACAACAGTATGTAGATTTCTTGTAAGCTTAGCCAATATGTAGAAGAGGATAATTACAATGGTTTTATGATGGCTGGCCATTAATCTTGAACCACAAACCACAGACTCGCGTGAGATGGTCACGGTGCAGTGCTACCAACCCCAGGAATGTGACCATAGCAAAAACCCCAATAACTATAAGACAGCATAACGAGACTATTTTTATCTACACTTAAACAGACAAAGAGATATTGTAAGAAGATGGAAATTGAGTACACGTGTGTAAAGAAAGGAGACAGGATGAACAAGAGTGAAAAATGTCCTGGACTAATCTCACGTTAATTGCGTGCACATAATTCATAATGCTGCTGAAGCTGTTCATATGCATTTCCGTGTGTCAGCGATTTATTATCTTTTCAGCGCGGACGGGAAACAAGATATTCACATAGTCCTCTTTTGATTCTACCCAGTTAAAATATATGCCAAATTCGATATATGTATTATATTTCAATAACACTGTTTTGGAAACTAGGCATTCCACAACTAAAAATTGTTATGGAATCACTAACATTCCATACGCTGCGTATGGAATATTTTCGACGAATCAGAGCCGCATATTAGCGCGATATATGAAGTATCTTGATTTAGTTACTATGGTTACGTCTGTTTATTTTAATTTGATTTATTTGAGTTTGACGTTTTCAACAGTTTTGTATTTGTATTTTTTGTATATTTCCAAAATCTTGTTATAGAAAGTATAGTCTACAACGTGTAACGGAATGGCATATCCCACACTCGCAAACCGTAGCCCTCGACTTCGGCTCGGATTATAAATTTTTTGCTCGCGTGGAATATTTGCCATTCCATTAATTGTTGTAGAATATACTATTTAGTAATTTTAAGACCGTACTCTTACTTTTACCAAATAATTTCTAAATTATTGTCTAACCAGTGTGGCATTGAAATAGTATATTGTACAACGAGCATGGAATGGTACTCATTTCCTACGAGTATGATATTATGGTCTACTAAGTGAACTATTAATCATTTGTTTATTAAATTTCAATTGTAATTCATAGTAACATGGCGTATTTCTGGAAAAATAAACCACAAACTCATCGTCTAATAAGAGATTGTAAATAATTGTAGTCAAATATTTTTTTTACTTATTTTATTATTATTATTAATGTAAGACTATTAAAAATATTCAAAAAAAATTTGTATCGGTGTTATGTTTTAGATTGTAAGACCAGATTACATCCCTAAACTAAAGTTTTTCAATATGGATACTCTTGAAAACAGAAGACATGATATTTCTTTACAAAATCTATAATAATCTAATTTACTCTGTTCTTATAGTTCATCATTTTAACATTTATGTTAGTTTTAAAATGAGTAGATCTAACAACCTCTTTTTTGTACCTCAAATTAGGACTAACAATTACAAAAATTCCCCAGCAAACAGAATTATGTCTAATTATAATTTGAGATTTGGGCACATTGATTTATTTAATCTATCACTATCTACTTATAAAAGGTGTATAGTTGATGTCTTTAGATAAGGAGAATGTACATTTATTTGTTATTATTTCTGTAATTTAGCACTATTTTTTTTTTTGATAACTCTGTTTTGTATAGTTTAGTAGTTAGTATTTTTTATATTGTGTTCTTCATGGTAAATAAGTGTGTATCTGTTATTGGTCTTGTTGACTGTTGGTACTCCACTATTAATATTTAAATAAATAAATAAATTATTACAATAAAATAGAACATTTTTAAGTGACAAAAATTATAAATCTCTACTGTTTTAGATCTAGTAACACCTCTACAATGACGTCACACCATTTTTAAAAATCTTGTGGCTTAATGAATAACAATTAAGACTTTTTAAAAGTGCAGATAGTCTCGACCCCATTGTTATACCAAGATCAACTTTATTCTTTACAATGTCACAGAATTTATAATTAAGAAGTTTTGTTTCTCTACCTTTTCTTGTTCATAAGTTATAAATGGACACACATCCATCCACACAAACGTCATTGAGAAAATAGTCAAAACGGAATCAGAGAACTTCAAATCATGTATTTCCATAAAAATCTCGCAATCGATTTTTCCATGTTTGCTATACTTTCTTATACTACATATAAGAAAGTAAAAATGATTATGTATAATTAAAGCAATTAATCTCTACGATTGCATCTTGCATCACAAAATTATCTCAATCATCAACACCTTCCTTATCCACACCATCTAATCACTCTAATAACACTCCCAATTCAAGAATTCGTATGCTCATCATTCACCATCACCTCGGCCATCATCTGCCTTCCTTGTACAAATGCAAGAACACAACTCATTGTCCACACCGCAGCATTCACAATGCCGGTGTAGAATTAAGAATTAACAGATTTGCGCAATCCACAGAACGAAGAAGGCAGAACAGAGCATCCACGTTGCTGTAACGTATCATTATCGTGTTAGGTTTGTGTTTGTGTGAGTGAAGTCTAATTTTGTTATAGTGCAGCGATGTTTTCGGCAAGTTCTGGTTGTATGTGTGTGGCTGAGAGGAACCGCTAGGTCTCTGTTCTTGAATGCTCGAAGAAGGTGAAGACCAAGTTGCGTAATTGTGCTGAACTCTGGGACTGGGAAGGTAAATATGAGAAATTTGATCTCGGTTCGGATGAAGAGACAATGTGAATAGTTATTTTTATAGCCTTTTGCTCAAGAATGTCTGATGAATGAATTTTTATTGTGTTGCTTCATAATCTTATAATTCTGTAATATTTATATATCACAATGATTTGGGAGTTTCTTCTTATTTTGTTTAATTGCTTATGTTAATTGTTATTGGGGACTAATTATTCCTGTTGAGAAGCCGAATTTTGAAATAAATAAATAAATGACTAGAGAACGGATTATATGCACGAAAGTATTGAATTATATGTGCATATATATGCACTTTTTTTTGGGAAATATGCACTATACATGCACAAATATAACAATAAATAAAATAAATAAATATATCATCACACCTTTTACCCATTATGGGTGTGGCACTCTGCTTACGCAGATCTCGGTAAGTGATATATTTTTTCGTATGAAGTGCGGTTACCAGCCGTCAAATCATAGCCCCCAAAGATGTTAGTGGAGGAGGGACCACAGGAGTAAATTTAAATTGGCAACTGTCAGCTGTGGGATTCGAACTGAGGATCTCACGATCCACAGTCCGACACGTTACCACGGAGCTATTTACCCCACTAATATAACAATATATGCAGCAAAATATGCAAAAAATAGTTATTTATGTATCAAGGTACTGAAGTTTAATTTTTTATCACGAATATGGAATTTAGTTGGCGAGGCCTGTAATAAACCATATGAGTGATAAAAAGGAACTTCAGTGCCGAGGTACATATTAAGTTTTATTTGAAATCTAAAATTCGATAAAAACTGTAAAAAAATTACAATATAGGTTAAGTACATCTGTCAGTTGTCAATTGAAACTGACAGTCAGTGTTGCCAGCTTCGAGAAGTAAAGTTATCGTAAATAACACTCAAAATTATGTGTTTTGTCCTCAATTTCGTCATCGGAATTTATTAGTTAATTCTTCTTGCAAATTTTGTTTCATGTTACGTCCAAATTTACTATAGTACGTCAATATATCTGCCAAAATTATCCTAATTGTACAATAATTATTTAACGGTTGCCAACACTGGGATGCTCAAAATCGTCGTATAATGGGTTACTTTAGTGACGATTTGTGAGCTTTTAATGACGATTTTTGAGCACTGTAGTGCCGATTTAAAATAAATATAATTTATTTACAACAATTTGAGTCTTTTCAATTTATATTTTAGGTTGTTGTTAGAAATATATCATATACCTAGATCTGCTTTAAGCAGGATGCCAAACCAAAAATAGGTGTGATGATATATTTGTTTAGACCTTTAGAGTAAGATCTAAATAGAAGAAACTTCTTGAAGAATGCGTATACACAACAGGTAGATAATGACCTCGGGTGCTCGCGTGCTCGCAGATTGCAATTTTGATAGCAGAACATTTTGCCAGGCGTAATTGGACAAACAGAAGACAAGAGAAGAAAAATACTCGCAGATAGTCCCCATGAAATTCTAGCTAATCTCGACAAATATACCTTCAACTACAAGCAACATATGAACGCTGGATATAAACATCTTTATCTATCTACTGTCTTACTATCTTTAAAGGCAGGGACTAAGAAAAAATTAGCCTACAGTAAAATGTCTGCATTGTAAAGTTTTTAATGATCGTAATAAAAAGAAATGTTTAAGTGTTGTCTTTACGAAATGTCTAGTGACTTGACTTTGAAAATGGAAAATAAAGCTATTTCAATATTATATCAATGAATGAATTTTTTGGGCCTTAATTTGATGGCTGGTGTGACATTTCATTTGCAAATATATCATGTAGAAATGAGTCCAAGAGGTTGTTAAAAGAGCTAAGTTTAACATTTGCGAAAAGATAGAGTAATGAAAATTCATAATTATACATGTTTCATATGATTTTTGAAAAGCACATAACCTTCCGCCCAATACTACTCTTAAACGGTACAAAATAATATTTGATGATACAGAAACATACCTTCTTATTTGTTTATTTTATTTATATTTGAGAATTTTAATTTTCTTTCGTATATTTATTTAATTTTTTGACATATATTTCACTAAGAAAACAGCTTCACAATCATAATGACATGTGTCACATTTCGTAAAAAATTTTTAAATGTTTCCATGGTGTACTAGGAATGCAAGATTTGTGAAATCTAATTTCTGTATATTTTATTATCTCTAAATCTAATGAAAATTAATAAAATTATTGTAATCAAAACACATGTAAAATTAAATATTCTACAACTTTCAAAATAACATAAATTGTTGAAAAAGGAAATTTAACCGTGTTTTTCACGAAAAACTGTTAAGGGCTTCAAGTAAACTACTACTTCCGGTTGACCAATTTTATCCAAAATCTAATCAGCTCTTCATTTAAATATAAGAAGCAATAATTCACAAAATTGTATTTTTTGGTATTATAGTATTTGAGTTATGCGAGACGAAAAATTGCCACAGACTACACACACACATACATGCATACATACATACAGACATCATCGCGAAAATAGTAAAATCGTATTGTAGGGACCCTAAAACGTGCTTATTCATTGAAAACTCACTACCCAATTTTTTGACCAAAAACAATACCTCCCTTACCTAGAGGTAGGCGGGAGGTAAAAATGCGCGATGATCGACTAATGAGGAAAATAACTATTGAAAATATTATTTTTTACCGATTGACATTTACGTAAAATAGTTATTTGTCAAAATAGAGAGGAAAGCGCTTCTTTTTCCCCCTCGAGTTTGAAGTTTGCCTCATGAGCGCAGTGAGTGAGGCATTTCGAACGAGAGTGGAAGAAGAGCTTTCCTCTCGTGTTAGACACAACATTTTTTTTACGACATGTTTCTAAAAACGATTTTCTCGGACCTAAAATATACTATGAGAACACAACTGACAGACTGACACGTTAAAAGTTAGGTTATCAGACACAAGGCGGTGTAGCAGTGTTGCCAATGAACCAATCCTAAATATCTTTAATAAGTTGTCACATTATGATTTTATAAGAAAAAGAAAAATATAAGACATAATTGTAAGATAATTTAAAGTATGTATATCACTAAAATAAGGATTTTCAATCAAATTAGGAATTATTTATAATTTGTATAATATATTTTTTGCAAATAACATTCATATTGGTAACACTTCTATATGTTCCTCTCTAGAAAGGAACAACACATTTTCCTTACTATTTCGGGAGAAGAACGGTGGGGTTTCCTAACATGTCGTGAAAAAACATTTTTATCAATGTATCAAGAAATACAATATATTAGTTTCAACTTTAGGCATAGAATTGATAAACGTAAAACCAAAGTAGGATATACTCGTATAACATATAAAGAAATCACACAGGTAAAAATTGTAATTAAAAGAGTTTAGTTTAATTTTTTAAATTATTTGCTTCTGGTTGTCCAAACTTTAGAATCCTTGTCTTCCTCAATCCCGTCATATTGTATTGGGCTTCCAAATTATCAAGAGAAGGCGTTGATCACAATTCCCAAAAGGTACATGTCAAATTCATTTTGTATGATATCTTATGATGGCGAATGCTTGCATTAGTATTGGTAGTTTGCTTTTATTGGCAGCAGAACTGTTGCCATACACACTGCAAATTTTTCTGTTTCTATAGGTTTTTTTGGAGAAAATCTTAACCTATAATCTACAAATACAATGCAACTTTCATTTTTACATCTTATTTAAATAATACGGCTTAAACAAATGTTATACTTACATTGGAATACTCTTAAAATAACTACTATTGTTATTAATGTTTAAAAAATAACAATTTATTTCAAAATACAGTGAAATGTATGTACCTTATGGTTAGTTTAGTTAGTTAGTGGTAGTAACTGGACAAACCAAACATTGATTTAAATTATTCAACAGCAGATTTGAAGATTAATTGTCATTTACAAATATCCGAAGAGGCAAAGTCTGCAACCCAGAATTAAATAGGTAAATGGCAGATTAACAACAACATTCGTTGTTCCATGTATTTTATAGTGTTGTTAATTTTATATTCCCGCTAATAACCCTCTATTGAAAATCAGTAAACACATCGTTTTCTCCTAATTTTTGCTTGAAGACAGACAATGAACAATATTGTAGATTGTAAGTGTTGTGTAAACAGTCAAGACGTATAGTTATGCATCTTGTCTTCTCGTCGTATCTCGTTAAGTTCAACTGATGGCGATGTTGAGGAACGGCATGCATTGAGAAGAAAGGAAGATGGTACGGGGCTCGAAATAGAAAAATGCCGCGTTCACGCGAAAGTCCGGCTGGGGCATAATGATGTGTTGCACGCATGTGGCTGAACGTACGAACGTAAACAGTCTGCGAGGTCAAAGGTTAC
Source organism: Poecilus cupreus (assembly GCA_963942605.1). Classification (NCBI taxonomy): domain Eukaryota; kingdom Metazoa; phylum Arthropoda; class Insecta; order Coleoptera; family Carabidae; genus Poecilus; species Poecilus cupreus. The sequence continues at coordinate 14,379,089 of OZ012727.1, forward strand.
GTCATATACACTGTGTTGCGAGGAATGACCACTGCCCAAAGCCTGTGTGGCGTGGGTGTTACACACTACACATATCATCATAATCATCATAGACTTCAAATCGTCTGTAAACACGCGTTTCCCTAACTCTTCACTCCTTGTTATTAATAGTTTTACGTTTGTAGATCTATCATCATTATAGTAAAATGGAAATGTAAACGATTTTTAGTTGTCGAAATATCGGTCGTTGTAGTAACTGTAAGATTGATAATTATAATAGGTTTATTTGTTTAGCGAGAAATAATAGATATACGTACAAATGAATCGGTAACAAAGGTTTGATCTAGTAAATGTTTTATTGGTTTAACCCGGCGCATATGTGGCAGGGTATCACATACCCCAACACATTTAAAATATGTAGTATTTATGGTACAAAATAACGAGGTCGTTCACTAAAGTCAGAAAATAGAAAATAAGTTATTTATATTATGACTAGACTCAAAAACATCGTACTAGATATAACAGAAGTCTACAAAATATTATTTATTATTAAGATATTTGAGTTTTAAAGACCTCTAGAATGACGTCAAAGCATTATGGCGCATATTTATCCTATTCGAAATTATTTGTACTTCTCTTATTATTAAGATGTCAGATTGTCGAAGTATCAAAATAGTTGCCAACTAATTTGAAGGTTTTTACCTCCCGCCTACCTCTAGGTAAGGGAGGTATTGTTTTTGGTCAAAAAATTGGGTAGTGAGTTTTCAATGAATAAGCACGTTATAGAGTTCCTACAATAAGATTTTACTATTTTCGCCATGATGTCTGTATGTATGTGTATGTGTATAGTTTGTGGCAATTTTTTCGTCAACTCAAATACTATAATACCAAAAAATACAATTTTGTGAATTTTTGCTTCTTATATATAAATGAAGAGCTGAATAGATTTTGGATAAAATTGGTCAACCGGAAGTAGCAGTTTACTTGAAGCCCTTAACAGTTTTTCGTGAAAAACACGGTTAAATTTTGCTTTTCAACAATTTATGTTATTTTGAAAGTTGTAGAATATTTAATTTTACATGTGTTTTGCTTACAATAATTTTATGAATTTTCATTAGATTTAGAGATAATAAAATAAAGAAATTAGATTTCATAAATCTTGCACTCCTTGTACACCAAAGAAACACTTAAAATTTTTCAATTTTTTACGAAATGTGACACATGTCATTGTGATTGTGAAGCTGTTTTCTTAGTGAAATATATGTCAAAAAATTAAATAAATATACGAAAGAAAATTAAATTTCTCAAATATAAATAGAAAATAAATAAATAAGAAGATATGTTTTGTGTATCGTTTAAGAGTAGTATTGGGCAGGAGGTTATGTGCTGCCACATCGGATTTTTTTGTTTCATTTTGATTTCATATCAATATAATATATTAATTATTTCTAACTAATAAATATTACTTTAGGTCGACTCCCCGAAATTAAAGGCTCGTTTAATGACATAGGTTAGCAAAATTTATCAGTGATAATTAAACATTTGACTAAAATAATCTTACAATTTATTCATGTTACTTTCAAAAATAAATGGAATTCATGTATATTTTAATTATTTACCATGCAAAGTTATTTTTTTCACGACATGCCAGAATACCCAATCGTTCTTCTCCCGAAATAGTAAGGAAAATGTATTATTCTTCTCTAGAGAGGAAAATATAAAAGTCGCTAGTTTAATATAAATGAACGTAATGTGAGCGAGTTTCTAATATAATTGAAGACATCTAACATCCTCTCTGTAATCAATTCCTCCGACTGTAAGGCTAATGTAATGTATTGTTTTCTTTTATTTGTTTGTTTGTAAAGCGTTAAAAAGCATTAGTTTCTCCCAAACAATGTTTAATACTACCAATTTATTCTAGTACCTGCAGATATCAATGTTATCTAGGGTAGAATCTCGACAGTTCTTCCAGGAAAACAAACAAACCCTAACTAACCCTGTATCTACGCGTAAAACAACAGCCGCGTATAGAAAAATCACTAACGTCCCCAAAACCGAAAGATGCCTAATCTTTTTCTCGTTTCAGTGATTTGTTAGGCTTCGTTATGCTTCCGTGGACTTTTTTTAGGGATTTTAGTGTGTGGTGGCTACACTGCAGCCTGCAGAGAACTGCCGCAGAAAAGGATTTTGAAAGTAATCCGACACTTTGGAATTTACCCTAATCTGTTAAACATTTCGTTTTTTCTCTTGGGAGAATAAGAAAATAGGCATGGATTAGGGGATGATTTGTGAGGAGACATTTTTTAACCTAATATCTGTATACTGGATCTGCAAGAGCAGAGCAAACTTACTGTTGTGGACCATGAGAATTTTAAAAAAAATGTACGTCTCATAAAATATCCTGATAATATTAATTCCCCCTTCAAAAAGCTTCAGTTTTCTACCAAACACGAACGTATTCTAATAACTATTATTAAAACAATTGACGATCGCTTAAAAGTAATATTTGTTATTTTAGTGGAGGTTTCCTCTGAGAGATCTTTAATTTGGCATCAAACTTGACAAGATTTAATTTAACTCTCCTCCCTGACACTTTTAATTTGATATCAGATTCGGTAGGATTCAGTTAACGAAACAAATGACGCTCGTCAGAAAATTCATTGTTGATATTTGAGATAAGGTCTTCTAGTAATCTGTGCCTGATACCTTTCATTTCGTACCAAACTCGATAGGGCTTAATTAATATTAATTTCTCAAAATATGTATAGTTAATTTTCTCAAATCTGGAAACAGGTTTGAGAATATTACAAATAACATTCCAAATAATATTATTATCTTTAATTTGAAATCTGCAGTAAAGTGCTCGAAAAGCTCAGAAATCGTCACTAAAGTAACCCATTATACGACGATTTTGAGTAACGCAGTGTTGGCAACCGTAAAATAATTTTTGTACAAGTAGCATAATTTTGACTGATATATGACGTATTGTAGTAAAACGTAAAATGTAACAATATGTGCAAGAAGAATTAACTAATTAATTCCAATGAAAAAATTGAGGATAAAACAAATAATTTTGAGTGTTATTTACGATAACTTCAATGTTTGAAGTTGGCAACATTGAGTGTCAGTTCCAATTGACTACTGGCAGATGTATAAACTTAATCTAGATATTATTTTTTTTTAGTTTTTTCTAATTTTAGATTTCAAATAAAACTTAATATGTACCGCGGCACTGAAGTTCCTTTTTATCATTAACATGGTTAATTTTACTCGGCCCTACGGGCCTCGGCAAATAAGTTCCATATTCGTGATAAAAAGTTAAACTTCATGGACTATTATTTGAAACTTTTTTGCAAATAATTTCTTATTTGAAATAATATTACTATAGTTATTTACATTACAAGCAAGGTAAAACCGTTTTTACTGCTGCATGGAGGAAATGATCGGCGAGCCTGTCACCTCCTTGAAGCAGTAAAACAGTTACCTTGCGTGTATTGTTCAACATTTTACTTGTTACTCATTTGTAAATCAAATTAAAATTATAACCAAGTCCTGTCAGTTACACAACTGTTCTGTCAAAAATTATTTAAAATGATTTCGCATAAGCCTTGTAAGCATTACTGTGGCAACGTGCATTGTTCACCTTGTTTACTAGCATGTAAAATTTTTACAATGTAGCTGTCAATTAGTAACTTGTAAAGTTTCATTTTCAAAAGCAATAGAGGGCTTGGGTAAAAGGTGTTTATAAGTGAGTAACAAGTAAAATTTATTATTTTGTATGTCATGTAAATGTAAATTTGTAATTGTTACCAAAATCAACTCAGTTCTCCACATTGTCATGAAACTTATAATAAAAACATGTATTTCCGCGAAAATCTCACAATTAAATTTTTACGATTGGTATATTTCCTTATGTATATAAGAAAGTATAGGAAATCACTATAGCGTTATTCCTCTTCGCGGTATTTTGGTCAGCCCTGCGAGGGCGTCAGGGCCAGGGCTATCCTCTCCTCGTCCCCCCTCCCCCTCACCTCCCGCCATGAATGGCGTGATGGCATTCCACTCTCTGTCTGCTAGGAGAACCAGTGGTCAATGCAGACGCGATCACACACACACCACCCCATCGTGGCTCGCCCATTCTTCAGAGTCTCATCCTTGTCCCAGTCTCTCATGTCCAATTAGTAGTTATCAGTTCATAGACCAAGACAAGTCCTATAGGTACAGGGAACCTAGGTGGTACCGTACGCTACGCCCACGTAAAATACCTGAAGGCTCAGGTTATGTTACTAATTAATTAAGAAGAGAAAATGGTTTAACACCCACTGGTGACCGATCCCAGGGGGGCTACTACAAATGTGCCTCCTTCTAATAATTTAACTTGAAGTGTTACGCGGTTCAGGACTTCTTTAATTTCATTTGACATCTTTGGGAGTTGTTATAAAATATACTGTACAATTATATATCAGTGTCTTCCAAACTTTCAACCCATGCGTACTTGTTATATAGTATATTATATAATACGTGAGTGAAATTGGATATTATTCATGAGTGAGATTTAACACTGGAGCGAAGCGAAAGTGGTAATTCTCATGAATGAATAATATTATTTCATTCACGCGTAATATACGACGTTTTTTCTTACTGTAACAGTTTTTATAATAATAATTTAAATCTATGCTTGTTTTAAATACAGGGTGTTTCATAATTTCGAGTACATACGTTAATGGTATATGTTGTTTGAAATGCTGATTACAAATCTAAAATAATTTTTTTAAATTCGAAAAATTAAAGGTTGTTTACCTAAAACATTTTTTGTAGTACTGCACTGGATTCGCTTTCCTATTAAACACAAACAATGAAGTAGGTAAACAAAAATTTAAATTACATAATACTAGTAAAATAAACAAACAAAATTTAATTATTTTTAATGAAACGATAATTATTAACATAATCATCCACCCAGTGGCAGTGGCAACGAAAAATTTTGGACTGGAAAACATGGAAAATAATTTTGTGATTTAAAAAAAAATTATTTTTGATTCGTAATCAGCATATAAAATAACATATACCATTAACGTATCTACCTGAAGTTATGAAACACCCTGTATATGAAAATGACATTAAAAAAAATTATTCAATTTATGCTCGATTGGTAGTGTTATTTAACTGATAGTTCTGTGAATAATGAAGCATTTTAGTCACTTGTGAATAATAGTTATTTTTAGTCACTAAAATTAATAATGTATACCAATAACTGCTACTGTAACATAATAGTATATTATTCAATGAGCATGTAATGTATGCTATTACTCATGAATGAAGTTTGCATCAGGAGCGAAGACGAATGATGTAAATCATTCGAATAAGTAATAGCCAACACATGCGAGTAGAATACTATACTTTATCCAGAACATTTTGTCAAATATTTGTTTTAAAATTATAAAATAAGTAGAATTTTTGCTTTGACAAATACAAAAAACTGTTTTTTTTTTATTAACATAGACAATTTGTAACATCGCTAGGCTACGTACTGTTGTAACAAAATTTAGAAGTGATCTGGCATTTAACAGAAAATATTAAAACCAATTATTCAGCTACAGTTTAAGCTAAAAAAATTAAAGTATGAAAAATGAGAAAATTCGTGTCTTTAGCTTTTTATTTTTATAAAATTACATAATAGTATATTATATTATGAAGCAAGTGTATAAGTAAGCTTTTAAAGCACGTACGACGAGTTTAAGAGCACGACGCGAAGCGGAGTGCTTTTAACGTCGCTATTTTTTATTATACCTGCATCATATTCCGGAAAAAACTGGAAAGCAACATTTTGATTTTGATTCATTTTATAATTTTGCGCGTGTGACGTTTGACGTATATCGTTTACATGGAGAGTTGTTTACATTTACAGTTATGACAGATATTAATAGTAATTATTTTTGTTGTTGCTTAGCAACCTTTAAAGCACGGCGTGTTTTAATCTTGCGTTTACGAACGCTGTAGCATGTTTTAAACACGGATTATAATGCAGGTATAATAAAAAAGTCATTTTGATTTTACTCTTTTGACAGGTAAGTTTTGAATTTGACATAACGAATAAATAATATTAATTCATCGAACTGTCAATATTATTTCATTAGCAACAGAAACAAAGGACATTAATTGATAAACAACGGTTGAATTATAAGTTTATTATTTGACAGTTGTAGATAAAAAGGATTTTTTTAATTCTTGGCGTACCCCACTTTTAAAAACACTGTCAAACACCGAGATCTATTCATGAGCAAAGTGTCAAGTTGAGAAATAAATGAAACATAGAAATCCAATGAACTAGATATTATTTAACAAGTAGAATCAGAAATCAATAGATTTTTCCTTTTGCATTCCCGTCATTGAATTCTAATGCAAATGTACCAAACAAAATACATAGAATAAATTACAGTATACTACAACTTGTCTATATGATAATTTCCATTTTACGAGCAGAGAGCAAACTATGTCCAATCGACCATTGACCGACTAAGATTCATCGACGATTTCACAAGGACTGTACCCGTGTACACCCCTGGCTCGTCGCCTCTACACTCTTGGGCACAACTAGACAAATTCTTGATTCGTTTATTCGAACTGCCTTCGATTCACACACAGAATGATTTTGATTTCTTTTGTGAAAACATCTCAAGAGAATATCCCACAAGCAACATTGGTAAAGGAGTTCATTAAGGGTGCTTATAAAGACTTCTGTTTTTATAGGACGGTGACAGTAATAATAATAATATTTCCAGGTGTTCTACAAATATGTAAAATTACTATTTCCCACATACAAAATAACCTAGCATTTGGAGGACCAATCAAGTACGTATTATAGCTGCAAAATTTAGATAAATGCAAGTTACATTTCCATGACTACTAGCTTTGAGAAAATACTTATTGCTTATTGCATTTTTGTTTATGATTTGTACAATATTTTACCGGTTTCAGGAGATTAAACCTATGTTTACATGAACAAATGTAGGCAGGGTAAGTATGTCATAACTCTATGCTGTACGGTAATATTACCATACTAACCTGTCAAAACAGTCAAGAAAATGAAAATAAAACACAATGATAATATAACGCTATTTATTAATACACACGGAATTAAGCTGTTCAGAGCTTCACCTGCTGCGTTCCAAATATTTTCAGGCAATTCAGCATCGACAAAATCCACTTTTTATCTAGCCATGAAGAACACATTTGACATTTAAGTAAAACAATTATTTATAAATATGATACAAAACAAGTGTAACCATGGTGTTAAATAATAACAAACAGACTTACTTGATCACCTTCTAAAATTATGACAGACGTTATTCATAAAAGAATTTAAAAAATAATATTTATTAATGACATTAACGTCTTCATATTCTAAAACCGATAAACTACTGAACAAACCACGGATGTTATAAGTCTTAACGAGCCTTAGATGTCTTAAAATCCGAGCTCTATGAGCTTGGATTTCAAACTGATATCTGCGGCTGTTATGATACTCATAACATCGCTAGAATGTTAATAGATGATTGCTTTTAGATAACATACCTCGACAAACTAAGCGACAAAATGTTTCCATCTTTCGAAATGAAAATTTTCCGGCAATATAATGTTCCTTTAATATATTTCTACTGAATATATCATAACGCCAATGATCTATTTCTGAGTGTAGCACTTTGCTTACAGCAGATTTCGATATAATATATTTTTGCGAGTGATGTCTAACCGTTTTAGAATTCTTTACTCACAAGTAGAAGTATTTTAGTAAAGGTTGAAGACCATTTGCTTAAGGCAACAGGTCCATGGGACTTTCAGTCTCCCAAATATTATTATAAACGCTGTAATTTTCCAGAAACAAGAAATAAAAAATTTAACAAAAACTAAAACTGCAAAGACAATTTTAATCGAATTTCTTGGAGTATCACGACTTCAACAGTTTTTCTTTTATTTGTGATTTGTTTAATTAAACAAATACAAATTATTTTAGTTTAGGTTAGCGAAAAGCTAGTTAATATAGGATAAATGATTTAGCAGAGAAGCACATCATCAAACAATATTAATAAAACAATGACGTCACTAACAATTATGTTTACATGGGATACTAATGTTTGTGGAAATGACAATTAAAAAAAAAAGATGGGTTCCATATTTTGAGAATATCTGGATAAATATTATATGTTATATAAGAAAATATTGTCTTCGTTTAACTTAGTAGTTTAACTCTCGAAATAGCTGGTGGTACACTATGTATATTCATACTAGTACTTTTTTTGTGTTTTTTAAAGATAAGTATATCTGAATCAATGGTTCTAATAATTTTTTATTTTATAAAATTTCATTTCAGGCATATAATTTGATATACAGCATTTTTCTGAACGTATGTACAGCGCAAATTCCCACTCCAACCAGAACCATGGCTTGCATGCGCCTGCCCTCACCAGGTTACATTCCCCTTGCCCCCAATATAAGCGTATGCTCTCTCCTTTATCTTCTTTCCTCCAAGAGTGAAATGAAATTTGTTCACTGATTCAGTTGCAGATTTCAAATCTCTTCAACTGTTATTTGAAACATTTTTGTCCAAAATGATTAAAGAAGCAGAACATTGCATAAATATTATTTAACAAGAAAATGCCTATGATGGCTAAATCAGTCACCACTCTGTACATAAACAAAATGTAAAATAAAAACTACAATTATTTGAAAAAAAAAACTAAAAATAATTCTACAGTACTTTGATGCTCAAGCCGACAAACGTAAGGTGTGACTAAGTGTAATTGTTCATTGGCTTATAAGGATTGCGTTTGTTCGATTTCATTGGCGTAGGTGTATAATTTTTTTAGGGGCATAAGCGGAAAATGTAATGGAAAACACTATAAAATTTTACGTGCATAGGTGAGTGAAAATGCGTAATAATTGCCTGTAAAACTTATTTCATTGTTCGTATACAATTAGAAAACATTTGAAAATAAAAACATTTGTTTGGATTAAAGACAGATGATTAACAGAATGTTAGATCTGGCCTTAAATTTCGAATTATATCATTTGTTTATAAACAGTAACATCAGAATCATTAAAACATGTTTCTAATTCGTGAATGACGTCAATTAGTAAAAAATATTTACAAGATGGTCCATCGGTATTTTATATGATTATTTTAAATATTACTGACAATTTTTTCACTCAAACTTTATTTTACATCAAAATGTCCAAATATATGCAGTATTAGTTTTTCTACCGGGTGCTTCATTTTTGCGCAATGATATGCAACTTGGTATTTTTAAATGGTACACCCTATATATTTTTACAAAAATTTAAATATCTTATGTTTCTCTTTAAATAAGTTCTTATTCACTATAGTCGTAAAATGATCAGTACAGAAACTATTCATGTTCTTATGATTCAATAATCACACAGCAAATATGCTATAAAATTGTGTGTCAATGTTTAAACAATCAGATTAGTTGCTGTCAAATCTTTAATAATTATTATTTATTATTTTCACTTAGTTTAATATCTTTTTTGTTATATTTTGTTTAGTTTGTTGAACTAATGTTTAATTTGAACATTTTTTTATAACATTATTTATTGTTTTTAGTTTCATGGCATACTTTCTGTGTGTGATTCTACATAAATAAAAACATAGGTTCTGTACTGATCATTTTAGGACTATAATGATTAATAACAATAAAGAGAAACAAAAGGTCTGAAATTTTGCAAAAATATATAGATTGTTTCATTTAAAAATATAAAGTTGCATATCATTGCAAGAAAATGGTACACCCCGTAGAAAAACTTATACTGCAGATACAGGGGCATTTTAGTGTAAAATATACTTTGTCTGAAAACATTTTTGGTAATATTTATAATAATCGCATAAAATAAAAATCTGGTGTGGGCACCACAATACTTTCTTATACAAATAAAACCAACTGAACAAGTATGACTTATTGTACCTTGCTTATGGCTTTATTTTGACAATAATTATTTGATAGATGTAAAACCTATTTAATTTTTTGTTCTCATTGTAACTATGAATTTATTTTAAAACTGAAATCAATTAATATCCAGCCTTCAAATTTTTTTAACTAATAATACAAATATTACTTTTATAATATTTCACACGATAAATTTTTTTGACACAATTATTTGACACGTTTGACACATAGTATTAAAATGTTTTAGTTTTTGTTCCCACTGTAATTAAGATTATTGAAATATAATCTTAAAAAAATAATTTAGTTTTTCTGAAAATTAGATGCATGTACAAGAAAAGTGCAAATAACATTTTATATTCCAAATATTTTTGCTAACATCTTTTATTTGGAAGTTTTCCTCACAGCTGATTCCATTTTTGGAAAAAATGGAATTTATTGTTTTGTGTTTCCAGTAAACTTCCTCTTCTAGTTTTTCAATTTCATTCAAAATCAACTCAGCTCTTCATTTTTCATAAAACTTATAAATTCCAAGTTTCGTTTACATATCTTGTCTCGTTCAAGAGATATTGCGCACACGGACATCCATCCATCCATCCATCCATGCTCACACACAGAGCCATAGACATCATTGAGAAATTGGTCTTAACGGATTCAGTGGACGTCAAAATATGTATTTCCGCAAAAATCTCGTCATCGATTTTTTTCGTGATTCCAATACTTTCTTATACTTTGTATAAGAAAGTAAAAATACAGAAAGATGGACCACTCTGTATATATCAACAACCAATTTTTGGATGTGGCACTCTGCTTAGAGCAATGTGATCCTAAATATTTTTAAGGAAGAACAATCCAAATAATTGTTTTTATTAAGGGCCGGTATTTCCAAAATAAGTTACCTAAAGAATAAATTTATCAATAGAATAAACAAAAAATATCGTATCAAAATCATATCTTAAATGATGATTATTATTCTAGCTGTCATCTTTTGATGCGATATCTTTTGTTTATTCCATTGATAATTTATTCTATAGTTTATCTGAGGTTGGAAATACCGGCCCTTACTCTTATAAATAAATTCCACTTGAAAAATAAGTTAATTAAAGTACAACGTAAAAATAATTAATAAATTTAACATAAAGTTGTATGAAATTATAAAACGTACAATTCATATAATATAGGTAAGTAGAACCAGATGTAGAATCACACAAAAAGTCACGCACCAAACGGGTTCTACGCCAATTATTCTCCGAATATGGCAACAAAATAAATTATCATTATTTTATGTTTTACTCAACGGAGCAATTCATAAGTTTCTTTCAGAATTTTCCCTTTTAATGACTCATTTTTACAGACATCTCTTTCCTTTCATTGTTTTTATCTGATTGTTAGCGGAGTTTTTACAAATAATTAAAACAAAACAGTTATTTAGGTTAGGAAAGATAAACAAGAAAATATTGAAGCGAAATCTGTCGCTTGAATTCTCGATATAAGTGTATATGTTACGGATGTATATTACTATTTTAGTAAGCCAATTGTTTATAACAAATGTTGTAATATCCCTTGTTTGATGATTCTCATCTGTTTAAACAAACGTATTTCTGGTGTTAGCAGTTATGAAGTATATAATAAAATGTTGTTTGTTGATTTTTTCTTGTTTTTTATGGATTTCGCTTTCAATTCAGCCTTCGACCAACTGAGAATGTTTGTTTATTCATTCTAAACGTCTAAAGATAGTTTCGGATTATGAATACGGATACAAATTGCGAAATTTTCAACGAATAGAGTGTTTGGTTTAACATCAAATTTCCTAGGTAGTTTTTAGAATTATTGAGCAAATATTTACTTCAATATTACATAAGTAATTTGTGTAAATCTTGGTGAACAAGTTCACTTCATTCAATGCAAAAAGAATATTTAATATTCCATTCTACTTACATCTTTAGGGGTTGAATAAATATTTTGACATGCTTTTTATTATTTTTTTGACAACTAATAACATTTTAAAGATTACTTTGTATTTTATATTGATGCTTCACTCCTGAGGATAACTTATCTGTAGATCAGTAAATTGTTACATTTTCTGGAACTACACAATATGGCCCAATTATTTAAACGAGGATTGTGGTTATAATTTGAAAAATGTTTATAATATCTGTACAAGGAAGAAAATTTAATACAAGTTCATTTACCATTGACAACAAATACATGTTAAGAAAGTACTGCACAATTTCAGATTTCACGAAATATCACTAAAAATTGGCATATACTTTTATTGTATTTCTATATAATATAAACCCTAAGAAATTCAATGCTGTAGAGCGCATCGTCATTTCTTTTAAATTTATAGAGATGTGGCAATTTTCGATGTTTTCTGAAATGATACTTTGAGTGGCTGCAATTCAAAATCTATTAAAGATATTGGAAAATAGACTCAGTTCTGTTCGTTTCATGAATTTTATTACAAATTAGCAAATTTTGAAAATTTTGAAATTTTTTGAGTTTTATCCTTAAATTTCGATAGGCGATAACTCGATAAATATAAAAGATACAGACTTGCAGACTAGACCATTCGATTCAGCTCGTCAAAATACATAAGTATGTATAATTTCATTAAAATTGCTTTACGCGTTATAGAGTTAGAGCAAAAAGTGTCAAAATGACGTTTTTAGCGAAAAAAACGTCATTTGACGTTTGGCCTGAAAAAAACCATTTTCAGACTTTTTGCTCGAAAATTTCAACCCACCATCCGAATATTCTGAAATTTTTAGAGTTTATGTATTTCGATGTGCTAAATCCAATGGTTTAGTCTGCAAGTTCGTATCTCGTTTATTATTTGAGATATTGCTGACCGAAATTTGGAAAAAAATTGTTAATTTAAAAAAAAATTGTTATTGTGCTATAATATGCACGAATAACACAAAACTGAAGAGTTTTTTTCGATATCTTGCGTAATTTTAGAGTTGCAGTTCCTCTAAGTTGCACTTCGAAAAACATCAAAAACCGCCATATCTCGAAAAATTTAAGAGATATGATGATGCGCTCTGCACCAGTAAGTTTTTTAGGGTTTATATTATATAGAAATACAATAAAAGTATATGCCAATTTTTAGTGATATTTCGTGAAGTACATCATATGAACTGTGTTTAAATGAGTAAGAAGAATGTTTTACGGAAATAAGAAATATAATAAATTTATAAGTGAATACGGTAAATATTATAAATATTTTAAATGTTTTCTAATATATTAGACAAATTAATTTGTGTGTTTATATTTATAGTGCAACTTTGACAAATATCAAAAGAATTCCTTGAAGAACTTCATTTCTTTGTATGGATTGTTATAAGTTTTATACTTTTCGTACAAAAAATATTGTACAAACCTCTTGCGTGAACTCGGTTCCCGCATTTGGTATGTAAATAACTATTTTATTTGTTATATTCATTTGTTATGATATTGTTTAAGGTCCATATATAAGGATTAGTTCGATAAAGTAAAAACAATACATACTTTGAAATTATCATTTTTTATTTGAAATCTACACTAAAGGGCTCATAAATCGTCATGAAAAGATCAGAAATCGTCACTAAAGTAACACATTATACGACGATTTTGAGCAACCCAGTTTTGGCAACCGTTAAATAATTATTGTACAATTAGGATACAAAATAAATACAAGCTTTGGAGTTATAGAGCATTCAAAAAACGCAAAGTAAGTAATTGATTTATTAAAAAATTATAGATATAAAATCTATAGGGTTATTTAACGACTATATAGTAATATGATATCTACAGGGTGCATCGTTAGTAACTCGACACTTTACTCAAATTATTTACAGTCCGTAGCCCCCGCTAAAAAAAAAACATAAAATCAAAATAATATGGGTGAATAAAAAAAGCTACAAACGAGACAAAAGATTTATAGTAAATAAAACAAAACCTGCCCAAAAAACAATTGAAACTAGAGCAGAGTAGACACCATTCATCGTAAATTGTTTGTGATTCGCGGAGCTACGAGACGAGAGAGTCTGCAGGGCGGCAAACTTCAAACATCAAAAGTCTCTAAGACAAAGACGGTTTACATTTGGTGAAATGAAGGAATTCGGCTTGGATTCTTGGAATCCTGGAACCGCATGCAAGAAATATACAAGGCGCGACACACGCAAAAAGTTATACATAGTCGAGTGAACCGCCTACGAACGAAACAGAAAATCATCACTTTTCTTTTCGCAGGAAATCCCTAATTATTTTAGACAAAAATGTTTCAATGAGCAGATCTCGGTTGTTGAAATGTTGGAGCATTTCCGTCAAATTATAGTCCCCAAAGATGTTAATCAAGAAGCCACAAAAGTAATAAAAGCTGTACAATTTTAACACTATACAAATTTTCTTAGTTCAATAATAAAAAAAATCTGATGTGGCTAGCACAATACGTCCCGCCCAATACTTCTCTTAAACGATACAAAATAGTATTTGATGATACAAAAACATACCTTCTTATTTGTTTATTTTCTATTTATATTTCAGAAATTTAATTTTATTTCACATATTTATTTAATTTTTACCTCCCGCCTACCTCTAGGTAACGGATGTATTGTTTTTGGTCAAAAAATTGGGTAGCGAGTTTTCAATTAATAAGCACGTTTTAGGGTCCCTACAATACGATTTTACTATTTTCACGATGATGTATGTATGTATGTATGTATGTATGTGTGTGTGTGTAGTCTATGGCATTTTTTTCGTCTCGCATAACTCAAATACTATAATACCAAAAAATACAATTTTGTGAATTTTTGTTTCTTATATTTAAATGAAGAGCTGATTAGAATTTGGATAAAATTGGCCAAACGGAAGTAGCAATTTACTTGAAGCCCTTAACAGTATTTCGTAAAAAACATGGTTAAATTTCCTTTTTCAACAATTTATGTTATTTTGAAAGTTGTACAATATTTAATTTTACATGTAATTGATTACACTAATTTTACTAATTTTTATTAGATTTAGAGATAATAAATTATATAGAAATTAGATTTTAATAAATCTTGCATTCCTTGTACACCATGGAAACATTTAAAAAATTTTAATTTTTTACGAAATGTGACACATGCCATTTTGATTGTGAAGCTGTTTTCTTAGTGAAATATATGTCAAAAAATTAAATAAAATTAAATTTCTCAAATATAAATAGAAAATAAACAAATAAGAAGGCATGTTTCTATATCATCAAATACTATTTTGTATCGTTTAAGAGTAGTATTGGGCGGGAGGTTATGTGCTGGAAACATCAGATTTATTGGGAAAAACACGGTTAAATTTCCTTTTTCAACAATTTATGTTATTTTGAAAGTTGTAGAATACTTAATTTTACATGTGTTTTGATTACACTAATTTTATAAATTTTTATTAGATTTAGAGATAATAAATTATATAGAAATTAGATTTCATAAATCTTGCATTCCATGTCCACCATGGAAACATTTAAATTTTTTTAATTTTTTACGAAATGTGACACATGTCATTTTGATTGTGAAGCTGTTTTCTTAGTGAAATATATATCAAAAAATTAAATAAATACAAGAAATATAATTAAATTTCTCAAATATAAATAGAAAATAAACAAATATGAAGGTATGTTTCTGTATCATCAAATACTATTTTGTATTGTTTAAGAGTAGTATTGGACTGGAGGTGTTGTGCTGAACACATCAGATTTTTTTCTCTTATTTTCAGCAAAACTGAAACCCTGTATTTCTCTCTAACTTCTATTCGAAGATTTATTTATAAAATAATTAGAACAACAGTGTTAAAACCAAGGCTAAAACACTTACTGTAATAAATAATTATAAACATTTTGTTTAGTAATTAATAAATAAAAATACGCCATTAAAGTGTTGTCATGACAACTTTAGAGGCCTAGGCCAGTAAAACTGATTTTTACGATGCGTAAACAGAAAGCATGTTTCCACTTTCAAATGAATAAACAATAACCATTTCCAAAGCGTGTCCTAAAAAATATATTAATATAAAAACGATATCTTATATTATCTTCTATCTCCAGGAGTCTATGGCATGCTGAAAGCCTTAACAGGGTGTCATTTAAAAGCGTTAACCCTTTAAGTATTTTTTACGCCCTTGTCTACAAAGGGGCCGCACAGAGCCCACTCAAGCCGAAGAACTGAAGTTGATCTCTAAAGTCCAAGAGAGCTGAATTCTTACAATACAACCTGTTGCTTTGAAACTGTCCTTTAAATTCGATACGCTGTCTATACGAACACAATGACTTAAGGGCGGAGAGACGGTGGATTTTGGGACACTTTTGAATAGAGAGAGGACCACAGACTGATTTTGAAGCAGCGAAAATTATTCAGCAATTTATTTACTTATCATAGAGTAGACTTAACTTTGACTTTGAAAAAGTGACTTTTGCCAATGTGTAAACACTATAGACTAACTACTTCTTTTCCTACAGTTAAGTATAAAATAAAGCAGAATTGACTCGAATAATTTGAAAAATACATATAAACGCATTTCGACTTTAATTTGTCATCAGTGACATTAAATTCTCTCGTAATTTGAATCACTATAATATTTAATATGTTTATCCAACAACTCTCAATGCTATATAACTATGGCGATTTTAAACAAGCAAAGTAACAGATTATCCACTAGTGGGTAAAATTTTAAGGAAAGCCATTAGTGAGTATTTTTTTATTTATAACAATAATAATAACACACAACACCTTGGTAACCACTTCGATTGATATTTTAATTTAAAAATTTAAAGCATATGTCACTGTCAAATAATATTTCTTTAATAAATTTTTCATTTATTAAGAAGTGTTGGATAAAACGTTATACTTCACACGTGGGAGATAATTTTATCGAGTGGGTAATTCCTTACTTTGCCCACTTGTAAATTAAATAACTATTATCCAACACCTCTCAATGCTCTATAACTATGGCGATTTTAAACAAGGAAAGTAACAGATTACCCATTAGTGGGTATAATTTTGAGAAAAGTCACTAGTGAGTATTTTTTTATTTATAACAATAATAATAACACACAACACCTTGGTAACTACTTCGATTGATTTTGTAATTTAAAAATATAAAGCATATGTCACTGTCATATAATATTTCTTTTATAAATTTTTTATTATTAAGAGATGTTGGATAAAACGTTATACTTCACACGTGGGCAAAGTGAAATTACCCAATCGATAAAATTATCACGCTCAGCTTTCGGCTTCGTGTGTTAAAATTTCTCTCATGGGTAATTCCTTACTTTGCCCACTTGTAAAGTAAATAACTATTATATTATTTACTTTACATTGTTTGTCTATACTACAATTTAATCAATTTCGCACACCCTGTATATAGCGTAGCACATTATTAAGATCGTACAATATAATGTGGTACGGTACAACGTTTTATAACATAAACATTGTATTCGCTAAACACACAATATTGTTATACATCTGATTACGAATAAGAGACGATAAAGAAATGTATGGATGAAGTTTATAAACGAATAAAGCGTAATCATTTTCTTCCCATACGAATTTCTTCCTACATTCTCTTGTACACTCACTGATACAACCGATATTACACATCAGGCTGTTCTACTAGACACTAGAGTATCAATTAGGCTAAAGTTATTTAAAAATGTATTTGGTTAAATACAAATCAAGAGAAAAAATCTGATAAACTCCCGACTAAATAATTCCTAAACGTTACAATATGAAGAAAAAAGTTTCAAAAAAATATTGTAGCTAATATTATTCTATTTTTTTTAAATTTAACAAAATTTACTCTAAATCAATTATTACACATACATTCCCACAAATTATAATTTTTAAACTGTGCAAAAAAAGAAAAAAGTTTTAAATAATAATTGTAGCTAATATTATTCTACGTCTATTTTATTAACTAAAACAAAATTTGTTCTAACTCAATTATTTACTAAGATATTGCAAAAAAACGTGAAACGCTTTCAAGTAAACTATCACATCCGCTTGATGAAATGGGTCATACACTTAAAAAAAAGTTGTGTTTTTTTACAAATTATAAAAATTTAGATCATTTCAGTGACATATTATTCAATATTTCTTATAATTTTTTAACTTTTCATTCATAATTTCCTTTCTGAAGTATCACGGTTGCAAAATCTTGACGTCATCTTGTAATAGAATGTACAGCATGGCAAGGCAAAAGAGGTATTGATAACAAATAATAACTTGCTTTTCAATTACTTATTATTATTAAAATGAACATGACTTGACGGCTGGTAACTGCACTTCTTGCGCATAATATATCACTTATTGAGATCTATGAAAGCAAAGTACTATATCCATAATGGATAAATTTGAATTTGTTAATACGTATATTATTGTTGTTTTTTATGAAACACAAATTGTATGAACGATGAAAAATGAGGAAAAAATAAGAGAAATAAATTAAAAAATCTGTTGGGGGCAGCACAATACCTCCCGCCATAGATTTCTTATCGAACAATACAGGAACACGGACCACCACTATCAAGAAACGCTCATCCCTTCAACAAATTATGACACATGTCAAAAATTACATTTTTCAAACGTTGTTTTGTTTTTCCAAAAAACACAGGTTAACAGATTTAAACGAATTTTTCTTTAAAGTGTATTCTAATAACAAAATTTTCTTTAAACCATAATTTACTGAGATATTTTAAAACAACTTAATATGGCTTCAAGTTAACTACCACTTCAGTTTATTAGATTACCACCAAAAACTAATCAGCTCTTCCAAAAGGGATACAATTGATGTATACAAAATATCAAAATTTTCAGTTTAGTAGTTTTTGAGAAACCGTAACTCCAGAGATCCACACAGACTGACAAACAGACATATACAGACATCATCGCGAAACTTTTAAAATTGTATTCTCACTACCCAATTTTTAGCATGATTCCTTTACCTCCCTTACAGGATGTGGCGGGAGGTAAAAACATCAAAATTTGAAAGCCCGTATCTTTTAAATCGGATTATAAATTAAAATTTTTACTCTTCAAAAATAGTAAACCTTTAAATGTTGATGAAATTATTAGCAGAAATAAATATTTTACGAAATTGATTCATTCCGCCAAAACGACAGTTCGAAAAAAAATAGTTACACACAATTATTAGTAGAACTTTTATTAGGATTAGGCTGTACTATTTCAGCGTCGTTTATTTAAAAATCCATTTAGTAGAACTGACTAAATTATTATTCATGAACATGGAGCCAATTCATTATCACCTTACTAATACATACACAAATTCGCACTCATGTTTCATGAACATCACACACATGAATGTGTTTCAAACAAGAGAGAAGACACAACAAGTATAATTGTGAGTGTGTACGTTTGTGATAGTGAGTTATTTATGTAATGAGATAGTAAACTAATAATTTAATTGTGGAGAAAGTTTTTTAAGCCATAATAAATTTAGATAAACTCCCAGAAAATGCAGCTTTATTTCAGTCGGTGCGTCGAAACGAAATAGGATAAAAATAATTGGAGAATCGTCTATAAGAATTGTTAATTATTTTTGTACAAATTTTACTTACAAATTTGCTATTTGTACAGACATAAATGTATTCGTATCCCCCAGAAAAATATTCTACAATCTATATTGTCGGTATATAAATACAAGTTTAAATTATTACGCCATGTATGTATTGCACTTTACTCTTAAGTAAATGATAATTCTTCGAAAGATATTTATAAGATTTACCGTATTAATGAAATCACAATAGTTTTCGTAAATCTACACCTAATACTCTTCCACGGACCATAATGTAAATATTTTTCAACGATATTTAATATAAATATTCAAATATTTGGTGACTAGATTTTTTACGTGGGCTAATAAATTAGATCTGTTTTAATGTAACTACAAATATATTTATTTATTTATTTGAAATCGGCACTAAAGTGCTCAAAAATCGTCATTAAAAGCTCAGAAATCGTCACTAAAGTAACCCATTATTCGACGATTTTGAGCAACCCAGTGTTGGCAACCGTTAAATAATTATTGTACAAGTAGGATAATTTTGGCAGATATATTGACGTACTATAGTAAATTTGGACGTAACATGAAACCAAATTTGCATGAAGAATTAACTAATTAATTCCGATGACGAAATTAAGGACAAAACACATAATTTTGAGTGTTATTTACGATAACTTCACTGTACAAGGTTGGCAACACTGATTGTCAGTTTCAATTGACAACTGACAGATGTATAAACTTAATCAAAATTGTAATTTTTTTACAGTTTTTTCGAATTTTAGATTTCAAATAAAACTTAATATGTACCTCGGCACTGAAGTTCCTTTTTATCACTCACATGGTTTATTTTCCTCGGCAACTAAATTCCATATTCGTGATAAAAATTGAAATTCAGTACCTTGATACATAAATAACTATTTTTGCATATTGACATTAAAGGTGACACTTTAACACTAACAGTCTGTAAAGTGTCACTTTTTTGCTTAGACTATAAAATTTTTTTACGTAGCAACCGCTCTAAAAACGCATAGTAACCGTCAAAAATGCATAGCAACCATTCAATAAATACATGGTAATGTAATTTGACAGCGATAACCTTCAAAACATGTATATAAAATAATCAGTAAATATATATTAATTTTCAATCGGTAAAAAAATTATGTGTTCAACTCGGCACCAAACACAGATTTATAGCTTCGACAGCATTCATTGATGAAGCCTTTGCTGTAAATCTGGTATTTTGGTGCCTAGTTAAACAAATAACTATTTTTGACGCACATTAATTATTTTTGTACCGCGCATAAAACATTGTTATAATTCGAAATTTCTGAATAAATAAAATATTTAGATTAAATACACTCTGACAATAGCTTTTAATCATTTAGACAAATAGCAGTCTGAAAATAATATTATAGAAAATTATAGTAATACAACAGAATTTGACATTTCAAAATGAATTTTGTTTTAGATACTGTCACTGTCTTTAATTTTTCAATGATCAAATAGATTTCTACCACAAAAATAAACAAATAAATTATTGTTAGATCTATGTTAGGGATGTTTTATAACGACTCCAAAATATTTACTTCATTTAAAGTGTTTAATAAATAAAAGATACCGGCAAATAGGTTATGTTTCAATTAAAACAATGAATGAACTTCAAAAAAAAACTTACATTAAATGTCTGCTGACATCCATGTTGCACTTTCCACTACCCTAACTTAAAACGAATCACTAACAATGTCACTAAGTCCCACGAGCGAACACTAACGAAATGAACGAACGATGCTAGCGACCGTATCTCGCCGGCAAATGTTGAGAGAATACCAGAACGCTCCAAGAGTCTCTGGCATTTATACCCTCGCTTCGCTCTAACTCCAAGCTGGAAGGAAGATGGTTGAAGCTGGATGGATGTCGGTAAGCTCTTATTATGAGCTTGATTTGATTTTGTGGATGTTTAAGATTCGTTGTTTGATTAAGGATAGAATTCATAATTTTTTGCTTGAAAGTTTTAGGTTAACTTAGAAGTGGTTAATATTATTTATTATTTATTATATTTTAATTCTATTTGAAAATTTGGATTCCTAATAGTTTTCTTTATAAGAATACTTATTTGTAGCAAATTTATATTTTTTATAAATATGATACAAGTTGGGTTTATTTAAATCAAAAAATCTGTTGTGGGCAACACAATACCTCCCACCATAGATTTCATGTCAAACAATTCAAAAACACGGACCACCACTATCAAGAAACGCTTTAAACTAAAATATCAAAATATTATTTTTCTTTAGCGTGTTGTAATTCGTAAATGGTGACAGTAAGAGGAAAATGTTTCAAACAATAATTGTGGATAATAATATTTGAAATACTAATAAGAAAATTTTCATTAAACCATAATTTACTGAGATATTTTAAAATAAATTGATAGGGCTTCAAGTAAACTACCATTTCCGGTCATTGGATTATCACCAAAAACTAAACAGCTCTTCCAAAGGATATACAATTGATATATACAAAATATCTAAATTTCACATTTGTAGTTTTTGAGAAATCGAAACTCCAGAGATCCACACAGATTGACAGACAGACTAACAGACTGACAGACAGACATACAGACAGACACGCACACAGACATCATCGCGAAACTATTAAAAATCGTATTCTAGAGACCCTAAAATGTGCTCATCAACTGAAAACTCACTACACATTTTTTAGCATGATTCCTATACCTCCCTTACAGAATGTGGCGGGAGGTAAAAACAGATACTTAATTATTGCTGTATAATTTTAATTTCCCAATATTTTACATATTACACTTTGTAATTAATATCAATTAAAAGGAGGGAAATATCTTAGAAATTTTTATTTAAAAATATAGTGGATTTTCATTCTAAAATTTTTTGGTTTTTAAGAATTTTTATTTTATTTCTTTAATTTCAGCTAACTGAAGGCAGTTTTGAGGACTGTAGATATTTATTTACTACAGTTTTAGAAAAGAATCTCTATTTAATTTTTTCAATATTTCTGGTTCTTATAAAAAAGAGATAAGGCGTTAACAATGACAAGTATACAAATTTTCATTTAAACTTATCTACAGACAATAGTTTTAGAACAAAAATCTGAAAATTACACAAAAAATCCTAAATAAATTAAGGGGTTAAGATTATGACAAAAATTTATATCTTTCAAATCTTGATTTCTATATTGTATCCTCCTAATTTGGACCTGTTCATTCTTTTTTTAGGCCTTGCGATTTTCGTGGCCGAAATTGAAAAAAAAATTGTCAAAAAATGTTTAATTAGCCACACCTTAAAAACCGTACAATAGTATATTACATGTGAGGTGGGAAATGTTTCATTTCAGCCGAGGTTTTATTACATGACCGAGAGGCTCAGATATAGGCTGTAATGAAACTTTCACCGAACTATGTATACTATTTTATTCACAATCATCCTTAATTATCCAAATGCACTTCTCATTCTACTCGTATATCCAACAAACAAAGGTGATGTATGCTAGTAGTCTATGAAAACAAATGTTTCAATTTATTTCAATATTTTGACATGTGTCAACAGTTCAGGAAACTCAAATCCTAATAAAACAGCATTACATTAGAATTTTACATTAATTTATAATAAAAATGCTTCTGTTCAATATTAATATTGTAATTAATAATATTTTATTGTAATTATAAGGTTTTATCAATATGTTTGACAGCACTGTTCAACTTACTTTCAGAGATTTATGAGTGTGTTGCTAGGCAATTCTATATAAACACTTCCCACCTATGGGATAAATCTGTCACTTCCTACCCAAGAGGTTGTCATATGAGTAAGGAATGACGTATTTCCCAACCTCTAAAAGGTTTGGAATTGACATATTACTATAGTGAGTGTGAATAAAATATTTTTTATTATACCTGCATCATAATCCGTGTTTAAAACACGCTACAGCGTTCTTAAACGCAAGATTAAAACACGCCGTGCTTTAAAGGTTACTAAGCAACAACAAAAATATTTACTATTAATATCTATCAAAACTGAAAGCCTAAACAATAAATGCTAACCAGTCTCCATGTAAACGATATACGTCAAACGTCACACGCGCAAAATTATGAAATGAATCAAAATTAAAATGTTGCTTTCCAGTGTTTTCCAGAGTATTATGCAGGTATAATAAAAAATAGCGTATGACACACGTGTATAAGTGCTTTTAAAGCACTAACGACGTTAAATGCACTCCGCTTCGCGTTGTGCTCTCAAACTCGTCGTACGTGCTTTAAAAGCTTACTTATACATTTGTATCATAATATACTATTAAATTAGTTGACATGCACGTATTCAGCACACTTTAGTTAACTGATACGACTATTTTTATGTTGATCTTGTATGAAACAGAAATACAATCAGTAAACTATAAAAAAAGAGAGTGAAATTTGAAACTAAAATACGTCCAACTATGAACGCCTATAACTTTAATGCCCGGTTTTATAAAAGCGAATTAAATATTGAATCCTAGATTATAATTAAAATCCAAGATTTTATATACAAACGCGTTGTATAAAAATGAATATCTAGTGTATAATCTTGGATTTCGTAATGGCGAATTATTTCTCATTTAATCCAAGATTATATGATTTTTGCGTTTTATAAAACGAAATAGTAGATTATATGGCAATATAATTCAGAATTCTGTAATTCGATATTATTGGCGAATTATATTGACACATCAATATTTTAAGGAGTGAGAAGTGCATTTTCTTCCGTTGATTTCAAATAAAGCCTTGTTTTAAAGTACAAGAGTAAGTTAATAAAGTTTATTTTTGACAGTTTAACATTATTACACAATTATTTTGTAAATCATACACTTGAAAATTTATATACAATACATCCTTGACCCAACATACGAGTATGTATAAACTTTAAAATAAGTTTTCATATTTGTTTGTTATTCGTACATTACTCACAAGTTCTTATTTGGAATGTGAACATCACTATACATGAACACTGTACTAATGAAACCAAACCTAACCTAAATATCTACAACAGTATCAAACTAAATAAAGCACTTATATTACATTAATATTAATTTTCAGTAAAAATATGTCTTCAAGTAGTTTGAGTAGTTTAAAATCACTATCAGATTTTGAAGAACCAGTTGAGATTTTGTTTAAGCGCCGATTTCGTTCTCGTAAAAATCCCTTTACGGAATTTTATGACGTAGAATTCAAACAACGTTATAGACTTTCTAACAGAGTTATTAGAAGTATTATATCCTGCAGAAAATTCCTCAGTTTGCTTATTTTCAATTATGTGAGAATACCTACAACATAACCAAACTTTTATTTTATTCTATTAAAAATTTAGTGTAAACATCCAATCTACCAAAAATTTATTATATTCTATTAATAATACATTACTTACTTTTCAATAATTCTACTTTCTTCTCTTCCGTATAGTTTTTACACTTTTCACGTTTTGCGCTTGCGTCCATTTTGTGTAACTGACAGCTTCAAACTTCACTGACAGCAAACAAATGGTATTTGGTTTTGGTAAATTCACAATTACTTATTAAATAATCCTGAGTTTTGTAATTCGATATTCTAGTGTCTTTATAAAACGCGATTATATATAATCTCGAGTTAAATATAATCGCAGATTTTGAAATTCGAGATTAAATTTTTGTTTATAAAACCGGGCATTATAGATTTTGGTAAAATTATTTGCGGAAATAAATATTTCGTGAATGTTTGAATCAACCTCAAAATTTTATCATGTGTTTTGTGCCAGATGAAAGTACCGTCCATAATATGCTAGTTCCGCACAATTAGAACGCATATTCAGGATTAAAATGACAATGCTAACACGACACAGTATTATCACTAACCGAGCGATAAATGCATTTTAGAATCCTCTTGCAGTGAGATAAACTCCGGAATGTCCAAAGCACACTTTCCCCATTAAATTTAACCATGATTCAAAACTAACGCAATAAATTTAATAGATTTGTTTATTTAACCGTTCAAATACTTGTACACTAAACTAATCTTTATTATCATCTCTTACTCTTATCAGATATTTAAAAATTTTCGGAGATTCTTTTTAACTTTATAAAATAATTCATTATCATGCCGCGCGTCTGCAGTTTTCTGAGTGTGGC
The DNA here is from genome assembly GCA_963942605.1 of Poecilus cupreus. Classification (NCBI taxonomy): domain Eukaryota; kingdom Metazoa; phylum Arthropoda; class Insecta; order Coleoptera; family Carabidae; genus Poecilus; species Poecilus cupreus. Next base: position 14,404,723 of record OZ012727.1, read on the forward strand.
ACTCTATTTAGAGTAGATCTCTATATGTATAATAGCTAATACTCGACATACATTGCAATGCTATTCAAAGAAATATGTTTTCTAAATGTAAATGTAAATAAATTGAACCAAATAATTGGCGAAGCAAGCTTATCACTTCGTTCCTCGCTATATTCTTAATATGACTCAAATCTGATCATAACTTCAATTTTTCGAAATATCTCAAACGTATTGGAGTGTCTCAATTTGAAAAATAGTATATTGTGTCATTAGGAGCAAATGTGATACTTTGGGTGCTGAGCATGTAAGTTTGAACGACGAGCGAAGCGAGTCGAACAATTACATGCGAAGCACTCAAAGACACATTTACTCCGACTAACACATGCTATTTTTTCTTCAAACATAGAAAATAAAATTATAAATATTATAAAATGCTCAAAACTTCAACAAATATTCTGTCTTATCTAGCATTTCAAGTTGCCGTAGAATATACTGTTTTGTTATTTTTGTTTATTTGTTTCGTTTTTAACTGTCAAATTATTGAATTACAACCTAACTATTTTTCATAATATTTTACTTTGTCCGCCGCCGGCGTAAATGTGTTGCCAAGGATACACTTTTACGCCGGCGGCGACAATATTAAACTTCTGGTTGTTGAATACAAATACATAACAACGTACTTTTATGACGTTTGAAGAAAAAAATAATTTCTTAGCGGTTATACCGTGTGTCCCACGTAAAAGTTGGCATAGGCAGTTCATTTAAAATTAGTTTTTTGGAAATAAAAAGTGTCTGGCAAAAAATTATACATCCAAATTTTATATCACAATACTGCCAATATCCCTACATCTTATTTAATACAGATAACTTTATTTTGATACCACAATTTAATGAAATTAATAATAATAATTCCTAATATTCCGCCTACTCTTTTTATTGCTATGATGACATTTATCAAAGTCTGACGTTTATGTGAAAGATTAATAGTTATTTGTCAAACTAGAGAGGAAAGCGCTTCTTTTTCCTCCTCGAGAACGAAGTTTGCCTCATGAGCGCAGCGAGTGAGACACTTCGAACGAGAGTGGAAGAAGAGCTTTCCTCTCGTGTTAGACACAACATTTTTTCACGACATATTTCAAAAAACGATTTGTTCGGACCAAAAATACACTTTGAAAACACAACTGACAGATTGACACGTTAAAAGTTAGGTTATCAGACACAAGGCGTTGTAGCAGTGTTGCCAATGAACCAATGTTAAATATCTTTAATAAGTTGTCAAATTGTGATTTAATAAGAAAAAGAAAAATATCACACATAATTGTAAGATAATTTAAAGCATGTATATCACTAAAATAAGGATTTTCAATAAAATTAGGAATTTATTTATAATTTTTATAATATATTTTTTGTAAATAACATTCATATTGGTAACACTTCTATATTTTCCTCTCTAGAGAGGAACAACACATTTTCCTCACTGTTTGTGGAGAAGAACGGTGTGGTTTCCTACCATGTTGTGAAAAAAATAAGTATATGTTCAATAATTTAAAATAATAACTGAAGTCTTTCTCAAGAAATATATGTTCTTTAATATATCCCTCGTGCATGGCAAATACAATCAGAATATTTTCTCTCGTGCACATGGGATATAATTACTGAATATTTGGTGAAGTTTTGAGCATTTTCTAAAAATTCATATTTCAAATTTCTGATTCAAGGAAAATAGCATGTGTTATTCGGAGTAATAACACAACATATTATTTTTTCGCGCCGCCGTCCGACATTGATACAATTACATATCTCTTAAAGCGGTCGGAAATCATGTTTTTGTCGTACTAGTTCGACAAAAATTGCTAAATTTGTATGGTTATATGTTGGCATCACTTCACTAATTTTAGCTAACTTCTGACGCTATAAATGTCAAAGTATTACATTGACATAAAAATATTATGGCAATATATCTACAATTGAGTATTTGCAATACAAGAAAACAGAATATTTATGGATTTTAAACATATTTGTAAGTAATTATAATTGAATGCAGTGTAAAATCCAAATAAAAATATGTAGGTATTTTTGGTTAATATATTGGAAAATAAATATAATTGACATTCAAATATTGTGAAGTTAGTAACATAAAAAAATTCCCTGTCATTAAGAAAATGAGTAATAAATTAAATTTATTTATTAAATTTACATAAATGTTGGCGCGAAAAATCTTGTGTATCCCTCGGTTGGAAACTATTTTGCGAGTGCTCGTATTTGTAGGACTCGCCTACGGCTCGTCCTATCAAAATAAACTCGCATTCTCAAAATAACTGTTTCCAACCTTGTGATACAATAGTTATTTTTCTACAATCGTTGCACAATATCGACATTGTTATTCCATTTTTGGTTAGGAAATGTTCAAAAGTGTCGCTCTAGGGCGACAAAGTGACATATTGTCGCACTAGCGCGACAAAAACAAAACAAAAATAAATTAGGTAAAAGAAGTAAATGATGCATTGGATTTTTCTGGTAATAACCTTGCTATTGCAAATACAGTTGGCATATACGTACATACACTTCAACTTAATCACCATAAACGTATTCACTCTGTAGACTTTATGTCAAATGTACTCCATATGTCAAATTATGATTTCTTTGAAAATGTTTATTTTGTTCATAAACGTTGTCATGATTATGGTGACATGGGTAACTATAATTTTACTGAATTGTTATAGGCGTGACCAAAGATAATTTTGAAAATTAATTTTTTTCTACAGCTTGACATTGTTCAACGATTGTAGAAAAAATATTGTATGTATCTCGTCGGATAGAGCTTGTTCGGTGCACTTGTCGAGTTGTTGATCTCGGCTTCGCCTCGATCAACAATTTCTCGCCGCGTGCAACAAACAATGCTCTATCCGCACTTGATACACAAATAACTATTGCCGACTGACTTTAAAAGTGCGATTCTTTTAACAGCTACTAGCCTATAAAACATCACAGTCATTCATTGCCGAGGATTATGACAGCCTCTGCTATAAATCTAATACTTTGCTGTCTTGTTAAACGAAATAACTATTATTTGTAGTAATTTACTTCACAGTGAATCTGTCTCGGTGATAAACAATTAATCGCGATTTCGTAACGTGCCAGCGCAGAAGCTCTGGCGTGGTGGATGTAACCGGAAGCGAGTTGCTGGGCGGAAGTGACTATCAGAGGGCGGCGGCGGCGGTGGAGGCACGCATCCTCCACCCACGACACCACACATCGCATTCGTGTCAGGGGCGGCGCGAGAGCGACACGCGACATCGACTTATCGCTAAATGAGGCGAATAAGGTGTCGTTCATTCATAGCCAGACTCGTAGTCAATCGAAACCGGAACGGAAAATTGAAAGATAATTCTAGATTAATCTACCCGCAAAAATATCGTTAGCTAGATGGCAAATCGCGATATTTGTTCTTAAATGGGATCAATGTAATTAATTCTATTTTTAACTCGTATATTTTTCCCATTATAGCGTTTGAAAGAGGTACAAAATACTTAGGACTACAGTCAAAATGAATATATGAATGATCCCTGATTTCATACTCGTATGATTTGCACCATGAGCCGAAGGCGAATGCTACAAACTTGTATACTGTTTTTGGGGTGCTTCGTCTGCAGTTAATAATGTTTTTATTTGCCAAAAAAGAATTATTAGAAATATTGCTAAATGTACAATTACTTTTTCATGCAAAACACTATTTAGCAAATACAATATTTTTACAGTAACAAGTTTATACATATACTCGTATGAAGTGTGTAAATTTATTTATAAAAATAAATCCTCGTTTGTTCTAAACTCAACTTATCACAGCTTTAATACGAGGCAAAAAGATATTTTTGCAATACCTGTACTGTAAGTTACCCATTAATAACAAAATTTAAACACAGTAAGCGGAACTTTTATTGCACAATTGGTTTCCATGGTTACATCATTTACTTACCGTTCACGGTGGATGGTAAGTGAAACTTACCGTGCAAGGTGGACGGTAAGTAAATATATGTCATTCAAATTTTAGTTCTAACCTCAATCTGTCAGCTGTTAATTTTGATACCTATTTTTCCTTTTCTTATATTTACGCAGGTATTGCAAAAAATAACTTACTAACCTCGAACTGTAAGTGATTTTTTAGGCCTCGAATATTTAGGAAATCTCGACCCTACGGGTCTCGACATCCCAAACTACATTCTCGACCTAAAAACTATCATACAGTTCACGGTACGTAATATACTATTACACGGTTCTCGACATTTAATGTATTCTTGATGACAGTGACAGTTTAAAATATTTAAAACAAATTGCAAACACTATACGTCAGTAGCAATAAAAAGAGTAGGCGGAAAATTAGGAATTATTATTATTAATCAAAATAATGTAATCTGTATTAAATAAGATGTAGGGATATTGGCAGTATTGTGATATAAAATTTGGATGCATAATTTTTGCCGGACACTTTTTATTTACAAAAAACTGATTTTACATGTTATTTGCCTATGCCAACCTTTACGTGGGACACACGGTACTATATGAAGTGTGTAAATTTATTTATAAAAATAAATCCTCGTTTGTTCTAAACTCAACTTATCACAGCTTTAATACGAGGCAAAAAGATATTTTTTGCATACCTAACTAAATATAATGTTATTAAAAATGCGCCACATAATTCAAGGCCTCTGTATTTTTAATAATTTACCAAGCGAAACTAAGTCTTGCAGTAACATAAAACAATTTTTAGATGATTTAAAAATTTTCTTGTTAAACCACTGTTTTTATAATTTACAAGAGTTTTAGGATCTCAAACTTTGACTATTACGTCTTTTCGTTTCTTAGTTTCTGACCTGAATATTCTCTCTAATTTTGATCTCCTTATGTTTCAAGATATTATATTATATGTTTTATATTCATCTGATTGTGACGATTTAACATAAATATTTATGTTTCATCTTATTATGTTACCAACTCACTTGTATATATTTTATAAGTTGCTATGTAGTTTTGCTTAAAATGTAGAAAATATACACCTATATATTTTGACATTACTATAGCAACGTTACTTTATCCACTAGTCGATAAACTAATACTTTATTCATTTTTATTATTAAAGTATTATTTTAGTATCAATAATTCAGTGGATAAAATACTACTTTACACATTGGAAAAAATTAATTTCGAATTTTCGAATGATTGTATATAATTATATTGACCAAATTTGATTTATTTTTTTGATAAAGAATTGTGTAGAATAATTCTAAACGCAGTAATATATAATAGTTATTTATTTTACAAGCAAGCAAAGTAAGGAATTACCCACGAGAGAAATAAGGCTGAGTGTGATAATATTATCGAGAGGGTAATTCCACTTTGCCCACGTGTGAAGTATAAAGTTTTATCCAACAACTCTTATAAATGCAAAATTTATTAAAGAAATATTATTTGCCAGTGACATATGCCTTAAATTTTTGAAATTAAAATGTCAATGAAAGTGGTAACCAAGGTGTTGTGTGTAATTATTATTGTTATAAATAAACAAATACTCACTAGTGGATTTTCTTTCGTTGTTTAAAATCGCTATAGTTATAGAGCATTTATTGAGAGTTGTTGAATAAAATGTATATGCAAACTTAATCAAAACATCCTTTATATAAATTTATTCTAATGCAGGTATCTGTTTTATGAAATGTCAAATATTTTTCGATTTTGTTTTATTTTCCATGGCCATGTTACACGCTTGTAATAAATATCAAATTTATTAATTGATATATCGCGAAATACTAATGTTTAGGTTTTTAAATTCTGAACAACATTTGTACTTATACTTTTGCTGTAATGTGGAAAGGTAAAAAGATACAGCCAATATTTAAAAGATAGAATACACCACATTTTAATTCTATATCCGGTGTACGTACGCGAGGTAAAAAATGAAAGTTTAACACAATGTGCTGATAAATATGTATTGATATAATTGTGAAAACAAAATAAAATTCGACTTACCAAAATAATGGTCAGCATACTAGAAACCATACGGGATCAAACCTGTAATTAAAAATAAAAATTAATATTGTTATTGTATAATTCTAATATTGTTAAATACAATACAATATGTAGTAACTTTCAAAATATAATTTGCAATTTTTCTTTTTTTAATTCCGCAAAGAAAATCAAATTCATTTATACATATATAACAAAATAAATATATATAATTAAAAATAAATATATTTTAAACTTTTTAATCACTATCAATTATAAATAATAACGGTGCAAAATGTATTTTGTAGATTTTCAACTGTAATTAATTACACAAGAGCTTTTTATTTTGTCGGACAAATATCTGTCACGAGACCTTGTTACCTAGCAATTTGACAAGAAAACTGTTTTAATGAAATCACGACACCCTAAGTTTTTAAACAGTTTTCGAGTCAAATTGCTGTCAGGTGACAAGGTTGAGTTGTCAAACTCAAGTTATCCCAAGAAAATACAATGCTCGAGTGTAATTCGGCGAGATAATTTAATATTATTTATGAAAAGGTTTATTTAAAAGTGCAATTGGTGAAAATACAATTATTATATATCATATTTTTGACATATCATGCAAATGATATTAATGTAGTTAGTATTTTGATCTGGTTGCTAGGAGAAATGTAAATAACGTTTATTACTTGTAAAAAGTTACCTTCCTATTTATCCGTTGTCAAAACGAAAAAATTATTTTTTCTTTATGGCTTACTTTATATTAGAGTAAAATTTTAATTTTTAATTTCAAAAAAACATTAAATTTCAAGAGCTACCTTCATTCCGTTGTTGTTCTGCGGGCTACAAACGAATTGGGCGCTTTAAGCAAAGTGTCTTTGACCTCAGCAGTCGGAATACGAATAGGAATAATTTATAAATTCACGCCAATAATTATGACAAACCAAAATACTTATTATTGTACTGTAACAAAGATTTAGTATAATCAACAAATGACTAACCGATAAAACACTATCTACGATACTGAATACAAAAACAAAATAACAACGATGTTCTTTATGCAAGTTTGAATCTGCAATGTACGCGCTCTTGCAAATTCTGTTCTCCTGGCAAAATTGCGGCATCCGAACCAGACCTACCTCAATGCGAAATCAGGTTCACCTTGAACGTAACCGTGATTTGCGAATTTCTGCGCATGGTCAATCAATAATAACTGATAATCCATACTGATATGTGACGTCATCCGCTCGTACGTCATTTGTCACAGCTGACTATTCGCAACTGAAATGGACCCGTATCCATCTGGTGGTAAAAATGTAAACTGCTATGTGGAGTACTGGTGTGTATGACGCATTTGATGCAATGTTAATAGAAGTGATATTTGTCTAGATGTTTAGTGCAATATTATTCCATTTAATTTATTTTCTCATTTATTTGTTCTTCACCTACCGTATTAAATTTGATTCGTTTTATAATGAGTTCCACAATCAAGAAAAAATCACAACAAAAACTGCTGTGTACATGGCTGCTATTTTCGTATGCCAGCAAGAATGTGTTACATAGTTTCCATTTATTTCCAAGAAAGGGTGCAAGTAAAGTGTAAATATTAATCAAATATGGAGATCTTGAATCGACCGAATAGATGAGAATTGTATATTCCTAGGTTTTTTATAATAGCTTGTGCGATACCTAACCTAACTTTTCTTCACCAATTTTCAGTGAGGATAAGTTTTTGAAATAAGTTATTTAAGCAGTGAAATTGAATATTTTTAATACAAAAATGTATTTTTTAATGTATTGTTCTAGTTAGTTATATCAATACAAACCATTATCGAAACCATTATTTATATGTTTTATATTTTTAACTCATACCCGTACCTAAAGGATAAAGTAATAAATAAACCATTTTAATATTAATTTTAATAATAAAGTGACTCGTTTGAAGGTAATTATAATATAATATACAATATATAGAAACATTTTATGTAAAAAAGTTTTCCAAAAGTGATGAACGAGTCCCCAGCGCTGGTCTTGTCAATACTTAAAAATAAAAACAAAAAGGGTGGTATAACTGTACTCGGCGCAATAGAATATGCAACAATACTCCCCATTACAGAATATTAGACGTCAAAACTACGTCTATTCAAAATTAATTTAATTTTTTGATTCACTTTCTTATGTTGCACATGCTATCTACAACTCCGAATACTCCATTTAGTAGCCATTTTATAGGTACAGTGCTGCCGCCATCGGCGATTTCAGTTGCGAATATGAAGGCTATCGCGATCAATACTACTACACTTTGATGTAGATAATCTAAAATGTTATATCTTATATCGGGTTCGATTTTTTACTTTCTTATACAAAGTATAAGGAAGTATTGGAATCATGAAAAAAATCGTTGATTGAGATTGAGATTTTTGCGGAAATACATATTTTGCCGTCCACTGAATCCGTTAAGGCCAATTTCTCAATGATGTCTGTGTGTGAGGATGGATGGATGTCCGTGTGTGCAATATCTCATGAACGAGACAAGATGTGTAAACGAAACTTGGAATTTATAAGTTTCATGAAAAATTAAAGAGCTGAGTTGATTGTGAATGAAATTGATAAACCGGAATAGGAAGTTTACTGGACATACAAAACAATAAATTCAATTTATTTCAAAAATATAATCAGCTGTGAGGAAAAGTTTCAAATGAAAGATGTTAGCAAAAGTATTTGGAATATAAAATGTTATGTTAAATATGAAGAGTTGATTTTGAATGAAATTGGAAAACCGGTAGAGGAGGTTTACTGAGCACACAAAACAATAAACTCCATTTATTTGAAATCGGCACTAAAGTGTTCAAAAATCGTCATTAAAAGCTCAGAAATCTTCACTAAAGTAACCCATTATACGACGATTTTGAGCAACCCAGTGTTGGCAACCGTTAAATAATTATTGTACAATTAGGATAATTTTGGCAGATATATTGACGTGCTATAGTAAATTTGGACGTAACATGAAACAAAATTTGCAAGAAGAATTAACTAATTAATTCCGATGACGAAATTGAGGCAAAACACATAATTTTGAGTGTTATTTACGATAACTTCACTTCTCGAAGTTGGCAACACAGACTGTCAGTTTCATTTGACAACTGACAGATGTTTAAACTTAACGTATATTGTAATTTTTTTAGTTTTTTCGAATTTTAGATTTCAAATAAAACTTAATATGTACCTCGGCACTGAAGTTCCTTTTTATCACTCACATGGTTTATTTTCCTCAGCCCTACGGGCCCCGGAAACTAAATTCCATATTCGTGATAAAAAATTGAACTTCAGTGCCTTAATACATAAACTATTTTTTCAAAAATAGAATTAGCTGTGAAAAAAGTTTCAAATGAAAGATGTTAGCAAGAATATTCGGAATAATTGCACTTTTCTTGTACATGCATCTAATTTTGAGAAAATAGTATATTGTGTCATTAGGCTTAAATGTGATACTTTGTGTGCTGAGCATGTAAGTTTGAACGACGAGCGAAGCGAGTAGAACAATTACATGCGAAGCACCCAAAGACACATTGACTCCGAATAACACATGCTATTTTTTCTTCAAACATAGAAAATAAAATTATAAATATTATAAAATGCTCAAAACTTCAAAAAATATTCTGTCTTATCTAGCATTTCAAGTTGCCGTAGAATATGCTGTTTTGTTATTTTTGTTTATTTGTTTCATTTTTAACTGTCAAATTATTGAATTACAACCTAACTATTTTTCATAATATTTTACTTTGTCCGCCGCCGGCGTAAATGTGTTGCCAAGGATACACTTTTACGCCGGCGGCGACAATATTGAACTTCTGCTTGTTGAATACAAATACATAACAACGTACTTTTATGACGTTTGAAGAAAAACTAAATTATGTATTTAATAATATATTTCAGTAATCTTAGTTACAATGGGAACAAAAACTAAAATATTCTTAACATCTATGTGTCAAAAGTATGTGTCGTTTGAAATATTATAAAAATAATATTTGTATTATAGAAAGTTTTTAAGACTACGTATTAATTAATATTTTAAATTAATTCATAGCTGAGAACAAAATTAAACAGGTATAATACCTATATGTCAAATAATTATCACAATAGTTATACGCAAGGAACAAATCATACATGTTCAGTTGGTTTTATTTGTATAAGAAAATAGTGTGGTGCCCACACCAGATTTTTAATATTGCAATACAAACAAAATATTTATTCGCCTATTATGTACATTTATTTTATTCATTTATATACATCATCTGTACAAAAAAAAATACAAAAAATGTAGAGCAACATTATGTAATAGCACTAACTTCTGAAATTAAATCATCAAAGTCTTGTTTCATAGCCGTGGGGTTGAACGTAACAACAAATTTAGAGTTCGAATAATCATCCTCTTCTGAGTTATTTTGTGACAAATGTTCTATATATTCCTCAGATTTCATCCAGTCACTGTTGACAAATAATTTTCGCTTTTTTGGTTCACAATTGTCAGGTTTCTTAATAGGTTCTTGAGCTTTGAAAACTTCTGGTTTTGGTTCTAAAATTGGTCAGGGTTATGGTTACTTTTAATAAATCATACATCATATGGTCGCTAGAATACACAAACGGTTGATGGTGATATAGTGAGTGATAACTAATTTTGTTATTGTTATAAGTTCCCAAATTATTTTATTTTATAATACAGTGCGAGTGTAAGGTCTTTTGAAATTTTTATGTTAGATGGGTCATATTTTATAGTTATCAGATTGAAAAATAGTGTTGGGACAAATGAAATATTTCTGTTATTGATTTTTGCTAATTTGTTATTATTTTATTATCTTTAATTTTATTAAGATTATTTCATTTACTTTCCTAAACATTTTTACCTCCAGCCACATCATGTAAGGGAGGTATAGGAATCATGCTAAAAATTGTGAAATGAGAATATGATTTTAATAGTTTCGCGATGATGTCTGTGTGTGTGTCTGTCAGTCTGTGTGGATCTATGGAGTTACGGTTTCTCAAAAACGGGTGTACGGGCAAAACCCGAATACGCAAAAACAGAATGAAATGTAACCGAATACGCATGCACAGAATATGCAAAAACCGAAAGGTTACAGAATGGCACGAAATATTCAAAAACAGAATATGCATTTCGCGATAAAGTGGGCGTGACTCTTTGGTTGGTCTACTTTAAACATTCACTAATAGTATTTTAAAATTTGATTCAGTCATGTTGTTATACGTTTTATTCACATCAATTCAAAATACTGTTCAATATGAAAGAAGTGTTGTAAAATATTAAAGAAATTGTGACAAAAGTAAAAGAACCTCTTTTGTTGATAAAATCAAAAGTTTTATATAAATCAACAATATCAAAATGGTTTTTCTAATGAATTATTTATTATTGTTAATATTTGTAACATAATAAAAATTGCATTTTGATTCGACTTTCTTACTTTGAATATCTAAAAAGTAATTATCCGAAAAATTTGATGTTTTCGAATGCTATATATTACAATAAATTCTATTCAGTTTTACAATTGATACATTCTTAAATAATTATATAATTGGTATATAGATTTTTTACAAAAATCAGAAAAATGTATGTTTACATAAAATCAGCTATTTATTATGACATGGTATGTTGACAAGCACGAAGTTATAGATCCCCACACTAATAGTGACAACTATATATCTAAAAACAATGAGACATTATTCATTTATATATTTGACGATAAATCTGACTAACTAAACTACTAAATTAAATGTTTTTCTAATTTGATAGCACGTAAATGTGCTCACAAAAATGCTGGTTCATCAATGGTTTTTACATACTGTTTACTAAATTATAAAACCAATTTTTGGTTTTATTTAATTTAGCTGTCAATTTGACAATTAAAATCGTACGTCTGTGATTTTATCTAGCGGTAATTGCCTAAAGTAAACCAACAAAAGAACCACGCCCACTTTTTCGGGAAATGCATATTCTGTTTTTGAATATTTCGTGCCATTCTGTAATCTTTCGGTTTTTGCATATTCTGTGCATGCGTATTCGATTACATTTCATTCTGTTTTTGCGTATTCGTGATTTGAAGACATTCCCCTCAAAAACTACAAAACTGAAAATTTTGATATTTAGTATACATCAATTGTATACCCTTTGGAAGAGCTGATTAGTTTTTAGTGATAATCCAATAACCGAAAGTGGTGGTTTACTTGAAGCCCTTTCAAGTTATTTAAAAATATCTCAGTAAATTATGGTTTAATGAAAATTTTGTTATTTGAATAATGTTTCAAATATTATCTACAATTATTGTTTGAAACATTATCCTCTTACTGTCACCATTTATGAATGTGTTCTAAAATACGTGCAACCCCATTGTGTGAGGTATAGCGTGATGTTATGTATGTAAAATAAAGCGAAATTTCATTATTTTTCTTTAAAATAATTTGGGAATATTTGTCAGGGGTAAATGATTCATATTAGTTGCAATATTATTTGTACCTGTTAAACATTATTATTTAAATCTTGTTAATACAGCAAGCTAGGTAATTCAAAATTTATATCTATAAAAGATCCAATCTATTAGACATGCAATTTTTACGATTAATAAACACAGATGAACCAAAGGGAAACAGCCCTACTCGAAATAGCATTTAAATATACATACAAATAACCAACTATAATCGAAAATCCATTGACAAGATTTTTTTCACGAACTGTCTTCAATTGTCAAAATAAATACAGATAATTACATTTACGTACTTTACTAATAATACCAATAATATTTACAGATGTTTATTATTACTAATTTAAGAGATAAATAACATAAAATGCTCATTTTGATTGTCAAAACCGACAAATTATTAGCAATGTATTAAAGCGTTTTTACCTCCCGCCACATCCTGTAAGGGAGGTATAGAAATCGTGCTAAAAATTGGGTAGAGAGTTTTCAGTGGATGAGTATGTTTCAGGGTCCATAGAACACGATTTTAATAGTTCCGCGATGATGTCTGTGTGTGTGTCTGTCTGTCAGTGGATCTCTGGAGTTACGGTTTCTCAAAAACTACTAAACTGAAAATCTTGATATTTTGTATATATCAATTGTATCCCCCTTGGAAGAGCTGATTACTTTTTGGTGATAATCCAATAACCGGAAGTGGTAGTTTACTTGAAGCCCTATCAAGTTATTTTAAAATATCTCAGTAAATTTTGTTATTAGAATAATGTTTCCAATATTATTATCTACGATTATTGTCTGTCACCATTTACGAATTACAACACGTTAAAGAAAAAGTACATTTTGACATATTCGTTTAAATCTGCTAACCCGTTTTTTGAAAAAACAAAACAACGGTTGAAAAATGTCATTTTTTGACTTGTGTCATAATTTTTTGAAGGGATGAGTGTTTCTTGATACTAGTGGTCCGTGTTCCTGTATTGTTTGATAAGAAATCTATGGCGGGAGGTATTGTGCTGCCCACAACAGATTTTTTAATGAGTAAACATAGGGATAATTACTAATAATAGTTAATCATAATGGCTGGTACCATGAGCTCTGTTTTTGGGTGTTTTAGCGCTGTACAATGTTCTAAAATTGTTTTATAAAAAAATGCTTCAAATAGAACTTACAGAGAAATGTATTATCTACCACTTTTATTTGAAGTATTTTTTTATAAAATAATTTTTGAACATTGTACAGCGCTAAAACAGAGCTTAAAACACACAAAAATAGAGCTTGTGGTACCAGCCAATGAAACAAGCAATTTAAGTTTAAACAAATAAGTAATTAGTTTTAATTGCTTTAGTTTTTAATAAATTACATCAAATTGATAGGAATTATTATTTTTAATTACTCTAGGTTATCCCTATGTTTATTCATAAAAAAAACGCTTTAATACATTGCTGCCAATCATTTTGACCAGACTGTAACTTAGTTAATGAAATATCCCTATGTATGCTGATAAAAAAAAAACTCCCAGTATATCGAGATCTGCAATAAACCTAACCTATCAACAATCCCCTTGGTTCACCTGTAATTATTTCAACATAAAAACAATAAAAAACAACAAATACTACTTTATTTTATTAGTACCTACATTAATTTACAAGCAGCAAGTTAATATTTTACCTTTCTTCTTCGTCTTCTGACTTTTATTTACTAATAAATAAAGTTCATTAGGGTCTTTGGGCAAGACCATAATCTTCTGTTTCTTCGGTTTTGGAATTTTAAATTGAGTTGTGTTTTTGATTCCCATTATAGTTGGTTCCTTGTTTTTTTTTGAAGGAATATTTTCTTCTTGATTTATATTTTCAACTGTAAAGTTGAGATTATTTGCCGTAGTATATTTTTTAGGTCGTTTGATCTTTGAGGCGCGAGGTGAAGTAGTTTTTTGTTTCCGACCTACTAATTTCTTTCTTTTGTTTAACTTTTTACATGCGATATTTGGCTGACGCCGAGTTGCATATTTTTTTGAAGTTTCCAGTTTATGGTTTCCAACAACATCTGAATTTCGTTTTAAACTTTTTCTGGTATTATATGGAGAATCTTTACACTTTGAGGAGGTTATAACAATTGAGGTTTTCTTTCTACTAATTCTTTTATTTTTTTCTCCTGCATCATTTGTTTTACTGCCAATTTTTTTTCTTATAGAACCCAAGTTATTCTTATGTACGTGTTTATTTATTTGTGGTGTATCTTCAAATAGTTTTTTTGAACTGAACTTACTTAAATTAACTTCATCTTCAATTAATTTATTCTTTGAAATCGATCTGGTTCTTGGTCTAGTTGGCGATTGATGTACCGTCAAATTTAATTTTTCGCATAATTGTTCTGCAAGTGACATCGGTTTATTATCATTTTTCATTCTTGGTGTAGATCTTGGTTTACTAGGGGATTGTTTTAAATCATTTTCATGATTCTTTAATTGTTTTGATGCAGATCTAGTCACTCTTTGTTGTTGTCTTGAGATGAGACTGTCATTTATTTTTATTTCATTATCTTTTGTTTCCTCTGCAGTTAATTTCAACTGTTTCGGTGTGTTTTTCCTAGTAGGGGTTTGTTCTAATTTGATTTTCTCTTTTGGTGTTTTTGTTTTTATATTGTTTTCGGCGAGACTAGACTTCATTTTTACATTTGAAGATCGGACTGGACTTGGAATAATTTTATTTGGACTGTTCTTTTCAATATTGTTAGTTTGTTTTTTTACCGGTGAATTATTTGATAATTTCTCTTTGGATTTATTTATAGAGTTAACAATTGAATCTTGAGCTTCATTGATGGGTTGTTTAGAACTTTTGGGCGCTGTTTTGTTGAGAACATTATGTATATAAACATTCTCACATGATAGTGCAGGATTGGCAGTTTTAGAAACATCATTTTTAACTGGCTTTGACTTTTTTGGTGATTTACTTTGGACAGATATTGTTGAATTTCTGTCGTTATTAATATAACTATCTATGTCGCATCGTAATTTTACTGATTGTTCTATAACGACATCGTCTTTGTCTACTTTCAACCTGTGGCCTAAAAAATATTTAGGGTGAAATAAAAGTACATCTAATGAGAGTATAGTAACGGAATGGCATATCCCACTCGCAAACCGTAGCCCTCGCCTTCGTGTGGAATATGTGCCATTCCACTACTAGTTGTAGAATATACTATTACATAACTGAGTTATGTAATGATTTTTGTCTAATTTTGACACTTTTCAAAATTGATTGACGTTGCGAAACGTCATATTTTTCATAACTAGTGATGAAAAGAAAAATATTTCACAACTGGTGATGAAATGAATGAAGCATAAACAAAATTTCAAACAAACAAGCGAAATACGCGTAGCTACTTGATGTCAATGAAAGTTATGAAATTAATAATTTAATAATTAAAAAAAACTGTTTTAATCAAAAATAGAAAAAATCTTGTATGAAACACGATAGGAAATGCGATTTTGTGTAATTCGTGTGATTTTGCGGGAACTCGCTTCGCTCGTCCCGCAAACATCCCACTCGTTACACAAAATGATGCATTTCCTAACTGGTTACATAAATAGCTATTACAAAACTCATTTCTTATCAATTATGTAAAAAGTGACATTTCATAACGTCATAAGGTTAGGTAAAATTCAACTTTTCAAAACGGAATTAGATAAATAAAATAAATATATCATCACGCCTTTTACCCACTATGGGTGTGGCACTCTGCTTACGCAGATCTCGGTAAGTGATATATTTTTGCGTATGAAGTGCGGTTACCAGCCGTCTAGTCATAGCCCCCAAAGTTGTTAGTGGAGAGGGAACCACAGGAATAAATTTTAATTGGCAACTGTCGGCAGTGGGATTCGAACTGAGGATCTCACGATCCACAGTCCGACGCGTTACCACGGAGCTATTTACCCCATCATTAGATAAATTATTATTTTTTTTTTTTTATGAAGATGAGAGGCGGACTAACTACTATGGTCATATGCCGCCTCATGACTGGATGATTATGAAAGTATGTGAACAACACAAACGACCATGCTCTTCAGTGGGATTCGAACCCACGACCCCTGGCGTGCTAGGCTAGTGACATAGCCACTACGCCACCGAGATCGGCTAAATTATTTTATTAATTGACTTGTCAACTTATGATCAAAACAACTTATTTTCATTCTTTATCTTGAGGAAGCTTAAATTGTTGGCTAAACGTTGAATATAGAACAATAATAAAACTATATTACACTCTGCAGTTCCCGAATAATTTATTGACCTATTACAACATCCAGTCAATTAAATGTATTTTTTTTAAATAAATAATCTTACCTGCCCAAAACGGTAAAGTAGGAACTCTTATCCTGCCTCTAGAACTGGTTGTTGAATTCAGAGAAAATCTGTTGCTATTATTGGAAACATTTGATAAAGATTCGTCAGTTTTTCCCCAAATATTTGAATCGCCAAACGATAATGCGTTTTGAGACAGTTCTCGAGAAGAGTTAGACGTTTGGCTTTGAGATACAGAATTTTTCTTAGTAGCAAGTTTTTTAATTGGTTTACTTTCAGGAGATTTCAAAACTTCTTTTGAGCGAGAACAACTTGCTTCAGTTTTATCCAAATCTGCGTTCCTGCTACGTTTTCTAATTATATTAATATCAGGAGGTATCAGAAACCCACCAGCATCAGCTGTGCTTGCTTCAATTTTATTAGATTTTAAGCGAAGATTTTCAGTTTCAGCTGGATTGGAAATTGTTTTTCGACTGCGTTTTCTCAATGTTTCAGTGTTAGATGGCTCTGAAAATCTTTTGGCGTCAACTGTACTTGCTGCCATTTTATTAGATATTTTTGAAGGTTCCAAACGAATATTTTTAGCTTCAACTTTATTCGAAATTGTTTTCGGGCTGCGCTTTTTCAATATTTCATTATTAGAGAGTTCCGGAAATCTATCGACATGATCTATATTTGCTACAATTTTATTAGATTTTTCTGAAAGCTTACGAAGAGTTTCAGCTTCAGGTTTATCCGATATTGTTTTTCGACTGCGCTTTTTCAATGTTTCAGAAGGTTCCGGAAACCTCTCGGTATCATCTGTGCTTGCTACTATTTTATTAGATTTTTCTGAATTATTCGATATATTTGCTAGTTTGGGTTTGTTCCAAGCTTTTTTCTTGCCGTTGTTTTTTAGAGAATCAACGTCGAGAGGCTTAAGAAATACATCAGTATTGTTTAAATTTGGAGTTGATTTATTAGAAGGTAATTCTTCTTTTTCCAACAATTCTCTGCAACCTAATTTGTTTTTTAGTTTAAGTTTACAATTATTGTATCAAATTCTAAAATACCTGGCCTAGTTCGGTCCTTGGAACTTATATTAGCTTCAGAATTTATACTTTTAGAACTCAAATCTGTAACTGATTCAAAAAATTAAAAAAATGGCGTGAGAAATATTTTATTTATATTTGAATTACCTTTTTGATTTGATCGTTTCTCCTTAGCAGACGACCCCTTGCTCGCGTCGGAGTTCAGTGAAACAAACGATGGACTATCGTACGTTTTAACATTTTTATTTTTGTTTTCTGAGCTAGAAAATATGTCTAATTTAGTGTTCACTTGTTTCTTTTCTTGCTGCTTGCTTCCTGAGTTCTCGGATACCATCAAATGTATACTTTCGTTGTCTGAAGAAGAAGAGACGTTTGTTTTGTTTAGAGAAGAATCTAAATTATCTTCGGAGTCTGTACAATCTTCGACGGGCTTCTGAGAGAGCTTTTTGTGGAATGACACCATTTCAAAACTGCATGTGCGCGAAAATATTTTACTTGGATGATTTTCGCTGGAGGTTTGTGCTTTAGAAGCACTCGAATTTAAATTAGTACCGATTGCAGAGCTAATATTATTTTTATGTGAAGCTTGTCGAAGTAAGATTGGATCTACATTATTTGGAGTTTGTTTATTTGATGAAGTATTCTGTGCTAAGCTTAAATTAGAGTTGCCAATGTTGCTTTTTGACATGCTCTCTCTCAATTCAGTCGCGCGAAGCAATCTATTCAGCCTAGCAATTTTTTTTATTAGCTGCTGTTTAGTGAGAGATACATAACTTGGTTCGCCACCGTAAGATGTGTCGGTGTCAACGATCTCATACCAATTTGTAGTTTGATCATATCTAGATGAACAAGGAAGCGGTGGCCATTTGTATTTTGTTGGGCAGTTTAAACTTTTATAATGGCGCCAATATTGAATTATGATGTGCCAGTCTTCCGGAATACCCATTTTAAATTTATCCAGGATATATTTTGGAAGAGCTGAGAAATTTTAAATCATGAAAATTTATTTTAAAACTCAACTTTCTCTCTAAGTCAAAGTTGTCAAAACGGGAATTTGTTTGACTACAAGTGTGCGTTCCTGTATTGGTATATTTCAGTGATTACAACACGGTAAAAAAATTAAATTTTTGTTATAAGAATAATGTATCTA
This sequence comes from Poecilus cupreus, assembly GCA_963942605.1. Lineage (NCBI taxonomy): Eukaryota > Metazoa > Arthropoda > Insecta > Coleoptera > Carabidae > Poecilus > Poecilus cupreus. Next base: position 14,423,666 of record OZ012727.1, read on the forward strand.
CATTTGTTGTTTAAAACATTTTTCTCTTACTGTCTCCATTTATGAATTACAACATGTTAAAGAACAATACATTTTTATATTATCGTTAAAAAAAAAACAACGCTTGAAAAATGTAATTTTTACCTCCCGCTACATCCTGTGACGTATAGGAATCATGTTAAAAATTGTGTAGTGACTTTTCAATGAATGAGCACGTTTTAGGATCCCTAGAATACGATTTTAAAAGTATCGCGATGATTTCTGTCTGTCAATCTGGAGTTACGGTTTCTCAAAAACTACTAAACTGAAAATTTTGATATTTTGTATATATTAATTGTATTCACTTTCTAAGAGCTGATTAGTTTTTGGTGATAATCCAACAACCGGAAGTGATAGTTTACTTGAAGCCCTATCAAGTTATTTTAAAATATCAATAAATTATGGTTTAATGAAAATTTTGTTATTAGAATAATGTTTCAAATATTATTATCTACATTTATTGTTTGAAACGTTTTTCTCTTACTGTCACCATTTACGAATTACAACACGTTAAAAAATTATATTTTGATAATTTCGTTTAAATCTGCTAACCTGTTTTTTGAAAAAACAAAACAACGGTAGAAAATAGTTATTTGTCAAACTAGAGAGGAAAGCGCTTCTTTTTCCCCCTCGAGTTCGTTTCGAACAAGAGTGGAAGAAGAGCTTTCCTCTCGTGTTAGACACAACATTTTTTTCACGACATGTTTGTAAAAACGATTTGCTCGGACCTAAAATACACTTTGAGAACACAACTGACAGACTGACACGTTAAAAGTTAGGTTATCAGACACAAAGCGGTGTAGCAGTGTTGCCAATGAACCAATCTTAAATATCTTTAATAAGTTGTCAAATTGTGATTTTATAAGAAAAATAAAAGACATAATAGTAAGATAATTTAAAGTATGTATATCACTAAAATAAGGATTTCCAATAAAATTAGGAATTTATATATAATTTTTATAATATATATTTTGTAAATAACATTCATATTGATCACTTCTATATTTTCCTCTCTAGAGAGGAACAACACATTTTCCTCACTATTTCGGGAGAAGAACGGTGGAGTTTGCTACCATATCGTGAAAAAAAAAATTCTCTACCCCACTGGTTAGACTGTAAAAATATTCCCACATATTTCTTATTGGAATTTTTTTCGAAACATGCGATAATTTAGAAATTATTTAAAAATGTAAAAATTGACGAAAATTGTTTTTTTTTGTCCATATCTAGTGACCTAAAATTTTAGGAAATAAAAACATCATAAATTGGCCTACTAGCTACTAGTGTGTCAATTTTTATCTAATTTGACCGAAGTCGAGCCTCGAAATTAAAACACACTGTATATCGTAAAAAGTGTCACATTTCAATAAATAAAATGGGTTCATATTACACAAGAATCATTGTATTTAGTCTCGATATATTTAAAAAGTTAAAACTCCCGCAAAATATTGACTTAGAGAGATTTGAGTGCGCATGATTGTAACTTACTGGTGTCTGGGTCGCTGGGCCCCAGCAAAGAACAAACAATATTATTGGAGTCATGAAAAATATGCCTCGAAATTCGTCTATGACAAATTCTTCCCATAGGCTTTTTCCTAGAACAATTTCATGAAACCCAGTCCAAATGGTTATTCCAAATAAACATACCCATCTTTGTCATATCCCACGATTAGCAGATTGCCATGCAACAAAGAGACTCGCCATCTCGTAATAGTGTCAGGAATTCTATCTTTAATCTTTTTATAAGGGGTGAAACTATCCGGGCTGGAGCTATTAGCAGAACCAAGAGTAACAATTTCTTGATCTTGCAGTTCATCGACTTTATCAGCCATTTCTTCAGAACGATTCACTTGTTCCTTAAAAGATTTAGTTTAATTTAAGCACTTGGATTCGTATATAAGCTGCATACCCGCCAAAATCTGTCATCGTTAACCAAACTTGCATTTGGCACAGGAATAGGACGAACAGTAGATTTGTTCCCGACGGATAAAGGATTCACTGGTTTTTGAGAAATACTTGTACAATTATCATCTAAGTCCTCTGCGGCAGATTCGCTGAAATATATAAAGTTAGAAGCCCTTTTGACAGAATTGGAGCAACTTACAGGTTAGTTTCAATGAATGTTTCATTTGGATCTAGTGTTTCATCTACTAAATTATTAGTTATTAATGTTTGTTGTATATAATCAGCGTCATAGGTTTCTGATAAAGACTATTGAAATAAAATAAAATTAAATTAAAGGTTAAGTAAACTACTGAAAAATCAATGAACATACCTTATTACTTTTAGAAGTACTCATTTTTATTATGCCTAGAGTTAGTAACTAACATACGATATATTATTACTAAAGGTTTCATTTATAAATTAAACTATTAATCTGAAAAACTTGATTTTTATGTCACACATAAACACATAAAACGCATGCGTAACATAACGTAACGTTCGGTGCATAGTACATAAGATATCTGTGAGAGGTCTCCAGCGTCTCAATAGAATGCAACTTACATAGCACTTTTAAATTGGGGGACTGTATAAAATAAGGGAAAATACTTTTTCAAGATTTATTTACACAAATTCATATTTACATTTACACTTTTCAAACAATATTACAAACTTAAGTACGAAAATTATTACAGTTACTGTTTTATACATTTTTACAAAACTTACAAAATGTTAAACTTAAATCTAATTTCACGAACAGAGATCAATAACGAGGTAAAAATCGTAACAATTACGATTTTTATTTTATTCGTGATTTCATGACTAGAAACACTCATAATAATTGTACTGTAGTACAATCTTTAATAATTTAAAATAAATAAATAATGAAAATAATAAATTAATCATAATTTGTACTTAATAAAACTTTAAATTAAAATTTAATTATTAATATCACAATTATTATTTAGACTAGATTAAATTTAGTTAACACTAAATTTTTATAAAATTTAGTTTGATGTACTTTACACATTTCTTGTTACAGTTAATTTGGCTGATGAAGACTAGAAATTTGACTTAAATAATTGTACTATAATGACTAGAATAGACAGTAATTGTCAGAAATTATTAAACTTTATGAATATGGCATCAATTTTCACGGATAATATATTAATAATAAACTTAAAATAGTTTAAAGTGCAAGCCAGTTGCTGCTTAAAGCATATTGCAAACTTTTTTCCCTCGCCCGCACATTTTACCCTAAATTAACAGAGATTCTCTGACTACAGCTAAAATTAAAATTAACTAAAACATAAAACTAATTTTTAACATGACTGCTGACTAGAATACGATATATTTTTGGTTTAACTGTATTTATTAATTTAATTGACTAGATTAAAATAATATGTAATGTTGTTATTTATAATTAAAGGAACTATTTAATAAAATAAAATTAGATATTTTGGTTGCGCTGATGATGACTTAACAATTAACTAACTAGACTTTCTATTTGACAAGTTTTTGACTAGATATTAAAAAGGATTTTTGGTTTGAGTACGACTAGATTTTGGCTTTGAAATACTAATTACCGAAACTTCTTTTGGCATTTTATATTCACAATAAAATATAATTTTTATAGTTTTTTAGTAATATTTTGATTTGATTTCTATAGATTATGTACAATTAATTATATCACAAAAAAATATAAATTAATGACTAGAATTTGTTACCTATCTTTTTAGTAATGTTGTAACCAGGCGTGCGGGAACACCGCCCCCACGTCCGGGGGCGGCGGCGGCGGTGGTAGTGGCGGTGGCCTCCACAACTGGGGGTGGAACCTCGGTACCGGCCTCACAGGCATGAGCCGCGGTCATTCACCACTCCCCCCAGCGCCCGCTTCTCCACTGCCTGTTCCATGCGTAGCCTGGTGTTTCCTCAAATACGCCAGCCGTCGAAACCGCTTTCCACACTCGCCGCAAGGATACTGCTCGGCTGTAGAGGACTCCTCTTCAGTTTCTGCTGGTGGTTTGACTTCTTTCCCTTGACGAGGTTTGTGCCACCGGCGATGCGAAGCCAGATTAGCTGGACAATTAAAGACTTTGTCACATTCTGGACATCTGTATTCCACGTGGACGATTCTGCTGCATCTATGCTGCGCCAATCCGAAAGCATCTTCGTAGAGCTCGCGGCAAAGGCGGCAGACGTAGTCACCGATGTGGTTGTCGATTTTAGCTAGTTCGGCTTTGGCTTCTTCTGTGACTTCTACAACGTTGAAAGCTGGGTCTATATCGCCTTTTCTAACAACTAGAGTTTCGTCTGGACCAAGCTCTCGAATAATTGTTCCGGAAACAGGGCTGCTTTTGTCTTCGTCAAAGTTTAATTTTCGTACAACTTTTGTGCGTTTAGCTGGAGTGGAAACTTTGGTTTTCTTCGGGGGATTTTCTGGAGGTGTTGAGATTGGTAAAACTGCAGAGGATGGTCGCTTGCTTCCTGGAGATGGTGTGCAAGGCGGCGTGATAGGTGCTTGGTTTTTGATTGAGAGATCCAGAGGACAAGCAGTCAGCTCTAGAGGTTCCGCGTACCGTAGATACTGAAGTTGTTGGAAATGCACTGCGGCGGATGATAGCAACTGCGGCTCCAGGCTGTAGCGATGCAGCAGGCTCGGTGCCGGAGGGTACGGCACATACCCGCTGACGAAGTGCTCCATGTCATGGTTATGAACTTGGAATAACCCTTTCGGCATCAGATCACCAACACTGTTACCTTCTTTCACGACTCTAACATTATACAAAGCAGTCAAGGTGCACCGCGTTTATAAGCACCTCTCCCGGCCAATCCCGAGGAAGTCTCCTCCTCGCAGCTCGTGCGAGCATGCGCGGGGCGGGGCTCCGCAGAGCGGCCCCATTGGTAGACGGTGACACACATCAGTGGTGATTGGGCCGGGAAATCTCGGAAAGTGAAGCTACGCGTGAAAATGTAACGAATTTTGAGTACAGATGACGGTTGCCGCTACGGAGATTCCGTTACACCTCCCACTAATAGGGGCTGGTGATTGTTTTTTGTTTAATTTAGTGGTACGCGGTGGGTTTGTTGATGATTTAGTTTAGGGAGAGGTGAGATATTTGTAACGGTACACTTTGAACCGGAAATGGAAATAATAGGTTTAGGGGAGATCGAATGCTTTTATAGATAATGAATCAACATTTTAACCGTTAAATTTTTTATAGAAATTAATCTATCAGCATGTTAAAAAATCTGATATGCCCAGCATGAAACTACTCGTCAAACAGTTCACTGTTCAATCTATTAAATTTGAAATATTAAAATACGTATTTATTAATTGAAATTGGCATTGAAAAACGCCAAAATTGTCGTGAAAATCTCTAAAAACAGTATTAAAGTAATCCATTTATATTACTATTTACAGAAACACGGTTTTGGTAATCGTACGTTAATAATTGTACATATAATTTCGGTATATGTAAAATAGTGAGATTCTCAGTTCGAATCCCACAGCTAACAGTTGGCAATGAAACGGCAGCCTCTGCTGTAAACCTGGTATTTTGATGCCTAGTTAAACAAATAACTATCCAACCTCTCAATAAATGCTCTATAACTATGGCGATTTTAAACATGCAAAGTAACAATTACCCACTAGTGGGTATAATTTTGAGAAAAGTCACTAGTGAGTAATTTTCTATTTATAACAATAATAATAACACACAACACCTTGGTAACTACTTCGATTGACATTTCAATTTAGAAAATGTAAAGCATATGTCACTGTCAAATAATAGTTCTTTGATGAATTTTGCATTAAGAGATGTTGGATAAACGTTATACTTCACACGTGGGCAAAGTGGAATTACCCACTCGATAAAATAATCATACTCAGCCCTCGGCTTCGTGCTAAAATTTATCTCAAGGGTAATTCCTTACTTTGTCAACTTGTAAACTGTAAAGTAAATAACTATTTTTAAATTGGTTTTCATTTCATATTTCAAATAATATTTAATATGTGATAATAGTATATTATTCAATGAGCATGTAATGTATCCTATTACTCATGAGAATAAAGTTTGCATCTCGAGCGAATGCGAGTGATGTAAATCATTCAAATGAGTAATAGCCATTACATGCAAGTAGAATACTATACTTTTCCCACAACATTTTGTCAAATATTTGCATTGAAATTATAAAATAAGTAGAATTTTGCTCTGACAAATACAAAGAATTGTTTGTTTATCAACATAGATAAATTGTAGCAACCATCGCTAGGTTAAGTAATTTTTCACTCTCGCTCGAATTGCCTCATTCACTGCGCTCATAAGGCAAACTTCGATCTCGAATGGGAAAAAGAAGCGCTTTCCTGTCTAGTTTAACAAATAACTATTCACCGAACTGTCAATATTATTTCATTAGCAATAATAACGAAGATCATTAATTGATAAACAACGATTGAATTATGGGTATATTATTTGACAATTGTGGATAAAAAGAATTACTCCAGTGCCTTGATATACTATAAATAAATATTGTTCTTACTTCGTATAATGACAAGTCTGGTGCGATTATAAGTAACCTGTTCGTTTAACTTCTTTAGTAAACCCAGAAAAAAATCGGCACAATAGTTCACCTGACGCCAACACTCCGTTCACCTTACTTCTTCCGCTATCTTTAATATCTTTATAATACCCCCGTGTCCTTGTCGTGGTTCGCTACACAAAAGAACCCTCCACGTCTACAAATCCACCCTAAGACGAGCTGAACCAGAGCCAGATTCCTTTCGAAGCGACGAGGGGTTACACCGCATTGCGCATTCATTCATCCGGCGCCGACGACCACCCTTAAATCTTTCTTATTCACAACCTTAGAGAGAGAGAGAAACAAGCACAAAGTACAGCGTACATCTACCTGTCGTCTACACATACAAAGATGATACGGATTACTTTTCATTCGATACATGCACGACGACGTGAATGAAGAATTATATTTTTGGTTTTTTCGCATTAGTAGAGTATCTTTTGATCATGGCTGGATGTAAGAGATTTCTTTAGGATTAGGTTGTAATATTTTCAACATATTTTATGTGACGTTTAACTGAGGGTAAACGGATTACCTACATTTCAAATTTGTTCGGATCTGAAATTAATAATTTCTTTCAAAGTGCTCACGCATTCTTAGCCAACACATTTTCATAAAATAATTGTAAAAATATGGTGGAGGTGCCGATTTTTAAATGAAATCAAATCAAAGCCACAAAAAATATAATTACATATACAGGGTCTTCCGAAAAGTAGTATTTCAAGAATTACGTTCGCATTCTATTGTTTTGCTGACCTAAGAATTATGTAATATAATTCGGAACGTATTTAAATAATAGTTATTTACTTTATAAGTGGACAAAGAAAGGAATTACCCATGAGAGAAATTTTAACACACGAAGCCGAAGGCTGAGTTTGATAATTTTATCGAGTGGGTAATTCCACTTTGCCCACGTGTGAAGTATAACGTTTTATTCAACATGTCTCAATAATAAAAAATTATTAAAGATATATTATTTGATAGTGACATATGCTTTAAATTTTTAAAATTAAAATGCCAATCAAGTAGTTACCAAGGTGTTGTGTGTTATTATTATTGTTATAAATAAAATATTACTCACTAGTGATTTTTCTCCAAATTATACCCACTAGTGGGTAATCTGTTACTTTCCTTGTTTAAAATCGATATAGTTATAGAGCATTTATTGTGAGGTGTTGGATAAAATATTTTTAATAAAAAATAAAATATTTTTATCCAACACCTCTCAATAAATGTTCTATAACTATGGCGATTTTAAACAAGGAAAGTAACAGATTACCCACTAGTGGGTATAATATTGAGAAAAGCCACTAGTGAGTATTTTTTTATTTATAACAATAATAATAACACACTACACCTTGGTAACCACGTCGATTGACATTTTAATTAAAAAATTTAAAGCATATGTCACTGTCAAATAATATTAATTTAATAAATTTTGAATTTATAAATATAATATAATTTTTTTCGGCCATAATTTTTTGCAGCGGCACGCATTTATCAGAGTACCTCAATAGTATATTATGATACAAGTGTATAAATAAGCTTTTAAAGCAAGTACGACGAGTTTAAGAGCACGATACGAAGCGGAGTGCTTTTAACGTCGCTAGTCGCATCATATTCTGGAAAAAACTGGAAAGCAACATTTTGATTTTGATTCATTTCATAATTTTGCGCGTGTGACGTTTGACGTATATCGTTTACATGGAGACTGGTTAGCTTTTGTTGTTTACGTTGACAGTTTTGACAGATATTAATAGTAATTATTTTTGTTGTTGCTTAGCAACCTAGCACGGCGTGTTTTAATCTTGTGTTTGCGAACGTTGTAGCGTGTTTTAAATACGGATTATAATGCAGGTATAATAAAAAATAATTTTTTATATTATTCCTTAGTATATCCTTATAATATGTGTAAGAGAATATAGAGTAAAGGTATATTATAGGTGAGAGATCTCTCAATGATGTTTACAAGAAACGCAACAGGTGGTCCGACTTGATGTTGTGTTAAGATTGAGATGAAGCGACGAAGGGTGAAGGGTGGATCCCTTCCAGGGTCACAGCTGTTTAGGCACGCGCTCACGAGGAACCGAACCACTGAACTTGAACATGCTTTCAGAACCTGTTAGTTATTCTTCATGTTTACGCGATCTTTGCATTTTTTCTTTACTTTATTTGACAGATACAATTGGTGTAGTCTATCATTTATTTGTTTATAATTAAATACAAAAGCAGGATTTTATATTGATCACTCTTAGTTTTACTTTCAGAATTCTAGTAAAATTATCCAAACTTCTGCATTAAATTCTGTAATAGTTATTTACGTAATCAGTTATGAAAAGAACGATATTGTTTAACGAGTTGTAAGTTTGCCGAAACGAGCGTAGCGAGTTTCATAACGTGATAAGGTTAGGTAAAATTCAACTTTACAAAACGGAATTAGATAAACTTGTTTATGTGTTGATTAGTTTGTACGCATAGCTTGAACCAAAAATATTATTAGCCGAGGTGACAGCTGAAATCATGTTGGTACTACTGAAATTGTCACAATAAATTAACGGAAATTTGAATGTGTGCAAAACGAACAGCAATGTTTTTTTTGCGTCGGATAAAACAGGCATTAGTAGTATAAATAAATGAAATTATCATTTAGTAATGTAACAAATAAATATTTACAACTTTCTACTACATACTACTACTAGTTAAAGTAATTTTGAACAGTTAGTAGTGTAGTAACAAGTAACTAGTAAGAAACCTCGCAAGTACTTCGTTTCCTAACCTCCCATTAAAGTTTCCTGTGCCATCCGCATCTCCTCGCTGTAAGGTTTCTCTAGCAGCCACCATCACGAGTGGCACGTGTCCCTCACAGACCGGCGAACCCTTTCAAAGGCTTCCTAGTGCACCTGGACTCACACACACACAGCCACGTGCCAACATCCCCTCTGCATGGTGTTAAAGCCCAGCAGAACCAGTCTGCGAATCTGAAAAGCTTCGATCGGTATCGTACAGCAACAGCTGGCTTTGGACATTACCCTCTGTGCCTCTGTTCGCTGTCTGATACATAGAAAATAGAGCTTCTCGAATAAATTAAATAAATTATATTCACGCCGTATCTGAGTGTGGTACACTGTTATCAATTTAAAACCTCGAAGGTGTTAGTGAAACTGATTCTGTCAACTCTTCATTTGATGAACAAATCTGTTTTCTTTCTTCCATCATCATGCTAAAAATTCGGCAAAGAGTTTTCAATGGATACGCAGGTTTTTAGCGTCCCTGAATACTGTTTTGATATTTTCACGATGATGTCTGTGCGTATGTTTGTGTGTGAATGGATGGATGGATGTATGTGGATCTCTGGAATTACGGTTTCTCAAAACTGATATTGTTGTGCTAATTCAATGGCGACAGTGGTAGTTGGTAGTTTACTTGAAACCCTATCAGGTTATTTTAAAATATCTCAGTAAATTATGGTTCTTTGGCAATTTTTGAAATTATATTAAATTTTATAAGGAATGTTTGAAACATTTTTGCCTCTGGCACCAAATAGGGAAAAATATTGAATTTTGACATATTTCTTTAATTTATCAAATTGTACTTCTTGAATAGAAAAGTGTCATAAGTGAAAAGTGCATTTCCAAAAGGAGATAGGTGCTTTTTGGTGTACTGTTTGATAATAAATCTACGGTGATGGCCTTGGTCAGTTTTTTTTTTTAATAAAATTTATGTCTTTATTCAATAGTTATATCACGAGTGCTAAGAATTTTTATCGATTAAATTTGGCATGTCTAGCGTATGCATAAAGTTTTGCTTAAAAAGTGTTTGAGTACATAACAATTTGAAAAAATCCCGAGACCGTAGTCGTTCATGGAAATGAGAGACACAGTATCAAAGTTCTGAATTTTTGACCAACTAGACTTCAACGAATATTTTTTTATTGTTTAATGTTTCAGTTATCCTTTTCATCCACATATATAAATACTAGAATATTCAAAGACCTTACTGTAATAATTGTTTTGTTTTTCGATAAGAATAATTGTAAGAAATAATTTATTCAAATTTAAATTTGCAAAACAAAATTCATGGGAGTGAACGAACCCAACAAAAATTTGTACTTCATCTGACATTGCAATGTACAAGTCACTGTAAAAAATCCATGATATTTTGACGGATAGAGGTTGTTGGACCATAAACAACATGAAAATAAATGAAGAATACAGATTTTGCTGTTTTTTTTTTTTTTAATAAAGGATTCGTTCTTTCGACGCGTATGTTTGACCTTATATATAATATGTGTAGGGCGAAAGGTAATGTGCTTTTTGCCAGAATAAAATATAAGTAATAAATAATTTGAGAGTCATTGTTGCTTCTAGTGCATTGTGATGAAAAACTCCAAATCAAATCAGTAAATCCGGTATTGTATCGAGATTGAACGCACCCTAAACCCAAAATCAGACGCGTGGCTCGCCAACCATGACGTGTGCAGCACCCTGCACCCTGCACCCATCACCAGCAGATATCTGCACACACACCCTTGCACCCTGTTATTATAATAATGTTGTGAGCAGAGAGCAGTCAGCACCATACAGTTGAAAATACACTCACATATTGATACGTATATGTATTTATATTTTGTTATTTCAGCACAGCACATTGTCGTGAACCCACTCAGTTCTGTCGTGCGTCTGTTTATCCTTCTGTCTGTGAAGAGCGTGTCTGTTATTTTCTTGTAACTGCATTCTTCATCTATATAATTTGTATGTTTAATTAATAACATGTTTCGTTATATCATTATGAGAACAAATAAATAACTGAAATATCTTTTCTACAAGTAAACGTGTTTCATAATTATTTATATACCAAGTGCGGAAGACATTCTTCCTGCATAAGCGCTTATTTAAAACATGAGCGAAGGTCACATTTGCGCGAATACAAGAATAACGATTTGAGATTTAATTATTTTGCGGTTATTAAGTTTTTTTAGTTAATATTGACAAATATATTGTGTTAAATTAACAATTTTAATAAATATGACAATTTGTTATATTAAAATTTTGTCAATTCTAAATTTTTAACAAGAAAAATTGTTGTTTTTATTTGCTGGATTTATAAAATTTAACAAATAGTTTTAACTAACTTATCAATTTGAAATTGTTAAAGAAAGTTTGTATCCTTTGTAACAACTTAATTTGTTATAATAACTATGATTTACTGTTCTGCTTCAATATAATTACTAAAATATTTAGTCTAAAGCACATAATAATAAATGTTAATAATAATAAATACTATATTCAGAAATATATTTAGTTACGAAATATACAAAAATAATTTGGTACTTGCTAACAAATTTGAAACTTGTTAAATTAACAAAAATAAACAGTGGATCGTCTGGAACTAAAAATTTTGTTAACATTTTGTCAATTTTGACTATATTTTTTTACTGTGTAGTCATAGCAACCGCCCGTTGGTATTATATGATTATATGACAGTAAAACACAATTTATATACATTTTTTGTTGATTTTTGCGAGTTTTAATACACGAAAATTACATTAATTAATTTATTTTTTTTGAAGATGATTTTGCTGTAGAATGCTTAAGAAAAGTCAGAGTTTTTTGCATAGCTATTTTACCGCACGGGTGAGCAAATACGTGCATCAAAATTGTTGTTTCCATCGAAGGTTATAAGTACGAAAAGTGTATGTACTAAACGCAGTTATTTTTATCATTAACAGAGATTGCTCACAGATTAGCTGTTTTCGTAAATATGATTCATCCTTGATAATATTTGTGTTCATTACAAGATCGCCTTAAGGAAAGATATACTTCATTTTACTGTTGATCTATACTATAAGGTTCATAAAAGCTGAGGAATAAGTAAAATTCCACAAGAAATTGATACGTAAGGCGAAGCCGAGAATCCAATCTACTTTGGAATGTGGTAAACATTGCAGGGTACACAACTTTTATCTTTTCTGTCTACTACTTGATGCAGCAAACTAACAGAGTTGTTTTAGTGAAATTTCACCGAAATTTCTTCTTTTATTTAAGTAAGCAGTGAGCAAATACATACCCACTCTCCACAATACATATATAAGTTCAACAAATAAATATTAGGAATCAGATTAGCACTATTCGAAATAACTTGTAAGTTAAAATATGCAAAATAATAACACTTTTGTTTATATTTTTCGATTGTTTTCCTCATGGATTTGAATTTAACAAATAATAAATATTTGTTACTAGTAACGTTGTGCATCAAGTATTTAGTACTAGTATTTTTAATGAATTTTTTTTATTAAAAAATTTAAAAAAATATTTTGTATTATAATTAAACAATAGTTATTTACTTTACAAGTGGGCAAAGTAAGGGATTACCCACGAGAGAAATTTTAGCACACGAAGCCGAAGGCTGAGTGTGATAATTTTATCCCAATAATTAATAAAGTCACACTTGGGTTTACCATCCATTCAAATACTCATGGTATTATTAGTGAATAATTCGAAACGATGAATTTAAATAAAATAATTTTCTATAACACTGTTTTGGAAACTACGCATTCCACAACGAAAAATTGTATTGGAATAACTATCATTCTATAGCGTATGGAATAAATTCGACGAATCAGAGCCGCACATTAGCCCTATATATGAAGTAATGAAGTATTTTGATTCAGTTGCCATGGTTACGTCAGTTTCTTTTATTTTTTAAATTCAGGTTTGACGTTTTCAACAGTTTTGTATTTGTATTTTTTGTATAATTTTCAAAATCTTGTCATAGAAAATATAGTCTACATCTACAACATGTAACGGTTCGGACTACAAACTTTTTGCTCGAGTGGAATATGTGCCATTCTATTACTTAGTATAGTAGAATATACTATTCTATAACAGTGTTTTGGAAACTACACATTCTACAACTAAATGTATTGGAACAACTATCATTCCATACGCCGCGTTTGGGATAAATTCGACAAATAAGAACCGCATATTAGCGCGATATATGAAGTATATTGGTTTGGTTGCTATGGTTACGTCTTTTTGTTTTAATTTTATTTATTTGACTTTGACGTTTTCAACAGTTTTATATTTGTATTTTTTGTATAATTTCCAAAACCTTGTTATAGAAAGTATAGTCTATTAACAGGTAACGGAATGACATATCCCACACTCGCAAACCGTAGCCCTCGCCTTCGGCTCGGACTACAAACTTTTTGTTCGTGTGGAATATGTGCCAACCCATTACTTGTTGTAGAATATACAAATTTTCTACGACCACTTAGAAATCTGCTCATTGTATGTTTGTTGTTGCTATAGGGATATGAGGTACATTGCAAACACCGTGCGAAATGAATTTGTTTTGTGAGTATTTCAATACAGGTCAGCTCATTGAAGTACAGGTACCATTGCTAGGATACTTATTTAGAATTGTCAGGCGAGACAACTTTTTTATTAATATTAAATTAATTAGGAAATAATATCGTGGTTGTAGAAAAATATAGTGTACAACTCGCATGGAATGTCCATTTCATACTCTTATGATTTGCAAACAAACTTTCATACTCGTAGGAAATGAGTACCATTCCATGCTCGTTGTACAATATACTATTACAGAACTTAATCGAAAAGTCTTCTAATTTTGCTATAAGTTTTAAAAGTTTCTTTATTTTATTAAAATATGAAATATTGACAAACTATTTGAGATATTTTAGTTATCCCGTAAAAACCAGCGACGTTTTTCCGCATATGCGCACGATGTTATTAGTGTTATGTGTGCGTGTGTGCGTGGTTGCTACGCCATGGTTGGTTACGCAGCAGCGCATCCCAGGATTTCGGTAAACGACGCACTGAGCGTCCAACACACAGCACACCAGTGAAACCATTAATTTGAGCTGTACGCTTGACCGCCAATGTGTCGATGATCACTGAGCAGACAGATAGGCCCTTCATCAAGGCAATTACCACGGCGAGAACTTTGCCACTGTGTCATTGAAGAAAAGGTTTCAAAAAGCATAACTGGAATGCAGGCTCCTCCACCATTTTGGTACCTCTTGACAAAACATCTTTTGTTTGAAACTTTTTTTTGCATTTCCTGGTTTAAATGCCCTAATTTATTCTACCTTCCCGTAGACTGAAGTGTCAGTTTTAATCTCCGAGAGATTAAATTTCGAAATTTGTAAGCCAATTCTAAGCAATTCTGTAAAGTCTGCAAGAGAATCTGTAAGATCTGTAATTGCTTACAGGTCAAATGGGAATTCTGATAGCACCTGTTCCTTACAGAAAATCGTAATTTTATTACAAATATCTGTAAAAGTTACGGTTAAGTTTGAGGTGCCTGAAAGCTTTTACGGTAACTGTACAAAAGTTTTTAATGAAACGAAATCGGATTGGTACTATTCAAATCATTTTTTCTTTTCATTTAAGAGAAATCTGTTTGTTCCAAGAAAACATTATTATCAGTGTAGTATAAACAGATGCATCGGAGTAATTCTTGTAAAGCCAAAGTTACATTTAAAATAAATAAATATACAGGGTGTACAATTAAATTGTGCCCTACAGGGATTTCAATTCAATTATTTTTTTCACGACGGGAAATTTATACACTTTCTCTCTCGTCGTGAGGGAAAGTTCTCAAATAATGTGAAAAATGATCAAAATGAAACAAATTGAAGGTAACTATGATAAATTATATTGCAATTCAAAAATTTTTTTTAGATATTATACCTGTTTAATTTTGTGTTCTCAGCTATGATTTTTATTCAAAATATTAATTAATATCTAGTCTTTAAAATTTTGTAATTAATTATACAAATATTGCTTTTATAATATTTAAAACGACACATATTTTTGACACTTCACAATTATTTGACACGTTTGACACATAGATGTTAAAAATATTTTAGTTTTTGTTCCCAGTGTAACTAAGATTACTAAAATGTATTATTAATTATACATATATGTAATTTAGTTTTTCTCAAAATTAAAAGCATGTGCAAGAAAAGTGCATTTTATATTCCAAATATTCTTGCTAACATCTTTCATTGGAAAATTTTTTTCACAGGTTATTCTATTTTTGAAAAAATGGAATTTATTGTTTTGTGTCCAGTAAACTTCCTCTTCCGATTTTTCAATTTCATTCAAAATCAACTCAGCTCTTCATATTTTCATGAAACTTATAAACTTTAAGTTTCGTTTACATATCTTGTCTCCTTCATGAGATATTGCGCACACGGACATCCATCCATCCATCCATCCATTTATCCATCCATCCTCACACGCAGATAAAATTTGTATTTCCGCAAAAATCTCGTCAACGATTTTTTTCGTGATTCCAATACTTCCTTATACATACTTTGTATAAGAGAGTAAAAAGACACAGCAACATAAACAAAATAGCATTGAAATTCCTGTACTTCCATTCTATACCCGGTATATTTGTATTCTTGCAGATTTCTTAAATCAATCATATTTTCTACTCCAGTCCTGGACGGTTGCAACAATAAGTAAAAATAATTCTCGACATTTTAAACAAAATGTTGTAAAACAAAACTAGACCGTATCAAAAGCAAAACGGAAGCACTCTTCAAAACAAACTGCAAATCATACCACATACTTGCACACCCTTATTACACACATGGTCAGCTAGGCAGGGGCGCACGTGCTTGGCGGGGGCCCAGCGGGCATGCGGGGTCGCACACATCACCTGGAGCAGCTGCCGCCGAGCACCGACACCTCGCAAAGCCATTACGTCACAGACATCTGCTCCACGCACACACACACACACGATACGTACCGGTACCACGATACATCGAGGGGAGGTGAGTTATTGGTTGGTGGGACATTAATGGGATTCATCGAAATTAAGACGCAAAGTAATTAAGAGAAGCATTGGATAAGATATTTTGTTAGGAGAAACTTATAATTTAAACATTAATAAACTCATTGCTGTAGTACGTCGTAATGTCTTATATTTATCGAAATATGGCGATTTGTAATTATTTTTCAAAATACGGAAATTTCCCCAAATATGACTTAAATTTGTAATTTTTTTTTATAACATTTCTTTATAACATCCGCGCCAGGAAACCCATTACAGCAGTGCGCATCGTCACATCTCTAATATTTTTCGAGATATGTCGATTTATTATATTTTCCGAAGAGCAAATTTGAGGGGCTGTAACTCGAAAACTATATAAGATATCGAAAAATATCTCCAGTTTTGTGTTTTTCGTGCCCTTTATAATAAATTAGTAAATTTT
This sequence comes from Poecilus cupreus, assembly GCA_963942605.1. Taxonomy (NCBI): domain Eukaryota; kingdom Metazoa; phylum Arthropoda; class Insecta; order Coleoptera; family Carabidae; genus Poecilus; species Poecilus cupreus. Next base: position 14,440,458 of record OZ012727.1, read on the forward strand.
GAAAATTTTGAAATTTTTTTGAATTTTATTCAAAATTTCGAATGGAGATATCTCGACAAATATGAAAGATACATACTTGCAGTGTTCACCATTTGATTCAGCTCGACGAAATACATAAACCCTGAAAATTTCAGAAAATTCGGACAACCGGTTGAAATGTTAGAGCAAAAAGTCTGAAAATGGCTAAATTCAGGCCACTTGAATTTTTGGACACAAAACGCCATTTTCAGGCTTTTTACTCTAACTTTCCATCCCATCAAGCGATTTTTATGAAACTTTGCATACTTATGTATTTCGACGAGCTGAATCAATTGGTGAACACTGCAAATCTGTATCTTTAATATTTGTCGAGTTATCGCCGATCGAAATTTTGAACAAAAATACAAAAAAATTTCAAAATTTTAAAAATTTGCTAATTTGTTATATAACGCACCAGAAACGCTAAACGCAAGATAATTTTTATATATCTCGTGTAGTTTTTGAATTACAGGCCCTTAAAGTTGCACTTCGAAAAATATCTAAAATCGACGTATCTCGAAAAATATTAGAGATCTGACGATGCGCTCTGCTACAATGGGTTTCTTAGCGCTTATATTATAAAGAAATGTAATAAAAAAATATTACAATTTTAAGTGAGTATATTCCGTGAGTCAAATTTTTCTATCGGTATGTGAATCTGTATTGAATGCTTAATAATTACAGTTTCTGTTATTTGTTTGTTCCCATAGAAACTAAAATTAGTTTATTAAACATATAATTCAGTTTTGTCAAAAGAAGCAAACAAAATCTGGTGTGGGCACCACACTACTTTCTTTCTACAAATAAAACCAACTGAACACGTATGACTTACTTACTTATATTACTTACATTTATAATATTTCACAAGACACATATTTTTGAGACTTCACAATTATTTGACACATAAATATTAAAATTATTTTGGTTTTAATCCCATTGTAAATAAGATTATTAAAATATATTCTTAAATAAATAATTTATTTTTTCGCCAAATTAGATGCATGTACAAGAAAAGTGCAAATAACATTTTATATTCCAAATATTATTGCTAACATATCTTATTTGAAACTTTTTCTCTAAGCTTATTCTATTTTTTAAAAAAAATTGAGTTATTGTTTTCTGGGTCCAGTGAAGTTCCTCTTCCGGTTGTTCAATTTCATTCAAAATCAACTCAGTTCTTCATTTTTTCATAAAGCTTATAAATTCCAAGTTTCGTTCACATATCTTGTCTAGTTCATGAGATATTGCGCACACGGATATCCATCCATCCATCCATCCATCCTCACACACAGGCATCATTGAGAAATTGGTCTTAACGGATTCAGTGGACGTCAAAATATGTATTTGCGCAAAAATCTCGTCAGCGATTTTTTTCGTGATTCCAATACTTCCTTATACTTTGTATAAGAAAGTAAAAAGAATAGCAGACTTCGAAATTATCAATTTTTTTGTGTTAATATCATGTAACTAATATAATTGCCAATTTAAGCTAAAAATAATCTACAATGCAGTCGAACATATAAATAAAATATTGGGTGTAACACGTACATAATACAGTTTTATTGACTCGCCGTTTCATGTATCTCATCCATAAAATCCTACATTATGTACTTGTTACAAAAATTCCTATTATATGAAGCATTTCTCTCTCAAATAATTTAGGATCAATTTTTAATTTTAATAGTTACTTAATATTCTTGTGTAAATTCATATACCTAAAAGAATATATTTAGTTACAGAGTAAAAGTGAATTAGATTTTCGTCGGATGCAATATAAATCACGGCATAAATATTGCAATTCACGCGATGCAGAGACAATAAAAGATCCCAAGAGAAACATAGTAACAGCAGAAACATAAATGTATCGTTTATTAAAGAGAGTAGACTTCATTTAAGTGAATCGCAATTACAGATGAACGGCAAAGCGATGTAAACTTCTGGATTTCTTTGTACCTGTTAGTATTATTTCAGTAGGACACGCAAGATTTAACGTAATTACAAGGCACTCAAATATTTGCCCGTGAACGTCGAGAAAGAAATGATTCATTTGATAGACGACCAAAGAAAAATTATTTATACTAGCTTTGAAAAAATCTTCCACAATAGTTATTTACATACCAAATGCGGGAACGCTTGGTTCCCGGATGAATGTTTGGCAATAGAACGAATCCGGGAACCGAGTTCACGCAAGAGGTTTGTATAATATCTTTTGTACGAAAAGTATAAAACAAATAACAGTCTATACGAAGAAATGAAGTTCTTCAAGAAGTTATTTTGATAATTGTCAAAATTACACTATAAATATGAACACATAAATTAATTTGTCTAATATATTAGAAAACAATTAAAATATGTATAATATTTACCGTATTCACTTGTAAATTTATTATATTTCTTATTTATATTGAGATAACTAACATTACATTTGTAGGTTATGTATTTTACAGCTGTCATATCGGGCAGATTTTATTGCGAACATTGGTAACCAAATCCACTAAATTTGTTATTTTTAAATTCAATTTCATTCTTATTCCATCATTGTTTATATTAATATTATGTAAAGGGATGTTTGAAATACCATATTTTTTTATTATAAATATAATTTATTAATAAACGCTTTAGAAATAGGAATGTTTTCGTCGAAATTTCCCGGTTGTCTATCTGGTGGACACCTGGGAAATGGACATTTCGGACATTGTTTAGGCAACGCTAAACAACACATTTCAATGTATGAGTACAGAAAAACCATTTTTGCAAGTTCAAGTTTGGCATAAAAATTCACAAAACAAATGCGGGTATATCCATGGCCAAGCCTTCTGAATAATTCCACTCAACAATAATACTTTTCGTCCCTAAACTAAAGTTGTATAAGGTTTAAGTTTGCAAGCTGTGTCGCTTGAATACTATCAACGAACTTGAAAATCCATCGATTGGAGTATCGCGTGAATTATGCGGGTATTCTGTGTGTATCATCGCGAATAATAGTGAGCTACTGCTACGCAAATATCCTTCAACATATAGTGGAAGTATGTGAAAATGTTCTAACAATCATTTCATGAGAGTCTGTTAAGAAAACACTAAAGAATATTTGCAGATATTGCTGGCAAAGTACTTGTAAAAAGAGATAAGTAGTATGTTTAAGATTGCTGCATTGTCCAGCCCATATCCTTGTGTTATTAGGATCTTGTGAGAGTTCTGAAAGTGTAGAATAGTTTTTTTAATGGTTATAATCTTGAAACATGAGTAAGTACACTGAGAAACTTGTTGACAAACGACAGAACAATATTGTTTCAAAAAAGTGCAGTGTAAATTTGAGACGATGTATCTAAAAAACTAGAAGAGATATTTCAATTCTGATTTAAATTTTGAAATCTGCATAGTTTTCTTTATAGGATTCACTATATTAAAATAATTTTGTTGTTACACACTTTCATCCAAAAATTAATGAATGCTATGATGATTTTATATATTCATAGAAATTTGGTGGAGGTGCCAATATTTATTGAATAATCTAAAGTGTCCAGTTCATTATTTCACAGTAAATTATTCGTTAGTCAAATTTTTTATTATTATGACAGATGTAGCAATAATAGTTATTTACTTTACAAGTGGACAAAGTAAGGAATTACTCACGAGAGAAATTTTAGCTCACGAAGCCGAAGGCTGAGTGAGATAATTTTATCGAGTGGGTAATTTCACTTTGCCCACGTGTGAAGGATAACGTTTTATCCAACATTTCTTAATAAATGAAAAATTTATTAAAGAAATATTATTTGACAGTGACATATGCTTTAAATTTTTAAATTAAAATGTCAATCGAAGTAATTACCATGGTGTTGTGTGTTATTATTATTGTTATAAATAAAAAAATACTCACTAGTGGCTTTCCTCAAATGTATACCCACTAGTGGATAATCTGTTACTTTGCTTGTTTAAAATCGCCATAGTTATAGAGCATTTATTGAGAGGTGTTGGATAAACATTTTGATTTCTCGAAACCACATGTCAGCAAAAATATTTTAATTTATAAACGGTACAAAATAGAGAAAGACTTTCAAATAAAAATCAAATCAATTTATAGAGACATATAGGGAAAATTTGATAGGTCTACAAGTTGAAGGATTGCAACTAAAATTTAATAAACTTAAAACTTGTACATCCAAATTTTAACCCTTAAATAATGCAATTTTGGATCAGCTACATACACGGAAAGGATGCTTAAAATCTCTCAAAATATGTTGAAAATTAAGTTGTATAAACTTTACCTATATTGTAATTTTTGTACAATTTTTTTTGAATTTTAGATTTCAAATAAAGCCTAATATGTACCTCGGCACTGAGGTTCCTTTTTATCACTCACATGGTTTATTTTCCTCGTCCCTACGGGCCTCGGCAACTAAATTCCATATTCATGATAAAAAATTGAACCTCAGTGCCTTGATACATAAATAACTATTATTCAAATAAGTAAGCTACCCGTTCTGTTGAAATCTAATCAGCTTGAAACATGAACATACACAAATTCTAAATATAAAATTTAAACCGTAAAAAATGTAATTTTAGACCCGCTACAATTCCTTAAAAACACGGGGAGAGTGGCGAAAATCTATAAAAAACTATGTTAAGAATCAAGTTAGGCTACGTTGAATACAATTATTTTACAATAAATTTTTCATGAACAATAATTGAATCAAAAAACACAAAAACGCGTCGTAATTCGATCAGCTGCTGCCAGGCTTTACTGTTCTAAAACAGCGCATAAAAATGTGCACAAATTAACATAAATATCACATAATTTACACATACAAAATCATACGCCGTGAACACAGTCATCCATACGCCCCGCGTCTGTGTGCGTGTGCGTGTGCTTGGTCATGTGTGGTAGTGTCGGCACGGTATTGTGTAAAAGGACCCTATATTTCACATACGTGCAGATATAGTGTGTTGTACGTATGTATGAATGTTAGAGCACGCCATATGGCCACTCCAACCAAAACCTAATTAGACTCCAGTTGCTGTCGTGATTCCTGCTGTCCTTCCGGCATCTATCGTTCATCGGTCTCTCTTTTTAATCTGCGTGCTTTGTCTGTTTGTATTGGGCGGTAGTCTTTATATGTTTACATTTGATTTTCATGCGAATTATTGTAGAAAAACGCACGACACAAAGAAACTGATCTCATATTTGAAATAAATTGAATTAATTATAAAATAATTTTTGATTAAATTGTGGTATTCATTTGTTTTCATGTTGAAAAGTTATGATGAATAATTTGAAACATTATTTTTATATTTATAATTTAATAAATTAATATGCGAATTATTATGAAACTTGTAATTATTATCAAGTTTCTTTACTCATTTAGAAGAATTTAATAAAAATCTGGTGTGGGCACCACACTACTTTCTTATACAAATAAATTGTTTACTAGAAAATAAATTAAATACTCCTCCAAACTTAACTTGAAATGTATTATTTATATGTATAATTTAAACATGAATAAACTCATTGCTGTAGTACGCATCATAATATGTTTTATATTTATCGAAATATGGCGATTTCTAATATTTTTCAAAATACGGAAATTTCCCCAATAAGACTTAAAATTGTAATTTTTTTTTATTACATTTCTTTATAATATTCAGGGCAGGAAACCCATTGCAGCAGAACGCATCATCAGATCTCTAATATTTTTCGAGATATGACGATTTTTTATATTTTCCGAAGAGCAACTTTGAGGGCCTGTAACTCGAAAACTATACAAGATATCGAAAAATATCTCCAGTTTTGTGTTTTCGTGCTATTTATAATAAATTAGTAAATTTTGAAAATGTGGAATTTTTATGAATTTTTTTTCAAAATTTCGATTAGAGATATCTCGACAAATATGAAAGATATAGACTTGCAGTTTACACCAATCGATTCAGCTCAACGAAATACAAAAACCCTGAAAATTTCAGAAAATTCGGACAACCGGTTGAAATATAAGAGCAAAAAGTCTGAAAATGGCCAAATTCAGGCCAAACGTCAAGGGGTACCTATTGACTTTTTGGACAAAAAGCGCCATTTTAAGGCTTTTTGCTCTAATTTTTCATCCCGTTAAGAGATTTTTATGAAACTTTGCATACTTATAAATTTCGACGAGCTGAATCGATTGGTGAACACTGCAAATCTGTATCTTTAATTTTTGTTGAGTTATCGCCGATCCAAATTTTAAACAAAAAAACTAAAAAATTTCAAAATTTTACAAATTTGCTAATTTGTTATATAAGGTACCAGAAACGCTAAACGGAAGAGAATTTTTAGATATCTCGTGTAGTTTTTGAATTACAGGCCCTTAAAGTTGCACTTCGAAAAATACCAAAAATCGACATATCTCGAAAAATATTAGAGATCTGACGATGCGCTCTGCTGCAATGGGTTTTTTAGCGCTTATATTATAAAGAAATGTAATAAAAAAATATTACAATTTTAAGTGAGGATATTCCGTGAGTTTCAAATTTTTCTATCGGTATGTGAATCTGTATTGAATGATTAATAATTACAGTTTGTTATTTGTTTGTTCCCATAGCAACTAAAATTAGTTTATTAAACATATAATTCAGTTTTGTCAAAAGAAGCAAACAAAATCTGGTGTGGGCACCACACTACTTTCTTATACAAATAAAACCAACTGAACACGTATGACTTGTTCCTTGCGTATGACTTTATTTTAAAATAGAAATCTATTAATATATAGCCAGCAAAACTTTCTAACTAATAATACAAGTATTAGTTACATTTATAATATTTTACAAGACACATATTTTTGACACTTCACAATTATTTGACACGTTTGACACATAATTAAAAATGTTTTCGTTTTTTTTTTCATTGTAACTAAGATTATTGAAATATATTCTTGAATATATAATTTAGTTTTTCTCATAATTAGAAGCATGTACAAGAAAAGTGCAAATAGCATTTTATATTTCAAATATTATTGCTAACATCTTTTATTTGAAACTTTTTCTCAAGCTTAATCTATTTTTGGAAAAAATTGAATTTATTGTTTTCTGTGTCCAGTAAAGTTCCTCTTCCGGTTGTTCAATTTCATTCAAAATCAACTCAGTTCTTCATTTTTTCATAAAACTTATAAATTCTAAATTTCGTTCACATATCTTGTCTAGTTCATGAGATATTGCGCACACGGACATCCATCCATCCTCACACACAGACATCATTCAGAAATTGGTCTGAACGGATTCAGTGGACGTCAAAATATGTATATCCGCAAAAATCTCGTTAGAGATTTTTTTCGTGATTCCATTACTTTCTTATACTTTGTATAAGAAAGTAAAAATGTATAATAATATTGGGTATTTGATTTTGGTTAAACCCGGGATTGTTATATTATTTAAGATTGTAAAAAAAAAAATAGATTATAAAATTTATTTTTTCTTTGGTGATGTCTTCTTTTTGGCAATTTTCGGCTTTGTTGTTTTTGGTTTAGGCGATTTTGGTTTCTTTGTAGGTGTTTTAGTAGATTTCTTTGCTTTTGAGTGCGACTTTGGTTTCACAATTTTTGCAGATGCTGATTTCTTCTTCTCTAAAGTTGCAGACTTTTTACTTTTAGCAGATTTTACTGTTTTCTTAACAGTAACAGCAGATTTACTTTCTTTCTCTCCCTCTTATGAAATGCATGTAAATGATGCGCGTGCATAATAGCGAAAGTAAAAATGCAACTTATATCCTTAATTAACTGTACTGAATAGTTCAGTCTGCTGTATTTTTTTGTGTGTATATTTTATTATTAAGTTATTTATGTACGAGTATTATAACTTGATACTTCTGTTAAATTCCCCTCTATAGGAATGAAAAGCTCAACCTCTAACCTGTCTTTCCTGTCTTTAAATCCGCTTCTTATCTTGTTATATGAACCAGAACGAAGGTCGACGCTCAAGGAGAGCCGCCTCGGCACCCTCGTAGTGTTACGGTATTTAAAAGGCGGGAGACGCCGAGGCGCGCCTTATCCTACAGTGGTTCTCCTTGGGCTCCCCTACACAAACACAGGTGTCTTGTGACGTCATGCGGGAGTCTAAGAGGGTATGGTGGTTGGAGGTCTGTGCCCTTGTGACGTCATGCACGTCACTTCCTTATCCTTTCCCGTCAGACTGCTAAGACAAGTGGTTGTTGACTGCTGACTGATTTTCCAGATGATAAATGAGATTATATTGTTGTATTTATATATAAATCTAAATGTCAGTGTTTAAAAAATACACTTGATAATTGTTTAGCAATGAAATATGTATATTTATTTATATTTCGATGTTTTTATAACGCTATAAATGCACTGTAAACAGGTCGTTAAGAAGATGTATAAGTGCATTGTTTATGACGCTTTTCATTTTCTAGTGGTGGTATGAATGCTTTTAAAACTGACAAATAAATTAGTATAACCTTAAAATGGTAAATTCCTTTTAATTATGAATATTTTAACCTTTCCTTTGGTAATTGAGTTATTAAAAATAAAATAAATTTATTAATTTTTAATAACTGCTAAAAAATACAAAATTATATTATTGACAGGTTGCAATTTTTTTCCAATAACATAACAGAATTGTTATTGCACTCATCCTTTGTAAAACTTGAAATTGTGCATTAACAGATTGCCTTATGGAACTTGTATTTTAATCTACTATTAAACATATTTTAGTTTTCTTCAGAATTGGAAGCAGATGCAAAAAACTGCAGAGACTATTTACTTTATCTGTCATCTGCCAAAAGTAAATCTATAAAAATGCAGAATCACAACCAATCAAAATGAATTATAATGAATATTTTGTACTAGTAACGCTGCGCTCATAAAAATAACTTGTTTCAAGAAAATTTTCAGTTTTCCTTTTGTATGCATTCGTTGAAGAAAATTTTATTTCTTACAAAGTGAGTAGGTTGAATTAAAAAAAGTAATTTTGTATATAAATTTTATTTATCCAACACCTCTCAATAAATGCTATATTACTATGGCGATTTTAAACAAGCAAAGTAACAGATTATCCACTAGTGGGTATAATTTTGAGGAAAGCCACTAGTGAGTATTTTTTTATTTATAACAATAATAATAACACACAACACCTTGGTAACTACTTCGATTGACATTTTAATTTAAAAATTTAAAGCATGTGTCACTGTCAAATAATATTTCTTTAATAAATTTTTCATTTATTAAGAAGTGTTGGATAAAACGTTATACTTCACACGTGGGTAATTCCTTACTTTGCCCACTTGTAAAGTAAATAACTATTATTCCACATATTGCTTTCTTTTTTAGTTCGTTCTATTCTTAAAATAAATTGAATATTTATGTTTTTTGTATCCACTATCTAGTAAACTTACACCAACATCACTAATCAATTTGTTACGAGTTACGAGTTACATGTCTCTATCTTTTCTCGTTCGTGAGTTATTGCAGTCAAAGACACCTTTATCATAATTTCTACACTTACAAGTAAACAAAATGGAAAAAGTTACGATTGAACATACTCAAATATTTCTCTAAACTTAAACTCAACAACAACAAATCTCTCAACCTTTCCATGTCGTTTTGAGCAGACAATTGAATTGAAACCCTTTATCTTCTGCTTAGGATTGGCGTATCGAAGGGTGTCTGGCACCCGTATCACACAAACACACACACATGCAACAATGCCGCGTGTGTGTGTGTAAGGGCCACGCGAACGAGCTCTATAGTAGCGTAACGGCGGCGGCTGCGGCCGAGGCCAGGTGTTCCGCCCCAAGGGGTCACCACCACGCGCCGAGCAGCTGCAGATACCAACCAACACCCCTGTGTTCCACCCCACTGGCTTCAATCTTGTCTTGTTGCTAGGAGATTCCGCAAACAAACGTCACACTTCTGATACACTGCCAATTTCATAATTTTTTACTTTATAATTTGCTCTAATTTCATACAGGTAGAATGGGGTATTCCTGTTTAACTGAATTAGCATAAAATAATAATAGGATATAGTAGTTTATCATATCATATCATAAAATAATGATAATTATTTCAGAGTTTATATATAAATCTGCGTTTTGAATATTGAGATTAAAAATAAAATAAAAATCTGGTATGGGCACCACACTACTTTCTTATACAATTTAAACCAGCTGAACACATATTACTTGTTACTTGCGAATGATTTTATTTTGACAATTATTTGATATATAGATGTTAAACCTGTTTAATAGAAATTAATTAATATCTAGTCTTCACTTTTACTTTCATAATAATTTAGTAATTATATAATTATTTGATATATCAATTAATATCTAGTCTTCAAATCTTTCTAATTAATAATATAAATATTAGTTTTATAATATTTCACACGACACATATTTTTGACACTTCACAATTATTTGACACGTTTGACACATATATATTAAAAATGTTTTAGTTTTTGTTCCCATTGTAACTAAGATTATAGAAATATATTCTTCAACATATAATTTAGTTTTTATCAAAATCAGAAGCATGTACAAGAAAAGTGCAAATAACATTTTATATTCAAAATATTTTTGCTAACATCTTTCATTTGAAAATTTTCTCATAGCTGATTCTATTTTTGAAATAAATGGAATTTATTGCTTTGTGTGGCTAGTAAACTTCCTCTTCCGGTTTTTCAATTTTATTCAAAATCAACTCAGCTCTTCATTTTTTCATGAAACTTATATATTTCGGTTACATATCTTCTCTTGTTCATGAGATATTGAGCACAAGGACATCCATCCATCCATCCATTCATCCATCCATCCATCTTGTCAACGATTTTTTTTCGTGATTCCAATACTTCCTTATACTTTGTATAAGAAAGTAAAAATCAACTTTTTAATCAAATATGTCGTTAGTTTTTATATTACAATTTATAGATTTATAGTTGGTAACACTGCGCACATCGGCGCTTGCGCCGCTCTCATGCTGTAATCATAAACGTCAAATAGTTTGAGTTTGATATGTCATTTCTTGTTTCTGAAGAGTAAGAATTATTATTATTAAATCTTGACAAAAGTGCGATCGTAGAAAAAGTATAGTGTGCAACTCGTACAACATTACCTATTTCACGCTCGTGTGATTACAGCACTCGACTTTGTCTCGTGCTAAAACTCTCACAACTCGCGTGAAATAGTCTACACTTGTTACACAGTATATTATTATTTAAGAATTAGCATCACAATATTAGATGAGCAGTTTGCCATGATAACAAAACAACGAAACATCAATTTTACGCACTATCGAAGATAATAGTTATTTATGTATCAAGGCACTGAAGTTCAATTTTTTATCACGAATATGGAATTAAGTTGCCGAGGCCTGTAATAAACCAAATGAGTGATAAAAAGGAACTTCATTGCCGAGGTACATATTGTTTTATTTGAAATCTAAAATTCAAAAAAACTGTAAAAAAATTACAATATAGGTTATGTTTATACATCTGTCAGTTGTCAATTGAAACTGACAGTCAGTGTTGCCAACCTTGAGAAGTGAAGTTATCGTAAATAACATTCAAAATTATGTATTTTGTCCTCAATTTCGTCATCGGAAATAATTAGTTAATTCTTCTTGCAAATTTTGTTTCATGTTACTTCCAAATTTACTATAGTACGTCAATATATCTGCCAAAATTATCCTAATTGTACAATAATTATTTAACGGTTACCAACACTGGTTGCTCAAAATCGTTGTATAGTGGGTTACTTTAGTGACAATTTCTGAGCTTTTAATGACGATTTTTAAGCACTTTACTGCCGATTTGAAATAAATATAATAACAGTAATACTCCAAATAATTTCTGCCTTATCTTTCATCAGTTTCACATCATTTTCAAGATGTTTCGCAGACTGTAGACAACCTAAAGTGTTTAATAAAGTCTCAGAAATTGTTAAATTTTTAATAACGCTTCTGCTCTCGAGTAAATTGTAATAAAAATTCATTTAAACGTGTTCAAAATTAAAACACGACGATTATAAAAATGCCGGGCTCTGTGATGCCTGTGTACGCTTCGCAGAGCTAATTAACATAGGCGACTCGTTAGTGGAGGGGACAAGGAGAAGCGAAATTAAATACTTTCATTAAGCGAAGAATGTTGCGAGGCGCCTCTGCGCAAATTGTGTCTCTTTATGAGCGGGTTTTTCTGTTTTTCGTTTGAGGCTAAGGTGAAGAAGACTATATTAAATTTTATGTATTTCATTATTTAATACTTGTTTTTTAACTCCATTGCCAGAAGAAATCTGATAACACAGTACTATTAAAATTATAAATAATACATTGATTAAAAAAATACGGATATTCTATTTTCTTATGCAATCATAAATATATAATAAATAATCTGATATAACCTTAGACCTTAACAACTTTTAAAGAGGACAAAATGGAAAACAACTTTCAAACGGTAGAAAATAAAAATAAGTTTTAAAAAGAAATTGTAGTTAATACATATTTTTTTATCATAACATACAAATTACTTTTTTTCACGACATGAAACCCCACCGTTCTTCTCCCGAAATAGTGAGGAAAATGTGTTGTTCCTCTCTAGAGAGGAAAGTATAGAAGTGTTACCAATATAAATGTTATTTACAAAAAATATATTATAAAAATTATAAATAAATTCCTAATTTGATTGAAAATCCTTATTTTAGTGATATACATACTTTAAATTGTCTTACAATTATGTCTTGTATTTTTCTTTTTCTTATTTAATTACAAATTTGACAACTTATTAAAGATATTTAAGATTGGTTCATTGGCAACACTGCTACACCGCCTTGTGTCGTGTCTGATAACCTAACTTTTAAGGTGTCAGTCTGTCAGTTGTGTTCTCAAAATGTATTTTAGGTCCGAGCAAATCGTTTTTAGAAACATGTCGTGAAAAAATGTTGTGTCTAACACGAGAGGAAAGCTCTTCTTCCACTCTCGTTCGAAATGCCTCACTCACTGCGCTCATGAGGCAAACTTCGAACTCGAGGGGGAAAAAGAAGCGCTTTCCTCTCTAGTTTGACAAATAACTATTATCCAACACTTCTCAATAAATGCTCTATAACTATGGCGATTTTAAACAAGGAAAGTAACAGATTACCCACTAGTGGGTATAATTTTGAGAAAAGTCAGTAGTAAGTATTTTTTTATTTATAACAATAATAATAACACACAACACCTTGGTAACTACTTCGATTGACATTTTAATTTAAAAATTTAAAGCATATGTCACTGCCAAATAATATTTCTTTAAGAAATTTTTCGTTTAAAATATAAAGTGTATTATTAAATATACTTTAGTTTTCTTCAGTATTGGAAACAAATACAAGAAAACTGAAGTACACTTAGGGAAACCGTAGCCCTCGCCTTCGGCTCGGACTACAGACTTTTGCTCGTGTGGAATACGTGCCATTCCATTACTTGTAGAATATACAATTGTTCAACACCTCTCAATAAATGCAGTATAGTCTATAACTATGGCAATTTTAAACAAGGAAAGTAACAGATTACCCACTCATGGGTATAATTTTGAGAAAAATTAATTCGTGGGTAATTTTCTCTGTATAACAATAATAATAACACACAACACCTTGGTAACTACTTCGATTGACATATTAATTTACAAATTTAAAGTATATGTCACTGTCAAATAATATTTCTTTAACACATTTTTTATTTATTAAGAAGTGTTGGATTAAACGTTATACTTCACACGTGGGCAAAGTGGAATTACCCGCTCGATAAAATTATCACACTCAGCCTTCGGCTTCGTGTGCTAAAATTTCTCTCGTGAGTAATTTCCTACTTTGCCCACTTGTAAAGCAAATAACTAATATTTTTGATAAAATAATAATAATATAACAATTATTTGTATACAGTGTGTGCAACGAAACGTGGAACATAGGAGTTTAAAAATGTGAGGAAATTAGCTCTCCTGTACATTTTAGAGCAAAAGTACAAGAATTAAAACTTTTTACTTGAGAAAAGTCCACATTTAATGCAATAAAATATCTGTAGCACTAGATTTGAACATCTAAAATCTAAATTTGAAATATAACATTCATAGCTTCATAAATTTTGAATTATCGTGTACGAAAAAATCGTCATACACACAGAGAAAGAGACATCATCGAGAAAATAGTAAAATCGTATACTAGGAACTCCAAATGTGTTTATCCACAGAAAACTCACTACCGAAAATTTTGACTCATCACAATATATCCGAGAAGTAAAAATCAAAATTTGGTTACGTATATGTGACAGGGAAAAACATTCCCCTCGCCCTTGTATCGTCTTGCTCCATGCCATTAATTTTTCAGTTGACTTCTTATTGGCTAATGTAACATCTTTAGCGGTAGCAAAATTGGCTAAAGCCTTGCGCTATGAATATTGTAATAGGGCATATAAATATGTATATTGGCAATATGTCGAGGGTTGTGTAAGGGATGTGCTGCTCGCCCTGTTCGCTGAGAGTCCTTCAAAATCAATCTCGCAATTTTAGACGATGAAGTGCTTGAATGAGATGAACTAATATTCACTTCTTCGACTTTAAATTAACTGTTTAGGTTGCTAATAAGATAAAGGCGCGGTTCGTCTAGCGAAAAATAAATTAATTGTTTTATAATTCACTCATTCCTAATGAGCCAATTTGAAACTATTTTTGACAGCAAATGTTGATTAAATTGAGAACATCGCAATATTTAACAACCATGTTACTTATATTATATGTAAATATAAGTATTAATTTCACTTTTACATATTTTCAAAATTTTCAGGTTAGAACACTGGCGTTTATGTTACAAAATTTGTCATGAATGTGTAACAAGGCGAACATTCAGAATTCGATTTATTGTTTTTACTGTCAAAACGATTTTAAAATATCAACTTTCAAACTACGTTTGGGGACTTGAACGCATCGAAAATCGCCTTGACAGTAGTGCTTTCTTGAGTTAATTTATTACCACACATGTGAGTTCGAATTTTGTTATCATAAATAGTCATTTGAGATTATCGCGGCAAATATTCTGAAATATCGGCTTGAGACGCCATCTGCTGTTGACAGATTTACAGATCCTGGTCGAACCCTAGATATGGTTTTAGTTTTTAAGTGTTCTAGTTTTTATGTAATATTTGTGTTGGTCCTCAAAAGATTTCCTACCCCCGCGTTCCCGCTTATGGGGAAGATGCGTGTGTTAGGCCAGCACAAATGGGGGTTAGTTGTTAGATATTGAACAGAGCAGACGTCTTCTGACGTCTGCAGTGCTCTACGAAAATGTAGAAATTTAAGTAAATTTCGCAATCGCTAAATATGTTTTGGTAATTGTAACTTTTAACATATTCATACGATGTCGTCGCTGTAATATTTGTTTGTATTGTTCAATTCATCATTTCCCCATTTCAATTAATATAATTTTTTATCATCTTAAAAGTGTTTGTGTGTTTTATTTGTCAACCCGAAGTTCAGTCCGCGCCCCGCCGTGCTACAAATGTGTGACTTGAGTCAAAAGTATAATTGTATGTGTATAAGAATAAAAGACGGCACTTCACTAATTCGCACCCGCGAAAGTTTATTACCAAAAGTTAAAGGTCTTCAATTTTTAAATTTTTACCTCCCGCCTACCTCTAGGTAAGGGAGGTATTGTTTTTGGTCCAAAAATTGGGTAGTGAGTTTTCAATGAATAAGCATGTTTCAAGGTCCCTACAGTACGATTTTACTATTTTCGCGATGATGTCTGTACGTATGTATGTATGTATGTATGTTACTATAATACCAAAAAATACAATTCTGTGAATTATTGCTTCTTATATTTAAATGAAGAACTGATTAGATTTTGGATAAAAATGGTCAACCGGAAGTAGAAGTTTACTTGAATCCCTTAACAGTTTTTTGTGAAAAAACACGGTTAAATTTCCCTTTTCAACAATTTATGTTATTTTCAAAGTTGAAGAATATTTAATTTTACATGTGTTTTGATTACACTAATTTTATTAATTTTCATTAGATTTTAGAGATAATAAAATATAAAGAAATTATATTTCACAAATCTTGCATTCCTAGTACACCATGGAAACATTTAAAAATTTTCAATTTTTTCTTCGAAATGTGACACATGTCATTGTGATTGTGAAGCTGTTTTCTTTGTGAAATATGTCAAAAAATTCAATAAATATACGAAAGAAAATTTAAATTCTCAAATATAAATAGAAAATAAACAAATAAGAAGGTATGTTTTTGTATCAAATACTATTTTGTACCGTTTAAGAGTAGTATTGGGCGGGAGACTTCAGATTTTTTATATATCTCTGGGTTTACTTTTTAGAATGTTTTTTAGTTTGTTTTGCATAATTATATTTTAGAAATATTTTATTATGCAATTAAACATATATGCAATAGGTATGCTTTTTTTAACTCGAAATTTGCTTAACTCGAATTAATTTTGCATCCCTTGAAATTCAAATTATAGAGTTTTGACTGTAAATATCACCTAGTACCAATCTTCTAAAACTAAATTTTGAGTATCGAAAGAGCCTTCATTTTGTTTCGCAATGACTTCATTATGAATGCAAATATAAAAAATAATTTACAACATATTTAGTAATATGTATAAATGAATTTGTTTAATATGTATAATTTGTTAGTGAAATAAGAATGTACAAGCGTTTAAAATAACAGTGCACACTAATATTAAACAGGACACTAATTTTCATTATCTAGCCGTTTAGACCCTAGAATAGTTTACAGTGGAAGCCTACATAGGCTATCTCTCTCATTTCACACAAATTGGTCGGGTTTATTGAATGGTTTCGTAGATGGGGCATTGGACCGTGGAACCTGAGCTTAAACGTGCGATTAGGGGTGCTTTAGGGTAGCGGTAGGTCTCTACTGAATTTTCTACAATCATTGGAAAGCTACCGAACTGATTTATTATTCCCATTCAAATGGAATGTAGGCACTTTGATTAAATGGTACATACATTCATAAGTACACTGCACTGACCTTTATTGACTGGATCTTCTGGATGAGTGAATGTTCCATACTTTAGCAAGTCCACAAACACCAAATTATCACAGTAACGTCACAAACAATCACAAATAATGTTCACTTTTCATCACATTAAACTTATATTTGACAGCTGAGATTGAACTGTAGGTAATGTATTATGTAGTACTTTTTATTACAAATACATATGGAATTGTAACGCGGTTTAAATTAATATTATTTAAATTACACGAATGACGCGACACAATTCACTACATACCAGCAAATGGCAGAGAAATCATTGCAGAAATAAACAAGTTAAAGTTTACAGCTTGAATATTCCTGTTACAGCTAATTAATAAATACAATAAATGTATTGTGAATTTGAATAAAGTGCATGCGCACTAGCAACGAATGATATAAATTAATAATCAGCAGTTCTCAAACAGTTTCTAATTGGAAAAAAATTATATGTGCAAAAATTATAATATTTGATTTATGACGCATTATACGAGTACGAGTTTTGAGTAGCATAACAGCCGCAGATGTCAGTTTTCAATCCGAGTTCGTAGAGTGAGGATTTTACGACATCTAAGGCCTGTTATGACTCATAACATCAGTGGTTTGTTCAATAGTTTACCGGTTTCAAAATATAAAGATGTTAATGTCATTAATAAATATTATTTTTTGAAATTCTTTTATGAATAACGTCTGTCATAATTTTAGAAGGTGATCAAGTTTGTTTTTATTTAACACCATGGTTACACTTGTTTTCTATCATATTTATAAATAATATTTTTACTTAAACGTCAAATGTGTTCAAAATGGCTAGATAAAAAGTGGATTTTGTCGATGCTGAATTGCCTGAAAATATTTGGAACGCAGCAGGTGAAGCTCTGAACAGCTTAATTCCGTGTGTATTAATAAATAGGCTTATATTATCATTGTGTTTTATTTTCATTTCTTTGACTCTTTTGACAGGTCAGTTTGGTAATATTACCCTACAGCGTAGAGTTAGGACATACTTACCCTGTCTACTTATGTGCATGTAAACATAGGTTTAATCTCCTGAAACCGGTAAAATTGTTTTACTTGTTACTCACTTGTAAACACCATTTACCCAAGCTCCACTGCCTTTGAATATAAATCTTTACAAGTTACTAATTGACAGCTACATTGTAAAATTTTTACAGGTTAGTAAACAAAGTAAACAATGCACGTTGCCACAGTAATGCTTACAAGGCTTATGCGAAATCATTTAAAATAATTTTTGACAGAACAGTTGTGTGTAACTGACAGGACTTGGTTATAATTTAAATTGATTTACAAATGAGTAACAAGTAAAATGTTGTACAATACACGCAAGGTAACTGTAGGTACTGCTTTAAGGAGGTGACAGGCTCGCTGATCTTTTCCTCCATTCAGCAGTAAAAAGTAAAAACTGTTTTATCTTGCTTGTAATATAAATAACTATTACAGTAAGTCAGACTGTGGTGGTTGATATTTTTTTGTACTGCCCTATTCTGCCCTACAATTAATTATTAATGTTTTCACAGTAATTAAAAGTGCACAGGAAGCAAAACAAAGCACAATATAGTTCTTCGAACTTCTTAGTTTAGAAAATATTTATGTGGTAAATCGTGCGGAAACAGAAATTTTCTCATATAATAATAACATATCGTGAAAACCTTTATACTGGTAATATTTTAATTCTTCAACACAGAGCTAGAGAACCTCAACCTGCAATTACAGATCTCAATAATGCAGCAGGTTTGCATAATACAGTCGTGAAAGACTGGAAACGATTTCGCTAAATACTTCGCAATTGCACCCCTCCCCCTCTTGTATTCCACCCCCTATGTACATGTGGACAGATCGAACAATGTAAAACTGAATAGGGAAGTTCTCACAGATTCAAAGAATTATTAATGTGACGTGATATTGGCGGCGATTTAAAGAAGCAAATTACAAAATCCAAACAATCTTATAAATGCCTAAATACAGGATTTTTGATTTAAGTTACGTACAATATTTTTTAAAAATCGGCGTTCGAATTACTGTACGTAATTCTCCATCAACGAGCGTTGAAATTTAATAAAAAAAATCTGATGTGGCAACACAAAACCTCCCGCCAAATACAACTCTTAGGGCCGATATTTCCATCTACGAATAAACTTCCGAATAAGTTATTCCTTGAATAAATGAGAAAATACGCATCAAAAAATGACAGCTAGAACAATAAGTATCATTTGAGCTATGATTTCGATGCGATATTTTTTATTTTTTCGATTAATAATTTATTCGGTACTTTATTCGTAAATGGAAATATTGGCCCTTAAACGATACAAAATAGAATTTGATGATACAGAAACATACCTTCTTATTTGTTTATTTTCCATTTATATTTGCGAAAATTTAATTTTATTTCGTATATTTATTTAATTTTTTGACATATATTCACTAAGAAAACAGCTTCACAATCAAAATGACTTGTGTCAGATTTTGTAACAAAATTTAAAATTTTTAAGTGTTTCCATGGTGTACAAGGAATTCAAGATTTATGAAATATAATTTCTTTATATTTTATTATCTCTAAATCTAATGAAAATTAATAAAATTAGTGTAATCAAAACAGATGCAAAACTAAATATTCTACAACATTCAAATTAACATAAATTGTTAAAAATGGAAATTTAACCGTGTTTTTCACGAAAAACTCTTAAGGGTTTCAAGTAAACTGCTACTTTCGGTTGACCAATTTTATCCAAAATCTAATCAGCTCTTCATTTAAATATAAGAAGCAAAATTCACATAATTGTATCTTTTGGAATTATAGTATTTGAGTTATGCGAGACGAAAAAATTGCTACAGATTACACACACATACATACATACATACAGATATCATCGCGAAAATAGTAAAATCGTATTGTAGGGACTCTAAAACGTGCTTATTCATTGAAAACTCTACCCAATTTTTGCCAAAAACAATACCTCCCTTACCTAGAGGTAGGCGGGAGGTTAAAATGTATACAGAACTTAAACAAAAATTTTGGTTTATGATACCAATATCATTGAGAGAAGCAGCCAATTTTATTTCAGCGGGAAGTTTCAGCACTTTCTCTTCCGACGGGAAGAAAGGGCTCAAATAATGACATTTTTTCACGACATGCCAAGAAACTACACCGTTCTGTATTTTTCCTCTCTAGAGAGGAAAATATAGTGTTACTAATATGAATGTTATTTACAAAAAATATATTATAAAATAATTATTTATGTATCAAGGCACTGAAGTTTAACTTTTTATCACGAATATGGAATTTAGTTGCAAAGACCCGTAGGGCCGAGGAAACTAAACCATGTGAGTGATAAAAAGGAACTTCAGTGCCGAGGTACATATTAAGTTTTATTTGAAATCTAAAATTCGAAAAAACTGTTAAAAAATTACAATATAGGTTAAGTTTATACATCTGTCAGTTGTCAATTGAAACTGACAGTCAGTGTTGCCAACACCGAGAAGTGAAGTTATCGTAAATAACACTCAAAATTTTGTGTTTTGTCCTCAATTTCGTCGTCGGAATTAATTAGTTAATTCTTCTTGCAAATTTTGTTTCATGTTACGTCTAAATTTTCTCTATAGTACGTTAATATATCTGTCAAAATGATCCTAATTGTACAATAATTATTTAACGGTTGCCAACACTGGGTTGCTCAAAATCGTCGTATAATGGGTTACTTTAGTGACGATTTCTGAGCTTTTAATGACAATTTTTGAGCACTTTAGTGCCGATTTCAAATAAATAAATAAATTCTTAATTTTATTGAAAATTCTTATTTTAGTGATATACATACTTTATATTTTCTTACAATTATGTCTTATATTTTCCTTTGTAAGTGGACTAACTACTTAGGTAATATGCTGCTTAATAAATGTATGTTTGTGAATTATATGTAAACATCAAACAGCCATGCTCTTCAGTGGAATTTGAACCCACGACCTCTGCGTTCTAGGCTAGCGACATATCCACTGCACCACCAAAATCGACTGTAATATTTTTATATATTTATTTCTTTATTTCAAAGGGTGAACGGCTGTTGTGACGTCACAACCAGGCGTGAACTCCTTCTGAATTGGCTGCTAATTGCGCTTGGTTCAACAGCTGCTGATTACATTACCTCCCGGAACCCCGGAGTCGCTGCCGTACTCCGGAGCCGCTACCGGAGTCATTGCGATAATCAACTTATCACTGGTGCGTATACACGCGATTTAACCCCGAGCTAATTCATTTGTTGAGTTGGCAACACTGCTGGAAAGTGTTCTATATACAAGAAGAGAGCGCTGAGATCATTAGGGGTGTGCAAAGAATAAGAAGACGACAAGGAGCAGGTGTTGCAGAAGAAGAAATAATGAGCGCATCTGGTTATGGCATCTTAGGTTTATTAGCGAATACTGGTTGCCGAGCGCTTCCACCAAAACTCGGCGTTTAACATTTGTACAAGCAATAGTTCATATTATATTAATGCCGGATTTATACAGCAAAAATTAAACTAAGAATTAATAGTATGTTCCGTAATTACAACCAGTGTTGGGTCAATGAGGTCTTTCACCATTTTTTTTTTATTTTTTTTATGAAACTTTATCTATATTGAAGACTATCTACACTTTTAAAAAGTCTTAATTGTTATTCATTAAGCCACAATGATTTTTTAAAAAAGGTTGTGACGTCATAGTAGAGATGTTGCTGGATCTAAAACAGTACAGATTGTAAATAATTGTAGTCATAAATTTTTTTACTTAATTTATTATTATTTTTACAATAAAATAGAACATTTATGTCACAAAAATTATTTAAATCTCTACTGTTTTAGATCCAGCAACACCTCTACTATGACGTCACAACATTTTTTTAAAAATCATTGTGGCTTAATGAATAACAATTAGGACTTTTTAAAAGTGTAGATAGTCTTCAATATAGATAGTTTCATAAAAAAAATTTTTTTTTAAATGGTGAAAGACCCCATTCTGAACATTTTATCTGTAAGATCGTAAATTCGTAAATCTGTAACCTACGATACGCCCGTAACTAACAACTTTACAGATTTACAGTTTTGGCAATTCTCGACAGGTACCTGTAACAAGACAACTTACAGATCAACTTTACGGTCACGAGACGATTATTTTACGACATTCGTCTAACTTTACAATTATATTTTGGTTACCTGTAAGTGACATGTGACAGATAAAATAAAATATTTAATTATTTCTACTTATACATCCATTTAAAATGAAGTAAGTACTGAAAATACTTAAATAATATATTAATTTAGTTGAAATTAAATTATGTATTGTTTGAATATATGGAATTACAAATTCGGTACTGAAAACATATATTTAAAAACAAAAACGGATGATCATTGTCAGTTCTGGAGGCGCTAAAATACTAATAATATTTTTTAATGCTTTACTCACAGACGACTGACTTAAACATATCCAACAGTTTGAACCAACTGGATTTTTAAAAGAACTACCACACACAAAATATAAAATTACGAAAACCCTTAAAGTAAAATTGATATTTTATATAAATTGGTAAGGAAAATGTCTGTATCAAAATACCTAAAAAGGTATACGCGTTGTTGGATAATTATTGTTAAACTTCGCTAAGTAATCCAATAAATAATATTACGTTTTTATTAATTTTTAACTGATTTAATACGTAGAAGTCTCTAGAGGGAATAAATAATAGTAATGATAATATTATTCATAAAATAATGATGAATTTTCGCATTCTACAGTGACCGTAAGAGTTTACAGGCACCTCAAACTTCACCGTTAATTTTACAGATATCTGTAACATATTTACGATTTTTTGAAAGGAACAGATGCTATCAGAATTGCTATTTGATCTGGAAGCATTTACAGATCTTACAGATTCTCTTACAGACTTTACATAATTGCTGAGAATTGGACTAAGTTCTGTAAATCCAGAAGTGTCAAAAAACGATTTTTAAACGCGGTTCCTGAAAAAAAAATTTATTTTTCCAATAAAAATGTATTCAAACGATATTGAAGCTGAAGAACAAATTGCAATGAGAATACCACTAGCAATTACGCAAGTAGCAACATTAATTACTGTTAATTTATTACCAACTAAATCAAGACGTCAGTATCCATTCGCAAAAATTAACGTATGTGCAAGGTAAATCTTCTAGTATCAAACACTGGACTTTTTGTATGAGGTAAGAACGTGATTTTTACCCTTTTAATGTACTATTAATTAATGTGTAATTTTCATATGTGTTGTAGTGTAGTGTTATTCTTCGTGTACTTACTAGACTCTGGCTAACCCTCGACACAGTCCAAATCATTCTGTTCAATATTTGCTGTGATCAGATCGTATATTACCCCGATCTTGAACTGACTTAAAAAATTCATGATCTCGAATGAGCTAAACAACATGTGTAACAGTGCGAACATTCGTAAGATGATGATTTGGAAAACGCTCCAAATAAATTTGAGAGGATGGAGCAGCGTTACCTTGAGCTTCAACAGAATGTTTGTGAACTGGCTGTTAAGAAAATCAGGCACTTTTACATATTATTTCTTTTATAATAATAATTTATTAGTTGATTTATTTGATATAGTCAAAATTTATTTGAAAAAGTTGACAAGTGACATTTGTCAAGATCAATACTTTCATTACTATTACCATGGATACTGCTATTGAACCAAATTATGAATATACCTGAACGACTCGTCAATTTATAGGATGGGAAAATTGCTAAAAAAAATGGGATTTAGAAAAAAAAAAAAGTTATTAACAAAAATTGTTGTTCTCGACGAGTTCTATCACTGGTTTAATTTAATGTACTTATTTATGTTACACCCTGTATAAAACAATATTAACTATAGTTCTTATTTGGAAGATTTTTCATTGTTATCCCCTGTGGTAGCTATTTGTGATACTAATGTGAAAAATATATGTTTAAGGTATGCGTATGAAACAGAACTTAAAAGCAAAAATCTTTTTGCAATACTTGTACTGTAAGTTACCCATTAATAACAAAATTTAAACACAGTAAGTGGAACTTTTATTTCACAATTGGTTTTCATGGTTACATCATTTACTTACCGTCCACGGTGGATGGTAAGTGAAACTTACCGTGCAAGGTGGACGGTAAGTAAATATATATCATTCAAATTTTATTTCTAACCTCAATCTGTCAGCTGTTAATTTAGATACCTATTTTGCCTTTTCTTATATTTACGCAGGTATTGCAAAAAATAACTTACTAACCTCGAACTGTAAGTGATTTTTTAGGCCTCGAATGTTTAGGAAATCTCGACCCTACGGGTCTCGACATCCCAAACTACATTCTCGACCTAAAAACTATCACTTAAAGTTCACGGTACGTAATATACTATTCTATTCTAAAAGTTATTTCAACTTATTGTATCTATTTTATTTTGCAAAAATAAGTGAAACTACAACTGCCCAATCAAAAAAATTAAGTCATTAAAACAATATCCAAGTATAAAAGAACAGACAATAATTATTCGTAAGTTCTTTGTTATTATCCAGCAAAAATGAAGATCGCATTTCAACGACAATTACAATATCCGCATTCGCAACCATTTAAGGGTTGTGGGCGTGGCCAGATCCGCTCTGAATTCTTGCTAGTTTTGCAGACAAGCACATTTAGCGTCATAGATAATGCATGATGCATGCACGAATGTATAATTCACCATCACTCAACGGGGAGCACCGAGCTAAATTCTGTACCTCTGCAGCTATTACTGGTTTTCCTTTTTTGCTGACTTTATAAAGTTACTTTGTTACTGTTTAATTAATTATTGAAATGTTTTAATAATGAAAGAAGCACAGAGTACTTAAATGTTTTTGTGTAGAAATTTCTGCATGCAAATTATTGAAATCGAGCACATGTCAATTTCACACCACTGTGCAAAACTATTTAAACGTTTTATATTTTTAACTATTTATTAAAGTTTTTTTCTGAACCAGGTTGAGAATCATATATAGGATGTTAAATCGGAATTAGAATTGACACATGTTGGATATAGAAAATGTAGAGTTAAAGTATTGGAATTATAAAAAAAATCACAGGACGGGATTTTTGCGTAAATACACATTGAATCCGTTTTGTCCATTTTCTCAATGGTCTGTATGTGTGGATGGATGGATGTGTGTCAGTGTGCGCAATATCTCATGAACGATATAAGGTATGTTAACGAAACTTGGAATTTACAAGTTTAATGAAAATACGAAGAGCTGCGTTGATCTTGATTATAATTATTAATTTGTTAAGGTACCATTTTATTCACTTTTTATGCATATGTTATCCATTCTCCTTTTTTAATTAAACTTGTATCAAACTTGTGTAAATTGACCAGAGAGTAAATACAAATAAATCTATTTATTAGAAAAAATTGTTTGAATGAAATATAAATTTATTTGTAGCTACAAAATATTTATTAAAAATAAGTGTAAGCGCTTTATTTAAAACAGTCAAATTTATTTATTTAATTCACAATTTATTTGAATTTTATAAATTTATTGAATTAAACACATAAATATTTAATTTTAATAGGAATATTGATAATAGTCAATTATTAATATTTTTGATATTTATTTATTAGAAACTAATAAAAATAAAGTAAATTTAAATAAATAAAATTAAATATTTTATCCAACACCTCTCAATAAATGCTCTATAACTATAGCGATTTTAAACAAGCAAAGTAACAGATTACCCACTAGTGGGTATAATTTTGAGAAAAATCACTGGTGAGTTTTCTATTCTATTTTCTATTCATAACAATAATAATAACACACAACACCTTGGTAACCACTTCGAAAGATATTATAATTTTAAAAACTTAAAGCGTATGTCACTGTCAAATCATATTTCTTTAATAAATTTTGTATTTATTAAAAGATGTTGAATAAAACGTTATACTTCACACAAGTGGAATTACCCATTTGTAAAGTAAATAACTATTATTTGAAATTGGCACTAGTGCTCAAAAATCGTCATTAAAAGCTCAGAAATCGTCACTAAAGTAACACATTATACGACGATTTTGAGCATCCCAGTGTTGGCAAGCGGTAAATAATAATTGTACAATTAGGATAATTTTGGCAGATATATTGACGTACTATAGTAAATTTGGACGTAACATGAAACAAAATTTGCAAGAAAAATGAACTAATAAATTTCGATGACGAAATTGAGGACAAAACACATAATTTTGAGTGTTATTTACGATAACTTCACTTCTCGAGGTTGGCAACACTGACTGTCAGTTTTAATTGACAACTGACAGTTGTATAAACTTAACCTATATTAATAAATAATTGTGTTAGAGTAAATTTTTTTATATTCAAAAAGATATAAAATATTTTGACAACAATTTTTATTTGAAACTAATTTTGTATTTTACACCTCAACACATTGGAAATTTATTTTAAATTTCACTCTATATAACAGATTTAATTTTTTAAAATACAACAAGAAAGACTACGCTACAACAAACATTCTGAAACGAATGTTGATCACAATAATTGCAATATTTAAATAGTGCAAAGGCAAACCAATTGAAAAATCTGTACCAGATGATAGTTTATAGCAAATTGAATTATAAATATTAGATGTTTTAATTTTGTGCCTTTCGTCGTGTTGTGATTAAAATACTTCGAAGAAGCAGCCCCGGAACAAGAACTCGGTTAAATAAAACGTTATACTTCACACAAGTGGAATTACCCATTTGTAAAGTAAATAACTATTATTTGAAATTGGCACTAGTGCTCAAAAATCGTCATTAAAAGCTCAGAAATCGTCACTAAAGTAACACATTATACGACGATTTTGAGCATCCCAGTGTTGGCAAGCGGTAAATAATAATTGTACAATTAGGATAATTTTGGCAGATATATTGACGTACTATAGTAAATTTGGACGTAACATGAAACAAAATTTGCAAGAAAAATGAACTAATAAATTTCGATGACGAAATTGAGGACAAAACACATAATTTTGAGTGTTATTTACGATAACTTCACTTCTCGAGGTTGGCAACACTGACTGTCAGTTTTAATTGACAACTGACAGTTGTATAAACTTAACCTATATTAATAAATAATTGTGTTAGAGTAAATTTTTTTATATTCAAAAAGATATAAAATATTTTGACAACAATTTTTATTTGAAACTAATTTTGTATTTTACACCTCAACACATTGGAAATTTATTTTAAATTTCACTCTATATAACAGATTTAATTTTTTAAAATACAACAAGAAAGACTACGCTACAACAAACATTCTGAAACGAATGTTGATCACAATAATTGCAATATTTAAATAGTGCAAAGGCAAACCAATTGAAAAATCTGTACCAGATGATAGTTTATAGCAAATTGAATTATAAATATTAGATGTTTTAATTTTGTGCCTTTCGTCGTGTTGTGATTAAAATACTTCGAAGAAGCAGCCCCGGAACAAGAACTCGGTTAAATAAAACGTTATACTTCACACAAGTGGAATTACCCATTTGTAAAGTAAATAACTATTATTTGAAATTGGCACTAGTGCTCAAAAATCGTCATTAAAAGCTCAGAAATCGTCACTAAAGTAACACATTATACGACGATTTTGAGCATCCCAGTGTTGGCAAGCGGTAAATAATAATTGTACAATTAGGATAATTTTGGCAGATATATTGACGTACTATAGTAAATTTGGACGTAACATGAAACAAAATTTGCAAGAAGAATTAACTAATTAATTCCGATGACGAAATTGAGGGCAAAACACATAATTTTGAGTGTTATTTACGATAACTTCACTTCTCGAGGTTGGCAACACTGACTGTCAGTTTTAATTAACAACTGACAGTTGTATAAACTTAACCTATATTAATAAATAATTGTGTTAGAGTAAATTTTTTTATATTCAAAAAGATATAAAATATTTTGACAACAATTTTTATTTGAAACTAATTTTGTATTTTACACCTCAACACATTGGAAATTTATTTTAAATTTCACTCTATATAACAGATTTAATTTTTTAAAATACAACAAAAAAGACTACACTACAACAAACATTCTGAAACGAATGTTGATCACAATAATTGCAATATTTAAATAGTGCAAAGGCAAACCAATTGAAAAATCTGTACCAGATGATAGTTTATAGCAAATTGAATTATAAATATTAGATGTTTTAATTTTGTGCCTTTCGTCGTGTTGTGATTAAAATACTTCGAAGAAGCAGCCCCGGAACAAGAACTCGGTGACATTTTCGTGATGAGAAATGTCGTCCACTGCACATCAAACATTCATGCGGTTATTAATTCATTTGTCTTTGATGCTATTTTGTTATTTGTTTGCGGAATATGGCAAACTCATTTCTGAACACATCGATATTTTATACTTTGATACGAATTATTTTTTTATGGTTTCATTAATTGGTATTGCTGTATAGAAGTACTAGAGGTGACATTTATCACAAAAAATATATTTGGGAGTTGTAATAGTATATTACATGCGAGGTGGGAAATGTTTCATTCCAGTCGAGGGCTTGTAATATGATTCACAATCATCCTTAATTATCCAAATTAACTTCTCATTCTACTCGTATATCCTACAAACAAAGTTGATGTATGCTAGTAATCTATGAAAACAAGTGTTTAAATTTATTTCAATAATTTGACATATGTCAACAACAATTTTATATTACTTTATAATAAAAATGCTTCTGTTCAATATTAATATTGTAATTATTAATGTTATATTTGTAATTATAAAGTTTTATTTGAAATCGGTACTAAAGTCCTCAAATATCGCCATTAAAAGCTCAGAAATCGTCTCTAAAGTGTAACCCATTATACGACGATTTTGAGCAACAGAGTGTTGGCAACCGTTAAATAATTATTGTATAATTAGGATAATTTTGGCAGATATATTGACGTACTATAGTAAATTTAGACGCAACATGAAACAAAATGTGCAAGAAGAATTAACTAATTAATTCCGATGACGAAATTGAGGACAAAACACATAATTTTGAGTGTTATTTACGATAACTTCACTGTTCGAGGTTGGCAACACTGACTGTCAGTTTCAATTGACAACTGACAGATGTATAAACTTAACCTATATAATATTTTTTTTCAGTTTTTTTCTAATTAAAAAAATAAATAAATATATCCTTTTACCCATTACGGGTGTGGCACTCTGCTTACGCAGATCTCGGTAAGTGATATATTTTTTCGTATAAAATGCGATTACCAGTTGTCAAGTCATAGCCTCCAAAGATGTTATTGGAGAGGGAACCACAGGGATAAATTTAAATTGACAAGTGTCATCTGTAGGTTTCGAACTGAGGATCTCACGATCTACAATCTGACACGTTACCACAGAGCTATTTATTATTTATTTCTAATTTTAGATTTCAAATAAAATTTAATATGTACAGCGGCACTGAAGTTCCTTTTTATCACTCACATGGTTTATTTTCCTCGGCAAATAAATTTCATATTCGTGATAAAAAGTTAAACTTCAGTGCCTTGATACATAAATAACTATTATCAATGACTGCTAGTAAGGGCAACCGATTAAGAGTGATTAACAAGCAGTTGACTAACTTTATTTTACACTAAATTATTTTAGAGATATAAGCTTCAAATAAAAGACATACAAAATTAAATATTCTACCACTTCTATTTCAAATATTTTTCTCAATAATCATGTAAGAAGGTTTGACACCTGAAAAACGCAGATAGTCAACTGCTAGTTAGTCGCCCTCAATCAGCGTTCTTACTAGCGATCAAATATGTTTGACAGTACTGTTCAACTTACTTTCAGAAATGTATGACAGTTGCTAGGCAGTTCTATATAAACACTTTCCACCCATGGGATAAATCTGTCAATTCCCACCCAAGAGGTTGTCATATTTGTAAGAAATGACGTATTTCCCAACTGCGAAAAGGTTAGGAATTGACATATTATTATAGTGATTGTGAATAAAAAAATATATCACACTGAAAATGGGCCCCCGTGGGATGATGTGTGCATTGAATTCGGTCGTGTTGGTTTTAGTGTCGACTGGATACATTTTAGCGTATGGTTTAGTTTACGCATAAATCGGCAGGCTGGTGTTCTGTTCGGGTCGACGGAATGTATTTTGAAACCCGATCAGTGAAGTTATTCGCGCATTGCCCCAGGCCCAATACATTATCAGCTTATGTTTCCCAAAACATTGGCGAATTAGTTGCTCATTTTCAATATTTGTATCCAGGTTACATTAACCGCTATACCATCACGTTTACGGGAACGAGTATCGCAATACCCAGTTGTATTTCAACTTTAAAAATTATGTCTGTATGTTCTCGAAACTTCCACAGAGCTTTCTAGTTCAAACGAATTATAATGATTATTTCACTCATTACAAATTTGACCAACCAGAATGTCTCATTTTCCATTGTTGTACATTTTAGATAAGTAAATAAACAGCACCACACTTTTTAAGTAAAATTTTATGCATAAGCTAGACATGTCAAATTTAATCGATTAAATTCTTAGCACTCGTGATATAACTATTGATAATTAGAGAGCGGATTATATGCACGAAAAAACCGAATTATATGCGCATATAGGTATATGCACTAATTTTTTAAAGAAATATGCATTATATATACACAAATGTAACAATATATGCAGCAAAATATGCAAAAAAATATCTGAAATTATTAGATAAAAAGTATAAATGAATGCATTATGAATTTTATTACACAATACAATCTTAATCCTGAATCACAATTAACAAATATACTATTAATATACATATAAACTAAGTCTAAAAACTTGATATTATAAGATTATGACATATTTATTTTGATGGGGTAAATAGCTCCGTGGTAACGTGTCGGACTGTGGATCGTGAGATACTCAGTTCGAATCCCACTGCCGACAGTTACAAATTTAAATTTACCCCTGTGGTTCCCTCTCCACTAACTTCCTTGGGGGCTATGATTTGACGGCTGGTAACCGCACTTCATATGAAAAAATATATCACCTACCGAGATCTGCGTAAGCAGAGTGCCACACCCGTAATGGGTAAAAGGCGTTATGATATATATTTATTTATTTTATTTATGACATATTTACATAATTACAATAACAAATTATTCAAAATTTTCTTTAAAAAAAAAAAATGAAACGTAAGTAAAAGATATAACCAGAAGAGAATTCTTGGTCTTATATTCATTGTACCCACTTTTACCATCATTCGTGTATACAATGAATATCAACCGTTACCGTTACAGGGATTTTCCCAAAAATATTAGAGATTATTGGTTTGTGTATTTGCTTCTTGTATTGTTTATTGCTTTTTCCGTTGCATTCTTCTAATTATTGCGGCCTCCTCCATTATTTGGGAATTATCAATGTGCATTACCAGAAATTTCAGATTGTTTATCACTAGACAAAGTCTTAAAAATATTGAAATATGCAATTATTATATTTGTTAGGCTTCTATTACGTGTACTATAATTTCACTTTTTTATTGTGCTGTGTTGAAAAACTATTGAATAAAATTGTGTGTTGAGGTTAGGTTACATCACTACCAGCGCCACTGTTCTCAAACTTTCGTATGTTATTTACTCGGATATCAAGCAAAATACTCTAAAGTTGCCAAAGTAATTATATCTTAATTTATATTAAGTTTAATTGTTGTAAATTAATACTTATAATATGTAAATATTATTTTTACATTAAAAATATATAATATCTACTATCATGAAAAATCGTTGTTTTAGAGCCACTGGAGCAGTACCAGTGACGTCACACAAACTTTAAACAATCATATATCTGGTAATATATGGAATTTTCACATCGGGTTTTCACTGATCGTCATAGAATCTAATAAAGTTTCATAAAAAAATTGGTTTATGGTCCCATACACAATTCATCCAATCATAAGGCGGCATATAACCAAAGCAGTTAATCCGCTTCCCATCTCCGAAAAAAAAATGAATGTAGAACAATATACCACATTATAAAACAGACTGCATTATAATTACATCATCTAATGATCATCCTAATGCAGTGCACATTTGACATAATTACATAACTATATATCAGAGTAGAACATTATATTTTTCACGAGCCATATGTTGTATAAACTCACGAACCCTGATTAATTCACGTGCTACTATAAAATAGGGGGTAGAGCGCAGAGTTTTACCTTTGAGGGGGCGCAACCCTAACCATATCGGTGTAAAGGTGGTTCTACACGTTACCACCAAATATTCAAAACATGTTTCATTTTCAGAGAGACTGAGACAATGGCAGAAATCTATACGAAAAATCTGATATGGCCAGCACATAACCTCCCGCTCAATGCTACTCTTAAACGGTACAAAATAGTATTTGATGATACAGAAACATACCTTCTTATTTGTTTAGTTTCTATTTATATTTGAGGATTTTAATTTTCATTCGTATATTTATTTAATCTCTTGACATATATTTCACTAAGAAAACAGCTTCACAATCACAATGACATGTGTCACATTTCATAAAAAATTAAAATTTTTTAAATGTTTCCATGGTGTACAAGAACTGCAAGATTTGTGAAATCTAATTTCTTTATGTTTTATTATCTTTAAATCTAATGAAAATTAATAAAATTAGTGTAATCAAAACGCATGTAAAATTAAATATTCTTCAACTTTCGAAATAACATAAATTGTTGAAAAAGATTTAACCGTGTTTTTCACGAAAAACTGTTAGGGCTTCAAGTAAACTGCTACTTTCTATTGATCAATTTTATCCAAAATCTAATCAGCTCTTCATTTAAATATAAGAAGCAATAATTCACAAAATTGTATTTTTTGGTATTATAGTATTTGAGTTATGCGAGACGAAAAAATTGCCACAGACTACACACACATACATACATACATACATACATACAGACATCATCGCGAAAATAGTAAAATCGTATTGTAGGGACCCTAAATCGTGCTTATTCATTGAAAACTCACTACCCAATTTTTTGACCAAAAACAATACCTCCCTTAACTAGAGGTAGGCGTGAGGTAAAAATCAAACACATTATCCGAAATATTTTATTAAGTGAGTCAATGATCTATTTTGGGAACACTGAAGAAATCTGACTAGTACATTATATACAAAATATTATTTAGAAATCATGATAATTTACCGGATGAATCATCCATCTCTTTTATTTAAATTATAAATTAAAACTCTTCAAATAAAATCTACTTGATATTGTCTAGTAATTTACCTTAAACATTTGTATACAGGATACTTCATTTTAGCGCAACAATATGCAATTTTAAATTTTTATAAGTCGTAGGAAATGAGTACCATTCCATGCTCGTTGTACAATATACTATATTATAAACATTTATAATAAATAGTGCGTTAATGAAAACGAAGGTGTTAATGAAGCTCTTCACTCACGAAAAATGAGTGGGATAAGTGACATTTAACTCACGGGCGTAGATAAAATATTTTACACATAATTTCAAATTCTGGGCATTAATGGGTTAGGCAGATTTAATTATTTAAATTAAGAAAATTACTTAAATTAAGAAAGAAAGGTATAATAAGTATCAAAAGGTTAGTACTAGTAAATTGTTTACTAGAAAATAAATTAAATGCTCCTCCAAACTTAACTTGAAATTTATTACTTATGTATAATTTGAACATGAATAAACTCATTGTTGTAGAACGCATCGTAATATGTCTTATATTTATCGAATTATGGCGATTTGTAATATTTTTCAAAATACGGAAATTTCCCCCAATAACACTTAAAATTGTAATTTTTTTTTTTTATTACATTTCTTTATAACATTCGCGCCAGGAAACCCATTGCAGCAGAGCGCATCGTCATATTTCTAATATTTTTCGAGATAAGACGATTTTTTATATTTTCCGAAGAGCAACTTTGAGGGGCTGTAACTCGAAAACTATACAAAATATCGAGAAATATCTCCAGTTTTGTATTTTTCGTGCCATTTATAATAGATTAGTAAATTTTGAAAATTTTGAATTTTTTTTTCAAAATTTCGATTGGAGATATCTCGACAAATATGAAAGATACAGACTTGCAGTGTTCACCAATCGATTCAGCTCGACGAAATACATAAACCCTGAAAATTTCAGAATATTCGGACAACCGGTTGAAATGTTAGAGCAAAAAGTCTGAAAATGGCCAAATTCAGGCCTAACGTCAAGGGGTATCACTTGACTTTTGGACAAAAAACGCCGTTTCCAGGCTTTTTTCTCTAACTTCCCATCCCGTAAAGCGATTTTTATGAAACTTTGCATACTTATGTATTTCGACGAGCTGCATCGATTGGTGAACACTGCAAATCTGTATCTTTAATATTTGTCGAGTTATAGCCGATCGAAATTTTGAACAAAAATACAAAAAAATTTCAAAATTTTAAAAATTTGTTAATTTGTTATATAAGGCACCAGTGGCACTTCGAAAAATACCAAAAATCGACGTATCTCGAAAAATATTAGAGATCTGACGATGCGCTCTGCTACAATGGGTTTCTTAGCGCTTATATTATAAAGAAATGTAATAAAAAAATATTACAATTATAAGTGAGGATATTCCGTGAGTCAAATTTTTCTATCGGTATGTGAATCTGTATTGAATGATTAATAATTACAGTTTCTGTTATTTGTTTGTTCCCATAGTAACTAAAATTAGTTTATTAAACATATAATTCAGTTTTCTCATATAAACGTAGCAAATATTAATTAAAGTTTTGGTATCAAATTAAAATCTTAGGGAGAAGAGCTGTACTTAAATATTAAAAATTACTTTTGAACGATCATCAATTGTTTTACTAATAATATTTAGACATCATGATTTAAGATATATTTGTTGAATTTGTATATAAAATTAAAAATTTTTTATACTTATATAAGAAAGTCTGGTTGTGCCCACACTAGATTTTGTAAATATTAAATTAAATCAAAAGATCACATGACGACTGGGGCTTATTCGCATTTATTACTGTTATATATAAAGAAGTATTGAAGAATTTATAAAATAGTATAGGTACATGGGAAAGTACACTGATGTGAATATAAATACAAATACAAATGCCCCGTGTAAATGTATTTCTAGCCCGATTACTAACCCTTGTTTTGCCGGTTAGGTTTACAGTTCACGTATTCGTCATCAAAACAAGGTGTGTCTCTGTCGATATTTGTGTGTGTATGTGTGTACTGTTTTATCCTGAGTTGTGAAAAACTACATAGTTCAAATGAAACGAAGACAGAAAATAATTGCAAGATGAACACAAACAAAAACAATCAATCTTAATTTATTCAAAATTACAACAAGTTGAATTACAACAAAATACAAATTTAAAGGTGATGCAATTATAATTTTACCTCCTGCGGATGCGAACCGAGAACCATATCATTTGGTCCAGACTTTTAGAATAATAATCTCAGAAAAAAATAAATTGTATTTAAAAAAATCTGGTGTGGGCACCACACTACTTTCTTATACAAATAAAACCAACTGAACACGTATGACTTGTTCCTTGCGTATGATATGTTAAACATGTTTAATTTTTGTTCTCATTGTAACTATAAATTTATTTTAAAATAGAAATTAATTAATATCTAGTCTTCAAAACTTTCTAACTAATAATACAAATATTACTTTTAAAATATTTCACACGACACATATTTTTGACACTTCATAATAATTTGACACATCTTAACATAGATATTAAAAGTGTTTTAGTTTTTGTTCCCATTGTAACTAAGATTATTGAAATATATTCTTAAATATATAATTTAGTTTTTCTTATAATTAGAAGCATGTACAAGAAAAATGCGAATAACATTTTATATTCCAAATACTTTTGCTAACATCTTTCATTTGATACTTTTTCTCACAGTTGATTCTATTTTTGAAAAAATTGTAATTTATTGATTTTTCCGGTTTTTCAATTTCATTCAAAATCAACTCAGCTCTTCGTTTGTTCATGAAACTTATAAATTCCAAGTTTCGTTTACATATCTTGTCTCGTTCATGAGATATTGCGCACACGGACATCCATCCATCCTCACACACAGACATCATTGAGAATACTTCCTTGTACTTTGTATAAGAAAGTAAAAATGTATAATAATATTGGGTATTTAATTTTGGTTAAACCCGGGATTGTTATATTATATTTATTTATTTGAAAAATATTAAGTTGTTCCAAGTCTTTCGTATAAAGATCTCCCTCTCACGAAATGCATGTAAATGGTGCGTGTGCATAATAGCGAAAGTGTAGCATAGGCGTCCGTGGCCGATTGTGTGGGGGTCAGGGTTGGGTCGCGTGCGTAAGATGTAGTAGGGTGATACAGTGTAGTGGTTGTGTGGCGCCGGGAACGTCGTGACGCCGTGAGTAAGCGTCGGTATGAATGACGCCGCACGCGAGCTGCCGACGCCAACGTGCTTATAGTTAGGGCTGCGAGCTGCGATAGACAATACAATACACTGCTGTTATTACAAGATTATCAAATTACTTTCAAATAAATCTTTTTCAATCAACTATATACTGTGTTATGTGTAGCAGTCCGTCAATGTTTATAATTATTTTAAAATTTTAATTTGATTTATTTTAGTTTGACGTTTTCAACAGTTTTATATTTTTTGTATAATTTCCAAAATCTTGTTATAGAAAGTTTAGTCTACAGCATGTAACGGAAGGCCTATTCCATTACTTGTTGTAGAATATACTATTATACGACCAATTAGAAATCTGCTCATTGTATATTTGTTGTTGGGATATGAGGTACATTGCAAGCATCGTGCGAAATGAATTTGTTTTGTTTGATTATTTTAATACAAGTCAGCTCATTGAAGTATAGGTGCCATTGCTAGGATACTTATTTAGAATTGTCAAATATTGGAATGGTGAAAGCGGGACAAATTTATTATTAAAATTAAATTAATTTTGAAATAATATCGTGGTCGTAGAAAAAGTATAGTGTACAACTCGCATGGAATGTCCATTTCATATTCGGCTCATGCTATAAACTTCCATACTCTTAGGAAAGAGTACCATTCCATGCTCGTTGTACAATATACTATTTTTGTAAATAACATTCATATTGGTAACACTTCTATATTTTCCACTCTAGAGAGGAAAAACACATTTTCCTCGCTATTTCGGGAGAAGAACAATGGGGTTTCCTGCTGACACAAAAAAGTATCTATATTTATAAATTTTAATTGAATTCGACATTAAAGTACTCAGAAATCGTCATTAAAAGATAAGAAATCGTCACTAAAGTAACTCATTATACGACGATTTTGAACAACCCAGTGTTGGCAACTGTTAAATAATTATTGTACAATTAGGATATTTTTGGCAGATATATTGACGTACTATAATAAGTTTGGGCCTAACATGAAACAAAATTTGCAAGAAGAATTAACTAATTAATTCCGATGACGAAATTGAGGACAAAACACATAATTTTGAGTGTTATTTACGATAACGAGGTTGGCAACACTGACTGTCAGTTTCAATTGAGAACTGACAGATGTATAAACTTAACCTATATTGTAATTTTTTTTACAGTTTTTTCGAATTTTAGATTTCAAATAAAATTAATATGTACCTCGACACTGAAGTTCCTTTTTATCACTCACATGGTTTATTACGGGCCTCGCCAACTAAATTCCATATTCGTGATAAAAAATTGAACTTCAGTGCCTTGATAGGTACATAAATAACTATTATTCATTTGATTTTACAATAATTTAAATGACCATTCTTGGTGTTATTTCTACTCGTACATATGAAAAAAATCATAAGAAGCTTTCAAGAAAATTTTACATAGAAATTATTATCTGTTCTGCACTCATTTATACCAGAATTTTGTACCAGTCTCAAACCCGTCTTGCATTACCATATGTGATGGAAGCTACAAACAAAACATGCACATTTTCACTGCTAGTTTCTTCTTCAATTAAAAATGAAACAGCTTCATGAACGATAAAATCCCATCAGTTTTATAAGAATTCTGTTAGCATTGTATCGTTTCGAGTCAGGGCAGGGCAATCGGCTTGCTTCCAGCGATTGTCCAGACGTTCAGACGCTCAGGTGGTTGAGGTAAGGGTGTGTACGGGTACGCGTGCCGCCGCCGTGTCTCGTACTCACCCTAGTGTGTGGTGGCGGCACGCTATATAATATTATGCCGCGTGCCTACCTATAGCTGTAGGGCTAGACGTGCGTCCTGCCAGGATGATTCATCAAACACACGCACCAAACGATCACAGGCCCGTAACCAATGTATTCACCCAACTACACAACAAAACACACTACGCCACAACAAATAGTGGCACTAAAAATTATATATTCAGAGAATTGGGTCGTTCACTAGTCACAAAATAGAAAAGCAGTCTTTTATATTATGACTAAACCCAAAAATATCGTACTATATATAACACAAGTTTAAAAAATATCATTAATTATTAAGATATTTGAGTTTGACGTCAAAGTATTATGGCGCATATCTATCCTATTCTAAATTATTTGTACTTCTCTTATTATTGAGCTGTCAGATTGTCGAGGAATCAAAATAGTTGGCAACTAATTTGAAGGTTTTTTGTTTCACTTTAAATTCGTAGGTATATTTTAAATACATACAATAGTTATTTACTTTACAAGTGGGCAAAGTAAAGAATTACCCACGAGTGATAATTTTATCGAGCTGGGAACTCCAATTTGCCCACGTGTGAAGGATAACGTTTTATCCAACATCTCTTAATAATAAAAAATTTATTAAAGAAATATTGTTTGGCAGTGACATATGTTTTAAATTATAAAAAATTAAAATGTCAATCGAAGTAGTTACTAAGGTGTTATGTGTTATTATTATTATTATAAATAAAAAATTACTCACTAGTGACTTTTCTCAAAATTATACCCACTAGTGAGTAATCTGACTTTCCATGTTTAAAATCGCCATAGTTATAGACTATAGAGCATTTATTGAGAGGTTTTGGATAAAATATTTTATTTATCCAACATTTCTCAATAAATGTTCTATAACTATGGCAATTTTAAACACGAAAAGTAACAGATTACCCACTAGGGAATAATTTTGAGAAAAATCGCTAGTGAGTATTTTTTTATTTATAGGTGTTGGATAATAGTTATTTGTTTAACTAGGTATCAAAATACTAGATTTACAGCAGAGGCAATGAATGCTGCCGAAGCTATAAATCTGTGTTTGATGCAGAGCTGAACACATGATTTTTTTGTTGCTTTGGAATTAATGTTAATTTAGTGATTATTTTATTTAGATATTTTGAAGATTATTGCTGTAAAATTACGTTGCCATGCATATGTTGAACGGTTGCTATATATATATTTATTGATGGTTGCTATGCGTTTGTTGAGCAGTTGTTAAGTAAAATATTTTTACAGCCTAGGCAGAGTGACACTTTACAGACTGTTGGCAATCCGTGAAGTGTCATCTTTAATGTTAATCGACAAAAATAAATATTACTTTAGTTCGACTCAACGAAATTAAAGCCTTGTTGAATGACATAGGTTAACAAAATTTATCAGTGGTAATCAAACATTTGTCTAAAATAATCTTACAAATTATTCATGTTTCACCCAGAAATAAATGGAATTCATGTACATTTCGATTATTTATTTACCATGAAAAGTTATTAGAATATCCAAGTAATTACAATTATTTATAATCTCTATTGTTTGAGATCCACCAACACCTCTTAATGAATAACAATTAAGACTTTTTAAAAGTGTAGTTGCAAATAGAAAATAAAACATTTTTTGGGATTCATTCAAATTATTATATTTTGAGCCTCGTCCGGTTTCGAACCCCCCTGGGTCACCTTTAGGAGCTGAAAAGTCAAAACTTCAAAACAATATGAAGCATTGGTCAATATTTAAAAAAACAACTAAGTTAAAATAATACATAAAGATGCACCCGTCATTGATATTAGCAAGCATCTTACGTTTAAACTTCAGTTCAGCCCTGCGGTGCGTCGCGCTACCTGTCCGGTGTGTGAGTCACCTCACCTCCACCCCCAGACACCGGCACTCGCCGCCACCACCGCCCGCCAAGTCGTCGCCACAACCCCCCACCACTCAGCCCCCGTGTGAGTGTGGCTTAAACAAAATTACAACATCAAACAGCGAGCCGACGAAACCTCGCAGAATAGAATGTTCGACACTCTTCTTCGCTTTGATGTGCGCTGTTCTTTTATCGCTGTGAGAATTATTATTATAAGTCTGGATTGCATCGGAGTGCCCGAAAACTGCGAGGGGTATAGCGAAAGGAAGGGAGAAGAAGAGCAAGAAATAAAAATAGTGTTTCTGCTTTAACAAACTAACTAAATTAGCTTGTGAATTAAAATTGACAAAACTTAATTGACTATCCACTTAAAACATTAAAACAAAACATCAATTCGTTGTGCAAAATCTGTATTAATTATCTCCAGTCAAATATATTAGGAAGGTATTGCTACGGGCCAAAAAAACACGACACACACTATTTTTACAATTCTAAATTGGATAATATGTAAACTTCTTGGCTGGGATTTGTAAAATAAATGAAAACGATTTCTGGATTACAGTCACAATTTAATAGTTATTTACTTTACAAGTGGGCAAAGTAAGGAATTACTCACAAGAGAAATTTTAGCACACGAAGCCGAAAGCTGAGTGTAATAATTTTATCGAGTAAGCAATTTCACTTTACCCACGTGTGAAGTATAACGTTTTATCCAACATCTTTTAATAATTGCAAAATTTATCAAAGAAATATTATTTGACAGTGACATATGCTTTAAATTAAAATGTCAATCGAAGTAGTTACCAAGGTGTTGGTGTTATTATTATTGTTATAAATAAGAAAATACTCACTAGTGACTTTTCTCAAAATTATACCCACTAGTGGATAATCTGTTACTTTCCTTGTTTAAAATCACCATAGTTATAGAGTATTTATTGCAAGGTTTTGGATAAAATATCTATCGAAGTAGTTACTAAGGTGTTGTGTGTTATTATTATTGTTATAAATAAAAAAATACTCACTAGCGATTTTTCTCAAAATTATACCCTCTAGTGGGTAATCTGTTACTTTTCTTGTTTAAAATCGCCATAGTTATAGAACATTTATTGAGAAATGTTGGATAAATAAAATATTTTATGCAAAACCTCTCAATAAATGCTCTATAGTCTATAACTATGGCGATTTTAAACAAGGAAAGTAGCAAATTACCTAATAGTGGATATAATTTTGAGAAAAGTCACTAGTTAGTTTTTTTTTATTTATGACAATAATAATAACACACAATACCTTGGTAATCACTTCGATTGACATTTTAATTTTAAAAATTTAAGCATATTTCACAGTCAAACAATGTTTCTTTAATATTTTTTTTATTATTAAGAGATGTTGGATAAAACGTTATACCTCACACGTGGGCAAATTGGAATTCCGTGCTCGATAAAATCACTCTTGAGTAATTCTTTACTTTTCCCACTTGTAAAGTAAATAACTATTGTACCTATGTATTTAAAATATACCTACGAAATTAAAGTGAAAAAAAAAACCTTCAAATTAGTTGCCAACTATTTTGACACTTCGACAATCTGACAGCTCAATAATAAGAGAAGTATTTAGAATAGGATAGATATGCGCCAGAATACTTTGACATCATTGTAGAGGTCTTTAAAACTCAAATATCTTAATAATTAATAATATTTTTTATACTTCTGTTATATCTAGTACGATGTTTTGGGGTCTAGTCATAATATATATGACTTATTTTCTATTTTGTTACTCTAGTGAACGACCTTATTTCTTTATATTTTCTTGTCAACTATCTAAGCGAACTATACTATAAAGACAGGTGGTCCAATGACTGGTTGTCTCACTTGGCTCGTATTTTCCAATATTATTTATTAGATTTCCTGCAGTTTTAATTGAATAGTTATTTGTTTACCTAGGCATCAAAATACCAGATTTACAGCAGAGGCTGCCGTTTCATTGACGAGGCTGTGCATCGTCAATGAATGCTGCCGAAGCTATAAATCTGTGTTTGATGCCGAGTTGAACACATAATTTTTTTGGCGAT
The DNA here is from genome assembly GCA_963942605.1 of Poecilus cupreus. Classification (NCBI taxonomy): domain Eukaryota; kingdom Metazoa; phylum Arthropoda; class Insecta; order Coleoptera; family Carabidae; genus Poecilus; species Poecilus cupreus. The sequence goes on from OZ012727.1 coordinate 14,482,672, forward strand.
TTGGGATTATTTTATATAGATATTTTGAAGGTTATCGCTGTCAAAATTACGTTGCCATGTGTATGTTGAACTTCTTTATTTTGTACCGTTTAAATTAATTAAATTATTTAGGTACAAGATTTTGTGTTACCACATCATATTATTTCAATATTTCCCATTTCCGGGAGTTTTTGTACAATCTTATTTTTGTAGAAAGGATAAAAGATCACATATCTGAATACCCGTTGCTATATTGCTAAAACGAAATACAAAACACAAAATCATCTTGGAGAAAAGAGTCGCGTAGACTCCACATCAAAGAGGCAATCCCGTCGGATTTCCAGGTACACCGGAGGAGTTTGAGGCGTCCAGGACGCAGAGATGTTCCAGGATAACAGTCAGCAGCAGCGCTGTAATGCCGCAGCAGTTCTATCAGTCTGCTACTCTCCACAACGGTGCCTGATAGATATTTGATATAATTTATTCATGGCCTTATAGCGAGCACGCGATGACAGCCCTGCATGCGCAGGACAGAATTCAGGAGAAATTATTACTAAGTTATATATTTAATAAATACCGATGAACCAAAGGAATTAAGCCACCATTTTAAGATAACGATTTTCAAATTGTAATATCAGATGTTGCTTTAGATTTATAAAAAAAAGAGATACCGTGTGTCCCACGTAAATGTTGGCATAGGCAATTAACATGTAAAATCAGTTTTTTGTAAATAAAAAGTGTCCGGCAAAAAAATATGCATCCAAATTTTATATCATAATACTGCCAATATCCCTACATCTTAATACAGATTATTTGATTTTGATACCGCAATTTAATGTAATTAAAAATAATAATTCCTCATTTTTCGCCTACTCTTTTTATTGCTACTGACGTATAGTGTTTGCAATATGTTTTAAATATTTTAATCTGTCACTGTCATCAAGCATACATTAAATGTCGAGAACCGTGTAAATATTATTAGAATGTATTATGGGAGCGCAGTGCAAGACAAATATCTGAATACACCACAGGAATGAACGCTGAATAATTTCCATCACCAGAAATTGACAGTGACAGATTAAAATATTTAAAACAAATTACTGGCACTATACGTCAGTAGCAATAAAAAGAGTAGGCGGAAAATTAGGAATTATTATTATTAATTTCATTAAATTGCGGTATCAAAATGAAGTAATCTGTATTAAATATATTGATATTGGCAGTATTGTGATATAAAATTTGGATGCATAATTTCTTGCCGGACACTTTTTATTTACAAAAAACTGATTTTACATGTTAACTGCCTATGCCAACATAGGGGACACACGGTATAACAATATTAACTATAGTTCTTATTTGGAAGATTTTTCATTTTTATCGCCTGTGGTAGCTATTTCTGATACTAATGTGAAAAATATATGTTTAAGGCACGCGTATGAAAATTTACAGAACTAGTGTCTTAAATTAGTATATTGTGCAACAAGTGCAGAAAGTTAACTATTTTACGCGAGTTGTGAGAGTTTTATCACGAGACGAAGTCAAGTGCTAATATCACACGAGCGTGAAATTAGTAATTCTGCACGAGTTACACACTACACTTTTTCTACGATCACACTTTTGTCTTGTCAAGAATTAATAATAATTCCTTCTCTTCAAAAACAAGAAATGACATCTGAAACTCAAACTATTTGACGTTTATGATTACAGCATGATGGCGGCGGCCAATGTTACCAACTATAAATCTGTAGATTGTAATATAAAAACTAGAGACATATTTTATTTGATATTGTATTTTCTTTGTTTAATTATTAATTATTTTATATATATAATTATACTTGACACATTAATATTATACAGTTTTCGTGGGGAATAATTGCGCTCGCTATTCCACACGACTGTGCGAAATATACAATTTTCAAACTTTGTTTAGAATGGAGAAAGTGTAATTTTCAGTAGTGATCGTAGAAAAACATATCTAATCTACGAATACCAAAGTTAAAATATTACAAAATATGTTAGATTCTGAATTCGTAATCAAACGATCTATTAAGAAATTACTGTAACTCAAGTGAAGTTGTTTCAATTATTTACAATATAATATAACGATCAATTGTCAATTTTTGAAGCTGATTCTCGGACTATTTTTAATTCGAAACAAATAAGAATTTCAATCATTCAGAAGAGTATAATAATGGACGCGGCATCGATAAATTGAAACTTGTCGCCTTACGCTGCCGAGTAGATAAACGCAGCACCGACTTGTTTGATCCGATCGGCTCACGCCACAATAGAGAAGACTCCCGAATCTTCTAGAAATACAGGAAGCGATACATAAAAGGACGAATCATCGGAAGCCTGTCAGTGTCAGTTGACTCCGAAAGAACAGATGAACATAAGTATATCGTCATAAATAAATATCGCTCAGCTATAATATTTATATTATAAATAATAATGTATGTTTACAGTAGTGATAAGTGTTAGTGTATAAGTTTTCGAATTCGATATTTTAGGCTTTAAATTTAGTTTTACTCTTTATTATAATAATTATTAATTATTTGTTATTAATAATATTTCTTTTTGTTTAAATAAAAACTTTTGATACCCACGAATGCTACAGTAAATAAGTCTAGCAATTGGATAACAGATATTTATGTTACAAGCACAAAATTTAGGGTTTTATAAATGAGACTTATCTTAGTATACCCAAAAACAGAGCTCATGGTAGCAGCCATTATGTTCAATACGGTACTAAACAGAGATTTACAGCTTCAGAGATCTCTGCTGTTAATCTAGTATTTCAATGCTTCGTTTCCAGTTAACTCTGTTAACAGTCGCAAATAAAAATCCAAATATTCGTTGCTATTTCCGTGAGTGCAGCCCTGGCGGGATTCAGACCCAGGCAGGCCGACGTGGAGTTAGCGACATAAGAGGCTTAGTGTGGAACGCGCCGCTAACGGAGTGGAGACACATTAAAATCATATCAAATATGCATATCGCTGTGGCTCGCATTTACTTCGGAGGATTTGCAAAAGACGTACGTCATACACAAACACAACAACATCGAGTGCACCTCATTCATTTATAACCAATAATAAATACATAAATTCCATATTGCAAGCGGCGCCATATTTAACCAGGAGGCGGCAAAATCATACATTACAAAAAATATTATACATCCTTCTGTAAAATGATTCATTGTTATAATTAGTCCTTTTTACCTCTCACTACATCCTGCAAGAGAGGTATAGGAATCATGCTAAAAATTAGGTAGTGAGTTTTCAGTGGATGAATACTTTTTATGATTCCAAGATTGCAAATTTAATAGTTTCGCGATGATGGCTATGTCTATTTATCTGTCTGCCTGTATGTCTGTCTGTCTGTCTGTCTGTCTGTCTATCGGTCTGTTTTACGGTTTTTCAAAAACTACTATACAGAAAATTTTGATATTCTGTATTATACCAACTGTATCCCTTTGGGAAGAGCTGATTAGTTTTTGGTGATAATCCAATAACCGGAAGTGCTAGTTTACTTGATTATGGTTTAATGTTGAAATATAGTTCGAGGTTAATTTTGGAAACAATTGCAAAACCGGAAGTAGATATTTATTTGATACACATAATAAAAAATACAATTTATTTCAAATATGCTCTTAAATGCAAAAAAAAGTTACAAATAATGGATGTTAATAAATTTATTTGAAATATAAAATATCATTTGTATTTTTTTCGTATAAACGTAATAAATATTGATTAAAGTTTTGGTCAAATTCAAATTTTCGGGAGAATAGCTGCACTTAAATGTTAAAAATTACTTTTGAGCGATCATCAATTGTTTTACTAATAATTATTAAAATTCTTTCGAATTTAATATCAAATTGAAGCTTTAAAATGATCAGGTCATTTACCCATTTTACACATTATGTTTTAAAATAAATTTGTAGAATTTGTAAATAAAATTAAAATTTTTACTTTCTTATACAAAGTATAAGGAAGTATTGGAATCACGAAAAAAAAAAAAACGCCTACGAGATTTTTCAGGAAATACATATTTTGACGTCCACTGAATTCGTTAAGACTAATTTCTCAATGATGTCTGTGTGTGAGGATGGATGGATGGATGTATGTCCGTGTGCGCAATATCTCATGAACGAGATGAAATATACATATAAACGAAACTTGGATTTTATAAGTTTCATGAAAATATGAAGAGCTGAGTTAATTTTTAATGAGTTTGAAAAACCGGAAGAGGAAGTTAACTTCACACAAAAAACAATAAATTCCACTTCTTAAAAAATAAAATCAACTATGACAAAAAGATTCAAAGGTGTTAGCAAGAATATTTGGAATATAAAATGTTATTTGCACTTTTTTACCTCCCGCCTACCTCTAGGTAAGGGAGGTATTGTTTTTGGTCAAAAAATTGGGTAGTGAGTTTTTAATGAATAAGCACGTTTTAGGGTCCCTACAATACGATTTTACTATTTTCGCGATGATGTCTGTATGTATGTATGTATGTATGTATGTATGTATGTATGTATGTATGTATGTGTGTGTGTGTAGTCTGTGGCAATTTTTTCGTCTCGCATAACTCAAATACTATAATACGAAAAAATACAATTTTGTGAATTATTGCTTCTTATATTTAAATGAAGAGCTGATTAGATTTTGGATAAAATTGGTCAACCGGAAGTAGCAGTTTACTTGAAGCCCTTAACAGTTTTTCGTGAAAAAACACGGTTAAATTTCCTTTTTCAACAATTTATGTTATTTTGAAAGTTGAAGAATATTTAATTTTACATGTGTTTTTATTACACTAATTTTATTAATTTCCTTTAGATTTAAAGATAATAAAATATAAAGAAATTAGATTTTACAAATCTTGCATTCCTAGTACACCATGAAAACATTTAAAAATTTTCAAATTTTTACGAAATGTGACACATGTCATTGTGATTGTGAAGCTGTTTTCTTAGTGAAATATATGTCATAAAATTAAATAAATATACGAAAGAACATTAAAATTTTCAAATATAAAGAAAATAAACAAATAAGAAGGTATGTTTCTGTATCATCAAATACTATTTTGTACCGTTTAAGAGTAGTATTGGGCGGGAGGTTATGTGCTGGCCACATCAGATTTTTTGTACATGCTTCAAATTTCGGGAAAAACTAAACTATGTATTTAGTAATCTTAGTTTTTTTGATTCGAAAAATTAAGGGTTGTTTACCTAAAACATTTTTTGTAGTACTGCATTGGATTCGCTTTCCTATTAATCACAAAATATGAAGTAGGTAATCAACAATTTAAATTACATAATACTAGTAAAATAAACAAACTAAATTTAAATATTATTAATGAAACGATAATTATTAACATAATCATCCACCCAGTGGCAGTGGCAACAAAAAATTTTGAACTGGCAAACATGGAAAATAATTTTGCGATTAAAAAAAAATTCTTTTTGATTCGTAATCAGCATATCAAATAACATATACCATTAAGATATGTACCTGAAGTTATGAAACACCCTGTATATGCGCATATAATTCAGTTTTTTCGTGCATATAATCCGCTCTCTAAATGACAGATTTTAAAACATACTTTGTTCGCCGCTACCACCATTTTTCGTTTCTATGTACTCCACGGTTTCTATACAGGCAACTATCTCTAATTTCAGTCTACTAAATATTTATTTTAGTAAAAAGAAACCCTTGAGTAGTTTCTACATCTACTGTCGATGGTGTTTCATTAACTTGAACGTTAGTTTCCCCAATTTTTTTTGTTAATTTTGATCTCATCGTTGGGTCCTGGTAATGCTGTTTAAATTACATTCTTCGTAATTGAAATACTCGTATTTGACGCAATCCCGCGCGAAATAACTGTTAGTTAATATTCGCCAATTAACGAAGTATTTAAAATATGCGTTTGTGAGTGTGACAGCGCTGGCGTCAGGCCGACAGGAACGAGGTGTTATTAAATTAGCTTTGAAAATTATCATCGCAATATCTGGTGCCCCCTTGGCCGCCCCGCACCCGCCACCACTGCTCCCTGAGCGGGTATTTCATTATTGAATTCCCGAGGCGCGATCTAATTTTGATATGTATGTGAACATGGTATGTAACTATGTTATGGACACTATCCGATGTGTTAAGATCAAACATACGCGTCGAAAGAATGAATCCTTTATTTTTTCTCAAAACAGCAAATACTGTATTCTTCATTTATTTTCATGTTCTTTATGGTCCAACAATCCGTCAAAATTTCATGGATTTTTTACAGTGACTTGTACATTGCAATGTCAGATGAAGTACATATTTTCGTTGGGTTCGTTCACTCCCATGAATTCAAATTTGAATAAATTATTTCTTACAATTATTCTTATCGCAAAACAAAACAATTATTACTGTGAAGTCTTTGAACATTCTAGTATTTATATATGTGGATGAAAATGATAGCTAGACATTAAACTAAAAAAAAAATATTCGTTGAAGTCTAGTTGGTCAAAAATTCAAAATTTTTCACTGTATTTCTCATTCTAATGAACGACTCCAGTAATGAAAATGATTCGTATATTTATAAATATGATCATCTATATTCTATAATATACTAAGCTTATTTTCAATTTGAATTTACAGTTTTTGAGAAACAAATAAAAATATATTTTTTGGTTATTTATCTACAAATGTAAGTATAAAACATTATATGTTTCATTTATTATAATAATGATATATTGTTTAAAAAAGTCATGTCCATGTTGAGCTGTCTTCAGCCCGTATGGTTGACATTAATTCGAGCCAGCCACGACGTCCATCTTTCCGAAATCATACTCAAACACAAATGGCATAAAATTATAAATAGTTATATCACGAGTGCTAAGAATTTAATCGATTAAATTTGACACGTCTAGCTTATGCAAAAAATTTTTTCTTCAAACGTCATAAAAGTACGTTGTTATGTATTTGTATTCAACAAGCAGAAGTTCAATATTGTCGCCGCCGGCGTAAAAGTGTATCCTTGGCAACACATTTACGCCGGCGGCGGACAAAGTAAAATATTATGAAAAATAGTTAGGTTGTAATTCAATAATTTGACAGTTAAAAATGAAACAAATAAACAAAAATATCAAAACAGTATATTCTGCGGCAACTTGAAATGCTAGATAAGACAGAATATTTTTTGAAGTTTTGAGCATTTTATAATATTTATAATTTTATTTTCTATGTTTGAAGAAAAAATAGCATGTGTTATTCGGAGTAAATGTGTCTTTGGGTGCTTCGCATGTAATTGTTCGACTCGCTTCGCTCGTCGTTCAAACTTACATGCTCAGCACCCAAAGTATCACATTTACTCCTAATGACACAATATACTATTGCTTAAAAAGTGTTTGAGTACATAATAATTTGAAGGTCGAGGGGGTTTTATCTTAAATTATTAGGTACGATAACACTTTTTTAAAAGCAGAATTTTGTAAATAAGCTAGACATCAAATTTAATCGATTCAATTCTTTAGCACGAGGGGTATATCTCAAGATTATATCATGAATTCATAGCATAAACTTTAATTTTTGGCGATGAACTTGTACTAAAACGTTGATTTTGACACATTTTCACATAAATAAACCGGTACACACATAAGCAAAATGCACCATAAAATTTTGTTGTTATATTGTAACTCTAGCAAATTGTTTGTTTTTTTTTACTTATCAAATAAATGTCAAAAATTAATAAATAAAAATAGCTTGAAATGAATATTTCAGCATGTTTAAAGACATAGAATACCAGTAAAAATAAAGAACATGTAAGTATCTTGCTTCTGCAACTCATTATCCGCCTAAATATGCCTTCAAAATGTTTAAAATTTACATATAAAAGCTAGCTTCAATTTAATCGCAATTAAACAGCTTGGTGCTGTTTAATGACTTATCTAAAATGCACAACAATGAAAAATGAAACATTTATTATGAATGTAATAATCTCTCCAAAAGTACCATGATTTTAATATGTTGTATTTCTTTTTTAAGTTTTACACCTATAAAAACCCACCCATAACAAGAATCAATCATACATTGAGATATACTCTGAGCACCCATCCCTGGGTACAGTGGTACGAATATGTGAAATAACTATGATGATGTTCCCCGGCTTGTGGGAACAGCAACGTGAGCCGCTGCCCACGCGGATTACAATACACGTGGGGTTGGCGCTGCACGTGCAGGTCCCTCTCGGGGCACGTGTCGTACGCTGGCTTCTGCGTCACTATTATATGCACTATACACCGTCAACCATCAGCATCGCAGTACAAAGTGTGGGAATGACGCCAGGAACCAGAGCATGCATGCTATAACAATAACACAACGCGGACTCGTTAGGATGGGGGACTTACCGGCCAGGGAATTGGGAGCGAATCCCATAGGAACCGAAAGTAATTGTGGGAAACAGATTTGCAGATCATCGTGTTATTAATTAACTAAATCAAAAGAGTCTAATACTTTCAATCAAACTATTTCTTGTAGGGGTTGTACCTTTTGTAGGCTTGTAGCATTTACTAAGGAAGAAACTCGTACTCCATACATTTCAGACTACATATTTACAAAATTCTACCACAAAGCTAATACTAATTTGTTACAAAAGTCTCCAGTTTTCATTGTGTGTTCTAATTACAATAGAATTAGCAATATTTGTGATATATTTAATTGTACAATAGCCAATCTGCTAGTCCGTAAGCCAGCTTTAAAAACTGTTCGCGTCAGATTTTGAATCAGTTTGCTGCCTTTGGAGGAAGTCAGCCATTTGTAATTTATTTATTTAAGTTTAAACCTTACAGACAACTGTCCAAAAACAGGTAAAGAAAATAACAATGCCTTAAGAAATAAGTAAAAACATTGAATACAATATATTAAGAAAGCATGTATCATGCATAAATGTTTATAGATGTGATCTAAAGTTCATAACATACATTACGCATAATTAGTGATCCAGCTGTAAAAACAGCGACTCATTTGACCAAAAGTTTCAGTATATTCTAAGGAATCTACCCGTTTAGGTACATCGAAAAACGCACGTCTGCCATTTAGATCTGGGTGGTATTAAAAATGGCGTCCATTAAAAAAGGAATGTAAATGATGGAATTTTGAATAATGTGATCAAAATTTTCTTTTGAATCTCAAAATACTAGACGAAAATACAAATCAAAAGACACCAGTCTGCCACTCGTACGTGGTCGGGTTGTCTTGACAGACGAATTTCAAATAAAAAATTTGTGTTCCGAAATTTGAGGCCACAAATTTTAAATTTTAAATTCGTCTGCTGAGGCCACGTACGAGCGGCAGACTGGTGTTTTTGATTTGTATTTTCGTCTAGTATTTTGAGATTCAAAAGAAAATTTTCTAAATAGCAGACGTGCACTTTTCGATGTACCTAAATGGGTAGATTCCATAAAACTTACTGAATCTTTTGGTCAAATGAGTCGCTGTTTTTACAGCTGCATCACTAATTATGCGTAATGTATGTTATCATGAACTTTAGATCACATCTATAAACATTTATACATGACACATGCTTTCTTAATATATTGTATTCAATGTTTTTACTTATTTCTTAAGGCATTGTTATTTTCTTTACCTGTTTTTGGACAGTTGTCTGTAAGGTTTAAAGTTAAATAAATAAATAAATAACAAATGGCTGACTTCCTCCAAAGGCAGCAAACTGATTCAAAATCTGACGCGAACACGACCCTGTATGATATACCCACAAAAGGCCCATAAACAATTTTTATTTGAAATCGGCACTAAAGTGCTCGAAATTCGTCATTAAAAGCTCAAAAATCGTCACTAAAGTAACCCATTATACGACGATTTTGAGCAACACAGTGTTGACAACCGTAAAATAATTATTATAAAAGTAATATAATTTTGACAGATATATGACGTATTGTAGTAAATTTATACGTAAAATTTAACAATATGTGCAAAATGAATTAACTAATGAATTCCGATGAAGAAATTGAGGACAAAACACATAATTTTGTGTGTTTTTTACGATAACGAGGTTGGCAACTCTGAGTGTCAGTTCCAATTGACAACTGGGAATAAATTTAAGTTTTTTATATTATTCTTAGCCTTAGATTTTCACAATTTCATAATTGCGATATATTATTTGAAATAACAGATATATTTTGAAGTCATTGTACAGTATTATTCAGAAGTTATGCCCCATAACCCCTCCACAGATACCAGAACCAAATGAAAAATCGACATACGTTCTCGCTGGTCGATTGAGAAAGAAACGATACGAAATGAAGGACAGGTATATTATCCATTGTTTACCGAAGACAGGTAAGCACCTCGTAGAGATTATAAAATTTATCACTTCTGATCTTACAATATTTTGCAAAATACAAATGAATGTTAGATGCTGTACATAAGTTCGATGACGCATCCAAACTTCTTGAACCTTGCAACCCCTGTTGAAAATTAATATCATTTTCATCAGAAATAAAACAAACATTGTACTACATATCAAATTCAAATTATCTATAAATAAAATAAATAAATATATCATCACGCCTTTTACCCATTGCGGGTGTGGCACTCTGCTTACGCAGATTTCGGTAGGTGATATATTTTTCTATAACACTGTTTTGGAAACTGGGCATTCCACTACTAAAAATTGTTATGGAATCACTAACATTCCATACGCGACGTATGGAATATTTTCGACGAATCAGAACCGCTTATTAGCGCGACATACGAAGTATCTTGATTCAGTTACTATGGTTACGTCTGTTTGTTTTAATTTGATTTATTTGAGTTTGACGTTTTCAACAGTTTTATATTTGTATTTTTGTATAATTTCCAAAACCTTTTTATAGAAAGTATAGTCTACAACATGTAACGGAATGGCCTATATATATATGCCATTCCATTACTTGTTGTAGAATATACTATTTTCGTATGAAGTGCGGTTACCAGCCGTCAAATCATAGCCCCCAAGGATGTTAGTGGAGGGGGAACCACAGGGGTAAATTTAAATTTGTAATTGTCGGCAGTGGGATTCGAACTGAGGATCTCACAATTCACAGTCCGACACGTTACCAAGGAGCTATTTACCCCATAACTGATAACTAATAATATTAGTGGATGAAATATGAAACAATTAATTATAAAATGCATAGATAAGATGAACTTTACAGTTGAAATCTGTCATCAGCAACGAGATATGAAGTTGCAGAGCTGCAGTGTGTCATTTAAAGCGTAATTATATTGGTGTAGGTTGCGTTTGTATTTATGAATAAATATTGTTTAATAACATGATGAGAGTGACACATCGATGACACAAATAGTAAAATTATAATTTTATGTAATTAAAATCTGCTCTTAACAGACCTAGTTTATTTATCTAATATAGATTTTAGTTGTAAGAAAATCCATTCCTGCTTGTGACAGTTTTGAAACGCTTCATTTGATACACTGTTTTTTATGTGGACTGGAATCGAACCTGATTTTTTCAGAACACCGTCAAACTTAATTTTAAATCAGACATTTCATTTTTTCTTTCTTTTGTGCAACAAGTTCCTCCTTCTTTTACATTCCCGCTACGTTGGCTGCATTGAATAGCAGGATTTTGATTAAATCAGCCACACAGGAAACGGATATTATCGAATTTGACACAACAAAGTTAAATATTACAGCTTATAAAGATAGAACCAGGGAAAATTCAACAAATACTGGGTGCTCCATTTTATTCTTAAAATAGACATCGAATGACAAAATGTTTCTGACAAATGTTTGAGAATTTGGTGAAATGGGGTAGGCGGGCATCTTTAGAGTCTTAATCGGAAACCCCAACTATATATTGCAGTTTTGATAAAGAGTTAAAAAATACGTAAAACAAACTAATTTTTTGACGTTTTTTCCGAATCTGCATTCGCTCGTGATGCAAACTTCATTCTCATGCATGAGTATTAGCATACATTACATGCTCATTGAATAATGTACTATTATTTATTTCAATTAAATTAAATGTAATATATATACTTATTAAAAAAAAAACAACTTTATTTGAAATCGGCACTAAAGTGCTCAAAAATCGTCATTAAAAGCTCAGAAATCGTCACTAAATTAACCCATTATACGACGAATTTGAGTAACCCAGTGTTGGCAACCGTTAAATAATTATTGTACAATTAGGTTTGGCAGATATATTGACGTACTATAGTAAATTTGGACGTAACATGAAACAAAATTTGCAAGAAGAATTAACTAATTAATTCCGATGACGAAATTGAGGACAAAACACATAATTTTGAGTGTTATTTACGATAACTTCACTTCTCGAGGTTGGCAACACTGACTTTTAGTTTCAATTGACAACTGACAGATGTATAAACTTAACCTATATTGCAATTTTTTTACAGTTTTTCACATGGTTTATTTTTCTTGGCCCTACAGGCCTCGGCAACTAAATTCCATATTCGTGATAAAAAATTGAACTTCAGTACCTTGATACATAAATAACTATTATCTTCTTCATAGTATTAGTCCATTGTAATTATAATAATTAAGTAAATGTAAGTAAAGTACTGCTAATAGACAGTTACTTTCTCATATCGATTATTCTTTTATCTCTAAATTTACAGAATAACTTTGTACAAATAGATAGTAAATAATATTGGAATCACAAAAAAAATTCTCATAAATATATAAATAAATCTAGTTCTGTTTTATGAAATGTCAAATATTTATCGATATTGTTTAATTTTCGAAGGCAGTGTTACAATTTTCCTAATAAATATTAATCATAATTTGATTGATGCATCGTGATTAACTAAAATTTAAGTAACCAAATGAATGTTGTTGCATACCTTTTTAAATTTAGAAAAATTTTTGTTTCTTACACTTTTGCTGTAAAGTGTAACATTTACAGCAATATAAAACTAGTAGCATTGAAATCCCTATATGCCACATTTCAATTCTCATCCTGTGTATCCAGAAATAAAAGTAAAATAATTACCGTGAGGTTTTCGGCTAAACCGTAGTTTACGGTCACAAGAGAAGTTAGCAGCAGGTCCTAGTTTCTTTAGCCGGCCATAGTTAAAGAAAAACAATTTTAAAAAGCAAGAAACACAGATTTATTTTAGTTTTGAGGTAATGCAAATTTACTAGGTTTTTGTTGTTTGACTTGCATCGCCACAAACTGTTATATCTACCAAATATCATTGGCGATCCGTAACTAACTTCACAATTGGCCGTAAACTACGGTTTTACCAGTTTTTCTCTGATGGCCAGTTGCACCATTTAAACTTGACTTAAATAAATCCAAGCAAATCGAAGTTATATGTCATATGAAATATTATACATTACCGTGAAACATTTGATTTGCTTTTGTCCATTTAATCCAAGTTTAAAAGTTAAGTTTTGTTGGTGCAACAGGCTCTGAAACATATTTACTTGTTACTCATTTGTAAACACCATTTACCCAAGCCCTCTATTGCCTTTGAAAATGAATCTTTACAAGTTTCTAATTGACAGCTACATTGTAAAAATTTTACAAGTTAGTAAACAAGATAAACAATGCACGTTGCCACAGTAATGCTTCCAAGGCTTATGCGAAATCATTTGAAATAATTTTTGACAGAACAGTTGTGTGTAACTGACAGGACTTGGTTATAATTTTAATGTGATTTACAAATGAGTAACAAGAAAATGTTGTACAATGTACTCCATGAATACACGCAAGGTAACTGTTTTTACTGCTTCAAGGAGGTGACAGGCCCGCCGGTCATTTCCTCCATTCAGCAGTAAAAACTGTTTTACCTTACTTGTAATGTAAATAACTATAAATTGGTAGAAATAATGCTGGAAATTCGCAAGTTATGAAGATGCGGTTAAGGATAAAGAATGGAGAAAAGCAATCAATAAAGAACTAGAATCACTGAACGAAATGCAAACTTGGGAAGAATCGTTCCTTCCAAGAAATATGAAAGCAATTGACACAAAATGGGTATTCAAAACAAAAAATAATGGTATTAAAAAGGCACGACTTGTTGTTAAATTCATGACAAACCTAACCTCAATTACTTGCATAAAAAACCTATTTCCTAGTAAACCAGATTCCCAGCTCTCTCGCATCTTTAAGAAAACTGTTTCCGCTCCCCAAATCCACTCACATGCTCCTCTAAACCCTCGAAACATGAAGAAGCAATCCGAATCCGTTAGGAATCCAATTTTCCATCGCTACGCCAGCGCTAGGTGATAACCAGAATGGCAGTCAATTTCGCACGGTTATTGAAAAGAAATACGTAAGAACTTAGATGTTAGAAGACTGTAAGATTGGCCTTGTGTGATCGAAGAAGACTTTTGTACTGCGTCGAGGGACTGAATCCCGGGAGATACCTGAAGAACCACTTCGGAGAGTAAAATGAGGTTATGAAACGGGAAGAACTGGAGATGGGCTGAACTGTCATGATTTGGAAACCATGTATTGAATTACAAATTAACGTATAATTTCAATCACATAAAATAATGACTTTCGTGACAAATAGTTTGCTTGGATATGTACATAATTTGAGTACAACTTAATGTTTTAAATGTAATATCTATCTCAATCAACATATATTTCAATTTATCTTTTCGCATTTTAAATAATGTAAGTTTCAGCTAAAATTCAAAATAAACCATGTGAGTGATAAAAAAGGAACTTCAGTGCCAAGGTACATATTAAATTTTATTTGAAATCGAAAATTAGAAAAAAAAACTGTAAAAAAATATTATTTAGGTTAAGTTTATACATCTGTCTTTATAATTTACTGATATACCTAAATAAAGTAAAGTAGAATAAATATGAGTATCAATAAGAATTCAATATATTTAGAATCATAAATGGGAACACACACTCCTCGAAAACCATTTCACGGAAATACAAATCACAAAAATATGGACTTCCAAAATTAAATTCGCTAACTAGTGGTGGAAAGCAAAACTAACCATAAGGTACATAAATTTCACTGTATTTTGAAATGAATTGTAATTTTTTAAAAATTAATAACAATAGTAGTTATTTTAAGAGTATTCCAACGTAAGTATAACATTTGTTTAAGCCAAATTATTTAAATAAGATGTAAAAATGAAAGGTTCATTGTATTTGTAGATTATAGGTTAAGATTGAATTTTCTCCAAAAAAACCTATAAAAACAGGAAAATTTGTAGTGTGTATGGCAACAGTTCAGCTGCCAATAAAAGCAAACTACCCATACTAAAGCAAGCATTCGCCATCATAAGATATCATACAAAATGTATTGGACATGTACCTTTTGGTAAGGCACTAGAATATATGAGTATTCTCATCCGCCATTTTGGGTCCAAGTGTCATAAATAAAACAAATTATTGGAATCCAGTTACATTAATTCTTTTCTGTCAAATTTAGAGTTGATACTGATTAATAATTGTGATATATCATTAATTCAATTATTATATTCCATATCTAACAGGTAAGTTTACAGAATACTTTCTAATAATATATTACCGTATGATTTGTGTAGTAGGATTTTACAGAATTTCAAGATATACGTTTTCAAATTTGACAGATACAAATTTTAAATGTTTTTCTTAAGTAACTGGATTCCAATAACTTGTTTTATTTATGACATTTGGACCCAAAATGGCAGACGAGAATACCTACATTCTTCTAGAGCTCTACTTTTGGGAATTGTGATCAACGCCATCTCTTGATAATTTGGAAGCCCAATACAAATGTCGAAAATTCCGAAGGTGAATTGTACATTTACCGAGAATACAAAAGTCGAATGTTGGAAATATTACAAATCTCGAAAATACATTTGTCGAATCGCTTGGATATTATAAACCTCGAAAATACATTTCTTGAATATTAATATAATAATATTTATTTGAAATCGGCACTAAAGTGCTCAAAAATCGTCATTAAAAGCTCAGAAATCGTAACTAAAGAAACTCATTATACGACGATTTTGAGTAACCCAGTGTTGGCAACCGTTAAATAATTATTGTACAATTAGGATAATTTTGGAAAATATATACTACGTACTATAATAAATTTAGACGTAACATGAGACAAAATTTGCAAGAAGAATTAACTAATTAATTCCGATGACGAAATTGAGGACAATACACATAATTTTGAGTGTTATTTACGATAACTTCACTGTTCAAGGTTGGCAACACTGATTGTCAGTTTCAATTGATAACTGACAGATGTATAAATTTAAACTATATTGTATTTTTTTTAGTTTTTTCGAATTTTAGATTTCAAATAAAACTTAATATGTACCTCGGCACCGAAGTTCTTTTTTATCACTCACATGGTTTATTTACGGGCCTCGACAACTAAATTCCATATTCGTGATAAAAAATTGAACTTCAATGTTTTGATACATAAATAACTACTGAAACATTATTCTAATAACAAAATTTTCATGAAACCATAATTTACTGCGATATTTTAAAATAACTTCAAGTAAACTACCACTTCCGGTTATTGAATTATCACCAAAAACAAATCAGCTCTTCCAAAGGGTATACAATTGATATATACAAAATATCAAAATTTTCAATTTAGTAGTTTTTGAGAAACTGTAACTCCAGAGATCAACACAGACTGACAGACAGACACACACACAGACATCATCGCGAAACTATTAAAATCGTATTCTAGGGACCCTAAAACGTGTTAATCCACTGAAAACTCCATACACAATTTTTAGCATGATTCCTATACCTCCCTTACAGAATGTGGCGGGAGGTAAAAATTAGCTTTCAAAAATTTGTTTTATATATTTATTTGCATTACAAAACAAGTTTTAAATCATTTACATAAATTATCAACTATTTTAATTAATAGATTCGCATTGACTGTTTGCTGTGAAATACTCCTCTGACGAATCACTCATTCCTGCGTCACTCAAAAGCTGAGAACTAACTACTGCCGAAGAACAATTATCTAGTTTTTCAGTGCTACCAGATTTTATGTCATCTTCATTTTTAATAAATAAATTAGTGTCGCTAATATTTAAATCTTTGCAGCATTTTTCGTAAAATCTTGAAATAGCATCATGATATTGTTCACAAATCAAGTTTCGAGAAAATTCAAAATACTCAAGAATACAAGAAGTGTCAATTTCATTTTTAGTTTCAGAGGAATTTTTGACTTCATCCTCTTTCTCCTTTTTAGGAGACAGCTTATCCTGAAATTTATACATGTTCAAAAAAACACTCAATATAAGTCAACAAACCGATATGCGTCACCACCGTGGAACGCATATCGATTTACCAACCAGTTTTAAATTTACAGATTCGTCTGAAGAAGAATTGATCCAAATAATATCATCAACATCCTCTTCTGATTTTATTGGTTTTTCATCAACTATTAAATTAAGATAGATTAAAAATTCGAATAACAAAACAATGACTTCTTACTCATTTCAACAAATTGCTCGGAATTATTAACACTTTCCATCAAATCTATTACTTCAATTATATCATTTTCAGAATTACTTTCCAAATAATTATTATCGTGTCTGATATCTGCACAACGTCGCTTTGAATTCTTTGTCTTTGAAGTCTTCCAACTATATATATTTTATAAATGAATTATTTATCTCAACAAAATTATAATTAATACCCTTTTTTGATAAGTTTCTTTTCTTCGTCAGGAATTTTAAATGTATGAATATTATTTATAATTTTTCTCCTAAAGTGTTCTTTTAAAGATTGCCATGAATGCTTAAAGTTATTCTAGAAATGTAAATTAATTATTACACCTTTTAATTGGCAAAAATATAAATATAAATACCCTAGCTTTCATTTTTGTCCAAATTCTATTTCCTCTTAGCATATCATAATATTTATTTTTAATTATAAATGTAACTATTTTATAATCGTCATCGTATGTATATTGAGTTATAGACCTAAAATCACTTGTTATTAATGTATAATATTAAAACATCGATATAAAACTTACTTATTAACTGCCATGATTATTACTACCTTCTACCACAATGCATAACATAACCTAATTCGTACACATATGGTACGGAATACTCCTGAAACACCACCGAACAACTGAATGTTTTAAGGTCAAACATACGCGTCGAAAGAACGAACCCTTTATTTTTTTTTAAAAAACAGCAAATTCTGTATTCTTCATTTATTTTCATGTTCTTTATGGTCCAACAACCTCCATCCGTCAAAATTTTATGGATTTTTTACAGTGACTTGTACATTGCAATGTCAGATGAAGTACATATTTTCGTTGGGTTCGTTCACTCCCATAAATTTTGTTTTCCATATTCAAATTTGAATAAATTATTTCTTACAATTATTCTTATCGAAAAACAAAACAATTATTACAGTAAGGTCTTTGAACATTCTAATATTTATATGTGTGGATGAAAAGGATAGCTATAACATTAAACTATAAAAAAATATTCGTTGAAGTCTAGTTGGTCAAAAATTCAGAACTTTGATACTGTGTCTTTCATTCCCATGAACGACTACAGTAATGAAAATAATTTGTATATTTGTAAATATGATCATCTATAACATACTAAGTTTATTTTCAATTTGAATTTACAGTTTTTGAGAAACAAATAAAAATATACCAAAAATACACTTTTTGGTATATATTTATTTGTTTCTCAAAAACTGTAAATTCAAATGGAAAAATAATTTTAGTATGTTACAGACGATCATATTTATAAATATACAAATTATTTGCATTACTGTAGTCGTTCATGGGAATGTGTGGCATATATTTTACTATTTTGAAAATTATGTTCATGTATAATTTGTAATCAAAATTAGCTTTTTAAAATTTATTACTAAACTTTGGACTTTTATCTACAAATGTAGGTATAAAACATTATATGTTTCATTTATTATAATAATGATATATTGTTTCAAAAAAGTCATGTTGATGTCTTCAGCCCGTATGGTTGACCTTAAATAAATATACAATTTATCCACAAATTATTTTATTCGTGAATGCATAAAGAACGAGTGCTCTTTGAAGTGGTCACCAATTATTTCCACAGTTTGCCCTTTCAAATATTTCCTCTTTATTCTTGTATCTTGGATCGTGTGAAGTGCAAAAAGTACATAAAAGAGCTGGACAAGAAGAACAAAGAGGTTATTGGAGCAGAAACTTTTGACCAACATAACCTGCTAACGATGTGGTTAGAAAAAAAACTTGTTATAAAACTATATTATTTCAAAACAATATAATAAATATTTTTTTATATTATATTTACTTTAAAATATCTTCTAAAACGTCCCCTTCCTCTACATCTCCTGGAAAACTTAACGCGATTTTCTGATTTCCGCGTCTAAGTAAAATGGAAAAATAAAAGCGCTAGCACTCGACACAAAGACTTCCTTCTTTTACCGCCCCTTAAAATATCTAGCAGCGCTCCCGACAGGTCAGACTAATCTTGTCACAGTGTCACCCCGCTGTGCTGCCATCTCTAAACGAGGAAAAGCCCCAGTGCAATCCTTAAAGATGTGAAAATTCACCGGCTGACAAGGAAAGCCACGGGAGACAAAATAAAAACCACACAACATACATCGCTTCTATTCTGTCTGAAAGGGGTTGGGGGAATCTGTAGTCCAGCAGAGGGATATAGAGGGTTGATTGGAACAGACAAGGGCTAAGGAGAGCCATTGTTGATTTCCGGAGGTAAGAAGCGACGATTTTAATCAAATCAAGTGATAACGTCCACTACATTAAATTGTGATCGAATTTAAGAACTTTTATTGAGATACATAATAATAAATATGTGTTTGTCTTGTTCTCAGATTATCGTTATTATGAGACGAGAACCTGTAGTCAAATTAGGGTTCAACGTTTTAAGCTATCTATATAAAAAATAATAATTCCTAACAAGTAGATTCATAAAAGGGATTAGCGCTAACTCCATTTTTATTATTAGTCGTAACTTTATTTCTTTATTTTCCATTCTCAGAACACATTTATTTTAACTAGGATTGGTTATCATAAAATTTGACACATTTTGTTAATTTATTTAATTTAGGAACAAAGTTCCAGATGTTGGAAAAAATGGGATTAGCGTTAATTCCTTTTGTGAATCTGCATGTTAGACATTAATTTTATAATTTCTTGCCAGTAATTATACAAAACTTAAATATAATCGCGGTTCAAACAACTGATAAAAGATTTTCTATTAAAGTATTTTTATTTGAAATCGGTACTAAAGTACTCAGAAATCGTCACTCCCATTCGACAATTTTGAGCAACCCAGTGTTGGTAACCGTTAAATAATTATTGTACAAATAGGATAATTTTGGCAGATATATACTATAGTAAATTTATACGTAACATGAAACAAAATGTGCATAAAGAATTAACAAATTAATTCCGATGATGAAATTGAGGACAAAACACATAATTTTGAGTGTTATTTACGATAACTTCACTGTTCGAGGTTGGCAACACTGAGTGTCAGTTTGAATTGACAACTGACAGCTGTATAAACTTAACCTATATAATAATATTTTTACAGTGTTTTCTAATTTTAGATTTCAAATAAAATTGAATAAGTACCTCGGCACTGAAGTTCCTTTTTATCACTCACATGGTTTATTTTCCTCGGCCCTACGGGCATGGGCAACTAAATTCCATATTCGTGATAAAAAATTGAACTTGATATATAAATAAGTATTTTACACTGATGTACAAAAGTTTTATAATGCCGTACTATACAAATTGTATTATAGTAAAATAACAGCGCAATATAATGTTAATTACCCTTAAATTAGATGTTAATAATTTCCTCTGATTAGTAAATACTATCATCTACTTCTGTGACGTAAAATTCCAGCTCCTAAACTGGATAAACCCTTCGCTGTTTTAATAATTGAATATTTAAGCACGATGTGTGTTTGTTTTAAGGGGAGAGTTACGTACTATAAAGGACAGAATTGATCAAACATAAGACAATCTCCGGCTCTGGCTCCGGTCACCACGTCACCGTCACCGGATATCCGCAAATACCAACTGTCACCCGCTACCAACAGATCGATTCAGCTGGTACTGGGTTGTGGTTTCACTTTACTTACAGTACATTACGATACCCGGTTACCTGATCGTTCTAAACACACATGACACATCACATTTGTGTAAACATTGGCTATAAAGAGCAAAAAAGGCTAGCACGAAAGATATAACAGAAATAACTAAAATTAAAAATACTCTAGTTGAAAATATTTTTTAACTTCTGATTCGTGTCATAACTAGAGCCTTGTAAAAGTGCAATTTTTACATATTCAGATTTTATTCTTGAGAATGCGGATCACATGACAAATAAAATCGGAATAAAAGTGAATACTTTTGAATTAAAAAAAAATTGTATCTACCGGGTGTTAAATTGAAATATTTAACATAGGGAATACAATGAAATCTTTCTAATATGAAGATTGTAGCTTCTCTAATTAAATTAGACCAAAGCTGTAAATACAAAAAAAAAATATATATACAGGGTGTTCAATTTAAGTGTGCCACCATTGCTATCTCGAGAACTATAAGAGCTACAAGTTTGGTTAAATTAGCAAACAATTTCTATTTTACAAGACTATTTTAATGAGCTTAAAAAATATTTTTTTTAACCAGTAGTTCTCAAAATATGGGGTGCAACTTTCTTATTTTAAATGGCAACCTATATTTTTTATTTGCTTATTCGATTGAGTATTTTTTTCTGAATTCAATGATATTCACATGTAATGACCAAATAATACAAAATATTTGAGAAAAATGGTAAATTAGAAGTGTATCATTTTTATTTAAATATGCCCATACAAAGCTTGCCATGGAAGAAAACCAATAAATAAATTGCTACACACATAAACAAAAAGGACCATAAAATTTTGTTGTTATAGTGTAACTGCTCCTTGGTGTAACTATAGCAAACTGATTGCTTTTCTTTTTACTTATCAAATAACTATCAGAAATTTGTAAATAAAAATAGCTTGCTAGCTTCAATTTAATCGCGATTAAACAACATGGTGCTGTTTAATCACTTATCTAAAATGCACAACAATGGAAAATGAGGCATCATTCTGATTGGTCAAAATTGTAATCTGTAAAAAAAATTTTTGACAATGATTATGACCAAATTTATTTCACAACTGTATATTATCTGAAAGGAGATATTTCCTAGAGATTCCTTCCACCTACAGTTTTTATTACGTACCTTAAATTTGTTTGTTCATTTACAATGTCCCTTATTTTTTTGTAGACTGACCGCTTTAAAAAGTAAGCAGGTATAGTAATATTTATTCTTTCTAATCTGTTGTAGTATATATTGAGTGTAATTCAATGAATAATAAATATTTATTGAAAAAAACTTACATAATTTGTTTAAATATTAAAAATCGAAATCGTTCATAAAACTTGTGAACGCGGATTGGTTTTAAATATAATAGTTGCAGATACACAAAGATTTATAAGCGCAGAACTATAATCATAACTGCAACTATGAAATAAATAATAACTTTGGTATCTATTTGAACTAGTAGAATTAATTATATAAACTGTCTGTAATAATATAAAATAAATTACATACCTAACTGTTACTTCTTTTAAACACTTTCAATGTAAACTTCATAAAACTTTTTGCACTACTAAAAGACGAAGGCAAACTTAAGCTGTATCATCGCTGGTGTTGGCGACAAATTATAGAAACGCGAATGACGCAAAATTATTATCAATTAGCCGCTGTGGCTGTCACCCTAGCTCGCTGCATTACTGACAAGCAAAAACACAGGTAAGAATTTCTTGCTTCAACGTTGAAGACAATCGATTGCGATGATTGAGTATTTACTGTACATGACAGCTAAGAATCTAATTAAAAACTAAATTCTGTTTAAAAATAAGATAACTATTATCTATTTTAAACTCTGAAATAATAATATATTCATATAATTTGTATTTTATTCTCGATGCGTCCTGGAATGAGAACAAGCTTGCACAAATTGGCTGTGCTTTGTTTTTATATACTGTAATATTTCGTAGACAAATTTGCATTGCATTTACCAGCCTTATATCTAATAAATTTACAAGATTCTGACCTTTTGTAGACTCTGCTAGCTGAAGACGATGTGGGACAGCATCTAGAAAACTGCTACTACTGGGAATCCATTGCTAAAACATCACTATAGTCAGATTGTCATTAAACACACAACACTTAAAAAACAACCGACACCGAGAGCTTCACGAACTTGAAAAACAAATACAAATCATAAAAAAGAAACAATAAATCCGATTATAATTACACAAACAAATTCCCGAAAAACAAATCACTACTACACTAAATCTTTAAAATGTCCAACTGATGCAGAATTAATATATTTAGTTTAAGCATGTTTGCACAGTTTTCGTTGATACCTGATCATGCGCAGAAATTCGGTACTTTGTTATAGTTATAATGAATAAATATTTATTAATAGATTTACTGGTTTCATGAGATTAAACCTAAGTTTACATGCACAAAAGTAGGCAGGGTAAGTATGTCATAACTTTATTCTGTAGGGTAATATTACCATACTGACCTGTCAAAATAGTCAAGAAAATAAAACACAATGAAAATATAACGCTATTTATTAATACACACGGAATTAAGCTGTTCAGAGCTTCACCTGCTGCGTTCCAAATATTTTCAGGCAATTCAGCATCGCCAAAATCCACTTTTTATTTAGCAATTATGGACACATTTGACGTTTAAGTAAAAAATTATTTCTTATTATTCCTGTATCATAATCCGTGTTTAAAACACGCTACAGCGTTCACAAACGCAAGGTTAAAACACGCCGTGCTTTAAAGGTTGCCAAGCAACAACACAAATAATTACTGTTAATATCTGTCAAAACTGTATACGTAAACAATAAATACTAACCATACTCCATGTAAACGATATACGTCAAACGTCACACGCGTAAAATTATCAAAATTAAAATGTTGCATTTCTGTTTTTCCAGAGTATGATGCAGGTATAATAAAAAATAGCGGATGACACACGTGTATAAGTGCTTTCAAAGCACTAACGACGTTAAAAACACTCCGCTTCGCGTCGTGCTCTTAAACTTGTACGTGCTTTAAAAGCTTACTTATACACTTGTATCATAATATACTATATAAATATGATACAAAATAGTGTAACCATGGTGTTAAATAAAAACAAACAGACTTACTTGATCACCTCCTTAAATTATGACAGACGATATTCATAAAAGAATTTCAAAAAATAATACTTATTAATGACATTAACGTCTTCATATTCTGAAACCGGTAAACTATTAAACAAATCACGGATGTTATGAGTCATAACAGGCCTTATATGTCTTAAAATCCTTGCTCTACGAGCTCGGATTTTAAACTGACATCTGCGGCTGTTATGATACTCATAACATCGCTAGGAATGTTAATAGCTATTACATTTCATTATTCAAGTTATATTCAACGAAAATACTATGCAAGAAATGTTTATTGAATGTACTAAAAGTTTTCGAATTCATAACCTCAAAAATTTTCAGATTCACTTCAAGAAATTTTGTTAAGAATCCACTAAAAATAATGATCAAACATAATTGTACGGTTTAGGGACAAGAGCAAGCCCCCTGGGGCCGTCAATGGGGCTTAGTCCCGCGTTGTAGACGACCGCATCAGCCGCCAATTATCCGATGCGGATAAACTGGCTTCTGCTTTCGACGTCGTCCCCAGGGATAAGAAGATTCATTAGCTCACTGTTAATGTCCATTTTCACCGCCCGGTAAACGAAGAAAGGTTCTTTTCATTTTTAATCAAGTGACAGACGATGAGAAAATTGATTAATAATTGTTATGATAGCTTTAGTTTATAGCTATTTATAAATTATTTAATCATTAATTATTACCTATCAAATAATTATTATGACAACTAATAGTTATGTGTTATATTATTAAATTAAAATTTACAAAACATATATATTACAAGCTTTTCATCACAGTGCTAAATATGTCAAATTAACAATTACAATCTTAAGTCAAATTTAATTTCTTCTTACGTTTTTGTACATTGGGGCTCATATCAGCGATTCGCAACTTTTTCAAAATTTTTGGCGTCCCGTCTATTGCTTTTCTCTTTTTTATCTGCAAATAATAAATAAATTTTTTTTTTTTAAATAGTTAATAGCTTTAAAAACTTACATTAACTTCTTCTTCAACAATGTCAGTCTTTTCAACAGAGGTAAAAACAAAATTCTTTGAGTTTTTTGGTCCACCCAAACTGCCAGTAACTCTAGTAATTTCCGCGAGGCGAGCTAGTGTAGTTTCACTTCTTTGAAGAAATGATCCTCTTTTAACCTGAAAAAAAAATAGTTTATTTAATAGAGCACACAAATAATTTCAGGTATGTATTTACAGCTAAAGTAAACGGAAGTTTAATCTCATCAGACTTAGAAAGAGCCTCAGCAACTGGCGTTTTCTTCTGTGATGAATTCTGCGAGCCGATAGAAAATTTCTTCAAAGCTTTTTGTCCTAGTTTCATTATTTGACTGTCGTTCATCAATTCCTCTTCTTCGGCATGACTTATTTTATTTATTTGCTGCTAAAATAAAACATATAAATAAAAAAATCTGGTGTTTCACCACACGACTTTCTTATTACACGATGGTAACAATATCATGTTTCCCTAATCATTCTAGAGCAAATTGTTTATCTTCTTACTTGATTACGAATAACGGTAAATATCAGCTCGAATTTCATTTCAATGATTACTCATTATAAAAACATAATTTTTGATATTTTTGAACATCTTTTTCGCCTTTATGAAAAAAGTAAAATAAAATTTCTATTTCACTGTTTTGGAAACTACGCATTCCACAACTAAAAACTGTATTTGAGTTTGACGTTTTCAGCACTTTTATATTTGTATTTTTTGTATAATTTCCAAAATCTTGTTTTAGGATGCAATAAAATTTATTGTTAAATCATTTATTTATTGAGATATGCCCATAAAACTTGATACGCCTACTACTTCCGATTCATGAATTGCTCCCAAAATCTAAGCTGGATGGTAACATGAACATTGATAGCTTCATAAACTTTGAGTTATCGTGAACGAAAACATCGTCACACACACAGACGTCATTGTGAAAATAGTGAAATCGTATTCTAGTAATCCCAAAACATGCTTTTCTGTTGAAAACTCACTACCGAAAATTTAAACCCGTCACAATACCTCCCTTATACACATGAGAGGAGATTAAGAGCTAAGCGAAATATAGAAAAACGATCTTCATTTTTCAGAATTTGACGCTGTCTTTTACGTTTTGTAATATGTAAAAATTTAACTAAAAATAAAAAAAATCTTACTTCTTTCAGGAAGGTTTCTCGCTCGTGTCGCATTTTTCGCCACTGTAATTCGCTTTCTATTTCTTCGCATTCTTCCTCTTCTTCTTTTGGCTTATCTGCGTCGGTGTTCCACGATAAAGATTCTGTAAAATAGTGTAAAACGCAAATGCTTTATTTGTTATATAAAAGTTGTGGAAATTGTAACAGACCTGCATTTTTCCACCTGAATTTTCGTTCTCGCCCTGAACCATGCAATTCACCGTCTTCTAACAGAAGTTCCTGCAGCATTTGAACATCTCTTTGGTCGTCGTCCAGAACGTTTCGCCTAAGAAATGTATGAAACATGTTTATTATGTTTCACAAGCAATGGGCGCATAAACCATAAACGAAATATGACAAATTTATATCAAAATCGTGTAACACTTACGGAATAATTAGTGGTAAAGTATTTTTTTCTTTTAAATATTTTGCAATAAAGCGATATAACGAATTGAACATATTTTGACGTCACAGGTACTAGCATTGATTCTATTGGCCAGAAATATGAAACGTGCAAGTCGCGCGTCTACCGTTGCGCTCTACGCCTATTGTGGGCTAAAAGAAAACTACGAAATGTTATTTCATTTATTTTGTTTGTTGGAATTTAAGATTATATTTGTTGCGCTTCTATTACTTGTTTTATAATTTCACTGTTTTATTGTGCTGTGTTGAAAAACTATTGAATAAAATTGTGTGTTGAGGTTAGGTTACACCACTACTAGCGCCACTGTTCTCAAACTTTCGTATGATGTTTACTCGAATAAAGTAAAATACTCTAAAGTTGCCAAATTAATTTTATCTTTTAATTGTTGTAAATTAAGACTTATATGTAAATATTTTTTTACATTAAAAAATATATAATATCTACTATCATGAAAAATCGTTGTTTTAGTGCCACTGGAGTAATACCAGTGACGTCACACACACTTTGAAAAATCCTATCTCGGGTAATAAAAGAAATTTTCACATCGGGTTTTCACTGATCGTCATATATTCTAATAGTTTCTTAAAAAAATTTAAAAAATGGTTTATGGGCCATTATAATTACTCACATGTGCATTCGCTCGAGCTCCCTCTGCACTTTCTTCTCATTAATTTTCTCCGCATCACCTTCCTCAACTTCATAATCATCTAAATTCTTCTCATCTTCATCAGCACTACCCCATTCAGACTCTGACAGCTCCGCTTCTGCTTCGAAGAAATCGCTAGCTTTCCTAGCTGGTTTCTCGGCTTCATCCATTTCTTCATCCTCTTCAAACTCTATTTCGTTTTCTTCTGAATCATAGTCGACATTTCGAGTAGCTTCTTCATCATCTTCAGGATCTAGCTCTTGTAATCTATCGTTTTCCAATTCATCTTCATCTGTGATGCTGATGTCGTCAATGATATATTTCCGTTTTTTCTTTTTTAATTTCTTCTTCTTCGGAGACTCGTTTTCTTTGTCTTCGTCCTCTGAGGAAGACACGATCACCATTTTTGGAAACTTTGACACGTTTGTTTTGTTTTCTTCAATATTGGGATTGTCTGCAGTTGCTTCATTCTCAATTGTTAATTTAAAGTTTTGGGAGTCTTCATTATTAAGTAAATCTAAACTTTGCGTTGATTTTATCGGTAAAGATAATTCAGCAGCTGATGATTCTTTTTGAGTAAAACCAGAGAAGTCCCCAGAACAAATATTGAATAAATCTTTTTCTTGCGTTGAAAAATTATCGTTAGAATTATCTTTTTTGTTGTTGACTTGCGTGACAAATTTTCCTGAACATAGATTTTCTAATTCATCTAAATTACTGTCGTCAACTGATTCGTGGTCGGTAAATAATTTTGTTTTTATAAATGAATGAGATTTAAGAGGAGACGGTTCTGGTAGAATGAAAGAATTACCGAGTGGTGAGTCCTGCAAAGACTAAACACAAATTTTATTGAGTATTTTCTAGAAATAAATATAATATTTACTTTTGTAGCTGAATTCATTCCCTGTAAAGCTGTTAGATGTAAAGTTGGTGTCAAAACAGTTGTCAAATCATTTTTATTTTGTGTAGCAAATTTACATGGAGTTTTTTCTAAACCATCCGATGGCATCTGGTAAGCAGGAATGTCGTCGTCGTTGTCGTCCCCTTATTAAAAAAAGAAATCCATTTTTTATTTTGTTAAATTTGTAAAACTTGTACAGTTAAACTAAGGTATTAAGCCCCGATTAACAAGTCGACTGTATCATGAGATAATAATCTTTTAGGAATAGTACAACAGTATATTTAACACATATAGGTGAGTGTTTCTTACACAAATTGAAATGGAAAATGTTTAACTTTTTGGTATATTTTTATTTGTTTCTCAAAAACTGTAAATTCAAATGAAATCTAATCTTAGTATATAGACGATCACGATCATATCTATATATATACAAATTATTTGCATTACTGTAGTCGTTCATGGGAATATGTGGCATATTTTTACTACTTTGAAAATTATGTTCATATATAATTTGTAAACAAAATTAGCTTTGTAAAATTTATTACAAAACTTTGGACTTTTATCTACAAATGTAGGTATAAAACATTATATGTTTCATTTATATATATTGTTTCAAAAAAGTCATGTTCATCTTGTGCTATCTTCAGCCCGTATGGTTAACCTTAAGCAAGGCTGCTCGTAGAGCTCTAGAAGAATGTAGGTATTCTCGTCCGCCATTTTTGGTCCAAATGTCAAAAATAAAACAAGTTATTGAAATCCAGTTACTTTGTAAAGAAAAGAAAAACATTAAAAATTTGTATCTGTCAAATTTGAAGTTGATATTGTTAATTTATTATTAAAACATCTATTTTAAATTTTGAAACTGATAATTTAAAAGAACCATTAGAAACCTTCTACATAAATTTACTTTAAAAACTTTAAATAATACATCTTTAACTAGGATATTCAGGATTAAGTAGTATAATTTTTATAAATCAGTGTTATGTAGTTAAATGTTTGTCTTATTATAAACCTTAGTTTTGTGTCACCTTTACATTGCAAAAATCTATATTAATCTTCAAATAATTAGAAAGTATTCCATTGTAGTACAATAACACAATTATTGAAGGAATGTCACAATCAGTATCAACTTCAAATTTGACAGAAAAGCATTAAAGTAACTGGATTCCAATAATTTATTTTATTTATGACACTTGGACCCAAAATGGCGGATGAGAATACTCATACATTCTAGTAAGGTACTAGAATATATGAGTATTCTCATCCGCCATTTTGGGTCCAAGTGTCATAAATAAAATAAATTATTGGAATCCAGTTACTTTAATTCTTTTCTGTCAAATTAAAGTTTATATTGATTAATAATTGTGATATATAATTCCTTCAATTATTATATTCCTTATTTAACAGGTAAGTGTAAAGAATACTTTCTAATAATATATTACCGTATGAATTGTGTAGTTAGATTTTACAGAATTTCAAGATATGTTTTCAAATTTGACAGATACAAAATTTAGATGTTTTTTTTTTTTAAGTAACTGGATTCCAATAACTTGTTTTATTTATGACATCTGGACCCAAAATGGCGAACGTGAATACCTACATTCTTCTTGAGCTCTAATTCTAGTACCTTACTGCTCGCGATCTGTAGTTCGATGGGTGACCGCTTTGCGAAACTTCAGCAGTTGGGACCGCTTTACCAAATTAAAAATAAAATAAAAAAATTTCATATTAAACTTGTATTGTTTGATTCATTATGATCAACTGTTATTATTATTAATAATCCATGTAAATTATCCCTATGTTTATTTTAAAATAAAGTGCTTTAATACATTGCTGTCAATCACTTTAACTGTAATTATGGTAATGACACATACCCTATGTGTACGAAAACAAAAAACTCCCGGTATTCATTTTTGACGTTTACCTTTTCGGGTGAAATATTTTTATTTGAGAGCTGATGAATTTTACATTTGTTGTGTACACAATTATTGAGTGACATTTATATTTGTCAATACACTTTTGACGTTTTGATTATTTAAAAGTCAAATTAGGGAAGACCGAAATTACTCTGAAAGTAAATTAGTGGATTATACTCCACCCGAATGACGGCATGTTTGAAAATTTGCTTCCACAGAATAGTATATTCTACAAAAAGTAATGGAATGGCATATTCCACGCGAGCAAAAAGTTTGTAGTCCGAGCCGAAGGCGAGGGCTACGGTTTGCGAGTGTGGGATATGCCATTCCGTTACGTGTCGTAGACTATACTTTCTATAACAAGATTTTGGAAATTATACAAAAAAATACAAATATAAAACTGTTGAAAACGTCAAACTCAAATAAATCAAATTAAACAAATAGACGTAACCATAGTAACTGAGTAAATATACTTCATTTATCGCGCTAATATGCGGCTCTGATTCGTCGAAAATTTTCCATACGCAACGTATGGAATGTTAGTGATTCCATAACAATTTTTAATTATGGAATGTCTAGTTTCCAAAACAGTGTTATAGAAAATCATATACTATTCGCAATCAGTCAATAATCAAATATGTACCGATTTCACAGCTTGGAAAATAAAAAGTAGGAATAATTGGCTTTCCATATTTTTAAATTCCGAAATTAACATATAGTTAATTGATTCTGAAAAAAACCTATTTTCGATGACATCGCGCGGGGCTTAATATCCTTGGTTGTTCTGTAAAAAATTATCTTACAAGAAGCATTTTTATGCGGAGGCTGCGACAACAGATCAGCGGAAGTCTCGATGTGCAATTGTTTTTGTTTATCATCTGGAGATCCCGGTCTGCTTGAAGTTTCCTCATCCGAATCTTCAGTCGGTTTGATAATTCGACGAAGTGGTTTCTTTATTGCTACTTCCGTATTAGATTCTTCCTCTTCAGGATCGTCTGAATCTTCATCCTCATCTTCATTTTCCTCCTCATCTTCTTCATTATCTTCATTGTCCTCCATAGCTTCCGCATGCCCATCTTCGTCGCTATCTTCCGCTTCTTCGTCAACAAACACAGACTTTACTCTTGGTTTTTCTTTAATTTCAATATCATCCTCTTCTTCCTCCTCCTCCTCAGACTCTGAAGATGAGTCTGTAAATTCTTCCTCATCGTCATTATCCAACATTTTATTGCTTAACTGACCACAATCTTCTTTTTCTCCGGCGTATGTAGCATCATATTCTTCGTTGTCTAGTTTGGTTTCTTCCTGGCGCTTTTTCCACTCTTCCAGGCGCTTCTTTATGATCTGATCTTGAAGCTCGATCTTTAGTTTCTTCATTTTTATACCAGGGATTTGTATCTTCTTCGCTGGTTCGTCGTCTGCATCAGGATCTTCAGTTAAAGGTATTGTTTCTTTATTTATAATGCCACCTTCAACGTTCAAGATACTTATTTCAGACTTTTTGTGGACGGTTTGCTTCGTTGTATGCTTCAAAAATCTCTGCATGAGGTTGGTAACTCTTTTGGATTTTTCTATATCGTCGTCAAGCACTATTATCTCGTTGGCCCCCCCACTAAGTCTTGGTTGTAAGTTGCCTTTGAGAGCAATAATTGGGTTTAATTTTTTCAGTTTTTCTTCTATCTCTAATAGTTTCTTCTGCTTCTCATCTTTATCTTCAGCAATTTGTGTTGCTGTCACTTCAGACGGTTCAAAAATTTCTGTTGACTCTGATTCCAACATTTCTTCATTATTATCGGTCGATGAAGAAATAAGAGGTTCGGAACTAGTTAAATTCTTCTCTAAAATGTCGCGTAACTCTTTCAGTTTGGCTTCTTTGTCTTCTTCATAGCTATCATCTAGATCGGAAGCAAATTCATCAATATTTTGTTCTGATTCTTTAAGTTTATCTTCAATTTTGTCTGGGTCAGGTGTTTCTACAATTTTTTCAAGTGAAGATTCTGTTAAATCATTTGTTTCGCCATTTATTTCTTCCGCGATTCCATTGTTTGGTGACTGCTCTTTAATGTCAATTTCCATATGATCTATTTGTTGTTCTTCAGAAGTTTTCTCTGTCTGTGTTTCGTCCGATTTATTTACTTCTGCAATATCTTCAGAAGATTTTGCTTCTGATGCCACTTCTTGAATTTCTTCTTGTAGTGTATTTTGTTGTTCTTCACTATCAATAACCATTTCTTCTGATTGTTCTGCGTCTGCTTCAATTTTTTTATCGCTAATTTCTTCTGATGGACCCTTATTAAGTTCATTAAAATCTCTATCTATTTCATTTCTGTTTTCTACTGTTTTTGCAGGATCGAGTTCCGGTTCTTCTTCAGCCTCACTTTCGGACTTGTAAAATTCTTCTATTTCTTTTTCACGTTGTTTTAATTTGTGTCTAAAATACATTGCAAAAAATCGAATACAGCCGCGAATAAAAAATATTTAAAAATGGTTCAAATGCTTTTTGTAAATAATTAAAAGACAACTAATTTTCATCTAAACAATTATTTTGTAAAGTCAACGGTTTAACTAGAAATTGTGATTTTCTATCTGAAATTTCAAGACGAGATTATTGCTGCCATCTTTTAGAAATCTTTTGAATTATATACGTATAGCAGTATTTCAAAATTAAGGGCTTTTAATCAGAAAATGTTTCAAATAAAAGTTATAGAGAAAACAAAAATTAAAATATTATATTTGAAACATTTTTTTATTTAACGCACAGTTTCAAAAATAAAAACAAAATTGTACTCACTCAGTAGTCTTCAAATTCTTGTTCAACATTTTAATAGTTAAACATGTGAGTGTATTCGGCGGTGCTTTTACTGTGGGGCTCAACAGAGACCTGCGTTTTAAAAACTCTTGTAAGGTATGTTGTTTAGGACGATGATACGGAAGATACACTCTGGTTTCACGAGCCATTTTCTGACTCTCTGATTTGATTTGACGACGTTGTTCAACAGCTTCTTTGCCCGTCATCTTAAATAACATTTCAAAAGGTTAAATTCAAATATTGGTAGTGAACAACAAATAATTCTACCTTATTCTCAGTAGGCTCTGTATTCTTCTTTATTCGCTTTTGTTTAATTATGTTTTCTGTTGATAGATGTTCGGTTGCTTCTTCTGTTTCTTCTGCGGAGCTCTCTGAATCACATATTGTTTTCAAACGACTAATTGTTTGCTTGTTTTCAATATCTAGATCTGTTTCAAATATCATTGTTGTTGATTTTTCTGGAGTCTTTGATTTTGTTTCATCTTCACTGTCGGAATCGTATAACTGTAGAAGACGCGATTTCTAACAAGATAAAATTAAATAAAATTACGATTATTTAATTAACATTATTTACCTGTTTTTCAGTTCGATTATCATTTGAAGCAGTGTCTTCTTTCTCATCGTCATCACCTATGTTATTTTCATTTGGTTTTATAGCTGAATTATTTTCTTCGCTTTCTGAGTCACTATCCAGTAAAGTTAAACGTTTTCTACTTGATTTATTTATCTTTTCATTAACGTGCACATCATTTAAAGTAATATCATCATTCTCATCAACTTTCGACGCAGAATCATTGTTTACATCGTCTTCAGAATCACTATCAATCAAAGTGAATCGCTTTTTACTTGTTTTAACATTTATTTGTAATACACTTTCATGTTCATCTTGATTTTTAAAATCAACATGAGCTTGTTTCTCGTTTAAAATTTCTAAATCATTTCCTGATACAATATCATCTTCTGAATCACTATCAATTAATGCTAAACGTTTCCTTTGACTCTTCTGCTCGACAGGTGTGATATTTTCATTGTTTTCCTGTAGAGAAATAACATTTTCATAGACACTTTCTGAATTATTTTCTACTATGTTTTCCGATTCTAAAAGATCTGTAGTTACGTTTTCTGGCGAAGAAGATTCATTCACAGAATTTTTTTCTGGTTTTTCATAACTCACACTTGATTCTACCTCTGTCATTTTAATAGTTATTGCACTTTAATATTGTTTACAAAGATAAAAATAACGAACTAAGTCATTGAGGTTATTATTTTTTTAACTAAGTATAATTACTCATAAGAATACAAATATCACATTTAAAGTACGATACAGTATTATGTTTTAGCTTGTTGATAAATATATTTAATTTAAAAGAAAGTAATAAATTCTAAAAGCACTTTTCTGAACCACTGCTACGAACACGAACGACACTTCACAACATTCCCGCCTTTTAAATTAACCTCTCG
This sequence comes from Poecilus cupreus, assembly GCA_963942605.1. Classification (NCBI taxonomy): domain Eukaryota; kingdom Metazoa; phylum Arthropoda; class Insecta; order Coleoptera; family Carabidae; genus Poecilus; species Poecilus cupreus. The sequence goes on from OZ012727.1 coordinate 14,517,220, forward strand.
TTTGTAGTTCAAGTATATTTGGCGGGATTTTATATTGAGTAATAATTCTTAAGACTAAATTAAATTAAATAAACAATAACATATCATAGATCAACTCTACGCTTCGTTTTTCAAATTTAATTTGAATTAATATAAATATGAATTCTTTAAAAATATTTTACTCCCAGAGACGTACGTCTGCAAGCAATCCATACAACTTGGAGATATCATAAATGCAACTCTTGTTACTCTGTGATTATAAACATATTTATCAATTAAAAAGTGAATAAAACATATTGAAACAACTTTTACTACATCTCATAGTATTAAATATATTATAATCAAGTAATATATGATCAGAAATGGTTGATTTAAGTGGAGGACAGGACGGGCCCATTGAACATGGGTTTTCCAACACTGTTTTTATCATTCCTGGGATAATTTTTATCACATTATCAGGTATTTTTTGCATGCAGATATTGAACAATTAATCCAGTTAATAAGTGGTGTCAATTTCTATTAACAATCAGCAGTATCTGTAGTTATTAACACAATATGTTCATGTCAACAATGAATGTCCATGTCCAAACAATGGTTTTATTTTATTGTAATTATTTATTGAATGCATTGAAATATAAATATACTCTATATACATTTACATTAAGATTGATTTATTATCTTTAGCTTTATCAAAGGAAAATCTGACGACACGTATACAAATAGCCAATTATTATTATCTTGTTAGTAGATAAGTAAGCAATAAATATCTTGTTTTAATTTTCTCAATCACTTTGAACTATAAATTGGGTAAGTGTGTAATAATTCACCTTTCTTGACACTGTATAGTACTCCAATGCATGCTTATCAATAAAACCGATTCTATTTTTACATACTATCATTTTGATTATGCAATAACATCTTAATCTGCATTTTGATAATTCTTAAAACTCATCACTTTTTATGAAACAAACACTTTTGACCTGTCTACCACGTAGACAAATCCAACACAACACCAACACTTTTCATAGCCGTAAGTATAATTGTGAACATATTACACTAACCTGGTAGTTGATAACTTCTTCGGGGGTAGATGGACCTTCTGCAGGGTGTACAAGACATGGAAGAAAACGTAGGCATGAACCAGGGTGATGGAGATTTACCCCAGGTGCCCAATATGGACAACATGCCAATGCCTTCTATAGAGCAGCTCCTGGAGGCTCTTGACGGCATGTCGGGAATGTCGGACGAAGACAAGCAACAGCTGAGAGAACAGTTGATGAATCCTTCAGCTATGGACATGAACCCCAAAGTGGGTTTCCAGAGCTACTCACAGTTTTTTCTTTTGATTTTTCTGTTGCTAGTCGTTGCTCTTATTTTTGGTAAGACACTCCATTATTTTTATCTTGCATTCGTTTTGTGTGTGTAATAAATTACAATTATTGACATTTATTCGCTTATAAACCTTCTTAATAGTTAAAAGATAAAATTAATTAATGTTCCAATAGAATTATAAAAATAATCTGCAGGTATTTGTATAGTAGATAACTGAGAAACTACTTGAACGTGAATTGTTAATAAATTATTATCTTATCACTGATTAGTTACGGTAAAATAGTTCAATTTTAATTCAGTGCCGTTGAAACACCGGTTCTTGACAAACCTACAGTAAAAATGGACGACAATTTAGAGAAAATACAGAAACTCAAAGATCAGTTAGGGAACATTGCAGATAAAATTAACATGCTTGTTGACATGAACGAAACAGAGCAGAAAAAGTTTTTTGAAAACATAAAAGGCCACATTGAAAAAGATGCCAGTGCCTCGAATTTTATTATTTTAATTTTGCTGGTTGCTTTAGTGGTTTCCGTACTTGGTAAACACCATTTATTAACGTGAGTTTCGATCGATTGCTGTGGCTAATAATTGTTTCTTTGCAGTGTTCTTCGGATACAAGCTGTATAAATCTTTGGCGGATAAGGAGAGGAAACGAGACGAAAAGAAAAAAATGAAACAGATGAAGAAAAAGAAGTGAACACAGTAATCTATTATCATTTCAACGAACATTCCATATCGGTTGTGAATATTGTTTCGGTATTGTTTTTTATGTTAAAACACACATTGTTCATTTTCTTTGTTAATAATTTATCTATGACGTTAAAGAAATAAAAATACTGATAACATTGACTTATTTATTTTATTTATCAATTCCTGCATGAGTAGGTACCTGTTGCTATTTTCGCAATTATTATATCATAGTTACCGGTTTATTTTTGACAATTCTGACTTTTAACTTTGAAATTTAACTGGAGAACGGTAACGTGAAAATGGATACTGTAATAAACGAGGCAGATAACTTGAATTTATCAAATATTAATGTAATTGCTGTACCGCATGATATTATATTTCCCGATGAACTAAACAAATATTTAAACGGAAAACTAGAGGTACTCACTATGACGTAATTATTTCCTTATTAAAAATCTAAGAATAATGATTTAGTTTGTAATGCACACAAATGGACTACTGCAAAGAAAAATAACTGAAAATGAAGACGAACTTAAACAAAATAAGAGAACAATTTCCGTGCTAAATACAAAGATATCTGAATATGAGCGATTAACTAAACCGCTTGACGTGCAAGCATCAGGGAATCCTGTTCATTTAATGAGCGCAAAAATAATTGACCTTAGCAAGAAACTAAAAGATAAAACAGTAGAAAATGAAACCCTCAAAACGAAATTCAGCAAATTACAACAAAAGTTGATCAACTTTGAAAATTGTCCATCAAAACCAGAGCCAGAAAAGTGCATCAGCAATGGTATATTTAATTTATAGATTTTCTACAAATTTAAAGTGTGTAATTATCAATTTCAGAGGCGGAAAAGTCTGAAAATCAAACAGACTTCATAGACGAAATCAAAATGTTGCAAGAGAAACTGTCACAGACGAATATAAAATTATTTGAAATGAAAAACAATAACGTTCAACTTAAAAATGAGTTAAAAGCTGCGAATAAATTATTGCAACAAGAAGTAGGAGATAGTTTTACCTCAGTACAAAATATGTCCCAAGGTAATTCAAATTGGAGAGGACGCGCTCAACAAATTATAGGTTTACAGCAGAAAAACGCTGAATTACAAGAAAAATTAACTGTTTTATCAGATAAAGGTGTTTTCCAGTTATAATTCTAGAATAAAGTAATCAAATATAACAATATTGATTGTAGAATCTACAGCAACTATTCCAAAAGTGGATCCGCGCAAGCAAATGATAGACCAGCTACAAAAAGAAATAACTAGTGTTAAAAACGAACTAGAAGACACCAAAAAGAAATTAAATGGTGCTAGAGCCCGAGTAAAAGTACTAGAAAACGAATGTTGCACCATGCGAAACAAATTATCTTCAATGGAAACAAAAAGTCAAAACGATGAGAAACTAATCAACCTGCTAAAAGTAACGGACATAATTTTTACAAACCTCAATACAGTTTCAATAATTATTTTATAGAGTCAAGTTTCTTCTATGGAAGAATCCTACAACACAATAAAGAAAGAAAAGAATACAGGCGTACACAAAGCAGAGGAAGAAAACAAGAAATTGCAACAAGAAATATCGAAACAAAAAACTGTTATTGACAATTTAAAGAAAATCGTTGACGAAAGAGACAAAAAAATTCAGGAGCTTCACGAAGATGTCGAACAAGCTAAAATGGCGTATCCATATTGTCCAAATAGAGTTAACTCCCCTAAGGTAAAATAATAAGTGTACGATTAAGCTAATTGTCAGAAGCAGATTTATTTACAAATGTGTTTTATAGGAAATAAGTAAACTGAAAATTCTCGAGGTAGAAGTAAACAGACTATTGGAATTAACAAAAGTGCTAAACTCTCGTTTAGAAGAAGAAAGAAATAGTCATTGTCTCACCCAAATGAACTATAAAAAAGAAAGACAGCGCGCTGCTAAATTAGAGTTAAAATTATCTAGACTAGAATTGGAAAATAGTTTTAACAAACCTCAGAGTTACTCAGCGAAATCTTTAACAAGAATAAACCCTTCTTATATTGAAGAAGGGAATCTCATTTTGAACATGGAAAACCTGAAAAATAAGTAATATTTTGAACGATTCTCTGCTACAATTTTCGCTAAATAAACATCTATTTTTAGTTTGGAGTTAGCGGAAGAAAACATATCAATTCTGAAAACAAAACTCAACATTATTCAAAAAGAAAAAGATTTAGATTACCAAAAGTTTTCTGCGATATTGTCCGAAACGTCCACCATGCTGCTAAAATACAACACGCCCCAACAACAAATCGAATGACAAATACGTGGCACTTTTTTATTTAACATTTTTTTAAATACAATTTTGAATAATCAATAATAATATGTATAAATTAAAAATATTTTGATTTCTTTTTAATTAAAGCATAGTTCACTACGTTAATAAGGTCTACACAGAAATAAAAGTACTTTTAACATGGTGTCTACCACAATGGAAAAAATTCTGGGATTTTAAGGATTTCAAGGAGGCGAATATAATAATTTTTCAATTTTCATATTTAGAATTTAACAGGCAGATTCATAAAAGGGATTAGCGTTAACTCCATTTTTTCATCATCGTTTCTAAATTAATCATATAATCAAAACGCGTCAAATTTTATGCTAACCAATTTTGATTATAACCTTACTTAAAATAATTATGTTTTGAGAATGGAAAATGAAGTTACAAACAATAATAGAAACGGAGTTTATGAATCTGCCTGTAAATGTTCGAGTTACGAACTAATTATATTTTGGTAGTTTACTTGAAGGCACGTATCTTAGTAAACAATAATTTTATGGTAAATGGTATGGGATTTCAGTCTGGTAGACATCATGCATTAAGAATTGTAGCACCGTCAATGGTGTTGAACATTGAAAATGGTTAAGTTTAGGCATAGACTCTGAGATTCCGGAAGTATAAGTATTTTTATCTGGAATGAAGCCTCTAATAAATAACTATATTAGGTAACAAATCTAAAAGTGATTTATTATTTTATATCTTTGACTGTTAAAAACCTTAAAATTGCTAAATAATCTTTCCTTTTTTTAAAAGTTAAAATACAAATATATATAATACAGTTGTGAATGTATATTATACTGTAAAAATATGTTAACAAATTTAACATAATTGTTAAATACATGAACAGGAAGAAATAGTGATCGTTAGCCTGAATCAAATTTATTTTTTCACACTCAAACATTTGATTGCGAAAAAATAAATCAACATTCACGCTAACCGAAATATAAATGCATGAATTAGGAATGCAACGGTATCGATTTATAAAACTGCGAAACTAACACTTCGCGGTTCTATAAGCCAATCATAATTATTGTATCACCATCTTATTGCATCGAAACATTTACAAATAACAGCTGAAGATTAAATCAATTGTTTGTCAAACAATACAACGCTCTCTCTGATCCATTTTAATGCAAAAGTGAGTTAAGTTTCACTTATCAAGTACAGTTCTTTCCAAAAGTGGTTCAGTAATTCTATTAATAAATTAGAAAGTTATTGAATATTAATACACAACTTTCTGTGAGTACGAAACATCTATAACACCCTTTCTAAACTGCAACAGGAATTTGTATTTTAAATTATTGTAATGTAATACTAAGTTCAGCTACCATTGAAATTACAACCTAAACTTGATTTTTATTACGACTTTTGGTTGGATTTTCGACATTTTCCCAACAATATTATTGAAAATCAATGAAAAAATTGCTTTTCTTACTTAAAACCCTGTTGTATTCTAAGTAAACAACCACAAATAAGTCAATAATAATTCTGAACAGATTTTTCATCTCTCATCCTTGAAGCAAATAAAACTCAAAGAATAAAACTGTCAAAATAATTTGATTTGAGACCGAACGTTTTGCTTGCATAGATCAACTTATTTTGTTATATTTAAAGTCCAGAAACAACAACATAACTTAAATTTAAGTTAAATTATTACAGAATAACTGATTTTTGAATGTACGCTTCTGATAGTTGAAAAGATGTAATGTAATGTTTAGTAGGTTGATCTGTCAAAAAAGAGTTAAAAAATCTGTTCCCTAATAAATAAAGTTAAAGTAACAAACAATAAAGTCGTCAAAAATGAGAATAATGATAAATGAAGTACAATTACTTCTAGTACAAATGCTCATGAGAATGATGAGTAAACCTAGAGAGGATATAAACGAAGGCAGTCAGAGAGAAACGTTGTATTGGTGTCTGACACTCACTCACTGTTGATTTAAATATGCGCCACCTCGACGTAGTTGGCGGGCAACATCCCGGTGTCCCCGGTGCGTCGGACGGTGCCCGTCATCCACCCGCTGTCGATGTTGCTCACGTTCACGATGAGGTCACCCTCACAGAAGCTGACTTCATCGGAGTCTTGAGCTTCGTAGTCGTACATAGCGCGGTACACCCGCTGCGAGAAAAATCATAAGATAAGGTTTTAATAATGTATTTCAAATTTAGAAATCAGTGTAAAATTTATTCCATAATACGACGAAACGTAAATTTAACTTTCAGGAAAAATATAAATGTTGGTAAAAAATAAATGTTTATTTGAAATCGGCACTAAAGTGATCAAAAATCGTCATTAAAAGCTCAGGAATCGTTACTAAAGTAACCCATTATACGAAGATTATGAGCAACCCAGTGTTGGCAACCGTTAAATAATTTTTGTACAAGTAGGATGATTTTAGCAGATATATTGACGTACTATAATAAATTTGTACGTAACATGAAACAAAATTTGCAAGAAGAATTAACTAATTAATTCCGATGACGAAATTGAGGACAAAACACATAATTTTGAGTGTTATTTACGATAACTTCACTTCTCGAGGTTGGCAACACTGACTATCAGTTTCAATTGACAACTGACAGATGTATAAACTTAACTTATATTGTAATTTTGTTACAGTTTTTTCCAGTTTTAGATTTCAAATAAAACTTAATATGTACCTTGGCACTGAAGTCCCTTTTTATCACTCACATGATTTATTTTCCTCTGCCCTACGGGCCTCGGCAACCAAATTCCATATTCGTACTAAAAAATTAACTTCAGTGCCTTGATACATAAATAACTATTACTTTGTTGTTGTTGTATTAGTTATGATTTCATTTATTGTTTTTTTAGGAAATCGGTTATGTTTTAAAATGGTTATAATTCGGTTTTGATTTCACTGTGGCATTTAATTCTAGATAATATTATAATAACAAGAATAACTTTTAATTTAATTCACGTCATATGATAAGAGCATAAAGTGGGAGAAAATCTTTTTAAACTTTAAACAATATTTACTTAATGTAACATGATTAACGAAAACAAAAAGCAGTTGAAATAATAATTTTTATCACTTTTTACTTTCCTATACAGAGTAAAAGAAAGTATTGGAATCATAAAAAAATCGCTGACAAGATTTCTTCGAAAAAACATATTTTGAGGACCACTGAATTTGTTACTATTTTCTCAATGATGTCTGTGTGCGAGAATAGATAGATGGATATGTGCCCGAGTGTTCAATATCTCAAGAACGAGATAAGATATGTTAACGTAACTTGGAATTTATAAGTTTCATGAAAATACGGAGAGCTGAGTTAATTTTTTATGAAAATGAAAAACCGGAAGCGGAAGTTTACCCGACACAAAAAAAGTGAAAAAAATAACATGAAAGATGTTAGCAAAAAATATTTGCACTTTTCTTTAACATACTGCTAATTTTGAGAAAAATAAGTTATATATTTAATAATACATTTCAATAATATTAGTTACAATGGGAACAGAAGATAATAGTTATTTATCTACTATAGTGTGTAAAATTGATGTTTAACTGTTAGTTTCAAGTTTGTAAAACGGTTGTTTAGTAACACGATCCCATAAGTCACGGGCAGTCACGGGTTGCCAAGCAACGAGTGATTAAAATTTTTAAAGCACGCCAAATTTGCAACAATTTTGTTATCATGGCAAACTTCTCATTTAATATTGTGATCCTACTTCATAAATAAAAATATTCTTTTAATATTTTTTGGGGTTTTTCATTATATCGTAGATAAAATATAGTACGATACACATACGTAAAGCGTCTTTAGTCACTCAGGGGTCTTAAAACACGAGCGTAGCCGACCCATTCGTGACTAAAGACTAGCTTTACGTACTTGTATCGTAAATAACTATTACTTTACAAGTGGGCAAAGGAATTATTCACAAGAGAAATTTTAGCACACGAAGCCCAAGGCTGAGTGTGATAATTTTATCTAGTGAGGAATTCCACTTTGTCCACGCGCTCGTGCTTCAATGTACTCCACGGGAAAAAATCATACACTGCACTCCCTTAGTGTATAATATACTATTTTTATCTATATGTCGAGTAATAAGTGAAGCGTCAAAAATATGTGTCATTTTGAGATAGTATCGAAGCAATATTTGTATTATTAGTTAGAAAGTTTTCAAGACTAGATATTCATTATAATTTTAAAATAAAATTATAGTTACAATGAAAACAAAACATTAAATAGAAATAAAATTGTCAGAATAAAATCATACGCAAGGAACAAGTCATACGTGTTCAGTTGGGTTTTATATGTATAAGAAAGTAAGAAAAAATGTACAAGACCTAATTAGAAAAAAATCTCACCGTCGAGAGGGCGTTGGCCTGGGGCTGCGGCGGCGGCGGCATGTGCTGCGTCATGTGCGGCTGCTGCGTGTACTGCTGGTGTTGTTGAGGTGGAGGCATCTGCTGGTGATGCTGCTGGTGCTGTGGAGGCACCTGGTGCTGTTGTGGAGGTACTTGGTGGTACTGGTTATGGTTGGGATTCGCGCGCGACTGCTGCAGGTACTCGGGGTTGCTCAACGACCCGTACACGTTGTTGATGGGGTCGATGTCGGCTATTGAGCCGATCTTACGTGATGGAGGGTTTGTTACTAGATAATTATTCAAATCAGTTAATATTTTTGAAGAATTAATCACTATAACCGGTGGTGACTTTTTTATGTTACGTAGGAAATACACTGTTAAATTCGTATAGCAGCTACAGTTTGTTCCCTATGGATTAGTAAAAGTGTAAATACAAAAAATGGTTAGAATGGAAAACAGCATCTAATGAGTCTAATTATGTTTATCAAATCAGTTTCTTTCACAAGATAGATACAAAAGAAAATTCGCAATTATAAATTGCTATGAGAAAAAAAAACAGACAAAATCTTCAACATTTTGTTGACAGATCTGTCAAAATATTTTTAATACTTCTGTGCTTCTAATATGTTTTTCTACGACCATTTAGAAATCTGCTTATTGTATGTTTGATGTTGCTAGAAAAATGAGGAACATTGCAAGCATCGTGCGAAATGAATTTGTTTTGTGCATATTTCAATACAGATCTGTTCATTCAAGTGATTGCCATTGCTCGGATACTTATTTAGAATTGTCGAATATTGGATTGTTGAAAGCGAGACAACTTTTTTATTAATATTAAATGAATTAGGAAATAATATCGTGGTCGTAGAAAAAATTTAGTGTCCAACTCGCATGGAATGTCCATTTCATACTCGTATGATTTGCAGCATTCGCCTTTAGGTCATGCTACAAACTTTCATACTGGTAGGAAATGAGTACAATTCCATGCTCGTTGTACTATTTTCTACGACCACTTAGAAATCTGCTCATTGTATGTTTGATGTTGCTAGGAAAATGAGAAACATTGCAAGCATCGTGCGAAATGAATTTGTTTTGTAAATATTTCAATACAAGTCAGTTCATTTCAGTACAGGTGCCATTGCTAGGATACTTATTTAGGAGAAAAATAACGGAGAAGCAGTCAATTTATTAAAAATTTACAACATCAACGTTTCGACTCCAATTGACTCATTTTTATTCATCCTAATGTAATTTTATCACCCTGAAGAAGACTCAATTGGAGTCGAAACGTTGGTGTTGTAAATTTTTAATAAATTAACTGCTTCTCCGTTATTTGTGTCCTTTATACATCTTCCAGTCAAGAAATCATCTCACATACTTATTTAGAATTGTCGAATATTGGAATGGTGAAAGTGGGACTTTATTATTAAAATTAAATTAATTTCGAAATAATATCGTGGCCGTAGAAAAAGTATAGTGTACAACTCGCATGGAATATCCATTTCATACTCGTATGATTTGTAGCATGAGTCGAAGGAAATGAGTAGCATTCCATGCTCGTTGTACAATATACTATTTATTTATTGCTGATTAATTATTGATACTTGGTATTAAAAATGAAAAAAATTTAACATACTAGAAAAAATACATTGTAGTTTAGAAATTTTAAAAATATTTTGACAGATCTGTCAACAAAAATGTTCAAGACATATGTTTTATTTCTCAAGGCAATCTGTAATTACACTCAATCTGTAATTTATCTTTTGATTCTATTTCGTGAAGGAGACCGATTTGATTAACTTGGATAGACTATAGACTCATTAAATGCAGTTTTTTACTCTAAATATTTTTTGTATTTACGATTTTAGTCTAAAATCCATAGCAGAACATTATATTTCCTATGTAACGTAAAAAAATCACCACCTGGTATGATTTGAAATCTAGCACTAGCAGCTAAATTCATCATCCCTTAATCAAATCATTTGATAGTGTTGTTGATTTTCAAACTAATCAAAAACTTAATCATAAAATTCTGAAATCAAATCTTGATTAAGGGTTAGGAATTTGCCTGTAAAAATATAAACAAACAACATTTAAAAAAACTAAAAACACAACTAACAAACCACAAACTGTGTTAAAACAAATAACAAACAACGAAATACGAAGTAGCTAGTTACCTTTACGCATTTTGTTTTCCTCCTCTTTTCGCTAAATAAATTGCATAAATATTGTAATTTTAATAATAATTATTTCATGACATAATATTCAATCTTCTGCAATTGCAGATACCAAAACCGTAAATGAATAAGTGGCGATTAAAACTATCGTCTTCTCAATAAGTTTTACCCATTTTTTGGCTATAATATAATAAATTTAAAACATTTTGTTGAATAATTCTCTACCTGCTCCCCTGTCCGACGTGTAGATAACAGTCTGGTTCTGGCGAGCCGAGTAGGGCGAGTTCCTCGGCTGGTCACTCAACGGGTCGTAGTCGCTGATCTTGCCCACGGCGGAGGCCGGCGCGGGGACGACAGGTGTGCCGTACCCCCGCGGGGGCGGCGGCTGCTGCTGGGGTGGAGGCGGCGCAGCGGCGTTCGCGTTCACTGAGTTCTCATCTGGCACGTCTACAGCGCCAAGCCACAAGGGGTTAGAAAAGCGGGGATTGTTAACACTCCAAGAGTAGAATAATAAGTCGGAAATAAACTTACGAATAGCGTATTTGAGCGTAAGTGAACTCATTGGCTGCTATTTACAGATCACTGAAATATAATAATTCTGGAACGGGCACTGTCTATGCTCGCTGTGTAAAAAAAAGCGTGGCTAGAGTGTTAGTTACTCCAGCTGTCTTACACTAGCGCATTTGAACAAATTTCACGCGGAATACATTCTGTCACAACTCACAAAAGTGAATATCTTTGTTTATGTTAAGGCACTAGAATATATGAGTATTCTCATCCGCCATTTTGGGTCCAAGTGTCATAAATAAAACAAATTATTGGAATCCAGTTACTTTAATTCTTTTCTGTCAAATTTGAAGTTGATATTGATTAATAATTGTGATATATCATTCTCTTAATTATTATATTTCATATCTAACAGGTAAGTGTAGAATACTTTCTAATATATTCCCGTATGATTTGTGTAGTTGGATTTTACAGAATTTCAAGAAATATGTTTCCAAATTTGACAGATACAAATTTTAAATGTTTTTTTTTTTAAGTAACTGGATTCCAATAACTTGTTTTATTTATGACATCTGGACCCAAAATGGCGGACGAGAATACCTACATTCTTCTAGAGCTCTATTTATGTTCGATTCGAACGCTAACTAGTGGTAGAAAGCTGAACTAAATATAAGATACATAATTTTTTCTTCAAACGTCATAAAAGTGCGTTGTTATGTATTTTTATTCAACAAGCAAAAGTTCAATATTGTCGCCGCCGGCGTAAAAGTATCTCCTTGACAACACTTTTTACTCCAGCGGAGGACAAAGTGAAATATTATGACAAACAGTTAGGTTGTAATTCAATAATATGACAGTTAAAAATGAAATAAATAAACAAAAATAACCAAACAGAATATTCTATGGCAACTAGAAATGCTGGATAAGACAGAATATTTTTTGAAGTTTTGGGCATTTTTTAATGATTTTTAATTGTATTTTCTATGTTTGAAGAAAAAATAGCATGTGTTATTCGGAGTAAGTGTGACTTTGGGTTCTTCGCATGTAATTGTCCGACTCGTTTCGCTCGTCGTTCAAACTTACATGCTCAGCACCCAAAGTATCATATTTACTCCTAATAACACAATATACTATTCATTGTATTTTGAAATTAATTATTTTTTAAAATTAATAACAGAACTGATATTAGGAGTATTCCAATGTAATTATTACATTTGTTTAAGCCGTAATATTTAAATAAGATGTAAAAATGAAAGGTACATTGTATTTCTAAATTGGTTAAGATTGAATTTTCTCAAAAAAAAAAAACTTTAAAAACAGGAAAATTTGCAATGTGTATGGCAACAGTTCTGTTGCCAATAAAAACAAACTACCAATATTAAAGCACGCATTCTCCCTCATAAGATATACAAAATGAATTTGACATGTACGTTTCGTGAATTGTGATCAGTGCCATCTCTTGATAATTTGAAAGCCCAATACAGTATTATAAAATACTTTTTGAACAGACTGTACGACAAAGACAGCATCTCCCGTGACTCTCTTTCTCTGTCGACACGCGCTTGTGTTCCCAGAGCGCGTTCCAGTATTATTATATTTCAATGATTAAGGGCATTTTAAGATTTAACACTGTTGCTATAAAAAAATTGTTGATCTCCAAAGTAATCAACAACTTTTGCAAAGTAATAATGCCAAATTTTAAAAACTCCCAGACTTGTGAATAGCAACCATTATCTTTTTTTAATATTTTAAAGTAATCATCTATGAAGAGCTTTTGATTAAAATGTGTTAATTCAATTATATTTGATTAATTTATAAGCTTAACACGATAAAGTTTATCAAATTGTACCCGTCATAAATATATTATAAAATTGTGATCAAATTATTATTATTTAGATTGCTATAATTCTATATATGACATCAGCCTGTAATAAATATAAATAACAAATTTAATTATAAATAATGCAACAAATAAAACCATTATTATCGATTTTGGTTTCAATTTTAATAAATGATAATTTATTGGAATATAAATTTCAAAACAGCTGTCCATTTATATTTTAAACATAATAAAATAAAAGCTGTTACAAATTTAGGCATCTCTTGGAGCGTCACAAAAGCAATAACTACTTAGTTGAACACAAAAACTATCACCAAATGAATTAGTAGTACGCATAACAATAAAACAAACTACACTGTTGATGGATGGCTAATTTTGCCTGTCAAATATCCTCGAGTTATTTAGAGGAAAATGTTTCAAATAAAACTAAATTTTACTTGAAACATTTTTCTAAAATAAAGAGGTTAGGTTTGACAGGGCAAAAACAAAATATCTCTTACCAACGTATTCTCCATTTTCATTGATGGTCCGCTTTTGTTCCATGGCAGCTTTCTTCTCTAGCTCGCCATGGTAGGCCACATTACTAATGATCTTACTATTTTGTTTGATTCGTAGCGTTTCCGGGTCATCTGCGACCTGCGTGAATTTACCCTTGCTTCGCTCGAAGTCCGCATGGTACTTTACATTCGATTGAATCTTAGTGTTCTCGGCTATACGTTTTAATTCGGGAGTTTCAGCCATTGTTGTAGCTTTCGCCTTCGGAATGTGTCTATAGAAAGAATAAGAATTAATTTATGCCATTTTTTTCTAAATTTAGTTAATTATTAAAGAACATTTTGCAATGAATGAGTCAATATAATATTTAAAGCCGAAAACATCTAGGTCAGAGCTCAGTAAAACCTATTACCATATAAGGCTTCTGCATTACTTTATTCAATGACATTACATAATAGGCTTATCTTTTACTCATATCTGCACATCTGTTTATGGGCAGAAATTTTTTTAACCACATGTTCTTCCATGATTCTTCAAACCATTATTCAAATATTTTACCAGAAAATATGTAGTCATGGCAACGGAAACCATACAGATAAAAATTGGTCTGTGATTCACAAAATACAGAATTCATTCAAGATTTGATATTAGAATTTCTTTAGAAATTATTTATGGGATATATCAGGGAATTACGCATTTGGGAAGTTAAATATAGTATAGTTTCCTTGAAACGCTACATATTATAAAATGTTTATGTTAGAAAATTAAAATTATGTGAAATAACACAGCGATTTCAGCATGACCTAGTCCACAGATTTTTTCTGATAATTGCTGATGATTTCCTGTGCTCTGATTGATTGCAACAATGACAATTCTATTCATGTAATTGTACTGTTTCAAGTACGTAGAAATTCAATTATTTATGGATGTAAAACATAAAACTTACGCTTCGCAGTACGGTTGTTTGTTGTACCCTTTGTAGGTCCTCATATTTAGGGTCATTCCACATCCTTGACATTTGAAACAGCCTTTGTGCCATACCTATCAAAAAATACATTTGAAGAAATGTACTTTCATACATATTTTCTAAAATAAATATGCCTTTTAAAAGCAACATTGTGTTATTATATAAGAGATAAATTAAATAAATAAAATAATTTTGCGAGATAAGAACCATATTTTTAAGTGTTTATCATTCATAATATTACCATATTTTATATCTATAAATACGTCTTTTTCAATGTCAAGTAAACAATATTAAGAACACGTTTTACATCATTGGAATTTTAATAAATTCAGTCAAAAAACTAAAATTTCACCATTTCGAAATTCATCTATTCCGAAACAATGGACCCGGAAACAAATGCATATCATTTTTCTTTTTTGTGCAAATGACCGTAACTGAAATTTTTTGGTTTTATTTGAAAAAATGACAGTTCCCTTTTTCAAGGTAACGAAACTTGTCACTGACCGCATGAATGAGTGGTTATGTATGAGTCAGATCTGGAACTGTCAAATGTAATTTCCATTAATTGCGTGCATCAATTTAAGGTTTTAAATACGCCCAAAACATCTTACATCCTTTTTACTTCCAATGATATCATCAAGACATTTTTATCATTCATGCATGTCAAATTAGAAGAAAGTAAATCTCAGTTTGGAAACTTCAACTAGCCGAATCCGCCTTCTCAGTCATCATAAATATTCATAAACTCTTTACAATCTTTTATTAATGTACACTGACAATTGTATATGTAATAAAATTTTGTATGAGCTGAAAATTAAGGTTTAAGAAATGGATCAGATGTTATTAGAAAGGCTAGTAAGTTATTTCCTTGTTGGGCAGGGCCATTTTTTATGACACAAATGGGCCCAAAAATCTATCATTTTCCAGAGTTGGTATAAAACACTGTTCACGTCAACTAAGTAACGGCTAATTAATTTTAGCCGATGTGTATCGTTAAGTCAATATTAATTTTATTACCTTATCTAGGCACTTTAATTCTTCTGTGGGATAAACAGTTTTTTCACACCTCGCACAAGTTTTGTTCATCGCAACTTATATTATTCTATTCAGGCACAAAGTTTATAAACACAGGACGTATAAAAAATATTAACTGAGCGTGCATTAAATTCTTACTGCTAACTTTTCACTGTGATTAAAAAAAGTGCAACTTCGTGCAACTAGTGTTCTTTCTCTCTCTTTTCTGTCTGACTCTGATCTCCGAAACCGGCCACGCAGACGCGATGTTTTCAAGCTCCCACTACTTTTGCACTCCGCGAATTTTCAAACACGATTTGTATCTGTAACAATCTGTTTTTATTTATCACATAATTTAGTACTTGTGCACAATAATGCGTGAATAAATACAGACCATCTAAAAATATAAATAATTAATTCATAATTAACTTGTGACTCATGAAAATAGGAATGTTCAATCTAGAAAATTCAAGTTGATTATGAATTACATCAATAAAATATACAAAAGATACAAAAAATATGTGTATATACATTTGAATAAATAAAATTCTACTCAATATATCATACAGTATCACTATAGTTCAATATTGCTTAATACTCAATATGAAATGTAATTATAATAATTTTAAGTACGTTTTTTTACATGTCACATATAACTTGGACTTTGAGATTCCACTATTGCATATAATTTTAAACCATGGTCCCATGTTCATACAAACAAATGAAAATGAAACACTGGACAAACGAATTCTGGTTACATTATATGTGACAGCAAATAAATAAATAAAATAAATAAAATCTCCTAGTACACATACACCAAATAAGATACAAAATACTAAATTAACAGATCCATGTTTAAAACTACAAGTAATTAATATCAACACCCATAGTGATTCGACTTGAAAATTAGGAACAAATGAAGAATAATGTGCAGTTGTTTCAAACAAATAACTAACATTACTGTTGTATTATAACAGTACCCATAACAACTACTATTAAAATATTTGTTTTCCCTACAAAAGTTTAGTGGAAATTCTGTACGAAAATGTGTGAAATATTGCAAATAATTTGTTGGTGTGTCTCTAATTTAGCATAAGATTGTGGTTTTACGAAAAATTATACATTTTTACATCTTTCTTTCTTCGTAATATCATTTTTATATACACATCACACACAATATACTTTTTTCATATAGCTATATATTTCTTTGTTTAAATAGTCATATTCACATGGGTTCCTACCTAGTGACAGGAAGTGCGTAGTTAAAAATTGCCGAAATGTCTCAACGGATCAAAAATTTCCCGAAATTTCCATCACTAGCTCTAGAGCAGGTACAAATACAATTTTCATTAGAAGCAGTTCAGGGATGGTATTGTCTTACAATGATATGCAATGATTGAATGCACTAAACGTTTCTACAAAATATTCACTCTTAACTTTAACCGTTTTCAACCCAAAACTTTTAGAAAAATAAACCACAAAGCTAGATCATGGAATGTACTATCGGACAACAACCGTTTAGTAAATCACTAATAACTACGTACTAAATTTTAACTTATCGTAATTTATAACTCTTTCTGGAATGGCGGCTTGTTCCACTGGCAAGCAATTTGTCAGCTCTTGCAGACTGTTGATGAAATGGAGTTTTCTGTAGAACTTTGCACTAAAAAATAACTTCAATTAGAACTACAACTTCATTTTTCAAACTGTCACTAAATTAAATGAGATAAAAAGCGCTGACAGTTGCTATTTTAACTTTACCCATGTGGTTTTCCCTCCACTAACACTTCACATGTTAAAAATATATCATTTACCGAGATCTGTGAAAGCAGAGTGCCACACCCGAAACGAGTAAATGGCAGGATGATATATTTACTTAGTATTCAAATAAATAATAGTATAATTACCTAATAAATGGTTTAGTCATCATGATGATTGTTTTTAACCAAAATGTTGGATGGACCAAGTAAAGCTGTTTGAGATTTTTTCGTAACCGACGATCGATTAATTGGTAACATCGTTTTAGCCAACTCATAGTTGGAATGCAATTTGAACTTGCGCTGCCGTGTAAATATACCAGGACGTAATCTTCTGTTACTAACTGGTCTAAAGTTTGAAGAACGTACCTAGAATTTCAATTATGAAAAATTAATAATCGATTAACAAACATGGACAAATGGGGAAATACAAAAGTCGAATGTTGGAAATATTACAAGTTAAGAATGTTACACATCTCGAAAATACATTTGTTCTCGCATTTGTCGATCGCTTGGATATTACAAACCTCGAAAATACATTTATATGTCGAATGTTACAAAGCTCGAAAATACATTTGTCGAAAGCGTACAATACTAAATGTCGTAGTTCCATCTAGTAAGCAATGATTAAAATACGATATTTGGTATGTTTCGCTGTTGATAAATGTATTTTAGAGATTTGTAACATTCGACATTTTTCGATAAATGTATTTTTGAGGTTTGTAATATCCAAGCTATTTGACAAATGTATTTTCGAGCTTCGTAACATTCGTTAATTTGTAATATTTTTGTATTTTCAGTAAATGTACAATTCGTCTAAGGTATTGAGTATTTTCGACATTTTTATAATTGAGAAATGTATTTTCGTGAAATGTTTTTTCGAGAAATATTGTGATAGCCGAAAAATGGCGTAATGATATGCAATCACTGAAATATAATAATAATGGAACGCTGACGTTGAACATACGATTCAATAGAGGCAGTAAGTTGTAGGATTACAAGTCTTTGTTTTTCAATTCGCTTAGAAAGTTCATATGAAAGTATAAAGACATTAACATTCAATGATTTTATAATAAAATATCTAATATAAAAATTAAATAATACATTAATACAAATAATATAATAATGTCGCGTATGTGAATTGAATTTTCAAATAATGTTAAATATTATTTATCACTTTTGGACAAGACTGGGTAACATATACGAGTAGCAACCGTTCTACAAATAAGTGTTAGACGAAGAAGGATAGCCCTACGATATCTATTTGTCTCAGGTTAGCTTTTCGCTATCATGAAAGTCTACAAGTTAGCGTTTCAATATTATGAATTTTCAGTGTAATTCTCGAAATAATTTATTAAAATTCCACTTATAAATACTTATAAATGTATGATGTGTACTTACAAAAATAGGTTATCCATGACATAAACGTAGTCTTTTCTCGACTTATCTGGCAAATAACACGCTGAAAACACAATAATAGCGTTGTGTCCGCCCGCTTTCAAATAACCTCCATGCGATAATACTCTTTTGTAGGGTTCTATCACTCTCATGTCAATACTTCTTTGTTCCCCGCTTGGCAAAACAATTTTCTGCCAATGTCTGGACTCCCTACGTTCCTCCTCTGCGCTAAATTCCTTAATCGGCTCCGCATCTTTAGCGGGAGACAAATTTTCATCCTTAACCGGAAACTCTGGTTCAAGAACAGAATCATCGATGTCATCTGGACTATCTAGCAGCTCTTTGATTAAATTCATGTCTAAATCGACGGTTGTGTGATTATCTGGATACACATCTTCTGATTTAATGCTGTCAGATACGCTATCTATACTAGATACGTCAGAATTATCTGTTTGCGTGGCAGGAACAACTTTGATTTTACGTAGTTTATTTGATCTCTTGACTTGGGCAAGAAAATTAAGGTTACCCTGTTTTTCGTTCATTGTTAGTGATACGTTTTGTAAATTAGGACTCAAGATTGCTTCATAAATAGATTTCTCATTTTCTGTGTCGCTTTGATCATTCCCTGGCTGGATTTCTAGCGGCATGTCATACAATAAAGAGTTTTTCATTGCTGTTGGACTTTCGGGAAAGTCTGGCAATTGTTCGTTGTATGATTCTAAGTTCGGGAGGTCTAAATCAAGATCTAATGAACCTTCTAGATTCGAATCGACTGACTTAGACATAACGTTTAGTGTACTATGGGCACCAGGGTTAAAGTTATCTATTTGAGAATCATGCTCAAAGTTCGTGTTTGCTCCTAAATCAGAATCAGGAGAGTTCATAAGAGGATGAGAGTTTGTGACTGTTGTTTTTGAGACAGTTTTTGTTGACGTGGTAGTGGTTGTTGTTGTTGTTTGTTGTGGTTTTGAACAATGGTCGTTGTCAAGGGTTTCTCGGTTGTTGACTGGTTGATTTGTTTCGCAATCAGTTGATTGATCTGATGTTTCATCCATTTTTTCTGATTGTGGACTTATTTCTTCACTGTAATTGTTGGTGAAATGTTAGACATGTATTCAAATGACATTAAAAGCAGGAAGATTCGAAAGCATTTCGAAAGTTCGTAATGTTAAAGGTGAACAAGAGATCTTTGTGATTGTTGTGGTAAAAATATTAGAAGGGATAAGAATAATTCAAGGCCACGACATTATTCTAATCGATTAAATTATTAGAATTTTTAATAAAATTAAATATATTTAAGGGGTAATGTAAACATAAAGATAAATATTGTAAATGATTAATTTTTCAAACAAATCAGCTTGGATGACGTTTGAATTTGTTATCATAATCTCACCTCATTGCAATATCTAATCTATAAATTGATGAGCCTCTTCTCTTAAACTATTGATAACACTTTATCTCAACATTTTGGCAGGTAAATAATAGACGGAGAACAGAAATAATTTCAATAACACGAGAAATGTACCACTGGGTTACGGCATTCGCGTTTTGACAGCACAACTGTCACTTCACCGCCGTCTGCTTGCGCTGCCGCCGCGTACCCGACAGAGCGGAATTTTTAAATTATGTCACGCATTTCATATACAGCAAAATATGCCAAGTAAGGAATACGCCTTGAATAAATTATGATTCTTTATTGTAAAATAACATTTTATTGATAAATTACTAAAGTGATAAGGCACTGATTACAGATTTCTAACATAAATTACTACAAATTCAACATTTAAACTGGAAGCTTAATTTTTAATTTACAATTCGCAGTCTTATACAAGTTTAATCTAAATGAATATCGATTCAGAAACTATCACCTCTTGATTATAATGCCTGGTACAACAAAAGCAATGTTACTTTTAATTAATTAAGAATCGTTAAAACAAACAACGTTAGTAACTCAAGAGTTAAACAAATACAGAACAGCCCTCAACAATCGGCGCAAGTTAAAACTAACAGAGTAAAATAAATAATCACAGCGTAATTACAAACATAATATAACATTTTTGTAATCATGTACCGTAAAACGTTCATATTCTCAATTTTCTTTAGTTATTTCGTCAAAACAATACAGAATATCTCTGGATGGTTTTTATTTGTTATAAATGCTACTTGCTACCATTAATTAACAGGTAATTAAATAATGAAGCGCTAAAACCTAATTAATTACCGTGTAAATCAACCTACATATTTAATTGACATTTATACAAAACAAATGCTAAATTGAGGTTACACAATTTTCACCTCCAGAGACATTCTGCACTCAATATATCATTATTTACTTAAAAATTAATAACGAAACATCATTTAGAATATTTATGTTTTAATAAAAACGGCAGTACGGATTTGCTTATCTGATTCAGCTTCCAAGACTCAACTCAACAACTTCCAAATTAAAATTTAAAACCTTAAAAATGCTGTGAAACAATTTAGATACCTAAAATCTTTTTTATTATAAAATATTTACAAATTCATTTTAAAACAGCCCAAAAATTGACACGCAGAACAAATTTATATTTAACCATACCAAGTGACCAATCCCTAGTCCAGTTTCTTGTCCTCGTCAGTTTTGTCCACTTCCATGGGCAAAGGAGGCGACGGCGAAGAACGCAGCGGCGGAGAAGACCGCAGCGACGGGGAGGAACGCAGCGACGGGTCCTCAGCCCCAGAATTGGAGCGAGAACGTTGCCGGTCTACTGGAGCCAGCGGTTGCAGATCTTTCTCGTCGGATTCAGTGTCAGTGCCAGAGTTTTTCTCTGAAGATGATGTGCTATTCATTGAGTCGCGGCGATGACGCTCTGGGGATGATGATGGGGCCTCCAGTTCCAGTTTTGGGGCCTGAGGGCGTAGCTTTCGTGCGGGATTGAAGGTGTAACAGTAGCAACAGCGGAATGCAAAATATTCAAACTCTTCCGGCAGCGCCATTCCTAAAAAAATATCAAACTTTATTTTTACTTCCTTGTACAAAGTAAAGATAGTATTGTAAACGCGAATAATTTAGGTTTTTAGATTTCAACGCAATATCCATTTTGACTAGTTTTTGCATCATGTCTGTACGTAAATATGTATTTCGCATAACTCAAAAACGATTAGCCGTAGAATGTTGAAATTTTGTATTTGGGACTACTATAACATTTAGTTATACACCTCTCTTTTGTTTATTACTAGAGAGCGGATTATATGCAAAGTGCAGATATTTTAATTTTTGCATATCTTTAAATAAAATCAACTTTCTGGACGAATTACATAGATTAGAGGTAATTAATGGTAATTATTAATTGCATATTTGGCCATTCTCATGCAAATTTTGTACAAAAATTGCATATAATTGCATATTTCAATATTTTTAAGACCTTGTCTAGTGATAAACATTCTGAAATTTCTAGTAATGCACATTGATAATTCCCAAATATTGGAGGAGGCCGCAATAAATAGAAGAATGCAACGGAAAAAGTAATAAACAATACAATAAACAAATACACAAACCAATTTCTAGGGAAATCCCTGTAACGGTAACGGTAGGTATTCATTGTATACACGAATGCTGCTAAAAGTGGGTACAATGAATATAAGACCGAGAATTTTCAGCTGCATATATCTTTTACTTATGTTTCATTATTAGAAAATTTTGAATAAGTTGTTATTGTGATTATGTAAATATGTCATACTCTTATAATATCAAGTTTCTAGATTAATGCCCGTATTCATAACTATTCGTTAGTTACGAAACGATCCGTTACCAGGAAATCGATTCGTTAAATCGCATATATTTTATTCATAAACGTTCGTTAACGTTAACGTTTCGTTAAAATGTTTACTAACGTTCGTTAAGTTAACGTCCCGATTTTGACAAATTAAATAATTAACGAATGTTTTCATTGGTCTGTCATCCGTCAACTTGACCATAATAGATAAAAAGGAGTGTAATTTTTAACATCTATTTTTCTATCAGTATTTTAATTATTGTTCATCGGACACGTCGGGCAATTCAGATGTAAAATTTATTGAAAATGCACTTGAAATGATGCCACGAGCAAGACATTTTTGTCAGAGAGAATGCTTTTTTCGAATAATATGACGAAATTGAATATAAAAGTAAAACTCTTAGATGATATCTGCAGTAGTGCACAGACTATCGGTTACTAGTAACACTGTGACTTTATACAACTGGATCTTTTCAGGAATTGTTGGCTGATCACATTAATACGAGCCCTACCCCAAATGTATTCGTATCACCTGAAAAATATGCTATAATCAAATTTAATTATTTTCACGCTGATATTGTCGCAATACGTGTCTAAATTAGTACGTCATCTATGTATTGCACTGTACTTTTATGTAAATGATAATTCTTTGAAATATATTTATAAGATTTACTTTCTTGATGGGATTACAATACTTTTTCATAAATCTTCACCTAACATTTTTTTCGCTTATGTTGACATATAGATAATTAAAAAATCTCTTGTGGACATCAACACCTCTCGCCATAGATTTCTTATCAAACAACTCAGAAACACGGACCACAACTATCAAGAAACGTTTATCTCTTCAAAAAATTTAGTTTTCAATTATGACACATGTCAAAAAATGTAAACATTACAAACTGAAGTTGAAATTTCATTCGTGAAAAAGTAAAAATTACTAGGAATACAACTAAATATTTATAACGCGGTTGTTAAGAAACGGTTCGTTAAAATTAAACAATTTCGTTTATGAATCTACTGTCAAAATTTAACGAATCGTTTTCTAAACGGGTCATTTAGAAACGATTCGTTTGTGTACAGTTTTATGAATACGGGCATTAGTTTATATGTATATTAGTAGTATATTTGTTAATTGTGAATCAGGATTAAAACTGTATTGTGTAATAAAATTCATAATGCATTCATTTATACTTTTTATCTAATAATTTAAGATATTTTTTTGCATATTTTGCATGCTGCATATATTGTCATATTTGTGCATGTATAGTGCATATTTCCGAAAAAATCAGTATATATATATATATATATATATATATATATATATATATATATATATATATATATATATATATATATATATATATGCGCATATAATTCAGTTTTTTCGTGCATATAATCCGCTCTGTATTTATTACAATCGACAGTGCCAAAAGGGCACTTGCTCGAACAGTTTTGAATTTTTCGCATAACTCAAAAACGGTTAGCAATAAAATGTGAGACTGTTATAATAACTAAATGAAATAAGTTTAAATGAAGTGCAGCAAAATGCGTACAAGGAAGTCATGTGGTGTCCACATCAGATTTTTTATATTTAAAAAGTATGGCAGTATAAACTTCAAGGATAGGCGATGTTTCTTTCGACTAATTTTATTTTGCTGTCAGTTTTTTTTTTTATAAATACTGATAAAAACATAAAAACAGTCTATCACAAATATTTATTATCATAATGCAGACGAAAAAACATTGATAATTTATTCAAAAACAAGCGTTTAATAAAAAATAAATACAACTGACAATGCATATTTCTAGAATAAAAAAACTTTCTTAATAAACATTTAACAGTAGATTAACACTTAACGAGTAGAAAGCGCAAAAATTATCAATAAAAATAATTCAATTAAATTTCAAATATAAATTTCTCACCGTTATGTGCATGGCAGCTCTTGCATATCAGAGCAAATCGATTCCCAGGGCCGTCTCCAACTAAGTACTCAACCATTTTATCCAAAATAGAGCGGTCCCGGGGCAGAATCTCTCTCGGAAGAGGCAGTGGCGTGACCATGCCTTGTTGAGCCCCTCTTACACTCAATGCCGTCATGTCATGTTGCCCGTTTGCTCCACGATTGGGGCCCTGCGGCGCCGGAGTAGACAAAATTCGAGTAGATGGCAAACCTATAATAAGAATTTTAGTAATACAAAAATGTTGATTAAAAACGTGGTGCGTACCTCTGAAGCCAGCGGGGGCAGAAGGAGTTTTAGGAACGCCAAAAAGAGAGCCTGCACCTTCGGGTTTGGGGGCGATGGCCCTGTTTCTAACAGTGGCCGGTGTCGAAATAACTGCAGCGTTGCTACTTGAAGTTAGGGATGGTTTGTAAGGAGTGATGTTCAATGAAACAGGGCTTTTCCTAATTTGCTCTGGAGCGAACTTTTCTAAGATGTTCTTAGCTACTTTGTATGTTTCTGTGTCCATGACATGATCCAACAGTTTCTTCTTCTCAGTGCGAAGCCCTGAAAGCTTGGATTCATTGCGTGAGATCTTTCGGCGATAGTACCACGTTAAAAGTCGTTTTACACCCCAAATTCTAAAGGAAAATAATAGTTTAGCTAGTGATCGGAAAATAGGAATGTTTTAACTTACATAAATGGCACTAAAAGCAATGGAGTGATGTAGAATATTTGGTCGTAGAACGTTGCAGGGAAGAAATTAAAATAAAATACTATAGCTACAATAATGTAAATGCCTGCTGATACTAGAATGAACTGTCCTACTATTCGTCTCTGAGCTAATTCTGTGTTCAATCTAAATGTTTCTATCGACTTGATGTCTGCATCTATTTTTTCTAACTGCTCAAGAGCAGTTTTCTTTTTCTAAAACAAACATATTCATTACATTAATCATAATAATATTAATTACGCCTCGTAATGTGATATTACTCCGTGATCACGCAAAGCGACACAAAAAATTGACAGTTTGAAATCTGATAAGACATGAATGATAAAAGTGTACTTACTCGGAATCTGCCAAGTATAAGTCCCATTTTTAATTGACAACAGCTTTACCTTCAACGAGATCCCGTAAAATATCTATATTTGATTAACATCTGCTATTAATAATTTTTACAACACACTTAACCTATCTTTTTCCGGCACTTACTTTAACGCACAGGCCCGAAATGAATAAGTCACGACGGAAGGAAACTTATGAAGGGTAATTTAAATGCGTTCATTTATAATGGGTAATACATAAATTTAAAATTTAAATTAATTATCACTACACACTGGAGTTTTAATAACCTCCAAATTAATTCTATGCAGCAGCCATATTTGCTGACTTGACAACAAACCGGATGTTTCTACGACTACTGACTAGACTTCCCCCCACTGAATTTGAAACGCATTGTTATATTTTCTATCCCCACGCAATTCCCTTCATTATTTATTATCCATGAACAATTTCTCATATTTGTAACGTGAAATCACACTCACTTTAATTACTGTTCAATTGTGAATCCTTATCAAATTCCATGAATAAATACAATGCTGCATTAGAAATTGATTCAAGATTAATTAAAACAATAAAATTAAGTAACAAATGATATAAATAATACTATATTTTGTATAAAAAAATATAATGTATCCATACAATTCGACAAATAATATAATATATTTACATCGATAATATTCAACATGAACCAAATGATTACACACATGAATTAATTAAATTGCTATTCTTAGTATCTATGACTAGCTGATTGTACAGCAAGTGATGGTTGCAGTGAGGTAGACAGTGTTACTTTACTTTAATCTTAATCCGCTCTTCATCGGAATGACGTACAAAAATAATTACACAGAATATGTGCTCGGTTTCTCAGTTTCAAGCTGCATTTCAAGACTTTCACGGACTTATAATTAATTAACGATTAATAATATATTAAATTAGTTTTTTCTCAATATTGCCTCTGGTTTTCAGATTGCTTTGCTGACAAGAACACAGTAAATAATTTTCAATTTCAACATTTTGTAAGATATACAAAATATATTTATGGTTTGAGATTGTTTGTACTTTGGATTTTTAGGTTTATAAACTATGTTATTTTAAAAATATATATAAATTTCGATATTTAAACATTTAAATAATAATAAAAAAAAACAAATATTTCAACACTTCATATAAATTATAATATATAATAAACAAGTACTATATGCTTCTTTAACTTTCGACGACTTTACAAAAAAGTTATATAGAAAATACACTTACACTTCTGAATAGATAGCACCAAATATTGTAACTGCCCTGTTGAGAAAACTATGTTTTCTACCGATTTGAACGTTTGGAAATATCGCGCTAATTTACATCTGCTTCTATCCAATATATTCTCTTGGAATATTCACTGCATCTTTTGTGAAATATCTCCACTTATGCTCTGTTCATTAAAAAAATATTTCCATAAGTGAATTTTCACAATATTTTTGTGTTTTTTTTTGTTAGCTTTAATACTGTATAATATGTCAGTTTGTTTGAATACCTAGTTTAGTAACTTGTTTAATTTGATTAAATCAGTGAAGTATTCAAGCGTATTAATAACTAAGGTTCAATTACACTACGTATTCAAGAAGTTTCGCAAACTGCAAGAATACGTAGTATTACTCATCCAAATCTGAGCTACGATCTAAGCTGACGTCATCGTTCATTTTGGATGCAAAGTGCACAGTCTGACTGATGCTATAAACTCCTGTTCATAGCCAAGCGTATTGTTAACAATGACGTCACACCTACTAATTAAAATTATATTAATTAATAATTAAATAATAAAAAAACATATTTGGCATACTCTCCTTCCAAGTTTTCGAAGAAGAGACAAGTTACTTTCGACAGGCTTCGTCCAGCGGTATTCAAACAAAGTTTAAGACGACAAAAGCAGATGTAACGTGGAGGAAACGGGAAACAGAGGTCAGGAAGGGGGCGGCGGCGGCGGCGGCTCCTGCTGCTTGAACACTTGGCTGAAGCCAGGCAGTGGTAGATTATGCTCTTCCTCACTAATTAATCGTAGTAAATCCGTGTCCATGATGTCGTGAGGCAACAGCGGCTGGCTCGAGCCCTCCAACTCCTCCTTCATCACGTCCAGCTCCGTCAGCAGCTCCGAGTCCGTGGGCAGCGGCGCCTCTGAACACAACATGGGGCTCAACTCTGTAAAACTCCGCGAAAATAATATACTCTGCACCTCGTCTTCTAACTTGATCCCGCTCTTATCCCCCGACTCTACCACCGACTGCTCGAAGATGTTCTCCACTTCCAGCTGGGGCATTTCTAGGTTCGATTCTGACTTTACCTCAACGAAACTACTCGAGGATTCTTGCGCGTGCAAAGTGGACTCGGTTGAAGTGCTTTCGATTTCCGAATAATTTTTCGAGTGTGATTTTTTTATGTGGCGAACTAGATGGTCCTTTCTACCGAATCTCTGAGGACAAAATTGGCACAAAAAATTTCTAGTCCCCGTGTGGACAACAAGATGCCGACGGACATCTTTCCGAGTGAAGAACTTCCGGTCACAATAATCACAAGTGAATTTCTTTTCGTTAGGATTCTTCACGGTGCGACTTCCGGCGTGGATTTTCAGATGGTAGAGAATGTCGGCTTTGGATTCAAACACTTTGGAGCAGATTTTACACTCGAGACTTCCTTCTTCAGCCGCGTGGAGCGCCAGGTGTTTCCGGTAGCTCATCACCGAGGTGTACTCCTTCTTGCAGTTGGTACGCTCGCACGTGTACACTTTCTTGCTGGGACTGTGCACTTTGATGTGATTCTTGAGATGATCTTTTCGATGAAAAGTTCGTTCGCAGACGGTGCAACTAAATGGTTTTCGATCGGAATGTATGAGGACGTGGCGCACGAGTTTGAATTTAGAGCTGAAAGACTTCTTGCAGTGTTCACACTTGAAAGGCGTGCCCCCCGAGTGCACGAGTTGGTGCGAGGCCAGTTTGGCGGAGGTTTGGAAGTTTTTGTTGCAGATGGTGCACACGTGCGGTTTCTTCGGCGTCTGGGAGCTTGGCGGCGGTTTCTTGTT
This sequence comes from Poecilus cupreus, assembly GCA_963942605.1. Taxonomy (NCBI): domain Eukaryota; kingdom Metazoa; phylum Arthropoda; class Insecta; order Coleoptera; family Carabidae; genus Poecilus; species Poecilus cupreus. Next base: position 14,545,853 of record OZ012727.1, read on the forward strand.
GCGTTTGGGTGCGATCTTCACACTCGCGGACACTGGCGACGGTTTGGCGGACTTGGGTGTCTGCAGGCCCGAGGGTCCGGGCAGGCTGAGGTCGGGCAGCGGCGTCACTGACACCGAGGACGTTGAAGGCTGGTCGAAGAACGGATCGACCAGTAAAGGCACGGTCCCCGGTGAGTCTGACGCCGTTGTGTCCGAGGTGGTGTCCAGCAGCAGCTGCTTCTCCAGCGCCTCCAGCGACTGCAGATGCAGTGCGGGCTCATCCTCGATGAAGATGCCAAGCGCTGGGACGTTTTGCAGCACCGTCATGTCGCCTGCACCGGACTCCTCGGCCTCTTCGCTCGCGCTTGCGCTAGTGGGATCACCATGTACTACCTTACCGATTGGAAATTTGTCGCCTGGTGTTCCCATGGCGATGACAGTTCGGCCAACATCATCTACAACACGCGCACAATCAAAACAAACTATCCAAACAGAAACAATTCAACAAAAGTAAATCAAAACAATTGAAATAATCAAACAAAGCAGCTTAATTACTTATTGACAGCTTTGTAAAATAAAGCGTATTTATTATGCGAAAACAAGTAAACAAAAGAAATTATGTCACTCTATTTATAATCAAGGTAAATACTGGGATTGAATAAGATTGTTAGTAAAATGGTAACGAATGGAGAAAGAGTAAACGAGAGAAGAGAGTTCCGTCAGACAGTGAAGGGTTTCTGATACTTCAGATTACTGAGATCATGGCCCGAAGGTATAAGTGTTGACGTGATAGAGAGATTGGAACTCCAAAACAAAGCCACAAAGCTGACATTCACTTTTCCCGATGTTCAAATATGATTCGTACGAAATGAAAGTTCCCAAATATGAAAGTTACGGATCCGGGATGGTAAATGTGTATGTAAAATCAAGAATTTCATGTAAATATTTTGCAACAGACTATAAAATGTCACAATGATAGTGACATCTGTGCGATGCGATGTCAGTACTTACAATAATGATGTTGGATTTTCTGTCGACTCCCAAACACAAAAGCTTGCAACTAGAATCTTCATTAAAACTGTCGAGAATGTTTTTTCCGAACAGACTTATCCATTTCACAAGAATTTACACAATTTATCACGTGCTGGCATAAACAATACTGCACCTGCGTGAAGCACGACCACAAACAATGGACACCACTCACTCCCGATCACATATTGTTGGGCATGTGTTGCTTTCTTGGTTAGATCGTGTCGAGATGGTATTTAATTAAACGCGAAAATCTCTTGATAACACGCAATTAAGTAAACAGAAACGTCACTGCGAGCACGGCCATATTGAAAATTTCTTTCAAATTATTTGACCTTGATGCGTTACTGTTCAAGGCCGCCGTGCGATCCAGTACCCATCAAACAATTCACTCCAGTAACCACCAAACAATTATAAAACATTTTCATTTATTTGCATTAAAAAAGGCGTTGCATACATCGTGCATAATACTGATAAATGCAGTTGATGATCAAAAAGTGATCTGTATAAGTGACGTACATAAAAATCATCTCATAATTATAATTAATCCCAAAAATATATGTGTGATGGTTCAAAATCGAACCTTAAATACGAAAAAATTCAATAAATACAGTGATTCTTTCACACAATTTAAGACTAGAATATTGACTTCAAGGACGTGTCCCTAACCAAAAACCTAACCTTACTCTTTCATCGAACTCCGCTTTTTAACTCCCGCAGTGCGCTGGCCGTTATAATTCCGTGATTGTGGCTGTAACTGTTAAACGGACTGCTATACACGAAACTAGTCTTCACATTCATCACTCGCTTCTTCGCCTTTTCCTTCGGTAATATTTCAGGTGGCGAATGCCGCATCTCCGCCATTCTCAAGTCTCCTAGCGAGTTCCTTTGTTGCTGTTGCCTAGGCAACACACTCTGAAAAATAATATTAGTTTTCGTTGTTGCAGTTGGTATTCTTGACTCGGATTTGACAGACAGCGATGACAATCGAGGCCTGGCGTCCGGGTAGCGGAACTTGGTTTCTGAGTGGACGGTAACGGTTTTATCTTTGGAGGGAATCATTACTTTGTACGGTATTTCTCTAGATGGCATTGGAGACGACCGGACTTTGACAATTTCTGGTTTTCTTGTTTCCATGTATTTAATTGGGGGTTTCTTGAGCGCTAGTGGTTTGTAAGGCTTGATTAATGGATGGTGGTTCATCAGTTCGTATAGTTTGTTTCTATAGTCGTCGATTGACAGTCGCACGTCGTCGTTTAAAGGCGGAATCACGTTTCTGTCCATTACTATTTCCAAATGTTTATTTCTGTACCTAAAAATAAATACGTATTACCTCCAATTCATTCTGGGTTAAATAGTTCAAGTATACCTACCCATGTACAAAATCATGTTCAAGGGCTTGTTCGGCGGTCAGTCTTTTGTTCGGGTTAAAAATCAACAGCTTGTTAATCATATCTAGAGCATCTTGTGGACAGTCCTCTCCAAGAAGAGACTCTAGAGACGTTCTAGTGCCGTTCGAAGCGTTTTTGATCATGGATGTACCGATTCCGGAACAAACTGTTGCTATATCGTCTGGTGTTGGATGTGGAATGGTTGCCATAATTTTCTCGACTTGGTTGACTGTTGACGTGCCTGGGAAAATGGGTTTACCGGCCAGCATCTCGCCCAGGATACATCCCAGGCTCCACATGTCTATTCCTTTCGTATATCTACACAAATTGATACTTTTCATTATTTTTTTTCTTGGACAACGGTATACAATAGCATATTATTATTACAATTATTTGAATTGTCATATAATTTATGATAGTTACCTCGGATTTGTATTATTTTGTCGCCGGGAAAGAAAGTGCACAACTATTATGATTTTGGTATCATAAAAATCGACTTTCTCTCCCGGTCGTGAAAAAATTTATGATTTACTATTTTTTTTTTATATTTAAGGTAGAAAATACATGACATCTCTAGTCAAATGACTCATATTTTAACTCAATGAAAAATCATTAAAAAAACGTCAAAATAATATTGTTTTAATTTTCGCCTTTTCTTTTTTAATTATTGATTGATGTTCTATGTGTGAAAGCAGTAGTATCAAAATTTAAAAAAAATGAGCCAAGCGATCTGAATAAACAAGTTTTCATTCATAATTCTATGTTAGAAAAGTGCAATTTTTAGGCTATTGTAAACTCTCCCGGAATATGTGACGTCACAACGCCTACCGCTCACTTCATGCCAATATGTTTCGTTTTGCGCATATTTTTGTTAATTCAAATATTAATTTTGATTATTTTGATACTCTGAATCCAGGTATGTGTTGTTTTGAAAAATTTTGTTCAAATACTTGATAATTATTAGACAAAAACTGTAGACCCACTCGTGAGACACTGACAGGTTGACAACATGATAACCATGAGCACGGGCTTGTTTATCCTGAAGTTAGCTGAAGGCGTTGTGACGTCACAGTCTGATTCTTTCACTGAAATATAGTAATTCTGGAACGTGCTCTGTGTATGATATCTTATGATGGCGAATGCGTGCTTTAGCATTGGTAGTTTATTATTATTGGCAGCAGAACTTTTGCCATACACATTGCAAATTTTTCTGTTTTAAAGTTTTTTTTTTTTTTTGAGAAAATTCAATCTTAACCTATAATCTAGAAATACAATGTACCTTTTATTTTTACATCTTGTTTAAATAATACGGCTTAAACAAATGTAAAACTTACATTGGAATACTCCTAAAATCACTACTGTTGTTATTAATTAAAAAGAAATAATTAATTTCAAAATAAATTAAATTTATGTATCTTACGTTTAGTTCAGCTTTCTACCACTAGTTAGCGTTCGAATCGAACATAAACAAAGATATTCACTTTTGTGTCAGAATGTATTCCGCGTGACATTTGTTCCAATGCGCAATCACAAAAGTGTAAGACAGCGATAGCTTCTCCCGTGAGTAACTATCTCTCTCGGCTCGCTCTTTTTACACAGCGAACATAGACACTGCACGTTCCAGAATTATTATATTTCAGTGGATTCTTTAAAATTTGATGAAATCTTTTAAAAAATCATATTTCACTTTAATAAGATTTTTCTTCATATTTGCATTATTAGTGATACAATCTAATGAAACAAAAATTAAACAGATTACTTTTTGACATTTCTTTAAACCATTGAAATGCTTTATTGTATATCACGTATCTGCGTTTTATCCAATCCTGTCATTATTATACTGAGAATAATGCTCTTGTGAATATTCCCGGGAATATTCTCTGTAGCTTTTTTGTTTTTGTTGACAGATGTGAGATAGTTATCATCAACACAAGTAAAAATGAGCAAAAAAGATAGATTTAGTTGCGCGCCTGATGATAAAATCAAAAAATAATCTGATTAAATATAATAAGAGAGTGAGAATAAATTAGAAAATAATTCTCCAGTATCTTTCTCAAAATTGTCGCCATTTGGCAATAGCCACTCAAGCCCTACGGGCTTTCGTGTCTATTGCCTGGCAACAAGTTTTCGAAAGATCTGTCAAATTATTTTCAATTTATTCTCACTCTCTTGTTATATTATTACTGAAATCATTGGAATCAGTATTTCGTTCTAGTTGGTTCTCACCTCTTGCTGGCGATGAGAATTTCCGGCGCGCGGTACCACCGGGTAGCGACATAGTCCGTCAGCGTGGGATCAACATCCGAGACCTCGGAGCCCGAGCTCGCTGTGACCACCAGCGACCTGGCCAGCCCGAAGTCCGCGATCTTGCAGCGACAGTGCTGGTCCAGCAGCACGTTACTCGGCTTCTGGTCTCGGTGGATGACGTTGCCGGAGTGGATGTACATGGTGGCGTTTAGTAGCTGGTACATGATGAACCGGCGGTGACAGTCGCGGAGGATGTTGCCGCGCTTTATTACCATGTGGAGGTCGATGTCCATGTACTCGAAGCCCAGGTAGATGTCGCGGTTGTTTGTTGCTCTGAACGTACAAGCACACTTTTCAAATAATGTTTTCGTGTGTCTGTCTTAAAGGTGTACATAGGAGATTAACATGGGAAATCAATTTTTTGCGTGCTGTTGCTCTGTGTTCTACATGACAACAAAGATTGTATTATCAATCGAAAGATATAATTTTTCTGAATCAAACGGTGTAACATACATTACAATTTAGTAGTAATTTGGCTCAGTACATTAATTTTAAAGTTTGGAAAATGATTGTTTTGTTTTGATATCTTTCAAGCTATCTATTTGACGTTTTAAAATTAATTTACGGAACCAAATTACAACTAAATTGTAATGTATTTTACATCGTTTCATTCAGAAAAATGATATCTTTTGATTGATACCACAATCTCAATTATCCGGTAGAACACCGAGCAACAGCACGCAAAAACGTATTTTCCATGTTAATCTCCCATGTACACCTTTAAGATAGATACACGGTATATCGACACTACCAAGATATTTATTAAAAGCTATATTTGTCACTATGTATGATTTAGATGTACAGATTATCAGCAGAAGAAAAGAGATGTAGCTTATGTGGTAGAGAAAAGGAATCTCTAGAACATTTAAGACTGTATTGCAGAGAGACGGAAAGAGAAAGAAGAGATGAAATTTACTTATTAAATGACCAAGGAACAGGAAATGTACATTGTACAACGAGCTTGGAATGGTACTCATTTCCTACGAATATGAAATGGACATTCCATGCAAGTTGTACACTATACTTTTTCTACGACCACGATATTATTTCAAAATTAATTTAATTTTAATAATAAATTTATCCCGCTTTCACCATTCCAATATTTGACAATTCTAAATAAGTATCCTAGCAATGGCACCTGTACTAAAATGAACTGATCTGTATTGAAATACTCACAAACCAAATTAATTTCGCACGATGCTTGTAATGTACCTCATATCCCTAGCAACAACATACATACAATGAGCAGATTTCTCAGTGGTCGTAGAAAATTAGTATATTCTACAACAAGTAATGGAATGGCACATATTCCACTCGAGCAAAAAGTTAGTAGTCCGAGTGTGGGATATGCCATTCCGTTACATATTGTAGACTATACTTTCTATAACAAGATTTTGGAAATTATACAAAAAATACACATAAAACTGTTGAAAACGTCATACTCAAATAAATAAAATTAAAACAAACAGACACTGTTTTGGAAACTACGCATTCCACAACTAAAAATTGTATTAGAATAACTATCATTCCTTACGCCGCGTATGGAATAAATTCGACGAATCAGAGCCGCACATTAGCGCGATACGTCTGTTGTTTTAATTTTATTTATTTTAATTTCACGTTTTCGACAGTTTTGTATTTTTTGTATAATTTCCAAAATCTTGTTATAGATTAGTCTACTACATGTAACGAAATGGCATATCCCACACTCGTAAACCGCAGCTTAAACTTTTTGCTCGCGTGGAATATGTGCCATTCCATTACTTGTTGTAGAATATACTATTCCATTATGACATGTCAAAAAATTATATTTTTCAAGCGTTGTTTTGTTTTTTCAAAAAGCGCAAGTTAGCAGATTTAAACAAAAATGTAAAAATATAATTTTTCTGAAACCGGAGAGAAAGTAGAATTTCCCTGCCAAGGCAGAAAAACTCATATACTTCCTTTACAGGCATGTGGCGGAAGGCAAAAAACGCTAATTTTAATAAAAAAAATGTATTTTCAATTTAATTTTAATCAAAATGGATTTCAAATCTAAAACAGTTACAACGAGGTTATTCTTATTTTATTGTAACATAGCATTTTTTATATATTTTTTTTACGTAAACTTTTCAGTTTCTGGTAGCGATTTCGTAGAACTGACAGAGTTTGCTTAAATTTAGTTCAAAATTTTTGTTTTTAAACAAATTTTAAGAATTCGAATTGTCCCATTTGAAATTTAAAAATCGATGTTTTTCATCATCGTACTATTTATATCTCGATTTATATATTACCACGCTATCGCGTGGTAACGACCATAAGATCAGTTCGATCCCAAATTGACAAATTCTCGAAATATAACATTTTTCGCGGCTTGTAATTTAATGACAGAGCAAGTGCGAAAATATATTATATACCGATGTCTACTTTAAGCAGAGTGTCACACTCAGAAATGAGTAAATGACGTGAATATTTGGTTATAAATCATTTAAAGTGTTTAAGAAATTGACATTTTACGCTTCGAGGACAAACGCGATAAATACAATCATGAAACATAAAAGATTCAAAACATATTCTTATCGGAATTACATGTAGGTCATAAATTCATTACAAAATCAATAAACCTGACACATTTCCACGTATGAGTCCTACAAACCTAGTAATACCTAAGTTCACATAAAAAATCAACAACAATCAATATCATACAATATTTACAAGCAACCTCCAAAAACTTTTTCCATTGGTGACATTTTAGCTAGCTAAACAAAAACTCAAAATCGGGCATAAGGCAAACAATAGAACTGTGTCGTACTGTACACACAAAAAAACTAATCAATCATCAACAATGCATCATTAAAATAATTTGATTAATGGGAACAAGTATTTGGGTCATCGAAACAAGTCGCGAAGAATGCGGAAACTTGTTAATTATGAACAGAAACGTTTATCGTCGTTTAGAGGAATTTTATTACCCCTGACAATAACCGAACCACAACCAATCTTACGTGCGTGTTGGGTGGTTTGCGTGTGAGGTTTCTATCAGGCGCACGGTTTAAAATTGCACGAATATTTTAATTTGAACACGCTACGGCGAAAAATCGTATAAGTTATTAATTTATTTAATTCTTGTACCGAATCGGCGGGGGTCAAAAAACTCTGAGAAGAGTAAACAAAGATTTATTACTTTAAAATTGAACTGAAGACAAATAGAAAAAAGAAATTTATTAAATTGTTTTTCTTCCACGACTTAATACATTTATTTTATTACATTTTTTTTGTTATAATGAGAAAAGCAAGTACACAATATCATTAAATTGATGTCTTTTTATGACGTCAAAAACTCATATGAAATATTTATAAAAACCTTGACAAATACAGCACACGAAATGTGTAGGCAGACCTGTCATTATTTTCCCATAAATATTAAAGCTAGTTGAAAATTGTCCGATATATTATTTAAAAATGTCCTAATAATAGTTATTGATCCACTTTTTAACTATTTGACGTTTATCTTTTGATCAAATAATAACTTTTTGGCACACAACATATTACAAACTAATTAAACGATAACATCTTTTATTAGTAATGCTAACAAAACATATAAAAAGTATTTTTGACAAATAATAAATACGTAAAAATATTCTTACCTGTGCAGGCTGTGCAGCTGAATGATGTTTGGATGATTTCTAAATGATTGAAGGAACATAATTTCTCGAAAAGTTCTTTGTGAATCAGTCTGATTCCGAAACGCATCAAAAATTTTCTTTACAGCTACTGTTTCACCGGTTCTCTTATCAATAGCCTTCCATACAATGCCGTATGCACCTTTTCCTAATCTTTTTTTAATGTCAAATCTCTTCATGATATGTTCATCAATCTCCGACATTTTATCTTGTGGTTTTTGAGAAGATTTTTGTGTCATTTTTACAACCGAACTGAGAAACAATCAAAATGAAACTAAATTTGAAGGTTTTCGCGGGTACTTTAAGAACACTGGTATTTTTATTTGAGGCCGGGTTAGTAGGTATTCATGAAAAATTCACCAACAGCTGTCACTGATAAATAAAAGAATGTCGAAATAAAATATTTATAATGCAACTTGTTGTTTTAATCTTTAGGTTAACTGTGCGATATGTATGTCAGGAAGGTTGATTAAAAAATGACCCACGTGTAAATAGTGTGCAAAATAAATGCGACCGAGCGGCACTTTTGTTTAATCATCGATCGTTTATACAAAAAATATAAATGTCACATAACAGTTTGTTTACATTTTGATATTTGACGTTCACGTGTTGTCATGACTACAAGATGTCAAATTTTAGGGATTTATATTTGTCACGTCACATTCGAAAAGAAACCACAAACTTTTATGTTGGCAGTACGTTGACATACTTTTCTCTTCTATCTCACGTCATGTAAAAAGTACACGTGAGACTAACTTGTAAAGGTTTATCCGCAAAAGCCACCGAAATTAAACCAAAACTTTAAAATAACGTGAATATAAGTGAAACATTAGTCTAATTACTCAAGTGCAACAACGAAATAAATAAATTCAATAATGGCGCAAAGAAAAAGTGAGGTTAATATCGACGTACAAGATTTCACTCCAGCCAAAAAAGGAGGTAAACGCAGGCTGCAATCCACAGGGGATGGTTCCGTGGACGTCGAAATGCACAACGGAATCCAGGGCCGTTCTAAAAATAGGCCCACAAGAGCAAAACGACACCGGACTAAATCCGAATCAGAATCCAAAGTAGACATGCGTAAAATACCAGTTCCTTCTCATCGCTATACCCCTTTAAAAGAAAATTGGCTGAAAATCTTCACGCCAATTGTCGAACATCTCCAACTGCAAATCCGTTTTAATCTCAAAACCCGCAACGTTGAAATTAGGGCATGCGAAGAAACAACAGACATTGCGAACTTGCAAAAGGCTGCAGATTTCGTAAAAGCATTTATAAGTGGTTTTGAAGTCGATGACGCACTCGCTTTGTTGCGTTTAGATGATTTGTTCGTTGAAAGTTTCGAAGTAAAAGACGTAAAGACTTTGAAAGGCGACCATATGTCACGAGCGATCGGTCGTTTGGCTGGCAAGGGCGGCCGAACGAAATTCACGATAGAAAACGTCACAAAAACTAGGATTGTTCTCGCTGATAGCAAGATCCATATTTTGGGAAGCTTCCAAAACATTCAATTAGCTAGGAGAGCTATTTGTAATTTGATTCTAGGATCGCCGCCTTCCAAAGTTTATGGACAACTGAGGAACGTAGCCAGTCGCATTTCCGAAAGAATGTAGATATTTTGAACTGACTAGATAATTATTTTCACGTTATTTATGTTTTTTGAAAAGTATATTTATTGATTTGAATTTATATGATTTGAAACCGTGTGTTATGTAATATATTGTTTGGTACAAAAATACAATAAATGTATTAATTATTCAGTATATTTTCTGATTTATCAACATTGCACAATTTAATAAATAATTATGTAAAAATAAGGAATGTTTAAATCTGACCTTATAGCAGAATTTGATACTTGTACGATCTTCTTACTCGAGTTAGCAACAACCTTCCATCGTAGCTCAGTGAGGCGAAGGTCCAGGGCTCCGCTGGCGACCACTCCACACAATAAACGCTGTCTTCATGTTCACACCACTGCAGAGGTCCATCAGGAATTCTGCAACAAAACAAAATTAAATTCAATTGTTTCTGCAGCCATTCAACTATTGTTTACATACATTTGTTTCCCTTCCGTGACGTCAGCGTTGTCTCCATCACTGACAGAAAGATCAACATTTTCAGAACTCACACTCGAGGCACTAGACAGTAAAACTCTGGCATCAGAACTTGCTGTCAATAATAATTGATCATGGAATGGATTGATTCGAACACACCAAACCCTACACAACAATAAATTATCAGTAAAATGCTAGGTTATGTTACATTACACTTTTTATACCAGTGAGAATGATCTGAACGAGAGAAAACAGGCTGAGAAGTTTGTCTAAAGTCCCAGATTTTCACAAAACCATCGTCTCCACAAGTAGCGAGATGGTATTGTTTATTTAAATTAAAATCCAAATCACGAACTAATTGTCCATGGCAATTATCAATATGCCAAGCTAAAGATCCAGCTCTGATATCGTACGCTTTTATATGAGTCTCAGTTGCTGTGGCGAACTATTTAAAAACAAAACAGTGTATCAAAAATTAAATATATTTTGTTTTTATTACCTGGTTGCAGTTTTGGTGAGGGTTCCATTTACCGGTGGTAAATTTCGGGCTGTTCTTGCCATCAAGTTGAATATTATTGATAGGTTTCGCATCAATATCTGAAATATCCCACAAAACAATTTGGTTCTCCAATACTGACATGATTTTGTTTTGGTCACTCGGATGAAATTCAGATGTTTTAACTTCGAAACCAAATTTGTCGGTATCAAACTTTGTGACTACTTCTAAGTTCTCGATCTCATTTGGGTTTTCTGTTTCTGGGAGTTGTAGAATTGCAGTTTTCATACAACACATGTTTTCTTTGTTGAAAGTATTGTAGCAAGTAGCGATTTTTTGAGGGTCTGTTGGACTTGCTGTTAATTTCCATATTTCGCCGTGGGAATGTTGATAAACCTTGAATAATTAACTTTAATATTTTAAGGATGATTTAATAGAAGATTATACTGACTGTGGTTTTTAAAACTGAGGTTTCTTCGTTAAATTCAACGAGATGAATTTGATTGTTGACTTGTTTCAAAGATTGTGTTCCTATAAGAAATCGTATTTTTTCTGTTTCTGCCACCTGGGCAGTAAGGGCTCTAGCCTAAATAAATTTGGGATTAAATATGAGTGTAATTATTTATTTTTTAAGTAGCTTTACCTGAAATTCCAGGCCGTAAATAATAGAATTGTCATTTTCCATGACAAGTGTCAAATTTGGATTCAATAGTTAATGAATTGATCGTGCGGTAGCAGCACCAGTTTTCCAGAGATTCCAAAATGTTTCGGTATGAATAAAATTAATTTGGATTTTTGATAAATTAAAAGCTTCTGCACCATTCTCAACATTATTTTATTATGAATCATAACTGAAAATAACCCAATAAATAAAGATTACAAACAAAATACAAATTGCAGAAATTACATGATTGAATTAATGAGAATTAAATATAATATAAATAAACAACCTATATAGAAAAAAATAAATATTAGCTCTAATTTAGAGAGATACTACTACTATGCTAACCAAGCTTATTTGATTGTTTGCTTAAATAGGGCTTAATGAAGCCAGATTTTCTGTAACAATTGCAGATATTTGTTTCTCTGACGTATCAAAAGCTTCAATATATAAATTATTATATATTTAATACTTTATTATTTACCATACAGCATTATATAAAAGATAGTTATATAAAAATCAGTATTTATAGCATCACTGCATCAACAAAACTATTTGTTTATAAGACGATGATTCGAATGTAAAATAAAACTGTTTACCAATAAAATATACAATAATATTCATTTCAGAATTCCTGTCATTCTATCAATATATAAAATAAATAAATAAAATCAAGAATATTAATATACCAATCATTATTTTAGCTATTAAATAACTCCCATCAACAAATAGATTTTAAGCGTAGATTTAAAGAGATGAGAATCCAAAAACCAAATAATCATCATCTTGAAGACTTACCAACTAATTAAATAACAGAACTATTGCCTAATCATTGCTGAACGATGACGGGGGCGTTGGCGGCGGTGTTCTCGTGCTGCAAGTGTTCCTCCAGAGATCCCTCGGGAGCACCTCCAACCGGCGAGTCCTCGCCGTGCGACAACCGGCCCCTGCCGCGTGGCTCTTTATGTTCAGGGGGTGGAACAATGGGGATTGCGGACTTGACGCGTTTTTGGGGCACGCGGGGCAGCACTTGTTGGTTTTGGGTTGAGTAGTACGTGATTCCGCCTTGAGGCTGGTACAGCTCTGTTGGCTGGGCTTGGTTCTGGGAATTATTTTATTTAAATTATTTGAAAGCCTATGCCCCCATCAACATGATTATGTGATCATACGAAACTACGTTGCTGTGATATAATTTTGTGTTTTATTGATTCTTTTAATTCTATAATTTGTACTTTTAACCCAAATTCTTTTTTGTTTCACATTTTTAATTTTTTATGAATTACTCGAACTCATATTTAAAAATAAGCTATCAAAACAAATGTGAAGTTATTAGAGTACAATTTTCATATGATTTTGTTGTTCCAGTGTGATCTAGAACTAGAATCTAGATATAGACAACTTATAATCCAAGATATAAATTCCTATTGACTACAAGGTGATATGACAAAATAAAATAAAAAACTGAAAATAATAGCATTATTTAGGATAGACAACGAAGCAAAAATAAATAATCACTGGACAAGAAACGGTGACAGACAATGCAGAGAATATATGGGAGAGAATTTGACATAATAAATCACTTAAGAAGAGACTTTACAGAAGACGTAAGAAACAATAATTCTGCACGATGCTGCACGGAAAAATCCCGGACACTGAGAGAGTGCATCGAAATCGAAATAGATTAAGTATTTGTACATACTGATAGTTTTTTTACCTCCCGCCTACCTCTAGGTAAGGGAGGTATTGTTTTTGGTCAAAACATTGGGTAGTGAGTTTTCAATGAATAAGCACGTTTTAGAGTCCCTACAATACGATTTTACTATTTTCACCATGTCTGTATGTATGTATTTAAGTGTGTGTCTGTGTGTAGTCTGTGAAAATTTTTTCGTCTCGCATAACTCAAATACTATAATACCAAAAAATACTAATTTGTGAATTATTGCTTCTTATATTTAAATGAAGAACTGATTAGATTTTGGATAAAATAGGTCAACCGGAAGTAGCAGTTTACTTAAAGCCCTTAACAGTTTTTCGTGAAAAACACGGTTAAATTTCCTTTTTCAAGAATTTATGTTATTTTGAAAGTTGTAGAATATTTAATTTTACATCTATTTTGATTACATCAATTTTATTAATTTTCATTGGATTTAGAGATAATAAAATATACAGAAATTAGATTTCATAAGTCTTGCACTCCTTGTTCACCATGCAAACACTTAAAAATTTTCAATTTTTTACGAGATGTGACACATGTCATTTTGATTGTGAAGCTGTTTTCTTATTGAAATATGTCAAAAAATTAATTAAAAATAAGAATGTATGTTTCTGTATCATCAAATACTATTTTGTACCGTTTAAGAGTAGTATTGGGCGGGAGGTTATGTGCTGGACACATCAGATTTTTTAGTATTATAAATGAATGACTTTATCTCAAGATAATGTAGAAAAATTTGAACACCACAAAGGGAACAAACAAATATTTACTGCTAGTACTATTAATAAGATAATAAAAATGCAAATTAGTCCGAGATATCACATTTTTACTTTCTTATACAAAGTATAAGGAAGTATACATATTTTGACGTCCACTGAATCCGTTAAGACCAATTTCCCAATGATGTCTGTGTGTGAGGATGGATGGATGGATGTCCGTGTACGCAATATCTCATGAACGAGACAAGATATGTAAACGAAACTTGAAATATATAAGTGTAGTGTATTGGAAATAATCAAGTTATATAGTAGAGTTAGGATATTATTGTCATTAATTAAATAGCTGTTATGAAGGCACGTAATATTAAGATGTTGATGTAAGAGGTAAAAACAGTTAGATATAAACGGTAGAAGTGAACGGATGCACAATTTTCATGTGATTTTTACTGTGCCAGTGTGACACCCTATCATACACTTTTGGTCTACAAAATACGTTTCCTCGCGCATCAAACATAATCAATTAAAATAACTATTCTTTGGTGACTTTAAAATACAATTTCACTATTTTCACGATGGTGTCAGCGTATTTGAAATAAATTTAGTTATATTAATAAATAAAACATATTTTAGCACTCGAAATAGGTGAAAGAACTAAATGAAAATAGAAATAAACCTTCTCACTCACCACGGGGTTGAACTGCTGATGCTGGAAGTTGGTGAAGGTGGGTTGAGGGTAGGGCTGTGGCGGTGGCTGTGCAAAGTTGATGATCTGCGGCGGGGGTGGCGCCGGCTGCGCCAGGAACGGTTGCACAGGAGGCTGCACTGGTTGCAAGAACGCTGCTGGCGGGGCTTGCGGGTAGGGCTGCGCAAACGGAGGCGCTTGCATCACGTGCGCAGCACCGTTCAACGGTACTGTAGTACCAGACGCTGGAGGATGAGGGAGAAGTCCTGCGCCTCCGCTAGGTTGACCGCCGCCGGGCTGACCGCTGTACTCTATAGGGAAGAAATGGTGAAAATAATACAGATAAACCTTGTTTATTTATAAGTAATTAAGAGGAATCTCTGGCTAAATCGAAATTTCAAGTTTAAAATTTTTTCAACTTTAATATTTATTAAAATAAAAAAGATGTTAAATAATATGAGCTACAATTTTTATTTGAAACTTTATTTTCTAATTTATACCATTTAAAAGTTGTTTAAGCGGGAGGTTATGTGTTGCCCACATCAGATCATTTTCATTTTGAAATTAATTTTTATTTTTTCAAAAGAGACCAATTACAGGTCAATATGACTATTCGTTCTCAAGATATGGATTTTTTCCACTTTTTGACCATTTGGCCCCACTGTGCGTCGCCCCGCGATTCTTGTATCTTCTTAAGGTCAACCATACGGGCTGAAGATAGCTCAACATGAACATGACTTTTTTGAAACAATATATTATTATTATAACAAATGAAACATGTTTTATACCTACATTTGTAGATAAAAGTCCAAAGTTTTGTAATAAATTTTAAAAAGCTAATTTTGTTTGTAAATTATACATAATTTTCAAAGTAGTAAAATTTATGTCACACATTCCCATGAACGACTACAATAATGAAAATAATTCGTATATTTATAAATACGATCGTCTATAATATACTAAGATTATTTTCCATTTGAATTTATAGTTTTTGAGAAACAACTAAAAATATATCAAAAAGTGTGTGTTTTGGTATATTTTAATTTGTTTCTCAGAAACTGTAAATCTTAGAATGTTATAGACGATCATATTTATAAATATACGAATTATTTTCATTACTGTAGTCGTTCACCCCAACAATCAGATGACAGATTGTAAAGCTCGACCACCTGTTGCTGTTTGTGTATTTCCTACCTGGTGTGAATTCTCCTGCTTGGTAAAACTGAGGATGTTGACCAAACTGTGGATTGGCGGTTTCCGGAAGTGACCTCTGCCTCAACGAACTGTACCTCTTGGAGCCCCTCTGCTCTGCTTGTAGACGCGGAGGAACGCTAGTCTGGCGAGTATTTCCACCATTAAACTTTCCACCACCTCTGGTGGCGTTCCCACTGCTTCCTCCACTTCCACTTCCGCTAAACTCCTGGTGCTGCATGGACATGTTCGCCATGTCCTTCTCCAGCTTCTGCACGCCTTGTTGTTGAGGATTGAGAGACTTGTTGGTGAAGTTCTGGCTCAAGATGTAATCAGAATACTCTTCATCTTGCTTCTGCTGGTTTTTCTGATTTCTAACTCGATTGGCATCCGGAGCTCTGATCCCGTTTTTAAATGAAAATCCGCGAGTTTTAGTAACCCCACGACTGTTATTATTAGCAGGAGGGATTTTAGGTGGTTCTTCTCTTCTAGGACCACTACGCATCCCACCTCGCTGGGGTTTTCCGGCGGTGTGAGCGTTTCTAGAAGATGGAGCACCGTTTTCTGGTTGATACGATTTGAAATCCTCACCAGCGCCAACTTCGGGTTTGTTGGAAACAATCTCCGCGTTTTCAGTGAAGCTATCACCCCCTGCAATGGGATCAGATGGCTCCGGCGATTTGGCGTCGCTAATGCTGCCGCCACCGCTGCCGCTTCCACCCAGAGGCGGGAATTCTTCACCACCTTTCGTGCGACGAGGCTTGCGAGGAGGTGGTTTCGCTTGAACGTTGGTTGGTTTGCTATAAGCTTCCTCGTCCTCCCAGTTGCGGGTATACTTGTTGGGACCACGGCCATATCGGCGCCTTCTTCTGGCACGTGGTGGACCCTCTTCATTCCGAATGTCGTACCCGTAAATTGCAACTAATTCGGACCTGGATTTTGGAGCCTGTTCCTGGTCGTTGAACCTGTCGTGCGACCATTTACTTCCTTCCTTTTCTGACCATACTTTCTTTTTCGATCCATCTTTTTCAGATCTTTCATTCTCTGGTTTTTCACTTTCTTCGCCTCTGCAAACAAAAATTAAGTAGTAATTAAAATTTAGAAAATGGTTATAAAACTTACTCTTCATCTACGGCGGTTCGGTCGTCGTGTTCGTAAAAAGTTCCCCGTTTAGGGATGTATTGAGGATTTCTCTTATCTTCATCATCGTCAACTTTTCTGTTGGGAGTGCTTTCTTGTCCATCACCTTCTTCTCTTTCCAGAATGACGCTGGCATCATCACTCTCGCCCCCAGAATGGTCACTACACTCGCTGTTAGTTTTTTCGTTTTCGTTTTCACTGTTCAAATCATCGGCGTTCTCTTCAGCTTGTTCTTGCTCTGGTATTGTTTCCTCTGTTTCTACAGAGTCGGTTTTTTCAATTTCGGGTTTTTTATTGTCTGTATTCTGGAAATGAATTGCAATATATAAATACAACAATTGATTTATTTATTAACAAAATGATTTCAATTGATTAGAGGTTTAGCAAATTTACAGTTATGTGTAAAAAATGAATATCAAATTTAGCGTGCGTGTCACTTATCTCGTGCGAAAAATTGCTTACGAATATATTTACAGTTATTACCATTGTTACTAATTGTATTACTGTAGCTAACAAATAAATATTAAAAGAGCTTTGTTTATTTTTAAATGTTAAAGGCCGAGAACGTTCGATTGTACAGGCCGATAACCTAAAATCTAAACATATTGATCAAGATCAACGCTACGTGCGTGAATAAATAGGGTAATTTTTACTTTAAGAAAGTGATATGTCTTTGAACTTTCAACTCAGAACGTTTCAAGTTTGTTTGAACATCAGATGATGAAGTACAATAACAAGTTGTTTGATATATACATCACAGTCTAACCTACTAATAAGCCTACGCAAGCTTTAGAGCACGTTATTTAATTTTTACTTACCTCTTCTATCTGTGGAGTCGATAAATTGCTATCTGTTTGTTCTTGCGTTGTTTCTTCCATTTTATTTAGTTGGATTTTCTATACACCTGTGACACGAGAATTAAAATTAAATAATAAATTCTTTACGTCTAGTTAGTAGAACACTCGTACGTCATTTGTCAATTCATATTGATATGTGCTGCTATCTACTACACAAGTGCTCAACTCGAAAAATCTGACAAATAAAATAGCGCGATATTTCAATCATTACAAAATTGTGAAGGAAAAACTAGTGATTTAATAATAATAAAACGGACAAAGTAATATCAATAGGAAAATGGGGCTGGTTATATTTTACATATATTAAGAAATGATTTATAAATAATAATAAATATTATTTCAGATGTCATGTTGGGACAATCGTACGGAGTTGGAAAAAGGTCTAATTTTGATACTTATTTTCACTGTACCTTTCATATTGTTTCTTTGTGGTTTATACATACATTTTTCCCTTCGACAATCTGACCTAGATGAAACATCGCTCCGATCAAGTAATTCAGAAGAAAATTATCCGATTCATAAAGTGGCTAAAAGATCAGTTCCAATATGTAACTGCTCCAATTTGTTTGAATCAAAAAATATTATAAGTTCAATTAGCGAAACAATATTTAAAGATGATCCAAATGAATTTAAATTTAAGTGTTCCGCTGTTGTACTGACAGAAAGTTATATTTTAACATTTTCTAATTGTTTATCAAAAAATACTAATTTAAAAATTCGAAGTTTATCCGAATATTGGTCAAAAAATGGATATATTAGCGAAATATCTCAATTCTATGAAGTAAATAAATTATTTGCTATCGCTAAATTATCAAAATTTTTACCAAAATTGTCAATCAAAATGGCAAGGATTTCAAATTTTAATTATTTAAACATCAAACAATTTGATACCTACCGTTGGAACACCAAATTTACTTCTGATATGAACGGAAGAACAAAATACCACAAACTAAATAAAATTCAATTAAATATCACAAAATGTTCGATTTATGATAAAAATTTTGATGGATTTTGTGCAACAGAAACAACGAGATCTTTTAGAGTTGTAGACTTGACAGGTAGAGATCCTATTTTTCAAATAAATACCAATATATTGATTGGAATGGAAGTTAATAGAGTTATTTGGGAAAATAAAATTGAACATTATTATTTATTTATAAGGAACAGTGATATTGATAAACATATCACAGATAAGATAGAAATGCTTCTTACTTACATTTAAATCTGCATTTTTTTTTGATAATAGGAGACATTTTGAATAGATTCTAACCTCACATTTATTTAACAAGTGGCGCGAAATTATAAATCATTGTTTATAACACTTATAAAATTGAATTATTAAGTATGTACTTATTAAATTAACTTCTTATTGAAAACAAGGAGGCAATTATTGTAAATAATGAATTCAATGAACAATTTGCAACAAAACTAAAACTGAAAAATATAACATATATCAATTCTACAAACCTGTACTTAGAACTAAACACCGTTCATACCGTTATAATTCCACAAATAACCGATACACGTCACAAAGGAAAAGTATTGATTATTTTCACATGTATTTACAAACACAAGAAAGATATGCAGTAAGCATGAAACATGGGTCTATTTCAAAAACTCGCCCTGTTTTTGGGTATGAAAAAGAAGGAAGTAAACGTTTTAGTAATTGGTTTAAACAATAGTGGCAAATCTACCGTCATCAACCATTTTAAAAATGACGAAGATAAAGTCAGCGAAATTGTTCCTACAGTTGGATTCAATGTCGAAAAATTTGAGAGTAAGCATGTTTTTAGTTATATTTATTTATAATCAATACAATATAATAACTACAAACAAATGAATAAACACTTAACTTCGAAATTATTTTCAGATCAAAGTTTGGGTTTCACTGCGTTTGATATGTCCGGACATGGACGCTACAGAGATCTTTGGGAACACTATTACAAAGATTGTCACGGAATAATATTCGTCATAGACAGTGGAGATCGTCTACGATTAGTTGTAGTTAAAGACGAGCTAGAACTACTTCTTCAACACCCTGATATTTCCAGTAAAAGGCTCCCCATTTTGTTTTTCGCAAACAAAATGGACTGCAAAGATGCACTAAGCAGTGTGAAGATTGCTGCAGCTCTTGGATTGGATAAAATTATGGATAAACCTTGGCACATCTGCGCTAGTAATGCCTTGACTGGAGAAGGTCTCCAAGAAGGAGTAGAATGGCTCACTCAACAAATTAGGGACATGATAAGCACAAAGAAATAAAGCAGCGACAGACTGATTCATCGTGTAACGATGCCAACCGAAAGAAACTAAAATACTAACATAGATTATAGTTACTATTCCGTCCATTTTATTATTGTAAAGCTTTTAATTAAATATATTTATTAGATTTGATTTAATAGTTTTATTTAGGTATACAAAAAGGATAATATAATTCTTATGTCTACATTTTTAAACAAAATTTATAAGCCTGATTAAATACATAACCCTAGTATTATACAATAAAAAAAAAATACTAACCAAGCTTAAAAATTTTGTTAAGCGCAACTAAAATAATTAGATCTTACATAGACAACGTTTAATTCTAATAAGAGATTCTTAAATCTAATTAACATAACTATTATCCGAAAAAAAAGCTCTTATCGTTTATTAATCACAAAAGATTTTAGGCATCGTCCTCACTTTGTTTCTTTTCTTGTCAAGAAATCTGTAAATATTCATCATTTGTCGATTGATTAGTCAAATTATTCGAATGATTCTGAACATAATTCGTTAACGTATTAGTATATAGGTTATGTAGTTCATTTCTTTGGTTCATATTTAAATTATCTCCTCTTAACTCTGAAAGATCTTTAATTCTAATCGTAGGTCTAGTAGTGCTAACTGTCGCATCACTAGTTGTTTCGATTGACTGTACTGTTGCAACCTCCGACTGTCCTTGAGAAGTAATCACTGAGCGGATAATAGATGGCTCTGACTGTACTGTTGCAATCTCTGACTGTGCTTGTGAAGTAATTACTGAACGTATTGGAAGTGTTGGTGCATTTATATATTGTTCAGTTACTGAATTTTGTGTAACTACTTCTTGTTGACATATATTTATACAATTTTGAATGTTAACATTAGTTTGTTGTCCTACTTGCTGTAGCACGAAAGTGGGTGGATTAGAGTTCCTAATTTTAGCGAAAGAGGGATAGGACATTCCGTTCAAAACAATCGGTTGCTTCTGAATACAGTTGGAATCGTTTACTAGCAAAGCGCCAGGTTCATTGGACGCTAATGGGGTTACCCCGAAGAGTATATATCCATTAGGAACCTGTTGGACTTCCGGTGTACTAGACCTTGTATCAGTCGCAGATACAGGACTACCAGGTAGAACAAGTTTAGGGTTAGGTTGGACTTTGCTATAGGATCGAACTTGACCCTTTTGCTGGGTATAGTTCACTGCAGCGTTTTGCAGTGCGATGTTCAGCAACTTGGAGTGCATATCAATACTTTGAGGAGACTGTACATTTTGCAAAACTGGAGAGGAAGCGGAAACGGCGGGAACGAGTGCAGTAGAGGGTTTAGGGTTTTGATTATTCGGGTCGATTCCAGTTGGGGGAGCAGAAATAACTTGAATATTTCCACCGGATTGGGATTGTGGACTCGATATTAAAAACATTGTATTGGAAACTGGCATAATGTTGGCTATAGGACCAGCTGAGCTCACTTCCGGTTGCGGTGGAGTTGTTGATTTGGCTCGGGCGGCTGCTGGTTTGTTTTGGGCGATCGATGCTTTGGATTGGGCAGATGTTGGTTTGTTTTGGGCGATCGATGGTTTGGATTGGGCGGATGTTGGTTTGTTTTGGGCGATCGATGGTTTGGATTGGGCAGATGTTGGTTTGGATTGGGCAGATGTTGGTTTGTTTTGGGCGATCGTTGGAGCAGCTTGGGAGACCGTTGGTTTAGATTGGGCGTTCGCCGGAATAGGTAAAGGAGTTAAAGTTGCCATAGTAGTGCAATTTGGTCCAACTGCTTGTAAGGGAATGTTCTGCTCATCGGGTTTACTTTTATTCGATGGAGCTTGAGATACAAAAGAAGATTCTTTCAGAATATTCAACTTTGGAGGAGATTGAACCTTCGGAGGACGTTGAACCTTTGGAGGAGGTTGAACCTTTGGAGGAGATTGAACCTTCGGAGGAGCTTGATATAAAGTAATCACATTAGATTTAGGGATATCAATTACGTTGAACGTTTCCCAAAACGGTAGAGTTGCCGCTGGTTCCTCAGGAGTGACAGGACTGTACTCCACGGAAGGTTCTAAATCGTTTACGCGATTAAGTTCAACTGGTAAGTAAGTCTTCTCCGTAAATTTGTTGATGTCTTTCAGAAACCACTTCATCCCGACTTTGGTTGAATTTTCATTCTTATTGGTGCTGAAGCTGAACTTATTAAAGATATAATTGATATAGCTCAGTTCATTGGTGATCTTTGCTTTATCGTACGACAAGGCATTCATGTGTGGCTTGTCTTCTGCTGAAGGAACCACCACGATTTTCTTCCTGATATTTTGATCTACTTTGGTGGCCTCTGTATCGGTCGAAGTACTCGGTAAACTAGAAGAACTCTCCGGTGGCGGTGTTGTTTTTTTTATGTTCTTGTCATCTGAATTTGAATCATCCAGTATTAAAAAAAGTGGTTCCTCTTGGGAAGTTGAGGGTTTCGCTTTGCTTTCGTCATCACTAGAATCTATCAGAAATACTTTGTCATTGGGCTCTGATTTTTGAGGGGTTTTGGGCTCCGCTGATTCTGTTTCTTTGTCATCTGATGGAACCTCCGGACGTTCCAAAGCTTTATAAAGGAGTGAACTATTTCCATTTACATTAGATTTCTGAGGCTCTAAAGCTGCGTCTATGATGCTGTCGAAGTTGGAAGATTCTACGTTAGTGTCAGTGCTTCTCGCATTATGTATCACATCAGTTATTTCGACATCGTCGTCATCGGAAATGATGTACTCCATTATTTCCGGTGAATTGGGAGAACTCACTGAAGATCTATTGGAGTCTGTTCCGTAAGTATGTTTTCTAGCAACGGTATTATGCATTAAGGGAAAGTGACTGGCTTTTATTAACTTAGCCGAGTTGTCATCTGTTTCAGTGTCTTCTTTTGTTGTACTACTCGTGGCGCCATCTGTTGGTGGAATGTCATTGGTTGAAGTATTCGCGGCGGCCGCCAGTTCCGGGTGATAAGTTAGGTTATGTTTGACTAAACTTTCAACTATAGGGAATCGCCTGGAACATTTAGTGCAACGCAACGAAGATTTATGACTGAATTTTTTATGGATATTTAATGAATGTAGAGTGTCGAATATTTGGTTACAAGTTTGACAGATGAATGCTTGTACTGATTCTCCAGCTGTTACTAATAAATCATATTCCAGAGGTTTTGGACTAGGCGAGGAAGTAGGACTGGGTCGGTCTTTTGGTAACGTTTCGTTCAGATGCGCATCGGATTCCAAAAGATATTTGAGGGCACTTCGCTCTTCTACGACGTTTTCAGGGGGGCTAACATTCAAGCTAACAGTTTCTGGCCTAGTAGGAGACGCTAGATCTTTCTGCATTTTGGGTTTTGGCGGAGAGACCTTTTTCTGGGGAGGGCTTTTGACTACCTTTGCTTTCTTTCTTCCACCGCTGTTCCAATCTGGATACTTCTTTCTCTTCTTTTTCGCAACATCATTCGTAGACGTAGATGGATCTTGATTACTATTTCTAATTCTAAGGTTCACTTTGCTTTTGTTATCATCACTAGCAGCGGCATTTAGAGAATCCTCCCGACTTTTTTCAGAACGAATTCGAGTAAGAACTAAATCAGATCGTTTTCCACGAGTCTGTTTATTTTTCACAGACCATATTCCCATATTTTGTAAATCTTGTCTGAGTAATTTTAGCGGAACATCTAGATGAACCCTGGGATCCAAATCTACGGCCATGCATTCTTTTGGTAAATTAATATTGGGCCACTTTCGTTTAAGTTTTAAAACACTAGAATGGCACGCGGGTTCTTTAATAGACACGTCGTTTTTGCTGGCTAGATTTAGAGTATTCAAAAAAGCATCCTGTGATATTTCGGAAGGATATGAAATAGGAACGGGGGTGATTAATGTGGGTTCATCTTCTGGAAGGGTATTCGTAAACTCAATAGGAACGGGGGTGATTAATTTGGGTTCATCTTTTGGAAGGGTTTTCGCAAACTCTATCTGCAATAAATCAAACCAAAACAAAAGTTAACGTTTTCCAAAAGAAACAGGTAGGATAACTTACCTTGAGTTTATTATCGTGATCAATAGAATTTAATCGAAACTCGTACACAGAATTCGTGAAAAAATAGCAAGATTTGCATATTTTTTGCGTTATCTGGTCATTCTTTGTAATCTGCACAAAGAAATTTAATAAATTATAGTTAATTACGGTTCCTCACATGGAACCGCAGTAAAACTATAGTATATGGTCCGCTCTAGTTTGTCTTATTTTTCTAATACAGTGTTTTTCAACCTTTTTGTATAAGCCAACATACAAAAACCCCCACCACTCCCCTTTGCCACCAAGGACCATAATAAAACGGGTAACAACACATTTCTCGAAAAAACATTATGAAATACATTTCTCGAATATACAAATGTCGAAAAGAGTTAATACATTTATCGAAAATACAAATGTCGAATGTTGGAAATATTACAAATGTCGTATGTTGCAAATCTCGAAAATATATTTTTTTACAACAGGCCGCGAAATAACCATTTCGCAGCCGCAAAATAAGCGGAGAAATTGAATTTCGCGGCTGTTATGGTAACGGCCGCGAAATCCAAAATCATTGTTTTGTATCCTATGTCGCGTCCGTTGTTAATGGTAACGGACGCGAAATAGGGTAAAAACAATCATTTTGACACTTGAGAATTGACATATTTTTCCAAAACTAATTGTTTTGTTTATCAAATGTCAATTCCATAGCCACTTTCTATTTACAATGAAACTTAAAAATAGTGTGTACACCTAGTCCGCGAAATCCTTTATCGCACTCGAGATTGTCCTGCCTCGGTACGCTAAAGAGTGATTTCGCGGCCTTGGTATACAAATAACTATTGTCGAATCGCTTGGATTCCATCTAGTGAGCAATGATTACAATATGACATTTGGTATCGTTCGCTTTCGACAAATGTATTTTCGAGATTTGCAACATTCGACATTTGTAGTATTGAAACTTGTTTCTTAATTGGATAGAGCTCGAAGCCATCTGTTTTGTCCACACAACTCATTCGGGTCCCTTCTCAACACCCGAAAATTAATAACAGAATATTCTTTGCCAGAATACTCATTTGTCGAATCATTCAATTCCCGAATATTCAAAAACCGAAAGCTTAACACACGAAATGCACAACGGCTAAATCACGCATTGACAGAATCGTTAATATCCAGTAACTAATATTTTAACTAACTTTCATAGTTACATTTAGTGGCAGGTATCTAAAAATGGTCCTCGCTTATGTTTTCGGAAATTGAATGATTCGGCGGATGCTGCCAATGTTTTGAATATTCGAGAATTTAATGATTCGGCCAATGAGTATTCTGGCAAAAAATATTCTGTTTTTGAATTTTCGGGTGTCGGCGACGTTCCGTTTGCGACTCACAGGTTGAAAAACTCTGCTCTAACCTAACCAAATCCTGTCGCTTCATTACAAAATCAAAATCGAAACGTTGAATGAAATGTCCGAACAGTCGTACCACTGAATTCATGGCAATGTAGCGCATGCGCAACAAACCAGACGATGTGCGCGTTACAGAGCGGACCATATACTACATTTTAACTGGAAACGCCATTTTGTGATGCAATAAGAACAAAATGGAAGGTTCAAGGTCGTTTTAAGTAGAAACAAACAAACTAATTTCTTTAATATTTACAACGTAATTCTAAATAAATTATCACTAAACACGTCGTAAAATATTGAGAATTCATCGAAAAATACACAATAGGCTAAAATAACCTCAAAATATTGACAGATGTAAACATAGTAAATGTAAGGTTAAGTTTGTGAACTGTTTGAATGAATTCAACTCTGGGAATGTAAAGCATGCAATATTCCAATTTACAATTCTAACTAGCTATTACCGAAATAATAATAATATAATACGTAAATAAAACATAAACATTATACCTCCACACCAAAACACACAAATATTTTACGCCACAGATCAGAGTCATCGTAAATGTTACTTAAACCGTCTTTACCACACAATCTACATAACTCTGCACTCATATTAAACTATTTTCGAATCCGCTGATACAAAGAAAATAATGCAAACTACACAGGCTTTCACTGACTAAACGGTTTGACGTTCGTCGACCTTGTTTGTTGTCAGTTGTTCCAAGCTCAGTGATATAGGCGGCTGACGGATATGACGTCACACACGCGGCAATGCGCATACCCAGCGGAATTTCAATAATATGATAAGAATGATAATGGATAGAAAAAGATTGCTTACATTCCCATTTTCGCAAAATAAATTCTAAATTTAATTCTCTAATAATAGTGTTAAAGCTTTTTATAAAGAGTTGTATTTGGAATATTTTTAATGGAAAAACTATTCATTGATTAACGTAGCTATTCAAAACAAGATGGTGTTCTTGGATCAGCTGAGGGAAATTATTGTTCATATTTCAGTTAAATATTCATATTTAAACCTATTACTGAAATAAATTCATACATAATTTACTAAATTTATATTTTTATTTGTAATTACATTATACAAGGTATTAAAAATTTAAGAAATAATAACAATGGTAATACGTTCAGTCTTGAAATAACTGCGGATTAGGAAGAATTTTTCCTATTTTACATATTTTTATTAACTGAAAATTTCCGAAACTATTCCAAGTATTTTCTCATCATTGCATCGATACATGGACTTCTCGAATTTGTTTCTTTTCCTGAAATTGGGATTAAAAGTAGGAAACATATCTTTGAAAGTAATTTTGTGATGTGAAACCATCTGCACAGATTTTGTCTTGCTTCATTAGTACTAGCTCTTTTAGGATAAGGATTAAGATAAAGAACATTGATGCTTGTAATTAGATAATTTAGGAAATTAGTAGCGGATAAGATATTAAGGTTTTTAGCAGCAGACTCACATTTATAAGTTTTCAAGATGCTGAAAACAGGGTCAGAATCGGAATCTTCAGCATTTTCATCGGCTAGCGTGAAAGGATCGCCGAAGATTTTTGTTCGCTTTGGATGACGTTTGGATCGATTTAAAGCAATACTTCCTTCAGTATCATTAGGAAAACAGTAGTAATTACAATAATCAGAGAGTCTTCTTTTGTGGTATGCCCGAGAAGGGCATGCCTTTAAATTTTTGCCCGACCGTAGATAAGATTGATCTTTATTTGAAGCTTGAAGCGAATCATTTTTATTTTTCCATCTTTCATCTGAAACTCTCCAGTTCGATAAGTCAACTTTGGCATCAAAATTTATATTCCAATAATCAATATTCAGTTTTATTCCTTTAAACAAAAGATTTCTAACACTATAATGACAATCGGATGTTTCAGGCACAGTCTGTAAATTGGAGTAACGTTTTTAGCATAATCAATATTCGATTAATATTCAATAACGTTTTACTTCAGATACTGTAACTTCATTTCTGCTACGTAGGCTCGCATCATTTTTCCTAAATTGTAATCTGTATTTACAGAGTGTAATAATCCGGTCCCAGCAAGGTTTGCAAACAAAAGTAGAATATGGATCCGTCTTTGTAATCTAATAATAAAAAGTTTAAGAAAAATTCAAGAACTGAAACCAAATATGTATTAATACTTACTTGCACAGCAAAAAATATTTCAATGTAACGTGATATTTCATTGGTGTCCTGCTCATCTTCTTCGTCAAAAATATTTACCAGTTTCTCGTGTTTTTGTAAACATAGCCTACAAATATTATTTTTTTTAATAACGCTATCCAATTCTTGTTTAACAATTACAGGGTACTGGTTGCAAAATAAAGGAAATATTGTTGTTGACATTTTATCACAATTATTTTAGGTTATGTTTACTTCTACTACACTTCTTCTTATAGTTTTCTGTTACCATAACTACTGTTTATTTACATAATAAACAAATTAAAATCTGATAGTCATTATTTATTTTATTTTTGTTTTATAAAAGTGGCATCAACAAAAGTATTATTATTAAATACGTTTATTTAATAAATTACATTAAAAAATAGTCTAATTGTCTTAAAACGTTTGATCTTCAGTTTGAAGTAAGAATTCATTTCCGCCGATGACGTAAGTAGTTCCTGCGGCCGTAACAGTCTTAGTCAAAGTTTTATTATCGGAAGTAAATACGTAATCGGACTGCATTTCGTTCTGATTTAATACATACGAGTTATTATCAGACTCAACATACATAACAGTATTGTTATCAAGTTGTTGTTCTGGATTTAAATTTGCCTGGTTCACATGTTCTTCGCCTCTCAGTGTTTCATCCACAATCATTTCAAACTCTTGATTTCTTGAAACAGCTTTACCATTTTCATCAATAAGAATGTATTCTTTTCCTCCGATATTAAAAGTAGTTCCTTGCACCGGCAAATAATTCCCGTTGCCCATATCGATATAATTCTGCGCCAGTTCTTGTCCAGGTGCGAGCTGAATTAAATTCATTTCCGGTTCTGGTGGTTTAGTTACCTGTTCTGGAATTTGCACAGGTTGCGGAACTACTTTATTTTCTTCAAGATTTTCATCTTCCTTCATGTCCACCATTAAGACAAAACTTCCAGTATCCGTAAGTTTTGTATGTTTAAGTAAATGATTCCGTAAAGTGAATTGACGACGAAAAGACAATCCGCAAGTTTCACAAGTGAACGGACGATCGTTGTTTATTAATTTTTGTCTGTTGGATGTTTCGCTTTCGTTGGGAAAAACGAATTTTCTTGTCTTGTGTTCAATGAAGTGATTGGACAATGCTGCAAGATGGATAAAACTTTTTGGGCATAACGCGCATTTGTACTCTTTTAGTCCTTTATGAGTTTTCAAGTGCGATTCTAGGGAAGTTTGGTACTGGAAGAATTTCCCACATATTCCACATCGATTATCTACCACACAAAATTAGATTAGTCCTATTTTAAATAGAATATTTTGGAAAATACTCTACCTTTCTGTGAAGCTGAATGTTTTGTTAAACAATGCAACTTCAAACATTGTTCGTTGGCAAGAACTTTTCCGCATTCTTTGCATTTGTGCGTTTCCTGGAAGTGCTTGGTTTTTCGGTGATACGCAAGGCCCCAGCTATTCGGAAACTGTAACTTGCAGTCCGTGCATTTGTACACCTGGACATTATCTGAATGTTTTAACCGGCGATGGAGACCTGCACAACAGAAAAGCCTATTTTTAGCACGGTTGAAAAGTAAGAGGAAAGTACAAATATACCGAGATAAGTCCAGTGAAGATAGGATTTTCCGCAATGTTCGCACAGGAAATGTTTAACAACTGGAAAGTTATCTTTTTCAGCACCATCTTTGTACAATCCATGAGTTGTTTTATGTGTGGTGCATCTTTAGAAAACAAAATCATTTTGTCACAACTATTTTAAATCTTTTTCTATATAATTACCTTGGATATGAACTAAATTGTGCTTTACAAATATGACATGTGTATGGAGTAGGGCCAGTATGAATATTTCTATGTTTATTTAGAGCTATAGGTGTATAATAACAATTTTCGCAAAATTCGCAGCGAAATACTTTATCGGTATTTAAAATTCTAATGCAGCCCTTTTTGTTGTCATGTTTGTAAGTTTTGTGAAATTCTGCGCTGGCTTCATCGGAAAAAGCTTCTTTGCAGATATCGCAAACAAAGATATCACTGCTAACAGGGTTCGACTCGTGCGTTAAAAGATGGCGGCGGAGACGACTTAACCTATTTAAATTTTTACCACAGATATGGCATTGATATGGTTTGGTTTCCATGTGGCTAACTTCATGTTCTTTTAAAGTTTGTTTGTCCAAAAACGTTTTGTTGCACTTCTCACACTTGTGATTACGAATACCTGTATGCATTTTCTTATGGTTGTTCAACGCTGCGCGGATGCTGAAAGTTTTGTCACAAATATCACACGGGAAACTTTGTTTTGAATCGTGCATAAAATTAACGTGGTCGAAAAATTCATTTTCATCCTCAAATGTCATGTTACAAACTGCGCAATGTAAAGGGCGAGCATCTTTTAAATGAAATTGTCTGTGAAAATTTAATCTCACTTTTGTAGGAAACGCCTGATTGCAAACTTCACAGTGGAGTGTTTTATTTGCAGCAGATTTCACACAAGTATGCTTCAGTAATAACAATTGGGAACCATATTTTTTTGAACAAACTGTACATTTGTACTTCCGCGATTCTGTAAATAAATTGCGATGTTCATTTTTAACGTGTTGATCTAAAGAAGCTGATTTTTGAAAACCCAATTCACAAAATACACAAGCAAAGAGATCATTTATATGATGAACAGTAATGCCATGATTTACTGCTTCTTCTAAATTATCTATTATTAAATCACATAAGCGGCAATTTGGTTTTTCTTTGTCGATTTTGTTTTCAGATTCTTCTGTATCAAGATACTCGGTTTCAAATTCATTATCGATCATATCTAGTGACTCTTCTGGTTCAAATTTTACGTTTTTTGGTTGATCTTCACTCGATTTATTTACGGGAGATGAACCCAGAAATTCCGACATGAATTCAGAAACTGAAGTGTTTTTAAAATTTTCATTTAATACGTTCCTAAAAAATAAAAAAAATATTAATAATTACAAATGTACATAGGGCACAAAATACTTACGGAAATTTTATGCGTAACTGTTTGTCGGCTTCTACAACAATTTGCACAAATTCATAACAATTTTTTAGTCTGTCTGTACAAGAACTACAAATTTGTTGCGGTAGACCATCTTCTTTCTTGATTTTAATTGGTAAAGAATTATTTATTTTCTCTTCTAGTTTAACGTTTTCGTGGTTTTCATCAAATATTTGAACTTTAATGTCTTCTGAAATATTTTTTGCACAAAGCCTGCACAAATCTGTCATAATTTCTTCATTATATTCATGCATTTCTGCTAATTTTGATTCAATGTCCATATAGTTATAATTTTCACTATTTTGCTCTGCTGGTTTTTTAGAAGTTTCGGCAATGTCATTACTTTCTGCATCTGACCTAAATTTACTACTTTTATTATTCTGTACATCTGAATTTTCTCCCGTTGCCTTGTTGTTAATAAGTTCATAATTATTTGATAATGAATTATTTTCACGATACAAAGTTATTTCCTGATTTGAATCTTCATTTTTTTTATTATTTTGACCGAATTCTGATGATTCGAAAATATTTTCATTTAAAATACTGGAATATTCTGCAGTCTGTTCTTGATTTAAAACCATAAGCGAATTGTTTAAGTTTTGGACTTCTTTGTATGCATCAAAATGTTCAGCTGTTGCATTTTCAATCGCTTCGTTTATGGCAAAAGAACTATTATGCTCATCTTTAATATTTATTTCTCTAATTAAATTTATCTCATAAATTGGTGCATTTTCTACACTACCTATATCATCTCCTAAACAAAAATGAATTAATAATAGTCATTTTTTATTGTTAGGAAAACAAAACATACCAATATTTAAATTTTCTTTTAAACAATTGAATAAATTATCGTCAGAAGACAAGTTTTCGAAAAACAATTGAAAATCTTCAATTGTTATACATAAATTATGTTCTCTAAATAATTTCTGCTGAAATTCTAGGAACGTTTCATGATCATTTACTTCTACTATCACGCTTTCAACACCTGGCCCCACGATTGATAATTTCATATTTTGTGCCATTTCTTCTAAAAAAAAGATGATGAGGTATAAGAAGACGATATAATCACCTTACTACGTGTAGAATATAAAGAATACTTCAAACTGTTTTTGAATTATCTTGACATTCTTATTATTCATAAGTGAATATAATATTTATAAATACCTCAAATGGCGTGTTTACAAACAATTTGGCTATTTTCTCATCGGTAAACTGCAGAAATACAGCAACAAAATTGTGATCGGCTTAATTTAGTAATCATTTTAGAAAACATGAGAAAGTAAAATATTCCAGTGCAGAACCTCGTGCAGCGATACCAAATCAGTTGCTCAGTAATCTCCCTATGCTTCTCAATGGATTTCAGAAGGGGTTTTCCGGCCCACCGGTGATGAACTTCTGTTGTACTGGAACTCACTGATGCTGCCAACTTATCTTTCTTTTACACACGTGTTGTGAAAGTGTTTGTGTGTGACTTTGACAGTTGTGTTAATAAAACTTAAATTATTTTATTCTGGTTTACCTATATTATTCTTTTATTATACAGTGCTTGTATATTTAAGTTAAAATGGTAAGTAATTGATTTGTGCTTTTAAGTTTAAAAGAAATTATATTATTTTGACACTTTATTTTAGCCTAAATCCAAAAAATTTATAGACCGCAAAAATGCGGTAACATTTCATTTGGTCCATCGATCTCAGCAAGATCCTCTAGCTGCTGATGAATCTGCCCCTCAAAGAGTTTTACTACCAGTCAAAGAGAAACCAAAAGTAAGGTTATGTTATTTACTAATTTATTCTTTATTTATCTTTCAATTATTTTAAGGCTGATGTAGACAAACAAAAAGAAGAACAAATGAAGTTTGGTGTGTTTTTTGACGACGATTACAATTATTTACAACATTTACGCGACGCAAATAAAATTGAAGTAGATTGGGAGCAAGTCGAGCGTATCGAAGCTCCTGCTAAAATAAAACTTCCTAGTTCTGTCTTTGCGTCAAAAGTTGAAGAAGATGTTGGATTACTTAATAAAGCAGCTCCTGTCTCAGGTAAAACTTATTTCATCCAAATCAACAAAAGTTTATCGAATTCCTACAGGTCCAAGATTGGACATGGATCCAGACATTGTTGCCGCTATGGATGAAGATTTCGACTATGAAGACCCCGAAAATGAACTTGAAGACAATTTCATGGAACTGGCTAATGCCGAGGCTTCAGGTGACGATGAAGAAGGATCAGATGTAGGTTCAGATTTTGGGTCAGACTTTAGCGAACATTACACTGATGAAGAAAACGATGAAGTTGCCAGTTTAAACGGACCTCAGTACACATTCGCAGATGAAGAAACTAAATCAAGGTTCACCGAATACTCCATGTCAAGCTCAGTTATGAGAAGAAATGAGCAGCTGACACTTCTTGACAATCGTTTTGAAAAGGTTAGAAAAATTTAATTTACTCTTCCAGAAACGTGTTATAAAAGTATATTAAAAACAAGTTTCATTAGGTAATCTGTTAACGTACGAGTTCAAAATAAATTATAAACTTTTAATATTCTAAATTTAAAAATCAAATCTAATTCCTGAGCCATTCAGTAAAATTAAAATATCTAAATAAGTATTTCGATAACGAAGTTATCATCAGTAAAAGCAAGAGGGTTAAAATCAAGATTATAAAACTTCTAAACCAATTATAAAAGTATGACAATTTATAATTTTGTTAATTATTATTCGATTCAGTTTCACTACGATTGATTTGGTTGTTGATATAGTTTGAATTGTATTTTATATATTTATTAGTTCATTTTTTATATATTTCACTATGTATTCTAACAAAAACATGCATAACTTAATGTTTTATTCCGGCTTCAAAATGGAAAATTATTGAGGCAAATCACTATTATAGATAAAAAAGTTTGCTTTTGCATCTACAGCAATATTTTATTAAAAATCTGGTGTGGGCACCACACTACTTTCTTATACAAATAAAACCAACTGAACACGTATGACTTGTTCCTTGCGTATGACTTTATTTTGAAAATTATTTGATATATAGATGTTTAATTTTT
Source organism: Poecilus cupreus (assembly GCA_963942605.1). Lineage (NCBI taxonomy): Eukaryota > Metazoa > Arthropoda > Insecta > Coleoptera > Carabidae > Poecilus > Poecilus cupreus. Next base: position 14,579,677 of record OZ012727.1, read on the forward strand.
GTTCTCATTGTATCTATGATTTTTTTTTAAAAATAGATATTAATTAATATCTAGTCTTCAAAACTTTCTAACTAATAATACAAATATTACTTTTAAAACATTTCACACGACACATATTTTTGACACCATAATTATTTGACACATATGACACATTTTGACATAGATATTAAAAATGTTTTAGTTTTTGTTCCCATTATAACTAAGATTATAGAAATATATTTAAGAATATATTATATTTTGAAAAATGTTTATAATATCTGTACAAATAAGAAAATTTAATACAAGTTCATTTACTATTGACAACAAATACATGTTAAGAAAGTACTGCCCAATTTCAGATTTCACGAAATATCACTAAAAATTGGCATATACTTTTATTGTATTTGTATATAATATAAACCTTAAGAAATTCAATGCTGTATTGCGCATCGTCATATCTCTTCAATTTATAGAGATATGGCAATTTTCGATGGTTTTCGAAATGCTACTTTGAGTGGCTGCAACTCAAAATCTATTAAAGATATTGAAAAATAGACTCAGTTCTGTTCGTTTCATGCATTTTATTACAAATTAGCAAATTTTGAAAATTATGAAATTTTTCGATTTTTTTCCCCCAAATTTCGATAGGCGATAACTCGATAAATATAAAAGATACAGACTCGCAGACTAGACCATTCGATTCAGCTCGTCAAAATACATAAGTATGTAAAATTTCATTAAAATTGCTTTACGCGTTATAGAGTTAGAGCAAAAAGTGTGAAAATGACGTTTTTGGCGAAAAACGTCAAAGGGTACTTTGACGTTTGACCTGAAAAAGGCCATTTTCAGACTTTTTGCTCTAAAATTTCAACCCACCATCCGAATGTTCTGAAATTTTTGGGGTTTATATATTTCATTGAGCTGAATCCAATGGTTTAGTCTGCAAGTTCGTATCTCGTTTATTATTTGAGATATCGCTGATCGAAATTTTGAAAAAAAAAACATAAATTTTCAATTTAAAAAAAATTTGTTATTGTGCTATAATATGCACGAATTACACAAAACTGAAGAGTATTTTTCGATATCTTGCGTAATTTTTGAGTTGCAGTTCCTCAAAGTTGCACTTTGAAAAACATCGAAAACCGCCATATGTCGAAAAATTTAAAAGATATGATGATGCGCTCTGCACCAGTGAGTTTTTTAGCGTTTATATTATATAGAAATACAATAAAAGTATATACCAATTTTTAGTGATATTTCGTGAAATTGAAGTACAACATATGAACTGTGTTTAAATGAGTAAGAATGTTTGACGGACGCATTAATTAATAAAATAATAGTAGTTTATGTAACAAGTACATAATTTAGGTCTTTATTGGACGAGCCGAATAATAAATAAGACGAGTCTATAAAGTCCGATTATGTACGAGTTGCATATAACGTTTTAAGTTCGATTGCATGGAAAATATTTTCTCTTAAAATATGATTGTCAATATATCATTTAATTGCATCTCAAAGTGTGCTTCGTTATGCATTTGTTCCTTTTGTTTAAAAATGTTATTTATCAAATTGTCAAAGTGAAAAAATTGTTGAGATGGGTGAAGACATTGAAGACGTTCCAAAAGAAATAAAAGATCTTGCAGTAATGCAAGAGAATGTCGTATGACTTGTTCCTTGCGTATGTAACTAAGCTTAAAGAAATGTATTCTTAAATACATAATTTAGTTTTTCTCAAAATTAGAAGCATGCACAAGAAAAGTGCAATTAACATTTTATATTCCAAATATTTTTGCTAACATCTTTCATTTGAAACTTTTTCTCACAGCTGATTCTATTTTTTGAAATAAATGGAATTTATTGTTTTGTGTGTCTAGTAAACTTCCTCTTCCGGTTTTTCAATTTCATTCAAAATCAACTCAACTCTTAATTTTTTCATGAAACTTATAAATTCCAAGTTCCGTTTACATATCTTGTATCGTTCATGAGATATTGCGCACACGAACATCCATCCATCCATCCTCACACACTATCATTGAAAAATTGGTTATAACGGATTCAGTGGACGTCAAAATATGTATTTCCGCAAAAATCTGTTACCGCACAAGTCCAAATTTAATAAAGGGCTAGTGCGATAACAAACCGCATGAAACATTTTTTTTCTGCTGAGGTAATTTTATAATTCTGTTGATTTTTTATAAATATGTCGTAGTGTTTTTTATCAGTTGTGTTGGTAGCGCTTCACAAATGAAAATTCATTGTTGAATGACAATAATAAATTTCTTTTCTTTATGATCCCATCATATTGAGAAAGGATAAAGATTTATAATCATAAGAAATATTTCAACACAAAAAATTTACCATTTTGAGATTAAATATGTCATTTATCTGCCAGGTCTGAAAACATTCATTCCACCACTAGAAAATGAAAAGCACCATAAACAATACGCATATACCTAGAGCTTGTTAATCACGTGTTTGCAGTACATTTATAGACTTATAAGAACACCTAAATGGAACAACATATTTATAAACTATTTTTATTCTTTCAAATGTTGATTAGACAGTTCAAATTTCCGTCTTGTTTTAGTTATATTCAGAATACGACGAAAACGAAATAGGTGCATTGGATTGCGAAGAAATCGAAGGTTTTGTAGATCCAAATTCAGATTTACTATTACAATGCGCAAACGAATTTGATAAAGATCGAAAACGAGAACAATTGGAAAAAGACGCAGCTGCTGCTCGTCTTCGTTTATTACAAGAAGAAAGCGATGAAGAAAATGACGCAGATTTGATTGCTATGGAAGTGAAAGACAACAAAGAGAAATGGGACTGCGAATCTATCCTCAGCACATATTCCAACATTTATAATCATCCGAAATTAATCAGCGAACCTAAAAATGTAAGTTATAAGTTAACCTTAGAGAGTATACGTTAATAATTTCTTTTTAGAATCAAAAAATAAAAATCAACATGAAAACTGGAATGCCAGAGAATGTTTTGGGCGCAAACAAACTCACAGCAAAAACTCTGTCGCAATTCAACGCAGAAAACGATCCAGAAATGTCCCAAAATGGCCCTAAATCAGTTTGTGCAAGATCTGTTATGTCAGCGTTGAGTACGCTTTCCATTAGACCTAAAGATGAATCGCCTGAAGAAAGAAGAATCAGAAAACTGAAATTGAAAGAATATAGAAGAGCTAGAAGAAGCGAGAAGAAAGCCAATTCAGAAGCATTTAAAGAAGAAGCAAAGAGACAAACGAAAATTGCGATTAATAATAAGAATAATGTACAAGGTAACAGAATATTATAAAATTATTTTCATTATTTAATTGTTATGTATATAAATATATTCAAGGTTTATTAATGAAATAGAAGAAATTTTGTTTAAAATTATTGTCATATTATATTACCTCACTTACTTAATTAAATAATTATGTTTATCTTGTTATAAGGAAAATTTACAGAAATTTTCTTCGAATAACATGTTTTCTTGACTATTGCGAATGTTCTTAAAATATTCGCAAATCATATTTGGGTAAATAGGAAAAATATATTTTTGAGCTTATCAAAAAATAAAACAGGACAATTGTGATGTAAACAAATGAGCAACGAACACAAAAACGAATCGCAAAATAACAATGAGTAATTTTGATTAATTGGAATATGTCGCTGTATTAATAAAAATTAAATCATACAAATTCCTTTATCGCCTTGAACTTTTAGTGTTTTCTTTTGAAAATCGGTGAACTACAAATAGTAGTCACTCAATTATTTATCAATTACGCTAACGAACTTATCGAATTTCAGATAATCTAGAACTTTTTATCAATTTTTGTAAATAGTTTTCTTAATTCCAGGATTTTTTGCTGTAAGAATTCTGGTCAAGTAAGGTCAGTTTTGCGTCAGAATGGTCCAGCTGATAAAAAAATTGCATTTTAAGAAAAACATCTCATATTTTGTCTAAAAGCAAATTATATTTTAATTGAGAAATTAATGATAACACACAAAAAAGTCTAATTGTTATTGTTAAATTATTTTCCATGGCGCAATTTTGCTAGAAAAATATACTAATAAGGAATTGATAAGATGGTGCATAAATTTTGTTAGACATTTTTACTTATCTTTTTGATTAATGTATCTTATTTAACATTTATTAATGTTTTTAGTTAAAAAAACTGTTACCATCGAACTTTTTATCGTTGATTAAAAATTAATACATTAATTTTATCAGTAAAGATTATAATTTGTTTACTCTAAATTTAGAAAATGATATAGATTGCTTTATTAATAGGAAAACTATTTCTAATTTATTTCTCAATAATTAAACAATCATTGCAGCATTATTATTGATTAATAAAGTAATTTAATAATTGAAGGTTGTGCAAAATGTAGCAAATATAAGGTAAGTAACTGTAAAAACATAAATTTCCAATAAATAAGTTGATTTATCGTTTCTGTTTGACATTTGTCGTAATTCAATACAACGTATGTCGCGACTTGTACAAGAAGTTATTTTATCACTGAGTCGCGCTGCTATCTCGCGGCTTAAATTCCAACTAATCTGTTCGTATCACATCCTCGCCATTTTCTTTCTCTTTCTTATGCGTGTGCTTCAGTTGGTCACATATGCGCGGAGTATGTGTAGTGTTCCAACAGACGCGGTCAACAATCCCATACAAAAAGTAACGGAGTGCAGGCCATTCGATTAATTCTGTCCGAACTTGCTACAGAGTATGGACGTTGTCAAAAAATGTTTAAAGTTTTACTGTTGTTACACAAAACGATATACAGTAGACATTTTTACTATACATTTCGAGTGTGTTAAATGATCGAGGAAGCTGACATTTCGTAAATTCCATTCGTTTCAATATTTCGTGATTGTTATATTAAAAATAAACAAAATTCAAAATGTGGTGCATAGTAAAATTACCAAATTCTGTGATATTAGAGATACATCTCGACCATGCTAAAGCCATCGGCCAAGAATGTTTGGAGAAGGTGAGTTCTTTCGTTCTTTGTTTATTTCTTGTCACGACAAGCTTAGAAGATCTCAGCTGCTGCTGCGTTGAGATAACCTACATTCTTCCAGCTTGCTACTGGATTTTATCTTTATTATTTATATTTACCATTGTCATAGCTTCGTAGCTATATTTTACTGGCATCTTTTGGATAAAATATTCTGAGATGATATTGAAAAATTTGTATTCAATTATTAATTCCTGAACTTTGAAACTTCAAAGAGTAAAAATTGTTTTAAATACTGCAAAGCGGTCATTGTTGATATTATAATAATGGCATAAATATTCATAAGCTCATACATGACGACATTAAAATCTGCTTAATCCTCACTGAATAACAAAATTGAATACAGTAAAGGACACTGAATTGTTAAATAATAATCTTATGGAAACCAGTCTAAAATAAACATAAAATTCTTAGAAAGTATTTATAGAAAATAAGTCATTTTTCTTTTGAAAATCTGTAACCTAATTGTGGTGTTTTTAAATTGTTTTGAATGAAAAATGAGTTGCAATTAACGAAGAAATTTTCGTAATTGACGAAATTAAATTGACTTTTGTATAATACGAATCCCAGCCTACGATAAGTGCCCGGTTGATGAGGATATATATTTCACCCTTCTTGGATAATAATCCATTTTCTTCGTCTGGAAGCTTGATTAAATTCCCCCTGCCTCTTCGTTTCACTAAGAAAAACCTGCAATAAATTTCCGCCCTTTTCTTTTAGTACAGGAGCTGTTTTTATATCTGATAAAAATTAACCAACATTAAAATTATATTAGATTATCTCGCTAATCAATCTGGCACCCTAGTGGAAACTGGGAATTATTCATTTGTTTAATGGACCTCCTAGAATATTAAATTTAACTACGACGTACGTCATACTGTGAAAATACAACTGCACCCTTTTATGAATAATTCCTCCAGGAATTTACTTAATGAAATAAAGAAATTAACAAGAGTTTTTTTGTGTAGGCTTTTGTGGTTTATCTATTGATTATGGTTTCGCATCACGCACGTATCTCATAGGTCTTGGAACGTTTGATGAATTAATCAAGACAGCTGATTGTTGAGCGCAACTGTCAATTGTCATTGTTTATTGCCATTGTTCAATGATGTTCTTTTCTTATTTGTGTTAACGATCTTTTTGACATTTGCGAGTATTTTAAAGATGTTGTTTGTATGCGGTTACTATGGCAACGTCTAGGATGCTTTGACCGTGGCCTTGGCTGTCGTAGCATCATTTCTTGGTTGACATTTGACCTGGTCGCGTGCCTAATAAGTTTTTATCATATTGCAATGTTATTACAACTAATTAGCTTTGTAATTACTACCCTGTTTATATTTTCGCGATTTTAACTGTAGAGTTGCAATGTAATTTCCAGATAATTTAAGTTTGTAATTGTTTTGTTTATGAAAACAGATGAAATACGAGTCCCTTGAGGACTGTGTTCCTGGAGGGTAGTTTTGTAGCGGAAAATGTATTCACAGAATTTTTTATTAAAATTGCGTGAGCTAAAAATATATAAAGAGGTTTATACAGTTTTAAAATGTCGGTTAATTAATTGTTTTTATTTAAAAGTCGTGTTGTCGAGTTTTAAACACATTTTGCATATATGAGCTGCTTTTTGTTACGTATAAAAAAGTATAATAACTTTATATAAATATAGTTTAAATACACAAAAATGAGTTTCCTTGCGAGCGCGTGAACAAAAAACCCGCAAATTGCATTTCACTATTGAATTAAATCTTTTTTTGTGTGGTAATATTTCATTTGTTTCGAGAAAAAACTGCAAAAAAACAGTTGGCTAAAGTGCTACATATTAGAACAAATGAATTCGGCCTGACAAATGACGGTGCAGGGAAACAAATGGCTACCGTTATGAAAACAAAACAGTCGAACGCGTAAAAATACTACATCTTCCTCCTACGCGCGATTATTTTTTCTTCCTGGTCCTGTCGGTAAAGAAGGTTTCACTTTTTCAACAGCTCTCATCATTCCTCGGCCTACTATGTTTGCGCAATTTTCAATTAATTTCTGTCATGGCTGCCTGAGATCGAGTCTGAGATTCGTGACTTGAATCACGTTCGCATTTCTCGGGAATTCATTAAAAAATATTTATTTTAATCCTCGAGAGAAATGAAATAAAAATAGACCTTGATTGAAACGGAAAAATTCGTCAATTTAAAATTCCTACAAATTGTGAAACAAAGAGCTTCTTTTTTTGAGGGGGAAAAATTAATAAAAGTGAAACCATGGTTCATTTATCACGGTTCTGTAACAAATGCGAATCAATCCATAAAACAAAAGAACCGTCAAACGATCCTCTTTCGTTTTCGGTGACAAATACCGGTATTCGGAAACATACGAGACCGGGCGATTTCTTTGTTTGAAATCCCAGTGGACGTCAGTTCAAAATCACCCTGTATAAATTACATCCTCGTCCAGAATACATACATTTTATATTTTACGTCAAACGGGAAATTTTCCTTTAAATTATGAATAATAACATACTTATTGGACTTTGGACCAGGTAATTGTTATGTGAAAAATATAATTAACAGTTTAAAAGTGTTTTTGTGTTAGTTGGTACACCTGTTCGGTGTAATATTTGATTGGTTTTTGTTCTGATAATAAATAATATAATAAAAGTGTGTGAGTCATTGGTAGTTAATTATTTGTTTAATTATTATTTCACGAAGTTTTTAAAATAGCACAAATTTTACTATATTAAAATTATTTTCCACTTACATCTTTCTGAGTTATTTGAAGACAGGGCGTGCGAAATATACCGGTGTCTATTTTTTTTAGGACAAGAAATACAATGTTAAAATTTTCATTACGCGATAGTTTGTTCCCTATGAATTTTAGAACAAAAGTAAAAATACAAAAAATGTTCAGACACAAATAAAACAAATAAAATGGTTTTTTGCCGGAATATGATGTTTACTCGAATATAAAGTTAAATACTCAAAAGTTGCCAAAGGAATTTTATCTTTATTTATATTAAATTTAATTGTTGTAAATTAAGACTTATAATATGTAAATATTATTTTTACATTTAAAAATATATAATATCTATTATCATGAAAAATCGTTGTTTTAGTACCACTGGAGGAGTACCAGTGACGTCACACAAACTTTTAAAAATCATATCTGGGGTATTATATGAAATTTTCACATCGGGTTTTCACTGATCGTCATATATTCTAATTAGGTTTCATAAAAAAATATTTTAAAAAATTGGTTTATGGGACCATTGTATGTTTTGTTTTTCATGGCACTCTTGAAATAGCTGAAAATTATAAATTTTATTTTAAGTATTACTTATAATAGAAGTGTATTAAATCATTGATACAATTTTTGTTATCTGAACATTTTTTATATTTACACTTCTGGTTCTAAAATTTAGAGGGAACGAAATATCGCCTAATAAAAACTTTTATATTGTATTTACTATGTCCTATAAAAAAGTAGATATCCGTTATATCGTATACCGAGATCTGCTTCAGCAGGATATAGTATATGGGAATACTTTTCGTTTTTCTCGAAATTAGGAAACAATTTCTCGCGCTAAGTTTATCTCTGGTCGGTGGGAGAGGCGCGGTGGGCCCAAGGCAACCAGGGTGCCTGGCCTTTCAGGTGCTTGGCTAGCGTGCTGCTAGCTCGCTGCTAACAGCACAGTGCGTGGACTTTGCACTCGCCGTGGACTTTGAGCCGCGGTAAAACCGCTTGGACTTTGCTCGGAGCTGAATCATGCCGCTTTCTGCTGAATTACCTGTTGAATTTTTGTGCGAAATGCACGAATTATTGGGTAATTAATAATAGTAATTGGTGTTGGATGACGGCAGCGTGCGCGCGGTGAAAACTTAGGCTTTGGACGCGAGTTTTTTTATGTTTTGTGAAGCGATAAACTACTTCAATAATCAGTATAAAAATACAGTAGTAAGCATCGGAAAGAGAAAATATTTTAATATATTATTCTTGCTTCCTGTGTTTGTTTCGGAAACTACATAATTTATTTATTTTACACTAGATCCATTCAAAAATATTTAGACTTGAACCAGACTGGTTTTTAGGTTTTTACTTCCCGCCACATCCTGTAAGGGATGTATAGGAATCATGCTAAAAATTGTGTAGTGAGTTTTCAGTATATGAGCACGTTTTAGGGTACCTAGAATACGATTTTAATAGTTTCGCGATGATGTCTGTGTGTGTATGTGTGTCTGTCTGTCTGTCTGTCTGTCTATCTGTCAGTCTATGTAGATTTCTGGTAACCGCATATCATACGTAAAATATATCACTACCGAGATCTGCGTAAGCAGAGTGCCCCACCCATAATGGGTAAAAGGCGTGATGATATATTTTATTTATTTAATACATAATAAAAATTATAAAATAGAATTCAATTTATTTATTTCATTTGTAACATTTTTGCATTTGAATAGTAATCCATTTTCAATATCATTGTCATTTAAATCAATCATAAATTCATAATAAATCTGTATAATAAATTAAACTTTTTTGACAGTTAAAATGTCAAGCATTTGTTTTTTTGTTTCAGTTCCATGACTATCACTATAAAGTTGAAATTCGTATAAAACTTTAAAACCAATTATTTCGGTTACAAAACTTTAAAAATTAAATATGATTACGGACTTAATTTCAATTTTATTTGTCAACAACATTTATTTTAAATATTTTTGCTTAAAACTAGCTGGTCAATTTATAATGTAACACTATGTATATTTATTTTAAATTATTATTATTTTTTTCCTCCTTAAGTAGTCATGAATTATCATGATTTGACTACTAAGAATCACATAAATTAAAAAATAATTAAATATATCATCAAAATTTATTTATTTCTTAAAACTCTCGGAAGCGGAGGGGGAGCCACCGGTCTAATTCTTGTTTGGTAAAATATTTTGGAGGTCCGGGTTCATCTCCCGGACAAGTCCTAAGATAATTAAAATATTTAATAATGATAAACGCTGTCAAAATTTCGCGTAACTTTTCGCATATTTGGTTGTATTTCGGTCATATAAGTGTCGCAATCTATTTGGCGTCGCCGTCGGGACGCGCGCACGTGTGAAGTGCACGTTTTCAGCACGCGAACGTCACGTGAACATACATAAGAAACAGAGAGGCTCATTGAGTTAGAATGAGAGAAAACTAGTCGTGGAAATTCCCTCTCAAACAGATGAAGAGATTTGAAATTTTAAAATGGAATGAGGAGAAATGAATGGGACGGACATTAAGAGCTATTTTAGGAGGAATGTTTCGGTTTAAAGCTTACTTACTAGAATTAGCAACCGTTTGCAGCTTCTTAAAACTGCCGGTTTAAAATATGAAGTTTGGGTTATTACTTAGTGGAAGTGACGTTTACAGAAATATTGTTCAAATAATCAGAAACAATTTTAATATTTTTTTTTGTGTTTTATAATATTCATTAAGGAAAACTAACAGATTATCCACTAGTGGGTATAATTTTGAGGAAAGTCACTAGTAATTTTTTTTTTTTTTTTTATAACAATAATAATAACACACAACACCTTGGTAACCACTTCGATTGACATTTTAATTTAAAAATTTAAAGCATGTCACTGTCAAATAATATTTCTTTAATCAATTTTTCATTTGTTAAGAGGTGATGGATAAAATGTTATACTTCACACGTGGACAACGTGGAATTATCCACTTGATAAAATTATGACACTCAGCCTTCGGCTTCGTGTGCTAAAATTTCTCTCGTGGGTAATTCCTTACTTTACCCACTTGTAAAGTAAATAACTATTATTTATTTTACTATTTTTGAGGGCTTGGCGCATTTATACATGATCTACTTTCCATTATTATTTACTGAAATGTTCTTAATTCTTGTCGGTATTTAGGTTAAAACTTATATTTGTAATATTCTAATTTTAGTATGCCATGCAAGTTTAAATTTACTGTTTCGTATAACTTAATATCGTCAAAGTGTTGTCCATGGCACTCGGATAAAAGTACAAGATTACTTCTAAAAGGCAAAACATTTTTAATTATAATTTAGTAGTCAGTTTGATGAAAAACAAAGAAAAATCAGACTCATGTTAGGAAATTACAATAATTGAAAAGCTACAATTAATCAGTTGTCAAAGGTAGCAGGCAGTCCAGAAATTATTACGCAACTCAAGAACAAACAAGGAAAATTCCATTTTATTTGTACATGCATGCATTTTTAGTTCCCTCAAAAACCATGACGTCAGCGCGTAACAATACCAGCGATAATATGATAATAATAATCTTTTGATAATTATCTCCTCGAATCTTCATCAAACAACATAATGCAGTAGTTTAACCAGTGCATTAAACCCAGTATAATTTCGATAAAATTGTTTACGGAGTATCACCTATTGTCTCAAGTATAATTACAATTAACAATGGCCAAGCGGGCAAGGTTCACCGCCGCGCGTGTCGCGAGGCACGTTCACAGTCGCCGCGACACACTTTCCACTTTTGGGGCACCCATTAGATCTAGAAATGTGGATCCACCTTTTGTTATGTTGCGAGATAAGTCTGCGAGTCTAGCAGGCGGTGTTGTTGATAAAACAATTGACTGTCAGCGGCGGGGTGACGTCATCAGACAGGAAATTAAAAATTTAGGGATCTGACACCCTACTAAAAAGGAAATTAGCTTCTATTGGCCAAGCCCTGACTTTCATTTAAATTTTAATGAGATTTGATTTGGTAGAATCTGCAACTCGCATAATTTATTTTTTTCATGACATGCCACGAAACCCGACCGTTCTTCTCCCGAAATAAAGCAGTGTTACCAATATGAATTTTATTTACAAAATATATATTGTAAAAAATATAAACAAATACCTAATTTTATCAAAAAACCTTATTTTAGTGATATACATACTTTAAATTGTCTTACAATTTATCTTATATTTTTCTTTTTCTAGATTAAATCTCAATTTGACAACTTTATTTTTTATTTAAAATTGGTTCATTGGCAACACTGCTACACCGCCTTGTGTCTGATAACCTAACTTTTAACGTGTCAGTCTGTCAGTTGTGTTCTCAAAGTGTATTTTAGGTCCGAGCAAATCGTTTTTAGAAACATGTCGTGAAAAAAATTTTGTGTCCAACACGAGAGGAAAACTCTTCTTCCACTCTCGTTCGAAATGCCTCACTGGCTGTGCTCATGAGGCAAACTTCAAACTCGAGGAGGAAAAAGAAGCGCTTTCCTCTCTAGTTTGACAAGTAACTATTTTTCACGACATGCCAGGAAACCCCAACGTACTTTTCCCGAAATAGTGTGGAAAATATAGCAGTGTATTTATTTATTTTAATTTTCTGTTCTATTATGATTATTTTCTGAAACACTGAATCATCCTAGACAATACTGAGAACTAGGATATTAAATATTTAGTATTTACGTGGTTTAAGGACAATAACATAAGTAATAATTTCCACTGGCTAGAAACAAAATGAAACACTCGTACTCGCATGTAAAAAGTGAAATCTGTAGAATAACTGGTTAATTTTGAGCGTTCAAAGTTCACTTTATAATTTCTTTTCCTTGTGAAACAACATCGAATCGAGTATGAAGCCTTGTAGTTTGGCACCTTGTCGTGTGCGGCTCTGTAGGTCAACAGGAAACTTCCGAAAATTAGACCACTTAAAGAATTTACAATTAGGACGAAGAATCGTACAAAATATTTAAATATACCTAACCACAGTTTCTTGTCAAAGAAAATTAATATTATGTAATGCAAAATAATGCGATTATTGTAGTGTGTATTCATAACGTCATAGTCGAGTTAACATAGCTCAAACAAATGACAAATTACATGCTTCTGTTGTTTCTGAGCCCCATCGCGTGCTCAGGCGCGTGCTGCGCGATTCTGACATGCGCACGAGCACCCAACAACAATACATGGATGCTCTTTTGTTATTAACCATCCAAACATATACAAACCCACCAAATGATCCACTTCTCAAATTTTTTTGTTTTTGACATTTGTTTTCTTTAAAAAACGTTGTTCACTAGATTTATTTTTGTAACTTTTAATTTTTTTTTCAATTGTAGCCAATAAGAGCATATTTTTTTAACATAAAAAGTTTTTTGTTAATTAATTTATTAACAAGATATGCAAGGAATCCTGAAGGGCCTTCAAGTACACTATAACTAATTAACTAATTAGTTTTTAATATAAATGTTTTAATTTGAAATGTGAAATATGATTAAGGATATATTAATTTAATCGTATTCTAGGGTGCCGAAATTTGGTGGGTGGTAATTATACGATTATTCGAAAAAATCTTATAAATAACTGTGTATTTGTAGGACAATAATTGTGTGTAATGTGTTAATTATAATAATTTAACCACTTTTAATTAATTGACAAACATGTGCATGTTGAAATAGCAAAGTTAATAATTACATATTTAATTACATAAATAATATTCATAAATTATGACTTTATGTTAATGCACTTTACTTGATAAACAATCAAATGACACATTAATATATTCATATAGGTCATTCAATGTTCAAAACACCTTTAAACATTCGTTAAATAACAAAAGTTTAGTTATTCATATCTTATTTTGCATTTGACTGTATCACTCAACAAAAAACAAAGAAACTCGAAACAAAAACCATCTCTTAGTACGTAAATAAACAAAAAAGCAGATCATCAACATCCGGAATCAAGTATACGTAAAACAAAAGCGCATCTATTAAAATAAATATATAGTTATCTCATATTTATTCCGAAGTTTTAGGGTCTGCTGCAAATATTAATAAAAAATTTATTTCTGGATGTAATTACGTGGATCTATGGATTCAAGCTAATTAAAGTACGAGGAAATCAACGTTTGAATCCGTTTTTATTACCTTGATACGTTTAAGATTTATGTGCTGTCAAAATTTTACATTTATGTGATTATTCTCGCTGGAATTTTACCTATTTTTGGCTGTTTATAAAATTTGTATTTCTTGGTATATCAATGTAAAAATCTACATATTAATTAATTATTGTATGCGGAAATATCGTATTAATTAGTTTTTAATTATCTCTTTCGGTTTTAGAGCTATTTTTTTCTAAAATTGTAAACTAATAATTTAAGATGCACACAATTTATACATTTTTCTTTTACAATCAACGGATCTAAAATAGGCAGATAAGGTATTAAATGAAGATTTAAATTATTACTAATAACTAAAAAAAAACGACCTACTTTCGGATAATTAAAACAAATAATGACATAAATTATATGGGTTTATCTGTAAAAAAAACTGTGGAGAATTAAAATTTTGGGACGGTGTGTCAATTTCTAATCTCATTTTCAAGTTACAGTCGATTGAACTTGATTTTTATCTGAACTCAAGATCTGTGTGACCATTTATAAACACATATCAATTAAATATTTTTCTTTCAACGAATTTCACTTAAATTATTCAGTATTATAAAGAAAACTATTTGGAATTAAAATTTTCAAACAGAATTGAAATATGTTTTCTAGATTTTGATTTATAGTCTTTTGAAATTCTCAAGATAAATTGGTATTTTTTTCTTCTTTTATTTTGCCCAAAAGAAACGCAAATATCAATAGGTACTGATTAAAGAGACTATGAGGAATTCAAATTTTCAAACGGTATTCAAATATCTTTCCTATATTTTGAGTTACAACTCATTTAAAATAAAAACGCATTTGTTTATTTGTATATATTTATTTGATTGATACAATATTCAATATTATTACATAAAAATTGTATATAATTCAATAATTTCTCGGTCACAATTGATAGCTAATCAAACAATAAAACAAAACAAACACGACGCAAACAGAAACAATTGCGGCACGCTCCACGCTGCGTGGATGTTCCATTGCTCATGCTGTGCTGATCACGTGTCCTTCACGTGTCCCTCACGTTCATGTGTGGGTGCAGGCCCGGCTCCGCCCAGTTTACCACCTCCATAAGCTTTACAAGATTCCTAGCACTTACCCCCACCATCCTACAAGACTTAATCCGGCATATAAATAAGTAGTGTTTATTTGTTTTGCTCTGTTGGTATATATGTAAAGTTACTTGACTTTAAATTTCGTTTGATTGTCCAATTTACTGAGAAATTATTTAATTTGTTTTTGATGAGATATAATATAGTCCTCGTTTATAATTTATACAACTTTCACTAAAGAATTAATATTGTTATTACAGAGAAATCGCAAAAAAATTTAATTTGTATAATGTAATAAGTATTTATTATGAATTTGTGCAATTGCAGTGTTTGCTAGCTTCAGAAAACAATTAAAATTAATAATATTTTGTATTTCTGTTTATTCTTCTTGTTTCTTCTAAGAAGCTCTAAAATACGCTTGGAAATTCATTAGTAGTTTACTATCTCGCTGATGGTGTTTTGTTTACATTTCATGGTTCGTTACTCATTTGTTATTACAATTCCAGGGACTTCAACGTTAGACGTTCACTTGTCTAAACTGTAGAAACTACAGACCTTTTCCAGCAAAAACTATTTTTAGTGTAAACTTGAGATATATATTCTAGGTAAATAAGATTATTTTCTAATTACTGCAATCGTTTCCCAGAAGTAATTAGTAGCTGAAAAACATTCTTGTACCAGAATTATTATAATTAATTATGCAGAGCGTGATGTCACAACTGCGACATATTTATTAATTATTAAACAGTTACTGTGTTTACATGCAGTTTTGAAACCGTTTTCAAATCATTTTAAATTTTGAAAATTTCATGTATACAGTGTGAAAACCGTTTTGAGTTAACTCAAACCAAAACTAAATTCATGGGTTTGACTTCAAAAGTGGTTTGAAATATATTACACAGATTATTTTTTGACGTTTCTTTAAACCAATGAAATGCTTTATTGTATGTCACGTGTCTGCGTTTTAACCAATCCTGCTATTATTATACTGAGAATAATGCTCTTGTGATTATTCCCGGCAATATTCTCTGTAGCTTTTTTGTTTTGGTTGACAGATGTCAGATATCAGATAGTTATCATCAACACAAGTAAAAATGAACAAATAAGATAGATTTAGTGTCGTGCCTGATGAAGAAATCAAAAAATAATCTAATTAAATATAACTCGAGAGTTCGATAAGTTAGAAAATAATTCTCCAGTATCTTTCTCAAACTTACGGGCTTTCGTGGCTATTGCCTGGCAACAAGTTTTCGAAAGATCTGTCAAATTATTTTCAATTTATTCTCACTATCTTGTTATATTATTACTGACAATAATTAGAATAGCATTAGCAACGCAGCTTCAGAAAACACATTCTAATAAATATTACGTTATTAAAAGATTATTATAGGTACATATTTTATTCACAAGCAACACTGAGAGGTTATGTTTTACATTTCGATCTGTCACTTACAACAACCAAATGCGCATGCGCCGAAACTGTTTTCAAATCATTTTTACACCTGTTCTGTAAACTACATGTAAACAGTTTCCTATAATTTTGACTGAAAACTGAAATCATTTTCAAAGCAGCATGTAAAGTTAGTAAATAATAAAGGAAACTCAAAATCGCTGCAAACCAGAAATAGCGTTTGTATCATTCGGCAAATATACCAGTGAATCAAAATAATCTTTGACTTTGTGTTTTACATAAGATGCCCAGAATTTTCCGACAACAAAGACCGTTGAGCCCAATTTCAGTTGAATTCAAAGGACAAAGCGGAATATATTTGGGCCATGTGTGTTTGTATGTGTGTATATTTGGCAATGCTAATGAAACCCAACCAGATACAGATTGGACTTTGAACTGTTTGTTTGTGGGGTGTAGGAGGATCCCGTTGTCTTCTGTGACGTACGTCGCAGATAGTCTCGTATTGTTTAAATCCTGCCACATGTGTTGCCAACACATACATACATATGTACGGCGAGGATATGTAGATAGAAACAACTGAAGTATAATAATTCTGGAACGTGCACTCTCTATGCTCGCTGTGTAAAAAATGCTATCGCTGTCTTATACTTTTTTCTACGACCACTGAGAAATCTGCTCATTGTATGTTTGTTGTTGCTAGGGATATGAGGTACATTGCAAGCATCGTGCGAAATGAATTTGTTTTGTGAGTATTTCAATACAGATCAGTTCATTTAAGTATAGGTGCCATTGCTAGGATACTTATTTAGAATTGTCAAATTTGTTATTAAAATTAAATTAATTTTGAAATAATATGGTGGTCGTAGAAAAAGTATAGTGTACAACTCGCATGGAATGTCCATTTCATACTCGTTTGATTTGCAGCATTCGCCTTCGGCTCATGCTACAAACATGTAGGAAATGAGTACCATTCCATGCTTGTTGTACAATGTACTATTGTGATTGCGCATTTCAACAAATGTCACGCGGAATACATTCTGTCACAAAAATGAATATCTTTGTTTATGTTCGATTCGAACTCTAACCAGTGGTAGAAAGCTGAACTAAAAGTAAGATACATAAGTTTCATTGGATTTTGAAATTAATTATTATTATTATTTTAAATTAATATTAACAGTAGTGATTTTGGGAATATTCCAATGTAAGTATTACATTTGTTTAAGCCGTATTATTTAATAAGATTACGATTGAATTTTCTCAAAAAAAAAAAAACTGTTAAAAACAGGAAAATTTGCAATGTTTATGGCTACAGTTCTGCTGCTAATAAAAACAAACTACCAATATTAAAGCACGCATTTGCCATCATAAGATATCATACAAAATGAATTTGACACGTACGTTTCTTGAATTGTGATCAGCGCCATATCTTGATAATTTGAAATCCCAATACAGTTGTAAAATACTTCTTGAGCAGACTGTACGACAAAGACAGCATCTCCCGTGAGTCGCTTTTCTCTGTCGGCACGCGCTGGTGTTGCCAGAGCGCGTTCCAGAATTACTATATTTCAGTGATAGTAACACAAATTTAGTAGGTGATAGGTTTTTGTTTTCCCAAACATACGAAACACGACGACTGTTTTTGTTTTGGAGGGGATTATGAACAAGCGCGCATCGAAAATTAAAAACTGTATTTTTAGATATAGATAAATTGTAATAGTGCCACGCCAATAACGTTTGGGTGAGAATAAAGACAAGTAACCAACACAAAAGAAAAATTACCGTGAATATACTGAACTATTTGTTTAGCTGAGGAATAAGGATGTAAGACGCATTTTCTGAAAATGTCATAGCAATTAAGAAACTAAACATTATTATTTACTAAGCAATTAGAAGTATTTACAAAAGAGTTTGGTAAATTCATTCAAAATTCATCTTATATCCTCAAGTTTACTCAGCAGTTTTTTTGTGTAACTGCATTTTAAATTAAATTAAAAAAGAATGAAACGTCCTTATTTCGTCAGTTCGAATCCCACTGTTCCATGTTTACCTCTCAACACATCATGTAAGTGTAAGGGAGGTATAGGAATCATGCTAAAAATTCGGTAGTGAATTTTTAATGGATCTGCTCATTTTAGTGTCTCTAGAATATAATTTTAATATTATTGCAATGATGTCTGTATGTACACGGCTGAATGGATGGATGTGTGTTTCTCAAAAATTGCTGAACTGAAAATTTTTGTTATTTTGAAATATCTCAGTAAACTATGGTTTAATTTTTTTTTTATTTTACATTTGTATCCCCTTAGAAAAAACTGATTAGTTTTTGGTGATAATCCAATGACAGAAAGTGGTAATTTACTTGAAGCCCTATCAAGTTATTCTAAAATACTAGTAAATTATAGTTTAATGAAAATTTTGTTATTAGAATAATGTTTAAATATTATTATCTACAATTATTGTCTGAAGTATTTTCCTCTTACTGTCACCATTTACGAATTACAACACGTTAAAGAAATATTATATTTTGATATTTTCGTTTAAATCTGCTAATCTGTTTTTTGAAAAAACAAAACAACGGTTGAAAATAGTTATTTACATACCAAATGCGGGAACGCTCGGTTCCCGGATGAGTGTTTGGCGGCGCGAGCTTGCGAGCGCTGCCATAGAACGAAACCGGGAACCGAGTTTACGCAAGAGGTTTGTACAATATTTTTTGTACGAAAAGTATAAAACTAATAACAGTCCATACAAAGAAATGAAGTTCTTCAAGGAGTTATGTTGATAATTGTCAAAGTTGCACTATAAATATAAACACAAAATAATTTGTCTAATATATTAGAAAACAATTAAAATATTTATAATATTTACCGTATTCACTTGTAAATTTATTATATTTCTTATTTATATTGAGATAACTAACATTACATTTGTAGGTTATGTATTTTACAGCTGTCATATCGGGCAGATTTTATTGCCAACATTGGTAACCAAATGCACTAAATTTGTTATTTTTAAATTCAATTTCATTCTTATTCCGTCATTGTTTATATTAATATTATGTAAAGGGATGTTTGAAATACTATATTATTTTATTATAAATATAATTTATTAATGAACGCTTTAGAAATAGGAATGTTTTCGTCGAAATTTCCCGGTTGTCTATCTGGTGGAGACCTGGGAAATGAACATTTCGGACGTTGCTTAGACAACGCTAAACAACACATTTCTATGTATGAGTACAAAAATGTCATTTTTGACATATGTCATAATGTTTTGAAGGGATGAGCGTTTCTTGATAGTGGTGGTCCGTGTTCCTGCATTGTTCGATATGAAATCTATGGCGGGAGGTATTGTGTTGCCCACAACAGATTTTTTACGTTTGTACTTTGTATCCCGTTAGGAAGAACTGATTAGTTTTTGGTGATAATCCAATGATCGGAAATGGTAGTTTACTTGAAGCCCTAGCAGGTTATTTTAAACTATCCCAGTTAATTATGGTTTAATGGCAATTTTTGTTAATAGAATAATATTTCAAATGTTTTGCATCTACATTTTTTGTTTGAAACATATTTATTTCTTTTTATATCATTTAGTATTTTTGACACAAAATTTCTTCTAAATACATATTTATGTTATTTCTAGAACATTACAAATTGCAAATTACGACATAATTTAATAAAAAATAATAATGTGCTGGCCACATTAGATTTTTAACTTTACCTCAGTAGTTTTCCTTACATCATCTTTGGAGGTTATACTTTGATGGCACTGTCCGCGCAAGAATATGTCGCGTCCCTCGATCACAAAGTGGGTAACTGCAACCATCCAATGTTGCAGATAACTTCAGGATTCACTAGTCAGCCCTCCGCCCCCGGCGGCGGGTAGCTGTTAATTTTCCCGGAAGTTTGAACCGTTTAATTACCGTGCGCAAAACCGGTCGACATAATTGGGTTTCCGGTAACATTTTAATCAATTTAATGTCGCCACAAAATTCGACCATGTTTCAAACAGAATTCTGGAGTAGAACCCGGTTACTGTTGGTTATTTACCGCTGATACCGCAGCGGAAACTGCCACCGGTTAATCAATGGTTAGCGGTATGCAGTCGATAATTTGCGATAAAGGAATTACCAATCTGCCTATTTCCGAAATAGACAATTGTATTTATATCTCCTGACATTATTAACAGTTTGCGAAATATTCAATATTACATGGCATATCTAATAATTTCATGGACGGTTAGCAAGTACGCAACTGTATAGGTATTTTTTTTTTTTGTATTGTGAATATAGAGACACAAACTTAAATCTAAATAAACTTTCAGAACTCACAGTAAAATTTTAAAAGAATTTGTTCTACGATCACTACTGAAAATTATACTTTTTCCACACTAAATAAAGCTTGAAAATTGTATATTTCGCAGAGTAGTGTGGAATAGTGGAATAGAGTGCGCAATTATTTCACACGCAAGTGTGACCAACTTACTAATAATATAATAATGTATGATATTAATATGTCAAGTATAGTTACATTTATATATCATAAAACAATTAATAATTATTTCAGAGTTTATGTAAATCTTCGTTTTCAATATTGAGATTATAATGAAAATATCAATTTTTTAAATTAATTTTTGTGGTACAATCTATAGATTTATAGTTGGTAACACTGCACACATTTGCGCTTGCGCCACCTTCATGCTATAAGCTTAAACGTCAAATAGTTTGAGGTTAAGATGTCATTTCTTGTTTCTGTATAGTAAGAATTATTATTGTTAAATATTGACAAAAGCGTGATCGTAGAAAAAGTTTAGTGTGCAACTCGTGCAGAATTACCTATTTTACCCTCGTGTGATTTCCCCACTCGACTTTGTCTCGTGATAAAATTGTCACAACTCGCGTGAAATAGATAACTTTCTGTACTTGTTGCACAATATACTATTTTGGATTAAGTTTTGTAAAAATATTTTATTTAAATACAACTTTTCGATTATTGCACATAAATCTTTTTCTTATGAAGATTTATGTGCAATAATCGAAAAGTTGTATTTAAATAAAATATTTGTAAGAAAAATAAACGCATAAATAAAATAAAGATTATATTATTCATTTGTATTCCAGATGAAGAATTATGTAGAAAAATTCGAAATGTTCTTTCATTTATAACAAACATAACATTTTAAAGAAGAAGTATGTCAAAGCTTATCAATTTACTTAGTGTGTGTTAATGCCGTCAAATTTCAACCCCCAAACGTGGTAGTGGAGAAAGAGGGCTAGATAAAAGTTTAATAATTATAAAATATTTTAAAAGTCTTCCTGAAAAATTCTTTATTATTTTGTGAAAAAGTACAAAACTTTTTAATCAAAAAATTATTATTTGTTCGTCGTAAACTTTATATTAAAACAAAGTACGTTATTTATCTTATTAAATTCAAAATTGTTCCAAACTTGCTAAAATTCCTAAAATTTTATGCGAGTTTAACGTCTTCAAAACAAAAGAAAACAGTAAACAGTATTCATTCCTTTAACACTCAAAGGTTAATGATCTATAAAAAACTAAAAAACCTAAAATTTTAATAACCCTTTCACTGCCAAAAATACTTAAAGGAAAGAAAAATAAAAGACTTGCGAAGAAAATTCATATTTCAAGTTGTGTTTTTCCTGTACGAAAATATCCGAAAAAATTTGGCAGGGCGCCTGTCTCTCACTTAATTGGCAACTTTGTGAATTTAACATTCTCAAGACGAGGGAAGGGATTCTTCTGAATTCGGTGATGTATTTATAACCGCCGAAACCAGCCTTGAAACCAGTTCGGTTACCGGTTGAAGTAGAACGAAGGTTCGTTAATTTGTAAATATTTAAAAGGCAGAAACTTCGTATTTGGACATTGTATTAATCACAAGAACTGCATTAGTTTATTTAAGGATAATTATTCAACTAATATGTGACAAATTATTATTTTGCTTTCCGCTACATTCTGTAAAGTAGGTTATAAAATTGATAGATAATTTTCAATGGATAAGCACGGTTTTAGGTGTAATGGGGGCGTGGCCTATTCAAGATGGCGTCAATTAGGGTGAAGATTTGAATGTGACATTAGTACTGTTCACGTATAAAGTATAAAAATGAGTCTCACAATTAACAATATTTGCGAATGTGCTACAACAGGTCCTGCAAACTAAATTTTAAAGAAGCTGAGCGCATTTTATATACTTGTCAATTGATTAAATGCGAAAAAATTAAATGAAAGTGATAGTGGCTCTGGGTGTAGTGGCTGTCTGTTTGTCAACGTCGAATTTACGAGGTGATCCCCATTAAATTAATAGAAAAATTGCAGGAGATGAACAAGTGATGAGTGTTGTTTGTTCCTGCATGGCTGGTTTTGGGTGAAAAATGCAAAAACTGCATTGCTACCTTGTACTGTTATAGGTTAGTTGTACGTTTCTTGATCTAAATTAACAAATAACTAAAAATGAACAGATATAAAGAACATTAACTTTGAATACATTTTTAATTTACTTTATGAACTTAGTTAAATATAAAGTGAAAAGATTTCGGAGCATATTCGTATTATGACCTAAAATTTTATTTACTTAGATGTACATAACCGTCTGGTAGAAAATATACAGAGCTTATTAATTATTGTAAACGCATTCATGTTGTTTACTTTTGTTAGTTCGGAATCTTCACCCTACTTTATGTTCTAAAATAATCCGCTAGATGGCATATCGCTACATGTCAGATCCCAATAATTTCATGAAAAAATTGTTTTAGAGTCTAAAATTTAGACAACAAATCAAAATATCCGCCTATATTGGCGTCAAACTGTAACCCTCTAAATAAGGGTGCTGCAGGAACATATAAACGACAAACAAATCATTGTTTGAGTGATTTTATTGTTTTGTTTTGAAATAATTGTGGGATTTCATATAAAATTCTGTTGATAACCTATCCATTGACCTTGTGTTAGTATTTTTACCGCTCTTCTAAATTTAATTTGGTTATTGTTTGACATGATGTAAACGTTGAAGCTGAAAATGTCACGAGTCACAGTGTTTGCTAAATTATCTCTTGTGTTTTGTGTTTATTCGTTTCATGCACGTGATAACTAAATAAACATTCAATTTTGTAGGTCTTGCTACATGTAGCAGGCTTTGATAAAGCGCGTTTAACGATTGTTTTGGTGTTTAACAAGAAAAACAAAAGAAAAGTCCAAGATTAGGACTGTAGTTATTATATTATTTACTAGTTTTTGCGGAAAACAAATTAATAAAGTTTTAAATTAATATTTGCAGAATTTCGTACGTGAAAATATTTATTATTGACATACCCTAAATACTGCTTAAATATTTGTTTAAAAATTAATACCCGAGTTAAAAAATATTTATGGTTCTTGGTAAATAAATTAATTTACAACTACTTCGTCACTGTTTCCCAAAATATACCTACCTATAAAATTTATTTTTACTTAATACATTATGTACATATTTTCTTTTACTAACTGTACTTTATTTTAAGTGTTAGATCTTTACAATATACAAAACAGCATTTGAAAATTATGTTTAATTTTCTTTCCAAACTAAAACGCAGAATCCAAACAAAACATTTTTCTCCTCACGCACACATGTGAGTTGAGAGTCCTGCCCAAGGTCTGCCAACATGGCGCCTGCAAAAACACCAGCAGTACCAAACAACGTCACAAAACATTCTTTCACACCTTAAAAACAACTATTTTCATCTTAACGAGACAGTAAAATTTTATTTATGTCTTGTGAAAGAAATTTTGATGTCCGCTGAGGTAAACAACATTGCACTGCGGCCCTAAAAATGTTGGAATGTTGGGACCGGTGATAGTAAACACATTTAAGATAAATTTGTATGGAGAGTTGGTACCAAAACAATAGTTGTTTCACTAGTTCACAAACTGTACTTTTGCGAGTGTCAGTATATTTTACTTTGACAGGCCGTGCCGAAGGCGAGACTTGCAAATTACAAGCTGTCAAATATTAAATACTAGGCATTTTTTTATGTTGTAACATCAGATTATTCATAAACAATAATTATGAAATATTTTTAAAATTGTGTAACTGACAGCCAATTGGGTCTTTCACCATTTTTTTTTATTTATTTTTTTTATGAAACTTTATCTAAATTGAAGACTATCTACACTTTTAAAAAGTCTTAATTGTTATTCATTAGGCCACAATGATTTTTTTTAAATGTTGTGACGTCATTATAGATGTTTTGGTGGATCTCAAACAGTAGAGATAATAATAATAAAATAAGTAAAAAAATATATGACTACAATTATTTACAATTCTGCAGTGTTTAAGATTCAGCAACACCTCTATAATGACGTCACAACATTTTTAAAAAATCATTGACATAATGAATAACAATTAAGACTTTTTAAAAGTGTAGATAGTCTTCAATTTAGATAAAATTTCATAAAAATATTTTTTAAAAAATGGTAAAAGACCCCATTGATGCCAACTCTTTACAAAAGTCCCTAGTCTTTGGCGGATTAGACCGGAAAACGAGCACTTTTAGATGTGTAAAACTAGTTTTTTTGGACGGAGGCGCGAAAACTACATTGTTTAGTACTGCTGCATTGTAAACATCTTTTGCTAAAAGTAAGTCCACGTGGCAAATAAACATGAACCATACGCAATGAAATTTATAGATTCACAATTAATTTACTGCCAGGTTCATCGTGGGAGCCCATGCTTAACATTTGTTTTTTATTATTGTTGACGGATGTAAACAAAACAAACACACGTGGTGCCAATAAATTGTTTAAGGTTTAAACAAATGCGTATTGCTTGTTTGCTATGTTAGATTCTGTATCAGTTGAAATAAGACGTAAAAAGTAGTTTTTTCTGAATTTTAAACGAGTAAAAGTAGTTTTGCTTCAATTATTTTTTATTGGTAAATGGAAAATGTTGTGTTTTATTGAAATAAGCTGGAATATGACATCATTTATTCAAATTATAAACTTGTTGTATAATAATAATATTTATTGTTAGATAAGTTCATAAAATAGACAAAGCCTTGACGTGCGATTATAACTCGAACTATAGTTATTGTTATTATCTCATTATGTTATAATATAATCTACATGTAAGGTAGTTCCAATTTTAATTATTTTACTATCGAACATCAAACAATAGACACTTAGAAGCAGATCAAAAACAACTAAAAATTTCGATTTGATCTCTCCGAATAATTGAACTCTAAAATCAGATAAAAATCTACACAGGCACGTGCCTGTCGTCTGCCTCATTTGCACCTAATTATCATCTGTCTTTCTTTTATCTGTTTAAAAAATAATCGCTATCTCCTTCGCGCGCAAGTGTACCAACCTCGATTTTAAGGTAAATAAATAAGTACCTACGTAATCAACTTGATATCAACCATGTTTGTGTGTTAATTAGATCTTTGGTAAACAAATTATTAAGTGCCTACCTTTGAACTTTGGATTTAAAAGAGGAATGAAGGTAGATAATGTGAATATTTTGCGGTAAACAATTTTTTGTTTGTTAACTCTTGACTTTTAGAATCAATATATTTTTAATAAAAACGTTCTGCTATTTACCCACTTCGGGCGTGGCCCTTTGTGTAGAGAATATGAAACTTTATTAGAATATATGACGATCAGTGAAAACCGGATATGAAAATTTCATATATTACCCGAGATATGATTTTTCAAAATTTCTGTGACGTCACTGGTATTACTCCAGTGGCACTAATACAACGATTTTTCTGATAGTAGATATTATATATTTTTTAATGTAAAAATAATATTTACATATTATAAGTATTAATTTACAACAATTAAATTTAATATAAATAAAGATAAAATTCCTTTGGCAACTTTTGAGTATTTTACTTAATATTCGAGTAAACATCATACGAAAGTTTGAGAACAGTGGCGCTAGTAGTGATGTAACCTAACCTCAACACACAATTTTATTCAATAGTTTTTAACACAGCACAATAAAACAGTGAGATTATAAAACAAGTAATAGAAACCCAACAAATATAATCTTAAATACCAACAAACAAAATAAATGAAATGACATTTCCTAGTTCTATTTTAGCCCACAATAGGCGCTGGGCGCAACGGCACACGCGCGAATTGCACTTCATATTTCTGGCCAATAGAATCAATGCCAGTACTCGTGACGTCAAAATATGTTCAATTCGTTATATCGCTTTACTGCAAAATATTTAAAATAAAAAAAATACTTTACTACTAATTATTCTGTAAGTGTTACACGATTTTGATATAAATTTTTCATATTTCGTTTATGGTTTATGCGCCTATTACACGTGTAATGCCGTCAAATAATAACCCCCACAAATGTTAGTAGAGAAGGAAGAAAATACTGGTCATGTTTAAAAATGAAATAAATTCTAAACTAAACGGAATTTTATACAATAAAACACAGTGCTGGCAAAATATCAGAAGGTCACAGAAAAATATGCCAAATAAAAATTGTGCAACACAAAATCATATTTAAAGATTTATCTTTAATATTTCCATACAAATCGTCTAAAAATTAATTCAAATCCATACAACGCAACAAGGTCTCTTCTGCTGACGGCAATAACAATAAAACAAAATATAACTTTACTTCGTGCCTGCATAAAAAAACAATTTAGCATCGCTGGACGCCATGTTGAATAAATCAATCGTTAAAACAAAATACAGTCGCAAGTTGTTTCGTTGCTTGGCGATATTAAAACAAAGGTGCGTCGGTTTGCAACTGTTTTAATAAATTTACATGCGTAAACAGTTCTATGTAAAAAAACAACTGACATGCGCAATGTGTTATAAGGTAAATTGTGTTCATATGAAATCTGCAATACTGGACACTTTAAGGCAACGTTGCCAGGTCTAACACTTTCTCTAGATCGCTTTTAATTTGCAAACTTGCGAGTAAATATGGAAATATTGCTAGCTTAAACAGAAATTTATCTACAGGTTTCAATTGCATAAAACAGTTTTTTTTTTATATACTAGACAAATAATAAAATATCTCGTATTTTTTTAAATCAATAAATTATTTATAATTTACGAAAAATTTATTATTAAAAATTAGAACAAGAAATACGTGACGTAGTTTTGGTGAAAGAGAGATAGACATATTTGGACAGAAACTGACAGTTTGTGGGTTATACTTCTTGGCATGTGTCATACGTAAGTTACACAGCATCATTGATTCCTTGATTGGCTCCACCATAACTACGTCACGTCAAGGTGAAATTTGCATTATCTGAATTTCAAATTGAAGTACCATAAAACTGTAATATTATAAGTAGTTTTTATTATTATTATTATGACATAACATAATGGTTAATTTACTTCATTTCCTTAGTCTGCTTATGATACAATAAGTATTATTAGAAATGGGGTCTTTCGCCATTTTTTTGAAATTTTTTTATGAAACTTTATCTATATTGAAGACTATCTATACTTTTAAAAAGCCTTAACTGTTATTCATTAAGCCACAATGATTTTTAAAAAAATGTTGTGACGTCATAGTAGAGGTGTTGCTGGATCTAAAACAGTGCAGCTTGTAAATAATTGTAGTCATATATTTTTTTACTTATTTTATTATTATTATTACAATAATATAGAACATTTATGTAACAAAAATTATTTAAATCTACTGTTTTAGATCCAGCAACAACTCTACTATGACGTCACAACATTTAAAAAAAATCATTGTGGCTTAATGAATAACAATTAAGACTTTTTAAAAGTATAGATAGTCTTCAATATAGATAAAGTTTCATAAAAAATAGAATAAAAATTGTGAAAGACCCCATTAGCTTAGCATTATTAGTAGCATTAGTATTTTTAGGTTATGTCAGGTCAGGCTCTTCTGTGATCGTCAACTATCTAAAATTATCGTCTTAGAGAATTCAGAGACCCGTGAACCCTTTTAACAATCGAATACACACTTAACTTAAATAGCTTCGAATGACGTCAGAGCGTAGAGTTTTTGTGTAGGCACCTGTACGCTAGAGGTAGACAGCCTGTCGCCCATATTTCCTTTACTCTATGATTATCCCTTCTTTATACGTCCACTCAACTATAAACGCCTCAACTGTGCTAGAAAATTAATAAATAACCTTTAAAATTCGCAAAAATCCAGCGCTCTTGTAATCTGGTTCATATCTGTCAGAAACAACGAACGACGAACAAAACAGTCGATGAGAAAATAAAAACAAGCGAACGCTCTTCTCCACTAACATGTGACAAAAACAAAACACTTGACAGCCGCTTGAGATTTTCTCTTGTTGTTTACACGACAGATTAGAAATTGCCGAAATACTAGGTTCCTCTCAAGTGGAGAATTTTATAAATATATTTTTTTAAACAACTTGGAATTGGAAACTGTTTTCTGTGGTATAGTAGGTTTTGAGAATTTTATCTTTTGGCTTAGGTAAATAATTTGTTCTCGATAAGCTATCGGTAATGTGGAGGTATTTGTGCGGAAAAATATTTATTTTGAATGTTTATTTGTTTTTAATTCCAAATTAGAGACGCAGTTATTTTTTTCTATAACACGGTTTTGGAAACTTCGCATTCTACAACTAAAAATTTCATACATCGCGTATGGAATAAATTCGACGAATCAGAGCCGCATATTAGCGCGATCCTGATTCAGTTACTATGGTTACGTCTGTTTGTTTTAATTTTATTTATTTGAGTTTGACATTTTCAACAGATTTGTATTTTTTGTATAATTTCCAAAATCTTGTTATAGAAAGTATAGTCTACATTTTACAACATGTAACGGAATGACATCCCACATAAGCAAACCGTAGTTTGCTCATGTGGAATATGTGCCATTCCAGTACTTGTAGAATATACTATTCCATTACATATAAGCGCAACAAAAATTTACTCTCAGCAGAGTGCCATACTCAAATATAAGCAAACAGCATTGAAGAAAATTAAGGCATTGAGCATCCAAATTATCAAGAGATGGCGTTGATCACAATTCCCAAAAGATACATGTCAAATTCATTTTGTATGACATCTTATGATGGTAAATGCTTGCATTAGTATTGATAGTTTGCTTTTATTGGCAGCAGAACTGTTGCTATACACACTGTAAATTTTCCTGTTTTTATAGGTTTTTTAGGAGAAAATTCAATCTTAACCTATAATCTACAAATACAATGAACCTTTCATTTTTACATCTTATTTAAATAATTCGGCTTAAACAAATGTTATACTTACATTGGAATACTCCTAAAATAACTACTATTGTTATTAATTAAAAAAAAAAAACAATTTATTTCAAAATACAATGAAATGTATGTACCTTATGGTTAGTTTAGCTTTCTACCACTAGTTAGCGTATTCTAATTTTGGAAGCCCAATATTTATAAAATGTATATACAATAAATATTTTGTGCAATTTTCCAATAGTGGAAGAGGGCCAGGGAAATCTTAATTTAACTAACGATTGAAATATATTTAAACGTATTTAAAAGTGTGAGAAATACTCTTATGTCAAATACCCACAGAAATAGCTTTTCGATATTTGGCTGGCGTCTACTAATACCGGTATTCATAGACCGGTTTTATTTTAGCAGCTGCAATGATGTCGGCGCCTGGTAGCTTGCGACCCGCTTAGCGTGTTGTTCATATCATAAGTGTGTGAGTGTGGAACTCCATTGTTTAAAGGTAAACAGTCCAAAGTCCAACTCGTGCTCTTGGAGCAGAAATTCTCAAACGGCGGCGCTCGGGTGTTTCCTACTTTCACAAACGTGCTGACGTTACAAGATGATATGCGAAATTTTAATTGAATTTTTTGATTTAAGCAATTCTTTTGAGAGTTTTAATTTAATATGCTTTAAATTTGACCTATTTACGTGACTTTAAGCATATTTCTGGAATTTACATCCACTTGGAAATATTTTTATATCTTAATATTCTTAGATAATATTTGAGAGCGTTTGATAAGTTTAAATGATAATAAATGTATCGTATATTATTATAATGTAAACTATTTATAGGTTGCAGATGTTCATATGCTTTTGCTGTAATTTTAACATCATACCGAGCGTCTACTGTTTCTTTTACTTTTGTTTAGGAAATACAATATTTATTTGGTGATTCGAGCAAATTAAAATATTTCATCCACAACTGTCAAATAATATACCCATAACTCAACCGTTGTTTATCAATTAATGACCTGTTTTACTGTTGCTAATGAAATAATATTGACAGTTCGATGAATTAATATTATTCATTCGTTATGTCAAATTCAAATCTTACCGGTCAAAAGAGTCAAATCAAAATGACTTTTAAGTCATTTTATCCACATAAAAAGCAATAGACACTAATTTTCTCATTTTTCATACTTTTATTTTCTTTTTAAGCTTAAACTGTAGCTGAATAATTGATTTAAAGATTTTCTGCTAAATGTCAAATCACTTTAAAATTTTGTTATAACAGTACGTAGCCTAGTGATGGTTGCTACAATTTGTATATGTTAATAAACAAACAGCTTTTTGTATCTGTCAAAGCAAAAATTCTACTTATCTTATAATTTCAAAAGAAATATTTAACGAAATGTTGTGAATAAAGTATATTATTGTAGTAAGTAATGGCTATTACTCATTCGAATGATTTACATCACTCGCTTTCGCTCGTAATACAAACTTCATTCTCATGAGTAATAGCATACATTACATACTCATTGAAAAATATAGTATTTTTTTTAGAACTACAAAATAATTTTTATGACAACTATTGTGATATTTGCTCGAAACGAAGGGGGTTACTTACCCGAACTAATACAAAATATAACGAAAGTACACAAAAATATAGAAACCATAGCACAGACACAGAAAATTGAACATTGTTCAATTCGTGTACTGTGCTAAATTATTCCTTTGCACTATGGCAACTATAAATTGAAGTTTACATTTCCATATGATCAAAATTTTAGGTTATTCGGTGTTAAATTATTCCTGTATTCTATGCAAACTATAAATCCAGCTTTAGAAAAAAATACTTTAAATGTACTGTGGAAGCTATAGAACGGCAAGTCTTGCATTTTACATTGACATCCATATAAGAATCTTTAAATAAATTAACAATTAAATGAGATATCAAAATTTACTCTACAAGTCTACATAATTGTATTATAAAAAGAAAAAAATGGTATTATAAGGTGATGAGTATTTTATTTGTTCTGTAGCTTGGATATTTTGCGTTATACATTTAATCTTGTCCCCGTGCATCAACCAGTCGTCAAATCCCTTTCCCACGAATATTTTTTTTGCAATTCTACCATATGTTTACGTCTGCATCTATGTTCCAACTATTGGAAAGTACCTCATCCACGTATTGAGGACCGCTGCACATCGCTCTGTCCTTGTCTGGCGGTAATTCCGTCCTTGTCGCCGGGTCCAAAGTCCGGCCGTGAATCACGGAGTCGCCACGAGCCCGGCCGCGGCCGACCTGACACCTGCCATGGACTTTGGACCCGCTACGCTAAATATATCTGTGTGTGTGTAAGTGAGAGGCGTGTCACACATACGGACATACGTAACGGACACATGGACGCTTCTTCAACGTGAAGAAATTTAAGAGATTTTTAATTTATGGTGTGCTGAAGCAATTTTCTTATTATGTAGCTTGGTCCAGCATTACTTTTGATAAACTGATTCTCATACAGTATTACCAACCCGAGTTGATAAATTTTCGGTATACTAGTTCGAAAATTTCGGGAGATTTTGGAGAATTTCAGTAGATTTTTTTCAAATCATCCTGATATTACAATTAATAAAATAAGAAAAAAATTGTATTTCGTAGTTATAAATATTTATATTTATACATTTATCTGTCTGATAATAAGAAAATTTATTATAAGAACAAATTTAAATTATATACAGAAGCAAGTGTGTGGAAAAAAGACCAACTAATCTACAACTAGACGTAGATGGCACATGGATTTATGAGCCAAACTGTAATACCAACATAAAAGTCAAGAGAAATATTGTCCATTCGTTAATTGTTGGTAATTGTTGGTAAATAATAGCAACTTTCGGTAGATTTTAAGGGTGTTTCGGTAGATCTACCGATAAATCAGTAAGGTTGGCAACACTGTTCTCATATGTTTTTTTAAAGCTTTGGTGGAGTTGAATTGACTGTCTTTTTTGTATTTGGTTGTCATATGTTAATTTAGAATTAAATGATGAAATTTTAAGACAGTTTACTATAAAGCTAAACTGATTGTCATTTGTTATTTATTTTAAAGGTTTATCACTTTTTTTGACTCAATAAAACTTGAGTTTGTATAATTTGTTTGCGAATTCATGTTTAGATCGTCTTTTGTTCTGTTTGTCCCTCTATATCTTTTGAGTTCTTGTATTTATTTCATTATTCTTTTGTTAAATATATTTAATTTCGTGTTTTCGCTCAGTTGCTTTTAAATTGTAATTATTTTGGAATGCAGACTTGATTATTTCAATGAATAGATTTTTTTTCTTTTAACTGTTTTATGAAGTTGGATGAGTTTGAATTAAAGCAGGATTTAATGATGTCATTACTTATACGTGAATTAATTCTGCGTAGTTTTCACGTGTTTTTGTAGACTTTGCACCCACATAATTGGGATATGTGAAAAGCTCGCCTTGAAGAACTGAATTCCGAAATTAATTATGCTAGAATAGATAAAAAGTAATTTGTTTGCCTTTGTATACCTAATAAACTAGTCAAATTATTATCACTTTTAATATATTGTTCAGTCTTTGTTACAAAATAAATTTATTTTTTTCATTTGCGACTGTATGTCTGGTTGTCACTTGTGACGTCACGGCATCCAGATAACGCTGCTGATTCGAATTAAATGAAATTGTTTTACTGCGAATTGTCGCAATTATCTACAGACTGGGTTCAAATACAAATTGAACATTATGTAACGATCATAATAGCTGCAATTTTTTTATTTGCCGCAATTGTTCGATGCAACCCAGTCTTTTGTTGTGTAATTTTGAAGTTAACGAGATAAAATGTGAGAAATAGTGTTTCATTTATAGTTATTGTTGTGGAAAGTTGGCCACGGTTGGTTAATAACAAAATGAAGGACGCCGCTGATGCACCTTTGTTCTTATTAGATCTAATAATAAAGTTTGTTGACTGGGAGATTATAACAAGTTATGTGACATTTTAAATTATTTGCCTTTTGTTTTATGACGTTGTTTATAACAAAATTGTTTGCTTAATACCTTGTTTTATCGCAGCCAACATTAAGCATAATTTAAAGATTAAATAATCAACTTAAAGTTGTGTTTTACCCCTGCTGAAATTCTCCGCCGCAACCTGCGTGAGTCGTGCGTTGTCCTGGTGGCCGATATCAAATGCCGTTTCAATAAAATAATCAATGAAAGTGAAAAGAAAAATGACTGCCGATTTCAATAACTTCTGAGCCATAAAAATATCACCATTTACAAAGAAAACGGCACCCGGCAAAGAAATGAAGAGCGAAAAAGGAAACTCGTAATGGACCGCTTGGAAACGTTGAATTTATCGACAGATTTTATTGAAAGCCTCGACGTTCGTCACTTGTTTCAAAACAGCGTTGAAATGAGGAAGCCGCCCGTACAAAAACCGACCTTTGGATTTCTCAATCAAGTACAAGAGATATTAACGTAATATTTGCACAGTTTCAGCGCAAGGTTGTTTCTTATCATTTTGGCGACTTTTCCACAATTCTCGCTGTTTTTGTCTAGTTTTTATTCGCTATTCGCCGGA
Source organism: Poecilus cupreus (assembly GCA_963942605.1). Lineage (NCBI taxonomy): Eukaryota > Metazoa > Arthropoda > Insecta > Coleoptera > Carabidae > Poecilus > Poecilus cupreus. The sequence continues at coordinate 14,613,830 of OZ012727.1, forward strand.
TTGACTAAGACGTATATACTAGTTTTTTTTCGTGGGATAAATATTGATTGTTCGACCTAAATTTTAGATGAGATAAACGACTGTATTGGTCTAAAAACCGACATGCGTGATGTATATCTATCGGTATGGTAGGGGCCTTGAATATCTGTGCCATCCTTCGGGATGTTCTAATTTCTTGGGTGTCCTTCCCTTGCCTGTCTCTCTCTTACCTATTTGTGTATCTTGTTTGTGTATTAGTTTTGTCCTTGTTGTTTTGAGACAAACTGCATAACACAATTTTGTTATTAACTATTGTTATAGATTAACTGAATTAGTTGAGTAAACAAATAAATTATCGTTGACATTGATGTGATTTTGTTGAAAATAAATTAGAGTATCTGATGTGGCCTACATCTTTTTTATGTAACAATTTATCACATGTACCTCTGCTACCAAAATCTAATCAGCTCGTAACACAGACGTTCAAATGTTAAATTTAAAAATGATTCGTTATTGTGAAAACAGAGTTAAATGGAGCATTTATAATTCTTTTCAAAGGCGAACGCCCCAGCGGAAGTCATTCCTTACAAAAATATATTTTTGTATGAATTATGAATATGAGAAAACATATATGACAATGTCAATTCGGTTCGTTGACATCTGTGAGTTATTTTCGTATTTTTATTTCGCTTTTCGCGCTGCGATTGTCACTTATTTCTTGTTAACAATTTCAGGAAGTGACAGCAGAAGTGCTGGCATGCAATTATTTAGAGTACTGCCCTGTTTCCTTATATGCATGTCTGGTTGTTTGTAAGATTGCGATGTGTGCTTGTTTTTTTATCGTTTCGTTTTTTTAAGGTTGGAAAACGGCCAACTAACGGGAAAAGTGATTTGAATAATTTATTACAATTTCTCTGAAACGAGATGATATCCAAAAGTGGACTAAGAGATAACTAATTATTTATTGATAATTAAACCTATTTTTAATAACTGAAACGCAGTTTATAAATAATTACTTGTATTATCAATTGTTTGTAAATATAATAAACGTAAATTTGGTTGATAAGAATTATAAAACAAGTGAACTGTAAATAAAACTGTTCTGTTTATAATTAAACAATAATTAAAACAATTGATATGCTGGTTTATTATTGTCCATGACCTAATGTAATGCGTTTTATTTTACGAAAGAGGAATAGAAAGATTATAATTTTGCTTACGATGCCAAACAAAAAATTTCGACTATGCAAATAAGATGTTTTTCTGCTAACGCAGCGAAAATGCTCTTCCGCACATCTAGTTTACAACAAAATAGTTATTTGTCAAACTAGAGAGGAAAGTGCTTCTTTTTTTCCCTCGAGTTTGAAATTTGCCTCATGAGCGCAGCGAGTGACGCATTTCGAACGAGAGTGGAAGAAGAGCTTTCCTCTCGTGTTAGACACAACATTTTTTCACGACATGTTTCTAAAAACTATTTGCTCGGACCTAAAATACCCTTTGAGAACTGACAGACTGACACGTTAAAAGTTAGGTTATCAGACACAAGGCGGTGTAGCAGTGTTGCCAATGAACCAATCTTAAATATCTTTAATAGGTTGTCAAATTGTGATTTAATAAAAAAAGAAAAATATAAGACATAATTGTAAGATAATTTAAAGTATGTATATTACTAAAATTAGGATTTTCTATAAAATTAGGAATTTATTTATAATTTTTCTAATATATTTTTTGTAAATACCATTCATATTGGTGACACTTCTATATTTTCCTCACTATTTCGGGAGAACGGTAGGGTTTCCTACCATGTCGTGAAAAAATAAATTGTTTAGTATTATGCAAACTTGTCATTTCTCAAGCACTTTATAACTTTAATATAAAAATTATTATAGATACAATTACTTTGCTACAAATAACTAATATGCATTATTTATTTCCAGGTGTGTGAAAACTTAGGCATAAGCAACGAGAGCGACTACTTCGGCCTCAAATACCAAGGCAGCAAGGGTGAAGAACTATGGCTGAACCTCCGCAACCCAATCGGTAACGTCCATCCACTACGCTTCAGTCTGCGCGTGAAGTTCTGGGTGCCACCTCACTTGCTTCTCCAGGAGTCCACGCGTCATCAGTTCTACCTCCATGCTCGCCTCGACCTGGTGGAGCATCGCCTGCTGGCAGGGGATTGGGTTAGCGCTGCGAAATTCATAGCGTTGATAGCGCAAGCGGAAACAGGGGATTATGATCCGATTAGACCACCGCATAGTGTTTATTCTCAGTATGCTGGGATTTCAGCTCAGGATGAAGCCAACAAGCCTGCTGATTTTATGCATCGGGTTGTGCAGGAACATCGCGAGTGCAGGGTGAGTTACATTTATAATAACATCGCTCTATATCCCACACGCTAACTGAAATATAATAATACTGAGAGAGACAGCCAATAGTTGGACTATCTGTCTTTGTTGTAGAGTTTGCTTAAGAAGTTGATAAGAAAATATAAAGAAATTAGCTTTCAATTATTTCGAAATATATTGTTTAACATAAAAATTAAATAATACTCCTACATTAATAGAAATGAGTTTAATTAATTATTATGTATGAGAATTTAAAGGAATTTCAAATAATAGAATAATACAATGTTAAATATTATTTAATATTATCAGCAGATTAAACCTATGTTTACATGCACAAAAGTAGGCAGGGTAACTCTATGCTGTACGGTAATATTACCATACTGACCTGTCAACAGCCAAGAAAATAAAATAAAACACAATGATAATATAACGCTTTTTATTAATACACACGGAATTAAGCTGTTCAGAGCTTCACCTGCTGCGTTTCAAATATTTTCTGCATCGCCAAAATCCACATTTTCTCTAGCCGTTTTAAACACATTTGACGTTTAAGTAAAAAAATTATTTATAAATATGATACAAAACATCTGTAACCATGGTGTTAAATAAAAACAAACAAACTAATGCCCGGTTGCACCAACTTTAGTTAAATTTTAAACTTGGTCTAAATAAATAAAAGCAAATCGAAGTTATATGTCATATGGAGTAATTGACATTCATGTCAAATATGAGATACGTTTTTATTTACTTAGGTAAACCAAGTTTAAAATTTTACTAACGTTGGTGCAACCGGGAACTACTTGATCACCTTCTGAAATTATGACAGACGTTATTCATAAAAGAATTTCAAAAATAATATTTATTAATGACATTAACGTCTTCATATTTTGAAACCGGTAAACTATTGAACAAACCACGGATGTTATGAGTCATAACAGGCATTAGATGTCTTAAAATCCTCGGCTCTACGAGCTCGGATTTCCAACTGACATCTGCGGCTGTTATGATACTCATAACATCGCTAGGAATGTTAATAGCTATTATCATTTTGGACAAGGCTATACAACATGTTTTTACACAGAAACAAATTTACAAACAAAAGTGTTAACGTTCCAGTATTACTATATTTCAGTGCATACAGTATCTTCCAAACATTCCATCACTTTCGCCTCGTCCACATTCATTATTCGTTTTCATACCATCAATCATAGCTAATCACTTATTCCTCATTCTTCTCAATCTCACACTCACCGTACACCAACGTATTTCGGACACTAAACCACTCAATATGTACCCAGAGCACCCAATATCTTGCACACTGCATACTCGCCGTTCAATCTCCCGGTCAATACGTCCATTCCTCGAAAACATACTACCCAAATATATAAATTCATTCAGTTACTTCTGCTCTAAGATGGGTGGTATATTTAGGAGAATGTTGCTTATTTTGGTTTTATTCTTACAGGGCATGAAACCATCTAGTGCTCAGTACTGGCTCCTGAAACACGTTTCCAATTTGGAGAACTTTGGAGAAGAGATGTTTCCGGGAAAGCCACCTCTTGGAGTAGGACCTCATGGTATCTGCGTCTATCACAACGGAGGAGAAAAGCAAACGTAAGTATTGTGTAATTGAAACAATAATTTATTTGTGTAATTATCATTACAAACCTATTAATATAATATTAAATAAATTAGGAAAATTAGTACAAATTACATTAATGAGTATTTGAATAATTGTTTAGTAATTTGATTATAAATTAATTATAATCCAATCTGTTACAAATGTGTAATAATAATACTTAAACTAATTATTTATTTTTGATTGCAGGATCCCATATACAGCGATCCAGAGCGCGAGCAGCCATAAACGCGTCTTCCGTCTCGAATATCTCAACGTCGAAGACGTCCCCTCCATCATGGAAGTCAAACTGGACTCTCGGGAGTCCGCCAGCGGACTCTACCGAGCCATTACCGAGAAACACGCGTTCTACAGCTGTGAGACCGTCCGCAGCGCCGTCACCAAGCAGTTCATCCGCGACTTGAAGGGAACCATCGTGTCCATCTTCAACGAAGACTCCACCCTAGGCAAGAAGTATGTGTTTGACATCAGGAGGACGTGCAGAGAAGTCTACGATAACGCTAGAAGAGCGCTCTATCAAGGAGCGGCCAGTGAAGGAGTTACGGATTGCATTGATGTGGAAGGAATGCAGAATTTGGGCAGCGGGTATTCGTCCGACGAGAATGACACCAAGGTGGGTTAAATATACTTTTTTAACGACATGGTTTACTCCCGAAATAGTGAGGAAAATGTGTTGTTCCTCTCTAGAGAGCAAAATATAGAAGTGTTACCAATATGAATGTTATTTACAAAAAATATATTATAAAAATTATAAATATATTCCTAATTTTATTGAAAACCCTTATTTTAGTGATATACATACTTTAAATTATCTTACAATTATGTCTTATATTTTTCTTTTTCTTATTAAATCATAATTTGACAACCTATTTAAGATATTTAAGATTGGTTCATTGGCAACACTGCTACACCGCCTTGTGTCTGATAACCTAACTTTTAAAGTCGTGTCAGTCTGTCAGTTGCGTTCTCAAAGTGTATTTTAGGTCCGAGCAAATCGTTTTTAGAAACATGCGTGAAAAAATCTTGTGTCTAACACGAGAGGAAAGCTCTTCTTCCACTCTCGTTCGAAATGAGAGGGAAAAGAAGCGCTTTCCTCTCTAGTTTGACAAATAACTATTCATTTGAAACTTTACCTCTAAAGTCTAAAATAATTTGACGTCTCGCTAATGTGTTTGTTTTTGTTCTTTTAGGAATCTCACGAGAAGCTGGCGCGATTCTACCGCGACGCGATGACGTGCAAGATCTGCATGGACCACGTGATCAACACAGCCTTCCTGCCGTGTGCGCACGTGCTGGCCTGCAACGAATGCGCTGCCCGTTGTGACCGCTGTCCACTCTGTCGCGCTGATATCACCCAAGCGCAACGTATCTTTCTGCCCACCGAGTTCTGTGAAACTATTGAAGCACACTAACAGTACAGCACTGCATCGACCTGCAGCTCACATCATCAAGAAGAATTAGTCACTTCTGCAAGGACTGTTAGAAGAAAATCGCCAAGTTCTGAGGCGAAAATTAGTTGAAGAACAGCAGTTTCTACTAATGAAATCAAGAAAAATGAAGAAACTAAATCAGCAGCTATTATTCATGAACTAGAAGAAACAAAAATGACTGCCTGTCAAATAAACTGAAATATCTAAATTTTGCTGATGACTGTACAATGACTTCAAGATTGACCAAAAACTCTTGAATACAAAATGGTTTTGTGAAGTTATGAACAAAACTGTGAATAATTGAAGTTATTTAAGACAGTAAATAGAAAGTTGTCTTCTTGTTGAGACTGCTGCAGTTGTGATACCGCGTTTCTCATCGTATTTATTTATTTCCGTTAGATTAACTGTGAAATTAGAACCCGCGTTGTGAAGTAAACACTTTGGATTAGAATTTTGAAATTAAGGGTACAGTTGATCCGTGCATGAACAATCACAAGCTGGGGTCGGTTTCGGAATTTAGCGAAAGTGCGAGACTCTACAGAGTTGAAGTGTGTAGCCGAGACGTCATATTGAGGTCTCTGATATTAGATGTTTAATTTTCTACTAATATAAACAATATTTTGTATTTGCTCTCGATGCAATTGTGAATTCGTGTTTAGTTTCTTTCTTTGTGATTATCAGAATTTATTTATATCATGTTGTAATGATTTATGCAATATTCACTTAATTGTAAGTTATTTAACGATATAGTCACTATCAATGCAATTCTAGTGTAAGACTTATTATTATTAGGTTTTCTACTAATTTAAGTTCTTTTTTGTGATAAATTACGTTTCTTTCGAAGAGCAAAGTATGATTGTTAAAAAATATCTTCCATAGCTGACAGACTGCTAACTGGTTTCTGTCAAAGTACATACATCTGAACCCTCTGTTAGTTGAAGTTAAATTGAGGAACGCTATCCCGTTGTATTTAAATCCACCGTCTGCATTCTATGTTAGACATTCATGTTTATATAAACAACTGTATGTTCCAAACTTATCAGTGTGGATGATTTTAAGTATTTACAAGTATTTTATTAGTATTACAAAGATATTTTAATAATTATATATGTTTAACTGTGACCTTAATAATAAAACAATGCTCTAAACAACTGAAATCATTCGTTTTTATTTATTTTAACACCTTAATTTTGAGTTATAAACAAATGAAACCATAAGATATGAGAAATAATAAACAAAAGATAGTAATTGTTTTCGAGTTCCATGATGGTAGGTAGCGCAACCTGTTGATCTTCGGCATGGTTACATGTGGCAGTTGAGGAGTTGGCAGTGCTGGTTCTTCCTTCTGGAGAAATTGTGTTTGCTAGCGTTGGCAGAACTCGGCTGATTTACATCCTAAAATGGCCGACGTTTCGACAGCCGTCTATGAATGAAACATTTTTAATTAAATTTTTTTCAGTTTGTATTTTTTATAAATTTTCAACGAGTTAAACGTGTAATATAATTTATTTGTACATGTAAATAGTGAAGTGACGTGTAAATATGTGCCGTTTGTATTGTATATTTGTTGTATTAACGATTATTGGTCGTATCGCATAGTCCAAGAAGATAAGAATTTGTGTACGCAGATGATGTTTTTCAATGCTTGTCGATAACTTTAGGATTTCCATGGGTGTTGTATGGAAATTATAGTGACGCATGTAAGTGTTTACGAAGTCCAGGTGTGGAACACACCCTGCACAATTTGCTGTTGCATAAACTTTAACTTTTGCACGAAGTGGCGTTGTCGTTAAATTTCGAAATCGTGTAATTTCACTATTACACAAACCAGCATATCCGAGTTTCGTAACTGAAAACTTATCGATGTATTCTTCTCCTCTTTGCGAATATTTCATTTGAATCCCACACTTGCCGACCATATACGGGTACTTTTCATCGTGTTCCTGTTGCAAATAAACTGCAGTAGCCGAAGCCCTACAAATCTCTATAAAATTTCGCTTGTAAATCTCATCTGACGCGCTTGTATAACAAAATTTTATATTTAGCATACGTTGTTATATATTTGGTTGTGTGTTGTTGACCTGGTTTGCCATCTGTTAACTTTACTCGCGAAAACGAAAAAACCCTTTTCCAAAAAAATTCAATTGTTTTTTAATTTGTTTGATGAGGATTTAAGGTAGTTCGGTTCGGCCACTTTCTTCTTGTAACCTCTCCAGAAACGTCATGACACACCGGAATTCACATTGGTACCACGTTGATATTGAACACCACATTATAATTTGCATTTACCCTCGTACACGTGTATTTCCCATGACCTGCGTCCTGAAAATGTGCCCCATTTCTGACCATTTTACTCGATATTTTTGTCGATAGTTTAACCATTACACGTGGAGTAATTTTTAAAAATTTTATATTAAATATTTCAAATTGTTTTTATTGATTGGATAGTGGCTTATCAGTAGCATGTGACTAGTAAACTTACAACTTTCAGTTCTATAAACTAATCCTAAAATATTATGTTTATATCAGTCCATAAATTATTGTTATTTGTTGCTAAAACAAAATACTGCTGTGTTTTGTTTCAAAGTTGACAGTGTGTCATAGTTCATGTGTAACTGGATTTTCATACCAGATGTATTTATAAAATAGTGGGAGAAATTACTGTGTAATATGATTAAAATTTATTTTTGTTGTACAAGTTGTTTAGACAGAAAAATTACATATGTGATATCTCGCCCACTTGTGACGTCAGAACGTTTTTATAGCCATCAACAATCAACTGAAAATAATTTACAGTGTAGTTTTCATTTCGAACTGCTCCTGGAACCGAAACAACTCAACAACAATCGGCATTCCAGTGTTATAAATTGCTTTAGAACGTTGATTCATTCTTATTTATTCATCGATTCATATTCCGGATTGGTTTTGAATAGCTCGTAACTTTTTATTTGTTGTTGCTGAATTTGTGGCATTATTATTTCACCCACCTTAAAAACTGCTAACTCTTTCTTATATTTTAATAACCTTAGCACCTTTTACGAGTACAATAGAGTTTGGCAATCAAGTGTATTAGCTTCATTTGTTAAAAACTGATAAACGTCAAAGGCTACTTGACTAACAAATTCTGTTTGTTTTCCAGCCGTACGATGGATAAAGTGTACGTAAAAAATGAAATCCACGATTCACTGAAACCATCTTCCGACTCCGTAGAAATATGCTTCGTTTGCGGGAACACGGGCCACCCAGAACACTACTGGTTGCGCGTCAAACCAAGTTCTTCGTCTCCCAAGGAGCCCTACTTCCCGTTCCTCGAGTCTCACGAGCCCCCGGCGGGGTACAACCACAGCTCGGGGGCCAAGACCGAGGTAGCAGTCAAGTCCTGCTTCCTGTGTTACTCGCTGTTGATCCAGCAGTGGGACTGTTACGAACGGGCTGCGAGGCCCCATTCCGAACGACTGTACTGGTTAAAGAGAGTGGATAATGGTCCTTACACCGGCGCGGAAATGGGGATGCAGGGGGAGTATGCTGCGCAAGTTCTGGGGCTGAACACGGAGCATAGGCCTCCTAGTCAGCGGGAGGAGCCGCAGAGGGTTCGGGCTTCGCCTCGCCCGCCCGTGCAGGTGAGACAGAAAATTGATTGGAATATGGCGCATTTGTAACGGTTGATTTTCGATAAAGTCATGAAAATAGAACGTGATGATCATTTATCTTTTGGTACAATTTTGTATTTAGTTGAAAACCATTAATTACGAGTACTGTGACAGTGACATTTCGTTCCAATTAAAAGTTTTTCAGTGTAGTTTTGCCTTCCTTGTTACAAATAACCGAAGATTATTAATTTCTGTTTCAAATGTAAAAATCCGCGATTGTTAAGTAGATGTAACCCACGGTTAAATTATGAAAGTAATAAATAAAAGATGAAAGGAAGTTTGTAGATTTGTGAATGACGTTCGTTCCTCGTCTCGCCGGTTCGCCTCACTGCACACTCGCATCAATTACTGACTCCGTTCCCGGCCAGACAAATTTATTAATAACATTCGCGATTTTGCTTTCATACTTCTGCTCCAATGGAAACTAATTATTTTGCTAAAAACCGTGAAATGCTCGTTACAAAGCAGTAAACACATCTGTCAAAGAAACGCATTATACAATTTCTAATTTTATAATTAATTACTTGCAAATTAAAATGCCATTTTTATTGAGTAATTATGCGTTATTAACGCAGTAGGCAGACGTTGGGTAACTGTTTTGAGGACATTCTATTGTTTTTACAAGCTGTCTATAATTATAATATAAATGCAGTCGTAAAGATATTTTTTAGCAAATTTAGGAAACAGATTTGTCGGTAGTAAAATAGTTTAGAGAAAATTGCTTCAAATAAAAGTATTGCAAAATTTAATTTTTTCACGACATGGTAGGAAACTCCACCGATCGTCTCCCGAAATAGTGAGGAAAATATGTTTTCCTCTCTAATGAGGAAAATGTGTTTTCCTCTCTAGTGAGGAAAATGTGTTTTCCTTTCTAGTGAGGAAAATGTGTTTTTCCTCTCTAGTGAGGAAAATATAGAAGGGTTACCAATATGAATGTTATTTACAAATAATATATTATAAAAATTATAAATAAATTCCTTATTTTATTGAAAATCCTTATTGTAGTGATATACATACTTTAAATTATCTTACAATTATGTCTTATATTTTTCTTTTATTAAATCACAATTTGACAACTTAATAAAGATATTTAAAATTGGTTCATTGGCAACACTGCTACACCGCCTTGTGTCTGATAACCTAACTTTTAACGTGTCAGTTTGTGAGTTGTGTTCTCAGAGTGTATTTTAGGTCCAAGCAAATCGTTTTTAGAAACATGTCGTGAAAAAAAATGTTGTGTCTAACACGAGAGGAAAGCTCTTCTTCCACTCTCCCACGAATTGCCTTCGCAAACTGCGAGCTCGAGTGGGAAAAAGAAGCGCTTTCCTCTCTAGTTTCACAAATAACTATTTATGCATGTTTTAATTCAAACAGTTTAGCTTTTTAGCAAAGTATAGTTAAAGTTAAAGATAGTAAGAAACGTAGATTTTATTCGCTTTTCTAAAAAATGTGTATTTGTTTGATTTTCATTAACTTTTAAATTTTAAGTTTCGAGTATAGTTGTGAGAATTATCGATAGGTATTTAAAATAAGAAAAAAATATTTGAAGATAGCACGGCTGATAAATTTGGAACCAGTTATTTCTGACTCGTAAACAAGAACAGATTTCGAAATTTTTGAATTGACCCTAAATGGCCGATAATCCTCTCATTGTTCATAAAAAAAGATGTTTGATTTTATAAGGAACAATCCTGGAAATTTTCTAAATTCATGCCATTTTGATGACTGAAATATCATATCTATAATTGTATGAAAATTAAGTTAAGAAGTCAGAGGTTAAACTGGCTAGGAAGAGGTCAAAGGTGGCGATTTTTTCTGCTACGAGTCAATAATTAAAACATTTCAGCATACAAGTTCAAAATAAAGGGGTCAAGTAGTATCATAAATATTATTTAAACAAAATGGTAAAAGTGTTAATCGTAAACATTGTCAGATTTCGTGCAGACGTTTAATTAACTACAGGCACTTGCTTTCGCGAAATCGAAACGTGGTGTTGCATCAACTGTTCGTTATTGTTAAAGGTATCTTTAACTTGTTTATTATTAATATTGAGTGATTATTTTTGTGTAGTGAGGACAGATGTGCTATTATTAAATAAATAAATATTGCAATTTAATTACGTCGTATCACGATTTTAGGAATAACACGTTTTTAGTGTGCGTACATTTCACAAACTTTTATCGTAACAGTTTTTGTTTTGTGGTGGGTGCGTTTTTAATCCTTTCTCGTTTGTTTCAGGCTCCAGCAGAAGAACCAACCCCCGAGTCAGCCCTCGACTTGCGCCCAACCCGCGAGTCGCCCCTAACAACACAAATTCCTAACTTTAATCAAAACTCCAATAGTTCGGGAGGAACAGACATCCTCGATCTGTCTATGCCTGACAAGAACTCTCTCACAGAAGTCTGCTACGTGTGCGGCGACGAATACAAGCGAGGCTCCTTGCAGTTCATTGCTGCTAAACAACTTCCGGACGCTGGGGCGCAGCACCCGTTCTTCCCCAGTCTAATGCTTCACCCTCGACCGGGACGAAGTCGACCGATGGACTCTCTTGGAAGAGTTCAAGCGTGTACAGCATGTCAGAATCATCTGTTGAAACAATGGCAGACTTATTCTGCCCAAGGGGTACCTCACGGTGAAAGGAACTACGCGTTGAGGAAGCGGCAAGCCCCTGCAATTGACACTACAACGTTTATTTGTTACACATGTGCTTTGGAATATCCATCGAGTTCTATAAGACTGTTATACTGTTGCCCTAACCCTGAAAAGGAGGCTTATTTTCCGTTTATTTCAAGTTTGAAACCCCCGCCGGGGGCTAGCCCAATCAGCCCTCAGGGAATGGTGCAAGTTTGTTCAATTTGTTACAAATCAATTCCACAAAAACAACAAGTGTTTGGTGGCGATACAAACATGATCACCAACAATCACGTTTCAATAAATGATATTCAAAACCACAATAGTAATTCTAGGCCTGGAACAGTTAAATCTCCAGCGAACTCAGCATGTTCTGATATTAGATTCAAACCGTATGAAATAGGAAAATCTAGTTCTGTTGCGCTTAAAAAGAAGGTACAAGAAATTCGATCTAGCGGCTCTCGGACATCGTCTCCCGCTCCGAACTCTTCTGAAGTGAATGGTCAGGGAGCGAATGGACAAAACTACCGATGTTACATCTGCGCGGGGTTGTTCCAGCGGACGCACATGGAGTGGTTGAGTACGAGTGCAGAGGGGATGAATTCTCACGCGATGCATTTTCCCTGTTTGAGGAATGTTGCTCGAACTTCTGAGAACGCGTGCATGGACTCGCATGGACGTGTTTTGGCTTGCACGAGGTGTGTTAACCACCTTGCGCAGCAGTGGGAGACCATGGAAGCTGATAGGGTTCCTCTGGAACGCAGACGGTGAGTCGGATTTTTTTTACCTTTGATTATTTTATGTTTTAAATATTAGAAATTTCTATTCATCGATTTTTTTGGATCAGGCAGGTTTCGCATTTTTCTTGTTTGAATAAGTTACCAATCTTTACAAAACGCAGAAATATATTGTATAACGAGATTTGCTCACACCCAGAAATGGCGTGATGACTAACAAACTTATGTATGTCCTCGGCTAAAATAAGTGAATGGCGATAATTTCTTCTTATATTGCACATTCCCAGTAAAGTTCAAAATTGTAAAATAAAATTCGATGGCATTATTGACGTTGCAATTAATTTTTGTGGCCTTTTAAAACCATTTATTTAAATAAAAATTATTATTTTTAATGTGTTCAATTTACATTAAAAAAATTAATTGAAAATGGACCGGCTTTGATAAGCTATAATCTATTAAAATAAATTGTAAAATTTTAGGCTAGAAACAATTTATGCCCGGTTGCATCAACGTTAGTTAAATTTTAAACTTAGTTTAAATAAATAAAAGCGTATCTAATTTTTGACATCAATGACAATTACTCCATATGATATATAACTTCGGTTTGCTTTTATTTATTTAAACCAAATTTAAAATTTAAATAACGTTGGTGCAACTGGACATAAATCTAACCCCTAAGCCTTAAAGTAAATATCTAAATAAAATACGTATTTTGATAATTAAGTTATCATCATTAGTAGATGCGAAAGGGATAAAATCAAGATTATATAACTTGTAAATCAAGTCAATGGTCAAATTTGAATTTTAATTGAAGTTGTGTAATTTTGATTTTATCCCTCTTACATCTACTGATGATAATAACTTAGTTATCGAAATACGTATTTATATATTTTCTTTAAAATTCAGGAGTTAGATTTAATTTTTTTAGACTACAATCGATTATTAATTTATTAAATTGTTACTTCTTTTGAAGTTAAAATAGCGGCTTTAGCTGGTTTCAACGTTGTTAAGTATAATTAATAAATAACTAAATAATAGCAAATGAGTTGCAGACTTCGATAGCGTATTGGCTGTGTCACTAGCCTAGCACGCCAGAGGTTGTGGGTTCGAATCTCACTGAAGAGCATATGGTCGTTTGTGTTCATATATAAATTCACAATCATCCGCTCATGAGGCGGCATATGACCGAAGAAATAGTTAATCCGCTTCCCATCTTCATATAAAAAAATCAAATGATGTCAATTTCATTTTAACACCTTCGCGAACATTAGCAATTACAATTACAATTGTATTTTGAATGTACCGTGGGTCACTGATTTTTTTTGCTAAATTTATAGTTATTTGTCAAACTAGAGAAGAAAGCGCTTCTTTTTCCCACTCGAGCTTGAAGTTTGCCTCATGAGCGCAGTAATTCGTGTTAGATACAACATTTTTTTCACATGTTTCTAAAAACGATTTACTCGGACCTAAAATACACTTTGACTACACAACTGACACGAGTAACACGTTATATGTTAGATTATCAGATGCAGTGTTGCCAATGAACCAATCTTAAATCAAAATTAAAGATGTCTAATTGTGATTTAATCTAGAAAAAGAAAAATATAAAACATAATTGTAAGACAATTTAAAGTATGTATATCACTAAAATAAAGATTTTCAATAAAATTAGGCATTTATTTATATTGTTTGCAATACATTTTTTTGTAAATAATATTCAAATTGGTAACACTTCTATATTTACCTCACTAGAGAGGAACAACACATTTTCCTCACTATTTCGGGAGTAGAACGGTGGGGTTTCCTAGCATGTCGTGAAAACATATATTTTCTCATTAAATGTCGGGTGTTTGAGAAACAATTCCCAGAAAACAGAATTGATATAAAAATATCCGAACTGCGTACAAAACATATGAAAATCTGTATGCAGACATGTCCCTGCAGATGGGTCGGCAATTGCAGTTTTGTTGAAAAATTGAAACTGCCGACCAACCTAACTGCAAGTAATTTGTGCTATATTGTGGATTGTTTCCTAGTTATAAAAATATGAAATAATTTCAATTGGTTTAATTCTTGTTTCTCATTTCAATCGCAGTCGATTCTTGGAAGTGTATACTTCAAATCATTTTAATTACAAAATGTAATTGTATAATTTAAATATTCTTTTTTATAATTTAACTTCAACGTTACCTTTATAAATTTACTTATGCCCGGTTGCACCAACGTTAGTTAAATTTTAAACTTGGTTTAAAAAAATAAAAACAAATCGAAGTTGTATGTCATATGGAGTAATTGACATTGATGTCAAAAATGAGATACTCTTTTATTTACTTAAACCACGTTTAAAATTTAACTAACGTTGGTGCAACCGGTCATTACTTGATCACCTTCTGAAATTATGACAGACGTTATTCATAAAAGAATTTCAAAAAATAATATTTATTAATGACATTAACGTCTTCATATTCTGAAACCGGTAAACTATTGAACAAACCACGGATGTTATGAGTCATAACAAGCCTTAGATGTCTTAAAATCCGAGCTCTAGGAGCTCGGATTTCAAACTGACATCTGCGGCTGTTATGATACTCATAACATCGCTAGGAAAGTTGATAGCTATTATCACTTTGGACAAAGCTGTGCAACATGTTTTTACATAGCAAAAATGTTGCAAACAAAAGTATTAGGTTCGTTTTTCTCTTTCATAAAAACCTACAAGTTAGCGTTCGAGTATTACTATATTTCAGTGCATGCAGTGCGGTAGCACGAACCCAGAAATACAATCAATCTCTTTCAAACATTCCATCACTGTTGCCTCGTCTACATTCATCATTCGTTTATATACCATGAATCATACCTAATCACTTATTCCTCATTCTTCTCAATCTCACACTCACCGTACACCAACATATTTCAGACACTAAATCACTCAATAGAGTATCTCTAGATACATTCCCGTTTCGTGCTTATGTACCCAGAGCACCCAATACCTTGCACACTGCATACTCGCTGTTCAATCTCAAATTTTGTAATTTAAATTACAACCTTAAGATGGCTGTGATCATGCATAGTTATAGACAATAATTTTCAAGTTATCCGAGAATATACAGAGATTTATTTTCTCTTTTCAGATACGACATTCCATCGGCGCAAGACACCGGCAGCAGCAACGGCGAGCGAGCAATCCCCACACCTCCATCAACAGCAAGCGAGCGCACCCTGGGTTCAAACCCGGGCTGCAGCAGCATCTACTGCTTCCTGTGCGGCCTGCACTCGGACCTCACCCTCGCCAGGGTGTTGTACGGTCGACCTCAAGGACGAAACGCACCGTTCTTTCCGGCACTGCTCAAGCACGTCTCACCGCCCAATGCGGAGCAGCTGCGGGAGGATGGATCGGCGCTAGTGTGCACGTTTTGTTATCATAGTTTGTTGAGTCAGTGGCGGAGGTATGAGGCACAGGGCACGAGTAGTCAGCCCCCGACGTCGGCGGATAGAAGAGAGTACAACACACATGATTATTGTTGTTATGTGTGCGGGATTATGACGTATCGGAAGAGGGTTCGGGCGCTGTTGATTAAGGTCAGTGAAATTTAAATTATTTAACCATCCAGTAGTATTTTTAAAATTTCTTTGGCTTTTTGTTTAATGACAAAAATCCTGTGCCAACTCTAACCAAAAAATCTGATGTGGCAGCACATAACCTCCCGCCCAATACTACTCTTAAACGGTACAAAATACTATTTGATGATACAGAAACATACCTTCTTATTTGTTTTTTTTTCTATTTATATTTGAGAATTTTAATTTTCTTTCGTATATTTATTTAAATTTTTGACATATATTTCACTAGAAAACAGCTTCGCAATCACAATGACATGTGTCACATTTCGTAAAAAATTTAAAAATTTTAAATGTTTCCATAGTGTACTAGGAATGCAAGATTTGTGAAATCTAATTTCTTTATATTTTATTATCTCTAAATCTAATGAAAAATAATATAATTAAATATTCTTCAACTTTCAAAATAACATAAATTGTTGAAAAAGGAAATTTAACCGGGTTTTTCACGAAAAACTGTTAAGGGCATCAAGTAAACTGCTACTTCCGGTTGACCAATTTTATCCAAAATCTAATCAGCTCTTCATTTAAATATAAGAAGCAATAGTTCACAAAATTGTATTTTTTGGTATTATAGTATTTGAGTTATGCGAGACGAAAAAATTGCCACAGACTACACACATACATACATACAGACATCATCGCGAAAATAGTAAAATCGTATTGTAGGAGCCCTAAACCGGCTTATTCATTGAAAACTCACTACCCAATTTTTTGACCAAAAACAATACCTCCCTTACCCAGAGGTAGGCGAGAGGTAAAAACTAACTGGACTTTTATTTGGATATCTTGATTTCTCCTTGACCATCCTCATCTTCACAATAGGTTTCATCTTTACCTTCCCATTTTTAAGAAAGACATGTATTCTACTTTTTTCTTATTTTTATGTTTTATCGTTTGTATTCGTGTAACTTATTTCTTACACTATTTTATATTTATAAATCTACATTTTGTGCTTGATAAATATAGAATTTCTATTTTTTTACCTCCCGCCACATCCTGTAAGGGAGGTACAGGAATCATGCTAAAAATTGGGTAGTGAGTTTTCAGTGGATGAGCATGTTTTAGGTTCCCTAGAATACGATTTTAATATTTCCGCGATGATGTCTGTCTGTCAGTCTGTGTTGATCTCTGGAGATACGGTTTCTCAAAAACTACTAAACTGAAAATTTTGATATTTTGTATATATCAATTGTATCCCCTTTCGAAGAACTGATTAGTTTTTGGTGATAATCCAATAACCAATAAAGTGATAGTTTACTTGACGCCCTATCAAGTTATTTTAAAATATCTCAGTAAATTATGATTATAAGAATATTGTTTCATATATTATTGTCTACAATTATTGTTTGAAACCTTTTCTTCGTTACTGTCACCATTTATGAATTACAGCACGCTAAAAATAGTATATTGTGTCATTAGGAGTAAATGTGATACTTTGTGTGCTGAGCATGTAAGTTTGAACGACGAGCGAAGCGAGTCGAACAATTACATGCGAAGCACCCAAAGACACATTTACTCCGAATAACACATGCTATTTTTTCTTCAAACATAGAAAATAAAATTATAAATATTATACAATGCTCAAAACTTCAAAAAAATATTCTGTCTTATCTAGCATTTCAAGTTGCCGTAGAATATGCTGTTTTGTTATTTTTGTTTATTTATTTCATTTTTAACTGTCAAATTATTGAATTACAACCTAACAATTTTTCATAATATTTTACTTTGTCCGCCGCCGGCGTAAATGTGTTGCCAAGGAGACACTTTTACGCCGGCGGCGACAATATTGAACTTCTACTTGTTGAATACAAATACATAACAACGTACTTTTATGACGTTTGAAGAAAAAAAATATATTTTGATATTTTCGTTTAAATCTGCTAACCTGTTTTTTAAAAAAACAAAACAACAATTGGAAAATGTCATTTTTTGACATGTCATAATTTATTTGAAGGCATGAGCGTTTCTTGATGGTGGTCCGTGTTCTTGCATTGTTTGATAATAAATCCATGGCGGGAGGTATTGTGCTGCCCACAACAGATTTTTTATGTTTGTTGAACATTTTACTTTTCGTTTGGGCATATGTTTTTGTTATTGTTTTCACATTTTTTTTAATATTCTGTGACCAAAATAATTTATTATCGTCTGTGCCTAAATGGGATATATTATACCTCAGTTTTTAAAAGTAATATTTCTCGTTTTAAATATTTTTGCCTATGCACTTTTGTTTTTAGGTAATTCTTAAGTTAATTTCTTATATAAAAATCGCAAATTGTAACGTTGACAAAAACTCAATAAGAAAAATAAAATGTGTTGTTTATAAATTTTTTAATCCAACACTCTCAATAAATACTCTATTACTATGGCGACTTTAAATATGCAAAGTAACAGATTACCCACTATTGGGTATAATTTTGAGGAAAGTCACTAGTGAGTATTTTTTTATTTATAACAATAATAATAACACATTACACCTTGGTAACTACTTCGATTGACATTTTAATTTAAAAAATTTAAAACATAGGTATGTTACTGTCAAATAATATTTCTTTATTAAGTTTTGCATTTATTAAGAGATGTTGGATCAAACCTTATACTTTACACGTGGGCAAAGTGGAATTATCCACTCGATAAAATTATCACACTCAACCACCTTTGTTGTAATTTAGGAACGATCACAGATAGCCATTCTCCCATTTTGATATGTTTTTTGCACGTATACTGCCGTCAACTTCAATTCCAGGTTTTTGCAATAAATCTAGTGGCTGATATTCAAGAGTTTTTATTATCATAAGATTTTTTCTAATAAATGGTGACTCTTGAGTTAATGTTTTTTTACAACTATTTTTACATTCAATAGTACTAAATAGATCAAATTAACAGTAGTATATATTCAATATAATTGTTGGGTACCACGAGCTCTGTTTTTGGGTGTTTTAAGAGCAGTGTTTTATGCTCGGTTTTAGCGCTGTACAATGTTCTAAAATTATTTTATAAAACAAGATACTTCAAATAGAAGTTACAGAGAAATGTATTATCTACCACTTTAATTTAAAGATTTTTTTTTATGAAACAATTTAGTATTTTGTACAGCGCTAAAACCGAGCTTAAACACTGTTCTAAAAACACCCAAAAACAGAGCTCGTGGTACCAGCCATTGTGTTGTGTAAACGTCAAAGTTAGGGTCTGAGATACCCAGCCCGTCGACCGGTGTAATTTTAAAACACTCGTCAACTGGAGGGAAAATGAGTACATAGTGTGGTAATATATTTATTTTTGTGTTTCCGTAGGACTTTCCATTTCTGCGATTCCATCCGCAACCCGAGCGTTCTTTACTCCTGGAGAACGGTGACTTCGCCGTGGTGTGTTTAGATTGTTATGAAACGCTTCGCACGCAGTCTCTAGAGTACGAACGATGGGGCCTACCTGTAGATAAACGTCAATACAACTGGATAACACAACCGCCTCCTCCAGAGGACAGCCCGGAAGCCACTGTGGCCAGGCTGCCCAGTGGTCAACGCAGCGATAAAGTGGTGAGAATTCTATAATAGTTATTTGAAGGAAAATAAACCATGTGAGTGATAAAAAGGAACTTCAGTGCCGCGGTACATATTAAATTTTATTTGAAATAAAAAATTAGAAAAAACAGTAATAAACAATTATTTAGGTTAAATAAATACGTCAGTTGTGAATTGAAACTGACACTCAGTGTTACCAACCTAGAACATTGAAGTAATCACTGTGTTTTGTCCTCAATTTCTTAATCGGAATTAATTAGTTAATTCTTTTAGCATATATTGTTTCATTTTACGTATGAATTTACTACAATAGGTCATATATCTGTCAAAATTCTCCTACTTGTACAATAATTATTTAACGGTTGCCAACACTGGGTTGCTCAAAATCGACGTATAATGGGTTAGTTTTAGAGACAATTTCTGAGCTTTTAATGACGATTTTTGAGCTCTTTAGTGCCGATTTCAAATAATAGTTATTTATGTGTCAAGGCACTGAAGTTCAATTTTTTATCACGAATATGGAATTTAGTTGGCGAGGCCCGTAATAAACAATGTGAGTGATAAAAAGGAACTTCAATGCCGAGGTACATATTAAGTTTTATTTGAAATCTAAAATTCGAAAAAACTGTACAAAAATGACAATATAGGTTAAGTTTATACATCTGTCAGTTGTCAATTGAAAATAACAATCAGTGTTGCCAACCTCGAGAAGTGAAGTTATCGTACATAACACTCAAAATTATGTGTTTTGTCCTCAAATTCGTCATTGGAATTAATTAATTAATTCTTCTTGCAAATTTTGTTTCATGTTACGTCCAAATTTACTATAGTACGGCAATATCTGCCAAAATTATCCTAATTGTACAATAATTATTTAACGGTTGCCAACACTGCCTTGCTCAAAATCTTCGTATAATGGGTTACTTTAGTGAAGATTTTTGAGCTTTTAATGACGATTTTTGAGCACTATAATGTCGATTCCAAATAAAATAATAAAAAATCATTTGAGTTGCAATATATTCCTGCATGTTTATTATTATTTTTATGTATTTTATTAGTAATAAAACTGTTATTGTTTTTGTGTAATAAATTTTATTACGCTGTATAATAAAAGTTTATTGGAAATATTTACAATATTTGTGTGTTTATAGGTGCCTCAAACATTTGTCGCAAGGCCAGCCAGAAAGAACTGTTCCCCCAAAACTCAGGAAAAGAAACCATCTAAACAAGAAACCAGTGAGTTCATCTTATTTCTTTATTTAGTTTATATATTTAGCTCCTGAAATATTGTCTACGTATACACAGAAAAGAGACAGTATGGATATGATCTCGCGATATATTACGCATGCAACTTGCGCGTCAACAATGCAATTCCACCGGCGGCCAATTCGGCGTCTCATGCATTATTCATACAGTTCTCTACTTGGGCACATATCGTTTAAACATTTTCCGTGGGTACGCCGTTTATCGCGTCCAAACTTTGTGTTCGGTTGTTGAATTTCTAACCGGGGAACGAACTGAACGCGGAGAGCTTGCGCACCAGGATGCAGAACTTTTATAGTTAAATATGAATGTTAACTTAAACAATTATAGACCAATGGGGTCGTTGACTAGAGTCACAAAATAAGTGATTTATATTATGACTAGACCCAAAAACAACGTACGTAAACAGAAGTTTAAAAAATATTATTAATTATTGAGATATTTGAGTTTTATAGACCTCTACAATAACGTCAAAGTATTATGGCGCATATCCTATTCTAAATTATTTGTACTTCTCTTATTATTGAGCTGTCAGGTTGTCGAAGTGTTAAAATAGTTGGAAACAAATTTGAAGGTTTTTTGTTTCACTTCGCATTCTTAAGTATATTTTAAATACATACAATAGTTATTTATATACCAAATGCGGGAACCGAGTTCACGCAAGAGGTTTGTACAATATTTTTTGTACGAAAAATATAGAACTAATAACAATCCATACAAAGAAATGAAGTTCTTCAAGGAGTTCTTTTGATATTTGTCAAAGTTGCACTATAAATATAAACACACAAATTAATTTGTCTAATATATTAGAAAACAATTAAAATATTTATAATATTTACCGTATTCACTTGCAAATTTATTATATTTTTAATTTCCGTAAAACATTCTTCTTACTCATTTAAACACAGTTCGTATGCTGTACTTCACGAAATATCGCTAAAAATTGGCATATACTTTTATTATATTTCTATATAATATAAACCCTAAAAAACTCACTGGTGCAGAGCGCATCATCATATCTCTTAAACTTTTCGAGATATGGCGGTTTTTGATGTTTTTCGAAGTGCAACTTTGAGGAACTTGCAACTCAAAAATTACGCAAGATATCGAAAAATACTCTTCAGTTTTGTGTTATTCGTGCATATTATAGCAAAATAACAAATTTTTTTTAAATTGAAAATTTTGGAATTTTTTTTTCAAAATTTCGATCAGAAATATCTCAAATAATAAACGAGATACGAACTTGCAGACTAAACCATTGGATTCAGCTCATCGAAATACATAAACCCTAAAAATTTCAGAACATTTGGATGATGAGTTGAAATTTTAGAGCAAAAAGTGTGAAAATGGCCTTTTTCAGGCCAAACGTCAATGGGTACCCTTTGACGTTTTTCGCCAAAAACGTTATTTTCACACTTTTTGCTCTAACTCTATAACGCGTAAAGCAATTTTAATGAAATTTTACATACTTATGTATTTTGACGAGCTGAATCGAATGGTCCAGTCTGTGAGTCTGTATCTTTTATATTTTTCGAGTTATCGCCTATCGAAATTTGGGGGAAAAATCGAAAAATTTCAAAATTTTCAAAATTTGCTAATTTATAATAAAATGCATGAAACGCACAGAACTGAGTCTATTTTTCAATATCTTTAATAGATTTTGAGTTGCAGCCACTCAAAGTAGCATTTCGAAAAACATCGTAAATTGACATATCTCTATAAATTTAAAAGATATGACTATGCGCTCTACAGCAATGAGTTTCTTAGGGTTTATATTATATAGAAATACAATAAAAGTATATGCCAATTTTAAGTGATATTTCGTGAAATCTGAAATTGTGCAGAACTTTCTTAACATGTATTTGTTGTCAATGGTAAATGAACTTGTATTAAATTTTCTTACTTGTACAGATATTATAAACATTTTTCAAATTATAACCACAATCCTCGTTTAAATAATTGAGCCATGTTGTGTAGTTCCAGATAATGTAACAATTTACTGATCTACAGATAAATCAGAGACTGCAAATTTTATTTTGTGAACTAAAACCATCTTTACTTTTTCCTTGATTCATCATAATTATATATTCGATAATTTTGTGCATGAGTATATATTTATAATTTAATAATACAAAATATTTTAATTGGTCTGTTTTCTATTGTTAGTTGTTCCCAAATAAATTCAGAGAAACTTGCGTGTCAGGAAAAAATAATGTCAGTCATTCTTAATCTTCGTTCATAATACCGATCAAAATTTATTTTTGGGTTGTATTATGATTGAACTACTACATCATGATATATTTATTGAGAATAACACCCTCGGGAGAATTCGATCTAGGGTGAATTTTTGCGCGTCGTCGCTTTACATGATCTTGTGGACTGTAGATGTGCGGGGGTGTGAAGCGGTCCGAGGGTAGTTATGTGGGGGTGCAAGCGCCACAGCGCCGTACATGATTTCATTTCAGCGTCCCTGCGTTACCACCCCCGCCCTGCCGACAGAGCAGAGCGCTCTCATCGCGCAGAACGAGCTCAACCGTCAAAGAGGACGCTCGTCAATACGTACAACATTCATTTTAAAATCGGAGAATTCAACACGCCCAAATATAATTCAAATTCATACACACATAACCTATAAATAAAATGGAAAAGTGACATTAATTTGTAAATAAATCAGTGGTTAAATTAATTGCAACAATGAACAGTGCTTCAAATCAACAATTAAACTTTATATTAACCGTGTAAATAATAGTAATTACAACAATGAAAATAATTGATTGTAACAATTAAACTCTTCGGTATTGATTAGCTGTGTGAAAGTAAGGTTATGGCATTGTTGACAGCAAATTGAACAGTATCATCTGTAGTGTATCCTGTCTCTCGCAGTGATCGGTTCTGTGCGGCGTGGTGTTGATGACGGTTTGTTTTCGCGTATCGATCCCGATGACTTTTTTGCGCGTGGATGTCGGCGATTAAGCGGTGCATTTGATGTTGTGATTGCGTTCGGCCCGCCGTGCTTCTGCAGATATGGATTTTCGACCATCACATTCGCTAGTTTATCCGCCGCATTACTATTATCCTCTTGAAGGTGAGACACGCCAAACTAACATTTGTTTTCTTTCATAAAATCGTGACTGCTGTAATTAAAACTGCGTTTAACTCACGATTAATCTTACATTAATTTTACCAAGAAATTTATTCTTTTTTGCTTGGCTACAAGCCAGGAATTAAGTATAAATTTACATTGTTTGGAATTCGAAAGCATGGTATGTTTATT
This sequence comes from Poecilus cupreus, assembly GCA_963942605.1. Classification (NCBI taxonomy): domain Eukaryota; kingdom Metazoa; phylum Arthropoda; class Insecta; order Coleoptera; family Carabidae; genus Poecilus; species Poecilus cupreus. Next base: position 14,637,920 of record OZ012727.1, read on the forward strand.
GTTAAACAAATTAATTTAAAAGCTACTGGTGCATATGGTCGGACATGATTTAATCTTTTGATAAGCTCCACATGAAATGGAACTAATCTGATTAAATATAATCCTCTTGTATGTTGTGGATTCACGATTTTTTTAAAACTACGATTTAATCAGCATATTTTTTGGGCGAATCATCAGGTCAACAAATTTTTGGGGATTGTAATTTTAAGATCTGCCACACCCAGAGCTGGGTAAATAGGGTGATAAATATTTATTTATTTCTAAATACATTTTTGCGTCAAAAGCAGATGTAATTGTTTAAGCGACTAATAACAAAAATTTCATTATCCCAGTTAATTAAAGTTGTTAAAAACCGTAACGTATTTCATCTTAAAAATATTCCAAAATCAGCATTTTAGTCTGTGGAGGTCTTGAGAGAAAAGATAAAGACTCTTTCTGTCTCTGTCAGTCGGGGGCGGTTGCTAAGCCAAGCCAAGGGGTAGACACAAGACTCACGGTCTCAGACTGATTTATTCATGTGTCGTTTTCTTGGTATTCTGTTCTTCAACAAGACAGAGAAGTAGACTAAATGAGAGAGATGAATAGATACTTGAAAGTCACTGTTTTCTCACCCCTGGATTTACCTCTGGTTGTCGGGGTTGGTTTTAGGGATGAAGAAAAGCAAACGATCAATCTGGAGTTAAATGGTTTTTAATGAATGGTTTGAGGGAGCGGAGATTGGGGGTTGCTCAAATTTTTCATTAGAGCGACAAATTTTGTGGGTTTACAACCATTTATATTTTGGGGTTGTGATTTGTTGTTGTAAATAAGACGAAACTATTTTTCTCTTTATTTTATTTATTCTGTGCCACAATGGAGTCTCACCATTTTTTTATTTATTTTTTTTTATGAAACTTTATTTAAATTGAAGACTATCTACACTTTTAAAAAGTCTTAATTGTTATTCATTAAGCCACAATGATTTCTTTAAAAATGTTGTGACGTCATTGTAGAAGTGTTGCTGAATCTTAAACAGTACAGATTGTAAATAATTGTAGTCATATATTTTTTTACTTATTTTATAATCATTATTAAAATAAAATAGAGCATTTATGTGACAAAAATTATTTATATATCTACTGTTTGAGATTCACCAACACCTCTATAATGACATCACAACATTTAAAAAAAATCATTGTGGCTTAATGAATAACAATTAAGACTTTTTTAAAGTGTAGATATTCTTCAATTTAGATAAAGTTTCATAAAAAAATTAAAAAATAATGGTGAACGACTCCATGTTATTACACTTTTTAAGAATGAATACAAAATAATAACAAACACTTTCAACCTTTTATTGCCAAATCATTGTACTACCAACCTGACAAAAATAAACATAAACACAACACGAAAATAAAATAAACCTGTGGTGCCAACTTCACATCATTCAACTTGATTTGACGGCAAATCAAAATGGGCAAATGGCGTTGAATTAAAATTAAATCTGTAATATATTTCACTAATATTGCGTCTATAAACGTTCCTAAATTATTTAGAGAAAAATGCTTCAAATAAAATTAATAGAAAATTTAGTAGTCTGCATCTTTTACTTGAAGCATTTCTATCTTAAATAATTTAGGAACGTTGCACAAGCCAAAATATAAATTAGAAACCGTTTTTAATATCCTGTCGATTTTTGCTGAACAGATTGAATTTCTGCACTTGATTTAGCCGAGACTATTTTTACTCGTCCACAACAGTACATTCAGTGATTCCCGGGCGTGTGTGAATGTGTCTGTGTGTAGATAAACATCTGCCGATTGACTTTGCGTGATATATCCGGTACGCCGTCGGCTGACTTCCGCTGTTCCGCCGCGGGGGTGAAGCGACACTGAAACATACAAAACGACAGAGATAGTGCATGGAGTGGGATAGCAGATGCAGGCCAGACGGAGTGAGATATATAGGGTCAAGAGATCGGGGGGCGGGGGGCAAGCCATTGACGTTCGTGGCTCGTAGCTGGGGGCACACACTTCCGCCTATCAGCATTTTTCAATTTCTTGGCTGTTTGCTGCCAGATGCGCGGCGGCTGCTGTTGCTTCGAGACCATTTATTTAGCTTACGTTTTATGGCGAACATAAACTACTGTAGTATAGTATGCTACTACGTTTCAGGCTATATGAGCGTACGTCATTTTGGTTGAATTTAACATATACAAGTTATATTCATATTTGAATTTCATGGTTTTTAAATGTTCAAGATTATTTGTTGTAAATAAATAAATATATCATCACGCCATGTACCCATTCCTGGGTGTGGCCCTGTACTTAAAGAGACAAGTTACAACACGAGAATGGTAGACGATACCACGTATTTGATGGAGATAGAATTGGATGAACTGATCATGGCCAACAATATTTAAATAGCTATTTGTATCACTAGGTTGGAAACTGCTATTTTGCGGATGCTCGCAAAATAGTTTCCAACATTCCAATCGAGGAATGCACTAACAATAACAGTTATTTGTTTAACTAGGCATCAAAATACCAGATTTACAGCAGAGGCTGCAGAGATATTTTGAAGGTTATCGCTGTCAAATTTCGTTGCCATGTATGTGTTGAACGGTTGCTATGTATTTATTGACGGTTGCTATGCGATTGTGAAGCGGTTGTTATGTAAAATAAAAGTGACACTTTACAGACTGTTAGCAGTTCGCGAAGTGTTATCTTTAATGTTAATCGGCAAAAAATAAATTTAATTTATTACTCACATTCTTAATGACAGGGAATATTTTTATGTTGGTAACATAAATGTCAATTCTATCTGTATTTTCCAATATCATAACCAAAAAATAAGCATATTGTTATTTGGATTTTGCCCTGCAAATTCAATTACAATTACTTACAAATATGTTTAAAATCCATAAATATTATGTTTTCTTGAATTGCAAATACTCAATTGTAGATATATTCCCATAATATTTTTAATTCAATGTAATACTTTGACATTTCTAGTGTCAGAAGTTAGCTAAAACTAGTGAAGTGATGCCAACATATAACCATAAAAAGGACTGCTAACAGTCTGTAAAGTGTCACTTTTATGTCTAGGCTGTAAAACTATTTTACATAACAACCGCTCAACAAACGCATGGCAACCGTTAATAAATACATAGGAACCGTTCAAAGCATAAATGGCAACGTAATTTGACAGCAATAAAATTTAACGATAATTCCAAATCGGCAAAAAAATGTGTTCAACTGGGCATCAAACAGATTTATAGCTTCGGCAGCATTCATTGACTTGGCTTCGCCTCGTCAATGAAACGGCAGCCTCTGCTGTAAATCTAATATTTTGATGCCTAGTTAAACAATAGTTATTTATCTTTAATGTCAATCGGAAAAAATATTATTTATTCTGCAAAATGCCTGTTCTTGCGAATCCAGTTAAAAATGATTTATACATTGAAATATCAGCAACAGCAGAGCTGCCACACCCAGAACAGGGTACAATAGCGTGACGCTATATTTATTTTAATAAATTCATTTGGAAGTGTCATGTGGTCGTGTATGACTTCTTGCACGTTTGAAAGCTGGCATCGACGTTCATTTAGCTAAGGTCGTGCTGTGGTGAGCGGATGGTGTAGTTCACAGGTTCGCGTGACCACATTGGAGCCCTGGAGGGCCCTCGGGGCGACAGGGGTGACTACCAACCAGACCAGAACAAAACAACCACTTTGCCACACCACACATCACGCCGACGCAACACACAGGGCCGTATTCAGACTGAATTCAGAATAATGGGCGCACAAACTATAAATGAAATATGACAAATTTATATCAAAATCGTGCAGCACTTATGGAATTATTAGTAGTAAAGTATTTTTTTAACGAATTGAACATATTTTGACGTCACGTATACTTGCATAGATGCTAATGGTCAGAAATATGAAATGTGCAAATCGCGCGTCTGCTGTTGCGCCCAGCGCCTAATGTGGGCTAAAATGGAACTACGAAATGTCATTTCATTTATTTTGTTTGTTGGTATTTAAGATTATATTTGTTGGGCTTCTATTACTTATTTTATAATTTCACTGTTTTATTGTGCTGTGTTGAAAAACTGTTGATTAAAATTGTGTGCTGAGGTTATGTTACATTACTACCAGCGCCACTGTTCTCAAAATTTCGTATATTATTTACTCGAATATCAAGTAAAATACTCTAAAGTTGCCAAAGGAATTTTATCTTTATTTATATTAAGTTTAATTGTTGTAAATAAAGACTTACAATATGTAAATATTAATTTTACATTAAAAAATATGTAATATCTCCTATAATGAGAAATCGTTGTTTTAGTGCTACTGGAGCAGTACCCGTGACGTCACACACACTTAAAAAAATCATATCTCCGGTAATATATGGAATTTTCACATCGGGTTTTCACTGATCGTCATATATACTAATAAAGTTTCATAAAAAATTCTTTTTTTAAATTCTTAGGGCCCATTGTGAAGAATGGGGTCTTTCACCATTTTTTTAATGAAACTTTATCTATACTGAAGGCTATCTACACTTTTAAAAAGTCTTAATTGTTATTCATTAAGCCACAATGATTTTTAAATTTTTTTTTAAATGTTGTGACGTCATAGTAGAGGTGTTGCTGGATCTAAAACAGTACAGATTGTAAATAATTGTAGTCATATATTTTTTTACTTATTTTATTATTATTATTACAATAAAATAGAACATTTAAGTAACAAAAATTATTTAAATATCTACTGTTTTAGATCTCTACTATGACGTCACAACATTTAAAAAAAAATCATTGTGGCTTAATGAATAACAATTAAGACTTTTTAAAAGCGTAGATAGTCTTTAATACAGATAAAGTTTCATAAAAAATATAAAAAAATGGTGAAAGACCCCATTCAGTGCCGGTGACCACATCGTTATATTATTGAATTACTCTTTCGTAAATAATTGAATTTTTATGCTTTATCCTTCACCGAACTTCGATTAACTCTTGTGGAATATTTGTGAAATTCACAGCGTACTGTTCTGGCACTGTTCTGGCAAATGGGACGCTTTTAACACCGTTATGCATGAGGCAAATTCATGGTTCGGACACTAATTAAATGTGGACATACACAGCAGTTGGTCCAACATTGCTGTGACCACCTCCAGCCCTATTCAAACATTAGTTAACAGCCACTACCACCAGAACTAGCAGTGTAGTACAGAACCCTTCATCCCGTAATAATAAAACTAGCCCATCGCAAATACGCTAACATTTATTACGCTCTCTGTTTTATTTATTTATTTAATTAATACATTGCGCAATAATAGTTATTTGTCTAACTAGACACCAAAGTACCAGATTTACAGCAGAGGCTGCGGAAGCTGTAAATCTGTGTTTATAGCCATCAAATTACGTTGCCATGTGTTTGTTGAACGATTGCTATGCAGTTCGACAAAAATTACTAACGTTTTATGGTTATATGTTGGCATCACTTCCCTAGTTTTAGCTAACTTCTGACGCTAGAAATGTCAAAGTATTACATTAACTTTAAGGTCAATCATACGGGTTGAAGATAGCGTTAGATGAACATGACTTTTTTGTAACAATAGATCATTATTATAATAAATGAAACATATAATGTTTTATATCTACATTTGTAGATAAAAGTCCAAAGTTTTGTAATAAATTTTAAAAAGCTAATTTTGTTTACAAATTGTACATGAACATAATTTTCCAAGTAGTAAAATATATGCCACACATTCCCATGAACGACTACAGCAATGCAAATAATTTGTATATTTATAAATATGATCGTCTATAACATACTAAGATTATTTTTCATTTGAATTTACAGTTTTTGAGAAACAAATAAAAATATACCAAAAAGTGTGTTAAAGAAAAATTATATTTTGATATTTTCGTTTAAATCTGCTAACCTGTTTTTTGAAAAAACAAAACAACGGTTGACATGTCATAATTTATCGAAGGGCTGAGCGTTTCTTAATTGGTTGTCTGTGTTCCTGCATTGTTCGATAAGAAATCTATGGCGGGAGGTATTGTGCTGCCCACAACAGATTTTTATTTAAAGCAGAAGCAGTTTTATCTAAAATGATTTGGGACCGGCGGCAGCGAAACATACAAACGCGCTCATCTGTCAATAATGTTGAACAAAATATCTATAAATACTTTTACTTTTACAAAATTAAACTTCAAAATATTCTTTGATGATGTAATTATTTTTAGAGTATTTTGTTCGCAATGGAATAACAATTCGCTGTTTGATTAAAAATGTAAATCACAGCAAAATTTAATTATCGCGTTGATACAATTATCAAGTAATCAAAGTGTAACATCGCATCAATATACAATCAAACTGTTACCGTGGCAACGACTGCGAAGCGAGAGGACCTCTCTGTCTCTCTGGGAGCAGAGAGAGTGACCCGAGGAGCGTGGGTCACATAGGTCACAACCCACGGGTCAGCCGGACGCATTCATACACGCGATCACATTCGGTGTCTCTCTCTAGCGCACGTGAACTTCAAGATCGAAATTTCCTTCACGCCACTTGCATTTGTTTTATTTTTTGTCTTCTTGATTGAATGTTCTTAAGATGTTGAACTAGGAGGGTGTGTACTTTAAAGGTAAAAGGATGACTTTGAAAGATCAAATCCATATTTGAAATTAAAAGTATATTTTTGTAATACCTGTGCTGTGAGTTATCCATTAATAACAAAATTTGAAAGTTGAACTTTTAATGCACAATGGGGTTTTTCACCATTTTTTTTTTTCATTTTTTTATGAAACTATCTATATTGAAGACTATCTACACTTTTAAAAAGTCTTAATTGTTATTCATTAAGCCACAATGATTTTTTTTTAAATGTTGTGACGTCATAGTAGAGGTGTTGCTGGATCTAAAACAGTAGAGATTTAAATAATTTTTGTTACATAAATGTTCTATTTTATTGTAATAATAATAATAAAATAAGTAAAAAAATATATGACTACAATTATTTACAATCTGTACTGTTTTAGATCCAGCAACACCTCTACTATGACGTCACAACATTTTCCAAAAAATCATTGTGTGGCTTAATGAATAACAATTAATACTTTTTAAAAGTGTAGATAGTTTTCAATATAGATAAAGTTTCATAAAAAAAAAATTTAAAAATGGTGAAAGACCCCATTGGTTTTCATGGTTACATCATTTACTTACCGTCCACGGTGGATGGTAAGTGAAACTTACCGTTTATGGTGGATGGTAAGTAAATATATCATTCAAATTTTATTTTTAACCTCAATCTGACAGCTGTTAATTTTGATACCTATTTTTCCTTTTCTTATATTTACGCAGGTATTGCAAAAAATATCTTACTAACCTCGAACTGTAAGTGCTTTTTTAAGTCTCGAATGTTTAGGAAATCTCGACATCCCAAACTACATTCTCGACCTAAAAACTATCACTTACAGTTCACGGTACGTAATATACTATTTTTTTTCTGAAATGTGAAAAATATCTGCAAATGCAAAACGGATTTAACAAGCATAGTTATTTTAATAAAAATAAATTAGTTTATAGAAAGTCGGGACTGAGAATGGTCTATCCCCTTTAAACATTGAAGCAAGCAGCATGCATATAGTGCGCCCGCCCCCGCTATTACAACCCCGCCACCCCCTCAGCGGACTGGCGAAGTGTCTGAACCGTCCTCGCGTCGTGGGGCGCGTTGATGGAACCCGTCTCTTATACGAGTAGATGTAGATACACTCACTCTCTTTACTGAGTTCGTCGCGACGATGGTGGGGAGCAAGCAGCATCCGTTCCATTCCCCTCTGCTCCCTTCTATCCTTCTGTGTGCCCGTGCGCCGTCAATAGCGCCTAGCACTTTTGGTTGAGACTTTACACACAACTTGGTTCCACCCCACGACTGCTGATGCTTGACTTCAACTTGAAGTGAAATATGACGACAGAGATGTTGATGTTGAGATGGAGCTACTCAATTCTGTTGTGTTTTATCACTACGTATCAAACAGTGCATGAGAACTATGAATTTAATCAAATACGAGTACCAAACATGTTCAGATTTTTAATTAAAATGATTGACTATTCATCTAATTCAACTTAAGGTTCATTCATATGATGATTAGTTTTACGTTTTAGTTTAACACAACATGAGCGTTCACATATAAGATTTTAAATAGTTAAATAGTAACTAGTGCCATCTATGAGGAATTTAAAAAAAATGTCAATTTTCCTGCGTGTAACGTTTCTGCACTAATGGCCGAATCCACCATCCACGTTTTCTTTGATTTATTTTTTAATATATATTCAAAATCAACATACTTGCCAAAATTATTTTATTTTTACGGTTCATAATAATACAATAAACTTTAAGGTTATAAAGGGAACACCTACACTCCTCGAAAAAACATTGTTCGAAAATACAAATCATGTAAACGTATTCCTCGAATATACAAATGTCCAAAATTACGCCGAGGAATTGTACATTTGCCGAAAATACAAAAGTCGAGGTTTGTAATATCCAGGCGATTCGACTAATGTATTTTCGAGATTTGTAACATTCGACATTAGTAATATTCGAGAAATGTATTTTCGAGTTTTGTAATATCCAAGCTATTCCTCAATAGTATATTCTACAACAAGTAATGTAATGGCACATATTCCACATGAGCAAATAGTTTGTACGGTTTGCGAGTGTGGGATAGGCCATTCCGTTACATGTTGTAGACTATACTTTCTATAACAAGATCTTGGAAATTATACAAAAAATATAAATATAAAACTGTTGAAAAAGTCAAACTCAAAAAATTCAATTAAAACAAACAGACGAAACCATAGTAATTGAATCAAGATACTTCATATATCGCGTCTCTGATTCGTCGAAAATATTCCATACGCGGCTTATGGAATGTTAGTGATTCCATAACAATTTTAAGTTGTAGAATGCGTAGTTCCCAAATGTATTTTCGAGTTATGTAACATTCGTTATTTGTAATATTTCCAACATCTAACTTTTGTATTTTTTGCAGTAAATGTACAATTCGTCGAAGGTATTTTCGACATTTGTATAATCGAGAAATGTATTTTCGTATAATAACTAGTTCTAATTCATTCTATGTGTGTTACTATTTATTCATTCCTAAACATAAACCTAAACCAAAAGTTTGAAGTTTGCAAACTTTAGTTTTAACTTTACTTAAAACTAGTCATTGTTGAATGAACCCTAACACGTGACATTTTCTCGTAGGTGTTCCGGCAAGTCCGAAAGTCCCGTCAGGATCCAACGGTTCCGCCGGAGGCAAGCACCGCTCAACCGGCCACTCCGTCCCCGGTCCAGGCCCCGGGTCTGGCGCTACGCCCCCTGCTGGTGGTGGAACACCCTCAGGGGGCGGGTCGCGTTCCTTCGCCGCCGCGCTGCGCTCACTAGCCCAGCAGGCAGGTCCAGGTGCCGGCGAGCAGCCTCAGCCTGACCCTGCAGCACCTGGTGGTGGTGGTGATACCGGGGCAGTAGCGACTGATAAGGCGAAGCCACCGCCGCAGGCACAGGAGATGTACCCCGGGACGCAGCAAAGGACGGTGGAGCCCCAGAGAGGACATGGGAGTGTGCCACAGGAGAGGTATCCGCCAGTGGCGGCGCTAGCTGGGGAGCAGTTGTTAGCTAGGAGTGGGTTTCAACCTTATCGGCCCGACGACAGGTGAGACTCTTACAAATTTCGCATTCGCACCTAAGTGGAGAGGGAAAAAAGTATTAGCTAATAATATCGCTCGCCAAACGGGCAATTAAAATACAGGGTGATCCATCGGTGTGTATTTTTTATTTTATGCGATTATTATAAATAGTACCGAAAATTTTTTCAGGCGAAATTTATTTTACATTAAAATGCCCTTGTATCTGCAGTATAAGTTTTTCTACCGGGTGTTCCATTTTCTCGTAATAATACGCGTGAATAATACGAAACTTTAGATGGTGCAATTTCAACGTATTTGTGGTGGAATTTGACAAATCAATGTTGGCAACATTGGATGATAATTTGCAGTCACTGATTTCTATATAGCACTAGATTGGGCATAGACTAGATTCTGCCATCTAAGAGCGTTCTCAATTGAAAGGGTGAAGTTAAGGTTTTGTGACACACTTTTGTAAAGTAAAGTGCGCAATCTGGACCTCTATTTTGTAACTTAGAGCTAAGAGCTAGCTCTATAACTATGACGTCATAGCAACAGTGAATGTTTCTATAACCTGAATAAAAACTGTTTCTATCCTAGGAATTTTGTGCTGTAGTATAAGTTTTAAAAATTTAGGTTGGTAACAAATTTGATTATTTTTGTATTGGTTTATTCTTACAAATTTTAATTTTTACAGATTTATTTATTATTATTGTTTGGTTTTATGCTTTATTATTAGTTTAAGTTCAGTTTTTTACTTTTTGTATATTTTATTTAGTTTTATAAATCAATCAAATTAAAAATAAAAGAAAATATAATGATGAACTAATACAAAAAATTAAAGCACAAAATATATCTAACAAAAAGTCATGTTCTCTACACCAAATGTCAAAATAGAGCTAGCTCTACGAAGTAGAAACACCTCCAGTGGTAGCTCATGATGTCATATACCCCTGTTTCCAGTCATCTCCGCTAGACTGAATATAGAAACATACCGGTTTAGAGCTAGCTCTAAAGTTACAGAATAGGGGTCCTGAAGCTCTGCCTTCTCTCTCTCTTTACACTGCGCTCGCCACCACCTCTCTTTAGGTCACATCACGAATTATGGTCATACCCATAGACAAGAGAGATAGATTTTTAACCTCAATTTTGATCATTGCGGCGTTCAATTGGGAACGCACCGTAGCGGCTTATGTTCACTGAAATATAGTAATACTGGAACGTGCACTGCCATGTGTATTTCACATTCTAATCATTAAAGTGTATATGAATACATCAGTTTGTCAATGAAAAACAATGCCATTATTTTTTTTGTCATTTGAATTTCAGTTTTCCTATAAATAATGTATGCTACACCACAAACTTTTTGAACGTACTGTACGCCAAGGATAGAGATACCTGTGGTTCGCTTTCTCTCGGCTCGCATTTACACCGCTAGTGCGCGTTCCTGTATTACTACATTTTAATGCTTATATGCCCAATCTAGTGTTATATACAAATCAGTGCTTGGAGTATACAGAAAAATATCTGATCAGATAACATTAAATGATCAAAGATCTTATGAGTCACAACGCTGGTTGTGAATGAAGCTCAAACATAAATATTTTAAGTTTCGTTTGTCTTCTTGCAGATTACCTCAGCCTCCGGTGGGTCTCGAAGCCGGCTACCCGCCGTACCCAGGGTACCCACCACCTGGTGCTCTAGCATTGTTAGAGGAGCAGCTGTACCTGGAGCGCTGTGGCATGCTGCGGGGCCCGCCACTGTACCCGCCAGCAGCAGCCGCCGCGGCGCTCGCTGGTGCCTACCTGCCCTACATGCTTCCTGCGCCGCACCTCGCTTACATGCACGAACGTCTCAAGATGGAGGAGGAACAGCGTGCGAGAGCTGCGGCGGCAGCAGCTGCACAGCAGGCCCAGGCAGCCGAACAGGAGCGCGAGCGAGAACGGTGAGAGATTTTTATATTTGGATAAGGACGTACAAAAAATAAAGCGAGATTTATAATGAAGTCACGCAAAATATAAATACTTTTTTTATTATAAGGAATAGAAAATTTTTCTTCATATATGTAGAAGTTTTATTATATTAAATATACCTACTATTTGATGACACGTGCAGAATTTTTTTATTTAGTCAGGTTTATATGATACGACTATCAATTACTATTTTTCAAATGGGAACCTAAAATTGTTTTACTAAAATAAAAACCGCAATTTTTTCTCTTTTCAACGATGTATTACTTATCACAAATTAATATGAAAAAAAATAATCTGTTCAACTCGGCACCAAATATAGATTTATAGCTTCGGCAGCATTCATTGACGAGGCGTAAATGTGGTAAAACAATCAGCGATTTTGTGGGCGAATTAATGACTAGAGAAAAATGTTATATACAAAAAATGACCAGGAAAAAGGGTCCTATTTAATAGAAATAACAAACAGAAAATTAAACCAGTGGTTCTCAAACGATAGAATAAAATTATATTTTTTTAAATAGTAACCTATATAAATTTTTAGTCCATTAGGTAGAGAATTTTTTTATGATTTCAACGATATAAATATGATAATGAGGTTATATCACAATTATTTTTAATACTATTTTTCTCTGATGAAATCAGAAAAAAATCTCTAAATAAAAATTTATATAGGTTAAAAAATTTATATCGGTTACTATTTTTAAAATGTAATTTTATTCTATGGTTTGAGAACCACTGGTTTAATTTTCTGTTATTACTATTAAATAGGGCACTTTTTTCTGGTCATTTTTTGTACATACCATTTTCCTCTAAAGTCATGTTCGCCCAAAAAAGCACTGGTTGTGAAAATATGTAACAGTTAATAGTTATTTACGATACAAGTACGTAAAGCTAGTCTTTAATTGACCCATTCGTGACTAAAGACGCTTTACGTATGTGTATCGTACAAAATTTTATCTACGATATAATGCAAAACCCCAAAAAATATAAAAAATATATTTTTATTTATGAAGTAGGATCACTATATTAAATGAGAAGTTTGCCATGATAACATTTTTTTTTGCAAATTTAGCGTGTTTAAAAATTTTAATCACTCGTTGCTTGGCATCCCGTGGCTGCCGTGACTAATGGAATAGTGTTACTAAACAACCGTTTTACAAACTTGAAACTAACAGTTAAACATCAATTTTACACACTATCGTAGATAAAATATTCTTAAATGCTGTATAATACAAACGTCAAGTTTAAATTGACAGCTGTAGAAGCAACACGCAGTATGATTGGCTGCAAGTACCCGCGGATGCTTTATTTTGCTCCTTATTGTAAATCATAAAACAGTTTCTTGTTTTGCTACTGCATCACCGCTTGCGTTATTTCATTATAAATCCCGCTTAAGAGTGACCGTCCTCCAAAAACCATCAAATTTGACAATATTCAATATTTTAATCCACTTATTTTTCCTAAACATTTAGTTTTATCTTTAGGGAACGAGAGCGCGAGCGAGCAGAACGCGAAAAAGAACAACGCGAGCGTGAACTCCAACGTGAACGCGAACAACGTGAGAAAGAACGTCGGGAACGCGAGAAAGCCGCCGCAGTGGCCGCCGCCGCCGCGCAACACCACCCCCCTCCTCGGATGTCGCCGCATCACCACGTCATGTCTCCCCACCACGTGGCCGCCGTGCAGTCTCAGATGATGATGCCCATGATGCTCCCCAGTCCCATGCTGCACCCCGGCTCGCTGGCGAGGCAATCGCCGCTGGGGACGAGGTCGTCGTATCATCCTGGACATCCTGGGGCATCTGTGCCTGTGTCGGTGCCTCCGAGGTCTAGCCCTGGACCTCAACTGCATAGGCATTCACCGCACTCTAGTTTTCATCCTGTGGTTAGTCAGTATGCTGCGGCTGCGGCCTTTCACTCTGTGCATCAACCGCAACCGTAAGTAAGAAGTGTCTTCTTTTATTGTTTTACCAATAAATTATTTTATAGAAAAATGAATTTGTTGTTTGTATCTTATACTTGAAACATTTTTCTCTAAAATAATAAGGTTTTTTGGCAGCCGAAAATAAAGTTAATTAATAGATAATTAAATTAAATTTGTAGCTTTATAGTTGTTGCGCTTTCTTCAAAAGGAAAATTATCGTTTACGAACATAACATTAAACTATAAAAAAAAATATTAGTTGAAGTCTAGTTGGTCAAAAATTCAGAACGTTGATACTGTGTCTCTAATTCCCATGAACGACTACAGTAATGCAAATAATTCGTATATTAATAAATATGATCGTCTATAACATACTAAAATTATTTTCCATTTGAACTTACAGTTTTTGAGAAACAAATAAAAATATATCAAAAAGTGTGTTTTTCTGAATTTTTGTCCAACTAGATTAACTAATTTTTTTTTTATAGTTTAATGTTATAGCTATTCCTTTCATCCACACATATAAATACTAGAATGTTCAAAGATTTCACAGTAATAATTGTTTTGTTTTTCGATAAGAATAATTGTAAAAAATATTTTAGTTTGAATTTGAATTTGCAAAACTAAATTCATGGGAGTGAACGAACCCAACGAAAATATTAGTTTTTAGCTTGTGAAATGTTCTTCATCTGACATTGCAATGTGCAAGTCACTGTAAAAAATCCATGAAATTTTGAAGGATTTAGGTTGGACCATAAAGAACATGAAAATAAATGAAGAAAACAGAATTTAAATTTTAAAAAATAAAGTATTCGTTCTTCAATGCGTATGTTTGAATGTATTCCCTGTTCTCTAGTTTATTCTTCTGCCAGAAAGTGCCAGCTATTTTTTATTTTAATAATCAAAAATACAACAATGTCCGAATAGTTTGAAGTTCATTATAAATTATAGATTCTAACAGCGTAGTAAATAAGTAAATTTAAAAAGAATTGCTCTCGTGTTTCTGTGATGCCGCTCAAAAATAATTAGTGGAATAATTATTTTTGTGTTGTGCAGTTCTCAAAAGCAGTCTCCAATCCCCTCACCATACGCGGTCGTGTCCAGCTACGGTCTCTCGATGACGTCTCAACCGGCCCCGGTGACCGCGACATCGAGTTACCAACACCAACCTTTGAACATTTCCACTTCTTCAGCGTCTTCAGTAGTTCCTTCAAGTGTGAAGCCTTCACCAGTGCCAGCAGCACCGCCACCGCCGCCTCCAAGTGAACCGACGAGGGCTACGCCTCCAGTGACGGCGCCGGGGCCCACGGAGGAGGCGGGCGGTGGTCAGGAAGTGACGGTTTCTGCGGCTGCTGCAGGTGAGGGGAATCGCGACAGCGGCGACACCTGACGCCACAAACTCGCCCCTCACTCCGCCAAACCACTCCCAACAGCGGTTACTTATCATTTCGGTAATTAAAACAACCGCCAGGCTCTTTTTCTTTGGGTTTTGTTTTCTTTGAGTTTTATTTATTTGGTTTTGGTTTTTCTCTGGTGTTGGATTTATTTTAGTTTATTTTGCATGATTAGTGTATGTATTAATTTTTTAAAGTTATACATTTACTTTAAAAAGTTAATTAGAAAATTTATTTTTAACTAATAGAAATTTTTGTTCTCCCACTAATCGTCTCATTCCATTTTAACATAATTAATACTTTCAAGAAAATTCATTACTTCCGCAAACGTATACTATATCGAAATACCAATATGATAAATGAATTTTTATTGAAACTATTAATTGGTTTCCTTATTTTAAAATGATTGTGTAGATGTTAAAGTTTACATTGAAAGTTTTAGATGTAATAATATGTGTGGAATGTTTAGAAACCTTGTTGTTGAGTGGAACTTATTGACAAATGATCTGTTCGGCTTTTGTTCCAGCCAGGAAGCCTCCCGTAGCAGTTATTCTGCACCATCAAGGTTATCAGCAACACCAAACACAACCGGTCAACAGCAACACTGCCACGGCTCCTGTTGCCGACCTACAACCCCAACAGCCCGCTGTCCTAACCACCAGTGAAGACACAACACCCCCGCAACAACAACCGCCACCGCCGCCGCCGCCGCCAGTCCCACCTCCGCCACACACAGTCCACGTCCAGAACATCCAAGCACAAAACATCCAAGTGCAGAACGTTCTAGTGCAACCCAGCGCCACACTGGAGCAATCCATCCAGGCACAGAACGTGCAGCTGCAGACGCTGCAAGTCTCGCAGCCGTACACAGGTCTGCAAATACAGAACATTACGTCGCAACCTTCGCTGACTGTGGATGAATCGTGCAACAAGTTGATCAAGACTGAGCCGACGGCTGGCGTGGCCCCAGACTACAAGACTGAACCTTCCAAGATGTTCCAGCCGCACGTGCTTCACACTAGCGCAGTAACCGCTTCGTCTGTTTCCGCCGCTTCCGCTTTCCAGCTGCCGGGCACGGTGACGGTGAGCAACGCACCCAGCTACATCATGACGTACAGCGACCAAGTTCCTGTGCTCGTCAGCCAGCCTATGCTGGTGAATCTAGAACCGCCGCAGACTTCTTCGGCGCCGACCCAGTGGACTGTTCACCCTGTCATCTTTAGCAACAACGTGTGTTGTTTGACCACTCAACAGCAACAGCAGCAACAACAACAGAGTGCTCCAGCGACGGAAGTGAAACATGCAAGGACTCCTGTAGTGCCGGTCAATACACAGTTGACGCACCACAGTCCGCAGCTGCCGGTGCCGTCGCCCAACTACCCCGTGCCCGCTCCCGAGACTGCGCCCTCTGCACTCGACTCGGCCGAGCCGCGTAACATACCAAATAGAAATGTTCCTATATTAAATAATAATTATATACATAGTGGTAACGTTCATCATTCAGAGTTGATAACTAGTCATTCAACAACGGGCGCCAGAACTGTACAGCCTCAGCCGAGCCAAGTCGACGCGGCCAAAAACACTAGTGACACAAACATAAACAAAACCGACTGCAGTGTTGTATATAGTGAACATTTGTCTAGTAATAATAACGAGTTATTTAATAATCAAGTAGCCAATGTGAGTGAAGTGAACAGCAGTGACAAGGCAGACGCGAGAACCAATCAAGTGCAGGCACTGGCCACACCCACCACGAAGGATTACGAGAGTCTCATCACCGTCAACCAGATCGTCAACACGAACATGCTGACCATCACCACGAGCACGCCGACCATAACCACGACCACTTGCACCGCACTCAGACCAGCCGCACCCTTTACCGTACTCAACGTTCCCGTTCCAAAGCGTTCCAAACCGGAAGTGCGAACTTTTGTTCGACCGCTGGTTAGCAAACTCGATCTAGCAATTGCCAGGCGAATAGAACGAAGATTGAAAAGACAACAAGAGCTCAAATCAACTGCAAAATCAACAGCCATCGCTTCGTGTAAACACAACGCTGATGATTCTGACTCGAGTGCGTACTCGAGCTCAGACAGCGAATCAGAAGATGGAAACCAGAAATTGGATTTGTGGATTACTTCCGGGCCGCCAGACAGACCAAACTACAAAGGAGAGAAAGTTGGTTTTTTGAAGATATTTGGACTTACCACTCCTATGAATAAGAACGGTAAACAATCAATATAAAATATTATGTTTGATGAATTAATACATTTTTATTTTTGCAGAAGTAGAATTGGCAAAGTTAGAGCGCAGGAAATGGTATCCACCATGGCCAACAATGCTTCTGGATCAAACTAAGAAATCTAATTGTTTGGACCTTCCAGTACCAGAGTCACATCCTTCTACATTAACCCGGACTCCGGATTTTGGGGCCAAAGTACACTTTCTAAGTGGACTTGGCTTGAAAACAGTTCCCGACAGAAGCAGAGAAGGTAAAATTTACTACCTAACTTCCAAATTTTATTTGATATTTATTTATTTTTTGATATTTATATACTCGTATTTAACGAAACCATATCTACACTTGACTACTGCAACTTGTCATTTCTATCATTTAAAAAACGAATGTACAAATCAATTCTGCACGAACAACTTCAGGGTAACCAACGCTCGTTTAATGGCTCAGTATGATAACTTTATTTAATTTTTGTAAATTTTCTTTTCTTGTTTTGGCATATACAGGCTGTTCATTTTAAGTGGTACACTATTGCTATTTCGAGAACTATAAGAGCTACGAGGTCGGTTAACTTAGCAAACAATTTCTATATTATAAGACAATTAAAAAGATCGAAATAAGAATTTTCTTAGACCAATGGTTCTCAAAATGCGGGGTGCAACTTTCTTATTTTAAATGGCAACCTACTTTTTTTATTTGCTTATTCGATTCAGTATTTTTTCTGAATTCAATGATGTTCAAATGACCAAATAATACAAAATATTTGAGAAAAATGTAAAATTAAAAATGTATCATTTTTATTTAAATATGCATATACAAAGTTTGCCATGGAAGAAAACAAATAAAGCAAATGCAGAAATAATTGAAAAAACAGTAATTATGAGAATAATTATTAATTTAGTTGTAACAATACAGAAATACAGAGGTACAC
This sequence comes from Poecilus cupreus, assembly GCA_963942605.1. Lineage (NCBI taxonomy): Eukaryota > Metazoa > Arthropoda > Insecta > Coleoptera > Carabidae > Poecilus > Poecilus cupreus. Next base: position 14,656,058 of record OZ012727.1, read on the forward strand.
TTCAAAAAACTAATATTAAAAAATGTTTGATTTATTTGTTTTCTTCCATGGCAAACTTTGCATATTCAAATTTAAATAAAAAGATATATTTTTAATTTTGCATTTTTCTCAAATATTTTGTAATATTTGGTCATTACATGTGAACATCATTGAATTCAGAAAAAAATACTGAATCGAATAAGCAAATAAAAAAAGTAGGTTGCCATTTAAAATAAGAAAGTTGCACCCCGCATTTTGAGAACCACTGGTCTAAAAAAATTCTTGTTTCGCTCATTTTAATTGTCTTGTAATATAGAAATTGTTTGCTAATTTAACCGACCTCGTAGCTCTTATAGTTCTCGAAATAGCAATAGTGTACCACTTAAAATGAACAGCCTGTATACTTGTATACTGTCCGTATAGTTATATATTTTTCTTTTGTATTTATTATGTGTGATTATGTGTAAGAACAGCTTAATGCTGAACATTGCCACTTTCATAAATAAATCGATTTATTATTATTATTATTATTGTGTTGCAGAATGGGAAGTTCTGTGGCAGAAAATAATTCAAAATCGCCGGAAACGCGACGGCGATTCAGCTTTAACGACGTACTGCATGCGAGCCTATAGAAAACTCCGTACAAATTTAATCTACAATAATAACAGAGCTTTACTTCCGGTGGAAATTCCTCGCCTAAATGGGCAACATCCGTCTTTACCACACACTGTTCCTGGTTTACCGGTTGAGAGCCACACACAAACACAGTTCTTCACCGCTGAAAACCTTCCCAACCATCCTGCTGTCCGACAAAACATCCCTGTCGTACAACCTCAGCAGCTGAATCATCATCACCATCAGCAACAACAAACGAATCATCAACAGCAACAACAGTTGCTAATTCCATCGACGAATCATAATTCCGTTCCTCAAAACGGATTAAAAAGACCAATGGATGGTTACAGTTGTATGGTTGTTAAAAGAATTTCGTTGGATTCTTCTTCAGCTTCTCAGCAACCAGTTGAAGTTAAAAAGGAAAGTGAAACAAATTCTGTTGATAATAAGGAGAAATTCAAGTGGCCTGGTCTTCAAGAAGTTATGGAATCTTATCATCGGTATAGCAAAGGTAAATTTATTTATTAAAGTAATAAGTTGAGGATTTTTTTCAGTAAAGTATGAATTTTCAGAGCGAGCTGTCGAGCTGCAACATCTCCGATCGAGATGTTCTTATCTCTGTGATCAGATTCGTCGCAGGCAAACGGAAGCGGATGTACTAGAGCGGAAACTACGAGAGCTGAGATCCTTACACATATTTCATGATCAGGAGCGACAACAGATCCAAAGATGCGTGGATCAGTTGAAGGCTGTGCCCAATACGTTCAGGTAGCACTAGATTTCACCAGAGGCGCCACTATTTAATTCTTGCGGGGGCTACATTATTTTAAAAATATCGTGATAAAATTATTTCTAAAGGCGCCAATTGGTAAAAAATTCTCGACAGGATGTCCATTTATATTATTAATTATCTACTGGGTGTTAGTATTCATGCGAAAAGTATATATTTTAATTATGCTAATTTAATTTTGGTGAATAGATGTTTATTTTTCTGGACGTCCTATTAAATCAAAAACGATTACAACAATGACTCGAATCATTTATATTTTAAATAATAATAAATGAAATGGTTTGTGTATTTTTACGCGATCCATAAAATGTGATATGTACTCGTCTTATGTGTCGAATGGGTGGAGTCAGTTTGGGAACAGACAGCGTTGATTTGTTTGGTCAACGCGTGATGACGTAATTCCTGGTGGGTGTGTCACGTTGACGTTTTGTATTTTACAAGTTAGGTTATGTTTAGGCACGGTCACACAAAAACCATTAAAATTGTGTGTGTCCACCAATAACTGTGATAATGTACAATTTAAAAATTCATAAAATATCCTTGACGTAACAATGTTTCTAGCATGACAACTTATTAAATGTATATCAAATTGACTTTTCACTTGTTTACTCTTCCTACACTCGATTGGTATTTTGTTTTTTCTCCCATCAAATCCTAACGCAGACTTCCTTTTGTTTATCGTACGTTTCATTGTTTAATTTTTAGTTGTTTTCACTGTTTCAGGAACAAATGAAGGTGAGCGGGAATGAAAATATGAAAGAAACAAGAAAGGTATGTCTGTTAATTATTTATTATACAGTATGACTGATGAATTATAAAATGAACAACAAATTCGTAAAATCCACAAAGTCTTATTGAATTGCATTTAATATACATAATACATCAAGTACGTTACTATTAAACAAAAATAATTTAAATTCATCCTAGTATTCACAAAAAAATATAATTAGCCTAATATAGCGATTAATATTTTAAGTTTTTAAACAGTTAGAGGGTCCCATAACTTAAAAATTACTTTATAAATTTTAACTAATTTACCATCACACGGATACGGAACTTCCCAAAATAATTAATTGGTAACATGGCTATGGAACCATGAATCTATTCACGATCAACTAAATAATCAGGTTATATAATTTATGATTGAATCATTGAAAAATTGAGTGTTTCGGAACAAGTTTACATAACCTATTTATTGAGTAACCGTGACCGCAATTAAAAGAACTAAAATAGAATATACATGTGTTAATTTTCAACAGTCAGTTCTTCGGTTTAAAATTGATAACATTCTAAACCCGTGAGTCAGTTCTCACCCATCGACTTGTTAGTCAAGAATAAAATCGTATTTATTAAGCTTCTTGTTTACGGATTCAAACTTTTAGATAAGATTAAATAGTAACACTGAGCTTTTTAAAGCAGCTTACAGAAAAATTTAGTGCTAAGGGACTTACAGTACAAATTACGTACAAAGATTATTATAAATAATTAGTAGCAGACAAATGCGTTAGAAAATTAACGCACATGTTGTCTTTTGGTGGTTCAACCTCGCTTATCTAAAACTTGAATCCTACAGAATCTATCTCATTAGTTCGGTAAGCGAAAACTATTACAATACAGAGAAGCAGACCAGATCATATGGAACAATGAGTTGATGATCTGTTTGGACAACTTGTTATTCACCTGTTTTGTTTGTTCAAAGAGACGAGAACGCTTTTTTTGGGTTTTTATTTTGTTTTGTTTATGTTGGTGTGTGTATAAGGCGATTGTTTTAACAGTCTAAGAAGTTGGCTGCCATCAGCAGCTCCAAAGCGATCTCCGGGGCGATGGGGAACTCCGGGATCTCGGTGGAGCTGTTTGTGTAACGCACCTTGTATGTGAAGTACATGCACACCTTCTGCAGCACGTGCGATCTACAAATTATTATTGTTTCAATCAAACATTTATTTTCTTTATCGCAGTTTCAGTTCACATGTTTGCGAAATTCCTTTTAATATTTCAAGAAAAACATTTACAGTTCAACCCGAAACCTTAGGGTTTAGAATACAGGTTTGAAGTAAATAATTCTCAGTTAATTTAGAAAGTAAAATGTGGCAAATCTCAGTACATAAATACCCCAAAAATGTTGGTAATTTTCACGTGGTGAAAACTTGTTAAAGTTCTCTACTTACGGTATTTCCCTGAAATTGACTTCGTTGGCTTCGTTTTCTGCAAACTGTCCGGGTCCACTAAGCATAGCCTTGATCGTACCAGAAGTCAGAGCGTGCTCCCGTTTTACAATGAACTCGTGTCCATCCGATGAAATGAGCTTAACGTACATGGCATCTGGCCCCTCGCAGCCGCCATACACCCGCTCAGCCTTCTCTTCTCCGATTTCTCCAGACATTTTTGATTCCCTGCACAAAGACACAAAATAGACGTAACTGTCTAAGATTAACTTCCATCCCAAGGAAAATGATACAAAATTCGTTTAGACGTACAATCCTTGGCCCATTTCACTCCCTTCACCAACCATTTCTTCTAACATTTGCCCACCGTCACCAACATTACCCATTTCTACGCCCTCAACCATTTGGCCCTCTTCTCCATCTGCTGGAGCTGCAGCACCTCTACGTTGTACAGAAATATTGTTTATAATTTAGAATGATAAATTTTGTACTGGGATCTAATACTCTGGCGGTTTAGCTTCATCGGTAGCCTTATTTTCAGCTGCTTGTTTCTTTTCTTCCGCATCTTTATTTTGCTCCCCTTCCATATTTACTAAGTAGTTAATTACTCCGAGTTCGAAATTAAAATGATAGTCTAAACCGAAATATAAAAATTCGTGATTAAGTTTGGTGGTGTGTAGTTATGACAAGAACAAAACAAAAATTTATCAAATTGCAAAATAAATATCGCATAATTATTATCTTTTATTATTGTATGCTCTCTTGTTTGCGTGGAAATGTAGAAATATGGGACATTATTGTGAAATAAATTTATTTGCCAGTCATTTTCGCAAAGTTAGGTTAATCAAGGAAAAATTTGTGCAATTTTCTTAACGGAATAAAACTTGGAAAATGTTATACCATATTATTGCATATATAGTTTATGTGTTGCTGAAGTGTTAGTTTGTAATAAAATTTATGTAAATTTCTACTTACTTTTATTAAAACATAAATACAGCACAATAATGAAATGTGCGCCAAGTGGGTGACAAATGACAACTCCCGCAGTAATCTGAGGACATAAAATGTTACTTGTTGGCTCTAGTTACGTCCTAAACCCAGTAAAACCACTTTCAAAGGTTAGATTAATTATTTATCAAAAAATATAACTTCTTAGAAATATACTTCATGTAAATGTTTAAATTAAATTGACAAAGTTAATTTTATTTAGGGAAATATTTACATGTAACTTGCTTTGACATATTTGAAACAACCAATTATTTATTTACTCAAAATAGCTATTTGCTCACTGTTTAGATCATTTTCAATGACCTCTGAATTCAATACCTGTATAAATAGATTGATTATTACTTTCAGCCTTCGCCATGGATGAATAAACTTACATAAAATTAATCAAAATCTACAATGGATGAAATAATATTTCGGGGTTCTCAAAAACTAGAAAATCTGCAGGTATACCTTTAATTTATAATTAAATTAATTTGGGGCTGATTTGACATGTTTTTATTAGATTCAGTTAAGTTTAGCTGCACAACAAAGTAAAGTATTATTTCAACAGTACTCCGAAAGAGGCGCAGCAATTGCAAACCAAGCATGGCAGAGCCCCAGAATGGTACAAATTCAAGATCTAGCCAAAGAACTTTTAGAATGGCTGTTAGAAGTGGCCGACAGGAGCAAAGACGCCCTGTTAAATGTAGCTGATCCACGAAATTTTGTTGAACAAGTTATTAGATTATTACGTAACGAAAGTAAATTAAAACAAATAAGACAAATACAACAATTTCCACAAATATTATTTGAATTTTAGTGAACCGACGTCAGTTGTTATTTGGGTGCATAGGGTTCATAATAGGCAGTTTTGTTGGTTATTCTTTTGCGTATTCATGGCAGAAAGCTCCAGTATTTTCAACTCATATGCATGCTGCAGTTTGTTCAAGCTACGGGGGAACTGATGTAAGATTTATCTCTACATTTGACAAAATACAATTAATAAATATTTTTAGTGTGCCACATTAATAGACGATGTCCCAGTCCCTAAATTAGACGAATCAGACGACGTACTTATTCAAGTTAAAGCATCTTCCGTTTCCTTGATCGATGTAGCTGTTTGTCAAGGATATTCGAGACGATTACGAAAATTACTTAGCAAATATAACCATGTATTTATCTCCAACAAACTTAATATGTATAAATTTTAATGTTTCACATTTCTAGAGTTCCAAAACCGAGTTTCCAATCATCTTAGGCCGTAGTTGTTCCGGAATAGTGTTAGAAATCGGCCAAGCCGTGTCACGATTTGACATTGGCGACGAAGTGTACCTGACGGCGCCTTATTGGACGCAAGGAACGATCTCACAGACTTGTTTAGCAAAAGACTTTCGCGTAGCACATAAACCGAAAAGAATTGGGTTCGAAGGAGCCGCAGGGCTGCCCTATGCAGGAAGTTTAGCTCTAAATGCTATCTCTGTTGCGGGGATCACAAAAGAGAACGCCGAAGGAAAGAGGTACATTTAATATTAAAACATTTTTTCTGTTACTTTATTTATTGTTCTTGTAGAATTTTAGTGTGCAGTGCTTGCACGCCAGTAGGCTGTGTCCTAGTGCAGTATTGCCACCTTCTAGGAGCAGAAATCACTGCTACAACTAACATAAAATCTGCTCCAGTTGCCCAGGCACTAGGAGCCGATGATGTTATAATCAGCCAGGACAACAATGTTTCAAAAATTGATCTAGAAAGTGATCCACCGAAATTACTGAAGAAGGAACTGGAACTCAGGGATTTGTTCGACGTTGTTTTCGTCACAGACGAAAAGGATTTATCGAATGAACAACTTAGAAGATATTGTAAACCAAACGGTAAAGTTGTTTCAACTCTACTGGATTATCTACCATCGGATAACTTCGGATTTGTACTTGGGGGCCTTTTCTGGAGCTACATTCGCGCAAAATGCTTATTACAAGTACGTATTGACCGGGAGATTGAAAGGCGGGTATCTGCAGGGTGCAAGATATGAAAGTTGGTGAAAGTAATATATGTGGGCGATATTGAGGGTGAATGACTGCGTGGGTATGATTGATGGTTTGTTACGTGAACGAATGATTCAGAGTGTGAAGAATCGCACTATAAAGTGGTGTGCCTGGATAGAAATATTTGGAGGAGATTGATTGTTTCTGGATTCGTGCTACCCCATTGTTATTTTTAAATTAATAAAATAAATAAAAATATATCATCACACCTTTTACCCATTATGGGTGTGGCACTCTGCTTACGCAGATCTCGGTAGGTGATATATTTTTACGTATGAAGTGCGGTTACCGGCCGTCAAATCATAGCCCCCAAAGATGTTAGTGGAGAGGGAACCACAGGGGTAAATTTACATTTGTAACTGCCGGCAGTGGGATTCGAACTGAGGATCTCGCGAAGCACAGTCCGACACGTTACCACGGAGCTATTTAAATTAATAAAAAAAGATAAAATGCAGATCTATTTACTATATAATTTGTTTAGAATGTTTTCGGCTACGCAAGATCGAATTTCGGCGAACCGGAAATTACGCACCACCATCTGGAAACCTTGTCCGATTTGGTGGATAATCATCAGCTGCAGAGCGTTGTCGATAAGGTTTTTCACCCGCATGACATCGAGTTGGCCTTGGAACACGTGCAGTCGCCTAGTTCTATTGGAAGTTCCATTATCACTTTCCGGTAACTAAACTTTAAATTCTTTGGTGCTCAAAGCCTCCAAATGTGCCTTATTGTACATAATTTTGTCTGTTAAACGTTGAATGTTTAGTGATTACCATCAGGATTTGTGTTGATGAAATGACAATAACCACGATGACCAGTAGTTTGACTGTGGTACTTGTATAGAAGATTATACAACTATAAATGTGTAAATATAATGAATTAATATCAATAAACGTGTGCTAATTGTTCATAAATAATGAAAATATAATTTACTAAACAAGTACTGAAATTATGAAATATCTACATTTGTATAATTGTGTACTGTTATTGATTGGTTTGTAGAAATTTAATATATTATATATGTTGATATTTCCTGGGTTTTATAGACGATAGAATCAGTTTCCTTCTTTTGGTGTTGGTAGTTGTTTCTTATGGGATAATGGAGAAAAACAATTATTTTTTTATAATGTAGTTTTTATTGTAAAAATCGGACATCGTAATATAATTTTATGGGTTGTAGTAATGGTAATGGGTTAGCGTGGCTTAATGCTCATTCATCCGCTTCCTCTCCATTCTCCAGGTCCTCGTCACCCTCGCCTCCGCTGTACACCTGTCCTTCCTCCTCGCCCTCGCTGTCATCACCCGCCACCTCTGCGTTTTCGGCCTCTGCGCGCTCCATCTGTCGCGCCAGCTCCGCCTCGTCCGTTGCCGTTACCACCTTCGGCTGCAAACAACCAAAAGCTCAAGTGATGTTATAACAACAAATGCTGTTTAATCCCCTCAAATTACAACCCCCAAAAATATAGAGGTAAGTTGAAAAAACATTCAAAACTCAAAATTGTAAATTAAAAAGCAATAGCTATTTGTATATTTAGAGCGCAAAGTTATGTTTTGTTTTGTCGGTCGAACACGAATATTAATAATTTAAGAGCGACATAAATACTTTACGTTTGAATTATACACAATATTTTTATAAAAGTAAAATATTGATCTGATTTCATTCCTTTCATAGATTATTGCACAGTAATATAGTAATTCGGGAACTTGCATTTGTAATCTTTAACGAAAGCAAAAATCGAGCCTGATACAGATAGATATCGTGGATTACTCACACACTTGTTTTTAGAACGGTTGCTATGCGTTTGTTGAGCGCTTGCTATGTAAAAACAACGGTTACTATGCGTTTGTTGAGCGGTTGCTATGTAAAAACAACGGTTACTATGCGTTTATTGTGCGATTTCTACTTAAAAACATTGTACGACAAAAACAGGTAGCCTTCAATTAGCTGTCTCTCTCCGCTCGTATTTTAACGTTAGTAAGTGTTCCAGTATTATTATATTTCAGTGGATTGTTGTAGCTTTTCTTATACTTTGTATCCATACTGATGAATTATTAAAAAAAAAAAGAAAATACCAAACTTTTTTCGCTCTTTGCTATTGGAGACAAGCGACAAAAATTTTACCGCTTGATGCTATTGCAGACGAACTAAGAAAAATTCCTCAGAAAACATCTATTTGCGTTGATAAATAGTTATTTATATGTGTTAAAAATGCCAATTAATCACTTTTATTTAACACGTACATCAAGCAAAATTGTATCTACGATTTTAAGTAATTTCTAGAAATTAATTACTTTCTTAAAAAGAAGAAATGGTAGCTACTAACCTAAAATTCAAAATTAAAGCAGAACAAGTTTATCAAGTCTTAAAAGATGCACTAGACAAGGTATTTTTAATGGTCAAAGTAATAAATTTTATCAAAAACTGTAGTTATCAACTGTATAAAACTATTAATAAAAATTTAATTTATATAAAATACTTTTAATATATATTTTATTTGTTGCTGGTTACTTGTTTAGTTTACTTGTCAATCCCTCCGAGATTACAACGGACACATCAGTCCAAGAAGAATAAATTAGGGCATTTAAACCCAGAAGTGAAAAAAGTTTAATTTTATGAGGTATTTTTTTCGTCAAAATCAATTGTGATGGAAATAAATATAACAAGTTTGTTGCCATAGAAACAAATAAACAAGTGAAGAGGAGAAAAAAACCAAACACATTTGTCGTCAGGGAAACAGATGAAACAACAAAAATAATGAATGGTAAGTTTACATACCGCCATCTGTACTTTGAAAACGCCACCCATTTTTGAGATAGTTATTTCAATTTTGTCGATCGCGTCTTGCAGAGCTTTCAAACCGTCTTGTTTCTCCGGTGTTGATGTTGTCATAACTACAAATTAAACAATTACACTAAATATTTTGTCATTTCTATGTCCTATAGTTATTTGTAAACAGAAAACATGAACTGTATTTTGTAACTTCCCTGTTAATTCTTAACGGCCTGAAAAGAAATTCATTTGACACATATATTTTCATTGGTTAATAGTTATTTACTTTACAAGTGGGCAAAGTAAGGAATTACCCACGAGAGAAATTTTAGCACACGAAGCCGAAGGCTGAGTGTGATAATTTTATCGAGTGGGTAATTCCACTTTGCCCACGTGTGAAGTATAACGTTTTATCCAACACCTCTTAATAAATGCAAAATTTATTAAAGAAATATTATTTGACAGTGATATATGCTTTAAATTTTTAAATTAAAATGTCAATCGAAGTGGTTACCAAGGTGTTGTGTGTTATTGTTATAAATAAAAAAAATACTCACTAGTGACTTTTCTCAAAATTATACCCACCAGTGGGTAATCTGTTACTTTCCTTCCGTTGAGAAATAACAGGTAAGTTACAGAATAGGCTCCTATAACAGTCGTGGGATAAATTAATTCTTACCGTAAAGAGGCGGCGCAATGAGATTAATCTTAATGGGCAGCTCCTCAGTCGAAAGAGCCAAACCGGCCTTAAGAGCAGCCTTAACAGCATCAATGCCCTCGTATCCATAACAGGCGCATTCGATATCCGCACGAATTTTCACCGCCTGAGACGTCAACTTTCGCTTAATGTTACTTAACAATACTTCGTTTGTTTTGTCGTCAAGACCGCATTCGGCTAAAATACTGGGGTCACTGAAAATATACAAGATTTAATAAACAACTGAATGATGTAATAGTTGCAGTGACTTACAGTACGGCTTGTTTGAAGAAATCATAAGCGCTGGCTTTATTTTTCTTGTACTTGTCTTCAAAATACCAAGCGGTTCGCTGATATAAATCTTCTAATTGTTCGTCGGTGTCGTATTTTAATAATTCGGCTACGTGTCGCAGAATAGAATTGACAGCTTTCGCCTTCGCGAAGCGTTCTGTACACTTTTCTACGTCTTCGGCAGACACACGACGTTTTGACAAATCAATGTAACCTGTTATCACATACTTGTAGAGGAATAAACGCGAATAAAATATATTATAATGTTACCTTTTTCTTTATCAACCCTTATAACAACTACTGGTTCTGTTTTTCCTACCCGGATAAGCTTATTTATGGAACGAATACGCCTTCTTGACAACTCAGAAAGCAGAATCATACCTTCGATATTGTTATACTCTAACAGATGTACATAGGCACCCATTTCGGCGATAGATCTTACGTTAACCATTACTACATCTTCTACTTCGGGATATTTATCTTTATAAAACCTGCACGATAGCGGCATTTTGATAGCTAAAACAAATATGCTAGTTAATATTATAGGTTAACTTATATAGTTTGCTTATTTATATACATTAATTATATAAAAGAGTTTGCAGAGATTATATACAACAGGAAAATTCAATATTTACCTTTATTTTAATAATTTTTACAACAAAATTCTTATTAAATAAGATCAAATGCCAAATCGCATGTGGCAGGTAGATTCAATAAGACCACGTTTATATTTTATCCTCAGCGTATTAATTTGTAAATTAAAATTAATTATATCCGTTAAATAAATTCTAAAATTAATAGATTTATCATCAATAAATAAACTCGTACTACGATGTTGTATAAACTCACAATCTGTTTTTCGTTCCTGCAATTTTAGTCGATTTTAAAGTAGGTTGTAAACGTAATATACGATTTCGTTTGTCAAAATTTAACCCCACTCTGTGAATTTTATTAGTGATCTTTTGATCCAAATGCGCCTTTCCATTGCCTTTTATCGTTGAAAAAGGTAAATAACATCAAATAATATCAATGGATTTGTAATTTATTACATTTTGTAACATTTTAGAAGTTTAAAATAATTGGCGCAAATCATGGACAAATCATCCAATGAAAACAATAAACCTGAACCATCATCCTCTAAAAATAAGAAGGAAACAGATTTGAAAAAAAGTAAATGGTATTCACCAATTAGAAGTAAAACAAAATCTTCTAATAAAATAAATAAATCAAAATCATCAAAGAAATTACCAAGTAACTCTCAAGAGAAAATCGACAAGTATTTTACCCCAGATAGTCCTAAAGTAAAACAAAGTGACTCAAATAGAAAAGTATTCAAAAAGCGTAAATATTTGTCTCCTTCGGCTAAATTGGAGAGCAAAATTCCAAAAGTTGAGGATGTTCTTCGAGATATAGAAGAATCGAAGAAACTTCAAGAAATTGACGAATTGATTAAGAAATCTTCGACACAATTTTTAAAAGAACTCAAGAAAAATGATCTGAAATTAACTGAGAAACCAAAACTAGACATAATTGACTGCAAACATTTATCTTTAAAACAATTAGAAAGACGTTTTCGTGGTGATATTAAATATATAGACGGCGTCTTTAGTGGAACTGTGTACAGTAAACGCCATGAACTATTTCAAAAGCAATTAAGCCACGGAACTACTACTTTAGTAGAAGACTTAAGAGTTAGTGAAAGTCTGGGCGTCTTCACAAGCGATCAATTAGTGCACCTCGTTTCTTTATTTAGGAACAGGTACGATGATGGTAACAAATATAAATATTCTGATTATTATTTCAAGGTTTTACTTCCGGAATACTGTTTAAAATTATTTATGGATTGCCATAAAAAGTCCCAGGAAGAAGCTTTAGAATATCTAAAAAATGTTCCAATACCAGATCTTTTTGGACTGATGTCATAAAATTACTTGCCTTAAAATATTCAGAAGTTTTTTTTTTTATTGTAATTTGTTCTTTTTTCGTACCTGGTGTTAAATTAGTTAATTTATTTAGAATAAGCATCTGTAATGTATTTGTTTCATAACATGTAAAAAATAATATATTTGAAATAAAATACAATATGCATTATTTGGAATTTGTTTTTGCCAGACTTTTGTTTCTGTGACTAGTTTCATTATTTGTAATTGTTTTACCAGTATTACCAATACACGAAAAGTTTTACTAAGTTTACTTGTTTTGTCGATGAATGGACGTTGCAGTGCGGCAGAAAATGAGATGTAAATAGTGAAATAATTCGTTTTACGTAGAAAAGTTAATCGGTTGTTAATGTGTTTTTAAATATTTACAATAAAAATTCAATCTGTCAGTGAATACAGGTAAAATTAGTTTGGCCATTTGAATAATTAAACATCTGTCGTCAAATTCACCGATGAATATTTGTTTGGCTGACTGGACTCTGCGTGAGATTTCATTGGACATTTCGTAGACGCGGTTCATAACAGTAAAGATGTCCAGTGACGGCGAAAATGCTAAAAATCCGACGTCGGAGGTATGTTACAAGATAATATATCATAAAAGTATTTCATTTAAATCGAGTAGTTTATCGTTATTATTTAGGATTTTATGTAGTATTTCTTGTTTTTCGTTATTACGTAGCAAAACAACATGTTTGCTTAGCAAGAATCTCAATATGGCTCCATGGTGTAATGTTGATATTTGAAAACGCGGGAACGTAAATTATCACTTTAACACAATATTTTATTTTTTTCTTTTACGCAATTTTTAAGCAGTGTCACTTAAAACAACACAAACTTTATGATTATTAATCTATTTTTTTATTGTAACACAAATTATGCATAATAGTAACGTTTCTTGTTAACGGCTTTTTGTAAAAAGTCTTATAGGAAAGCATTTACAGTTCTAAAAAAATTAATACATTCCAGGTTGACGAAAAAACGAATTTAGATTCCACAGACTCATCCCAGGACTCATCGCAAGATGCAGTCAAATCAGAAACTGAGGACAATCAGGATAAAAAATCAGATGGTGACGCCAAACCAAAAGAGAAGTCACCAGAGCCTGAAAAACCTGAGGAGAAACCCGAAGTAACTGAGAAGGTAAATGACGAGAAAAAGGAGGAAGTGCATAACGACACAAATGACGAAGGAAAAAAAGTGAAAGATGAGAAAAAGAAGGAGGACAAGTCTGAGGAAAAAACAGATGAAGACACAGAGGGTGGCGAGGCGAGCGAAGACGCCGAAGACGATGACAAGAAAGACGTGCCATTATTAGACCAACCTTTAGAACAATCCGGGCCTAGAGAACGGAAAAAGGTTCAGCGATTCAATGAGGAATTTACTGCAGACGCAAAAGAGGTAGAAAGAAATTATTTAACTTTTTATTTTGGTCCCAATCGTATACTTTTAATAAACTAATGATAATACGACACACCCATACCATTCATGTTAATAACAATCACTTCGATTTTATTATTCGTACAGGTTTTGTTATTACACTCAAATATCACCCGCATATTTCTGTTTATGAATCATAGTTTGTGTAGCTGCAGTCATATGTTTTAAAGTATCTTTTACTAGTTATTATTGTATATAATTGTTGTATCACTAGGCCAAACTGCTTTGAAGCAATGTTGCAGTCTAATAAGAAATAGTCTATCAATTTCCAGTCAACAAAAGTCGACATCCCCTCGGGTACAGGAACCCAACTCGGCGACATTCCTCGCATAGACGCCTCCATATCTCGCTTCAAAACAGAAGATCTCAAACTCTTACACCGGGTGCTGTTCAAGATGCCCGGCAAGACAATCCAGATCAAGAAGAACATTCGTAAGTTCAACGGCTTCGACTTTAAGAACGACAGCGACTCATACGCCAAGAAACTCGTCTCCGTGCAAAAGATGGAGATGAAACAGCTCAAGAGCATCTGTGAGATGCTGGATCTCGACAAGAAGGGGAACAGGGATGAAATTGGGGAACGGATCTGTGAGTTCCTGTTGGAGCCCAAGGATTCCGGGAAACCCGTCGGTGGTGGACGGCCCAAAAGGACTGCTGCCGTCAGGGCCAACAACAGAGGTAAGAAGAATGATAACATTTTACTTTCACAATATTGTTTTCGGAATCGTATTTCTACACGTGTTATGCGCAGCTATTCACAACAAATACCACAAAATTAATAAATAACTCTGGTTGCTTTAAAAAGATGATTCATTAAGAATTTGTTTTGTTGTTTTTATTGTTAAAACTAATTTGTATATGAGGTATGACAGATGTTCTTATATTTTCATTTATTGATACACATATTTGAGACAACTTACTTCTTCCATTTGAAACTTTCGCAAATCTCTGATGCCTGGTTGCACCAACGTTAGTTAAATTTTAAACTTGATTTAAATAAATAAAAGCAAATCGAAGTTATATGTCATATGGAGAAATTGACAGTGATGTCAAAAATTAGATACGCTTTTATTTATTTAAACCAAGTTAAAAAATTAACTAACGTTGGTGCAACTATTTTACAGAAAAATTTTTCAATCTTCTAATCTCTTTAGCCATGTTGATGTAGGTCTGCCTTGTTTTCTTTCTCCTGGTTTCCATTTTAATACCGATTTAATTGTATACTTTTCTTCAACTCTACATTGCTTGATCTTTTTCATTATGTCAATTTTTGTTCTTCATAGTTCATTAGTTTTTCAATATATATTTGTTGATTCTAATATAGAAGAGTTGGCAAATTCCCGGTAATTTATTTTTTGGGAAATATTCCCAAGAAAAATATGGAAATTTTCCGAAAATTTTCCTTCGTGTTTCCAAAGTTTGTCAATGACAAAAATAATGATTGTATTTAAAATAACTACATTGGAAACAATAACTATCATAATACACATCACGCTATTAGTAGAATGTCTATATTTTCTTTTTTAAGTTTTTGATTTTCCGTTATGTTAAAAAGAAAGATTTTGAAAGTTTCTAAAGGCAAGGAAATATTCCCGGTAAATTTTCCGATTGGCCAACACTTTTTTATCCAAGATTATTCTCAAATATTCTTCACCTATTCTTGTCATTGTCATATACTCTATTTCTTGTAAATTACCAAACTGTAATCTTTAATTGTATTATCTTCCAGGCTACTCCTCCCCTGAGGACGACGACGAGAGCGATGGGGGCCGCAAATCGCGCGCCAAGCGTGGCAAAGGCCGACGCGCGAACCTAAAGGACGAAACATCCAGCGACGACGACGCCGAGTTCAACCCGTCGGACAGCGAGGACGAGGAGGAACGCCCACCGGTCACAAAGCGCCGTGGCCCAGGTCGAACCCCCGGCCGCAAGAAGCAGGAGTCCGAGGAGGAGGAGGTGTCCGAGGTGGAGGAGACACCAAGCAGCGATGAAAGCGAGGAACCCAAGTCCAAACGGAAACGGGGCCCTGTAGCCAAACAGGTCAACAATCGCACCAAGAAGGCATCACCCAAAAATGCCAAGACTCCTGCAAAGAAGAACGCGACGACGCCTAACAAGAAGAAGGCTGAACCAGCGAAGAGGGGACGGAAACGTGCCAAACAGGAGAGCGAGGACGAGGAGAAAGAGAGCGAGGAGAATAACGCCGCCAGTAGCAGTGAGGATGAACCGCTTGTGAAGAAATCTGCGCCGCAGCCACCTACCGTAAGTCCTAAACATTACAACGAAATATAAAACATACAACCTCGCCTTTTTTCAATACCTAAATGTAACAGTTTTGCAATTATATATCTTGACAGATGATATTTTTTATTTCAAATGTAATTCTTAACGACAAAATTCATCTCCAGGTGTTTGAGCTCCATTAAATTTAATAGAATCCTGAAATGCCACTGCGGGCCGTCAAACAACGGCACCCATAAATTTTAGCAACAACTTGATCCACATTGAATATATTTTTACCTAATTTTAATGCAGTGAAAATTAAATGTGAGTATTTCATGATAATGTTTCGTGAATGCGTTGATAAGCATTTTAATTTACGGCCACCTAAATGATAAGAATGTCACAAATTTTGTTTTATATTTAAACTACTTATAAATAACGATTATTTATGAATAACTAAAAGATGGATATTTGGGGTAAATCACCGGACTGAAGAACATGAAATCCTGTCGCTACCTTTAAATTTTCCCTAGTATCTCTTTTGTAATTAACAATTTTGGGGGTTGTAATTTGACGGCACTGTACGCACAAAATATATCCCTAGATCTGCTAAAGAAGAATGCCACATCCCCGATATAAACGAAAATAAATGTACATTTTGATAATGAAAGAGTTGAAAAGGTAATCATTAATGGATTGATTGTGTTCTGTTGTGTAGGACGACGAAATAAAGACTTATGTAAAAGAGATCTTAGAAGGAGCGAATTTGGAAGAAATAACTATGAAAACAGTTTGTAAACAGGTATATGCTCACTACCCAGACTTTGATCTTGCACATAAAAAAGATTTTATAAAAACTACTGTTAAATCGGTAAGTCCTGCACTTCTGTTTCTTGGAGTCTTGTATTAACGGTGTGTTTTTGTTTGTTTACAGTTAATTTCAACGTGAACAGTTGCAATAGAAAAAGATTTTTTTAGATTTATAAGAAGATATCGAGATGTTATTTTACTAAATGATAAAAAATCAAGGTTCAATCACGAGTGAATTGCTCCAAGTACAAAATGACGGCTTATTTTCGTTTACTTTCGTCATCTTCGATGATCATTTATCCTTATTTTGTTTTTATGTACATGCGGCCTTTCATTGTTTTGTGTGGGTTTTAATCGTCTTTTTTAAACATTTGATAAACATTCAGTTCATTTATTATGTCGATAATATGTTCTTATTACTTGATTTGTTTTAAAAAACATCCAGATATGATTGTGTATAAAATATCATCCTTCAAAAAATATAAAAAAATGTGTGAGTGGCAACTGTTTTTGTACAGAAAAATTGGTGAGTCATTATTTTCCTACATATTTCCCTTTGTACACTAGAACGTGCTTTGTTGTCGTCATTATAAAATGTTTATGCTAAGCTAGTTATTTTAGATATAAACAGAAATTGTAAACCTTAAAATAATAAATTTTTATTATTATCAATTGTATTTTGTTGAGTGGAGATAAGAAATCACGATTGTTATTTGAATTCGTAACGGAAGCTACGACAACGCCTCTAGCGGTAAGACCTTTAACAACAGCTTGCTTTCTGATTGGCGCAAAACTGACTCGTTCATTTTCACAAGTCTTGTGCTGGAACCGACTTTCTGGTTCAGCGCTGATCAATTTTTGTGGAAAAATTGATTATCTCGACCAGAAAATATAATTTTATATAATGGTGAGTAAAAAGCATGCTTATTTTATATTTAATTACAGTATTTTGTTGTATTTATCGTATTTTGGTGACTGAAATTTCGAATGTAACACGTGGTTCGATTACCGTGTTTACTTTTTATGTTGTGTTTAAAACGATAAAATATTGTAAGAACAGATTGTATATAACGTTATATTGAAATGTTTTCCTGTAGTTAAATGTTAATTGGTAATTTTTAACAGTTTTTTTATAACCATAACCTATCTTTTAACCAAACATTTGACATGTTGAATTTGCAGGCTTCTATGAAGGAAAACCCAGAGAAACCCGGGCAGGAGTCCGCCCCAATTCATCGCATCCGTATCACTTTGACTTCTCGTAATGTCCGCTCTTTGGAGAAGGTCTGCTCTGACCTCATCGCCGGAGCCAAGAAGCAGAAGCTTCGTGTGAAGGGACCAGTGCGTATGCCCACCAAGATACTACGCATCACAACACGTAAGACTCCTTGCGGTGAGGGTTCCAAAACTTGGGACCGCTTCCAGATGAGGATTCACAAGAGAGTGATTGATCTTCACTCTCCCTCTGAAATTGTCAAGCAGATCACTTCCATCTCTATTGAACCTGGTGTAGAAGTCGAAGTTACGATCGCTGATGCGTAATTTTTACGTTTAATAAATGCATAAAAAATTAACCTTGTTTTGTATTTGTAACTACCCCAAGAAAATGTTTTTATGACTTAAGAATAAAGGTAAACAAATTTCGAAATAATAAGTATTTTTTTGTTATTTGTTAAGTGGGTCATTGAGAAAATTTGGCGATGTTGTTAAATGTCAGAACATTTGTTTTATTAACAACTGACAATCATTGATGAATAAATTAATTAAATTATGAAGCGCGGCATTAAGAACAGTTCGGTTGTTTTGAATTGGGCGCATTTAAAAATTAAGAAGTTTATAGAAAAATATTTTAATTAAAATAATGATTCGTGTGCTGTGCGATTGAAATGATGCACAGGGGCGTGACTGCATTGCTATGTATATAAATGACGTAATATTTAAAATGTCCCGATCCTCCATTTTGTTGTATTACTACGCCACGACTAGAAATGTAGTGCAACTGACATTTGCGAAATTTTAAATGAAATTGTGTTATATTATTAAAAAATTTCTATGTAATTGATAAGAACTGAGTTGATAATTGGAATTGTATGATTGTTTGTGGTTTAAACGGTGTACTTAAAATGTAGAACAGGAAAACAGTTTTACAGGTTATACGGTAGAGGGGACACGTTCTTCGTAGCTTTCAGTTGTTTATGGTTGCCCAGCCCAGTTTGAGTCTGTGAATGTGCAGTGAATGATAGTTACTCGTTTACATATAGTGAATTAATGGATATCGTTTGTAACTGATAAGGTGAGAATCTTTTATCAACATTTTTACTATACATATTTTGGCAATATCGATTAACAAGTGTCCCCTTGTTAAAAAACATCTGAAACACGTACACCGACCGACTTTGCCAAACCTAATTCACAAGATAAAAATACGGGTCTAATAATGTTTATACAGAATTCCACTGTAAATATTTACGTATGGTTATATTTGTTCAGGACAAAATAAACTTTACATGGTTTATATTTGTACGGCGGTTTAAAATCCAGTAGCATCATCTGGTTATCAACGGTAACTTTATGTTTGTGAATAGAAACATCGTTTCTGGTGATGTTTTTGTGGGAAGAAACAACGGGAAAGGCTTAATTTTTGTTATTAATCATCAAGCTAAATTTATATAATGTAATATTCATTATATTAAAGGTAGAATGCATAAAATGGCAGGTAAACAACGATTTAATTAATTCGTACGAAACAGCAAACAGGTGATATCTTATTTAAACTGCAGGTTGTTTTATTTATCATTCTCTTCAAAATTATTTTTTAATCGAATGTAAACATTGACTATTTCATTATATTCGGCAAATTTATCAAATAGCAGTGCCTGGTAAAGTGATAAAGGATGATTTTGTTTTATTTACATTTTCCTGACCTATTTATTTAACGTCAGTTTCACACTGGCCAATTTTCTGCTTGCCATAATTTCTATTTTAAGTTAAAAATAACCAATCAATGTTCTAGTGCCGATCAAACTGAAAACAAACGAAAATTTTAGGTTTTGTACTTGGAAACCAAACCAAAACTAGTTTGTGAAGAAAGTTTTATGCTTACTGGCATGTTGGTAGCTAAATTTAACCATTTAAAGTAAATATTTTTGCATTAAATTTACAATCCAGATTTCTTGTAATATGTTTACGTCTATTAGATCAGTAACTGTGCCTTGTACTTAACACATTCCTAACGTAGGTACGCATCAATCACATTAGTTAAAATTCCATCGTGTATGTAGCATTTTTCCTAGTGATTACGTGTTGATGGCCCGGCGGGGCGCAGTGCGGGGGCAGAGCGACATTGTATGAAAAGAACTGTCATGGGCTTTGTAGCATTCAATCAAGCACAATTTGCCTGAATCAGAGACGGCTGGTCTCTTCAATTCAACAATGAAAAAAGATTCGTTGCAATTGTTCTCGATGGACTTTTAAAAAGTGACAGTCGCAAAGACAATCGTATCTTGAGCTTCTTATAACGGGGTCACTTAGGTCACGCAAGTTTTATTTCTACCAATTTGTAGCCGGTTATCGTTTGAACTAATTGTGCGTGTCCTTGTAAAAATAGCGCCCAGTGCCCAGTGAAGTCATATATAAATACTATATTCATTTGTTCGTCCTGAGCTTCATGGGTTGCTTCGTTTGATTGCACGTTGTTTTAAAGTCCACGCCTACTATTATCGACACACGAAACAAAACGCGATCGGATGTTTACTTTTCAACACCTTTGTAAACATATCATTTTTTACTATTTTATCGTTTTGATAACACTGTACCGTCTGGGTTGTTTCTCCCAACAATCTGCCAATCGCAATATTGATTACAACAATAGCAAAAAAGTAATATTGGTCGTCACGATATATTTATCGAGTCTCAGGTAGAAATTAGCGTGCTCGCACGAATTTTTCAGCAATATTCTCTAGTAAGTTTTTGCCTATTTTGAGCCGGGTTTTAAGCGCACGCAAACGTTATATGTTTTCCAGGCAGTTTCTTTGTGAAAAATACAGAACTACGTTTGTGTATTGTGATTGCACGGTCTGGCGGTCACCCAAAACGCATTTTATTATTCATTCAAAGAACCAGTGGCTGCCAAAAGGCGGAACTTCACCCTTTACACACAGCCATAACTATTCTTATCTTAAATTTATCAATGTGCAAGTCAGAACATTTTTCTTGCTTGTGTTGCTTTGTTCATTGCCTGTAACGTATTTTCAAAACAAATTTGTCTCATCAACTTTCACAACAGATAATATATTTGTAATACAGTGTAGTAGTGTTACAAATTCTTTATTTTTATAAGCGACCTAGGCGTAGAGATATGCTAATCTTTATTCTTAAGTCAGCGACTAAAATAACATATATTTTATAAATTCTGAATGATTCTGAAAAACAGCTGCTTGTTGTGGGTGTCTATGATTATTTAAAGCAATTAAAAACTTAAATTGTGTTTTATTTCCATAAAATTCGTTGGGGATATTTTCAGTTACCCCTCCAGCCAGGCGGTGGATTTGGTTGTATATTTCACAGGGGTGAAAGTTTTATTTTACTGCAGAGCAAGTTGTTTTTCTTGTTTCACGTTATGTTAGCGTAATCCTAATCGTGACTGGGACACGGTGATGTCATGTTTCATTTTTCAGACGACGCCTCTTGTCATTTGTTTTAATTATAGATGTGACAATCTGCAATGATTAGAAATTAGCAATGACATTTTTATCAAAACTTTTCATGAGTGGTTACTTGATATATTTTTAGTTATTACCCGAATAAATATAGCTGTTTCCGTTAAAAATTATGCGAATCTAGTGACATCATGTTTAAAGAATGATTCAATCAATGACAAATGAATAAACTTGTGAAATTTTCTGATTTAAATTATGGAACAACTGGAAATAATTTAGTAGTTACTTGTTACGTAATTTGGCGTGTGAAAAAGTAACAATTTTGTACACATGTTCATCTGTTTAGCAATTCTTTTGTTTGTATGTAAATTCAACGTTTTACTTTTACAAATTTCTCTGCTTAAATTAGTGTAATCAATTAATTGGACTGAGTAGTTAGGTAATGAATTTCTATCTTCCTTATTTCTCTTCTGAATTATAAATCGAATTCATTCTGACCTTTGCTATAAATTTTGAGATCGTAACGTTATTTCTAAAAATAGAATTTAATAATTATTCATATCTCAAGTGGATGACTGTTTTATGCATACTTTTGAAAGAAAGTAAAATATAAATATATACCACAGCATTTTCTACTATATTTAAAATTGTTTTAAAAGTGAGACGTTGTTTAAAAACTGAAATTAATTATGTCATTGCATAAGAATGTCATGCACGTTTTTTTTCTGTGTTTATGACAGTGTAACAAGTTTTTTTATGAAGTGGGAATACTTTTTTGTATTTGATTTTATTTTTCATTCAATTGTTTTCAATCCGGAAATGATGCGACATCTACTGGAAATTTCCTATTGTTGTTTATTATAAAGTGTTTTATTTACATAACAGTTGCTTAGTTACAGTTGCTATGCACTTAAATTGTTTTTGAAATAAACGACTTTTAGACACGACAATTATGTTATTTATGTATATACTCCAGTTAAATTTACTTCCATACTAAATTTTCGTCAAGTTATCGAAATTTTAGACGGCAATTTTATGAAAGTCATAAAATAATTCCAATTTTCAAATGATGTGCATTTGTTGAAAACAAACAAATTTATTTTTTAAAGTAAATTTAAGTTACAGTTAAATTTCTCTATAAAACCGGATATAAAAGTACTAAATTTTAAATGAAGTACACCATGAACGGTTAGGAAAATATTTGGTAGGAAGCTACTTCCGGATGTTGAAGTAAATTAGAATTTATTGGGCCAAATATGGTTGGGTATTGCAAGCACGTTTCACACCTGAACAAATAAATTTCGAAGCGAATTTTCTTGGATGTTCAATCGTGCACAGTTTGCTAAAACTTTAATAATAAATATCATGGTTTTTATTCAGTATAAGACAAATCATAGGCCCAAAGATGTTTTAAGTTTTAAACAGTTACAATAGAATATCTTATCCACTTTGGCTGGTTTTTAGAGAAGTGTTCTCTGTTTTAGCGCTGTACAATGTTTAAAAATTATTTTATAAAAAAATATTAGAAATAGAACTGGTAGATAATATATTTCTTTGAAACATCTATTCGAAGCATTTTTATTTTTATAAAATAATTTTAGAACAACGTACAGTGCTAAAACACATCTCTTAAAACACCCAAAAATGAAGCTAATGGGGTCTTTCACCATTTTTTTTTTATGAAACTTTATCTATATTGAAGACTATCTACACTTTTAAAAAGTCTTAATTGTTATTCATTAAGCCACAATGATTTAAATAAATGTTGTGACGTCATAGTAGAGGTGTTGCTGGATCTAAAACAGTAGAGATTTAAATAATTTTTGTTACATAAATGTTATATTTTATTGTAATAATAATAATAAAATAAGTAAAAAAATATATGACTACAATTATTTACAATCTGTACTGTTTTAGATCCAGCAACACCTCTACTATGACGTCACAACATTTAAAAAAAAATCATTGTGGCTTAATGAATAACAATTAAGACTTTTTAAAAGTATAGATAGTCTTCAATTTAGATAAAGTTTTATACAATAAAATAAAAAAAAAATGGCGAAAGACCCCATTATGTATGTACCAAACAGAAATCCGTCTGTACTTTAATATGTAGCCTTCGCGTACTGTATATTAATGTAAAAATGGCGGGAAAATAATAGTAAGAAACGGTCGATTATTTTGTAAAAATACGCGTTAAAAACAGTATCATGTCCATTGTTTTGTGCGTACATTTCTGAATGCCATCGGAATTAAAATCTCATTAGTGCTGTATTTCTTTGTGAAGCTCCGATTTCCTTACCACCCACATACATAAGGCAGAAATCTGTATAAAAGTTAAAACACACACATAAACATTCAACACAGCGTCTTGTATCTCCGCGTCGCGTCTTAGGCGCGATCTGGACACCTGTGGCTTCAATGGCGTAGTGGGGCACGGGTCGTTGACCCTCCTCCCCCGGCTGTGGGTCAGAAGGCCCCCGTGAGACGCACGACACTGGCACTAGGCTAGTGCATGTGTACTTATACCGAGTAGTGTACTGGGAACTTGTAGCACACCCTTGTTTGTATTGATTAATGTAACTTGGTGTACACTAAGTGAAATAGGGGTGTGACCATTTGAGGGATAGGAAGAGGCCTGGGGCTGCAGCTCCGACCTCCGGAGGGTAATTTATTTCCACAAGAATTATGATAATATACGAGTAAAGCCTCATTCACAAATCGAAATTAATTCTTGTTTTGTTTTTCGTTTTGTAGCATGTCTTTCATATGTAACCGTTCACAGAACTGTATTTGGTTTTTGTTTTAACATAAAAGTTTACAAACTCCAAACTTATGTTTTGGTTTAACGTTTTAGACTTAGGAATCGACCAATAGGAGGAAGTGTAAAATGATGTAACGATATACAGTTATCTCTTTCTATCAACTGTCATTCAAAATACGTAACGTCAAAAATTTTGTACCATAAAAGTAAACGCTACTTCGGTATTCATCTAGGATAATTTGTATATTAAAACGTATTGTTTTTCATAATTTTATAATACATTTACCATTAAAGCACTGTAGTATATAATAAACCATGTGAGTGATAAAAAGGAACTTCAGTGCCGAGGTACATATTAAGTTTTATTTGAAATCTAAAATTCGAAAAAACTGTAAAAAAATTACAATATAGGTTAAGTTTATACATCTGTCAGTTATCAATTAAATCTGACAGTCAGTGTTGCCAACCTCGAGAAGTGAAGTTATCGTAAATAACACTCAAAATTGTGTTTTGTCCTCAATTTCGTCATCGGAATTAATTAGTTAATTCATCTTGCAAATTTTGTTTCATGTTATGTCCAAATTTACTATAGTTCGTCAATATATCTGCCAAAATTATCCTAATTCTACAATAATTATTTAACGGTTGCCAACACTGGGTTGCTCAAAATTGTCGTATAATGGGTTACTTTAGTGACGATTTCAGAGCTTTTAATGACGATATTTGAGTACTTTAGTGCCGATTTCAAATAAATAACTTTATTTATTATATTTGTCACTATAATGCGTTTACATGCAGTTTTGAAACCGTTTTCAAATCTTTTTAAGTTTTGAAAACTCCATGTATACAGTGTCAAAACCGTTTTGCGTTAACTGAAACCAAAACTAAAATTCCTGGGTTTGATTTCAAATAATTAGAATAACATTTAGCAACGCAGCTTAAGAAAACACATTCTAATAAATATTACGTTATTAAAATATTATTATAGGTACATATTTTATACAGAAACAATACTGAGAGGTTATGTTTTACATTCCGATCTGTCACTTGCATCAACCAAATGCGCATGCGCCGAAAATGTTTTCAAATCTATTTTTACACCTGTTTTGGAAACTACATGTAAACAGTTTCCTATAATTTTGACTGAAAACTGAAATCATTTTCATAACTGCATGTAAACTTACTAAAACCAACAAGCCAACAAGTAAAACGTTATTTGTGAATGCTACTTGCCAATGAATTAAACATAGAACATAAAACTAACACTAATTTCGATTTTGAGGATTTAAAAATGCGCGAATTCAATTCTAAAACATGATATAAGCTTAGATCCTGTGTAAATTTTCGGGGAGTGACGTCATTCCGCCGCACAAAAACTAGCACCAATAAAACTTGGTGACGCCACTAAATGAGGTCACCGAGTGACCCAATTCAAAGTTTAATTCAATTAAATATCCGTACGAATTATGAAGATTGAGCAGGTTGCAGGATTTGCGTGTCCTGCGTGAAAAGAAGGTGGTTTTATTACCGGCACGCCTGCCTGCCCGCAACCCAATTAACTTGCCTGCTTTGACAAAAAACCAGACAGGCGCCGGTGAATACTGCATTCGATATTGCTTGGCCTTTTTGTGTTAACACTGCGGCAGTATTTCACAAATTTATTCATAGCTTTTTTGTTTCTTATCCTATTAACGCAAAAAATTGTTTAATTGTTAATAAACTATGGGGAAATCGAATATATAGACTGGCTTTTCACATTTATTACAAATTTACACTGTTAAAACAGTCGCTATTTTCAATTCATTATTTTTTATCATTTCTAAAAACCACTGAAGTCATTGATGGCCTCGCGTCTACATTTTAATCAATCCTATCATTATTATAGTAGTAAGAATAATCCTCGATTCTAGATATTATTCCCTGGTGCTGTGATTTGACATCTGGCAATGAAAATATCCACTTTTTAAAAATTATTAGAAGTTTTTTTTATCAAATATCAGTTAGTTTAAGTTAGAATTTAAATATAATTCAAGAGTTCGATAAATTAGATATTTCTTCAGTTTATTTTTTCAAACATGTTGCCATGTGGCAAGAATTTCGAAAACTCTGTCAGATTATTTTCAATTTATTCTCACTTTCTTATCATATTATTTTTTTCACGACATGGTAGAATACCCTACCGTTCTTCTCCCGAAATAGTGAGGAAAATGTGTTGATCCTCTCTAGAGAGGAAAATATAGAAGTATTACCAATATAAATGTTATTTACAAAAAATATATTATAAAATTTATAAATAAATTCCTAATTTTATTGAAAATCCTTATTTTAGTGATATACATACTTCTAAATTGTTTTACAATTATGTCTTATATTTTTATTTTTCTCATTTAATTACAAATTTTATATCTTATTAAAGATATTTAAGATTTGTTCATTGGCAACACTGCTGCACCGCCGTGTGTCTGATAACCTAACTTTTAACGTGTCAGTCTGTCAGTTGTGTTCTCAAAGTGTATTTCAGGTCCGAGCAAATCGTTTTTGGAAACATATCGTGAAAAAAATGTTGTGTCTAACACGATAGGAAAGCTCTTCTTCCACTCTCGTTCGAAATGTCTCACTCGCTGCGGTCATGAGACAAGCTTCGAACTCGAGGGGGAAAAAGAAGCGCTTTCCTCTCTAGTTTGACAAATAACTATTACTGACATGCCAGTAGAAGGTTTGTTTCTCACATATTGCCACAAAAATCTGTATATTTATTAAACAAACTATGGCGAATTCAAAAGTACAGCTCTAATTTGTATATTTTTATTAGTTTTTGTGTAATTAAACCTAATAAAAATGATCGTAATTATTCTCTGCGACATTCCTATTCACATTTCCGTGGCATAATTATAGTGGCACCCACAAGTTAATTTAAAACTCATTTTTGAATAAGGAAGCATTAAATTATCCTACTTTTATCTACATAAAAATCTTAGCTCATTGTTTAGTCTAGTCACACGTTTAACACTCAAAACTAATTTCTACGTCTAACAAAATAGCACCTATAAAATTTGCAATACTTGTTAGCGATGTTAGATTAAGTTTTTGAATATTCTACGGGCGAAAACAATACAGTTAATTAGTTTGAATTATGCATTGGCCCACCCTTGTTCATCAGTTATTATTCACAGTTACATTACACCAGTGACACTGCAACTGTTGACGAGAATTTTGTTTCGAGCAAATTATGGCGTCAATGTATTATGTTTCTCTGTTTAAGTTTCTCTCATACATCTATTCTTGTTCTTAATCATAGGTTAACAGTGGTAACCAAACATTTGACTAAAATAATTTTACATTTATTTATATTTCTTCCTGGGAGCAATGGTTTCATGTATAATGTAATTATTTATCACTAACAATTATTTTAATTCCATTTAAATAATTTTCCGAACAATAAATTAGAACATTCATGTGACTACAATTATTTACAATCTACTGTTTGAGATCCACCAACACCTCTACAATGACGTCACAACATTTAAAAAAATCATTGAGGCTTAATTAATAACAATTAAAACTTTTTGAAAGTGCAGATAGTCTTCAATTTAGATATAGTTTCATAATTTATTTACCTCCCGCCTACCTCTAGATAAGGGAGGTATTGCTTTTGGTCAAAAAATTGGGTAGTGAGTTTTCAATGAATAAGCACGTTTTAGGATCCCTACAATACGGTTTTATTTTTGCCAAGATGGCAATTTTTTCGTCTCGCATAAATCATATACTATAATACCAAAAAATACTATTTTGTGAATTTTTGCTTATGTAAAAATAAAGAGCTGATTAGATTTTGGATAAAATTGGTCAACCGGAAGTAGCAGTTTACTTGAAGCCCTTAACAGTTTTTTTGTGAAAAACACGATTAAATTTCCTTTTTCAACAATTTATGTTTTTTTACATCTGTTTTGATTACATTAATTTTATTAATTTTCATTGGATTTAGAGATAATAAAATATAAAGAAATTAGATTTCATAA
Organism: Poecilus cupreus; assembly: GCA_963942605.1. Lineage (NCBI taxonomy): Eukaryota > Metazoa > Arthropoda > Insecta > Coleoptera > Carabidae > Poecilus > Poecilus cupreus. The sequence goes on from OZ012727.1 coordinate 14,684,243, forward strand.
GACTTGCACTCCTTGTACACCATGGAAACACTTAAAAATTTTAAATTTTTTACGAAATGTGACACATGTCCTTTTGATCGTGAAGCTGTTTTCTTATTGAAATATATGTAAAAAAAAATTAAATATAAATACGAAATTTAATTTAATTTCTGAAATATAAATAGAAAATAAATAAATAAGAAGGTATGTTTCTGTATCATCAAGTACTAGTTTGTATCGTTTAAGAGTAGTATTGGGCGGGAGGTTATGTGCTGGAACATCAGATTCTTTCAATATGGCGAAAAACCATTTAGATAAAGTTTCAAAAAAAGTTGTTTTATTTGAAATCGGCACTATAGTGCTCAAAAATCATCATTAAAAGCTCTGAAATCGTCACTAAAGTAACCCATTATACTGCAATTTTGAGCAACGCAGTGTTGTCAAAACTAAGGCACTAGAATATATGAGTATTCTCATCCGCCATTTTGGGTCCAAGTGTCATAAATAAAACAAATTATTGGAATCCAGTTACTTTAATTCTTTTCTGTCAAATTAAGTTGATATTGATTAATAATTGTGATATGTCATTCCTTCAATTATTATATTCCATATCTAACAGGTAAGTGTACAGAATACTTTTTAATAATATATTACCGTATTATTTGTGTAGTTGGATTTTACAGAATTTCAAGAAATATGTTTTCAAATTTGACAGATACAAATTAAATTTTTTTTTTTTAAGTAACTAGATTCCAATAACTTGTTTTATTTATGACATCTGGACCCAAAATGGCGGACGAGAATACCTACATTCTTCTAGAGCTCTAGTCAAAACAAATATTCTACAAGTAGAATAATTTTGACAGATACATGACGTAATGTAGCAAATTTATAAGTAAAATGAAACAATATGTGCGAGAAGAACGAAACGAACTAATGAATTCCGATTAAGAAATTGAGGATAAAACACATAATTTTAAGTGTTATTTACGATAACTTCAATGTTCGAGGTTGGCAACACTGAGTGTCAGTTTCAATTGACAACTGACAGATGTATAAACTTAACCTATATAATATATTTTTTACTTTTTACCTCCCGCCTACCTCTAGGTAAGGGAGGTATTGTTTTTGGTCAGAAAATTGGGTAGTGAGTTTTTAATGAATAAGCACGTTTTAGGGTCCCTACAATACGATTTTACTATTTTCGCGATGATGTCTGTATGTATGTATGTATGTATGTATGTATGTATGTATGTATGTATGTATGTATGTGTGTGTGTGTGTAGTCTGTGGCAATTTTTTCGTCTCGCATAACTCAAATACTATAATACCAAAAAATAAAATTTTTTGAATTATTGCTTCTTATATTTAAATGAAGAGCTGATTAGATTTTGGATAAAATTGGTCGACCGGAAGTAGCAGTTTACTTGAAGCCCTTAACAGTTTTTCGTGAAAAACACGGTTAAATTTCCTTTTTCAACAATTTATGTTATTTTGAAAGTTGAAGAATATTTAATTCTACATTTGTTTTGATTACACTAATTTTAATAATTTTCATTAGATTTAGAGATAATAAAATATAAAGAAATTAGATTTCACAAATCTTGCATTCCTAGTACACCATGGAAAATTTTCAATTTTTTACGAAATGTGACACATGTCATTGTGATTGTGAAGCTGTTTTCTTAGTGAAATATATGTCAAAAAATTAAATAAATATACGAAAGAAAATTAAAATTCTCAAATATAAATAGAAAATAAACAAATAAGAAGGTATGTTTCTGTATCATCAAATACTATTTTGTACCGTTTAAGAGTAGTATTGGGCGGGAGGTTATGTGGTGGCCACATCAGATTTTTTTTTTCTAATTTTAGATTTCAAATAAAATTTAATATGTACCGTGGCACTGAAGTTCCTTTTTATCACTCACATGGTTTATTTTCCTCGGCAAATAAATTCCATATTCGTAATAAAAAGTTAAACTTCAGTGCCTTGATACATAAATAATTAATTTTTAAGCAGTAAAGTACTCCATTATATTTGAAAAGTGGATATTTTCATTGCCAGGTGTCAAATCACAGCGCCGGTAGAATTAAAAGTTAAGATTTAGAATTGTGTTAGTCGGTCTACTATTGTGGTAAGCGGCGGTTGATTACTCTCTGATGTCATACTAAAAATAGTGGCATACTTCATCTGCTAGAAAACATTCTACAGCGGCGAGATTTGAAAGTCAAGAGTCTGGCGTCATCGTTGCTCACTGCATTTTCTTAAAATTATTAAATCACCCGTATAATAAAATAAATATCTAATTCGGTGTAGAATTGTATCATAAGCGTAACCACAAAATTTGTTCATATCATTACTCATAGTATTGTTATCATTTAATTGGTTAAATAGCACACTAGTTTTATCTTTAGTTGGTTTATAAATTTTAAACGAGTTGAGAGTGTGGTACAGAAATATTTTCGTAATTTGAGACAGTTTTCGTGTTGATTGTTAACATTCCTTAAATATTTATTTCGTAAGTAATAATTGTATAACAATATTATTATTATATCTGTGCCAAGTTACTGTTTATGTTTACAAAACAAATATTTTTTATTTTGTTTAGTACCAACTTTTCGATGCATCATTAGCCAACAATGTTGACATAAAAATGCAAAAACATTTAGATCTTGAGCCGCGAATCGCGTATCTTGCATCGTGTTCCCATTTAGCAGTGATGGGTGATATTACGAAAGCGCTCGTTAAGTTGATTGATCGATGATATCATTCAGTGCTATTCAGAGTCATTCCCGACGATCACATTCTGTTTGATTTTGACACACAAATCACGGATAATTTGGGGGAGTTGTAAACAATCGAACAGAGATGGAGTTAGGGGTGATTCAATAACGAAAAATTATCGCGAGAATGGTGAATGAATGGATTGGTGAGATTTTAAAGCGTGTGTTAATTTGAGAAATGAGTGCTAATGTACTATGTTAAATTAGCAGCATTCCGTATATGGGTGTGTCCTTCTGCTTAAAGCAAAATGATTCAGAATTATGTAATGAAATAATTAAACTAGTATTACTGGCAGCAATGAAAAACGTATTTAATTTAATCATAGTTATATACGTAATTTACTTAATAATGATTTCATTGTTGCAATGAAATTTGTTTAATATGGTTTCCTTTTAAAACAAATAGTTTGCTTAGGCATCGTACTGTGGAACAGGGAGGTATTATGACGGGTTAAAATTTCCGGTAGTGAGTTTTCAATAGATAAACATTTTTTGGATCCATAGAATACGATTTAACCCTGAAGAACTTTTCTCTCACATTTCATATTTTTCTTTATTATAGCTCGGGGTGGAAATAAAACAAACATTTTTAAAGTTGAAATCTATTTTTACTATTTTTTAAACATCTTAGTTGCAAAAAGACTCAAAGACTGCAAATATCCCCTCAACAAAGAAACAATTTAACAATAGTTATTTGTCAAACTAGAGAGGAAAGTGCTCCTTTTTCCCCCTCGAGTTCGAAATTTGTCTCATGAGCGCAGCGAGTGAGGCATTTCGAACGAGAATGGAAAAAGAGCTTTCCTCTCGTGTTAGACACAACATTTTTTTCACGACATGTTTCTAAAAACGATATTTGCTTCGACCTAAAATACACTTTGAGAACTCTACTGACAGCCTTATACGTTAAAAGTTAGGTTATCAGACACAAGGCGGTGTAGCAGTGTTGCCAATGAACCAATCTTAAATATCTTTAATAAGTTGTCAAATTGTGATTTAATAAGAAAAAGAAAAACATAAGACATAATTGTAAGTTAATTTAAAGTGTGTATATCACTAAAATAAGGATTTTCAATAAAATTAGGTATTTATTTATAATTTTTATAATATATTTTTTATAAATAACATTCATATTGGTAACACTTCTATATTTTCCTCTCTAGAGAGGAACAACACATTTTCCTCACTATTTCGGGAGAAGAATGATAGGGTTTCCGACCATGTCGTGAAAAAAAAATTACTGTAATATTATACAAATTTAAAAACGTCTAGCATTTGATAATAAAACAAAAATACTAAATTGTAGTACCTAATATCTAATTACAAATAAATTGAAAAAATCATTATTTAGTAAAAGGTAATCACTCCGATCTGAAGAATTTAATTCTGCATATTGTTATCTGGCTTATTCCACAATTTTCTGACTTCTACTCATTGCTATTATTCTAAAAATAAAATATTGTCATATAAATATGTCATTTTCACTGATATTAAACGTATGCGATTAAATACTAATAAATGCAATATTCCCATAAAAAAATAAAACATAATTTATTTTTTGAAACTATATAAATTAAAGTATATCTGCACTTTTAAAAAGTCTTAATTGTTATTTATTAAGCCACAATGATTTTTTTAAATGTTGTGGCGTCATTGTAGAGGTGTTGGTGGATCGCAAACAGTAGAGATTGTAAATAATTGTAGTCACATGTTTGTTCTAATTTATTGTCCGGAAAATTATTCAAATGGAATTAAAATAACTTTTCATGGTATATAATTAAAATGTTCATGAATTTCTTTTTCTTTTGGAAGAAACATGAATGAACTGTAAGATTATTTTAGTCAAATGTTTGTTTACCACTGATAAATTTTGCTAACCTGTCATTCAACAAGCCTTTAATTTCTTTGAGTCGACCTAAAGTAATATTTATTAGTTAGAAATAATATAATATATTTTGTATGTATTAAAATATCAAAGTGAAACAAAAAACCTTCAAATTAGTTGCCAACTTTTTTGACACTTGGACAATCTGACAGCTCAATAATAAGAGAAGTACAAATAATTTAGAATAGGATAGATATGCGCCATAATACTTGGACGTCATTATAGAGGTCTTTAAAACTCAAATATCTTAATAATTAATCATATTTTTCAAACTTCTGTTAAAACTAGTACGATGTTATTGGGCCTAGTCATACTTATATATAAGTAGAAGTGATACATAAATTCAGCTAGATGGCACCCTGTTCCCGTATCTCAACCGTGTTTAAAAGTGTGGCATCTTTAGCATAAGTATAAGAGAAATGCTCATAGCTCGAGTATTTCAGGGTTATCTATTTTCTTTATGACGTCTATCTGCTGGTGTATGTGTGTGTCGATTTTTTCGTCCACAATAACTCGAAGTTTAATAAAGTTATCAGTCAGATTTTAGATGTCGATGTTACGAGCTGATTTGTCTGTGTTTTGTACCGTTTAGAAATTAAAAATTTCGGGAAATTATGTAGTATACATATCAGTTTATATTATTTTGAAAGTTTATATTTAGAACTTAAATGTTCAAATTATGAGCTGATTAGATTTTAGTAGCAATCCATCAACCGTAAGTGGTAGTTTACTTGAAGGACTATAAAGTATTTTTAGCATATCTGAGTATATGATTAAGTTAGAATAAATTTTGTTAAAATAAAAAAGATGTGTAATAATATTAGCTACCATTTTGGCTAAACCGTAGTTTACGGCCACAAGAGAAGTTAGCTGCAGGCCGTAGTTTCTTTAACCGGTCATAGTTAAAGAAAAACAATGTAAAAATGCAAGAAACTCAGATTTATTTTAGTTTTGAGGTTGAATAAACACGAATTTGTTCAATGGCATTTTCAGAATGAAAATTTACTAGGTTTTTGTTTGACTTGCATCACCACAAACTGTCATCTACCAAAAAACATTGGCAATTCGTAGCTAACTTCACAATGGGGTCTTTCACCATTTTTTTAAAAATTTTTTTATGAAACACTATCTATATTGAAGACTATCTGCACTTTTAAAAAGTCTTAATTGTTATTCATTAAGCCACAATGATTTAAAAAAAAAATGTTGTGACTTCATAGTAGAGGTGTTGCTGGATCTAAAACAGTAGAGATTTAAATAATTTTTGTCACATAAATGTTCTATTTTATTGTAATAATAATAATAAAATAAGTAAAAAAAATATATGACTACAATTATTTACAATCTGTACTGTTTTAGATCCAGCAACACCTCTACTATGACGTCACATTTTTTAAAAAATCATTGTGGCTTAATGAATAACAATTAAGACTTTTTAAAAGTATAGATAGTCTTCAATATAGATAAAGTTTCATAAAAAAAATATTTTTTAATTGGCCGTAAACTACGGTTTTGTCACTATTTTTACTTCAACCCTTTTTTCTAGTACTTACCACATTTGAAGTTGTTTTTCGTGTTTTCTAAACTGCAAGTTTATTTTAATATAATTTGTTAGTGTATAGAATATCCAAGACATTTTAACCATTTTGTTGCGTTTAATACTAATAGAACTGTCACATTTTCTCTAATAATTTATTGTTTCTTCAGAATGCGAAAAATAAATAACAAATCGTCGCATCATAATAAGATACCATATATCAAAAATTCCAAGGCATCCGCTCCAAACAATTTACTTGTTTTCGTTTCATAAATCATAGAATTAGGTGGTCGTTCCGTATCTAGAAGGGTAGTTTCAGTTTCTTGTTTGATCGTTGGAGGTCGGCGCCCTTGAAGGGTAACCACCCCCTAACACGCAACCAACTCCAGACGTAATGTGATTAGAGGCCAGGGCAGGCACCGGGGAGCGATAGCATCGGGAGATATTTTTTTAGCTTTACCATAAGTTCGTTATGTTCGCTTCTCAATATTGATTGAGAACGTGTTGGTGTGTTGATGATCGGGACTATGCTTTTATGATTCATACTAAATTATCGTTGATGTGGGAGGAAGGAGATTTATTGAAGTTTAAAACTGTAATTTGTTGGTACATGAAAGTTGACGTGCTGCAGAAAATTGCATACATGAACTCTGCTGCTAGAAAATTATATGTCTAATACTGTAATTTATGTGAACATTATTTTGAGAATACATAATCTAAAATTTAGATTTTTATATTATCCAATCCATGCTGCTATCTGGATTTGCAGATTATTATTCTCTTCAACTCCTATTGCTAAAAAATAACCATTTTCCGTGTTATATTTACATTCACTCTTTTTTAATGAATTAAATAAATACTGGGATGGTTTCTGGCAAATGAATTAATGTGTTGTGTTTATTTTGCAGGAGAGAGGCTAGAATGCCCGAAGAAACGAAAATGGGCGTCGAAACAAACACAGCAGAATCCTCCCCAGCAAAGAAACAAACTATTGGCAAAATGGCGCTGGCTAAAGTCTCCATGCTGGATGGTACCGTCATGGACGTCCACATTGAGGTATATTACATTTCTTAACATTGATTAAGGTCAACCATACGGGCTGAAGATAGCTCAACATGAACATGACTTTTTTGAAACAATATATCATTATTATAATAAATGAAACATGTAATGTTTTATACCTACATTTGTAGAGAAAAGTCCAAAGTTTTGTAATAAATTTTAAAAAGCTAATTTTGTTTGCAAATTATTTTCAAAGTAGTAAAATTTATATCACACATTCCCATGAACGATTACAATAATGTAAATGATTCGTATATTTATAAATATGATCGTCTATAACATACTAAAATTATTTTCCATTTGAACTTAGTATGTTATAGATGACCATATTTATAAATATACAAATTATTTGCATTACTGTAGTCGTTCATGGGAATGAGAATTTTTGACCAACTAGAGTTCAACTAATATTTTTTTTATAGTTTAATGTTATAGTTATCCTTTTCATCCACATATGTAAATACTAGTATGTTCAAAAACTTCACAGTAATAATTGTTTTATTTTTGGATATGAATAATTGTAAGAAATAATTTATTTAAATTTGAATTTGCAAAACAAAATTCATGGGAGTGAACGAACCCAACAAAAATATTCGTTTTCATCTGACATTGCAATGTACAAGTCTCTGTAAAAAATCCATGAAATTTTGACGGATGGAGGTTGTTGTACCATAAAGAATATGAAAATAAATGAAGAATACAGAATATGCTTATTTAAAAAAAAAAATAAAGGATTAGTTCTTCGACGCGTATGTTTGACCTCAAATGTATCATGTAGCTAATGCATGTGGTTTCTGGTTTCTTGCAGAGGAAGGCTAAAGGTCAGGAGCTCCTGTTTAAAGTTTGTGAGTCGATGAATCTGTTAGAAAAAGATTACTTCGGATTGATTTACGAGGACAGACATGATCCCCGGAACTGGCTCGATTTGGACAAGCGAATCTCGAAGTTTTTAAAATGTAAGAACATCCTTTCCCATAAACTTATACACTTCTAGCTTTACATTTTATATTCATTAGAGTTGGCAAATACTTGGGGATTTATTCTTTGGGAAATATTCCCAAGAAAATATGGATATTTTCCCGAAACTTTCCTTCGTGATTTCAAAGTTATTTAATGACAAAAATAATAATTGTATTTAAAATAACAACATTGCAATCAATGGGGTCATACACTTTTTAAAAAAAATTGTGTTTTTTTACAAATTATAAAAATTTAGATCATTTCAGTCACATATTGTTCAATATTTCTTATAATTTTTCAACTTTTCATTCATAATTTCCTTTCTGAAGTTTCGCGGTTGCAAAATCGTGATGTCATCCTTTAATAGAATGTAAAGCATGGCAAGGCGAAAGAGGTGTTGATAACAAATAAAAACTTGCTTTTCAGTGTTGTAATAATTACTTATTATTATTAAAATGAATACGCCGACAAATTAAATTAGATATTCCTTAATTATAACATTTTTAGTCAAAGAGTTTAGGACGTGTCAAAACAAAATGCTTTGTTGTACTATATCTTGTCGCTTGTCGGTAATGTCGGTAGTCTCATTATCACACCTGTCATCTCATGTCATATGTTGCAGTTAACAACGATTTTCAAATTAAACTTATGTTTATTATATTTGTTATATTATTTTGCCCAGGTAATGTGAATAAACTATATTTGTAAAAACCTCTCAGTAAATAACAATGACAGATAACAGTCAATTTGACAGTTGGTGTAGTTCCTCGCTCTCCGCAAGAGCGTGTTTCGTAGATTGACAAGATGACGCAGGTGCTGACGTCACAAGCGAAAAATTTGAAATAGAATGCCAATTTCAAAAAATCATATCTTAATAACTAAATGCCTTTTAATATTAAAATTAGTATCTATATTTATAATTTTACTCAAACTTACAGAAAAAAAAAATGAAAAAAAGTTTATGATCCCATTACTATCATAATACACATCACGCTTTTAGTAGAAATATCTTTAATTCTTTTTTAAGTTTTGTTTTTCTGCTGATGGACAAGAATTACATTTTTAAATATGCTAAACAAATGGGGTAAATAGCTCCGTGGTAACGTGTCGGACTGTGGATCGTGAGATCCTCAGTTCGAATCCCACTGCCGACAGTTACAAATTTAAATTTACCCCTGTGGTTCCCCCTCCACTAACATCCTTGGGGGCTATGATTTGACGGCTGGTAACCGCACTTCATAGGAAAAAATATATCACCTACCGAGATCTGCGTAAGCAGAGTGCCACACCCGTAATGGGTAAAAGGCGTGATGATATATTTATTTATTTATTCTAAACAAAAAGTAACAAGAAATATAGGTTATGTTAAAAAGAAAAATTTTGAAAGGAAATTTTCCGATTGGCCAACTCTAATGTTTATCTATACAGAATAATTATTAAAAGCGTTGTTAAATGATTTATTTGTGTTCTTGTTGCAGTCGAGCCATGGAAGCTGAGTTTCGAGGTGAAATTCTACCCGCCCGACCCCGCCCAACTCCAAGAGGACATCACCCGCTACCAACTATGCTTGCAGATCCGAAACGACATCCTGAACAATCGACTCCCTTGTTCGTTCGTAACACACGCCCTCCTCGGCAGCTACCTGGTGCAGAGCGAACTAGGAGACCACGACCCTGACGTCATGCCTCGGGGATACCTCCGAGAGTTCAAGTTCGCCCCCAGCCAGACCCCGGAGTTAGAAGATAAAGTGGCGGAGCTCCATCGCACGCACAAGGGGCAAACGCCCGCTGAAGCCGAGCTCCACTATCTGGAGAACGCGAAGAAGTTGGCGATGTATGGGGTGGATTTGCACCCGGCGAAGGATTCCGAGGGAGTGGATATTATGCTTGGCGTGTGCGCCTCGGGACTGCTTGTCTACAGAGATAGGTAAGGCGTTCATTAAATTAAGCTGGCTGGCGCATTATGGCGGAGTCAAAAAATAAATACGGGACTATTTATTGCTAATAATAACACAATTATTAAACACAAGTACCTACTGTGATTCAAAGTTTGTCGAGCGAGATTTGTACAGGCATAAGTTTTATTTCTGAAAAGTGCAAGCGAAACGAACTTGCCTACAGTTAAATTCCACGTAAATTAAAATTTATACATCGTTGTTTTGCTACCGCTGAAAAAACATTTCTATTCTAATCGCTAAATAATGAGTAAGTACAAGTAGATAATATATTTTGTAAATGACGTTTGAAATTGGAATCCGGGTTCTGCCAATAGTAATAAATTTGTAATTATGATAATAAATTAGCAACAAATTGTCTCGTATTTATTTTTTATTCCGCCATGGTGCGCCTGCCAGCTTAACCCTCTACTGCATGAATTATTATTATTTTTTTTTTAATATGGGCTCAAAAAATTATTTTTATTATACCTGCATCATAATCCGTATTTAAAACACGCTACAGCGTTCACAAACGCAAGATTAAAACACGCCGTGCTTTAAAGGTTGCTAAGCAAAAACACAAATAATTACTGTTAATATCTGTCAAAACGGTAAACGTAAACAATAAATATTAACCAAACTCCATGTAAACGATATACGTCAAACGTCACACGCGTAAAATTTTAAAAATCAAAATGTTGCTTTTCAGTTTTTTCCGGAGTGTGATGCAGGTATAATAAAAAATAGCGTATGACTAGCGACGTTAAAAGCACTCCGCTTCGCGTCGTGCTTTTAAACTCGTACGTGCTTTAAAAGCTTACTTATACACTTGTATCATAATATACTATAATACAAAAGAAATATTCATATATTTAAAGTAAGTGTGTTACATACATTTTTTTCTTAAAATAAAAAAAAATTTTTTTAAGTTATTTTCACTATTGGGAACATTATGAACAAATTCAACTTACAATAGAACTTTGCTCTATAGGGTTGTGTTTGCGTACTATACAAAATTGTTTGATAAACAACCTCTTCTAGGAAAACATCACATAAAAAAAATTTTGGAAATTTTGTAAACGTGTATTTAGCTGTAATATATCAGCAGGTAATAAACTGCTTCCTTCAAATTTTACATTTTCTGTCTCAGTTTCTGTAATTATCTTTTTTTCACATCAAATTTTTTTTTATGTTGGTCAAATTGGGAGGAATGACCTAATTGGCAATTGACAAAGTGTATATAATGCTCCCAAATGGTTACAACATGATTGCCATGAATGCAAACTGCATAAGAAAAGAGAAGAAGAATTTTAAATTTTATGTTTCCGATCGGGAAAAGTATGCAATAGAGTGTTAATTTTGCTAAAGAGGCTTTTCATTTGTAAATAATAATGAAGGGTAGAAAATACTCAAGTCAAGTTATATTATTTAATTAATCAAAAGCCGACGGTTCGCCAACACTTTTGACTTCATCAGGGCAAATTACTAAAATAATATAACATCAAAATTATTCAATATAACATGAATTGTTAGTATCGTTAATGAATAAATAAAAAATTGTAGCACACTTAACTTAGTACAATGCTACAATGACACAAGTTAATTTAGCAAATCTTTAAACAATATATTATGTTTGTTTCAAGTGGTTATTTCTGACAAGTTTGTGACAATTTCACTGCGCCTGCGACAGATGTAAACAAATTAAGTTTGTAAGTTTGTAATATAGACTGGAACGGCGAATGGAATGAAGCGCATGTGTATGCTTATTTTTTGTTTTGACAGCTAACCTTAAATATAAATATAAATCAAGAAATTCATACATTTTTCGCTACAAAAAAAGAAATGAAGCTTATGTTTCAAAGTTATCTTGTTTGCATTTTTCGCAGGCGCATTGAAATTGTCACAAACATGTCACAAACTTGTCAGAAATAGCTAGATGGAACAAACCTTGTATGATACATGAACGTATTTGTTTTCAGATTAAGAATAAACCGCTTCGCATGGCCAAAGATCCTCAAGATCAGCTACAAACGCCACAACTTCTACATAAAAATCCGGCCGGGTGAATTCGAGCAGTACGAGTCCACCATCGGATTCAAGCTAGCCAATCACCGCGCCGCGAAGAAGCTCTGGAAGACATGTGTTGAACACCACACGTTCTTCCGGCTGATGACTCCCGAGCCCAACCAGAAGACCGGGCTGTTCCCTAGGTTCGGCTCCAAGTTCCGGTACAGCGGACGCACGCACTACGAGACGAAGAAGACGCCCATCGAACGACCAGCGCCGCAGTTTGAGAGGTCGCTGAGTGGACGAAGGCTCGCCTCCAGGAGTATGGACCGTATGTTGATCATGTTTGGGTTTTATTTACGACATTTATCATTCGTTAATAGATTTACAACAGTAAAATGTTATTTCCGCGGAATAATAAAATTTCTTTTATCGTTTCATCTTTATAGTTTCATAACAACGATGAATAAATTTATTATGTACTTCCAGTTGACCGATTTCACGGAAAAATTTAACATCAAAAGTTTTCTCATTCATATCAATAAAAATTTTATGTTTCTCGTAAAATTATTTCATATTTTATGTCAAAATTTCAGTGTTTGATGTTTGGTGCCCCAAATATTCGTAATAAATTTATTTGTCTCGTACATTTAAAAATATTGGTTGGTACCACGAGCTCTGTTTTTGCGTGTTTTAAGAGCAGTGTTTTAAGCTCTTCTAAAATAATATAAAAAAATACTTCAAATAAAAGTGGCAGACAATACATTTCTCTGTAAAATCTATATGAAACATTTTTTATAAAATAATTTTTACAGCTCTAAAACCGAGCATAAAACACTGCTCTTAAATCACCCAAAAACAAAGCGCGTGGTACCAGCCATTATTTTTATCTTGTACATATTCAATAAAACAATTTTTGTCGGTCTGCTAAAAATTCGTTAGTGAGTTTTAGGGTTCCTTAAATACGATTTTAATAGTTTCGCGATAATATATGTGTGTGGTTTCTAAAAAACTACTAAACTAAAAATTCTGATTTTTAAATTTATTATATTTGCATCCCCTTGGGAAGAGCTGATTATTTTTTGGTTGTTAATCCGATAATTGGAAGTGGTAGTTTACTTGAAGCCCTATCAAGTTATTTTGAAATATCTCAGTAAATTATGATTTAATGACAATTTTTGTTATTAGAATACTGTTTCAAATATTATTATCTTCAATTATTGTCATTTTCGAATAAATCTGCTGATCTGAGCTTTATGAAAAATACAAACAACGCTTGAAAATTGTCATTTTTTGACATGTGTCATAATTGACTACACATCCTGTAAGGGAGGTATAGAAACCATGCTAAAAACTCGGTAATGAGTTTTCAGTAGATGAGCACGTTTAAGAAAGTCCCTAGAATACGATTTGAATAGTTTTGCGATGATGTCTGTGTGTGTGTCTGTCTGTGTGGATCTTTGGAGTTACGGTTTCTCAAAAACTGCTAATTTGAAAATTTTGATATATTGTATATATCAATTGTATCCCCTTTGGAAGAGCTGATTAATTTTTTGTGATAATCCAATAACCGGAAGTGGTATTTTATTTGAAGCCCTATCAAGTTATTTTGAAATATCTGAGTAAATTATGATTTATTGACAATTTATGTTATGAGAATAATGTTTCAAATATTATTATTTACAATTATTGTTTGTAACATTTTTATCTTACTGTCACCATTTACGAATTGCAACACGTTACAGAATAGTATATTCTACAACAAGTAATGGAATGGTACATATTCCACGCGAGCAAAAAGTTTGTAGTCCGAGCCGAAGGCGAGGGCTACGGTTTGCGAGTGTGGGATATGCCATTCCGTTACATGTTGTAGACTATACTTTCTATAACAAGATTTTGGAAATTATACAAAAAATACAAATATAAAACTGTTATAAACGTCAAACTCAAATTAATCAAATTAAAACAAACAGACGTAACCATAGTAACTAAATCAAGATACTTCATATATCGCGCTAATATGCGGCTCTGATTCGTCGAAAATATTCCATACGCGGCGTATGGAATGTTAGTGATTCCATAACAGTTTTTAGTTGTGGAATGCCTAGTTTCCAAAACAGTGTTATAGAAAAATTATATTTTGATATTTTGTTTAAATCTGCTAACCTTTGTTTTTTTGAAAAAACGAAACAATGGTTGAAAATGTCATTTTTTGACACGTGTCATAGTGGTGGTCCGTGTTCCTGCGTTGTTCGATAAGAAATTTGTGACGGGAGGTATTGTGGTACCCACAACAATGTCGTGTGTTTTATTAGACTGAATTTAATTGATGGTTGAGGATTAGTTGTGTAATAATAGTGATTGAATTCGTTTTGCAGCACTGGGAGGAACCAAACCCGAAGACAACTACGACGAGGCGAACAAACGCCACACGATGTCCCACCCGCCAGATCACATCCCCGACATGGACAACATGAGTCCAGCCAAGGTCCGATCCCCCAAGGACAAGAAAGACAAGAAAGAGAAGGTAAGACCATCATTCTAGTCTCCACATTGCATTTGCATACGTTTTATTATAAATCTTAACCCCGTGTGGCGTGCTATGTTAACCTGGTGTTGTTGGAAGCAGCTGACAAGGAAAGGCAGCACAGGGACCACGAGCGCGAGTTCGGCGAGCTCGGTGGAGGGCGAGTACGACGCGGACAGACCAGAACCGCCCACGGAGAAGGTGGCCATTCGTTCGTTCGTTGCTATTGGCATTGCTTGCACTCTGGTTGATGATTGATGACGCTGTCGCAGACGTGTTCTTGTTGTCGTTGTGTGCCTGCCTGCCTCTATCTGTCTGTCTGTTGTGTGTTGTTTTTTTGGATTGGTTGTTGGTTGCTTTCGGAAATGAGTCAGTTGCGTCGGTATTACTAAATCCAAATCATTTGAGATCTTCATTTGTAATAAATACATTGCGTAGAGTGCGTACACGTTAACTTCAAGCCACCAAGCCTATCAGTTTGTTAGGCTAGGTGACTTGAAGTTAACGTGTACGCACTCTACTAGTTGTTGAGCTACTGCAATCGGGAATTAATTATCAAATAAATAAACTTGCACAGCAATTCCTTACAGGCAGATTCATCAAAGGGATTAGCGTTAACTCCATTTTTTCAATCATCTGTAACTTCGTTTCTAAATTAATTATATTATCAAAATGTGTCAAATTTTGTGCTAACCAATCTTGATTATAACCTTAGTTAAAATAATTATGTTCTGGGGTTGGAGTATGAAGTTTCGAGTAATAATAAAAATGGAGTTAGCGCTGATACCTTTGATGAATCTGCCTGTTAGTGTCTTGCTTTATTCGTATTACAAGACATTTCGTTCTGCAACTTTTGATATTTAACAATTAAATTTTGTACGAGCCGTAAATTGCAACCCAGAAAATATATATTAAAAATATAAGTAATAACGATGCAATTGGTCTAACTTTATAAATAAGTCAGTCGTTTTGATGTTATGTGAATAAAGAAAATTGTGTTAACGTAAATATTCTTAATTTGTTAAAATTAGGAGCAGAAACACAAAACACATGTAAAACAAAATTGCATTATTGTTTTTAACACAAACACAAATACAGACTTAAATGTAAAGTTTAGTAAATTTAGTTTCTAGTATAGTGAATAGAGTAACTTAACAAGTTATGAAAAACTGTTAACATTCTTCGTGTATTCTCGTAGCTTTAACCTCAAATCTTCATCATTTTTATTTATTTTCTTTTTACAGGTATGATTCTTATTCTTAGTACACATTATTTAGGTTTGCATTGCCTGGAGTGGACACGCTTATCTTTCAAACTTTTATTTTCTTCTACAGCTGTTTCCAACCTTCATTTAACTAACAGTTTATGTTTGTTCTGTTATAGAAACCTGTAGGAGGAGTAGCAGTCCTTCCGGCAGGCGGCCTCTTCAACAAAAAGAAAGAAAAAGATGACAAGGACAAAGAAAATCGCGATGCCAATGTTGCTGAAGTCAACGGCACCGAAGATCCAAATGAATCGACTTTGAACTCTAGTAGCGAAGACTCCAAGTCACCCAAATCGAAAGACAAGAAAGCAAAGGTAAGTCTCATCCTGAATTTGACTCTGCTGATGATGAGTGAGTAATATTGTGTAATATATTTGATGTTAAAAGCGTAGAGATGCATTTTGCACGCGCATATTTTGTCCCACTTTTGTGTAATTATTTTTGTTCATTTTTAAAGTCAGCCTAGCACTGAAATTAGTCCAGGTGCTGGCGTAGTATTACAATATCCATCGGAACTATTTATCGTAGCGTATATTTTATCATCAGCATGTTAATTTTTCTTTTGCATGTTATATTTATCAGAGTCCAGGATTCAGTTTTGGATTTGGTTCAAAACGTGTTCCAAAAGACAAGAAAGACAAAACGGGTAAAGAGAAAGGTTTGGATACTTCTAATGAGTCTGGTGATCTTGAAGATATCGAGAAACAGAAAGGTGGACCTCCTTTGGGCTCCCCACAGTTGCCAGGTTACACGAGAGAGTATGATTACGATGAAGATGAAAAGTCTCCCACTAGGAAATCAATTCCAGCTGGTGCGTTTTCCTATGAAAATCAACAAAGTCCAACATCTCAACCGGAAAATCAACAGTCTCCCAACACTCGAAGAGCTACTGGACTTGCGTTTAACTACGCCCCCGGCGAAGAAGATAAATTGGCTAAAACTGCTGAGAAAAGGAAAACTGGAGACTTGTCACCAACCTCAAAAAGAGCGTTGGATAAAAACACAAGTTCTTTCGGTACTCCAAGCAAAATTCCTACTTCTTTCGATGATCCAATAATAGTGAAAGATCCTAAGAACGATACTGCTGCATTTTTAGCAGGAGAGCAATATTATCACGATAAACCAACTGGACAATCTCCACTGACGAAATCAGCTGCTGGAGCTGGTCCCGCAGCTGTTGCCGCTGCTGCTGCCGCAGCCGCTGCAGCTGGTGCTAAACCATCCAAAACTCGAACTGTCAAACTGTTTGTTATTACTAGCAAAAAGGACCCGAAAACCAATAAGGTCGACATTGAAACTGGATCAATTGACACTTCCTCAGCTCAACAGAATGTTGACAACGGTCTGATTGATTCTAAATACGGATTAATCGATCCGCATAATGGAACAGTTATTATAACTGATCCTGCAACTGGACAGAAAGACTTAATTCAAGGACACGTGGAACCATCTACCGGTCAAATCCACATCACTTCTGGAGCCGTTTTGGATCCAAAAACCGGAAAGAAGGATCCTAGTCTTGGACAGGTTATCACAATTATTCCTGATGATAAAGTAAAGGCGGGTGCTAGTCCATTTGCAGCTGTGCCCAAGAAGAAGATCATTAAAATTGTTACAATCACCGGAAAGAAAGACCCCAAAACCAACAGAGTTCTTGCTGAGAAAGGTCATCAAGAAACCTCTAACGCTACAGTTGATCCAATTACAGGACACATTGAAACAAAATACGGGGTTATTGATCCCAAAAACCGTAAAATCACAACTAAAGATCCCAAAACAGGAAAGACAGAAACTAAACCAATTGAAATCGACCCGGTCACTGGGCAAATTCTTGTTAGTCAAGGAGTTGTTGATCCTAAAACTGGAAAAGTCGATTCATCCCTGGGTCAAATCATCAGTCTATCAAATAAAGGTGAAACAGTTATTGAAATCACAGCAGTTACAGCTAAACGTGACCCGAAAACAGGCCAAATTGACCCAACAAACGCCCATAAAGAAGTCTCCAACGGAAAAATCATTCCTCAAACTGGAGAAGTTGTTACGAAATATGGCACAATTTGTGTGAAGCGCATGAAGATTTTATCCAGAGATCCAGTTACTGGAAACTTGGAAGAAAGACCCATTCAGTTAGACCAAAACCACAACGTTATAATTTTAACTGGAGTTACTGATCCTAGAACAGGCAAAAAAGACAACAACCTCAGTCAGATTCTACAGATCGGTTCTGAACTTGACCCAGAAGTCAAGATCACTTCAACAGTTGGGAAAGTTGATAATAAAAAGAATACTTTTGACCCGAAAACAACTTCAACTGAGACATCTGCTGGAGTATTTGACCCAGAAAAGAACAAGGTTTACACGAAGTATGGACAACTCGATCCAGTAGCAGAGACTTTGACATACACTGATGCCAAAACTGGAAAGGCTGAAGTTAAACCTGGAACAGTTGAACCTAATACGGGAGAATTATTATTTAAAGGAGGTTTTACCAACCCTAAAACTGGCAAAAGCGATCCTCACTTTGGTCGCACAGTTGTCGTTGACGTTTCAGAACCTAAAGTACATCCTGAGGTCGCAAAACAACCGACTTTTGAGTCTCAACAAGCTGCTGCTCAACCAGCATCTCCTGTTAAGACATCTCCAGTTAAACCTCCTGCTCCAGTAGTTTCTCCTGCTACTAAGAGCAAAGTTATCAAAATTATGGTCATTACAGCCAAGAAAGATCCTAAAACCGGCCATCTTGACGTTGAAAATGGTTACGTGGACAGCTCAGTGGGTATTTTACACCCCGATGGAAGAATCGACACTAAATATGGATTAATTGATCCTAAAGCCGGAACAGTATTGATTACTGATCCTGCCACTGGCCAAAAGGAGACAGTAAATGGACAGATTGACCCAACATCCGGTCAAATTATCCTTACGTCTGGTCCCATTATTGATCCTAGGACTGGTAAGAAAGATACAACTCAAGGACAAATCATTGCAATTGTTGGTGCTAAAAAACCAGTTGAATCTGCAGAAAAACGAACTGTGCCTCATTTGTTACCAACTCACCCCGTTCCCAAGAAACGAGTTGTTAAGATTTTGGTTATAACAGCGAAGAAAGATCCGAAAACGAATAGGATTGAAGCAGATAAAGGAACTGTTGAAAAACTGACAGCTACTGTTGATCCTGTCACAGGAATGATTGACACAAAATACGGAAAAATTGATCCAGAAAACCTGAAAGTCGTCCATAAAGATCCAAAGACTGGAAAGAGTTCAGTTACTCCAATTGAAGTTGACAAACTCACAGGTCAAATTATTTTGACTAAAGATGTAATTGATCCAAAAACAGGCAAAGTGGATCAATCGCTTGGTCAGATCATTAACGTAGTTGATCCTAAAGAACCAGTAATTCAAATTACAACAATTACAGCCAAAAAAGATCCTAAAACTGGCGTAGTTGATCTTAACAATGGTAAAGTTGAAACTTCAAACGGTAAACTGAACCCGAAAACCGGAGAAATTGCCACTAAACAAGGATTGATCAACTTAAAGTTAATGAGAATCTTTTATAAAGATCCCAAAACTGGTAAAACTCAAGAAAAACCAATTCAAATTGATAAAGATGACAATATTATTGTTTCATCAGGAGTAGTTGATCCAAAGACAGGAGCAGTTGATCCTAATCTTGTCCAAGTAATTCAACTAGGAAATGAGGTGGATCCAGAAGTTCAAATCATTACATACGTCGGTAAATACGATTCTAAAAAGAACATAATTGATTCTAAAAATTCTGTCCCTGAAACGACTGTTGGATTATACGATCCAGACAAAGACAAAATTTATACTAAGTATGGTTTATTAGATCCTGTCAATCAAACATTGGCCTTTGTTGAACCCAAATCCGGTAAAGTTGAAGTTTGTCCCGGACAAACTGAACCTATTACCGGAGACACTGTCTTCAAGGGAGCTGTTATTAACCACAAAACAGGTAAAAGTGACCCACATATGGGTAGAGCTTTGACTGTTCAAATTACAGAACCAATTGTTGATGCAACAGCTGACAGTCAACAAACACCTGTCAAACAAATTCCAGTTGTGGAAAAAGTTACAACTCCTGTTAAACCAGTGGTAACAACACCGGTCAAAGTGCAACAAGCTCCTGCTGAAATATTACCAGTAGCACCACCACCAGCAGCCGTCCAGAAAAACATCCCTAAAAATCGTATTGTTAAAATTATGGTCATCACTGCTAAGAAAGACCCGAAGACTCAAAAGGTGGACATTGAAAATGGAACCATTGAACACATTACCGGCATCTATAATCCACAAAATGGTTTAGTTGAGAGCAAGCTAGGAATGATCGACCCGAAAAATGGTACGATTATCGCAAGAGATCCTGTTACCGGGCAAACTGAGGTCGTCCAAGGACAAGTTGATCCCTCAACAGGTCACATTCACGTCAGTAGTGGACCAGTTGTTGACCCTGCCACCGGAAAAACTGACCCAAGCTTAGGACAAGTTGTTTCAGTTGTTGGATTAAAATCAGCGCAAGAACCACCAACAGCAACACCAGTTAAAAAACGCATCATCAAAATTATGGTTGTCACTACTAAAATCGATCCAAAAACGGGTAAAATTGATCCTGAAAAGGGTCAAATTGAATATTCCACAGCTACTTTGAACCCTGTCACTGGCTACATTGAATCTAAATACGGTTTAATTGATCCAAAGAACGGAAAACTGATCGTAAATGACCCGAAAACAGGCAAAGTTGATGCTAAGTCTGCTCAAGTTGATGAAACAACTGGCCAAATCATTGTAGGCAGTAATGTAGTTGATCCTAAAACAGGAAAAACTGATCCACATCTTGGACAGATTATTAGTATCGTTGGACAAAGTGATCCGGTTGTTGAGATTACTACAATCACTGGGAAAAAAGATCCGAATACAGGAGTGGTTGATCCAAATAACGGACAGATGGAAACTACTAAGGGTAAATTGAACTCTGCAACAGGGGAAGTGACAACTAAATATGGAGTAATCAATTTGAAATTAATGAGAATTACTACTAAAGATCCCAAAACAGGAAAAATTGAAACCAGACCTATTGAAATTGACGAACACGGTAATATTTATCTTTCTTCAGGAGTTGTTGATCCAAAAACTGATACACCTGATCCAAACATGGGCCAGATCATTCAAATCGGATCTGAAGTTGAGCCAGAAGTCCAGATTGCTTCATTTGTCAGTAAAGTTGACGCCAAGAAAAACACAATCGATCCTAAGAACGCAGTACCCGAACTATCAACTGGTCTTTACAATCCTGAAACGCATAAAGTCGACACTAAATTCGGTCAAATTGATCCTGTCAATGGTACCTTAACTTATGTTGATCCTAAAACTGGTAAAACAGAAACTAAACAAGGTATTGTTGATCCTACCACCGGCCAGATTATCTTCAAGGGTGGTTTAATCAATCCCAAGACTGGAAAACCAGATCCCAACTTCGGAAGAATTATTTCAGTTACAATTACAGAACCTGAAGTCACCCCTGCAGGTCAGGTAACCGAGAAAGATCCTAAAAACTTTAAGATTGACCCGAAAACAGGACAAATTTGGATGTTCGACCACCACGATCCAACAACTGGCCAAGCTGTATACTCGAGCGGACAAATTGACCCAATAACTGGTTACATCATTACTATTTACGGATATTTGGATCCAAAATCTGGTACGATTAGCAAACTATCCAAGGTTGATGCTAACAACACTAAAATCGACCCAGATACGAATCAAATCTACACAAAAACTAGTGAAGTTGATGAAAATGGAATACCATTGTATTCCGTCTCGCAAATTGACCCAACGTCTGGTGAAATTTACACTAAATACGGAAAAGTTGACCCGAAAACAGGCAAACTAGTAATTGTAAGAATCTACTTGATCACTCAATCAGACCCAACAGGAAAAGTAAAAGAAATTGATCCAAACGACTGTCAAATTGATGACAAAACCGGAAAGATTCTTAATGTTACAACACAAACAGTTTACATGTACAGTATGGTTGATCCCAAAACCGGAAAGATCATTCAAGTTGATCCAAATGATCCATTAGTGAAATCCGCAAACACTAAAGTGACCCAAGTTTTAACCCTGTCCGGGGAAATTGATCCAGTTACCGGAAAGATCCACACTGAATGGGGACACATCGATCCCAAAACAGGCGAAATCGATCCTAAAACCGCTCGGACTGACCCAGTTACCGGCGAACTGATCCTCAACTATGCCCAGATTGATCCATCGCATTTTACCGATTTAAAAGACACTAAAGTTAAAGTAACTACGCATACTTATACTTCAAAATCTCAGAGTTCAAGCGAAGGAGAAAGCAGTGATGATGATCTAGACCAGTATAAAGCGGAAAATCTACAAGATGTAGCTCAGCTGAAGATCCCTAAGAAGAGTAAGATCACTTCACCGACTGTTAGCACCCCCGTTATTGTCAAAACTACCACCAAGCAAGTTGTAACGAAGGACAAAGACGGTGTCACGCAAAATATTGAAGAAAAGGTTGAAGACGGACGAACAGGAGAGGTGACGATTTCTACACAAGTTAACAAGGTATGCATTGAGAATTTTTATTGAATTTATTCTTTAATTATATTCATAAATGTTGTGCAGTAGTGTTTTTGATGTTTTAAACAGTTTGAAGCTTCTGCTAGCAATGTTATTGCTTCATTTTGATTCATAATTTAATTTGAAACATGTTGATAGTTTTTTTGATTTTTTATTGTTATTAAGTAGAGAATAATTATTTGAAGTTTTATTTCCATTAATTATGATTAACTCATTTAACACCTAAAGTGTTGATGGTAATTTTTAACACACCACGCATACATTTATCTAAATTATTTCAGAAGAAATATTTTAAATTCCCCATTGCACATCAATTTGTATTTTTTATTTTGTTTTTATTTTAAAAATTACCGAAATTTATTTTAAATTTAAATGTGAACATATTTATACTATAAATTTTTTTACCGGATTTTCCACTTTTGCGCATTCTTTCTTTTGTTTCTCTATAAAACAATTCTTATTCACTATAGGGCTAAAATGATCGGTATAGAAATTAATGTCTTCATTAATAAAGAATCACACACAGAAATTGTCATGTAAATAACATTAAATAAATTTATAAAAGATATGCAATGTCTGCTATTACTCATTCGAATGAGTAATTGCCATTACATGATGTAGAATACTACACTTTATCCACAACATTTCGCCAAATATTTGTTTTGAAATTATAAGATAAGTAGAATTTTTGATTTTGACAAATACAAAAAACTGTTTGTTGATCAACATACACAAATTGTAGCAACCATCGCTAGGCTCCGTGCTGTTGTAACAAAATTTTCAAGTGATTTGACATTTACCAGAAAATCTAAAAACCAATTATTCAGCTACAGTTGAAGCTTTAAAAGAAAATAAAATTATGAAAAATGAGAATATTAGTGTCTTTGGCTTTTTATGTGGATAAAATCACTTACAAGTCATTTTGATTTTACTCTTTTGACCGGTAAGATTTGAATTTGACATAACGAATGAATAATATTAATTCATGGAACTGTCAATTTTATTTTATTAGCAACAGTAACAAATGTCATTATTTGAAAAATTATGGATATATTATTTGACAGTTGTGGATAATAGTTATTTATGTATCAAGGCACTGAATTTCAATATTTTATCACGAATATGGAATTTAGATGTCGAGGCCCGTAGGGCCGAGGAAAATAAACCATGTGAGTGATAAAAAGGGACTTCAGTCCGAGGTACATATTAAGTTTTATTTGAAATCTAAAATTCGAAAAAATTTAAAAAATTACAATATAGGTTAAGTTGTCAATTGGAACTGACAGTCAGTGTTGCCAACCTCGAGAAGTGAAGTTATCGTAAATAACACTTAAAATTGTGTTTTGTCCTCAATTTCGTCACCGGAATTAATTAGTTAATTCTTCTTGCAAATTTTGTTTCATGTTACGTCCAAATTTACTATAGTACGTCAATATATCTGCCAAAATTATCCTAATTGTACAATAATTATTTAACGGTTGCCAACACTGGGTTGCGCCGATTTCAAATAAAATATATTATCTACAACTTCACTTTGAAACATTTTCTGTAAAACAATTTTGAACACTAAACAACATATTTAATCAACAGCTCCTAATTAACATCTTAGCGTCATTTTAACCTAGTCCCTCCCGGCACGTTAGTTGTCGTAGTAACCACCCTGCATGGTTTTGTTTTCTCGAAGGCTGAGACAATCGACGACGGTAAGTCCCCATTCGTGACAGCTCGAGCCGTGACGACGCGCACAGCGACCACTCATGAGGACCTTGGTACCAATGCGCGCACCCAGCAACTGGAGGAGAAGACTGTAGCCACCTCGATGACATCTTCAGCAACCAGGCAGGAACAGAGAGTTGTTACACAAGAAGTTAAGACCACCAGCACGCTTATCAGCGGCGACCAGGTATGGATCAGTGTTGTAGAATTTTATTTGCATTTTAATAATTTGCATTTGAAATATTTGCTGGATATAAGCCTAAAAACGCTAGTAATTTTATTTTTGCGCTGTCAAAAGTTTTTAAGTTTTTTTTAGCATTTATTTATAATGTTTAACGATTAATGCTAGCCATCCTCAATCGGCTTTCAATGCTTTCATCAAGCAGACTATAATTAAATGAAGTTTTACTTCAAATACTAAATAAGATATCGCAATGCAGTCAGCGGCATTTGATTCCTGATAGTTTAATTAACTTACATCCAAATTTTATTTTGTTTTTTTAGTACCAAAAATAATATTTAGATTTTCATCATATACATAGGTCTTGAAATAATCATGAATTCAACATTCAGCAATAATATTTTGCATACAGATAAACCAAGGAGATTAAACACTGGCTGACATGAACTAAAATATTATAAATATAAAACATTTTTAGTCGGAGTTTGAATCTACCGGTTGACAAGTCGATAAAATATCAGATATTTAATCTCGCCTGGTGCTAGAGGCTGACTAGTTGTTCTCCTTAAAGTCAACCATACGGGCTGAAGATAGCTCAACATGAACCTGACTTTTTTGAAACAATATATCATTATTATAATAAATGAAACATATAATGTTTTATACCTACATTTATAGATAAAAGTCCAAAGTTTTGTAATAAATTTTAAAAAGCTAATTTTGTTTGCAAATTTTACATGAACATAATTTTCAAAGTAGTAAAATTTATGTCACACATTCCCATAAACGACTACAATAATGTAAATGATTCGTATATCTATAAATATGATCGCCTATAACATACTAAGATTATTTCTCAAAAACTGTACATTCAAATTGATTATTTTTTGACGTTTCTTAAAACCAATGAAATGATTGATTGAATATTACGTGTTTGTGTTTTATCCAATCATGTCATTATTATACTGAGAATAATGCTCTTGTGATTAATCCCGGGAATATTACCTGTAGCTTTTTTGTTTTTGTTGACAGATGTCAAATGCTAGATAGTTATCATTAACACAAGTAAAAATGAGCAAAAAAGATAGTTTAGGTGGCGTGCCTGATGATGAAATAAAAAAATAATCTAATTAAATATAACTCGAGAGTTCGATAAATTTTAAAAGTAATTCTCCAGTATCTTTCTCAAAATTGTCGCCATTTGGCAATAGCCACTCAAGCCCTACGGCTACGGGCTTTCGTGGCTGTTGCCTGGCAACAAGTTTTCGAAAGATCTGTCAAATTATTTTCAATTTATTCTCACCCTCTTGTTATCCAATATACTATTCAGCTTAACTTTTTGGCTACCTAGAAACCATTTGTGCGCAGCTCTAGAGCCTACACGGTTTGATATATTCGAATGAAACCTTTACAGGCATCTACAGTTTGATTGGGAATACGTGCTTTTTATGAATTCACATTTTTATTACACATGATGTGCGAGATATTAAGTAAATAAACTAATTTTTTGTTTCGTGTAGCTTTTGTTAAATAACACGCGTTGCTACTTCTGTTAAAAATTCAAAGATAAAGGGTATTGACAGTTCACTTTCAAATTCATTTTATTATTTTTAAATTGATGTTTTAAAATTTTACAAAGTATTAAGCATGTACGCCCATTTATTCTAAACAGAAATAAATTTACCATACTTGTCTAACTTGTCTAGAATTAAAGTAATTTATTTTTAAAATTTCAAAGTGAACTGTCAATACACTTTATCTTTAATTTTTTTTAAAAAAGAATGATAACTTGTCATTTTTGACAGTTCAGTTCAAAATTTTAATTATACATTACTTTAATTGTAGACAGGTTAGATAAGTTTGCTATATTTATTTGTGTTTAGAATAAAGGAGCGAACATGAGTACTATTTTGTAAATTTTTTAAAGTGGTAGAAATGATTTACATATTTTGACAGTTGCAATTAATTCAAATTGATTTGTAAACGTCAATATTTTATGAAAAATAGTTTTGGTCACGTACTAAATTACAAATACACTGAAATTAAATGAAATTCATGGTAAGTGTATAATTTAATTATAGAATATCATTTCTCCTAATAATTTTGCAGGAAATACATTACGAACTTCATTATAAATGTCATATATAAATTAGGTTATATGAACAAAGAACAAATTAAATTTGAAAATACTATAGAATTTCGGAAGAAATTAATAAATACTTATAAAACAAATTATATTGGATGAATTAGGAGCAGTCAAAATGAAAACATACAACTTTTTAATTCAAAATCCTTGTACAGATTGAAGTATCTTGTATTGATTAAAAATGTTGTTTTTTACATAAACAACCAAAAATTAATTATAATTTATGGTAAGTGTGTATAATTTAATTGTACAATATACATTTTCCCGATTATATTGCAGAGAACTCATATTTCAAGAATTCCATAAAAAAAAAAACAACCATAAGTTTGGTTATATTTTCACGGAACAATTTATGAAATACTATTCAATTATGTACGAAATGATTAAATACCAATGAAACTAATTTTATTCGATGTTTTATGGGGCTATCAAAGTGTAAACATAATGTATTCCTGAATTTGTGAAAAATTTTGACATTTCACGGTATATCGAGTGAGGGAATCGTTAAAAAAGTTGATTCTTCATTTATAAATAGTGAAATTAAATATAATACATAGTAGGAAGATATATTTTTATTTTATGTTGTAGAGAAAAACATATACAAATAAATCAAGCATCAATGATAAAATTAAATTTTGTTGTATTTACAACATATCAACTATAGAATTACGCATAAAATTATTAAATACTAATGAAGCAATATAGCATTAGCTGTATTATATATTATAAGAAAAATTCATGAAGAGGAAGATTACAGTACATATGTCAGCAGTTTTCTTATTAAATTCAATTAAATTATCTTACGTAGTTATTTAAATCTCAAACAGTAGATGACGAAAGTTGTCATATTCATGATGAAAACTATGTTACTCTACCCTGTCAACAACCTGCTAATATTCCAAGAGGAAATATTTTTCGGCAGCTATTTATACGGAACGAAACATTTTGACCAGGATCAATTTTAAAATATTGGTATGGAGATTAGAATAATAATTTCTAGTGTGAAAATAATATACTTTTATTGTTTTATATAATAATTTATTGTAATGAAAGAGTTTCATTGTTGTAATCAAGTATTTTCATTATTGTAATCAAATATTTGCATTATTGTAATCAAAAATTTATATTGTCACAAATTTTTGTGCAACGTGTTATTTTTGACAGATGTTTGAAATTTTAATTAAAAATTACATTAATTCTAGACAAGTCAATTAAAATAATTAAAAATAATGGCTAATAAAATTTTTCTTTTGATTGCATTTTGAAGTTTATATGTTATGGTGACGCTAAATCTGTATTATACGATCAAATTTACTGAAAATTAAATAAAACCGGGAAATTTAAATTCAAAGTATAACTGTCAAACCGACGTTAGACTGAAGAAGGACGGTATTACACGACCAAATTTTATAAAAATGAAGAAAACCGCGAACTTGACAGCAAAAAATTATTTCGAATAACAGTTTACAATTTGATGCTATGTTGACGTTAAACTAAGAAAAGTCGGTATTACACGATCAAATTAAGTAAAAATAAAGTTAATCCGCCAAATTTGTCGAAAATGTAGAATTCTAATTATTGTTTATTATTATTAACGGTATTTTTAAATTGACAAGATAATAATAGAAATGTCAGATTGACAGAATTCTTTATTACATTATCAAATTTAATAAAAATAAAAAAACGCGAAATTTAAATGATAAAATAATTTCCAATAAAAAAATTTTCACTTTGATGCAACTTTTATTTAAACTAGGAAAAGTCGGTATTACACGATCAAATTTATTAAAAATAAAGTAATTGCGTTAAATTAGTCGACAATGTAATATGCAAATTATTATATATTATTATTGACGGTTCTTTTAAATTGACAAGATAATAATAGAAATGTCAGATTGACAGAAGTATTTATAACATGAACAAATTTAATAAAAATAAAATAAAACCTTGAAATTAAATTCCAACTGATTTTTTTTATAGTTAGATTATGTAAAGTTGGTATTACACGATCAAATTTAAGAATAATAAAGTGAATTCGCCAAATTTGTTGACAAAGGAGAATGCAAATTATTGTACATTATTATTGATAATATTTTTAAATTACCAATAGAAATATCAGATTGACAAAAGGCTTTATCACATGATCAAATATTAATTAAGTTGTTAAATGTTTGATTTAATTTTTTTTTTTTAATCACTTTTTGAGTATCCAAAGAAAGATGTCGAATAGACGGGACAAATGATAATATAGAAAATGGCGGTTGTGGATGGTTTTCATAAAAGACATCAGAAAAAGTGTTTGGTATCAAATGAGAATCTTGAATAGACAAGTTTAAATTTATTCGCTTCCGTTGTACTTTGAAGTGTAACTGACAAGATAACGTAAGACTGGGTAAGGTTGATATTACACGATCAAATTTTATAAAAATTTAAAAAACCGCGAAATTTAAAGGAAAAAAATTTCCGTTAAAATTTCACGATTTTATTCTACTTTGACGTTAGATTAGGTAAAGTCGACAATATGGAATGCAAATTATTATACATTATTATTAGCG
Source organism: Poecilus cupreus (assembly GCA_963942605.1). Classification (NCBI taxonomy): domain Eukaryota; kingdom Metazoa; phylum Arthropoda; class Insecta; order Coleoptera; family Carabidae; genus Poecilus; species Poecilus cupreus. The sequence goes on from OZ012727.1 coordinate 14,713,409, forward strand.
GTATTTTTAAATTGCCAAGAAGACAATAGAAATGTCAGATTTGCAAAAATCTTTATAATATGATCAAATATTAATGCAAATTTTGTTTAATTTAAATTTAATTTTTTTTTTTGGTATCTAACTTGTTGGGTATGAAATGAAATGTTTTAGGAGTTCGCAGATAATCTTTTTTTTAAAGTCACTTGAAATCTATTGCAGGGTAAAAATTAAAACACTTGGTCTTGGTAATATCCACGGAAAATGTATTAATTGCGTTTGTTGTAATTTTTTTCGCAAACCAATTACGATCGGCAATTATTTTTCCTTAAAATTTATGAATATTTGCGACCTGTGGGGTATCTAGTAAAATGTGTCAGAAGTGAAATATTGAGGAACTTAGTAATGACCGATCTTTATTATAAATCAGTACGATTGGCAATTGCATTTCTGAAAATTCCCCTAAACCTAGCTTGTGAAGTATTAAATGTAACCTTTCAGGTTCAAAAAGTTGGAAAAAGTAGTGATGAACCTTCTTTATCATAAATAATAACGACCAGCAATTTTTTTTGTGGAAATTACTAGAAACTTAACTTAGGGGTATTAAATGAACTGTTTTAGAGACGGGAAGTTAAGAGACACTGACATGAAAGCGAGGAACGCAGTGACGAGCTTTCTTCACTAATGTATTGACATGAAAGCGAGGAACGAAGTGACGAGCTTTCCTCGCCAATGCACTGACATGAAAGTGAGGAATAAAGTGACGTGTTTTCTTCGCCAATTTACTGACTTGGAAGCGAGGAACAAAGAGACTGCTATCTTATTCAGTGTTGCGGAGCCTAGGGGTCAGACCTGCGAAGCAGGTCGGACCGCTAGTATTATTACTAAAAATAAACTTAGTATTTTATAGATCGCCATATTTACAAATATACGAATTATTTGCATTACTGTATCGTTCATGGGAATGAGAGACACAGTATCAAAGTTCTGAATTTTTGACCAACTAGACTTCAACTAATATTTTTTTATAGTTTAATTTTATCGTTTTCATCCACATATGTAAATACTAGAATGTTCAAAGAGTTCACAGTAATAATTGTTTTGTTTTTCGATAAGAATTGTAAGAAATAATTTATTCTAATTTGAATTTGAATTCCATTATAACTATATTTCAGTGGTACCAGGATAAATATGTCGCGAATCAAGTACCACGATACTTGAAGCCCTGGGCATTCTGGAACTGTTGTCCCGTAAATAACATTTCAAATGTCAGCGCAGTTTAATCCTTGTGGTCCATCTATATACATTAAAGCATATTTCTTAATTCTAAAATAATTTTGCACCCTTTTGCATGGTTTATTTCATTTATTCTGCCATATGGAATCAACCAACTGGTCTGTGTTCTTTTTTACATCTCACAGAGTGGTGAGACTTGAATAAAAAGAATACTTGTTCATATCTTAATGTTATTAATTTACATCGATGTCATGGCTTGTTAATAACGTTCATGTGGGCATGTTGATGGCTTGTATAGCTTGTCCGGCGAGACAGCATAAGTTCGTCCAGCTCTGGAGATTCTGGTACGCCGATAGACTTGGATGAGGACCACAGAGGCCAGTATTACAACGATGTCTTCCTGAAGGTACGTTAATGACACTTCGTTTAGCCAATAGGTCAATTTGTACAACCGAAACAGTAAGTATTGGGAACTGGTCTGCGTAACACATTTAAAACATTGCAAAGAACAACTATAAATTATTTTAATAGACTGGATTTGTAATAGGTAACTAAATTACTTGAAACTGCAAGTAAATATATTGTTTTATTGTTCTAACTCTAACGTTTCGCTATCGAATTTGGCTTTATCAGGGCAAAGAATCTAAATAAGTTACTTTTTTCATAGGTTGTTAATTGCCATTTGGATTGTTCGTTTCTCCTGTGTTGGTGACATCTTTTACTGACTTAAACTATGCTACGTGTGTATTTTAATGTTCAGGGCTGCCAGTGACTCACCTTTTCAACTAAAAGTCTTTTTTTTTGGGTCTGGTCACTATTTGTCACTTTCTTAACCGTTTAGTCACTTTTCTTAAATTCAGATTTATGCATTTTCCTTTTATACAGGGTATAGAATTTATTAATGTTCAGGGCTGCCAGTGAGTCACTTTGTTTGGGTCACGGGGTATAGAATTTAAATGTATAGGTAAAAAAATATAGAAGTATTAAAAATAACATTGAAATATCTATACATTTCATTTCTGCATCCTGTATAATTATTTTAAATGTATTGACGAAATACAGATTAAAATGAACCAAGAAATAAATGTTGTTTCGAGCTTAGAATAATCATTACAGGTGCAAAATAAAATTACAATGAAAAATATTCAATTTGTGTAACTTGAATACAAGAAAGAATGGATTAATTATTATTACTATTATTAAAAATTCCAGCAGTATTAGTAAAGAAGAAAAAGCAAAAGCGCAAAAAAAGTTTATAAATTGCAAAATTAATTGCTTAAAAGAAAAAAACTATTGATTTATCTCATGACTAATATAAATGTAAATAGAAGAATGAAAAAACAATAAAAATTTAATTTAATAAACCAATAAGTCTTGATTGGTTTACAATATTTCTGTGACTAAAAAATAGTTATTTGTTTAACTAGGCATCAAAATACCAGATTTACAGTTGAGGCTGCCGTTTCATTGACGAGGCGAAGCCGAGGAAATGAATGCTTCTATGCATAGGCTGTAAAAATATTTTCTATAACACTGTTTTGGAAACTGGGCATTCCACTACTAAAAATTGTTATGGAATATTTTCGACGAATCAGAACTGCTTATTAGCGCGACATATGAAGTATCTGGATTCAGTTACTATGGTTACGTCTGTTTGTTTTAATTAGATTTATTTGAGTTTGACGTTTTCAACAGTTTTATATTTGTATTTTTGTATAATTTCCAAAATCATTTTATAGAAAGTATATTCTACAACATGTAACGGAATGGCCTATCCCTTTGGCTCGGGCTACAAACTTTTTGCTCGCGTGGAATATGTGCCATTCCATTACTTGTTGTAGAATATACCATATATACTATTAAATACCAACCGTTCAACAAACGCATAGCAACCGTCAATAAATAAATAGCAACCGTGCAACACATGCATGGCAACGAAATTTGACAGCGGTAACCTTTAAAATATCTACATAAAATAATCACTAAATTAATATTAATTCCAAATCGACAAAAAAATTATGTGTCCATCTCGGCATCAAACACAGATTTATAGCTTCGGCAGCATCCATTGCCTCGGCTTCGCCTCGTCATTGAAACGGCAGCCTCTGCTGTAAATCTGGTATTTTGATGCCTAGTTAAATAAATAACTATTAATTATATATTTGATTGCAGTGAGAAACTGTTATCTTTATAATACAAATTTTAAATATATTAATAAAAAAATAAAATGAAGTCACTATTTAGTCACTTTTCATTAAATATTGTCACTTTTTAACTAATTTGATAATTTTTGTCGCTGGCAGCCCTGATGTATCGACGCTGTTCAATTGTTCATGATTTTATTATTTACTACTGGGCGTTTTCAACCTATGAATAAAGTTAACTTATTTAGATTTTTTGCCCTGTTTAAGCCAAATTTGTTGGCGTTAGAATTATAAAACACTATATTTGATTACAGTCCCGAGTAATTTAGTTACCTTTTATACATTACACATTGCAAATTTGGGTGGGTAAAATAATATTCTTTTGTTTCTAGTTCTATCTACATGCTTAAAATATCTTCAAATCAGCCAAACACCATTCAACACAAACACAAAATCATTCACACATTACTAACAATTCAACACTATTTTTGTATAATATTTTCCCGTTCTTATCGGCCGCTGTGTTCTCAGCAGGGTGAACCAGGCTCAGAAGGCATCGTGCAGACAGAGAGCGTGGTGTACAGTGGTGATACCCCCGCGCACCGCACCGCAACCACCCACGTACCCGTCGTAGCCACCGAGGCTAGGAAAGTGCAGCTGGAGTCTGAGGATGGAAACTATTCTGCCACCGGCGAGATCGTCAGCTCGCAGACCATCAGCAGCAAGACCAGGACCGTGGAGACCATCACTGTAAGCATAGAACTATTGAATGATACAACTCTTTAAAAATATACGATTCCGAAAAAGCCAATGGGGTCTTTCACCATTTTTTTAAAATATTATTTTATTTTATGAAACTTTATCTAACTTGAAGACTATCTACACTTTTAAAAAGTCTTAATTGTTATTTATTAAGACACAATGATTTTTTAAAAAAATGCTGTGACTTCATAGTAGAGGTGTTGCTGGATCTAAAACAGTACAGATTGTAAATAATTGTAGTCATATATTTTTTTACTTATTTTATTATTATTATTACAATAAAATAGAACATTTATGTAACAAAAATTATTTAAATCTCTACTGTTTTAGATCCAGCAACATCTCTACTATGACGTCACAACATTTTTTAAAAAATCATTGTGGCTTAATGTTTAACAATTAAGACTTTTAAAAAGTGTAGATAGTCTTCAATATAGATAAAATTTCATAAAAAAAATTTTAAAAAATGGTGAAAGACCCCATTCTGAGCAATTCTGTAAAGTATGTAAGAGAATCTGTAAGATCTGTACATGCTTCCAGGTCAAATGGCAATTCTGATAGCACCTGCTCCTTACAGAGAATCGTAAATATATTACAGATATCTGTAAAAGTTACGGTGAAGTTTGAGGTGCCGTAAACTTTTACGGTCACTGTAGAATGCGAAAATTCATCATTATTTTATTAATAATATTATCACTACTATTATTTATTCCCTCTAGAGACTTCTAAGTATTAAATCAGTTAAAAATTAATAATCAAGTTAATATTATTTATTGGATTACTTAGCGAAGTTTAACAATAATTATCCAACAACGCGAATTCCTTTTTAGGTATTTTGATACAGACATTTTTCCTTACCATTTTATATAAAATATCAATTTTACTTTAAGGGTTTTCGTAACTTTATATTTTGTGTGGTAGCTCTTTCCAAAATCTAGTTGGTTCAAACTGTTCGCTATGTTTCAGTCAGTCGTCTGAGAGTAAAGCAATAAAAAATATTAGTAGTATTTTAGCGCCTCCAGAACTGACAATGATCATCCGTTTTCGTTTTTTAATATATGTTTCCAGTACCGAATTTGTAATTCCATATATTCAAACAATTAATAATTTAATTTCGATTTAAATTAATATATTATTTAAGTATTTTCAGTACTTACTTCATTTTAAATGGATGTATAAGTATAAATAATTAAATATTTTATCCAACACCTCTCAATAAATAATTTGACAGTGGTCAAATAATATTTCTTTAATAAATTTTTCATTTATTAAGAAGTGGTGGATAAAACGTTATACTTCACACGTGGGCAAAGTGGAATTACCCAATCGATAAAATCATCTCTCAGCCTTCGGCTTCGTGAGCTAAAATTTCTCTCGTGGGTAATTCCTTACTTTGCACACTTGTAAAGTAAATAGCTATTATTTTATCTGTCACATGTCACTTACAGATAACCAAAATATAATTGTGAAGTTCGACGAATGTCGTAAAATAATTGTCTCGTGACCGTAAAGTTGATGTGTAAGTTGTCTTGTTACAGGTACCTGTCGAGAATTGCCAAAACTATAAATCTGTAAAGTTGTTAGTTACGGCGTATTGTAGGTAACAGATTTACGAATTTACGATCTTACAGATAAAATGTTCAGAATTGACCCATTAATCTGTAATAATTCGTAAATAAAACACTTTTTAATTATGTTATGTGTGTGTAGTATAAGACAGAACGCGACGGCGTGATCGAGACCCGCGTAGAACAGAAGATCACAATCCAGTCTGATGGCGATCCCATCGATCATGACCGCGCTCTGGCGGAAGCGATCCAAGAAGCTACAGCAATGAACCCGGATATGACGGTAGAGAAGATCGAGATCCAACAGCAAACAGCCCAACATCAGCAGTAACCAAGCAACAGGTGAATATCTATATCATATAAACGTAATTGCTAATGACGTCGTTATACTAGTAATATTATTTGATGACGTCGTCTTCTGCTTATTCATTTTACTGTATTATTAGGTTGTTTTGTTTTGTGTGATGTATAGGGGATTTTGTGTGCAGGTAGCTGAGCAGCTGGCGGCCCTGCCACGTTTAAAGTAGCACAGTGCGTCAGCTGACAACTTTTCACAAACTGCTGTACATCGGAAAGGAGAATAATCAACCACAAATGCAAAATAAGTAAACAGAGTCGTCTATATAATAAAGGATATAAATTTATTGTAATAGTTAGACCTACGCTTACGTATAATTGTTGGCCTTCAGACTGTGCAGACCAAGCTTTAGTTTTGAGATGAGAACGGATATAATATAATACAATTCGTGTATAAATAAGAACAGAAGATTCACTATTCTATGTCGATAATTGCGAGGCGCATTTCTGCATGGGCAGATGTCAGCATGTGCAGCCCATGCAGAAATGTAAGGTTATCGAAGGACTATTATATTTTAAGTGTATGGGTAATAAGCAGATTTGTGTTTTAATTTAATGATTAAAATGTCACAAAAGTGTAGCTTTGGTGGTGTGGTCACATAATTTAATATTTTCATTTAATTTGTTATTTTTGTACGTGCAAAAGCTTACGCTGACAGTTCGTCGTTTATTTTTGTATATTCGTTCAGTGTTTATTCTATCTGTGTCTACTGGGATAAATCTTCCGAAGCAGCTCTAGTTCTGCGGAACTTTAATTCTATTCGTGTTTTCAAGTCTATTCAAGGTATTCATTCATTATTAACATTCTCTCTTTTTGATATATTTGTATAGCGATCGTAGAGCAGCTTTTGAAATTTCAATTGAATCATTCACCCATATTCAAAAAACGCAGTCTCTAGCTCTGTTCAAACAAATATTCTTTTATGTAGTAAGTTATTGTACTCGAGAAGCTAGACTGTTTCTTTTTGTGAATATGGCTGTGCGAACTTTATATTAATAATATAGAAAAGATGTAGAATATAAATTAAAAATTATATAAGAAAAAACCTATGAAGAAATAAATAACTATGTTATATTTGACAGCGGCGCGATGTTATTGGAGATATGATAAAAGAATCTCTATGCAAGATAACAATACTAATGTGTTCAACACAGCTCTTACATTAGATGCATTACATTCCAATTCAGATTCATTCAAATGTACACATCCCTTCAAGCTTGCGTACTAATACATTTGTTAGTTTATTCATTATTTTATATATGTATAATGAACATAAATATTATTATAGTGACAGAAGTATTATTTTATTTCTATTCTTGTAACGCGTAGTTGTGATCGCTTTTCTATTAGTCAAACGTTTGCCGTTTTCTTATACAAATGTTCAGCTATCGTTGCGTCCACACAAGCTCTCTTTGTTTCTATTACGCAACTACCAACAACGCGCTTCAAATTTGACTAATACAAAGGCCGACGAAATAAATCATTTATTTTTATCAGATTGATTTAATATATATGGATCACTATATGATTGCAGCTATATTTTAAGTATCATTTATTTAATAACTATGAAATAGTACTTGTTTCATAAAGATTTATTTGTTCTTGCAAATTTTTATTCAATAAAAATGTTTCAATAAATATATAAATGTGTATAACTACGGCAGCTCTGGAAAAGTTGCAAAATGGACTTTTTTCGTTGCAGATTTCCTTCGCAGTTGATGTTTAGCGAATAATGGTGGAATCACTTTTCCAGAATCGCTCACTGATGGTTTCAACGCTTGCCAAGGTAGGTAGGCATCAGTTTCTTCATTTAAACTTGATAATATTGACGTTGACATATTTTTCATGATAGATTTTGAGACAGCTTTTTGCATGTTAGGCGGAACTGATCCCGGTATATCTGCAATAACAATAATATTTAGTGGAAGTGTACAAGTAATTTTAATAAACATTAGTTACGTACTTTTGGGCACACTCATTTTCGGAGCAGAATACAGTCGATTTTGAGCCTTTTCGTATTCAAATCGTTTGATGAAAGATCTTGTAGTTTCGTTAATATCTTTGTTATCCAACATTACTATAATTTTTTATATTTAATTATCAACATCACTTACTTCCAAAGAATGCCATAACACATTTGCCTCGTTCGCATTCATATACAAACATACCTTTTTCTTCTTCTTTCTAACATCCATTCACCAACGTATTCCGAGCACAATCACACTCCTCTCAAATAGCTCATTTCCTCAGCAGTTATGCCATTAAATACAAAATTATATTTCATACCTAGTCTAAAAGTATTTGCGATTAAAATATCTTTATATCTGTGTTTCTTGGTCATAGGATTTCCAATAAAATTTAATTCAGTTAAATAGTACCAGTTGTGTACAATTTTTGATACGTTTTCTATATCAGATATTTTGTTATACGACGCATTTAAACTTCGTAATCTTTTTAAAGGTTCCAAGCTCTCAATTGACGTTATATTGTTGTGAGAAATGTTTAATATTTGCAGAGTTTCCTACATAAAAGAAATTAATAGGAATTATTAGAAAACTAAAGGAAAACTTACTGCTAAGTTGATGATGGATCTTGGATCAAAACATAAGCTTTCTCCTTTATTTATTTGTTGTTTTTCCACATGAAGTTCTTCTAAATTGATTAATTTATTCAATCCTTCTACTACGCTTATTGCATTACATCCTAAATATAATTTTCTTAGATTTCTCAAGTTGTCTAATCCTTCAATTCTACTTATTTGATTCTTCTGCAGGTATAAATGTTGTAATGTTTGTAGTGGTTCAAGATTATTAATTGTTTTTATTTCATTATTATGAAGGTATAATACGTGTAGATTCTCACATACTGACAGATTTCCCTGAATAATTCAAATAAAATTAAACAAAATTATAATTATACACCGGGAGATTATTACAATACTACGTAAATATTTGTCGTGTAAATACAAATGTGTTAATTTTTTAAGGGCATCTAGTTTAGTGCCTGATTTTGTTACACATATATTTTTAATGTTTTGCTCAATAAAATTCAAGTTTGACATTTTAAAGTTATTGATGTAACAAAGCGAATCACCAAGCAAACTTGGTTGCCTTAGTAATGAATAAATATCTTATCAATAATTTTTGATCTGGTCAGCTGAATTGGCTTGAATAATAAATTAATTTTGGAAGATTTCACAAAAGCCTTGTGTAACTAAAACTGAAACTGAGCATCAGAGACAACATATAGAATCAGGTACCTGTTGCTAAACGAGAAATGGATGCAGAATAAGCAAATGGCAAGTCGCTTATAGGTTATACATATGCATGTCTCAAACTAAAATAATCAATGTTGAATTTCTATATCATGTATCATTAAAAAGTTCTAAATTAAGTTAAAATAAGGTTTACAATTGATTTTAGGACATAAATAGGCTCCAATTCTGCAAAATATTATAATTATATTTTTGCCATTTGACTTATTTGCAATTTGGGATTATATCATTTGAGTCCTTAGATTTTATTAAATAATTACCAATATTCTAATTTGTAAATCATTCAATTATTCTATATGTGTAAAATAATATTATTACTTAATACACATTTAAAATTGTTAGTTTAAGCGCTTGAAATACGTTCGACCAATCAGATTGCTTGCATATCTACCAGTGGCGTTCTAATCATTTTGCATGCCTCAACTTTATTTTTATTGATAAATTAGTAATTATTCGTTAGTTAATAACAAGAAAAAGTCCAATGTACTCAAAATTATATGGGTTATAAGGTAAAAATAATTATTGTTACAGTTTTGGCTAAAAAATGTGAATTAAAAATTAGTAGCCCACGATATTTTGATAGAAATCTACGCCGCTGCTAATTTCCCCACCACTCAATGCATCTAGTTCACGCAATCGCTGTATGATGGCGCCACATGTTTTGTTTTCATTTTTGACAGATAGGAATTGTGGAAAAATCTTTGACAACATCAAAAGGTATTTTCACATACAGTAAATCCTAATTTATCTATTTTGTGTTCAATACGTAAAGTCCTTGTTTAAATTATTAGAATTGTGACTAATATTGCATAAGTTTTTTGTGATTGTGGCTGAAAATGTGCAGTGATTTTACGTTGAAATTTACAGGAAAAAATCATTTCCAATTTGTAGTTTGTTCCTGTATTGTGTTTGGAGTTATTTTCAACCATCCAAAGACTTGTGACCGAAGAGAAGTTGAAATTAAACTTCAGAGTGTTCTTGCTGTGAAATCTAACAAAATTTGTGACCCAACTTGGGAATCTTGCTGAATGCAATATGAAAATCGTAAGTGTATTTTGATGTCTATTATTTACTTAAATTTACCTTATACTAACTAGATACACAAAATAGTGAACATGGTTTTTAAATCTGATGACAACAAAATATAGAAACATGTTTTAAATAAAGATTGTAGGTATTATTAATCTATTTTTTTTTGTATCAATGAAATTTACTCCATTTATTTACTAAGATATGCCTAAAAACCCTGATATGAATATTCTACCACTTACTGTTGATGAATTTTTACCAAAATTTAATCAATTCTAAACATAAACATAATGGCTACTATTCACAGGTCTATACTAAGGGCTACTAACTAGGACATTTTAAGATTTAACACTGTTGCTATGAAAAAATTGTTGATCTCCAAGGTAATCAATAACAGTGCCAAATTTTAAAATGGCCTAGTTAGTAGCCCTTAGTATAGGCCTGTGAATAGCAAGCAATATCTCCCTTACATGTATGTACGTGAGAAAGCTAAAAATGATAGAATTTAAGATATAAATATGGGAAATTAAACTATTTCCCTGTGTATGATTTTAACTGGGCCAAATGATATGATTCGGGGCTCGTAATACTTTTCCCCGGAAATAAAATTGTGGAACAAATTTTAAATAATATAGTTATCTAAATAAATAATGCAATGGTTTGTAAAGAAATAGCAAACACATCATGTAAATATTTAGTAGTTTAGAATCTGGTTGTTTGTTTTGCTGTTAATAGAATCCGATGAGGCCTTCGTACGGTCTTCAGAGACACTGATTAAGTGATAGAGGTACTATTAGAAGCAATATTAATTTTTTAGGAAGGATGTTAGTTCAGAAATTAAAACTTCAATGTTACGTTTTAAATATGCTTAACTTCAAAACAAATACATGTGTAACATTGGTAGTGTCGACTTATTGAAACCTGTCTGAAGATGACATGTTGATTATTTTTGTGTATATTTGGCGTGGCATATTTTTATATGATGTATTAATATACAAATGCTATCAAAATGAACTTCATACTTTTTACTTTTTATTAGAAATTTGATAACAAATCAATAGGTAGTTATATAAATACGACGTATATGTATGTTATTTCGTGTACGTATTTAATTTATTTATTTTTGTTTTGTCCTATGAAATCATAAAAAATCGAACATATTAAACAATAATATTATTATTGTTGTCTTTATTATTACAATGGTAATTTGCAATATGTTTTAAAACAAAAATGTATTTTTATTGCAGACACGGTTGATTGAATTCAGGAAGAATGTGGCAAGTCTTGGTCGGAACTTGTTCTAGCATTGAAAGCATTGGAGCTGGGCTGGCCTACGTGACTTTTACGAAGATTGTTGGGCAGCGGGGAGTAGTTTTAGGTATCCGTGCGCCATGTTTCTCAGTGTTCAGTCGAGTAATGGCCGCGTTGGTAGAAGCTGCGTCGTTTTGTGCTATTTTTAATTGTGCAAATACTCGACTCCTCGCGTGTATTAAATGTGAATTTTATAGTTAGATATGGTATTCAGTTACTGTATTTAAATATAAAATTCCAGTTTGACCGTTGGGTGATTAAGTGGGTGATTAAATTTGTGAAATCGGTTAGCAGTCGGGCATTTTGGATGGAGGCTGGGCGCGTTCGCGAACTGAAGTGATAGGTGCCTGATCACACGTTCGTCTTACAATCAAAATTTATCGTTCGCGAGTGGGCTTCTCTCACTACACAAGAGTATGATTTCGTACGTTTGGCTCACGCAGTGCATGCCTGGAGTGGCTCGTACAGTCTGTGAGTTTCTCCATCTTCCTATAGGGTGGAGAGAACAAACCTCTGCAGGTCATATTATTGTGTCCGTTGCAACTACGTGTAGAATCATTTGTGAACGTTCGCGGAGTATGATTTCGTATGTGCGGCCTACGCAGTACGAGCTGGAGTGCTTTAGTACAGTCAGTAGGTGGGTGGGTGAGAACGCACCGCTGCAGGTCATACTCTGTGTCCGTTGTAGAATCAGCCGGGAACCGTTTACGGGATTTTTGCAAAGCGCTCTGTCTTCACGTGAAGGCCATCGATTAAATTTATTCCGATTACTGGTTTAGCGCTAACGCGGCGCGTGGGGCATGCTCACAGCAGTCCGATCTTCTAGAGTGGATCCAGAGTCATGACTGGTACCATCTCTCGGCAAATATCGCATCCGATGCGCCTTAACAGTTTTCTGAGGTTTCACGATAACTTTTCAACCACACAAATGATAGGCTCTTTGTGAATGGTTAGGTTTTCAATGTGAATTCCGGATGGCAGAGAAAGTAGTTGATCGGCTAACGTGATTCTGTGACATGAGCTCGGGCCCCTGCGGGATCGCGAAGTAGGAGACCACGCGGGGTTCGGCTAGACGACCCACGTTTCTTTTTTGAAAAACACAACACACCGGTTGCTGTTATTAGAGTCAAAGAGGCACTGGAATGTCTGTGGAGTGGTGTGAATCTTAGTTTTAATTTAGCTTTAATGGTTTTGGGTACTTTTAAGCTAATTTTAAGTTAATCCATTTTATTTCAGCTTTAATTTAAGTTAGGCTTAAGTCTACTAACCCATTTACTTGTATTCCTTTACAGCTTTTTCTTTCAGATCTGTATTTTTAATACGTAAGTTTTTATTTCCAGATTTAAATTGTTTCAATGTTTTTAATTTGTTTGTTTTTATTTGTTTACAGAGATCAAGAATAATGAAGACAAGAAATAGTAGTACTAGAAGTAAGATTTATTTTTATTTTTTCAACATTTCTGTTGTTTATTTATTTCTAATTTATTGTTTTTATTTTTCTAGAATCTGTGCAGAGTCAGCCACCGTGGGAAATGGGCAATGTAGCTGAGACAACCGTCGTTGGAGCAGTAGCTGCGTAAGAAATGGAGAATGTTCCTGTGTCTACCATCGAGGGAAGAAGTTGCAGATTCTACCGCCGATGGAAATGAATCATCCGCCGTGGGACAGAACTTCTCGTCCTGAATTTCTCTTTCTTTATATATTTTTGTGCTTTTTTCTCTTCCTTTTAGTATAGGTGTTTACTGCTTCCTTTGTTTATTTTATTTTTGTGGATTGTTTTTGTTCTGTTTCTTAAAATAGGAATGAAGATGACACAGGGAACTTAGTCGTCTTCGTTGGATTTCTACGTGTTTACTTTCTACTTCACACATGTAATTATACATTGGTTCATTTTAATTTGCAGTTTCTTATTTATTGTGTTGTTTCAGCCAAGAGTTTGCGGCTGGCAAATGCAGTTGAAGAGTCTTCAAGAGAGTTTCAAACCTCGTAGTCAAGAGCCTGCGGCCAGCAGATACAGCCTTCAAGGAATTCTTCAACATAGTTCGCCGTTTCCAACACCAATGTAAGTTCATTAAATTAATTCATTAATGAATTGATTTATTTACTGATGTATTTCTATTTGTTTAGTGGCCGGCGACGCTGCTCTTCTGTCCTGGGTTTTCTGGAAGTTTCCCCAGGATGTCAGGCGAATGCCAGAGGAGTTTCAGTCTCTTTCTTCCAATGTCAATCCAGGAGATCTGAACTTTGTATTCATTCCAAATAAATAAAATAATAAAAATTATATACTTGTACTCTTGTGTTTTATTTAAGTTATAATAATAAATAAATAATAACTTGTACTTATGCATTGAGATAATAAAGATATTGTTACAGAAAAAAAATATGTTTTATTTACTTTCAAATTAACTTTAAAGGGCTAGAAATGATTGTATACCCCTTTTAGAATGTGCTGAATACGATTTCACAAACCATTTTGCGATAGGATGTGTAGTTTCATAATTAGAGCAGTATTTACTTTGCTTTATTTAATTACATAAGATTTAAGGGTGAGCGCCAATTTTCAAGACTGCCATTGGAGTTTTTAGGGCTGAATCTATAGGAATCCACCCTTAAATCGATTTTTTTTGGGGTTTTTCCAGAAAAAAGTTGGACATAAGTCTTGGTGTTTTTACTATTAAATTTTGGGGAAAAAAACTGAGATAAGGGCGCTACACCCTTCATTAAGGTCCATAGATTTCGAATCTGCGATTTAAAATAGCCTAGGGTTAGTATTTCCTGCGTAACTCGCATTTGAAACAACAAACAACCCTTAAATAACTACCCTATTTTTAACTTTTTGGGGGTTTTCTCTCGCTGATCAGATAGAGCAGGGCTGTGTCTCGGGATGTTTATTTTAATATTCGCGATATCTTTAACCGTTTCAGAGATATGTCCATGATATATATTACGGACCGATGAATAAATTTTACAGACATGCATATAAATTATGGACCGATAAATACATTTTACAGACATGCATATAAATTATGGATCGATGCAAAAAAATGCTGATATTTTGATACAAAGAGACGACAAATTAGCGATTTCGGGAACCCTTGGCCCTACGCCCTTCATACTCACATATGTTGTAGAAAAATAGTGGTTTTTCAGGGGTCAAATTACAGGGGACGGCAAAATTTCGTTATTTTTGCGATATCTCTTACCGTTTTCGAGATATGACGCTTTAAAGTTTTCACAATAGTTTCCCTTAAAAATCACCCTTAATATTAACTTTAAACGGCTAGAAATGATTGTATACCCCTTTTAGAATGTGCTGAACACGATTTCACCAACCATTTTGCGATTGGATGTGTAGTTACATAATTAGAGCAGTATTTACTTTGCTTTATTTAATTACATAAGATTTAAGGGTGAGCGCCAATTTTCGAGACCGCCACGGGAGTTTTTAGGGCTGAATCTATAGGAATCCACCCCTAACTCGATTTTTTTGGGTTTTTTCCAAAAAAAAGTTGGACTATAGTCTTGGTGTTTTTACTATTAAATTTTGGGGTAAAAAAATTGAGATAAGGGCGCGACACCCTTCATTAAGGTCCGTAGATTTCGAATCTGCGATTTAAAATAGCCTAGGGTTAGTATTTCTTACGTAATTCGCATTTAACTTTTATATGTTATGACCCACTGCTGACTTGTGCTTCATAATATGTATCACTTCTGACTTGCCGTTCATAGTATATAAAATTGCCGGTACGCTGAGGAAATGTGACATGCAATAATGAACCTTATATACATACCACATAAAGAACATAAAATTGGATATGAATTACGCCAAATTTAAGGGTGAGCGCCAATTTTCGAGACCGCCACGGGAGTTTTTAGGGCTGAATCTATAGGAATCCACCCCTAACTCGATTTTTTTGGGTTTTTTCCAAAAAAAAGTTGGACTATAGTCTTGGTGTTTTTACTATTAAATTTTGGGGTAAAAAAATTGAGATAAGGGCGCGACACCCTTCATTAAGGTCCGTAGATTTCGAATCTGCGATTTAAAATAGCCTAGGGTTAGTATTTCTTACGTAATTCGCATTTAACTTTTATATGTTATGACCCACTGTTGACTTGTGCTTCATAATATGTATCACTTCTGACTTGCCGTTCATAGTATATAAAATTGCCGGTACGCTGAGGAAATGTGACATGCAATAATGAACCTTATATACATACCACATAAAGAACATAAAATTGGATATGAATTACGCCAAATTTAAGGGTGAGCGCCAATTTTCGAGACCGCCACGGGAGTTTTTAGGGCTGAATCTATAGGAATCCACCCCTAACTCGATTTTTTTGGGTTTTTTCCAAAAAAAAGTTGGACTATAGTCTTGGTGTTTTTACTATTAAATTTTGGGGTAAAAAAATTGAGATAAGGGCGCGACACCCTTCATTAAGGTCCATAGATTCCGAATCTGTGATTTAAAATAGCCTAGGGTTAGTATTTCTTGCGTAATTCGCATTTAACTTTTATATGTTATGACCCACTGCGGACTTGTGCTTCATAATATGTATCACTTCTGACTTGCCGTTCATAGTATATAAAATTGCCGGTACGCTGAGGAAATGTGACATGCAATAATGAACCTTATATACATACCACATAAAGAACATAAAATTGGATATGAATTACGCCAAATTTAAGGGTGAGCGCCAATTTTCGAGACCGCCACGGGAGTTTTTAGGGCTGAATCTATAGGAATCCACCCCTAACTCGATTTTTTTGCGTTTTTTCCAAAAAAAAGTTGGACTATAGTCTTGGTGTTTTTACTATTAAATTTTGGGGTAAAAAAATTGAGATAAGGGCGCGACACCCTTCATTAAGGTCCATAGATTCCGAATCTGTGATTTAAAATAGCCTAGGGTTAGTATTTCTTGCGTAATTCGCATTTAACTTTTATATGTTATGACCCACTGCGGACTTGTGCTTCATATGTATCACTTCTGACTTGCCGTTCATAGTATATAAAATTGCCGGTACGCTGAAGAAATTTGACATGCAATAATGAACCTTATATACATACTACATAAAGAACATAAAATTGGATATGAATTACCCCAAATTTAAGGGTGAGCGCCAATTTTCGAGACCGCCACGGGAGTTTTTAGGGCTGAATCTATAGGAATCCACCCCTAACTCGATTTTTTTGGGTTTTTTCCAAAAAAAAGTTGGACTATAGTCTTGGTGTTGTTACTATTAAATTTTGGGGTAAAAAAATTGAGATAAGGGCGCGACACCCTTCATTAAGGTCCATAGATTTCGAATCTGTGATTTAAAATAGCGTAGGGTTAGTATTTCTTGCGTAACTCGCATTTGAAACAACAAACAACCCTTAAAATACTACCCTATTTTCAACTTTTTGGGGGTTTTCACTCGCTGATCAGATAGAGCAGGGCTGTGTCTCGGGACGTTTTTTTCAGATCCGCGATATCTCTAACCATTTAAGAGGGACAGCCCTTATAAATTATGTAGAGCAGTGACATTTAAAATTTATATATTATGGACCGATGAATAAATTTTACTGAACTGCGCAGAATCCAAAATATTGATCGATGGAATTTCTGATATATAGATCTTATTTAAAGCCGGGTACACATTTAACAGTATTTTTCTACTGTGGTAAATTGACAGTCGCGTAAAGATTTTGATGTGTTTAAACATTTAGCAGTAAAAGCGTCGCCACTTATAAGCGATAGAAGAATAACCACTTAAATACTTAGCCAAAGGAAGTGACTTCTTGGCAAAAATCGGCAAATGTGTAGCCTGCTTTATTATAACTGTTTGGTTCAATTCTCAGCGTGGTAGCTGGCGCCATCTGCGAAATTCCTGTAGACGACATCAAGAACTACATATCTGAAATTTATTTGAAACCGATTTTCATAATTTATGGCTATACTAGTTATTTTGCAGTAAAGATATATTGATATTAATTGTTTATTATTTAATTCTTAACAGGTTTTATTTGAACCATTTTGCGATTAGACGAAGAAAAAATCACCGCAAAAGTTCAGCCAACACCAGGGCACCGACGCGTCTCTCGCTGACATTTGGCGCTTACAATGTGCGGGGTTAAATCATTTTATCTGAACTATTTTTTAACGCATGTAATATATTAGAACTTCTAATAAGAGAAACAATTCATATGCTTGACATTTATAAAAGTGTTGTAAACTTAGGATATTTAAGTAAATCAAAAAAATATAATTATTAAATTTTGTTTATAATTGCGTTTTAAATATATACATTTTTTTTATGTTTGTATATACATTTCATTTTATATACATTTCAATTTAAAATGTAAAGCCTTGATCAGTCTCCTGCATTGACTAGAGAGAGAAGGCTGACCTCACCCCCGGAAATTCCTCCCTTAGCCCTCCAGGAAAACTCCCCGCAAAACCTGAAGTAGGGGTGCGGCTTCATCGCTGCTGCAACTGTATCTGTAAACACACAAAACTAAATAAGTAACAATCAAAATAAATATATAAATAATTTAAATTATATTTTTCTTTAAAAATAAACAACAACATGAAATGAAAATTGTGATTATTTTTTTTACAAATAAAATTAATTTTCTTACATCGTAGTTACTGGCAGCGGGCGTCGGTCCTGATGAATCTGTTGCCTGAGGGTTTTTGAACCCTCCAGGTGTAGATGTTGATGTTGATGATGTAGGCTCCAATGACGATGATTAAAAAATGAGCTTTAAAACGCACTACCTCAGCAAAAGCTGGGTACCATTGACCTGCATAAAGCTAGGCGCGGACGAAAGCCCAGATGGTCGGGGTGAGGTGATGAAGGCTCCGGTGATGTTGTCCACGAGTCCCTATAAACATAAAAACAATGTATTAGATAAATGAATAACTGAACCTGAAAAAAACATACATAGTTAGAAGAAAATATTTGTTGATGTTGTCCACCTGTTCCTATAAACAGAAAAACAATGTATTAGACAAAAGAATAATTGTGAACCTGAAAAAAACGTACATGTTGTGATTAGGAAATACAATATTTGTTGATGTTTGATGATCTGAAACATAAACTCAAAATAAAAGGCAGTAAATTGTACAAGAGAGCAAGTTATGGTTATCATTCTTTCAGCTCACACCATTCATTCCACAGCACACCATTCATCCCACAGCACACCATTCATCCCACAGCACACCCCCATCTTCAATGTTGGCTTCAATGATGGTTTCAATGATGGTTTCAATGGTGGTTTCAATTCTTGCCTGCCTAGCCCTACCTAACAGTTTCCGAACTGTAGCTAACTTACAATCTAGGGCGCAAGTGACTCTAGGACAACAACCGGAGCGTGTTGTCAATTAGCAAAACGTTACACTTTGCCGGTGTACGCCCCTCCCATGGAGGAAATACGCCTAGTTACGCGGGTGCATTACGGGGCTTGGCGACTATACTATTGCACAATAGTTTTCATCACGGCGTGACTCACGCACCTCTTGAAGCCTCGCAATGGGAACAAAGGACTACTCTACGCCTATTGAACAATGGTATGAAGCCTTACACCCCTACGATAACACACACGTCGCGGTGCACCGGCACATCCCGGACCGACAACATCTACAGAGAATTTTGACAAAACTCGCCTTTTTGTTTTGTTTTTTCGAAGATCTAGGTTGAACCCCACGTAGAGGCAATTCTCTGAGATGCTTTGCGCCCCTTTCGCGATCCCTCCACCCAGCGGAACAAGTTTCGCGGCCTGAATTAGATATGATGGCCTTCTAAGAAGGCAGAATACGCGACGCGACTTTGCTCTGAGACGAACGAGTGGCGAGTGAACGAACAAATTGTAAATGAATTTCAATTAGCTACTTGTATCGCGCTGCTGTGGTACTCCACTCTACGTTCACTTGTATACCTTCAATGTGTTAGAAAGAGATGAGAAGATAGAAAACATCCGTCTACACTAACAACAGCTTATTTATATTTTAGCTGGCCACTAATGATTCCTGTTGAAGCGACGATGCAATCTTATTAAATACTAATTGAGCCTAATTGATTTGACCTGAATAATAAAATTTAAAATAAAAATAGAATAAAATGATAAAAACACATTTGCTGTATTCAATATTTTCAAAAAAATTGTTTATTGAAATACAGTAATTTTTTTACGTTGAATATTATTAAATATTTATCGATTTACATTCAAATTTTCATATGATAACCAATACAAAATAATTGCAAGGCATGTCAATTCTGTATAAAATATGTTTCTTATAAAACCTAGAATTTTAAATGTCTTTATAAAAAGCATTTGATTTTTTAACATAAAATAAACATTTATGATGAGATCAGCTTCAAAAACCAAAGAATATTCCATAAGCGAGCAGAACTATTAGGGTTCATTAAAGATAATTAAATTAAATCGTCCGTACACAGCAGTGAGTTGTACAAAATATAGACTTGGTTTTCGGCAATTTTTAAAATAAATAATCATGTAAATAATGACATGATGTGAGATACATGTAATCCAAATACAACTTTTTTAATAAATTTGTATTAAAAACTAGATGTTAGAATCATTTTAGCAAGTATTTATATTTCATCAAACAGCTGTAATTAGAATATAACTTAGCCGACGATACAAACGATACAAAAACACGTTTTGAATTTAAACTCGTATGAAACATAGAAATATTAATATTTATCTTTTAACATTTTTATTTTATTCATATTGGACTTTTCTGCAAGTTCGGGAATTTTTGCGGACACCATTTGTCTGATTGCAACAATCTAAACGAATCTGAATCATTTAAGTAGCTAAATACGTTGAATATGCAATAATAATAATCATAATATCCTATATCCTATCCCATAATTTTCATACGTTACATGCAATTGTAATACGTTATAATGAACTGGGATATGAATTATGAAGCTGATCGATCGTTTGAGTTAGCCAATAAAAATGATTTTATTAAAAATCACAAGAGTAAAGTACCTTTTTGCAGCCGTCGAAAATTTTCATACGTTACATGCAATTGTAATACGTGATAATGAACTGGGATATGAATTATGAAGCTGATCGATCGTTTGAGTTAGCCAATAAAAATGATTTTATTAAAAATCACAAGAGTAAAGTACCTTTTTGCAGCCGTCGAAAATTTTCATACGTTACATGCAATTGTAATACGTGATAATGAACTGGGATATGAATTATGAAGCTGATCGATCGTTTGAGTTAGCCAATAAAAATGATTTTATTAAAAATCACAAGAGTAAAGTACCTTTTTGCAGCCGTCGAAAATTTTCATACGTTACATGCAATTGTAATACGTAATAATGAACTGGGATATGAATTATGAAGCTGATCGATCGTTTGAGTTAGCCAATAAAAATGATTTTATTAAAAATCACAAGAGTAAAGTACCTTTTTGCAGCCGTCGAAAATTTTCATACGTTACATGCAATTGTAATACGTTATAATGAACTGGGATATGAATTATGAAGCTGATCGATCGTTTGAGTTAGCCAATAAAAATGATTTTATTAAAAATCACAAGAGTAAAGTACCTTTTTGCAGCCGTCGAAAATTTTCATACGTTACATGCAATTGTAATACGAGATAATGAACTGGGATATGAATTATGAAGCTGATCGATCGTTTGAGTTAGCCAATAAAAATTATTTTATTAAAAATCACAAGAGTAAAGTACCTTTTTGCAGCCGTCGAAAATTTTCATACGTTACATGCAATTGTAATACGTAATAATGAACTGGGATATGAATTATGAAGCTAATCGATCGTTTGAGTTAGCCAATAAAAATGATTTTATTAAAAATCACAAGAGTAAAGTACCTTTTTGCAGCCGTCGAAAATTTTCATACGTTACGTGCAATTGTAACACGTTATATTGAACTGGGATATGAATTATGAAGCTGATCGATCGTTTGAGTTAGCCAATAAAAATGATTTTATTAAAAATCACAAGAGTAAAGTACCTTTTTGCAGCCGTCGAAAATTTTCATACGTTACGTGCAATTGTAACACGTTATATTGAACTGGGATATGAATTATGAAGCTGATCGATCGTTTGAGTTAGCCAATAAAAATGATTTTATTAAAAATCACAATAGTAAAGTACCTTTTTGCAGCCGTCGAAAATTTTCATACGTTACATGCAATTGTAATACGTGATAATGAACTGGGATATGAATTATGAAGCTGATCGATCGTTTGAGTTGGCCAATAAAAATGATTTTATTAAAAATCACAAGAGTAAAGTACCATTTTGCAGCCGTCGAAAATTTTCATACGTTACGTGCAATTGTAACACGTTATATTGAACTGGGATATGAATTATGAAGCTGATAGATCGTTTGAGTTAGCCAATAAAAATGATTTTATTAAAAATCACAATAGTAAAGTACCTTTTTGCAGCCGTCGAAAATTTTCATACGTTACATGCAATTGTAATACGTGATAATGAACTGGGATATGAATTATGAAGCTGATCGATCGTTTGAGTTGGCCAATAAAAATGATTTTATTAAAAATCACAAGAGTAAAGTACCATTTTGCAGCCGTCGAAAATTTTCATACGTTACGTGCAATTGTAACACGTTATATTGAACTGGGATATGAATTATGAAGCTGATCGATCGTTTGAGTTAGCCAATAAAAATGATTTTATTAAAAATCACAATAGTAAAGTACCTTTTTGCAGCCGTCGAAAATTTTCATACGTTACATGCAATTGTAATACGTGATAATGAACTGGGATATGAATTATGAAGCTGATCGATCGTTTGAGTTAGCCAATAAAAATGATTTTATTAAAAATCACAAGAGTAAAGTACCTTTTTGCAGCCGTCGAAAATTTTCATACGTTACATGCAATTGTAATACGTGATAATGAACTGGGATATGAATTATGAAGCTGATCGATCGTTTGAGTTAGCCAATAAAAATGATTTTATTAAAAATCACAAGAGTAAAGTACCTTTTTGCAGCCGTCGAAAATTTTCATACGTTACATGCAATTGTAATACGTGATAATGAACTGGGATATGAATTATGAAGCTGATCGATCGTTTGAGTTGGCCAATAAAAATGATTTTATTAAAAATCACAAGAGTAAAGTACCATTTTGCAGCCGTCGAAAATTTTCATACGTTACATGCAATTGTAATACGTGATAATGAACTGGGATATGAATTATGAAGCTGATCGATCGTTTGAGTTAGCCAATAAAAATGATTTTATTAAAAATCACAAGAGTAAAGTACCTTTTTGCAGCCGTCGAAAATTTTCATACGTTACATGCAATTGTAATACGTGATAATGAACTGGGATATGAATTATGAAGCTGATCGATCGTTTGAGTTAGCCAATAAAAATGATTTTATTAAAAATCACAAGAGTAAAGTACCTTTTTGCAGCCGTCGAAAATTTTCATACGTTACATGCAATTGTAATACGTGATAATGAACTGGGATATGAATTATGAAGCTGATCGATCGTTTGAGTTAGCCAATAAAAATGATTTTATTAAAAATCACAAGAGTAAAGTACCTTTTTGCAGCCGTCGAAAATTTTCATACGTTACATGCAATTGTAATACGTGATAATGAACTGGGATATGAATTATGAAGCTGATCGATCGTTTGAGTTAGCCAATAAAAATGATTTTATTAAAAATCACAAGAGTAAAGTACCTTTTTGCAGCCGTCGAAAATTTTCATACGTTACATGCAATTGTAATACGTGATAATGAACTGGGATATGAATTATGAAGCTGATCGATCGTTTGAGTTAGCCAATAAAAATGATTTTATTAAAAATCACAAGAGTAAAGTACCTTTTTGCAGCCGTCGAAAATTTTCTTACGTTACATACAATTGTAATACGTGATAATGAACTGGGATATGAATTATGAAGCTGATCGATCGTTTGAGTTAGCCAATAAAAATGATTTTATTAAAAATCACAAGAGTAAAGTACCTTTTTGCAGCCGTCGAAAATTTTCTTACGTTACATACAATTGTAATACGTGATAATGAACTGGGATATGAATTATGAAGCTGATCGATCGTTTGAGTTAGCCAATAAAAATGATTTTATTAAAAATCACAAGAGTAAAGTACCTTTTTGCAGCCGTCGAAAATTTTCTTACGTTACATACAATTGTAATACGTTATAATGAACTGGGATATGAATTATGAAGCTGATCGATCGTTTGAGTTAGCCAATAAAAATGATTTTATTAAAAATCACAAGAGTAAAGTACCTTTTTGCAGCCGTCGAAAATTTTCATACGTTACATGCAATTGTAATACGTTATAATGAACTGGGATATGAATTATGAAGCTGATCGATCGTTTGAGTTAGCCAATAAAAATGATTTTATTAAAAATCACAAGAGTAAAGTACCTTTTTGCAGCCGTCGAAAATTTTCATACGTTACATGCAATTGTAATACGTGATAATGAACTGGGATATGAATTATGAAGCTGATCGCTTAATTCAGTTAGCCAATCAGTATAATTTTATAAAAAATCACAAGAGTAAAGTGCCTCTTTGGAGAAGTGTACGATGTTATACGTTACAATGAGTTGTTTTAATTAAAATAACTTAAGTATTCAATTCTCTATAAGTTTTATTAATAAAATTTTTTGATTGCTGTCCCCAATTAGGAGATACTTTTGCACGTATGCATTTCTATAATTACTCGCCTGATGGCGACACCAAGCTCGTTTGAATCGTACATAAAACAATTTTTCCCAATTTATGGCCAAACGAGTGATTTTACAGGATAATTGTTCAGAAATAAATTGTCCAGCATTTAATTCTCTATTTATTTTATTTGAACAATTTTTTGACTAGAGCCTTGCTTTTCAAAATAAATGTAGGTATATGGTATGACTGTTTAAATTTATTTTATTATGAAACTAAGATATATATGAGAAAAAGTTCCATATAAAAAAGTTTAAACTGTTTATTCCCTATTACTTATGTTTGAAGAATATTTCGATTAAGGCTTTTATATTTAAAATAATTTAGTTTATGTTTAACCATTAATCCAGTGTTTCTCTGATACCATCGGCTTTGTGTGCTAAAATTTCTCTCGTGGATAATTTCTTACTTTGCCCATTTGTGAAGTAAATAACTATTAACTCAGCTATTGGGATCTGCCATGTAGCGATATGCCATCTAGCATTTTATTTTCGAACACAAAGTAGGGTGAATATTCCGTTACAAATACATTACGTGAAATAGGAATAACGATTTTTGAGATAAAAAATGACAGAAATTGTAGTTAAATACCGCGAAAAATTGAAAAATAAAGTGTATTGTGCTGGAAGCTAGACAAATGTTTTATTTATAAAGTAAACCAATTAGGAGTGCGAAAAAAACTTGGAAAAACTAACAAAAGTAAACAACTCAAATGCTTTTATTTGAAATCGGCACTAATGTGCTCAAAAATCGTCATTAAAGTCTCAGAAATCGTCACTAAAGTAACCCATTATACGACGATTTCGAGCAACCCAGTGTTGGCAACCGTTAAATAATTATTGTACAATTAGGATAATTTTGGCAGATATATTGACGTACCATAGTAAATTTGGACGTAACATGAAACAAAATTTGCAAGAAAAATTAACTAATTAATTCCGATGATGAAATTGAGGACAAAACACATATTTTTGAGTGTTATTTACTTCACTTCTCGACATTGGCAACACTGACTGTCAGTTTCAATTGACAACTGACATGTATAAATTTAACCTATATTGTAATTTTTTATAGTGTTTTTGAATTTTAGATTTCAAATAAAACTTAATATATACCTCGGCACTGAAGTTCCTTTTTATTGCTCACATGGTTTATTTTCTTCGGCCCTCGGCAACTAAATTCCATATTCGTGATATAAAATTGAACTTCAGTGCATTGATACACAAATAACTATTACAATAAATAATATGCTATGAATATTTTGTACCTGAAGTAAGTAAAATTTTAGGTTATATTACGAATTTGCTCGGTAATCTTTTTATTTTGTATTTAACTAAGTTCATAAATTAAGTTTCACATGTAATCAAAGTTAATGTTCCTTATATTTGTTCATTTTAAGTTATTTGTTTATTGAATTAATATAGATCAAGAAACGTACAACTAACCTGTAACAGTACAGCAACGTAGCAATGCAGTTTTTGCATTTTTCACCCAAAACCAGCCATGCAGAAACAAACAACACTCATCACTTGTTCATCTCCTCCAATTTTCTTATTAATTTGTAAATTCGACGTTGGCACACAGAAAACCACTACACCCACAGCCACTGTCACTTTCATTTAATTTTTTCCCGCATTTTATCAATTGTACAGTATATAAAATGCGGGCAGCTTCTTTAAAATTTAGTTTGCAGGATCTGTTGTAGCACATTCGCTAATATTATTAATCGTGAGACTCACTTTTTATATTTTATACGCGAACAGTCACATTCACCTTAACGCCATTTTGCATAGGCCATGCCCCCATGCAGATACCAATATGAGTGTTAACTTGTTCAGAACATAACTACATGCTGAAATATGTAAATAAAGGAATAAGGTATTCTTTTTTAATGATAATATTTATTACAATATTTTATTTTGAATCGAATTCTATCTACAAAAATATTGTGTATTCTACAGTTATTTTATCACTTATTAATTGTTGTTAAATTATTTAAATATACAGATACATTTATTTATTGATATATAAACGAACACATTGATCTGGGGGAAACAGGAAGTCTCTGCAAAACCTGGAGCAACTGTGACATGGAACACACACAAACAAATTAACCCAACATGAAAATATCATTCGAAATAGAACAATACTTAGCAAAAGAACAAATCAAATTTACTAATTATTTTTGTTACACAAATATTTAATTTTTCTGTGAACTAAGAATTTAATTGTTGCAAGTATAAATAAAGTCGTCAAGCGATAATAATAATTTTTTTACACTGATGTTGCTAGCAGCGATGATGTTTCTGTAAACGTCCGGAGTGATCCGGGTGATGTAATTGACTCTGGTGATGTTGTCCACTATCGTACATACTCACCATACACCACACTCTCCTCTCAAATACCTCATTTCTACATCAGTTATACGTCGTTCATTCCCAACATTCAGAACTGTACATCAATGTAGGCACTAACACACCATTATACACCCAATCGAGCAACTCTAGAAGACTCTAGATACATTCACGATTCAAGCAAATGTACCCAGAGCACCCAATACCTTGCACCCTGCAGACACCCGGTCAATACGTCCATCCCTCGAAAACATACCACCCAAATATACAAACATTACAATCAGTCACCAAATCATTCTTCTCAAACACCAACACTTTACATTTATCGACATTCCACAACAGATTACCTTTCTCTACTTCATTTATGCTCACAATCATTCTTCTCAATTGCTCCTCAGTTCCAGCCAACACACATCATACGCATAAGCTCACGCAGGCATTATACGTCCACCAATACGTACACCATCCGTTCCATTCAATGTCGTTCGTAATAACAAATCCTTTTATAAATGAAACAACCAAGGAGACATTCCACAACCCTGTTTCACATACGAAACCAATCACTCAATCTACTAGCAACTCTCTTGCTTCATACAACGCTCGAATCGCTCAATGCAATGCTGACATCACCTTCATCTATATTCCAATCTACGTTTCTAGCATTTCCTCCTATATTATTCACTCCATTTACACCACCATACAATAATTCCATATATTAATAATATATTCTTTATTAATTGATGCAATTTTATCTCCGATAAATAACTACTTACTTAATCTGTATGCCTTTTTATCTTGCGGTTTAAAGCGTTTTCTTCCATTGTTATTTTGCTCCCATGTTGTTCAATACCTTTTCTCTTCATTGCTGTTCTCACTTCTGTTTATTGGTCTGCCTCTACTTTTTTTCTCTGTAGGTATAGCTTCATAGATTCTTTCTGCAATTCGTTGTTCTTCCATTCTATTGATATATCCTCTCAATCTTAGTTGTACTTCTTTTACTGGTTTCGTGTTTCAGATAAATAATATAAAATGTATCTACCATGCTGGACACATCTTTAATCACTTGTATCAGACGCACCTTGTATAGTTTCATCACTGACAGCTAACAAATCTACATTTCAGCTAATACGCTTAAATATGCAATAAAAGACGAAAATCTTTATAGGGGGGGAGGGGTTATATATCCTGTAGAACTGTTGATCTAGATGTGTTGTCCACTGAATACAAATCCTGAATCGATTGATATAAGTTTTAAATATATAATCAACATTATTTTAGGTGAAAAGTTGATCTTTCTACGCACAGAAACACTTTGTTGCACAGTTCACTGACAGCTGACAGATACCAATACAATAATACTAATTTTAATTTCGAAATGGTTTTTAATTTAAACGATGTGTTTAATATTTTTTATTAGGTAAATTTTGAATAGTATTTTAAAAAATTTTGTGCGAGACGGTGGGTTATTTTTTGTAAATTTGATTTTATCCAGAATTTACTAGTGAAAATTAATTTTCAAAAAAAAATTTGCGCGAGACGCTAGACGATTTTCCGAAAATTTGATTTTTTTCATGCATTTAAAGTGAAAATTGAAGTTAAAAAATAGTTGCATGAAGCGCAAAGTTAATTCCGAAAAAACTATTTGATTCCATTCGTATTTGCTCACAGGCAAATCAATAAAATAAATCCCAAACCCCCCAGCATATTTTTTCTTTTTAAATTATCGAATATCGGACCTGATCTGTTCTTTGGATCGGTCCGTCGTACAATACAACAATTTTTACAAACAAATATTACAATATAAGATGTTATAATACATTTTATTGCATAAATATTCTTCTACGTTCTGACTGCTGAAGACGTACATGTTCGAGGGCTAAATTCTGCTCCGGGTGGTGGACGCGGATCGCCGGAAGTTCTTGCGCAGTGCATGTGTGACGGCTGGTTGTGTTTCGAGTTGAAAAACGTGGAGTCACACTGAACAAAATGTTTCATAAGTTTTAAGTAATTAAATCTATTATATCTATTGAATTTCAAAGTGTAGATGTAATTAATTTTATCAATTAAATATTTACTTTACCGTCCTTTATGCGTAGATAATTTTATATATTCGTTTGTCTTAAAAACTATCATGTGTAAACGGTACGAACGGGGGAAAGCTAAATAAATATAAAATAACTGTAACGAATACATAAAATTAATGATAAAATGACTGGAAAGCAACAATTCGTTGCATAAATATTATCGAAGCAAAGTTATCGGATGCAGAAAGCAATTGTCAAATGAAATATCTACTTCCCTTGAACGCTGCTTCTGTCGTCTACCTTGATGGTCCAGGTGCAAACCTCCACGACCTCCTGACAGCCAGCATCTTCTCCGGATGAAACTGTCTGAGAGCTTCGTGAACTTGAAATCTGCAACATTTTTGTGACATCAGTCACTCCGTCCAGTTGATCTTCAGACATTCAAGCTTGTTGCAATGAACAACAAAATTAGAACGTTTAAAAAATTGTAAAGTGTCTATGGTGGGTGAATTTTGCACATTTAAATATGACTTCTGAATTCAATAATTATATCGCGGGAGATCTACTCACAATGACAGTCAGCATGAAAGCTGATTCAGATAATTTTATTTATCCACCGGTAAAACGTTTTGAGCAATGCTTCAAATAAAATGACCAGTGTTATTATATTTATTTAGGTGTATTATTGTTGTCAAAGTAATTGTTAAAGATTGTCGTTCAACAATTATATAGTCGCTTAACTTAAAACTAACACGTGTATATTTCGGAACGAAGGAGTAGCTACTTATAATTAATTAACCTAAAGAGCTACTATATAAATGATAATTAAATTATTTACATTGTAGGTTCCCGAATATATTTCAACTCAAACAGGGGAAATTTACTTGAAGCATTTGTTGTTAAAATTAATTTGGAAATATTTGAAAACAGAAAAATTATACAAATCATGAAAGATAATTATTGAATGCACGAAGTAATTGAATTATTCAATTAAAAAATAATTTAGAATATTAATTTTTATGATATTTATTACAATCATTTAATCGTTATTATTTAAAACAGATAATTAAATACAAATAAGCTTATCTTTTTTGTGTCTTGATTGCATCTGGACAACACGAGAGCCCAAATATATTCGGCTATTTCTCTTGAACGTTGTTGCTGTCGATGGTTACTCTTCAGGTAGAAATCTCCACAACCTCCTCACAGCCAGCATCTTCTCTGGCTGAAACTGTTTGAGATCTTCGTGAACTTGAAATCTGCAACATTTTTATGGCATCAGTCACACCATTCAGTCGCTCTTCAGACATTCAACCTTGTTTCAATAATTAGCAAAATCATAACGTATGTAATTGTAAAGTTTGAAACATATACTGAATTTATATAGTGTCCGAACAATGCTTCAAATAAAATATGCAGTGTTATTACATTTTGAATATTTCTGACTATTTTTGTTGTTAAATTAATTGTTAAAGAACATTTATATAATCGCATAAAACTAAAACTAATGTGTGTATATTTCAGAACGGAGGGTGAGCTACTTATATCTAACTTAAACTAAATAAGCGACTATATAAATGATAATTGAATTATTGACATTGCAAAATATAGATAACTCATTTGAAGCATTTATTGTTAAAACAATTTAGGAATATTTAACCCAAGTCTTTCTGAACCGCCAATATGTAGTAAACTACCGTGGTATTATTATTGAACCCACAAAAACAGTTAATCGTTATAATTTGAAAGAATTAAATAAATAAAAAGAAACTTATCTTTTTTATGTCTTCATTGCATCTGGACAACACGAGATCCCAACATATTCTTCCGCAAAGATCAGCTACTCGGATGTGAACTTACAACAATGGTTATTGAATACTGAAATGCGACAAAATACTTACAAGTATCAATAAATTGTCATTAGAAACTCTGAATACATAGCCACTACATACACATATGTACATACTACACACGTTGAATCAAAATCCTGACAACTAAATATTTCAAACATATAAATCTATTTAAACAATCTTATTTCAGTGCTAATATATTTAGAAATAAACAGTATTGTCCTTATGGATAACTTTTATAGCAGTAATAATAATAATTCAATAAACAATGCTTACATTTGAAATGGTGTTGAATGTTTTCACTGAGCAAAACTAAAGTTTTTTTGTTTTAGCAATAATTTATACACTGAAATGACCACGGAAGGATATTGAATCGATTGATATAAGTTTTACATATGTAATCAACATTATTTTGGGAGAAAAGTTGATCTTTCTACGCACAGAAACACTTTGTTGCACAGTTCACTGACAGCTGACAGATACCAATACAATAATACCAACTTTAAATTCGAAATTGTTTTTAATATTTTTTATTAGGATGTTAGTAGATATTTTGAATAGTATTTTTTTTTAATTTGTGCGGGACGCGGGGCTATTTTTTTGTAAATTTGTTTTTATCCATAATTTACTAGTGAAAATAAATTTTCAAAAAAAAAATTTGCGCGAGACGGTGAACGATTTTCGGAAAATTTTATTTTGTTCATGCAATTAAAGTGAAAATTGAAGTTAAAAAATGTTTGCGTGAAGCGCAAAGTTAATTCCGAAAAAAATATTTGATTCATTCATATTTGCTCACAGGTAAATCAATAAAACACAAATCCCAAACCCCCCAGCATATTTTTTCCTTTTTTTTTTTAAGAATTATCGTATATCGGACTGATCTGCTCTTTGGATCGATCAGTCGTACAATACGACAATTTTTACAAAGAAATACAATTACAATATAAGATATTATAATATATTTTATTGTATTAATATTCTTCTTCGTTCTGACTGCTGAAGACGTACATGTTCGAGGGCCAAATTCTATTCCTTCGAAAAGATGGTTTTGTTTATGCAATTGCAAGAGAAATTTAATTTCCAAAAAAAATTTTGCGCGGGACGGTGGACGATTTTTGTAAAATTTGGTTTTGTTTATGCATTTGGAATGAAAATTAATTTCCAAAATATATTTTATGCGAGCCCGTGGACGATTTCTCGAAAATTTGAATAATTCAAAACAGACAAATTTTTAAAATCATATGTGATGCAGTTTGATAAATAAAAATAATAAAAGCATTTATCCATACACAGTGCGTTCACATTAGCAGCCAATGCGCATAAGATTGTTCTGCCTTCATTTCTAAACACAGAAGACAATTAGAAAATTTAAATTAAACTAAATTTCAACAATATTAAAATAATTATGTTTTAACAAGCTATGTATATACGTTTTCATTTTAATTGATATAGTTTCATTTAAAAAAATCAAAATAATCTGATATGAATTATTATAATTAATTTTTTATTTAATTTGTTCCACACTGAATCAGCGAACATACCAGCTGTTCCAGATTTAAACTACCCGAACAAAACTACCAACAAAATTTCACGAAAAACGGTTGGCGAATTATTTAAATTCACTTCGACGTAACCTAAAATCTCCCCCTTTTTTAATCAGTAAGAAATTAACAGCAACAATCACTCTAGACAGTTGATTTCATTTCCATAACTTTATCTTTGATAAATCAACGAAATTATACCGCCCAAATAATTATAATCGGTATCACATAAAAATCAAAGTATAGATTGTGTTCGAAACTAAAACATATTAATTTAATCGTTGTCTATATTCAATAATAATAAACTAACTAACTAGTTACAAAAATTCCAAAATTATTTAAAAAATAAATGCTACTAATAAATTTTTATACATTTCTCTACACAGGGAGACGTTAACAAAAATAAAAATTGTGTGAATAATTTTAGAAAAAATTCAGGGGATATTTACTTTATGTTAATTAATAATTAATATTTTATAAATTCGCATAACTTAAAACTAATGTGTACAGTGTACGAAACGGGGGTAGCTAAATATATAAACACAGGGAATTGCGAATTCATAAAAACATAGCTAAGTTAGTTTTCATCCCCATCAGAGGATGTGCAAGAAGTAAAAAATATGCCCTGAATATAAATCATGATTAATTAATCCAAATTATCAGCCACTACCTATATGTAAAATATCGGAATATTATTAATGGATACAGAAAAAAATTAGATTAAACGATCCAAAGTTACAATGCAAACTCAATTTATTATTTTACATGACATCATAAAAACTAGATCGTTACAATTTAATTAATTTATCAAAGCTAATGATTGGTAAATGAAAAACAACTACCGAGTGAGAAAACTACCCTCGAAATATTACACACCAAGAGTGAGTGAGGCAAATTATTTCCTCATTTTTTTACAATTTAAATATTTCAAACCGTTTTGTCAAAGTGGTTGTGTAGTTTATATTTTTTTTAAATCTTAGTACCTACTTCAAAAATTAACATATAGTTATATAGCATAAAATATTTATTATAATAATAATTTTTTTATATTTTAATTGTTCTGTTCTCAATCAAAAATGATACAAACAAAATCATCCTTACCCTTTAATGTATAACAAATTAACGGCAACAATCACACAGTTGATTTCATTTCCCTAACTTAATCTTCAATAAATCAACGAAATTATACCGCCCAAATAATTACAATCGGTATCACATAAAGTTCAAAATATAGATTGCGTTCGAACTTAAAACATTTTAATTTAATCATTATCTGTATTCAATAATTATACAGCGAGGATTCTACATACAACGGCTGGAAGTGCCAACCCTGATTAGGGGTGACTAACTTCATTTAACTGGTGATAAAAATTCCTCGATTATTTTAAACATAAATGCAATTAATAAAACTAATAGATTTTAATACAATGCTCTACACAGAGAGGCGTTAACAAAAAAAAATGGTGTGGATAATTTTAGAAAAACTTCAGGGGATATTTACTTTATATTAATTAATAATTAATATTTTATAAATTCGCAAAACTTAAAACTAATGTGTAAAGTGTACGGAACGGGGGTAGATGAATATATCAACACAGTGCAGAGCGAATTTATAAAAAAATAGCTAAGTTAGTAAAAAGAAATTAGTTTTCATTCCCATCAGAGGATGTGTACAAAAAGTAAAAAATATGCCCTGAATATAAATCATGATTAATTAATCCAAATACATGCAAATAATTTTATATTACTTTTATTTCAAGCATTCGTCTTCAAAACAATCAAGGAACGTTTAGCAATAGAAAAATGTAGCCGACATCCTAAACCAGCGCTCGTATTAACAGCCACTATATATAAAATATCGCAATATTATTAATGGATACAGAAATAAATTGAAGTAAATTATTCAAAGTTAAAACATAAGCTAATTTTTTAATTTTATATGATATCGATCACAAACATTTGATCGCTATAATTTAATTAATTCACCAAAAGTAATGCTAGTTAAATGAAAAGCAACTACCGAGTGAGAAAACTACCCTCAAAATGTTACACACCAAAGGTGAGTGTGTTTTCAGATGAATAAAACTAAGACAAATTATTTCCTACGGTTTTTTTTTTTTACAATTTAAATATTTAAAATCGATTTGTAAAAGCTGTTGTGGAGATAATTATTACTTTATATATTTTTTTAAATTTTAACAAGTCTTAGGAAAATTAAAATATAATTATCTAAGATAAAATATTAATTATTATAATAATTCTTTTATATTTTAATTGTTCAATACTCAATCAACATTCATAATGCTTTCTCTGATTAAATTAGTCAAATAAGTCTATAACAAAATCTCCAGAAAATTGGTTGGTGAATTATTTAAATTGACTTCGAAGTACCCTAAAATTATCCTCACCCTCAATCTATAACAAATTAATGGCAACAATTACACTAGGCAGTTGATTTCATTTCCCTAACTTTATCTTTGATAAATCAACGAAATTACATCGCCCAAATAATTATAATCGGTATCACATAAAATTCAAAATATAGATTGTGTTCGAACTTAAAACATTTTAATTTAATCGTTGTCTACATATTCAATAATAATACCGCGAGAATTCTACATACAACGGCTGGTAGTGCCAACCTTGATTAGGGGTGACTAACTTCATTTAACTGCTGGCAAAAACTACTCAATTATTTTAAAGATAAATGCTATTAATAAAACTAATAAATTTTAATATACTTCTGTACACAGAGAGATGTTAACAAAAATAAAAATAGTGTAGATAATTTTAGAAAAAATTCAGGGGATATTTACTTTATGTTAATTAATAATTAGTATTTTATAAATTCGCATAACTTAAAACTAATGTGTAAAGTGTACGGAACGAGGGTAGCTAAATATATAAACACAGGGCAGAGCGAATTTATAAAAACATAGCTATGTTAGTGAAAAGAAATTAGTTGCAAAAAGTAAAAAATATGCCCTGAATATAAATCATGATTAATAACTCCAAATACAAGCAAATAACTTTGTATTACTTTTATTTCAAGCATTTATCTCCAAAACAATAAAGGAACGTTTGACAACAGAGAAATGAAGCCGCCGCCCTCAACCAGCGCTCGTACTAACAGCCACTATATGTAAAATATCGCAATATTTATCATGGATACAGAAAAAAACTAAATTAAATTATTCAAGTTAAAACAGAAGCTAAATTTCTTATTTTATATGTTATCGATCAGAAACACTTGATCTCTATAATTTAATTAATTCATCAAAGGTAAAGCTTGGTAAATAAATAGTAACAACCGAGTGAGAAAACTACACTTAAAATGTTACCCATAAAAGATGAATGTTTTAAAATGAATAGGAAATAAATAAAAATTAAATTAGTCCTTTCCTTTTTTTATAATTTAAATAATTCGAACCGATTTTGAATGTAAAGGTGGTAGGTGTTTTAGTTACAAATACTACAGCTAAACAATATAAATATTTAGTAATGAAAACATGTACAGCTAATTAATTAATGAAAAAGTGTGAACAAAAATGTATTAAGAATTGCAAGAATATTAATTGTTATTTAATTTATACTGTTATTGCACCAAACAAACAAAACTGGGCCGTTGATTTGATTCCGTATTATGTACGAAGTAGGTACTAAAATATTAGGAAATTATTGTAATGCTATAGTGACTATTTATCACTAACACATGTATTACTGGATAAAATCGTGGATATAGAGTTGTAAAATTACATTTATTGTTAATTATTATTCGAAGATATTTTTGAGAAACCTTTTATTAATAATTTATTATTAAATTTTATCAAACCAAAATTAATTTAATATTGCTGGAAATATTGTGGACAACATATTATATTATTTATATTTATTTATTTTATTCGCAGATATATTTTTTAAAACCAGTGGCAGTGAATTTTAATATTTACTGCCGTATGAAATATTTTGTAATTATTATTTATTTAAAGATAAATAATAAATATTCATATTTATTTTTCGGCGCAAAAATTACTTAATTGCCCTACAAAGATTTACGGCTCGTAGAATAATTTATATAATATTTTTTCCAACATTTACCTGTACATATCGTTAGCAAATGTACCTCTGTATACTTCAGAAGTAGATTAGCCGTACACTAACCATTTGTTAGGTACAACTAAAGTCAAACAATAAATAAATAGAACACCCGACCTAAAAACTGAAAACCAAAAAATAAAGTGTTACCTATAAACTCTAAACTGTAAACATTGACTTACGTATTTGAAATAATATTTGATTCGAGTGTACTTCGCGAGTTTAAACTCTAACTGTACTTACATAAGCCGCATATTGTACCTGAAATGCAAAAAAATAACCGAATCATTCGATACTACCAGTCTATAGTCTACAACTAGTCTGTTGTAGAATACAGCGGTAATAGAAGAGCCCGCAGGGCCCCGGGGCCAACGTCCTGACGGCGAGTGAAGCTAAACTAATTGTTTTACAAAACCAGGACTTCTAGCTAAATGATTGTGTGCAACGGACGGACGGACGGACAAAATATAAACATGGTGCCTTCCTCGTGATATCTTGAATAATTATTTAGTAATTCATTAATAAATAATACTCAAAATGTCACGAGTTTTTGTGTTCCCAGCGTTTGTGATTTTATATGTCTCAACTATTAATTAAACTGAATTGTTAATGTGTAACAATGAAATTAAATGAAGCAGTAGAGCTTATTTATTTTATGAATCTAAAGCAAGAGACATATAATAATCACGACAAATACCATCAAACATATTGAAATAATTCGATTCATTAACCAATTAATGCCCAGAACTATTTTTCTTTAAAGTATAATTATGTATAAAATATTAGACATTTAAGTAAACAGAGCGCAATGAAACGAATAACCTGACATAATTGATCCAGTTTGAAATGTCAGAGCGTGGCGGAAACATCATCTTATCACACGTTGGGCATTAATGGGTTAATTAATAGTAAAATAAAACACAGCTAAAATACTTTATTCTTTATTCACAGTACAAAAAATGAAAATATATGAGTGACACTGGAACTGGAACCTTCTCCATGGAGACCTGGGGAACCTCGGCGATGGTAGCCAACCTAGACTTAATGCTACGAATTTTGAAAATAGTTGCTATTACATAATTATTAAACTATATCTAGCTGAAAGAGAAACACAAAAAGCTGTAAAAAAAATATGTAACTGAAAGAGAAGCAGTTTGTATTAGTACTAAAACTAACGATAAAAATATAATAGCAACTAGATACATTTTAATTCCAAAATCGGGAAAACATTGAGCCCAAAATTGAGGTAAAACACAGTTGAGTTCATGACTGGGAACAACAAAACGGCTAATGAAAACCTTCACTTACCTTTGACCTCTGACTGCTGATGCAGAGGTCTGGCTTCAACTCCGGGCTGCACCACTGCATACTGCTACCCCCCATGGACGCCACTGGACTGCGCCCCTCTGAAACTCCACTGGAATGTAACCCCAAGGACCGCCACTGGATTCTGTAATAAAATGTTACACTGTACAAAACAAAAATAAAATACAATTTTTTTATTTAAATTATTGCATCACCCTATATTACATTGGGTGATGAATTATAAATCTGCGAATCTGGGTTCGATCCCGGAAATCCTCCTGTAGGGGATAACTATTTAGTTACCAAAAGTAACCAAATAATTGTTTGCAAAAGTAGAGTTGGGTGAACTACAGAGCTGGTGTCCATCAGAAATAAATCAATGGTATCATCATACCATCATTTATTTCTTTTCCAACAAAATCTGCAAGAGCAGATCTGTAGCTACCCTCAAAATGAGGTAGAGCTCTTACCAATTCAGGCTGCATCAGCAACTGCCCCAGGAGTCGGTTGGAACTGTGAAGGCGCCCTGAAGACTGCGATCTGAAAACAGAAAGTTCCAATAATTTTAATCATTTTATTTAAATTAATATTTATTAATTGAAATAAAACAATTAAGTTTATTTACCATCAGTGTTTTCTAAGTCTTGGAGGGCTGGACTGGATGAGGTGTCTCGGATCCACCTTAAAAAAATCAAAATATTATTAGTTTTGAATAAGTTTTTGATAATTATTTATGATTTTTCAAGTTAATTTCCAAAATAAAAAATTTACTATTTCTTGAGAAAAGTTTAAATTTTGACAAAAGAATGATAAATATTATTAATTTCATCAATAATAACAATGAAATCAATAATTATTGACTATTTCTATGGTTTCTGTAGCAATAATATGAAAAAATTTGTTTTTCATAGTATTGTTGTATGTGCCCGCACCAGCCAAAACAAGTACTAAGTTTTTGAACCAAAATTTTTTGATCTCGCATATAAATTATATATCAAAATGACCAGCAGAAAATACTGAATCGATTGATATACTTTTTACACATTGTAATAAAAAAATTTTGGGTGAAAACTCAAATTTGGTACGGACAAACACGCTAGTTGTCAGAATCGCGCCAGAAACAAATGAATTAATGCAAAGCATCATGGCCGCTGTACCAGTGGCTCTCAACCCATGGCGCCAACATCGAAAACATTTTTACATATTTTTTATTCAGAAATGTAATTTAAACTTAACAAAAACCTTCAAATAAATATTTTAAAATATAAAATAATTAAATAAGTTGTTTTTATTACATACTTCATTATTTAAATGAATATTAATGTATATCCCATTTATGTGTACATAAGCAGATATTGACAGGACGTTATGTTTTTGAAAATTTCAAATTTAGCAATACTCCAGGCTAAAAACA
Source organism: Poecilus cupreus (assembly GCA_963942605.1). Taxonomy (NCBI): domain Eukaryota; kingdom Metazoa; phylum Arthropoda; class Insecta; order Coleoptera; family Carabidae; genus Poecilus; species Poecilus cupreus. Next base: position 14,752,390 of record OZ012727.1, read on the forward strand.
GAGTTCAAAAATCAATTCTACAAGCTCTGAAATATATCTTCACACAATTTGATTAAGATTTCTTCTGATATAGGAGGTTGGTTTCCTTTGCAATTTGTTAGAACAGTAAATTTTGCATGTAACCAGGAAGTACCAGCCAAATTATAAACTTACTAGTTCTTAAAACTTATAGATATGTATAAAGTTGGATTCAGCAATCTTTAAAAAGCAAGTACCCAAAGTTACAATTCGTTTCCAACTCTCAAAAACACATTTTAGTTTCGCTGAAATCAAGAGATCTCTCGAACCTTTTACATATCTTTCTTCGAAACTGCTATACATGTATGTGATCAGATTCAACAGTCTTTCTAAAGCAAATATCCTAAATTTCAGCTCGTTTGGTTTAATTATAAGTTGACAAACTCTAATCAAGTACTTGAGAACCCACTAAAATGCATATCACTAACAAGTAGAATGCATCGAATACATTTTATACACAACTTTATTCGACACCACTACATATAAAAATAATTCGATTCGACAATCTTTAAATAAGAAATATACACAATTTCATTAAGTTCTGTTCAGTAATTAATTTGTAATGTCTAGGTATCATTTTGTGAACTTTTCCAGCGGTCTATTCCAGGTCTGCAAAAAATGTAATCACGTCGTTTATTTAGTGTTTATTAACAACGTAGTGTGTGATTCAAGTCTGTTCATAAATAATAAGAACTGTGTTCATGAATACGGTTCATGGAATTAAACTGTAAAATTCTGTATCATTCCTTGAGTAAAATTACAATACACTTTCATCGTTCAGCTTTAAATTGCCTCAAGTTCAATATGGCAAAGTTTTATCACAATTAATCCACAAACAAGATCTCACTTTACTATCAATGTACAGGAGTCGAAGACTTCATGAGCTTAAATAAAATGATGCAAGTGCCATCAGCAACCACCTGTCAATAACACCGTGCAGAAAATATTATACCAAGTTAATTGAAAGAAAAATATTCGTGTCAAACAGGTAAAACTATACCAGAATCTTTGTTTAACAAACAATAATAGTTGATTTATTTTCCAGATGAAGTTTTCTGTAGCATCAATGAACAAAGCAGATTGTTTCATTTTGTACGCAGGAAATGACGTATACGTAGGTAAAAACAGCAGACGCTTAGAAAAACTAAAAGCCGTCAGTGCCAGACCAAGATCACGGTAGCAAATCAAAAGTTCATGTTGATGGTGAGTTAATATCAGCAGAAATTCATATCTAAATCATTGATAATTGTTTTGATGTACATGTAAATAAATTCAGCACTGAAGATGAACACACTGCATTCTTCCAAGCCCTCGAATCCGGCTCCTAAAACCAGGTTCCTGAAGAAAGTGTACGATGTTCATACGATACAGTGTGTTGTACCAGGTCATGTTGAACTGGGATATGAATTTTCGAACTGATCGGTCTACGCTGAGTACCAAGTCAGCATGCTTTTGTTTAAAATCACTAGAGTAAAGTATCTCTCTAGAGAAGTGTACGATGTTCATTCGTTAGAGTGAGTTGTACCAGGTCATGTTGAACTGGGATATGAATTTTCGAGCTGATCGGTTTACGCTGAGTATCCAGTCAGCAACCTTTTGTATAAAATCACTGGAGTAAAGTACCTCTCTGGAGAAGTGTACGATGTTCATACGTTACAGTGAGTTGTAACAGTTCATATTGAACTGGAATATGATTGGTTTAACACTTTTTTCTGTACAGCTCTTAACTTCGGAGATAGTATTATCGTTGTAAAAATTTTCTTAATCCGATAAAAGAACTACCCTAATTTCTAGTTTTCAAGGATTTTATTTATCTCATTTTATTGTGCTGATCGAGATCTCGTATTGGCGAAAGAATATCGCACCTATACTGTGGCAAAAGTGTAAATATAAAAGTTGATCAGAATTTAAAAATGAATGCAATAAGACCCATTTGGTTAACTAAATATAAGTATTTTAGGATATATCAAATAAATTAATATTATTATAACAAAATTAAACAAAAATGAAAAAAAATTGATAATTTAAAAAAACAGGTTTCGATTTATTTATTGCAGTTGTATAATTTTCTGTAGAAATTTTAGCCTACCACATTATATACCACGTGAGAGAAGTTTATTTTTCATCACTAATTATCCAAAATAGATAGTAAAAATATTAGCTTATACACAGAAAGACAACAAATATTATGGTTAATTTAATAGTGATAACTTTATGTAGCTACCTGTCTTTTAATGTTACAGAAAAAATTATTAAAGTTATATCACGACAGGCATTCATCCTAAAATTTTTAACATTTAAAATAAATATAATAGCGACTGTTAAAACATAAAATTAGTTACTTTTGTACTAAATTTTGCTAATGCAATGCATATGAATTAAATAATCTAATGTAGGTACTTCTATTAAATTATACACATTTTTACTGCACTTCAATTAAACTTATTACATTTGAAAGTGAGATACGACCATCACGCCATTGGCCTTTAATAAAGTAAACAGTTATATAATTGCTAAAACATTAATTTTTTATTAACATTATCAATGCAATTAGTAAAATGCCCATTTGAAACCGATAGGAACAAAAAAATGGTGTTGCACAACTAGATGTTATGTTATAGCAATTCCATAAACAAAATTTCAACATTCTTCTGTTTTTAAGTTCTGTGAAAAATTAAAAAAAAAATTCTTCATGACAAGTAACCTCATTTTGCACGCAGACACAAAATTTTAACATTCCACGGGTAATCGTTTTTGAGTTATGCGAAAAATTCACAAAACCCTTCGAGCAAAATGCCCTTTTAGCATTTTTGATTGCAATAAATAAGAGAGATGTTAGCAGTCCTATATACAAAAAAAAAACCTTCGTGTATAGTGTATTCCTAATAGCGGTACAACTTGGAACTAATTCTCAAAACGCGCCAAATCTTCCTATTGATTGGGTGGGGATAATTAGCAAGTTGAATTCACACAGCCCAAAATTCTGCAGTGATCAGTTTTATGGAATAGATTATTTTTCTAATTCTTAATAAATTATATATTTTTCTGTAAATAAATAAATATATGTATATAAAATTATATTTTATCTTTATATATGTTTTCTCTAATTAAACTTCAAAATAAAAAAAAACACTTTTTTATATATACTAGCATCATTTTAGTTGTACCTTTTTTTTTAAATAAAAAAGCGTATATAGAAAATACATTTTGTTGTTTCAATACAAGTCAAATTTTTTTAAGTAATTTAAATTTTCCCGCTTTATGACAAATTTGTAAAATGATCTGTATTGAATCAGGCTTTTTTTGAATTAGTTCCAAGTTGTACCGCTATTTAAAATATAGTGCCCTTTTTGCTCTTCATACAAGGAAGAAAAATATATAGATCGCAATGAATCTCATCTAAGTCTATGTGTGTTTGCCGAACATGCATTACATAAAGTTCTAAACATTATTTTAAATATTAAATTACCCATGCAATACAATTTTAATTTCCATTTTATCCTACAGATGTCTCTGCGCGTACCAGTAATGAAATTTGAAAAATCAATAATTCCAATTTATATAATGATACAATCGCTGTGTTATAAGAAATTATGATCATAAATAACATAAATTATATAAATAATGACCTACATTGAAATTAAATAAAGCAAGGCTTTATTTATTTCTACCATCACTAAATTAATTCCATGCAGATCTTTTTAATTATGATTAGACCTAATTAAAGTGAACATCAACCATGACGTGTTTGGCGTTCATTTGTTTATGCTAATGGTATAGTTTTATTCCATTATACAAATAGGTTCACTATCGTTCTTTTGGGGTTATTCACCACAAATTTGATTAATTTTCCGAACAATGGGTGCCGATTTCAACTTTTCTCTTCTGTTAAACGTTTAGATGGCAAAGTTGGGTAGAAACAAACTAGAAACAAGTGAATGTTAGAGGGAATGTAACCATCTGCTAGCGCTACCGGCGACCGGCAGTTTTTTGTTTTTGTTCCACGTCACAAGTAGGACAGAATTCATCTGTTTTCTCGCGGAATATTTCTCACACGCCCAGTTCAATTGAGACTTAGTTTAACCAATTAAACATTGATTGTTTTATTAAATAATGCAATAAAAACATGCTTAATTAAATTATTGTATTAAAAAGATAAACGAGAACTAACAAATGTTAAACACTTAATAAAATTATCTAGATCTGTTGAGTTTTTATCATCATAAAAGTAAATAATACAGGAAATTTAATTAATTTATTGATTGATATTAATTTTAATTAAATAACCATATAATATATGAGAATTATAAGATTTACGAGTTCGATTAAATTAGACAAAAGTTGATACACAATTTAATGTTTTTGTTTTTGTTTTTCGTAGATAATAGTTATTTATGATATAAGTGTTAAAAGTGACATTTTATGAGAGTGGAGAAGTTTATTAAACAAGGCGAAGCCGAGTGAAACAACCCCACGAACGAAATAAATCACTTTTAACACGTATATCATACAAAATTTTATCTACGACCTTCCTATGTGATAGTAAATAATAAAAAATGTAGAATGATATTTGGACAGGTATTTATTGATTTATTGATACAAATCTTTAGCAAGGAAACAATGAAATGACTTTTAACACGTTACTATGTTAAAGTAGTGTTAAAAACTGACACTTTTAAATTGCTATGCAACCGTTAAAAAGGTCACTTTTAACAACGGTCGTATAATAAACATATTTTCGTTAATCTTTTCATTTTTAAATTATTTCTAAATTATCGCAAATTCAAAAAACTTGTGGCATAGAAAAATATTTTTTTCTGTGATTCATTTTTGACAATATGACACAAATTTATAATTTTCTAAGGGCCGATCTTTCCATCTACGAATAAATTACTGAATAAATTATTCGCCAAATAGATGAAAAATGTCGCATCGAAATCATATTTCAAATGATAGTAATTGTTCTAGCTGTCATTTATTGATGCGTAAATTTTATTTATTCAACAAATAATTTATTCGGAAGTTTATTTGTAGATGAAAAGACCGGCCCTAAATGGAACTAATACTAGCAAAAAAAAAAAAAAACAATAAAATAGCTTATTTTTTGTGATTTTAGTAATGGATGACTTTGTAAACTTTTAATATTTTACTTGAAAATAATAAAATACTAATTTTTGTTCAACGAACGATGAGTTTATGAATCATTTTTACAGAAATAAACCAAGATATATTTGAATTACCTAATAAATTTTTTTAAACACATAATTAGTAGTCCTGGTACTAGATAATCTAAGTAAAATGTTTACCGAATTACTAAATTAGTATAAGTGTACAAAATAATACATGATTAAAATTAGAAAAAGTAAGCTTTCTTACTATGATATTTTTTACTATTGGTTCCATTAAAAAAATTATAAGTTTGAGTCATATCTCAAATATGAGCTGCAGAAAAAATTCTAAGCCACTGGTTAGTGGTTAGACAATATACCTTTTTATATGAAAACATTTTTCATTTAGAAAAAATTTAAAAATGAAAAATAAAAGATAACAGGTTTCTGGTCTATATAATAGATACCTATGCATTTTTTCGTGGAAACAAAAACATCATTAAACTGGCCAAATCAGTGTGGCAACTTTTGTTTAATTAAATCTCAATGGTGTTCCTCGAAATTGAAACAAGCCATTAATAATTATTAAAACAAATTACACATAATTATTAAAACAAATTACACAATTTTAATTTTATAATAGTTCTAATTTCTCTACCTAAAACAAGTGATAAATTTCCTTATATCGTTCCACTCCGTCATAAATGTCTTGATAACATTTTTGGTGCGGTTTTGGGAGCGAATTTGACCCATGAACCGCAGACGGCAGTCACGAAATGACTTTTTATAAACATGAATTCATTATAGATAACACACGCAAGGAGACAACAACGCGAAAACGCAAACGTCGGCCATTCTGCACAGTGCGCGGTTTCCATGGAAACGGTTCGCTTCGCTAACAACAAACAAATGATGAGCAATACGTGTGAGTTTCGTATGAGTCATCCGCGCTTTTCTAAAAACTGCACTGATAGAGATTTAACAGAATAAATTACTGATGATGTGATTTAAATTGGTTTGCTTTATTTATATACTTTAAACGCAAAACACTGTACTTATTTGTCATGTTTGTACGAAGAGTGGCCGACGACAATGTTTATAATAATATTATTGGGAGTTTTTTTTTATCTGTATACATATGGGGATGTGTCATTATTTTAGATACAGTTAGAGTAATTGACAGCAATGTATTAAAGCGATTTTTACTTTCTTATACCGGGAGTTTTTTTTATCAGTATACATAGGGATGTGTCATTACCATAGTTACAGTCAAAATGATTGACAGCAATGTATAAGAGCGTTTTTTTTATGAGTGAACATAGGGATAACTTACAGTTATTAAAAATAATAATTCCTATCAACTCAATGTAATTTATTAAGTACTAAAGCAATTAAAACAAATTTCTTATTTGTTTAAACGTGCATTGTTTGTTTCAATATGATTAACTATTATTAATAATCAATGTAAATTATCCCTATGTTTACTCTTAAAAAAAACGCGGTAATATATTGCTGTCAATCACTTTAAATGTAACTATGGTAATGATACATCCCTATGTATACTGATAAAAAAAACTCCCGGTACAAAGTATAAGGTAGTATTGGAATCACGAAAAAAATCGCTGACGAGATTTTTGCGGAAATACATTGAATCCGTTAAGACCAATTTCTCAATGAGGTCTGTGAGGATGGATGGATGTCCGTGTGGCGTGTGCGCAATATCTCATGAACGAGATAAGATATATAAACGAAACTTGGAATTTATAAGTTTCATGAAAAAATGAAGAGCTGAGTTGATTTTGAATGAAATTGAAATACAGTAAGAGGAAGTTTAATGGACATACAAAACAATACTTTCCATTTATTTCAAAAATAGAATCAGCTGTGAGAAAAAGTTTCAAATGAAAGATGTTAGCAAAAGTATTTGGAATATAAAATGTTATTTGCATTTTTCTTGTACATGCTTCTAATTTTGAGAAAAACTAAATTAAATATTTAAGAATCTATTTCTATAATCTTAGTTACAATGGGAACAAAAACTAAAACATTTTTAATATCTATGTGTGTTTTTTGCATGAAAGATTTTTGCCGTTTAGTCTACTCTTTCATTTATGTCAATATTCTCTTTACCATTATTTTCTATTATCATTTCAAGATACTGAAACTTATTGACTTGTTCTATTATATGTTTTTTCAATAGTTATATCGCGAGTGCTAAGAATTTAATCAGTTAAATTAGACATGTCTAGCTTATGCATAAAATTTTGCTTAAAAAGTGTTTGAGTACATAATAATTTGAAAAAATCTCGAGACCGCAGGTCGAGGGATTTTATCTTAAATTATTATGTACGATAACACTTTTTTAAAAGCAAAATTTTATAAATAAGCTAGACATCAAATTTAATCGATTCAATTCTTTAGCACGAGGGGTATATGGCAAGATAATTTCATGAATTATATAGCATAAACTTTAATACTTGCCGAAGAAATTGTACTATATAGTTGATTTTGACACATTTTCACATAAATAAACCGGTACACTCACTCACAAAAAGCACCATAAAATTGTGATGTTATAGTGTATAGTCAAAAATTTGTAAATAAAAATAGCTTGAATTGAATAATTGAGCATGTTTAAAGACATAAAATACCAGTAAACGTAAAAAACATGTAAGTATCTTTCTTCTGCAAATAATTATCCGGCTAAATATGTCTTCAAAATGTTCAAAATTTGCATATGAAAGCTAGCTTCAATTTAATCGCGAATAAACAGCATGGTGCTGTTTACTCACTTATCTAACATGCACAACAATGGAAAATGAGACATTCTGATGATGATTTGTAATGAATGAAATAATCATTATTAATAGTCAAGTATTCTATTTTTGTTCGTTTCTTACAATCATAGCCTTTGCCTTTTTCAAATAAATTTCAGATCATATTTTATGTCGCTTCATTCCATATATTCAAATACCTGGTGATAAATTTCGTCTTTTTACTAATCTTAAAATGTATGACAATCCGTGAAATTTGCTATACTTCTCTACAATCCACAGTATAAATTATTTATAAGACGTCATTATTTTCTCCGTATTTTGTTGCGACTTCTAACAATAGTGTTAGTTTTGTTCACCTACTTTTCATTACCATTTCTCACAGAGACGACAGAAGAAAAACGTGTTAAAATATGATTAATAGACTCCCAGGGTTCATTCGTTCATTGTTAGACTCCTAAGTGGAACCGTTGATACACTTATCTGACTTAGTAATTATTTTAAAGTATCTATTCCCAGACTAAATCACTAATCACACACACATCCATGTAGGTGATGTGTGCGTGTGTGTGATGTGTGTTATGCTGGTAAGATTTGGTCAGGTAATTTGCCCGCACCTTTGAGAGGAAGTGACGTCATCGCGTAGCAGACGCTATGCGGAACGGTACCGTCTTGCATATAGATTTTGTAATCTTGTATCTAGAGGCTATGCTCTATGGGTCTCTATATGCAGAATTACTGGATATGATGCAGACATTTTATGGAAATTATAATAATTAATAAGGTCATGAAACAATTCATCCACAATATAATTAATTAAAACTCTTTTTTACATAAAACTGTTATATTTCTTAAAAATAAATTTCACTGCCAATTTCTGGCGACAGAAACCTTTCGGCGTTTATTCATGTGAAGTATTCAGATATTTGTCTTGCACTGCGCCCCCCATAATACATTCTAATAATATTTACACGGTCCTCGACATTTAATGTATTCATGATGACAGTGACAGATTGAAATATTTAAAACAAATTGCAAGCACTATACATCAGTAGCAATAAAAGAAGTAGGCGGAAAATTAGGAATTATTATTATTAATTTCATTAAATTACGGTATCAAAATAAATTAATATGTATTAAATAAGATGTAAGGATATTGGCAGTATTGTGATATAAAATTTGGATGCATAATTTTTTGCCGGACACTTTTTATTTACAAAAAACTGATTTCACATGTTATTTGCCTATGCCAACATTTACGTGGGGTGGGACACACGGTATATTATATTTGTAATTTATTAATAAAATGCTCCATTTTATTCTGCATTTTAAAATTATTTATAAATTTTATATAATTTTGAAATTTTAAAATAGTATATTCTACAATAAGTAATAGAATGGCACATATCCCAGGCGAGCAATAAGTTTGTAGTCCGAGCCGAAGGCGAGGGCTACGGTTTGCCGTTCCGTTACACGTTGTAGACTATACTTTCTATAACAAGATTGTGGAAATTATACAAAAAATACAAATATAAAACTGGTGAAAACGTCAAACTCAAATAAATAAAATTAAAACAAACAGACGTAACCATAGTAACTTAATCAAGATACTTCATAAATCGCGCTAATATGCGGCTCTGATTCGTCGAAATTATTCCACACGCGGCGTATGGAATGATAGTTGTTCCAACACAGATTTAAGTTGTAGAATGTGTAGTTTCCAAAACAGTGTTACAGAAAATAAATTACAATACATTTTTACGTTCTATGATAATACATTTTTGTACTCATACATTGAAATGTGTTGTTTAGCGTTGCCTAAGCAACGTCCGAAATGTCCATTTCCCAGGTCTCCACCAGATAGACAACCGGGAAATTTCGACGAAAATATTCCTATTTCTAAAGCGTTTATTAATAAATTATATTTATAATAAAATAATATAGTATTTCAAACATTCCTTTACATAATATTAATATAAACAATGATGGAATAAAAATGAAATTGAATTTAAAAATAACAAATTTAGTGTATTTGGTTACCATATTTGGCAATAAAATCTGCCCGATATGACAGCTGTAAAATACATAACCTACAAATGTAATGTTAGTGTTATCTCAATATAAATAAGAAATATAATAAAGTTACAAGTGAATACGGTAAATATTGTAAATATTTTAATTGTTTTCTAATATATTAGACAATGTAATTTGTGTGTTTATATTTATAGTGCAACTTTGACAATTATCAAAATAACCACTTGAAGAACTTCATTTCTTTGTATGGACTGTTATTAGTTTTATTCTTTTCGTACAAAAAATATTGTACAAACCTCTTGCGTGAACTCGGTTCCCGGATTCGTTGTATGGCAGCGCTCGCAAGCTCGCGCCGTCAAACACTCATCCGGGAACCAAGCGTTCCCGCATTTGGTATGTAAATAACTATTTTGTTGCTTTATACCATTTTTTTTAACTTTCTCATATGCTTATTTGATGGAGACCTGGGAAATAGAAATTTCGAACAAAATTAGGGATCTTGAAATAACACATTTTAATGTATGAGTAAAAGAAAAAGAAAACACATTTTAAGCGAATTATAGGATACCCTGGATACCTGTCCACTACCATTATGGGGGTTGTACTTTGACGGTAGGGCACACATAAAAATATATCAAGTAACACACAGGTAAATAGCGTGATGATATATTTATTTTAAGAAATATATTTTTTGTTGTGTACGTTTACGTATTTAAAATACATAATACGGATGATTTAGCATTTCTAAAAAAATATAAAACTAGTTTGTTATGAAACAAGGCAGCTTTTAGATTATGTCCTGTTTTTTATTTTTATTGTTTTTGTATATTTTATCATTGTGAATAACATAAATTAATATTCATATACTAATATTCGCTGATTTAGTTTTATATAACCAAATGGTTGATTACAAATAACAGTATCATAAAATATGGTTTCATATAGTATTTCGTCCCCGTTGTAATAATATTTTTGCAAAGCAAATTAAATTCCTGGTCCAGGAGATTACCAAGCAATAAATTTCCATTATTTAAATGAATTCCTCGCTTTTCATAATTCCCTTTCCAAGGGAAGCTAGACGCAAGGAAAACACAAACAGTAACGTTTTATTTCCCCCAAGTAAGAGATGCTTCAACGTTCAACAGCAAAATACGACAGTATTGATTTTAGATAAATGAAACTAATAATATGTCCGGCGTCCGGGTATAATGCAACATAATCCGCGACTGCTACCGATAATATAATATACAGGTTGTCTCATAAAATAAAATGTGGTGGTGCATAATCAATAGTTATATCACGAGTGCTAAGAATTTAGTCGATTAAATTAGACATGTCTAGCTTATGCATAAAATTTTGCTTAAAAAGTGTTTGAGTACATAATAATTTGAAAAATTCCCGAGACCGCAGGTCGAGGGGTTTTATCTTAAATTATTATGTACGATAACACTTTTTTAAAAGCAAAATTTTATAAATAAGCTAGAAGTCAAATTTAGTCGATTCAATTCTTTAGCACGAGGGGTATATGTCAAGATTATTTCATGAATTCATAGTATAAACCTTAATTTTTGCCGAAGAAATTGTACCAAAACGTTGATTTTGACACATTTTCACATAAATAAATCGGTACACACATAAACAAAAAGCACCATAACATTTTTTTGTTATAGTGTAACTATAGCAAATTGTTTGTTTTTCTTTTTATTTGTCAAATAAATGTCAAAAATTAATAAATAAAAATAGCTTGAAATGAATAATTCAGCATGTTTAAAGATATAGAATGCCAGTAAATGTAAAGAACATGTACGTATCTTGCTTCTGCAACTAATTATCCGGGTAAATATACCTTCAAAATGTTCAAAATTTGCATATAAAAGCTAGCTTCAATTTAATCGCGATTAAACAGCATGGTGCTGTTTAATCACTTATCTAAAATGCACAACAATGGAAAATGAGACATTCTGATTGGTCAGATTTGTAATGAATGAAATAATCAAATTATAAAACAAGTACATTAACCATTAGGTATTCTCATAATAATAATAAAAACAACATGTAATCTTATAATTTTATGGTATTTTCAATTTGAAATTCAAATAATGCAAATTGCAAATTGATATGACGTAGATTTGGCGGAGCCAATAAAATTGAAATGTGACGTATAGAAATATCATTGCTGTAAATATTTACCTATTCATTTTAAAACAAAAGCGTAAATACAAAAGTTGTTTGGGATTTAAAAATGCATGCAAAAAAGCCCATTTGGTTACCTATCACAATACATAAATCAATTTAAAATTAATTTATTAGGAATATTGTAATACGGCCCTGGAAAATTAAACAAAAACGAAAAATATTTGACATCTCATAAAACAGCTTTAGATTGATTTTAATTCACTACGAAATAGTACCGCACTATAATAAATTAATCTAAGTTTATTTTCTGAAAAGTCAAATATTTTTAGTTTTTGTTTAATTTCCCATGACCGTATTTCAATTTGTCTAATATTAATTTTAATTTAATAATATACAGTGTTTCGTGAAATACTAACACTTTTGTATTTATACTTTTGTTGCAAAATGATAAGATACAAATTTACAGCAATTAAAAAAAAATACTCCAAAATTAAATTTTACATCCGGTATATTGAGGTAGGTCGAAGTGCTGGAATGTCAGAAATCGTATCTATCACTTTTTGTCCATATTTGTATATTTGTTTCAGATAACATTTCTCCTAATTTATAATTACTAATAATTTCTCATAAACTACAAATAATTTATCGATTAAAAAAATATGAGTATTTTATTTTATTTTCTAGTATCATACATAAAAAATCTGTTGAAAGCACCATAATACCTACCACCATAGATTTCTTATCAAACAATGCAGGGACACGGACCACCACTATCAAGAAACTCTGATCCCTTAAAAAAATTATGACACATGTCAAAAAATGACATTTTTCAACCGTTTTGTTTTTTGAAAAAACAGGTTAGCAGATTTAAACGAAAATATCAAAATATAATTTTTTCTTTAACGTGTTGTAATTCTTAAATGATGACAGTAAGAGGAAAATGTTTCAAACATTAATTGTAGATAATAATATTTGAAACATTATTCTAATAACAAAATTTTCATTAAACCATATTTTACTGAGATATTAAAATAACTCGATAGGGCTTCAAGTAAACTACCACTTCCGGTTATTGGATTATCACCAAAAACTAATCAGCTCTTCCAAAGGGGATACAATTGATACATACAAAATATCAAAATTGTCAGTTCAGTAGTTTTTGAGTAACCGTAACTCCAGAGATCCACACAGACTGATAGGCAGACAGACAGACAGACTGACAGACAGACAGATAGACAGACACACTGACAGACAGACAGAAAGACAGACAGGCACACAGACAGACAGGCTGACAGACAGACTGACTGACAGGCAGACAGACACACACACACAGACATCATCGCGAAACTATTAAAATCTTATTCTATGGAGCCTAAAACGTGCTCACATATACATACAAAATATTACAATTTTCAGTTTAAAATTTTTTGAGAAACCGTAACTCCAGAGATCCACACACTGACAAACAGACAGGCACACAGACTATTTAATAAATCGTATTCTAGGGACCTTAAAACTTGCTCATCCACTGAAAACACACTACCCAATTTTTAGCATGATTCCTATACCTCCCTTACAGGATGTGGCGGGAAGTAAAAAATCAAAATTAGTTCATAATCACAAACCCCATTGTATTATATACGAGCCCAGAATCATATTATTTGGCCCAGTTAAAGTCATAAAAAGGAAATTTGTTAATTAGCCTTATTTATATCTTAAATTCTATAATTTTTATATACCGCACATACATATGTGTAACAGAGGTATTGTTTATGCTACGAATTAATTTGATTTTTTTAACAATTCATTAACAGTAACTTGTTGATTATTTCAAGGCCTATCAGGGTTTTCGGGCTTATCTTAATAAATAAATGAGATAGAGAAAATTTCATTGGAATCAAATAGATGTAGAATAATATTACTTACAATTTTTATTTGAAACAATTTTCTGTATTTTGTTGTCATCAGATTTAAAAACAATGTTTGTGATACCAGCCAATACATTTGGGACAAATTGTAAATTTGATATTATTTCAGTTGTTATTATTGCTTAAAATATTCTTTAATTTATGTTATAAATAAATTTAGTACAATAAATTTTCCCTCTGTTCGATCAGAACTATTTTTTTAAAGCTATTCTAAAAGTCTTAACTAGGCCAACTAATATGATTTTGGGCTCGTACATACTTTCTATGTATACATATTTATCTACAATACGAGTAGATTTAATTAAACAATTAAAGTATGCTTTGGCTTAATTATTTATGCCAATAGGTACCATCTCCGTAGGTTTAGTTTAGACGTTTAGTATCGCGTAGACTTTTCGTCCGCACTGTACAGATAATTTTCCCGTCTGTGAGGGAAACAGAACGTTTTATATTCGTGCCAGAGCCTCGTTAAATTTATTTACAAAAATGAAAAAAGTGTAACACGCCACTGGGCTGGCCAACTGGGCGTAGTTTGAAATTTTGCCAAGGGAACCAAACACGATTTCAACAACCTTTCAATTTAGGAACGATAGACGATAGGGAAATAATATTAGAGTAATTTATTCCTTTGCGGTAGATGTTCCGTGGGGAATACTGTTACAAAACAACACACGCAAAGTGTATGAAACAGGACTGTTTATGCAATATAATAGCGTTTTTTATTTTTTTTGTTTAATGATATTGAATGAAATGCCAAATGCATGACGCATGTGTCATCAATAATAATAATGATAGCGATAATGCTTGAAGGATGTGTTTATTGGTGTTTGCAAGACAAAAATATGAATGAGAATTATTATAAATACTTTTTGAGTCATTCAACCATACATATAAATAATTGCTGAATATAATTTTCAAATTTATAGAAGACTACAAGTTAACAAATCAGGACAAATGAAATGGTGGAAACGACATTTCCCATTTCGATATATTATTTAGTTTAAAAGTTAAAGCACATTAAAGTACCGATATAATAATTAATTATAAATATTGTATACAAAGGCACTAAAGTATAATTTTTTATGGAATATGGAATTTATCTATCGCCTCGTAGAATAAACCATATGAGTAATAAAAAAATAATTTTTTCTTCAAACGTCATAAAAGTACGTTGTTATGTATTTGTATTCAACAAGTAGAAGTTCAATATTGTCGCCGCCGGCGTAAAAGTGTATCCTTGGCAACACATTTACGCCGGCGGCGGACAAAGTAAAATATTATGGAAAATAGTTAGGTTGAAATTCAATAATTTGACAGTAAAAAATGAAACAAAAATAACAAAACAGCATATTCTACGGCAACTTGAAATGCTAGATAAGACAAAATATTTTTTGAAGTTTTGAGCATTTTATAATATTTATAATTTTATTTTCTATGTTTGAAGAAAAAATAGCATGTGTTATTCGGAGTAAATGTGTCCTTGGGTGCTTCGCATGTAATTGTTCGACTCGCTTCGCTCGTCGTTCAAACTTACATGCTCAGCACCCAAAGTATCACATTTACTCCTAATGACAATATACTATTTTTCACAACATGCCAGGAAACCTCACCGTTCTTCACCCGAAATAGTGAGGAAAATGTATTAGTCCTCTCTAGAGAGGAAAATATATGGAAGTGTTACCAATATTAATGTTACTTACAAAAATTATATTGCAAATATTATAAATAAATATCTAATTTTATTGAAAATCTTTATTTTAGTGATATACATACTTTAAATTGTCTTACAATTTTGTCTTATATTTTTATTTTTCTAGATTTAAATCACAATTTGACAACTTAAATTTGTATTTAAGATTCGTTCATTGGCAACACTGCTACAACGTCTTGCGTCTGATAACCTAACTTTTAAGTGTCAGTTGTGTTTTCAAAGTGTATTTTAGGTTGGAGCAAATCGTTTTTAGATACATGTCGTGAAAAAATGTTGTTTCTAACTCGAGAGGAAAGCCCGTCTTCCACTCTCGCTCGAATTGCCTTATTCGCTGCGCTCATGAGGCAAACTTCGAGCTCGATTGGGAAAAAGAAGCGCTTTGCTCTCTAGTTTGACAAATAACTATAGTTCAGAGGTACACATATTTTTTAAGAAATTTAAATTTATTAAATAAAAACAAATAAATAACATTATTTATTTGTAAAACATAATCTGTGATAACAAAAGTACTGTTAAATTGTCAAATATTTGTTTATAATTTTCATTATTATTTACACGTATTTAGACGATAAATTATCATAAGTATATAATAAATAAATTCACCAATAGTATTATAGAATATTATGTTTGTTATTTTAGGTATTGCTAAAAAGTTTGACAAATAGGTCCGTAAAATTAAGTTTTAACATAAGAGTCTGTAAAGTTTTACTTTAGCTACTATTTTGCCAACTCCGCGAGTTGATATCGTGTAAGTACTTTAGAATCGATTTTGGAAAATATATTTTATAGTCGACTGTACTATAATCACTTGTTTATGATATTGTTTAGCGGTCATAAAGTGGCTCTTTATCCACTAGTTCGATAAAGTAAAATAATAAACAATATAAAACTTGGTAACCAAACAACAGGAAGAAAGTACCCTTTGAAATTATCAAATATTTTTATGTCAACGTCATTTGTCAAAAATAAATGTCATAAAATATTGTATGTTGTAACACGTACATAATAGGGTTTTATTGACCCGCCCTTTTATGTGCCTCGCTGCGCTGTTTGTTACATAAATATCTATTATATGCCAATAAACTAACTAGATTATAAATACATAATTTTCGTAAAAGTATTAGGAGTGAGTCACCCCCTAAATATTAATAACCTTTTCCACCCCTAGCTCTGCTACATTTACAATTTCTCCACCCCCAAAAATTTATCGCACGTCAAATCGTTATTACAATTAATAAATATTAATCAACCTTTCTAAAAACCCAAATACCACAACTGTTTTACTAAACCACCAAAAAAAACTTGCTAGTAATCAATGTTCCGGTGTAAACGAACCTTAACGCGTCGGTGAGTGTACTCAGGGGTGCGGGGGGCGTCGCGGCGCCGGTGACTCAGCGCCACGACGCTACAACCCCGCCCTGTCGCAGGGAGCTATCGATTCGCCGCAGGAACACGGCAGCGGGAGTGCCGTGTTGCTGACCCCAATGCTGGAGTTTCTGGGCAGGACGCTGGATAAGCAGGGTTCATTAGGTAAGGGTGTAAGGTATACAGTAAATGGATCCGGTAATATGGGTCACACCCTTCAAATATGCACTGATAAGAAAATAGGATTACTTGAAGACGTCTGTGTGTCCGAACATTCATTTATGAAAAGGAGAGATTGAAACTGAAACTTCACTATTATGTGCAGAGCTGATTAGAATTTGATAGAAGTAAGACACATAAAACAATCATTCAATTTAAATAAACATTATTTTTTCACGTAATTAGTCGGATATATGCTTTTATGTAGGACATAGGAAAATAGAATGTTAAAATTTTCTTTGGGTGATGACCAATATTTCATGCAATGAAACACAGCTTCATAGGGAGAAAAAGAAATCAGTACTAAAACAACAGTAACAATATACCGGGTGTCTGTCTTAAAGGTGTACATAGGAGATTAACATGGGAAATCAGTTTTTTGCGTGCTGTTGCTCGGTGTTCTATCGGACAACAATCATTGTGGTACCAATCGAAAGATATCATTTTTCTGAGTCAAATGATGTAAAATACACTGCTATTTAGTAGTAATTTGGTTCCGTAAATTAATTTTTAAATTTTGAGAATTCTCCGGTTTATTCAATTTTTATCGTAAATAAATATAGTCATCCATGACTGTTTTGTTTTGATTTCTGTCAAGCTATTTATTTGACGTTTCTGACTTTTGGACTTGTTTAAGACAATTTGTAAAAATATGGCTAGTTATACTATTGAAGAGCGTATTTTTATAGTAAACTATTTTTTGGAGGAAACAGTTAGCTCAGAGTGCGAGATCTATTTTCTATTAAGTTTATGAATCGACCGAATCCAAGTGCAACCACAAATGCCAGTATCCACGAAAAATACACGTGAGCTTAGTAATTGAAATTTAGCAAGAGCAGAAGAACGTGCTTTATTGGAAGAAAGGGTTTTAGGAATGATAAATGTAGATCCTTCGTATAGCACTAGATTTTTTGGAAATGAATTGGGTGTACATCGTTCATATTTTTTTAAAAAAAGTTCTTTTTATTCCTACAAAATGCACTGCAATCAAGAACTTTTTTCCATTTGACGAAGAAAGCGGAAGAATATTTTGTGAAACAAAACAGAGCTAATAAAAATGAAATTTTTTGTCATCGATTTAAAAAAAACTTAACTCTTAATAAATTAATATTATTTAAAGAAAACTGGTTTTTAGACTTTAATTTATTTAATAAAATCTTTACGCAAAAATTATTAAAGTACGCTTGTCATTACTAAATATAACCATATTTTACAAATTGACAGAAACGTCAAATAAATAGCTTGACAGAAATCAAAACAAAACAGTCATAGGTAACTACAAGGAGCACCAGGAGATTTCACTTGCATAGGAAAATTAGGTTCGCGTTGCGCGTGCCATCTGCCGGATCTGGCCGCACTTATATTTGCTTATAGAATATTAACGTAGACTACGATTTATTTAAAACAATTATCAAAATCTGTCACATCTGTCTCAATTTTTCCAAAAACACAAGTTTATATTGAAAAGTTCTTAAAATTAGAATTTTAACGTTATGTGAAGTAATATTTCATTGATGTATAATGGTACGATATTGTAAGTACTTAAATTACAAATATTGATATTTATGTAATGAACATTGAATATTAATTTTCAGTGGATTTCCATCAATTGGGAAGTACATATATACGAATTTGAATAATGTATTAAGTACGAAACGAAGATCTTATTTTCCACCAATCATTTTCCTTTAAATAATAAATGAAAGATTCATAGAGCATTGCGTGATGGAATTCTAGCCTTAAACTAAATTTGACCATAGGTAAATTTGTCGCTATTTCCAATGTACAATCCGATAGAATATAATTATTAATTATATTTTCAAGATTTTTCAAAGATGCGACAAGAAATATATGCCTTTTTCTGCCAAGTTAGCATGGTCTGGGTGTATGATGGAAAATATCAACGTTAGATGAATAGTGGATAGAATGAGATTATTAAATTAACTGATATAAAATATATCATGCAAATGGATCAGCGAATATACATTCGATATTTGTACGTTGTATTTATTTCTTAATAATTCTTTCAAAATATATTTTATTTTTGACATATGTGACTTTGATTTTTATTGTCTTGAATAAAATAATTATAAATATTAAAAAATATACATGCGGTGTCATCTAACGGTTGTGGCCGCAATTATAATTACCATAGCAACGACGGTACCATTTTTACCTCCCGCCTACCTCTAGGTAAGGGAGGTATTGTTTTTGGTCAAAAAATTGGGTAGTGAGTTTTCAATGAATAAGCACGTTTTAGGGTCCCTACAATACGATTTTACTATTTTCGCGATGATGTCTGTATGTATGTATGTATGTATGTATGTATGTATGTATGTATGTATGTATGTATGTATGTATGTGTGTGTGTGTGTAGTCTGTGGCAATTTTTTCGTCTCGCATAACTCAAATACTATAATACCAAAAAATACAATTTTGTGAATTTTTGCTTCTTATATTTAAATGAAGAGCTGATTAGATTTTGGATAAAATTGGTCAACCGGAAGTAGCAGTTTACTTGAAGCCCTTAACAGTTTTTCGTGAAAAACACGGTTAAATTTCCTTTTTTAACAAATAATGTTATTTTGAAAGTTGAAGAATATTTAATTTTACATGTGTTTTAATTACATTAATTTTATAAATTTTCATTAGATTTAGAGATAATAAAATATAAAGAAATTAGATTTCACAAATCTTGCATTCCTAGTACACCATGGAAACATTTAAAATTTTTAAATTTTTTATGAAATGTGACACATGTCATTGTGATTGTGAAGCTATTTTCTTAGTGAAATATGTCAGAAAATTAAATAAATATACGAAAGAAAATTAAAATTCTCAAATATAATTAGAAAATATGCAAATAAGAAGGTATGTTCCTATCATCAAATACTATTTTGTAGCGTTTAAGAGTAGTATTTGGCGGGAGGTTATGTGCTGGCCACATCAGATTTTTTTACATGTGAGTGGAGTAACTACATTTATTTTCGATAAAAACTGAATAAATCGGAGGATTTTCAAAATTTAAAAATTAATTTACGGAACCAAATTACTACTAAATAGCAGTGTATTTTACATCATTTGACTCAGAAAAATGATATCTTTCGATTGGTACTACAATCATTGTTGTCCGATAGAACACCGAGCAACAGCACGCAAAAAACTGATTTCCCATGTTAATCTCCTATGTACACCTTTAAGACAGACACACGGTATAATGTCTCAAAGAATGAAAAGCAAAGTTCAGGGGATGGAAATGAAATATCTAAGGAAAATACAAGGAGTAACAATGGTGGACAGAATAAGAAATGAAATAAGAAAACAACTGCAATGCAAACCTATAGGCGATTTCAACTGGCACCGGTTAGTACTTAGTCACAGGAATTGTTAGTAAATAGAGCAACCAATTGATTTGAGCTTACACTTTTATGATGTCATATGTAAACGGTGACAGTTTTGGTATGTCAAATCAGTAACATGCTCGAGAGCTCGGTTCCTCCAACTAGTACGCTGTCATATTTTTCATGTTTTCTGTCAAATTTGATTAATGTCCAAACATAACGCGCGTTTTTCAATTTCATTCAAAATCAACTCAGCTCTTCATATTTTCATAAAACTTATAAATTCCAAGTTTCGTTCACATATCTTGTCTAGTTCATGAGATATAGCGCACACGGACATCCATCCATCCATCCATCCTCACACACAGACATCATTGAGAAATTAGTCTTAACGGATTCAGTGGACGTCAAAATATGTATTTCTGCAAAAATCTCGTCAGCGATTTTTTTCGTGATTCCAATACTTCCTTATACTTTGTATAAGAAAGTAAAAAACTGAAGAGATGAGGACAGGCAATGCAGAATATGTGAGAGAGACTTTGAGACAACAAATCAATAAAGAAGAGACTGTACAGAAGAACTAAGAAATGATAAACCTACACGACGAAAACTCAGACACAGATTGGATGAAGAAAGTAATCGAAATAGATTAAATATTTGTACATAGTAATAGTTTTATTGTATTATAAATAAATGATATTATCACATGATAATGAGATAATGTAAATAAAAATATATATAATATATAAATATGAACATAGCAAGGTAACAAATAAATAAATTTTATCCAACACCTCTCAATAAATGCTCTATAACTATGGCGATTTTAAACAAGCAAAGTAACAGATTATCCACTAGTGGGTATAATTTTCAGGAAAGCCACTAGTGAGTATTTTTTTATTTATAACAATAATAATAACACACAACACCTTGGTAACTACTTCGATTGACATTTTAATTTAAAAATTTAAAGCATATGTCACTGTCAAATAATATTTCTTTAATAAATTTTTCATTTATTAAGAAGTGTTGGATAAAACGTTATACTTCACACGTGGGCAAAGTGGAATTACCCACTCGATAAAATTATCTCACTCAGCCTTCGGCTTCGTGAGCTAAGATTTCTCTCGTGGGTAATTCCTTACTTTGCCCACTTGTAAAGTAAATAACTATTATTTCAAATGTTAAATCAAATGAAGAAAAAGTTTATGTTAGTGGAATCTCAAAATCCATGTTACCACGAATTTATTTATCTTATAAAATAAATATATTACCACTCTATTTAACCATTTTTAAGCGGATGTATCAAATAAATTTCTTTCCGCATAATTAATAAATTCATGCTCATTGACACATTCAACTAGCAGTGATTTAATTGTATTAATACCTACATGTGTTACTGTAAACCTACATGCCGCATATAGCGAAAGTAGGATTAAAAATCTTAAACCTACGTACACTCAAAGTCAACAACAAATTGTTGTACGCAGGGGCGAGACTAGTTTCTGTTTACTAGTGTGAGTGTACACCTACTAGAATGTGCTGTCAAGGTTGATACTATCAAGAACAATGATTTCATAATCGTCGTTCATTCATTAATTTCAGATAATTGTCACTAATATTGTTACGGAGTGATTTATTGTATGTGGAGCATTTAAACTGGAATGTTAAATGTTGAACCGTCAAAGCGGCGACGAAATGCCAACAAGAACATATTTTTTATTTATTTTCAGTTCATATATGTGTGTAATCAACAAAATGAACCATATATTGTAATGCAGTCATTTTTATTTTGGTCTACAACTAAAAACAAAATTATGTTGTCAATGCCATTGGGATATTCATACTTTATATTTTTTATAGTTTAAAATGTAGTTTAAACAAACTCAAAAAGAAATAAATGGGATACAGTAGCAATGTAGATGTAGAACTACAACAACTGTTACTATTTCATATCTTGATACGTGAGTGATAAAACAAAATCGCAAGAAATGTAGCTCTACTTTCCAACGCAACTGTACCGAAGGGTAAAAAGAAGAAGATTTGAAACTGTATTGTGATATAAATGGGACTTAATAACCTATATAATGATGTATTTTTCATTATTCTACGATTGCTAGTTTCTGAGATATCAGTGTTCAAATTGGGACATGTTTTCATTACAGCCAGCTCTACTCAGAACGGCAGACTTTCAACTGTAATAACACAAGAGCTTTTTATTTTCCCAGATAAATTTTTGTTTGCCACGAAATCTTGTTACCTAGCAATTTGACAAGAAAACTGTTTTTTAAAATCACGACACCGTAAGTGGAGTGATTTAATTTTTTAAACCGTTTTCTAGTCAAATTGCTGTCAGGTGACAAGGTTGAGTTGTCAAACTGAAATTTATCCGAAGAAAATAAAATGCTCGAGTGTAATTCGGCGAGATAATTTGACGACATTATTTATGAAAAGATTTATATAAAAGTGCAATTGGTGAAAAAACAGTTATTATATATTATATTTTTGACATATAATGCATATGACAGTAGTTAGTACTTTGATCTGGTTGCTAGGAGAAAGATAAAGTAACGTTTTATCACTTTCAAAAAGTTACCTTCCTATTTATTCGCTGTCAAAACGATAATAGTATATTGTACAACGAGCATGGAATGGTACTCATTTCCTACGAGTGTGAAAGTTTGTAGCATGAGCCGACGGCGAATGCTGCAAATCATACGAGTTGTACACTATACTTTTTCTACGACCACGATATTATTTCCAAATTAAATTAATTTTAATAATAAATTTGTCCCGCTTTCACCATTCCAATATTTGACAATTCTAAATAAGTATCCTAGCAATGGCACTTGCACTTAAATGAGCTGTCCTGTATTGAAATACTCACAAAACAAATTCATTTCGCACGATGCTTCCAATGTACCTCATATCCCTAGCAACAACAAACATACAATGAGCAGATTTCTCAGTGGTCGTAGAAAAAATTGTTTTTTTTTTTTTGCTATTGTTTCTCGAAAAGTATTCAACATTATTAAAGACACTGAATTGAATTGTTTCAACTTTGAATATTGGTCTTTACGACACCAAAATGCTAGTCATCTCTTTCGTACTTAAAAAACAATTCAAACTATGCTAAAGTAGTGCGTGTGCAGTTTACTACTTATTAATGATTACTAGTTACTGAAAATAATGGTCAATTAAAGAACACTTTACGAGAAACACATCTACAGTAACATTTATTTTCAGTGTCTAGATTAGCGGAATTCCTGCAATTTATTTATTATTAAAAAATTATCATTTTTCCAAGCCACGGACGTGACAATCGCGTCTAAAAATAGCGATTACAGACGGTGACGTAATGCCGATTAATGACCATAACACATAAAGTTACAAAGTAGTAGCGGGTACCGTTACGAGAGAGCATTGCAAGGAGCAAACACATGAGCATCAGGTTTGTATCCCGGCTAAAATTATCTCCACAAATGGCAAAAGAAAATAATAAAAACGTGCAAAGGACGCAAATAGCCTTTTATATGTGGAACAGGGCGACAAATGAATGACACAGTGGGCAGTGGGCGATGTTTCACACTGTATTACCTTCAAACATGGAATGGTGACGTCACCTAAATAATTTATGCATAATGTGGACTCACCTGATGTATGCGGCCTTGATAGGGTGCCATCTACGGATGCAGTGGTCCAGGCTGTTAATTTATTCACTTGTTTATTTATTAAAACTAAAAATAAATGACACGAGAAAGTACAAACAAAAATCACCACTTGCATCTAGACGTCTCTGTCAATACTGATTTTTTCTGTTCTACTTTATTTATTAATTGGATCAAACAGGTTTTATTTGGAATGTGTACGAAATTCATAACAAAATATTCAAGTAATTGTAAAACTGTATTATTGTTGGTTGAGGATTGTAGGGGGTTGTTGAATGAAAACACAAGTATTTAGAATGATTTGGCAGCCATGTTTTAATGTCCTACTGATGAAAAACAATGTGGATGAAAAATTATTAAATATTTAAAAATGGTATATATAAAACAAAAAAACAAGATGTAAGTAAAGCCAATACAAAATGAGAAAAAAGTTGTCTTTAACAAGTTAAATTTGTATATTTTTACATAAGGGAATGTACAAATTTAACTTATAGCGATATACAAATGTAACTTATTAAAGAACGGTTAGAGGGAGACGGGAAATATGACACAGGGCAGGGGACTTAGTTCTCATCGACTTCGGCTTCCTGTTCCTCATCGAACTCGGCGTCCTCGTCAGCGGTGGCCTCCTGGTACTGTTGGTACTCGGACACCAGATCGTTCATGTTGCTCTCGGCCTCGGTGAACTCCATCTCGTCCATGCCCTCGCCGGTGTACCAATGCAAGAAAGCCTTGCGACGGAACATGGCGGTGAACTGTTCGCTGATGCGCTTGAACAACTCCTGGATGGCGGTGGAGTTGCCGATGAAGGTGGCGGACATCTTGAGGCCTCGGGGCGGGATGTCGCACACAGCAGTCTTCACGTTGTTGGGGATCCATTCCACGAAGTAGCTGCTGTTCTTGTTCTGGATGTTGAGCATCTGCTCGTCCACCTCCTTCATGGACATGCGGCCTCGGAACACGGCGGCCACGGTGAGGTAGCGGCCGTGGCGCGGGTCGCACGCCGCCATCATGTTCTTGGCGTCGAACATCTGTTGTGTGAGTTCAGGAACGGTGAGTGCGCGGTACTGCTGGCTGCCTCTGCTGGTCAAGGGTGCAAAACCGGGCATGAAGAAGTGCAGACGTGGGAACGGTACCATGTTGACGGCGAGCTTCCTCAGGTCAGCGTTCAGCTGGCCGGGGAAGCGCAGGCAGGTGGTGACTCCAGACATGGTGAGCGAGACCAGATGGTTCAAGTCGCCATATGTGGGGGTGGTGAGTTTCAACGTTCTGAAGCAGATGTCGTAGAGGGCTTCGTTGTCGATGCAGTACGTTTCGTCGGTGTTTTCTACCAGCTGGTGGACAGAGAGGGTGGCGTTGTAGGGTTCGACTACAGTGTCTGATACTTTAGGGGACGGCACGACCGAGTATGTGTTCATGATTCTGTCGGGGTATTCCTCGCGGATCTTGCTGATTAGAAGGGTTCCCATGCCGGAGCCGGTGCCGCCTCCAAGCGAGTGTGTGAGCTGGAAGCCCTGCAGGCAGTCGCAGGACTCGGCCTCCTTGCGCACGACGTCCAGGACGGAGTCTACCAACTCCGCACCTTCTGTGTAGTGGCCCTTGGCCCAGTTGTTGCCGGCGCCAGACTGGCCGAACACGAAGTTGTCGGGGCGGAAGATCTGTCCGAAGGGGCCGGAACGCACGGAGTCCATGGTGCCGGGCTCCAAGTCCACAAGGATGGCGCGGGGTACATATTTGCCACCGCTAGCCTCGTTGTAGTAAACGTTGATGCGCTCCAGCTGCAGGTCAGAGTCGCCGTGGTATGCGCCGGTCGGGTCGATGCCATGCTCGTCAGAGATGATCTCCCAGAACTGCAATCACACAAACACATTCAATATTTCATTCATTTCAGACATCGGTTTCAAAATCATTTAAACTCATTCCCCGAACGTGTTCGAGAAATCTAGAAACTTGTTTATTATTAAATCACTTTCTTTTCCAGAATCCAAATAAGGTGTCCAGCATTTCAAAGAAGGTCAAACGAGGTTTATAAATATAAAGATTTATGCTAATCAAATGACCAGTAACTCATGCCTAAATATAGAAATAGCGAACGAAATGACGTAAGCCTTACTTAACATAACAAAAATCATAAGTGACATGATTTTAAGTACGTTCCATTAACAAATAAAACTATTATTTGATTGGCGCTTTATCTCGGACGGTCGGGCGATGTGATGTGGAAGGTCAGTGCAAATGTGTGCGTGGAATGCGCGTGAGATGCTTAGAAATCCGCGACGGATCGAAAAACGGGCCCGCCGGTGCATTGACCCCGCGAACGCCCTACGCTTCGCTGCGCGCAAATCTGCTCAACCAGCTACACAAACCGACATCAATAATCATTCTACAAGTTTACAATTTACATTCCACGTATCACATAACTTTTTCCAAATGAAAAACAACTATAAAAAGTAATAAACAGTACACTCTATCAACAACTGAATTATAATTAATGGTTAATGTTACAAAAACTAGATATTATATGAATTTCCGTTTGGATAACAATAAAAACCTATAATTTATATTTAGCAAATACTGATAAAAAGAAGCCAGGACCTTGAACGGTCAGAAAGGACAAACATAATTCAAGATTCAAATACAAAAAAAAGGTCGGAAATCTTTAACGGTCGCGCCATGTGTCAAGAGAGAAAGCAACAGACGAGTTTCAAATAATAGGTCGATCTCTCTCTATGCACAGGGTGATAAGCATCGTACCAGAAAGAGAGGGAAGATTTACCGGCCGGCCGGCGTTTTAACGGATTTTTCAATTCAAATGGGGACCGTTGAAGGCTGTTACTTGCGTTGGAATCTACTACCCGTTTCAAAAACATACAACTAAAATCACATTTCCAGGAATTTCTATTGACAACAATAGCCTATTTTCAGAAATATTTCGTTAGACGAGTCATAAATTTAATACTGCAGACAATTCTGTATGCAAATTAAGCTAAACACCTTGTATTGACTTTGAAACGAAAGAGATTTAAGATGGCTGCATGCTGACCACACCCTGCAGATGTTTAGAAAAAATCATTAAAACATTCCACTGCAGTAAAATTTTCGCAAAACAACACGTCAGCGTTATCTTTAGACAAATAGACAATAAGAAACTTTGATAATGTCAAGATCAAAAACGCCGGCCGGCAAAATTATTCTCATACAATATAAATCTAACAAAAGCGACAAACATAAACGAAAATGTTATTAACATACTTAATATCAATGCAAAATTATTAGATTTCCATTAGAAAATCAAATAAAATGCATCGAGAAAACTATTCACGAAAACCGTTACAAGTACCGCGTCGGTAAAATGGCGTCACTCTAATTTCATCAAAGTTAAAATACCAAATAAATGCTACAATTATTAAAATACTGCAGTAAAATAAACAATATAAACATTTGCAGAACGTTTTCATGGTTCTGGTAGTCCTAACAACTGAAAAGAATGCATTTGATTAACAAAATTCAAGTATGGCGTAGTCCCAAGTTGACCTATTTTGCCATGTGCAGCAAAATCCAAGGCTATCTCCTGTGAATCTTAAGATTTAATAAATATTAGGTAAATACCTTAGCGCCAATCTGGTTTCCGCATTGGCCGGCTTGGATGTGTACAATTTCCCTCATCTTGCTGAATGTGTTATTTGAATACGAAACGCACACTATTAATGTCTGCTTGATTCTGGGCCGGCAACACCAGATCTGATCATTTTATAGTGGCCCCACTACCACGCAGGCGTGGTGCGCGGCCTCGAACATGCTAAACGAAAAAGACACTAGGCCCGGAATTTTAAATATACAATGCTTTTTAAACACATGGAACTTACGTTTAAACACTTATTTTAATAAAAAAATCTTTTAGAAAACGTCTTATTGATAATTTTAATTTGACATTAAACTTGTGTACATTGATAAATTACTCACAAAATGTCGATGATATAAATTACATAAAAAATACAATTAAACGAGATTATTAATATATCTTATCTTGTATAATGACTGATAGTATTCTTAAATCTAATTCTTAAAGTCTATTCTAATAGCAAAAGATAAATAGTAATGATAAGAACTGTCAAAGATAACAAACTCTTTTGATTACTCATTTGTTGCTTATAAACTATCAATACAATTACAATACAATTATAATCTGATAAATTAAAATGATTCAACCAAATTATAACAAAATAAAAATCAATTTTTTCATCCACAGTGTACTGTTTATTTTTTAAGTTGGCTATTCTGAATTCAGTAAAGACATTTGAATATCGAACGGGAAGGAGGAGTATGGCGCCTACAACCAGTGACCATAAAAAGATCATTCATTTCGATCAACAAGATCGCCAAATTTGCTCGTACAAACAATCATACATTTTTCTTTATTTATTTAACTTGAAATATTGCGGACATTTTACGCGAACTTTCTCCAGTATTCAGTATTTTTTCCCAAGTCAATAACAATTGGATAGTTGTCATACTTTTGTAAAACATATGTTTTGAATCATAAAAAGGGAAGTATTTCACAGGAAAATATAATAATTTCTCGCTCAGTTAAGTTATTAAAATGTTTAATAATTTTATTACTGTTCATCATGATGAATGCTGGAGTAATGACATCATGCATAATACACCGTTTAAAAAAATGCACAGTTCATAGACGCATATTGAACAGTTGATTACAGTTTAATGAACTCAGTGCCGTATTAAAACATTTGAAGGCATTCATAAAGTTGTACTTTTTAAAAAATAATTAGTTTTAAAATGCTTGTTCATTAAATATGCTGATGATACTTTACCTATTCGATGCTCACAATGAATTAATGCAAATTGTAAGTGCCAGGGCTGCATTTAGCCCAAAGACCCTTCGATAAAATTTGTAGTATTCTTCAGAAAATATTTTTAGACACAACAGCGATGGGAAATAGTTTTGGTATAAATGATTATAGTACGGCTCTGATCTAGCCTTGATTGTCCCACGGCGAGTATCGTAAGATGTGTAGGAGGAGGTTTTGGGATCAAATCCTACTCATGCCAAACGTAAGCGGACAAAAAATACACCTTTTACCAATTAGGAATAGTACTATATTTAAATGCACCAACTTAGATTAACGCCCACTTTTAGTATTTTACAAAAATTTCCGATGATAACTAAGATAAAATTTTATGTTTTCCTCAAACGAGCTTTGCAAAAAAACAGTGTTTTATTCCGTAACATTTTGGTACCATTAAAGCTGTGGCAGTGACGTGACAAATAAAACAGTTTCTTATCACAAAAATTTGCATAAAACATTGAAACCCGAGCCTAAAAATACATTTCAGTTCGATTTTCCTTCCAGCATGGCGAAAATACTAATGACAAAATTTCTAATGACGCAAAATGGTACACAATGGTACTGCCCTAACCCTACTATTTATCGATTATTTTCAAATTATTTAATTTGATTCCATCGTGGCAGTCTACAGAAATAGAATAAAAATATGGCAATGCAGCTTTAATGAGACAATTGCGATCGATACTCAATTAAAAATTAACTGGAACGTTATTTCATTGCCGTTGTTTTTTATATTTGTACCACAAATCATTTATTTATTATAAGATGACCCCGTTGTATTTGAGTTGTCAAAATGTGTGGAACATTACTTTAAAATTGTTCATTACCAAGCAAAGCATTTGATATATTATATTTAAAGATTTTTGATATAATTATTTATTTTAAAAAAAGGTTAATAGCTTGACTTTTGTTACTTTCTTACACGTAGTATAAGGAAATAAATTATGAAAAAAAAAATGGATGAATCGATGTCTGTCTATATGTTCTATAACTCAAGAACTCAAGAACAAGAAAATAATTATGTTTCATGAAATTGCGAAGAACTGAGTAGATTGGAAAACATTCAACCAACACCAAGACCGAAAATTGAAGTTTATTTGACACATACATACATACATACTTAACGTCGCGCTATATTCCACTCAGTGAGGTAACACGAACCCAGAAACCCAGTCAACCAACAATCAATCTCCCCCAAACATTCCTATCCGGACACACCACTTTCACTTCGTCCACAGTTATAGTGCGATTCATACATGCTCGTCTATTCTTCACACTCGGAATCATTCATACCCATCAATCATACCCAACCAGTTATTCCTCGGACGCCCACGCAATCGTTCACCTTCAATTTGACCCACATATATTAGTTTCACCAACCTTTCATTCGACATTCGCTCAACATGTCCAAACCACCTCAACTGACTCACTCCCACTTTCTTAACAACATTCTTCTCAATCTCAC
Source organism: Poecilus cupreus (assembly GCA_963942605.1). Lineage (NCBI taxonomy): Eukaryota > Metazoa > Arthropoda > Insecta > Coleoptera > Carabidae > Poecilus > Poecilus cupreus. The sequence goes on from OZ012727.1 coordinate 14,783,025, forward strand.
ACTCATCATACACCAATGTATTCCAGATACGATCACGTCTCGTATACCCACACACTCCTCTCAAATATCTCATTTCTACAGCAGTTATACGTCGTTCATGCTTCTTCATCCACACCCAACATTCAGAACCATACATCAATGTTGGCACTAACACACTATTATAAACACGCAATCGAACATCTCAAGATACATTCACGTTTCGAACAAATGTACCCAGAGCAACCGATACCTTGCATCCTGCAGATCTATCTTTCATTTGATACATAAAAAATAAATTTAATTTATTTTGAATATAAAATTTGCTGCAAAAAAGTTTTAATTTCAAATAAAAGATGCTAGAAATATTAATTGCATTATAAAATGTTATTTGTAATTTTCTTGTATATTCTTCCACATTTGAGAAAAACTAATTATATGTTTTAATGTTTAAAAAGTTTATCGAGTAAAATCACTGTTTACAAGGCCTAAAGGAAGACCAAGAAATCGATGAAGTAATAAAATCTCAAAGTATGCCATAGTTCAGCTTACAAAAGATGCAGAAGAAAGTAGTTAATGTAAGAACAAAACATAAATAATTTTCAATAATTTGGTTCATCTATACTTTTAAAAATTAATTAATATTTTTAACCTGCATGTTTTGCAAACTAAGATAAGTTATCAAACACGGAAATATTAATTATGAGTTATTTTATTATTGATTCAATTCTACGGGTACATTAAATACTTTGTCCCCTTTTTTACGTCCATAAAATAACTGTTAGAATGTCAATACTTCAATAAAATTTTCTCATTTTGTAATTTTAGTCGGTTGTTCAGTTATTTTAATTATAAACTTAATATATTTGAAGCTAAACAGCTCCGTAGAAAATGAATATGGGGTCTTTCACAATTTTTTTAAATTTTTTTATGAAGCTTTAGCTTTATCTAACTTGAAGACTATCTACACATTTAAAAAGTCTTATTTGTTATTTATTAAGCCACAATGATTTTTTAACAATGTTGTGACGTCATTGTAGAGGTGTTGGTGGATCTCAAACAGTAGAGATTTAAATAATTTTTGTCACATAAATGTTCTATTTTATTGTAATAATAAAATAAGTAAAAAAATATATGACTACAATTATTTACAATCTGCACTGTTTAAGATCCAGCAACAACTCTACAATGACGTCACAACATTTAAAAAAAAATCATTGTGGCTTAATGAATAACAATTAAGACTTTTTAAAAGTGTAGATAGTCTTCAAGTTAGATAAAGGTTCATAAAAAAGCATAAAAAAAAATGGTGAAAGACCACATTCCATTTCCAGAGAGGGGGTTATAATTTGACGGGTAGGTATATTGTAACCGAGATCTGCTTTCAGCAGAATGCTGTCAATCTGAATTTTATTTATTTGTGTTGATTGTGGCTTGTTTCATAATAACAATGACCAAATGCGATAAAATAAATGAATACGAACAAAAATAAAATCAGCAATAACCTAAAAATGTTTCTAAGAACTCTGCACCACAAGTATGAATAAATTGTCATAGCTTTTTAAGAACCAGCGTTTCTTGGAACTGTTGCTATATGTCTATACTAGGTAAAAGTGCGAATACAAACATTCAAATGACTTGTAATGTATAAAATTACAAGTTATAGTACATTTAAAATTAATTATTGCATTAATAATTTATTGGGAATGAGTAATATAGATGTAAAATTAATTTTTCACGGTCGTTTGGCTAGTTATTGTTGTTACAGAACTTATAAATATTCAATAAAATCTTCGCGAGTAGGTTTGCTTTTAAAAGGATTTTAATAAAGAACTAATGACTCATTGCAGTGTGAAATTAACATGTATATGCTAAATAAATATTTTCATTCAGGCAAATATCAGAATATTTAAACATTATTCAAAGTAAATATAGTTTATCCAACACATCTCAATAAATGCTCTATAACTATGGGGATTTTAAACAAGGAAACTAACAGATTACCCACTAGTAGGTATAATTTTGAGAAAAGCCACTAGTGAGTATTTTTTTAGTTATAACAATAATAATAACACACAACACCTTGGTAACCACTTCAATTGACATTTTAATTTAAAAATTTGAAGCATATGTCACTGTCAAATAATATTTCTTCAATAAATTTTGCATTTATTAAGAGGTGTTGGATAAAACGTTATACTTCACACGTGGGCATAGTGGAATTACCCACTCGATAAAATTATCTCACTCAGCTTTCGACTTCGTGTGCTAAAATTTCTCTCGTGGGTAATTCCTTACTTTGCCCACTTGTAAAGTAAATAACTATTATTTCAAAATTAAATTAAAACCATGCAAACGTATACAATAGTTATTTGTGTATCAAGTGCGGATAGAGCATTGTTTGTTGCACGCGGCGAGAAATTGTTGATCGAGATACGTCAAATGTACTCCATGTGTCAAATCTTGTGTCAAATTATGATTTCTTTGAAAATTTTTATTTTGTTCATAAACGTTGTCATGATTACGGTGACATGGGTAACTACAATTTTACTGAATTGTTATAAGCGTGACCAAAGATAATTTTGAAAATTAATTTTTTTCTACATCTTGACATTGTTCAACGATTGTAGAAAAAATATTGTGTGTATCTCGTCGGATAGAGCTTGTTCGGTGCACTTGTCGAGTTGTTGATCTCGGCTTCGCCTCGATCAACAATTTCTCGTCGCGTGCAACAAACAATGCTCTATCCGCACTTGATACACAAATAACTATTGTTTTCAGTTTGTTTAAAGCGAAAACTCGATCTCAGAAATTTACATAAGTCCTCTGCAATTAGGAATTACTAAAAATTATCATTTGGGGCCAACGATCAGATTGTACAGACAGGAACCAAGCTTCAAATAGTACAACTTCAAAATTAAATTTCCTGTGATATATTTGCCCTAATTCTGCCTCAATAATCAATAACAATCCTCAAGAACACCAGAAAAACAATTGTTTATCTCGCCATCATCTCGATACCCAAAAAAACAAGTTATAAACCCGGTAAGATCTCCGATCCCGCTCGTATGGTATCGAGTTACCAAATATTGACTTCTCTGCGGCGAAACAAGCGACAAACGGCATGACGCTATTGGCCGCGCGGTATAGAATCGACTCTCAAGCCAAGCAAGCCATGGAACATGAACCACATGAACAGTTGAACATCGAAACACCCAGCCATGAGTCATGGCAGAGTAAGTAGGCTGCGGTGGAGACAAACTGTATGATTGCCATTTGTTATTTGTTGACGTATGATCATCAGAGAAGCTTCATACCGTGTCAAGACGCCCAAAAATTTAAATTAAGATGCTATTAATGTCGCTAATACTAACTGGAGATAATTGGGAGGTACTTTGAAAATATATCGTAGATTCAACACTTGATTGATGGCGCATTGTAACATTTCTTTCGCAGTTAGTTCGATTCCCACAGTTGCAACAAAAGTTAAAAAATCTGATGTGTCCAGCACATAACCTCCCGCCCGATACTACTCTTAAACGGTACAAAATAGTATTTGATGATGCAGAAACATACCTTCTTATTTCTTTATTTTCTATTTATATTTGAGAATTGTAATTTTCTTTCGTATATTTATTTAATTTTTTGACATATATTTCACTAAGAAAACAGATTCACAATCACAATGACATGTGTCACATTTCGTAAAAAATTGAAAATTATTAAATGTTTCCATAGTGTACTAGGAATGCAAGATTTGTGAATCTAATTTCTTTATATTTTATTATCTCTAAATCTAATGAAAATTAATAAAATTAGTGTAATCAAAACACATGTAAAATTAAATATTCTTTAACTTTCAAGATAACATAAATTGTTGAAAAAGGAAATTTAACCGTGTTTTTCACGAAAAACTGTTAAGGGCTTCAAGTAAACTGCTGCTTCTGGTTGACCAATTTTATCCAAAATCTAATCAGCTCTTCATTTAAATATAAGAAGCAAAAATTCCCAAAATTGTATTTTTTTGTATTATAGTATTTGAGTTATGCGAGACGAAAAAAATTGCCACAGACTACACACACACACACACACACACATACATACATACATACATACATACATACATACCGACAGACAGACATCACCGCGAAAATAGTAAAATCGTAATGTAGGGACCCTAAAACGTGCTTATTCATTGAAAACTCAGTACCCAATTTTTTGACCAAAAACAATACCTCCCTTACCTAAAGGTAGGCGGGAGGTAAAAACTTCGGAGTTTGCTATTTCAAGGAAGAGAAGATGTACTGAAATTAAATCATACTTGGATCTCTATAATTTTACAAAGTTAGAATTTGTTCTTATCGTATTTACAGCTCGTTATAAAATGTGTTTTACTTTTAAAACAGTTATGCTAATAAATTGCAAATGTAAATTTAACAGTACCTCGAACGTTGACCGTGAAATTCGTTCAATTTGCCGCTTAAATCCACAATTTCTATAATGTATTTCACTAAAACTAATATCAAAACATATTCAATATAATGTTCGTAGGAAAGCCATAGAATACACGGTCGTCCTTTATTCATTTTCAAATACATGTCGTCGATATTATAGCAATAATGATTGATTTGATCGGCCGTGAATATTTTCAAAAGTAGGTAAACGACTAATTGCTTTTTCTGGGGCAGAACATTTTATTGAATCCAGTTCATCGTAGATGGAAATTAATTATTTGTGAACCTTTCCAAAAATTCTATTACCGTGAAAAATTCTAATTTGCATGTTTCATTCATCGCTTAATTAATAATTTAACTATATAAAGTTGATTAAAAAAGCCATTAGGTACTTATTTAAAAGTATAGACAGTAAACTGCGAGACCTGCAAATACTGCTAAAATAAAAGCAAGTAAAATAACAGGATGGAATTTTTACCTCCCGCAAATACACTTACGTTTTCAATTGAGTACGTTTTGGAATCCCTAAAATACGATTTAACTATTTTCACGATGACGTCTGTCTGTGTGTTTATAAGAACAATATTTTTAACTTTCATATTCACAATTCTGGTGTTGAAGTTATGAACTAATTAGATTTTGATTTTGGAATCAATTCATCAGTCGGCAGTGGTAGTTTACTTGAACAATATTAGTAAATAATTAAATTAAAGTAAAATTTGTTATATTTAATTTAAAAAGAAGTAGAATAATATTAGCTACAATATTTATTAAAAGATTTTTTGTCTAAATTGTACTGTTTAAAAGTTGTTTAGGCGGGAGGTTATGTGTTGACCATATCAAATTTTTATTAAGGTACAAAAACAATTTATCTATCTAAAGATAACAGTCGTCATAAGTAATAATAAGTATTTAGTAATGATTTCTGTACAGGAAAATATATTATTAATCCTTATTTGTTTTGCAATTTCTCGAAAACATTGATAAATATTTTTTCACTTCTCAATAAATGCTCTATAACTATGGCGATTTTAAACAAGGAAAGTAACAGATTACCCACTAGTGGGTATAATTTTGAGAAAATCCACTAGTGAGTATTTTTTAAATTTATAACAATAATAATAACACACAACACGTTGATAGCCACTTCGATAGACATTTTAATTTCAAAAATTTAAAGCATATGTCACTGTCAAATAATATTTCTTTAACAAATTTTGCATTTATTAAGAGTTGTTGGATAAAACGTTATACTTCACACGTGGGCAAAGTGGAATTACCCTCTCGATAAAATTATCTCTCGTGGGTAATTCCTTACTTTGCCCATTTGTAAAGTAAATAACTATTTTCTTGTTGAAATAGCTAGCAGGCAAATAACACATCTATGTATTTCATAATATTTGACGGATGGTAGCTATCCTTTATAATATAAGTAGTGTATCAAAACCTGAAATATAATTGTTCTTTGAAATGAATGACGTGATGATATATTCAATTTATAAATTATTTATGGCAGCACAAAAACAAGTCTTACCAAATTTTAATAATGTGGACTTGTGATTTATTTTTATGTTGTAAAAAATTAAGAGACCACAGTGCATTGTCCTAAATGACATATTTTATGTCCACCTGCCCTTACCATTTAAAACTACACCAGTTTTTATACGTCTAAATCATGAAAATAAATCAGTACAATAATCAAAAAATGAAAGTACTTTTAAAAATTAGAAGTTTTTCTATTCCTAACCTAATTACTAATAATCTGTAATTCTAACTAATCCAAAGATAAATTTATGGTAAGAGTCGTGGTTTTATAATCTTACCTTTTTTAGAGATAAGCGCATTAAAATTCAAAATGCAGCTAGTTCAAATAAAGAATTTATCACGCAGTTCTATGCAGAGAATTTATAAATATTATTATTTGATTCGATTGCCAGCACTTCCCAAAACACTCTAAAATAAATTTAGTGGGTAGAGAGTAATGGCAATGACTTCTAGAAAACTAAATGACACCTGTTTTCCAAATTTTGCGAGTCCTACGCTCTTAGAGACAAAAAGCTGACTTAACAGTTTTTCCTAAAACAAATTTTCGCAGAATCTCAATCTATCATATCACTGCTTAACTAAATACTTTTATGGCCGGTTGCACCAACGTCAGTTAAATTTTAAACTTGGTTTAAATAAATAAAAGCCTATCTTACTTTTGACATCTTCGATTTGCTTTTATTTATATAACTAAGTTTAAAATTTAACTAACATTGGTTCAACCGGGCATTAAGATATTCAGACATATCCAAAACAGTCTAAAAATGAAAGTTTTTCACAACAATGAGTCAGAGCGCTGCCAACAATCAAGAATACTGATTAGTTCCTCCCAATTTTCACAAAACATATGTTTCGTTCCCAAACTGGCACAAGTTCATCAGTAACCAGTAACTATTCTAACAGTAACAGTATCTTTGGGGCGTGAGCATCAGTCATCGGTGTCCGTACAACATGAAATGGTTTACCAATTGAGTCGTTTGTGATTGCATAAAATCCACGCACTGCACACTCAAACAGGTAACTGAATATCGAGTGGTCAGGTAGATGTGTGTGTGTGTGTTGCTGTCATTTCTCTGCCTCCACAGCCCACATATGAGAACGAAACAACACTTTCAGTTGCCATTTATGGGAAGATCCACAGTTGTGCCTGCTGGCCTTCTCATAGAACACTTACCAGCATCGTAACATAAATATTTCTTACCCTAAACTTGAGATCCATGTTTTTACCACAATTACTTCTACTACTAGTACCCTAATAACATTTTTGGGGCCAGTTGGGAGCCGCACTACACGTACATAAATATATCAGAAGAAGGTTTGTTTTAAGCAGTATAGCCAACAGAAATTTCTGTATTAAAAATGTTGAAAACTAATGGGCTTCCAAATTATCAAGAGATGGCGTTGATCACAATTCCCGAAAGGTACATGTCAAAATCATCTTGTATGATATCTTATGGTGGCGAATGCTTACATTAGTGTTGGTGGTTTGCTTTTATTGGCAGCAGAACTGTTGCCATACACACTGCAAATTTTCCTGTTTTTATAGGTTTTTTTTGAGAAAATTCAACCTTAACCTATAATATACAAATACAATGAACCTTTCCTTTTTACATCTTATTTAAATAATACGGCTTAAACAAATGTTATACTTACATTGGAATACTCTTAAAATAACTACAATTGTTATTAATTTAAAAAAAATAACAATTAATTTCAAAGTACAATGAAATTTATGTACCTTATGGTTAGTTTAGCTTTCTACCACTAGTTAGCCCAATAGTTCTCTGTACATCCCGGGTTCATCCTATTACATAATTCCATAAAAAGTTTATTTCTACATAATATACTTGAACTAGAACGTGTACAAGTTTGCCAATACCTTTTTTTGCAAGTAATATGCGCTTACCAGACGTCAAAATATTTCAAAAAAAGGTCTGCTCTAAAGCGGTGTACCACACATAAATTTCTGAACTAAAACAATTGGAAACTAATATAAAAAACCGTATTGTTTTCTGTATATCTCGGTTCAAATATTCTTATATAATTTCCATAAAAAGTTCATATCTATATAATGAACTGGAACTAAAACTTGTACCAGTTTATTTACCAGCCGTCAAATCACGCTGACTATACAAATTTATGGTAATAAAAGTAGTTGAGTACGACCCTGAAGTCATTCGAAACATAACATCTCTCAAGAATCAAGAAAAGAAAGTTTCTGACATATTTCGCAATATTTTTAATTCATTGAAAAAATATTTTTGTCGAGTACCTTTTTTGGAACGTCCAAAGATGGACCTTAAAATTATAACAATTGGAATGTTTTTGTAATTTTGACTTCCTTTGTTGTATTAATATGTCAAGTAGTAATCTATTTTTAAAAATGAAATGTTGTTTTCAAATATTTTATCAAGTATAATTAACAAAATTAATAATAATTTTGTAACATGGATTATTTCATTTACTTATGACACAAAAATATTTGGTGTATGATTCATACAAATTTCCAGAGAAGCATAAAAAATGCTTTGTATGTTTAAATCAATACATTTGTTTAGAAATACTTTTATGAGGCATTAAATTAGAATGAATGAATTATTGAATGAATGAAAGGAATTTCTTACGAAAATATATTTATTTACTGTGATTAAATCAACAATAAACAGTACCATATGTGTTATATAAAATTCAAAACTGTTTTAATAAAAATAAATTGTACGATAAAAATATCACTTTGTGCTAAGCTAGAAATTACTGTATAGCTATAGAAAATGCTGTTACCTTCACCATTACTAGTATAATACAATTAGCTATCATTTGAATTAGTTTTATCACACTAAAGACTCTTTAACAATTTCAATAACATGTACTTATTTCTAATCTAAGTTCTCTCTGTGTATTGCACGCTCATAAGTCGTAATAATTTAAGTAATTATACAATTAACAAATAATTATATTACGTTCATAATCATTTCTTCAATAGCACCATGTGATGTTTAAAACGATCCTTAGGCCCTGCCACATGTAAAATTCTACCTATTAATTCATTTACATTAAAACTAATTATCCCTGGATTAATTAATTTAATAACTAGATTAAAGATTAACATAAACGCACATTCGAAGAATGGTAATACTGGTGCTGCTATCTAGTAACAGAAATCTAAACTGCGTCATGATTTCTGATTTCTGCTAGCACCGCGCAAATTAACCCTAAAAAATTATATGTACAATAACATCACAAAACGTGTAAAAATATACAATATTAAAAGATCTATAATTATTCTATCTTATCTTACAGTTTCTGAATAATATAGATTGGTTTGATAAATAAAATTCGATAATAAAAATATAGCAGGTATGTTTTACGTATTTAAAATAATATTTTAGTATCACTGGTATAAAAACTAAATTACTTTCACCAATTCTTCCTACTGTACAAGTCAGCCACAACTGCCAAGGCTCCACCAGGTATAAACCTCACAAAATTATCTCCAGCTATCGGTCCGATAGCGTACAAGCCTTCGAAGCCGCTCACAGCGTGCGATTCGGTGTTTATGTCCACTGGGTTGTTCTTAGCGTCTACAGGCAGGTTTTTATTTACACCTAGTGAGTATTCCTGCTGGAGGAATGTCAAGTTAGGCCTGGAGCCGATTAGAATGACGGCGAAAGATACTTTATGGCGAGTTGGAACTCCTGATTTGGAGACAATTGTGACTGTTTTGTCTGCAGCGGAGATTTCGGTAACTGCGTGCTCTGGGAGAGCGGTGTATAGAGGGTAAGTTGAGCCTCCGTCTAGCATCATCTGGTGCACCTGAAGAGCAAATCACGCTTATTTTTTTTCTGTATTTTTACTTATTTTAACTCTTGTTAGTTTTCTAAGCGTGCAGCAAAACTAGTTGGATAAGCATATGTGATGATTGCAGGATTGAGAAGAATGTTAGCAGAATGAATGTGAGTATTATTTATTGACAATGGCTGGTAAGAGACGTGTTATAGCGCTGTAAAAAATAATTCAAATAAAAGTGGTAGATATTATATTTCTCTGTAAGTTCTATTCGAATCATTTTTTTATAAAATAATTTTAGAACAGCCAAAACACTTCTCTTAGTATACCCAAAAACAGAGATCGTGGTACCAACCAATATTTTTATAAAACTGTCTATTAATACATGTTTAAGTATTTAGAATTGTAGCAATATTTTAATCTGTTTACTGTTGATTATTTCGACGTATTAGCGTAAACTGTATAAATAAGCGACTGTAGAGGATACAGAATTTGTGTTACTACAGTTTTTAGTTGTATTAGTAGAAGCAGAAATTGTTAAATTGTATGTATGTATTAGGTGCATACTGGTAATGTTATAGTTATTTACATTACAAGCAAGGTAAAACAGTTTTTACTGCTGAATGGAGGAAATGACCGGCGAGCCTGTCACCTCCTTGAAGCAGTACAAACAATTACCTTGCGTGTATTGTACAACATTTTACTTGTTACTCATTTGTAAATCAAATTAAAATTATAACCAAGTCCTGTCAGTTACACAACTGTTCTGTCAAAAATTATTTAAAATGATTTCGCATAAGCCTTGTAAGCATTACTGTGGCAACGTGCATTGTTTACCTTGTTTACTAACTTGTAAAATTTTTACAATGTAGCTGTCAATTAGTAATTTGTAAAGATTCATTTTCAAAGGCAATAGAGGGCTTGGGTAAATGGTGTTTACAAGTGAGTAACAAGTAAATTCATAATTATTTTACTGGATACGTTATTGTACTTTCAACTTCAATATTTGAAGCGATTTTAAATATGCGAGTTAAGAATGTAAATGTGGAAAATGTTTTGAACAAACTGGCAGAAGTATAACAACAAGAATTATAAAACACAAACGGGCCATTCGTCTTAAACAATCCGAGAAATCTGCCACTGGCTTCGTGTGTTAAAATTTCTCTCGTGGGTAATTCCTTACTTTGCCCACTTATAAAATAAATAACTATTATTTAAGCAATAGAACATTTATAAATAAACTAGTTTCGGCTAACAAATGAACTAAATTTGACATTTCGAATATTCTGTGTACAGGATCAAAATTAAATATTTATAATGTTTTTTTAATTGTCAAAAATGTAGTAATAGTTCAACAATTCTCTCTACTATCCTTGTATCTTTTAATCTTTTGCTTGGTTCCTTGCTGAACAAAAATTTATACTTGTTTTGAAATAACTGAGATCGAGAACTTGATTATCAAATCAGTATTGATCACAGAATTAAGTCTAGATTAAAAGGTGATCTATTAGTGTAGCTAAAAATATGACTCTTTATTATAGTATTTTAACTATATTTTTTGTGTCTTTATGACCTTTGGTTAAGTTACAAGAATTTTCTAATTAGTACTCGACGAAAAACAGAAAGCACTGCTCGAAGTAACAAATCTCTTAGTTTATATTTATCAGTAAAACTAAAAATATGTAAAGTATTATCCCTAGAGAAACAAGCTAGAATTTTCGATTGGTTTTTAGTTAGCCACGTGTTAGATTATTCAGAATTAGCTAGATTTATAGTTAGTACGAGTAGGTATTTTTGGTGATGCAAGCAGGATTATTTGGTGCGCTTTAACCTATTCTATTAGCGGAGTTATTACAGAAAAAATGCGTGCCCAGCATGTTCCAGTCGAGTGACTGGCAATTCTCCAAATTATGAAAGCAAACATATTTTTTGCAGGTACATGTAAGCGTTTATGTTATTTTAAAATTTACAGAGGCGCCATGCGTACAATACGATATGACCTACACAGGCAACTTGCCAAAATTTGACACATTTAAAAATAACATGCATCTCACCTTGTGGTATTCCGGATAAAAATTCTCAGGCAGCTGCTTATCCAGCGACACGGACTTGTTCCTGAAGACGTGCAGCACTGGGATGGACCGGAACCTAGTGCCAATGACAGCATCGGCAGCGCTGAGACCCGCTCCAACAACCAGAACTGGATCGGGAGAATTACCCATTTGCTTCGCAAATTCATCGAGTTTATCTTCCAATGTTCTCAGGTCGTGTAAGACCCACGGGAGGTCGTACGTTTCCGCAGATAACCCCAACCTATTCGGCAGGTCGCTAGCTCCGTTTGCAAGAACCAGATTGTTACAAGAATATGTTATGGTTGATCCAGAGGAATCAACAGCTGTGACCATCCACCTCGCACTTGACGGAATACTGGTGGTGTCAGAACTGTCTTTAGTTTCATCCAAACACTCGCAAAGTATCTCCATTTCAACGTCTTGGTCTTCCGTAGGCACGTAACAGTTGCAGAGCCTACAATCACTAATATTAATTAAACTATTATGTTTCTGATTCTCTAAGTTGTTAACGATTGTTCTATCACAGGTTTTAGCGTCCGAGTCGCAACTAAAACTCGACGAGCGAAGCTTGGACTTGGATTTCGGTGAGTAAATCTCGCAGATGAAGCTTTCAGGATCGCAGACTAGAACATCATCGGTGAGCTTGAGAGAGCTTTCGATATCGGTGAGATTTTCGCGAGAAATTCGAGAAAAATACAAGGATTGGTCCACTGAGAAGTAGGATCGGTCGATTAGTTCTCTAACTTTGCGGTTTGGACTGTCGTGTTTAGATATACTGTCTCGGGGGCGCTTGCAAGTTCTCACTATACATGTTTGATCTTTTGGTTTCGGTTTGTGGCACTTTGTTCGCGATCTAATAAAGTTTAAAGCGTTTACAAATGAACATTTTCTTCGTGGATTTTCCACAACTGTTGTGTCATTTACTTTGTTGTTAGTGCATTTTTTTCTGCAGACTGTTGTGGTTGGTTGCTGTTGTATGGGTTCGATCTTAACGACGGTGACGCCGCATTCGAGGTAGGGTTCGAGGTTCATTTGAGAGACGTAGAGCTGGTAGTAGCGAGCCACGGCGCCAGCGGACGCACGCCGCTGGCCGTCTGCCGAGGCGGTGTCGCTCGGTGCGGGGGTGTAAGGTAACCCAGGAAGGGCCATCCATGATCCGAGGGATAGGGTTAGTACGTTGGGGTCCATGGTGTGCCAGGAACCTCCTGGAGGTCCTTTGCCCAGCACTACGTGGTCGATCTAAAAAAGGAGTTAAGTTAAATTCGATATTTTATAAGAAGTTTGATTAGACTGAAGTAATACATATTTCATATCGCCTTTTACCCAATCTTGGAACCTTGAATTTCTTTTTAAAAAAATCTATTTCCACACAGTTCTCTTCTTAAACAAGCAGTGTAAAATAATAAATATAGTTTAGAGAAATATATCGGATTTCTACTTTTTTTTTATAGGACCTAGGAAATACGTTAAAGTACGTTAAATTTATTAACGTTCATTTAATTTTCTTCATCATTTTTGTATATTACTCTACATTTCCTGCAAAGAGGAATAACACTTCCAGTTTCAAGAAGGTATACACTATACAGTTCTATAATTCCATTAATCGTCCAACTTGCAGTGGTCCTAATATAATGCGCTAAATAAATATTTAATTTGTTTTTTGAGATAGTGTAAGTATCCATGATTATTGATAATTTTAATCAAGTTAATAATTAAAACTTTATGATAAAAACTCAAACAATACGTCTGTTTGAATTGTATAATTTGTTTTATCCAACACCTCTCAATAAATGCCCTAAAACTATAGCGATTTTAAACAAGCAAAAGTAACAGATTACCCACTAGTGGGTATAATTTTGAGGAAATCCACTAGTGAGTATTTTTTTATTTATAACAATAATAATAACTCACAACACCTTGATGACCACTTCGTTTGACAGTTTAATTTAAAAATTTAAAGCATTTCTCTGTCAAATAATATTTCTTTTATAAATTTTACATTTATTAAGAGGTGTTGGATAAAACGTTATACTTCACACGTGGGCAAAGTGGAATTGCCCATTTTATAAAATTTCTTTCGTAGGTAATTCAATTCCTTACTTCGGACACTTGTAAAGTAAATAACTATTATCCAACACCTGTCAATAAATGCTCTATAATTATGGCGATTTTAAACAAGCAAAGTAACAGATTACCCACTAGTGGGTATGATTTTGAGGAAAGTCACTAGTGATTATTTATTTATTTATAACAATAATAGTAACACACAACACCTTGGTAACTACTTCGATTGACATTTTAATTTAGAAAATTTAAAGCATATGTCACTGTCAAATAATTTTTCGTGTGCTAAAATTTCCCTCGTGGGTAATTCCTTACTTTGCCCACTTGTAAAGTAAATAACTATTATTTTACGTCTCTTTCATGACAGAAATGTATTATATCAATAATTTAGACTCATGTGTTTCCGAACACTTTTTGTATTTACATTTTTGTTCTGAAATTTATACAAAACGAACTATTACCTAAAGAAAATTTTAACATTATATTTTCTGTCTTAAAAAAAAATCTGTTTTATTTTTAGATTATTTTTTGACATTTCTTTAAACCAATGAAATGCTTTATTGTATGTCACGTGTCTGCGTTTTAACCAATCCTGTCATTATTATACTGAGAATAATGCTCTTGTGATTATTCCCGGCAATTTTCTCTGTAGCTTTTTTGTTTTTGTTGACAGATGTCAAATGTCAGATAGTTATCATCAACACAAGTAAAAATGAGCAAAAACAATAGATTTAGTAACGTTCCTGATGCTGAAATAAAAAAATAATCTAATTAAATATAACTCGAGAGTTCGATAAATTAGAAAATAATTCTCCAGTATCTTTCTCAAACTTGTCGCCATTTGGCAATAGCCACGAAAGCCCTACGGGCTTTCGTGGCTATTGCCTGGCAACAAGTTTTCGAAAGATCTGTCAAATTATTTTCAATTTATTCTCACCCTCTTGTTATATTATTACTGAAAATTTTAACTGAAATATAATTTATAGATTTTGTAGGAACATTTGACAGTTTACAATAAAGTACTAGCCGTTATTATTTTTTTCCCTATTATGTCTCAGATAGTCACTATTTTGTACAAAAAAAAAAAATCAGTAGTGTAATATGTTTTGTGTATGAGTGAGTGTACAAAAAAAAAAAACAATATTTAGAGTCCCAAATCTGACTAGGGCTCTGCGCCAATTTACCCTTCAGATAGACACACAAATATCACCCCAAAAAATTGGTAAAAGGCGTCATGGTATACAATTCTCCTTTAGTTTACTCACATATCACAACCAACGTACTAACGACTTTACAAACAACTTCACGTTACCTGATGTTCCTGACTCCGTCTCCACTGAACGAGCGGCGGCATCTCCAGGCCGAGGTCGGCGCAGGGGTGCTCCAGGGCATCTAGGAGCAAGCTAATCGGGTTCGTGGTGCGACCCTCCAGGCCGGCAGCTAGCTGGGACAGCCGAGGTTGCAGCTGCGCTAAACTGTGTGATGTGATGGCAGGGCCAGCGCTGGAGAGACGCGCGGAGAGCATCTCGTCGGGGTGGGACGTGGAGGTGACGTGGGGGACGAGGCCGGAGAGCATTGCTGAGAGGGATAAGCCGCTGGGGCCGTTACCTGCAATGCCAAATTGTTCAGTGGGTTGCGAAAATAATAATATATAATAAATAATATACCGTGTAATATGCAGTTAACATGTAAAATCAGTTTTTTGTAAATAAAAAGTGCCCGGCAAAAAATTATGCATACAAATTTTATATCACAATACTGCCAATATCCCTGCATCTTATTTAATACAGATTAATTTATTTTGATACTGCAATTTAATGAAATTAATAATAATTCCTAATTTTCCGCCTACTCTTTTCATTGCTACTGACGTATAGTGCTTGCAATTTGTTTTAAATATTTTAATTTTTTGGCAGTATTGTGATATAAAATTTGGATGCATAATTTTTTGCCGGGCACTTTTTATTTACAAAAAACTGATTTTACATGTTAACTGCCTATGCCAACCTTTACGTAGGACACACGGTATACGCAGCATATAAATCTTAATATTTAAAATTTTGATTTTATTATTGTTATATAATATTAATAAACATTTTAATTTAGTAAATTACGAGTAAAAATATAAAATAATCTGAAGTGACCAATACATAACCACTTGCTTATACAACTTTTAAAGGGTACAAAATAGAAAATCAAGTTTTAAATAAAAATTTTAATTAATATTATTTAACATCTTATTTATTCAATGAGCATGTAATGCATGCTATTACTCATAAGAATGAAGTGATGTAAATCATTCGAATGAGTAATAGCCATTACATGCGAGTAGAACACTATACTTAATCCACAACATTTCGTCAAATATTTGTTTTGAAATTATACAAATAATAAGAATTTCTGCTTTGACAAATACAAAAAACTGTTTGTTTATCAACATAGGCAAATGTAGCAACCATCACTAGGCTACATACTGTTGTTACAAAATTTTGAAATGATTTGACATTTAGCAGTAAATCTTTAAACCAATTATTTATCTACAGTTTAAGCTTAAAAAGAAAATAAAAGCTTGGAAAATGAGAAAATTAGTGTCTGGCTTTTTTTGTGGATAAAATTAATTAATCGTTATTTTGATTTTATTCTTTTGACAGGTAAGATTTGAATTAAACATAACGAAGGTTATTAATTGATAAACAGCGATTGAATTATGGGTAGATTATTTGACAGTTGTAGATAAAATACCTTATAGATTTTCAAGTAAGCTACCACTTCCGGTTGATAGCCAACCACCAAAATCTAATCAGCTTTTAATTTGAACATCCAAATTCTAAACATAAAATTTAGAAATGATATTGTCATTAGAATCTGATATGGAAATCACATAACTTTTGAAAATGTTAATTTCTAAACGGTACAAAAAAAATTTCAAATAAAAATTATAACCAATATATATTTTTAATGTGACAAAAAAAGCTCGTAACTTCAACATTCAAATTTTAAATATGAAGTTTTAAGATGACATCTTCATTAGATTTAATACAAAATCAAGTCACCGCACTTTATTTTCTTGAAACTTACAAATTCCAAGTTTCGCTACCATATCATATCTCGTTCATGAGATATTGTACAATCGGACACACACCCTACATCCAACCACACACACACACACAGACATCATTGAGAAACCGGTCAAAACGGAATATTTTTCATGATTCCAATAAGTAAAAAGGTAGATATCCAATAAAATGCAAATAAATTTGAAGAATAGTTATTTACTTTACAAGTGGGCAAAGTAAAGAATTACCCACGAGAGAAATTTTAGCACACGAAGCCGAAGGCTCAGTGTGATAATTTTATCGAGTGGGTAATTCCACTTTGACCACGTGTGAAGTATAACGTTTTATCCAACACCTCTTAATAAATGAAAAATGTATTAAAGAAATATTATTTGACAGTGGCATATGCTTTAAATTTAAAAATTAAAATGTCAATCGAAGTAGTTACCAAGGTGTTGTGTGTTATTATTATTGTTATAATAAAAAAATACTCACTAGTGACTTTCCTCAAAATTATACCCATTAGTGGCTAACCTGTTATTTTGTTTGTTTAAAATCGCCATAGTTAAAGAGCATTTATTGAAAGGTGTTGGATAAAATATTTTAAAGATGATATAGTGCGTAGATACGAGTAAAGCCATTGACATTAAAAATGCGGCCTTGGCAATTTTAAGTTGATTATCATATCTTTTTTGTGTCAGCCGGTTAAAATATTAGTTTTATTTTATAAATCAATTTTTGATAAAAAGTAATAAAAATTATCTGCTATTATAGTTGCGTAGTTAAATAATAATTATTTCCATTATTATTACATAAATATAATAAATTAACAATATCAATTTTATATAAAATATGAAAACTATAAATTACCAAAGTATGTTATCAAATTTAAAAATTTTACGTTTTCTGGCACAATAAAATAAATTTTACAATCAAAATTTCCCACAGACTATTACAAACTATTCTTGAAACTATTAAAAATCTATTTTTAACTCGAAAGCAAATAATTTAACATTCACCGCGTTTCACAAAAAAGATATTCACGTTTACAAATGTAAAATACGGTGACTTGTGCAAAATACAGAGGCCATTAATAATTACTTGGCATTGGAAAGTCGAAAAGAAATAAATGAATAACGGAATAAAAACAGTCGGAAGTAACTTACCAATGATAACCACCTCCTTGTGGACAACCTCGCTACCGGAAGTGAGGTTTTTCATGGTTATTTCGAGTAGTTCCGGTCACTGAAACAAAACATAATCAATGAGAAATTGTTCCGCCGAGTCGTTCAACTGAACTGTTCAATTAATATTGAATTTTTAATGCGTTTACATTCCAATAGATTCATTTCACATTTTCGGTTTTTTTTTTATATGAAACAATGCTTAAAACTGTATTATGTTAAATCGTATTTTACATCTTATAAATATATAATTTTCGAGATATAATTTATCAAAAATAGTAATTATGAACAGTATCACATTTCAAATCTTTCTCAATGTATGTCAGAGCTACGTCATTTATTTACGGCCAATAACAGTAATGTCACTCTAGTGAGCATATTTGAAATTATGTTTTGATTTTGTCAGCTGTCTTCTCATGTCTTGACAGCAAAACTGATTAAAAAATTTGATGTGGCAGCACATAACCTCCCGCCCAATACTACTCTTAAAACGATACAAAATAGTATTTGATGATACATAAACATACCTTTTTATTTATTTATTTTCTATTTATATCTGAGAAATTTAATTTTATTTCGTATTTTTATTTAATTGTTTGACATATATTTCACTAAGAAAACAGCTTCACAATCTAAATGACATGTGTCACATTTCGTAAAAAATTTTCCATGGTGTACTAGGAATGCAAGATTTGTGAAATCTAATTTCTTTATATTTTATTATCTCTAAATTTAATGAAAATTAATAAAATTAGTGTAATCAAAACACATGTAAAATTAAATATTCTACAACTTTCAAAATAACATAAATTGTTGAAAAAGGAAATTTAACCGTGTTTTTCACGAAAAACTGTTAAGGGCTTCAAGTAAACTACTATTTCCGGTTGACCAATTTTATCCAAAATCTAATCAGCTCGTCATTTAAATATAAGAAGCAATAATTCACAAAATTGTATTTTTTGGTATTATAGTATTTGAGTTATGCGAGACGAAAAAAAAAATCCACATACATACATACAGATATCATGGTGAAAATAGTAAAATCGTATTGTAGGAGCCCTAAAACGTGCTTATTCATTGAAAACTCACTACCCAATTTTTTGACCAAAAACAATACCTTCCTTACCTAGAGGTAGGCGGGAGGTAAAAAGAATACCGCAAATATTTAGCAACCATGTTCTATAATCTTTACCTTTTATTTATAAGTAGATGTTACTATTTGTTTATATTTGTATTTTGTACATACCATAAAATGGGCATTCGTACAAAAATATTTTTTCACGACATGGTAGGAAACCCCACCGTTCCTCTCCCGAAATAGTGAGAAAAATGTGTTGTTCCTCTCTAGAGAGGAAAATATAGAAGTGTTACCAATATGAATGTTATTTACAAAAATTATATTATACAAATTATAAATAAATTCCTAATTTTATTGAAAATCTTTATTCAAGTGATACACATACTTTAAATTATCTTACAATTATATCTTATATTTTTCTTTTTCTTATTAAATCACAATTTGACAACTTATTAAAGATATTTAAGATTGGTTCATTGGCAACACTGCTATACCGCCTTGTGTCTGATAACCTAACTTTTAACGTGTCAGTCTGTCAGTTGTGTTCTCAAAGTGTATTTTAGGTCCGAGCAAATCGTTTTTAGAAACATGTCGTGAAAAAAATGTTGTGTCTAACACGAGAGGAAAGCTCTTCTTCCACTCTCGTTCGAAATGCCTCACTCGCTGCGCTCATGAGGCAAACTTCGAACTCGAGGGGGAAAAAGAAACGCTTTCCTCTCTAGTTTGACAAATAACTATTGTAATATATTTAACGATATCTAGAGGCAATTTTAATTTTGTACGAGTGCACGCGCAAAAATATATCACATATATCAGCAATACATAAATAGCATGATCGTGCATTATTTATTTATCTTGTTGCATTCCATCAGTGCATATAAAATTGCAGTATCATTGTATTCTGCAATTTGCTAAATCTACTAAGAAAATTATCTGGAACTAATGGCACTAATTTAGATAAACTAACAATCAATCTAATTTAAGTGGATAAACATTAGATAAACACACCCTCTAGCATTTAATTTACTAATGATACGATTGCCAGAACACATAGGCGCCCGTTAAAGGGGGCATAAACATAAATAAATATAATATTTCCTGAGGATAGCTATAGAAACTTGACTTTTGCGCTTTTGCATTTGTCAACGAAAAATTGATGTTTTCTAAGGAATTATACATTGTGGTATGATTTAACTGGGGATTATTTAAATAGATATTTGCATTAAAATTAACACTTTGTGCATTAAAATAAAAAATATTTAGCATTAAATAAATATATCTATTTAAAATAAAGAATTTAAAATTGGACAATATTTTATTTATAGTGCGCTTTAATAGTATATTGTGTCATTAGGTGTAAATGTGATACTTTGGGTGCTGAGCATGTAAGTTTGAACGACGAGCGAAGCGAGTCGAACAATTACATGCGAAGCACCCAAAGACACATTTACTCCGAATAACACATGCTAATTTTTCTTCAAACATAAAAAATAAAATTATAAATATTATAAAATGCTCAAAACTTCAACAAATATTCTGTCTTATCTAGCATTTCAAGTTGCCGTAGAATATGCTGTTTTGTTATTTTTGTTTATTTGTTTCATTTTTAACTGTCAAATTATTGAATTACAACCTAACTATTTTTCATAATATTTTACTTTGTCCGCCGCCGGCGTAAATGTGTTGCCAAGGATACACTTTTACGCCGGCGGTGACAATATTGAACTTCTGCTTGTTGAATACAAATACATAACAACGTACTTTTATGACGTTTGAAGAAAAAATGATTTTTTTGAGCATAAAAATATTTAGAAATTTACATTAAATTATAAACAAACTAAGTTCGTAGAACTCACGACCGACAAACTCGAATCACACAAAAATAAATAAATAATTTAACAAAAAAAAAAAATCTGTTGTGGGCACCACACTACTTTCTTATACAAATAAAACCAACTTAACATGTATGACTTGTTCCTGGCGTATGATTTTATTTTGACAATTCAGCTATGATTTTAATTTAAAATGTTAATTAATATCTAGTCTTTCTAAATAATAATACAAATATTGCTTTTATAATATTTAAAACGACACATATTTTTGACACTTCACAATTATTTGACACGTTTAACACATAGATGTTAAATATATTTTAGTTTATGTACCCATTGTAACTCAGATTACTGAAATATATTATTAAATACATAATTTAGTTCTTCTCAAAATTAGAAGCATGTACAAGAAAAATGCAAATAACATTTTATATTCCAAATACTTTTGCTAACATCTTTCATTTGAAACTTTTTTCACAGCTGATTCTATTTTTTTTAATGGAATTTATTGTTTTGTGTGTTTAGTAAACTTCCTCTTCCGGTTTTTCAATTTTATTCAAAATCAACTGAGCTCATGAGATATTACGCACACGGACATCCATCCATCCATCCATCCATCCTCACACACAGACATCATTGAGAAATTGGTCATAACGGATTCAGTGGACGTCAAAATATTTACGCAAAAATCTCGTCGTGATTTTTTTCATGATTCCAATACTTCCTTATACTTTACATAAGAAAGTAAAAATAATTTATTTCACATTTACTTTTTGAATGCAATGGTACCTAATTTGGTTATTACACAATTATATTATAAAATGCGTACATACAAGAAATGCACATTTTATTTTATAAATGGAGCATTTAAATTGTCCACTTTTATATTGTCGCTCGTCTCCAATAGCAACGAGCGTTAAAAGTTTTCTATTTTCTTACGAAGCAAAAGAACAACTACAACAATCTATGACAGAAATGTAATACATGCGTTTATTTTAATGAAATTAAGTCAATGTTTTTTTTTTCTTTTATAGTCATTCGTCGACAAAGTATTGTGTAAAATTGTGTAAAAGTTATAAATACTTTGCGCTCTAAAAATACAAATAGCTATTAAATTAGAAGAGCACCCAGTAGTACACCAGAAGTGTTTCTATGAAAATGTAGATTTATAAATAAATTATCGTAAGTAAATACATAATTAAGACGTTACTCATTAATTTCAATATAAACATGATAATGTTAGGCCTCCCATGATGGAAAATTTCTTTGGTAAAGTCAATTTTTTCCCGGGTCAAAAGTTATCGCAAATTTATTACGAACTAATCGTTGTATGTGTTTCATATTCATACGAACAACTTTTTTAGTTTCTTTGTGACCTCGAAATACTAATGCCCTCTTTTTTTAGATGTCTGGGTGGTATTCCTGTTTCATTTTGTGCGTAGCGTAAATTTGAAGGTCGCGAGTAAGACTATTCATTATTTTTTCGATAGTTTTTATTTTCTTATACTTAGTAAGGAAGTATGTATAGCAATTATGAAAAAAAACGATAGCTAGATTTTCACGGAAATGCCAGTTTTAGGTCCCATGATTCCATTTTGACTTCTCATTAATGTCTGTGTGGATGAGTGGATGGACATGGGGCCGTATTTTTTACAACTCACGAACCAGAAAATATGGAGTAAAAAAAAGTTTCCAGTGAGTTGATTTTGGTACAAATTGTAAAACCGGAAGTGGAAGTTTACTTGACATATGCCCGGTAGGTATTTAACTGTCACTTAAATTTACTTTTAATAGTTATTTACGATACAAGTACGTAAAGATACTTTTTAGTCACGCTCGTGTTTTAAGACCCCTGAGTGACTAAAGATGCTTTACGTATGTGTATCGTACAATATTTTATCTATGATATAATGAAAAAAAGCCTAATAAATATAAAAAAAAATACTTTTATCCACAACTGTCAAATAATATACCCATAATTCAACCGTTGTTTATCAGTTAATGACCTTTGTTACTGTTGCTCATGAAATAATATTGACAGTTCAATGAATTAATATTATTCATTCTTCAAATTCAAATCTTACCTGTCAAAAGAGTCAAATCAAAATGACTTAAGTAATTTTATTCACATAAGACACTAATTTTATCATTTTTCATACTTTTATTTTCTTTTTAAGCTTAAACTGTAGATGAATAATTGGTTTTAAAATTATCTGCTAAATGTCAAATCACTTCAAAATTTTGTTACAACAGTACGTAGTCTATCAATGGTTGCTACAATTTGTCTATGTTGATACACAAACAGATTTTTTTGTATTTTCAAAACAAATATTTGAGGAAATGTTGTGGATAAAGTACAGTATTCTTCTCGCATGTAATGGCTATTACTCATTTGAATGATTTACATCACGCGCTTTCGCTTGTGATGCAAACTTCATTCTCATGAGTAATAGCATACATTACATGCTCATTGGTTAATATACTATTAATCACTCTTTGCTCGGCAACTCGTGACTAATAAAATCGTGTTACTAAACAACAGTTTTACAAACTTAAAACTAAGAACTAAACATCAATTTTACACACTATTGTAGATAAAAGCCCTAAATCTTATTGTACGTTTTCTAACAGGACGATCTTCATTTTTATGTTGGTTCTCATTTGCAGACATTTCTAAAAAACTGAATATTTAAAAAAAGAAAATATTTTAACATTTTCAAAAACTGATAACATGTTAAGAAATCAGATTACGGAAAAATTGCTTGAGAACCACTGGTTAATAATAGTTATTTACTTTACAAGTGGGCAAAGTAAGGAATTACCCACGAGAGAAATTTTGGCTCACGAAGCCGAAGGCTGAGTGTGATAATTTTATCGAGTGGGTAATTCCACTTTGCCCACGTGTGAAGTATAACGTTTTATCCAATACTTCTTAATAAATGAAAAATTTATTAAAGAAATATTAATTGACAGTGACATATGGGGTAAATATCTCCGTGGTAACGTGTCGGACTGTGGATCGTGAGATCCTCAGTTCGAATCCCACTGCCGACAGTTACAAATTTAAATTTACCCCTGTGGTTCCCCCTCCACTAACATCTTTGGGGGCTATGATTTGACGGCTGGTAACCGCACTTCATACGAAAAAATATATCACCTACCGAGATCTGCGTAAGCAGAGTGCCACACCCATAATGGGTAAAAGGCGTGATGATATATTTATTTATTTATTTTATTTATATGCTTTAAATTTTTTAATTAAAATGTCAATCGAAGTAGTTACCAAGGTGTTGTGTGTTATTACTATTGTTATAAATAAAAAAAATACTCACTAGTGGCTTTCCTCAAAATTATACCCACTAGTGGATAATCTGTTACTTTGCTTGTTTAAAATCGCCATAGTTATAGAGCATTTATTGAGAGGTGTTGGATAAAAAATATTGTTTTGTTCATTTTCATAGTCATATATTTTATAAATTGTTTGCTTATTTAACGAACTTCGTATGTCTTATATTTTTCGAGATAGCAATAGTGCAGTACATAAATAGAACAGCCTGTATTCGTATATTTTCCGAATGATATGATGACCAATATAAAATTTCCTAGTATTGACAAATAAATCAATAATTTCATTTAATAAAATGACAAAATCTACACGAAAAATAAAATATATCACGTGTCCAGAAACTGTTTTGCAAGTGCTCGAAATTAATTGATTATTATTTTTCAGATAAAGCACAAATACTGTAATAATTTATTTCAGCATTTGAATCATGTATTGATCTTTTGTTTCTTATACAAAGATTAAAAAAAATGTTGATTGTGGCATACTCGAGAATATTAATTTATTTTAGTGTAATATTATCCTAAACTACTTCCATTTTGCGCAACGGGAATAAATATTTACGAAGCATTAGAAATTGATTGATAACCTGGCAATTACATTTTATCAAACCACTGAACTTGAATCGAAATGAGATAAAACCGAGTTAAAATTAGCTACTCTCATTGATACTCAACTCGCTGCTTACGTTAAGTACAGAGATATCATGTTTAATTTTGAGATCAAATTTATTTTTATCTTCTTGCACGAGTTGTCTCATATACTCGTAGTTTCGCGCTAGAGACCTTTGCACTCGTGACTTTTGGGAAGCGTGGGTTAGTAACGCCGAAAAATATATAAACATGTAATTAATCATCGATAGATATGTCAGTAATTATATAGGGAATTTAATGTTTTAGATTAAATTGTAGGATTTAATTGCTAATTTTTTTGCGGGTCACAGACGCTGACTCAATTTTGTCTAGAGATAATTATTATTATTTTTTATGTTATCTGTTTATATTTTCTTAAATGGAAAATTTGACAAATATTTCTGTCTGCACTAAATTACTACGCAGAAATAATTTCCACAATGTCACTTATTTTTCATTTTACCCTTTAACGATTTTGACACTACAAACTGAAAACCGAAAGAGTTTCAAACAATAGTTATTTATGTATCAAGGCACTGAAGTTTAATTTTTTATTACGAATATGGAATTTAGTTGGCGAAGAAAATAAACCATGTGAGTGATAAAAAGGAACTTCAGTGCCAAGGTACATATTAAGTTTTATTTAATATCTAAAATTCGAAAAAAACGTAAAAAAATTACAATAAAGGTTAAGTTTATACATCTGTCAGTTGTCAATTGAAACTGACAGTCAGTGTTGCCAACCTTGAACAGTGGAGTTATCGTAAATAACACTCAAAATTATGTGTTTTGTCCTCAATTTTTGAGCACTTTAGTGCCGATTTCAAAAAAGTTTATTTAAGTTAAAATACCCATATATTTGCAATATAAGTTTCTCTACCGGGTGTTCCCTTTTCGTGCAAAATATACAAATCAATATTTTTTAATAGGTTTGTTCCAAGTGGTCATTTCTGACAAGTTTGTGACAAATTTCAGTGCGCCTGCGAAAAATGTAAACAAGTTAACTTTGAAACATAAGTTTCATTTCTTTTGTATGGCGAAAAATGTATGAATTTCTTTATATATATTTATATTTAAGGTTAGCTGTCAAAACAAAATATGAGCATGCACAAGCGCTTCATTCCATTCGCCGTTCCAGTCTATGTTTCAAACATAACTTGTTTACATTTTTCGCAGGCGCACTGAAATTTGTCACAAACATGTCACAAACTTGTCAGAAATGACCACTTGGAACAAACCTAATGAAACATTCTATAAATGGGGTATAAAAGAAACAAAGTTGGTTGAATTAGATGACAATTATTAAATATAATTTTTTAAACCAGAGGTTCTCAAAATATGGAACCCAATTTATTTATTTTAAATGGAAACATGTATTTTTTATGAATTCAAAGACATAAGCATACTTATAAATAGTTATTTACTTTACAAGTGGGCAAAGTAAGGAATTACCCACGAGAGAAATTTTAACTCACGAGGCCAAAGGCTGAGTAAGATAATTTTATCGAGTGGGTAATTCCACTTTGCCCACGTGTGAAGTATAACGTTTTATCCAACACTTCTTAATAAATGAAAAATTTATTAAAGAAATATTATTTGACAGTGACATATGCTTTAAATTTTTAAGTTAAAATGTCAATCGAAGTAGTTACCAAGGTGTTGTGTGTTATTATTATTGTTATAAATAAAAAAATACTCACTAGTGGCTTTCCTCAAAATTATACCCACTAGTGGATAATCTGTTACTTTCCTTGTTTAAAATCGCCATAGTTATAGAGCATTTATTGAGAGGTGTTGGATAAAAAATATTGCATAGCCTATTTCAATACTGCAAAATTATTTCTGATTTTTAATATCATTTATCTCAAAAAATTTGTTATACATCCTCATACCTTATTTTATCATTGAAATCAGAAAAAAAGCTCTATCTAATGGACTAAAAATTTATATAGGTTACTATTTAAAAAAAGATAATTTTATTCTATCGTTTTAGAACCACTGGTTTAATTTTCTGTTTGTTATTTCTATTAAATAGGGCCTTTTTTCCTGGTTATTTTTTGTATATAACATTTTTCTCTGAAGTCATTAGTTCGCCCAAAAAAGCGCTGGTTGTTTTAAAGGAAACATCCTGTATATCTATTGTTTCAAATAATTTTAGGTAATATTTAAAATAATCGAGTAAAATGAAAAATACAGACCAATGGGGTCAGCCGGTATATATGTACTTTTCATACTGATCAACATTGTAAAATTCCTGGAATAAATTATAGCATAATTGACAAATGAATAGTAGCAATTATTATTTAAATGGCTAGGTATAGAGTTTTTGCAATTTCATTTGACCTTCTCTATCATCTCTCAGTTTTTACGCCTTATTTAAAAACCATCAGTATAATTAAATTTTTGTCCAGTCATTATTATGCAAATTACAAAAAATATATACAATATAATAAATTTCTACACGCCACCTATTTCCAAAAACCCTAAAAAAACTACAATAAATAAAATAACGTGACTAACGAAATTATGATTTCTATAACACAAAATATTAACTGGTAATAGTTCCATGTTTGATTATCAGTTTCTATGGTTACTAACCCTCTGGCATTTGACCACTAAATCTGCGTAGGTACCATGACGTCATTTGGTTGTGACGTCAGTGGGGTACCGGAAACCAACCCCTCTCCGGTCAACTTTCCGGTTGGCGCTAACGACATTATTTAGTTGAGAAAATATAAAAATCGACAGTTGGATATTTATTTATTTCAAGGTTGGTATGATTGTGCGTGGTGGAAATGACATATTGAACTTGACCGAATTTTTGGAAGTACATTAATTATTTGATACACGCAATATTACAAGTTATATCGAATCGACATAGGAATAAAAATAGAGCTTTTTATTCTTTAATTGTTTGAATACCTATTAAAGAGGATAACTTTTTGTTTTACGGTTTTACAAAAAAATGCTTCAAGTTAAAGATGCAGATAATTTTTAGTTGAAATATTTTCCTATAAAATAATTATGGAACCCAAAATATAATAGTAATTTTCATTGCGAGACTTTACTGGCGAGCACGGTACCTAATGAGCAAGCAGGTAAAGTTCAGATTATAATCGAGCATTGTACAATCTTAAATGAGCACATAAACCATAAACGAAATATGACAAATTTATATCAAAATTGTGTAACACTTACGGAATAATTAGTAGTAAAATATTTTTTGTTTGTTTTAAATATTCTGCAGCAAAGCGATACAACGAATTGAACATATTTTGACGTCACGGGTACTCGCATTGATTCTATTGGCCAGAAATTTGAAAAGTGCAAATCACGCGTCTGTCGTGGCGCTCAACGCCTATTGTGGGCTAAAATAGAACTACAAAATGTCATTTCATTTGTTTTGTTCGTTGGTATTTAAGATTATATTTGTTGGGCTTCTATTACTTGTTTCATAATTTCACTGTTTTATTGTGCTGTGTTGAAAATCTATTGAATAAAATTGTGTGTTGAGGTTAGGTTACATCACTACTAGCGCCACTGTTCTCAAACTTTCGTATGATGTTAAATCGAATATAAAGTAAAATACTCTAAAGTTGCCAAAGGAATTTTATCTTTATTTATATTACGTATAATTGTTGTAAATTAATACTTATAATATGTAAATATTATTTTTACATTAAATATATAATATCTACTATCATGAAAAATCTTTGTTTTAGTGCCACTGGAGGAGAACCAGTGACGTCACACAAACTTTTAAAAAATCATATCTCGGGTAATATATACAATTTTCAAATCAGGTTTTCACTGATCGTCATATATTCCAATAAAGTTTCATAAAAAAAATTGGTTTATGGGCGCATTGTAAATAATTTTAAAAATCTTACATTTATTGGAGAGTGCAGCACAATTCATTAAACTTTTCGATGGGAATAGTTTTTGTACAGAAAATAAATAAGTATGTTGCTATGGTTTTAATATAACAGCCCGTAATGGTATATTAAGTAATGAGAGATGTAAGAAGCAAATTATGCACGAGGAAAAAATGGACACGAGCCGCGTAGCTGCGAGTTTGTAATTTCACGAGGGCGTAATTGCTTTACATTTCGAATTATGTACTATATACTTTTTCTACGACCACTAAATACCATTTCTAAATTAAAAACTAAATTCATATAGTTATAAAATTTTTATGTATTTTTTAATCTTGAATCCAATGATTTTTTGGTAAATAACTTCGTATCTTTTTCGAGATTTCGGCTAAATATTATTTTTTGCACTTTTAGCTTTACATTGCATCTCCACTGGTGTTCTAATTGAAAAATCACTGTCACTTAGCATTTCTTAGCTAAAATTTGACTAAAGAATATTAATATTTAGCTGTATAATTTACCTTACAGCACAGATTATGAACATATACTAATGGGAGACTATAAAATATGACCAGTACATGTAATAATCACACACATTAACTAATTGTCAAACAAGCTTTGTTTTTTGTTAACAATAATAAACGATAATTATGCGGAAAGATACATGAGGAAATATATTTTATTGAAATATTTATTGATGTCATAATTTATAATAACCTAGCAAAATATGAATTTAGTTATAAAATTGTTATCAATTAGCCAAATTTGAAT
The DNA here is from genome assembly GCA_963942605.1 of Poecilus cupreus. Taxonomy (NCBI): domain Eukaryota; kingdom Metazoa; phylum Arthropoda; class Insecta; order Coleoptera; family Carabidae; genus Poecilus; species Poecilus cupreus. Next base: position 14,812,693 of record OZ012727.1, read on the forward strand.
CCATAACATTTAAATCTGTTGGTAGTGTGACAGTCAGTAATGCCAACTTAAATTTTATCTTCATTACGTTATACTGTTACGTGATGAGAAATTATGACATAACACTATTCGTAACAACGCATTTACATCCATTGTAGTTTGTTCTGTAATGACACTTTCAGTTGTGGCCGTAGAATAATATATTCTACAACAAGTAATGAAATGGCACATACTATTCCACGCGAGCAAAAAGTTTGTAGTCCGAGCCGAAGGCGAGTTTATTGGTTTGTGTATTTGCTTGTGGTATTGTTTATTGCGTTTTCCATTGCATTCTTCCATTTATTGCGGCCTCCTCCAATATTTGGGAATTATCGATGTGCATTACCAGAAATTTAAGATTGTTTATCACTAGACAAAGTCTTAAAAATATTGAAATATTATATGCAACTACGAGCCCAAAATCATATTAGTTGACCCAGTTAAGGCTTTTATAATAGCTTTAAAAAAATAGTTCTGATCGAACAGAGAGAAAATTTATTTATAACATAAATTCTGTAATTTTAAAGAATATTTTAAGCAATAATAACAACTGAAATAATATTAAATTTACAATTTGTCCCAAAGTTATTGACTGATACCACAAACACTGTTTTTAAATCTGATGACAACAAAATACAGAAAATTGTTTCAAATAAAAATTGTAAGTAATATTATTCTACATCTTTTTGATTCCAATGAAATTTTCTCTATCTCATTCATTTATTAAGATAAGCCTAAAAACGCTGATAGGCCTTGAAATAATCAACAAGTTACTGTTGATGAATTGTTACAAAAATCTAATTAATTCGTAGCATAAACAATACCTCTGTTACACATATGTATGTGCGGAATATAAAAATTATAGAATTTAAGATATAAATAAGGCGAATTAACAAATTTCCTTTTTATGACTTTACCTGGGCCAAATAATATGATTCTGGGCTCGTATATTAAAAATATGCATAATAATGCCCAAATATGCAATATATGCAATTAGTAATTAGCATTCATTAACTCTAATCACTGTAATTCGTCCAGAAATTTATTTTATTTAAAGATATGCAAAAATTAAAATAGAATATGCACTTTGCATATAATCCGTTCTCTATTTATCAGTAATATAGTTATCATGAAAAAGAGGTGTTTCATAAATATTTATAAAAATAATAAACAAAAATAAATGAATTTTTGTTACGTAAAAAATTAAACAAATTATAAAAAAATACCAAATATTGACACTTTGATAAGATAAAAATAAAATAAATATATCATCACGCCTTTTACCCATTATGGGTGTGGCACTCTGCTTACGCAGATCTCGGTAAGTGATATATTTTTTCGTATGAAGTGCGGTTACCAGCCGTCAAATCATAGCCCCCAAGGATGTTAATGGAAGGGGAACCACAGGGGTAAATTTAAATTTGTAACTGTCGGCAGTGGGATTCGAACTGAGGATCTCACGATCCACAGTCCGACACGTTACCACGGAGCTATTTACCCCATATAACAACCAACCAAAATTGCTAAAATTCAAGATATATCTAAGTTTTCACTCATTAGAATGTTTGTAATTATCTAATTACTACATAAAAGAATTAACGAACATAATAAAAAAAATTCTTAGAAGAGCAGAAATTTAAATTTGTAACTGTCGGCAGTGGGATTCGAACTGAGGATCTCACGATCCACAGTCCGACACGTTACCACGGAGCTATTTACCCCATATAACAAACAACCAAAATTGCTAAAATTCAAGATATATCTAAGTTTTCACTCATTAGAATGTTTGTAATTATCTAATTACTACATAAAAGAATTACCGAACATAATAAAAAAAATTCTTAGAAGAGCAGAAATATTTAGCAACGTTACATTTTGCAATTATACCTTTCTTATCATTTACCAGAAGATTAGCAAGTGACACGTAGTATTTCTAGCGCAAAAAGTATGTCACAGGGGAAATTTTTGTGCGGCGAAAAATGGGGTCATAAACCTTTTTTCCATTTTTTTTTTCTGTAAGTTTGAGTAAAATTATAGATATAGATACTAATTTTAATATTAAAAGGCATTTAGTTATTAAGATACGATTTTTTGAAATTGGCATCCTATTTCAAATTTGTCACCTGTGACGTCAGCACCTGCGTCATCTTGTTATTCTACGAAACACGCTCTTGCGGAGAGCGAGGAACTACACCAACTGTCAAATTGACTGTTATCAGTCATTGTTATTTACTGAGAGGATTTTACAAATATAGTTTATTCACATTACCTGGGCAAAATAATATAACAAATATACTAAACATAAGTTTAATTTGAAAATCGTTGTTAACTGCAACATATGACTTGAGATGACAGATGTGACAATGAGACTACCGACATTACCGACAAGCGACAAGATATAGTACAACAAAGCATTTTGTTTTAACACGTCCTAAACTCTTTGACTAAAAATGTTATAATTAACGAATATCTAATTTAATTTATCGGAGTATTCATTTTAATAATAATAAGTAGTTATTACAACACTGAAAAGCAAGTTTTTATTTGTTATCAACACCTCTTTCGCCTTGCTATGCTTTAAATTCTAATACAAGATGACATCACGATTTTGCAACCGCGAAACTTCAGAAAGGAAATTATGAATGAAAAGTTGAAAAAGTATAAGAAATATTGAATAATATGTGACTGAAATGATCAAATTTTTTATAATTTGTAAAAAAACACAACTTTTTTTTTAAAGTGTATGACCCCATTGTCGCTTATATGAATCGAACTGAGGATCTTGTACTCGTGCGGTAAAACTATTATATGTATAGTACCCGATAGGCGATGAAAAAACGATAGTCAGTTCTTTATGTAAACTGTGGGAACAATGTGACAGTTCACTATCGATTAATAATTCAAAGAAAACGTGTGTGCATTTTAACACGTAAATAATGAAAATAATTCCATTCCGATCAATACAGAGCGGCTTTTGTGTGTACAATGTCATCATTTGCCGCTCTATTTTATCAAACAGCCCCGCCCCCATTTCCCGGCTCCTATACTACGCTAATGACATTACTAGGGCAAATCGAACATTGCAATTGGTACAAAAGTAATATTTAATGTTCAACGTATATTACTTTTGTAATTAATTAGTGCAAAAAACATGTTACAAAATTTAGCAGTACAGTAATTCTAGAGAAAATGTAATTATGAATGTAATTCTTAATGACATTTTAATGATTTGAATGTGTCAGAGACGAGTACAGGACAGGAAACTAATTTATGAAACCTGTTCCACTAAAAACTGATAAAATATACTCGTACAATATTGTACATTAAAATTAGTTGTTGTTGAAAATGTACAATAGTTATTTATGATATAAGTGTAAAAAGTGACATTTTATGAGTAAGTGGGGAAGTTTGTGAAACGAGGCGAAGCCGAAATAAATTATTTGTCTTCATATTGTATCTTGTTTATTAACGAATAATTATTCACAAATTTAAGAAAATTATCACAGGTTTTGCAATTATTTCTGCATTTGATTTATTTGTTTTCTTACATGCAAACTTTGTATAGGCATATTTAAATAGAAATGATTTTGTATTTTTCTCAAATATTTTGTATTATTAGGTTATTACATATGGATATCGTTGAAATCAGAAAAAAATACTGAATCGAATAAGCAAATAAAAAAAATAGGTTGCCATTCAAAATAAGAAAGTTGCACCCCGCATTTTGAGAACCATTGGTCTAAAAAAAATTCTTGTTCGCTCATTTTAATTGTCTTATAATATAGAAATTGTTTACTAATTTAACTGACCTCGTAGCTCTAATAGTTCTCGAAATAGCAATAGTGTACCACTTAAAATAAACACACTATATTTAAAAATGACATAAATAATTGACAAAATTACAAAAAATTAGAGACAAAAGCTCGCAGAATAGTCTATCAAACCAGTATTCGACTCATTCGTCAAACGTCAAAGCAAGTTCTTGTCATCTTGCCACCCGTCACGTGACTCATCTCTCTATCTCTATCACGTTGTGTTGGTTATAGACTATCTTTGTCTATACTCCTTCCATACATTTTATTAGTTTGGTTCTCACAGTTGGTTTTGTTTTCCAGTCAAATTTGATTGGTTGAATTTGGAATATGAAAAATAGTTATATTTTAAATCTAAATTTGTAAATCTACTATAAACCTCATTTGACATATGATTAGACCCCTCAACATACATTGATATTTGAAATTTAATCTTTATATAATATTTAAACTAAATGAGATATCAAACTAAATTACAGGGCGCTATATTAAGGAAAGAAAATGGTATTAAAAAATGTGTCTTTCTATTATTTTGCAGTTACAGTTAGGCTTAGAAATAAAATAGAACTTTACTGTCATTCTTAAACTCATTTTTTTTTTTCGTTAAATATGTTAAAAACTAAATGTGATGTCATGAAAATGCTATAAGAAAAAAAAAAAAAAAACTAAAAATTATTTAACTGTTTAAACTGAGAAAATTAGGATTTCGCTTGTGGAGAAAACTGTTTAACAGCTGTCAGATTAGGGAATTTATTTATAACCAATAGGAATATAATTAGTATTTTTAATCGTATATATCACATGGCACAATTATTGAATAATAATTTCGCAAACACCATTTTTTCCGTAACTATAGGTCGTGGTATTATCTAACTTCAACAAGTAGAATGTCAAAAAAACAGCAAATTATTTAAATTAGCATAAGCTCACTCGTCATTCATATGTTAAAAATGACGTCAACATTTAAATGAGCATTAATTACACCCATTTAATTAACGTCTCCGTTAATTATAAACTCGAACAGCAACACAGTCAATGGTTGTTTGATCTCAAAAAGAAAAAAGTCTTCTTCAAGGTCTAGGTTATTTTCTGCGACGTAGATTGTCAATTGTCAGGATGAGAGGCCTTAAAAGAGAGGGGGGCGGTTATTATGTGAGGGTTAGGTGGCTGTAAAACAATATCGCATCGATTTTCTAGGTTATTATTGAGATAGCACGATATTTGAGCATTAGGAAGAAATGGAAGTACGTACAGTTATGGAAAGTAGAGAATTATTATTTCTAGGGATATTTTTTATCATCACGTTATCAGCTAGGTTTCTAAAATTGTGGTTATTGTTACAAAAATAGTAAATGTAACGATAGATTAGGGCTCTTGTTTCCGGAGTCAATGCAGGCAACTAAATTATTTCTTTATTTACTTCAAAGTAAAAAAAATCTGGTGATTTTCTTATCAGTGTCCCATTTTAATTTACCACCAGGAATATCTCAAGAAATATAAATATCCCAGTTACAAGTTTAATGGTTCGGAAGTGAATATTTAATCCAGTAAAAAAATTTTTTTTTAATTTGGTTTATGGGCCCATTTGAAAATACATGCAATAAGGAAGAGTTGGTTACATAAATGTTAATATTTCACGATATATTAATCAAGCTACAATAAATAAATATTTGAAAAATTGTTACCGCAATTAAAAATTAAACAAAATCGAAATAAGACATTTCAGAAAACATTTAGATTTATTTATTAAGTGTTATCGCTGTCAAATTTCGTTGCCATACATATGTTGAACGGTTTCTATGTATTTATTGACGGTTGCTATGCGTTTGTGGAGCGGTTATGTAAAATATTTTTACCGGTTTCAGGAGATTAAACCTATGTTTACATGCACAAAAGTAGGCAGGGTAAGTATGTCATAACTCTATGCTGTAGGGTAATATTACCTTACTGACCTGTCAAATCAGTCAAGAAAATTAAAATAATACACAATGATAATATAACGATATTTATTAATACACGCGGAATTAAGCTGTTCAGATCTTCACCTGCTGCGTTCCAAATAATTTCAGGCAATTCAGCATCGACAACATCCACTTTTTATCTAGCCATGAAGAACACATTTGACGTTTAAGTAAAAAAAATTATTTTAAATATGATACAAAAGAAGTGTAACCATGGTGATAAATAAAAACAAACAGACTTACTTGATCACCTTCTAAAATTATGACAGACGTTTTTCATAAAAGAATTTCAATAAATAATATTTATTAATGACATTAACGTCTTCATATTCTGAAACCGGTAAACTATTGAACAAACCACGGATGTTATGAGTCATAACAGGCCTTAGATGTCTTAAAATCCTCGCTCTACGAGCTCGGATTTCAACTGACATCTGCGGCAGTTACGATACTCATAACATCGCTAGGAATGTTAATAGCTATTACAGCCTCGGCATAAAAGAGACACTTTGCAGACTGTTAGCAGTCCGTGAAGTGTCATCTTTAATGTGAATCGGCAAAAAATAAATTAATTAACAAATATTATTTGTTATTGTTTATTTTTTTATGGTCGTGTTGAAATTTTCCTAATAAACATTAATTAGATTGATACATCGTGAAATACTAATATTTAAGTAAGCAAATGAGCCTTATTACATGCATTTTTATATTCTGAACAACTTTTGTATTTTTACTTTGGCTGTAAAGTGAATATATAGAAATTGACAGCAATATAAAAAAATTTCAATACCACACCCTGTGTGTACGAGTATTAAAAAGAATTTCGTTTTACCAATAAATAAGAATTGACTCATTCATTCATTTACTTACTACTTGTTGTAATGTTATAGTAAAAAAAAAATAAATAAATAAAATTGACCATAAATTATTTTAATTGCTCGACGCACGTAACTTTCAATTTTCAGTTTTACACTACACCAGAGCTTCCAAAAAGTTCCCAACAATTTTATAATTAATTAACTCATAAAACATTGATACAATTCATTCATTTGATCTCCTTTATACCCACTTCCAAATGTATTCAAGATCTGTAATTGCAGATCGCTACAAAAGTACAAAGAAATATTCCTTGTTAAAAATTTATTTGGTACAGTCATCACCCGACAATATAGAACATATCCGTTTATATAAATTAAAAATTCATGTGAGAATAAAAGTAGCGTTGAAACAAATAAATGAGAATCATTTCCAATGACAGTGTTTTGTTTCATGACTGACAAATTGACATGGAAGATACCAGCGACCGTGAAACTGTTTATTATTTAATATATTGTTTTTGCGGATTTTCTACTATGTAAACATTCTGTAGTATTTTTGACCCAATTACGAAATTGTTTTTCATTCTTAAAACTTAAAATAGAAGCTGATTTATGCGGTCAAAGATTTCTACTTTTATTTGGTGTTTTATAAATAAATTGCAGCAGTGAAAACGAAAGGTGACAATCAATAAATCTTGGGGAGTATGATAATTTTTAGTAAATGTAAAGGTCAGCATTTTTAATAAATAACCATATTATGTCCTTTACTCATTTCTGTTGGCCATTCTGCTTTGTGTAACATCCGAAAGAAGAGCCACGTAACAGATATTTACCGCAATAAACATTACTTATCAAATGCAATAATATTCTATTTTCGTATTTATCTAGTAGTTATTTTCAAATAAACATATTTACTGCATGCTAAATAGATTAGTCATTAAAGCACCATAATTACAGAAACTAATTGAAAGGTTACCTGTAACAAATATGACTAGAAATTAATTATTTGTTACGTTTTCGAAGACAACCAGTAATAATAATAATAAAAAAATATCAACACGCCATTAACCATTACGGGTGTGGCACTCTGCTTACGCAGATCTCGGTAAGTGATATATTTTTTCGTATGAAGTGCGGTTACCAGCCGTCAAATCATAGCCCCCAAGGATGTTAGTGGAGGGGGAACCACAGGGGTACATTTAAATTTGTAACTGTCGGCAGTGGGATTCGAACTGAGGATCTCACGACACGTTACCACGAAGCTATTTACCCCAGACAACCAGAATAGTTTTAATTTTTAAATATAAAGTAGAACTTAAATAAATGTAGTAAACTGCATATATGGATCGACAAACCGAAGTGCGTCTCCGACAGGAATAAACATGGGTGAAAACGCACAATAGGGATTTCAATGTTAATGGGATATTCTTGTCTAAGGGCCGGTATTTCCAAACTTAGTTACCTAAGAAGCAGATTCACAAAAAGAATTAGCGCTAATCCTATTTTTATTATTAGTCGTAACTTCAGTTACCATCCTTAAAACATATTTATGTTAACTAAGGTTGTAGTTAAGATAGGTTACCATAAAATTTGACACATTTTGTTAATTTAATTAATTTAGAAATAAAGTTACAGAGGTTGAAAAAAATGGAATTAGCGCTAATTCTTTTCGTGAATCTGCCAGTTAGAGAATAAATTTATCAATAGAATAAACAAAAAATATCGCATCAAAAGATTACAACTAGAATAATAATCATCATTTAAGCTATGATTTTGATGCGATATTTTTTGTTTATTCTATTGATAAATTTATTCTCCAGGTAACTAAGTTTGGAAATACCGGCCCTAAATGAATTAGCATAAAGAATAATAGAGTATAGTAGTTTATGTTAAAATATGTCTGGAAAATATAATAAATAATTTTTTATTATACCTGCATCATAATCCGTGTTTAAAACACGCTACAGCGTTCATAAACGCAAGATTAAAACACGCCGTGCTTTAAAGGTAACTAAGCAACAACAAAAATATTTACTATTAATATCTGTCAAAACTGTAAACGTAAACAATAAATGCTAACAAGTCTCCATGTAAACGATATACGTCAAACGTCACACGAGCAAAATAATGAAATGAATCAAAATCAAAATGTTGCATTCCAGTTTTTTCCAGAGTATGATGCAGGTATAATAAAAAATAGCGTATGACACACGTGTATAAGTGCTTTTAAAGCACTAGCGACGTTAAATGCACTCCGCTTCGCGTCGTGCTCTTAAACTCGTCGTACGTGCTTTAAAAGCTTACTTATACACTTGTATCATAATATACTATAAAAACATTACTTTTCATATAATATAAAAAAAAATATATCATCACGCCTTTTACCCATTGCGGGTGTGGCACTCTGCTTACACAGATCTCGGTAAGTGATGTATTTTATCGTATGAAGTGCGGTTACCAGCCGTCAAATCATAGCCCCCAAGGATGTTAGTGGAGGGGAAACCACAGGGGTAAATTTAAATTTGTAACTGTCGGCAGTGGGATTCGAACTGAGGATCTTACGATCCACAGTCCGACACGTTACCACGGAGCTATTTACTTTTCATTCATAATTCTATATTATAAATCTGTATTTTTTCGCGGCTTTAAAATGCGTGACGTAAACTTGCCTACTGCTGCTCATTTCAGACAGATTCATGTTTTCAAATGTCAAGTGTGCTGCCATCTTGTAATCATTTACCGTAGTAGAATCAATACAATTTGACGAATCTGCTAGTTTTAACACAGGATCCATATTTCAAATCTTATCACACGCAATCCACAGATAAATATATACTAAAAAACAACAACTAAAAATGTAAACAAGTTTCTTGACAGCTTCGAACACGTGCGTCGCTACTCACTTGGCGATAGATGGCGCTGATATCGGTTTACCAATGTCATAGGCAAGATGACGTCACACGTGCCACATTTGAAATTTAATCATTTTTTATAAATTTAATATCTCACTTAATACTTCGAATTTTTCACTAAGATTTTGATTATTGTAGATCTAATAACATTTACTAATGGAATAAAAATTGTCCCAAAAATGCAGGAATACCCCAAATGAAATATTTAAATATTGGCTCTCCTATAAATACTTCATATCAAAAGAAATAAATAATTTTTTGTAGAAAAAAATTTCTGCAGCTTATGCCAAATTCTTGCAGCCATTTCCATTTAATTTAATTTTAAATTATCTTTTTTAAATGTATCATTCATAGAACTCTACAATATTAAACTAAATGAAAATGAATGCATGAACCAAAGCACGTCACGTGTCACATTTATGTCTGTTAATCTTAAATATCTAAATAACAAACACACATAGTTACGCGATTTATTCTTTGCAAGCATCGAGTTTTTTAAATAGTGATCATGATCATATACAAGTGATTATGTGTTCTATCATATCATTTTATTATTTAAAAATGAAGAAACCAAGACCTAGTTAAGTCGTTTGTTTAACAAACAGATTATTTAATTCCATTGCTTTATGAAATTTCTAATTTATCAATTTATTTCATAAAATACAGAATAATGAATATGTTTTAACTCATTTTAAATTCTTTCATTCATAAGATACACGATGCACGTATATATTTGGAAGATGCAAATATTTTTACTGTATAAGTAAAAGTGACATTGACTACACAAAAAAATCACACTTTTAATGTAATTATAAAAATAGTCACAATTATTTATATTTACTGTCAAACTTGTCATAAAATTGTCGTCTGATATTTTATATCAATAAACTGTAATAAATTGTTAAAAAATTATCAATATTTTTGAATTGTACACAATAAATTTCACTATTTCTATTTTTGCATTAATAATACAGGGTGTTTCATAACTTCAGATACATACGTTAATGGTATATGTTATTTGATATGCTGATTACGAATCAAAAAGAATTTTTTTTTAATCGTAATAGTATATTATGATACAAGTGTATAAGTAAGCTTTTAAAGCACGTACGACGAGTTTAAGAGCACGACGCGAAGCGGAGTGCTTTTAACGTCGCTAGTGCTTTAAAAGCACTTATACACGTGTGTCATACGCTATTTTAATCTTGCGTTTATGAACGCTGTAGCGTGTTTTAAACACGGATTATGATGCAGGTATAATAAAAAATTATTTTTCCTGGTTCCTAGTCCAAAATTTTTTATTACCACTGCACTGGATGGATGATTATGTTAATAATTATAGTTTCATTAAAAATAATTAAATTTAGTTTGTTTATTTTACTAGTATTATGTAATTTAAATTGTTGATTACCTACTTCATTGTTTGTGTTTAATAGGAAAGCGAATCCAGTGCAGTACTACAAAAAATGTTTTAGATAAACAGCCCTTAATTTTTTGAATTTTAAAAAAAATTCTTGTAGATTCGTAATCAGCATATCAAACAACATATACCATTAACGTATGTACTCGAAGTTATGAAACACCCTGTATATATTTCAGAAGAAATAATGTTGATATTAGTAAAATACAAACACAAATGTCAAATAGAAACAGTAGCTAATCAACTTGTAAATTTGTTTTTTGATAATTCCGCGGCACTAGTGATTTGATTAAAATTATTATTTATTTAATTAACTTTTCCTGTTTCGTATCATAAGATGCAGAAATTTATTCTTCACAGAAAAATACTATTATATTTTTTTTTCTGAAAAACAATTAGAGGAACCAATATTTCAATATTTCAAAATTAACATTGCTGATGCAACATACTGTATATCTACATAATGAATGGCATCGTCCAAGTACAATCCGAGATAAAAGATAATAAATAATGCACGAGTGAATTAGTGACAATGTATATTTTTGCGAAATGGAATTTGTTTCTGGTAAGGTTCTAATTTGAATACAGTTGAATTTCTATAGCGGCCACACTTTCCAAGGACGCATAACGGTTTGTCGACCTGAATCATACACCGAGATCAACTCTCAGTAGACGGCAACATCCAGAATTGGGTAAACGTGATAATATGAATATTGCTAGTTTAAAAATAATCTGCACGTGATTTTTTTTAAATTTTTAATCTTATAACCTTGAGTAATATAAAAATACTTCTTATTCTTAAAGGGGTCTCTGTACTATTCCAATACTAATCCATGCAAGATTTGGCGGTGGTCCAAAGTATGACTCAACTATCTTACATCTAGCTGTCTCCCTCACACGCGCACGTGGAGTACAGTGCGTGATATCACGCTCTCTCACTCGCACACAAGTTCAAGTTCATCTGCTATCTGATATGGCGGGACGAAGTTACTGAATCTGGGTTAAAATGGTTTTTTGGTATTTAAAAACTGGAATTTTTATGGGAAATACCGCGTTATTCAATTGTTTTCCTGTCATTTTTTAAATTAATTTAATTAGTTCGTGATACATTGTATAGGTGTTCGGGTATTTGTATAAAAATTAATTTTTTATTTGATAACACAAACCGATTATCGGTAATTAACGATTTTTACGTCACATAAACCGGAAACAAAAAATATTTAAAAAAAACTTGTTTCAAATCCGGGTACAAGTGTACTCAGTTATAAATTTTTTATTTCAAAAATATAACAATACTATTATATCATCGCAATTTCAATAAAACGTGTCGGACTGTGGATCGTGAGATCCTCAGTTCGAATCCCACTGTCGACAGTTACAAATTTAAATTTACCCCTGTGGTTCCCCGTCCACTAACATCCTTGGGGGCTATGATTTGACGGCTGGTAACCGCACTTCATACGAAAAAATATATCACTTACCGAGATCTGCGTAAGCAGAGTGCCACACCCGTAATGGGTAAAAGGCGTGATGATATATTTATTTATTTTATTTTTATTTCAATAAAAAAAAATACAATTATTTTGTGGAACAAAATAATTAGCAACATGTTTATAATTTTAATTAACAACTAACTCATTTTGATTAAAGTCTTAATGAAATTATTTTTAAAACTATCAAAAATCAAACGTAGTTTATCAACATTAAATATCAACATTAGATAACAAGTTTTAACTCGCAGTTTAACCATGAATGAAATCATGACATTGCCATACTTACACATATACATTATTAGAAATGATTAAGCATTGCACAATACGTTTGTAATGGTACTCATTTCGCACGAATAAGACAGTTTGCAGACATTTTAATAATAAATCACCATTCCGTATATATTAGTGTCATCAGTTTGTGAGGTGTTAATAGAGAGTGAAAGCGATGAGAATCTAGATTTTCTACCCCATAACATTATTAGAAATGATTACGTAATGCACAATATTTTATTTTAGAACACGCTTGTAATGGTACTCATTTCGCACGAGTAAGAAAGGTTGTAGAAATTTTAATAATAAATCACCATTCAGTATATTTTGGTGTCACCAGTTTGTGAGATGGAAATAAAGAGTGAGAGCAATGTGAATCTAGATTTTCTACCCTATAACATTATTAGAAATGATTACGCATTGCACAATATTTTATTTTAAAACACGCTTGTAATGGTTCTCATTTCGCACGAGTAAGAAAGTTTGCAGAAATTTTAATAATAAATCACCATTCAGTATATTTTAGTGTCACCAGTTTGTGAGATGGAAATAGAGAGTGAGAGCGATGAGAATCTAGATTTTCTACCCCATAACATTATTAGAAATGATTACGTATTGCACAATATTTTATTTTAGAACACGCTTGTAATGGTACTCATTTCGCACGAGTAAGAAGGTTTGCAGAAATTTTAATAATAAATCACCATTCAGTATATTTTAGTGTCACAAGTTTGTAAGATGGAAATAGAGAGTGAGAGCAATGAGAATCTAGATTTTATACCCTATAACATTATTAGAAATGATTACGTATTGCACAATATTTTATTTTAGAACACGTTTGTAATGGTACTCATTTCGCACGAGTAAGAAGGTTTGCAGAAATTTTAATAATAAATCACCATTCAGTATATTTTAGTGTCACCAGTTTGTGAGATGGAAATAAGAGAGTGAGAGCGATGAGGATCTAGATTTTCTAACCCCAAATATTACAGCAGCAGCAAAAAATAATAGGGGTAGTAGAAAAAAAAATTAGAACCTTGACAACGATTTAAGGAAAATCTAAGCATCATGACAATGACTTGCCGATTTGTAATCAAGTCCACTCGTTGAGAGAAGCGGCACATGACATCACATGTTTTTTTTGCGCTATTCTAATATTTTATCACGATTGTTTACATGACAATCACGATCGGAAGATGGAAATTGATTAATAAGCATTGATTTTCGAAACCGTAACAGTGAACATTATAATTAAATATTTGTTATGATATTACGCAATGTTAAGTTATTATATTTGGCAAAATTATTACGGTTAGTTAATTTATTGTTAGGTAATAATATTAAATGTTGTAAATATTTTATTGGAATGTACAAGACAGTAATATATATTTTGATATTAGATATAATTTACGGTGACTGTACAGTAATTAGGTAATATAATAATATAATTTGAATGTTTAAAATGATTCAGTAAAATAAAATTTTTATTAGTTCTCATAAATGTTTTATATTGCTACAAAATGCAATTATCTCTCAGATGTATTTTGTTAAAATTCAGTAATTTATATCTGTTCCATGTTCGTTCTGGTCATACCGGTTTTTACCTTTTCATCTTCAAGAAAACCTAACATAAACCCATTAACAAACCCCGAGTACTCACCAAAAAACAGTTGCAGGACAACACTATAACACATTCACAAAATCTATCTAACAATTTCACCGGGTTTTCACTTTAATTTCACGTTGATCTGTCAAAGTGCCGAGCGTTAGTTCGCGATGTTCTTCGCAGAGTGCGGTGCGACGGTATGAGTGAGACAGTTGAATGCGTTGAATACCGACACCGGCCGGCTGCGATAGATCGGCGAGAATCAGAGTAGGCGCATGCGTAGATAGCAATTGTTTGAAGCGCGGCCACGGCTAGGTAGTAGTAGGCGGTGCAGTTGCATGGAAACAAATGAATGATTGATGATGATGATCTGACAATACTGATTAATTTCTTTAGCGAATTAAAAGTATAATTAAAAATCTGATGCTTCCAGCACATAACCTCCCGCTTAAACAACTATTAAACGGTACAACACAAATATTATTTTATTTCTTTATTATTATAACAAAATTTATTCTAACTCAATTGGTTACATACAACGTTCTTATCCGTTGAAAACTCACTATCAAAAATTTTGACCCACCCAATACCTCCCTTGGGAGTGTAGGAATTTCAATGTTATTTTTTTAATATTGCAGTAAATTTTTACCTATTCATTTTACAGTAAAAAAGTACATATACATAAGTTGTTCAAAATTTAAAAATGCATTCAATAAGGCCTATTTGGTTACCTAACTGTTCAAATATCATGTTATATCAATCAAATTAAAATTAATAATTATTAAAAAATTTTAATACGGTCATGGAAAATTGAACTAAAACAAAAAATATTTGACATTTCACAAAACAAATTCAGATTTATTTTATAGTGTTATATTTTTTTCTGTAAAAAATTCGTAGAAGATTGTAATAATGAAGCACGTTTTAGGGTCCCTAGAATACGATTTTAATAGTTTCGCGATGATGTCTGTGTGTGTGTCTGTTTGTCAGTGTGTGTGGATCTTTGGAGTTACGGTTTCTCAAAAACTACTAAACTTAAAATTTTGATATTTTGTATATATCAATTGTACACCTTTTAGAAGAGCTGATTAGTTTTTGGTGATAATCCAATAACCGGAAGTGGTAGTTTACTTGAAGCACTATCAAGTTATTTTAAAATATTTCAGTAAATTATGGTTTAATGAAAATTTTGTTATTAGAGTAATGTTAAAAATATTATTGTCTACAATTATTATTTGAAACATTTTCCTCTTACTGTCACATTACGAATTATAACACGTTAAAGAAAAATTATATTTTAATAGTTTCGTTTAATCTGTTAACCTGTGTTTTTTTTTAAATCTGATGTGTCCAGCACATAACCTCCCGCCCAATACTACTCTTAAACGGTACAAAATAGTATTTGATGATACAGAAACATACCTTCTTATTTGTTTATTTTCTATTTATATTTGAGAATTTAAATTTTCTTTTTATTTAATTTTTATTTAATTTTTTAACATATATTTCACTAAGAAAACAGCTTCACAATCACAATGACATGTGTCACATTTCGTAAAAAATTTAAAATTTTTCCATGGTGTAAATTAATAAAATTAGTGTAATCAAAACACATGTAAAATTAAATATTCTTCAACTTTCAAAATAACATAAATTGTTTAAAAAGGAAATTTTACCGTGTTTTTCACGAAATATTGTTAAGGGCTTCAAGTAAACTGCTACTTCCGGTTGACCAATTTTATCCAAAACCTAATTAGCTCTTCATTTAAATATAAGAAGCAATAATTCACAAAATTGTATTTTTTGGTATTATAGTATTTAACTACACACACACACACACACACACACACACACACACACACACACACACACACACACACACACACACACACACACACACACACATACATACATACATACATACATACATACATACATACATACATACAGACATCATCGCGAAAATAGTAAAATCGTATTGTAGGGACCCTAAAACGTGCTTATTCATTGAAAACTCACTACCCAATTTTTTGACCAAAAACAATACCTCCCTTACCTAGAGGTAGGCGCGAGGTAAAAACAAAACAACGGTTTAAAAACATCATTTTTTTTGTGTCATAATTTTTTGAAGGGATGAGCGTTTCTTGATAGTGGTGGTCCGTGTTCCTGCATTGTTCGATAAGAAATCTATGGCGGGAGGTACTGTGCTGCCCACAACAGATTTTTTTATGGCACTACTTGTATCATATATCGAATCTGTTCTAAACTAAATGCTACAAATTCTTTCTTTAAATAATAACAAAATTTGGCAGTCAAACAATGATCTAGTGTCCCTGTCTCAAATTCTCGCCGTCCAAATTTGACAAAGTAGGGCGTCCGCTGCTGGCGTCTAGACGACGTGCGGACTGGAGCGTCGCCGTCGCCGTCGCCGTGAGCCGAGCCCTTGCACCCGTTCCACTTCCGTGGACATGCGATAGGTCATTGGTCTGACTTGATCAGCGATCAACACTGCAGACGATTTTGTTTTGTCATGATAGCCTACTTCGATGTGTTTACTACGACCGGCGTATTTTTAAATTTTACTCTACTGTTTATTTTGTTAATTACTTTTTCATTTTGATGAGAGATGAAAGGAATTTGGAATGTGGATCATTATGCTGATTTTGAAACGGAAAAGTTATAATTAGACTCAAAAAATGCGGATGATTCACTTTGGTTTATTTAATTATGGTGATAATGGATAGTTTTCCTCTATTTATTCCAGAAACATGACGTGTTACTTCCCACACTGTACGGGAGGTATTGTAACGGGTTAAAATGGGCCCATAAACCAATTTTTAAAAAATTTTTTTTATGAAACTTTATTAGAATATACATATGACGATCAGTGAAAACCCGATGTGAAAATTTCTTGTATTACCCGAGATATGATTTTTCAAAGTTTGTGTGACGTTGTGTGACGTCACAGGTATTACACCAGTGGCACTAAAACTACGATTTTCCATGATATTAGATATTATATATTTTTTAATATAAAAATAATATTTTTATATTATGTCTTAATTTACAACAATTAAACTTAATATAAACTAAGGCAAAATTCCTTTGACAACTTTAAGAGTATTTTACTTGATATTTGAGTAAATAACAACAAAAGTTTGAGGACATTGGCGCTAGTAGTGATGTAACCTAACCTCAACACACAATTTTAATCAATAGATTTTCAACACAGCACAATAAAACAGTGAAATTATAAAGCAAGTAATAGAAGCCCAACAAATATAATCTTAAATACCAACAAACAAAAATATGAAATGACATTTCGTAGTTCTATTTTAGCCCACAACAGGCGTTGGGCGCAGCAGCAGACGCGCGATTTGCAATTTTCATATTTCTGGCCAATACAAGTACCTGTGACGTCAAAGTATGTTCAATTCGTTATATCGCTTTACTGCAAAATATTTAAAAGAAAAAAAATACTTTACTACTAATTATTCCATAAGTGTTACACGATTTTGATATAAATTGGTCATATTTCGTTTATGGTTTATGAGCCCATTTTAGGTAGAATACGATTTCACTATTTTCACAATGACGTCATTATGTGATGGTTTTTTCGTTACTGCGTTTTTCACATTAATAGTTATTTGTTCAACTCGGCATCAAAATACCAGATTTACAGCAGAGGCTGCCGTTTCATTGACGAGGCGAAGCCAAGGGAATGAATGCTGCCGAAGCTATTAATCTGTGTTTGATGTCGAGTTGAACACATAATTTTTTTGTCGATTTGGAATTAATGTTAATTTAGTGATTATTTTATATAGATATTTTGAAGGTTATCGTTGTTAAATTACGTTGCCATGCATGTGTTGAACGGTTGCTATGTATTTATTGACGGTTGCTATGCGTTTGTTGAGCGGTTATTATGTAAAATATTTTCACAGCCTACGCATAAAAGTGACACTTTACAGACTGTTCGCAGTCCGTGAAATGTCATCTTTAATGTGAATCGGCAACAAAATAATATAACATTAATTTTCGAAAAAAAATCATAACTCCGTCATTTTAAATAATATTACAAAACATTATTTGAAATTAATTGATTATAATAATGTAGACTATCAAAAAACAAAAATTATCTCAATATACATTCCGTATTCAAAAAATTTGAAACCACTTTTTCGCCATTTTAGATCGAAAGAAGCTTAAAACTTTTCAACCAGTTTTGCAGAATTTTTCAGCCTCTACAATTTCTCTCTTTACCATTTCTTCAAATTTTCAATAATAAAGAAGCTAATAGAGTAAGAAGAATTCAAGAAATCAGGAAACAACCTGTATATCAAACGACACATATTTTTGACACCACAATTATTTGACACATAGATGTTAAAAATGTTCTAGTTTTTGCCCCATTGTAACTAAGATTATTGAAATATATTATTAAATATATAATTTAGTTTTTCTCAAAATTAGAAGCATGTTCAAGAAAAGTGCAAATAACATTTTATATTACAAATATTTTTGCTAACATCTTTCATCTGAAACTTTTTGAAAAAATGGAATTTATTGTTCAATTTCATTCAAAATTAACTTAGCTCTTCCTATTTTCATGAAACTTTTTTCATGATTACAATACAATATGTACTTTGTATAAGAAAGTAAAAATGCTGAAATTGTGTGTTGATACCGTTCTTTTTGCTGAGAAGTTGATTTTTGATCTGATGAATGACGCAATTTCGACTTGGATTTCTAGTAGCTAGATGCTGCGTATTTTTAAAACGCATATTTTTGTCGGTTAGCATTAGATAAGTTTTGAAATTTGATAAAATCTGCAAATATTTGAAAGTACACTTCTAGATAAAAGGAAAAAAATAAAGATTGGTACATCGTATTGTAGTCTGATTTAAAAGTGAGGAAAATTATGAGTAATCAATAAAAAAACAATGACTTGTTGTTGAAAGGTCGTGAGTTCGATTCTAGCTTATTACAACGCTAAAATAAACTGCAGTAACTCCTTATCCTTATATTTAAGTATTCTATTTTTATAACAATTTAAGTTCGCGTTGATGATGTGATTGAAGAAAATATATAAAGATCAAAACAATAAATTCCATTTTTTACTTTCTTATACAAAGTATAAAGAAGTATTGGAATCACGAAAAAAATCGGTGACGAGATTTTTGCGGAAATATTTATTTTGAGGCCCACTGAATCCGTTAAGACCAATTTCTTAAGGATGTCTGTATGTGAGGATGGATGAATGGATGGATGGATGTCCGTGTGCGCAATATCTAATGAACGAGACAAGATATGTAAACGAAACACACAAAACAATAAATTCCATTTATTTCAAAAATAGAATCAGCTAAGGGAAAAAGTTTCAAATGAAAGGTGGTAGCAAAAATATTTGGAATAAAAAATGTTATTTGCACTTTTCTTGTACATGCTTCTAATTTTGAGAAGAACTAAATTATATGTTTAAGATTATATTTCAATAATCTTAGTTACAATGGGAACAAAAACTAAAACATTTTTAATATATATGTGTCAAACGTCTCAAATAATTGTGAAGTGTCAAAAATATGTGTCTTGTGAAATATTATAAAAGTAATATTTGTATTATTAGTTAGAAAGTTTTAAAGACTAGATATTAATTATTACCTATTTTCAAATAAAATTATAGTTACGAGAAGAAAAAAATTAAACATGTTTATCATCCATAATAATTATCAAAATAAAGTCATACGCAAGGAACAAGTCATACGTGTTCAGTTGGTTTTATATGTATAAGAAAGTAGTGTGGTGTCCACACCAGATTTTTTGAATTTATATTTTTGTTTTAATATATGCAGATAAACAAATGAGCATTCAGTAATCGTTTCCGCTGTAGTAGGCACTTATTTCGAAACAAATGACTGCAAAATAATTGCATATATGTTTTGTTTTTGTCGTCGTAGTAGCAATTGTTTACGTTATAATGTTTGTGTGTTGGTATACGTGTAGAAAGTATTAATATCAATATTTACTTATGAAATCAGTTGAGATAAAACGAATTTTAATTTTATTTTTTATTGAATGTACATTCGCTATCTTACAGATTAATTTCATAATATTAATTACTTATTTTTATAAAAGATATTGATCTGCAATTGCAAATATTAGTCCTAGACGCTGGGCTATTAACCTGCAAGAATGTTTAAAGCTAAAAGTATTCTTGGCCTTCAACTCCGAAATGTATTTCAATTTAAACAAATATCTATTTTTAATGTTGCCCCTTGTACTTTACGTAGGCACGCCACTGGTTGCAGTGTTAATATCTTATTAGCAAACACATTTAGTAAGTGTACATGCGTCAACGACTTGCCAAAATTACACCTACGTCTATTTCCCTTTAAGCGTGAATGAAAATTTTGCATTTTCTTTGGTTCTTGGCCAGAAATATACAACAGCTGTCCATGCAATTGTTTCTTATTAATCAAACTATGTTTAAAATATTTATCTATTGATTTAAATATAAAATCTGATGGTGTAGATAGTTGAAGATAGCACAACAATCAACATGAACATGACTTTTTAGAAACAATATATCATTATCATAATACATGAAACATATAATGTATTATACCTACATTTGTAGATAAAAGTCCAAAGTTTTGTAATAAATTTTAAAAAGCTAATTTTGTTTGCAAATTATACATGAACATAATTTTCAAAGTAGTAAAATTTATGTCACACATTTCCATGAACGACTACAATAATGTAAATGATTCGTATATTTATAAATATGATCGTCTATAACATTCTAAATTTATTTTGCATTCGAACTTAGTATGTTATAGATGAGCATATTTATAAATATACGAATTATTTTCATTACTGTAGTCGTTCATGGGAATGAGAGACACAGTATCAAAGTTCTGAATTTTTGACCAACTAGACTTCAACTAATATTTTTTTATTTAATTTAATGTTATAGCTATCCCTTTCATCTACATATATAAATACTAGAATGTTCAAAGACTTCACAGTAATAATTGTTTTGTTTCTCGATAAAAATAATTGTAAGAAATACAATGAAGAGATAAGAAAGAGAGAGAAATGTCACAAATGTATGTCGCTTACAAAAGTAAGGTTAGGTGTTGAATTTTCAAACGTCACATCAGTGTCACCAACTAACCAAAATTCACTGAATTGTGCAACTTGGATTTTTTTATTAAAAAGAACATTAAAAGCACAAAACTATAAACATAGTATAAAGAATTCGTTTCATAATTATTGTCGTTATGTTCATTATGAAACTCGTTCTTTAATATACTATATTTGCATGAATGAATGTATTCGAATAAATCTTTCGATAGCCCGAACCATTCAATTATTTGGTAGTTAAATTCTTGCGATAGTGCCCATCAATTTTAAATCTAAATTTCAAAATCCGACCAATCATAGCTTGACTGGGTAACAAAAAAACCACAGTAAAATGTGTTAAGATTGTCAGTTAAACATGGTTGCAGAGAATGTTAAATATGACACTAATAACTTTGAATACATATAAAACCAAGTTGACAAAGTTAGTCGTTTTGTTGTTGTTGTTAAAAGCACATGTCAAAAAATTTAAGCCTAATCCTAATTGGTAGATTTTAAGTTTAATAAATTGAGTATTAATCACAAAGATAAATCATAAATTCAAAACCTAAAAGAGTAAATTAAATCCAGTATAAACCAGCCATTACAGAAAAACAGACATATTTTTAAAAATCACCTTGCTTCAGAATTAGCTAGGAGCTCAATAACAAATGAATATCTAGGCCCAACGACATTCTTCTAGTTGCATCATAATAAAAATAACAAAACAACGTTTAATAACAATTACCTATGCATGCAATTTGATATGGTAAATATAAATAAATGCTGTTTAAATTAAATGTGTATGTGTCAATAATCCAAAACAGTTATGTTTTGTTTTGAGGTCATTAGAAAGGCGTAACAAGTAAAGGACATTGAGATAAAATTAATCATTAGAAAATCAATTATTATTTTTTCCCTTAAACGATTAACGATTACGCAAATGGAATTATGTGTTAGAATGACAAAACTTTTGAAATGTAAATAAAATTTAATTTCTATTAAGATAATTTATATCAAATTTATAGGAAGTGTTAATATTTATAAAAATGAAAATTAATTTTCCGCGACAGTAGCGCCAAAACACGCTAACTTTGACAAACACGATCGGTCAAGTAGACCGCGAATTTAAATAAGTTACCGATCCGGAAAATATATTTCATAGACAACTGATACTGATAGATTTTGACGTTTGTTTACTATGGGTGACAGTTCAGAAGATCGCCCAGAAAAGCGGAAGAACAGGAAAAGAAAAACTGTTTTAGTCAATGCTAGAAAATATGCGAAACAAGGCAAATTTGGAAGAGGTAGTCATATACCTGAAGACACCTACCAATATTTTGTACGCGTTTTAGAAACTCTTAGAGATGGGTTTCCAACAGAAGACGAAAAAAGTACGTACATTACATAATATTATTCTTAATTACATCCATATTAGATAATTCAAACAATTATTTGTCGTTTACTCCACGTGTTTGTGACAACCTTCATTTCCTAACCTAAATACCAGAGGCGTAACAATTATTTTTTTGCAGTTTTGTTTGCAAACAACGTTCTAGAACAAACAGTAAATGAAGAAATAAATTATTCATGCAATCAAATAGGTTGCCGAGTTATTGAAACATTATTACCGTTTTCAAATAATGACAATTTAAGCCGATTTACAAATGCATTTAGTGATAATTTGCGGCAGTATCTTAGCGATCGATTTGCTAGCCACGTTATTCAAACGCTTTTCAGAGTTTGTTATCAAAATTATTTGAAAGAAACCGATGAAGAAATAAAAGAAAATTATAAGAAGTACACATTGAAAATAAGTAAATTTTTGTTGAATAATTTAGAAGACTTTATAAACGACACTTATGCTAATCATATAATTCGAGAAGTTTTTCAAACGTTGGCTGGTATTCCAAAAGAAGAGAAAATAAAGAAAAAGGAAGTTGAAGAAACAACCGAAAATATTCCGGAAGAAGAATATGAGGAAATAATTAAGGAATACACAAAACGATTAATGATGTGGCCGCATTTTAAAGACCTACCTTTCAATGAATTAAGCTCTGGATTATTACAAACTCTTTTAGTTTCGCTAAAAAAAGTTAACTTAAAACTTCTAAAAAAAGTTGTAAAGAAACTAATCGACGAGAGTTTTTCAGTCAATACAGAAGCAGAAAACGAAGAGGACAAACTAAAAGATGTATTTAAATCTAAACCAGCTACAATTTTGTTGGAAACTGCAATTTCGGTTGCAACTCCAAAATTATTTACTCAAATCTACGCGAACTGTTTTATACAAAATTTGGCAGCACTTGCGAAAAATAGAGACACTAATTTTGCGGTGCAAAAACTGCTGAACTCGTGTACAGAAAAAACAGAGGTGAGACAATAATTATTATGTATTAGAAAACATTTTAAAATGTGTTTTTATTTTTAGTTGGAATCAATGTTCGACGAACTATCAGATCATTTTGAAACTATTATTTCTTGTGCGAACACTGGAGTCATTGCAGCTCTAGCGCAAGCTTGCAAACGATTAGTAGTAAAACAGGGACCATTTGTGCAGGTATTATATTATATAATGGTATATTAGTGCCAAATCAACTTATTAATTATTTTCAGAGCTTGATGAAGGCCCTACACTGCATAGAACCTCAAGAAAGGCAAAACAGCTTCGTTTCAACGGCAACTCGTTTAATACCTTACGAAAGAATTGATGCGGCACAAAAAGAAAAATATTTTGTTATTTTACACGGCTCTATAATTTTACAAGCTATGTTAGAGTTTAATAAACCAATTAAAATAGTTACTAGTATCTTAAGCATGGATCCAAATGACTTGAAAAATCTTTTCTCGGATCCAAAAGGATCTCATGTGATGGATACTTATATGAGTAGCCAATATATTGGCGAGAAAAACAGGGAAAAGCTAGTCTGGCGAATGCAGGTAAGAATAATCATTATTGTAATCACTGAAATATAATAATACTGGAACACTAATTTGTAGGTTTTATGAACACAAAAACGAGCCTAAGACAGATATTCGGCCCAATTCTCTAACTCAGTTGTTAACTTTTAACCACTTGCTAATATTTTTGACAAATAGAAACAAACGTAACAAGTGACAGTTTGACGTTTTCTTGTGTATTAAGAATTTTAATTGGATTAAAATCTTAGCAAGTGGTTTCAAATTAACAACTGAGTTAGAGAATTGGGCCAATTATAGGGCTAACTTTCTTTGTCAACTATTTGTTTATAGAATGCTTGTTGTTTTTGTTTTGCGGTTGCTATGGAATTGTCCAAAAGTGATAATATTTAATTGTATATTTTTCAATTATTTAAATATTTATTTAAATTCACATAATAGTTAAGGTCAAACATATGCGTCGAAGATCGAATCCTTTTTTTTTTCTTTAATTGTTATCTTTATTTATTTTCATATTCTTTATGGTGCACAGACATATCATTTTACCTCCACCTGTCAAATTTTCATCATGGATTTTTACACTCACAGTTCAAGTACATTTCACAGGCTAAAAACTAATATTTTCGTTAGGTTACAGTCCCATGAATTTTGTTTTGCAAATTTAAATAAATTATTTCTTACAATTATTCTTATCGAAAAACAAAACAATTATTACAGTAAGGTCTTTGAACATTCTAGTATTTATATATGTGGATGAAAAGTATAACTGAAACATTGAACTATCAAAAAACATTCGTTGAAATCTAGTTGGTGAAAAATTCAGAACTTTGATACTGTGTCTCTCATTCCCATGAACGACTACAGTAATGAATATAATTCGTATATTTATAAATATGGTCATCTATAATAACATACTAAGTTTATTTTCAATTTGAATTTACAGTTTTTGAGAAGCAAATAAAAATATACCTAAAACACACTTTTTGGTATATTTTTATTTGTTTCTCAAAAACTGTAAATTCAAATTGAAAAATAATCTTAGTATGTTACAGACGATCATATTTATAAATATACGAATCATTTGCATTATTGTAATCGTTCATGGGACTGTGTGGCATATATTTTACTACTTTGAAAATTATGTTCATGTATAATTTGCAAACAAAATTAGCTTTTTAAAATTTATTACAAAACTTTGGACTTTTATCTACAAATTTTATGTTTCATTTATTATAATAATGATACATTGTTTCAAAAGAGTCATGTTCATGTTGCGCTATCTTCAGCCCGTATGGTTGACATTAACTGAACTTATTTCTATTAATATATTATTTAATATTTATATTAAACATTATATTTCAAAATCATTGAATAATAATTCCTTTATATTTTCTTATAAACTTTCTAAGCGGACTGTGCAACAAAGACAGTTGGCCCAACGACTGGCTATCTTTCTCAGCTCGTAGTTGCAACGTCTGTATATGTTTCAGTCTTTTTATAATTCAATGATTGTACTAACAATTTATTGAGCAGATAATTTGTAAATAATAATTTTAGGGCACTTACCAGGACTTGGCGGTGTCGAAGCATGGTTCTCGAAGTCTGGAGGCCATCTGGAGCGCTGCAAATCTGAAATTAAGGATGAAAATAATGGAAGAATTGTTGTACAAGGAAGCGTTATGGAAAAATACTCCAACTGGAGCTATTATAGCTTTCAAATTTAATTTAGAGCTCTATAAACGAAATGTGGACCAATGGAAACAATCTCTAGGGAAATCTGAGAAAACGAAAGATATGTTTGC
This sequence comes from Poecilus cupreus, assembly GCA_963942605.1. NCBI lineage: Eukaryota > Metazoa > Arthropoda > Insecta > Coleoptera > Carabidae > Poecilus > Poecilus cupreus. Next base: position 14,838,846 of record OZ012727.1, read on the forward strand.
GGATATTATTGGAGAGAAAGTGTAATTGTATATTTTTAAATATATTTTTTATGGCTATTTGTGGTTTTATTATTTTTTTCGGTGTTCTTATATAAGGGTATAAATATTGAAATATAAGTAATAATGGAACACTCACTGACGTTGAAAATGCGGGCCGATAGACAGGCAATATGTTCGCAACCTATCTTTGTCGTACATGCCGTTTAGCAAGTTGATAAGAAAATATAAAGAAATTAACATTTAATAATTTTAGAAATAAAATATCAATATAAAAATAAATAATCCATTGATAGAAATGAGTTCAATTAATTATCATGTGTGTGAATTTAAAGGAATTTTCAAATAATTGAATAATACACTGTTAAATATTTAAAGTCCGACGATCATAACAGGGCTATTATATACCAAATAACAGCCCTAGGGCGTGTTATAAATTTGACGTTTGTGCAGAATACACAACTTCTAATGGCAGATAGAAACAATTAAATTAAGATGTTAATCGAAGTAGTTACCAAGGTGTTGTGTGTTGTTATTGTTATAAATAAAAAATACACACTTTCCTCAAAATTATACCCGCTAGTGGGTAATCTGTTACTTTCCTTATTTAAAATCGCCATAGTTATAGAGCATTTATTGCGAGGTGTTGGATAAAAATCATTTATAAAATAATCAGGATAATTTTTGAAAAAATTTAAAGACCTTTTATTTTTCTTTGAAGCAGTCCTTATTCATTATGTCTTCAAATGATCAGTGCAGAAACTATTCATATTTTTATTAGTGCAAAATTACACACATAAACTTTGCCATTAAATTATTATGAATTTTTCAATTTTTTTTAGTGACGTATGTTATCATTGGTAAATTTTTTTAATAGACTATTAAAAAATAACAGGTAAGTTACAGAATAGGCCCCTTGATATGTTTACTTTCGGACAAGACTGTGTAATAGTATATTGTACAACGAGCATGGAATGGTACTCATTTCCTACGAGTATGAAAGTTTGGCTCATGCTGCAAATCATACGAGTATGAAATGGACATTCCATGCGAGTTGTACACTATACTTTTTCTACGACCATGATATTATATCCTAATTAATTTAATATTAATAAAAAAATTGTCTCGCTTTCACCATTCCAATATTTGACAATTCTAAATAAGTATCCTAGCAATGACACCAGTACTTAAATGAGCTGACCTGTATTGAAATACTCACAAAATAAATTCATTTCGCACGATGCTTGCAATGTACCTCATATCTCTAGCAACAACAAACATACAATGAGCATAAGTGGTCGTAGAAAAAAAATTATTTTGACAAGCTTTTTATTATTTTTTTGACAACTAATAACGTTTTAAAGATTACTTTGTATTTATATTGATGCTTTACTCCTGAGGATAACATATCTGTAGATCAGTAAATTGTTACATTATCTGGAACAACACAATATGGCCCAATTATTTAAACGAGGATTGTGGTTATAATTTGAAAAATGTTTATAATATCTCTACAAGTAAGAAAATTTAATACAAGTTCATTTACCATTGACAACAAATACATGTTAAGAAAGTACTGCACAATTTCAGATTTCACGAAATATCTCTAAAAATTGGCATATACTTTTATTGTATTTCTATATAATATAAACCCTAAGAAACTCAATGCTGTAGAGCGCATCGTCATATCTCTTAAATTTATAGATATGTCAATTTTCGATGTTTTTCGAAATGCTACTTTGAGTGGTAGCAACTCAAAATCTATTAAAGATATTAAAAAAATAGACTCAGTTCTGTTCGTTTCATGCATTTTATTACAAATTAGCAAATTTTGAAAATATTGAAATTTTTTGATTTTCCCCCCAAATTTCGATAGGCGATAACTCGAAAAATATAAAAGATACAGACTCGTAGACTGGACCATTCGATTCAGCTCGTCCAAATACATAAGTATGTAAAATTTCATTAAAATTGCTTTACACGTTATAGAGTTAGAGCAAAAAGTGTGAAAATGACGTTGTTGGCTGAAAAAGGCCATTTTCAGACTTTTTGCTCTAAAATTTCAACCCACCATCCGAATGTTCTGAAATTTTTAGGGTTTATGTATTTCGATGAGCTGAATCCAATGGTTTAGTCTGCAAGTTCGTATCTAGTGTATTATTTGAGATATTGTTAATCGAAATTTTGAAAAAAAAAATTCAAAATTTTCAATTTTATAAATATTTGTTATTTTGCTATAACATGCACGAATAACACAAAACTGAAGAGTATTTTTCGATATCTTGCGTAATTTTTGAGTTGCAGTTCCTCAAAGTTGCACTTCGAAAAACATCAAAAACCGCCATATCTCGAAAAATTTAAAAGATGATGATGCGCTCTGCACCAGTGAGTTTTTTAGGGTTTATATTATATAGAAATACAATAAAAGTATATGCCAATTTTTAGTGATGTTTCGTGAAATGTTTTACGGAAATAAGAAATATAATAAATTTACAAGTGAATACGGTAAATATTATAAATATTTTAATTGTTTTCTAATATATTAGACAAATTAATTTGTGTGTTTATATTTATAGTGCAACTTTGACAATTATCAAAATAACTCCTTGAAGAACTTCATTTCTTTGTATGGACTGTTATTAGTTTTATACTTTTCGTACAAAAAATATTGTACAAACCTCTTGCGTGAACTCGGTTCCCGGATTCGTTCTATGGCAAACACTCATCCGGGAACCAAGCGTTCCCGCATTTGGTATGTTAATAACTATTACATGGCAATCATTCTAAAAAAAAATGTTAGGGAAAAAAGGGTGGCCTTACATCTACCTCTGTCAGGTACATTTTTCGCCATCATAAAAACCTACAAGTGCGCGTTCCTTTATTACTATATTTCTGTTGTTATAAACGCCTGCAAACAAGATAAGAAGTTCTATAAGCGTTTGTTTGCAACACTTTTCTTTTATTAAAAGTGGTATGAATGTTATCAAAATTGACAGATGACATATAACCACAACATGGTAAGTTGGTATGGGAATATTACTTTTATTATGAATCTTTCCCTAGATAATGGGATTAAAAAATGAAAATTTATTACTTATCAGTCTACAATGAAATTTAGTATAACAACACAAGTGATAAAACCACAAGTTATATTTTTGACAAGTCGAACTTTTCAAAAATCTATCGCACTTGTCCTGCATATAACAGAATCGTGCATTAACATCAATGAAGCTTGTTTCTTAATTTACCTCTTGGAATCTAATTTGGGCCGGGATTGTACATTATGGGATACACATGGATTGATTTATGGTTTATGTTTGTTTATTGAGCAAAAGTACATTTAATGGACAATAAACTAATCATGAACCAAAAAGTGATAGAACGTAAAGATATGTCAAACTTACAATGATTATAAAATCGAAAACTAAACACTAGAAGAACGTTTGATACAAATAGATAACACATAAAAATAGTGACTAGAATATTGAGAACTAACAGCGACGGTGAAAACGCCGCTGGTAATACTGAAGTGTCGCGCTAGGTGAAACTTACCAAAATGGAAGTTTTAACCGTAAATACGCGTTATATTGCACTGAATACACATATTCGATTTGTGCGAAGTACATTTACACACTGAAATTCGTAAGATATGTTCATTTTTGGGTTTTCTGGAAGTAAACACCATAAATACCGTGAATTTTGACAGTGGTGGGACAATCGATAGTCGAAACTGTCAAAACGTCAAAAACAATCGAGCTTCGAGGGCGGAAAATTCAAAGTGCAGAAGATAATTTAACATGCATATTGTAAATGGGTATTCGTAGTTATTTTAAACTATACCTACAAAGAAAATTGACTGAAATCATACCGTTTTCCTAGCAATAAATACTAAATAACATTGTACAATACCGGGTCGGTACATTTAGTTAATAAATAGTAACTACTCATGGTTTCTTGCTTCAAACAATACTTTTAACAATTATATTTGGTAACATAAAGTGACATTTGACTAGAACTTGCTTTACAACACAAAATTATCGATTTACTTTAACCCTGCTTTTGATGGCACCTCCTGCTGTAAGCCGAACTTTCACCAATAGTATATTACGAAAACGAACCACTGTTACCGTGGTAAAATTTTCAGGTAACCGGTAAGATTTCGGAACGTGGTTCCTGAAATTTGTGGTACTTTCTACTTACCACGGGAACCGTGCGCAGATTGAAATCAAACTCTTCTTTATCGTCTAACGCTGAATTACTACGATCGGTTAAAACAAACTCGTTTAAAATATACCACGTTTTCATTTTACAAGAAATATGTAAAATCAAACTATGACATAATCACAGTGTTCCGTTTCTTTACCATAGAAGTGGTAAAACCGTAACCACTCACCGGTTCGTTTTCGGAATATAGTACAAGACGCGATTCATCCGAAACATGATCAAAAGGTTACCTAACCTACACTTGACAATTCAACAATCATTTTAGGATGCAGTTTTGATCATATTTCACTCATATCGCTATAAAATAATGTTGTAACCGCAGTAACAAATCAAAACCAAGACAAACCTTGCTGATTCAATTTCGATGACATTTCTTACTTTCTCGGCTTACGCATCTTCCTCGTGCGTCACTTCTTGAGCCTGGCGGTGTCCTGGGCGGCGGCGGCGGTGGAGGCAGGCAGGTTGGACAGGCTGGTGAGGGGAGCCACGACAGCGGCTGCTGCCGAGGTCACTCCAGCCCCAGGAGTTGCTGTGCGAGCCGGCCGGGATTTGTCACGACTGCAGCACACCTGGTGGTGGTTTTCCCAATCTTTGTGTTGACAGAATGGGCCGCAGTAGCGCGCTATGCTGCAGCCTGAGCATGTTTCGTGGGCTTTGCGGCCGCAATTCCAACACGACTATGGAAAACGTAAATACTGATATTATTAATAGCAGAAAATACACTGAACATACCCATATTAATTTTGGTAAAACCGTAATTTACGGCCAATTGTGAAGTTAGCTACAGATCGCCAATGATGTTTGGTAGATATGACAGTTTGTGGTGATGCAAGTCAAACAGTCAAACAACAAAAATCTAGTAAATTTGCATTCTGAAAATGCCGTAGAACAAATTCGTGTTTATTCAACCTCAAAACTAAAATAAATCTGAGTTTCTTGCTTTTTAAAATTGTTTTTCTTTAACTATGACCGGCTAAAGAAACTCGGACCTGCAGCTAACTTCTCTTGTGGCCGTAAACTACGGTTTAGCCTAAATTTTAATTACTGTAGGTCAAACATACGCGTCGAAGAACGAATCCTTTATTTTTTTATAAACAGCAAATTCTGTATTCTTTATTTATTTTCATGTTCTTTATGATCCAACAACCTCCATCCGTCAAAATATCATGGATTTTTTACAGTGACTTGTACATTGCAATGTCAGATAAACTACATTTCACAGGCTAAAAACGAATATTTTCGTTGGGTTCGTTCACTCGCATGAATTTTGTTTTGCAAATTCAAATTTGAATAAATTATTTCTTACAATTATTCTTACCGAAAATCAAAACAATTTTTACTGTTAAATCTTTGAACATTCTAGTATTTATGTATGTGGATATAAAGGATAGCTATAAAATTAAACTATAAAAAAATATTAGTTGGTCTACTTTATTTTTTCTTTTTATTTGTTTCTCAAAATCTGTAAGTTCAAATGGAAAATAATCTTAGCATGTTATAGACGATCATATTTATAAATATTTGAATCGTTTACATTATTGTAGTCGTTTATGGGAATGTGTGACATAAATTTTACTACTTTGAAAATTATGTTCATGTATAATTTGCAAACAAAATTAGCTTTTTAAATTTTATTACAAAACTTTGTACTTTTATCTACAAATGTAGGTATAAAACATTATATGTTTCATTTATTATAATAACGATATATTGTTTCAAAAAAGTCATGTCCGTATTGAACTATCTTCAGCCCGTACGGTTGACCTTGTGTTTTTTGCTTGTGTGGAATATGTGCCATTCCATTACTTGTTGTAGAATATACTATTACTAAACTCATTTCATAGCAATTATGTAAAAAGTGACATTTCAAAATGTCATAGGCTTAGGTAAAATTCAACTTTACAAAACGAAATTGATAAACAAAATTTTCAATTACTTTCATTTGAAGTATTTTTCTCCAAACTAATTTGACAATGTCACAGTTCAATATTTATTAAATCCAGAACTAAATATAATGTAGGTGAGAAACGTATAGTTTCGCGTTTAATGAGTTCGTTAATGTTTGCGTGCAAGAAACGAATTCTTTTTCGTTTTGTCGTCACCAGCAGCAGACACAACCAGTGTGAAGGTGTATCTGGGTGTATTTGGTGCGGGTACCACCATTTATCTACTTACGTTTTGCTGTGACGGTGCCGGCTGAGTAGAAACCGGCGGTGACTGACTATTCTCGCCCGAGTCCGCGTGATTCGAACTCGATGTTTCTTCTGAATGCTTTCGAGCTTCTGAGACATACAAGCAATCGATATAGTGAATTATGTTATTACATTTTGATTATTCTCACCCAACAGCATCTTCTCCATCTTGGCCCTCTCGCTGGCGACGAGTTCATTGGCTTTGATCTCTGCAGCCGCGACAGCCTTCTGCAGCTCCACCACCGCCTGTCTCTTCACATCATTGACCGCTTCTTCGGCTTTGCGTTTGACTTCTGCGACGCGGTCTTCGGTTTGTCTGACAGCCTGAGCCATGATTTCACCAGCAGCTTTTTTAAGATCCGCGGACACGTCTTGTTTACGTAGCCACTCGGACGTTAGTTCCTGCGAGTTCCGTTGCTGGAGGATGGACAGGGCTCGTTTGGTTTTCTCCACCATGCTGAGGATGCAGTTCAGCATTACGTGGATGTTGCGCCATTCTTCGTCGCCTCGCGAAGACGAGGATCTAGAATATATAAAATAATAATATATCATCACGCCTTTTACCCATTACGGGTGTGGCACTCTGCTTACGCAGATCTCGGTAAGTGATATATTTTTGCATATGAAATGCGGTTACTAGCCGTCAAGTCATAGCCTCCAAAGTTGTTAGTGGAGGGGGAACCACAGGGGTAAATGTAAATTGGCAACTGTCAGCAGTGGGATTCGAACTGAGGATCTCACGATCCACAGTCCGACACGTTGCCACGGAGCTATTTACCCCATAATCCAAGTATATTTAAATAAAATTAACAACGAGCATGAGTTTTTTAATATTTTAACTCACTCATTACTGCCGTTAAATCTGTAAAAGTTTTTAGAATTGCTATTCGTAACTGAAATCGCCGATGGCGGCAGCACTGTACCTAAAATGGGTACTAAAAGGAGTTATCGGAGTTCTAGATAACATGTGCAACTTAGGAAAGTGAATCAAAAAATTAAATTAATTTTGAATAGACAAAGTTTTGACGTCTAATATTCTGTAAAGGAGAGCATTATTCCATATTCTATTGCGCCGAGTACAGTTATACCTCCCTTTTTGTTTGTATTTTTAAGTATTAGTATTGACAAGACCAGCGGTGGGGACTCGTTCATCACTTTTGGAAAACTTTTTTATATAAAATGTTTTTATATATTGTATAGTATATTATAATTACCTACAAACGAGTCACTTTATTATTAAAATGGTTTATTTCTTACTTTATCCTTTAGGTACGGGTATGAGTCATAAATATAAAACATATAAATAATGGTTTGTATTGATATAACTAACTAGAACAATACTCAATACATTAAAAAATGCACTTTTGTATTAAAAATATTCAATTTCATTGCTTAAATAATTTATTCCAAAAACTTATCCTTATTGAAAATTAGTGACGAAAGGTTAGGTTAGGTATCGCACAAGCTATTATAAAAAACCTAGTAATATAACATTCTCATATATTCGGTCAATTCAAGTTCTCCATATTTGATTAATATTTACACTTTACTTGCTCCCTTCCTTGGAAATAAATGGAATATAAATCACATATTCTTGCTAGCACGAAAATGGCAGCCATGTATGGACACAGCAGTTTTTGTTGTGAATTTTTCTAACTTGTGGAACTCATTATAAAACGAATCAAATTTAATACGATAGATGAAGAACAAATATACGAGAAAATAAATTAAATGGAATAATATTGCACTAAACAACTATACAAAGATCACTTTTATCAACATTGCGTCAAACTCGTCAAACCATTACTCCTCATAGCAGTTTATATTTTTACCACCAGATGGATACGGGTCCATTTCAGTTGCGAATTGTCTCAAATAATTATTGTTATTTTGTAAATACATAAAACAAAACAGTTTAATTAACTCACAATTCACAATGAAATTCAGAAACATGTTTAATCATTTATACCACAATACCAACCGCGTTACTTTTTCCACAACACAAACGAAAGGTTAAGTTGTGAATATTTACTAACCTAGTGCTGCTGTCCACGGGCTCATCTGGCCGGTGCGCTGCTGAAGTGGCGGCCGTGTAGACGTGTCCATGCTGAGTGTAGTCGAAGAAGTGTGCGTGCGGGACGTGTCCGAGGAGGCTGTGCTGGAGTAAGAGATTGTAGGGTCGTTTGGCTGCTGGTGGCGCTCCGTAGTCCGGTACTGCATCCTGGAGGCTTGATGGAACTAGTGGGGTGTTGCCGTTCACCAGGCCGTTCTCATAAATACTACGAAAAAATTATCTAATTTAATAAGTTAAAAAAACTTTCAGAACTCATTTTAATACAAAAAAAGGTTTTTGGAATAAAACAAGACGTAGCTTCCTCTATTTTATTTTGTTGTTTACATGGTTATTATTTCTATTTACTTGTTTTTGTTATTCCTTTGTTTCCCTGATGAAGAATAGGGGTCGTTTCGCTCATTTTACGAATATTGCACTTAAGCTGTATTCACATACAACTTATTGCTGTTGCCTTGCAGTGGTCTTGCTGTTGCGTTGCTAGCGTATGATGTTTGACAAGCGCTACAGCGCACAAGCGTTCACAATGACTTGTTGCTGTTGTAGTGCTGTTGCCTTGCGTTGCACGAGTTTGTAAACTCCAAACTCAAGCAATGCAACAGCAAGGCAACGGAAGCAACAACCAATCAGATAGCACTATGAAAAAGGATAGATATATTTGACATGTTGACACTTAACCTAACATATTTTGTAATATTGTGACAGTTGTATATGTACATATATTAGCAGAAAATAATTTTGGAAGTATTTGTATTATAGTTGTACGTAGCCATTATTAAATTAATTATTACAAATTTCTAGTAAACTGACAGCCCATCAGCGTCGGTAACTGTCAAAACTGTATTATTGGTAACAACGAAGTTACGTCCTATGTGAACGGTGTACTTACAATACAAATGCAACGCAACAGCAAGGCAAGACAACCGAAGCAAGGCAACAGCAATAAGTTGTATGTGAATACAGCTTAAAGAAAATTGAACACCTTTCATAATATTATTAGGAAAATTGTAACACAGCCATGGAAAATCAAACAAAAATTAAAAATATTTGACATTGCGGAAAAAAGATTTAGATTTATTTATTACATTGTTGCATTATTTCCTGTAGAAATTTCGTAGAAGATTGTAATGATATAATGGCGTATTTTAGAGTTCACATCATTCCATTTATTTCTGTTAAAAAAATAAATAAATCTTAACCTGATATGGAAATGTCAAATATTTTTCGTGTTTGTCTAATTTGCCATGGTCGCGTTATAGTTATTTACATTACAAGCAAGGTAAAACAGTTTTTACTGCTGAATGGAGGAAATGACCGGCAAGCCTGTCACCTTGAAGCAGTAAAAACAGTTACCTTGCGTGTATTGTACAACATTTTACTTGTTACTCATTTGTAAATCAAATTAAAATTACAACCAAGTCCTGTCAGTTACACACAACTGTTCTGTCAAAAATTATTTCAAATGATTTCGTATAAGCCTTGCAAGCATTACTGTGGCAACGTGCATTGTTTATCTTGTTTAATAACTTGTAAAATTTTTACAATACAACTGTCAATTAGTAACTTGTAAAGATTCATTTTCATAGGCAGTAGATGGCTTGGGTAATAGCTATTAACATTTCTAGTGATGTTATGAGTATCGTAACTGCCGCAGATGTCAGTTGAAATCCGAGCTCGTAGAGCGAGGATTTTAAGACATCTAAGGCCTGTTATGACTCATAACATCCGTGGTTTGTTCAATAGTTTACCGGTTTCAGAATATGAAGACGTTAATGTCATTAATAAATATTATTTATTGAATTCTTTTATGAAAAACGTCTGTCATAATTTTAGAAGGTGATCAAGTAAGTCTGTTTGTTTTTATTTAACACCATGGTTACACTTCTTTTGTATCATATTTAAAATTATGTTTTTACTTAAACGTCAAATATGTTCTTCATGGCTAGATAAAAAGTGGATTTTGGCGATGTTGAATTGCCTGAAAATATTTGGAACGCAGCAGGTGAATCTATGAACAGCTTAATTCCGTGTGTATTAATAAATAGCGTTATATTATCATTGTGTATTATTTTCATTTTCTTGACAGTTTTGACAGGTCAGTAAGGTAATATTACCCTACAGAATAGAGTTATGACATACTTACCCTGCCTACTTTTGTGCAGGTAAACATAGGTTTAATCTCCTGAAACCGGTAAATGATGTTTACAAGTGAGAAACAAGTAAAAATGTTTTCCCAATAAATATTAATTTTAATTTGATTGATATATCGTGAAATACTAATATTTAGGTAACCAAATGACGTTTTGCTGTAAAGTGAATGGGTACAAATTTACAGCAATACCAAAAAACGTAATGAAATCTCTATGTTCCACATTTCAATTCTACACCCATAAATATCTTTGTATCAACTTCTGCCCAGGCACACAGTGATATTTGTTATGATCGCTGTGAGAATTAACAGTTTAAAAACCTTTTATTCTGTTACTCGATCGGCTAGATTTTTTGCAGCCCGCTCTCGCTCTAAACATATAGTTTCAAATTTGTTCATTAAAGTGATATTACTGGTATTGGCCGTAAATAAATGACGTAGTTCTGTCTGACAAACATTGAGTAAGATTTGAAATTTGATACTGGTTTTGGAAAATTATATCTAGAAAACGAAACATTTGTAAAGCGTAAAATATGATCTAACTCTTACATACATAGTTTCCTCATTCTTTCATTAAAAATAAATAAAACTGGAAATGTGAAATGACCCCATGAGCCCATTATGTACAATAATTCGAAACATCGTATTTACAGAAATTAATACAATAGTTATTTATGTATCAAGCCTTGAAGTTCAATTTGTTATCACGAATATGGAATTTAGTTGCCGAATTTGTAGGACCGAGGAAAATAAACCATGTAAGGGATAAAAAGGAACTTCAGTGCCGAGATATATATTAAGTTTTCGAAAAAACTGTAAAAAATTACAATATAGGTTAAGTTGATACATCTGACAGTTGTCAATTGAACCTGACAGTCAGTGTTGCCAACCTCGAGAAGTGAAGTTATCGTAAATAACACTCAAAATTGTGTTTTGTCCTCAATTTCGTCATCGGAATTAATTAGTTAATTCTTCTTGCACATTTTGTTTCATGTTACGTCCAAATTTACTATAGTACGTCAATATATTTGCCAAAATTATCCTAATTGTATAATAATTATTTAACGGTTGCCAACACTGGGTTACTCGAAATCGTCGTGTACTGGGTTACGTTATTGACGATTTCTGAGCTTTTAATGACGATTTTTGAGCACTTTAGTGCCGATTTCAAATAAAAGTCTTTTATATCTAATATAATTTAGTATGTAAAAAACTGAAGCAAAAATAAATTGAAATACATATTTCATTATTTGTATTTCCTGTTGAATTTTTTCATGATTGACCAGCAGCATATTTAGCGTGCAGTTCACATCAAAAACACATAACACAATTTTCTGCACGTCATAAAAACAGCAAACCGTCCGAAAACCACTTCAGCGTACATGTGTATCAATCGGCGGACAAATTACCACACACACACACACACACGTGTGCACGTGTGTAGAACACGTGGTGGCCTCGATGGCGGTAAAGTCAAAAAGCAGCGTCTGTCTCCGTCACACACGTGTAGTGGCGTCTCGCTCGCACTGACGCTGGTTGCTGGTCGGGAAATTGATTAATATGACACAAACACAGTATTACGCAGTTTGTCCTAAAATTTCAAAAGTGCACGTCAGCACAAGTAATTAAAATCCAAGAGTGGCCCCGTGCCTCTGACGTTTGAGAAGACACACACATAGCGCTCCCAGTGCCGCGGATGAAATCATTCACCGAGGGGGCACACGCTGCCCGTATTTTATTATTTAGTAAAATACACGGCGAGCTACCAAAATGCGACAGAAAATTCGCTGGCTACAATGCATTTAAGGTTTTGTTTTACAGTAGGAACAGGTAGCAGTTGTGACGTAATAGTTATTTCCGCGCCGCCGTCCGACATTGACACAATTACATATCTCTAAAGCGGTCGGAAATCATGTTTTTGTCGAACTAGTTCGACAAAATTTGCTATCTCTTTATGGATATATGTTGGCATCACTTCACTAATTTTAGCTAACTTCTGACGCTAGAAATGGCAAAGTATTACAATGACTTAAAGTCAATACAAGAAAACAGAATATTTATGGATTTGAAACATATTTGTAAGTAATTAAAATTGAATTTGCAGTGTAAAATCCAAATAAAAATATGTAGATATTTTTGGTTATGATATTGAAAAATAAACATAATTGACATTCAAATATTGTGAAGTTATAAACATAACAAAATTCCCTGTCATTCAGAAAATGAGTAATAAATTAAATGTATTTATTAAATTTATACAAATAACTATTGTGTATCAAGTGCGGATAGAGCATTGTTTGTCGACACTCGACAAGTGCACCGAACAAGCTCTATCAGACGAGATACACACAATATTTTTTCTACAATCGTTGAACAATGTCAAGCTGTAGAAAAATATTAAGTTTCAAAATTATCTTTGGTCACGCCTATAACAATTCAGTAAAATTGTAGTTACCCATGTCACCGTAATCATGACAACGTTTATGAACAAAATAAAAATTTTCAAAGAAATCATAATTTGACACATGGAGTACATTTGACATATGGAGTACATTTGACATAAAGTCTACAGAGTGAATACGTTTATGGTGATTAAGTTGAAGTGTATGTACGTATATGCCAACTGTATTTGCAATAGCAAGGTTATTACCAGAAAAATCCAATGCATCATTTACTTCTTTTACCTAATTTATTTTTGTTTTGTTTTTGTCGCGCTAGTGCGACAATATGTCACTTTGTCTCCCTAGAGCGACAATTTTGAACATTTCCTAACCAAAAATGGAATAACAATGTCGATTTTGTGCAACGATTGTAGAAAAAATACTCGATTTTGGAAATTCTTTTACATCTTTGACCTGATCAGCTATAACCAGTTGCCTTCCTTTGAGTATAGTTTGAGGTTGAAAGATTATGTTGTGATCTATTGCTTCAAATCCAGTTTAAATAATTATATTCATATTTTTATTGATAAATACTAATACACTTTTATATTAATTTTTATCCTAATAATTGACGATTTTTACATTTCAAATAATGATAATCATTTAGATTGTCCAATAAACACTGATAAATTTTAGTTAACCTTATTTCATGAGCATAAAAAATGCGGTCGATAGATGTCGTTCACAATTTTTTTTTTCATTAAAATATTTATTAATAAAGCACCCGTGGAAAAGTCCGCGTCGCCGCCACTGGCCCCGCAGCCTTTCGTTGCCGGTGTGTGTTGGTAGGTCGGGGGCAAAAACTGTTCTCCACCGCTGTGCGCGCTGGGGGCGGCGGCGGCGGCGGCAGCGGCGTTGCTGTTCCCAGCAGCTGCCGCCAGCGGCACCACATGCGCGCGTTGCCGTGGCGACGGAAAGAAACCATTACTCATTTTAATAAAACGGTCTGCGCTGGCGGCGGCGGCGGCGGCGGCTGGGGCCTCAGCATGTGCCGCCGCGACACCTTACAACACGGAGGGGGACTTCATTTCCGGTGGCGGGAGATTGTTCATCAAACATCGCCATTACTTGACTAAGTCAGTCAAATGGACAAACTCGGAAATTTGGTGGAGGAGCCATTTTACTAAGTATTTTTAACAGCCACACAACCCGCGCAATAAAGAAGAGATTAACTCTGCACATAATTAGATTACAACCAATAAATTAGAAATTTGAATGCTGAAATCGAACTCGAAATGGACCATGGGACTGTTTTATTTTTTAAAAACGAAACGATCTGCGAAACCGCTTTAATACGGGAAAAAAGCTATTCACATACCAAGTTCACACAAAAAATTTGTACCAATAACTTTTGTACGGAAATTGTAAAACGCAGTATAATTAGCGCAGCCCATACAAAGAAACGAAGTTTTACCAGGAGTTACTTACTATATCTAACAGTTGTAAATATAAACATACATAATAATTCGTCTTATATATCATAAAATAATAATAGTTATTTATGTATTAAGTGAATAAAGACATATTTTAACCACGAGCGGAATTTTTAGCTCACGAGTAATCTAATTTACGCGAGTGGTTAATTTGTCTTTATTCACGTGTTGCATACAATATTTTTTATTATACTTGCATCATAATCCGTGTTTAAAACACGCTACAGCGTTCATAAACGCAAGATTAAAACACGGCGTGCTTTAAAGGTTACTAAGCAACAACAAAAATATTTACTATTAATATCTGTCAAAACTGTAAACGTAAACAACAAATGCTAACCAGTTTCCATGTAAACGATATACGTCAAACGTCACACGCGCAAAATTATGAAATGAATCAAAATCAAAATGTTGCTTTCCAGTTTTTTCCAGAGTATGATGCAGGTATAATAAAAAATAGCGTATGACACAACGTGTATAATTGCTTTTAAAGCATTAGCGATGTTAAATGCACTCCGCTTCGCGTCGAGCTCTTAAACTCGTCGTACGTGCTTTAAAAGCTACACTTGTATCATAATATACTATTAAAGGTAAGATAGATCAGCACTAATAAAGAAAATATACACATCTACATTTTGTCATTACTATAGCAACATTACTTTATCCACTAGTGGATAAAATAATACTTTATGCATCCTTACTATTAAAGTATTGTTTTAGTATCGAGAATTCAATGGATAAAATACCTCTTTATAAGTAAGTGTTGGAAAAAGATATTTATTTACGACTGTTGTTGAAAGTGGAGCTTTTAACGGTTGCTTAGCAAGTGAAAAGTGTCACACTAGTGTTACAACTAAAAGTAATATTGCAACGTATTAAAAGTGATTTTAACTTTTAATACGTTGTGTCAATAAATCAACAAATATAACCCTACCTGTCAAAATATCATTCTACATTTTTTAGTATTACTAATACACTAGGAAGATTGTAGATAATAGATATGTATAATGTAAGTGTCAAAAGTGATTTATTTCGTTCGTAGGGTTGTTTCACTCGGCTTCGCCTCGTTTCACAATCTTCCACACTTACTCAATAAAATGTCATTTTAACACGTATATCATTAAAAATTTTACAATCTTCCTAGTGCATTAGTAAATACTACAAAATGTGTAATGACATTTGAACAAGTAGGATTATATTTGTTGATATATTGATACAAATCGTTAGCAACGAGTTAAAAGTAACAATAAAATCAATTTTAACACGTTGCTATGTTTCTTTTAGCATTAGTGTCAGAAAGTGACAATTTTAACTTGCTAAGCAACCGTTAAAAGGGCCACTTTTAACAACGATCGTAGATAAAATTTTATATGATGTACGTGTAAATAGTTATTTGTCAAACTAGAGAGGAAAGCGCTTCTTTTTCCCCCTCGAGTTCGAAGCTGCGCTCTTGAGGCATTTCGAACGAGAGTGGAACAATAGCTTTCCTCTCGTGTTAGACACAACATTTTTTTCACGACATGTTTTTAAAAACGATTTGCTCGAACCTAAAATACACTTTGAGAACACAACTGACAGACTGACACGTTAAAAGTTAGGTTATCAGACAGAAGGCGGTGTAGCAGTGTTGCCAATGAACCAATCTTAAATATCGTTAATAAGTTGTCAAATTTGTAATTAAATAAGAAAAAGAAATATATAAGACATAATTTTAAGAAAATTTAAAATATGTATATCACTAAAATAAGGATTTTCAATAAAATTAGGAATTTATTTACAATTTTTATAATAAATTTTTTGTAAATAACATTCATATTGGCAACACTTCTATATTTTCCTCTCTAGAGAGGAACAACACATTTTCCTCACTCGGCTTCACCTCGTTTCGCAAACTTAATATTTATTAAATTTATCTGTACATTTAATACTAATTAAAGTATCAAGGAAGACAATAATACGTGAGGTCAACAGTGTTTACGTAGTAATAAAATCTGGTGGAGACGAGAGAAATGGACATTTCGGATGTTGCTCCGGCAATGAAAAACAACAGATTTTAATCAGAGTACTATTGTGTCATACTAGCTACCTCATAACTGCTAAATAGAAAGATGAAAACTGTCAGTTGCAGTGAGGTATTTCCTTAAGGATTTCATTAAACATTATCACAAAAAAATTCAATGTCTTGAAGGAATAATAGTGGCTGTGGGAATAAGTGTAATGATTCCTAGATTGCAATGTATGTTGGGGTACTTACGCATCGGAGGCTCGTCTCTTGAGTGCAGGGGCAGGCGGCGTGTCGGCGGCAGCCGTGGACAGGAAGATCTCGGACGGCTCGGCGGGCGAGTGCGCCGCCTCCAGCACCACGTGGTCGTGCGCACGCAGGTACTGCAGCACCGGCTGATGCACGTCATAAAACATACAACAGAATACAAATATTTCCACGGTTGTAATTAATTTTGTACAGATATAAACGACATAAAATATGGATGCTCTATTTTTTAGAACACTAAGAATTGAGCGCTCCCAAACTTTTCTAAATTTCTTTAGAGAAAAATATTGCAAATGAAATATATTTCCCTGCACCTTTTATTTCAAGCATTTTTACTTTCTTATACAAAGTATAAGAAAGTATTACAATCATGAAAAAAATCGTTGACAAGATTTTTGCGAGAAACATATTTTGATGTCCACTAAAACCGTTAAGACCAATTTCTCAATGATGTCTGTGTGTGAGGATGGATGGATGTCCGTGTACGCAATATCTCATGAACGAGACAAGATATGTAAACGATACTTGAAGTTTATAAATTTCATGAAAATTTGAAGAGCTGAGTTGATTTTGAATGAAATTGAAAAACCGGAAGAGGAAGTTTACTGAACACACAAATCAATAAATTTCTTTTTACAAAAATAGAATCAGCTGTGAAAAAAGTTTAAAATGAAAGATGTTCGCAAAAATATTTGGAGATATAAAATGTTATTTGCACTTATCTTGTACATGCTTCTAATTTTCAGAAAAACTTAATTATATATTTCATAATATATTATATTATTATTATATATTATAATCTTAGTTACAATGGGAACATAATTAAATTAGTTATTTACTTTACAAGTGGGCAAAGTAAGGAATTACCCACGAGAGAAATTACCACAAGAAGCCGAAGGCTGAGAGTGATAATTTTATCGAATGGGTAATTCCACTTTGCCCACGTGTGAAGTATAACGTTTTATCCAACACCTCTTAATAACTGAAAAATTTATTAAAGAAATATTATTTGACAGTGACATATATTTTAAATTTTAGAATTGAAATGTCAATCGAAGTAGTTACCAAGGTGTTGTGTGTTATTATTATTGTTATAAATAAAAAAATACTCACTAGTGGCTTTCCTCAAAATTATACCCACTAGTGGATAATCTGTTACTTTGCTTGTTTAAAATCGCCATAGTTTTAAAGCATTTATTGGGAGGTGTTGGATAAAAATATTTAATTATAAATTATAAATAGTTTTATTGTAAATAGAAAGTGGCTATGGGATTGACAGTTGATAAATAAAACAATTAGTTTTGAAAAAGTAATGTCAATTTTCAAGTGTCAAAATTATTGTTTTTTTATCTTATTTCGCGTCCGTTACCATAACAATAGCCGCAAAATGCAATTTCTCGGTCTATTTTGCGGCTACGAAATGCTCATTTCGCGTCTGGTTGCACAAAAAATATTAAATATTATTGTTTGTTGTACTTCAATAATATAACCTACAAATATTACATTATTACAGAATAATGTTAAGGACGATTTAATTTTTACTCAATTAAATTGTCAGAACCGTATTATTTGTTTTGTCAGTGAGGTCAAAAAACTATCGCTCCAGTTTTCAGACTGGATGAAGAAACATTGCCTTAATTATAATTGTTAAATAAAATAAATACTTCTGTGACAGTAGCAAATCTAATTTTTGCAGTGCTATGCAAATGTGATGTATTAATTGTAATAGAGGTAGTTGAAAATATCTAAGAGGATAAATTATTTCATTGAAAGCAACTCAAGTGGAATAGTAGCAGTACCTACGGAGTATCCGGTCCCGCGAGAAAAACGCCGGTGGAAATGTAAAACAACACAAAAGTAAAGAACAAAAAACTGTAGAAAAAAAGGACTGTAATTTCGTTCAATTTTTTTACTGTTTTGTTTCCGTGTCGCGCAAAAACTCAGGGCATAAAACAAAAGAACAATTCCGGCATGCAAATTGAGCAAGGCGGCGGTGGTGGCGTCGAAGGGTGTGGGGGCGGGAGCGGCGGATACGGGCCCGGCACCCGAAATGAAAACAAATACGTCAAACTCGAGTCAATACCGAGCGACCGGCCCGGCTGCTTCTGTTCGCACTCGCGCGCAAATCAAAGAATAATTGTGAAAGTTTCGCCGCCCCCGCGCCACCCGCCGCAGATAACACCCTGTAAAGTTACGCGGTGGCCGGGTGACCGCGACGTGGATTGAACAGTGATAAAAACGGGGCCCACGCCCCACAACATGGAATTTGCAACATATTATTTAACGTTTTAACCCTGGTTGCATAGCATGCAAGATTCAGTCTATAAGTTTATTTATTATTTAATCTTAAAAGACGTTTTCTAGAAATCATAGGTCATTTCATTTTTCGACCGTACAAAATAGAACGATAAGTTTTTAATAATAGTTATTTATGTATCAAGGCACTGAAGTTTAACTTTTTATCACGAATATGGAATTTATTTGCCGAGGCCCGTTGGGCCGAGGAAAATAAACCATGTGAGTCTGACGTTTATGTGATAGATTAAAATAAATACATGTTCAATAATTTAAAATAATGACTGAAATCTTTCTCAAGAAATATTCGTTTAATATATCCCTCATGTACGGCACATACAATCAGAATATTTTCACTCGTGCACGTACGTGCACTCGAGAAAATATTCAGGTATTTGCCATGCACGAGGGATATAACTATACTGATTATTTCACTCATAAATTTGACCAATCAGAATGTTTCATTTTCCATTGTTGTGCATTTTAGATGAATCTCTCTTTAGATATTTGTCTCTGAGTTACATGAAAGCAACATAATTTTATTGTGATTTTTGTTTATGTTTGTCCCGATTTATTTATATGAAAATGTGTCAAAATCATCGTTTCAGTACAATTTCTTCGGCAAATATTAAAGTTTATGCTATGAATTCATGAAATAATCTTGACATATACCCCTCGTGCTAAAGAATTGAATCGATTATATTTGATGTCTAGCTTATTTACAAAATTTTGCTTGCCTGCGGTCTCGGGATTTTTTCAAATTATTATGTACTCAAACACTTTTTAAGCAAAATTTTTTGCATAAGCTAGACATGTCAAATTTAATCGATTATATTCTTAGCTCTCGTGATATAACTATTGATTATTTTTTGACATTTCTTTAAACCAATGAAATGCTTTATTATATGTCACGTGTCTGCGTTTTAACCAATCCTGTCATTATTATACTGAGAATAATGCTCTTGTGATTATTCCCGGCAATTTTCTCTGTAGCTTTTTTGTTTTTGTTGACAGATGTCAAATGTCAAATTATTATCATCAACACAGGTAAAAAAGAGCAAAGAAGATAGATTTAGTGCTGTGCCTGATGATGAAATCAAAAAATAATCTAATTAAATATAACTCGAGAGTTCGATAAATTAAAAAATAAATCTCCAGTATCTTTCTCAAACTTGTCGCCATTTGGCAATAGCCACTCAAGCCCTACGGGCTTTCGTGGCTATTGCCTGGCAACAAGTTTTCGAAAGATCTGTCAAATTATTTTCAATTTATTCTCACTCTCTTGTTATATTTTTAGTTTTTTACTGATTATTTTTTGACGTTTCTTTAAACCAATGAAATGCTTTATTGCATGTCACGTGTCTGCGTTATAACCAATCCTGTCATTATTATACTGAGAATAATGCTCTTGTGATTATTCCCGGCAATTTTCTCTGTAGCTTTTTTGTTTTTGTTGACAGATATCAAATGTCAAATAGGTATCATCTACACAAGAAAAAATAAGCAAAAAAGATAGATTTAGTGATGTGCCTGATGATGAAATAAAAAAATAATATAATTAAATATAACTCGAGAGTTCGATAAATTAAAAAATAAATCTCCAGTATCTTTCTCAAACTTGTCGCTATTTGGCAATAGACACTCAAGCCCTACGGGCTTTCAGGCTATTGCCTGGCAACAAGTTTTCGAAAGATCTGTCAAATTATTTTTAATTTATTCTCACTGTCTTGTTATATTATTAATGATTATTTTTTGACGTTTCTTTAAACCAATGAAATGCTTTATTGTATGTCACGTGTCTGCGTTTTAACCAATCCTGTCATTATTAGACTGAGAATAATGCTCTTGTGATTATTTCCGGCAATATTCTCTGTAGCTTTTTTGTTTTTGTTGACAGATGTCAGATGTCAGATAGGTATCATCAACACAAGTAAAAATGAGCAAAAAAGATGGATTTAGTGACGTGCCTGATGATGAAATCAAAAAATAATCTAATTAAATATAACTCCAGAGTTGGATAAATTGGAAAATAATTCTCCAGTATCTTTCTCAAACTTGTCGCCATTTGGCAATAGCCACTCAAGCCCTATGGGCTTTCGTGGCTATTGCCTGGCAACAAGTTTTCGAAAAATCTGTCAAATTATTTTCAATTTATTCTCACTCTCTTGTTATATATTACTGAAAATTTCTGACTCGTCACAATACCTCCTCCGTTACATATGTGCTTGTGGGAAACATTGGCGGAGTCGCCAAGCGCAATTTAATTATCAACAAATGTTCTTTTATTTAGCAAGCTTGAGTTTAAAATGAAAGAATGGTTATTCGCGTGCGAGTGAAGGCATAAAACTGAGTGTTTTTACGTCGATCACAATTAAAAAGCGCGAGGCTCGTGTTCCTCGCTGCCATCCATAAATTCCGCACATTTATTAAGCCGGCTGCAGTGGGCTGACAGTTTCAATACAAGCTTTTAAACTAGCAACTTTCCGACACGAACACATTCCAATTACAGTTTTCGTGCACCCGGCAGTCACTAGCGCTCGCCTCTTGTGTTATTTTAAATTTAAATATCCACAGACTCAAGAAGCTGCGATGGTAATTCGACAGTAATTATACAAGCGCTCTCGAGTTAATCTTTTAAAAACAACACATAAATACTCCCGAGATGGCATGCTAATCGCAACCTCAACAGACGACGATCGAACCGGCCACAAATGAATTTATATTGCTTTACTTTTCAGAAATACTGTTTTACTTTGCAGCTGTGTGATTTTACAAAGAAATATCAAAATCAAGGAGTTGTTGGTATCAAGATTTTTGTTTTAAAATTTTAATTTGTTACACTTATGGTTATAGTTATAGAAAGGTCAAACATACACGAAAGAATCCTTTTTTTTTAAATTGTTATCTTCATTTATTTTCATGTTCTTTATGGTGCCCAGACACATATCATTTCACCTCAATCTGTCAAATTTTCATCTGGATTTTTACAGTGACAGTTCAAGTACAATTCACATGCTAAAAACGATTTCCGTTAGTTTACCTTCACTCCATTGAATTTTGTTTAACAAATTCAAATTTGAATAAATTATTTCTACAATTATTCTTATCGAAAAACAAAACAATTATCACAGTGACCTCTTTGAACATTCTACTATTTATATGTGGATGAAAAGGATAGCTATAACATTAAACTCAGGGCCGGATTTACAAATGTGGAGGCCCGGTGCAGTGGACGAAGTGAATTATATGTTTAATAAACTAATTTTAGTTGCTATGGGAACAAACAAATAACAGAAACTTAAATATTAATCATTCAATACAGATTCACATACCGATAGAAAAATTTGAAACTCAAGGAATATCCCCACTTAAAATTGTAATATTTTTTTATTACATTTCTTTATAAAATAAGCGCTAAGAAACCCATTGTAGCAGAGCGCATCGTCAGATCTCTAATATTTTTCGAGATACGTCGAATTTTGGTATTTTTTAAAGTGCAACTTTAAGGGCCTGTAATTCAAAAACTACACGAGATATGAAAAATTCTCTTCAGTTTAGTGTTTCTTGTGCCTTATATAACAAATTAGCAATTTTTTAAAATTTTGAAATTTTTTGATTTCTATTCAAAATTTCGATCGGCGATAACTCGACAAATATTAAAGATACAGATTCGCAGTGTTCACCAATCGATTCAGCTCATCTGAATACATAAGTATGCAAAGTTTCATAAAAAACGCTTTACGGGATGGAAAGTTAGAGCAAAAAGCTTGAAAATGGCGTTTTTTGTCCAAAAAAGTCAAGTGGAAGCCCTTGACGTTTGGCCTGAATTTGGCCATTTTCAGACTTTTTACTCTAACATTTCAACCGATTGTCCGAATTTTCTAAAATTTTCAGGGTTTATGTATTTCGGCGAGGTGAATCGATTGGCGAACACTGCAAGTCTGTATCTTTCATATTTGTCGAGATATCTCCAATCGAAATTTTGAAAAAAAAATTCAAAAAAATTTGAAAATTTTCAAAATTTACTAATTTATTATAAATGACACAACAAACACAAAACTGGAGATATTTTTCGATATCTTGTATAGTTTTCGAGTTACAGCCCCTCAAAATTGCACTTCGGAAAATATAAAAAATCGTCATATCTCGAAAAATATTAGAAATATGACGAGCGCTCTGCTGCAATGGGTATCTTGGCGCGAATATTTTAAAGAAATGTAATAAAAATTTACAATTTTAAGTCATATTTGGGGAAATTTCCGTATTTTGAAGAATATTACAAATCGCCATATTTCGATAAATATAAGACATATTACGATGCGTACTACAGCAATGAGTTTATTCATGTTTAAATTATACATAAGTAATAAATTTCAAGTTAAGTTTGGAGGAGTATTTAATTTATTTTCTAGTTAACAATTTATTTGTGTAAGAAAGTAGTGTGGTGCCCACACCAGATTTTTTTTTTGTTTGCGCGTTGAGTAAGTATTGTATAAGATTTCTAAAACACATATTAGGTTTGTTCCAAGTGGTCATTTCTGACAAGTTTGTGACATGTTTGTGACAAATTTCAGTGCGCCTGCGAAAAATGTAAGCAAGTTAACTTTGAAACATTTATTTTTTGTGGCGAAAAATGTATGAATTTCTTTATTTATATTTATATTTAAAGTTAGCTGTCAAAACAAAATATGAGCATGCACATGCGCTTCATGCCATTCGCCATTCCAGTATATGTTTCAAACTTAACTTGTTTACATTTTTCGCAGGCGCACTGAAATTTGTCACAAACATGTCACAAACTTGTCAGAAATGACCACTTGGAACAAACCTAATATCGTCAATAAAAATGTAACAAGTTTTGGGAGATCCGCTTCGACTCATGTATTTTATCGTGTTTATCGTCTGTTTCCATCGGTCCAACTTTAGTGTGCTTCCGTTGCGCTAACGTAAACCTAGGCCTCGCAAAGAACGAATTCAGCATTCGTTTTCGTAGAATAAGAATTTGATGTATCAATACTAATTAGATATAAGATCATAATATAAGTACCTACTAGAGTTTCTTAAGAATAAATTAAAAATTTTATAATTTTAGTTGGAAAATTTTTGCTTCCGGAAGATTGTGGAGGCCCCCCTGTGGTTGTGCACCGGATGCACATGCGTAAATATGGTCCTGATTACACTGTAAAAAATATTCGTTGAAGTCTAGTGGGTCAAAAATTCAGAACTTTGATACTGTCTCTCATTCCCATTAACGACTACAGTAATGCAAATAATTCGTATTTTTATAATTATGGTAATCTATAACAGGGGTGGGCAACCTTTTGTATAACAGGGGCCAGAATAAGATTTAAGTTTCGTACGCGGGCCGAAGTTGTTAATTGACACATTTTTGTTAATTATAATTTTTTTCTGAAAATATAAAAAACAATAATAAAACAAAATTAACTAAGTACTACATTTATTTCTTAATTTAAACTAGACGAATTATATCGAAAATTAATCTGTAAATCTCCCCTTTTTCTTTATGTTGGGTACTGCCCTAATTTAAAATTTTTGTTTTTGAAAATATTTATTTATTATTTCTTCTAAAGATCTCGCGGGCCGGATTGGAACTTTACGCAGGCCGGAGTTGGCCCGCGGGCCGGAGGTTGCCCACCCCTGATCTATAACATACTAAATTTATTTTCCATTTGAAATTACTGTTTTTGAGAAACAAATAAAAATATACCAAAAAACACACTTTTTGGTATATTTTTATTTGTTTCTCAAAAACTGTAAATTCAAATGGAAAATAATCTTAGTATGTTATAGACGATCATATTTATAAATATTCAAATTATTTCCATTACTGTAGTCGTTTATGGGAATGTGTGACATAAATTTTATTACTTTGAAATTTATGTTCATGTATTATTTGCAAACAAAATTAGCTTTTAAATATTTATAACAAAACTTTGAACTTTTATCTACAAATTTAGGTATGAATCATTATATGTTTCATTTATATAATAATGATATATTGTTTCAAAAAGTCATGTTCATGTTGAGCTATCTTCAGCCCGTATGGTTGTTTATAAATCAGTAAATTATGATGGCAAGTCATTTAACATTGGCAACCTATGTTGCATTTTATCTAGAACACTGGTGAGTCATTCCGTTTTTGTATCTGTATACATGGAGATTTTAAATTTACAGTTTCAGTGATTGGCAGCAATGTATTAAAGCGTTTTTTTAATAAGTAACATAGGGATAAATGAGAAGATTTTTTGTTTAAGTCCTGTAAAATCGTATTATTTAATACTGAGTTTTGAAAAGTTTTTCAATGTATTGAAACATAAGGATAATATGCAATAATTAAAAATAAAAATTCTTACTAATGTAATATAATTTATAAAGTATTAATATAATTAATAGTTATTTGTTAACTAGGCACCAAAATACCAGATTTACAGCAGAGGCTGCAGTTTCATTGACGAGGCGAGAAAATGTTTCAACGCATATACAGGATGTTTCAGGACTAGTGTAACAAACTTTAACAGCTTATTCTTGAGGTCATTGTGAGACAAAAATGTCATATGAACATAAATCCTATTCCTTCTAGTTACCAAAATACAAGAGGTTGAAGTTCTACAAATAAAAAGAAATTTTCTTATTTTTGTAATCAAGGTACTTTCGGAAAACAAGAGTTTTATTGAAAAGTCATACCTTATTTGTCTTAATTAAAAATTGTTGTACTTTTGATTGAATTTTTGTTTCATAATAGATGGTTATAGTACTGCTGAATATGCAGATATGATTTTTATTTATGGATTATGTAATGGTAATACCCGTTACGCGTCTAGAGAATACCAAAACAGATACCCAAACAGACGCCAACCTTCCCATGTTGTTGTTTTATTGTTCTGTGTTTAGAATTTATTTATTTGTCTATTTAATTGTGTCATTGTGTGTTTTATTCTCTAAATTGTATTCGTTAATAATAATAAATAAAATTAATTAAGACAAATAAGGTATGATTTTTCAATAACACTCTTGTTTTCCGAAAGTACCTTGATTACAAAAATTAGAAAATTTTTTGTTATTTGTAGAACTTCAACCTCTTGTATTTTGGTAACTAGAAGGAATAGTACATATGTTCATATGATGTTTTTGGCTCAAAATGACCTCAGGAATAAGCTGTTAAAGTTTGTTACACTAGTTCTGAAACACTCTGTATATCTCGAAAATGAATTAAGATAATTCCATTCTATTTTCATTAGCGTATTCCTTATCTCTTTAAAAACAAACTTCACGATCTTCATTTCGAAAGTAAAATGTTAGAAGACGATCGAAGCCGTCACAAATGAATTTATATTGCATTGCTTTTCATAAACCATGTTTTACTTTGCAGTTGTCTGATTTAATAAATAACAAATAAAGCAAAATGAACAGATTATGCAACATATATTTGCGCGTACAGTTCCGTCAAATTAAAACCCCCAAAAATGCTGGTGTATGAAAAGCTACAAGGATAATATAAAATAAAAGTTTAGAACTGTAAATCATAGATGACTGCAGGTTGAACCAGCGGAAGTATAAAAATGTGCGTCAGAAATACTTTTGTGAATGTTACCTGCTTGGCAGCTCTGGCGAGGGCGTGAACCTCGCGCTGTAAGGGCGGCAGGTGGGCCCTCAGGAAGGGCAGAACGAAGGGCCGAAGGGGGAAGTTTGTGACGTCTTGCAGCGAATGATGGAATTCTTCTACGCTCAGAGACGAACTCTGCAACGAAACAACAAATAAATAATTATATTGTTCTGTACATTTATTGTAGGGTATTGTAGAGTACAGGCGTGATTCAAGAGAACGCGGCGACAAAAGTCGAGTGGGCAATCTTTCTCAGCATTAAAATGGGTAAAAAATTCCTTACGTTCGATTCTTCAGAGTCAATTTCATAAGAGATTGTATTTGACTCGAACACTGTTTAAAAAATAAAATCACTCCACCTACGGTGTCCTGATTTTATTAACCCTCTATTGCATACTGTTCCCGATCGGGAACATAAAATTTAAAATTCTTCTTTTCTTTTCTTATGCAGTTTACTTTTATGGCAATCATGTTGTAAACATTTGGGAACATTATATAAACTTTGTCAATTGCCAATTAGGTCATTCCTCCAAATTTGACCAACATAAAAAAAAATTTGAAGGGGAAAAGGATAATTACAGAAACTGAGATAGAAAAAGTATAATTTGAAGGAAGCAGCTTATTACCTGCTGATATATTACAGCTAAATACACCTTTACAAAATTTCCAATTTTTTTATCTGATGTTTTCCTGGAAGAGGTTGTTTATTAAACAATTTTGTATAGTACGCAAACACGACCCAATAGACCAAAGTCCTATTGTAAGTTGAGTTTTTTCATAATGTTCCCAATAGTGAAAATTAAAAAAAAAAAATAATTTTTTGAGCATTTATTTAAAAAAAAGTTCTTGCAATAGAGGGTTAAAACAGTTTTCTTATCAAATTGCTAGGAAAAAAGGTTTCGTTACAAACAGAAATTTATCCAGCAAAATAAAAAGCTCTTGTAATTACAGTTGAGTAAATAATATATTCTACAACAAGTACCTACTCGTACATATTCCACACGAGCAAAAAGTTTGTAGTCCGAGCCGAAGACGAGAGCTACGGTTTGCGAGTGTGGGATATGCCATTCCGTTACCTGTTGTAGACTGACTATACTATTATATAACACTGTTTTGGAAACTACACATTCTACAACTAAAAACTGTATTGAAACAACTATCATTCCATACGTCGCGTTTGGAATAATTTCGACGAATCAGAGCCGCACATTAGCGCGATATATGAAGTATTTTCATTCAGTTACTGTCAGGGTTGGCAGATATATATCAAGTGATATATATATATCATGATATATATCTTGATATATATCCGATATTTATTGATTGATATATATCATGATATATATCACTTATTAATTTTTTACAAAATAAATACCCAGAGTGAAAAATTCTTGATATTTTAAATGAAAATACCGATAAAAAAGCCAAAAGCTTGGACTGGGTCTTCTCAAAAAGTGATGAAGTCGTGTTACGTGAAGATAATGATGATGATGATGATATTCCTTTGGCCCAGTTGTGCGAAACTTAAAAACATGTCAAACGACAAGTTATTTTGATATTTATGTAATATAAATATTTAGGAAAATGTTATTTTTTGTTACTTAAATAAAAATATGAATATTTTATATCATATGTCAAACTACAATAGTATTTACTCATTTAGGTATTTACTATTTATATAATATATTTAGGAAAAATGTTATTTCTTGTTACTTAAATAATAATAATGTTTGTCTTGTTTTTTGTTATTTTAAACTAAAGTTTGATTTTTGTTGTTTACCAAAATAAAGGTATTTTACGTTTCATGTTTTTTTTTTTGCATATAGCCTAAGATCGAAATTCCTGATATATATCGGATATTATGATATTTTGATATTTATATAAATATCATGATATTTGCCAACCCTGGTTACTGTTTGTTTTAATTTGATTTATTTGAATTTGACATTTTCAATAGTTTCATATTTGTATTTTTTGTTTCCAAAATTTTGTTATAGAATAGTATAGTAATGGAATGGTACATATTCCACACGGGCAAAAAGTTTGTAGCCCGAGCCGAAGGCTAATTTTTTAGTTAGAAACGATCACTAAATTCAAGTCAATCTCATAAATTTTATTATTGTTTCTACGACAAAAGTAAAAAATAAAAACAATGTGCGTTCGGTCGTGGTTCGTTTATTTGTTTGTTTGTTTGTTTGTTGAAGGAATAACAAAACATTTTTTAGAATTTCCAATAGTCGACGATTTATTCCTCAACGTCTACTTAACCCAGATTATACAAATAAACATGTCAAAACCTTGCACCCGTCAACAGCCACTCCAACAGACTCTAACCGAGGGAAAAAAAACTCCATTTTTCAGTGTCAGAGCCAGAGACGACGCCAGCGCGCTCGCGCCACCGCCAAACAACTCGCGGTGCATTCGCCAAAGATGCTGCTGCTCTTCAACCTTCAGCCCTCCACTGCATCAAGCAATTCTGATCTTTCGATTTGTTTACCTTTCATGCTAATCAAGAGAGTTTTCAACACCATCTGAGATAAATCGAGCGTGAAACATTAGTTATCTACTATTATTAGTTGAACCAATGCTTCAGTAAGAAATAAAGCAGTTTTAAACACATTTGGTTTATCAATAAAATATAACAAATTTATATCGAAATCGTGTAACACTTACGAAATAATTAGTAGTAAAGTATTTTTTGTTTTAAATATTCTGCAGTAAAGCGATAAAACGAATTAAACATATTTTGACGTCACGGGTACTCGCATTGATGCTATTGGCTAGAAATATGAAACATGCAAGTCGCGCGTCTGCCGTGACGCCCAACGCCTATTGTGGGCTAAAATAGAACTACGAAATGTCATTTCATTTGTTTTGTTTGACGATTTAAGATTATATTTGTTCGGCTTCTATTACTTGTTTCATAATTTCACTGTTTTATTGTGCTGTGTTGAAAATTTATTGAATAAAATTGTGTGTTGAGGTTAGGTTACATCACTACTAGCGCCACTGTTCTCAAACTTTCGTATGATGTTTACTCGAATATAAAGTAAAATACTCTAAAGTTGCCAAAGAAATTTTATCTTTATTTATATTAAGTTTAATTGTTGTAATTTAAGACTTACAATATGTAAATATTATTTTTTCATTAAAAAATATATAATACCTATTATAATGAAATATCGTTGTTTTAATGCCATCATATCACTGATCGTCGTATATTTTAATACAGTTTCATAAAAAAAAAATTTTAAATTTATTTATGGGCCCATTGCCTCTACAATTATATCTCGAAAATGAAAAGAGATTATTCAAATCTATTTTCATCTGTGTATTCAACGCAATTTGACTGAAATATATTATCTAGCATTTTCATTTCGAGAATTTTTCTATAAAATAATTTAAGAAAATTGTAATCGCTAAAACTTTTCTCTTAGAATTTCCAAAATAAAAACGTAGGTCGTGGTATCAGCCTTTGTCTTTTATGTAGGGGGGGGGGAGAGAATAGAAATGTGGAATATAGCGATTTCAATGCTATTTTTTATGTTTCTGTAAATTTTGATTTGATTACCTAAATATTTTTATTTATATTTCACGATATAGGAATCTGATATGGGGGCGCGGCCTATCCAAGATGGCGTCAATTAGGGTGAAGAATCGAATGTGGCATTAGTACTGGTCGCGTAAAAAATGAGCCACACGATTGATAATATTTGCGAATGAGCTACAATAGATCCTGCAAACTAAATTTTAAAGAAGCTGAATGCATTTTATATGCTTGGCAATTGATTAAATGCGGGAAAAAATTAAATGAAAGTGAGAGTGGCTGTGGGTGTAGTGGCTTTCTGTGTGTCAACGTCGAATTTACGAGGTGATCCCCATCAAATTAATAGGAAAATTTCAGGAGATGAACAAGTGATGAGTGTTGTTTGTTCCTGCATGGCTGGTTTTGGGTGAAAAATGCAAAACTGCATTGCTACGTTGTTGTACTGTTATAGGTTAGTTGTACGTTTCTTGATCTAAATCAACTAAATACACAAATAACTAAAAATGAACAAATATAAGGAACATTAACTCTGAATACAGATTTAATTTAATTTATGAACTTAGTTAAATACAAAGTGAAAAGATTTCGAAGCAAATTCGTATTATAACCTAAAATTTTACTTACTTAGATGCAGGGCCGGCGGAAGGCGTGGGTAGTGTGGGTAGCACTACCCATCTGAAAATTTCTTGGGTGGGTAATCACCCACCTGAAATTTTGGAAATTTTGAAAACATTTTTGAATATTTTGAAAAAATTCTTTGAAACTGAAAATGTGAACAAAATGAGTCTAAAATGAATATATAATAAATTCTAATCGAAGCATTGAAATCACTATATTCCACATTTCAATTTAATCAATCAAAATTAACGAAAAATGAAAAAAATAGTTTGCATTTCGAAACCTGTTTCTTTAAAACTAGTAAAGATATTTTTAATCGGATTTAAAATATGAATTCCTCTTTCCTCATACTTAAGTGAATTTAAAACAAGTATCTTGAATAACTAAATCCATTTTGAAACTAAAATATTAATTAAATCTACTCACCACCAAGCTAAGAACCAAGCTCCTGACCCTATCCCCAACATCCTGTCCAATATCTTGTCCAAACTGCACTAGGGTACCCAGAAACCTCTTGAGCTTCACCGAGGGTCTCTGTACACCTGGTGGCGGGTACTGCGCGTAGGGAGAAGTGGAGGACAACGGCTGCGGGGGCTGCTGCTGGACCTGGGGGTGCGCCGCGCCAGCGGTGTGGTCGCTGGACACTGGAGGTGGTGTCAGGCTGTCGGCGGAACCGTTGTGGAGGGGCGACAGCGCACTGCCGTTCAACCGGGGGGAGGATTGCGTGGGGGATGGAAGCCGGGCGCCCTCGGGACTGTCGGGCGTCTTGCAGCGGTCCTTCGCGAGCCCTGCAAGATAAACGTACATAAATAACAAATGAATTAATGTTGTGATCAAAGATGTGTGTAGTCTGTTTCAGTTAAATGCTCACCATTGGAATCTCAAGAAGAGTTACAATACGATTGCAGTTAAATTAGACAAACTAGTTATAATAATAATAATTAGAGAGCGGATTATATGCAAAGTGCATATATATTTGTATTTGCAAATCTTCAAATAAAATCAATTTTCTGGACAAATTACTTTGATTAGAGTTAATTAATGCTAACTACTAATTGAATATTTTGGCATTCTTATGCATATTTTTACAAAAGATGCATATAATTGCATATTTCAACATTTTTAAGACCTTATCGAATGATAAACATTCTGAAATTTCTGGTAATGCACATTGATAATTCCCAAATATTGGAGGAGAAAATTTT
Organism: Poecilus cupreus; assembly: GCA_963942605.1. Classification (NCBI taxonomy): domain Eukaryota; kingdom Metazoa; phylum Arthropoda; class Insecta; order Coleoptera; family Carabidae; genus Poecilus; species Poecilus cupreus. The sequence goes on from OZ012727.1 coordinate 14,870,911, forward strand.
TTCGTCTCGCATAACTCAAATACTATAATACCAAAAAATACAATTTTTTGAATTATTGCTTCTTATATTTAAATGAAGAGCTGATTAGATTTTGGATAAAATTGGTCGACCGGAAGTAGCAGTTTACTTGAAGCCCTTAACAGTTTTTCGTGAAAAACACGGTTAAATTTCCTTTTTCAACAATTTATGTTATTTTGAAAGTTAAAGAATATTTAATTCTACATCTGTTTTGATTACACTAATATTAATCATTTTCATTAGATTTATAGATAATAAAATATAAAGAAATTAGATTTCACAAATCTTGCATTCCTAGTACACCATGGAAAATTTTCAATTTTTTACGAAATGTGACACATGTCATTGTGATTGTGAAGCTGTTTTCTTAGTGAAATATATGTCAAAAAATTAAATAAATATACGAAAGAAAATTAAAATTCTCAAATATAAATAGAAAATAAACAAATAAGAAGGTATGTTTCTGTATCATCAAATACTATTTTGTACCTTTTAAGAGTAGTATTGGGCGGGAGGTTATGTGCTGGATACATCAGATTTTTTTAATTTTCAATAAATTGTTATTGTAATTATGTAAATATGTCATAATCTTATAATATCAAGTTTCTAGACTTAGTTTATATGTATATTAGTAGAATATTTTCAAATTTTGAATCAGGATTAAGAATGTTTTGTTGCAATAAAATTAATAATGCATTCATTCATACTTTTTATCTAATAATTTAAGATTTTTTTGTGCATATTTTGCTGCATATATTGTCATATTTGTGCATATATACTGCATATTTCCCAAAAAATCAGTGCATATATATGCGCATATAATTCCGTTTTTCGTGCATATAATCTGCTCTCTAATAATAATAATATATTTATTTTACCTTCCAGGGATATTCCTTATACAAAAGAGTTTCAGTAGAAAATACAATATTATATATTAATATGATATAAATACCATATTTTTTTAAACTAACCTAAATTTTACATTTATCACGTAATTATTTTATACATTACATAAATTAATATTTAATAGAACAAAATAAAAATTATTAATTTATTAAAAACGAACGTAATGTTAAGGGCATTGACCATAAAAAAATTTTTTTATATATTTATTTGCTTTTTGTCTGTAATATTCATACACAGTAATACTGTAAAAATGTCTCTTCTGGGGATGATAACAATTAACCAGTACTCTCTGATATACTTATACATAGGACAATTAAACTCGTATAGGATGTTCAAAAAATTCCGAGACGGTGAAATATCTCGAGAAATAGAAATAGAAAAAAACCCTAAGGGTGCGGGGGGCTACTTTGAAATCTTAAATGGGAAGCATGACAATAGTTATTTACTTTACAAGTGGGCAAAATAAGAAATTACCCACGAAAGGAGTTTTAGCACACGAAGCCGAAGGCTGAGTGTGATAATTTTATTGAGTGGGTAATTCTACTTTGCTCACGTGTGAAGTACAACGTTTTATCCAACACCTCAAGTGCAAAATTTATTAAAGAAATATTATATATCATTCGTGAATGAATGATTCCGAGTGTAAAGAATAAACGAGCATGTATGAATCGCACTATGAATGTGGACGAGGCGAAAGTGGTGTGCCAGGATAGGAATGTTTGGTGCTACCCCACTAAGTGGAATATAGCGTGATGTTATGTATGTATGTATGTAAATATTATTTGTCAGTGACATATGCTTTAAATTTTCTAAATTAAAATGTCAATTGAAGTGGTTACCAAGGAGTTGTGTGTTATTATTATTGTTACAAATAAAAAACTACTCACTATTGACTTTTCTCAAAATTATACCCAATAGTGGGTAATCTGTTACTTTCCTTGTTTAAAATCGCCATAGTTATAGAGCATTTATTGAGAGGTGTTCAATAAAAGTATTTTTTATTACTTATATTTCATATTCGTAATCAAAAATTGTACACAAATATCTATTGTACATTCCAAATTTGGAGTAAATTTCTATAACCTTTTTAGGTCACTTACTCAACAGAAGGAACAGTTAATAAAATGAAATAATGCGAACATAATCTATTAACTATAAATAACAAAAAAGAATGTACATTTTTCTGAATTCATCGACATCTATCGCGAATCGGAAAAAAATCTTGAAGACCATTTCAAATGAAGCTATTAAGAACTGTTTCACGAAATGAAAACAGCGCTGGGAAAAGTTTGGAATAGGGGTGGGGAAAAGGACCAATAATAAAATTTAAAATAATAAAGTTGGGTTATTTTGTGAACAAACCTATCGACGTTTGAACTCACGTTATTATAAAAACCAATTATATTGGAATATTGGCATTGTGCAGAGTAGTGTTGTGGCGGTGACGTTTTGTTTTTGACGGTGAGTGTACCTCTGACCGAGTGTTGGCTGTCGTTTCGCGTCCGGCCGCGGGCCGTGTACTTGACTCGTTAATTCTCCGTTTGACCGGCGCACAATGGGGGCGTGGCGGTCAAACAATCACCTATATCGTTCGATTGCCGATCGGACCAGATATACGCGTCTGTTATTGACACCCACTTGTAAATATATGCAAAAGCTATTATACTCGCTGGTGCTGGTGCTGGGGGTAGTGCTGTGCTATCCAGTGCTTAATGCCTGCCGGGAGTGGGGTGGGCTGCGAGCTGCGGTACCCAAGCTAACGGGATCAAAGCTCATCCAGGCCCGGAATCACATATTATTTAACAAAATGCAACTACATTTTATTATTATTGGTCAGGGTGAAGATGGTAGAGAGACGTTTGATCTCGTGGTTTTTGGTGGAGTCACCACATGAGATGATTAGCCAGAATACGACTTATTGTTTTACCGGTTTCAGGAGATTAAACCTATGTTTACATGCCCAAAAGTAGGCAGGTTAAGTATGTCATAACTCTATGCTGTAGGGTAATATTACCTTACTGACCTGTCAAAACAGTCAAGAAAATGAAAATCAAACACAATGATAATATAACGCTATTTATTAATACACACGGAATTAAGCTGTTCAGAGCTTCACCTGCTGCGTTCCAAATATTTTCAGACAATTCAGCATCGACAAAATCCACTTTTTATCTAGCCATGAAGAACACATTTGACATTTAAGTAAAAAAATAATTTTTTCTTCAAACGTCATAAAAGTACGTTGTTATGTATTTGTATTCAACAAGCAGAAGTTCAATATTGTCGCCGCCGGCGTAAAAGTGTATCCTTGGCAACACATTTACGCCGGCGGCGGACAAAATAAAATATCATGAAAAATAGTAAGGTTGTAATTCAATAATTTGACAGTCAAGAATAAAACAAATAAACAAAAATAACAAAATAACATATTCTGTGGCAACTAGAAATACTGGATACGGCAAAACATTTGTTGAAGTTTAGAGCATTTTTTAATGTTTTAATGTCTATTTTCGATGTTTGCAGAAAAAATAGCATGTGTTATTCGGAGTAAATGTGACTTTGGGTGCTTCGCATGTAATGGGGTATGTGACCATAATCGAATTTCAATGTATACGCCATAGAATATGAATGTTCTTCATTGTAGTTTCTTATTACAACAATAAAAACTGTACATTATTTTGTAATAATAAAGTTATTAGCAATTTTGTGTTTTGGAGAAGGGATATGTGACGTCACTGTGGCCGTACGCATGGCCCGCTGATATATATCTATTTCTTTCCTTTACAGTATCTCGATCTTTTTCTAGCACCATACCTACCGCCGCAATCTATTCAGAAGACACAGTGACGTCTCAATCCCCTCTCCAAATATTTAAAAATTAATTAATTGATTTAAAAAAATACGGGTATTTTATTTTTGTATCTAGTATCATGTAATGTCAGAAAAAAAAATTGGTCACATACCCCATTGTCCGACTCGCTTCGCTCGTCGTTCAAACTTACATGCTCAGCACACAAAGTATCAGATTTACTCCTAATAACACAATATACTATATGATACAAAAAAAAAGTGTAACCATGGTGTTAAATAAAAACAAACACACTTACTTGATCACTTTCTAAAATTATGACAGACGTTTTTCAAAAAAAGAATTTCAAAAAATAATATTTATTAATGACATTAATGTCTTCATATTCAGAAACCGGTAAACTATTGAACAAACCACGGATATTATGAGTCATAACATGCCTTAGATGCCTTAAAATCCTCGCTCTACGAGCTCGGATTTCAAACTGACATCTGCGGCTGTTATGATACTCATAACATCGCTAGGAATGTTAATAGCTATTACTGTGAAGATAATTTCAAAAGATCAAGTTTCAAACTGCGTTTGTACTTAAGTATTGTTCTATATTTGACTAGACAGGAGTTTTTAGGGTCCAAATTAATGCTACATATGTTTGAGTTACTTTCTTAGATTTTTTTGTCGGTCATTTGCGACTAAAGCGGTAAATTCTGAAATATCATCTTTGGACAACATCCGTGTTAATATATTTTTGTTTTATCGATCTGATTCACTAAAAAATTTCCAACTGGTGAAGTTACCAAATGCAGTGGTAAATCTATTCAGTGTATTAGTCAACACACTATAATTTGTAAATTTTTGGTCAAATTTTGATTTTGGTAAAATATAGATTGTGTTAGTGTAATAATTTGTCTAATATATTAGAAAACAATTAAAATATTTATAATATTTACCGTATTCACTTGTAAATTTATTATATTTCTTATTTATATTGAGGTAACTAACATTACATTTGTAGGTTATGTATTTTACAGCTGTCATATCGGGCAGATTTGATTGCCAACATTGGTAACCAAATGCACTAAATTTGTTATTTTAAAATTCAATTTCATTCTTATGCCATCATTGTTTATATTAATATTATGTAAAGGAATGTTTGAAATACTATATTATTTTATTATAAATATAATTTATTAATAAACGCTTTAGAAATAGGAATGTTTTTGTTGAAATGTCCCGGTTGTCTATCTGGTGGAGACCTGGGCAATGGACATTTTGGACGTTGCTTAGGCAACGCTAAACAACACATTTCAATGTATGAGTACAAAATAGTATATTGTACAACGAGCATGGAATGGTACTCATTTCCTACGAGTATGAAAGTTTGTAGCATGAGCTGAAGACGAATGCTGCAAATCATACGAGTATGAAATGGACATTCCGTGCGAGTTGTACACTATACTTTTTCTACGACCACGATATTATTTCAAAATTAATTAAATTTTAATAATAAATTTGTCCCGCTCTCACCATTCCAATATTTGACAATTCTAAATACGTATCCTAGCAATGGCACCTGTACTGAAATGAACTGATCTGTATTGAAATACTCACAAAACAAATTCATTTCGCACGATGCTTGCAATGTACCCCATATCCCTAGCAACAAACATACAATGAGTAGATGTCTCAGTGATCGTAGAAAAAAGATATTCCCGTACTGTTATTTATCGTAACCTAAAAACGACACTAAAAAAAAACTTTGCAGTTCGAAATCACACTGAATAGGAGTCAGTTTTCGTCAGATTGAAAAAATATATATATATTAGCTCTACGATTTTATTTACCGTTTAAAAGATGCTTGAGCGGGTGGTTATGTGTTGTATACATTAGATTAGTAACTGATTCAACATTCAAAATAATCTGAATATTCTTATTTCAATATATGCCGGTGTTGTTTCAGTGTTTCAGTGAATAAATTCGCGAGTACGTGGCTGTATTTTTATTTAAACACATGAACCAGTGCGTGCGCTGTGCGTTGTTCGTTGATGCAACAACAAACACGAAAAATACCGGCGGCGGCGGGCGGGGGCGGCGATGACGACTGGTGCGGCGGACGCGAGCAGATATCGAAAAATTAACAAAAACCCGCGCACACACGCTCTGCGTGGGATTTAAATACAATTTGTTGGTTGTTCGTGAAATTGAAGCCAATTGACTGTCACTTTAATGTGACATTTGTTTTATGAATTCTTCGTGAAAGCTGCTGTCGATATTTCAATATTTTTTAATAGGGCTTGTTCTGCATTTTCTGATTTATTTTTTTCCTGAAAATAGATCTACAACTATTTAGGAAAAATGTCATTTATGATATATAAGATTTTTGTTTCACCGTGATAAATTATTGAAACTAGTACGAAATTTCAAATCTTTTGGCGCTGATATCAGTTTACAAATGTCATAGGCAAGATGACGTCACATGTTCCATATTTGAATTATAATCATTTTTTATAAATTTAATATCTCACTTAATACTTCGAAATTTTCACTAAAATTTGGATTACTGCAGATCTAATATACGAGTAAAATATAAAAAAAATATATCATCACGCCTTTTACCCATTGTGGGTGTGGTACTCTGCTTACGCAGATCTCGGTAAGTGATATATTTTTTCGTATGAAATGCGGTTACCAGCCGTCAAGTCATGGCCCCCAAAGATGTTAGTGGAGGAGGAATCACAGGGGTAAATTTAAATTGGCAACTGTCTGCTGTGGGATTCGAACTGAGGAACTCACGATCCATAGTACGACACGTTACCACAGAGCTATTTACTCCATTATTTACCAGATCTAATAACATTTATTAATGAAAAAAAAATTGTCCCAAAAATACAGGAATACCCCATTATAATTGGACAACTGTGAAGATAGTTTTCATCTTAAGCTTTTGTGGTTTTCTCGAACTGTTGGAAAAATGTATACGAGTAAATTATAAAACTATCAAAAGAATTATCGCAAGAAAAATTTAACAAAAACAGGACCAAGGTAAAGGGTTGCAAAAATTTAGAAATATGAAAAATGCAAAAAATGTTAACTAGGGAACAAAAAATTTTTTAAAAATTGAGAGAAAGGAAAAGGTGCCCTCAAGCGAAATATATTAAAACAAGAATAAAATAATAATTAATTCAGAGTTTGTATTAATTTCTAACAGAATTTTGTACTTATAATGTTACCTAAATAAGATATATTGTATTTATTTAAAAAATATATACAGGATGTTCATTTTAAGTGGTACACTATTGCTATTTCGAGAACTATAAGAGCTACGAGGTCGGTTAAATTAGCAAACAATTTCTATATTATAAGACAATTAAAATGAGCGAAACAAGAATTTTTTTAGACCAGTAGTTCTCAAGATGCGGAGCGCAACTTTCTTATTTTAAAATGGCAACCTATTTTTTTATTTATTTATTCGATTCAGTATTTTTTCTGAATTCAATGATATCCACATGTAATGACCAAATAATACAAAATATTTGAGAAAAATACAAAATTAAAAATGTATAATTTCTATTTAAATATGCCTATACAAAGTTGCCATGTAAGAAAACAAAAAATCAAATGCAAAAACTGTAATAATTATCTTAAATTTGTGTATAATTATTAGTTAATAAACAAGATACAATACGAAGACAAATAATTTATGTCTGCATTTGATTTATTTGTTTTCTTCCATGGCAATCTTTGTATAGGCGTATTTAAATCAAAAGATATATTTTACTGGTCTAAAAAAATTCTTGTTTCGCTCATTTAAATTGTCTTATAATATAGAAATTGTTTGCTAATTTAACCGACATCGTAGCTCTTATAGTTCTCGAAATAGCAATAGTGTACCACTTATAATGAACACCCTGTATACGTAAAACTATAATTCTCGTCTGTACCATATCGAATAGGAGTAGAAAAAACTTAAAGAATAAGTAAACATCTGTTCAATTGTAATTTAAACCGAAACTGAAATAGAATCGAAATAAATTCAAAACTTGTAGAGATTCCCTCTGAGAAACCGGAAACCGTCGTTTTATAATCGGCAATAAATCCCACTTCCGTAAACACACACACACACATACACACACACACACTCCTCAACGTCGCTCACTTATACATGTACAGTCGTTTGTAAAAGTTTGCAGAGGGCACATTTCTTAAGGCTTTTGTTTTGGCGTAATTAAAACAAAAGTTGACAACAGCTGGTGCCCGGGCTGATCGGGCGCCATTGTTTTTTGTGATAGATTGCTTTTGTCTCTGGCCCCCCTTCCCTCCCCCCATCCTGGAGCTTTTCTCTCGCGGAAGCTCTGTTCTGGATAGTTTTCGAGTTTCGTTTGATAGGTGAATTTATAATCACGTTTTGTATTAACTCATTCGCAGGAATTTCACAGGCAGGAGGAGTCTTAAGCAGATGCCTGCAGGAGCGTTTACCATTTGTTTTGTTTATTTTATGCACTTGTTCGAGGATTGTTCGTTGGATTGCTTTGGATTTTGTTCATTGCTTTCTTTTAATTTGTTTTTATGAAACTTTATCTAAATTGAAGACTATCTACACTTTAAAAAAGTCTTAATTGTTATTCATTAAGCCACAATGATTTTTTTTAAATGTTGTGACGTCATTATAGAGATGTTGGTGAATCTTAAACAGTAGAGATTTAAATAATTTTTTTCACATAAATGTTCTATTTTATTGTAATAATAATAAAATGAGTAAAAAAATATTTGACTACAATTATTTAAAATCTGTATTGTTGAAGATCCAGCAACACCTCTACTATGACGTCACATTTAAAAAAAAAATCATTGTAGCTTAATGAATAACAATTAAGACATTTTAAAAGTGTAGATAGTCTACAATTTAGATAAAGTTTCATTTAAAAAATAATAATAAAAAAATGGTGAACGACCCCATTTATACCGAAACATATACGTAAGAAATATTTAACTAAAACTAAAAGTCATTTTATTGACAAATAAATATCAAATTCTTATATTTTAATCATAAATGCGGAACTGAAAAATTTATTATTTAAATATCAAGAGTTCATGTCAAGAAATCTTGATTCTTTATGATATTTTCTTGTCTTGTCCTGGGAAATATAAAATACTTCTTGTCTTGGTCTTGTTTTGATCTTATCTTGATTTCAAGACAAGATTAAGATTCTTGTGAAACACTATTTTAGATATGACTATCTATCAATATTGGCATTATAATAATAATAACAATAATAATATTTATTTAGACTGACTAAAAATAAGGCACTAGAATATATGAGTGTTCTCATCCGCCATTTTGGGTTCAAGTGTCATAAATAAAACAAATTATTGGAATCCAGTTACTTTAATTCTTTTCTGTCAAATTTGAAGTTGATATTGATTAATAATTGTGATATATCATTCTCTTAATTATTATATTTCATATCTAACAGGTAAGTGTACAGAATACTTTCTAATATATTACCGTATGATTTGTGTAGTTAGATTTTACAGAATTTCAAGAAATATGTTTTCAAATTTGACAGATACAAATTAAATTTTTTTTTTTAAGTAACTGGATTCCAATAACTTGTTTTATTTATGATATCTGGACCCAAAATGGCGGACGAGAATACCTACATTCTTCTAGAGCTCTACTAAAAACACAGACGGACCATTTACATTTTAATCAGTGATAAAGTTAAATTAAACTACTGTTTGTATAAATAAAGAAATTGTTTCCCAAAAATTCATGTAGTTTCATTAGGTTGAAAATTTTCTCGTTTTATAGTTAATATCCATTTTTTGCTTAATTTAACATTTTTCGGAAAACTGTTAAATGTGTCTATACAGCATTCTAACCTAAAAGTAACATATTTACCTGTCAAATGAAACATCGTCTTATGTAGCAAGTTTTTTTTTTACAATTATATGCACAACAGGATTTTACTATATTTGGTATATTTAATTATGACATAAATAATTAACAAAATTATAAATTAAGGACAAAAGCTCGTACAAAAGTCTATCAAAACAGTATTCGGCTCACACGTCAAACGTCAAACAAAGTTCTTGTCATCTTGAGATGAAAGTCACGTGACGAGTGGACTTTTTCGCTGTGCTGTTTACAGACTATCTTTGTCTATACTCCTTCCATACACTTTATTAGTTCTATAGTTTCCTTACTCAGGTAGTATGCGTTGATATGCGTATGTACTACTATTTTAAAACATAAATAATCTGTGTGTATGACGACTAACGTTTGATTAATGAAAGTAGAGTAAATATATTTAGCGTAGTGTTGAAGTGCTGGTGCATTGTGTAAGAATATCGTCTCCGCTAAGCAGTGAAGGGAACTCGGAAGGTAAACAACAATTTCACATGTTGATCCTCCCTGCTGTCAGGCAGCGGCGCCCGTGAGCGGCAGGGGCACCAGCCAGGCACACGGGACGTGTCTTATCGCGAGAGTGGCCGCGCGGGCGGCTATCAGCACGGCCGCAGTGTGTGCAGCCAACATTCCAACACCGACGCCGGCGCCCCCGACCGACGCCCCCGACCGCCACCGGGGTCGCCCAGAGCCGTATCATCGCAGTTCACAACGAAATGAATGAAAAATATATCAATAAATGGATGAGACAGTGTCCTCAAATTACAATCTCAAAGATAATTTTAATTACTTTGTTTTAAAGATTATTTTTTGACGTTTATTTAAACCAATCAAATGCTTTATTGCATGTCACGTGTCTGCGTTTTAACCAATCCTATCATTATTATACTGAGAATAATGCTCTTGTGATTATTCCCGGCAATTTTCTCTGTAGCTTTTTTGTTTTTGTTGACAGATGTCAGATGTCAGATAGGAATCATCAACACAAGTAAAAATGAGCAAAGAAGATAGATTTAGTGCTGTGCCTGATAGTGAAATCAAAAAATAATCTAATTAAATATAACTCGAGAGTTCGATAAATTAGAAAATAATTTTCCAGTATCTTTCTCAAACTTGTCGCCATTTGGCAATAGACACTCAAGCCTGGCAACAAGTTTTCGAAAGATCTGTCAAATTATTTTCAATTTATTCTCACCCTCTTGTTATATTATTACTGAGAATTTTTTGCCGATTGACATTAAATGTATGATTTATTTTGACAGCTAAGAGTCGTAGGTAGTAATGGTATATTATTCAATGAGCATGTAATATATGCTATTACTCATGAGTAGAGCGCGAATTATATGCAACGTGCATATATTTTAATTTTTGCATATCTTTGAATAAAATCAATGCTAATTCCTAATTGCTAATTGCATATATTGCATATTTAGGCATTCTTATGCAAATTTTTACAAAACTTGCACATAATTGCGTATTTCGATATTTTTAGGACCTTCTCTAGTGATAAACATTCTGAAATTTCTGCTAATGTCAATTCCCAAAAATTAGAAGAATGCAACGAAAAAAACAATAAACAATACAATCAATAATCAAATACACAAACAAATAAACTATAATATTTGTAGGGAAATCCCTGTAACGGTAACGGTAGGTATTCATTGTATACACGAATGCTGGTATAAAAGTGGGTACAATTTGTAAATATGATATTTTGGTGCCTAGTTAAACAAATAACTATAAATATTTATATTTAACCCTCCTCTACTAACATTTACAGGGGTTGTTATTTGATAGCACTGCAATCTGAAATTAACTGGACAGCAAAATTTTTTGTTAATGTCGTAGTTTTTGCAGTAATTAAATAGTGTTCGATGTTTTAAAAAGCAAGTTGCAATTAGTGTGCATAAAAAAAACAGCATAATGCTACTTATAGGTCTATTTAATAAACAATATAAATAAATATTGAAATTTAGTTGAGTACTAGATGAAATAGGAAAATAAATTCTTCCAAAATAAACGTAACAAAGATTAAAAAGAACTAAAACATCTATAAATTTAATTTTCAATTATTATTGTTCATTAGATAAACTGATAAGTACAGAAAGCTATTTTTACCTCCCGCCTACCATAGGTAAGGGAGGTATTGTTTTTGGTCAAAAAATTGGGTAGTGAGTTTTCAATGAATAAGCACGTTTTAGGGTCCCTACATTACGATTTTACTATTTTCGCGATGATGTCTGTATGTATGTATGTATGTGTGTAGTCTGTGGCAATTTTTTCGTCTCGCATAACTCAAATTCTATATTACCAAAAAATACAATGTTGTGAATTATTGCTTCTTATATTTAAATAAAGGGCTGATTAGATTTAGGATAAAATTGGTCAACCGGAAGTAGCAGTTTACTTGAAGCCCATAACAGTTTTTCGTAAAAAAACACGGTTAAATTTCCTTTTTCAACAATTTATGTTACTTTGAAAGTTGAAGAATATTTAATTTAATTGTGTTTTGATTACATTTATTTTATTAATTTCCATTAGATTTAGAGATAATAAAATTAGATTTTACAAATCTTGCATTCCTAGTACACTATGGAAACATTTTCAATATTTTACGAAATGTGACACATGTCATTGTGATTGTGAAGCTGTTTTCTTAGTGAAATATATTCAAAAAATTAAATAAATATACGAAAGAAAATTAAATTTCTCAAATATAAATAGAAAATAAACAAATAAGAAGGTATGTTTCTGTATCATCAAATGCTATTTTGTATCGTTTAAGAGTAGTATTGGGCGTGAGGTTATGTGCTGTCACATCAGATTTTTATTTTAATAGTCCATTGAATCGTAAAACAACAAAAGTTTCATTGAACAACATAAATAATGTTATTTATATAATAATGTTATTTACAAAATTTAAAAAAATTGTATCCTGTTGTTTTTGCACGTCAATGTATAATAATACAGACTAAAATATAATAGCAGTAATACTGGAATGCCAACTGACGTTAAAAATGCGAGTCAGTCTTTGTTGTAAGTCTGCTTAGAAAGTAGATAAGACAATAAAAAGAAATTAATGGTTTTGAAATGAAATGTTTAACATAAAAATTAAATATTACATTAAATAGAAATAAGTTCAATTAACTATTATGTATATGAATTTAAAGGAATTGTTCAATAATTGAATAATATATTGGTAATAGTATATTCAATGAGCGTGAAATGATGAGAGTGAAATTTGCAACACAGGCCGAAGGCGAATGTTGTAACTCTTCCGAATGAATCAACCCATTACACGCGAATACTATACTTTTTCTACGACTATTCAGCCGAAAGATGCACTTATTGATGTAGTAGCTTATAATTCTAAAAATTACAAAATATCAACCTAGTATCCGTAACCTAGGATACCGTAGAAACGTCAAATTACGGCATATATTACACGCTTCATAAAATTCTTAATGCTATCATCTATGCATTCAAAAAGACAGATGAATGGTTAAAGACTTAACAGCGAATGGGTAAAGACTTTACAGTTGTTCCTATCCGCATGAGCTACTGATAACAGATGGCAGCACTAAAAGTGGAGCAATAGGGAAAACATTACGTTCTTGTATTTAAAAGCATTAGAACTGGTGTAGGATTGAGTGTACAAATTTTAGTTATTGGTCGCAATAATTAGAAAAAAAAGATATTCATTTCCTTAATAGACATATATACATTTATTTGAATTAAGCAGTTCGAACGATAATGAAAGGATAACCTGCATATAAAGGTAAAAATAAAATCAGATTTTTTGGTTAACATTGATATATTCCCTTGGTTTAGCTGGGCATATTATACTATGTGGATATAAAATACATATCAAGAATAAAAGTATAATATACGGTCTATGTTTACAAACATATAAATTAAAAGGCACACCACATAATATAAACATTTCACTCGAAAAGTTGTGCGCCAGTGGAAGTTTACTCCGGCAAATACAATCAAATTTTCATCTGATTTCATTGCATTCATGGTGAAAATACACTTATTTACACTATGATCGCATTGTAAATTAATTTAGCAATGTTTATCTAGTGTGCCAGTTACTACCAAATTCTTTGCCTAACTGTTTATGGTCCATCATTTTCTGATATTTTGGACTCACTAGATATTTCATTCATTTTCATGTTTATGTTTGCCAGTACGTCTCTAAAAATATTGTAGTAAATAAATACATAACATAAATAGTACATCTTATAAAGAAATAAAAATTTTTAACAATTACTTATAGAATTATTCTTTCTGTCTTCCGTCTAATTATTTTGACATTTCTTATGACAGTCAGTGGAAAATCTTGGGTTGGAATGACCTCATGTTTAAGAATTCCTTTCTTATTGGCAGTTCTAACTATAAATATAATTGTTTAGTTAATTTCAGAATAAAAAAATTTAAAGCAATCATACCTTTATAAAAATCCAAGAGCCAGAAATGAGCATAACAAACGTTCATATATGTCTTGACTTTTTCCCACATTTGAAGCATTTTCCACCTCCTTATTCTTTAGAAAATAATGTAATAACATTTCTGTAGTAACATAATTGTTATATTAATGCAGAGAGCAATATATTTTTGATTTACTTGACTTTTTGTTCACTAAAAATCTAAATCTCCATATACCACCATTATGAACACAGCAATGTTTTCCCTATTGGCCGTAATTCAAATTTAGCCACCAGATGTCAGCTACTTTGTTGGCTCATCCCAATTGGTAGTTAGGCTACGCCCCCAGTGGGTAAAATGTGATAACGGGTAGAGTATATCATTATTCTATTGTGGTAGAAAATAGTTATTTGTATATCAAGGTATAGTATAATTTTTTATTACGAATAAACCATATGAGTAATACAAAATTCTTTATCCACAACTGTCAAATAATATAGCTATAATTTAACCGTTGTTTATCAATTAATGACCTTTGTTACTGTTGCTAATAAATTAATATTGACAGTTCCATGAATTAATATTATTCATTCGCTATGTCAAAATCAAATTTTACCTGTCAAAAGAGTCTAATCAAAATGACTTTAAAGTAATTTTATCTGCATAAAAACCAAATACACTAATTTTCTCACTTTTAATACCTTTCTTTTCTTTTTAAGCTTAAATTGTAGCTGAATAATAATTGGTTTTAAGATTTTCTACTAAATGTCAAATCACTTCAAAATTTTGTTACAACAGTACGTAGCCTAGCGATGGTTGCTACAATTTGTCTATGTTGATAAACAAACAGTTTTTTGTATTTGTCAGAGCAAAAATTCTACTTATCTTATAATTTAAAAACAAATATTTGACGAAATGTAGTGGACCAAAGTAAAATATTCTACTCGCATGTAATGGCTATTACTCATTCGAATGAAGTTTGCATCACTTCATTCTCATGAGTAATAGCATATATTATATGCTCATTGAATAATATTCTATTATATTTATATAAAATTTAACTATGTTGCTTTGTGAAAATGTGTGCATTTAATATAATTTTTCCCCGAAGTTTTCAAGAGTTATTAAGGAGAATTGCTGTTGGGAGAGCATATTTTAACTTGGATGAAATTATAGGTATAGATGAATTATTTTCCTGGGTGATCGTACTAAGTAGATAACATTATTTAAAAAATTTAAAATAGCATAAAGCCAGTAGTTCGATTTTGTCTCGTGTGAAATAGGTAATATTCTGCACATGTTACACAATATAGTAATTTTCTACGACCACTTAGAAATTTGCTCATTGTATGTTTGTTGTTGCTAGGGTTATGAGTAGAGCGGATTATATGCAAAGTGCATATTTTTTAATTTTTGCATATCTTTAAATAAAATCTATTTTCTGGACGAATTACATTGATTAGAGTTAATTAATGCTAATTACTTATTGCATATATTGAACGAGGCCGCAATAAATAGAAGAATGCAACGGAAAAAGCAAAAAACAATACAATAAGCAAATACACAAACCAATAAACTGTAATATTTCTAGGGAAATCCCTGTAACGGTAACGGTAAGTATTCATTGTATACACGAATGCTGTTAAAAGTTGGTTACAAAGAATATAAGACCGACAATTCTTAGCTGGATATATTTTACTTATGTTTCACTTTTTTTTTTTTTTAGAAAATTTTCAATAAATTGTTAATGAATTTGTGTAAATATGTCATAATCTTATAATATCAAATTTCTAGACTTTGTTTATATGTATATTAGTAGAATATTTGCAAATTTTGAATCAGGATTAAGACTGTATTGTGCAATAAATTTCATAATGCATTCATTTATACTTTTTATCTAATAATTTAAGATTTTTTTTCATATTTTGCTGCATATACTCGCATTGTCATATTTGTGCATGTATAGTGCATATTACCCAAAAAATCATTGCATTTAAATTACATAATACTAGTAAAATAAACGAACAAAATTTAATTATTTTTAATAAAACGATAATTATTAACATAACATAATCATCTAACCAGTGGCAGTGGCAACAAAAAATTTGGACTGGAAAACAAGAAAAATAATTTTGCGATTAAAAAAAAAATTCTTTTGATTCGTAATCAGCATATCAAATAACATATACCATTAACGTATGTACCTGAAGTTATGAAACACTCTGTATATGCGCATATAGGTAGTTCAGTTTATTCGTGCATATAATCCGCTCACTATAAATAACTATTGTGTTGCCTAGTTTGTTTTGAAGAAACCAAAATTGCTGTCGAAACGTCGGCTATATAAATAAATAAAATAAATAAATATATCATCACGCCTTTTAGCCATTACGGGTGTGGCACTCTGCTTACGCAGATCTCGGTAAGTGATATATTTTTTCGTATGAAGTGCGGTTACCAGCCGTCAAATCATAGTCCCCAAGGATGTTAGTGGAGGGGGAACCACAGGGGTAAATTTAAATTTGTAACTGTCGCCAGTGGGATTCGAACTGAGGATCTCACGATCCACAGTCCGACACGTTACCACGGAGCTATTTACCGCATTCGATTGATAAATACATCTTTACTATAGTACTGACTAATTTCTATCATTCATTCTCCACAACATCAGTAAATTATTTTTAGGTAAATATGCGGTGTACGGTCCTGCGCGCGTGAATTTGCAACGCGAAGCGACTATCAGCCGCTGTAAGGTTCAGATTAGCCGCAAACGAACTGCTAAAGCAGTCGCAACGCCCGGGTCCGGGTGATCCGGGTGCCTCGGTCCGCCAGCTCATAACCGCGCGCGTGTATGTGAAATCACACGGCTCAGGGTTTTTTGTGCTGCCCCTGTGGTCTGCAACTCATAAATCCTGCACGCGGGGTACTATTGCTGGTTGCGGAATTTAATATCACTGGTTTTTTTCGCTTTTATGATGTTTTAGTATTATTAGGGGCGATTACAATTAATTTATTCCAAATGTGGAATAGCTGCGTGGAATTCTTAAAATTTTAACCACAAGTTCACTTCGGAGAAATAAAACTCAACTGTAACTGGTTTGTCAGGGACGTCATACAGGGTGTCCCAGATTTAAATCTATACAAAATTTAGTTTGCTTGCACTGATGTCTGGGAAAAAATGAGAAACTATCAATGAATTTAAAGAAATTATTGTTTAAAATAATAAAGTAATAACATAACTTCATAAACTATTTTCTTTTATAATATTTGTTCAAAATGTTCACCTGCAGCACGTAAACAGGCACGACAATGATCTGCCACCGCATTGGTTGCTGCGTGCCATTGTTCGGGAGATATGGTTTCGCAAATTTGAATAATTTTTCTACGTTGTGAGTCTAAATTATTTATCGGTTCTTCATAGACTTTTTACCTCCCGCCTACCTCTAGGTAATGCCAAATTCATGCAGCCATTTTCATTTTCATTTAATTTAAATTTATTTTAATTTAAAAAATAAATACGTATTATCAAATGTAAGCATTCATGCAATCATTTAATTTATGTTCTCATTTTCATTTTCATTTAATTTAATTTATAAGATAACCAACTTTTATCTTTTAAATGAAAATGATAAATTTTGACGTTTGTGATTGAAATGGTTATGTTTTAAATCATTGAGAATTTCAATTCTTTGCTTAAATATGAATAATTTTGATGATTCGACTCAAGTAGAACTGAACAGACCTGAGAAAATACAATTTTCTGTCCGACAAATAGAAATTTTATTCAAAAATAAAGAAGCTCTTCAATGTGACAAATGACACATGACGTGCATTCATTTTCATTTAATTTATTATTGAAGTGTACCGTGAATGATACATTTAAAAAATATAAATTAGAATTAAATTAAAATTTAAAATTAAATTAAATGAAAATGAAAATGGCTGCATGAATTCGGCATAAGGGAGGTATTGTTTTTGGTCAGAAAATTGGGTAGTGAGTTTTCAATGAATAAGCACATTTTAGGGTCCCTACAGTACGATTTTACTATTTTCGCGATGATGTCTGTATGTATGTATGTATGTATGTATGTATGTATGTATGTATGTATGTATGTATGTATGTATGTATGTATGTGTGTGTGTGTGTAGTCTGTGGCAATTTTTTCGTCTTGCATAACTCAAATACTATAATACCAAAAAATACAATTTTTTGAATTATTGCTTCTTATATTTAAATGAAGAGCTGATTAGATTTTGGATAAAATTGGTCGACCGGAAGTAGCAGTTTACTTGAAGCCCTTAACAGTTTTTCGTGAAAAACACGGTTAAATTTCCTTTTTCAACAATTTATGTTATTTTGAAAGTTGAAGAATATTTAATTCTACATTTGTTTTGATTACACTAATTTTAATAATTTTCATTAGATTTAGAGATAATAAAATAAAAAGAAATTAGATTTCACAAATCTTGCATTCCTAGTACACCATGGAAAATTTTCAATTTTTTACGAAATGTGACACATGTCATTGTGATTGTGGAGCTGTTTTCTTAGTGAAATATATGTCAAAAAATTAAATAAATATACGAAAGAAAATTAAAATTCTCAAATATAAATAGAAAATAAACAAATAAGAAGGTATGTTTCTGTATCATCAAATACTATTTTGTACCGTTTAAGAGTAGTATTGGGCGGGAGGTTATGTGCTGGCCACATCAGATTTTTTTTTATGGCACCTTGAAAAAAAATCTTATATTCATTGATAGCAAGCAATCAAAATTTTGTATTAAAACTAAGTAATAACCAATTTATTATTAATTTAATTTAATTATTATGTCTCACCTCAATAAGATAATAGTGGATATTTCGTTATGAAGTTGATTTTTAAAGTAGCGCTACTCAATAAGAAAAACATGAATATCTCCGGAATAAAGCATTTACAGACATTTGCTCAAATGAACTTGGCACCCTATTTTTAGGTGTTTAATCTTAATTTTAAGTTAGGCCTTTTAAATCTGGGACATGTAAAAAAATTTTGAGTACTTCTGCAAATTCACCATTAAAAAGTGTCATAAGGAAGTGTAAACCAAAATCTAGTATAATGTTATACAACGAAGTTATCAGCAAAAAAAGAAAATCGCAAAATTTACATTTTAGCCAATATCTAGTGATCTATGCATTCAATTGGAAAAACAAATACATGGTCAAACTGCCCTGCTAAAGAGGCAACTTTCGTCTAATTTAACCAACTTCGTATCTCTTACAGTTCTCGAGATCCCCATGCATTCGTACCTTAAATGGGACACACTGTATATATATTTATGAAAGGTATAATTTACGGTTTCTTTATAAACGTAACTGAGGGCTGTATAATCGTTTTATTATGTTACTGTAGGTTTTGGTGGTTTGTACTATATCTATTTTAGAATTTCTACTGCGCAATATATCTAATGCGTATTGAAAACAGACGTAGATAATGGGGCGTGCGGTGGGGGCAGTGTTCGTGGTCAGTGCAACGTTGTGGTTGAAACCGCCGCCGTTCAGCTGTGGCCGCCGCCCCCACCAGCATTCGTTATTTGCTAGAAATAGTGGGCCGCACTATTGACTTGTAAATTTAAACTTTCATTACCGACATAGACCCATACGCATTAGCGATAATTAGCGATTTTACTGTTGCAGAATGAACATTACCTTTTCAATTTATTCATTCGGATTCCAACATATTAAGTACGAGTATCATTGTCAAAGTGTAGCCATCGAAGAAGACAAGGGAAAGGGGATGTAATAGTTATTTACATACCAAATGCGGGAACCGAGTTCACGCAAGAGGTTTGTACAATATTTTTTGTACGAAAAGTATAGAACTAATAACAATCCATACAAAGAAATGAAGTTCTTCAAGGAGTTCTTTTGATATTTGTCAAAGTTGCACTATAAATGTAAACACACAAATTAATTTGTCTAGTATATTAGAAAACAATTAAAATATTTATAATATTTACCGTATTCACTTGTAAATTTATTATATTTCTTATTTCCGTAAAACATTCTTCTTACTCATTTAAACACAGTTCATATGATGCACGAAATATCAATAAAATTGGCATATACTTTTATTGTATTTCTATATAATATAAACCCTAAAAACTCACTGGTGCAGAGCGCATCATCATATCTCTTAAATTTTTTGAGATATGGCGGTTTTTGATGTTTTTCGAAGTGCAACTTTGAGGAACTGCAACTCAAAAATTACGCAAGATATCGAAAAATACTCTTCAGTTTTATGTTAATCGTGCATATTATAGCAAAATAACAAATTTTTTTTAATTGAAAATTTTGAAATTTTTTTTTTCAAAATTTCAATAAGCAATAACTCAAATAATAGACGAAATACGACCTTGCAGACTAAACCATTGAATTCATCTCAACGAAATATATAAACCCTAAAAATTTCAGAACATTCGGATGGTGGGTTGAAATTTTAGAGCAAAAAGTCTGAAAATGGCCTTTTTCAGGCCAAACATCAAGGGGTACCCTTTGACGTTTTACGCCAAAAACGTCATTTTCACACTTTTTGCTCTAACTCTATAACGCATAAAGCAATTTTAATGAAATTTTTCATACTTATGTATTTTGACGAGCTGAATCGAATAATCCTATCTGCGAGTCTGTATCTTTTATATTTATGGAGTTATCGCCTATCGAAATTTGGGGAAAAAATCGAAAAAATTACTAAATTTTCAAAATTTGCTAATTTGTAATAAAATGCATGAAACGAACAGAACTGAATCTATTTTTCAATATCTTTAATAGATTTTGAGTTGCAGCCACTCGAAGTAGCATTTCGAAAAACATCGAAAATTGACATATCTCTATAAATTTAAGAGATATGACGATGCGCTCTACAGCATTGAGTTTCTTAGGGTTTATATTATATAGAAATACAATAAAAGTATATGCCAATTTTTAGTGATATTTCGTGAAATCTGAAATTGTGCAGTACTTTCTTAACATGTTTGTTGTCAATGGTAAATGAACTTGTATTAAATTTTCTTACTTGTACAGATATTATAAACATTTTTCAAATTATAACCACAATCCTCGTTTAAATAATTGGGTCATATTGTGTAGTTCCAGATAATGTAACAATTTACAAATCTACAGATAAGTTATCCTCAGGAGTGAAGCATCAATATAAAATACAAAGTAATCTTTAAAATGTTATTAGTTGTCCAAAAAATAATAAAAAGCATGTCAAAATATTTTTGACAACTGCATGTTAAACATTTAATCACAGACAAACCATGTGGTTTGTCTGTGATTTAACATTTAACAGAAAGAAATGAACTCTCAAATTCGTCATTATATCATTACAATATTCTACGAAATTTTGACAGAGAACACTACAATACTATAATAAATAAAACTAAACATGTTTTCTGAAATGTTATAGTTATTTACATATCAAATGCGGGAGGTTTGTACAATATTTTTTGTACTAAAAATATAGAACTAATAACAGTCTTTACAAAGAAATGAAGTTCTTCAATAAGTTATTTTGATAATTGTCAAAGTTGCACTATAAATATAAACACACAAAATAACTTGTCTAATATATTAGAAAATAATTAAAATATTTATAATATTTACCGTATTCACTTGTAAATTTATTATATTTCTTATTTATATTGAGGTAACTAACATTACATTTGTAGGTTATGTATTTTACAGCTGTCATATCGGGCAGATTTTATTGCCAACATTGGTAACCAAATGCACTAAATTTGTTATTTTTAAATTCAATTTCATTCTTATTCCATCATTGTTTATATTAATATTATGTAAAGGAATGTTTGAAATACTATATTATTTAATTATAAATATAATTTATTAATAAACGCTTTAGAAATAGGAATGTTTTCGTCGAAATTTCCCGGTTGTCTATCTGGTGGAGACCTGGGAAATGGACATTTCGGACGTTGCTTAGGCAACGCTAAACAACACATTTCAATGTATGAGTACAAAAAGATATTTAAAGTATAGTTTGCAGCAAAGTGAAGTATCCTGTTGACGTCATTGTGCTCAGAAAGTTTTTCTAAGTCTGTCTCTGACACCAAACTTCATTTGAAGCTTTTTAATCAATTATGTTACGAAAACAATGGAATTAGTATAATTAATTTTCTAATTACTATCCAGGCATCAGACACAGAGCCCAGCCTCGATGAGAGTGAGCGAGACAAATGGAGGGTGCGAGTGAGAGAGGTGTTACGCTTTCTAGTTTTATAGTTTGGCAACTGAAATGCTTGGCCGAGCCAATATCATCATGGGGAGGTTTTTGCTATATTATGTTGGTAGCATGTATGGGTGCCCGCACTTTCATATGTTGGAAGACCATGAGGGCGTGTTCATGTACAGGGTGCGACATTGTTGTGGCAGTTAATTTGTTAATAAACATCAACAAAGGATGTCGTTATTCGTTATTTCAAATGATCTAATCGAATATTTTGGAAGAATTTCTGAGCAGATCTTATTATAAAATGAAATGTGTTTTCAAATAAATCCTCCAAAACTGCCATATAACGAAAATTTGTCGGCTGTGAGCATCGAATTAATAAATAAATATATGATCATGTAATCTGCTTAAATCAGATTTCTGTTTGATATACAGGATGTTCATTTTAAGTGGTACACTATTGCTATTTCGAGAACTATAAGAGCTACGAGGTCGGTTAAATTAGCAAACAATTTCTATATTATAGGACAATTAAAATGAGCGAAACAAGAATTTTCTTAGACCAGTGGTTCTCAAAATGCGGGCTGCAACATTCTTATTTTAAATGGCAGCCTACTTTTTTTATTTGCTTATTCGATTCAGTATTTTTTTCTGAATTCAATGATATTCATATGTAATGACCAAATAATACAAAATATTTGAGAAAAATGCAAAATTTAAAATGTATCATTTTTATTTAAATATGCATATACAAAGTTTGCCATGGAAGAAAACAAATAAACCAAATGCAGAAATAGTTGAAGAAACTGTAATTATGAGAATAATTATTAATTTAGCTATTACAATACAGAAATACAGAGGTACACTTAAAAAAACTAATATTAAAAATTGTTTGATTTATTTGTTTTCTTCCATGGCAAACTTTGTATATGCAAATTTAAATAAAAAGATATTTTTAATTTTCATTTTTCTCAAATATTTTGTAATATTTGGTCATTACATGTGAATATCATTGAATTCAGAAAAAAATACTGAATCGAATAAGCAAATAAAAAAATTAGGTTGCCATTTAAAATAAGAAATTTCCGCCCCGCATTTTGAGAACCACTGGTCTAAAAAAATTCTTGTTTCGCTCATTTTAATTGTCTTATAATATAGAAATTGTTTGCTAATTTAACCGACGTCGTAGCTCTTATAGTTCACGAAATAGCAATAGTGTACCACTTAAAATGAACAACCTGTATACAGGCTGGTCTATCGGTCTGTACTTTTTATTGCATGTGATTATTATAAATATTATCGAAAAAATTTCAGACAAAGTTTATTTTACATTAAAATGTCCACATATCTGCAGTATGAGTTTTTCTACCGGGTGCTCCATTTTCGCGCAATTATATGCAACTTAGTTTAATAAATAGAAAACCTATATATTTTTACAAAATTTAAAAAATCTTATGTTTCTCTTTAAATAAGTTCTTATTCACTATAGTCCTAAAATGATCAATACAAAAACTATTCACGTTTTTATGATTCAATATACCATAAAATTGTGTGTGAATGTTTAAACAATCAGATTAGTTGCTGTAAGATTGTTAATAATTATTATTTACTATTTTCACTAACTCCAACAACTTTTTTTTGTTTTATTTTATTTAGTTTGTTGAACTAATATTCAATTCGAACAGAGATCCACACAGACTGACAGACAGACAGACACACACAGACATCATCGCGAAATTATTAAAATCGTATTCTAGGGACCTTAAAACGTGCTCATCCACTGAAAACTCACTACCCAATTTTTAGCATGATTCCTATTCCTCCCTTACATGATGTGGCGGGAGGTAAAAAGGACAATCGAAAACTTGTGAAACAGACTGCGGGAAATTTTGGAATATTTCTTCAGAGAAGACGATCAGACTTGTGCCTACTAAGCAATTATAAAAAGTAGAGACGAAGTTACACAGTGCTAAAGTAGATAATAATAAAAAAAAAACTTGCAATAAAATGTTTACCAGTTGTACAATTTATTATCTAAGGTTTATTCAAGGTTAAAAATGTTACAAATTTATTCTACAATTTAGTAAACACAAGATACACTGTATTATAGTTGTTATTCACCTTTTGTAAAACATAAAAATGAAACTCGTGTGATTTTGGTCTCGTAAGTTATGTATTTATTTTTTTCAGATGGCAGTTTGCTGTTATATGAAGTAATCAATACAAAATTGTGTGCAATTACTAAGAACAAACATATGATGAAATTCAAAATAAGTTCATTGCTTAGTAAATAAACTAGCGGTCCGACCTGCTTCGCAGGTCTGACCCCTAGACTCCGCGTCCCTGAAGACGATTACATCTAAAAATATAGAGAAATAAATTGAGTAGTCTCTTCGTTCCTCGCTCCCATGTTAGTACTTTGGCGAAGAATGCTCGTCACTTCGTTCCTCGCATCCATGTCAGTACATCGGCGAAGGAAGCTCGTCACTTCGTTCCTCGCTTCCATGTCATCACTTTTTGACCTTCGAGTGTAAGTCTCCTCCTTGAGACTTTTCATTTAATACCAAACATGTTAGAATTTAAATAACATTTATAAAAAAAAAACAACTGACGATCTTCCGAAACAACATTTGAGCTTAAATCTCACGCCTGAGACCTTTAATTTAAAACCAAACACGGTATGTTTTAAATAACATTTATAAAAAACTATTGCCAGTCGTGCAAAATAACTTTTTGACACTTGAGTTCAAATCTCCTCCGCGAGACCTTTAATTTGATACCAAACACGGTAGGATTTAAATAGTATTTATGGAAAACAATAGACGATCGTCCAAAATAACTTTTTGACACTTGAGTTTAAATCTACTCCGTGAAACTATTAATTAGAAACCAAACACGGTAGGATTTAAATAACATTTATAAAATACAATTGACAATCGTTCAAAATAGCTTCTTGTCTACGAATTTAGTTTAAAAAGATAATTCTGAAATTTATTAAGAATATTTAAAACAATCTTGAAAATAATTTTCATCCTTTTTGTTTTAGATGAATAATTAACTTATTTAAATTTTACCGCCTAAAACGCTTAAAAGCATTGATGTTTACGGGCAGAGACATCTATTATACTTATACTAAAATTTTCAAAATGAACTTTCAAAAATGACAAAGTGCACACAAATTTGTGAAAAGTGACAGCTACAATTTTAATTTTTTTGAATGACTTTTAAAATATTTACAAAATAGTACACATGTATGCTCATTCATTTTACTTTCTAAACACAGATAAATTTACGAAACTTCTGAAACTTGTCTTCATTTAATATAATTTATACTTAATTTTTTGAATAGATCTGTCAAAAATGACAAGATGAACACTTTGTGAAAAGTTACAACTACAATACAGTTATTCATTTAAAATCAACAAATTTCACATTCATAGCAACGCCCACGCACTCTGATTTCCGCCTTATTTATTTAATATCTCGCACATCATGTGTAAGAAAAATGTGAGTTCATAAAAAGGCCCTATTCCCAATCAAACTCTAAATGCCAGTGAAGGTTTCACCCGAATCCATCTAACTGTCTAGGCTGTAGGTCTGCGTACAAATTTGGTTGCTAGGTTGGCTAAAATATAGAGAAATACTCAAGCCTTTTAGTATATAGGACTAGCGGTCCGACCTGCTTCGCAGGTCTGTCCCCTAGGCTCCGCGTCACTGAAGAAGATTACAACTGAAAATGTAGAAAAATAAATTGAGTAGTCTTAAATAACTTCCAATTTAAACTAAACTATTGGCGAAGCAAGCTCGTCACTACGTTCCTCGCTTCCATGTCAGTACTAGGCGGAGAAAGCTCGTCACTTCGTTCCTCGCTTTCAAGTCAGTGCATCGGCGAAGCAAGCTCGTCACTTCGTTCCTCGCTTCCATGTCAGTACATTGGCGAAGTAAGCTTGTGCCTTCGTTCCTCGCTTTTAAGTCAGTGCATGGGCGAATCAAGCTCGTTACTTCGTTTCTCGCTTCCATGTTACTACTTTTTGGCACTTCAGTTTAATTCTCTTCGGTGAGATATTTAATTTAATACCAAACACGTTAAGATTTAAATAATATTTATAAAAAAAAAAATTACAATCGCCCAAAACAACTTTTTGACACTTGAGTTCAAATCTCCTCAGCGAGGCCTTTAATTTGATACCAAACACGGTAGGCATTAAATAACATTTATACAAAACAATTAACGATCGTCGAAAACAACTTTTTGACACTTGAGTTCAAATCTCCTGCGTGAGACCTTTAATTTGATACCAAACACGGTGGGATTTAAATAATATTTATAAAAAACAATTGACAATCGTCCAAAACAACATTTGACAACTGAGTTTAAATCTCCTCCGGGAGACCTTTAATTTAATACCAAACACGGTAGGATTTAAATCATATTTATAAAAAACAATTGACAATCGTCCAAAACAACTTTTTGACACCTGAGTTCAAATCTCCTCCGCGAGACGTTTAATTTAATACCAAACACGGTAGGATTTAAATCATATTTATAAAAAAAACAATTGACAATCGTCCAAAACAACTTTTTGATACTTGAGTTCTAATCTCCTCTGCGATACCTTTAATTCAATACCAAACACGGTAGGATGTATATAATATTTATAGAAAACAATTGACAATCGTCGAAAACAATTTTTTTGATACTTGAGTTCAAATCTCCTCTGCGAGACCTTTCATTCAATACCAAACACGGTAGGATTTAAATAACATTTATAAAAAACAATAGACAATCGTCCAAAACTTTTTGACACTTTATTTTAAATCTCTAACGTGAAACTTTTAATTTAGTACCAAACACAGCAGGATTATAAATAAAAACTGATGTTAAAAAAAATAATTCTGCAATTGATAAATATTTAAAACGAACTTTTTATATTAGATAAGTAATGAACTTATTTGAATTTTACCGCCTAAAATACTTAGAAGCATCGAGGTTGTCGAGCAGAGACATCTGTTGTATTTTTTGAGAAAGAAAAGAAACCATTATATGAAGTGGAAAATAATTTTCAACTTTTTTGTGTTGGATAAGAAGTTATCTCATTTGAATTTTACCGCCTAAAATCCATAAATGAATCGAGGTTGATGAACAGAGACATCTGTCATATTTATTTTGAATGAAAAAAAAATTTAAGAAAAAAATTCACATTTAAAAAATCTACAATATAGAAAACATGTTTCCTCATTTATTCTAAACACAGATAAATTTACAAAACTTTTTCATTTGGTCTAGAATTAATTCAATTTATACTTACAGTTTCAAACAGATATGTCAAAAATGACAGGTTGAACACAAATTCGTGAAAAGTGACAGCTACAATTTTAATTTTTTAAATTGACTTTTAATATATTTTCATTATAGTATACATGTTCACTCATTTATTTTAAACACAGATAAATTTACAAAACATCTTCAACTTGTCTGGAATTTATGTAATTTTTACTCAAAATTTGAAACAGATCTGTCATATATGTCAAATTGAACAAAAATTTGTGAAAAGTTACAACTACAATCAACAAACTACACTTTCGTAGCAACACGAGGCACCCCTTGATGTAAAAATTTAATGTCTTTCCTATTTAATATTTCGCACATCATGTGTAAGAAAAATATGAATTTATAAAAAGCACATAGTCCCTATGGCCCTTTACGTGTAAAAAAAAATTTCACCCGAATCCATCGTACCGTTTAGGCTGTAGCGATGAATAATAATGGTTGTTAGATTGGCTAATCTATAGAACTTAAGCCTTTTAGTATATAGGATGAAAAGTAGTCTACCATTATGTGGTCGAAGTAGGCACATTATCTATGTTCTTGATTTCTTGTTATAAATAAAAACCGAACCAATTACCGAGCCAATAATCAATGAACCGAAGACAATTGAGGGCAGATTCACATGTTTTATACTTTATTTACTATTGTACCAAACCCCCAAGTGCACACTAGAATTTGTAAAACTTAATCAAATGTTATTTAAATGATAAGACCAAAAACTTGAAAGGCGTATAAGAATATTCTCATGAGGCATACCTAATAAAAATAAATTCCAAAAATTTTCATTTCTAACTGTACAATAGTATATTATTCAATGAGCATGTAATGTATGCTATTGCTCATGAGAATGAAGTTTGCATCACGAGCGAATGCGAGTGATGTAAATCATTCGAATGAGTAATAGCCATTACATGCAAGTAGAATACCTAGTATACTTTATCCACAACATTTCGTCAAATATTTGCTTTGAAATTATAAGCTAAGTAGAATTTTTGCTTTGACAAATACAAAAAACTGTTTATCAACATAGATAAATTGTAGCAACCATCACTAGGCTACGTACTGTTGTAACAAAATTTTGAAGTGATTTGACATTTAGCTGAAAAATTTAAAACCAATTGTTCAGCTACAGTTTAATCTTAAAAAGAAAATAAGAGTAAGATAAATGAGAAATTTAGTCTTTAGCTTTTTATATGGACAAAATTACTTAAAACTAAAAGTCATTTTGATTTTACTCTTTTGACAGGTAAGATTTGAATTTGACATAATGAATGAATAATATTAATATTAATTCATTAGCAACAGTAACAATAGTATTTATGAATTAAGTGAATAAAGACATATTTTAACCAAAAGCGGAATGTTTAGCTCACGAGGTGTTAGCCGAGTGATCTATCTTTCTGACTTTCTGGGTTCGTGCTACCCCACTGAGTGGGATATAGCGTGACGTTATGTATGTATGTATGTATGAACATGATTTTTATTCTTGACATTTCATTAGAATGTAATTTTATTCTATTTGGTCAAAAAAATTCAATTTTTTTCCCTGATAAAGCAACAAAATTGCTGTAAATATTTGATTTAAATAAAATTAACTATAATATGAGTTTTGTGTTCTTTTAACTCACACCAAAACTGCCGCTAATTCGTGGATTCTTTCTTTATCTATCTTAAATTATGTTATTCATTTAATTTTGATAACCTATGTTGCATTTTATCTTGAACAGTACAGTAATATTCAATAGTTATATCACGAGTGCTAAGAATTTAATCGATTAAATTTGACATGTCTAGCTTATGCAAAAAATTTTGCTTAAAAAGTGTTTGAGTACATAATAATTATAATCTTAAATTATTATGTACGTAAACACTTTTTTAAAAGCAAAATTTTTTAAATAAGCTAGACATCAAATTTAATTGATTCAATTCTTTAGCACGAGGGGTATAGGTTAAGATTATTTTATGAATTCATAGTATAAACTTTAATATTTGGTTATGAAATTGTACTAAAAGGTTGATTTTGACACATTTTCACATAAATAAACCGGTACACACATAAGCAAAAGGCACGGCACCATAAAATTTTGTTGTTATATTGTAACTATAGCAAATTGTTTGTTTTTCTTTTTACTTGTCAAATAAATGTCAAAAATTAATAAATAAAAATAGCTGGAATCGATTAATTCAGCATGTTTAAAGATATAGAATAAAATCTGATGTGGCCAACACATAACCTCCCGCCCAATACTATTCTTAAATGGTACAAAATAGTATTTGATGATACAGAAACATACCTTCTTATTTGTTTATTTTCTATTTATATGCGAGAATTTTAATTTTCTTTTGTATATTTATTTAATTTTTTCACATATATTTCATTAAGAAAACAGCTTTACAATCACAATGACATGTGTCACATTTCGTAAAAAATTGAAAATATTTAAATGTTTCCATGGTGTACTAGGAATGCAAGATTTGTGAAATCTAATTTCTTTATATTTTATTATCTCTAAATCTAATGAAAATTAATAAAATTAGTGTAATCAAAACACATGTAAAATGAAATATTCTTCAACTTTTAAAATAACATAAATTGTTGAAAAAGGAAATTTAACCGTGTTTTTCACGAAAAACTGTTAAGGGCTTCAAGTAAACTGCTACTTCCGGTTGGCCAATTTTATCCAAAATCTAATCAGCTCTTCATTTAAATATAAGAAGCTAAAATTCCCAAAATTGTATTTTTTGGTATTATAGTATTTGAGTTATGCGAGACGAAAAAATTGCCACAGACTACACACACACATACATACATACATACATACATACATACATACAGACATCATTGCGAAAATAGTAAAATCCCTAAATCGTGCTTATTCATTGAAAACTCACTACCCAATTTTTTGACCAAAAACAATACCACCCTTACCTAGAGATAGGCGGGAGGTAACTAGTAAAGGTAAAGAACATGTAAATATCTTACTTCTGCAACTACTTATCCGGCTAAATATGCCTTCAAAATATTCAAAATTTGCATTATAAAAGCTAGCCTCAATTTAATCGCGATTAAACAGCATGGTGCTGTTTTATCACTTATCTAAAATGCACAACAATGGAAAATGAGACATTCTGATTGGTCAGATTTGTAATGAATGAAATAATCATAGTAATACATTAATGACAGAATAGTTAATGTTGCATTTCAGCTGAAATCACATTATATGAACGGGAGGTAATTATTGCGATTTTAAGATTGTCGTAAGCTTTGTAAACGAAAAATACAACAGAATACAAAAATGTAGTTGTGAAAAGTTCATTATCGTTTAAACATTTAGCCGTAACAGTTTCAGTTCATCACGAATTTTATTTTGATTTTCAATAGCGCTGTCAAGTTCAGAAAACTCAAAAATCCTTTCAGCGTTAAAAAGCTTCGGCAAAACCAATCACTCAGAAGCTTTGACGCAATAATATATTCGTGATTAGTGTGTACATTTGACGGTAGCTAAATGAATACCCGTTTGGTTTTTCTCTTTGACCCGGTAAACGGAATCGTGTTTACGTGTGCACGGTGAGCGACATTGATTTTCTTGTTTAATTACAATTTTTGACTTCAAAGTACTTTGCGTGTTGACACGTTCACGGTACTAGATTGGCTCCGGTGCAGAGCGATTCCGGGAAACAGTTTCATATTTTTATACTTCGTTTTTATAATGAATTCTGTAGCTTGAAACCCTATTAGTAAAGGTTGTATTTAGAGTTTTGATAGATCAACAAAAATAAATATTTTTGTAATACCTGTACTGTAAGTTACCCATTAATAACAAAATTTAAACACAGTAATTGAAACTTTTATTGCACAATTGGTTTCCATGGTTACATCATTTACTTACCGTCCACGGTGGATGGTAAGTGAAACTTACCGTTCATGGTGGACGGTAAGTAAATATATATCATTCAAATTTTATTTTTAACCTCAATCTGACAGTTGTTAATTTTGATCCCTATTTTTCCTTTTCTTATATTTACGCAGGTATTGCAAAAAATATCTTACTAACCTCGAACTGTAAGTGATATTTTAGGTCTCGAATGTTTAGGAAATCTCGACCCTACGGGTCTCGACATCCCAAACTACATTCTCGACCTAAAAACTATCACTTACAGTTCACGGTACGTAATATACTATTTTATCCAACACCTCTCAATAAATGTTCTATAACTATGGCGATTTTAAATAAGGAAAGTAACAGATTACCCACTAGTGAGTATAATTTTGAGGGAAGTCACTAGTGAGTATTTTTTTATTTATAACAATAATAATAACACACAACACCTTGGTAACTACTTCGATCGACATTTTAATTTATTAGTATTAACTATTACTTATACATTCAATTGGGTTGTCTCGCGCTGTCTGAGCAAAGTTCGAAATGTCTGTTTTTCAAATCTCAACTAGATAAGCGTTTAGGAAATTTGGGCGATTATATTCCTATTTTGAAAGCATTTAATAAAAAAACTATTGGGCTTCCAAATTATCAAGAGATGGCGTTGATCACAATTCCCAAAAGGTACTTGTTAAATTCATGTTGTATGAAATCTTATGATAGCGAATGCTTGCATTAGTATTGGTAGTTTGCTTTTATTGGCAGCAGAACTGTTGCCATACACGCTGCAAATTTTCCTGTTTTTATAGGATTTTTTGGAGAAAATTCAATCTTAACCTATAATCTACAAATACAATGAACCTTTCATGTTTACATCTTATTTAAATAATACGGCTTAAACAAATGTTATACTTACATTGGAATACTGTGAAAATAACTACTATTGTTATTAATTTTTAAAAAATAACAATTAATTTCAAAATACAATGAAATTTATGTACCTTATGGTTAGTTAGCTTTCTACCACTAGTTAGCGTATTTTAATTTTGGAAGCCCAATAGTGTTATAAACATCCCTTCACATGAAAAAAAATTCCTCGAACAAGTCAATTTCTACCTGAAATGAGACATATATATATATATATATATATATATATATATATATATATATATATATATATATATATATATATATATATATATATTTTAAACTTGGTTTAAATAAATAAAAGCGTACATTTGAAAATTCTCTGATTTATTCAATTTTTATCGAAAATAATAAATTATCTAAACCTAAGACTGTTTTGTTTTGATTTCTTTAAAGCTATTTATTTTACGTTTCAAAATTAATTTACGGAACCAAATTACTACAAAATTGTAAGGTATTTACATCGTTTGAATCAGAAAAATGATATTTTTCGATTGATACTACAATTATTATTGTCCGGTAGAACACCGAGCAACAGCATGCCAAAAACTGATTTCCCATGTTAATCTCCTATGTATACCTTTAAAACAGACACATAGTATATATTAAAATGTCACATTTCAATTTTAACTCTTGACTTATTACTTCTATGTAAGTATAATTGTATATTACGTCTATTTATAAATGGTAGAAAATTTTTTTGCCCTCTCATTCATTTTCTGCTAAAACAAATCCCTGATTAATATTATTGGATGCGATATATTCACTATTAATACCAAAGAAAAAAATCTGATGTGGCCAGCACATAACCTCCCGCCCAATACTACTCTTAAACGGTACAAAATAGTATTTGATGATACAGAAACATACCTTCTTATTTGTTTATTTTCTATTTATAAAATGGGGTAAATAGCTCCGTGGTAACGTGTCGGACTGTGGATCGTGAGATCCTCAGTTCGAATCCCACTGCCGACAGTTACAAATTTAAATTTACCCCTGTGGTTCCCCCTCCACTAACATCCTTGGGGGGCTATGATTTGACGGCTGGTAACCGCACTTCATACGAAAAAATATATCACCTACCGAGATCTGCGTACGCAGAGTGCCACACCCGTAATGGGTAAAAGGCGTGATGATATATTTATTTTCTCCGTGGTAACGTGTCGGACTGTGGATCTTAAGATCCCCAGTTCGAATCCCACTGCCGACAGTTACAAATTTAAATTTACCCCTGTGGTTCCCCCTCCACTAACAACTTTGGGGGCTATGACTTGACGGCTGGTAACCGCACTTCATACGCAAAAATATATCACCTACCGAGATCTGCGTAAGCAGAGTGCCACACCCTTAATGGGTAAAAGGCGTGATGATATATTTATTTATTTATTTATTATTTCTATTTATATTTGAGAATTTTAATTTTCTTTCATATATTTATTTAATTTTTTGACATATATTTCACCAAGAAAACAGCTTCACAATCACAATGACATGTGTCACATTTTGTAAAAAATTGAAATTATTTAAATGTTTCCATGGTGTACTAGGAATGCAAGATTTGTGAAATCTAATTTCTTTATAATTTATTATCTCTAAATCGAATGAAAATTAATAAAATTAGTGTAATCAAAACACATCTAAAATTAAATATTCTACAACTTTCAAAATAACATAAATTGTTGAAAAAGGAAATTTAACCGTGTTTTTCACGAAAAACTGTTAAGGGCTTCAAGTAAACTGCTACTTCCGGTTGACCCATTTTATTCAAAATCTAATCAGCTCTTCATTTAAATATAAGAAGCAATAATTCACAAAATTGTATTTTTTGGTATTGTAGTATTTGAGTTATGCGAGACGAAAAAATTGCCACAGACTACACACATACATACATACATACATACAGACATCATCGCGAAAATAGTAAAATCGTATTGTAGGGACCCTAAAACGTGCTTATTCATTGAAAACTCACTACCCAATTTTTTGACTAAAAACAATACCTCCCTTACCTAGAGGTAGGCGGGAGGTAAAAAATAAAGTTCGATTATTTTCTGAACAGACCATTTATGAACGTAATAATTAAAAAAAAACAT
The DNA here is from genome assembly GCA_963942605.1 of Poecilus cupreus. Taxonomy (NCBI): domain Eukaryota; kingdom Metazoa; phylum Arthropoda; class Insecta; order Coleoptera; family Carabidae; genus Poecilus; species Poecilus cupreus. Next base: position 14,905,444 of record OZ012727.1, read on the forward strand.
ACTTCCGCGAATAGGGGTTGTAATTCGACGGAAGAGTACGCAGAAAAACATATCAAGCCGAGACTTGCTTCAACTAGACTGCCACATCGAGAAATGAGTAAATTATTTTAAAGGTAAGATAGATCAGCACTAATAAATTTAAAATTAAATGTTTGTACTCGCCACAGTCGCGCGTGTCCTGGGGCACTGCGTTCACCTTTAGTAGATAAACAGTGACGACAAACAAACATTACATAACATTAATAATGTCGTTTGTCCTGCCGAATACCGGAAACACATCGGACAGGAAACACGAAAACACACAGCGGATAATAATTAATAACAGAATAATGTTAAGCCTAGAGCTCGCCTTCTGTGTGTCCTATGCCGTGTCCTGCAGAGCTAATTGTTCGTGTATTTGACGTGTTTCTATTGTTTTGCGTGTCAAAGTCATATATGAACTTTGATCTTCCTCGATTGCCCATACAACGCAGATCAAATTTCAAATCAAATCAGTTTATATCTACGGCATATTATTTTTAAATAGAACGTACTTTGTTCATTATAATTATTAATATCTGAACTGTATTATTATCGTTAGATGTCGTGTGCTGATTGATGATATTTTGACAGGTTATCAGCCCTCTGGCGCACTCTATACTATAATCATTGTTTACTGCGATTTGATGACAATTTTAATCATTAAATTATTAACAGTATATTATTTAATAAGGACTTTTTTGGGTGAATAATACAAAAGAAACAGAATTCAGTCCCAGGTATTTTTACCTCCCGCCTACCTCTAGGTAAGGGAGGTATTGTTTTTGGTCAGAAAATTGGGTAGTGAGTTTTCAATGAATAAGCACGTTTTAGGGTCCCTACAATACAATTTTACTATTTTCGCGATGATGTCTGTATCTATGTATGTATGTATGTATGTATGTATGTATGTATGTATGTATGTGTGTGTGTGTGTGTGTGTGTGTGTGTGTAGTCTGTGGCAATTTTTTCGTCTCGCATAACTCAAGTACTATAATACCAAAAAATAAAATTTTTTGAATTATTGCTTCTTATATTTAAATGAAGAGCTGATTAGATTTTGGATAAAATTGGTCGGCCGGAAGTAGCAGTTTACTTGAAGCCCTTAACAGTTTTTCGTGAAAAACACGGTTAAATTTCTTTTTTCAACAATTTATGTTATTTTGAAAGTTGAAGAATATTTAATTCTACATTTGTTTTGATTACACTAATTTTAATAATTTTCATTAGATTTAGAGATAATAAAATATAAAGAAATTAGATTTCACAAATCTTGCATTCCTAGTACACCATGGAAAATTTTCAATTTTTTACGAAATGTGACACATGTCATTGTGATTGTGAAGCTGTTTTCTTAGTGAAATATGTCAAAAAATTAAATAAATATACGAAAGAAAATTAAAATTCTCAAATATAAATAGAAAATAAACAAATAAGAAGGTATGTTTCTGTATCATCAAATACTATTTTGTACCGTTTAAGAGTAGTATTGGGCGGGAGGTTATGTGCTGGCCACATCAGATTTTTTTTATATCAACCTCGCCACATGCGTCTTCTTCAAGAAGTGAATTTTCAATAACTGTTCCAGAACATTTTAAAAACAATAAATATATAAATTAATATAAAAAACAAACACAGGTGATTAAATAAATAAATAAAATAAATATATCATCACGCCTTTTACCCATTACAGGTGTGGCACTCTGCTTACGCAGATCTCGGTAGGTGATATATTTTTGCGTAAGAAATGCGGTTACCAGCCGTCAAGTCATAGCCCCCAAAGTTGTTAGTGGAGGGGGAACCACAGGGGTAAATTTAAATTTGTAACTGTCGGCAGTGGGATTCGAACTGAGGATCTCACGATCCACAGTCCGACACGTTACCACGGAGCTATTTACCCCATTAATAATAATAATAAAAAATTAAAATATAATTTTAAAAATTCACCTCCCGAAGAAGATGCATACGGCGACGAAACTAATTGAAGATGATTTTTACCTCCTGCCTACCTCTAGGTAAGGGAGGTATTGTTTTTGGTACAAAATTGGGTAGTGAGTTTTCAATGAATAAGCACGTTTTAGGGTCTTTACATTACAATATTACTATTTTCGCCTTGATGTCTGTATGTATGTACATATGTGTATGTAGTCTGAGACAATTTTTTCGTCTCGCATAACTCAAATATTATAATTCCAAAAATACAATTTTGGTATATTTTTGCTTCTTATATTTATATGAAACATGATTAGATTTTGGATAAAATTGGTCAACCGGAAGTAGCAGTTCACTAGAAGCCCTTTACAGTTTTCCGAAAAAAATAAACACGGTAAAATTTAGGGACGATATTTCCATCTATGAATAAAGTACCGAAATCCTAGCTCAAAGGATATTTATTGTTCTAGCTGTCATTTTTTGATGCGTATTTTTTTATTTATTCGGAAGTTTATTCATAGATGGAAATATCGGCCCTTAATTATTCAACAGTTTATGGTATTTTGAAAATTGTAGAATATTTAATTGTACATCTGTTTTGATTACACTAATTTTATCAATTTTCATAAGTTTTGGAGATAATAAAATATAAAGAAATTAAATTTCATAAATCTTGCATTACGTGTACACCATGGAAACATTTAAAAATTTTCAATTTTTTACGAAATATGACACATGTCATTGTGATTGTGAAACTGTTTTCTTAGGACCCGTATTTCTAACCTCAGATAAAATGGAATAAACAAAAAATATCGCATTAAAAGATGACAGCTAGAATAATAATCATCATTTGCTATGATTTTGATGCGATATTTTTTGTTTATTCTATTGATAAATTTATTCTCTTAGAGACGGTATTTCCAAACTCAGTTACCTAGAGAATAAATTTAACAATAGAATAAACAATAGTTATTTACTTTACAAGTGGGCAAAGTAAGGAATTACCCACGAGAGAAATTCTAGCTCACTCAGCCTTCGGCTTCGTGAGATAATTTTATCGAGTGGGTAATTTCACTTTGCCCACGTGTGAAGTATAACGTTTTATCCAACACTTCTTAATAAATGAGAAATTTATTAAAGAAATATTATTTGACAGTGACATATGCTTTAAATTTTTAAATTAAAATGTCAATCGAAGTAGTTACCAAGGTGTTGTGTGTTATTACTATTGTTATAAATAAAAAATACTCACTAGTGGCTTTCCTCAAAATTATACCCACTAGTGGATAATCTGTTACTTTGCTTGTTTAAAATCGCCATAGTTATAGAGCATTTATTGAGAGGTGTTGGATAATAGTTATTTGTCAAACTTGAGAGGAAAGGGTTTTTTTTTTCCCGCTCGAGTTCGAAGTTTGCCTAATGAGCGCAGCGAGTGAGGCATTTCGAACGAGAGTGGAAGAAGAGCTTTCCTCTCGTGTTAGACACAACATTTTTTTCACGACATGTTTCTAAAAACGATTTGCTCGGACCTAAAATACACTTTGAGAACACAAATCACAAACTGACACGTTAAAAGTTAGGTTATCAGACACAAGGCGGTGTAGCAGTGTTGCCAATGGACCAATCTTAAATATCTTTAATAATTTGTCAAATTGTGATTTAATAAGAAAAAGAAAAATATAAGACATAATTGTAATATAATTTAAATTATGTATATAACTAAAATAAGGATTTTCAATCAAATTAGGAATTTATTTATAATTTTTGTAATATATTTTTTGTAAATAATATTCATATTGGTAACACTTTTATACTTTCCTCTCTAGAGAGGAACAACACATTTTCCTCACTATTTCGGGAGAAGAACGGTGGGGTTTCCTAGCATGTCGTGAAAAAAATATATTACATCAAGATCATAGCTTAAATGATGATTATTATTCTACCTGTCACCTTTTGTTGCGATATTTTTTGTTTATTCCATTGATAATTTATTCTACAATTTATCTGAGGTTGGAAATACCGGCCCTAATTGAAATATATGTCAAATAAATAAATAAACATACGAAAAAAAAAATTAAATTTCTCAAATATAAATAAAACATAAACAAATAAGAAGGTATGTTTCTGTATCATCAAATATTATTTTGTACCGTTTAAGAGTAGTATTGGGCGGGAGGTTATGTGCTGGAAACACATCACATTTTTTTTCAGTTATTTCTGCTCTTGCTTATATAGATTAGGGTTCAAAAATATAAAATAATTTTAGCTACAATTTCAGTTCGGAGCATTAAAATTCAGGCAAAGTAATATGGCTATCTCCTCATAGCACTCAGTTAAATTTTTTCATTTTAAACTGGAGTTTGGTGGAATGGTTGAGCGAGAGAGATCAGTAAAAGGACACCACTTACGAGTACACCCGTTCCTCTCTCACTCACTCCGGGTATGTTATGATGTGGCAGAGGTTTAGTAGTTAATAGGAATCGTGCCTGGACGCGTATCCGGCGTCTAGCGGATCTCTCACGTCCCCTGTACCGTCGCCCCACCGACGCCCCCCCGACGCCGCCTCACGCCCCGCAACGCGCCTTGTTCAAGTTCCCACGGACGTTGCTGCTGTCTCTCTCACACACGCGATTCCATCGCCACAACAACAATGAGTTGCATATCATTACAAAAATAGTACAGCGCTGAATTAAATATGAGAATAGGAATAGTAAGGCTGAAATTTCAACTATTGAATTTTATTGATATAAATAAAATAAACAGAAGTTCGGTGGAGGCGGCATACAATAAATGTACAACGCTCACCGCAGACATGAACTAACTTACAACTAATGTGAATAGTAGTGCATCATGCATATTATAATTCTTAAGGTCAACCATACGGGCTGAAGATATCGCAAGATGAACATGACTTTTTTGAAACAATATATCATTATTATAATAAATGAAACATATAATGTTTTATACCTACATTTGTAGATAAAAGTCCAAAGTTTTGTAATAAATTTTAAAAGGCTAATTTTGTTTACAAATTTTGCAAGAACATAATTTTCAAAGTAGTAAAATATATGCCACAAATTCCCATGAACGACTACAGTAATGCAAATAATTTGTATATTTATAAATAAGATCGTCTATAACATACTAACATTATTTTTCATTTGAATTTAAAGTTTTTGAGAAACAAATAAAAATATACCAAAAAGTATGGAATATTTTCGACGAATCAAAGCCGCATATTAGCGCGATATATGAAGTATCTTGATTCAGTTTCTATGGTTACGTCAGTTTGTTTTAATTTGATTTATTTGAGTTAGACGTTTTCAACAGTTTTATATTTGTATTTTTTGTATAGTTTCCAAAATCTTGTTATAGAAAGTATAGTCTACAATAACATGTAACAGAATGGCATATCCCACACTCGCAAACCGTAGCCCTCGCCTTCGGCTCGGACTACAAACTTTTTGCTCGCGTGGAATATGTGCCATTTCATTACTTGTTGTAGAATATACTATTATATAACAAGATTTTGGAAATTATACAAAAAAATACAAATATAAAACTGTTCTAAACGTCAAATTCAAATAAATCAAATTGAAACAAACAGACGTAACCATAGTCACTGAATCAAGATACTTCATATATCGCGCTAATATGTGGCTCTGATTCGTTGAAAATATTCCATACGCCGCGTATGGAATGTTAGTGATTCCATAACAATTTTTAGTTGTGGAATGCCTAGTTTCCAAAATAGTGTTGTAGAAACGTACATACCTTCAAACATTTAATAACGTAAAATTAAAAATGATTTGTCGGCGAGATTTTTGCACAATCTCATGATTCAGTCTCCCGGCGGGCGAACGGTAAACGGTGATGATGGCGCGTGTGTATGTGTGTGTGTGTGTGTAGAGAGAAGCAGGCCACGTGTGTTTGACGTCTCGTATCGCACCGCAGGCGGTCCGCAGACCTCGACCGAGCCCCGTGTGTGTGTGTATACACTGCGTACCGACACACATACACCGAGCAAACTTAAAACTATACAGAGCAGAACGTTCAACACCAAACATGAACTACTAAAAACAAGAATAAATTATGCCGACAATAAGAGAACAGCGGCCAAGATGTGTTGGCCAGCAAACAAGCGCCTCCACCAATAATTGAAATAGGAATAGAATCAAAGAAATATAGTTATACTGGAGCGCTAACTTGTAGACTTTTATGGGTATCATCACATTTCTCGAAAATACAAATCACTAAAATACATTTCTCGATTACACAAATGTCGAAAATTCCTTTGACGAATTGTACAATTGCCGAAAATTCAAAAGTCGAATGTTGGAAATATTACAAACTACGAATGTTACAAATCTCGAAATAGTAATTTACGTAACAAGACCTGAGAGTAATACTTTACTGGGTGAGCAAGCATATTCTAGAGCGACCCGTAGGCGAGCTTTGGAAGCTTGCGAGCCCAGTGAAGACACTTTCAGGGCAAGTTGGGTACAATATTTTTTTCGCGATCCTAAAAAAAAGAAATAATAATTCTTTACACCTTATTGTAATATTTGACACATGAATGAATAATAATTAAATTAAGAACTGATCACTACAGAAACATTGCTTTCTGATCCCTTTAATCAATTTTCCGAGCTAGCTCGGAAAAGAAGGAATTTTTCGAGCTAGCTTGGTAAGGAAGGAATTTCCAGTCTAAAAAGCGATCAGAAACAGCTCATTTTCTGGGCGATCGCGAAAAAATACATTTGTCGACAGCGAAACATACCAAATATCGTATTGTAATCATTGCTCACTAGATGGAAGTACAATATTCGTAATTTGTAATATTTCCATCATTCGACTTTTGTATTTTCGGTAAATGTACAATTCGTTAAAGGTATTTTCGACATTTATATACTCATTTACTTTACCAGAAATATGTAAGTACGATAGTTGTTCAGATATATTAATTAAATTTACCGGTTTCAGGAGATTAAACCTATGTTTACATGTACAAAAGTAGGCAGGGTAAGTATGCTGTAGGGTAATATTACCATACTGACCTGTCAAAACAGTCAAGAAAATGAAAATAAAACACAATGATAACACTATTAATACACACGGAATTAAGCTGTTCAGAGCTACACCTGCTGTGTTTCAAATATTTACAGGTAATTCAGCATCGTCAAAATCCACTTTTTATCTAGCCATTATGAACACATTTGACGATTAAGTAAAAAAAATATTTATAAATATGATACCCAACATATGTAACCATGGTGTTTATTTATTTATTTATTTTATTTTATATGTACACTATCCAACAGGCATAGTCCAATAATAGGATAGGAATAATTGAAACACTAATATACAAAATTATACATGTTATGTTAAATAAAAACAAACAGACTTACTTTATCACCTTCTAAAATTATGACAGACGTTATTCATAGAAGAATATAAAAAAATAATATTATTAATGCCATTAACGTGTTCATATTCTGAAACCGGTAAACTATTGAACAAACCACGGATGTTATGAGCCATAACAGGCTCTATGAGCTCGGATTTCAAACTGACATCTGAGGCTGTTATGATACGCTAGGAATGTTAATAGCTATAAAATTATTTTCGTTCCGATTAATACATCATTAAATATTAATGTTTAGGTAACCAAATACCAAATTGTATACATTTTTATAATTTTTGAATTTTTTAGTTACACTTTTGTTGTAAAGTGAATAGGTAAAAAGAAACAGCACTATAAACAATAGCATTGGAACCCCTAATATGCCACATTTCAAATTTACACTGGGCATATTTAATGTATGTATGATTAACAAATGAGTATTTTGCTGTTGGGTGAAACCTTATTCACATTTTTGTCTTATTTTTGGGAAACCACAACGATATTGGATGAAGGCGAATGTACCTTTCAGTAATACAGCGAAAAATAAATGAATAAATAATATTGAATAGTAAGTGTTCAACTTGAAGTAAAGTTAAATGTATTCCTGAAATAATTACTTCATGTTTCATTAAAAATAAATAGGCGTGCACCCGGCAGCACTCAACACCCGCATGTGTTGCGTGCTGCCCGCACTGCCGATATTTCTGTAGCAGCTGACGAATCCTGCTGGCGCCGCCGCCTCCACTACCCTGTGTGCATGCAAGCGACACGTGCAGACAATAGCGCGCCGCCCCCGACCCCCGGCGCCCGAGAACCCACAACCCGCGCAACACGACTGTGTGCCCGGTGGCGCACTACGGGAACTAAGTTTGTTATTGCAAAAAATTATGCTATTTTTTTACTTTATACATTGTTTGTGAACTGCTGGCTTGTATTTGAATACTCCCACGATTACACGATTTAGATGAGGACTACTAAATAATGCAAATGAATGAATGGGGTGTGACGAAATGTTCAAAAAAATTTATACCAGGTAGAATTGAAATGTGGAATATAGGGATTTTTTTATTGCTGTAAATTTTTACTTATTCACTTTAGAGCAAAAGTGTAAATAAAAAAAATGGTTCAGAATTTAAAAATGCATGCAATAAGGCCAATTTGGTTACCTAAATATTAGTATTTCACGATATATCATTCATATTAAAATCAATATATCAATAGGAAAATTGTAATACGGCCATGGAAAATTAAACTAAAACGAAAAATTACACATTTAAGGAAACAGATTAATATAATGGCGAATTTTACAGTTCTTATCTTTCCATTTCTTTCTGTTAGAGATTTGCTTCTATAAATATATTGTTGTTATTACTTGTTACTCGTTTATAATAGTAATTTACATTACAAGCAAGGTAAAACAGTATTTATACTGCTGAATGGAGGAAATAACCGGCGAGCCTGTCACCTCAAAGCAGTAAAACTTACCTTGCGTGTATTGCACAACATTTTACTTGTTACTCATTTGTAAATCAAATTAAAATTGTAACCAAGTCCTGTCAGTTACACACAACTGTTCTATCAAAAATTATTTGAAATGATTTCGCATAAGCCTTGTAAGCATTACTGTGGCAACGTGCATTGTTTACCTTGTTTACTAACTTGTAAAATTTTTACAATGCAGCTGTCAATTAGTAACTTGTAAAGATTCATTTTCAAAGGCAATAGAGGGCTTGGTTAAATGTTGTTTACAAGTGAGTAACAAGTAAAAACCATTTGCCCAATGCAAAAGACATTTGAAAATGAATTTTTACAAGTTACTAATTGACAGCTGCATTGTAGAAAATTTACAAGTTATTAAACAAGGTAAACAATGCACGCTGCCACAGTATTGCTTACAAGGCTTTTGCAAAATCATTTCAAATAATTTTTAACAGAACAGTTGTGAGTAACTGACAGGACTTGGTTATAATTTTAATTTGATTTACAAATGAGTAACAAGTAAAATTTACCTTGCTTCTAATGTAAATAACTATACCTGACCTTTATTCATCTCAATGCATTATTTATTTTTTTTATACTGGGGTAAATAGCTCCGTGGTAACATGTCGGACTGTGGATCGTGAGATCCTCAGTTCGAATCCCACTGCCGACAGTTACAAATTTAAATTTACCCCTGTGGTTCCCACTCCACTAACATCCTTGGGGGCTATGATTTGACGGCTGGTAACCGCACTTCATACGAAAAAATATATCACCTACCGAGATCTGCGTAAGCAGAGTGCCACACCCGTAATGGGTAAAAGGCGTGATGATATATTTATTTATTTATTTTATTTATTTTTATTTGCTCTATGTTTTTTAAAGTCAATTTCCAATCTCTTTAAGATTTTAGTTTACTTTGTTTATTTTGATTTTATACAACCTATATAAAAATACTGGATAATGACGTCACAAATGCTAGTTACTCTTTTGATAACGTACATTGGCTCAGTGTCCGAGACGACTATACATACTATATTTTTTCTACAATCGTTGCGCAATATCGACATTGTTATTCCATTTTTGGTTAGGAAATGTTCAAAATTGTCGCTCTAGGGCGACAAAGTGACATATTGTCGCACTAGCGCGACAAAAACAAAACAAAAATAAATTAGGTAAAAAAAGTAAATGAAGCATTGGATTTTTCTGGTAATAACCTTGCTATTGCAAATACAGTTGGCATATACGTACATACACTTCAACTTAATCACCATAAACGTATTCACTCTGTAGACTTGATGTCAAATGTACTCCATATGTCAAATGTACTCCATGTGTCAAATTATGATTTCTTTGAAAATTTTTATTTTATTTATAAACGTTGTCATGATTACGGTGACATGGGTAACTACAATTTTACTGAATTGTTATAGGCGTGACCAAAGATAATTTTGAAAATAATTTTGAATTTTTTTCTACAGCTTGACATTGTTCAACGATTGTAGAAAAAATATTGTGTGTATCTCGTCGGATAGAGCTTGTTCGGTGCACTTGTCGAGTTGTTGATCTCGGCTTCGCCTCGATCAACAATTTTTCGCCGCGTGCAACAAACAATGCTCTATCCGCACTTGATACACAAATAACTATTCTTCACACACCTCATTTTATAAAATTTTAAAACAAGCCAGATCGCTGTCATTTCGGGGCTGACCCCCGGGTGACCAAACATCTAAAAGCAGTGAAACCACACAGTTGGAAGAAAGCGGGAGCCTTGTAGAGTGACTTGGCGTGTTGTGCGGTCTCTTTGTGTCCTGCTGGCGCTGACACCGCCCCCACAATCGCCCCCAGCTCGGAGGCTGGTCAGCGCTTGTCACACGCAGAAACCGCCGCCCCAGGGCGCCTTGTGCGTGCTTCTACTATACACAAAGGGGACGAACTACACCTCAAAACTTACAAAACCAAAGGTAGAGCTGTGCGCTGGCATCAGCGTCGATTAAAAGAGTTTGGAAATTAAAAGTTTTCGGAGAATTGAAGCAGAAACTATGAAGTTAAGAAATAAAAGTGAAATTGCGAACACTGCGTGCCGTTGACAAACAACCGAAAACTAAAATAATAATAAAAAAATGAAATTATATACCTACAAACAAAATCTGCACTAAAAAGATAGAAGAGAAACAGTTCGGTACAATGGTCTGGCAACTTGATAAGAAGGTCAGAATAATGACCTTCGAATAAAATATGGAAACCGAAATCAGTGTAAAGAAGTTGAGTAGTAGAGAGGCAAACTACTGAAGAACTAAGATTACAAAATTGAAATAGTTATTTGCGTATCTAGAGCAGAAAGTAGTCTATTGCCGCTTGCGCATGGACCATGCATAAGCGGCAAGGACACTTTCTGCTCGAGAAACACACACTATTTTTTCTACGACCGATTCAATAATGATAAAAAAAACTAGATGAAAATATTATATTTGCCATTTTCTGTTTGAACTTTTATTCCGATCCATTTTTACAGTTAGCAATGTTAAACCGTTTCCAAGGTGATGGATACTGTTTCTTCTGTTATTTGCTTGAATCGCATGACAGATATTAATTTTTATATTCAATTATGACGTTAAAATTTTGTGAAACATCATACAATGATGGATAGTGACGAATGTGAAATGGAATGTACTCCACCACACATCAAAGAAGCTACGAAGAATGTAATATTAAATGTAATACCTGAAAACTCGAAGAATAGGTATGAGAAGGAGTATGCCTTGATCAAACAAACTTGTCATTAAAAGTAAACTTGCTGTTATTATAAGATACTATCGTTAAATATTACCTCCTATTATCAGTAACTGTTTTCTTTGAAAATTAAAATTTTCCATAATAACAGTCCATTTTTCTATTCTACTAGAGAATTTTATTTTGCCGCCAAAAATCTTATTGCCGCTTGGTAAGCGGCAAACGTCAATTTTCTGCTTTCAACTGACAGTTGGAAATGTATATTTTCTGCTCGGTCGTAGAAAAATATAGTTTAGTGATATTGTGTACAATAGAATGGTCCACAAAAAAGATTTTATTTGAAATTGGCACTAAAGTGCTCAAAAATCGTCATTAGAAGCTCAGAAATCGTCACTAAAGTAACCCATTATACGACGATTTTGAGCAACCCAGTGTGGGCAACCGTTAAATAACCATTGTACAATTAGGATCATTTTGGCAGATATATTAACGTACTATAGTAAATTTGGACGTAACATGAAACAAAATGTGCAAGAAGAATTAACTAATTAATTCCGATGACGAAACTGAGGACAAAACACATAATTTTGAGTGTTATTTACGATAACTTCACTCTTCAAGGTTGGCAACACTGACTGTCAGTTTCAATTGACAACTGACAGATGTATAAACTTAACCTATATTGTATTTTTTTTTTTACAGTTTTTTCGAATTTTAGATTTCAAATAAAACTTAATATGTACCTCGGCACTGAAGTTCCTTTTTATCACTCACATGGTTTATTTACGGGCCTCGGCAACTAAAATCCATATTCGTGATAAAAAATTGAACTTCAGTGCCTTGATACATAAATAACTATTTTCTGCATTAAAAGAAAATGAATATATTTGAAATTTTGTTTTTAAAAATAATGAAAAAGGAGTCGTTTTAATTTTAAACAAAATTTTGTTATTTAAAACGATATAATTTTGAATTAAAACTACTCCTATTCAAACTACTTCGTCCGTATAATGAGTCTCAGTTGAATACTTTGATGTGTTCCTTCAAAACTAAATTAATTTTCATACAAGAATATTTATTAAACCTACAAAAGTTTTCAATGAAAACGAAATCGGATTGACACTATTCAAATCAATTTTTCTCTTCATTTAAGAGGAATCTGTTTGTTCCAAGAAAACATTTTTATCAGTGTAGGTTTTGTACACTTTCAGATACAGCGTGTTATAACTGCCTTGTTTCTCGACAGTTTTGCTTTGATTAACGATTTTTATAGTCTTATTATTGGGATCACGGAATTCGAATTTTATACCATTACCAATTACAAAAAAAAAAAAAATTCTGACAGCTTGCAGCTGTAATAATGGGGTCTTTCAGCATTTTTTTTATTTTATTGTATACAACTTTATCTAAATTGAAGACTATCTATACTTTTAAAAAGTCTTAATTGTTATTCATTGAGCCACAATGATTTTTTTTTAAATGTTGTGACGTCATAGTAGAGGTGTTGCTGGATCTAAAACAGTACAAATGGTAAATAATTGTAGTCATATATTTTTTTACTTATTTTATTATTATTATTACAATAAAATAGAACATTTATGTAACAAAAATTATTTAAATCATTACTGTTTTAGATCCAGCAACACCTCTACTATGACGTCACAACATTTTTTAAAAATTCATTGTGCCTTAATGAATAACAATTAAGACTTTTTAAAAGTGTAGATAGTCTTCAATATAGATAAAGTTTCATAAAAAGAAATAAAAAAAAATGGTGAAAGACCCCATTAACAGGAATGTCAAAATATAACATTGAAATCACTATATTCCACATTTCAATTCAATATCCAGCATATAATATTAAATATTGTTTCCATAAAAATAATGCAAAGAAAGTGTTGAACAAATCTTGACAGTAAATAAAGATGTGTCCTCTATCTCCGTCTCGCATATTATCCAATTACGTCGAGGATTGGCGCCCGAGCTGCCACCCCCGCCTCCGCCCCACCCGCGTGTAATATCTATAAATCTGCATATAATCCCCAGCATAAACACATAGTTAAAGTGATACATGGCATGATCTCGCTTCTCGCTCTCTTTACTCTCGTCGTTCTCTTTCTATCCCATGTACGAAAGAGAATGTTTGGGTGCGCAGAAAAGAAAAGAAAATTTCAATGAAGGGCCAGTTAATATTTTTATCTTTCAGTCTGTGTTGATCAGTTGATCTCTGGAGTTACAATTTCGCAAAAACTACTGAATTGTATATTTTTGTAAGAGCTGATTAGTTTTTGGTGATAATCCAATAACCGGAAGTGGTAGTTTACTTGAAGTCCTATCAAGTTATTTTCAAATATCTCAGTAAATTATGGTTTAATGTAAATTTTGTTATTAGAATGTTTCAAATATTATTATCTAGAATTATTGTTTGAAACATTTTCCTTTTACTGTCACCATTTGCGAATTACATGTTAAAGAAAAAAATCTGGTGTGGGCACCACACTACTTTCTTATACAAATAAAACCAACTGAACACGTATGACTTGTGCCTTGCGTATGACTATTTTGACAATTATTTGATATATAGATGTTAAACCTGTTTAATTTTGTTCTCAATATAATCTTCAAAACTTTCTAACTAATAATACAAATATTACTTTTATAATATTTCACACGACACATATTTTTGACACTTCACAATTATTTGACACGTTTGACACATAGATATTAAAAATGTTTTAGTTTTTGTTCCCATTGTAACTAAGATTATAGAAATATATTCTTAAATATATAATTTAGTTTTGCTCTAAATTAGAAGCATGAACAAGAAAAGTGCAAATAACATTTTATATTTCAAATATTTTTGCTAACATCTTTCATTTGAAACTTTTTATCACAGCTGATTCTATTTTTGAAAAAAATAGAATTTATTGTTTTGTGTGACTAGTAAACTTCCTCTTCCGGTTTTTCATTTTCATTCAAAATCAACTCAGCTCTTCATTTTTTCATGAAAATTATAAATTCCAAGTTTCGTTTACATATCTTGTCTCGTTCATGAGATATTGCGCACACGGACATCCATCCATCCATCCATCCTCACACACAGACATCATTGAGAAATTGGTGTTAACGAATTCAGCGGACGTCAAAAATATGTATTTCAATTTTATATTTCAAATATTTTTGCTAACATCTTTCATTTGAAACTTTTTATCACAGCTGATTCTATTTTTGAAAAAAATAGAATTTATTGTTTTGTGTGACTAGTAAACTTCCTCTTCCGGTTTTTCATTTTCATTCAAAATCAACTCAGCTCTTCATTTTTTCATGAAAATTATAAATTCCAAGTTTCGTTTACATATCTTGTCTCGTTCATGAGATATTGCGCACACGGACATCCATCCATCCATCCATCCTCACACACAGACATCATTGAGAAATTGGTGTTAACGAATTCAGCGGACGTCAAAAATATGTATTTCTGCAAAAATCTCGTCAACGATTTTTTTCATGATTCCAATACTTCCTTATACTATGTATAAGAAAGTAAAAATAGTAGTACAGTACAGCTTTCTTGTGGTGCGGTTCACGTCACTATCTTCTTTCTCACTTTCTTTGCTGATCAGCAATAGTGGGAGAAAGTGAGAAAGAAGATAGTGACGTGAACCGCACCACAAGAAAGCTGTACTGTAAGTGGCGATCGGTCATAAATGACCTTGAAAACTTGGTTAAACTCGAATCACAATACTCATTTTTAATGGGACTTATCTGATGATAAACACGTTCCACTTTGAATGAATAAAGCGATCCATTGAACTGTGTAATGTGTAATGTAATAAATTCTTAAAGTTTCATCCAATTCGGAGGTGTAGTAAGCATATCGCAAGGTTGACCGAACAATGTCTTGCGAATCCAGTAAATTTCCAACAAAAATGTTTCCTATACTTCCTTGTTTGTATTTGAAACAAATTAAGAAATATCATTCAGAATAACTTGAATGTCTGTAGTTATTCGCGACCGCGATGTATTGTGCAATAAACGATTGTAGCGATTACAAATGCAATCGAAATCCTAGCGAAATTCCGAGCAGCTGGTCGGATTCCAGGATGATGCGTGTGTGAACGCAACCACTCGGCCCGGAATAGCGGCTCCGGGTCCGGAATTAAAAGTCCGGGCAGCGGAATCCCCTCGAGCGCAGGATCTGTTGATTCAAATGTATCCACTATACACTGCACTGCTGCTATGGGGATGTACGAGTGCTAGAATTTCAAATATTCTGCGCCAACATTAGTTAGTTTCCGTTATTATACTTTGTAGTGGGGACGACAAGCAACAGTGGCTGTTTCTATGTTCAGAATATGGTTGGTGTTTCTATTTCTATCCTAGTAATTTTGGTACGTCAATGTTTTCATAATTTTAAGTTGGTGAAATGTATTAGTAAGGTACTAAAATATATGAGTATTCTCATTCGCCATTTTGGGTCCAAGTGTCATAAATAAAACAAATTATTGGAATCCAGTTACTTTAATTCTCTTATGTCAAATTTGAAGTTGATATTGATTAATAATTGTGATATATCATTCCTTCAATTATTGTAATCCATATCTAACAGGTAAGAGGTAAGTCTACAGAATACTTCTAATAATATATTGCCGTATGATTTGTGTAGTTGGATTTTGATTTTACAAGGAATGACATATCACAATATAATTAATAAATATCAACTTCAAATTTGACAGATACAATTTTTTTTCTTTTAAAAGTAACTGGATTCCAATTAATTGTTTTATTGATGACATCTGGACCCAAAATGGCGGACGAGAATATCTACATTCTTCTACAGCTCTAGTATTAGAGCAGAAGAAATACAATTAAAAAATCAGAGTGACATCAACCATCAAACACAAAATGTTTTCATAGAATAACACGCCAGAAATGTCAATGCCATGATATTGAGCTAGCTCTATTATTAAATAAAAACACCAACTGTGGTAGCTCTAAACCACCCAAGAGATAGAAACTGTCATGACGTGTTATGGGTAGTTCGTGTAAAACTCTGCTAGATACCAGATATAGAAACAGTGTCGACATAGAACTAGCTTTAAAAGTTACAGAATAGGTTTTAACATTTTTATCCAACACCTCTCAATAAATACTCTATAACTATGGCCATTTTAAACCAGTCACTAGTGAGTAATTTTTTATTTATAACAATAATAATAACACACAACACCTTGGTAACTACTTCGATTGACATTTTAATTTAAAAATTTAAAGCATATGTCACTGTCAAATAATATTTCTTTAATAATTTTTTTATTATAAAGCCTTCGGCTTTGTGTGCTAAAATTTCTCTCGTAGGTAATTCCTTACTTTGCCCACTTGTACTAGTTATTTGTCAAACTAGAGAGGAAAGCGCTTCTTTTTCCCCCTCGAGTTCGAAGTTTGCCTCATGAGCGCAGCGAGTGAGACATTTCGAACGAGAGTGGAAGAAGAGCTTTCCTCTCGTGTTAGACACAACATTTTTTTCAAGACATGTTTCTAAAAACGATTTGCTCGGACCTAAAATACACTTTGAGAACACAACTGCCAGATTGACACGTTAAAAGTTAGGTTATCAGAAACAAGGCGGTGTAGCAGTGTTGCCAATGAACCAATGTTAAATATCTTTAATAAGTTGTCAAATTGTGATTTAATAAGAAAAAGAAAAATATCAGACATAATTGTAAGATAATTTAAAGTATGTATATCATTAAAGTAAGAATTTTCAATAAAATTAGGAATTTATTTATAATTTTTATAATATATTTTTTGTAAATAACATTCATATTGGTAATATGTTCCTCTCTAGAGAGGAACAACACATTTTCCTCACTATTTCGGGAGAAGAATAGAACCATGTCGTGAAAAAAGTAAATAACTATTGTTTGTTGATCGTTCGAAAATATTGTATTTAATTTGGATGTAATTCTACTTCCATGATTTCACAATGATGAGGGCGCCCTCTGCATCCCTTATCTCACCCCGTGCTCCCTCCTCGCCTCTCATGCCCGCACACAACCCTTATTATTACAACATTATCATTTGTTCGGTTATTTGAAAAGATTCCGAGTGGAGAGGCTTGCAGAACCAGGTTCACACGCGCGCAAACACCCATACACACACACAGCATGTGAGATATCACAACAAGGCCACAAGGGTTGGAGGGATGTTGTAGGGCTGTCTCGCTTTGTTTTGATTGAGTAGACGATCCCTTACACGCGCAGTTTGTCTGGAGGGAAAGAGATCCAGTGCTAGGGAATTTTCTGCGCTTCTGTGTTTAGTATGAATAAATTTAATCAAATTTCCGACGATGCCAGGGCTTGAACTTGACACCTTTGAGAAAAATACTTCAAGTAAAAATAGTAGAAAATTTAATTTTCTATCACTTCTATTTGAAAACTTTTTTTCTAAAATCATTGAGGAACGCAAAATAAATTTTGCCAAAACTAGATTACTCCTCTTAAAGCCGATATATCCACCTACGAATAAAGTACCGAATAAATGAAAAATGTCGCATCGAAATCATAGCTCAAATGATACTTCTTTTTTTTTTATTAATTCAACGAATAACTTATTCGGACGTTTATTCGTAAATGGAAAGATCGACCCTTACTGTTAGTATATCATAAAGTACATTATCTTGAAATCTTAACTGAATTAAATCTGCAAACCTTAGAAAGGAGAAGAACTATTGCTGATATGCTCTTGTTGTATAAAATCCTAAATAATCATTTAGATAATTTCAATATTATAAATTTATTAAATTTTCATGTTCCACAATCCAACACAAGAAACAAAAGTTTGTTCTATATACCAAAATGTAATACAAATAATTATAAACATAGTCCTTTAAACAGAATTATGGAAGTATACAACATAGATTACCAGCACATAGATATTTTTTCTTTGTCTATAAATAAATTTAAAAATGTGTTAAATTGTTGATAAACTCAGGTTTTAGTTTTAATGATTGAATCATAATATTGTTCAATATTTTCTTTTAATTTGTATAATTTGTATTGTTCATAGTGGAAACCTATTATTGGTTTATACTGTTGGTTTCCCTAATATAAATAAATAAATAGCAACCTGCAACTGCAGATGTTGGTATAAAAATATGATGTCCCGCCCACCAATACAACTCTTAAACGGTAAAAAATAGTATTTGATGATACAGAAAAAAAAACCTTATTTATTTATTTTCTATTTATATTTGACAAATTAAATTTTCTTTCGTATAATTATTTAATTTTTTGACATATATTTCACTAAGAAAACAGCTTCACAATCAAAATGACATGTGTCACATTTCGTAAAAAATATAAATTTTTTAAGTGTTTCCATGGAGTACATAGAATGCAAGATTTATGAAAATTCATTTCTTAATATTTTATTATCTCCAAAACAATTGAAAATTAATAAAATTAGTGTAATCAAAATAGATGTAAAATTTAATATTCTACAACATTCAAAATAACATAAATTGTTAAAAAATTTAATTTAAGCGTGTTTTTTCACGGAAAACTTTTAAGGGCTTCAAGTAAACTGCTACTTCCGGTTGACCAATTTTATCCAAAATCTAATTAGCTCTTCATATAAATACAAGAAGCAAAAATACACAAAATTGTATTTTTTGGTATTATAGTATTTCAGTTATGCGAGACGAAACAATTGCTACAGACTACACACACACACACATATACATACATACATATAGACATCATGGCGAAAATAGTAAAATCATGGTACTAGTACTAGGTGCTTGCAGAAGATTTTAACAAATATTACTATATTTCTGTATTGTGAAAAGTTTTATGCAACTAAAAATATTTTTAATGGGAAAACTAATTAACTATACATGAAACAAAACCGCAAAAATAAAACAAAAGCTGTCCGATGCCAATAATTATTTAATAATAATAATAAATTAAACAGACAAAAAAATCTATCAAACCACAGATCAAAAACAAGCCTTTGTTGAAAATTAATTTTATGTCCACGCGATTAAAATAAAAAAGAACAAATGAATAATAAATAAATAAATAAATAAAATAACGGCGGTAGATAATGCCAACGCCAGACATGCATGTAACCCGCACGGCGCCCGTGTATTGTGTGTCATGGAACGCGCTGTTTTCAGGCGCGATATTTTTATTGGAAAATTAAACATATACACAGATAAATCGGGATAAATGAACAAAAGAAATATGGAAAATGTAATAAATTTTATGCCAAACATATCGAGATTATTTTCATGTTGTAATTTTGACGGATGAATTCATATTTTTATGAATACATGCAGAGCTGTATCCAGCATATTTAATTAGTTTGTTTCAAATTGAAACGAGCAAGCTTCAAACCCATGGACTCATATTTTGATGCGCCAAACCAACCGCAATCTTACAACTACTTTTTCAAATTTAATCATACTTTTGTAAATTGTTTTTACCGGTTTTAGGAGAATACATGCACAAAAGTAGGCAGGGTAAGTATGCTGTACGGTAATATTACCATACTGACATGTCAAAACAGTCAAGAAAATGAAAATAAAACACAATGATAAGGTGATAATTATTAAAGCACACATACAATTAAGCTGTTCAGAGCTTCACCTGCTGCGTTCCAAACTTTTTCAGGCAATTCAACATCGCCAAAATCCACTTTTTATCTAGCCATGAAGAACACATTTGACGTTTAATTAATAAAAATATTTAAAAATATGATACAAAATAAGTGTAATCATGGTGTTAAATAAAAACAAACAGATTTACTTGATCACCTTCCAAAATTATGACAGACGTTATTCATAAAAGAATTTCAAATAATAATATTTATTAATGCCGTTAACATCTTCATATCTTGAAACCGGTAAACTATTGAACAAACCACGGATGTTATGAGTCATAACAGGCCTTAGATGTTTTAAAATCCTCGCTCTACGAGCTTGGATTTCAAACTGACATCTGCGGCTGTTATGTTACTCATAACATCGCTAGGAATGTTAATAGCTATTACAAGAAAAAAACAAGTTAATAATATTACTGAGCTGTTATCTAAAATGTCATAGAAACAAACAAATTCGATCTATTCTGTTCTTTTGATTTTGAGTAAATAAATTATTGCAAATAATTTTTTTATCCAACACCTCTCAATAAATGCTTTATAACTATGGCGATTTCAAACAAGGAAAGTAACAGATAACCCACTAGTGGGTTTAATTTTAAGAAAAGTCACTAGAGAATATTGTTTTATTTGTAACAATAATAATAACACATAACACCTTGGTAACTACTTCGATTGACATTTTAATTTAGAAAATTTAAAGCATATATCAATGTCAAATAATATTTCTTTAATAAATTTTTTATTATTAAGAGATGTTGGATAAAACGTTATACTTCACACGTGGACGTGGGCAAAGTGGAATTACCCACTCGATAAAATTATCACACTCATTCTTCGGCTTCGTGTGCTAAAATTTCCCTCGTGGGTAATTCCTTACTTTACCCACTAAAGTAAATAACTATTTTTAATATTTGTGCGGTTGATAGTCTATATCACACGTGAATTATAGGTATAACTCATTCGTGTGAATACAAAACTCGCTATTCTCCACACTCATGGGTTAATAAATGAGGTATTTACCTCACTAGTAATATAAATAACTATTACAAGTACAAGTAAAAAATGTTTTTAATCCTGACCTGTCTTATTTCTTGTGCGTAGAGCTCCCTGGGTGTCGACATAACTTGTGACTTCCTTTTCAATTGTTTCTTCTTTGATGATTTTTGGCTCCATGATCTGCAACAAAAATACAAATCTATAAATACATATAGCTTAATTTCATGTTTGAGAGTAGTTGCGTAACTGATCTGCACTTGCAGCTCTGTGAGTAGATCAAACATTTTTACTTTCTTAAACAAAGTATAAGGAAGTATAGGAATAACGAAAAAAAAAAAAACGCTGACGAGATTTTTGCGGAAATACATATTTTGACGTCACTGAATCCGTTAAGACCAATTTCTCAATGATGTCTGTGTGTGAGGATGGATGGATGTCCGTGTGCACAATAACTCATGAACGAGACAAGATATGTAAACGAAACTTGAAATTTATAAGTTTCATGAAAAACTGAAGAGCTGAGTTGATTTTGAATGAAATTGAAAAACCAGAAGAGGAAGTTTACTGGACATACAAAACAAAAAATTCCATTTATTTCAAAAATAGAATCAGCTATGAGAAAAGTTTCAAATGAAAGATGTTAGCAAAAGTATTTGGAATATAAAATGTTATTTGCATTTTTCTTGTACATGCTTCTAATTTTGAGAAAAACTAAATTATATATTTAAGAATATATTTCTATAATCTTAGTTACAATGGGAACAAAAACTAAACATTTTTAATATCTTTGTGTTAAACGTGTCAAATAATTGTGAAGTGTCAAAAATATGTGTCGTGTGGAATATTATAAAAGTAATATTTGTATTAAGAGTTAGAAAGTTTTGAAGACTATATTGAGAAGAAAATTAAACAGGTTTAACATCTATATATCAAATAAATGTTGGTTTTATTTGTATAAGAAAGTAGTGTGGTACCCACACCAGATTTTTATTTATTGTAAATATAGTAACCAGCCATATAACCAATGCACCTACAGATATACAAATGTTAAAAACTTTCATAATAATTTTGAAATACAATAATTCATTAAAATATAGTTAGCAAGTGCCCAATTAGTGGCGACTGGATTCATCGGCGAGCTCAGAAAATTAATATCTCTTTTACTTCGTCCACAAACAACCCCTAACATCTTTAATATCATCCCCATCAAATAAACATCTTGTCACCCATTAACGACTGCTATTCATGATCAAAACTACATTCCGCGATTAAAACTCGCGCTCGAAACTGATTTCCGCGACCGCAGTGCCGCCCACACAGCCGGTGGAAACATTTCCGAAACATATGACTACACAACATGTTAAATTAATTGCTGAAAAAGATAAAAACAACTGAGCACCTTCAGGAGAAAATAGGCCGGCGCGCGAGCTTCCAAAGCTCGTACAAGATTTCATAATTATTTTTAAAATTGAGATTTTAAGATTGCTAACATCATCATTATATTTACAGAAATTTAGGGATAGCAGGTTACTGTAATAGATCTCGGAGTATATTATTTAATTAATTATGTACTGCTAACTATCCATCTAGTGAGAATAAAAATTAATTATGTGTAATGGGGTCTTTCCCCACTTTTTTTAAATTTTTTTTACGATACTTTATCTATATTGAAGACTATCTACACTTTTAAAAAGTCTTAATTGTTATTCATTAAGCCACAATGATTTTTTTTTAAATGTTGTGACGTCATAGTAGAGGTGTTGCTGGATCTAAAACAGTAGAGATTTAAATAATTTTTGTTACATAAATGTTCTATTTTATTGTAATAATAAAAACAGTAAAAAAATATATGACTACAATTATTTACAATCTGTACTGTTTTAGATCCAGCAACACCTCTACTATGACGTCACAACATTTTTTTAAAAATCATTGTGGCTTAATGAATAACAATTAAGACTTTTTAAAAGTGTAGATAGTCTTCAATTTAGATAAAGTTTTATAAAATAAAATAAAAAAAAATGGTGAAAAACTCCATTTTAGGATATTGGGCATCCAAAATAAAAATACGGTAACTAGTGGTAGAAAGCTGAACTAACCCTAAGGTACATAAATTTTATTGTATTTTGAAATTAATTGTTATTTTTTACAACTAATAATAATAATAGTTATTTTAAGAGTATTCCAATGTAAGTATTGCATTTGTTTAAACCGTATTATTTAAATAAGATTTAAAAATGACAGGTACATTGTATTTGTAGATTATAGGTTAAGATTGAATTTTTTCTAAAAAAAACCTATAAAAACAGCAAAATTTGCAGTGTGTATGGCAACAGTTCTTCTTCCAATAGAAGCAAACTACCAATATTAAAGAACGCATTCGCCATCATAAGATATCATACAAATTGATTTTGACATGTACCTTTTGAGAATTGTGATCAACGCCATCTCTTGATAATTTGGAAGCTCAATTATGCCAAATAATAGTTATTTGTTAACTAGGTATCAAAACTCCAGATTTACAGCAGAGGCTACCATTTCATTGACGAGGCTTCGCCGAAGCTATAAATCTGTGTTTGATGTCGAGTTGAACATTTAATTTTTTTGCCGATTTGGAATTAATATTAATTTAATGTTTATTTTATTTATATATTTTGAAGGTTATCGCTGTCAAATTACGTTGTCATGCG
The DNA here is from genome assembly GCA_963942605.1 of Poecilus cupreus. NCBI lineage: Eukaryota > Metazoa > Arthropoda > Insecta > Coleoptera > Carabidae > Poecilus > Poecilus cupreus. The sequence continues at coordinate 14,929,360 of OZ012727.1, forward strand.
TTTGTTGAACGGTTGCTATGAATTTATTGACGGATGCTATGCGTTTGTTAAGCGGTTGTTATGTAATAGTATATTCTACAACAAGTAATGGAATGGCACAAATTCCACGCAAGCAAAAAGTTTGTAGCCCGAGCCAAAGGCGAGGGCTACGGTTTGCGAGCGTGGGATAGGCCATTCCGTTACATGTTGTAGACTATACTTTCTATAAAAAGGTTTTGAAAATTATACGAAAATACAAATATAAAACTGTTGAAAACGTCAAACTTTAATAAATCAAATTAAAACAAACACACGTAACCATAGTAACTGAATCAAGATACTTCATATGTCGCGCTAATAAGCGGTTCTGATTCGTCGAAAATATGCCATACGCAGCGTATGGAATGTTAGTGATTCCATAACATTTTTTAGTAGTGGAATGCCCAGTTTCCAAAACAGTGTTATAGAAAATATTTTTACAGGATAGGCATAAAAGTGGCACTTTACAGATTGTTAGCAGTTAGCAGTAAAGTGTCACCTTTAATGTCAATCGGCAAAAAATTTATTCATGATACTAATAAATAATCAATTTAAATTAGTATTAAGTTATTCACATTTCGACTTAACATTAATTTAGTGAAAATTAATTTATAAAACTAACGTTGATGCAATTTATTTAATTTGAAATATTATCAAGTTTATCTAAAACATAAGAAAAATCATCCAAATCCTTTTGATTATGATTTAGATTATTAAAAAGAAACTCTCAAATTATTACTTGCTTATAATAATTTAAAATACCTATACAGTCTATGGTAATTGCATTTACATATAAATCTAAAGATATACAATTATTTTTTCTTCCGTGAAAATTTGGTGGAGTTGCCGTTTCAGAAGCAAATCCGTCTCTGGGCTGTCTGTTTGTTTAGAATTCCATGGCATGCGCGGGACGTCGGGACGGCGGGCGTGCTGGCGATCAAACCAGCCACCTGTGTTCAGTCGAGCGACCCAGACCCGCCGCCGCCGCCGCCACCGCTGCCGCCCCCCACGCGTGCTAATGCTAATTTCACTTGTCTCTCACCAACTCAGATCTGTTCTTACTCCGTGGATACGAGCGGCCAATGAGATCTGTTTTTGGAGATGTTTACGTCGGAAAAACTTTCATTATTTTAGGAAATTAGTTTTGGAATGTCTAATAGCGGAATTTAATGTTGTTTCCATGGAAATTGCTCGCATAATAAATTGAAAATAATTGGTAATGTTACAGAAAACAAAAAACGCCAGGATGATAGAAGAGGTTAGAATTTGTTGACTATTGTAACAGGTACCCTTGCGTTTGGTACCAAGAGGTAACTGACATTCAAAAGGATTTTACTTGAAGATAGCGCAAGATGAACATGACTTTTTTGAAACAATATATCATTATTATAATAAATGAAACATATGTTTTATACCTACATTTGTAGATAAAAGTACAAAGTTTTGTAATAAATTTTAAAAAGTTAATTTTGTTTACAAATTATACATGAACATAATTTTCAAAGTAGTAAAATATATGCCAGACATTCCCATGAACGATTACAGTAATGCAAATAATTTGTATATTTATAAATAAAATCGTCTATAACATACTAAAATTATTTTTCATTTGAATTTACAATTTTTATTTCAAATTGAAAATAAACTTAGTATGTTATGATCATATTTACAAATATACGAATTATTTTCATTACTGTAGTCGTTCATGGGAATGAGAGACACAGTATCAAATTTCTGAATTTTTGACTAACTATACATCAAGGAATATTTTTGTATAGTTTAATGTTTCAGTTATCTTTTTCATCCACATATATAAATACTAGAATGTTCAAAGACCTTACTGTAATAATTGTTTTGTTTTTCGATAAGAACAATTGTAAGAAATAATTTACTTAAATTTGAATTTGCTAAACAAAATTCATGGGAGTGAACGAACCCAACGAAAATATGTACTTCATCTGACATTGCAATGTACAAGTCAATGTAAAAAATCCATGAAATTTTGATGGATGGAGGTTTTTGGACCATAAAGAACATGAAAATAAATGAAGAATTCAGAATTTGATGTTTTTAAAACAAATAAATGATTCGTTCTTTCGACGCTTATGTTTCACCTTAAGCTATAACATTTGTTACGTTTTCATAGTATAAAAATCTGATGTGTCCAGCACATAACCTCCCGCCCAATACTACTCTTAAACGACACAAAACAGTATTTAATGATACAGAAACACCTTATTTGTTTATTTTCTATTTATATTTGCGAAATTTAATTTTATTTCGTATATTTATTTAATTTTTTGACATATATTTCACTAAGAAAACTGCTTCACAATCAAAAGACTTTTTGTCTTGATGAAACACTACAAATGAGAACGAGGAGCGTTATATGGTGAAAATTTGTTCGAACTGAATTATAAATGAGATAAAATCTCCAAAATTATATCATAATCAGAGTGCGCTTTTTCAAAACAAAAACATCTCGGTGTCGTTTACATAAAAAAACAAAAAAAGTTAGAGTAAAAAAGTCGCTTAGCCATTTGGTGTACACAACAACGTAGTAGGCCGTTAGCCATTTATAATACTAAGGCTTGTGGAAATTTCAATCATGATAATTGCATTTTAAACCGTCCAGATGGCTCCATCTGTATTCTAAACACGGTGACGTCATAAAACAAAAATCACAGCCGTCCGCGATTTAACTAGAAAAACGTGACGGAAATACCGAATTGAAAATTAGCCGATATGCCGCGTTGTGTTAACTCTACGCTACGTTGCGTCGGGACGCTGACGCCAACCGGAATAAACGCGAATCGTTCATTACCGTTACCGCTAAACGGTGGCGGTTCACGAACACCCGCAGAAGCCCGTGCTAGAGACAAACTATTCTCAAATATTCACCAATCCGGTAGGGAAAGGTTTAAATCTGCTATTGAATGTCAATAAATGCAAAATGTTGGTGTTTGAGAAGTATTATTTGGTGCCTGATTGTAATGTTTCAGTGAATGGTGTGAGACTGGAACAAGAGAATGAATTTGTATATTTGGGTAGTATGTTCTCGAGGGATGGACGATGGACGTATTGTCCGGGAGATTGAAAGGCGGGTATCTGTAGGGTGCAAGGTATTGGGTGCTCTGGGTGCATTTGCTCGAAACGTGAATGTATCTAGAGATGCTCAATTGAGTGTTTATAATGGTGTGTTAGTGCCTACATTGATGTATGGTTCTGAATGTTGGGTGTGGATGAAGAAGCATGAACGACGTATAACTGCTGTAGAAATGAGATATTTGAGAGGTGTGTGTGGGTATACGAGACGTGATCGTCTACGGAATACATTGGTGTATGGTGAGTGAGAAGAATTTGTTAAGAAAGTGGGAGTGAGTCAGTTGAGGTGGTTTGGACATGTTGAGCGAATGTCGAATGAAAGGTTGGTGAAACTAATATATGTGGGTGAGATTGCGTGGGCGTCCGAGGAATAACTGGTTGGGAATGATTGATGGTTTGTTGCGTGAACGAATGATTCCGAGTGAGAAGAATAAACGAGCATGTATGAATCGCACTATGAATGTGGACGAGCCGAAAGTGGTGTGTCAGGTTAGGAATGTTTGGAGGAGATTGATTGTTGGTTGACTGTGTTTCTGGGCTCATGCTACCCCACTACGTGGGATATAGCGTGATGTTATGTATGTATGTATGTATGTACCAATTCGTTCAACTTAGAAACTGATATCTTGATTTTTATTCCAGATTTAAATACTTCGTACAGTTTGTTTTCATTTCTAATAAATTAACTTTTAGAATATCAGGGATATTCCAAATATTTTCCAAGGGCGGATCCAAGGGGTGGGGGGGGGGCAATTGTCCCCTTCTTGGGCTTATTTTTGTAATTAATTGCAATAATATTGTTGTGTGATTTGTAAAAATGTAATAAAGTAATATGTATTATGCTTGAATTGGCTCTATTTATAATGTTTAATTATAATTATACGTTTTGACGCTTAAAACATCTTAATAATTATTTACTGTTTCCAAAAAAAATGCAAGCATTATCTAGATGGAAACTACGCATTCCACAACTAAAAATTGTATTCCGCGTATGGAATAAATTCGACGAATCATAGAGTGTGGAATATGTGCCGTTCCATTACTTACAGAATATACTATTACAAAACGCTCGGCTATAATATTCCAAACACTGTCTATTTCATATAATATAACAGCATTTTGAAAATAATTCTATAGAAATAAAATGTATTTCGATGTAAACAAAGAAAGTTTTTTTTATTTCTCTAGTTTATACTTCTGCCGCAAGGTGTCAACCACTTTGATTTTTTCTCCTTTAATCTGTCGGGTAAGAATAATCCTAATTTCAAAAATCCCTTATCAATTAATGCGTCTTATTTCCGTGGCCGCTCGCGCGTGTTCGGCAGTAAGATTACTTGGGCGGGGGAGGGGTGTGAAGCGATGATAAAAGGACCCGTCTGCTGAGGATCATCGGCTCATCGCTTCCTTTTAATGTAAATGTTTTTTTCCGGAGCAGCATCTTGTGCGTTGTGTACATTTCACACACTCACTCGCGCTGTCTGGTGTATTTTGTTGTTGGCACGTTGGTATGCGTGATCCATGTGATGTGTTTATGCACGCGTGTTCGATGTTCGTGTGTTTGTTTAGCGTGCGCTGAGATTTCGCATTCGGTCCGTTGCGTAACGCAGTTTGCCCGAGATATGTGCGCCCAAATTACTAGAAAACTAAGATTTATTTTTTAAAATACAAAACCTTCCGGTCCAACTACTTTTAAACGTTATAAAATAATAAATTTCATATAAAATTGTGGTTAATATTACTTTTTCTACGATCTCTACTGAAAATTACACTTTCTCAACAGAAAACAAACCTTGAAAATAGTATATTTCACATAGTCGTGTGGAATAGCATGGGCAATTAATCCACATGCAAGTTTTATCCTACATAATAAAAATGTTGAGAAAAATGCAAACAATAATTGTTATTATTTGGATTGGCACGTTAAAGATGAAGTCTACAAAACAGTTCATCCATATATTCAGCACTTAAAAAATGCCACTGAAAATACTATTAATAATATCGATGGGCGAACTTTAAGAAGAATAAGAAATAATTAGCTACAAAGAGTACAATTATGTATTATTAATAACGGAAATAATTTTGAACTATATTTGTAAATAATTTTCTTTATTTGGAATCGGCACTAAAGTGCTCAAAAATCGTCATTAAAAGCTCAGAAATCGTCACTAAAGTAACCCATTATACGACGATTTTGAGCAACCCAGTGTTGGCAACCGTTAAATAATTATTATACAAATAGGAAAATTTTGGCAAATATATTGACGTACTATAGTAAATTTCGACGTAACATGAAACAAAATTTGCAAGAAGAATTAACTAATTAATTCCGATGGCGAAATTGTGGACAAAACACATAATTTTGAGTGTTATTTACGATAACTTCACATCTCGAGGTTGGCAACACTGACTGTCAGTTTCAATTGACAACTGACAGATGTATAAACTTAACCTATAGTGTAATTTTTTTTAATTTTTCGAATTTTAGATTTTAAATAAAACTTAATATGTACCTCGGCACTGAAGTTCCTTTTTATCACTCACATGGTTTATTTTCCTCGGTTTTACGGGCCTCGGCAACTAAATTCCATATTTTTGATAAAAAATTGAACTTCAGTGCCTTGATACATATAACTATTTTCGTAAAAAAAATTCAATTCTCATTTGTATCATTAAATTGAAATAATAACAATTCTTATTTGCATTTTTCTCAACATTTTTTTATGTAGAGCTTATAAGTGTGTTACATCGTTGTATTCAGAAAAAATACTGAATCGAATAAGCTAATAAAAAAGGTAGGTTCTAATTTAAAATAAAAAAGTTTGGTCCCATATTTTGAGATCCACTGGTTAATAAAAATTTTTGTTTTGTTCATTTTAATAGTCATATAAATTAAAAATTGTTTGCAAATTTATCGAACTTCGTATCTCTTATACTTTTCGAAATAGCAATAGTATAACATATAAATGGAACACCCTGTATATGCGGAAAATACAAATATGAAATGAGATCCTCAGTTCGATCCCCACAGCCGACAAGTTTTCACCACGTATAAACTACGCTAGAGCAAATACAATTTTTTCCTAGCTGAGGCTGGTAATTTTTCCGCTAATTATTAATAAATTAATTATGCACGTATTAAATATTCGTTAGTGGATGACGTAGCCCGGCGGTGTGGTGTGGCACCGCCTGGTCGCGGTGGCTGAGCATGGCACAAGAAGAACAAAGCAGCAGCGGCAGCAGCCGATGTTTCCTAAATTCGTTTGTTATTTCAGCACCGCCTGCGCGCCGGGCTACCCGGGTAACGTGCCCGCCACCCGGGACAGCATAAGCACCACCGGCTTTTTTTTTCTTTCGACATAGTCGCCGACGAAGGGGGCAGCGCAAATTTAATTTCTGCTGGCTAGATTTTAGCGAAAACAATTGTATTCTTAATTTAATTCCACAAAGAATATTTTTAATTTTAAATTGCTTACAATTGAAGTTGCCTGCGCTCTATAAAACGAGAGTAAGAAGAATAATTATTTAACTAGGCACCAAAATATCAGATTTTCAGTAGAGGATGAATACTGCTAAATCAAATATTTTTGAAGATGAGTCTGAAGTGTCTTGGCTCGATGCATTTTTGTATCAATTTATTTTTTATTTTTTCATTAGTAAATGGTATTAGATCTACAACTACAATAATCCAAATTTCAGTGAAATATTCGAAGTATTAAGTGAGATATTAAATTTATAAAACATGATTAAAATTCAAATATGGAATGTGTGACGTCATCTTGCCTATGACATTTGTAAACTGACATCAGCGCCAACTATCGCCAAGTGAGTAGCGACGCACGTGTTCGAAGCTGTCAAGTTACTTGTTTACATTTCAATTTGTTGTTTGTTAGTATACAGGTTGTTCATTTTAAGTGGTACAGTATTGCTATTTCGAGAACTATAAGAGCTACGAGGTCGGTTAAATTGGCAAACAATTTCTATATTATAAGACAAATAAAATGAGCGAAACACAAATTTTTTTAGACCAGTGGTTCTCAAAATGCGGGGTTCAACTTTCTTATTTTAAATGGCAACCTACTTTTTTTATTTGCTTATTCGATTCAGTATTTTTTTCTGAATTCAATGATATTCACATGTAATGACCAAATAATACAAAATATTTGAGAAAAATGCAAAATTAAAAATGTATCATTTTTATTTAAATATGCATATACAAAGTTTGACATGGAAGAAAACAAATAATCAATAAATTTCTTATTATATTTCCATAAAATTAAAATCTGTTTCTTTATGAAAATTTCTAATCAATTTATTAAATAAAATGGAGAGTGATGAATATATTTAACTCGATCTAAATTCTTTGATTTGTAAGATACACGATATACGTGTATATTTGGGTGATTTAATTTATTATTTCACCCACCGTAACAACATAGGAACAATTCTTTTCCATGGCATGCCATGAAACTCCACCTTCTCCTGAAATAGTGAGGAAAATGAGTTTTATCTCTCTAGAGAGAGAAATATAGCAGTGTTACCAATGTGAATATTATTTACAAAAAATATATTGTAAAAATTATAAATAAATTTCTAATTTTAATGAAAATCCTAATTTTAGTGAAATACATACTTTAAATTTAAATTATCTTACAATTATGTATTATATTTTTCTTTTATAGTAGTAGTAGTAAATCACAATTCGACAACTATAATTTTAGAATTAATATTGGTCCATTGGCACTACTGTCATACCGCCTTGCGTCTGATAACCTAACTTTTGACGCGTCAGTTTTGTGTTGTGTTGTCAAAGTGTATTTAAGGTCTCAGCAAATCATTTTTAGAAACATGTTGTTAAAAAAAATTGTGTCTAACCCGAGAGGAAAGCACTTCTTCCACTCTCGCTCAAATTGTCTCATTCGCTGCCCTCATGCGGCAATCGTCGAGTCCGAGTGGGAAAAGAAGTGCTTTCTTTTCTAGTTTGACAGTCTAGGCAGTAAATGTGAAATTTTACAGATAGTTAGCTGTCAACAAAATTATACTTTTAATGTCAACACATTATTTTTGCCTATTTTAGTATTAACATTGATTTAGTGATATTTTTTTTAATACCTATTGTGAAAGTTATTGCTATCAAACTATGTTGCTATGCGTTTGTTAAACGGTTAGCGATTTCGATGTAAAACTTACTGCCTGGGTAGTAAAGTGACATTTTCATTTTGCAGATTGTTAGCTGTCAGAAAAATGCACTTTTAGAGTCAATCAGCGAAATAGTATATTCTACAACAAGTAATGGAATGGCACATATTCCACGCGAACAAAAAGTTTGTAATCCGAACCGAAGGCAAGGGCTACGGTTTGCGAGTGTGGGATATGCCATTCCGTTACATGTTGTAGAGTGTAGACTATACTTTCTATAACAAGATTTTAGAAATTATACAAAAAATACAAATATAAAACTGTTGAAAATGTCAAACTCAGAAAATTAAATTAAAACGGAGGTAACCATAGTAACTGAATCAAGATACTTCATATATAGCTGCTCTGATTCGTCAAAATATTCCATACGCGGCGTATGGAATGTTAGTGATTCCATAACAATTTTTAGTTGTAGAATACGTAGTTTCCAAAACAATATTATAGAAACATACTTAGAATTTTTTCACTGAACAAAATCGCACGAATATGTTTTGAGGAGCCACCAATATGTCAATCAAAATATTCAGATTAAATTTTCTATTCAATCTGTTATTATTATAAGGTTAAAAATAACTCCAATTTTTTTTTGTGTGCCAGTGTTCCTGTGCTAATATTATGATGGTACGCCACTGGCAGGGCCATGTGTCCGACATGTGTGCAGCATATGGCGCGCGTCTCACAGTCCCCGCTTCCTCAAGCCGCCGCGATGCCGCCGCCGCCGCCGCCAGCAGCTGATGCCGCCTCCACCACCGCTGCAACCCTACCAATCCTCAGCGGCCGCTGCACGCAACACGGTGCAAGAAGAAGAGGAAGAACTAACACCACCAAGAGTATTGTCTTATAGAATATAAGAACTCGTCTTAATTAAAATATGTCGCTTATTGCTGTACCCAGACGACGAAAGAAACAGCATACATTTACAGGGTGGTGACCACTGAAATATAGTAATACTGGAACGCGCTCTGGTATCGCCAGCGCGTGCCGAAACAGAAAGAGATTCACGGGAGATGCTGTCTTTGTCGTACAGTCTGCTCAAGAAGTATTTTACAATACTGAATTGAGCTTTCAAATTATCAAGAGATGGCGCTGAGCACAATTCAAGAAACGTGCATGTCAAATTCATTTTTACCTCCCGCCTACCTCTAGGTAAGGGAGGTATTGTTTTTGGTCAAAAAATTGGGTAGTGATTTTTCAATGAATAAGCACGTTTTAGGGTTCCTACAATGCGATTTTACTATTTTCGCGATGATGTCTGTATGTATGTATGTATGTATGTATGTATGTATGTATGTATGTATGTATGTATGTATGTGTGTGTGTGTGTGTAGTCTGTGGCAATTTTTTCGTCTCGCATAACTCAAATACTATAATACCAAAAAATACAATTTTGTGAATTTTTGCTTCTTATATTTAAATGAAGAGCTGATTAGATTTTGGATAAAATTCGTCAACCGGAAGTAGCAGTTTATTTGAAGCCCTTAACAGTTTTTCGTGAAAAACACGGTTAAATATCCTTTTTCAACAATTTATGTTATTTTGAAAGTTGAAGAATATATAATTTTACATGTGTTTTGATTACACTAATTTTATTAATTTTCCTTAGATTTAGAGATAATAAAATACAAAGAAATTAGATTTCACATAAATCTTGCATTCCTAGTACACCATGGATACATTTCAATTTTTTACGAAATGTGACAAATGTCATTGTGATTGTGAAGCTGTTTTTTTAGTGAAATATATGTCAAAAAAATTAATTAAGTATACGAAAGAAAATTTAAATTCTTAAATATAAATAGAAAATAAACAAATAAGAAGGTATGTTTCTGTATCATCAAATACTATTTTGTACCGTTTAAGAGTAGTATTGGGCGGGAGGTTATGTGCTGCAAACATCAGATTTTTTATTATACCTACATCATAATCTGTGTTTAAAACACGCTACAGCGTTCGTAAACGCAATATTAAAACACGCCGTGCTTTAAAGGTTGCTAAGCAACAACAAAATATTTACTATTAATATCTGTCAAAACTGTAAACGTAAACAATAAATGCTAACCAGTCTCCATGTAAACGATTTACGTCAAACGTCACACGCGCAAAATTATGAAATGAATCAAAATCAAAATGTTACTTTTCAGTTTTTTCCAGAGTATGATGCAGGTATAATAAAAAATAACGTATTACACACGTGTATAAGTACTTTCAAAGCACTAGCGACGTTAAAAGCACTCCGCATCGCGTCGTGCTCTTAAACTCGTCGTACGTACTTTAAAAACTTACTTATACACTTGTATCATAATATACTATTGTATGATATCTTATGATGGCAAATACGTGCTTTAATATTGGTAGTTTGTTTTTATTGGTAGCAGAACTGTAAATTTTCTTGTTTTTAAATGTTTTTTTTTAAGACAATTCAATCTTAACCTATAATCTACAAATGCAATGTACCTTTCATTTTTACATCTTATTTAAATAATACAGTTTAAACAAATGCAATACTTACATTGGAATACTCCTAAAATCACTACTGTTGTTATTAATTTTTAAAAATAATTAATTTCAAAATCCAATGAAATTTATGTATCTTACGGTTAGTTCAGCTTTCTACCACTAGTTAGCGTTCGAATCAAACATAAAGATATTCACTTTTGTGACAATGAATTCCGCGTGACATTTGTTCAAATGCGCAAAAGTGTAAGGCAGCGATAGCATCTCCCTTGAGTAACTATCTCTCTCGGCACGATTTTTATACGAAAAGTCATTTCATTTGTTTTATTTGTTGTTATTTAGGATTATATTTGTTGGGCTCCTACTAATAGTTTTATAATTTCACTGTTTTATTGTGCTGTGTTGAAAATCTATTGAACAAAATTGTTTGTTGAGGTTAGGTTACATCACTACTAGCGCCACTGTTCTCAAACTTTTTTATGATGTTTACTCGAATATTAAGTAATATACTCTAAAGTTGTCAAAGGAATTTTATATTTTATTAACTTTAATTGTTGTAATATGGAAATATTATTTTTACATTAAAAAATATATAGTATCTACTATCATGAAAAATCGTTGTTTTAGTGCCACTGGAGTAATACCAGTGACGTCACACAAACTTTGAACAAATGTAATCTCGGGTAATATATGAAATTTTCACATCGGGTTTTCACTGATCGTCATATACTCTAATACAGTTTCATAAAAAATAAATTTAAAAAAAATTGGTTATGGGCCCATTCTACACCAGATATATAACTTCAGAAAAGTAAATATTACATCTTATCTGTATCTCACGGTATAACAAATTTAGAGAAAAAATCTTGAGCTTCTGCGTTCTGTTTAAGAAGCAGCCAGGTGTCAGTAGCCAGCTAAGTTAGTTAGCAGTGAGACGACGGGCTGGCTCGTCTGATGTAGGTTTTAGTGATCATGTTTCATTTCAATTATCGATTGGCGACCGGATGTACGGATGCGGAAGTGGACGAGGCGGGCGGGGTGTAAGGGAATTAGACGCATTAGGAGCACTTCACACCACCTCAAAACACGTGTCCTCATCCCTCACACGCCCTCTGCTATCTCTCTCGCTCTCACAAAGAACACAATGACGAGGTTTACTATATACTCTATCATACGAGCATAATGTACATTACAATAAGTAACGAAATTATTTATTTGGTACTTTGTAGCGCCAGACGTAGTTTTCAGGTCCGCAGGTTTCTCAATGACTGAAATATAATAATACTGGAACGATAACTGACGTTGAAAATGTGAGCCGAGAAAGACTGCCCGCTTAGGAAGTATATAAAAGATATTAACATACAAACATTTTGAAATAATAGTTATTTGTTTAACTAGGCACCAAAATATCAGATTTACAGCAGAGGCGAAGCCGAGACAATGAATGCTGTCGAAGCTATAAATCTATGTTTGGTGCCGAATTGAACATAAATTTTTTGTCGATTTGGAATTAATATTATTTTTTTTACGACCACTTAGAAATCTGCTCATTAAACAGTACAGCTTTCTTGTGGTGCGGTTCACGTCACTATCTTCTTTCTCACTTCTCCCACTATTGCTGATTTGACTCATACGAATGTGAATGATGACGTGAACCGTACCACAAGAAAGCTGTACTATATGTTTGTTGATACTAGTGAAATGAGGTACATTGCAAGCATCGTGCGAAATGAATTTGTTTTATTTAAATGCAGGTCACTTCATTTCAGTACAGGTGCCATTGCTGGGATACTTATTTAGAATTGTCTAATATTGGAATGGTGAAAGCGGGACAAATTTATTATTAAAATTAATTTAATTAGAAAATTAAATCGTGGTCGTAGAAAAAGTATAGTGTATAACTCGCATGGAATATCCATTTCATACTCGTAGGAAATGAGTACCATTCCATGCTCGTTGTACAATATACTATAGTGATTACTATTTTACATAAAAATTTTGAAGTTGATCGTTGTCACGTAGCCATGCGTTTGTTGAACGGTTGCTATGCATTTGTTGACGGTCTAGGCAAAAATGTGACACTTTACAGACTGTTAACAGTTCGTAAAGTGTCACCTTTAATACCAATCGACAAAATAGTTGTTTAACTAGACACCAAAAAACCAGATTTACCGTTACCGCTGGCGTTTCATTGACAAGGCGAAGCCGAGGCAATGAATGCTGCCGAAGCTATAAATCTATATTTGATGCCGACTTGAATATATAATTTTTTGGCCGATTTGGAATTAAAATTAATTTAGTTCCGCGGTTGCTATGTAAAATATTTTTATAGCCTAGACATAAAAGTGACACTACACAGACTGTTGTTTTAAAGGAAACACCCTGTATAGTACTAGGACCAATAAATGAGTCTATTCTATTAATCATTTGTTTATAAAATTTTATTTTTCATGTCAAATGTAACTTGGCTTATTTCTGGAAAAATAATTTGTATATTCAAAAAAATTATAAGTTGGGTCATGTCGAAAATGAACTACAAAATAATAGTTATTTACTTTACAAGTGGGCAAAGTAAGGAATTACCCACGAGAGAAATTTTAGCTCACGAAGCCGAAGGCTGAGTGAGATAATTTTATCGAGTGGGTAATTTCACTTTGTCCACGTGTGAAGTATAACGTTTTATCCAACACTTTTTAATAACTGTAAAATTTATTAAAGAAATATTATTTGACAGTGACATATGCTTTAAATTTTTAAATTAAAATGTCAATCGAAGTAGTTACCAAGGTATTGTGTGTTATTATTATTGTTATAAATAAAAAAATACTCACTCTAGTGGCTTTCCTCAAAATTATACCCACTAGTGGATAATCTGTTACTTTGCTTGTTTAAAATCGCCATAGTTATAGAGCATTTATTGATAGGTGTTGGATAAAATAATTTTCTACACGACTGGATAGACAGTAAATATATGTACCTTTTTATTTTAAATATTTTTCTCAGTATGCAATAGTTTTGTTCATAAATTATTTAAAAATAAAAAAATCCACGAAAATAGTTTTTTGTCTAATTTAAAAAAAGTCGTAGCTTTTTATATAGTATAGTTTTCGTAATTCCTATGTTGCTTCTCGAAATTGAAACATATTGTATAAATACAAGAAAGTTATGGTGTGTCCAGATATACAGCTTCATATTGTAGCACTTTTGTAATTGCGTAGAATGTTTTTTTCTGTCTAAATAAATGTTTTACGCGTTGCGGTGATTATTTGTAATGATAACATCGCAGTTTATTTTTTAACCTAACTTAGTGTTTATTTATATTTGTAACCATTCAATGTAAATAAATTTGTTGTCAAAGCAGTTAATGTAAAACAGTTAAATATTTTCAAACAACACAAATGTTTTAAAAACTTAAAATGTTTGTTAATTACAGCTGAATTACTCCACGTTTTTCACAGCGTACAAAAACATTCTCAGCCCAGAATTATTATTTTAAAATGAACAAAAACTATGTGGATGGTAAGATCCTCTTTTTTACCACTTTACCCCTGAGGTTCTGCCTCTACTAACATCTTTGGGGGACATGACTTGACAGCGGTTACACTGCATACGAAAAAATATATCACTTACTGAGATCTACGTAAGCAGAGTATCACACGTATAATGGGTAAAAGTCGTACTGATATATTTATATTTATTTATTTATTTGAAATCGGCACTAAAGTGCTCAAAAATCGTCACAAGTAACCCATTATACGACGATTTTGAGCAACCCAGTGTTGGCAACCGTTAAATAATTATTGTACAAGTAGGATAATTTTGGCAAATATATTCACGTACTATAGTTTATTTAGACGTAACATGAAACAAAATTTGCAAGAAGAATTAACTAATTAATTCCGATGACGAAATTGAGGACAAAACACATAATTTTTAGTGTTATTTACGATAACTTCACTTCTCGAGGTTGGCAACACTGACTGTCAGTTTCAATTGACAGCTGACAGATGTATAAACTAAGGCACTAGAATATATGAGTATTCTCATCCGCCATTTTGGGTCCAAGTGTCATAAATAAAACCAATTATTGGAATCCAGTTACTTTAATTCTCTTATGTCAAATTTCAAGTTGATATTGATTAATAATTGTGATATATCATTCCTTCAATTATTGTATTCCATATCTAACAGGTAAGTGTACAGAATACTTTCTAATATATTACCGTATGATTTGTGTAGTTGGATTTTACAGAATTTCAAGAAATATGTTTTCAAATTTGACAGATACAAATTTTAAATGTTTTTTTTTTAAGTAACTGGATTACAATAACTTGTTTTATTTATGACATCTGGACCCAAAATGGCGGACGAGAATACCTACATTCTTCTAGAGCTCTAGTATAAACTTAACATTTATTGTAATTTTTTTTACAGTTTTTTCGAATTTTAGATTTCAAATAAAACTTAATATGTACCTCGGCACTGCAGTTCCTTTTTATCACTCACATTGTTTATTTTCCTCGGCCCTACGGGCCTCGCCAACTAAATTCCATATTCGTGATAAAAAATTAAACTTCAGTGCCTTGATACATAAATAACTATTATTTAACTCTTTTAGGGGATGTTGTTAGACGGTACTGCAGGCGAGAAATATATCACATACAGGCAACAGCTCTAGGCTGAGTGCCACACTAAGAAATTGGTGAATGGCGTGATGATATATTTATTTTTAAATAAAACAGAAGTTAAACTAATGTTAATATTTTCACAGAACGAATCGTTTTTTGCTGACCACATGGTGCACGTTTCTGGTGTCATTTGCAAGTCCTTGATTTTTTAAGTTTTTGCCATATTCAATAATATTTTTTATAGTTTTACAATTTATACATAGATCCAACAGATCGAACGGTGGCACTGAAGATCAAAACTGTCAAACAGCTAACCCATGATTTTCTTATTATTATTATTATTTCTATTCTTCTCAATATCTTAATTTCGCTGGCTTGTATCTTGCTATTCACGTTGGTCTAAATATTATCTTAATAATGTAATTTTCGTTGTTTCGTTTACTTGTTTATTATTTTATTTGAAATCGGCACTAAAGTGCTCAAATATCGTCCTTAAAAGCTCAGAAATCGTCACTAAAGTAACCCATTATTCGACGATTTTGAGCAATACAGTGTTGGCAACCGTTAAATAATTTAATTATTTTACAAGTAGGATAATATTGACAGATATATTGACGTACTATAGTAAATTTGGACGTAACATGAAACAAAATTTACAAGAAGAATTAACTAATTAATTATGATGACGAAATTAAGGACAAAACACATAATTTTGAGTGTTATTTACGATAACTTCACTTCTCTTAAAAATTTTCATTTTTTTACGAAATGTGACACATGTCATTTTGATTGTGAAGCTGTTTTCTTAGTGAAATATATGTCAAAAAAATTAAATAAAACTACAAAATAACATAAAATAAAAATTCTAAAATATAAATAGAAAATAAATAAATAAGAAGGTATGTTTCTGTATCATCAAGTACTATTTTATATAGTTTAAGAGTAATATTGGGCGGGAGATTATGTGCTGGCCACATCAGATTTTTTATTTCCTGCTCAATGTTTCCTTCACTGTGAAGGTCAAACACGCGTCAAAGAACGAAAAAAAAACAGCAAATTCTGTATTCTTCATTTATTTTCATATTCTTTATGGTCCAACACCCTCCATCCGTCAAAATTTCATGGATTTTTTACAGTGACTTGTACATTGCAGAGTCAGATGAAGTACAAATTTTTGTGGGTTCGTTCACTCTCGTGAATTTTGTTTTGCAAATTCAAATTTGAATAAATTATTTCTTACAATTATTCTTATCGAAAAACAAAACAATTATTACAGTAAGGTCTTTGAACATTCTAGTATTTATATATGTGGATGAAAAGGATAACTGAAACATTAAACTTAAAAAAAAATACTAGTTGAAGTCTAGTTGGTCAAAAATTCAAAACTTTGTTACTGTGTCTCTCATTCCCATGAACGACTACAGTAATGCAAATAATTCGTATATTTGTAAATATGATCATCTATAACCGAGTCTATAATATACTAAGTTTATTTTCAATTTGAATTTACAGTTTTTGAGAAATAAATAAAAATATACCAAAAAAACACTTTTTGGTATATTTTTATTTGTTTCTTATAAACTATAAATTCAAATAGAAAATAATTTTTGGTATGTTATAGACGATCATATTTATAAATATACAAATTATTTGCATGACTGTAGTCGTTCATGGGAATGTGTGGCATATATTTTACTACTTTGAAAATTATGTTCATGTATAATTTGTAAACAAAATTAGCTTTTTAAAATTTATTACAAAACTTTGGACTTTTATCTATAAATGTAGGTATAAAATATTATATGTTTCATTGATTATAATAATGATATATTGTTTCAAAAAAGTCATGTTCATCTTGCACTATCTTCAGCCCGTATGGTTGACCTTAAATGTTACTTTTAGATATGCTTATTAATACCAATAAATAGTTGTCGCCCTTAGCAACCTCCGGGAGTCCGGCCCTGCGCGAGATGGACGCTAACACCTGGGACCCGGATTACCTCAACCGGAGCACCTGCAGCCCTCACATCGCCCCTCTCTCTCACTCGCACACTGCCTCCATTACTTCTGTTACCGGGTGCCCTCTCGCTCGCACTCATATATGTGTCGTTTAGTTTGACAATACTGAAATTATTGCTGAAATTTCGCGTGCTATATTTATGTCATATACGTTTGTGAATCGCGCGTGACAGTTTTAATAGTTGTGAGTGAGTGTTGTGTGTCCCTCAGAGTGATTGTCATTTATTTAATTATTTATTTATTTGTTTGTTTTGTATCCTGGGATATGATTGATAAATTATTGGATTATTGTTTATTGCAAATTGGAATTAGTTTATAAATTAGATTGATTTATTATTCTCTAGTTGCGATATCGTGAAATTAATTACATTTATTACTGGATAGTTACTGTACATCTCGGTTATAACGAGATCTAACTAGCAACCATCAAGTAAGGTACTTATTGTTACAGAAAAGTCTCTTCACTTTAATATAATGGAACGCTAACTGACGTTGAAAATGCGAGCCGAGAGAGATAGCTAGTTGTTGGGCTATCTGGCTTTGTTGTATAATATTTTTTTCATAGCAACCACGCAACAAACGCATAGCAACCGCTCTATAAACATGTATTAGACAAAGAAGGGTAGCCTTACAACATCTATTTATCTTAGACACGTTTTTCGTTTTCATAAAAGCGTACAAGATACCGTTCCAGTATTACTATATTTCAGTGGATATAAGCACGTTTCAGGGTACCTAGAATACCATAACACCAGAAGGAATAGTTTTATTGAAGGCCTTTCAATTTTTTCGCACATATCTTTATAATAGTTATTTACTTTACAAGTGGGCAAAGTAAGGAATTACCCACGAGAGAAATTTTAGCTCACGAAGCCGAAGGCTGAGTGTGATAATTTTATCGAGTGGGTAATTCTACATTGCCCACGTGTGAAGTATAACGTTTTATCCAACATCTCTTAATAATAAAAATGTATTAAAGAAATATTATTTGACAGTGACATATGCTTTGAATTTTCTAAATTAAAATGACAATCGAAGTAGTTACCAAGGTGTTGTTGTGTGTTATTATTATTGCTATAAATAGAAAATTACTCACTCGTGACTTTTCTCAAAATTATACCCACTAGCGGGCAATCTGTTACTTTCCTTGTCTAAAATCACCATAGTTATAGAGCATTTATTGAGAAGTGTTGGATAAAAATGTTTGATATGTAATATTTTTTTTCTACTGCTATATAAATATTTCCCCGTTATTTCAACTTTTTCGATGAATTATAGTACCCATAATTCAAGACAGTGAATTATGAATCATAAATCACTCTTCTCGACCAATCACAGAGTCAGAAATCCATAATTCACTGTTATTTTATCGATCGCGAGATCCTCAGTTCGAATCCCACTGCCGATAGTTACAAATTTAAATTTACCCCTGTGGTTCCCCCTCCACTAACATCTTTGGGGGCTATGATTTGACGGCTGGTAACCGCACTTCATACGTAAAAATATATCACCTACCGAGATCTGCGTAAGCAGAGTGCCACACCCATAATGGGTAAAAGGCATGATGATGATGATAAACATTTTATAGACGTGATGTGGATCACCAAGCAACGACCATCTGACAGGTGACAAGTAGTCAATTGTTATTGTTTATTTTTATGTTGATCTTTTCAACGAATTTCGGGCATTTTTAAAAGTGTTTTCAGAATTTACAGGAATAGAAAAAGTATAGTATTATATTCGGGATTATGGTCATTATACACTCGGATGATTTGCAAATTTTATCTTCATAAATAATGAATCATAATCCCTCATATAATAATATATTATTATTTAACGCTTTTTTCATATTTTGTACCGTTTATAAATTAAAATATAATTAATCTAGACACTCCCTCACCTCTAACATCTTTGGGGGTTGTTATTTGACAGAATTACATGCGCAAGGTATAGTCAGATATATGCAATATTTTGAAAGACACCAGCGAGTCTGGCTTATGTAAGTTGTCAGTGCAATTTGATAAGATAAAAAATTAAAGAAAATGTCAGCGAGCACGAATATCACGAAAGCAGTGATTACTAAAAAAAATCTGTGTAATTCCGTCGACAGTGAATACAAATATAATAAATAATTCATTTCAGAGTCCAGATTAATATTTAGTATTTTCTTTCTGTAACATTTAATTATCACGCAATAAAAAGAAACAGAAAACCACCAGGAATTAAAGCAAGCGCGCATATAACGAAACAAAACACGCTCGCTGCTCGCGCAAACAACCAAACATCAGAACCGAAATCATTCAGCCGTCAATCGTGGGAAAAAATGAATAAATAAAGATGTTATACGACATAAAAGCTTGCGTGTCTGTCAATGAAGCTCGCCAACAATCAACCATATCATAGAAATTATCAAAAAGCTTGTTTTAATAAATAAAAAGCAGTATTATATACACAGACAATACAAACATACCTTGTGGATATCCGCCTACTTCGATAACTCGGTAAAATAAATCACAACATCGTTGGGAAACAAAACACTGCGTCGTTAATTAAACAAAAATGAACAGTAAACCAAATGATTAAAATTCTGCTTATGATTCTCGCGGGTGACAACTGTCAAACGACGCGTGTTTGTTTTGTGACAAACAGTTGAATAGCGTGGCACAGGTGACTGCGACTGCACTCAAGCAGACACGAGAAACAACTGCCTGTGATCGCAGCAGGCACCGCGACGTCGAGTGATGCCTGGAGCAGCGTACTGGACGGTGTTATACATATCGGCGACGCGCTTTAAGCATGCGCAACTTTTTCCGAAAATGTTTAAATTCCAAACTGTATGACATAAGAAAATGAAAACACTGTTTATAGCAAAATTAAATTTAAATACAATTTTAACAACTATACCACGAACCCAGAAATACTATCAATTTACTTTAAACATTCCTATCCTGGCACACCACTTTTACCTCTTCCAATTCATGTTGCACGTCTCATTCTTCATGACAGTCAATCAAAGAAATTACTACGCTATTTTTTACCTCCCGCCACATCCTGTAAGGGAGGTATAGAAATTATGGTAAAAATTGTGTAGTGAGATTTCAGTCTGTGTGGATCTTTGGAGTTACGCTTTCTCAAAAACTACTAAACTGATTATTTTTTGACGTTTCTTTAAACCAATGAAATGCTTTATTGTATGTCACGTGTCTGCGTTTTAACCAATCCTGTCATTATTATACTGAGAATAATGCGCTTGTGATTATTCCCGGCAATATTCTCTGTAGCTTTTTTGTTTTTGTTGACAGATGTCAAATGTCAGATAGTTATCATCGACACAAGTAAAAAAGAGCAAAAAGATAGATTTAGTGACGTGCCTGAATGATGAAATAAAAAAAATAATCTAATTAAATATAACTCGAGAGTTCGATAAATTGAAAATAATTTGACAGATCTTTCTCAAACTTGTCGCCATTTGGCAATAGCCACTCAAGCCCTACGGGCTTTCGTGGCTATTGCCTGCCAACAAGTTTTCGAAAGATCTGTCAAATTATTTTCAATTTATTCTCACTCTCTTATTGTATTATTACTGAATACTTTTATATTTTGTATATTTCAATTGTATCCCCTTTGGAAGAGCTGATTAGTTTTTGATAAAAATAAATAAATAAATATATCATCACGCCTTTTACCCATTATGAGTGTGGCACTCTACTTACGCAGATCTCGGTAAGTGATATATTTTTGCATATGAAGTGCGGTTACCAGCCGTCAAATCATAGCTCTCAAAGATGTTAGTGGAGGGGTAACCACAGGGATAAATGTAAATTAGCAACTGTCAGCTGTGGGATTCGAACTGAGGATCTCACGATACACAGTCCGACACGTTACCACGGAGCTATTTAACCCATTTAGTTTTTGATGATAATCCAATAACCGGAAGTAGTAGTTTACTTGAAGCCCTATCAAGTTATTTTAAAGTATTTCAGTAAATTATGGTAAAATAATCAGCTCTTTCTAAAGTGATACAATTGATATATACAAAATATCAAAATTTATAATTTAGTAGTTTTAGAGAAACCGTATTATAACAAATTTATTCCAGAGATCTACACAGACAACACTGCGAAACTATTTAAAATTGTATTCTAGAGACCCTAAAACGTACTCATCCACTGAAAAGCCACTACCGAATTTTTAGCATGATTCCTATACCTTCCTTACAGGATGAGGAGGGAGGTAAAAAAATATCATATAAAAATTTAAGCTAATATTACTTTACATCTCTTTAATATCACAAATTTATTCTACTCCAATTATTTACTAAGATATGCTCAAAATACCTTCAAATAGAAATAAGCTGCAACATTCAAATGATGGCCAGCTACTATATTCTAATCAGCTCGTAATTTGCACAGGCAACTCCTAATCTAATCAGCTAGTAACTTGAACATCCAACTTCTTGCAAATTTTAATTCCTACACCGTACAAGATTCGTCGTTTTGAATATGACAAAATTTATTTACAGAGATATGTCCAAAAACCTGAAAGGTCTTCAAGTAAACTATTACATCCAGTTGATAGATTGTTACCAAAATCTAATCAGCTCGTAATTTAAACATTTTATGAAATTTCAATATAATATCTTTATTAGATTTTAAGTTATTGTAGACATTTTTGCTCCGCCTGCTGGTAGACGAAGCGATGTAATTTAAATAAACATCAAATTTAAACTGATAATAGTTATTTACTTTACAAGTTGGCAAAGTAAAAAGTAAAATTACCCACGATAGAAATTTTAGCACAAGAAGCCGAAGGTTGAGTGTGATAATTTTAACAAGTGGATAAATAATAAGTATAACGTTTTATCCAACACTTCTTAATAAATGAAAAATTTATTAAAGAAATATTATATGACAGTGACATACGCTTTAAATTTTTAAATTAAAATGCCAATCGAAGTAGTTACCAAGGTGTTGTGTGTTACTATTATTATTATAAATAGAAAATTACTCACTAGTGACTTCTCTCAAAATTATATCCACTAGTGGGCAATCTGTTAGTTTCCTTGTTTAAAATCACCATAGTTATAGAGCATTTATTAAGAGGTGTTGGATAAATAATTGATGTATGAGAACGTTTGATATGTAATAATTTTTTTCTACTGCTGTAAATTTTTAAATTAAAATGTCAATCGAAGTAGTTACCAATGTGTTGTGTGTTATTATTATTGTTATAAATAAAAAAATACTAACTAGTGACTTGCCTCAAAATTATACCCACTAGTGGGTAATCTGTTACTTTCCTTGTTTAAAATCGCCATAGTTATAGAGCATTTATTGAGAGTTGTTGGATGAAAAAATTAATGATTACAGTTTTATAACTTAATAGATTTTTTCTTCAAACGTCATAAAAGTTCGTTGTTATGTATTTGTATTCAACAAGCAGAAGTTTAATATTGTCGCCGCCGGCGTAAAAGTGTATCCTTGGCAACACATTTACGCCGGCGGCGGACAAAGTAAAATATCATGCAAAATAGTAAGGTTGTAATTCAATAATTTGACAGTTAAGAATAAAACAAAGAAACAAAAATAACAAAATAATATATTCTGTGGCAACTAGATATACTGGATAAGGCAGAATATTTGTTGAAGTTTGGAGCATTTTTTTATGTTTTAATGTCTATTTTCTATGTTTGAAGAAAAAATAGCATGTGTTATTCGGAGTAAATGTGACTTTGTATGCTTCGCATGTAATTGTCCGACTTGCTTCGCTCGTCGTTCAAACTTACATGCTCACCACCCAAAGTATCACATTTACTCCTAATAAAACAATATACTATTATCCACAACTGTCAAATAATATACCCGTACCATAATTCAACCGTTGTCTATCAATTAATGACCTTTGTTACTGTTGCTAACGAAATAATATTGACAGTTCGATGAAATAGTATTATTCATTCGTTATGTCAAATTCAAATCTTACCGGTCAAAAGAGTAAAATCAAAATGTTTTTAAGTAACTTTTTCCGACATAAAAAGCCAAAGACACTAGTTTTCTCATTTTTGATACATTTATTTTCTTTTTAAGCTTAAACTGCAGCTGAATAATTGGTTTTAAAAATTTCTGCAAAAAAATTTTTTTTATAACAGTATGTAGCCTAGCGAGTCTTGCTACAATTTGTCTATGTTGATAAATAATAGTATATTGTGTCATTAGGAGTAAATGTGATACTTTGGGTGCTGAGCATGTAAGTTTGAACGACGAGCGAAGCGAGTCGAACAATTACATGCGAAGCACCTAAAGACACATTTACTCCGAATAACACATGCTATTTTTTCTTCAAACATAGAAAATAAAATTATAAATATTATTAAATGCTAAAAACTTCAAAAAATATTCTGTCTTATCTAGCATTTCAAGTTGCCGTAGAATATACTGTTTTGTTATTTTTGTTTATTTGTTTAATTTTTAACTGTCAAATTATTGAATTACAACCTAACTATTTTTCATAATATTTTACTTTGTCCGCCGCCGGCGTAAATGTGTTGCCAAGGATACACTTTTACGCCGGCGGCAACAATATTGAACTTCTGCTTGTTGAATACAAATACATAACAACGTACTTTTATGACGTTTGAAGAAAAACAAATTTTTGTATATGTCAAAACAAAAATTCTACTTAACTTATAATTTCAAAACAAATATTTGACCAACAGTTGTGGATAAAACTTCATTCTCATGAGTAATAACACACATTACATGCTCATTGAATAATATACTATTATTATTTATTTGTAATATTTAAAAATGTAATTTATTTTGCAACCAGGTTAGCGTGCGCGCACGGCGGGCCAGCATACCACTCGGCGTCGTCACGGAGCTTTTTCTGTGACGTCACTCACTATTCCCGCGGTGAGTGCATGTGTGTGTGTGTGTGTGACGTGTGTGTTCGTATTGGTCGAGTTTCGAGAGGTGATTTTTCACCTGTCACCAACACTGCATTTGATGACCGCTAACGTCACTACCACATCTTTGTATTATCTGCCTATAATAATACGGCAGCTGAAGAGAGATGGAGAGCTTTCCTATCAATCTGAAAATTGTTAGACTTTGACAAATTCATAATTACTTACGTTATAATTGTAAATTTATTTATTGGGCTATGGCAGATGTCATCTAATTGATATTTATACCTTCAAGGGCCGATATTTCGATCTACGAATAAACTTCCGAATAAATTATTCGTCGAATAAATAAAAAAAAATACGCATAAAAAAATAACAGCTAGAACAATAAGTATCATTTGAGCTATAATTTCGATGCGATATTTTTCATTTATTCGGCAAATAATTTATTCGGTACATTATTCGTAGATGGAAATATCGCCCCTAAGAATTGTAGGGGCATAATTTTTTTCTCGTTTATTTTTGTCCCAATTCCAAACATAAATGATTAATTTTTGGTGACAACATAAAAATTCACAGATGTGTCAAATAAAGTGTGTTAAATCTTGTATCTTTATTATTTTATGAGTTATGGAGGAAAACGAACAATTTAAAATAAAATTCAAACAAAGATTTCTAAAAAACCAAAACAGACTTAGGTATTTGAAATACAGAACAAAAAAAATAATATTTTTGGATACAAAAATTAATACATTTGCAAAAAAATTTGGGTCTAAAACCGGTTCATTTTTTTAGGTAAAACATTCTAAAATTTTGATCGCAGGTTAAATTGATCTAAATTTCATGGTTTTATACGTAATTGGTCAGGTAAATTCAATTTTACAAACATAAATTCAATATATCGCTAGGTTTTTTAATTTCAGGCCATTAAACTTAATATTTTATGCTGCACGCTCATTTTTCAAACATGAACTAATAAAAATGTTATATTACAATCAATTTTTACCTCCTGCCACATCTTGTAAGGGAGGTATAGGAATCATGCTAAAAATTGGGTAGTGAGTTTTCAGTGGATGAGCACGTTTTAGGGTACCTAAAATACAATTTTAATAGTTTCGCGGTGATATCTGTATGTGTGTCTGTCTGTCAGTCTGTGTGGATCTCTGGAGTAACGGTTTCTCAAAAACTACTAAACTGAAAATTTTGATATTTTGTATATATCAATTGTATACCTTTTGGAAGAGCTGATTAGTTTTTGGTGATAATCCAATAACTAGAAGTGGTAGTTACTTAATGTCCTATCCAGTTATTTTAAAATATCTACGTAATTTATAGTTTAATGAAAATTTTGTTATTAGAATAATGTTTCAAATATTATTATCTACAATTATTGTTTGAAACATTTTCCTCTTACTGTCACCATTTACGAATTACAACACGTTCAAGAAAAATTATATTTTGATATTTTCGTTTAAATCTGCTAACCTGCTAACAAAACAATGGTTGAAAAATGTCATTTCTTGACATGTGTCATAATTTTTTGAAGGGATGAGCGTTCCTTGATAGTGGTTGTCTGTGTTTCTGCATTGTTCGATAAGAAATCTATGGCGGGAGGTATTGTGCTGCCCACAATACATTTTTCTGTACTGTATTTTATAATGAAAACTAAGAGGAATCAAAATTTTCAAACATAATTCAATTATCTTTTAAAGTTTTTTTACGAATATTATTAAAAATTTTAAGTAAAAATTGATTAGTTTCTGTAAGTACAACAATAAATGTGTCGTTTTAATGAACAGTTTTGAATGTAAATAAGGCAAAATAAAAACAAATTGAAAATTAATGAAATTTCATAAGCAGCTGAAAACATATTTACTGAAATTCACTATTAATATAAACCGAACGGTTCTCAATATAGCAAACTTCAAACCAACAAACAAAAAACCAAAACAAAAGTAAACTAAAAACCAATCAGGAAACACGTGGAACTGCAAAGCGAGACCGCTGCGGAAACAGAGCGAGAGAGAGAGCAATATTTTCCAAGCATTTTCTGTGGCTGCCTTCGGCGTGGCCTGCGTTTGAAGCCACCGCCATATTAGAAAACAAATTGCGAGGTTTGCAGCTGACAGCCGCTAGATGTCTCAAAGAGCCCCCGTGTATGTGTGAGTGCGTTCTGTGCATGTGTATGTGTGTGTTCCGTCACAAAACAGCTGAGAGTTGCCGCGGTGCACATGACAACCACTTCAACAACAAACTTCAGTTGTTACGATCAAACTTACCGCAGAATTGCCCCGCACCCTCTACCTTACTTTACCAAAGCGCTCACCAACAAAAAACATCACAAGACGATGTCTACTTTAAATTTATAATGTTGCTGCGAAAATAAATGAACAACATATTCAAATATAAACATTTAATGAGACAATTTTACGTTTTGTTCGCTCTTGCAACTAAAAGAGCAGAATTTAATTTGTTGAATTTGTTATAAAAAAGAATTGTTTATCCACCCACTACCAAAATATGTCGCCCACATAAAGTAATAAATGTTTATTTGTTATTTAGCTTAAAAATATTGTTATTGTGACGGTCATTGATAATTTATTTCATTATTCTACGTTTTTGAATAAACGTATATTTTTAAAAATATTTCTTTCTAGTAGCGTTGGCGAAACGACCAGCGCTCCAATTTCAGAGCGGGGTTTATGTGAACTATTTCCGTCACGCGAATCAGAAGAAGGCTAATGTCATTGGATTGGGCAAACGGGAAAATAAACACTTGATTGGTTCTTTACAATAAATATAATCTGCCCGGTCGATTTTCAAAATACTTATTAACAGTAATAGATAATAAGTATACTAATTAATCATTAATATATTCCACAAAGTGCTATTAAAATGTCAGTGTTCTTTGTAAATACCGGAACGTAAGTATTGACAAAAATGTCTACTTTTACTGTTACAACTGACCGGTGCGATTAACATATTTTAACATTTAGCGAAGGGGATGCAGAAGCTCAAGCGGAAAATAATTCTGGGGAACCTAGTCCTACAGCGAGCGAAGCGCAAATTGCTTTGCAATCATTTTGGCCTAAGGTTATGGATGACATCAAAAAAATTGGAATCGTAAGTAACATTATTTTTATATTAAACAACAACCTACGCATTTATATCATTGTAGCTTGACTTAAAAAATCAAGTACTACCTCTGGCACGTATTAAGAAAATAATGAAACTGGACGATGAAGTCAAAATGATCTCTGCAGAGGCCCCAATGCTGTTTGCAAAAGCTGCTGAAATTTTTATCCATGAGTTGACATTAAGGGCTTGGGTGCACACAGAAGACAACAAAAGGCGTACTTTACAAGTAAATATCCGTAAATCACTCAAATATTTAACACATTACATCATTTACTACTTTAGAGAAACGATATAGCAATGGCAATCACAAAATATGACCAGTTCGACTTTTTAATCGATATTGTCCCTCGAGATGAAATAAAACCCACGAGAATCAAAGAGGAATCAGGAGTTCGCACCCCAATGAACCCTGACCAGGTATTTACGGACTTAATTTATAATTTCTAACACATTCTAACCTCAATTTTCACATTTAGGTTCACTACTATTTCCAACTTGCTCAACAACATCAAGCTGCTCTTCAACAGAATACCAATACCGCTCAAACTGTGAACTCAACTGTAGCTCAACCAACTATTCAAATTGTTCAACCTCAAGTGCAGACTGTCCAAGTTAACCCCATCGACACAGTATGACAATTGACTACTAATAAGTATTCTGTTGTTTAGACATCTTTTGTTTTTTAGAACACAGCAACGACTTCAAATGTCACTGCGAGCTCTCAACAAGTTTTGTTGCAGCCAAGTCAAACTAGCCCGCAGTCTCAAGCGGGGAGTATTCAGATTGTGCAACAAGTTGTTACCCCGAACGGGGAAATTCAACAAATTCCTGTAAGTATTTTTACTTCTCGTACATTTCAATAAGTTCATTTCGCACGATGCTGCAATATACCTCATATCACTAGCAACAACAAACATACAATGTGCAGATTTCTAAGTAATATTTTTAAATGTTCGTTTAAATCTGCTAACCTGTGCTTTTTGAAAAATGTCATTTTTTGACATGTCACAATAATTTTTTGAAGGGATGAGCGTTTCTTGAAATAATGATGGTTCGTGTTCCTGCATTGTTTGATAAGAAATCTGTGGCGGAAGATATACAGGTTGTTTCATAACTTCGAGTACATACGTTAATGGTATATGTTGTTTGATAAGCTGATTACGAATCTAAAAGAATTTTTTTTTCATGCGAAAAATTAAGGGTTGTTTACCTAAAACATTTTTTGTAGTACTGCACTAGATTCGCTTTCCTATTAAACACAAACAATGAAGTAGGGAATCAACAACTTAAATTACATAATACTAGTAAAATAAACAAACAAAATTTAATTATTTTTAATGAAACGATAGTTATTAATATAATCATCCAACCAGTGGCAGTGGCAACGAAACATTTTGGACTGGAAAATAATTTTGCGATTTAAAAAAAAATTCTTTTTGATTCGTAATCAGCATATCAAATAACATATACCATTAACGTATGTACCTGAAGTTATGAAACACCCTGCATTGAAGCGCCCACAAAAGATTAATTTTTATCGTACATGTATGTCAAAACTTATGCTAGTGAGTTTTCAATAGATACGCACATTTTAGAGTCTCTAGAATAAGATTTCACTATTTTCACAATAACGCCTCTGTGGGTGTGACGATTTTCGCGTACTCGATAACTTAAAATTTACTAAGGATATCATATCAAATTAAATATTTAGAATTTGTATATTCTAGTTACAAGCTGATTAAATTTTGAGAGCCATCCATTAACCGGAAGTAGTAGATTATTTAAAGCCCTATCAGATTTTTTAGCCATGTCTCAATATTTTTTTATAAACAAAAAGATGTAAAATAATATTTGGTACAGTTTTAATTTGAAACTTTGTTTTAATTTTTGTACACTTGTACAGTTTAAAAGCTGTAAATGCAAAAGGTTATATGTTTTTTTTTTGTTTATAGATTCAGTTGACGTCACAACAAATACAAATGATAAGAAATCAAGTACAGATGGGTTCAGGTCAACCTATTATTATTCAAACCCCAATTCAAACCACCAGTCAGCCTCAGCTGATTCAAGTAAGTTATGAAACATTATTTTATCCAACACCCCTCAATAAATGCTCTATAACTATGGCGATTTTAAACAAGGAAAGTAACAGATTACCCACTAGCGGGTATAATTTTGAGAAAAGCCACTAGTGAGTATTTTTTATTTATAACAATAATAATAACACACAACACCTTGATAACTACTTCGACTGACATTTTAATTTAAAAATTTAAAGCATATGTCACTTTCAAATAATATTTCTTTAATAAATTGTGAATTTATTAAGAGATGTTGGATAAAACGTTGTAGTTCACATGTGCAAAATGGAATTACCCACTTGTAAAGTAAATAACTATTACCTTTACTGATTTTGTAATGCCATGTCGAATTACCATTTGTCGCAGGTGGCGCAACAGTCAGCAGGGCCCCAACAAGTGTACCTAACACAAGCAAATGGAACAAACGAAGGAGATTAGTTCCCAAGCATCACAAATATCGTTTAAGTTTTGTTTTTAAATAATACTTCTTTAATACAGTTATGTTACATGAAAATACAATTTGAATACTTTCTTAAATATACATATTTATTCAGCTAACAAATTGTATTTAACCTACATGCTCATGTCCCTTACATTAATATAATGTTTCACAGCGCTAGAACAGGTAACCGAATCGAAGAAAATTTTTATAGAAACAAGGAATGTAATCTAGCCTAACTCGTATTAAAATGAACCTTCACCAATAGTGCGGTCACACAACTATTTAAACTCGTGGGTGAATCAAACGATGCAAATTTAATTCTATATAAAAATATGTAAAATTTGCGAACCGTTAATACTTTTGAGTTGAGTGCAATTCGCACGAATTTTAAGTTGTTTGGCAAGTTCAACAATTCATGTAAAAGTTATTACAAATATACAATTATTGTACAGAATATACACTGCGATTTTAGTAAAAATAAATATTACGTATTTGTAAATATACCATTAACCTAAATTTCAACTTATTGTAACCAATTTCCATTTTGAGGAATTTCTAGGGACGGATATAATGCGAAACTAAAAGTGTTTTATTTTATTGGGAATGTAAACATCTACGTGCACGAAAAATGTCAGCAAATCTATTAGGAGTTAAAATCGTCTTTAGCATTTTACAGCGATCAACAGAAATAGACTTTTTAGGATTTAACTATCTATACAATTCGAGTTCTAGCAAAATGTATTTCACTCAACAATAATTTTCTTGTTATTTGTTTTAAAATTAATCAACAAAAAAAGTTTGAAATTCTTGTACTTCTACTCTCTTAACACATTCTCTTCAATATTTTATAACAATATGCTTAAAAAATACATTTTTAAATATATACATTTATTTTCTATCATAATAAATCTACTTGTTCCCGTTTTTAAAAATATAAATATTTATAGCAACATCGCTCATTTGTCTCAGTCACTCACCCATTTAAACCCTGACATATTAAAACACAGAGCAACAAAATAAAAACAAAAATAATTTATTCTCATCTCAAAACACAATTAAAAATTAATTAAATCTCTTTTTATTTGGTTGCTCTATGCTTATTTCATAATAACTATAAGGTTGCAGTAAAAATTTTAAAGACACGATAGCTGCAAAACAAAGCAACATCAACACACACAAAACAATTGAACAACCACAGGGAATGAAACAAAACACTATCATTCGTAACAGCCTCGCATCGCACAGTTTCAATTGTTGGCACCCGTGAACAGTCTTAAAGAAAGGCAATCACATTTTAGTGCACCAAAGCTAGTCAATTGCATTTTGCAACAATCGTGTGTAAATCTAGTCAAAACAATCGTCCGAAACTCGTTCTCTAGAAAAAATACTGTTTAGGTTGGCTTTGCGCGCTTTTCAATTTTTTACAGTCTTAACTGAACACAATGTGCTCTTAAATATTACGATTTAATTCAAAATTGTGAAGCACCAAATTATACTCTGCTAATTCGTAAAAAATATTACAGAAATGTGCGTTTTTAATTAGTAGAATTATTGTTCGTAATTTCTTTGTTAATGTAAACAGTATTTTTAAAACAAAATGTTTATGGCTCATCAAATTTGTTAAGTTCATAATTGGTTTATAGAAAATTTTGAAAATACTGAGATTGATATGGTAAAATATGTACGGTATTATAGTTAACTCATAAAATTATCTTGATTGTTCTTAATCAAGACTTAATTTACTGTTACACCTGTCTTGGAATTGAACTTCAGTGCAATTTAGCAAACTTAATGCAACAATTTAAATAAAAATTTATTTCAGAATATTGCAAATATAACGACTTCCCAGGTAAGATGTTTAATACAGAACCGTTTCTATCGTCATTAGAGGAAACTGCATCATGAGAATGAGAAAGTGACTCTTCTTACTGCTGATGAATTATTCTCTATCTAACATCCTAACCAGACAGTCGTATATTCTTATAATCAAATTGCAGATTACTTTTATTTTGATTCAAAACAGCTGCAAAGTCAAATGTTTTAATAGATGTCAGTCAAGGTATTTCAAAAACATAACAAGAACTAAAGCCTTAAAAATATCTACAGAGATCTACACTACAAGAGATGCCACCCCCAAAATAACTTCTTACAAATTTAAATGGACGCATATTTCTATTTACAGGCGTATGCTGCACATTGGTAATATTACGTACCCCAGCTGGTATTTAATATGAGATCTTTGGTATTGTGCTTAATTATGAGAGTGAGTGATTGCGTGATCATAAAGGCTAGTACAACAAGCTGTTTGGGTATAATGTTCTAAAATTACCTACTTTAGAAAAAAGAGAAAAACATTTATTTATTTGAAGTATTTTTTGTATAATATCATTTCTCTTAGAATACCTAAAAACAAAGCTCATGGTACCAGCCAAAGAGTAAAGCAATTGATTGATAGTTTGATGTGACAAAATTTTCACCGTTGGACTGTATGTTTTTTCCATGGTTAATATTTTACTTTTACTTCATATGCCAGAAAATCGGTATTCATTTTTGGAAATTTGGTATTGAAATTATTCTATAGGTCACTCGAAAAAACATTTCACGAAAATATAAATCACGAAAATACATTTCTCGATTATACAAATGTCGAAAATACCTTCGACGAATTGTACATTTACCGAAAATACAAAAGTCGAATGATGAAAATATTACAAATTACGAATGTTACAAAGCTCGAAAATACCTTTGTCGAATAGCTTGGATATTACAAACCTCGTAAATACATTTCTCGTATATTACAAATGTGGAATGTTACAAATCTCGAAAATACATTTGTCGACAGCGAAACATACCAAATATCGTATTATAATCATTGCTCACTAGATGGACCTACGACATTTAGTATTTATTTTTCGTTCATGTGTCAAATATTGCAATAAGGTGTAAGAATTATTAATTCTTGTTTTTCAAGATCGCGAAAAAAATATTGTACGCAACATGACCTGAAAGTGTCTTCACTGGACTCGCAAGCTTCCAAAGCTCATCTACGGCTCGCCCTGGAATATGCTTGCTCACCCAGTAAAGTATCACTTTCAGGTCTTGTTACGTAAATTACTATTTCGAGCTTTGTAACATTCGTAATTTGTAATATTTCCAACATTCGACTTTTGTATTTTCGGTAAATGTACAATTCCTCATCGTAATTTTCGACATTTGTATATTCGAGAAATGTATTTTGATGATTTGTATTTCGTGAAATATTTGTTCGAGGTGTGTAGGTGTTCCCAACAAATGTGTTTAATGATCAAATGGAAGAGTAGAAAAACGCCTGAGTATAAAAATGTGTACCCATCCAAAGTTGCTTTTAAAATAAAATAAACCTCACAATAATCAACAAACTATACAATCTAATATAAAAAATCCCTCCAAGACAGATGTACACCTCTGACTTCCACTCATCACAACCCTTTCTCTTTCTTCCTGCCTCTTTCTCTCTGGTCTCACGAATGCGTGAAGGCCTTACTGTACTCCTGCGCAGATCCCACCCCAGCACCGTGGTGGTGCTTGGGCGGGTGCGACGTGCTGGGCCCAGCGCCGCCGCCCGACACAGCCAGGGACTTGCCCCGCGGCGCTGATGGGTGGAACCACCGATAGTACAAACACATGAACACCAGTGAAAGTAAGAACGTGCAGACTTGGATGATCACTGAGCCATAGTACAGGGATGGTTGGCCTGATGAGTTGAAGGTTACGCACCTAGAGAAGAACTCAGTTTTTATAGGATAGGAACACGGGAAAGAAATACGGGCTGAACTTGACTTTATTCTTCGTAGTTTTGGTTTTCTGCATTTGCTAGGATCCCAATTCTTTCGCAGCTAAGTTCAGGTTTGGCCATAAAGTCAAGTTTTGCCGCAATTCGCGACTCACACAACTAAATTTCACATTTCGTCTCTTGAATGGGGTATTTTTTTTTACCTCCCGCCACATCCTCTAAAGGGAATCATGCTAAAAATTGGGTAGTGAGTTTTCAGTGAATGAGCACGTTTTAGAGTCCCTAGAATACGATTTTAATATTTTAATTTCGCTATGATGTCTGTGAGTGTGTCTGTCTGTCAAGTCTGTGTGGATCTCTGGAGTAACGGTTTCTCAAAAACTACGAAACTGAAAATTTTGATATTTTGTATATATCAATTGTATCCCCTTTGGAAGAGCTGATTAGTTTTTGGTGAAAATCCTATAACCGAAAGTGGTAGTTTACTTGAAGCCCTATCAAGTTATTTTAAAATATCTCAGTTAATTATGGTTTAATGAAAATTTTGTTATTAGAATAATGTTTCAAATATTATTGTCTACAATGATTGTTTGAAACATTTTCCTCTTACTGTCACCATTTACGAATTACAACACGTCAAAGAAAAATTATATTTTGATATTTTCGTTTAAATCTGCTGTTTTTTGAAAAAACAAAACAACGCTTTAAAAATGTCATTTTTTGACATGTCATAATTTTTTGAAAGGATGAGCATATCCTGATAGTGGTGTGGTCCGTGTTCCTGTATTGTTCGATAAGAAATCTATGGCGGGAGGTATTGTGCTACCCACAACAGATTTTCTATTTAGGAATACTGTAATTATTACAGTGTAATATCTATTTGTGCACTTCTCTTTTTGATTGTAATCAACTAGAGCAAAAGGACGCTTTACTCGAAAGTTTTCTTTCGTAGAATGTTGGAATTTTGTATTTTGGACCTCTTGTTTTATTGCATTCTGCAGTGGCGAAAAGGCACTTTCCTCGAAGATTTCTTTTTTAATTTTTGCATGACAAAAACGGTTAGCCGTAGATTTTGAAAATTTGTATGTGGGACTGTTAAAATATCTAGTTGTGCATTTATAACTTGCACATCTGTAAAAATACACGGAAGACATTTTCGATATTTCTGATTTCTAACCTATGAATTCGAATAATGTTTGAGTGACACTCACTGGTTCATATTTATTATTTATGTTATGTCGTTATTGTTCCCATTCTTAATATTAAATTATAAATCAGCCTATAGTCTTCAGATCGCAATGTATATTACGTAATTACATGAGCGAAGAAAATTAAAATTTACAAATATTTGAAAATTATTTTGACATTTAAAAAATGTAAACATTGATTATTTCATTTCAGCTGTTTTATATCAACAAAATAACTTCAATTACAAAATCAAAAATCAGTAAAAAATCTCTGGTTCATCGTTCATCCTCCAATAAATCACAGTTAATTAAACACTGCACTGTATCTAAATCAAAGTGACATAGTTATATCTATCATTCCAGTACAAAAGATCAACGCAAATCAATTAAAGACGACGTAACAATATCAAGAATCACTCACCAAACCACCAACGCAGCAGTGTTCTCCATGAAGCACACCAAGTAGTAGGCCAAATAGCTGTACCTCGTGGGTCCGTCCTTGGGAGCGATGAAGGCAAGGACATAGGCTAGGCCGAGCGCTGTACTGAGCAGCAACTCCTCGCAGCGGCTGGCGCACACAGCGGTCTGCGCCTGCCCTAAAGCAAGCCATGCGCCCATCACAGCCCAGTGCAGCAGCCCCACGGCCCCAAACCACACCGGGCGGACCGAGGCCAGCAAGGAAAGAGCCAGCACACGGGACACTACAAGAAGAAAGTAACAATAAATTGAAGCGCAAAAATATATCCTATACTGAAATCTACTCGAAACAAAGTGCCACGATCAAGAATGAGTAAATTGCAATAAAAATATTTCAAAATTGTAATTAATAAACCTAAATTTTAGTAAAAAATATGTCACATATTTTCTAATTATTTCCAATCACACAAAAATCTTGCAACAACTCAATGGGAATTCGTAAATAAACAATGTTACTTAATCAAGGTTAATTATAATAATTACGCAAATTAAAAATAATGAAACCGGTAGTTGCATAATCACTTTAAAATTATAAAATAGTTTTTACAACTTTCGTACCTGCGCTCGTTAGATGCCAGCAGAAAGCTACGATCGTTGCTGTCCAAGACATTTTCTCTTTATCATCTCTTGCATGCCTCACGGACCTATGATAGGACGTTATCGACCAGGCTATTGAAACGACTCCACAAATAGCAGACCACATTTGTAGAACAGCCACATCTTCAAATCAAAGTAGTTAGGAAATAAACCAATTAAATTATATAACTGAATCTACCTGTTCCAATGTCTTTAATCTTGTCTTGTGAAACATACTGCAAAAGGATCATGAGCTGAATGATCGACTGGGGTGCAGCGTGCAAAAAACAATGAAATAATCGTAATAATGCACCATTTGAATCTTCATCTAACATTCTTCGATAAAGTTTGCTTTGTCGTTGTCTATTTCCCGCACAAGCTGCTGCTTTGCTCCGGATTCCGTAGCTCAGCGCATCACAATATCTTAACAATGGGGCCAATTGTAGTAACAATAACACTATTCTCAACACCCATTTGCCCACCGAAGGCTTGCCCAGCGACGGATCATCGTGGTCAACAATGTACCTAAAAGTTAAACCATCGAAAAGATTTGATTTAACAGGTTAAATATAATAAACCTTTACCATCTCATGCTAAAAGCAGTCATAAGAATCGCTGGTAACACCACGAACGTTAACGTTAAGGCGAAGTAAACTCCATATCCGTTTATTGAGTAATAATACAGCAACCAACATGCTAGAATGTAATCTAGGGCATACGTGATAATCGACAGTGCAATACAAATAACGTAGAACAAACCGAACTCTGGTACCACGTCCGACATTTTATCACCATTGTCGTTATTCTTTAAAGTTTCAATACGAGCTGAATGTGATTCGCTAGAAAATCTCACTACAGTACAATCATCCGCCATTTCACATTATTAAAACGTCAGTCAAATGAATACAAAACAAATACCAACAGAAACTGATCGGTAGTACCAACACAAAAATTACTTGGGTAACTGGTACAATGGATTTAAAATTTACTATACATTTGACTTTTTCCAAATTTATACACTACTACATAGAAATATAAACATTTAAATTTTATATAATTATGCTACAAACATAAATACAGCACCTATAATGCCTATCAATATCGTTTGTCGGGTCTTAATTATAATGCAATAATGACATGGAATGTACAATTCAAAACATAAACTCATTTTATTTATCCATAAATACAATTAATATAATTAAATTCTTATATAACATAATTAGAAAAAAGTTAAATAATCTTCTAGATGAATCAATTTCCTGCCATTATATTCTTTACATTTCTATCAAACGATCTGCAACATAATTGTTATTCTGAATAATTATTTATTTTAATAAATTATACTTACTTTGAGGTAATAGGATCACCAGGAATGTAAAATGGATTAAAAACTACATCAGCGTATAACGCATGCAATTTCCTAAACATCTGAAATATAAAATTAAATACAAATTTATCTTTCATTTTTTTCCAAATTGAAAATACTTACAGATCTAACTTCGTTATCGCGTAACGAAGTATTAGATGAGTCTACAACGATTATTAATTTAATTTTGGTATTTGTAACATATCCGTATCTAGAAAATAAATTAAGGAAACTAAAACATAAGTTCATTATTGAGTAATCTTTTAATAAAGGATACATTTTATGTGTTTCCATAGAATACAACATTCCTAAATACAATTCTCTTATATCTGTCCCAGTTTTTGCATTGTTGTTTAATTTTTCATCAACAACATCCAAAGATGATAATACTTTATACTGAAAATTCAGTTCTTCATCTGGATTTAAACAGGATATGTATTTTGGAGAGTTCTGGAAAAACATTGATAAATTTTAAATGTAAACATGCTAACAGCTGACCTGTCAAATAATGCATACTGAAAATTGCGTTTTGAAATTGTATATTCCAGTATAACCATATACAATTTGTAATTTGCGTATTGATGAACCTATTTTATTATCAGGTAATAAATAATACTAATTAATTCAACTTACATCTTTCCCAATGATAGCAACACAAACTGCCATTTTCGAAGTCATGTCTTAACCTTACTTTTTTTATTTACAACTGATTCATTATCATATCTTTTTAGGATGCCGCTGATAATTGTAAAATCTAAAAGAAACACTACTCAAGCTTTCGTCAGATTTATAAACAAATCATATCGCACCATTGACGTAATATGGATAGATTTCTCTGGTGATTATATCCCATACAAAACATTGAACCACAATGAATTCGTGGACGTAAACACATATATGAACCATCCTTGGCTGTTTCTTGATTCAAAAACTCGCGATTTTATGCGAGTAAGAAAACAAATATTATTTTACGCCACACCTGTTCACTGCCAAGTAACTGGCCGAGTAGGCAGATCTAATATTGTAATTCATTTACCACTTTATTCTTTAAGAACGAACGCACTTTTGACTGTAAGAAATCTTTTACAAAGTTCTACGAAGATAAATAATTTAGAATTACCTGCGGAGCTTAAAAATGATTTGCAAAAATCTTTTGACAATCAAACTAAATATAATTATTATGTATTTGTTCCAGATAGAGTTGTAATGGATGAATGAATGTTATTATTTCACATATTTTATGTTATTTTTATATAAGTAATTTATATTTTTATAAAATGTAATCAAGTTTAAGAAATAAAATTTAATACATATTAAAAATTGGAAATTTGAAATCATTTAAGAAAATTGTAAAACAATAATCATTGTCTCTTGTTTCTGGATGTACTTTTGGGAAAAACTAGATAATGTAAAACTTATTTATTCAGTTTATAGGAAGCCAACGAATATTCATATCTTTTTGATACCTCTAACCACTACCCTTGCTTGTACATTAAAAATATTATACCAGAGATCTTCTACTTTGGGTAGTGTCTAATTTGCTGACCAGCAAAAAAAGCTGCTGACGGGTTTAAAAATTATGCTATAAGCGTAAAACTTTAAACTGTAGTCTGTCACGGCCTAATACACCCAACAACATATTATGAGGACCGCAGACTTCTCCAGAGAGGCACTTTACTCTAGTGATTTTATATAAAAGCTTGCTGATTGGGTATTCAGGGTAGACCGATCAGCTCGAAAATTCATATTTCAGTTCAACATGAAAAACATGGAAAAGTGTACGATGTTCATACGTTACAGTGAGTTGTACTAGGTCATACTAAACTGGGATATAAATTTGCGAGCTGATCGGTCTACGCTAAGTACCAAATCAGCAAGTTTTTATATAAAATCACAAGAGTAAAGTACCTCTCTGGAGAAGTGTACGATGTTCATACGTTACAGTGAGTTGTACTAGGTCATACTAAACTGGGATATAAATTTGCGAGCTGATCGGTCTACGCTAAGTACCAAATCAGCAAGTTTTCATATAAAATCACAAGAGTAAAGTACCTCTCTGGAGAAGTGTACGATGTTCATACGTTACAGTGAGTTGTACTAGGTCATACTAAACTGGGATATAAATTTGCGAGCTGATCGGTCCGCACATTCTAAACGACGAATGTCAGCGAGCCCCGCGTCCGAGCACTGGTGTTGGCTGAACTTTTGCGGTGATTTTTTTCTTCGTCTAATCGTAAAATGGTCCAAATGAAACCTGCTAAGAATTAAAAAATTAACAATTAATATCAATAAATCTTTACTGAAAAATAACTAGTAAAGCCAAAAATTATAAAAATCGGTTTCCAATAAATTTCAGATATGTAGTTCTTGATTTCGTCTATAGGAATTTCGCAGATGGCGCCAGCTACCATGCAGAAAAATGTCCAAAATAGTAAGGACTAAGGCAGGCTACAGATTTG
The DNA here is from genome assembly GCA_963942605.1 of Poecilus cupreus. Taxonomy (NCBI): domain Eukaryota; kingdom Metazoa; phylum Arthropoda; class Insecta; order Coleoptera; family Carabidae; genus Poecilus; species Poecilus cupreus. The sequence goes on from OZ012727.1 coordinate 14,969,182, forward strand.
CCGTTTTTTTTTTGCCAAGAAGTCACTTTCTTTGGCTAAGTCTTTAAGTGGTTGTTCTTCTATCGCTAATAAGTGGCGACGCTTTTATCGCTAAATGTGTAAACACATCAAAATCTTTACTCGACTGTCAATTTACCGCAGTTGAAAAATGCTGTCAAATGTGTAACCGGCTTTAAATAAGATCTATGTATCAGAAATTCCATAATTTGTGCATGTGCATTAACATCACTTGACTCGGATCGATCAATATTTCAGATTCTGCGCAGTTCACATTTTGTTTAAACATTTGAATAGAAATTACTTGCAATACAATATTTTTCCAATAAATATGAATTTGTGCTTAAAACTTGTTGAAGACAGCACGAAGATGCTTGTATATAAATATATCTTAATATTGTTTATAATATTTATTATTTTTAAATTTGAATCTATAAGCAAATATCTGAGTTATGTATGTTTATATCTCATGAATGCATGAATAAATCAAATTGGTTAATTTTTATCTTTTATTATTATAAATAAATACAACAGTTTTACAATAAATAAAACACAAGCGTACAGGTTTAGAATTTTAATTATATATTGTATTTTGCTGAGATGTAAAGTAGTGAATATTCAATTTTCCCAGAATGAACAGAAATTCGTCTGATATCCAAACATTTAATTCTAAATAAATTTTATTTATTGCTATAATTAATCAATACAAGTGAACAGGTTTAAAGGTTGATTTTATTTATTAATTGTTGGAATATAAAGAGGAGAATATTTAGTTCACTTAAAAAACAAAAACACATTAGTAATCATACAATTCATTATTGAATTAGTTAAATGGATTTACATGGGTGTTGGAGATGGCGAAATATGTTAAATGCTCTGCAACTGTATCTCCTGTTGACTATAAGAAGTGAAAACTCTTCAGCTTCAGCTTCTGCCAGTCGAGAACTCGTCACTGAAACAAACAACAAATAAGAAACTGCAAAATCCTCGAAACATTCAACATCTCATCGTATTAATATCATCACCTCTAGAAGAATCAGTATTATGTTCTTGTTTCTTGTTATCCCAGTAAACTTCAAGAAGAAATTAGGTTTTTAGATGATGTTTTCTTGAGAAATGGTTACAGCAAAGCATAATAAGAATTGCACTGAAGTCTTAAAATAAATCTGTAAAATTTCTTAAAGTTGTTTGTTATGGGGAAGAAATTATTTGCCACTTTACCTTGGATTACTAATGTTATTTATTAAATTGGTAGGATTCTTATGTCAAATCCGTGATCTTGGCAAATTTAAAGATCTAGTTCTTCTACATTGTTCTGGCATTTATGAGATTCCGTGCCAGTGTGGTAAAGTTTACATCGGCCAAACAGATTGTAGCAACAAGATTAAAAGAACATAAACGACATACTAGATTAAATCAACCCAATAAATCTGTAGTTGCTGAACATGCTATTCAAAAATTACATGGAATTGATTTTGAAAACACGAATATTCCAACAAAAGAAAATAACTGGTCGAGAAAATTAGAGAAGCTATTGCAATCAAAAAATTTAATCTAGTTTAAATACATGCTTTGAGCTTAAGTCGTGTTTAACTGTTCTCCTTCCTTAATTTGTACTTTCTTTACAAAGTATAAAGAAGTATTGGCATCACGAAAAAATCGCTGACGATATTTCTGAGGAAATACATATTTTGACGTCCACAGAATCCGTTAAGACCAATTTCTCAATGATGTCTGTGTGTGAGTATGGATGGATGGATGACTGTGTGCGCAATATCTCATGAACGAGAGAAGATATGTATAGGAAACTTGGAATTTATAAGTTTCATGAAAAAATGAAGAGCCGAGTTGATTTTGAATGAAATTGAAAATCCGGAAGAGGAAGTTTTACTGGACACACAAAACAATAAATTCCGTTATTTCAAAAATAGAATCAGCTGTAAGAAAAAAGTCTTAAATGAAAGATGTTAGCAAAAATATTTGGAATATAAAATGTTATTTGCACTTTTCTTGTACATGCTTCAAATTTTGAGAAAAACTAAATTATATATTTAAGAATATATTTCAATAAACTTAGTTGCAATGGGAACAAAAACTAAAACAATTTAATTTCGATGTGTCACACGTGACAAAAATATGTCTTGTGAAATAGTAAGAAAGTTTTGAAGACTAGATATCAATTGATTTCTATTTTAAAATAAATTCATAGTTACGATGAGAACAAAAAATTAAACAGGTTTAACATATATATCAAATAATTCTCAAAATATAGTCATACGCAAGGAACAAGTCGTACGTGTTCAGTTGGTTTTATTTGTATAAGAAAGTAGTGTGGTGCCACACCAGATTTTTTTCTGTTTAGGTATATTATTTTGTATATTATAGAAACTTTGATGTATATAAATACGTCGTCTTGACTACATATTTATTATTTCTTGATTTGTATGTACCTGAAAAAGGCAGCACTATGCTGTCGAAAAGTCGTTATTTAATAAAAATTGCACAAAATACACTACAAAAATTTTATTTATTTAAATATCACAAAGTTTCATTCATATCACTATTTATTGAAAATTTTATAAAGATCTAGAAGCTGTGCAGAGAGTTTATTTCGCGCTTTTTTGTTTGACGGTGATTGTGCGCACGTTTTGCAAATACTTTTGAAGGCTTTTGTAGTTTTTGTCGGAAAGTCTTTTCTGAAATAAACAAATGAAATATGAAACAATAAAATAAATACAGTTTTCTAAAGATAATCCTTACCTTGAGTCGCCGCAATCATTACATAGATCTATGGAATTATCTGATGTCCCCTGCAAAATATTTTAATAAGTATATCACGACTTTTTAAATATTTTTGCCCATTAATAAGTGAAAATGTTCAACAGATAATTAAGACACTTACTTCAGTATTAACACTACTTCTTCTCCTCCCACGTTGTTTGGGAGGAGCTTTCTCCTGGTTTTTCTTCTTGGGACTAGGTCTTGGATTTTCTGCAAGTTCTGTAGATTTATTTCCTTTCGGTGGTCTGCCTCTGCCTCTTTTAGTTGCTACTGGTTTTTTTCTGCTACTAACTTTCGATGAAAGCCTTGATTTTGATTGTCCAGCAGGCTCAACTGCCCTATTTACATTTTCTTCCGGAGGAAAAATTTCCTCATGATCAATAAAATTGATATCAGCGCTACAATTTTGACTACTAGTTCCGGAGCTCGAGAAGAATGAAATATTGCGGTGGACACTCCTACTTTGAGTTGATGGAATATTATATTTGACCTTGTCAAACTTATTCATATTTCTTTCTTCAGGACGTGGTTGTAAAGTGGACCCCGAAAGATGATTTCCAATACTTGGTAGCGCTAGACTAAATACCTGGCTTGGAGGCTCTTCGACTAGATGATCCACAGAATTATTTTTGGTAAGCCTTCTCTTTTTAATTTTTTCTGTTGTGGGTTTTTGAACTGGAGGCGGAGTTTTACTCTTTTTGGCGCTTTGCGTTGGTAGTTCCGAATATTGAAAAGGCTTGTATTTCTTTACGGTCCTTGTACGCGTTTTTATTTCCGTTTTGCTGGAATCAAGATCCGAAAAGAAGCTAGTATCGGCGTATTCTGATTGCTCGTCATCTGTATCGACGTCGTTTATTCTCCTCATTTTACGACGTGCACCTCTTCTACCCGATTGAGTAGATGCACAAGAGTAGTTGGGATCATCTTCAGTTTCACTATTACGTTTTTGACGTTTTCGTTTACGAGTTACTCCAGACCCAGAGGAGGTGTTCATGACTTTATCCAACGCTTCAGATGCAGCATCTACGGGAGCATCAGGATGATTCTGTTCTTCTGGGGAAGTTTGTTCCGTTCTAAGTTGTTCGTTTGGTATTACTTCGCAGGTGTTTGAAGATATGACGGGGGAGATTAGATCAATAACTTCAAAAGGGGTTCTATTTATCACTTCTGGAGTTTTCACTACTAAACGAGAGTAGGGAGTCTCAGGTACGCTGCTGGGCAGTTCCGATTCACTTTTCATTGTTGTTTCCATACTTTCTAGATCAGTTTCGGGTTCTTTCTGAGTTTCAGCAACAGATATGTTCGTGCTTCTGTCTTCGGGAGTACGGAGAAAAAATGAATTATGATTATTTGGACCATTTGAATCCACACCTTCCGAATCGTAGCAAATAGATCCGCCCGTTCTGTTTGATTCATCTACGGAGATGTTTAAATCATCTCGTTCTTCGGGAGTTTTAAATATCGTAGAATTATAATTTGCATTATACTGTTCACAATCTGGAGAAGTAAGGACGAGCGCTGAATGCAAATCTTCACCAGGATCATCGCAACTGCAAATAAAATAATTCTTTTATTCCAGAATCACTACCAGCTCTCTATTGAAATAATTTTACATGGATGTGCGGGCACCAGCGCCCAAAAGACATTAGCATGTTTACAAGAATTTAAATTATTTTTACCTCCCGCCTACCTCTAGGTAAGGGAGGTGTATTGTTTTTGGTCAAAAAATTGGGTAGTGAGTTTTCAATGAATAAGCACGTTTTAGGGTCCCTACAACACGATTTTACTATTTTCGCGATGATGTCTGCATGTATGTATGTATGTATGTATGTATGTGTGTGTGTAGTCTGTGGCAATTTTTTCGCCTCGCATAACTCAAACACCATAATACAAAAAAATACAATTTTGTGAATTATTAATTCTTATATTAAAATGAAGAGCTGATTAGATTTTGGATGAAATTGGTCAACCGGAAGTAGCAGTTTACTTGAAGCCCTTAACAGTTTTTCGTGAAAAACACGGTTAAATTTCATTTTTCAACAATATGTTATTTTGAAAGTTGAAGAATATTTAATTTTACATGTGCTTTGATTACACTAATTTTATTAATTTACATTAGATTTAGAGATAATAAAATATAAAGAAATTAGATTTCACAAATCTTACATTCCTAGTACACCATGGAAACATTTTCAATTTTTTACGAAATGTGACACATGTCATTGTGATTGTGAAGCTGTTTTCTTAGTAAATTATATGTCAAAAAATTAAATAAATATACGAAAGAAAATTAAAATTCTCAAATATAAATAGAAGATTAACAAATAAGAAGGTATTTTTCTGTATCATCAAGTACTATTTTGTATCGTTTAAGAGTAGTATTGGACGGGAGGTTATGTGCTGGCCACATCAGATTTTTTAAATATTGCTGTAAGTTTTACAAAGTTCAGAAGAGAAAATACAAAAGTTGTTCAGAATTTAAAAATGTATGCAATAAGACCCATTTGGTTACTTAATTTTTAGTATTTCACAACATATAAGTCAAATTAAAATCAATATTTATTAGGGCCTGTATGTCCAACCTTAGATAAAAACTGGAGAATAAATTTATCAGTAGAATAAACAAAAATATCGCATCAAAAGATGACAATTAAAATCATCATCTAATGCGATATTTTTGTTTATTCCACTGATAAATTTATTCTCCAGTTTATCTGAGATTGAAAATATTGGCCCTCTGGAAAACTGTACAACGTGAACACAACTATGCAAAACAAAAACATTAAATATTTGACATAAAACGTTTGTTTAATTTTCCGTGGCCGTATTACAATTTTTCTAATATTAATTTTCATTTTACTGATACATCATAAAGTGCATTCTTAAACTTTATACAACTTTTATATTTACACTATTCACTTTTACTGTAAAATGAACAGGTAAAAATTTCTATTTTCATGATGTCAATTTTGGGAATTTTTTTGGTCCATGATAACTCAAAATTTAATAAAGCTAATAATTGTCATACTTCAAATTTAGATTTTAGACGTAGTAATCCATCAACCGGAAGTGGTAGTTTACGTAAAGTCCTATAAAGTATTATGAGTATATCTTTGTAAATGTATATCATCACGCCTTTTACCCATTAAGGGTGTGGCACTCTGCTTACGCAGATCTCGGTAGGTGATATATTTTTGCGTATGAAATGCGGTTACCAGCCGTCAAGTCATAGCCCCCAAAGTTGTTAGTGGAGGGGGAACCACAGGGGTAAATTTAAATATGTAACTGTCGGCAGTGGGATTCGAACTGAAGATCTCACGATCCACAGTCCGACACGTTACCACGGAGCTATTTACCCCTTAGAATAAATATTCCGGCCTATTCTCTATAAAGTTACTACCGTAACAACTTGCTAATTGTGACAAAAATGAATCGTTTTTGACAGCTAATGAAATATATTCCATTTAATATAAAGTTTCGATGTGATTTTGTCGCCATTAGCAAGTTGCTACGGTAACAACTGTGTTAGAGAATTGACCCGATTATTATAATAAACTATCATGAAAGGCTCATCCGAAAAAGGACATTTTTTCAAGCGTTGTTTTTTTTTCATGAACAAGTTAGCAGATTTAAACGTTAATGTGAAAATATAATTTTCTTAAATGTGTTTTAATTCGTAAAGGGCGACAGTGAGAGAAAAATGTTTCAAACAACACTTGTAGATAATATTTGATACATTATTCTAATAACAATAGTTATTTACTTTACAAGTGGGCAAAGTAAGGAATTACCCACGAGAGAAATTTTAGCTCACGAAGCCGGAGGCTGAGTGAGATAATTTTATCGAGAGGATAATTCCCCTTTGCCCACGTGTGAAGTATAACGTTTTATCCAACAACTCTTAATAAATGCAAAATTTATTAAAGAAATGTTATTTGACAGTGACATATGCTTTAAACTTTTGAAATTAAAATGTCAATCAAAGTGGTTACCAAGGTGTTGTGTGTTATTATTATTGTTATAAATAAAAAAATACTCACTAGTAGATTTTCTCAAAATTATACCTACTAGTGGGTAATCTGTTACTTTGCAAGTTTAAAATCGCCATAGTTATAGAGCATTTATTGAGAGGTGTTGGATAAAAATTGTTATTAAACCATAATTTTCTGAGATATTTCAAAATAACTTGATAGGGCTTCAAGTAAAGTACCACTTCCGGTTATTGGATTATCACCAAAAATTAATCAGCTCTTACCAAAGGGATACAGTTGATATATAGAACATATATCAGAATTTTCAATTTGGTAGTTTCTGAGAAACTGTAAATCCAGAGATTCACACAGTCTGACAGACACACACACAGACAACATCGCCAAACTATTAAAATCTTATTCTAAGGACTCTAAAATGTGCTCAACCACAGAAAACTCACTACCGAATGAGCATAATATTAGCTACAATTTTTACTCGAATTTGTTTTCTTTTTTGTACCGTTTAAAAGTTGTTTAGGATGAGTTGGGCACATCAGATTTTTATATATAATTACCTTTTATCTTCATCATCTGTCAATTCCGGCCTTACTGGCGGACTGGTTATCTATAAGTTAAAAAAATGCTTGTAAGAATTGATATTTCTATAACACTGTTTTGGAAACTACACATTTTACAATTAAAAACTGTGTTGGAACAACTATCATTCCATACTCTGCGAATGGAATATTTTCGACGAATCAGAGCCGCATATTAGCGCGACATATTAAGTATCTTGATTCAGTTACTATGGTTACGTCTGTTTGTTTTAATTTGATTTATTTGAGTTTGACATTTTCAACAGTTTTGTATTTGTATTTTTTGTATAATTTCCAAAATCTTGTTATAGAAAGTATAGTCTACAACGTGTAACGGAATGGCATATCCCACACTCGCAAACCGTAGCCCTCATCTTCGGATCGGATTACAAACTTTTTGCTCGTGTGGAATATGTGCCATTTCATTACTTGTTGTAGAATATACTATTCAAACAGAAGATATAGTTTAATAATTATTAAAATATGAACGTTGACGTTTAAATTACTTTATGATCATGATTTTTTATATCAAGTGTTGGATTTAAAAAAAATAATTTAAAAAAATACATTCGCATATCTTGCTAAAATATATGGATTACTGCAGTAATATACCGGGTGTCTGTCTTAAAGGTGTACATAGGAGATTAACATGGGAAATCAGTTTTTTACGTGCTGTTGCTCGGTGTTCTATCGGACAACAATGATTGTAGTACCAATCGAAAGATATCATTTTTCTGAATCAAATGATGTAAAATACATTACAATTTAGTAGTAATTTGGTTCCGTAAATTAATTTTTAAATTTTGAAAATCCTCCGATTTATTCAGTTTTTATCGAAAATAAATGTAGTTACCTATGACTGTTTTGTTTTGATTTCTGTCAAGCTATTTATTTGACGTTTCTGTCAATTTGTAAAATATGGTTATATTCAGTAATGACAAGCGTACTTTTATAATTTTTGCGTAAAGATTTTATTAAATAAATTAAAGTCTAAAAACCAGTTTTCTTTAAATAATATTAATTTATTAAGAGTTAATTTTTTTTTTAAATCGATGACAAAAAATTTCATTTTTATTAGCTCTGTTTTTTATATCTTCACAAAATATTCTTCCACTTTCTTCGTCAAATGGAAAAAAGTTCTTGATTGCAGTGCATTTTGTAGGAATAAAAAGAACTTTTTTTAAAAAAATATGAACAATGTACACCCAATTCATTTCCAAAAAATCTAGTGCTATACGAAGGATCTACATGTATCATTCCTAAAACCCTTTCTTCCAATAAAGCACGTTCTTCTGCTCTTGCTAAATTGCAATTACTAAGCTCACGTGTATTTTTCGTGGATTCTGGCATTTGTGGTTGCACTTGGATTCGGTTGATTCATAAACTTAATAGAAAATAGATCTCGCAATCTGAGCTAACTGTTTCCTCCAAAAAATAGTTTTACTATAAAAATACGCTCTTCAGTAGTATAACTAGCCATATTTTTACAAATTGTCTTAAACAAGTCCAAAAGTCAGAAACGTCAAATAAATAGCTTGACAGAAATCAAAACAAAACAGTCATGGATGACTATATTTATTTACGATAAAAATTGAATAAACCGGAGAATTCTCAAAATTTAAAAATTAATTTACGGAACCAAATTACCACTAAATAGTAGTGTATTTTACATCGTTTGGTTCAGAAAAATGATATCTTTCGATTGGTACCACAATGATTGTTGTCCGATAGAACACCGAGCAACAGCACTCAAAAAACTGATTTCCCATGTTAATCTCCTATGTACACCTTTAAGACAGACACCCGGTATAAATAACAACACAGGGATGTATACTGGTACCACAATAACTAATCAATTTTAAATTAAATATGCTAATATATTTATGGAATTTTCAAATCCAGTGCTTGCCTGGATACGGAAGAAACAGACATTATTTAGGGCTTCTTACAATTATTGTAGTTCTTTATAGCAAAATACATAAAGATCATATTACTTTCAAACTTTTTTCATAGCGAAGACCATGCAAAGAAATCAAGGAACATAATAGTATATTATACATTGATGGAGAGATTTTTCCTGCGATGTAAATTGAAGCAAGAGCCGCAGGCGAGAGCTACAATACGACAAGGGAAAATATCCCTCTCGACGAGAGAGAAAGTGCATAAATCTCCCGTAGATATAAAATTGCCTGTTTCTGTCATGATTTTGGTATCATAGAAACCTAGTTTCTCTCTCAGTCGTGAAAAAATAATTAAAACGTCAATTTTCATTCTCTAGTTAAACCATACAAAACCAACAAAATTAAAGCAATCGTGATTCTTATCAGCTTTTGCAGTACATTATTTCTGGGGTATTTTGTGTAAACAGCAAATGAACCAGAGTATTAAATACGAATAGAATAAAATGTTAACATACTTTGTAACAGATTTTTTGAATTGTCTTTTAAATAGTAAAATGTTAAAATGTGTAGATTATTACGTTAAATAACAAGAAAGATAAGTACTAAATTATATTTAAATATATTTATTATTACTGTATTATTCTTATGCCCGGTATTATCAAGAAATTTAACTGTCACTTTTTACTTTTAAGGCCGATATTTCCATCTACGAATAAACTTCCGAATAAGTTATTCGTCAAATAAATAAATATACGCATCAAAAAATGACAGCTGGAATAATTTATTCGATACTTTATTCGTAAATGGTATATCAGTCATTAAAGTAAATTTATTTGGTTTTAATAATTTAATGAATAATTATTATGGTTTATCTGTATTTTTAATTTTATGGTCTCAAACTGAAACAAATTTGTCGACATCTACTTTATTTAGTAACACTTTGAAACAACAAATCTTTAAAACAAATTTTTAAATTCTGTCCAATTAGAGACATTAAAATAAGATGAACTGTAAAGGTAATGTACTACATAAAAAGCATGCGAATTGAAAATGCTGAAAACAAAATAAAAATTGTAAAAATGAATTAGAGGTACTCACTGAATTGTATTTGAAAAAGAGGTCAAAATTAGACCGATTTAAACAAGAACGTGTATCCTATAAATTTAAAAACAGATATTAGGTTTGTTCCAAGTGGTCATTTCAGACAAGTGTGTGACAAATTTCAGTGCGCCTGCGAAAAATGTAAACAAGTTAAGGTGAACCATACGGGCTGAAGATAGCGCAAGATGAACATGACTTTTTTGAAACAATATATCATTATTATAATAAATGAAACATGTAATGTTTTATACCTACGTTTGTAGATAAAAGTCCAAAGTTTTGTAATAAATTTTAAAATGCCAATTTTGTTTACATATTATACATGAACATAATTTTCAAAGTAGTCAAATATATGTCACACATTCCCATGAACGACTACAGTAATACAAATAATGTGTATATTTATAAATATGATCGTCTATAACATACTAAAATTATTTTACATTTGAATTTACAGTTTTTGAGAAACAAATAAAAATATACCAAAAAGTGTTTTTTGGTATATTCTTATTTGTTTCTCAAAAACTGTAAATTCAAATGTAAAATAATTTTAGTATGTTATAGACGATTATATTTATAAATATACGAATTATTTTCATTACTGTCGTCGTTCATGGGAATTAGAAATTCAGTATCAAAATTCTGAATTTTTGACCAACTAGACTTCAACGAATATTTTTTTATAGTTGAATGTTTCAGTTATCCTTTTCATCCACATATATAAATACTAGAATGTTCAAAGACTTCACAGTAATAATTGTTTTGTTTTTCGATAAGAATAATTGTAAGAAATAATTTATTGAAATTTGAATTTGCAAAACAAAATTCATGGGAGTGAACGAACCCAACGAAAATATGTTCTTCATCTGACATTGCAATGTACAAGTCACTGTAAAAAATCCATGATATTTTGACGAATGGAGGTTGTTGGACCATAAAGAACATGAAAATAAATAAAGAATACAGAATTTGCTGTTTTTTTTTAAAAATAAAGGGTTCGTTCTTTCGACGCGTATGTTTGACCTTAGAAATATAGACTGGAACGACGAATGGAATGAAGCGCATGTGCATGCTCATATTTTGTTTTGACAGCTAACCTTAAATATAAATATAAATGAAGAAATTCATACATTTTTCGCCACAAAAAAGAAATGTTTCAAGGTTAACCTGTTTACATTTTTCGCAGGCGCACTGAAATTTGCGACAAACATGTCACAAACTTGTCAGAAATGACCACTTGGAACAAACCTAATGGTACATATAATTTATTTCATAGAAATAGTAATACTGGAGAGAGATTGGCAATATGTGGGCAACCTATCTTTGTCGCATAGCTCGTTTAGCAAGTTGATAAGAAAATGTACAGAAATAAACATTCAATTATTAATATAAAAATTAAATAATCCATTAATAAAAATGAGTTCAATTAACTATTATACACGTGAATTTAAAGAACTGTTAAATAATATTTATTTACGCCACTGATGTAACAAACATATTCTCATTATTTTAGTGGAGTAATCTAATATATTACGCCACTCAGTGAGGTAATTTGATGCGTTTTTGTCTATTACCTTATTCGTTCGCTGATTTTGAGTAAATAAAATATTACAGATAAATGAAAATGATCAATGCGATTATCTTTTCTAAAATAAACATTTTTCTGTAACCAAGGAAATGGATTTATAAGATGATTTTTGATTGGTTAACCACGTTGTTGTACTAACAACGGAGATAACAACATTTTATGCAACCGGGCAACAAAACTGTGCAATGTTTTTTTACAGAGCAACCGCTCAACAGACAAATGTTAGACAAAGAAGGATAGCCCACGAGTCGCTTCCGTAAAAGCCTACAAGTGCCCAATCCAGTACTACTATATTTGAATATTATTAACATTACCTTCATTTCCGAAGTGAAGTTATTCACTATAAAATCATTCACTTTATCTTTATTTTCGATTATACTAAAGCATATCGTATTGATATTCTCCAAGAATTGTACTGATTCCTCATGAAATGCCGTGCAGGGTTTGCTCAACTCCATAATCATCTCAGCTGGCTCCGAGTCATCTTTTCCACTAAAAACAAATAATTACATTTTATTTTAATTCACTGTTCTGAAATTAAACAATTCCAAAGTTTGTCAGGTCGGCTGGCTGAATTATGCCGAATTCATGCAGCCATTTTCATTTTCATTTAATTTAAATTTATTTTAATTTAAAAAATAAATACGTATTATCAAATGTAAGCATTCATGCAATCATTTAATTTATGTTCTCATTTTCATTTTCATTTAATTTAATTTATAAGATAACCAACTTTTATCTTTTAAATGAAAATGATAAATTTTGACGTTTGTGATTGAAATGGTTATATTTTAAATCATTGAGAATTTAAATTCTTTGCTTAAATATGAATAATTTTGATGATTCAACTCAAGTAGAACTGAACAGACATGAGAAAATACAATTTTCTGTCCGACAAATAGAAATTTTATTCAAAAATAAAGAAGCTCTTCAATGTGACAAATAACACATGACGTGCATTCATTTTCATTTAATTTAATATTGAAGTGTACCGTGAATGATACATTTAAAAAATATAAATTAGAATTAAATTAAAATTTAAAATTAAATTAAATGAAAATGAAAATGGCTGCATGAATTCGGCATTAGTTATTGAAAACTATTATAAAATATGCAAACATACGTTTATTCTAAACTAAAAAGCATATGCAGAAGGTATTAATATTATATTTTATTTAATTGGCTGTAAACATTTGAAAGTTTGGCGTGTGTTTGCCAGACTTCACTTCTATATTTTAACTGCATCTTTAGAATAATATCGCGCATCAGCCAAATCAGACGATTTTCGCGGTGCTTGTATGCAACAACATTTTGAACAATAATTAGTTTTGTACTTAATGGAAACAATTACTTATACCACGAGCTCTGTTTTTGGGTATTTTAAGAGCAGTGTTTTAGCGCTGCACAATGTTCAAAAAATTATTTTATAAAAAATGCTTTAAATAGAAGTTTCAGAGAAATGTATTATGCACCAGTTTTATTTGAAGTATTTTTTTATAAAATAATTTTAGAACATTGTACAGCGCTAAAACCGAGCTTAGGTCAAACATACGCGTCGAAAGAACGAACCCTTTATTTTTTAAAAAAACAGCAAATTCTGTATTCTTTATTTATTTTCATGTTCTTTATGGTCCAACAACCTCCATTCGTCAAAATATCATGGATTTTTTACAGTGACTTGTACATTGCAATGTCAGATGAAGAACATATTTTCGTTGGGTTCGTTCACTCCCATGAATTTTGTTTTACAAATTCAAATTTCAATAAATTATTTCTTACAATTATTCTTATCGAAAAACAAAACAATTATTACTGTGAAGTCTTTGAACATTCTAGTATTTATATATGTGGATGAAAAGGATAACTGAAACATTCAACTATAAAAAAATATTCGTTGAAGTCTAGTTGGTCAAAAATTCAGAATTTTGATACTGAATTTCTAATTCCCATGAACGACGACAGTAATGAAAATAATTCGTATATTTATAAATATAATCGTCTATAACATACTAAAATTATTTTACATTTGAATTTACAGTTTTTGAGAAACAAATAAGAATATACCAAAAAACACACTTTTTGGTTAATTTTTATTTGTTTCTCAAAAACTGTAAATTCAAATGTAAAATAATTTTAGTATGTTATAGACGATCATATTTATAAATATACACATTATTTGTATTACTGTAGTCGTTCATGGGAATGTGTGACATATATTTGACTACTTTGAAAATTATGTTCATGTATAATATGTAAACAAAATTGGCATTTTAAAATTTATTACAAAACTTTGGACTTTTATCTACAAATGTAGGTATAAACCATTATATGTTTCATTTATTATAATAATGATATATTGTTTCAAAAAAGTCATGTTCATCTAGCGCTATCTTCAGCCCGTATGGTTCACCTTAAAACACCCAAAAGCAGAGCTTATGTTACCAGTCTATATATGCTATTTACAATAAGGAACTTTCAATTCGCGCACTCGTGCGGTAAAGTATAAAAAAAAATAACGCTAGCTTTCCGTGAGCATTCTAAAGCAAAATATTCTTTAAAATAACAAAATCTAGATCATCAAATATTACTTACATCAAACCCCGCAAAACCACCGATAATAAATAATAAAATAAATAAATATATCATCACGCTTTTACCCATTGCGGGTGTGGCACTCTGCTTACGCAGATCTCGGTAAGTGATATATTTTTTCGTATGAAGTGCGGTTACCAGCCGTCAAATCATAGCCCCCAAAGATGTTAGTGGAGGAGGAACCACAGTGGTAAATTTAAATTTGTAACTGTCGGCAGTGGGATTCGAACTGAGGATCTCACGATCCACAGTAAAAAATATGTGTACAAATTGTTTTTTTCGACTGTCATATCCTCAAATTCTTTAGCAACCGATATTTGCTATTACTGCTGCTGTATAATTAGTTATTTATGTATCACGTGCAAAAAGTACATATTTATCATATTTACGATCGTATTTTAATCAATACAAGTATGCAAAATTATGACATGAATAAATTTTTATAATACATTATTATCGATAGTTTTTGCAAGTTTTGATACACGAGAATCCTTTACTCGTAAATGACAAGTACGGTCAATTATAATATAACTAATATAAGTTTAAAAAATATTATTAATTATTAAGATATTTGAGTTTTAAAAATTGCAATTCTGGCATGTTTAAGTTTTCTTCTTCAAGCGTATTATAATATTCATATATAGCTACTGCATATGAGGCACAAAAGTTAATCAATTGATTGCTGAAGTAAATTTTGTTATTTTTAGGTTGATTTTGTCGAATGCCAGGGAAATGCAAATGTTGTTTCTTGTTTATATATTTTACCGCACGAGTGCGCGAACTGAAATTTCCTGGTTGTCAATGATGCGTCAAATAAAACCATAATGTTTAAAGAAATTTTTTTGAAGTACCTAACGAATAGCGTTTTTTCTGCGCATTTGATGGCATTTTTACTTACAATTAGTTAATTGAAGATTACTTATATTTGGATAAAAAATGTACTTACGCCCTAAACTTGAGGTTCGAAATATTACAAATTTTAAATTTAACTAAATCCTGTTCGTCCTCCATAGACGAATTGTCTCCTTCCATTGACAAAAAACATTTTTTACAAGAAAATGTTATGATCTCGGCTAACATATTTATATCTACCCAGATTTCCTTTCCCTGGAAAATGTATATATACATATTATAAAATAAACAATTAATTTATTTACAACTTACTATAAGAATCCTGTTCATTTTAATTTCTGAACTTAGGAAACTAAATATGGTAACAGGTGTCTTTTCGTGATTTAATTTCATCAAGAATGCTCTAATATTTTCCTCATTTTCCTCTTCTAATATTTTCGTAAATAGAGTTAATAACTCCTTGCTTTGAATTTTTTGCTGTAGCGTATTATATATCAAATTATTATTAAATATATAAATTATACAATGAACAAATACATTTTGTACATTGAAATCATTACTTTGGAAAACCTTATTTAAAAAATCTGATCTAAAATAATCATAATTTATATTAAAATGTATACAATAAATCAATATCATTACTTACAACATTGAATCATTTATCTCCAGCAATTCAAAATCGGTTAAACTGTATAAAACTAATTTCATAAACCAGTAAGGACATTCCAAATTTAACATAAAGTCTTTGTAAATTTTTGTAATCGTTCCGTTTTCTATTCTACTTTTTAAATTCGTGTCTTTTTCCGCTATTTCCTAAAAATATAATATTGTATTGTTAATATAAAGAATTGATTGAACTTAGATTTTCTTACTTTTATTAACATTAGCCACTGATTAACAATATCACTGCTATTCATAGTTTCTGTGAATACCACATGTTCCATTACACGAAAGTATAAATCGTCTATATCTTTCCAAAAGGTCTTGTTGTTAAGAATATCATCGACAGAAGACGATTGAATCCATTTGGATTTTTTCTTAAGCAGCTTTTGCAACATTGGTGCTTCCTGAAAATAATAATAAATGTACAGAAACAGATTTTATAAAATGCAATAATCGTAATTCACCTCTAATTCCGACATATTAGTTTTTAAATTTCTCAAACTACACAGTACACTAAAATTTTATAAACACACAAGAACGTGATACACGACTGCTCTTTTGAAAATTTTGCGTAGCATTTCTTATTGCAATTTCGTTTGAAAATTTGTTTACCAGTGTTACCAATAATCAATTATTTTAGGTCTAATTTAAAATATACTAGATACTAATCTCCCGTGAATAATAAAAAATACATTAAATAAATACAGTACTTTTTTAGAAGTGCTACAATTTGGAATTTTTATTTTTTAAAGAAAAATTATTATTTATTTATTTTAAACGTTGGCATTTCATGCTGTCAGCTGACCTCATTCGAGAAGCTTGCTTCACACGCATGTCTGGTGTAAATTATTATTTTCTTTTAAAATTCATACATAAATACAATATTTTATTATTACGAATATTTAACAAATAAAATTTTTTAAAAATCGATTTTGTTTGTACGAAAATTATATTTGAAATTTTTTATACGAGCTTCAAGTGAATCAAGCAATTATCTTGACAGATGTCAAACGTCAAAAAAGGAATTTATTATTTATTACAATAAATTTACAAAAACTGCTGTAAAAATGGCTTCCCTGCAAGGTAATGAATTTATTTTACATTAATATCTCAGAAAGATGAGTCATTTTAATGTTTTCATATTGAAGATTCTAATCGTCCAGAACTATTAGAAGAAGTCAAATTATCTAGAAATGCTAGAGAACGTGAAAAGTACGATAATATGGCAGATCTTTATGCAGTTATTAATACATTACAGCATCTAGAAAAAGCTTATATTCGAGATTGTGTGACTCCTAAGGAATATACAGCTGCTTGCAGCAAATTGTTGGTGCAGTACAGAGCTGCTTTTAAACAAATCCAGGGTGATGAATATCCTACAGTGGACACATTCGTTAAGAAGTTCCGTGTATGTAAAGTCTAATTATTTAAATAAAAAACAATGACATGTATTTTTACAGCTGGATTGTCCAGCAGCTTTGGAACGTATAAAGGAAGATCGACCAATAACTATAAAAGATGACAAAGGAAATACGAGCAAATGTATTGCTGATATCGTTTCTGTAAGTTTTTATTTTTTGTATTCACAATCTTAGAAATTACATTTAAAGGTTTAATTCGTACATTCGTAAAATATACAATAAACACTGGCTTTTCTACAGCAAAATCATCTTTAAAATAACAAAATTTAGTCATAATGTTATTTACACCGATTTTCGTGTATCAAAATCTGCAAAAACCATCGACAATTGCCAATAATTTAATGAATTATATGAGGGGTCTAGTATCAAAACCGGCTATGTCCACTTTTTTCAGTTTCGAGTAAATTGAAATTTTTAGTTTTGCGCTTAATTTGTAACAAATTGCAATAATTTATGTTTAGATGTTTAAAAATAGATCATTTTGAATTATGACAATTCTACTTTGCACTTAAAATGTTAGTATTAATTGGCAATATACAGGTTTAAAAGATAGACATAGTCGGTTTTGAAACTCACTTATACAGAATGCCGGTTTTGAAACTCAGCGATAGGGATGTAGCCGTTTTTGAAACTAAAATAACAAATATTTACATATAATGCATTATGACAAATATTGTTATTTAAGAATAAAAAAAATACACAATTTTTGAGTTGTAAAATAAACTTTAGTATTTATAAAATAAAAACACATTTTGATAAAAAATCTCTTATAAATATACATAAACGAAAATAAAAGTCTGTTAAAATTTTTTTTGTTTATGTATTTTTATTTGCGTTGGGATATTCAGCAAAGCCCCTCAAATTGCAAGACGTCAATACATTATTAACGAAACATTTCGGCGATGACTGGAAGAAAAATAACCATTTGAAATATTATTCAGATGTGATAGATAATAATTCAAATTATGATAAAGCTGAAGAGCAAGAAGACAGCGTAATGCCTTCAGAAATACCAGATTTAATTGTATAAGATAAAACAATAATTTATTATTATATAATAATTTTTTTTATATAATAATATAAAAAATAAATAATTATATAATAATAAATCTGACGTTTTAAATAATAACCCAACATCTGAATATTGTTTATACCACGTGGCACCCGTATACTATCTTCCTATTGACTAAATGGATATAGCCAGTTTTGCAACTAAACCCCTAGTGGATAGAGTCGGTTTTGAAACTAATCCCATATTTCACATTAAGTTAGTACTGAATTTAGCGGTTTTTGAACTTCATCTTCAGGATAATAAAAAAGTATTCATTTTTACGAATCCAGTGGTGTGCATAACTCTATTTTCAAAAAAATTGGACATAGCCGGTTTTGATACTAGACCCCTCATATATACAAATTGTTTTTTCAACTGTCATATCATCAAATATCAAATTGCTATGATTGCGGATTTACGAGTATTTCGATTAAATTCCTATTATTAAATGTCTTTGTTGGTTACAAAATGCATTGCACAAACCTCTTGAGAGCAGACGTCATCCTCCAAGCTCGCTCATGCTTCAAATAACTTCTCATGCCGGAAGAATGTCTTTCCGCACTTAACATGTAAATAACTTTCTGATGTATTATCTAATACCTAATCTATACAGTGTCCCAAAACGTAGCGGCAATATTTCAAAAATGAATTCCAAAACCGTGTGTCTACTTTTTTTGAGCTATAGGAAAAACAATATTAATATTTTAATTTCCCTCTAAGTTTTGCCCTATTAATTTTAGAGCAAAAGTGTAAGTAGGTAAAATGTTCAGAATTAAAAACTGCACCAAATAAGCCTAAATTTATTTATGTGATAAATTTCTGTCATGAGATAGACTTAAAATAAAATGTACAATTTTTAGCTATTTCTAAAGTGCCATGGTAAACAAAACATACAAACAGTCGTATTGTTTGAGTTTGACAGATGGTACTTGACCGAGTTTTAATAATTATTGACTTGTTTAAATTATTTCTAAATGATAAAAGTGTCCATGATTACGGAGACTCAGGAAATAGCTAAAAATTATTCATTTTATTTTATGTCTATCTCATGACAGAAATGTATCACATTAATAAGTGCAGTTTTTAATTCTGAACATTTTACCTATGTACACTTTTGCTATAAAATTAATAGGTAAAAAAAACTTAGAGCGATATTAAAATATTAATATTGAATTTTCTATAGTTCAAAAAAAATTTACTCTCGGTATGTTCTAAACGTAACCGTAACGAATTATTCGAGCCTATTCTTTAAAAAGTTGCTGCCGTCAGAAATTGCTAATTGTGGCAGAAACGAATCGTTTTTTGACAGCTAATGAAGTATTCCTCATTAAACATGAAGTTTTGATGCGATTTTGTCACCATTGGAAAATAGCTACTTTACCATTTTGTTAGAAAATTGGGCCGATTGTTTATTTCATAATGTAACTATATGGCTAAAATTTAAGTTCAACGGATTTCTGAAATACTGATCTAGTTGCCATGATCGCGTGTTTTTACCTCCCGCCTACCTCTAGGTAAGGAGGTATTGTTTTTGGTTAAAAAAATTGGGTAGTGAGTTTTCTATGAATACACGTTTTTTCACCATGATGTTTGTATGAGTGTGTGTGTGTAGTCTGTGGCAATTTTTTAGTCTCGCATAACTCAAATAATATAATACCAAAAAATACAATTTTGTGAATTTTTGCATCTTATATTTAAATGAAGAGCTCATTAGATTTTGAATAAAATGGGTCAACCGGAAGTAGCAGTTTACTTGAAGCCCTTAACAGTTTTTCGTGAAAAACACGGTTAAATTTCCTTTTTCAACAATTTATGTTCTTTGAAAGTTGTGGAATATTTAATTTACATGTGTTTTGATTACACTACTAATTTTATTAATTTTCATTAGATTTAGAGTAAAAAGAAATTAGAATAACATATTTTTATTTAAACTTTTCAACTCTAAATAAGTAGTACAATGAATTCATCTTTGAAATATTGCCAGTACTATTTGGGGCAACCTGTATAATCATTTTTCTTTTATATCTTAATCCTATATAAAAAAGTTGAACAAACTATTACTTGTAAAGAAAACAGTAGGTTCCCAGATCATCCAATATTAATTCAGTCTTTTATTGTAGTTGTTTATCACGATTATGGATAAACTAAGATTGGAAATCAAAGCTATGGACGAACTGCATCCTGATTTACGTGACTTGATGGATACGATGAATCGATTAAGCATTTTACCATCAGATTTCGAAGGCAAGCAGAAGGTTTCCGAATGGCTATCCACATTGAACTCAATGCAAGCATCAGACGAATTGTCCGAGACTCAAGTCAGGCAGCTTATTTTCGATCTTGAAAGCTCATATAACGCTTTCAATAAAATATTACATCATACTTGAAACATGTACTGCCTTTTGTTACTATTATTGTGTGCTTTATTAAATAAAATATTATAATCGTTAGCAAATATTAAATAAATATGTGTATTTTAAGATTTATTTACATTTAATACAACAAATTATACCGTTTACTTAATCTGTATCCATGGATTCATCTCCTTCGCTTTCGTCTTCTTCGTCGTCGTAGCTTCTGCCTTCTGCTGCTCTCCAAGGCTTTTTGCAAACGGGGCACTTGGAGGTTTTGGCGAGATATTTTGAGGAACAGTGCGTATGTAATACTTCGTTGCATTCAGCGCATATTTTACCCTGTACAAATATATTAAAAATATACGATTTAAGTTTGAAACGGAACTAAAGTTAAATTTACTTTTGGTAGAACTTACATAGTAGACGAAATCTGTACATAATTTGCACGTTGTCATTCTATTTGAAAACTGGGCCTTGAAATACATTTCAAATTCTGAAATGGTCCGTGCACCCAAATAAATATAGCCATCTTCTTTTACCAGGTACCCGTTTTTCGCCCAAGAATTCATTTTTTCTTGCGCCAAGTCCTTAGTAATTTTAGTATTCATGCGAGGTGTTAAATTAAGGCACATTATATTCGAAATACATTTTGCATCTGAGGTCATTATAGCTGTTAAAATACTCTCAAACAATTCCAATTCCGCCGCTGAGTGAGTGGGTGAATTTAAGATATCATCGACAGATTTATTTATTATAACGCACATTTTTTCGCCGGTAATCTCGCATGTTTTTATATCTAGTCGAAGTAAGTGCTCAGAAATTTTCTCGTTTATTTCTAATACTGTTGCATTGAAATCTTTTGTAGGTTGCTTTAATTCAGCTGAAGAAAAATAGCCAGTACTTTAAACACAAAATATATTTTAGTTCTTTACCTGCGAACTTTCTGAGTAAACCATCACCTTCTGAGCATTTTAATATTCCATTGGATAACATATATTGCAGCAAATACGTATTAAGTGTATTCATGTTTATTTTGGTAAAGAAATCAACAGGTTATGTTTCTTGAGCGGTGAGCGCCATAAATCAAGGTTTAAAAATCTTTTTAAATATAGATGGCGGGTAGATCGGTGACAGTGACATCGAGCGAAGGTTTGAAATACGTTTGAAAACAAATTATCTGTGAGAGATTATTCTGTTCATTCATTGTTTAGGCAGGTTGTTCCAATTATATTTATAATTAGTGGTTCCAAAAAACAACATTGTGAGGCGATATTATTGCTGATGCATAGTTCGAATTGTTTCTTTTTGGGACTTCTTGTCCCTAGTTTTTAAATATCTCTTCTTTGAATATTGGTCAACAGAAATCAATGATTTTATCTAGATGAAAACTAGTAGCCAAAAAATGAACGAAATAAGCAGATAGTGAGGATTATCAGGTATATATTGTCTTTGAGATAGGTTTTCTAATTCAAAAAACAATAATTGCCCGTATATTTTATAACAATGGATATTTTGGATAAAGTGTAAACTAAAAATGTTCTGGATTATTGCCAACGGGAGCAAGCATGCAATGCACGATAGATATAATTACAGTAGCAATACTGAATATTCCATATTCTAGCTCGAAAAGAAAAAAAAAAATAATAGAATCAATTTTAGACAGAGATAATCCAATTCCAAATCATACACAAATTGACGAAAATAATCATGTTCTAAGTGAAATAATAGATTATTTTGCTAAAATTTTCTAACATATATTTATACTACAGAAACTGATTGTAATATCAACAAATAACGCAGATAAATTAAGCAAATTGTAATAATATATTCATAACTTTATCATATAACAAAATATTGACAAATATTCTTATTATGCCAGTACTGTTTCAATGATCTTCTAATTTTATAAAATGTTGATCGCAGATATCATTTCCTTGATTTCCTTTTTCGAGTAATATTTTCATTCTTAATTGATGTATTTCATTATTACGTTGGATAATTGCTTCTTTTTCTTCTAATTCTTTTTGAAGTATTTCAATTCTCAATTTTCGCTCCTGCCTTAAAAATTTTAATTCCTCTTCTGCCTTCTCTTTTTGGAATTCGTCATAGACTTTCTTTTTCTCATTTTCTTGTTTTAGTGCGTCAATTTGTAGGCCGACAAGCACTCTTTTTGCATCCGCTAAATCATTAAATTTGTTCGCATTTCCTTCTTTGTTAGTAGTTCGAGGACGATTAGTAAATAGGACATTTGATTTTTTAGTTTTTAGATGCTCTAACCACTGGTAATTTTTATATTTTCTCTATAATTAAAATATATTCATTACGTGCTACTATTTATAAATGTATAAGATTTTAACTTTACCATTCTTGTGGGAGAAGATAATTTTGAATTACTTTCATTAGCATTAGTATTCGCCGTATCTTCTGAAAGGTTCACTTTCTCATTGGTTTTATTTAATCCAGAAATTCCTGATATATCAGATAAATTGTCTCTCGTATCTACTGGAACAATTGGATATAAATTTTCATCAACTATCATTACCTGTACAAAAAAATCATTACAATCATTTAAACTTCGTGCAACTAAAATAATAATTCATATCACCATATCTAATGCATTTTCCGAAAGTTGTGTTTCATTTTCAATTACTTTAGAATGAGCAGTAGCTACTCCGGTAGTTACATTAGCTAGAATTGAAATATCACGTATTATATTTACATAACATGGGATGTGTAAGATTTCTGTAGCGCCATCTATTTTCTGTCATTTTGTGTAATTTCTAGCATTAGAAACACGGTGCATCAAAATCAAATATTTCGAAAATTAATTATCTATCTAAAGCATCGTTTTCTCATACTGGAAACTATCAACACTCTTTGAAAGTATATGGCACCACGGAAAATATTAACTTTGTACCCGAATTATCACAATCATGTTTGGAAAGTAGACCTTTCACATTTAGTTTTATTATTTCCAGTAATTTCTCTTCAAAATCTTCAAATTTGAGTTCATCTATCGGTGCACCACCAGTCATATATATGTGTTTTTTATGTTCTACTACTTTTTTTTTAATGCCTTTCTTCAAAGCTTCATATTTTATCTTCAGAGTTTTTAACTTTCTATATTGTAATTCAGTTCGTGAATTAAACTCTTCTTCGATTACTTTCCATGTCTCATTCTTGTCTCTAATTCCAACAGCATCTGTTCTTTTATTTTCAATAATATCCCTGTGTTTGGAAACTATGTGCACTAGTAATCTAGTTTCGGGTTTTGTAAAATTTGAACTACGGTCTCGCTTCGATTCCATTGTAATCTGTTAATGATAAATTCTGTTAATTATATATTCAACCAAACACATTACGTAGAACTTTTAATTTTTATGACAATGCGTATTTAATTTGTTTGCTAATATATATTTCAATTATAACATTTCTGTATGAAATCATGCAAAGTTTAGCTTAAATTTATAATTTGATAGCGCATAAAAATGTAGAATTAAGGATTTCAACGATATTTTGTGTATTTATGCATATTTCGCAAAATGTTCACTTTTTGTTCCATGAAAAAATCATTATAGAGTTAAATAATAATATTGAACAATTGGAAATTAACGTACTTAATAAAATTATTTGTTTAATGCATATTTTCATCAAATTTAGCGACATAATATGCGTGTATTTTGATTAGATATAATTTATGCTTCTACTCTGAACTGTCATAAAGACTTGCATCATATAAACTATGAAATGTAAGGTTTTGTTCTTGTCTAATCCATAAATAGGTACACACTTCAATAAGTTCAAAAACTTTCAGAACTAATAGTGAATTAAAAAGTATTTTTTTAACATTTAGAGCAATAATTAACCAAAAGTCTTTTTAATTTAGGTATACACTTGTCTCCATCATTTGATGTATTTTGTTACAAACGTAAAATACTGAACGCTATTTTTGAAATAATTAACTATGGATTAAATGCACTTGAAAAATACATATACAAATACTATTTCCTAAATATATTTTAAGAATAAACATACAGTAAAAGTAGTATTCTGAAGTGGGAATACTGGCCCATTTAATCCAAGACTAAGAGTACTAACTGTGGAATAAACTTATTCGTTCCTTCAGGCTACGAATAAATATTAATTCCCAGATTTCATTAGAGTTCATGTGTCAATTAAGGTATTTTTAACGAGGATGATGACGAATTGATAATTATATTGAACGCACGTATGCATATGAGAAGAAGACCAGATAACTTCATTTGGATAAATCAAGAATATAAAAATTGGTTCCTTTTATACTACAGCAAAATCTACACTTATTAGTAAACTATGCAAATACTTTAAAAGTACTACGGAAAATATTAACTTTGTATCCAAATTATCCCTATCATTTTCTTCAAAATCGCCAATACGTTCTTATTCAAAGCATCATACTTTATCTTTAAGATAGTTGATAGGATCGATAATTAACTGTTTTATGGAGACTAAATAAATAATTCTTCGGAACTTCATTTAAGAGTTTATTAATTTATAAACCGAAACGACGAATTTTTAGAAATTAATAAACCTTTGACTGTAGTTCCGAAGAATTTATTTATCTTTAGTTACAAAATTTCTGTGCTCTAATCTACTTCATGAATTATATTCTTCCATTATAACATCCTTGTTTAAAAACTACATTCACTAATAATCTTGTTTTAGAATTCGTAAAATTACAACTACGGAATCCCTTTAATTCCATTTTAATCTAATAATGATAAATAAAAGCGAACTAAATAAATATTACCTATAATTTTACTTCACACACAAAAACCAAATATCTAAATTGTCAAATGAAGTGACAAATGTCAAGAGATAAGACTAGCATAGGGTACGCAATGTTCTGTTCTTGTTCAATCCATAAAAATACGTATATATCTGTCTCCGTTGTTTGGTGTATTTGTTGCCAACATAACATATTAAACTTTATTCCCGGAATATCTAACTATGGATTTAAATGCAATTGCACATATAAATATTTTTTTCTTCGACTATATAATATGGTCAAAGACTTTTTCCTAAAAATATTCTGAGAATAATTATATTCCATAGTTAACTACCGTGTTAACTACTATTCCACATTATTCTGAAATAGAAATACTCTGATCCCTATTGTTCTTAATTTCATGGCACACTTTCTACGTGTAATTTTTTATTAATACAAACATAAATAGTTTCTCTATTGAGCATTTTAGGACTATAATGAATAAAAACTGGTTTAAAGAGAAATAAAAGATCTTTAAATTAAATTGTGCAAAAATAGAATACTCCGTATAATTTTGTTAATATTTAAAATAAAAACATAAACCGATGGACCACCCGATATACAAAATATATTGCACTAATACTTTCTAAATACTATTTCATATAATAATTAAAAGAAGCCGATCTCGGTGGTGTAGTGGCTGTCACTTGCCTAGCACGCCAGAGGTCGTGGGTTCGAATTCCACTGAAATTCATGGCCATCCACTCATGAGGCGGCATATGACCTGAGTAGTTAGTCCGCTTCCTATATTCGTAATTAAAAAAATAAAATAAATAGAAACTATATATATTTATTATAATGTTATTCTTTTTAAAACTTATTTAAAATATATTTTGATACAATAAAATAAGAATATTAAATACATATTCTATCGATGTAATAAAATATACGAACAAAGGAACTTTGATTTGTGCGTTAAAATCAATTAAGTAACAATAAAATCTGTGCTAAATAAGTAGTTAAAAATCTATTTAATTCTTCTGAAATCCATTTGGATTCTTTGACTGCCAGCGCCAAGTATCTTCACACATCGCCAGTAGGTCCTTCTCAGCTTTCCATCCAAGTTCTTTATTCGCTAAATTTGCGTCTGCGTAACTTGAAGCGATGTCACCATCGCGTCTAGCGGTTATTTCATACGCAATTTTTTTACCGGAAGCTTTCTCAAATGCGTGTATTACATCTAACACAGAATAGCCATGTCCGGTTCCCAAATTATAAGCTTTACAACCTTTGACAGAGTAACCGATTAGTTTATCTAAGGCTTTTACGTGACCGACGGCCAAATCGTATATATGAATGTAATCGCGGACGCCGGTTCCGTCTGAAGTGGGGTAGTCGTCGCCGAACACCTGGACTTTTTCTCTTCTACCCACTGCTACCTGCGACGAAAATTAATAAAAAATTTATTTGAATGCTTAATAACACATATGGAATAAATGTTTCAGTTGTTTTCATAACACCTATTATTAGGTTTGTTCCAAATGGTTTTTTCTGACAAGTTTGTGACAATTTCACTGCGCCTGCGATAAATGTAAAGTTAAGCTTGAAACATAGACTGGAACGGCGAATGGAATGAAGCGCATGTGCATGCTCATTTTTTGTTTTGACAGCTAACCTTAAATATAAATAAAGAAATTCATACATTTTTCGCTACAAAAAAGAAATGAAGCGTATGTTTCAAACTTAACTTGTTTACATTTATCGCAGAAGCATTGAAATTGTCACAAACATGTCAGAAATGACCACTTGAAACAAACCTACTATTTAATAGTTATTTGTTTTAATTGGCACCAAAATTCCAGATTTACAGCACAGGCTACTGTGATAATAGTTATTAACTTTACAAGAAGGCAAAGGAATTACTCACGAGAGAAATTTTAGCACCCGAAGCCGAAGGCTGAGTATGATTATTTTATCGATGGGTAATTCTACTTTGCCCATGTGTGAAGTATAACGTTTTATCCAACACCTCTTAATAAATGAAACATTTATTAAAGAAATATTATATGACAGTGACATATGCATTAAATTTTTAAATTATAATGTCAATCGAAGTAGTTACTAAGGTGTTATGTGTTATTATTATTGTTATAAATAAAAAAATACTCACTAGTGACTTTCCTCAAAAATATACCCACTAGTGGGTAATCTGTTACTTTCCTTGTTTGAAATCGCCATAGTTATAGAGCATTTATTGAGAGGTGTTGGATAATAGTTATTTACTTTACAAGTGGGCAAAGTAAGGAATTACCCACGAGAGAAATTTTAGCACACGAAGCCGAAGGCTGAGTGTGATAATTTTATCGAGTGGGTAATTCCACTTTGCCTACGTGTGAAGTATAACGTTTTATCCAACATCTCTTAATAAATGAAAAATTTATTAAAGAAATATTATTTGACAGTGACGTATGCTTTAAATTTTTAAATTAAAATGTCAATCGAAGTAGTTACCAAAGTGTTGTGTGTTATTATTATTGTTATAAATAAAAAAATACTCACTAGTGACTTTTCTCAAAATTATACCCACTTTTCCTATTTAAAATCACCATAGTTATAGAGCATTTATTGAGAGGTGTTGGATAAAAATAATTTATTGTTTTATTAGGCATGCTCTCAGCTAGATTGCCGTTTTGAAAATTATTACAATTAACAGTTATTTGTTTAACTATGCACAAAAATCCCAGATTTATAGCAGCGGTTGCCTTCAATGCTGTCGAAGCTATAAATCTGCGTTTGGTACCGTGTTGAATATATAATTTTTTTGTTTGTTTCAAATTAATATTTATTTAGTGATTATTTTTAATACATATTTTGAAGGTTATCGCAAACAAATTACGTTGCCATGCGTTTGTTGAACGGTTGCTATGCATTTGTTGACGGTTACTATGCGTTTGTTGAGCGGTTGCTACGTAATAGTATACATATTATGTTATGAAGAGTTGAAATAGGTATTTTTATGCTGAGCTCATATATTTGCAGCCGAGGCAATACAAATTAAGCGAAACAGAAAAACTCTTCAACTTCGAATGATATACTATTTTTACAGTCTCGGTAGTAAAAGTGACACTTTACAGACTGTTAGCAGATTGTAAAATGTCTTCTTTAATGTCAATCGGCAAAAAATATCTTGGTACAATTCTAGTTATAGATTGAGAAATGTTTGGAATATGCTTGCTAATTTATTTCCTAAACGTTCTAGATCAAATCTTTAAACTATAATAATATTTTTCTACGACCACTTAGAAATCTGCTCATTGTATGTTTGTTGTTGCTAGGGACATGAGGTACATTGTAAGCATCGTGCGAAATGAATTTGTGAGTATTTCAATACAGGTCAGCTCATTTAAGTACAGGTGCCATTGCTAGGATACTTATTTAGAATTGTCAAATATTGGAATGGTAAAAGCGAGATAATTTTTTTAATAATATTAAATTAATTAGGAAATAATATCGTGGTCGTAGAAAAAGTGTAGTGTAGAACTCGCATGGAATATCCATTTCATACTCGTAGGAAATGAGTACCATTCCATGCTCGTTGTACAATATACTATTATTGAATGCCTGAAGGGCAACCATATACAAAATAAAATACAATGTAAATATTATGATGCAATTTATCTGGAACAGTACGGTGATATACCGGGAGCTTCTTTTATCTGGATATTTTTAATAAACAATTTTAGACTGCATTCAGAAGAACTTTTAATTTCATGTCTTATAATACTCGTGTTTTAATATGCTCTTTACTTTGAATATTATTATTATCTTCTTTCATTTGAAACTTTTTTAAAGTGATAAAATATTTTAATAATGTAATTATTATAAACTAATTTAATTTGTGATCGTGGTTGTATTATCTTGTGATTGTATATTGTTTAAGATAGTGTTTTTTTTTTCACAAATGAAATATTTACCTGTGAAATGAACGGCATAAGATTGTTTGGAATTCCTGCAGGATCTTCTCCTAGTAGTCCAGATTCATGAGCTCCAACTGGATTAAAATATCTTAACAAAATAACACTCCATTCCTGCAAGAAACCATTAATTAATTATATTTATAACATATTAAAAATTTAAAATTACATCATCTGAAATACATAAATCTTTTAAAATTTCTTCAACGAAGTATTTGGTTTTTCCGTAAGGATTGGTGCATCCTTGTCCAGTAGGGTGCTCTTCAGTTATCGGTAAAAATTGCGGTACTCCATAAACAGTAGCTGATGAAGAAAACACTAGTTTTTTTACGCCATGATCATTCATCACCTACATATCAGAAATAAATAAATAATGAAACGCATCAATGATAAGAAAGTAGTTACCTCAAATAAAGTACTTGACCCAGTGATATTATTTTGATAATATGTTAGTGGAATTTTACAAGATTCACCTACAGCTTTCAAAGCTGCGAAATGCATAACGCAATCAAAATTATGCTAGAATAAATAAAAATATGTTTATACTAAGAAAATATTCACATATTCGAGTCTTACTTGTTGAAATATTTTGCTAAGTGCACTTTTGTTTTTGATATCAACATTGTAAAATTGTACAGTCTTGTTAGTAACCTTTTCTACCCTTTTTAGAGATTCTGGTTTCTCGTCTTGCTCTGCGAAGCAATTTACTAAATTGTCTATAGCTATCACTGCATAATTATTTTTTAACAGTTCTATAATCGTATGTGAGCCCACATACCCAGCTCCCCCAGTTACCAGAACCGTGGCCATTCTAATAGACTTACTACCCCTGGTATATAGAACTACCCTTAAAAAATAACCTTCACCTGTTGACCAAAACCCATGCAGTTAAAATTTAAAAGTTATGTAAAGTGACATTTCATTTAAATATTTACTGAGATCTTCTAATTAAAAAAACAAATTATCTTAAATGATATGCCACGCAAATGATTACTTTGAACACGTAAATAACGCTTACCTGTGGCACAAATGAAATATTAATTGCTTTAAGCGCTCTGCCACGACATTATATACTTATGTTATCTACTAAATATATTATCTGCACACATCAAACGTATGAAAAGCATTTTTGTAACAATGTTTTGACATTGATACTTCAAACGTATTTTACTGTGTCTACATAGTACAATTACGTTTGAATTCAACAATGTAAAAGCTAATTTAATTGAATATTATAAATCTTAACTCTATATTTATAATAATTAGATACATGAGTTATTATATTTTATTGTCAGTTGATTCAAACGTTTCTGGTTTAAAATTATTGTAAGCTTTCAAAACGATTTTACATAGTAATGTAAACGATACTAATGGCTGTCATACAAAAACAACTGTCAGTTCATTATTTTCTATTTGTAACAATTTAAACAATAAGCAACAACTGTTTAATAAAAATTGTGTTTATATTAACATTGTTAAGCAATTATAAACAAAAATTAGTATATTTTGATTGTTACATTGATTTAAAAAATCAATTTCACGTTATTGCGCAAGGATTTTTGTTTTAAAGGACATTTCCTTGTGCTGTTTGTGTTGCAAAATTCTAAAATAGTTTTTCAACATGCCTCCAAGACGTGAGAAGGATAAAAGGGGTAAAATGAAAATTGATAAAGGCAACGAATCTTTAGAATCTGACGACAATGAGGATTATCGAAAGAAACGTGACCGAAATAACCAGGTATTTATTTATAATCAAGAAACATTTATCATAGTGAAGTGAATAAAAGCTTTAAATGAATAATGTTTATTTTTAACACTGACTACATAACCTAACTTTATATTATGTATTTCAGGCAGTAAAAAGAAGTCGAGTGAAATCAAAGTTAAAGACACAAGAAACTCTCAGCAGAGTAACACAGCTCAAGAATGAAAATTCAGCTCTAGAAGAAAAAGTGAAAACGTTAACAAAGGAACTCAGTTTCTTAAAAGAACTTTTCCTAGCCCATGCTAATAACGCCAACTCTGTGAAAATGGAAGGCATAGATTTACAAAAACTTTTAGCAGATGATCTACCTGGAACGTCCAATGCAGGGGACTGAAAATATTTTGTACAATATTATTTATTTCATTGCTACTTCATACTAACTTACGATTGTTTCACGTTAGCATTTTGTTTTCGCAAAGATCACTGTGATTAAAATTGTATCGTAAAAGTATTTTAGTGTTGACGTATTTACTAATTTGTTTTAGATTTTACTCTAGAGATTTTATTTTATAAAAATATAACTATTTTTTATTAAACGGGAGAATGTGTATACTTTGTACCTTTTAGATTTTTATTAAATTTATTCCAAGTTACAAAATTGTATAAAAATATATTTTCCTTGTACAGTAGTTTTCAAAAATCAGTAATATTATTTGTACATTTGTTCACAAGGCTAGCATTTTAAAATGCTACAGAATTTTATTTAGAAAATACCCATTTTATATGAAAATACATTTAAAATATTTAAAATTAATAACTAAAATTATCTAAAAAAACTTAAATACTTTTCAACCATTAGATTACGTCGAGTATGCGGCTTTTCTCCTCTAGATGTAATCAATTCTCGTGTGGAATCTAATATAGTAGTAAATGAACACAAATTTGGCGAAAAGTAACATAGTTGCACAAACATCTTGCATTTATTTGATCATTTGACTAAACGAGTATTAACAATCAACAAAATAAATATTCTTAAGATTAAAAGAAACAACTACGAGGTATATATAAGAAAATTGGTTGTTTTTGTGTACTTTTCGGCAAATTTCTTCCCCAACTCTGTTGGAGCACTAAATGCTATTTCACTTGTGGACATAATATGTCCAAACATAAAATTAGAACGCATGGCGTTCATCATACAAGTGGCAACACCTTTCTTGCGGTGATTCTGTGCCACCCAAATTCTGGAAACGCCGCATTTGATTGGATAAGTCTCTTCGGAACAAAAGTCTATTCCATCAGGGGACATAATTATTTTGTTGCCTTGTGATTTGGGCTCGGCAACGAGACAACCCACAATTTGTTTGTTCACGATGCACAAGAATACCTGAAAATGAAGAAAAAAATAATAGAAAATCCCTCTCCATATTATTCTGCTCCAAGCAGAATCAGAATAGCTGACACCTTTCGGAAGAAATATAAACTAGAGAAACGGGGAAAATATTTATTGCTTCCATTTAAATACCTGATGATTCGGTAGAGTATATTTCTTTTATTTAGGGTTTCTCTTTTATTATTACATCAAATATAAAGGATTGGAACCATGAGCTCTGTTTTTGAGTGTTTTAAGAGAAGTGTTTTTGCTCTGTACAATGTTCTAAAATTATTTTTAAACAATGCTTCGAATAGAAGTTACAGAGAAATATATTATCTGGCACTTTTATTTGAAGTTATTTTTTATAAAATAATTCTAGAACATTGTACAGCGTTAAAACCGAGGCTAAAACACCCGAAAATACAGCTCGTGGTACAGCCACAGTGCTTAAGCAGTAGTATTAATAGTAATTTTTATCACTGTGTGTGAAATATGATATCGAAAAATTACAAGTAAGAGCAAAAGATACTGTTCAATGTTACAGTGTAATAATTATAAAACAGACAGTACCAGTACCTAAATATCCATTATTATCGAAATAATGTGCAATTGTACAATACATACATACATAACATCACGCTATATCCCACTCAATGGGGTAGCACGAACCCAGAAACACAGCCAACCAACAATCAATCTCCTCCAAACATTCCTATCCTGACACACAACTTTCGCCTCGTCCACATTCATAGTGCGATTCATACATGCTCATTTATTCTTCACACACAAACCATCACTCATACCCAACCAGTTATTCCTCGGACGCCCACGCAATCGTTCACCTTCAATCTCATCCACATATATTAGTTTCACCAACCTTTCATTCGACATTCGCTCTACATGTCCAAACCACCTCAACTGACTCACTCCCACTTTCAACAACATTCTTCTCAATCTCACACTCACCATACACCAATGTATTCCGGATACGATCACGTCTCGTATACCCACACACTCCTCTCAAATATCTCATTTCTACAGCAGCTATACGTCATTCATATTTCTTCATCTACACCCAACATTCAGAACCATACATCAATGTAGGCACTAACACACCATTATAAATACTCAATCGAGCATCTCAAAGAGAGTACATAATCTGTTTGTTCCGATCACCTTTTGGCTACCGATATTCAACAAAGAGATATTTGAAAAATTGGGGTTGTACTGTCACAAAAAATCATCAATAGAAAACTGTCACAAAAAATTTAACTAAATATGTTTAAAATACGAATTAAGAATGCTCTAACTCAACAACAAAAGCAACATTATTGAATTGAAGCTGATATATTTATTTGTTTACCTTGTGATTGTTGCAAACAAACGGAACATCTACGTAACCAAGTTCCCGATTAACAACCTCCACAACTTCCTTGACCTTTTTCCACCAATTTTTGGGGTCATTCGGGTTCACTTGGATCACTTTTCCACCGTTGAACTGGCTCACAACGCGTTCATGTTTCCAAGTCTATAAAAATCAAATATATAATAATAGATAATACAGTTAGTGGGATACATACAAGATTATCGCACGCAGGTCAAAGTAGCACAGAGAGGTCATAGGCCTAGTTTGTGTATAACATAAGTGCGAAAATCATGTAGTGTCCAAGTAGTGTGTAAAAATTTTTATCTACGATTGTTGGGAATTTTGAAAAATATGTTTTTATTGAAATAAAATGTAATTTATTTCAAATCAAAGTAGCAGCAGGCCGGGATAGTTTTCAACAGTGCGTAAATATAAAAATAATTCACTCGTGCGGTAATGTATGAAATGATTGGGATATGTAGGATATATCGCACGATCGTAGATAAAAATATTTACAATAATA
Source organism: Poecilus cupreus (assembly GCA_963942605.1). NCBI lineage: Eukaryota > Metazoa > Arthropoda > Insecta > Coleoptera > Carabidae > Poecilus > Poecilus cupreus. Next base: position 15,003,737 of record OZ012727.1, read on the forward strand.
TAAATTAAAAACCTTACATGATATCTGAAGACACTGACTGAATTATGGTAATTAAAGTGCATAATTTCATCTTCTGGTTCACCAATACTATAAACAATTTTGCACTCGGGACATTGGGTTACCCCAAATCTTTTTTGGCCGGCATCGATCAAAGTTTGATCTTCTGAAAGGGGTTTCCATATTTTTCGGATGTTTTTCACATGTCGACTTTCTTTTTTCTCTTGTTTGGGGGCTGATTGTTTCCCGTAGAAAATTGGGAAAAGTTTAGTATTAGATTCTTCTGCCATTGTTTCTGGGAAAGAAATACATTTTTTGAAGGATGCTTTTTTGGGATCTATTACGAAGTTTGTTTGACTTTTTGGGCTGTCTAGAGCTAATCCAGATGTTAAGTCACACATCAAAGAAGTGGGTGAAAGAATTATATCTTTGTTGATTGTTATATGTTTGTTTATCACTTGTTCGTGAGGTTTTTGATGCTCAATGGAATGATTAGAATTGGAATCTGTAATTTCAATGTTTTCTGACTTATTTTGATCTTTTTCTTCAGTTTTATCATCTTCCAAACATTTTATAATGTCAGTAAAACTTTGATCATTTATTTTTTCCTCATTTAATGAAAAATCTGACATATCAAAATCAATTATTTGCACTTTACGTGGTTTTTTAATTATGTTTTGTTGTTCTATTAGACTTATTTCACCGTGATCCAAACGCAATTTAATATTATCAGTTATTTCGATAGTTGCTCGCGATGGACCAGATTTAAAAAATTTCCTTTTCGATTCTTGTTGCGGGCTTAATGAACGTTTTAAATTATAACATGCTTCGCCCTTTGATGCTGATTGTTCAGCTGTTGGACTTTTTGGCCTCGAAAAAATTGTTAATGGTTTAATATCTGAGGAAGGTTCCAAATTTTTCAAAATTGAGTCCATCTTTTTAATTTGTTCTAAAGTTACACCACATTCATTTTCACTTGTACTACTTTGAGTTTCTGGTAAATTATCCAAATAATCATTAAGTGGCGAATTTTTCACTATGTTTAATGCAGCTTTAAGTAATTGTGTTTTAGTTAAAGTTGGTTTTTTCGGCTTGCGGATTCCATGTCGAACACCAGCGTTAATCTGTCCGAAATATTTCTTATTATTTTTTCCTCTTCCACGACTGCATAAATAAACAGGAGGTGGTTTTCTAGCAACATTTTTCAATTTTGAAGATGATTCTTGTCGAAAACTAACGTCTAATTTGCTATTTTCAGATTTTCCGTAGAAAAACTTCGCTGAAAACATCGTTTCGTCTTCGTTTTCAGTGAAAAGGGCTGTTCTAGCTTTAGGTGGCTTTTGAGCAGAATGATCAAGCTTAAAACTCTTATTATTAGAATTTTCGACTGGTGAATCCGATTTACGTTTTAAGTTACTTTTATCGAGATTTGAAATATCAAGTAACGATTTACGAATCAGTCGAGGTACCTGAAGATTTGTACTTGAATTATCGTGAGGCGTTTTCAGAATTGAGGTCGGTGATTTGATTGGAGTTTCTGGAATGAATGTTGTGTCTCTGTTTTTTAGTGGAGAGGCTGTAGGGGTTGGTGTGTTTGGCGCTAAAATTTCTGGATTCCCCTTAATTGGACTGATTTCCGGAATATTTGGATCACGATTTTCTTCATTGTTATCGTTTATTTTACCCTTTTTAAACTTGTCGAAAAATGTGAAATAGCGAAAGTCGATGTTGTCAGGTTTTGAAACATTTAGAAGAGTTTCGTACCGTTCCGGACTTGAGCTGTTTTCCAGGGGGCTCATGTGCCCCAGGTCACTATCACTATCACATTCTAGTGTAGGAAATAGCGCCCTTTTTCTGTCTGATACCTGTGTGGAATGTTGGAATCTCCCTAACCTCTTAGGCGGTGTAGTTAGTTGTTCCATTTTGACTGAAATTTGTTTCATTCTTTAATCAAATATTACAGTAATTTAGTTAAAGCAGGGTTAATTCCACAATCCAGGATCATGCTAGGTTATGACAGGAACAAGTTGGATAACGGATAGGGTAGTTTTAAATCCATCCACAATCAAAACACATGTTATCATGAATAAAGCTAATGTTATTTCAACTCTAATAATAATTTATTACAAGAATAATATGACTTTGATACGTATTATTGCCGAAAACATTGTAAACCGTAACCATAGTAATAATTCTTGAACTACACTACACAACTTTCTACATTCTTAAAATGTTATTAATGTTTCTTACTATGTAGTTTTTTTCTTCAATTATCACAGAAATACTTATACAATTTTCAATAATTCTCGATGTACAGTAGTATTGTGCTGTTATTTACATGCCCATATGATTCGCAAGTCAAAAAAAGAATCAGAAATTTCAATAGCATTTTCTGAATATAATTGTAAATGATATTAATTAATCTATAGAACAAGAGATAACACTTACCAGTGATAGGCAAACAACATCAAAAAGCCGTTAAAATACGTTAAAATATTTTCTCACTCAACATCACTAGCTAGACGTACTATCCGTGCAGCTTTTTTCTAACCAACATTTCTTACAACAGATTACCGCCAGAACAGTTGGCGGTCTGTATCTCCCACTACTCTTGTATTTGTAACAAATATCAAAACAAAAACCTAAACTTTTCGTACATACAGCATTAAATATTTAACTATTAATCTAATTATTCATTTGTTTAAGATAAAATACTTTTAACTATTCTTTTGTTTACTCTGCAGTAAATTTAAAGTCTCGGTAGGCTTTGGTTGAACTTAGAATATCACGTAGTTTTTTCCGTTGATCTGATTGGTAGTCAGGGTCTAGTTTGTATTGTTTGACAGCTTACATCTGATCGTGTTTGACAAAGAATACAATAACTTATTTGTGTTGTACTCATAAATATACTTCAAGAAAGCATCTGCTTTTCCTTCTGTGTAAAGAAATACAAGTAAGTTATACAGATCATCCAGTAATAGGTTTAAATTTACGGTTTTTTCGTTTTAGACAAAATGGGCGATCGGTATAATATTCACAGTCAGCTGGAACATTTGCAATCCAAATACATTGGAACAGGTCATGCAGACACTAGCAAATATGAATGGTTAGTTAACCAACACCGAGATAGTTATTCAAGTTATTTGGGGCACACCGATCTTCTAAACTACTTTGCCATTTGTGAGAATGAAGCTAAGGCTAGAGTTCGTTTTAATTTAATGGAAAAAATGTTGCAACCTTGTGGCCCTCCCCCAGATAAACCAGAAGATTAAATATAAGAAAACAAAACCTTTATTTTATGTATAACATTAATTACATTATAAAATTATAAAACAGAACTGTCTTTCAATTGTTCCTCTTCAGCTTTTTTGTCTTTCACATGTTTCATAACAAACTTAACCAAACATTTTTCAGCCAATGGCACTAACTGAGCATTTGCGTCCGTTAATATCGAAATACTTTTCGTTAGAGTCTCCAGCGTGAAACATCCAGTTTGATAAAGTTCAGATATTTGTTTGTGTGTTGGTAGAACAGACAAAACAACAATTCCATGTTCGTTAAATTGTTGATTGGTATCAGTTTCCATGGCATTCTCTTTTGGCACACTCAAATTACAAACACTTTCTTCATCTAAAGTTGGATCCAAAAATATTTTTTCTCCTTGTCTCCCCAGAGTGACGGCTGTAACCAAGTCATACATGGGTACCCCGGCATGGGCTAAAGCTAACCCTGCGCAAGTTATAGCAGCCCCTAAGGCCGAACCATCATTTTCAAGCACTAAAGCGTAGATATCAACTTGAAAATTAGGGAATTCATGTCGGCAAACTGCAGATTCTAAAGCTCGACGTAAAATTACGCTGTATTCTTTCTCCTCGCTGTCTCGCTGGTGTGAACGGCGCTTTCGGCAACTGAAGGGGGCGAATTTGAATTCGCAGTACAATTCCCCGTTTGTGCTATATTCATTTTTGTTTGGAATTTCGCGTGGATCAAAAACGGAGACAATAATTTTTGTGTTTTGCAGTTCGATGTATGCTGAGCCTTTGGCTTGGGTCACAACGCCAGTTTTCATAACTGTAATTGAATTTGTTTATTAAAACAAGCTGGATGATGATTTTATTAAAGTTACATACATATTTTGCGCAAATCGTTGGGCTTTCTACCATCCAACCTCTTCCCTTCTTTGTATAATTTATGAAATACATCTTGAAATGATTTTTTTGTTTCTTTTGAATATAAATTATATGGCTCACTAGTTTCTGGGCCGTTTATTCGTTTGTGATCAATAGGCATTTTATTTAAACGATAGTAAAGCACGTTGTCCGAATTGTTTATGTTGTTTGAAACAAATAGGTTAAGTTGGTTTGAAATTTCAAATATTGAAAGTTTGAAATATCCCTAGATGTTTTCTAAAAATATATAGAGGTTTGCCTTGCACAAAATCAATGAAAACAATCATAGCAAATTAGTTTATACTGAATTAATTTAATATAGATTTGGTTTGAAAATAAATTCATATGATCTTTATTTATTTATTTAATATTAATTTACGTTGTGTTGCGACTGTCTGTACAACGACTGAAATGATACACATTCTATGGTACAATAAATTTATTACTATAAAACATTCTAAATTTCAATGTAGGATACAATAACATTACTTATACGGGAGCTTTCTGTACAAGTCTGAACCAATGTCCACATTCACATCTTCTGGCGACGCCCTTGTGCAGCCACATCCAGTTGACGGCGGTGGCGTCTTCTTCACAGATACAGCCGACCAGACGGGACTCAAAAGCAGAGGGGATGTCATTGGGGCACTCCTTGGTGCCGGCCCCACGCTTGATGACTTTCAGGTCGAAAGGGTTGTCGTTTCCTGCAGCTTGAGCCAGCAGTTCGCGTTTCTCCAGACCGGTTGCGTGTTCCAATGGATCACCCATTGCTGGAAGTATTATCAGATATTAGAAAATCGATTGACATCACAGATTAAAATATAATTATGTGATCTACTTATGGATTGTCTAATAGAAAGGTTAACTTTTAGAAGAATACTTGACAGATCAATTAAAATAATTAATATTGTTGATTAGAAGATAAGTTAATAAAATACTTGAGGTATAATGTCAAAAAATATGTTGAATAATCTGTATTTGCGTAGAAAGAGAAAAGTCCTGATACAAATTACGTAATGAAATTTCAATAATCTCAAAGGATTATAGTGCAAAAGGTCCTGTAAATATAAGATAATATATTAAAGAGTAATTTACTTGTGTTGGCAAACCGCTGGGTAGAAAGCAATACATTTCTTCGGCAAGCAGAAACTGCAGTTCGGGCGAATAACGAAGCCATTTTTCTCGCACTCACTCACTACAAGAGACAAATGAGTATGGCAGACAGGCTGACCAGTAACTTTGACTGTTGTAAATACCCCAAGTTTCCAAAAATAAATTTTATCCCAAACCTTACACTCGAATAAATTTAATTCCTTCTTTATAATTATGTAATTATTGCTTAATTTTTCAAGTTCATATTGCAAGGAAAATTAAATTAAAATTAATTTTAAAATATTATGGGGATTTTCTAGTGGAAAAGTTACAGGATCGGAATTGAAGTGGTACGCATGCGTAGTCGGTGTCTGTCCAATCCTTTTCTAAAATAACACGGCAAGGTACACGTTTTATTATCAATATTTTAAGTTAATTTTTACGAAATACATTATTAAAATCCTACTTTTATGAATGAATATTAGTTTATTATTAATCTACGTTCTTCAATTTCTCGTTTGAAGTGCAAAAAGGTTGTGGATGGTATTTAAAGACAGTGGATAAATTAAGATAAATTTGGGAGTTCCATGTTGTACTAGTGTCAACTGTGTTTTTACATTGTGCGGTATTGATATTTTTGTGTAGTATTACTGTTTAAAGAACTATAAAGGAATTATAAATGTTCCATAGAAACAACTGTTTCAATTAATTGTATATTATTTAAAAAATTAGAGGTTATTGGGTATTGTTTATGGTGTTTGTTACTAATGACATTTTGATGTTTTCAGATGTCTGCCACAAAAATAATTAAAGCAAATGGTGCGGAGCCAGACGCTTTTGAAACTCAGGTTTCTCAAGCTCTTCTGGAGTTAGAAATGAACTCTGATCTGAAAGCTCAACTGCGTGAGCTTCACATCACTAAGGCTAGGGAAATCGAACTAAATAATAAGAAAGTAAGTACAATCAAATTATTAATTCACGAGTAGATGATAATTGTGACTTATTTTGCAGTCAATTATTATTTACGTGCCCATGCCCAAGCTGAAGGCTTTCCAAAAAGTCCAGGCTCGTTTAGTCCGTGAGTTAGAGAAGAAGTTCTCCGGAAAGCACGTCGTGTTCGTGGGTGAGCGCAAGATTCTGCCCAAGCCCACTCGCAAGACCCGCACGAAGAACAAGCAGAAGCGCCCCCGCTCTCGCACACTCACCGCCGTGTATGACGCCATCCTCGAGGACCTGGTGTTCCCCGCTGAAATCGTTGGCAAGAGGATCCGCGTCAAGCTCGATGGCTCTCAGTTAGTCAAGGTGCACCTGGACAAGAATCAGCAGACCACCATTGAACACAAAGTAAGTCTAGAATATTTAGGTTTTAGTAATATAAAATCAACTAATATTTTCGTTTCAGGTCGACACTTTCGCGTCAGTATACAAGAAACTTACCGGAAGGGAAGTCACATTCGAATTCCCTGAACCCTATTTGTAATATGTTTATTAAAATATTGTAATAAATATTGAAAACAAACTAATGTATTTTATATTTCTTTGTTTTATATAAATGTTGCCTAAATTTTCTCTAAATCATGCTTAATTTATAACATTCCAAATTAAACAACCACATTAATTGCACATCATGTATTTAATTCTTATTAAATTACAAAAACGCATTTTCTGAACACATCCAATTGGATAAATAAATAATTACAAAACAGTCATACCCCATAACAACTTATAATAGCTGACAATACATATTGTACATATAAAATGCAGGTTATCCCAAAACAATTGCTGAGTGACAGAACAGCACTGTTCAATTGTTGACTATCCTGAGTCAAAACAGATGAAATAATATCCGCTGTTTCTTAAAATAATACAGTTGCCAAACAGCGTACCTTTGATCTTAGACTAAGGGCCGATATATTCAACATCAGATAAGCTAGAGAATAAATTTATCTGTGGAATAAACAAAAAATATCAGCTAGAGTAATATTAGTTAAACTAAGATTTTGATGCGATGTATTTGGTTTATTCCACTGATATTTAAATACCGGCTTTAAATAAAACAGTCACCATCTAGTTTTACGATACAAGTTTATTTGGATCGTCCGATTCGCCAACCTTTTCTACTACTTTGGTATCCTTTCCCTCATTCGATATATTTGTTCTGTCCACCATCGGTCTGGAAGCTGATGTTGAAACAGAAATCGGATTTCCTGGATCTTTTCTACTCTGACAGAATGATAAAGGAACAATTCCAGCCCCTCGTTCAGAAGACGCGTACGCCCAGCCAGTGCCCGTAAGGTTCATTTCTCTCTGGATTTCCAACGGAGCAAGCACAATGGGGTCATCTGGGAGCATGGTGAGCTCCTGGGGATTAGAGGCCTTGAACTCATATACTGCGCTGGCAAGCTTTCCTGCGGAGATCCAGTTCTTTGGGTCACGCTTATCTACGGAAAAATCAACAAAAATGTGTTAAGTATATTATAAACCAGAAATAATAGTATATTATTCAATGAGCGTGTAATGTATGCTATTACTCATGAGAATGAAGTTTGCATCGCGAGGAAAAACACACTTTTTGGTATATTTTTATTTGTTTCTCAAAAACTGTAAATTCAAATTGAAAATAAACTTATTATGTTATAGACAATTATATTAAAAAAACATACACATTATTTGCATTACTATAGTCGTTCATAGGAATGTGTGACCCATATTTTACTTTTTTGAAAATTATGTTCAGTATAATTTGTAAACAAAATTAAAATTTATTACAAAACTTTGGACTTTTATCTACAAATGTAGGTATAAAACATTATATGTTTCATTTATTATAATAATAATATATTGTTTCAAAAAAGTCATGTTCATGTTGCGCTATCTTCCGTCCACGTGCAAGAAAAAAGCGGCCCTGATATAATAATATGCTACCTAAATAAATCTTTCACTTGATTTAACAAATTTTCCGCAAAATGCCATTTTATTAATTTTTTTCTGTGATGGTATAAGTATCCACGATTACTGATAAATAAATTTAATAAAGTTAATGTCCGATCTTTATATTGTTATCATAACAGCCCGGCTATATTACTATACATACCAAATAACGCCCTAGGGCGTTATAAATTTGACGTTGTTGCTATTAGGCACATAATACACAAACACTGACTTTAATTGACAGATAGAAACAAATACTGACTTTTATTGGCAGATAAAAATATTGAAATAAACAAATCGGTATTGTAAACAAAATAACAAATAAGAATATTGCGTTACCTAGTTACAGTTTTTCAAGCAAATATATCAATCCTCTCTCTCTAAAAATACACAATGATCGGATAATTTATGTTTTGTTTTCCATGACACTGTAAATAGCTAAAAATTATAGGAGTTTTTATTTTAAGTCTACTATCTCCTGAAAGAAATGTATTATATCAATAAATTTAGCCTTATTTGATTCAGTTTTTGTTTATGAATTTTTTTTTTGTATTCACATTTGTTCAAAAATGTATAAGGAACGTAATATGACCGAATGAAAATTTTAATATTATATTTGCTATGTGTTATAAAAAAGTTCTACTCATCAGGTATTTGCCGATATTTAAACCCAGTTAAATAACATCAAGGAATGTAAATACTGTAATACAGGGTATGTTGCTTTCATAGATAAATGTTAACTTATGTTGTTAAACAAACAAAAAATTATAACTTACCGATTACGGGTGGCAGAAGCTTGCTGATCAAATACGGTGCAGAGACAATCATGGCCAGAAACATGAAAATAGGCCAACTTGAAGAATTCTGCAAATTCGTTTCACCGCTGCCAGCTTCACGAACAGCTTCATTCCATGCAGCTTTACCTACATCTTGGGCCACTTGAAAGCCAAACATGCTAAGCAGTTTACTATAGCACCATCTAAAAAAGCGCAACAATGTAAAACTGGCCCACAATTGTCCAAACATCGAACGGATTCGGCCGAAGTTTTCTGCCACTCCTAATACTGCGCGGAAAGAACTTTGGACAGCAAAAAATGTCGAGTCGAACATCATTGCTATGCTGCCGAAAGCTCTGACGAGGGATTCGATCCCTTCAAAAGCAGGGCGAGTGCTTTCCTCCGCCAACTGAATAAACCTAATAAATTATCAAAATATAAATCATGTTGCACACTATAAATCAAGCATAAGTTACCTGCTTTCCGGTCCATAGCCATATCCATGATTTCCGTACATGCCGCCTCCCATAGCTCCGTGCATTCCTCCATACATACCACCATAATTTCCATAACCTCCGTACCCACTATAAGAATGATTGTAACTGTTGTATGGACTGTAGCCCATTCCCATTGAACGACCGTAAGAAGGATACGATGATGCTAAAAAAAAACTATTAATTTAGCACGATTTAAAGATGTATATTTAATAAACTTACCCCCTATATAATTGGATGGAATTGAGGACAATGAGGGTCTTGGAGGAACATTCGGAGGCCCTGGTCTTCCTCTTGCCCCATTAGGCATTGCTTGCAACATTGGAGCAGAGCTGTGTAAAATTCGCCCCTGAGTCATTCTGTCCTGCTCCCATGGTTTTGATGGGGCACTCATTATTAACAAACACTTTCACGTTTTAACACTATTTCAAAATGAAAGAATCACTTTTGTTTATCTCTTACATTTTGTTATACGTCATAGTTGTACAGTCGTAAATCTTACGATTATCTTGAACTTTGACGTTTCTCCAATAACTTAGTAAACACTTTTTTATTGTTAATATTCAAGGACAGGAACTGGATTATTGTTTGAAGAATTAATGAAGCGTACAGAATAATGCAAACAAAATAAAGCTTTTTAACCAGACTGGTTGTTATTAATTAATATGAGTATTTCAAAACAGCAAAGAAGTTGTGAAGGTTGAGTGATGGGTGGGGATACGGGAAAACTGACTTGTTGTTGTAATTTGTTGGTTAGGTTAGTCAAAAATGGACGTAAATGGCGGGTAAGTTTTCGAATCTTTTATTTATTTAAAATTTGTTTGACATATTTAATTTAAATGTATCTGTAAATTGTAGAGAAATACCTCAACGCTCTCTAGAACAAATATCTTCTATATTAGTTCACGCAAAATTAAAAGAGGACGACTTTTTACCAACAACACAAGTTTTGTACATAAACGGCAAAAATGCAAAAAGTGACCAATATAAACTACTCGAATTAGATAACCATTTATTTGAATCATTAAAATGCAATGATACAGTAGTATTCAAAGGAGATGAAGATGATGACATAGTTTTATGTACAGAAACTAGAACATACGACGTTAGAGAATGTGAGACATCCAACAGTTTGCTAATGATTCCAAATCTTCAACTGAAGACAGAATTGAAGTCTTCTCCAGGAAAAAAAGTCAATAATAAACATGTAGCAGGTATAAACTATAAATATTTTGAAGTTACAACAGCAAAACCACAATTTGAGAAAATTATAAAGATGCTAGAATCCACAGTCTACAAAGGACCTGAAAAAGAATTCGAATATGAACGATCTCAATTAGTAACCTTTGAAGAATTACTTAGCATATCACAATCTTCTCGAACAGAACTGCAACAATTATTAAATAAAATGGATACAGTAACCGTAGGAGGAAAAATTAGAATGTTAGAACTTGATTATCATTTTAGAGTTCTATCATTTCTTTTAAAGTCAGCCGAAGAGAACTCTTGGGCGCTAAATGAAATCCACAAAGATGAATCTCTCAATGCGTGGTGCGAAATAGTCCCGAAAGAAATTTTAGAAACTCTTTTTGATATGTATACCGAAGAATCAGAAGTAGTTAACGACGAACAATTGTACAAATACATAGAAATAAAAGTTTGTCAGTTTTTTGCGAGAGTTCTACTGGAATACGCTGGAAAATTCAATTTGAATGATTTTCTTCAAGCCTGGAAGGAATCAGTCCCCGAAGGAATGATTGCCAAAGAGGAAATGTTGGGAGGATTGGCGATTATTGACAGAAATACTAAACCAAATGTTATTTGGGCTTTTCCGGAGAGTAAATTACCCGATACTATTGTAGAAAGATTGGAAGTATTGTTTAAAACTAAACCGAAATGGGCTGTAGATGATATCATACCCTATATTCAAAGTTTAACAACAGATAAAATGGATGCTAATGCGCTTTTAGCTAAACATGCAAGGGCTTCGAATGAACAAGGTGTTAGACATTATTGTGCTAGGCATGATAATTGATTAGTAAATGAAAAGGTAAGAAATTTATTTCATTTTGATTACAAAAACTAATTTACTACAAAGATTTTGTAACTTCGAAGCTTTCGTACAATTTTGTATTATAGTATTGAGTTATGAATATTTTGTTAAATTACAATGCAGTTTTCTATTTTTGTTTTTAAAAATTTTGTGATTGATTTATTTGTTTGCCTTGAAAATCTGAACGCCACCATTTTCTGTTGTTTGTCAACCGGTAAAAGTTGACAGTTCATGGTTTTTAATTGTAAAAAGTAATTAAACAGTTTTCAAAATGCCAAACTGTGCAGATAATTACGAAAATGAAATCGCGGATGGGAAAAATGCAAATAGCGTAAAATGTAAATACTGTAATTCAAAGATTTTGAATTCGTCATCTGCCGAATTTACCAATTCAGAGGTAATTATCCACAAACTATGATTGATTATTGGCACATTGAGAGCTTATTATTAAATTAAACAATAATTCTTTTATTGGTAATAATTGGAAAGATAAATCAATAAATGTGTAACTATGAAATGTAAGGTTATGTTATTATTTTTTTCAGTTTGAGTTACCACTGATAAGACAAAAAACCGGAGCCGAAGCTTCACCAGAGACCGAAACAATTTCATTATTTTGGGTCGTGAACGATATGTATACTTTTGAGAACGTTGGATTTTCAAACACTGTAGGAAACACCAAATATTTAACTTGCGCTGATTGTGAAGCTGGACCGATAGGATACTACGATTTGGTTTCTAAAAAGAGTTACGTAGCTCTTACGCGAGTTCTACATGCATAATATGTTTAAAAATAATTATTTCCTGGTTATATTATCATAGATTACCTTTTTTATTTGTAAAAAGTAAATAAAACATTATTTTGTAAAACTTAAATTTATTTATATAAATATTTCTTGCACTTATGTTATTAATACAGAGTAAGAATATGTAGGTCGACAAAATAATGTCCAGTTTCTTGTGTGCTATAATCATGAACTTTTGACTCTGAATGTACCAGTATTACTGGACAATCGGTTTGTCGACCTAAATCTTGATAATTTTTACAGATTGTTATATATATATATATATATATATATATATAAAAATATAAAATGGCGAAGGAACAAGTGAACATTGATTTGTCCCACTGACTGCATTTAAGTTAATAATTTTAAATTAATTGTTGCGTGACAAATCATTGAAGGCAGTATTACATTTTCGTTTGTAAACGTTGAACTTTCAACCAAGTATACGCACTAAATACACAACTAACAGTAAGTAATGATACCAGTAAAACAGAAGAAAATACAAAACTTTCCGTTGACATGCAAACACCTTCGTTATATTTCGACCCTAAACTAATAACAGAATTGTTATCAATATCTTCAGGAACAATAACTCTGATCAATTTTCCAACAATTACCGGTTCGCCAATTGTTTCATTACCGAAACTAGCCTCTCTTCGCCTTCTTCCCGGTTCTGTTCTTTGATTCGGCTCAGGGCAGACTTCGCAGTCAGTCTTACACAATTCAATATTACATTCCAAAATTAGGTCCATGACATCAGGGAACTTGAAAGCATTGAAGAAAGCATAGGCAATGATACTCGCTCCAGAGTTTTCCGTGTTTCTCGTTTTCTGGAACGCTCCGAACAGTTTCGGTTTGAGTACGCAACCGTTCTTGTCTGTAAGAGCGATGGAGTTTTGCGAATTTGAATCTCTTGCATGGCAATCTCTTACTTGAATATCAAAGCCTGGATCGCCGGTTACTGAAACTACCAGAGTCATAGTTTCTCCGATTTTGACTAAACCGTTTGCGGCAGCTGCGAATGGTCCTCTACCGAGTTGAATGTCAAGTTTAGCCATAGCTGTGTCTCCGCTAAATGTAACTATTTCTTGGTTTAACATTCCAACGCTTAAAGCTACACTTAATGCTTTGTTTAAGTTACCCTCCCACAAACAGCGAACAGATCTGATAGTGTCCCATACTTCTTGAATGCTTGCTTCGTTTTGCAGAACCAAAACGTTTTCTAAATATGATTGCCCTTGAGTATCAAACGCGTTGATGAATTGCGTTCCGCAAGAATTCAAGCTAACAGTGAAGGAATATTTGGTTTGTCCGGTGTTTTCGTTTACGTATCGGCATTCAGGATTGCTGTAGAATCCTTTTGAGTAAATGATTCCATTGTAGACTTTGTTGAATTCAATGTTGATTGTCATCATGTCTTTAGCGCACTCGACGTCTATGGCGTGGATATGTGGAGGGTGCTTGTCATCATCGTCGCCTCCAGGAGTTGAACCAGGAGTGGTTTGTACTGAGCCGTTGTCTTCACTTTCGTGTCCATCGCTGTCTGGCCTTTCTGTTGGGTAGCTGGTTGGAATTGTTTGAGGTCCGCGAGTTGTTTCATATGCTGAAAATTATGTAGAAATTTTTAGTAGCTCAATGTCATATGTAATTATTTCCAAAGGTGAGAGTTAAAAGGAAAAAGTTTCAAATTAACTCTCTTAGTTTTTTAATTCTTTACAACTTTTATTTGAAACATATTTCGGATAAGAGAAGAAAATTCAAATACGTATATAGTTCTGAAAATTCCAAAGCTCGTTTTTAGATTTTTTTCGACTTGTTGCCAAACGGTTGATTTTACCAGCAAAACTGTTCATATTTTAAGACTCTATATCTATAACTTACATCCTGGCGTCGATGGGTATCCTGTCGAAGGTCCTGGATATCCTGTTGTAGGTCCCGGATATCCCGTAGTCGGTCCAGGGTATCCAGTAGTGGGTCCTGAAGGATAACCAGGCCCGCTGGGTCCGCTAGGTCCACTTGGATAAATACCGTTGTCCTCGGGTCGTTCAGTAGATCCAGGTCCCACGGGGTAGCCAGTGCTGGGTCCTTCCGGCGTGGTATAGATAGGAGGAGGTCTTGTGTAGTCTGTGAATGGTGGTTGGGGACTGCTTCCTGGTTGGGGGTACCCAGAGAAGGGCGGGAGTTGGGTGTTTGGTTGAAACGGACGTGGCTTCTCGGTTATGCTAGGGGGAAGATATTCGCGAAGCGAGTTCTGACGAACTACAGATGAAAACAGAAAGTTAATATATAAATTTTAATGGAAATTTGCTATTTATTAGTTTTTATTTTAGTACATGTTACATATTTACAAAACTCTTTTGAAATTTAATAAATATTATAGTTAATATATTATTTATAATATTAATAGAAGTTGAGTAAGTACAGTATATGGAAATCATATTTCCATATTATGTGGAATATCTGGAGTAGAAACTATCAAACTGGAACAGTTTTTAGAAGCAAGAAACAACACTAATACAGGTATTATACCGAAGAAAGGTGGGATAAATAGGTAAGAACATACAAAAGTCTTCTACAAGAACGACTAAGAACCAGTATACCTACAGCATTTATACTCTGCTTTAATTCCTTCGATAAAGCCTTATTTCATTATAAAATAATACTTATCTTAAAGATGTATAGAAAATTCAAGTAGCTCAAAATAAAGTCCTCATTATTTTGAAATGTGAGAGTTGAATGAGAAGAAGTTTTGTATAAAGTTTCTTAGGTTTTTAAATCTTTATAACATTTATTTGAATCATATTTTGATAAAGTTGCCCAGTGCGAGAATAATTAATAGTTCAGAGAAGTTACCAAAGAGATGGCGTCAGAAAGCTTGTTTGAAAATTGCTAAAGAAGAATTTTCCTCAATTTGTGACTAAACAGTTGATTATAGAAAAATTCTCTATAACTTTCGTTTGAATCTTATTTTAATATTATTAATTAATTAACATTTTTTATACGTAAATATAATACTTGAAGTGCTCCCATCAAATAGGAAATATTTTTGTTTTAAATTAGGGACTTTGAAATATTTTTGATTAAGACCTTAGTTTACAAGATAAGTCAAAAAAGAACCTGACGAACTGTTTGAAATCGGATATCACGGCTTAAATAAAAAGAAGTTTCAAATAAAACAGTATTATTTGTTTATTATAAAATTAGTTATTGAAGATTGAAGTGATGGCAACTCTAAGCTCTTTTTAAATGGGCTGAAAACCGTTTTATTTCGATTTCTGTCTAATAGTTATAATTTGTATATATTTTAATTCTCAGCGTTTTAACTTGAAGAATTTTTTTGAATTTGGGATCACTTTTTAAATAATCACACCCTTTCAAAAGGACTTCGATATCAAAATCAAAGTTTCAAATATGAATGTTTGTTTTAAATTCTAAGAATTATTTATTTCAAAACAACCTATCTAATTTAATTTAAACCCAAGACTCCGAGTTCGAGAAACATTCGAAAAAAACCGGTGTTTCTCGGTCTCGGAAACTAGAGACTACATTTATGTTGTAGAAGTAATTCCATTGTAAATAAGTCTACTTAAAAATATATTTACAGTTACTAATATAAAAATGTTAGTACAATAGCAATATTAGAACGTACTTTTCCTGTTGTTGGTGTTGTACACAGTCTGAAGCCACTGTAAAATATTTTGCACCATTTTATCGGCGCTGTTTGAGGTTTGTCTCACCACCCTAGGGTGCCCCTCTCCACGTTCCACCCCTTGAACCGCCCCTGTACACACATACACATCACACCCAGCTAGTTTATATACACCATCCTTTGCCAGGACTTTTACAGAAAAATTCTTCAAGCTGTTAATTTCTAATGAACTAAAAGCACAGTATATATGATATAAGCAGTAGTTGCACTCCCTTACGGCATCTTTATTGTTCTGTAATGTGTCAGAGTTTTCTTGCGCATTTATCCTCCGCCTTCTGATAGGCGAAGCAGTGGGATTTAAATATACGTCAAATTTAAACTGATAAAAAAATAAATGATTAAAGCGTTTTTTAATACAAGCCAGGCGTTTTTATCAATTAATAGTTATTTATTTGAAACTGCTCAAAAATCGTCATTAAAAGCTCAGAAATCGTCACTAAAGTAACCCATTATACGACGATTTTGAGCAACGCAGTGTTGGCAACCGTAAAATAATTATTGTACAAGACAAGATATATGACGTATTGCAAGAAGAATTAATTAATTAATTCCGATGAAGAAATTGAGGACAAAACACATAATTTTGAGTGTTATTTATGATAACTTCAATGTTAAAGATTAACAACACTGAGTGTCAATTTCATTTGACAACTGACAGATGTGTAAAAATAATTTTTTTCTTCAAACGTCATAAAAGTACGTTGTTATGTATTTGTATTCAGCAAGCAGAAGTTCAATATTGTCGCCGCCGGCGTAAAAGTGTATCCTTGGCAACACATTTACGCCGGCGGCGGACAAAGTAAAATATTATGAAAAATAGTTAGGTTGTAATTCATTAATTTGACAGTTAAAAATGAAACAAATAAACAAAAATAACAAAACAGCATATTCTACGGCAACTTGAAATGCTAGATAAGACAGAATATTTTTTGAAGTTTTGAGCATTTTATAATATTTATAATTTTATTTTCTATGTTTGAAGAAAAAATAGCATGTGTTATTCGGAGTAAATGTGTCTTTGGGTGCTTCGCATGTAATTGTTCGACTCGCTTCGCTCGTCGTTCAAACTTACATGCTCAGCACCCAAAGTATCACATTTACTCCTAATGACACAATATACTATTTACAGTGTTTTTTCCTAATTTTAGATTTCATATAAAATTTAATATGTATCGCGGCACTGAAGTTCCCTTTCATTACTCACATAGTTTATTTTCCTCGGCCCTACGAGCTCCGGCAAATAAATTCCATATTCGTGATAGAAAGTTAAACTTCAGTGCCTTAATACATAAATAACTATTACATGAGAGCCAGTAAAATGGTACATTACTGTCGAAAAGGACATTTTACTGACGAGTTATGTATTAATTTTTTCTGATAACATTGATAATAAAAATTAATTTAAATTTGAAAATTAAATCTGATTTCCAATATGTAGGTTTTCTAGGTACCAGAACGTTTAAACAAGTTTTCATGAATACTAGTCAGAGAAATACTACTTTCGTTCCGCATTTTTGGCGCGAAAATGGTACTTTCGCTCCGGTTTCAGAAATATATATTTTTAGAATTAATAATTACTGGTGTAGTATTGACATTAAGTGGTCGATATTTGAACTAACCGGCCAAGAGGCGGAGTTTACTGTTACTGTTTACTGTTACAAGGTTAAATTTTCACGTTACAAAAATACCAGGGATTGCAACTACTACTAATAGAATTTACTCATATACAGTGCCGAAAGTATGAAATTTTATTTGGGCTAAGTTTTAAAATTGGTTAAAAATTAAAGAAAGCATTTAGAAGAATTTTCCTGGTTCTGAACGTACTCGAATTATTGCTTATCATGCAGAATTTGTTATAAATAATAAAAAAGTTATTTCTCTTTAATAGTTTAGATTTATTATACAGTTGTTATTTTGTTAGAGCATATTATTTGATTGGGTCTATACCTGTTCTTGCAGCATGCCTACTGACAAATAGGGCTTGTGACGTCACAGAAGGTATTAAAATACCCGCTAACAATATTGTTAGCGGTCCTAGGAATTTCATTTCTGCAAAACAAAAAGAATAATTTTAGAGAAACAGATATAAATGTTGAGAAAAATACAAGACTCTGAAATGATTTGCTTCTAATCTAAAATTAAATAAAACGAAAGTTAATTTTTTTCACGACATGGTAGGAAACCCCACCGTTCTTCTCCCGAAATAGTGAGGAAAATGTGTTGTTCCTCTCTAGAGAGGAAAAGTGTTACCAATATAAATGTTATTTACAAAAAATATATTATAAAAATTATAAATAAATTCCTTATTTTATTGAAAATCTTTATTTTAGTGATATATATATACTTTAAAATGTCTTGCAATTGTCTTATATTTTTCTTTTTCTTATTTAATTACAAATTTAGCAATTTATTAAAGATATTTAAGATTGGTTCATTGGCAACACTGCTGCACCGCCTAACCTAACTTTTAACGTGTCAGTCTGTCAGTTGTGTTCTCAAAGTGTATTTTAGGTCCGAGCAAATCGTTTTAGAAACATGTGAAAAAAATGTTGTGTCTAACACGAGAGGAAAGCTCTTCTTCCACTCTCCTTCGAAATGCCTCACTCGCTGCGCTCATGAGGCAAACTTCGAACTCAAGGGGGAAAAAGAAGCGCTTTCCTCTCTAGTTTGACAAATAACTGTATATTACAGAATCAAAACAAACGGACTAACAACTAGTTCGTTTGTTTTGAGTCTTCCCATATTTCCCCCAGTCGATCATTGTATCTATTTAATTCATAAAATTCATTAATTTTAAACTGTGGATCATCAGATCCCAGTTCGAATCCTGCAGCCAATAGCTGCCATTTTAGCTTTAACCCCGTGATTTATACACAAAAATATATCACTTATCAAGATCTTGTGTAAGCAGAGTGCCACACCAATGTTTAATAGACGTGATGATATATTTACTTGTTTTTTTATTTATTATTTTCATCAAATTGTACAGCAAATATTTCTTTATCGTAAACAAATCCAAGGGAATTGTACCGAATAAACAAGTCAAAACCAAATTAAATATCTCGTTTTTATTTAGATATTCTTCTGTGTAATCTGGCACGTATAAACAGAAAAATACAAAGATAACACTTGCAAATAATTCAGTAGTGTTTGGATTTTGTGGAAGTATGTTGTGTGTTTTGTTTCGTCAACAAAAGACGGTTTCTAGAATACAAAATAAGGTAAGACTACATATTTGATATTATAAATTAATATTACATGAAACAACGGTAGTATTTATACAGTAATAATGTCGAATTCAACAATTAACATCGTTAATTCTCATCGAGAAAGTTCTTGCTCAACAATAAACATCAAGATTAAGTTTTGAGGTTGCAATAAATTTATAGGATTTACAACAAAAGAAAGTGCTACGTCTTGATTTTATGTCAATGTTATATCATTTATTATTGAAATAAATTATTGGAATGTATTTGTCCTGACTAGGTCGTTGTTTTACGAAATCTACCGGATATTGATTCAATTTTTTGAAAACCGTGTGACAGATGGTTTCCGGGTAGTTTAGAGCTATTCTTCTCACAGTTTTAGGCGCCATAAATTGGTCAAATAAGTCTTTATGTGTTAAATAAGAATAAAATTATTTTTTACGATAGTTTCTTGACATCTCTGTTAATTTGTTTTGGGATTTAGAAATATTGGTTATTGAAATAAATAAATATATCATCGTTTATCCATATCTGATGGCTGGTTTATTTTGGATTTAATTTACAAATTATTTTTTAAAATATTCCTGGGTCATACTGATTTATTAAATTTAAAATCTAGCAATCAAGATTAGGCTTCAGATTTTTGAGATATTGGTTGGCACCACGAGCTCTGTTTTTTGGTGTTTCAATTGAGAAGTGTTTTTAGAATGCTCTAAAATTATTCTATAAAAAAAATGTTGTAGATAATATATTTTATAATATATATAATATCTTTTATTCAAATCAATTTTAGATTATTTTGAGAACATTTTACAGCGCCAAGACCGAAGCTAAAACAATTTTCTATAACACTGTTTTGGAAACTACACATTCTACAACTAAAAACTGTATTAGAACAACTATCATTCCATACGGTATGGAATAATTTCGACGAATCAGAGCCGCATATTAACGCGATATATGAAGTATCTTGATTCAGTTACTATGATTACGTCTGTTTGTTTTAATTTATTTTTTTGAGTTTAACGTTTTTAACAGTTTTATAATTGTATTTTTTGTATAATTTCTAAAATCTTGTTATAGAAAGTATAGTCTACAACATGTAACAGAATGGTATATCCTACACTCGCAAACCGTAAACCTCGCCTTCGGCTTGGATTACAAATTTTTTTGCTCGCGTGGAATATGCGCCATTCCATTACTTGTAGAATATTCTATTAGAACACATGTCAAATGTTACTATATGACTTTCGTATTCTCGAAAACTCAGCCCTATATATTTCAAATACCCGATACTTCACTCGATCTAGGAATTCCTTTGATCTAAAATCCTTCACATCTCATGTAGAACTTAAAATCTCAACTGATAGTGCAAAAGCTTTATGTGTTTTATATATGTGCTGAGTTCGTCCCCACAGAATATGATTTCTTAATATGGAATTTACTTTATCGTAATCAGTCTAAATCTTTAGAGTGTATTCAAATAAGGATTTTTAAATATAATTTGGAAGGCTTTATTATCCTTCTAGAGGAGTTTCCCAAGCAGCATTATTCCAGGAATTTAATTTAAACACACCTGAACAAAGGCGTAATAATATAACAAGAGAGTGAGAATAAATTGAAAATAATTTGACAAATCTTTCGAAAACTTTGTTGCCAGGCAATAGCCAAGTTTGAGAAAGATACTGGAGAATTATTTTCTAATTTATCAAACTCTCGAGTTATATTTATATAGATTATTTATTAATTTCATCATCAGGCATAACACTAAATATGTTTTTTATGTTCATTTTTACCTCCCGCCACATCCTATAAGGAAGGTAATAGAAATCAAGCTAAAAATTGTGTAGTGTTTTCAGTGGATGTGCACGTTATAGGTTCCCTAGAATACGATTTTAACAGTTTCGCGATGATTTCTGTGTGTGTGTTTGTCTGTATGTCTGTTTATCTGTCAGTCTGTGTGGATCTCTTGAGTTACGGTTTCTCAAAAACTACTAAATTAAAAATTTTGGTATTTTGTATATATCATTTGTATACCCTTTGGAATAGCTGATTAGTTTTTGGTGATAATCCAATAACCGGAAGTGGTAGTTTACTTGAAGTCCTATCAAGTTATTTTAAAATATCTCAGTATAATTATTTAATGAAAATTTTGTTATTAGAATAATGTTTTAAATATTATTATCTACAACTATTGTTTGAAACATTTTCCTCTTACTGTCACCATTTACGAATTATAACACTTGAAAGAAAAATTATATTTTAATATTTTCGGTTAAATCTGCTAAGCTGTTTTTTGAAAAAACAAAGCTATGGTTTAAAAATGTCTTTTTTTGACATGTGTCATAATTTTTGAAGGGATGAGCGTTCCTTGATAATGGTAGTCCGTGTTTTTGGATTGTTTGATATGGAATCTATGGCAGGAGGTATTGTGGTGCCCACAACATATTTTTTTTACTTGTGTTGACCATAACTATTTACCAACAAAAACAAAAGTAACAGAGATTATTACCGGGAATAATCTCTAGAGTTTTTTGCTCAGTATGATAATGACAGGATTGGTTAAAACGCAGACACGTGACATACAATGAAGCATTTCATTGGCTTTAAGAATCGTCAAAACTAATCTATTTAAAAACTCAAATTAAATATATAGTATCTAAATCACCTGTTCATCAAATGAAATTCTTTCAATGTCATCGAGGGCATAATTGGTATATTTCATAACACCATTAATGAGATTAAAATATATTTCATTTTATTAATTGCGTTTCATCTCTTACCTTTAATTGGGCAATTGCCTGTTGGGTAATGTATTACTGATAATTATAGTGATGTTTTTCAATCAAAGAAATTAAATTAATATCATATTTAACACTGTTCGTACTTCGTATCCATATTACAACAATATTTTAAGATGTTCACAAATAAATCTGCTTAAATGACAATCTTAACACATTTTACTGTTGAAATAGTTGCTTATAGTTTACCAGTTAAGTTGTGATTGGTTGAATTTGATAATTTAGATTTGGAATATGAAATAATGGTGCTGTTTTAAATCTATATTTTATAGTTATTTACTTTACAAGTGGGCAAAGTAAGGAATTACCCACGTGAGAAATTTTAGCTCACGAAGCCGAAGGCTGAGTGAGATAATTTTATCGAGTGGGTAATTCCACTTTGCCCACGTGTGAAGTATAACGTTTTATCCAACACTTCTTAATAAATGCAAAATTTATTAAAGAAATATTATTTGACAGTGACATATGCTTTAAATTTTTAAATTAAAATGTCAATCGAAGTGGTTACCAAGATGTTGTGTGTTATTATTATTGTTATAAATAAAAAAATACTCACTAGTGGCTTTCCTCAAAATTATACCCACTAGTGGATAATCTGTTACTTTGCTTGTTTAAAATCGCTATAGTTATAGAGCATTTATTAAGAGGTGTTGGATAAAATATTATTTGTATATATAAACCACAATGTGTATTTAATATCTTTAAAATTAAATTTTTGGGTTTAAGTTTGTAAATTAAATCCAATATAAACTAGCAATTAAACCAATTCGATGTTGGAATACTTTTGTTGAAGATTTGCACACCGGCAGTAATTATTTAACAACTAAAATAATTAAAATTTGTTTAAAATTTAGCACAGCGGTTATAAAACAGTGAAAACTATAATTAGAATTGATTTTAAATTAAGATCACAACTAATTCGATTCCGGCAAGTTGTTATATTTTGTTGATTTGCGCAACAGTCAATCTTTGCAACTATAATTTAGTAATTCTGCATAATTATAACCAATTACCAATTTTTAATCGTTTATAAAAATATGAAATTACCCGGTTGCAACATTTCGAGGTTGTAATAGTTTATGATGCATTTAAAACATAAGAAAGTGTGAAAAATTACTCATTGCAGTTGTCACAATGTCTGCTTTCCAAATTTCGGTTTTGATAAACGATTGTACAGTAACGTACTTGTAAAATATGATCACATCTGTAAGATAAACTTATCTATTTATGGATAAGCGTAAAAAAATCTTTAGAGAAATTTTTTAATTACGTTTCCCAACACTTTTACTTGTCATTAACCTTTACTTGTATCATAATTATTCATTTGATACTTTGTATACTTTTACAACATAATATTGTTTGACATTACCAGCTCAGGGCCGTACTAGAACAATTAGGTTCAATAAAATTAAACCGTTTACTCATTTTTACTTTCTTATACAATGTATCAGGAATTATTGGAATCATGAAAAAAATCGCTGACGAGATTCCTGTGCAAATACATGTTCTTAAGTTAATATCTACTATATCAGTTTTGGCTATTTTCTCAATGATATCTTCGTGTGTAGATGGATGTATGTGTGATCGTATATAAGTATAAGGAAGTATTGGAATCACGAAAAAAATCGCTTCTGAAATTTTTGCGGAAATACATATTTTGATGTACACAGAATCCGTTAAGATCAATTTCTCAATGATGTCTGTGTGTGAGGATGGATGGATGGATGTCCGTGTGCGCAATATCTCATGAACGAGAGAAGATATGTATAGGAAACTTGGAATTTATAAGTTTGATGAAAAAATGAAGAGCTGAGTTGATTTTGAATGAAATTGAAAAACCGGAAGAGGAAGTTTACTGGACACACAAAACAATAAATTCCATTTTGTTCAAAAACAGAATCAGATGTAAGAAAAAGTGTCAAATGAAAGATGTTAGCAAAAATATTTGGAATATAAAATGTTATTTGCACTTTTCTTGTAAATGCTTCTAATTTTGAGACAAACAATTATATATTTAATAATATATCTTATTTGAAATCGGCACTAAAGTGCTCAAAAATCGTCATTAAAAGCTCAGAAATCGTCACTAAAGTAACCCATTATACGACGATTTAGAGCAACCCAGTGTTGGCAACCGTTAAATAATTATTGTACAAGTAGGATAATTTTGGCAAATATATTCGCATATTATAGTAAATTAGGACGTAACATGAAACAAAATTTGCAAGAAGAATTAACTAATTAATTCCGATGACGAAATTGAGGACAAAACACATAATTTTGAGTGTTATTTACGATAACTTCACTTTTCGATGTTGGCAACACTGATTGTCAGTTTCAATTGACAACTAACAGATGTATAAACTTAACCTATATTGTAATTTTTTCACAGTTTTTTCGAATTTTCGATTTCAAATAAAACTTAATATGTACCTCGGCACTGAAGTTCCTCTTTATCACTCACATGGCTTATTTTCCTCGGCTCTACGGGCCTCGCCAACAAAATTGCACATTCGTGATAAAAAATTGAAGTTCAGTGCCTTAATACATAAATAACTATTAATAATCTTAGTTGACGACAAAAGCTGAAATATTTTTAACATCTAGTATCATGAAGTAACCAGTAAATATACATTTGTTATTAAACTGATCTATGTATACCGGGAGTTTTTTTTATCAGTGTACATAGGGATGTATCATTACCATAGTTACATTTAAAGTGATTGACAGCAATGTATTACCGCGTTTTTTTTAAGAGTAAACATAGGGATAATTTACATTGATTATTAATAATAGTTAATCATATTGAAACGAACAATGCAAGTTTAAACAAATAAGAAATTTGTTTTAATTGCTTTAGTACTTAATAAATTACATTGAATTGATAGGAATTATTATTTTTAATAACTGTAAGTTATCCCTATGTTCACTCATAAAAAAAACGCTCTTATACATTGCTGTCAATCATTTTGACTGTAACTATGGTAATGACACATCCCTATGTATACTGATAAAAAAAACTCCCGGTATAGACTAGATTTAATTAATATTTTAAAATAAAGTCATAGATACAATGGCAACAAAAAATTAAAAAGGTGTAACTTTTTTTTTATACCAAGATATGGGAAATGCTCATAAGTGGATGATTGTGAATTTACGTGAACACAAATGACCATGCTTTTCAGTGATATTCGAACCCACGACCTCTGGTGAGCTAGGCTAGTGACATAGTATTTCTATGTCAAATAATTGTCAAAATAAAGCCATACGCAAGGAACTAGTCATACGTGTTCAGTTGTTATTATATGTAGATTTTTTTAAATGTCGGTATAAATTTCTCGCGATCATTGCTTTCAAATACCAACCCTTGCAGACCATTAACTTTCTCTAAAGATCATTTTGGGATGTCGTAGGTGAATTTAATTAAATAACAATTATGTTTTCGAGCAGATTCGCTTTTGTCTCGTTGTGTAATCTGCGCCAACCGTGATCGTAAATGTCGAGAAGAGAATCTTCAACACGATAATCGATAATTGATGAACGGATCGTTACTCACTTAAACAGGATGATCTTAATCCTAATTGATGTTCCGCTGATTTAAGATTCGATTTACTGCAAGCTTTGACGCAATCGCTAATTTTACTAATTGTGTCTACTTAATTAATTGTTATTTAACACAACTTTTCACACTTCTGAACTACTGAAGTTTTTGCCAGATCTACATGAAATGAGTTTTCACAACAAAGCGCCCGGGGACTTTTTTTTATGTTATACAGTTTGTTCCCTATGGATTTTAGACTAAAATTGTAAATTCAAATTTTTTAGAATGAAAAACTGCATCTACTAAGCTTAAATTATGTTATACAAATGGGTTTCTTTCTCGAAATAGAAGTAATAGAAAATTCACAATTTGCTATGACAAATAATGCAAATAACTTAAATATTTATGTTGACTGATCTGTCAAAATATTTTTTAATATATGATGTTCGGAAAAGTCGTAAAAAGCTTCAGGTAGAACGATTCTTTGATTAATTCTGAGTTCATAATCCTAATAGTAAAAATTTGTATGGCCCTTTGTAAAGCCACACGAGTTACTTAAAAGAAATGTAAACTTGACAACACCAAATCAAACCGTTGTTCTAAGTGTCATCAGGTAAATATGCAAATCAATACGAATATTAGGTCAACATTTGACATAGGTATAGTCAGTGAAAATTTAAATTAGGAATTTATATACTTTTAAATAATAGCTATTAACATTCCTAGCGATGTTATGAGTATCATAACAGCCGCAGATGTCAGTTTGAAATCCGAGCTCGTAGAGCTGAGGATTTTAAAACATCTAAGGCCTGTTTTGACTCATAACATCCGTGGTTTGTTCAATAATTTACCGGTTTCAGAATATGAACACGTTAATGTCATTAATAAATATTATTTAAAAAAATTCTTTTTCCTATTTCACGTAAACAATGTCAATTTTGTGACACTATTTTTCTCAAAAACAATGCTACAAAATTGAATTTTGTGCAACTGTTTTTGGGGAAGTTATTATTTGTAAAATTAACAGTCTGTCAAACTTGGGGCTGTCAATGCAAACGTAAAATTATTGAATCCGAGCCCCTGCGTCGGGGTTGCGGCTGGGACCCGATTGCCCCTCGGGCAAAGCCCCTTGGTGACCAGTGGTATATTAAACATGCCGTACAATTTTATTTTATTTTAATTTTTATTGAATATATGAACGTGAAATAGGAAAAGTAGTATGAACAACTCGTGTTACAATGCCTAATTGTAACACTAGTTGTTCAATATACTATTTTTACTTAAACGTCAAATGTGTTTATAATGGCTATATAAAAAGTGGATTTCGGCGATGCTGAATTTTCTGAAAATATTTGGAACGCAGCAGGTGAAGCTCTGAACAGCTTCATTCCGTGTGTATTAATAAATAGCGTTATATTATCATTGTGTTTTATTTTCATTTTCTTGACTGTTTTGATAGGTCTGTATGGTAATATTACCGTACATCATAGAGTTATGACATACCGGTAAACACCAGTAATCACCATTAACCCAAGTCCCTTATTGCATTTGAAAATGTAATTGACAGCTACATTGTAAAAATGTAGTTAGTAAATAAGGTAAACAATCCACGTTGCCACATTAATGCTTACAAGGCTTATGCGAAATCATTTCAAATAATTTTTGACAGAACAGTTGTGTGTAATTGACAGGACTTGGTTATAAATTTAATTTGATTTACAAATGAGTAACAAGTAAAATGCTGTACAATACACGCAAGGTAATTGTTTTTACTGCTTCAAGGAGGTGAGCTATTACAAGTGAGTAACAAGTAAAAGTTATCTGTTTTACTTTTCATGGCAATCTGTAATTAGGCTCAAAGTGTGTTTTTTTTTTCTTCTATTTTGTTAAAAAACCTATTTGATTAACATAATTTAGATTTATTAGATGCAGTTTTTCATTGTAAACATGTTTTGTTTACACTTTTAATCTAAAATCCATAGACAACAAACTGTTGCTACATAGAAAAAGTCTCCACCCGGTATAATACCTCTGTACTCTATTTTGGGGGTTGCAATTTGACGGAAAGGTACGAGTAAAAATATATTATACCTAGATTTGCTCTATGCAGAGTGCCACACTCAAAGATGAGTTAATGGTGTGATGACATATTTTTAAAATTGAATAAATTTCTTGTCATTATTAGTTCTTTAAGATATTTCAAGTAAAAGGATAATTAATGAATGAATTAAGAAATTAAATAGTAATTCTGCCTTCACACAGAAGCATGTAAATTAGTATTTCTTTCAATGCAAATTTACAGAATTCTTTGTTTAATTATCAAAGCATTTTATCGCCGCGTATCTTCAAGAAAGTGAGAACAAATTTCCCAAACTTTTCCACCGGAACAAACGTAAATTTTTATTACAGAACAATAAATTTCACACATAACATTGAAACATTAAAAGAAACTCTGAACAGGCTGAACTGACTTCCAAATTATAAATTTAGTAATGTTTGCCTTTATTTATTTACTTTTTGCAAACTTCTTGCCTTTGTATTTGTAGTGTGCGATCCTCATTTATTTTTGGTTGACATCTCCCAGCCCACTCGACTTAATTCAAAAGAGAAGATTCTCCCACATAAATAAACTTGACAAATGACAGGCGGTGTTATTGTTACACTCTTTTGTTTAATTTACACTTACACACACACACAAACACAAGTTTTATTGTTAATTTACACGGTTCATCCAGGAAATCGAAGCGGTTTCTCAACCATTTAAAATGGTGCTTATCTCTAAGTATATGGAAGAAATAAGAGGACTAAGAGATTCATGACTAAATAATTAGGTATAAAACTATTTCCAAGCCAACAGTGAACATCTTTAAATACAATTAAGTACTTCTATTTTAAAATTAAAAACTAAAAAAATAGTTATTTGTCAAACTAGAGAGGAAAGCGCTTCTTTTTCCCGCTAGAGTTCGAAGTTTGCCTCATGAGCGCATCGAGTGAGGCGAGAGTGGAAGAAGAGCTTTCTTCTCGTGTTAGACACAACATTTTTTTTACGACATGTTTCTAAAAACGATTTGCTCGGACCTAAAATACACTTTGAGAACACAACTCACAAACTGACACGTTAAAAGTTAGGTTATCAGACACAAGGCGGTGTAGCAGTGTGGCCAATGGACCAATCTTAAATATCTTTAATAACTTGTCAAATTATGATTTAATAAGAAAAAGAAAAATCTAAGACATAATTGTAAGATAATTTAAATTATATCACAAAAATAAGGATTTTCAATCAAATTAGGAATTTATTTATAATTTATAATATATTTTTTGTAAATAACATTCATATTGGTAACACTTTTATACTTTCCTCTCTAGAGAGGAACAACACATTTTCCTCACTATTTCGGGAGAAGAACGGTGGGGTTTCCTAGCATGTCGTGAAAAAAAATTATTTTATCCAACACCTCTCAATAAATGCTCTATAACTATGGCGATTTTAAACAAGGAAAGTAACAGATTACCCACTGTTGGTATAATTTTGAGGAAAGTCACTAGTGAGTATTTTTTTATTTATAACAATAATAATAACACACAACACCTTGGTAACTACTTAGATTGACATTTTAATTTAAAAATTTAAAGTATATGTCACTGACAAATAATCTTTCTTTAATAAATTTTTCATTTATTAAGAGTTGTTGGATAAAACGTTTTACTTCACACGTGGGCAAAGTAAATTACCCACTCGATAAAATTATCACACTCAGTCTTTGGCTTCGTATGCTAAAATTTCTCTCGTGGGTAATTCCTTACTTTGCCCACTTGTAAAGTAAATATCTATATACCTCCCGCACATATACAGGATATAGATAGAATTGAAATATGGCGTATAGGGATTTCAAAGCTATTTTTTTTATATATTGCTGCAAATTTGTACCAATTCACTTTACATCAAAAGTATAAATACAAAAATATTAGTATTTAATGATATATCAATCAAAGCAAAATAACAATTTATTAGGTAAATTGTAACACCGAGGAAAATTAAATAAAAACGAAAAATATTTGACATTTCATAAAACAGTTTTAGTTTTATTTATTTTTTTTTTCTACTCCTGTAAATATCTCCATTATTTCAATTTTTTCTATGAATTATAGTACCCATAATTCACTATTCTCGACCAATCACTGAGCCAGAAATCCATAATTCACGTTTATTTTAAAGAAGTGATGTGAATCACCAAGCAAAAAATTCTATCGTTTTTAAAGAAACATTTTTCACTAAATTAATTATTTTGGGAAGTCAAAACTCTTGTAATGGCTGGTTTATACTGGATTTAGTTTACAAATTTAGATTTAGAAATATAGAATTTAAATTTGCGATTTATCTCCAGGTTCATACTGAGTTTATAAAATTGGAAATCTGCCAATCAAGATTAGGCTTCAGATTTTTGACATATGTATTAAACAACATTAACTTGTCATAAGTGATATTCTTCAATCAAAGATATTAAATTAATATCATATTTAACACTCTCCAGATCCATGTTACAATATTTTATGATGATCAAAATAAATCAGTTTATCTTACATTTTTGACTCTTTTGATGGTTGTCACAAATGAGTTTTGTTTCCCAGTCAAGTTGATTGGTTGGATTTGGAAATTTAGATTTAGAATATAAAATATGGAGATATTTTAAATGTAAATTATAAATCTGTAAATTTGTAAATCCAGCATAAACCAATAAAGGTATTTCTATATATTTTATATTTTTAAATTAAATTTCCAAATCTAAATTTGTAAATTAAATCCAGTATAAACCAACCATAACAAACATTAAAAAAGTTTACATATTCCGAATAGCGAAATCCCAGTATTTTCTTCAACTAAATTATTCTATCTAAATTTGTAAATTAAATCCATTATAAACCAGCCATAACAAACAGTAAAAAAGTTTACATATTCCGAATAACGAAATCCTAGTATTTCTTCAACTAAAATATTATTTTCACACTGTGTAAATCTTACAAGCCTTACCTCAACTATAGAAAATCACCAATCACCAAAAACGTTATCCTTCCAGTTAATGCACTTCACTGATAAACTTTGGTAAACTAAATGTTCCGCAAAACTTGTGCGCTTTTATATATGCAGTGTTCACTATAGCTCGCGCATCCGCCCAGCCATTCATTCCTCACTTCTTTCTAGAATTCTTTGTGGGTGGATTGATCTGGCGGAGTGTAGATGCGCTCAGGAGAGAGCCAACTATTCCCTGACCTAAACACCGCTGTATTTACTCGTAATTGTTACACGATTATTACACGAACCCGTGTGTGGTAGGTCGACAAGACTTTGATTAGAATTATTATTTTATTTTTGTGGACTTAGCCTGTTTTAATCTTGTTTCAGTTTTAAGCGGATTTTGGTAAAAATCTATTAACAGAAAGTGCTAGTTTATTTAGAGGCCTATCGGGTTTTATAAGACATATCTAAGGAAATAATTGGGTTAGAGTAAATTATGTAATGCTAATAAAGATGCTAAAATTTTTTTTGAATATTTTTCTGTTTTTGTTCCGTTTAAAATGAATGTGAGTGGTACTACGAAAACAGTACAAAATGAAATAATTAAATTTTATTTGAAATCGGCACTAAAGTGCTCGAAATCGTCATTAAATTTTCAGAAATCGTCACTAAAGTAACCCATTATACGACGATTTTGAGCAACGCAGTGTTGGCAACCGTTAAATAATTATTGTACATTGTACAAGTAGGATAATTTTGACAGATATATGACGTATTGTAGCAAATTTATACGTAAAATGAAACAATATGTACAAGAAGAATTAACTAATTAATTCCGATGAAGAAAAAATACAAAATTCTGAGTGTTATTTACGATAACTTCAATGTTCGAGGTTGGCAACACTGACTGTCATTTCCATTTGACAACTGACAGATGTATAAACTTATCCTATAATATTTTTTTAGTTTTTTTCTAATTTTTGATTTCAAATAAAATTTAATATGTACCTCGGCACTGAAGTTCCTTTTATCACTCACATGGTTTATTTTCCTCGGCATTAAATTCCATATTCGTGAAAAAAAATTAAACTTCAGTGCCTTGATACATAAATAACTATTTCGTTTTTGTTTAATTTTATATGGCGTATTATAATTTTTCTATTAAATATTAAATTTAATTTGATAGATGCCAATTTAAAAAAATCTGATGTGACCAGCACATAACCTGCCGCCCAATATGTACTACTCTTAAAGGGTACAAAATAGTATTTGATGATACAGAAACATACCTTCTTATTTGTTTATTTTCTATTTATATTTAAGAAATTTAATTTTATTTCGTATATTTATTTAATTTTTTGACATATTTCACTAAGAAAACAGTTTCACAATCA
The DNA here is from genome assembly GCA_963942605.1 of Poecilus cupreus. Taxonomy (NCBI): domain Eukaryota; kingdom Metazoa; phylum Arthropoda; class Insecta; order Coleoptera; family Carabidae; genus Poecilus; species Poecilus cupreus. The sequence goes on from OZ012727.1 coordinate 15,035,705, forward strand.
CAATGACATGTGTCACATTTCGTAAAAAATTGGAAATATTTAAATGTTTCCATGGTGTACTAGGAATACAAGATTTGTGAAATCTAATTTCTTTATATTTTATTATATCTAAATCTAATGAAAATTAATAAAATTAGTGTAATCAAAACACATGTAAAATTTAATTAAGTTTGAAATATTTTGTGAAACAGATATAATTTATTTCCGCGAATGAACAGTTATTTAAATTGAATATTTCCTTATAATCTTTAATTTCTATTACATATTTCAATTAAAAATTACATGATGCTTTGATTATCCTGCATTAACATTCCTAAATAATTTACAATTACCCATTTACAGACAAGGCATTCTGTCATGAACAGATTTCGGTATATAATATATCGAACGATAAATCGAACCCCATTATTTTTCAGCAACAAATAAAATTGTGGTAAATTTGGTTACTTATGTATAAAACCAATAAACTTAAGTTTAGTTGTTGATATAATAAGAACTAAAATTGTAATATAATTTGATACATCCAACACATAACCTGCTATATAAATAACTTTTAAACGGTAAAAAAAAAACTAAATTTATTAATTAATTATTACTGAGATATGATCAAAAAACCTTATAGGCCTTCAAGAAAATTATTCCTTCCGGTAATTGGATTTCTACCAAAATCTAATCAGCTTTTTATTCAAACATCAAAAATTTTAATTATTAAACTCGAAAATGATATTTCTCATTAAATATTGATTTATCGTGGATGAACAAATTATTACACACGTACACTTACAAACATACCTACATCATGAAAATAATGAAATTGTATTCTATCTATTTCAGACAAAATTTATTTTACATTAAAATGCTCATGTATCAGCAGTATAAGTTTTTCTATCGGGTGTTTTTTTTTTATAAATGTAACACTCTATATATTTTTGCAAAATTTTAAATACCTTTTGTTCCTCTTTAAAATAGTTCTTATTCATTATAGTCCTAAAATGATCAGCATAGAAACTATTAATGATTTTATTAATGAAGAATCACACACAGAAAGTATACCATGAAATAAAAAACAAGAAATAAATTTATAAAAAATGTGCGATTTGAACATTAGTTCAACAAACTAAACAAAATATAACAAAAAAAAAATTGTTAAACTAAGTGAAAATAGTAAATAATAATTATTAAAGATCTGACAGCAACAAATCTGATTGTTTAAACATACACACACAATTTTATGGAATATTTTCTGTGATATTATTTAATCATAAAAACGTGAATTGTTTCTGTACTGATCATTTTAGGACTATAGTGAATAAGAACTTATTTAAAGAGAAACATAAGATCTTTAAAATTTTGTAAAAATATACAGGTTGTTCCATTTAAAAATACTAAGTTGCATACCATTGCGCGAAAATAGAGCACCCGGTAGAAAAACTTATACTGCAGGTACATATGCATTTAATATAAAATGAACTTTGAAAATTTTTTCGGCAATATTTATAATAATCGCATAAAATAAATAATACAGACCGAGGACCAGCCTGTATATGTGGGAGGTAAAAAAAATATTAATATGCAATACTTTATCTATTCTGTAGTTACCTGCCGTCAAATTTGGGCCTTCAAGGAGTTAAAGTTCGCAAAGAGTTCCAATGAAGATTTTCACTCTTCTTTGAGAATATTTAGGTGTATATTATTAATTTTTAAGCGTAATATGATGTCAAATTACAACTCCCAAAGATGTTAGTGGAGAGGTAACATATTACAAAAAAACTAAGGTTAAAAATTAAAACAATAATTAAAATGGTGATACTCAAATTTTTATAGTTTCCGTGTATCCTCGAAACAATAATGTGTTAATTAAATTATATTATGTGCAATTAACAAATATTTCATATAAATTGTCTAGAACAATCCTTGAATACCAATTGTTAGCAAAAAACTCCAATGGAAAAAGATTACCAAAGGTGATGGCCAGCAAAATTGTTTCTAAACCACAATGTTAAATATAGCTATAATCTTATTAATATTTTGTCCCGATGGTATTATTTTATCCTTGGACAATAAACAATTAAATTTATCACCTTCTTCCGTACGAAATTGTTAATTAGGCCCAATTGTTTTAGAGGAAACATTAGACGATCGTTTACTTAACATCCTCTTGCTAACTGTTTTACGTAAAATAGAGATTAATGAGAGAAACAAGAAAAATATCAGGAAGTGCAAGATTGATCGATTATATTTTGTTTTAAATTTTTATTGATAATTGTGTACTAATATTTGATGTTGCAATGTTAAATGTCTATAAATGTTACATAAAGTTCACTTTAGAAGCTATTTCTATTATTATTTAATTTTGTTTTATTACTTTTTTGTGGATGTTCATGCTGCGTTGTTGTAGAAATTTATTAGACTTTAACGGTACGTTAAGAAAGATATTCATGTTTATATTAAAATATTATTTATGTACAGAAAATAATAATAAATTAGTGACAATAATTATAATTATTTATGGTACACTGTTAGATTTCAAAAATGGTGCTTTACAAAAATGTCAGTGTTTGTTGCAAAACCTTATGAAATATTTATTTTTACAAATAGTTATACAAAAAATTGGGTAAATGTTAATTGAAGTATTAATTATTGCAATTCCTTGGAAAGTTACTGGCTTTTTAAATTGGGCATTTCTGAATTTTTTCAGTAATAATATAACAAGAGAGTGAGAATAAATGGAAAATAATTTGACAGATCTTTCGATAACATATTGCCAGGCAATAGCCAATAGGGCTTTCGTGGCTATTGCCAAATGGCGACAAGTTTGAGAAAGATACTGAAGAATTATTTTCTTATTTATCGAACTCTCGAGTTATATTTAATTAGATTATTTTTTTGTTTTCTTCATCAGGCACGTCAGTAAATCTATATATTTTACTACTTTTTAACTTGTGTTGATGATAAATATCTGACATTTGACATCTGTTAACAAAAACAAAAAAACTGCAGAGAATATTGCCGGGAATAATCACAAGAGCATTAATCTCAGTATAATAATGACAGGATTGGTTAAAACGCAGACACGTGACATACAATAAAGCATTTCATTGGTTTAAAGAAACGTCAAAAAATAATCAAATATATTTCTCCCATATTTTACCAAATCATAACTTTTTGTTTCTTGCGATAATATTATAAAAATTTACACGTTGTTCAACTGAAGTATGTAGAATAGGATTAAGTGAATAAATTTTCATTATCTTTTTCACACTTTGAATTACGGGCGCTAAAACAATTCCTAGTAATTTTTCTCAATATTTATATAAAACCTCAAATTTCTAGAATACCAATGGTCAGATTCAGTTTTGTACCATTTTTTTTTTAATCAACAGATCAAAAATAAATCAAAATTTTAAGAGATAAATTATCTTTAATAGATCCTAATACTAATTTACTAATCGCCCTCTTTTAATGAAATTTTATGCAGACTCATGTACATTTTTCAGCAGAATAGAATGGAGTGCTTTCCAATTTTATAAAATAAATAAATAAATAAATAAATGTTACATCTTCAAAATTTTCTGATATAGTGAAACAAATGGAAATTTTAAATGCGTATATTTAAAAACTTTAGTACGTAAAAACATACTGACTTCAAATTTAAATTCTACCTATATTATTTTATAAATAAGAATATAAAAACATATATTTGAGAGAAAAAAAAATGGCCTCAGAAATGATACTGTATTTTTAATTCATGTTTTTAAAGAAATAAATCAGGGCTTAAAATAATCCAAGTTACAAAAAAACTATTAGAAATTCAAATTTATAAACAGAATTCCAATGGTAAGGACAATTTTTCAAATTTTGGATGATTAATGAAACTCTTGGCTTTCAGTCAAATGTTTATTGTTAAATAATTACCTCAACTAGTTTCGACGCCACAAACGTCTTCTTCAAGAGGTGAAAAAAATTAAACATTACTTCCTGAAGAAAACGTAATATCTTGTTTGGTTTTTAAGTTACAATCGACTGAACTTAAAATAAAGAAAAAATAAAAAACTAAGGAACCGAATTACATACATAATTTTATTAACATTGCTTTTACAATCTAAAATTATTAAAATCATTAAAAATTTCAAGATTTATAAAAAGAAGTACAATCTTTCAAAATTGACTTATAGCAATTATTTGTACCTTCGTCTAAAAACACTAAAAATATGTAAACAGACAATCAAAACTGTTAGAAGAATGAATTTACAAAATGAAATTTATTTATTTTATTTGAAATCGGCCCAAAAATCGTCATGAAAGCTCAGAAATCGTCACTGAAGTAACCCATTAAACGACGATTTTGAGCAACCCAATGTTGGCAACCGTTAAATAATTATTGTACAATTAGGATAATTTTGGCACATATATTGACGTACTATAGTAAATTTGGACGTAACATGAAACAAAATTTGCAAGAAGAATTAACTAATTAATTCCGATGACGCAATTGAGGACAAAACACATAATTTTGAGTGTTATTTACGATAACTTCACTTCTCGAGATTGGCAACACTGACTGTCAGTTTCAATTGACAACTGACAGATGTATAAACTTAACCTATATTGTATTTTTTTTACAGTTTTTCTGAATTTTTGATTCCAAATAAAACTTAATATGTACCTCGGCACTGAAGTTCCTTTTTACCACTCACATGGTTTGTTTTCCATATTCGTGATAAAAAATTGAACTTCAGTGCCTTGATACATAAATAACTATTGTACCTTCAATTTGTGAAAATTGTCATTACGGTACTGCGTCGTATGTGTTACGCGTTGCGTATATGAGATAATGCGATTTTGTTTTCACGCAAACAAAACATTCCAGTGACCCCGAATCAAGTGGCCTTTGCTGTTTCGTCGATGTTTCATGTCATCTTTTGTTTTATTTCGGCCAATCAAACTGAAATCGAAACGCTTCCGAATTATTGCGACAATAAAAAATAATATAAATTATTTTACAGATGGATTTTGCTTTCTGTGGTTCTATTACCTTGTCCTTTTTAGTTTTTTACAACTGATAATTATGGAGTAATTAACGAATTATCGCTTGTCATTAATAAAGATTTGAGAATATTTCTTCACCTATTTTTATAATGCCATCACTTTTTTTCTTAGAAACTTTGAATATAATTGTTGATGAGTCCAAAATATTAATAAATTATTTTGATATGATCAGCTTTAAATCCTGGTTCGTGTCAGCATGAAAGCTATTTATTTATTTTTTACAATTTAGATGCATTCAAATATAACAGTAAATATATTTTAAATTCATTGTCTGATTTTCTTTACGATTAAACAAAAGGTTATTTTACTTCACTGTTATTTATAAATATGTTTAAGTATTATTGTGTAATGCAAATATTGTTTCAATTTTAGTGACAGAATGTTGACTTCCGGATGGTAGGAAGTCATAAGTGTCAAAGACTTTTCTCAACATGACTTCCGGTAATAAATATACCGATAATTCACTGAATACACATTTCTTTCTCGTATTAGAAAGCAATAAGAGTATTCACAGGTTCCAGATGATTGTTAATTTGTTCTTTCATTTCTTTTGAGAAGAAAACTATTCTCAACACTTATATTATACACAAAGATCGTACGTCATCCACTGTAATAAACCGTATAGGAATTTTATAATAGAAAATAATCGTATGCACAACTTGTAAACGGCACAAAATAGAAAATAATTTATACATATTTTTTAATATAACAAAAATTACTATACCGGGTGGAACATCATACCTGTGTACATAGGTGATTAACATGAAAAAACAGTTTTTCCGTGCGCATTGCTCCCCAAATTATTTTAGGCAAAAATGCTTCAAATACTTGTTGTAGAGTATAAAATTCTGCATCTAAATCATTAAACAGAATAACTTTTACTTGCTTTATAACGACAGGAATTAATTATGAAAACATGGAAAATTACGATGAAAATATAAAATAGCCATGGAATTGAAACAAAAATAAATAAATGCTTCTCGTTTTTCTGTCTATTTGATATTTTACCCGTCAAATTAATCATTCATCTGTCAAATGTCAAACACTTATTTATTTTTGTTTCAATTCCATGGCTATTTGATATTTTTAACGTAATTTTCCATGTTTTCATATTTAATTTCTGTCGTCACAAAGCAAGTAAAAGTAATTCTGTTTATTGATTTAGATGCAGAATTTTATACTCTACAACATGTATTTGAAGCATTTTTGCCTAAAATAATTTGGGGAGCAATGCGCACGGAAAAACTGTTTTTTCATGTTAATCGCCTATGTACACAGGTATGATGTTCCACCCGGTCGTATATTGTACAACGAGCATGGAATGGTACTCATTTCCTACGAGTGTGAAAGTTTGTAGCATGAGCCGAAGGCGAATGCTGCAAATCATACGAGTACAAAATGGACATTCCATGCGAGTTGTACACTATACTTTTTCTACGACCACGATATTATTTCCAAATTAATTTAATTTAAATAATAAATTTGTCCCGCTTTCACCATTCCAATATTTGACAATTCTAAATAAGTATCCTAGCAATGGCACCTGTACTTAAATGAGCTGACCTGTATTGAAATACTCACAAAACAAATTCATTTCGCACGATGCTTGCAATGTACCTCATATCCCTAGCATCAACAAACATACAATGAGCAGATTTCTAAATGGTCGTAGAAAAAATCAATTATTATTACTACTCATTATGAACATAGTGAAATCGTATTATATGTATCCCAAAACGTATTTATTCATTAAAAACTCACTATAGAAATTTTAGTCCCGTTACAGTATCTCCCTTACATACAGTCTGTGCCATAAAAATCAGTTTTTTTTTTTATTGACATGAAAAGTTACATTTTACGGACTGTGAACAATCTGTAAAAGGTCACTTTTACTACCTAGGCTGTAAAAATATTTTACATAGTAACCACTCAACAAACGCATAGTAACTATCAACAAATGCAAATAAAAAAACTCATAGCAACGTAATTTGATGGCGATAACCTTCAAAATATATATTAAAAATAATCACTGAATTAATACTAATTCCAAATCGGCTGAGAAATATGTGTTCAAAACGGCACTAAACACAGATTTACAGCTTTGGCAGCCTCTGCTGTAAATCTGGTATTTTAGTGCCTAATTAAAAAATAACTATTTCCTTTCGCAAAAGTGCCCAGTTATTCTAAACAATAATGCTTCAAATGAATATTAGAGTAATTAAATTAAGCTTCTAAGTCAGTAATCACATTTTATTTTGCTAGTTTTGTAACCGAAATAATCAATTTTAAAGTTTTATAATAATTGCATCTTTATAGTGATAGCCACGGAATTGAAACAAAATAACAAACAAATGTATAACGTTTTAACTGTCAAAAAAATTAGTTTTTTATGTATTTGTGATTTATTTAATTGTCCATAAGGTATATTATTCATTAGGCACATGAAGAAGATAAATTAATTAGATAATTGTTTATGTGAAAGTTTTATTATTTATTATAAATAAATATTAAAAACAAAATTATAATATAAAGTTGTATTTAATTACTTGTAAATTATCTTCATGTAAATAATTATTCATTTTCAATAATCAATATGTTATTGTCACTTAAATCAATTACAAAATCATAATAAAATACGCTTTTTCTTCAAACGTCATAAAAATACGTTATGTATTTGTATTTAACAAGCAGATGTTTTATTTTTTCGCCGCTGGCATAAAAGTGTCTCATTGGTAACACTTTTACTCCGACGACGGACAAAGTAAAATATTAGGAAATAGTATATTGTAGATCTAGTAGGAAAAGTGATAAATTTCCGGACGATGACGAGGCATACTATTTTTTTTCGATCGGTTTCTATTTAATAATTAGTTATTATTTTATATTTCATTTATAAACGTCAGACAATCAACAAGACAAAAATATTGTGTTTATTTATTTAATTATCTACAAGATTCATTTTGCGCAAAGAAAACATGCTAACCTCTTTTGTCCAGGTTTTCATGTTCCACCTACATGTGCAGAAGGTAAAAAATCTGATGTGTCCAGCACTTAACCTCCCGCCCAATACTACTCTTAAATGGTACAAAATAGTATTTGATGATACAGAAAAATACCTTCTTATTTGTTTATTTTCTATTTATATTTAAGAAATTTGATTTTCTTTCGTATATTTATTTAATTTTTTGACATATATTTCACTAAGAAAACAGCATCACAATCAAATTGACATGTCACATTTCGTAAAAAATTGAAAATTTTTAAGTGTTTCCATGGTGTACAAGGAGTGCGAAATTTATGAAATGTAATAATTAAATATTCTACAATTTTCAAAATAACACAAATTGTTGATAAATTAAATTTAACCGTGTTTATTACGGAAAACTGTCAAGGGTTTCTAGTAAAGTGTTACTTCCGGTTGACCAATTTTATCCAAAATCTAATCAGCTCTTTATATAAATATAAGAAGCAAAAATACACAAAATTGTATTTTTTGGTACCTATTAAAGTATTTAAGTTATGCGAGACGAAAACGTCGCCACTAACTACATACATACATACACACATACATACATACATACAGACATCATCCTGAAAATAGTAAAATCGTATTGTAGGGACCCTAAAACGTGCTTATTCATTGAAAACTCACTACCCAATATTTTGACCGAAAACAATACCTCCCTTACCTAGAGGTAGACGGAAGGTAAAAACGTATAACTACGCCTAAACTAGATCAGTTCTGCGGCCCGCCCAACAAATTAGTAATTCTGGTTGCGCAACTGTGCAATAACAAAATTCCATATTTTCGTAAAAGTTACTCACAATGCCATAAAATGTGAATTATGATAGCTCAGGTGTTCACGCGTACCCATAAATTCATTTGAGACGTCCCATATCTTCATAATAAAAAGTGAAAGTCAATTAACTTCAATTGTCTTTCAAGAAATATAATATGACAAAGTGTAGTTTCATCATCACGAACTAAAATTAAAATATATTAACAATTCTCAACAACTAAACCACAATACTATAGGAAATAAAATCATAGTTACAACCTTCAAGAGCTTCCTTAACACATAACTTTAACTTAGCATGAAGTAGCGTAGCTCTCTAAAAGTAAAAACCAAACATTGCTATAAGTAATCAGTAAATATTCAACAGCTGACTGAATAAAGACGTTTGCGCACAAAGTAAATTCTTTTCTCTCACAATAATTTTATAGTTCAGTTTGCTACATTCTATTGCTCAGCAGGAGCCCATAACAATTTCCTTCCCGCTGAATATGCAGACTCGACAGGAACATAAAGACATAATTTTCCGGTAACAAAAATATAAAAAGTGAACGTGATGCTAAGACAAACATAGGAGAAAGTGCAAGAGGCAGCGGCGGTGGCTTGACCTTCACCGTCGCCGTCTCCTAGATTGGGTCTCTCTCTCTTTCTCTGGCTAACGATTGCGAGGATACAAGCAATGAGAGTGAACTGTATGTATGTACGTACCTATAGAATGGTTTATCGTTTGTGCTTGTGTGCAATACTTATTTGAAGATGCAGATGCTATGCGCGGTCGCGGTTTTACTTTCTCTTAGGGCTTCGGGGATTTTTGAGCTATTGAAGATTGGGACAGGGGAGGACTACAACTTTTTTTAACTTTATAGCTCATTTTTAAAGTAACCTTCATTTTGGGCTGCAAATGGGGTATTCCTGTTTAACTGAATTAGCATAAAATAATAATAAACATTACTTTTCATTCATAATTTTATATTATAAATTTGAATTTTTCGCGGCTTTAAAATGCGTTACATAAACTTGCCATACTGCTGCTCATTTCAGACAGATTCAGGTTTTCAAATGTCAAGTGTGCTGCCATCTTGTAATCATTTACCATAGTAGAATCAATACAGGTAAATATGACGAATCTGCTTGTTTAAACCCAGGCTCCATATTTCAAATCTTATCACACGCAATCCACATATAAATATATACTAATAAACAACAAATTGAAATGTAAATAAATAAGTTTCTTGACAGCTTCGAACAAGTGCGTCGCTACTCACGTGGCGATAGATGGCGCTGATATCAGTTTTCAAATGTCATAGGCAAGATGATGTCACACGTTCCATATTTGAATTTTAATCATTTTTTATAAATTAAATATCTCACTTTATAATTCGAATTTTTCACTAAAATTTGGATTATTGTAGATCGAATACCATTTACTAATGAAAAAAAAAAAAATGTCCCAAAAATGCATACCCCATTATCTCGTCATTTATCGATTTATATGAGTAGTACATCTGAAATTGATACATTTTTGCGCTTATAACCATCAAAATTATTAAGAGAGGAGGAACCACAGGAGTAATTTTTATGACTATGATATCATACTCATAAATTAATATTAATTTCAAAACGTAGAACTAAATAGTAGATTATAAAGACTTAAAATTAAGTTATGTAAAAATGATAAATAATTTAAAGTATTTAACTGAAAATAGGGAATATAGGGAATGGTATAAAAGATCAAATAACTCAAAAAGTGCAAATTTTTAGATTAGACAAATGTTCCCAAGTTATTAAATAAAAAGAAATGGGCAGTAATTAATTACATGTAATTAAATTACGTAATTAATTATATATTTCAGAAATGTAATTGTTAATTTAAATTTTCAATTACATTCGCTCTGTATTGGAAAGCTCAGTAATTAATTACATTTTTTATGCAAGTAATTAGTAATTCTAGCAATATTTCATTGTGATTACAATTACTTTGTTTTTTAGTTTTTTCATGAATAAAATGACCAGTCTTATGACCTTTTGATTGATATAAAATCAAAATTCCTTTTAAATTTCTAATCAAACTGAAATGGAGATTTTTTTTATACAGATCAGAAGCAGTTTTAAAAAGTAAAAATGGAGTTACACAATGGTAAAATAGATAATATTAGACAGAGTTAATTTATATAACAAAAAAGTTTTCAAGCTGTACAATTAATTATTTAAGTTTTATTTAATAATAAATGTACTTAAAATTTTTAGAAATTAATTGTACCATTTAGTAAATATAAGATACACTGCATTATACTTGCCTTTCAACTTTTTAAAAACATTAAAACGTAAAATTTTAAACAGGTGAACTCAAAGGAACATTTTATGGGTCGTGAATTTACGACTGGCAAGATGGTAATAAAATGTGTAAGGAGTAATGATATACAGTTTATTTTTCTTGTCGTGCGGTGCACGTCACTATCTTCTATCTCTATATCTTCTATATAAATAGTGGGAGAAAGTGAGAAAGAAGATAGTGACATGAACCGCACCACAAGAAAAATAAACTGTATTATTATTTGAAGCATCCATCCCCCTTAATACGGCGCTGTTTCAATAGTTAGAGGTTATGTCCACATCGTGCGCGGGCAATTAGATCCACCGATTAGAATCCAGACGTTAATAATTCGCTCCGGCGGCTTCGTTCTTCCCCCCCGGGGTTCAAATCCGGACATGACTGTCATTGCCTTCGAAATCGAAACTCAACTCTACCTCCATTGTTGACTTACACATTATTCGAAATTCTAAAGTATGTTTTGTTGAAACGTATACGGCATTATTTTCTCTCGTTTAATACTAATGTTCATGTTACGTGCAATGAATTAATTGCTATTTAGACCCAAATTAGACGTACGTGCATTTGATGACCCCTTTGGAAAATGTATTCCACTACTGAGCTAATGTCTTTGTAAGTTTAAAATTATGTTGAGAATGAGAGCGATTGAATCATATGATATTTAAAAATGTAATTAATGAATCAAATTAATTTAAATATATCGAAAGTATCTTCCCATAGTCCCACAGCCGCCTGCCAGGATGTTATGAATGTTAGTGACCCAGATGTAATATGATTCGCATTGTTTCAAAATCATTTTAAATTTAATTGACGCGTCTCGTTTCTTATTGCGAACACTTACTGCGGATTCCCAGGGAGAAAATGAAACATTAACGACGCATGGAATACTTCTAATGTATTCACTCATATTTTAAGGTTTCTGCAACTATGTGCAACAGTTTTAATTAGAGGTAGATGCTGTGATAATTTATTACAGTTATCTCTGTTATTATGTTTTTATTTGTTAATATATGGTGTACATAGTCGCGTCGGTATTTGACACTTCATTCGCAAATCTTATTGCTTACCTAAATCTGTGAAAGTGAATTGCCACACTCAATATGAACTAAAGTGCTCAAAAATTGTCATTAAAAGCTCAGAAATCTTCACTAAAGTAACCCATTATACGACGATTTTGAGCATCCCAGTATTGGCAACCGTTAAATAATTATTGTACAATTAGGATAATTTTGGCAGATATATTGACGTACTATAGTAAATTTGGACGTAACATGAAACAAAATTTGCAAGAAGAATTAACTAATTAATTCCGATGACGAAATTGAGGACAAAATACATAATTTTGAGTGTTATTTACGATAACTTCACTTCTTTAGGTTGGCAACACTGACTGTCAGTTTCAATTGACAACTGACAGATGTATAAACTTAACCTATATTGTAAATTTTTTACAGTTTTTTTTTAATTTTAAATTTCAAATAAAACTTAACCCGGCGTTACACGGGTGAAAATTTTTAAGACAGTGCATGTAACCGGTCAAATTGACCGTGGTTATTTAGAAAGGTAATTTCAAAGACAACAGTTTGTTATACTAACATACTTTATGTTTTTTTATAAAATTTTATATATTTAAACATAAATTCTATTAATATAACAAATATACATATATATTGTATAATAACATAAAAACTATTCCATGAAAAATATATTTGAGCTATAACAAATAACTACTCAAAACATAATTTTATATTATTTTAACTAAAAATTAAGCTCTTCAACATTTTCTCCCTCTGCACAATTGTTACATAAAATGTTAGTGTGTTCTCTACACACATGCAGGTTGCATTGTATGCATTGGTTTGAAGTTTTTCTATTTTTCTTCCAATCGCACATGTAGCATCTTCCTGTAGTTCCAACTATTTTAGGTTTATTGACCTTTTCTAATCCCAAAATTTTTCCTATCCTATATCTATTGGCCTTTTTAATTCTTGTGTTTTTCATTCTTTCCTGTAGTTGTTCTCGAACTAATTCCTTAGCAAGGTCTTTCAAATATTGACTTCGTTTTATGTCGATTTTATTATTCTCTCTATATATAATGTAACTATTTACTGCCCCTATATTCATAAAAGAAAAGAATAATGTTAGAGGCCATCTTCTACTTGTCCGGGATACCGAATAGCTTGCCTTCAGTTCATCGACAACGTCAACACCTCCCTTTGTTGAATTATAGAACGTTATTATTTCTGGTTTGCAGGCCTCACCGGTAGAGTGGTCAATGTTGTCCAAGTTGTGTAGTGTTGATAATAAAAATACCAATTTATCTTTTCTAGGTTTGTACGAAACAAGTGTCATATTTTCCTTGAATGCAAAAATGCTAGTATTTATTTTTCGTTCTTTCATTTTTTGAACAAATAGTGGTGGAATTTCTCTTTTATTTTTGCGAACTGTGCCTACTGATGTTAGCTTATGATCCTTGAGTAATTCCTCAGCTAAGGGAATTGAAGTGAACCAGTTATCACAAGTCACATTCCTACTTGTGCCTGAGATTGGTTCAATTAATCTCTTTACCAAAGCACTAGGGTTGTTATCAAATTTGTAAGGGCCATCTTTTTGTGTTCCAGCGTAGACTTCTAAATTGCATGTATAGCATGATTTAGAATCAACAACAGCTAAAATTTTCAGTCCGTATTTGGCGGGTTTATTCGGTATATATTGCCGAAAACTGCATCTACCTCTAAATGATTCTAGCATCTCATCAATCGTTATATTCTTACCTGGGCAATAATTTTTTTTGCAACTATCAATGAATTCATCTAGTAGTTCTCTAATTGGTGCCAACTTATCATACTGTTTCCGTTCTTTTCTACTATTGAAGTCGTCAAACCGAAGGCAGCGTAAAATAAATCTAAAACGGTTTATTCCCATTACCAAAGGAAAATACTCCACTCCAGTTCCATCCCTTTGCCATAGATCCTTCAAATTCAAATGCGAAGATTTCATAACACCTGCCAAGTAAAGTAGCCCAAAGACAGCCTTCATTTCTGTAACACTTGTATCAGCCGCTTGTGTTTTGTCTTCAAACTTATTCCTTATGTTTTGAATGTATAATTAAGTATAGTCTACAACTTTTTGAATAAACTCGTCTGGAAAAAACATTTGCTAAGTTTCCAGTACAGTCTTTGCACGCTTTGCATTGCCCCGTGGGCCAGCTATGTCTTTGAAAATATTATGAGCTTCACATTTTGTTTTCTCAAGCGTTGGAAATTTGTTCCATTATGTTTTAGCATCTTTACCCGTGTAATGCAATGTAGAATGAATAGCGAATTTAGAACTGGTGCCAGGGCCTGGTTGAGGAGACTCTCGCAAAGAATCACTATGGCTATAATCGGACCTTGAAGAAGCAACACCATCCACCAACTCGTATTCTTCTGCTGATTGCTCGCTAGCACTGTAATGATCTAGTTCCTCAACAAAGTCTTCTTCATTATCGTCGTCCTCACCTGTAATTTCACTCACATCTTCTACATCTTTCTACAACTGTAGAAGACGAGCTTCTTCTCTTTCATAATCACCCATTCTGAAAACATATAGGTTATGTTGTAGTAAAATCAAATTAATGACGATTTATTTATATAAGTGCAATATTTCATAATACTGGGACAAGAAATATAATAATATAACACCAAATGCCATACTTACGGATAATAATCAAAATATAATAAAATCTAACTGTTAATACAACGCACAGGAGACCACACGAGACTGCACGAACACGGTCTTTATGACCGTGCTTCGGCATTACAACAATGCGGCGCCAAATAAAACAAAACGACAAAAATATAAAATTTTCTAATATCATGAAAGGCTCAACAAAGTCTTTAGTATAGCATATCTAAAATTCCAAATATGGTTTACATTTAATTTTTTTAAGAAAAACAGCTAAATATAAATACCCGGTCGATCAGACCGTGACCTGTGTATCGCCGGGTTAATATGTACCTCGGCACTGAAGTACCTTTTTATCACTCACATGGTTTATTTTCCTCGGCAAATAAATTCCATATTCGTGATAAAAAATTGAACTTCAGTGCCTTGAAACATAAATAACTGTTTTTATTATTTACATTTACATAATAGTTGTTTATCCGGTTAATGAGTTTTTACGGTACGAATATGATGTTTCCGGACGAAGCGACGAAGGAGCCAAGTCTGGAATATCGAAATGAGTACCGTTAAATGGGGTATGTGACCAATTTTTTTTTTCTGACATTACATGATACTAGATACAAAAATAAAATACCCGTATTTTTTTAAATCATTTAATTGTTTATAGTTAACGAGCAATCAATTTTTAAATATTTGGAGAGGGGATTGAGACGTCACTGTGTCTTCTGAATAGATTGCGGCGGTAGGCATGGTACTAGAAAAAGACCGAGATACTGTAAAGGAAAGAAATAGATATATATCAGCGGGTCAGGCGTACGGCCACAGTGACGTCACATATCCCTTCTCCAAAACACAAAATTGCTAATAACTTTATTATTACAAAATAATGTACAGTTTTTATTGTTGTAATAAGAAACTACAATGAAGAACATTCATATTCTATGGCATATACATTGAAATTCGATTATGGTCACATACCCCATTATTAACGGACGTATAACATTATACTTGGGTAGCGTAGAATTTTTGGACAAGAGTTTGCTTTTTGTTGTCTTAAAACCATAGCAAGTTACATACTTATTGTGCTGTAATTTCAAAGACTATTTCTATCGAATAGTTCAATATATTGTGCTGTAGGTACACTCCAATAAGTGTTACAGTTTTTAACATTACAAGCAAGGTAAAACAGTTTTAACTGCTAAATGGAGGAAATGACCGGCGAGCCTGTCACCTCCTTGAAGCAGTAAAAAAAGTTACCTTGCGTGCATTGTACAACATTTTACTTGTTACTCATTTGTAAATAAAAATTAAAATATTATAACCAAATCCTGTGAGTTTGCACACAACTTCTGTCAAAAATTATTTGAAACAATTTCGCATAAACCCATTACTGTGACAACTTGCATTGTTTATCTTGTTTACTAACTTGTAAAATTTTTACAATGCAACTGTCAAATAGTAACTTGTAATGCAATAGGGGGCTTGGGTAAATGGTACTAACAAGTGAGTAACAAGTGAACTGTTTTTACAGTAGTAAAAACTGTTTTACCTTGCTTGTAATGTAAATAGCTATAAACTATTTACGATTCAGTAAATTATAAGACACTGTATAATGTTCGACCATAACCAGAACTTTACATGCTCGCACTGATATCGTGTTCGCCAGTAAAATTCTGTGTAACGGTCTTGCAATGTAAATTACTATAATAGATGACGTCGAAGTTTTATTATACAAATAATGAACGACAACTTATAACTTTATAAGAAATATTGATTAATAAATGGGTTTCCAGTACTTCAGTTTCATTCCCACTTTACACCAGATAAAAATGTTTCTATAACACTGTTTTGGAAACTACACATTCTACAACTAAAAACTGTATTGGAAGAAACCATACGCCGCGAATGGAATAATTTCGACGAATCAGAGCCGTATATTAGCGCGATATATGAAGTATCTTGATTTAGTTACTATGGTTACGTCTGTTTGTTTTAGTTTTATTTATTTGAGTTTGACGTTTTCAACAGTTTTATATTTGTATTATTTGTATAATTTCCAAAATCTTGTTATAGAAAGTATAGTCTACAACATGTAATGGAATGTCATATCCCACACTCGCAAACCGTAGTCCTTCGACTCGGACTACAAACTTTTTGCTCGCGTGGAATATGTGCCATTCCATTACTTGTTGTAGAATATACTATTTCGCGTCTCCTTGTCCACTAACACTAATATGACAGCACAGCAAGCGAAAAAATGTGCAAATCAAGATACACTCTTAAAAAAGTGCCATGGGTAAATGTCGTAATGAAATATTCAAGATTATTTTCAAATAACTCAAACAAATTTATGTTATAAATTCTCATTTAAAACTTGAATAATGATAATGGAAACTAAAATGCTAGAACTTAATTATGCTGTAGTGAGATAAATGTCTCAATTAATAATAAGTTTCCTAACCAAATTACTCAAGTAAAACTATAACATTTAAAACCTAAATTAAATTATCTTCATCTTAGACAATCGCGCAGTTTCTCAATAAAAAACTGAATCCATGTTGCAACGAACACACGAAATGCCAGTGGCAGAAATCCTCAGCCAACGAATAACAAGGCCGAAAACTAATTACATTTTACAATCCTTCTTAAAGAGCTCTTAAGTGTTTATTAAGTATTAACAAACAGATGCGACTGCGACTGTAACTTTCTCAATTTTAAATTGTAACTGACGTTTGTAGTGGTGTTTACCGACTTCAATGCTTGGAAATGTCTTCAGCTGGGTGATAGATGGTCCAATTGACATTGGCGAAGAGAATCGCCATGGAATGTCAAAGTTATCATGATTTAACCACTACAAGAACTTGAGCTGTTTAAATTCTGTACAATATACAGGATGTTTCAGGACTAGTGTAACAAACTTTAACAGCTTATTCCTGAGGTTATTTTGAGCCAAAAATGTTATATGAACATATGTCCTATTCCTTCTAGTTACCAAAATACAAGAGGTTGAAGTTCTACAAATAACATGAAATTTTCTAATTTTTGTAATAAAGGTACTTTCGGAAAACAAGAGTTTTATTGTAAAGTCATACCTTATTTGTCTTAATTAATTTTATTTATTAATATTAAGGAATACAATTTAGAATATTATATTAAATATATTAAAAATTAACGAAGTACTATACATAATGGGGGTCATTACACGTTTTCGGTTTTTTTTTTTAGACAAATTAATTTTGATCAGAGGTAAATTTGTCGGTATTTCTAATGCACAAGTAAATCCTAAGAATATAATTATTAATTATATTTTCAATATTTTTCAAAGAGGCGACAAGAAATATATACTTTTCTCTGCGAAGTTAGCATGGTCTGGGTGTATGATGGAAAATATCAATGTTAGATGAATTGTGGATAGAATGATATTGATAAATTGACTGATATAAATTGAATCATGCAAATGGATCAATGAATACACATTCAATATTTGTACGCTGTATTTATTTGCTTATAATTCTTTAAAAATATATTTGATTTTTGACAAGTGACTTTAATTTTTATTGTCTTGAATAATAGAACATTGTACAATGAGCATGGAATGGTACTCATTTCCTACGAGTATGAAATGGATATTCCATGCGAGTTGTACACTGTACTTTTTCTACGACCACGATATTATTTCCTAATTCATTTAATATTAATTAAAAAGTTGTCTCGCTTTCATCATTCCAATATTTGACAATTCTAAATAAGTATCCTAGCAATGGCATTTGTACTTAAATGAACTGATCTGTATTGAAATACTCACAAAACAAATTCATTTCGCACGATGCTTGCAATGTATAGCTTGGACAAATTTGCGTGGCGATTGATTCCATTAGTGTTTCTCAGCAGGTATTCCATAAGAGGATTAAAGAAATTTATGAGGGACTACTTTACACAAACAGACACAAGTAATATCAAAATATGAAAAATTTTAATACAATGAATTTTAAATGTCGTTTTCTGTAGGTATATATGTATAAAATTATCTTACTTAACAGTTTTCGGGGAAACAATTGAAAAGATAATCGTATTAAAAATTTCGGAGATTTGAAGCATCTAAGCCAAAAATTATAATAATCCACTCCTGAACATCAGACAAACTTGCACCCCGCTGGCTAGGGCTGGCTTATCCCATTAGCAAGTCAAGTCAATCGCCAGGCAAATTCGAACACGCTATACCTCATATCCCTAGCAATAACAAACATACAATAAGCAGATTTCTCAGTGGTCGTAGAAAAAATCATTATAAATATTTTAAAAATATGTATAAATAATATATGTCGTGGCATCTAACGATTGTGGCCGCAATTATAATTACCATGGGCAACGATGGTACCATTTTTTTACATTTAAGTGATATCTCCTGGTGCTCCTTGGCCAATAACAGTTATCACTCAAGTGAGCAAATTTGAAACTATGTTTGTTTAAATTTCGTCAGTTGTCTTCTTATTTTATGACAGCAACAGCTGATTAAATTGAGAACAGCGCAATATTTAACAACCAAATTACCTATACTGGCTGGTACCACGAGCTCTGTTTTTGGGTGTTTTAAGAGCAGTGTTTTAAGCTTGGTTTTAGCGCTCTGCAATATTCCACATTATTTTATAAAAAAATGCTTCAGATAAAAGTGGTAGATAATACATTTCTATAACACTGTTTTGGAAACTACGCATTCTACAACTAGAAATTGTTATGGAATCACTAACATTCCATACGCCGCGTATGGAATATTTTCGACGAATCAGAGCCGCGATGTATGAAGTATCTTGATTCATTTACTATGGTTACGTCTTACGTCTGTTAGTTTTAATTTACATAATAATTTCTAACTGTTGAATATTGTTTTTAATTTAGAAATAGTATTGAGTTGTCGTAGAAAAAGTATAGTATAGGTATAACTCGAGATGTAAAGCAATTACGTCCTCGTGAAATTACAAAACTCGCCGCTACGCGGCTCTTGTGTCAATTTTTTCACTCGTGCGTAACTTGCTTCTTACATCTCTCATTATGTAATATACTATTCTACGCTACTGGTCAGACAGTAGAAATATATACCTACCATTATTATTTGAAATAGTTTTTCTAAATATACGATAGTTTAGAAATTATTAAAAAATGAAATAATCAACGAAAATAGGTGTTTTGTTCCATACCTATTATCCTATGCATTTTTTCGTGAAAACTCAAACATTATTAAATTGGCCTACTAGTGTGGCAACTTTTGTCTAATTTAACCGAATTTGAAACACAGTAGTACAAAAGAGAAAATGAAGTTTCGAACAAAAATTGTAGCTAAAATTGTACTCAAGTCAATCTGATAGATACGAAGAATCTGATAGGGTTTTTGGATGACTGATTTCTATCAAAATCTAATCAAATCGTCATTTAAATATTCAAACTCTAAATGTGAAAATAATTAAATTTGGTCCTTACACGTGTGACGGAGGTAAAAGTTGCATGATATATTAATCTTCTGTTCCATCAAACTATGTTAAAAAATGGTGCAGACTTCAATGACAAACGAAGAGAGAAACCTGATCCGTCAAAATATTTTCATTGACGTTTTTGCACGCGTGTAGCTTAAGTGTTAAAATTTCTTTTAACACGGCAAAAAATATTATTAGATATCTTAACCTTGTACACGAGATTAAAAATGAAATATGATTAATGGAGTTTCACTCTAATCACGCAAACATGTGTTAGTGTACGCACTTTTCTAAATATTCATATTTCACAGATACAGAAATGGCAATGACCTTATGCACAATCAACAATAAAATAATCAACAAATTATGGGTCTGAATTCTTCCTTCGTGACTTGCGTAATAGGAAAACGTGATGACATTTCTATTTTTCATCGTAGGCACAAATTTTCTAAATAATTTTAGTATATGCACATAATAGAATATAGATAATAATATATTCTCTTCTCTTGTATATATTCATAACCTATAATTTATTGTACATTCTTTCATTTATTATACAGGTAATTAAAACCATAAGTATATCCGTAATAAAAATGGCAAAGCCAGAAGCCAGAAAAAAACTAATTATATTCAGATACTAAAAATAAATATAAAATGACGTCATTCGCCTGTCAGTTACCTATCCAATAAGGTGATATGTCTTGTACACATCATGCATAAATATACAGTAATCTGTAAATAAACTATACATATTTGTTTTATAGAGAAATCACGCTTATGTTAGTTGACTGTTTGACATCAGCAGACAGGGGCGTATCCAACAAATTTTACTTTTTACCTTCCAACTGTATGTAAATGAGGTATTGTGACGGGTCAAAATTTTTGGTAGTGAGGTTTCAACTGATAAGCACATTTTGGGGTTCCTAGATTATGATTTTACTATTACGTACGTATGATTCAAAATTTAATGAAGCTATGAATGTAACTATTGGGCTTCCAAAATTAAAATACGCTAACTAGTAGTAGAAAGCTAAACTAACAATAAGGTACATACATTTCATTGTATTTTGAAATTAATTGTTATTTTTTAAAAATTAATAACAATAGTAGTTATTTTAAGAATATTTCAGTGTAAGTATAACATTTGTTTAAGCCGTGTTATTTAAATAAGATGTAAAAATGAAAGGTTCATTGTATTTGAAGATTATAGGTTAAGATTGAATTTTCTCCAAAAAAAAACCTATAAAAATAGTAAACTTTGTAGTGTGTATGGCAACAGTTCTGCTGCCAATAAAAGCAAACTACCAATACTAATGCAAGCATTCGCCATCATAAGATATCATACAAAATTAATTTGACATGTACCTTTTGGGAATTGTGATCAACGCCATCTCTTGATAATTTGGAAACCCAATAGTTACGCAAGTGCAGAAGTGCTAGATAATGATGGAGATACCTGTTGCAAACTATCTCTCTTGATTCGCTTTTTTCATACATGGAGAGCATGGCAGTGTTCTTTCCAGTATTACTATATTTCAGTGGTGTTTTCAATGAATTTGAATGATTTTCAACAGTGATTTCCGAATTTATCAGGCAGATTCATCAAAAGAATTAGCGCTAATCCTATTTTTATTATTAGTCGTAACTTCAGTTACCATCCTCAAAACATATTTATGTTAACTAAGGTTGTAGTTACGATAGGTTAACTTAAAATTTGACACATTTTGTTAATTTAATTAATTTAGAAATAAAGTTACAGAGGTTGAAAAAAATGGAATTAGCGTTAATTCTTTTGATGAATCTGCCAGTATAAGAATAGAAAAAGTATAGTACTCGCCTAAGGCTTCGTGAATAATTACTATTATAATCATTCATATAATAATATACTATTTTACGGTCCTAAAAAAAGAAATAATAATACAGTTTTTCGTTGTAAGTTTTACTTAACAAGTCGACTCAACCATTTCTCATATACTTACGCCTTTGTGCAAATTTTAATAATTTTCTTTAACGTATTATAATTCGTAAATGGAGACAGTAAGAGAAAAATGTTTCAAACAATAATTGTAGATAATAATATTTGAAACATTATTCTAATAACAAAATTTTTATTAATCCATAATTTACTGTCATATTTTAAAATAACTTGATAGGGATTCAAGTAAACTACCATTTCCGGTTATTGGATTATCACCAAAAACTAATCAGCTCTTCCAAAGGGGATACAAATGATATATACTAAATATAAAAATTTTCAGTTTAGTAGTTTTTGAGAAACCGTAACTTCAGAGATCCACACATACTGACAGACAGACAGACACACACACAGACATCATCGCGAAACTATTAAAATCGCATTCTAGAGACCATGAAACGTGCTCATCCGCTGTAAACTCACTACCGAATTTTTGGCATGATTCCTATACCTCCCTTACAGAATGTGGCGGGAGGTAAAAATTGGTGAGCGTCTCCAAATATTCACCAAAAAGACACACATAAAACTGTATCGTAAACGCTAAATATTTTTTCTTACACCTGCATCATACATAATCCATGTTTAAAACACGCTACAGCGTTCGCAAACGCAAGATTAAAACACGCCGTGCTTTTAGAGGTTGCTAAGCAACAACAAAAATAATTACTATTAATATCTGTCAAAACTGTAAACGTAAACAATAAATGTTAACCAATCTCCATGTAAACGACATATGTCAAACGTCACACGTACAGAATTATGAATTGAATCAAAATCAAAATGTTGCTTTCCAGTTTTTTCCAGAGTAAGATGCAGGTATAATAAAAATAGCGTATGACACACGTGTATAAGTGCTTTAAAAGCTTACTTATACACTCGTATCATAATATACTATTAATAAACTTTCAATAACATAATAACAATAAATGAAACAATTTGATTGTTCAATGGGGTCTTTCACCATTTTTTAAAATTTTTTTTATGAAACTTTATCTATATTGAAGACTATCTACACTTTAAAAAAGTCTTAATTGTTATTCATTACCCCACAATGATTTTTTTTTAAATGTTGTGACGTCATAGTAGAGCTGTTGCTGGATCTAAAACAGTAGAGATTTAAATAATTTTTGTTTCATAAATGTTCTATTTTATTGTAACAATAATAATAAAATAAGTAAAAAAATATATGACTACAATTATTTACATTCTGTACTGTTTTAGATCCAGCAACACCTCTACTATGACGTCACAACATTTAAAAAAAAAATCATTGTGGCTTAATGAATAACCATTAAGACTTTTTAAAAGTGTAGATAGTCTTCAATATAGATAAAGTTTCATAAAAAAAAAATGGTGAAAGACCCCATTTAAATATTTATTTGTGCCGGAGCCCGCCGTTAGGACGCTACTGTAATCAAAATAAAAATGTTGAGGCCGCTGGTACAGCAATAGCGAAGTGAAGCAAAACCTTCACCCGGATCTGCGAAGTCATCACAAACTCGAATGATAAAATGCGACGTTCTAACAAAATACAAACGCATGTTGAAATCGCGAAAAGTGCGTTTTTATGCAAAAATGTCGATTGGGAAACCGCTGGTTTTAATTTATACTTTGACATTAAAACATGGATATGATGTATTGACATATTTAATTATGAAGATATGTCCTTTGAGGTTATCTTTTATGGTAAATGTTAAAAGCATCCATTTCGAAGCCCTGATAATCGTAAGAAATTTTAATTCAGTGAAAGACCACCTTTCTTTGCCATAAAATTATTTAAATCGTAACTGAATTTATTCAATCGTTTACACGAGTATTGAATTAAAGAGGCAAAAAACTACAATTTAAAATGCGTGATTATAATATTTATTGAGGTATAAATTAATATGTCAAACTTGTGGGACTGCAGTTTGATCATTTATTGATTATTAATTGCTTGTCACATGCAAAACTTACAATTTTATTGGAAAAATCTTTATTTATCCTAAAACCGCTTTTACTTTGCACACATACGCATATATATATTATACGAAGTTTAATGCCAATGTATCATTGAGAAATTAATTTTTCATATTTTACAGAAAGAGAAACTGAAATCTCAAGTTAAAATCATACAGACATACACAACAAAGTTTACCACGTCTAGAAATAATCTAAACAATACAAAATAGAACAAAGTTGCAAATAAAAATTTTAGCTAATATTATTTTATCTTTTTACATCCCGCCTACCACTAGGTAAGGGAGGTATTGTTTTTGGTCAAAAAATTGGTTAGTGAGTTTTCAATGAATAAGCACGTTTTAGGGTCCATACAATACGATTTTACTATTTTGCCATGATGTCTGTATGTATGTATGTGTGTGTGTAGTCTGTGGCAATTTCGTTTCGCATAACTCAAATACTATAATACAAAAAATACAATTTTGTGAATTTTTACTTCTTATATTTAAATGACGAGCTGATTAGATTTTGGATAAAATTGATCAACCGGAAGTAGCAGTTTACTTGAAGCCCTTAACAGTTTTTCATGGAAAACACGGTTAAATTTCCTTTTTCAATAATTTATGTTATTTTAAAAGTTGTAGAATATTTAATTTAAAAGTGTTTTGATTACACCAATTTTATTAATTTTCATTAGATTTAGAGATAATAAAATATAAAGAAATTAAGTTTTATAAATCTTTCATTTCTTGTACACCATGGAAACATTCACAATTTTGCGCCAAATTGTCGTAGGTACTCGAAACTTGAGAAACTTAAAGGAAAATGTTTAAACTTGATTGCCCTGTTTGCCAATTGAATCTACGATTTTTTTGCCACTGCGTAAGAGCTGTCAAAATTGAACATTTTTTGCCATCTGGAACTTTTTTTTATATGGGAGTGGGAGGGGGTGGAATAAATTTGATATCATATTGACTAGCATCGCATTGAAGAGAACATTTCAAAGTTTCTAAAACTCAAAGAATCATCCAATTTCTACTAAATGCAACCAATTCATGGCACTCTGAAATTTAGCCATTTTTTGTGCATTTTCAAGTGCTACGTTTTTTTTTTCCTTGATCTTGATAATTTGTAAGCCAAATACTTTGTATAAGAAAGTAAAAATGAGTTCATTAACTATTGTGTATGTGAATTTACAGTAATTTTGGAACAATTAAGCAACACACTGATTATAGTATATTATGTTACTAGAAGTTGAAGCAGGCCTTTCTGTGTTAAGCTCATATTTGTGGCCGATGCGGCTGTGCAAATTAAGCGAGTTATGCATTAATGACAGAAATGTAAATGTAACACCTTAGCTGAAACTCATGTTATTTGTGTGGGAGGTAAATAGGAGTACAACAGCTTAAGTGCCTTGGGCTTATTAAAAAGTACTATTTTAAATGTCACAATATTTTCTAGGTATTTCTCAAGATATGCACATATTAATAAATCATCAAATGTAATAGTATACTTAGTATAATTACAGTTCTATTAAAATATTCCTCTTTAAATAGCAACATTTCATAACTTAATTCGGTCGAATCCCACTTCTAAAAGAGTGTACATAGTTTATCTTGATAGACTAGTTGATCTTTATGATTTATTATCTAAATTGGGAACAAAATTTACTTTTAGTTCTCATTTCATCGCAATGTGCTGAGTAAAGTTAACGTTAATTAACGTAATGCAATTGTAATTTGTTCCACTTTCAATTTCATATAGACCAGAAGTTACCAAACTTTAAATTACCATGATATGTGGGAATGAATAGTACAACACCTAATTTGTTACAAACTATATTTTAATGCCTCATCTAAACTGAATTTTAATTTAAATGTTATTGGAAGTGATTATCTAATTTCCTATGGAATAAGTTTAATATACAGCGTGTCCGAAAACTAAATATTAGTTAATAAGGTCAACCATACGGGCTGAAGATAGCGCAACATGAACATGATTTTTTGGAAACAATATATCATTATTATAATAAATGAAACATATAATGTTTTATACCTACATTTATAGATAAAAGTCCAAAGTTTTGTAATAATTTTTAAGAAGCTAATTTTGTTTACAAATTATACATGAACATAATTTTCAAAGTAGTAAAATATATGTCACATATTCCCATGAACGACTACAGTAATGCAAATAATTTGAATATTTATAAATAATATAATCGTCTGTAACATACTAAGATTATTTTTCATTTGAATTTAAAGTTTTTGAGAAACAAATAAAAATATACCAAAAAACACACTTTTGGTACATTGGTACATGTTATAGATCAGGGGTGGGCAACCTACGGCCCGCGGGCCAAACCGGCCCGCGTAAAGTTCCAATCCGGCCCGCGAGATCTAATAAGAAGAAATAATAAATTTAAATCTTATTATGGCCCCTATTAAAGAAATGGTTGCCCACCCCTGTTATAGATGATCATATTTATAAATATACGAATTATTTTCATTACTGCAGTCGTTCATGGGAATTAGAAATGCAGTATCAAAATTCTGAATAAACTTCAACGAATATTTTTTTATAGTTTAATGTTTTAGCTACCATTTTCATCCACATATATAAATACTAGAATGTTCAAAGACCTTACTGTAATAATTGTTTTGTGTTTCGATATGAATAATTGTAAGAAATAATTTATTCAAATTTGAATTTGCAGAACAAAATTCATGGGAGTGAACGAACCCAACGAAAATATGTACTTTATCTGACATTGCAATGTACAAGTCACGGTAAAAAATTCATGAAATTTTGACGGATGGAGGTTGTTGGACCATAAATAAAATGAAAATAAATGAAGAATACAGAATTTGCTGTTTTTAAAAAAAATAAAGGATTCGTTCTTAACTAATATATTTCTAAATCCAGTCATTAACCATGTTAACAACCTCTGTCAACAGTGACTTATCAAAAAGCCCGGTAAAACCCCTGCAACATCATCCAATATCTACAATTTAATTAGTCAATTATCACATCTTCGTTCGCAAATAAATCCAGCGTCATCCGCTGTTGAATTATTCAGCAAGTTCTTTCGTTTACCACTCTTACATCACTTGCAATTCTGCGGCGTTGGATTTGACGCGATCAGCTGTTAAACCGCCGCCATTTTGACTTCTGGCCGCCATTGTATGTAAAACAGTTGCGAAGCGCATATATTCGCACACGGATGTAAAGAATTTAATTTGCAGATCGAGGTAATTAACTTGAGAAACGAAACTGTTGAATTAATTTTGCAGAACTTTATTTATCAATTAAATAAAGGTTGTATATGCTGTGAGCATGGTGTGTATATATTCCATGCCAGCAACAAATTAAACAATAATGTTGCAACTTTCAAAACCATCTCAAATTTCTCATTAGCCACACTCCATCATCAAGTGAGCCAAATAGCGCGTGCATCAACTTTAACATCTCGTAAACCGTTCTTGCATAATCACCGTCCGTAAATCTTATAACCCCACCGCGCATTTGACACATATCCCACATGTGAGGAAACAAGTGAGTAACGAACGATTCATCGCACGTCGCCGTTACGAAACAAACGAAACATGAATCTCTCTCAAGCTTTTGTTTTGCATTTAGCTGCGGCCACTTGACGTCGTACTTGTTTTTTGTCTTGTTTACATAAAATGCACAAATGTCGATTGCTTTTTGTTTGGCTTTGAACGAGTCCCGTTTTCTAATGTTGTAACGCAGACGACGCATGTAGGTAAATATGTATTTTGCTAGATTCTAGTTTTGAAATGGACGTTTTTGTTCCATGATGACGAAGAAAATTAATGGTGTTTGATTAACAAGTTAAGAAATGAAAGTTTGTAAATATTATTAGATAACGTTGTTAATTAATCATTTATCAAAAAATAGGAGAAGTTGATCACTTGCATGAACGCCAATTAGAGCTGATTAATTATTATTCTTAAATCATTTTCGACAAAATGCTACAATAGATGTAGACAGCCATTTTTATATAAAAGTTGCTCTGAATTCTGAATACAAAATCAAAATAATTAAATAAGTAAATAGTAATAGAATATATTTACTTAGCTTCATGCTATTTACAACAATATGTAATATTTATTATTCACAATAACATTTAAGATTAACTTTGATAGAAATATATAAGAAAAAGTACCTTTATTTTAAATCGGCATTAAAGTGCTCTAAAATCGTCATTGAAAGCTCAAAAATCGTCATTAAAGTAACCCATTATACGACGATTTTGAGAAACCCAGTGTTGGCAACCGTTAAATAATTATTGTACAATTAGGATAATTTTTGTAGATATATTAACGCACTATAGTAAATTTGGACGTAACATGAAACAAAATTTGCAAGAAAAATTACCTAATTAATTCCGATGACGAAATTGAGGACAAAACACATAATTTTTTGTATTATTTACGATAACTTCACTTCTCGAGGTTGGCAACACTGACTGTCAGTTTCAATTGACAACTGACATGTATAAACTTAATCTATATTGTATTTTTTTTAGTTTTTTCGAATTTTAGATTTCAAATAAAACTTAATATATACCTCGCCATTGAAGTTCCTTTTTATCAGTCACATGGTTTATTTTCCTCGGCAACTAAATTCCATATTTGTGATAAAAAATTGAACAGTGCCTTGATACGAGGGCAGTTTGATAAGTCAGTGACTTTTCGGATTTCCCGTGTAGTAACTTTGATGGTAACACTGCTCCCGTCAACTAACATCTAGTAATAGACTAAAGTCAAAATTTGAGTAAGCTGCGTCGTTACGTTTTTGTTTGTCAGCCATTAAAAGCAGCCTACCTCGTGAATTTTAACGAAAATGGAAGAAAGTAAATTTCGTGTGCTGATTAATCATTAATTTTTGCGTAAAAAAACCATCACCGAAACCAAGGAAAAGCTCAATAAATATTATGGGGACTCTGCACCATCAATTTCAATGGTTAAGAAGTGATTTACTGAGTTCCGTTGTGGTCGTACCAGTACAAATGACGTCGAACGTTCAGGTCGCCCAAAAGAGGTCGTCATGCCAGAAATTGTCGATAAAATTCATGAAATGATATTGGACGATAGGAAAATGAAAGTGCGTGAGGTGGCTGAGGCTGTGGGCATTTCAACTGAGCGGGTACATCACATTTTACATGAATATTTGGACATGAAAAAACTATCGGCGCGATGGCTGCCGCGATTGCTCACATTCGAGCACAAGCGCAACCAACTTCACCATGGCAAAATTTATAAATTAGGCTATAAACTGCTACCTCATCCAGAATATTCTCCAGATTTAGCCCTCTGTGACTATTTTCTTTTAATAAACCTGAAGAAATGGCTGGGTGAAAGGAGATTTGGGTCTAATGAAGAGGTCATCACTGAAACAAACGCCTATTTTGAGGGTCTTGAGAAAACCTTTTATTTGGAAGGTATTAAAAAATTGTAAAAACGGTAGACTTAATGTATTGAGCTAAAATGGGACTATGTAGAGAATCAAAACGCTTTTTCTCCGAAAAAAAATTTTTTTATTCGAAAAGTCACGGACTTATCAAACTGCCCTCGTACATAAATAACTAATATTTGTTTCCTTAATACCACATTTGTTTTCTTCCATGGCAAACTTTGTATATGCATATTTAAATGAAAATGATACGTTTTTAATTTTACATTTTTCTCAAATATTTTGTATTATTTGGTCATTACATGTGAATATCATTGAATTCAGAAAAAAATACTGAATCGAATAGGCAAATAAAACAAATAGGTTGCCATTTAAAATAAGAAAGTTGCACCCCGCATTTTGAGAACCACTCAGTGTTGCCAGGTTTGGTGAAATTTCACCAGATCTGGTGAATTTAAGTGTAATTTGGTGATTGGTGAAAAACCATTGAAATTAACGTAAAATTTGGTGAATTTTTACTTTCTTATAGTTATATTTTCATTGTCTTTTTTACAAATTAATAATGGATCTTGACTGCTTTTGGCTAAATGACTGGGATGTGCAGATTAGCATGTGCAATAATTTTTCTTTCACACGCGCGCACACACACAGTTTCGAGTAGCTCTCTCTTTCGCATTTAATTACTGAGTCAAGATTTTTATTTTGCACAGTTCTCCGTTTTACCGATTAGTGTAAAAAATCGTTGTTTGGTTATTTTTTTAAATTTTCGATGGGTTAAAATGGATGATAAACATATGTTAAAATGTAAAGATCGCTATGTTCTACAATACATATTATTTAGTTTAATTTTAGGGAAGCTTTTTAGCAAAGAAATGTTGTAGTTAACAATAACATTTTTTCTAATTTTATTCAGAATGTTTTTTAATTAATTTTTGTATTAATAATAGTTATTTGTTTAACTAGGCACTAAAATATCAGATTTATAGCAGAGGACGCCGTTTCATTGAATACAATTGAAGCTGTATATCTGTGTTTGATGCCGTGTTGAACACATTATTTTTGCCGCTGTGGAATTAATATCTATTAATTTAGTGATTATTTGTAATACATATTTTGAAAGTTATTTCCATCAAATTATGTTGCCATGCGTTTGTTGAACTGTTGCTATTCCTTTGTTGACGGTTACTATGCAGTCTAGGCAGTAAAATTAACACTTTACAGACTATTAGCAGTCTGTAAAATATCACTTTTATTGTCAATCAGCAAAAAATATTTTTCGTAATGTACTTTTAAATAAATTATGGGTTTATTTTCGATTTGGTGAAATTTTTCTTAATCTAGTTACTTTTTCGCAATAAATCTGGTGAAATATATTTTTTTGACCTGGCAACGCTGGAACCACTGGTCTAAAAAATTCTTGTTTCGCTCATTTTAATTGTCTTATAATATAGAAATTGTTTGGTAATTTAACCGACCTCGTAGCTCTTATAGTTCTCGAAATAGCAATAGTGTACCACTTAAAATGAATACCCTGTATAACATGTTGTAGACATTGTTAGATCCTATGCTGATTTAGTACAACTTATTTTATTGTTAGCATTTAGCGACAACACCTGCTTTACGCAGAAAATCACTTCTTATCCATACCTTTTTACCTGACCCTTAGAAATGTATCGTTGAACAGACGAGTCCGTCCAGCTCCTACCCAATAACTCACCTACATCTTTGACACCTATTCACATGGTTCCTAGAAAAGCATCTCGAAACCCAAAAGTTCGTTACGATTCCCACGGGAACTAGATGCTCTCCCACTCCCTAACCACTTTCCTACCCTATATAAGCAAGACGAGTGTCATCTAAGTTAGTTAGTATTCTGAATTGTTGTAAACAGCAGTGCTCGTACCCAAATTGTACCAAATATACAACAAAATTGTATTTGTGTTGTTTTAATACCACCCGGTATCCAACAACATTTACGATTTATTTAAAGACAAAGTCCAAACCAAGCCCAACAAGAAAATCATAGGAGC
Source organism: Poecilus cupreus (assembly GCA_963942605.1). Classification (NCBI taxonomy): domain Eukaryota; kingdom Metazoa; phylum Arthropoda; class Insecta; order Coleoptera; family Carabidae; genus Poecilus; species Poecilus cupreus. The sequence continues at coordinate 15,067,399 of OZ012727.1, forward strand.
AAAGCTTATTAAACACCAAAGAAACAAATCCAACGTCAACAAATTGGCCAGACAGGACATTGGACTTTTTGGTATATTTTTATTTGTTTCTCAAAAACTGTAAATTCAAATGTAAAATAATTTTAGTATGTTATAGACGATCATATTTATAAATATACACATTATTTGTATTACTGTAGTCGTTCATGGGAATGTGTGACATATATTTGACTACTTTGAAAATTATGTTCATGTATAATATGTAAACAAAATTGGCATTTTAAAATTTATTACAAAACTTTGGACTTTTATCTACAAACGTAGGTATAAAACATTATATGTTTCATTTATTATAATAATGATATATTGTTTCAAAAAAGTCATGTTCATCTTGCGCTATCTTCAGCCCGTATTGGCCCGGATGGTTCACCTTAAAAAGCGAGCCTTAACAATTTCTAAGTTGGGTGATATGCAAGGATGGTTTTTGCCTGAGAGAGGTTGTGTGGATCAATTCTGTGGCTTTCTCGATTTGAAGAAAGCGTATGAGTGTTCTTAGAGAGACTATGTGGGATGAACTTATAGATTCCCAAAAGGGATTAGGGCTAACTCCATTTTTATTATTACTTCATTTTCAGAACAAATTTATTTTAACTAAGGTTGTTAAGATTGGTTAGCGTAGTAATACAAATTGCGATTTCCTCTGTGACTCCTCCAGCATTTACAAAACAAAATTTCTTAGAGAAAAAGTTTGGTTACATATACTGAAATACAAATTTATACTGCGTAAAATAAACTGTATACATTTTATAACATAAGTAAATCATTCAATTATTCTATATGTCATAGTTAAAAACTGTGTAAATGATTATTATTACTAATAATCATTTAAAATTGTTAGTTTAAGCGCTTGAAATACGTTCGACCAATCAGATTGCTTGCACATGTACCAGTGGCGTTTTAATCACTTTGCATACTTCAATTATATTTTTATTGATAAATTAGTAATTATTCGTTAATTAATAACGAAAAAAAGCCTTATATACTCAAAATTATATGGGCTATAAGGTAAAAATAATTATTGTTACAGTTTTGGCTAAAAAATGTGAATTAAAAATTAGTAGCCCACGATATTTTGAAGGAAATCTACGCCGCTGCTAATTTCCCCACCACTCAACGCATCTAGTTCGCGCAATCGCTGTATGATGGCACCACATGTCTTGTTTTCATTTTCAGATAGCAATTTAAATCTCATGAAATGACTTTGTGGAAAAATCTTTGAAAATAGAACATCAAAAGGTATTTTCACATACAGTAAATCCTAATTTATCTATTTTGTGTTCAATTCGTAAAGTCCTTGTATAATTATTAGAAATATTGCATAAGTTTTTTTGTGATTATGACTGAAAATGTGTTGTGGTTTTACGTTGAAATTTACAGGAAGTAATCATTTTTATCATGATTTAGAACCACCCAAAGACTTGAGACCGAAGAGAAGTTGAAATTAAACTTCAGATTGTTCTTGCTGTGAAATCTAACACAATTTGTGGCCCAACATAGCTTGGGAATATTGCTGAATGCAACATGAAAATCGTAAGTGTATTTTAATGATTATTAAATTTACCTTATACTAACTAGATACACAAAATAGTGTAGAACATGGTTTTTTAATCTGATGACAACAAAAAATAGAAAAATGTTTCAAATAATGATTGTAGGTAATATACCGTGTGTCCCACGTAAAGGTTGGCATAGGCAAATAACATGTAAAATCAGTTTTTTGTAAATAAAAAGTGTCCGGCAAAAAATTATGCATCCAAATTTTATATCACAATACTGCCAATATCCCTACATCTTATTTAATACAGATTACTTTATTTTGATACCGCAATTTAATGAAATTAATAATAATAATTTCTAATTTTCCGCCTACTCTTTTTATTGCTACTGAAGTATAGTGTTTGCAAATTGTTTTAAATATTTTAATCTGTCACTGTCATCAAGAATACATTAAATGTCGAGAACCGTGTAAATATTATTAGAATGTATTATGGGGGTGCAGTGCAAGACAAATATCTGAATACACCACAGGAATGAACGCCGAATAATTTCAATCGCCAGAAATTGACAGTGACAGATTAAAATATTTAAAACAAATTGCAGGCACTATACGTCAGTAGCAATAAAAAGAGTAGGCGAAAATTAGGAATTATTATTATTAATTTCATTGAACTGCGGTATCAAAATAAAGTAATCTGTATTAAATAAGATGTAGGAATATTGTCAGTATTGTGATATAAAATTTGGATGCATAATTTTTTGCCTGACACTTTTTATTTACAAAAAACTGATTTTACATGTTATTTGCCTATGCCAACATTTACGTGGGACACACGGCATATCAATGAAATTAGCGCTAACTCCATTTTTATTATTACTTCATTTTCTATTCTCAGAACAAATTTATTTTAACTAAGGTTGTTAAGATTGGTTAGCATAGTATTTGAAATTTTTGTTAATTTAATTAATTTAAAGAAGTACGGGTGGATGGTAATTTGTTGGGAGCGATTCGAGCGTTGTATGAAGTGAGGCTGCGGTGAGAGTTGATGGTAGAGTGAGTAATTGGTTTGGTTTAAATGTTGGTGTGAAACAGGGTTGCGGAATGTCTCCTTGATTATTTAATTTGTATATGGATGTGGTGTTACGAAAAGCATTGAATGGAACTGATGGTGTACGAATTGGTGGACGTATAGTGCCTTTGTTAGCTCATGCGGATGTTGTTGTTGGGTAGAACTGAAGAGCAATTGATAAGAATGATTGTGAGAATAAATGAAGTAGGGAAAGGTTTTAATTTGTTATTAAATGTCAATAAATGTAAAGTGTTTGTATTTGAGAAGTAATTGGTGACTGATTGGAATGTGAGACTGGGACAAAGTGAATAAATTTGTATATTTGGGTTGTAGATTTTCGAGGAATATATGTATTGAGCGGGAGATTGAAAGGCGGGTGACTGCAGAGTGTAAGTTATTGGGTGCTCTGCGTACATTTGCTCGAAACGTGAATGTATCTAAAGTCGTCTAGAGATGCTCGATTGAGAGTTTACAATGGTATGTTAGTGCCTACATTGATGTATAGTTCTGAATGTTGCGTGCGGATGAAGAAGCATGTACGACGTATAACTGCTGTGGAAATGAGGTATTTGAGAAGAGGAAGAGAGTGATTGTGTCCGTAATAGATTGCTGTATGATGAGTGTGAGATTAAGAAGAATGTTGTTAAGAAAGTGAAACATCTTGAGCAAATGTCGAATGAAAAGTTGGTGAAACTAATATCTTATCACTGTTTTGTAAACCCTCACTTTTGTTGCCCACGATATGTGTTTTGATTTTAACACACCATATAACATCCCTACGCATTTACTTCCTTTAGTTAGCCTAGTGCCAATTTCCACACTCTCTTCGCAATGGTTAGTTAAAGTCACACCTAAATAAATGAAGCTCTTCACCTCTTCAAACTCATGTCTTTCCATTTTCACTTTTAAATACTAAGGCTCCTAAGTCACTTTGTTGTGTTTTGTTTATTCTCATATATTTTGTCTTATCTTCGTTCATTTTTAAACCCACTTCCCCCGCTGCTCTTTCTAATCGTTTAACCACTTCCTGTAGCTCTTGTCTTGACCTTGTTAATTTCGCTATATCGTCTGCGTAGGCTAATATTTGATGCTTTTTCCCGTACACGCTTCCTGAGGTATAAATTCCTTCTTTCCTAACAACCTATTCCAAAACCACATTAAAGAGCATTGGCGACAAAGGGTCTCCCTGTCGCAATCCTTTCCGAACTCGAAAGCTTTTGGACGTTACGCCATTCACTGTTACATTACACTTTATTTAATATTATTATTACGATTTTCCATTCCCTAGATACTACTGTTTTTTTTTTCATTGTCTAATTGGCTGACGGTCTTTTTCAAAATCTCATGAGCGCTGGAATTGCTTGATTGACTCCAGCCTTTAAAATATTCGCTCTCACATTTATGTATAATTTCAATCTATTTCTTTTTAAGAACCCACGCAGCCGTCTGTGAAACATCCAGAAGACGCACCACCTATTCCTCCTAGAGCTCCTGTAACTCAAAATCGATCCAGTGTAGTTAGTAATGGAGAATTCAACAATGTATGATGTTCCACAACAAAATGGTGCAGGACAATACACACCCAAAATTCAGGTAACAAATTAATTATTTTAAAATTATTAAAAATCAATTTCTTGACCAAACCAATACCCTCCCTGTAGGCCCCTCAACGAGCTGAAAAGCCGCGTGGTATTCAAGTGCCTCCGGCTGCGGGACCGGAAACGACGGCCATCGAGGGTAAGGCCGGGAACCAGGCGGCGGACTTCCTCATCGCCGTTATTAGGGGATTGGTGTTGCCCATGATATACGGGGTAGAGCAGTGGCTCTTATGAACCTGCAGTTCATGGGGGCCGACGAGGAAGTGCTGGAGTGGCTTCACCGGGAGGTGAGGAAACTAGAAGAAATGATGGTGGCGGGAGAGATCCTTGACACCCTTCTCCTCGCCGACTGGGGCACCGATAGGGCTCGGGCCGTCTTGCGGGAGTTCTACTCGGACTTCCGTCAGAGGCGCTGTTGCGTTGATTAGCTGTAACGAGGTCGATTACGGGTTCGCTACTCCGTTCGAATCCTGTAGCGGTATCGCCCGCTGCGGGTTCACCAGTCCGGAGTACGGCCCTGCTGCCTCGCCCGGCTATGAATATGAATCCGCGTCCCCTGAATTTAGTCCGCCTGCATCCTCCGCCGGCCGCCAGGCCGAATCCCCCACGTACGAGCCAGCGTCCCCCAGCTACAGCCCAGCGCCCTCTGAGACCTAGGATGAAGCGAAGCCACTCTCACCCGAAGCCCAGTCCGTGACGACGACGTGTGGTCGCTGTATGACGCTAGCGACGACGAGGCCAACCCTACACCATCAGCCGCAGCGTCCACCTCACCACCTGCCCCTGCCCCGTCCCCTTTGTTAATAAATAACGTGGAATTCCCCGATGCGGCAGTCGCGGAGCCGGCCCTGTCTATATCTTCGTGTCGGGTTACCGATGGCCACGCGGTTTTCTGCCGAAGGAGGTAACCATTATTACGCCGACTCGTGAGGTGACCCCTTGCAAGTGGGCGGAACTCGACCGCGTACAGCGTTGGAGGATGCGAGCCCTCCCGACGCATGCGATCTCGTGGCACGCCGGGGATGTGACCGAGGAAGAGGTGGGCGCCCTCATACGCCAGGTGACCAGGCGACAACCGGTGCTGCTGATGATGCAGGGATACGTGGAGTCAAAAATGTTCGTGGCCGAGCATTATGAGGGAGACATTGACTGCTAGTAAGAACAACCGATTAAGAGTGATTAACAAGCAGTTGACTAACTTTATTTTACGCTGTCAAGCGTTCCTAAATTATTTTAGAGATATAAGCTTCGAATAAAAGACATACAGAATTAAATATTCTACCACTTCTATTTCAAATACTTTTCTCAATAATCATGTAAGAAAGTTTGACAGCTGAAAAACACAGATAGTCAACTGCTAGTTAGTCTCCCTTAATCAGCGTTCTTACTAGCGATCATTGTTTTCGTCCCCAATGAGCCACGCATTTTTGACATCCCTGAGCAGGGAGCCTGTCCTAGCCATAGCCAGCACTACTCGTTCGGCGTCTGTCCTCTGACCAGCACCCGGCAAATGCAGGTAGCCGTCGAACTCTACTATCCCGATCTTTTGCATCGAGATATCTATATACTTTCTCACAAAATCTGAACGATTTTCAAATCCTATTACATACTAATTAATTCTAATAAAGGTAATATGAAAAATATTAACATTTGAGGATCGTTTAATAACATTCTTCAACGACACGACAGTAACAATTTACATCTGGTGTTTTATGTGTTCTGATGTACAAACAGTAATTGAATTACCACCACCTCTACCGGAGACTGCGCCCCCAATGGAAAACAAAAGACACATGTCAACTGGATCCAAGTGGTATCATGATAGTTTTGAGAGTTCCACGTCTCCCGACTCTCAGTATCAGAATGAGGGTCAGTTTTCTTGCGCAACTGACACACCACTCTTCTGTCATGTCTTTCTTCTTTAATATCTTGGTTTATTTGTATATAGCACAGGTTTCTCTTTGCATGAACACAGCTAAGCACCATATTATTGTATCGGACTTTCTCATTCATTCAATAAATACATTCAATACATAAAAGACTTTGGATTAAGTTCTGTAATCATTGTATACAGGGTGGTGACTGACTTAGCTGGTTATAGGCACTGAAATGTAATATGTCTGAAACGTGCATTTATAATCATTTACGAAACCGAAAAACGAGCCTGAGACAGATAGATGTATGTAAACACATTGTACAAAAATCTGGTGTGAGCACAACAAATACAAATAAAACCAACTGAACACGTATGACTTGTTCCTTGCGTATGAATTTATTTTGACAATTATTTGATATATAAATGTTATACCTTTTTTAATTGTTTGTTCTCATTGTAACTATGAATATATTTTAAATTGAAATTAATTAATATCTAGTCTTCAAAACTTTATAACTAATAATACAAATATTACTTTATTATTTCACACGACACATATTTTTAACACTTCACAATAATTTGACACGTTTGACACATAGATATTATAATTGTTTTAGTTTTTGTTCCCATTGTAACTAAGAAATATATTCTTAAACATATAATTTAGTTTTTCCCAAAATTAGAAGCATGTACAAGAAAAATGCAAATAACATTTTATATTTCAAATACTTTTGCTAACATCTTTCATTTGAAACTTTTTTCGCAGCTGATTATGCTTTTGACAAAAAAATGGAATTTATTGTTTTGTGTGTTCAGAAAACTTCCTCTTCCGGTTTTTCAATATCATTCAAATTCAACTCAGCTCTTCATTTTTTCATAAATTCCAAGTTTTGTTTACATATCTTGTCTACCACACAGACATCATTGAGAAATTGGTTATAACGGAATCGGTGGACGTCAAAATATGTATTTCCACAAAAATCTCGTCAGCAATTATATATGTGAATTTACAGTAATTTTGGAACAATTAAGCAACACGCTGTTCATAGTATATTATGTTACTAGGAATTGAAACAGCCTCACAGCCGACAAATTTTCGAAATTAAATTTCCCCTGTGGCTCCTCCAGCACTCTCAAAACAAAATTTTTTAGAGAAAAAGTTTGGTTACATATACTGAAATACAAATTTATACTGCTGGTCATGTAAAATAAACTATACATTTTATAACATAAGTAAACCATTCAATTATTCTATATGTCATAGTTAAAAACTGTGTAAATTAATATTATTACTAATAATCATTTAAAATTGTTAGTTTTAGCGGTTGAAATACGTTCGACCAATCAGATTGCTTGCACATCTACCAGTGGCGTTCTAATCATTTTGCACGGATCAATTATACTTTTATTGATAAATTAGTAATTATTTGTTAATTAATAACGAGAAAAAGCCTAGTATACTCAAAATTATATGGGTTATAAAGTAAAAATAATTATTGTAACATTTTTGGCTAAAAAATGTAAATTAAAAATTAGTAACCCACGATATTTTGAAAGAAATCTACGCCGCTGCTAATTTCCCCACCACTCAACGCATCTAGTTCGCGCAATCGCTGTATGATGGCGCCACATGTCTTGTTTTCATTGTTTTCATTTTTTGACAGCAATTGAATCTCATGAAATGACTTTGTGGAAAAATCTTTGAAAACAGGACATCAAAAGGTATTTTCATATGCAGTAAATCCTAATTTATCTATTTTGTGTTCAATTCGTAAAGTCCTTGTATAATTATTAAAAATATTGCATAAGTTTTTTTGTGATTATGACTGAAAATGTGTTGTGGTTTTACGTTGAAATTTACAGGAAGAAATCATTTTCTATTTGTAGTTTGTTCCTGTATGGTGTTTGGAGTGATTTAGAACCGCCCAAAGACTTGAGACCGAAGAGAAGTTGAAATTAGACTGTTCTTGCTGTGAAATCTAACACAATTTGTGGCCCAACATAGCTTGGGAATATTGCTGAATGCAACATGAAAATCGTAAGTGTATTTTGATGTGTATTATTTATTTAAATTAACCTTATACTAACTAGATACACAAAATAGTGTTGAACATGGTTTTTTAATCTGATGACAACAAAAAATAGAAAAATGTTTCAAATAAAGATTGTAGGTAATATGTATCAATGAAATTTACTCTATGCCTAAAAACCCTGATAGGGCATCAAATGTTCTACCACTTACTGTTGATGAATTTTTGCCAAAATCTAATCAATTCTAAACATAAACATAATACCTCTCTTACATATACGTATGTGAGAGAGCTAAAAATGATAGAATATAAGATATAAATATGGGGAATGAAACAATTTTCTTGTATACACATGGTTTTAACTGGGTCAAAAGATATGATTCTGGGCTCGTAATAATTTTCCCCGGAAATAAAATTGTGGAACAAATTTTAAATAATATAGTTATGTAAATAAATAATGTAAGGGTTTCTATAAAAACAGCAAACACATCATGAAAGTATTTAGTTGTCTTTTTGTTTGTTTTGCTGTTAATATAATCCGATGAGGCCTTCGTACGGTCTTCGAGACGCTGATCAAGTGATAGAGGTACTATTAGAAGCAATAATAATTTTTTAGGAAAGATGTTAGTTTAGAACTTAAAACTTCAATGTTACGTTTTAAATATGTTTAACTTCAAAACAAATACGTGTGTAACATTGGTAGTGTCGACTTAATTAAAACCGATCTGAAGATGAAATGTTGATTATTTTTCTGTATATTTGGCATGGCATATTTTTATATGATGTTTTAATATACAAATGCTATCAAAATGAACTTCATAGTTTTTACTTTTTATTAGAAATTTGATAACAAATCAATAGGTAGTTATATACATACGACGTATATGTATGTTATTTCGTGTACGTATTTAATTTATTTATTTTTTTGTTTTGTCCTATGAAATCATAAAAAATCGGACATATTAAACAATAATATTATTATTGTTGTCTTTTTTATTACAATGGTAATTTGCAATATATTTTAAAACAAAAATGTATTTTTATTGCAGACACGGTTGATTGAATTCAGGAAGAATTTGGCAAGTCTTGGTCGGAACTTGTTCTAGCATTGAAAGCATTGGAGCTGGGCTGGCCTACGTGACTTTTACCAAGATTGTTGGGCAGCGGGGAGTAGTTTTAGGTATCCGTGCGCCATGTTTCTCAGTGTTCAGTCGAGTAATGGCCGCGTTGGTAGAAGCTGCGTCGTTTTGTGCTATTTTTAATTGTGCAATTACTCGACTCCTCGCGTGTATTAAATGTGAATTTTATAGTTAGATATGGTATTCAGTTACTGTATTTAAATATAAAATTCCAGTTTGACCGTTGGGTGATTAAGTGGGTGATTAAATTTGTGAAATCGGTTAGCAGTCGGGTATTTTGGATGGAGGCTGGGCGCGTTCGCGAACTGAAGTGATAGGTGCCTGATCACACGTTCGTCTTGCAATCAAAATTTATCGTTCGCGAGTGGGCTTCTCTCACTACACAAGAGTATGATTTCGTACGTTTGGCTCACGCAGTGCATGCCTGGAGTGGCTCGTACAGTCTGTGAGTCTGTCCATCTTCCTATAGGGTGGAGAGAACAAACCTCTGCAGGTCATACTGTTGTGTCCGTTGCAACTACGTGTAGAATCAGTGAACGTTCGCGGAGTATGATTTCGTATGTGCGGCCTACGCAGTACGAGCTGGAGTGCTTTAGTACAGTCAGTAGGTGGGTGGGTGAGAACGCACCGCTGCAGGTCATACTCTGTGTCCGTTGTAGAATCAGCCGGGAACCGTTTACGGGATTTTTGCAAAGCGCTCTGTCTTCACGTGAAGACCATCGATTCAATTTATTCCGATTACTGGTTTAGCGCTAACGCGGCGCGTGGGGCATGCTCACAGCAGTCCGATCATCTAGAGTGGATCCAGAGTCATGACTGGTACCAGCTCTCGGCAAATATCGCATCCGATGCGCCTTAACAGGATTCTGAGGCTTCACGATAACTTTTCAACCACACATATGATAGGCTCTATGTGAATGGTTAGGTTTTCAAAGTGAATTCCGGATGGCAGAGAAAGTAGTTGATCGGCTAACGTGATTCTGTGACATGAGCTCGGGCCCCTGCGGGATCGCGAAGTAGGAGACCATGCGGGGTTCGGCTAGACGACCCACGTTTCTTTTTTAAAAAACACAACACACCGGTTGCTGTTATTAGAGTCAAAGAGGCACTGGAATGTCTGTGGTGTGGTGTGAATCTTAGTTTTAATTTAGCTTTAATGGTTTTGGGTACCTTTAAGGTAATTTTAAGTTAATCCATTTTATTTCAGGTTTAATTTAAGTTAGGTTTACGTTTACTAACCCATGTACTTGTATTCCTTTATAGCATTTTCCTTTCAGATTTGTATTTTTAATACGTAAGTTTTTATTTGCAGATTTAAATTGTTTCAATGTTTTTAATTTGTTTGTTTTTATTTGTTTACAGAGATCAAGAATAATGAAGACAAGAAGTAGCAGTACTAGAAGTAAGATTTATTTTTATTTTTTCTATATTTCTGTTGTTTATTTATTTCTAATTTGTTGTTTTTATTTTTCTAGAATCAGTGCAGAGTCAGCCACCGTGGGAAATGGGCAATGTAGCTGAGACAACCGTCGTTGGAGCAGTAGCTGAGGCAGCCGCCGTGAGAAATGGACAATGTTCCTGTGTCTACCATCGAGGGATGAAGTTGCAGATTCTACCGCCGATGGAAATGAATCATCCGCCGTGGGACAGAACTTCTCGTCCTGAATTTCTCTTTATTTATATATTTTTGTGCTTTTTTCTCTTCCTTTTAGTATAGGTGTTTTCTGCTTTCATTGTTTATTTTATTTTTGTGGATTGTTTTTGTTCTGTTTCTTAAAATAGGAATGAAGATGACAGGGAACTTAGTCGTCTTCGCTGGATTTCTACGTGTTTACTTTCTACTCCACACATGTAATTATACATTGTTTCATTTTAATTTGCAGTTTCTTATTTATTGTGTTGTTTCAGGCAAGAGTTTACGGCTGGCAGATGCAGTTGAAGAGTCTTCAAGAGAGTTTCACCCCTCGTAGTCAAGAGCCTGCGGCCAGCAGATACAGTTTCAGAGCCTTCAAGTAATTCTTCAACATAGTTCGCCGTTCCCAATACAAATGTAAGTTCATTAAATTAATCCATTAATGAATTGATTTATTTACTGATGTATTTCTGTTTGTTTAGTGGACGGCGTCGCTGCTCTTCTGTCCTGGGTTTTCTGGAAGTTTCCCTAGGTTGTCAGGCGAATGTCAGAGGAGTTTCAGTCTCTTTCTTCCAATGTAAATCCAGGAGATCTGATCTTTGTATTCATTCCAAATAAATAATATAATAAAATTATATACTTGTACTTGTACTCTTGTGTTTTATTTAAGTTATAATAATAAATAAATTATAAATTGTATTTATCCATTGAGATAATAAAGATATTGTTACACAAATAAAATATGTTTCATTTACTTTCAAATAAAAAAAACAATAGATAAAATTAATATTGTCATTTAATAAAACGAAATTCATAATTTAAAATTATTTCTTGCAATTTTAATCTTAGTGCTGCCATCTATTATTTAATTTTAGAAGTATAGGTTCCTAAATTACAAAAAATCATTGCAGTTTACCCGCCTGTAATCATCATATAAAAATAGTTCAAAATATTGGGGTAAAAAAAATGAGTTAAGGCCGCTACACTCTTCATTAGGGTCCATTGATTCCGAATCTGTGATTTTAAATAGCCTAGGGTTAGTATTTCTTACGTAATTTGCATTTAACTTTTATATGTTATGACCCACTGCTATATCACTGCTGACTTGTGGTTCATAATATATAAAATTGCCGGTACGCTGAGGAAATGTGGCATGCAATAATGAACCTTATATACATACTACATAAAGCACATAAAATTGGATATGAATTACCCCAAATTTAAGGGTGAGCGTCAATTTTCGAGACCGCCATTGGAGTTTTTAGAGCCGAATCTATAGGAATTCACCCTTAACTCGATTTTTTTGGGGTTTTGCCAAAAAAAGTTGGGCTATAGTCTTGGTATTTTTACGATTAAATTTTGGGGTAAAAAAAATTGAGATAAGGGCGCTACACCCTTCATTAAGGTCCATAGATTTCGAATCTGTGATTTAAAATAGCTTAGGGTTAATATTTCTTGCGTAACGGGCTAAACATTTGTTGCGGACTAACATATATATTATGAACCAAAATACATGTTTCTGATAAAAAATATATATATTACGGACTAAAAATTTTTATTACGGACTATAAAACATTTGTGGCGGACTAACATATATATTATGATATCTTTTACCTTTTCAGAGATATGACCATTTGAATTTAGGTAGTGTAACACTGATTTGCTACATCGAATTTTAGATGCAAATTTCAGCTTTCGTATCCGGGCAGCAAAGATTGGAAGAGCACTCTTGTATAAGAATAACTTGTTCATTTTTGCTATAGTTGGCAACATTTAAAATATCAATGTTGCCAACTATAGCAAAAATGGACAAGTTCTTCTTATCCGAGGGCTCTGTCAGTCTCTGCTGCCCGGATACAAAGTTAAAAATTTGAGTTTTCAGTCAAGTAAGGCAGAGTCTTCTGACAAATGTGACGTCATTTTCTCATTACGGAAAGACTATCCCTTATTTCAAAGGGTTATTCAATGGAATAAAAATGATGAAGGATAAATATATGAATACAAGCATTATTTTAATTATTTATTGCAATAAATATAACATTTTAACAAAATAAACAATAAATATAACTAGCATTACAACATGAACATTTTTTATTTGCCAATAACATATTAATTAACAATAATAAATGAACAAATGTGATATTTCCTAACTCTACGACTAATTAAGGGATGAAAATTTCAAACTAGATAATAGTAACTCAAATAGTTTAAGAATAATTAACAAAAGAAAAATGGCCACCATGGCTGATAGACGACCTTTTTTCTATCGACTGTATCTTGTTATTTAACGATAATAAATTAACAAATGTGATATTTTTTAACTCTACGACTAATTAAGGGATGAAATTTTCAAACTAGATAATTGAAACTAAAATAGTTTAAGAATAATTAACAAAAGAAAAATGGCCGCCATGACAGATAGACGAACATTTTTCTATCGACTGTATCTTGTTATTTAACAATAATAAATTAACAAATGTGATATTTTATAACTCTACGACTAAATAAGGGATGAAATTTTCAAACTAGATAATTGTAACTCAAATAGTTTAAGAATAATTAACAAAAGAAAAATGGCCGCCAGGACAGATAGACGAGCATTTTTCTATCGACTGTATCTTGTTATTTAACAATAATAAATTAACAAATGTGATATTTTTTAACTCTACGACTAATTAAGGGATGAAATTTTCAAACTAGATAATTGAAACTAAAATAGTTTAAGAATAATTAACAAAAGAAAAATGGCCACCATGGCAGATAGACGACCTTTTTTCTATCGACTGTATCTTGTTATTTAACAATAATAAATTAACAAATGTGATATTTTTTAACTCTACGACTAATTAAGGGATGAAATTTTCAAACTAGATAATTGTAACTCAAATAGTTTAAGAATAATTACCAAAAGAAAAATGGCCGCCATGACAGATAGACGACCTTTTTTTCTATCGACTGTATCTTGTTAATTAACAATAATAAATTAACAAATGTGATATTTTCTAACTCTACGACTAATTAAGGGATGAAATTTTCAAACTAGATAATTGTAACTCAAATAGTTTAAGAATAATTAACGAAAGAAAAATGGCCGCCATGACAGATAGACGATCATTTTTCTATCGACTGTATCTTGTTAATTAACAATAATAAATTAACAAATGTGATATTTCCTAACTCTACGACTAATTAAGGGATGAAAATTTCAAACTAGAATATTTTAAAAAATTTTAACAAATCTACTTTTTTGTAATACTAGACACCGTATTCCATCAATATTTGTCATAAATGATGCCATAGCTTTATAACTTTTTGAGATATTAACAAATTAAAAAAAAATTAGTTTGACGTCAATTCGTATATTTTTATTTCTTCAATATCTCAAGTACTTTTTAATAAATCTTATCTTAATGCTGAAATTCCCAAGGAATCCATAATTTCAATCATTGAAATGATAGCTTAATTATTTTATGAGTTATTAAACAACTGAAGATATTCCTCCAGGTGTACAGGCGCTGAACCTTGGCGAAGATGCTTCAGTTGTTTATCTCGGGCCCGCAAATGTGTCGTCTGTTCTAGAAGTTGATCGGTTGGAGTTAGTTTCATCACCAGAACTCAGCAGAATCCCCGGGAACCAGCGAGCAATATTGTCATCATTGCACCTTGAAAAGTATAAATCAAATGTTAATAAATATTTTAAAGCAATTATAAATAAATATAAAGACAAACAATATTATCATTCATGTTTCATTAATAAATATTGAAATAAATAAATTACAACATTTTGAAGTGCGAAGAAACTGCAGAAGGGTTTTTAAATTTGTCAGCTGCTAGTAGTAATGATTCTAAGTTGATATAAGAATGAACAGAAGATCTACCAGATGAGACCACATTCTAGAAACTGTAGGGAAACCTGTTGTACCTAGGCCATTTTTAACATTTTCATTTTTAATAAATAAAATGTAAGAATAAGACCTGTCAAATATGCATATATGGACAGATCAGTTATTCATCTATATAAGAAATTAATAAAGTCTGTGGTTTTCTATAAAGCTGAGAACAAACGCCGTTAGAAAAAAAAGGTAAAACTGTCCCAAGGTACAACAGACCTGGATCTTGGACCGTACCAGATAACCACTTGCAGTTGCTATATGTAATGAGTTAATTTTTATATGCACTAATAACTACGATAAATGACTGATCATATCAACAGCTGTAATCAACAATGAACACTAACGTATATAGAAATATTAAAAAAAAAAAAACATTATTATAACATTCTCCTGTATCTATAATCTTAAATCTATTAAGTTCTAACTTATTTAAACAACGTTTAATATTCATTAAGAACAACAAAATAATAATGAAAATAATATCTTTATCCAACACCTCTCAATAAATGCTCTATAGATATATCGATTTTAAACAATCAAAGTAACAGATTACCCACTAGTGGGAATAATTTTGAGGAAAGTCACTAGAGAATATTTTTTTATTTATAACAATAATAATAACACACAACACCTTGGTAACTACTTCGATTGACATTTTAATTTAAAAATATAAAGCATATGTCACTGTCAAATAATATTTCTTTAATAATTTTTTCAATTATTAAGAGGTGTTGGATAAAACGTTATACTTCACACGGGCAAAGTGGAATTACCCACTCGATAAAATTATCACACTCAGTCTTCGGTTTCGTGTGCTAAAATTTCTCTCGTGGGTAATTTCTTACTTTGCCCATTTGTAAAGTAAATAACTATTTTCTTCAGACTTTCAATTATTATTTTGAGATCACATGTTTGAATTTTAGCTTAACCAAAATACCAATATTTTGCATATAGACTTCTCTTTTAGAATTAACTCCCTCTGGTTTGTAAATCTTTTTATTTTTGTGTAAGTATAAATTTTAATCAATCCTATTAGAGATTTTTGAATCGACTTTGCGAAAACAGCCTCTTCGTTTAAAGACTTATCTGCCCTACAAAGTTTTTTTTTTTTTTAGACCCCTGAGTGACTAAAGACGCTTTACGTATGTGTATCGTACAAAATTTTATCTACGATATAATGAAAAACCCCAAAAAATATATTTTCATTTATGAAGTAGGATCGGCAACCCGTGACTAATGCTATCTTGTTACTAAACAACCGTTTTACAAACTTGAAACTAACAGTTAAACATCAATTTTACACACTATGTGCTCCTTGCACACTATCGTAAAAAAATAAACTTAAAATTGATGTTAGCTTCAAACACCGATATCATTTATTACCTACATATACGGAGATTTATTAGAATGTAAATAAATAGGCAATAAGTATAGTACGATAAACGCTTTTTGAGCAAGAAATAATAAATTACCTTTTTATCTGCACTAATACGGCGCCGGAGAATCCTCACTTGACAACGGATGCTTCAACTACCATGGACAATATTATTTTAAAGTGGAGGAGTTTTCGAAATATTACGATTGTCTAGGAACAACACTGTCCAACGTACAAGTTCTCATATTCTTAAATGAAAAATATTATTGTTTTAAGTTCTGTACAAATTTATTAAAATACGTTTCGAATTACTACACGTACATGAAATTTTTCGCCAGTGCGTGCAGTAATTGTGAACTTAAAACAAAAACACTTTTCATTTATTACTGAGTTCTGAAAGGATTTGAAGATTACTATATTCTTACATTATTGTACCACAAGTTGCAGAGGCACAATTATATTTCCTTAATATTTATTTGGTCGTAATAAAACTATTTTATTTGAATACAGAAATTAAAATATTCTCAATTAACATATTATAGTATGCATATAAAGTATTACACTACATATTACAACAAATAATGTAACTAAAAACTGATTCTTCATTTCAGAAGTTTCCACGACAATCAACATTTATATTTTATAAAGATAAAGTAAAATATTTTCTTACGTAGCTTTCTTCTTAATTAACGGTCTCTTGTTGTATCCCTTAAAATTATGTTTTCTATTAGACGCATCATCTCTCCTTCCATTATCATGATTGACGGATTCTCTGGACGT
The DNA here is from genome assembly GCA_963942605.1 of Poecilus cupreus. Classification (NCBI taxonomy): domain Eukaryota; kingdom Metazoa; phylum Arthropoda; class Insecta; order Coleoptera; family Carabidae; genus Poecilus; species Poecilus cupreus. The sequence continues at coordinate 15,084,329 of OZ012727.1, forward strand.
GCTCTGATCTCTCGGGTGCCGTTCTCCAACATCTCCAGCTTCCTTCACCTTCATATAATAAATCAGAAGCTGGTCTTCCCCAAAGAAATGGTTGACAGCGTCCATTGTGGTTATAACACAGCATCCAGCTTTGAAAAGATCCCTGTCCTCCAGATCAACCGGTTGGCAGTACTCACTCATTAGAGTTCTTCTCAGCGGCTGGCCAGGCTTGAAGAGTTCTATTTCAAAGTAATAATCATTTGCCTTTTCAGCTGCTCCGATGTACTGAACCGTCCAGAACATCTTCCCTCCGCTGGATTTAAATTTGTACCAGAATAACTCATCGTATGCTTGAATCATGTTCACGTAGAATGATTCAGTTCTTTGAATTTTAATATGGCAGACATTTGTACTCCGATACGGGCGACTGGACAGTTTCTTCTTCGACCAATGGTCTAGAAGTTCCTCATAGCGACCCTTCCAGGGGCACTTGGTGTAGCAACACTTGTACCCCTTGTAAGAACACTCACGTTCATGGTTGTCACGTTCGTCCAGGGTTAGGCGTTCTGGGCACCCGGTTTTGCTATTTGCACATGGGTAGTGCATTTTCCGAGCTAGTGCTTCTAAAGAAATGTTTTTTGTGTCGGTAAATGGTAACTGACACAATGGACAAGTTGGAAGTTTTTTTCTGCATGGTTCGCAGATGCTGTGTCCTGTTGCACATTGGCGAATTGGTGGGGCCATATATGTCATACATATTGGACACTCAAGTTCTACTAGAAGCTCGTCGTAAAGCTTATCCATTTCAGCTGAAAAAAGAACATAACCTTATATTCCGGCAATACTCAACTGACATTGAATACAAAAAATCTAAAAGTATTTATACCTCTCGAATACATGTTTACACTTAATTCTAGGTATTATTACTGTTTTATCGCCAACATGACAGCCTTGAAAAATGCACAAACATTCTTTTATTTACCAGTTCCAACTAAAATTTGGGAAGTCCCTAAACAATTAAGGCCTGACTTTTGATTTGAAAAATACTAAAATTACTATATTTTCCATAAATTTGCAGCAGTTTAATGAATTTATATTGAAAGTATTTCCACATATCCTGTTATCAACCTTTTGTTATTTCCATGTTTGTTCCCTTATTACAAAGATAATACGTCAGCTTTAATTTTATTACAAAGCAGAAAAACAAAATATAATTTATAAGAAATTACTTACTTTTTCTTGTAAAGCAAAATATTTACCAATAGTAATTATTTTACCCAACTGCACCTCTTCCAAGACCTGCTGAGCGATGCAAGCAAGTCAAGTTGTATGTTCAACAATATTCGTTATCTCTCTCTACTATTTAATTGTCTTCGTCAGTATCAGAGACTTCGATAATCTGGACAGCACAAAGAAAATACATTGATTAGAATTGTGACGTATTGAAATAGATAAACAATTTTATCAGTTATTATTCTAAAGGATTATTTTTCGTAAGGATATAATAGAAGTTTTGCGCGCAAGATAAAAATTTATTTCAACAAACATTTCTTTATAAATTACATAAAAATCTTGGCGCGGTGATTTTGTATTAAAATTGTATTTTTTTTCCTTGTTTTCTTTTACTTTTTTACATTTTTTTTATGTTTGTACTGAATATGACTGACTGGGCCAACTAAACTAAAACTGAACAAACACAAATGAATCGTACCATAAAGTTTCAGTGTAGCTCGCCCGAAAGAAATGGCATAGTATATTAAAAATAATAGTAAAAAATCCTTTACGCCAAAAAGATCGAATCGATACAATATAAATTACTTAAATCTATTAACAACTGATGTAAAAACGTCCAAATATAAACAGTAATTTTTAGATTTTTAATATTTTGAACAATGTATGAAAAAAAAATATACCCTTTGAAAATGTACAGAATAGTTCTTATATTTATCCCAACCTACGAAAGAGATTCGCACGGATCTGAATCGTAGCTCAGGATGTACAATAATTATAACAGAATAATAATAAAAAATCAAGTATAATAATCAATAATGGCCTAAAACGGCCAGAACAAAATCAATTTGTATTCAACACAAAAATATATAAAAAAAAACATCCACAAATGGAACAGAGTATAGTAAATAGAAGTAATATATCTTTGCTCCAATTCAGGAACTGCGAGAATCAAAACCTGGATGATTTCTGATGATCTGCATCATGAAATTATACATCGCCTGAATTTACTCAATTAACCTAACAATTATTTAATATTTCCCTGAATCTGTTTTTTCTTTTTTTCGAGAAAAATTATGTCACTGGAAATATAAACTTTTATCATTTATCACATTATTTCATAATTAATAATATTTACATGTCTACAACGTTATTTTCGACTATCATATATATATACTTATATACACAAATGATTAGTATAACATTCAATCTCAACAACTGACACTTTTGGGCTCGATAATCACTCAAAAATCATCAAAATTCTCAAAGTTTTCTACGATGTCCACCTACTTCATATTTGCGCTGTCAAACGTTCCCAAATTACTTTACAGACAAATTCAACAAAATAAAAGAAGAATGCTTTATCTGAAGTACTTTTCTCTAAAATAATTTAGGAACGTTCGACAGCTGACCGCAGTTAGCTCTTCTTTCACAGAGGCCCCCAAAGTAACAGTTTCGAATCGAACCATAAGAGAGAGAAAGCAGATAAACTAAGGGAAGTTAGAGAGAAAGAGAGAGGATCGGTTATAGTAATAACTAAGCTCGGGATGGTAACTCGCGATTATAGGACTGGTTACCGTGTCGTCGACACGTTGTTATAAATAATGCGTTATGTACAAAAGTCTTATCTGCTTTCTGTCTCGAGTGTACGCATCCGGCATCGTCTCTCGCTTCTTCCAGGGCCGATTTGAGGAGAGGAAGGGAAGGACTAAATCTTTGGGAAGCTGGAAGTTTAATCCAACTCTGTAAAGATATACACATCGTTGGAACTCGTCGAAAAACTCAAAACTGTGGTTTAAAGATAATTGGACTAAAATGACTGGATTATTCTTTGTGCTAAGTTGGCAGTTTTGATAGTTTCAAGGAGACCGGAATCTATCTTTGCGAGTCTCTCAGACTGCACATTTTACTATTTGCCTTTACTGATTCATGATTACATTTTTATAAATTAATTTAATAATAAACACAATCTGCAATAAATATTAATCAGAATTCTGTATAATCGAAACATGCAGAAACAAAACAGTATATAAAAAAATATGTTCTTAATACTTAACTGAATTAAAACTGAATTCGTCAATAAATTATTATAATCAAAAGTAATGCCATAAATGTAACCATAATAAAAACAAATATTAAAATATGTAATAAATATCTGCGTGTACCATAATAATTACTATTAAAATCAAAATAAAATATTGATATTAAAACTGAAAATATGTTACTTGTATAATAAATTAATTGAAGTTATATTTTACATTTTTAATCAAATGAAGAAATATAAAATCCTAAATAATTTAATTTGAAGCACTTTTTTCCTAAAACAATTTTGGAATGTTAGGCGTTCTTGATCAACGTTCATAAAATGAAAGAAACAAAACATAATTCTTTATAAATATGTACAAAAAAAAAAGAAATTCTGGAATGATTTGCAACAGATTTTCGACTTTTTTCTGCGAGACTGTCAAAAAGAAATTACCTCAGTATATGAAAAGTAGGAAGTTCGTAAGAAAGGAGTAATGTTTGGCTAGGAAGATCTGCCGAGGTCCGAATCCAGGCGCACGTAACCGCAAACACTAGTCGAGATCTTTGATCTGCGTGTATTTGACAGGCCGTTTGCGTTTGGAGTGCGTGGGGGTGGAGGCCTGCGGCTGAGGGGCCGACTTGGAAAACCTCGCTCTGTGCGGCGGCTTGTACCAAGAACGAGGCTGTTTCATGGTCGCTGGCTTGCCATGCATGTTATGGTGTCCACCTCCTCCACCGCCGCCGCCGCCGCCGCCCCCGTTACCCCCATTGTTTGTGTTTGAGGTGTTGTTGTTCGGGGATATGTCTCGAGACGCAGGTTCGGAACCCTGGGCCAAACATTTGTTGTTAAACGTCTCCGAGTACACTACAACTGGTTTCTCTACTAGAGATTTTCTAGAACTACACTCCGTTTCTATTAAGTCGCCCTGAAAATAATAATCAAGAGGTTACTACACGTGCCATCAACATGCGGCCGTCACTCTTTCTCTCTTCAATTCCTGTTTGACGCGTTAATTGTTTATTAATTATTCAAAAGATAAACAGAGCATGCATTCAACAGGAACAGAAAGAAAATAAATTTTACAAGCTTACATACAAACTGATTCACAGAATTTATTAAATATTTAAATCAGTTGCTCGCCAAGACCATAATTTACAGAGATACTGTTAAGCAATCTGGACTAAATTCAATCCCAAGTACAGTACTTTAATTTCTGGTCGAAAAGGTTGAAACTTTCACAATTTATTCGCGTCATAAATCAAATTTTTTATTTTATTGTAGGAGCCCAGAAATATAGTAATACTGGAACGCGCATTTTTAGGCTCTTAAAAAAGCGAAAAACGAGCCTGAAGCAGATAGATGTTGTAAAGCCTGTAGTACACGATCCAATATATCATTTTGTTTCAAGTACGATAATCAATATGATTTTATATCATCTCGAATATCGTACGAGAATAGTTATTTGTATCACAAGGTTGGAAACTGCTATTTTGAGAGTGCGAGTTTATTTTGATAGGACGAGCCGTAGACGAGTCCTACAAATACGAGCACTCGCAAAATAGTTTCCAACCGAGGGATACACAAGATTTTTCGCGCCTACATTTATGTAAATTTAATAAATAAATTTAATTTATCACTCATTTTCTTAATGACAGGGAATTTTTTTATGTTGCTAACTTCACAATATTTGAATGTCAATTATATTTATTTTTCAATATCATAACCAAAAATATCTACATATTTTTATTCGGATTTTACACTGTAAATTCAATTATAATTACTTACAAATATGTTTAAAATCCATAAATATTGTTTTCTTGTATTGCAAATACTCAATTGTAGATATATTGCCATAATATTTTTAAGGCAATATAATACTTTGACATTTCTAGCGTCAGAAGTTAGCTAAAATTAGTGAAGTGATACCAACATATAACCATAAAAAGTTAGCAATTTTTGTCGAACTAGTACGACAAAAACATGATTTTCGACCGCTTTAGAGATATGTAATTGTATCAATGTCGGACGGTGGCGCGAAAACAATATGACATATTGGTTTAAAATATTTAGATCGTACACAATAAAATTTTTTCTCGTATTGAAAATAACAGTTGGACAGTTAATGATAACCGATAAAATGGATGAACATTTATATGCTATAATATATGTATAATAAGTCAATTAAAGTAAAATAATTTATGTTTAAATGTACTAACCTTAAAAAGCTGTCAGTTATATTACGACTTATCAATTGTTTTACCGGTCCAATATTTTAGATCCGTACAATAAAAATCATATCGTTTTCAAAATCGTGCGAAATATTGAATGAAAAATGTGTAGTACACGTTACACGATACAATATTTCTCGTATTGAATATCGTACGAGAAACAAAATGATATATTGGATCGTGTACTACAGGCTTTAAACTTAAAAAAAGACAGATAGCCCAACTACTGTCTCCCTCGGCTCGCATTTTCAAATTCAGTTAGCGTACTAGTATTATTATATTTCAGTGCGTAGGACTAGAACAAATATAATCTCACAAAAAATTAAAAATTATACGATCACGTGATTTATGTAACATTAAATTAGTTCAGATTACTTACTGCTATTAAATTAAAACATTAAAGTAAATAAATGTTATTAATTACGATCATAATTTTTTTCTCTTAAAATCTTTGGGATACAAAAGCCAAATGTGTTCTAGTTTCAATTCACAAATTTTGAATAACATTCATATTTAGCTTATGACAGTTTTTATAAACTACAACGAGCGATGAATATATTGGTATAGGTAGCAAACCTTATATTAAAAGCCACCTGATTTGATAAGAAAATAATAATTTTGCACTACAAAACATTAACAACCTGGCCAACATTTAGTCTTCATTCACTCACCTCCGAGCTTACATTAGAATCCACACTACTCGTGCTCCCCGAGCTGCTGAGCGACCTCGCCAGGCGGTGCGGCTGCGCCCCCACGTGGCGGAACTGCTGCTGTGGGGGGCCCACATTGGGGGCTGTGGGCGTGCCAGGAGTGGTGACGTTACCGTACAGAGGCGCGAACGTAGATCGTAACCAATCCCGGTAACGTACCACCTCATCGGTCACGCGGACCACGCGCCCCAAGATGCTGAAGCGTGAACAATCGTTCACGTAGTTGTTGAGAGGGTTCACAGCATTGGTTAGGACGATGTAGGCGTAGTCGAAGGCTCGTTTTACCTGCGGAACACCAAGAAGATGCTGGTGACTGACATTTTTTGCTGTTGCTGGTCAATGATTTAAAATATACGACTACTAACTTGCCTCGTAGAGAATACGTCAATATTTATTATAAGTAAGAGTTTAATAAAGTTCAGTAAAATTTAAAATACTTGTGTTTTAATTTCGAGGCACCATTGCGATCTCGAGAACTTTAAGAGCTAAAACTTGAATTAAATTAGACAAAAGTTGCTGCACTAGTAGGTCAATTTAATAATAATGAAACCAAGCGAAATAAATCACTTTTAACACGGACATCATACAAAATTTTGTCTACGACCGTTGTTAAAAGTGGCCCTTTTAACGGTTGATGAGCAAGTTAAAAGTGACACTTTCTGACGCTAGTTATAAAAGTAACATTGCAACGTGTTAAAAATGATTTTATGTTTACTTTTAACACGTTGCTAATGATTTGTATCAATAAATCAACAAATATACCTGTCAAAATATCATTCTACATTTTTTATTATTAACTAATATACTAAAAAGATCATAGATAAAATATACTTTCGTTCATTTATACATTTATAAATAATTTTATAAACTATCGCATATTAAGACAAATGTTTCAAATAAAAAAGGTTGATATTTTTACTGTCTAACCAGTGCCGTAGAAAATATTATATTTTGTAAGTGGTTCATATTCCACATATAATAAACTTATAATTTTTTTAATGAAACTAATAAAAAAAATCTGGTGTGGCCACCATACTATTTTCTTATACAAATAAAACCAACTGAACACGTATGACTTGTTCCTTGCGTATGATTTTATTTTGATAACAATTTGCGATATAAATTTTAACTTGTTTAATTTTTTGTTCTCATTGTAACTATGAATTTATTTTGAAATAGAAATTAATTAATATCTAGTCTTCAAAACTTTCTAGCTAATAATACAAATATTACTGTTCACACGCCACATATTTTTGACACTTCACAATTATTTAACACGTTTGAAACATAGATATTAAAAATGTTTTAGTTTTGTTCTGAGTGTAACTAAGATTATAGAAATATATTCTTAAATATATAATATAGTTTTTCTCAAAATTAAGCATGTACAAGAAAAGTGCAAATAACATTTTATATACCAAATATTTTTTCTAACATCTTTCATTTGAAACTTTTTCGCACAGCTGATTCTATTTTCAAAATAAATGGAATTTATTGTTTTGTGTTTTCAGTAAACTTCCTCTTCCGGTTTTTCAATTTCATTCAAAATCAACTCAGCTCTTAATTTTTTCATGAAACTTGTATATTTCAAGTTCCGTTCACATATCTTGTCTCGTCCGTGAGATATTGCGCACACGGACATTCATCCATCCATCTTCACACACAGACATCATTGAGAAATTGGTCATCAAAATATGTATTTCCGTAAAAATCTAGTCAACGTTTTTTTTTTTTCGTGATTCCAATACTTCCTTATACTTTGTATAAGACAGTAAAAATAGCTTTTTTCCAAAAATTAGGCAAGTTACATTTGAATTTACAAACAAAATTGTATGTCTTCCTAATTGCCTTATATTATTATATGGTACAAAAACAATAAAGTGAATTTTTAATCATTAGTTTATAAATCAAACGTAAGTTGGTTTATTTCTGAAAAAAAAAATATATATATATATATATAAACTCGTCGTCAGATGAATACATCATTTAAATCAGGAAAAATAATATTGTACTGTTATATTTTTAGCTATTATTTCCATTTAAAAAAAATAAGTTTGTCATATCTTCAATAAGAACCACTAAAAAAAAAAAAACAAATCTACGCCACTCATTGACAGTAAAAATATGAACCTTTTTATTTAACTATTTTTCTTAATATGCGATAGTTTAGAAATTATTTACAAATTAAATAAATTAACGAAAATGGGGTTTTGTCCATTCTAACGACACAAATTTTTTCGGGAAAACAAAAACATTATTAAACTGGCCAACTAGTGTGGCAACTTTTGTCCAATTTAACCGAAGTCGTAGCTCTTATAGTTCTCGAGACCCCAATGGTGCGCATCGAAATTGAAACACACAGTATATTTCAAGGTACTATATATGAATCATACAGTTATTGTAATATAAGACACAGTTCATAAAGTATAAAATATAATTAACTATTAATAATTAACAGCTATAGACATGATGAAATTTTAAACCTTGTTTACGATTGAATTGCTACTGGTTCTAAATTAATTTAAATATTTGTTTTTATAAAAAAATTTCTCAATAGTAAACACTGCAATAGAAATATTACAACAAAATTAAAATGAATATATTTTTAAAACAATGAATAAATAATTTGTTAATGTAACATATTTCGCAAGAAGAATAAACGTCAATTAAAACGTCGCAAGAAGAATAACAATATACTGAAACACCTTCTAAAAATAAATCGTGCCTCATGCTATAAAAACCCACGCAGAATTTTCATCTATTGATAGAAAAAATCAAATCAAACCTGTAAAACACCGTAACTCGAACGTCCAATGTCATTGCTTGGCGTGAGAGGATCCTCGATGCACAACAAACTGGGCCTGTGCCCATCAGCCATCTCCTTCTGCATCTCCTCCTTGCTGATGTAGCAGCCGCCATCCTTCACGCGGATGCCGGTCTGCATGTAGTTGAACTTCCGGCCGTAGAGCTCGAAGAACTCTATGAGCAGAACCCCCAGGTTCGCTGAGCTGAGTCTGTCGGGTCGCGGGTGCAACTGCAGGAAGCTGATGCACATGAGGATGAGACTATACGAGGAGATACCGCCGGTGAAGACTTCGTTCAAGTCACGTTCTAATAGAAACTGTTTTAACACGTAAACTAATTTCGATAGCACGGAGAACTCCCGTTTGTAATTTTTTATAAGTTCTGCTGATTTTAAACCGTTCGACATATTAAAACTAATGTCCACTTTGATGTCTGATTGTTTGTCTGTTAACTTAATTATCGGAACTGAGGCTTTGTCTAAAACTTTTATTGTTGATTGGTCGGCGATGTCTTGCTCCAGGAACGCCTTCTCTAGCGTTCGCAACGGCAAATTGCTCCATCGCCCTGTACACACATATCAGATAATCATTTCTATACTAAACACTACACAATGCTCTCATTTTTTACATTCATTTAATTAAAGAACCTACAACAACATCCACTAAGACCTAAAATTAATTCTGTAAAGAAAAACTGATTTTATCAAAATTTTTGTTAAATAAACAATGTCTATTTGTAAATTGTGTAAATAAATATTATTGAAAAAATATCGCATAACTTGTCAGTTGATTTCGATTCGATATTGTTCATTTACAAATAAATGAAACGAATAATATCGAAGCGGATTTTTTTTTAAGTGTTTATTAACTCACATGAAAGTTCATTTCGATTGGATATTGTTTATTTAACTAAAACAAAAGTAACAGTTTCAAAATGTTTTAACACTGTCCAAAGCCGATGAAGAATGTCTGACGTTATACTTCAATGACTCTTTTTCTAATCATATTCACAACCAGAAAATAATTGATTAACTTATAGACCATTTATAATTGCAGATAAATTAATGAACAAAACTTGTAGTACAAAAATTCACCGTTCAGCATACATTTTCAAAACCGTTTATTATTATTTACGTGGGATTGACATATTGTAAGTGAGTAAATACTGTTATCTTGACAGATACGTACAGACATTCATTAAGAATTGTGTGAAAATGATAAAACTCACTGTATTTAGTGCTGTATTTGTGCCAAGTTCTACGTAAAAGTGATGTGCGAGTTAAGGCTAAATTTAAATAATATTATTATACAATTAAATGTGAAAAAACTTACCTATTACAACTATGTCAATATCACTAGTTGGAAGGTATAATCCCGTTCGATATGAACCAAAAACTTGGACTTGGGCGTCTGGCCACAATGATAATATAATGTTTTCCATCCTATTGACGACTTCGCCCCGAACAGCGTGTTCCAGGGGTGTAGGCTTGGCCCACTCGTAGAAATGCTCGATTTCCTCATGGAGCCTGCACAACAAAACCCATGTACCATTATCATCATCATTCGGTCGGAAGATTGAGAAAAATCTTCCTGTATCATATTATGACATTATATAATATTAGATAATCGTTACTAGATGTAAACAAACAGACACATGACATGAATACACAAGTGCCAGATGTCCGACATATAAAATGTGAGTTGAGAAAACACTCTGATCGGAAATTACTGTCAAAAAGGCTTAAGCGAATGATTTATATTGAATAGTGATAAGATTAAGTCAGCTTGATGACATTTTAAATGCGTCATGGATGCTATCAAGCACCTGTCCACATGAAGTTAAAGGTTAGGAAAAAGTAAAATCATTTCTCGTGAAAATGTACGTACCCTATGATACCCCTTTTATAATTATATCCCTTTTGTCGCCAGGGAAAGCCCCCGTATTCTCCACAAAGGTGTTCGTGATTTAAATTCATGCCTCTTGTGCTAGCACGATTTTCAACTTTGCGTCTTCGATTAAAAAATACACTTTTGTCACTATTAACACCGTTCGTCAACGAAATTGTAGATGAAGACAGAGAACTGACACCTGAACTTAATATTTCTGAATCGCTATCACCATTCGTAATGTTCATATTATCAAATTCTTGTGTTGTATGCCATAGACGCAGCCACAAGGCTTTTGCTGGTCCGTCTTGCTCGGGTTGAAGCCAAGATATCGATGGATCCATTCAATGTTCAATCAATCACAATTTACAAACCATTTATAGATATTCGTGTTTCCCGAATTAAAGCAAATAATATTTACGAGAACACACCGCGATCACATTGAAGTCACACCTCGAGAAAAATCACAGGATTGTAACTAAGGTTATATTCAGTGCCAAGAGATGGTGCACTGTGTAATTCGCATTTTGAACATTCTAGAGCGCACGCGAAAATTCAAAATGTTAAATGCCGCCGGCGCTGTAATTGAAATCGCTTTTTTAAAACTTTTCAGATATAATTTATCCATATTACATCACTTATTTTACGTACTCGTTCAAATACTTATCATAAAGAATTTAATGTTAAAATTAAATTGCTATCAGATTAATTTTTTTATATGTTCCACTTGACAATGTTTATAAAATTACGACATTACGACACATGAAATTAAAACAATTGCATATCATAATTATGCAGGTACAGAATCAAGAATTCCCTGTAAAGGTAAATTATTATTTTTATTGATCATTATTATACTTTTAATACAAGAATATTTACAAGCAACAGATGAATAATTAATATATCAGTCTTATTGGAATTTAATCCTAATTTAAAACATATTAACATTTTGTCTTTTACCAAATAGAATAACTGAAAAATGAAAACAAAAGGGTAAATTATAAAATATCCTAGATTGTAGAAAGAAATTATGGCGCAATTAAAAAAAAAATCAATATTGTTGTAAGTGAACTCACAATTTTATTTTGTGTAACCTACTTTTCTTCCTTCTTCTCTTCAGTGAAAAGCATTTGAACTAAATTAGGTTTATTAACTTTTCCCATTGTATTTTTTGGGATGCTCTCTACAAATTTAGCGACTGAGGGCACAGCATATTCCGCCATTTTAGTCTTGGCGAAATCCCTAAGCTTTTGTAGTTCCATTTCGGCATCTTTTCTAAGTACAATTGCAGCTCCTACCTTTTGTCCCCAAGTATCGTCATGGATTCCAACAATTGCGCAATCATCGATATCTGGATGCCCCAGAAGATACGTTTCCACCTCGAGAGCACTTACCTTGTACCCCCCAGTTTTAATGATATCTACATTGGTTCTTCCCATTATTTTAAACAACTTTTTGTTAATGTTATACTTAGCCGTGTCTCCAGTTTTGAACCATCCGTCTTGGGTGAATTCTTTTTCGGTGGCTTCTGGTTTTCCGTAGTATTCTTCAAAAACTGAAGGACCTTTTACTAAAAGTTCTCCGGAAAGATCTTTGCGGTCTGCGTTTGGATTTGTTTCAATTTTCAGGTTATTATCTTTATTGGAAACCTCCAGAACTATATTGGTAGATCCTCCAGGATTTTTGGCAGCTAATCGAACACTCATTCCCGGAAGCGGAACCCCAACATATCCAGGCTCTCTGTTTCCGTCATAATCATTAGATAAACACATTCCTATCTCAGTCATTCCGTATCTTTCCAGAAGTCTATGTCCAGTAATTTCTTCCCATTTCTGGAACAACGGTGTTGGCAGCGGAGCCGAACCACTAACCATTAACCTAACCTTAGATTTAAGAGTGGTTTTGATATATTCAACAACTCGTGGATTTTTCATAAATATTTTCTGGTATTCGTTAATAAGTTTTGCGTACATGGTAGGAACACCCATGAAAACAGAAATTCTATCGTTTGTGGCTGTGTTGATTGCAAGAAGATGAGACCAGACGGCGTTGGAGTCGAATTTGGGGAGCATGGTGCATTTGGCCCCGACGAAAAGGGGGCACATAAGTGCGTTGACGATGCCGTGGGTGTGGTTTAGTGGGAGAGTGTGAAGAATTATATCGTTGCTGCTCCATTTCCAAGCTTCGATCAGCGTCGTCATCTGAGCGTGGAGGTTTCTGTATGAGAGGACGACGCCTACGAAACATTTTGAATGTAGTGACATTAAATAAATAAATATATCATCATGCCATTTATCCATTTTTGGTATCATTTTTCAGCAAACTTTATTTATCGCTGTCACAAACTATTTTGGGAAAAATTGCTTCTAGTAAAAGAAAATTAAATATAATAAAACTGCTAACAAATAAAATGTTATCTTTACAATAAATTATGTAATGCCCGGTTGCACCAACTTTAGTTAAATTTTAAACTTGGTTTAAATAAATAAAAGCAAATCTATGTTCTATGTCATCTATGTCATATGGAGTAATTGACATTGATGTCAAAAATTAGATACGCTTTTATTTATTTAAACCAAGTTTAAAATTTAACTAAAGTTGGTGCAACCGGGCATTAGTTAAATAAACATTGTTTCGTAATTATACATCACGATCCTACAATGTGATTCTAATAGGATGAACTTATTGGATTGCATTTATGCATGGGATGCACTAAATTAAATTACGCGATTCTAACTCGGTCAAGGCGACTTCTTATCTCTAAACAAACAGGAATAAATATCTGATAAATTATTTACCTTTCGGGTTACCAGTTGTGCCACTGGTATACAAAATCATAGCATTGCTTTTCTTGTAAAAATCAGACGGTAGACCAGCTTCCAAATCCTCTGTTTTCTTAGGAATATTTCTAGTGGAATTTTGACGTAGATTGTCGTCTAGAACTATGAGTTTTTTGTTGGATTTTTTTGCTATGGGCTGCATAACATCTGCATATTCCATTGTGGTTACTATAATATTTGCGTTGCTGTCATTACAGTAATACTCGAGCAATGATTCCGGCTGGTTGTGATGGACCGGCACGGCTACAGAAATATTGTTTCATTAATAATATAAAATAAAACAGAGAACGATTAACTCCATCTAATGCAAAATCAACCTGTACATTCATTACTCATTTGAAGCATTAAAAAAAATGACAATGTTGAAGCCAAGAAATAAGGTTAATTAAAAAGTAACTTCGCTAAATTCCTAAACAAAGCTACAAAATACTGGATAGATTTAATAATAAATGAATGTGGTTGTCTCTTGATTTTGTTTTTTAGGAGTTGTTTCATTACAAACCTATTTGCCCAGAGATCCAAATAGCCCATTGTGTTATCACGTAGCTGGCGTCATTCGGACACAAAAACAAAATTCTCTCATTGTTTTTGTTGTCAGCTGCTTGGGAAATCTCCCTAGCAACCTCTTTCGCCGACATGAAAATGTTTCCGTAAGTATAATTGCCATTGTTGTCCTTCAGAGCCGGGCGATCGGCGAACTGAGTAGAATTTCGAAAAATCGGAACCACTTCTTCAGGCAAGAAAGACGCAGTTTGAATGTGATTCACTTTGTTTAAGATATGTTGTAACCTTTTCTGCATACACCCCCCACAGCTGATATTGCGACTTAGTTTTAGTAGAGCGGACATTTTAAAAATAACTTTAAAAACAAATTTTTATCTAGATGTTTATCAAGTTCAAAACAAGTCAAGTGAACTAAAAATAGATTTGTGGAGAGTACTGTTTAATTAAGCATTTTACACATTTATTATACTTAACTACATTTGCACAATTTAAGGATGATATTTCACTATTTAATTACACACAAATTTGCATTTATGTGGATGACGTACTATTTGCAAATTATATTATCACATGAAACCACTAAATTTAGGTATTTTGATGCACACACTTTAGCGTTCTGCGAATTTCAGTGCAATGCGAATTGTAACTATTGTTGTAGACACGTAAAGATATAAATAACATTCAAAGACACTTGTGATATTCAAGAAACGTTGAAGGTTATGTTCAGTTTCGTGTGTAGTGCTGGTGTACCGAGCCACACCCAAGGTTACCACTACACTAGGGCAAATAAAATTGGCTTTCACTAGGATTATATTACGAATTTTCAACGCTGCATGGCTCGAACTTGCTCTTTTACTTCCTCGAGTTGTTGAGCTGACCTCAACATCGAATCATGCTGGTAACCAAGATGAACACTCAACAGCTGTAATTTTTTCAAGTTGGCTTCACTGTTTTCAATTGCGTGCTCCTGCATAGCGAAATTCCTTGCCGAATGCATTAAAATCTGTGAATTATTCTTTGTTTTATAGATTTATTTCACAGGTTGAATTAAAAATTATACACAATATCTGACTTCGATTGTTAATGTAAAATACAACATTACTTAGCAACATGTAAACAAAATTTGTTATTATATTTAAAACAAAAATTCAACAAGCAATAACAATAGAAAATGCTAGGTTATAGTAATGACTTGTAGTTGAAATAAAATAATTGTATTAATACTACATAATTTAAAACAACAATAAAGAAGCTTAAAATTTACCTCATTGCTCTTGGACCCTCGAACAATTTGCCTTGCTAAGGAAGCTACATTGTTAACATTAACTTGAACCCGGTCTGCTAAACGCATCTTCGAATCAGAAAATAATGACCTTGCACTACTGCTACTAGCGGATGCCATCACGTTAAATTATCACTATTTATTTTTATAAACACTCAATAGTTTCGTAATAAATTTCAATCTACAACTTGACACTTCCCAAAACAAAGCATACACGTGCGCTTTCTAGTGGTAGAACAACGAACTAAAAACAAAAACGAAACTGTCTGTAGCACATGCTGCCACCTATGATAAATTCAAATTAAGCCGGAAATTTAAATTCAATTTTGTTCGTTCACACTTTCACCTAATAAATATTAGTTTATTCGATTTCTTAAAAACTATTCGAGTCAGTATTCAACTCTGTAAGGTTATCGAAATTTATTTTCTTAAAATTAATTCAACAGAACTAATCAATTCACTACATAACTAGTTTTTATTTTCAAAATGATCAATTTATATTCCATTAGTCAATAAAATCTATCATAAAAGCTTAACTGTTTATAAAATCACATCAAGAAGGTCAAGGATTTTTTGACATAAGTCAATAAGTATAAAAAATATGATGAGACTCTTTTAATATCAGAATGAAGTCACTTCTGATGTTTTTATTGGAAAAATGAATTTTTTACTTTGAAGCATAAAAAACAAAAAACAATTGTGAGAATCTTAGAAGGCGATGTCCTCGTGTATGACGCCAGATGGCCATGTGCCATGGCATAATTTTAATTGAAACATTAAACGATCTTCAGATGTCAATCGTGGAAGTGTGGAAAACAATATCATAACGCTTTCAAATTTTTCAACATTGCATGTCAAATTTTAATTTAACTACAGTTACAACCAAGTAACCCATGGCAAATTTGAATTACCAACAAAATCTTACAAAACAATTGATTTTGCGAAATAAATTTTGCGTTTCGATTGTTTCAGAGTTGACCAAGAACTTGAAACATTTGCTACGCTTTCCAGTGTTATTTTTGTCACTAGAAAAACTTAAATTAATTATCATTGGTTAGCAAAGGAAAACGTAAATTTCAACATCACTAGATATTGTTATAAAATTAATATTAACAGTCTAACAGTCACAGTTTATATAAATTCACGTTATGTTAATTCTATTACATAACAATAATTTTTCAGTACCGAGTAGAGATAGGTAGTAATAAATTACTTAATCTTTTTCATCTTTCCAAGAAACTGGATAAAATAAAAAATTATAATCCAGTTTTAAAATCTAAAAAAGGCAATTAATGCCACGATTAGATCATTGACACCTGTGCCCAAAATTTACGATTTAAAATTTTTGAAAAGTTCAACTTTGTGATATTTATAAGATATTTATTATACCATCCTAACTGCCCCCTCCATTTACGGACGGTAGTGACATATGGGTTGACATTTATAATATTTATTGAACTAAATTTTCAAATTTAAATATTAATGCGGAAAACGACAGAACTTTTGGATTTAAGCCTATTTTTTATTTTTCTAACGGCGTCGGTACAGATTAGCTCATTTTGATTTTACATAATTTAATATTAATTAGAAAATTTGATACTTTGGACAACCCACGCCTTTTGCCGAAACAAGGAAGAGAAATATTAATAAATACATAACACTGAATACAATTAAAGACTAATCATTAGAGCGATCTTTGTTTCGGAGAAGTTAAAGTTTTCATCGAAATTTCGCAGTTCAAAAGCATTTTCTTTTCAATTCAAAAACTTATTAATTTGGAATATTACTGTTCTCCTTTTTTCTGCACTGAAAGAAAATGAATATATGTTAAAAATTGTTTTTAAAATAATGAAAAAGGAGTCGTTTTAATTTTAAACAAAATGTTTTTATTTAAAACGATATCATTTTGAATTCAAACTACTTCGTCCCCAAAATGAGTCTCTGTTTAATACTTTGATATGTTCCTTCAAAACTAAATTAATTTTCATACAAGAATATTATTAAAAAAGTTTTTAATGAAAACGAAATTAGATTGGCACTATTCATATAAAGTTTTCTCTTCACTTAAGAGGAATCTGTTTGTTCCAAGAAAACATTTTTATCAAATGCAAATTATACATGAACATAATTTTCAAAGCAGTAAAATTCATGTCACACATTCCCATGAACGACTACAGTAATGTAAATGATTCGTATATTTATCAATATGATCGTCTATAACATACTAGAATTATTTTCCATTTGAACTTAATATGTTATAGATGACCATATTTATAAATATACAAAATATTTGCATTACTGTAGTCGTTCATGGGAATGAGAAACACAGTATCAAAGTTCTGAATTTTTTACCAACTAGACTTCAACTAATATTTTTTTATAGTTTAATGTTATAGCTATCCTTTTCATCCACATATATAAATACTAGAATGTTCAAAGACTTCACAGTAATAATTGTTTTGTTTTTCGATTAGAATAATTGTAAGAAATAATTTATTCAAATTTGAATTTGCAAAACAAAATTCATGGGAGTGAACGAACCCAACGAAAATATTCGTTTTCATCTGACATTGCAATGTACAAGACACTAAAAAATCCATGAAAATAGACGGATGGAGGTTGTTGGTCCATAAAGAATATGAAAATAAATGAAGAATACAGAATTTGCTGTTTTTTTTTTTTAAATAAAGGATTCGATCTTCGACGCGAATGTTTGACCTTAACCGAAGTCGTAACTCTTATAGTTCTCGAGATACCAATGGTGTGTTTCGAAATTAAAACACACTGTATATTGAATATAAAAATAGTATATTGTACAACGAGCATGGAATGGTACTCATTTCCTACGAGTATGAAATGGACATTCCATGCGAGTTGTATACTATACTTTTTCTACGACCACGATATTATTTCCTAATTCATTTAATATTAATTAAAAAGTTGTCTCGCTTTCATCATTCTAATATTTAACAATTCTAAATAAGTATCCTA
The DNA here is from genome assembly GCA_963942605.1 of Poecilus cupreus. NCBI lineage: Eukaryota > Metazoa > Arthropoda > Insecta > Coleoptera > Carabidae > Poecilus > Poecilus cupreus. The sequence goes on from OZ012727.1 coordinate 15,102,810, forward strand.
GCAATGTCATCTGTACTTAAATTTCGCACGATGCTTGCAATGTACCTCATATCCCTAGCAACAACAAACATAGAATGAGCAGATTTCTAAGTGGTCGTAGAAAATAGTTATTTACTTTACAAGTGGGCAAAGTAAGGAATTACCCACGAGAGAAATTTTAGCTCACGAAGCCGAAGGCTGAGTGAGATAATTTTATCAAGTTGGTAATTCAACTTTGCCCACGTGTGAAGTTTAACGTTTTATCCAACACTTCTTAATAAATGAAAAATTTATTAAAGAAATATTATTTGACAGTGACATATGCTTTAAATTTTTAAATTAAAATGTCAGTCGAAGTAGTTACCAAGGTGTTGTGTGTTATTATTATTGTTATAAATAAAAAAATACTCACTAGTGGCTTTCCTCAAAATTATACCCACTAGTGGATAATCTGTTACTTTGCTTGTTTAAAATCGCCATAGTTATAGAGCATTTATTGAGAGGTGTTGGATAATAGTTATTTGTCAAACTAGAGAGGAAAGTGTTTCTTTTTCCCCCTCGAGTTCGAAGTTTGCCTCATGAGCGCAGGGAGTGAGGCATTTCGAACGAGAGTGGAAGAAGAGCTTTCCTCTCGTGTTAGACACAACATTTTTTTTCACGACATGTTTCTAAAAACGATTTGCTCGGACCTAAAATACATTTTGAGAACACAACTGACAGACTGACACGTTAAAAGTTAGGTTATCAGACACAAGGCGGTGTAGCAGTGTTGCCAATGAGCCAATCTTAAATATCTTTAATAAGTTGTCAAATTTGTAATTAAATAAGAAAAAGAAAAATACAAGACATAATTGTAAGACAATTTAAAGTATGTATATCACTGAAATAAGGATTTTCATTAAAATTGGGAATTTATTTATAATTTTTATAATATATTTTTTGTAAATAACATTTATATTGGTAACACTTCTATACTTTCCTCTCTAGAGAGGAACAACACATTTTCCTCACTATTTCGGGAGAAGAACGGTGGGGTTTCTTACGATGTCGTGAAAAAAATATTTTTTCTTCAAACTTCAAGTTCAATATTGTCGCCGCCGGCGTAAAAGTGTATCCTTAGCAACACATTTACGCCGGCGGCGGACAAAGTAAAATATTATGAAAAATAGTTAGGTTGTAATTCAATAATTTGACAGTTAAAAATGAAACAAATAAACAAAAATAACAAAACAGCATATTCTACGGCAACTTGAAATGCTAGATTAGACAGAATATTTATTGAAGTTTTGAGCATTTTATAATATTTATAATTTTATTTTCTATGTTTGAAGAAAAAATAGCATGTGTTATTCGGAGTAAATGTGTCTTTGGGTGCTTTGCATGTAATTGTTCGACTCGCTTCGCTCGTCGTTCCAACTTACATGCTCAGCACCCAAAGTATCACATTTACTCCTAATGACACAATATACTATTTCTATACAATTATAATATACTTGAATCAGAAAACGATGCTAGTAAATAAAATAGATATAAATATTTCTTGGTGGAGATTTCAATGCGTGGTCGGTCAACCTGTCGTGTCTAAATTCTTTACATAACATTTATGTCTTATTTTTCGATTTCTTAAGGTTTCGTAAATGAACGGAAATACCAAATATAACATCCGTTATCTTCGACGAGCGATTGGACCTCTCGTATTATGCTATAGATATTTACATATTTTTTATAGTTTTAAAAGTGTGAGTAAATTTAGTAAAATCTCGACTAAAATGTGTAGATAGTATGTGGGTTTTACCAAAACCAAAGAGGAAAGAAGAAACAATGTTTATTTAAAATTAGATTGATGTGTGAATGTTTTACCAGGAATTTTTTCACATAAATAACAAGAGAAATTCGTTTTCATTATTGTTTAGAAAAACAAAAGTATTTAATCAAATAATGATTAATAACTTTTGCTGTACTATTATATTTCTCACAACACATTTAAATAATTTTGTTTTATTGAAAGTACCCCACTGTTGGTCTTGTCCATGAACAAATGAACATCAAATTGAACAGGTGCTTCGCCGATTTGACCTAAGACGTCATACACACACACACACACACACACAGAGGGACAAGATCGCAGTGTGTCGGTGGCATTTCGGGGCCCGTGTACGAGAAGGTCAGGGCCGGGCTGACCCGGCTGCCCTAGCCATGCAGGCACCCAACACACACACACACACACTTATCGTAACTCAGTCAGGAGGCAATGTTATACTAAGTTGCGTCTTCCTCCAGATGTACAGATTAAAAAACATTTGCATCAAGTAAGTTTTTTATGTTTGATGGGCTGTATATAAATAACTAGAAGAGATAATCAAATTCGGTTTGAAATTTTGAAATCCTTGAGGTATTTTTAATATAATAATTTATATATATAAATCAATATTTATCAACTTTCTCATTGAAATTCATCTATTTCCCACAGTTCAATAGTAGCAACCGATACGAGTACAAGTTCCTTTTTTTTAATGTGAGCTGTAGAAAATAGTTATTTACTAGCAAAGTAAGTAATTACCCACGAGAGAAATTTTAGCACACGAAGCCGAAGGCTGAGTGTGATAATTTTATCGAGTGGGTAATTCCACCTTGACCACGTGTGAAGTATAACATTTTATCCAACATCTCTTAATTAATTCAAAATTTATAAAAGAACTATTATTTGACAGTGACATATGCTTTAAATTTTTAAATTAAAATGTCAGTCGAAGTGGTTACCAAGGTGTTTTGTTATTATTATTGTTATAAATAACAAAATGCTAACTAGTGGCTTTTCTCAAAATTATATAGTGGGTAATCTGTTACTTTCCTTGTTTAAAATCGCCATAGTTATAGAGCATTTATTGAGAGGTGTTGGATAAAAATATTTACCTAAATTGTTGTATAAACTGTACAGGGTGAATGATATCCAGTTGATTATGAGATAATTACAAAAAACTGTTGTGTCCAGCACATAACCTTCCGCCCAACACTACTCTTAAACGGTACAAAATAGTGTTTGATGATACAGAAATATACCTTATTATTTGTTTATTTTCTGATTATATTTAAGAAATTTAATTTTATTTCGTAAATTTATTTAATTTTTTGACATATATTTTACTAAGGAAACAGCTTCACAATCAAAATGACATGTGTCACATTTCGTAAAAATTGAAAATTTTTAAGTGTTTCCATGGTGTACAAGGAGTGCAAGACTTATGAAATCAAATTTCTTTATATTTTATTGTCTCTAAATCCAATGAATATTAATAAAATTAGTGCAATCAAAACACATGGAAAATAAATATTCTACAATTTTCTAAATAACATAAATTGTTGAAAAAGGAAATTTAACCGTGTTTTTCACAAAAAACTGTTAATGGCTTCAAGTAAAGTGCTACTTCCGGTTGACCAGTTTTATCCAAAATCTAATCAGCTCTTCATTTAAATATAAGAAGCAAAAATTCACAAAATAGTATTTTTTGGGATTATAGTATTTGAGTTATGCGAGGCGAAAAAATTGCCGCAGACGACACACACACATACATACATACAGACAGTATGGCAAAAATAGTAAAATCGTATTGTAGGGACCCTAAAACGTGCTTATTTTTTGAAAACACACTACCCAATTTTTTGACCAAAAACTATACCTCCCTTACCTAGAGGTAGGCGGGAGGTAAAAACTATTTACGACTAAATTATAAAATACTTTCAACGTCAGTGAGCGTTCCAGTATCTCCGAAAATAATTTGTCGGCTTGCCATAAACACAAATATACTTTTGTTGTTTTAAAGTCTATCACGCAAGGTATAATTGATTATTGGTCAGCCCCATAAAATTATCTCAATACGACTCTGGGCGCACAATTTATATTCATTAAGAAACTGAGGCATCTCTGCACGCGAAATTTGATAAAAAAAAGTTGACAATAAGAAAACAAAATGGCGGGTGAACAGAACCATTTGGACGCTAACGACCCCTATAATTTAGCAGTGTGTGCATAATATAAAGAACTAAACAAAAAAAAAAGTAAATAAACCTACGCTAAAATAAATTGCTGAATTTATTTAGTTATTTTTCGTGTTACTGTCTACAGGAAAAATGGCCGCTATTGTTCATAATTGCGTTACTATATTTTTCAAAGAAGAAATTTAGGTTTTTTAATTTATTTTGTTTGAATTATAGGATTGAGTAGGCAGTTGCTGCTTTTAAATTAATAGGTTTATATATAAAGATGTCATTCCCATTATTGGAATATACAGTTTGTCTCAATTTAGAGGCAGACCATTGGAATCTCAAGTAGATATTATGACTGCTTTAATTTACAAATTTAGATTTTGAATTTATGATTTACTTTCCTGGTTCAAATAGAATTGCAATCAGGATTAGGCTTCAAATCTTTGATACAAAGATCTACATCTATGATTATGATAGGTACCAAAAGGTACCAAATCATGATAGAAACACCAATTACATATCTACGGGAGATTTGTGCACTTTCTGTCCCGTCGTGAGAGAAAGTGCTCAAATAATATGAAAAAGAAACAAAATTAAACATGTCAAAGGTAGCTATCTTAAATTATATTGCAATTCAAATAATTTTGAAATACATAAAAACCATCATAAATATTGACGTCGTGAAAAAAATTGTATATACATCGCAGGAGAGAAATGTAATTTTTCTCTTGTCGTATTGTAGCCCTCGCCTACGGCTAATACACTTCTCTCACATAATGTATAAAATCAAAGAGGATTTAATAATATACTATTTCTAAATGGGGTAAATATTTCCGAGCATGGTAACGCGTCGGACTGTGGATCTTGCGATCCTCAGTTCGAATCCCACAGCTGACAGTTGTCAATTTAAATATACCCATGTGGTTCCCCTCCACTAACATCTTTGGGGGCTATGATTTGGCGGCTGGTAACCGCACTTCTTATGGAAAAATATATCACTTACCGAGATCTGCGTAAGCAGAGTGCTACACCCATAATGGGTAAAAGGCGATTAGATAGTAAAAATATGTACCTTTTCTATTTAAAATATTTCTCTCAATATGCGAACGAAAAAAAAAAAAATAATTTATTGCAACAATAGCAATATTTATCTTACGTATAGTGACAGCAATTTAGATATTTACAATAACAATATTTTTATTTATATTAGTTATGTGATATTATTTTCGATTGCTGCTTCAACAATCCAAATATTTGATTTTTTTTAATCTAATATTACTGCAGTATATATCTAGATCATGTTGTCTTAATAGTTATTTATGTATCAAGGCACTGAAGTTCAATTTTTTATCACGAATATGGAATTTAGTGCCATGTGAGTGATAAAAAGGAACTTCAGTGCCGAGGTACAAATTAAGTTTTATTTTAAATCTAAAATTCGAAAAAACTTTTAAAAAAATACAATATAGGTTAAGTTTATACATCTGTCAGTTGTTAATTGAAACTGACAGTCAGTGTTGCCAACCTCGAGAAGTGAAGTTATCGTAAATAACACTCAAAATTATGTGTTTTATCCTCAATTTCGTCATCGGAATTATTTAGTTAATTCTTCTTGCAAATTTTGTTTCATGTTACTTCCAAATTTACTATAGTAGGTCAATATATCTGCCAAAATTATCCTAACTGTTCAATAATTATTTAACGGTTGCCAACACTGGGTTGCTCAAAATCGTCGTATAATGGGTTACTTTAGAGACGATTTTTGAGCACTTTAGTGCCGATTTCAAATAAAATATGTTTTTTGTCCATACCTGATGACCTATGCATTTATTTCGGGAAATTTAAAATAATATTAAATTGTCCTACTAGCGTGGCAACTTTTGTCTAATTTATCTGAAGTGTAGCTGTTATAGTTCTCACAATTCACCAATAATTTGACTGAAAATTTTGTGCGCCTTCGCAGTAATCCTGGCGTATCTTACATAAGCGCCTGCGTCTCTCCGATAGCCAAATCTTTGATTTAACGTCAGTTTTTGTTGGAACAGGTTCCACACTTGTTCTAGCGTTGATGTCACCAGATCATTTGCATAATATAGGAATTAATGGGCGGTCGGTGTGATATATCATCTGTGGCTGATGAGAAACGTAGCTGGAAATTTTTGAAATGGATTTTTGGGATAATTGATGGTGAAATGCTCGAAGATCGCGTGATTTATAACAAGAGAATAATTGCGAACAGGAATATAGAATGAGAATTACAAGCTGAAGATTTTTTGTATGAACAGGTGCACATGTAAAGTTATTAAAATTTAGTGACAAACTAAAAAACGAAGAATGAACAATAAATTATATGTTTACACTTAAATATAATTAAACTGTTGCTAAGTTAACTTAAATCACTACTCAGCCACTGACTCATCCTTTAGCGTAGTACTTTGATAGCTGGTTATTGTACGAGGGCAAGGCAGCGGACTCAATCTTGAATGGGGTCATTTGAAAAAAAATCTCTTGTGGCCAGCACATAACCTCCTGCCCAATACTACTCTTAAACGATACTAAATAGTACTTGATGATACAGAAACATACCTTCTTATTTATTTATTTTCTATTTGCATTTCAGAAATTTAATTTTATTTCGTATTTTTATTTAATTTTTTGACATATATTTCAATAAGAAAACAGCTTCACAATCAAAATGACATATGTCACATTTCACAAAAAAATTAAAATTTTTAAGTGTTTCCTGGTGTACAAGGAGTGCAAGATATATGAAATCTAAATTCTTTATATTTTATTTTCTCTAAATCCAATGAAAATGAATAAAATTAATGTAATCAAAACAGATGTAAAATTAAATATTCTACAACAATCAAAATAACATAAGTTGTTGAAAAAGGAAATTAAATCATGCTTTTCACGAAAAACTGTTAAGGGCTTCAAGTAAACTGCTACTTTCGGGTGACCAGATTTGTCCAAAATCTAATCAGCTCTTCATTTAAATATAAGAAGCAAATATTCACAAAATAGTATTTTTTGGTATTATAGTATTTGAATCATGCGAGACGAAAAAATTGCCACAGACTACACACACACACATACATACATATACATACATACATACATACATACATCACCGCGAAAATAGTAAAATCGTATTGTAGGGATCCTCAAACGTGCTTATTCATTGAAAACTCACTACACAATTTTTTGACAAAAAACAATACCTCCCTTACCTAGAGGTAGGCGGGAGGTAAAAAGATGTATATTTTTTGCAGAAATACAAAATTAGGCTCATAATCTTATATTGTGAATATTGCAATGAAGAAAATTTGAAAATTGAATACTTTTCATTTATATTTTTGGTAAAAAATTTCACGGGTGCCAATTCGTCAAAAATCTCGTCAACGATTTTTTTTCATGATTCCAATATTTCTTTATACTTTGTATAAGAAAGTAAAAATGAAAAATATTTGACATTTCACATTTTTAATTATTTATTTTTCAAAAGGAAATGGTCAGAAATGAACTCTCAAATTCTCAATTACCTTTATAATCTTCTACAAAATGTCTACAGAAAATAATACAACACTAATAAAAAAAATAATAAAATTGTTTTCCGAAAGCGAAATGTTTTTTGTGATGCTTTTTCCTTTTATTTATATTCTCAAGAAAAGAGTCAATACAAAACCTGCTAAAAGTAGCACAATAAAGCAAGTTACGTTCAAACTAATTAATTACTATAAAAATTCATAGGAAAATTGATGAATACATTCTCGCGCGTTTCGAAATTCGTCAACTAATTTATTTATTGATTTAGTTTGACAGGTCTTAATGACTGTTTACATTTGAGCGCGTGTATGTTTATATAGTTGTGTGAGAGAGATAGGCAGAGTCAGGGATGTGCCGAGGACCCTGACAAGATGACGTCATTGGCCCTAACCTCTTAACGAGAGCCGAGGAGGTTTAGTGAACACTACGTGTAGGCTGATCGTAGATTATACCAATGCGACTTCGACCGAAATTGTAAACAATATCACAAAATTAATGCTGAATTTTTATTTGTGCTGTTAGTTTCCTACACTCATAAAAATATCTTCTTGTTTCATGAAAATTTTCAGTTTTTCTTTTGTATGCATTCGTTGAAGAATATTTTATTTCTTACCAAATGATTAGGTTAAATTCAAAAAAATATTAATTATATTTATCTTCTTTTTACTTTCTTATATAAGGAAATATTGGAATCACAAAAAAAAAATCGTTGACGAGATTTTTGCGGAAATACATATTTTAACGTCCACTTAACCTGTTAAGACCAATTTCCCAATGATGTCTGTGTGTGAGGATGGATGGATGGATGGATGTCGGTGTGCGCAATATCTCATGAACGAGACAAGATATGTAAACGAAACTTGGAATTTATAAGTTTGATGAAAAAATGAAGAGCTGAGTTGATTTTGAATGAAACTGAAAAACCGGAAGAGGAAGTTTACTAAACATACAAAACAATAAATTCCATTTATTTCAAAAATAGAATCAGCTGTGAGAAAAAGTTTCAAATGAAAGATGTTAGCAAAAGTATTTTCAATATAAAATGTTATATTTCTATTATCTTAGTTGCAATGGGAATAAAAACTAAAACATTTTTAATATCTATGTGTCAAACGTGTCAAATAATTGTGAAGTGTCAAAAATATGTGTCGTGTGAAATATTATAAAAGAAATATTTTTATTATTAGTTAGAAAGTTTTGAAGACTATATTGAGAACAAAATTAAACAGGTTTAACATCTATATAATAAATGTCAAAATAGTCATACACAAGGAACTAGTCATACGTGTTCAATTGGTTTTATTTGTATAAGAAAGTAGTGTGGTGCCCACACCAGATTTTTTCTACATTGAAATAATATGAATATAGTTATATTTTGTTTTTAAAATAATAAAAAATGGAGTCGTTTTAATTTTAAACAATAGTTATTTATGTATCAAGGCACTGAAGTTCAATTTTTTATGACGAATATGAAATAAACCATGTGAGTGATAAAAAGGAACTTCAGTGTCGAGGTACATATTAAGTTTTATTTGAAATCCAAAATTCGAAAAACAGTAAAATAATTACAATATAGGTTAAGTTTATACATCTGTCAGTTATCAATTAAAACTGACAGTCAGTGTTGCCAACGTCGAGAAGTGAAGTTATCGTAAATAACACTCAAAATTATGTATTTTGTCCTCAATTAATTAGTTAATTCTTCTTGCAAATTTTGTTTCATGTTACGTCCAAATTTACTATAGTACGTCAATACATCTGCCAAAATTATCCTAATTGTACAATAATTATTTAACGGTTGCCAATACTGGGTTGCTCAAAATCATCGTATAATGGGTTACTTTAGTGACGATTTCTGAGCTTTTAATGACGATTTTTGAGTACTTTAGTGCCGATTTCAAATAAACATTTTTATTTAAAACAATATCATTTTGAATTAAAACTATTTCTATTCAAACTACTTCGTCCCCATAATGAGTCTCAGTTGAATACTTTAATATGTTCCTTCAAAACTAAATTAATTTTCATACAAGAATATTTATTAAACCTACAAAAGTTTTCAATGAAAACGAAATCGGATTGACACTATTCAAATCAATTTTTCTCTTCATTTAAGAGGAAGCTGTTTGTTTCAAGAAAACATTTTTAACAGTGTAGGAATGCAACGACATTGCAGTGAGAAAATTCTAAGATTTGCATTTATTACTCTCGACACCAGTTGTAACAACGTCAGTAAACAAAAAACGCTCATAAATAAATAAACAAAAAAGAAAACATCCGCACGTGCATTACCGCGATACGTATCATCTACGAAGAATTTGATTTCCGTTCTTCTTATTCTTACTACGTTGGTGTTATGCACATAATAATGAATAGAGTAATTGAGTAAAACATACCTTCGTGCAATACGTCATCAAAACAATTGACTGAGCAAGTGTTAATGAGGTGTGTTGTTTCTGTGAATCTGGAAAATGTGAAAACAAAACAATTAGTAAATATTTATTTAAATACTGGTTAAGGAAATGAAATATTTGTTGGACGCGTTTTGCATTAGAATTGAGTAATTTACATAAAACATTTCATTGAAGAAATACAAGTGTTTTATTTATTTGACAATAAAACGTTGTTGTTGTTATAGGTCGACAAACTGATACGCACCCAAGTAAATATCGAATGGTGCCAATGTCTCACAATGGGGTCTTTCACCATTTTTTTTTATAAAACTTTATTTAAATTGAAGACTATCTACACTTTTAAAAATTCTTAATTGTTATTCATTAAGCCACAATGATTTTTTTTAAATGTTGTGACGTCATTGTAGAGGTGTTGCTGGATCTAAAACAGTACAGATTGTAAATAATTGCAGTCATATATTTTTTCACCATTATATCATTACAATCTTTTACGAAATTTCCACAGAAAATAATACAACGCTGTAATAAATAAATCTAAATCTTTTTTCTGAAATGTCAAATATTTTTCGATTTTGTTTAAATTTTTATGCCTTTGTTACTATTTTCCTAATAAATATAGATTTTAATTTAATCGATATATCGTTAAATACTAGAACATTTATTGCATGCATTTTAAATTCTAAACAACTTTTGTATTTATATTTTTGAATTTGGAATTTATAGTAATATCAAAAAATAGCATTGAATTTCCTTTATTCCACATTTCAATTCTACATCCTGTATACAGGGTGTCCCTTAACTTCAGGTACATATTAGAAGGGCATATAGTTCTTAATGTTTGAAGGAAACAGTTTTGGAACATGGTTAAATAGGTAGTTTTAATATTAAATATTACGTTGTATTATATCTAATTAATAAGAAATGTTTGCATAATACAATCATTTAATTAGGTTTCTAATAGCCGGCCACATAAATTCTGTTTCTTAACAGTATCCAGGGGTACAAAAAATGTTCTTCTTAAGTGAACTACCCTTAATTATAGGAATTTTGAAAAAAAATCTTTTTGTTCCGTAATCAGGACATTAAGAACTATATGCCCTTCCAATATGTACCTGAAGTTATGGGACAACCTGTATATAGGTTGTATTTTTTTTTTTTTTTTGATCATGTAGTAGGTAACTGTTTATGTTAAATAAAGGATTTAGCATTATTAGTATTATTTAATATCATAGTTAAAAATGTAACCTCTCTTGAGCAAATATTATTTTATTTAATTGAAAAATTATTTTTTTGTGCAACCGGACGCGAAATAAACATTTCGCAGCCGCAGTATAGATCGCAGAATTGAATTTCGCGGCAGTTGGTTTGGTAACGGACGAAAAATCTCAAATAATTGACATTATTATTTTAAATCTAATTGTTTTGTTTATTAAATGTCAATCTCATAGCCACTTTCTATATATAATAATGCTGTTTTTTAATTAAAATTTTTTACGGTTGCACAAAAAATAGTGTGTACACCTTATCCGCGAAATCCTTTATCGCCCTCGAGATTGTCCTGTCTCGGCTGCAAGCGGCCTCAGCGACAATTTTTCTCTCGGTACGCTAAAGAGTGATTTCGCGGCCTTGGTATACAAATAACTATAAAGGTCCTGCATCAACATAAAATAAATATTTATTATACAATTAAAAAAAAAAACTAAATTAAGATAAAATAATGATTAAAATTACATTAAGACAGATTGAGTTATCGCTTTTAGTCTAGCAAATATTTTTACAACTTCAGAATTTCAAAACGATTAAATCGTTAATTTGTTTTCAATCGAAAAAGTTGCTAATTGACAAATTATGAACTTGCTTTTTTCAATATTTTTCCGCCTTGATGCCAGGGCGGCCCCAAATATTTACTGTCTTCTTCAAGGTAACATTTCGAACTTTCCTTAATCCAGTCCTGTGCCAGAGTGCGGCTCTCTGTTTGCGTGAGAAGTCTGATCAATTATTGCGTTTTTAAAATAAACAAATCAGTTGTTTCTAAAACTTTCCAGCAAAATAACAAATGAGTCTCGTCGCCTATTACCGCTGGCACTCATAAACAATTTATCTACCTTAAATCTAAAAGAACATTACCATTAATTTCTCGAATTCATTTGGCGGGACCCACAATCAATGAGTAATTAACACGATGCTTGCGCCCGCGCCTGTATTTCACACATGACAGGTGAACAGCGCACAGGTCATAAGTCATAATGTAAAGGTAACAAGAACATCCGCCGCACGAAAACAGGTCAAGAGTAAACCAAAACTGACCCTGGTAATTTGATGACACATTAGGTACACAAATTCGATATTCGACACGCGAAAACGATGATAAACTGCTTAAAAGCACGAAATACTGTTCACTCTACATTGTTAAAATGTTAACATTGTGCAGATCTGCAACCGTAGATCTTAAAGGACAGTTGGACCGAGACATATATAAATCCGCATTTATGCAGCCATTTACATTTACATTTAATTTAATTTTCATTTAACAGTTAAATGTATGTAACCTAATGCACCCATTCATGCAACATTCTCATTTTCATTTTCATTTATCTTTCATTTTAATTTAATTTATAATAACTGAAATTGGGCTTCCAAAATTAAAATACGCTAACTAGTGGTAGAAAGCTAAACTAACCATAGGGTACATAAATATCATTGTATTTTGAAATAAATTGAAATATTTTAAAAATTAATAACAATAGTAGTTATTTTAAGAGTATTCCAATGTAAGTATAACATTTGTTTGAGCCGTATTATTTCAATAAGATGTAAAAAATGAAAGGTTCATTATTTTTGTAGATTATACGTTAAGATTGAATTTTCTCCTAAAAAACCTATAAAAACAGGAAAATTTGCAGCGTGTATGGCAACAGTTCTGCTGCCAATAATGCAAGCATTCGCCAACATAAGATGAATTTGACATGTATCTTTTGGGAATTATGATCAACGCCATCTCTTGATAATTTTGAAACCCAATCAGCCGTGTAGCGCAAAGTTCTTCTTTCACTAACATCTTTGGGGTTTCTAAATTCACGGAAATGCACACACAAAACTATATCAAATACTGAGAGATGCTTTAAGGTGGATAAATAGATCAATTTTTATGATCTTATCTATTTTTTTAGATCCAATCTCCTATAGAAGATCTTTTTTTTAGATCATAAAAAAGATCAGTAAATTTTTTTCACATTTTTTTTAATTCTTAATAACAAAAAAGAAAATACATATTACTGTTCTAAAATAAAATAATAGCAGATTATTCAATGAGCATGTAATGTATGCTATTACTCATGAGAATGAAATGTTTAGTGGATTAGAAACTACAGGGGTAATTATAATGTGATTTTTTCATTGTTTATTTCCATTTTTTTCACAATTTTTTTAATTCCTAATAACAAAAAGAAAATACATATTACTGTTCTAAAATAAAATAATAGCAGATTATTCAATGAGCATGTAATGTATGCTATTACTCATGAGAATGAGATGCTTAGTGGATTAGAAACTACAGGGGTAATTTTAATGTGATTTTTTCATTGTTTATTTCCTTTTTTTTCACAATTTTTTTAATTCCTAATAACAAAAAGAAAATACATATTACTGTTCTAAAATAAAATAATAGCAGATTATTCAATGAGCATGTAATGTATGCTATTACTCATGAGAATGAGATGCTTAGTGGATTAGAAACTACAGGGGTAATTTTTATGTGATTTTTTCATTGTTTACTTCCATTTAAAACACCAACAATTTTGTAATTTCAATTCGTGTTATAAAATTATCTTCAACGAATGCATACAAAAAGAAAACTGAAAATTTTCTTAAAACAAGAAATTATTTTTAGTAATGTATAGAGTGCTTTATAAGAAGCAATGTTAGCCACTTTATGCTTATTACTTATAATAATCAAATTAAAATTGATATTTATTGTAACACGACCATGGAAAACTAAACAGAAACTTAAAATGTTTGATATTTCGTAAAAGGCAGAACAGATTTGCTTAGATTTATTCATTACAGTGTTATATTATTTTTGCAGGAGTTTCATAGAAGATAGTAATGATACAGTGAAAAATTTGAGAGTTTATTTATTTCTGATAATTTCATTTATTCATTTCGAGTGTGGTCCCCTGCTTAGATCAAATTCGTTTTGATAAATTTTTGTAACAAATAACACCCCAAAAAATAGAGTAGAGAAGGTACCGGGGTTATTTTTGTGATCTCAGCTCTCACGAATTCCACATCGTGAAATGTTTCATGTTCTAGTAATTTGTGACATTTTCGAAGTGAAAAAATAAATTTTTCGTAGTTGTCGGTTGTCCTCAGAGTGTAAGGTGTAACCGTGACCCATTCACAGATCTACTTGACCTCTGACCCCTGAGGTGTGCGCGTTATTTTGCTAAACTCATCGCTGAATATGTCGAATGCACTTGCACCGCCTTTACATGCAAAGTGTTGCGCAGGACCGTACCCAGAATGATTTTAAATAATAGAAAATAGAATGGACATCTTTCTACCGCTTTCAGAATATAATTTGTACATTTTTAAAACCCAATATTATTATTTTTTTAACCCACAACCTTGGAAATAAAATTTGACGCACGCTATTGAAAACCTAGAACATTCAATTAACACACTCGTGCTACAAAATATACATAAAACACTGGCTTTCCCCATACACAGTATACATCAAACTCATCGTAAAAATAACTAAATTAAGTTCATAAAATATTGCTTACATCGATTTTTGTGTATAATTTAAATAAAAAAATCTGGTGTGGGCACCACACTACTTTCTTGTACAAATAAAACCAACTGAACACGTATGACTTGTTCCTTGCGTATGACTTTATTTTGACAATTACTTGATACATAGATGTTAAACCTACTTAATTTTTTGTTCTCGTTGTAAATATGAATTTATTTTAAAATAGAAATTAATTAATATTTAGTCTTCAAAACTTTCTAACTAATAATACAAATGTTACTTTTATAATATTTCACACGACACATATTTTTGACACTTCACAGTTATTTGACACGTTTGACACATAGATATTATAAATTTTTTAGTTTTTGTTCCCGTCGTAACTAAGATTATAGAAATATATTATTAAACATATAATTTAGTTTTTCTCAAAATTAGAAGCATGTACAAGAAAAGTGCAAATAATATTTTATATTCCAAATAATTTTGCTAACATCTTTCATTTGAAACTTTTTCTCATAGCTGATTCTATTTTGTTTTTATTTTATTCAAAATCAACTCAGCTCTTAATTTTTTCATGAAACTTATAAATTCCAAATTTCGTTTACATATCTTGTTTCGTTCATGAGATATTGCGTACACGGACATCCATCCATCCATCCTCACACACAGACATCATTGAGAATAGTCTTAACGGATTCAGTGGACGTCAAAATATGTATTTCCGCAAAAATCTCGTCAACGATTTTTTTAGTGATATCAATACTTCCTTATACTTTGTATAAGAAAGTAAAAATGAGTACAAATTGTTTTTTCGATGTCATATCATCAAATACCTTAGCAACAATTTATTATTATCACTTTGATGCTGTGAATTTGTAAATTTACCAGTACTTAATAGTTATTTACGATACAAGTACGTAAAGCTAGTCTTTAGTCACGAATGGGCCAATTAAAACACTCGATAAAATTATCACACTCAGCCTTCGGCTTCGTGTGCTAAAATTTCTCTCGTGGGTAATTCCTTACTTTGCCCACTTGTAAAGTAAATAACTATTATTCAACACCTCTCAATAAATGCTCTATAACAATGTCGATTTTACACAAGGAAAGTAACAGATTACCCACTAGTGGGTATAATTTTGAGGAAAGTCACTAGTGAGTATTTTTTTATTTATAACAATAATAACACACAACTCCTTCGATTGAAATTTTAATTTATTAATTTAAAGCATATGTCACTGTCAAATAATATTTCTTTAACAAATTTTTCATTTATTAAGAGGTTTCGGTTAAAACGTTATACTTCACACGTGGGCAAAGTGTAATTACCCACTCGATAAAATTATCACACGCAGCCTTCAGCTTCGCGTGCTAAAATTTCTCTCGTGGGTAATTCCTTACTTTGCCCACTTGTAAAGTAACTAACTATTGTTGTTTATTTTGATAATAGGTCTTTTTACTTTACCGGACTAGTCAAAAAGGTGCCACTTTATAGTCCCAAAATAATATCATAAACAAGTGATTATAATTAGGCTTGCAACGAATATTCGGCAACTATTCGGTATTCGGCCTATTCGGCCACATTTTTACTATTCGGCCGAATACCGAATAGTTAAGTATTATTCGGCCGAATACCGAATAGTTTAGAAAATAGAGAAAAGTGGAAATTTAGGGTATTTCATTCGGTAATTTTTGCTTGAAATAAAATAATAAATGTAAAACACATAAGGGTGTCTATTCTGTAATTTACATACATAGAAGACATAGGTAATAAATAAAGATACATAGGTATACAGTAAAAAATTTATAGTCAAAATTGACAAAATTTTAAATTTTAAGAAAATATTTAGTCCCAGACGATCCACCGTTAATTTATGTTAATTTAACAAGTTTCAAATTTGTTAGCAAGTAACAAATTATTTTTGTTTATTTCTTAACAAAATATATTTGTGAATATTGTAATTATTAACATTTATTTTTATGTACTTTCGGCAAAATATTTTAGTAATTATATAGAAGCTGAACAATAAATCATAGTTATTATAACAAATTAAGTTGTTACGAACAACAATTTCAATTTGATAAATTAGCTAAATTTACTTTTTATTATTCACGAGACTATTTATTAAATTTTATAAATGTAGCAAATAAATAAAAACAACAATTTTTCTTGTTAATAATTCAGAGATGACAAAATGTTAATTTAACAAATTATCATATTTGTTCAAATTGTTTATTTAACACAAGATATTTGTCAATAATAACTAAAAATACTGAGTAATAAACAGAAAAAACCAGCCGAATACTACTCGCCGAATAATCGGCTATTCGGCCAAGG
This sequence comes from Poecilus cupreus, assembly GCA_963942605.1. Classification (NCBI taxonomy): domain Eukaryota; kingdom Metazoa; phylum Arthropoda; class Insecta; order Coleoptera; family Carabidae; genus Poecilus; species Poecilus cupreus. The sequence goes on from OZ012727.1 coordinate 15,119,830, forward strand.
AATCCGCCGAATATTCGGTATTCGGCCTAAGGCCGAATACACTATTCGTTGCAAGTCTAATTATAATACAACATTCTTATATAAAAATATTTTTGAGATTTCCCTTTTTCTCACAATTTGAAGGGGTGAAGATTTTACAGCTACTAGTAGAAGCTTGAGTAAAAATAGATTATAAATCTATATTGTAAATTATCATGAAATTTCCTTAATGAATTAGAACATTTTTTCAAAGTAAAAACAAATACCATATATGGAAAATTATGTGCAAGCCGCAAATTAAAAAATAATTAAATATTCCAGGTGATTTACAGAAGTTGCGTCATTTCAAATAATTATTTTAATTAGAACTAATTAAAAATCGAGACATGTGCTGCATTTGTAAGAAAAATAAGACGAAAGCAATATTATTAAGATTTCCGAAACAGATGACTGTCGCCCAGGTGTACAGATCAAATTTTATTGCTTTAAAATATTCCGCAGCACCTGACGTGACAAATGTATTAATTTTTCCGAAAAGACGTTCAGAATTTATTAGATAATTATCTAGTTTTATTAAAGTTCTTTGAATGTTGAATTTCGCCAAAAATTTTATGATTCTCTCGCGAAACCTTCGCAAAAACAAAGCGAATTTTATAGACATTAAATTGACATCATAAATTGGAGGATAATCCGAAAAACGAACGTTAAGCGGTTCGTAAAAATTAACCACAGCGTTTATTACATTTTTATGTGGACTCGTGACATGTGACATCTTTATTTGATTATCTGCGATTTAGAAATAGAAATAATTTAAAACTGATTTATTTCAAATCAATTTTCAATTATTATAACAGCTATATTTTATGAGGAGGGCTAGTTGTAGTTAACTTTTCAGTGTATGACTTTAAACAAAATAAATATTAATTGAATAAAAGATTTGTGGATTAAGTTCTGTTAAATTTTTATTAAAATTAATTAATTTTTACTTTCTTATACAAAGTATAAGGAAGTATTGGAATCATGAAAAAAATCGTTGGCGAGATTTTTGCGGAAATACATATTTTGACGTCCACTGAATCCGTTAAGACCAATTTCTCATGATGTCTGTGTGAGGATGGATGGATGGATATCCGTGTGCGCAATATCTCATGAACGAGACAAGATATGTAAACGAAACTTGGAATTTATAAGTTTCATGAAAATTAGAAGAGCTGTGTTGATTCTGAATGAAATTGAAAAACCGGAAGAGGAAGTTTACTGAACACATTTTTTTACACACATTTTTTTTCAAAAATAGAATCAGCTTTGAAAAAAGTTTCAAATGAAAGATGTTAGCAAGAATATTTGGAATATAATATGTTATTTGCACTTTTCTTGTACATGCTTCTAATTTTGAGAAAAACTAAACCATGTTTTTAATAATATATTTCAGTAATCTTAGTTACACTGGGAACAAAAACTAAAATATTTTTAACGTCTATGTGTCAAACATGTCAAATAATTGTGTCGTTTTAAATATTATAAAAGCAATATTTTTATCATTAGTTATAAAGTTTTAAAGACTAGATATTAATTAATATTTTAAATTAAAATCATAGCTGAGAACACAAAATTAAACAGGTATAATATCTATATATCAAATAATTGTCACAACTCATATAGCCCGTGAGCCTGCTTCAAAAACTGCAACCCATTTGACCAAAAGTTTCAGTATGTTCTATAGAATCTACCCGTTTGGGTACATCGAAAAGCGCACGTCTGCCATTTAGATCTGGGTGGAATTAAAAATGGCGTCCATTAAAGAAGGAAAGTAAAAGATGGAATTTTGAATAATGTGACCAAAATTTTCTTTTTTATCACATGATACTAGACGAAAATACAAATCAAAAGACACCAGTCTGCCACTCGTATGTGGCCGGGTTGCCTCAGCAGACGAATTTCAAAATTTAAAATTTATTGCTCGAAATTTGACTCAAATGACCAAAATGTTCTTTTTATCCCATGATACTAGACGAAAATATAAATTAAAAGACACTAGTCTGCCACTCGTACGTGGTCGGGTTGCCTCGTCAGACTGGTGTCTTTTGACTTGCATTTTCGTCTAGTATCGGATAAAAAGAAAATTTTAGTCATTTGAGTGAAATTTCGGGCCATAAATTTTAAATTTTGAATTTCGTCTGCCAGGACTACTCGACCATGTACGAGTGGCAGACTGGTGTCGTTTCTTCTAGTATCATGAAATAAAAAAGAAAATTTTGGTCATTTAAGTCAAATTTCGAGCAACAAATTTTAAATTTTGAAATTCGTCTGCTGAGGCAACCCGGCCACATACGAGTGGCAGACTGGTATCTTTTCATTTGTATTTTCGTCTAGTATCATGTGATAAAAAAGAAAATTTTGGTCACATTATTCAAAATTCCATCTTTTACTTTCCTTCTTTAATGGACGCCATTTTTAATTCCACCCAGATCTGCATGGCAGACGTGCGTTTTTCGATATATCTAAACGGGTAGATTCCATAGAACATACTGAAACTTTTGGTCAAATGGGTTGCAGTTTTTGATGCTGGCTCACGGGCTAATACATATTCAGTTGGTTTTTTTTGTATAAAAAAAATGACATTTCGTAAAATATTTAAAATTTTCAAGTGTTTCCATAAGGATTACAAGATTTATGAAATTTAATTTCTTTATATTTATCTCTAAATCTCATGAAAATGAATAAAATTAATGTAATCATTATTCTAAATAACATACATTTTTTTGGAGAATTAAAATGAACCGTGTTTTTTCACGGAAAACTCTTAAGGATTTCTTGTGAACTGCTACTTACGGTTGACCAGTTTTATCCAAAATCTAATCAGCTCTTCATATAAATATGGGAAGCAAAAATTAACAATTGTATTTTTTGGTATTAAAGTAATTGAGTTATGCGAGACAAAAAAATTGGCACAGACCACGGACACACACACACATACATACATACATACAGACATCATGGCGAAAACAATAAAATCGTATTCTAAGGACCCTAAAACGTGCATATTTATTGAAAACTCACTACCCAAAACAATACCTCCCTATCTCAGAGTTAGGCGGGAGGTAAAATAAAGCTATTCAGTTAGTTTAACTAAGTAATTTGCGCGCAACTGAAGAATTCAGTCAAAATAACTGATTATTTCAGTAATTTTTACTGAATATGATAGTTAATTCGTCCATTGCTTTATTATAACATAAAATGATGTCTAGATTATGTTTTTGAACATCAAATTATGTTCAATATTTTAATACATTTTATAACAATTATAAATCTGACAGTTGCCAGTTTAACTTTACCTCTGTGGTTACCCCTCCACTAACATCTTTGGGGGCTATGATTTATGGCTGGTAACCGCATTTTATACGCAAAAATAGATCACTTACCGAGATCTGCGTAAGCAGAGTGCCACACCTATAATGGGTAAAAGGCGTGATGATATATTTATTTTATTTTATTTATTTAAATCTGTATAAGCCGAATATTTACACAAATCGTGATTGTCATGTCATTTCCTTCGTAACTAACTCTTAATTGATGAAACTAAGGCCGTCAGTAAATTCTACAGAATTTTCAGTTATTTCATTTGAGAAATGTCAGTTGTACGCTGCTTAACTATCAATTCAGTTTTTTTTTCAAATAACTGAAATGTTTATTAAATACAACTAATATTCTCAGTTCGTATAATTGAAATTTTCGATTTCTCTGTGTGAATTTATTGAAAATAAATAATAGTTTGCACTGAAGTTGCTACAAGGAACATTCGGCCATCTTGTCATTAAACAAATGAGAATAAATAAAAACAATTCAGCCATGGCCACCTCGATGAAGAATCAAAGCATAAAGGTTACCAGGGTAAAGAAACAAACACACGGTACATTTGATATTTCAATGTTAATTGAATGAATGTTATTAATAAAGAAAAATATATCTGTCAGTGTCGGCGAGAGAGAGCCTATTTCCAAATAACAGACAGAGAGGAGTAAAAAATATCGGTTTAGCTGAAAATGTAGCACAGAGCCGACAAGGTTAGTGTAGTAAAATAATCGATATATCGATATTGAATAGCCTTAAATCTCAGTGGGATCTGACAGCCGCGCGCCGCAGAATGTAAATGTTAACGTTGTGTCTGTTCTGTGTTACGTTATGATCATCAGAGACAGTGGCGGAGGGCACGGTTTTCAACTTGAGGGCACGGTAGTTATCTTGAAAGCAAATAATCTATTTCTATTCTGCTATCTCATTTGTTTCTTTACAGACCTATCTGGGGTACCTCTAATTTGACGGCTTGTCACGATACAACATTAGTAGTAGTAATGGGGTCTTTCACCATTTTTTTTAAATTTATTTTTACCTCCCGCCTACCTCTAGGTAAGGGAGGTATTGTTTTTGGTCAAAAAATTGGATGTTGAGTTTTCAATGAATAAGCACGTTTTAAGGTCCCTACAATACGATTTTACTATTTTCGCAATGATGTCTGTATGTATGCATGTATGTATGTATGTATGTATGTATGTATGTGAGTGTGTGTATAGTCTGTGGCAATTTTTTCGTCTCGCATAACTCAAATACTATAATACCAAAAAATACAATTTTTTGAATTATTGCTTCTTATATTTAAATGAAGAGTTGATTAGATCTTGGATAAAATTGGTCAACCGGAAGTAGAAGTTTACTTGAAGCCCTTAATAGTTTTTTGTGAAAAACACGGTTAAATTTCCTTTTTCAACAATTTATGTTATTTTCAAAGTTGAAGAATATTTAATTTTACATGTGTTTTGATTATATTAATTTTATTAATTTTCATTAGATTTAGAGATAATAAAATATAAAGAAATTAGATTTCACAAATCTTGCATCCCTAGTACACCATGGAAACATATTTTTTCTTCGAAATGTGACACATGTCATTGTGATTGTGAAGTTGCTTTCTTAGTGAAATATGTCAAAAAATTCAATAAATAGACGAAAGAAAATTTAAATTCTCAAATATAAATAGAAAATAAACAAATAAGAAGGTATGTTTTTGTATCAAATACTATTTTGTACTGTTTAAGAGTAGTATTGGGCGGGAGGTTATGTGCTGGCCACATCAGATTTTTATTTTATGAAACTGTATCTATATTGAAGACTATCTACGTTTTTAAAAAGTCTTAATTGTTAGTCATTAAGCCACAATAAATTATTAAAAATGTTGTGACGTCATTGTAGAGGTGTTGCTGGATCTAAAACAGTAGAGATTTAAATAATTTTTGTTACATAACTGTTGTATTTTAATGTAATAATAATAATAAAATAAATAAAAAATATATGACTACAATTATTTACAATCTGTACTGATTTAGATCCAGCAAAACCTCTACTATGACGTCACAACATTTAAAAAAAAATCATTGTGGCTTAATGAATAACAATTAAGACTTTTTAAAAGTGTAGATAGTCTTCAATGTAGATAAAGTTTCATAAAATAAAATAAAAAAAAATGGTGTAAGATCAGATTATATATTTGTTACTCTTTGCTTGAAACGTGAATGTATCTAGAGATGCTCGATTGAGTGTTTATAATGGTGTGTTAGTGCCTACATTGATGTATGGTTCTGAATGTTGGGTGTGGATGAAGAAGCATGAACGACGTATAACTGCTGTAGAAATGAGATATTTAAGAGGAGTGTGTGGGTATAGGAGAAGTGATCGTATACGGAATACATTGGTGTATGGTGAGTGTGAGATTGAGAAGAATGTTGTTAAGAAAGTGGGAGTGAGTCAGTTGAGGTGGTTTGGACATGTTGAGCGAATGTCGAATGAAAGGTTGGTGAAACTAATATATGTGGGTGAACGATTGTGTAGGCGTCCGAGGAATAACTGGTTGGGTATGATTGATGGTTTGTTGCGTGAAAGAATGATTCCGAGTGTGAAAAATAAACGAGCATGTATGAATGTGGACGAGGCGAAAGTGGTGTGTCAGGATAGGAATGTTTGGAGGAGATTGATTGTTGGTTGACTTTGTTTCTGGGTTCGTGCTACCCCACTAAGTGAGATATAGCGTGATGTTATGTATGTATGTATGTATGTTACCCTTCGGTATTCAAATATCTACATTTATTTATGTTTTGGCTTTTGGCAACTACTGCCATGTCATCGGCGTACGATAATATATATATTGATTATTATGCCATAAAACATTAATTCAAAATAGGAATAAATATATCTTCACGTTATTAAGTTGTTACTTTTTTACTTTTTTTGTATGTATGTAAAAATAATTGTTATTAAATACACAATGTATACAGAAGAAATGTTTAAGTGTAAGAACAGCTATTAGCTGAACTTTTGCCAAATAAAACAAATTTATTATTATATTATTATTATTTACACATTATGAGTGTGGCACTCTGCTTTGACCAGACTTTCATTTGATATATTTCGTTAAATTATTACCCCTAAAGGTGTAGGTGGAAAGGGAAAGAAGACATTGATAATCGAATTGAGAGTCTCATGAATAATATAACAATTATTACAATTTTTCATTCATAATTTTCTAAAAAAAAAAATATGTAAATTATAATAATTTGAAGTATAAATATTGTGGTTGGTGTACCATGACAGCAATGTTGAAATTTATGTAAATTTCAATGCTTATTCAATTGTTTTAACTTTTTAAGTTAGACGTTTAAGTAACGTTATAATTTTGTGGCATTGCAAAATATTTTTGAGCACTTTCACTTTATCTGTTCGAGTTTTAACTTTTAATTGAGATTTTTTGGCAAAAAGTTTTACTTTCATTGTTTGAAGAAAGTTATTAAATATTAAGCAACGACTTTTGTTTTTATTAAATTGAAAGAAATTGGTAAAAAGGTATTAAATTATTGTTTTTCACAGATCTATAATTATAATTGACAGCAACAATGAAAGGAAGCAAAAAAGAAATTAAAATCATTTATACTTTTCAAGTATTTATTCCTGAAACAGGGCGCTATTTTCTTGCATATCTTTGTAGATAATGGATAGATATCCACTTTAGGCTATCAACCACAATAAAGATAATAGCATGATTATAGTAAAATAATATGTAAATACATAAACATTTTCCTCAATGTTTGCGTTCTTGAGATTTCATTGAAATCTCTGCAAATAATAGAAAATTCTGTTTGTATGCACAGTATTATTTGCGGAAGATTCACAGTAAATAAAGGAAGTATTGAAGGATATGTCCGGTTCACCTTTATGCGAAATAATTTATTCAATTGTTGTAATGATCATTGACAATGAACCAATAAAAAATTAAGTATTCTATGATTGAATTTTCAAAAAGCATGCCTGATAAAATCTTTGATAAAGGTTTAGGTCAGTATTCTTCAATGGGAAGCATGTTTGCCATTAGCATTTTTGGATAGTAGTGATTGTGATTCTTTACTGTCCTGTTATAAAAGCAAAAGAAATTTTTAAAATTTGATGTTATCAGAACAAATAACTATTTTAAGAAATCGATACTAAAGTACACGATATTACTATGCGAAGTTAGCCAAAATACTAGCTAAAGTTAAATTTTACAGACTCTTATGTCAAAATTGTATTATTATCATTATTATTTGTACAACGTCAGCTAGCAGTTGCGGCGCGGATGGCTTTGATAACAAAAATACTGTCAAAGTGTCAAATTTTGTTATAATTTTTACTTTCTTATACAAAGTATAAAATCGTTGACGAGATTTTTGCGGAAATACATATTTTGACGTCCACTGAACCCGTTAAGACCAATTTCCCAATGATGTCTGTGTGTGAGGATGGATGGATGGATGGATGTCCGTGTGCGCAATATCTCATGAACGAGACAAGATATGTAAATGAAACTTGGAATTTATAAGTTTCATGAAAAAATGAAGAGCTGAGTTGATTTTGAATGAAATTGAAAAACCGGAAGAGGAAGTTTACTCGACACACAAAACAATAAATTCCATTTATTTCAAAAATAGAATCAGCTGTGAGAAAAAGTTTCAAATGAAAGATGTTAAAAAAAATAATTGGAATTGTTATTTGTACTTTTCTTGTATATGCTTCTAATTTTGAGAAAAACTAAATTATATATTTAAGAATATAATTCTATAGGTAATCTTAGTTACAATGGGAATAAAAACTACAACATTTTTAATATCTATGTGTCAAACGTGTCAAATAATAATGAAGTGTCACAAAAATGTGTCGTGTGAAATATTATAAAAGTAATATTTGTATTAGGTATTAGTTAGAAAGTTTTAAGGACTAGATATTAATTAATTTCCATTTTAAAACAAATTCATAGTTACAAAGAGACCAAAAAATTAAACAGGTTTAACATCTATATATCAAATAATTGTCAAAATAAAGTCAAACGCAAGGAACAACTCATACGTGTTCAGTTGGTTTTATTTGTATAAGAAAGTAGTGTGGTATCCACACCAGATTTTTTTATATATTCTTAGACGTGTTCTGCATGTGATCTGCACTAAATCCGATGAAATAATAAATAAATTCACCAATATTATTATAGAATAATTTTTTAGTTATTTTAGGTTTATAATTCAAGTTTCACATAAGAGTCTGAAGTAAAATTTTGACGTAAGAGTCTATAAAGTTAGCTATTATTTTGGCTAACTTCACGTAAAAAAAAAAAACTGTAAAAAAATTATATTATAAGTTAAGTTTATACATTTGTCAGTTGTCAATTGAAACTGACAGTCAGTGTTGCCAACCTCTAGAAGTGAAGTTATCGTAAATAACAGTCAAAATTATGTGTTTGTCCTCAATTTCGTCATCGGAATTAATTAGTTACTTCTTCTTGCAAATTTTGTTTCATGTTACGTCCAAATTTACTATAGTACGTCAATATATCTGCCAAAATTATCCTAATTGTACAATAATTAGGTATTTAACGGTTGCCAACACTGGGTTGCTCAAAATCGTCGTATAATGGGTTACCTTAGTGACGATTTCTTAGCTTTTAATGACGATTTTTGAGCACTTTAGTGCCGATTTCAAATAAAGTTAATTTATTAGCAAAAAATCCTCGAATAAATATATTTAATTTCTATCGATTTACTAAACATAAAACAAGCTATTTATTTTAAATTATAGTAGTATACCGGATTGTTAATCGTTTATTATAAATATATAATTTGCAAAATTTGTCACGTCGAACGATTGAAAAAACTGTTTGATGATAAATTTATGCCTATTACCTTTTCGAATCTTTGAGCAATTTGAAGAATTCAAAGTTTCGTGTACCGAAAAAAATCAGGAAGAATAGACAACAAACTATTCAAAATTAATAATATTTATCATGAAAAAGTTCAAAAACCCCATGTAGTTCTGTCTAAAAAATGTGAGCATCGTCGTCTCCAGATGTTCATTTGATTTTAGATTTATTAGCTGAGTGAAACCGAGCAATGTTCTGTCAAAAACACCGACACATTCCTAGAAACAAAACACAACCGACTTTGGGATATAAACAAACAAACATCGGGTGACGCACGCCTGCTCGATGTGAGAAAATAGCAGGAATAGAAGAGGAGGATGTGATAATTACTTGCGCAATACACCGCAAATCAAAGAGGATTTTCCAGTTAATTTATTGGTGTTTACAGTTTTCAGTCAGGAGAATATTTTATATAAATCAATATTCAATAGATATTGTTCATAAATTAGTCTTAACATTTTTTACTCGTGTTCTGCAATTATGTTATTAATTGGGACCTAGGATTGATTTATATATTTGCATGGTGCTAAATAAATAAATATATCATCACCTTTTTTGCTAGATCCAAAAAGTGACATATTTGTACAATAAACAAAATATTTTGGCCGCGAGGTTAGCAATAGCCAAATTTTAGAGGAGGGTGAGATTCACAGCGGATTATAAGCAAAGTGCATATATTTTAATTTTTGCATATCTTTAAATAAAATCAATTTTCTGGACGAATTGCATTGATTAGAGTTAATTAATGCTAATTACTAATTGTATTATATTTTTACAAAAGTTGCATATAATTGCATATTTCAATTAATATTTTTAAGACCTTGTCTAGTGATAAACAATCTGAAATTTCTGGTAATGCATATTGATAATTCCCAGTTATTGGAGGAGGCCGCAATAAATAGAAGAATGCAACGGAAAATGCAATAAACAATACAATAAGCAAATACACAAACCAATAAACTCTAATATTTCTAGGGAAATCCCTGTAACGGTAACGGTAGGTATTCATTGTATACACGAATGCTGGTAAAAGTGGGTTACAAAGAATATAAGACCGAGAATTCTCAACTAGATATATATATTTTACTTATGTTTCACTTTTTATTTTTTAAGAAAATTTTGATTAATTTGTTATTGTAATTACGTAAATATGTCATAATCTTATAATGTCAAGTTTCTATACTTAGTTTATATGTATATTAGTAGTATATTTGTTAATTGTAAATCAGGATTAAGACTGTATTATGTAATAAAATTCATAATGCATTTATTTATATTTTTTATTTAATAATTTAAGATTTTTTTTTTCTTCATATTTTCTGCATATTTGTGTATACCGTGTGTCCCACGTAAATGTTGGCATAGGCAAATAACATGTAAAATCAGTTTTTTGTAAATAAAAAGTGTCCGGCAAAAAATTATGCATCCAAATTTTATATCACAATACTGCCAATATCCCTACATCTTATTTAATACAGATCACTTTATTTTGATACCGCAATTTAATGAAATTAATAATAATAATTATAATTTTCGCCTACTCTTTTTATTGCTACTGACGTATATTGCCTGCAATTTGTTTTAAATATTTTAATCTGTCACTGTCAATTTCTGGCGATGGAAATTATTCAGAGTTCATTCCTGTGGTGTATTCAGATATTTGCCTTGCACTGCGCCCCCATAATACATTCTAATAATATTTACATGGTTCTCGACATTTAATGTATGCTTGATGACAGTGACATATTAAAATATTTAAAACACATTGCAAACACTACACGTCATTAGCAATAAAAAGAGTATCAAAATAAAGTAATCTGTATTAAATAAGATGTAGGGATATTGGCAGTATTGTGATATAAAATTTGGATGCATAATTTTTTGCCGGACACTTTTTATTTACAAAAAACTGATTTTACATGTTATTTGCCTATGCCAACCTTTACGTGGGACACACGGTATATAGAGCATATTTTCCAAAAAATGAGTGCACATATATGCGCATATAATTCAGTTTTTTCGTGCATATACTCCGCTCTCTAGTTATTAAAGTTACAGTCTTACAGTATTTTTTAACAATGTTGCAAAAATATGGAAATTAATTTATTAATTTTTCGGGGTTTAACTGCCCTAATTTATTTTTTCTTCACGTGGTCTGAAGTGTCAGTTTTAATCCAAATTTGATAGGTACGTCAAAAATTCACTCTTCTGATTGGTTCAAAAATGTAAAATAGGATTTTCTATATTATTTGTAGAAGGATCTCGGTTTATCGGGTAACAAATTTGCAACTACTTCTTCAGCATAATTTAAAATAAATTGAGGTATGAAGATTTCTTCCATTAATTAAACATAAATATTTATGTACATTTTTTTAATTTTGCGTCTTTTAGTTTTATCCAAGAAGAATAAGGTGTCGGAAAATATGTTGTATGCAACACGTGAATAAAGACAAATTAACTATTTGCGTCAACTCTATTAGTTAATGCATAAATAACTATTATTTATGTTATCTAATATATATCTCTTTTACGCGAATTGAGTTGTCAACACACTCTACCTTACTGCAAGTAAATACATCGATTCACTCTGCAGTGTAATTGAAAATAATTGTTCAAAATAAATAGTAGATAATAAAGGTTATTATCAATTACAGCACGGTAAGGTGAATAGTATGAATAACAAACAAATAAATCTTCTCATATCACCGTGTAGTGGTCGTGACGTAAGACCGGAAGCGCAGCCGACTATGATATTTCACACTTTCTTGGTTTCCGAAAGCTACCGCCCACCGACAACAACTCAACACTGAGTTAATTATTCGTTGGTTTAAACAGAACATCACTGATTTAACTCTAATGAGGGAGAAATAGTAAATAAACTGCACGTATTTCAATAATTTGATAGAGGGTGAATTATTTAGTTTTTTTTTTAAATAAAACAGTGCTCTGTCACACACAATGTCATACGAACAAAGATAATTTGTAACGAAAAAAATCTGGTGTGGGCACCACACTACTTTCTTATACAAATAAAACCAACTGAACATGTATGACTTGTTCCTTGCGTATAAGTATTGTGAGATTCATTTGACATATAGATATTATACCTGTTTTATTTTGTGTTCTCAGCTAAGATTATACATTGTGTAAGAAAGTAAAAATCCTAAATGTAACTAAGGGCTGGTATTTCCAACCTCAAATAAACTAGAGAATAAATCTTATCTTGATTACTAACTAGTAAAATATTTACAATGCAGCTGTCAATTAGTAACTTGTAAAGACTCATTTTCAAAGGCAATAGAGGGCTTGGGTAAATGGTGTTTACAAGTGAGTAACAAGTAAAACTAATTAATTGCTAACTCGAATAAGCTCTTCAACCAATTTTTTTTTTATTTTTCGAAAATAGACGTTAATATATAAATATTTTTCGTGTTTTCATCTATATTGTAAGTTACTTTACTGTAAACCACGACAGATTTAAAAAATATATAATACCGTAACAAAAAATGTGCATAATTGTGAACAGAATAATGCAAACCTGTCAAACGGTCTTAACAAAATTCCGATGAGTTTATTTTGAAATTTCATTTAGTTAAAAACTTATGTAAAAACTAAATTATAAATATCAATGTATAAAGCGGGATTAGTCTAATCGTAATTTTAGCCGTGTCGTTTAATTTTTATAGCATAGACAGGAAGAAAAACAACTGCAGATTGTAAAACAGATGGCTGGACGAAGATGAAAAGGACCTGAATAAAATAGAGATAAAGAACTGAAATATTTTGCCCCAGCTCTCTGTACATCTTTCCCAACCTGTAGATCGTTTCCTGAAGTTTAATTACCCAATTAATTAAAGACGTGCAATTTATAGAAGTGCGAAATGCGTAAAGATTTTTTATCGTAAATAATCAGAAACGGTGAGGTTTTGAAGCACTCATTTGTTTATATTCCAAAGAAAATACTCCACGTCTTTACAACAAAAATACATTATGAGCGCTAATCAAATATTATGTCCAGTTTCTCGAAATACTCTACCGTCAACTAGAAAATTCTAAAAATCGCCAATTACATCTCTTCCTTGTTGCAAAATATCAAAATATTATTTAATGGTCCCAATTATACTGACGCAATCATAATTTTATTGTTCTGAGACCTCTGCCATCAAGCTCTTATAAAAGACATAAAAATCCTTTTCTACAACAATTTAAATTTACTATTTAGCGAATTGTTATCATCTTGTACGATTAGCATTCTGTGAATTTCATCTTGAGGTGTTAAGTTTTTTCGCAGAAGATCTCGAGGACTGTGGGAAATTTCTGATTGGCAATTGTTGGCGGTAGGCCGCAGAAGATTTACTGAAGTGTCAGAAGACACTTAAGAGTCCCTGAAGATTTATGGCGCGCAGATTTTATTAATAATTAATTGTAGAAGAATTTCAAAATATGATTTACATTTCGCTGTGGTTTATTCACGTATTTACTTAGAAATCAAATAAAATTAATTGTCATGTGAGATCACAATAATTATTATAATTTATTTTGATATTTGGAAATTTTAAAACAAATATTTTTGTTGCCCGAATAATATTTTACATTGATTTACTTGGAAATACAATAAAATGAATTGGTCTTCGGTGGCAAAATAATTATTGCAATTAATCTTGATATTTGGGAAATTTATTTCGCAATAGTTTTTATCTTGAATTTTTGGAGCATTTGTAATTTACTAAGAAACATATTTACATATAATATTTGTTGATTATATTCAGAAATAATTGTTGTAATTAATAATAATATTTGGAAATTTTATTATGTATTCGAGTTTGTAGCATACCTATACAAAATAAAAAATCTGTTGTGGGCAGCACAATACCTCCCGCCATAGATTTCTTATCGATCAATACTGGAACACGGATCACCACTATCAAGAAACGCTCATCCCTTCAAAAAATTATGACACATGTCAAAAAATTACATTTTTCAACGGTTGTTTTGTTTTTTCAAAAAACAGGTTAGCAGATTTAAACGACAATATCAAAATATAATTTTTCTTTAACGTGTTGTAATTTGTAAATGCTGACAGTAAGAGGAAAATGTTTCAAACAATAATTGTAGATAATAATACGTGTAATAACAAAATTTTCATTAAACTTTAATTTACTGAGATATTTTAGAATAACTAGATAGGGTTTCAAGTAAACTACCACTTCCGGTTATTGGATTATCACCAAAAACTAATCATCTCTTCTAAAGGGTATACAATCGCTATATACAAAATATCAAAATTTTCAGTTTAGTAGTTTTTGAGAAACCGTAACTCAAGAGATCCACACAGACTGCCAGACAGACACACGCACACAGACATCATCGTGAAACTATTAAAATCGTATTCCAGGGACCCTAAAACCGGCTCATTCACTGAAAACTCACTACACAATTTTTAGCATGATTCCTATACCTCCCTTACAGGATGTGGCGGGAGGTAAAAATGTGAGGAAAATAATTATTTTCTCCAAACGTCAAAAAAGTACGTTGTTATGTATTTGTAATCAATAAGCAGAAGTTCAATATTGTCGAAGACGGCGTAAAAGTGGCTAGTTGGCTTTTAAAATGTCAAATAATTTTCGTTTTTGTCTAATTTTCCATGACCATGAAACAATTTTTCTAATAAATATTGATTTTAATTGATTTGATTAATATATCGTGGAATATTAATAATTAGGTAACCAAATGGACCTTATTGCATGCATTTTTAAATTCTGAACAATTTTTGTATTTACAACTTTGATGTAAAGTGAATAAATAAAAATGTACAGTAACAACAACAAAATAGAATTGAAATCCCTATATTCCACATTTAAATACTACGCCCTGTATAGCGGGTTTCCATAACAATACATTAATGTCAGAAAAGTAAATGCTGTTGAAATTCACGTTATATTATTGTTTTATTTGAAAAAATAAAAAAGACAGTTGATGAGTCCACAACAATAAACAAACTTTGGTAAATAAATATATAAATTATAATTATTGCAAATAATAACATATTTGGAAAATTTTAATGCCATAAGTCTCTATTTTTAATATTTTGATAATTACATATTGCCAAACAAATTATATATAATATCTTTCCAATACTAAATTATTTAAATATGAATTGTCAGTTACAGAGATGATATCATATTATTAAAATTCATTCAATTTATATTCAAATAAAACAATAACCCATCAAATTAAACTTTAGGAGGGTAACCAATCAGCATCCAGATCTCCTGGCCTATCCGCCAATCAGGTTCAAGGCCAAATAAAAAACGATCTTTAAAGCCAACCAGAGATTCACTTGTTTGCATGCGAGTGAGAATTATTTGTGTACACAAAGGTTGATAAACTCAAAATCGAAAAACGAGAGTCTGTTTTGACAAATGATTATTTATTTTTTTATTTTGGTACACCTGATGCATGCTAAGTTGATTCGTGAACGATGACGGGCATTTAAAAGGCGAAAACAAATATTTTTTGCCGGGAATAAAAACTTCGCGTGCGAAGAAAAGAAATATTGAGACAGGAGAAAATTTAATTTGCATGTAATAGAGCTCGAAATTGGATAACTGTAATTCGCTATTTTGACACCACATTTGTTGTAGTTTTTTCAAATTAAAATAAAAATGTATTCGTTGAACCCATAGAATATTTTTAGACTATGTTTCATAGAATAGTTTAAGTTGTTCGATTAATATTATTCCGAAATATTTGGTGAGCAACGTCAGTTACTAAAATATTTTAATTTAAATTCAAAAGAAAGTAAACGTATTTAAATTTGGCAAAAACACAATGATATATTAATATTTTTTATGGAATATTTTGATGCAAAAAATTGTGACTTACCAGACAAGAATTTGAAGACTCAATAAACAAATTTACTAACCTTACATTTCGGGAGTTCAAAATAATAAAACTTATAAATATAAAATGTATGTTTCAGTTTTATATTTACGAGCCCAGATTCATATCATTTGGCCCATTTAAAATCATACAAAGGAAAATTGGTAAATTTACCATATTTATATCTTAATTCTATCATTTTTATCTCCCGCATATACATATGTAAGGGAGGTATAAAATTTATGTTACGAATTGATTAGATTTTGGGAACAATTCATCAACAGTAAGTGGTAGGATATTTGATGCCCTATCAGGGTTATATATCAGGACATATTAGTAATTTTTTTATATGAAACTTTTTCCCAGCTAATCGGAATGAATTCAATTTATTGTTTTATAATCTTTCACTTCTGGTTTTGCAGTTACTAAAATCAATACAGATCTTCGCATTTTCATAAAATTTATTTTTATGATTCTGTTACCCTGACTTAATTCGTTCGTGAGTTATAAAACATATGGACACACATCCATCCACCAGTCAATTCATTCATCCATCCATCCATTCAGCCACGCAGAAGTTATTGAAAAAATTGTCAAATCGCAATCAGGGGACTCCAAACATATATTTTCTAATAAATCTCGCATTTGACATTTCCATGATTGCTATACATATTAAGTATAAAAAATCTGATGTGACCAGCACATAACCTCCCGCCCAATACCACTCTTAAACGATACAAAATAGTACTTAATGATACAGAAACATACCTTTTTATTTATTTATTTTCTATTTATATTTCAGAAATTTGATTTTATTTCGTATTTTTATTTAATTTTTTACATATATTTCAATAAGAAAACAGCTTCACAATCAAAATGACATGTGTCACATTTCGTATAAAAATTTAAATTTTTAAGTGTTTTCATGGTGTACAAGGAGTGCAAGACTTATGAAATCTAATTTCTTTATATTTTATTATCTCTAAATCCAATGAAAATTAATAAAATTAGTGTAATCAAAACAGATGTAAAATTAAATATTCTACAACTTTCAAAATAACATAAATTGTTGAAAAAGGAAATTTAACCGTGTTTTTCGCGGAAAACTGTTAAGGGCTTCAAGTAAACTGCTACTTCCGGTTGACCAATTTTATCCAAAATCTAATCAGCTCTTCATTTAAATATAATAAGCAAAAATTCACAAAATTGTATTTTTTGGTTTTATAGTATTTGAGTTATGCAAGATGAAAAAATTGCCACAGACTACACACACACACATACATACATACATACATACATACATACAGACATCATGGCGAAAATAGTAAAATCATGTTGTAGGGATCCTGAAACGTGCTTATTCATTGAAAACTCAATAACCAATCGAGAAAATGGCACACCCGGTAGAAAAACTTATATCGTAGATACAAGGACATTTTAATGTAAAATACACTTTGAAAAACTTTCGGTAATATTTATAATAGTCGCATAAAATAAAAAATACAGACCGATGGACCAGCCTGTATAAATATTACCATACAACCCCTAGTAGAAACCTTAGAAACCAGCAACAACCCCTGCTGACAAAGATGGCAACACATGTATTAAGAAGTCAAAGGTTTCACTATTAATCAAAACAGTATATATTTACTGGTACGAGATACGAGTGAATGTGCAACTTACAAATCTCAAAGATAATTTGAAAAAGAAATGATAATATACTTATTAATCTTGTAACAATAGTCAGAAATATCGGTAAAACAGTGTCCTTGCCAAAATGCGAAAATACAAAAGGTCAGACTGAACCAGGAAAATAGAAATTAAAACGTAATAACCATAAACACCTCATAAACAAATCGGAAAAATACAATAAAAATGTGCGCAAAACACATCAAACAAATTGTAAATTACTATAGTATCACACTGCGTGTAAACTGTAAATATTTATGCAACGATTTCCCAAGCTCAGCGACCACTGCTGAGTTTTTAGCGTGAACGATCGAAATTTGACTCAGCAAAGAAACAAATCTGCGTGTTACCTGTCTGCGGTTTCAAAAAAAGTACAAACGCTATAATATTGTGTAACT
The DNA here is from genome assembly GCA_963942605.1 of Poecilus cupreus. Lineage (NCBI taxonomy): Eukaryota > Metazoa > Arthropoda > Insecta > Coleoptera > Carabidae > Poecilus > Poecilus cupreus. The sequence continues at coordinate 15,138,046 of OZ012727.1, forward strand.
TGTAGATAAATTATGCTAATTTCAAGCTGCTTTTTGTGATTTGCTTGAAACGAATTTCCAGTTTGGCCAACATTACCCCAACGAAAAAATGTGTTTTATAACACATGAGCAGGTGGACGAGGCAAAAATCAGTTTTGATCATTTTAGATGATACCTACGCTGTATTGACATGTTTGAATTTTTATAAACTCAAGTTTTTGTATAATTGAGCAATACTTGAATATAAAGTTATGGTGAATCATTATTATTTTTCATACCGAGCGTAACATGAAACCCTAGTCGCTTCAAATAAACGATGTAGATTATTAAATTTTGGATCAAAGCCAGTAATCACATTTTGTAACCGAAATAATCAGATAAGGCTAATTCTGAGCAATTCTGTAAGGTCTGTAAGAGAATCTGTAAGATCTGTAAAATCTAACAAGACAAATGGCAATTCTGATAGCATCTGTTCCTTACAGAAAATCGTAAATATGTTACAGATATCTGTAAAAGTTACGGTGAAGTTTGAGGTGCCTGTAAACTTTTACGGTCACTGCAGAATGCGAAAATTCATCATTATATTATTAATAATATTATCACTACTATTATTTATTCCCGCTAAAGACTTCTAAGTATTAAATCAGTTAAAAATTAATAATCAAGGTAATATTATTTATTGGATTATTTAGCAAACTTTAATAATAATTATCCAACAACGCGTATTCCTTTTTAGGTATTTTGATACAGACATTTTTCCGTACCAATTTATATAAAATATCAATTATACTTTAAGGGTTTTCCTAACTTTATATTTAGTGTGTGGTAGTTCTTTTAAAAATCCAGTTGGTTCAAACTGTTGGATATGTTTAAGTCAGTCGTCTGTGAGTAAAGTATTAAAAAATATTAGTAGTATTTTAGCGCCTCCAGAACTGACAATGATCATCCGTTTTCGTTTTTAATATGTTTTCAGTACCGAATTTGTAATTCCATATACATACAAACAATAAATAATTTAATTTCGACTTAAGTTAATATAATTATTTTCAGTACCTACTTCATTTTAAATGGATGTATAAGTTGAAATAATTGAATATTTTATTTTATCCTACGCCTCTAAACAAATTCTCTATAACTATGGCGATTTTAAACAAGCAAAGTAACAGATTACCCACTAGTGGGTATAATTTTGAGAAAAGTCACTAGTGAGTATTTGTTTATTTATAACAATAATAATAATACACTTCACCTTGGTAACTACTTCGATTGACATTGTAATTTAAAAATTTAAAGCATATGACACTGTCAAATAATATTTCTTTAATAAATTTTTCATTTATTAAGAGGTGTTGGATAAAACGTTATAGTTCACACGTGGGCAAAGTGGAATTACTCACTCGATAAAATTATCACACTCAGCCTTCGGCTTCGTGTGCTAAAATTTCTCTCGTGGGTAATTCCTTACTTCGCCCACTTGTAAAGTAAATAACTATTATCTGTCACATGTCACTTACAGATAACCAAAATATAATTGTGAAGTTAGACGAATGTCGCAAAATAATCGTCTCGTGACCGTAAAGTTGATCTGTAAATTGACTTCTTACAGGTACCTGTCGAGAATTGCCAAAACTGTAAATCTGTAAAGTTGTTAATTACGGGCGTATCGTAGGTAACAGATTTACGAATTTACGATCTTACAGATAAAATGTTCAGAATTGAACCATTTGTATAAAAATTGATTCTTTATAATAAAAGCCATGGAATTGAAAATGAATAAACGAATGTATGATATTATAGCTGTCAAAATAGTTTTGATTTATAGTTTATTATGAATTTATGATTGATTTTAGTGACAATAAAAAGGTACATTATTCACTATTCAAATGAAGATGATAAATAATTACAATAATTGTTTGGGGGAAAGTTCTGTTATTTATTATATATAAATATTAAGAAATAATGAAATAAAATTTCATTTAGTTGTAACTTTTCTTCATGTGAAAAGCTTAGTGTTTCATCAAGACAGGAAATAGAATAATTTTGACTACAATTTTTATTTGAAACTTTATTGTCCATTTTGTACCACAACTATACCAAAACCAAAATCTCTGAGCGTCTGAGCCGAGTGCTGCGCCCAAAAATGGGTCAAAATATACTTGGTTTACAATAAACTTTTGGATTAACAACATTCATTTTAGGTATTATCAAAATGTAAGTGACTGTAGAATCGGAGTTCTCATCAAAAAATAATTAACAATATTGGTATTCTAGTGAACTAATGAAGAAGAACAAGGACCCAAATAAATCAACAAATCACAATTTTATCACCAAAATTAAAATCTGTCTCTTAACTAATTAGTCTCGCCATTTAAATTATCAAAACTCATAAACTAAAAATTAACAAGCAATTAACGAAACATCTGTTCGGCTCTTAGCACATCAAAAGATAGAATTCAGCATCTGAGATCGAAGAAAAATAAAAGACATCGTAACTGTTTCTATATTATGTAAATGTCTAATTAATGTAAATTGTAATCGACAAGTCCTTCGCATTGAAATAATAAAAATAATTTATGTCCTTTGGCGATTAGATGACACAATGATTGAAATTGCAAATCGCGATTAATTTTTTCCTTTAATTTGTTGATTTAACAATTGATTATTATTTTTTATCTGCACAAAAAAGTATTTGTTTTTCTCAAAATGTTTTTCGTAAAATTGGTAGTGACCTTTTGCATTTTTTGTTTTCTTTTATTTATGACTCAAAGAAATTTAAAATTCAAAAGATTTATTTATTGATACTACTTTTCCACATTTCCAAACATGCGTAATTTTTAATATAACAATGTTTATACTCGCGGGCGTCGAAATTTAACGACTGGTAAACTAATTCGAGGTAGAAAATATATCTTTTAGAGATCTAGAGTTTCAGAGTTGATGGATCAACAAATACATTAACGCAACAAAAAATAGAAATAATATGATGTGACAACATATAACCAACGCGAGCAAAAGGTTTGTAGTCCGAGCCGAAGGCGAGAGCTACGGTTTGCGAGTGTGGGATATGCCATTCCGTTACATGTTGTAGACTATACTTTCTATAACAAGATTTTGCAAATTATACAACAAATACAAATACAAAACTGTTGAAAACGTCAAACTCAAAAAATTAAATTAAAACAAACAGACGTAACCATAGTAACTGAATCAAGATACTTCATATACCGTCGCTCTGATTCGTCGAAAATATTCCATACGCGGCGTATGGAATGTTACTGATTCCATAACAATTTTTAGTTGTAGAATGCGTAGTTTCCAAAACAGTGTTATAGAAAAAAATTACCGATTCACTTTAAAGAAAAAATGTAAATTAAAAAAATGTTCAGTATGTATGCAATTAGGCTCTCACGATATATCAATCAAATTATTATTAATTAGAAGAATTGTTATACAGGGTGTAACACAAAATGCGGGCCATAGGCGTTTAACATGGGAAAATAGTTTTTTGATGGGTATTACTTCCCAAATTATTTTATACAAAAAAGCTTCAAATAAATATTGAAGAGCATAAAATTCTACATATAAGTCAGTAAACAAAATTTATTTTTTATGAGTTATAACTGCAGAAATTAAATATAAAAATTCACAAAATTGCTATTTAATAGTATTTGCCATAGAATAAAACAATATAACAAACAAATGTGTAATGTTTTTCTGTCAAATATTTTGATATTATTTTTAAAAACAAAACAAAGATTGAATAATCAAAATGTTTGACATGCAGGCAAATTTGTTTATCCAACACCTCTCAATAAATGCTATATAACTATGACGATTTTAAACAAGGAAAATAACAGATTATCCACTAGTGGGTATAATTTTGAGAAAAGTCACTAGTGAGTATTTTTTATTTATAACAATAATAATAACACACAACATCATGGTAACTACTTCGATTGACATTATAATTTAAAAATTTAAAGCATATGTCATTGACAAATAATATTTCTTTAATAAATTTTTCATTTATTAAGAGGTGTTGGATAAAATGTTATACTTCACACGTGGGCAAAGTGGAATTACCCACTCGATAAAATTATCACACTCAGCTTTCGGCTTCGTGAGCTAAAATTTCTCTCATGGGCAATTCCTTACTTTGCCCACTTGAAGAAAAATAGCATGTGTTATTCGGAGCAAATGTGACTTTGTATGCTTCGCATGTAATTGTCCGACTCGCTTCGCTCGTCGTTCAAACATACATGCTCAGCACCCAAAGTATCACGTTTACTCCTAATAACACAATATACTATTATTTTGTCGGATAAATTTCTGTTTGTAACGAAACCTTTTTACCTAGCAATTTTACAAGAAAACTGTTTTAATAAATTCACGACACCGTAGGTGGAGTGTTTTTATTTTTTAAACAGTTTTTGACTCAAATTTCTGTCAGATGACAAGGTTGAGTTGTCAAACTGAAATTTATCCGAAGAAAATAAAATGTTCGAGTGTAATTCGGCGAGATAATTTAATGACATTATTTATGAAAAGGTATATTTAAAAGTGTAATTAGTGAAAATACAATTATTATATATCATACCTGGAATCAGAGTATCAAAATATTCAAAAATAATATTTGAATTAACAAAAATATGCGCAAAAACAAACATATAGGCGTGAAGTGAGCGATAGGCGTTGTGACGTCATAATTTTCAGGAGAGTTTACAATAGCCTAAAAATTGCATTTTTCTAACATAGAATTATGAATGAAAACTTGTTTTTAAGTACGTTTTATTGTATTATTCCATTATATTGCGATATAAACTATACAAAAAATTACTATTTTGGACAAATTCAATTATACTGGAATACCCCATTTTATATCATGTGAAATACTAATATTTAGGGAACTAAATGGGCCTCATCCCATTCATTTTAAATTCTGTACAACGTTTATAACTAAACTTTTGCTGTAAAGTGAATGGTAAAAATTTACTATATTTAAAAAAAAAATTGAAATCACTAGGTGCCATATTTCAATTTTACACCCGGTATATGTCCAGTAATATAAAGATGTCAAAGTCGAATAAAAAATTTTGTCGAACAGTTTTGAAGCCACTGGTTCATAGGTATACTAATATATGTGTTAAATACAAAATTCAACAACAAAATACTTTCTAAAATAGTAATGGGTGTTAAGGAAACTTTGGTTTAAAATCTGTAAAATTATCAGAACTCTCTTCTCAATTTTAAAATATTATTAATCAAACAATTTTTTAGTTTTATTTCCAAATGTTAGTATCAATGTCAGAACAAGAGAGCCTAATTTACAAAATTTGTTCGTGGTCTCTTTCTAAAAAACAAAAACAGGTTCCGAAAACAAAAAATATCGCGGTGAGCAAGCCACCCATTCAGACATTTTGACGACACTTATTTTCTGGAAAAACATAAAATTCACTTTATTACAAGAATTTTTTATAAAGTATAAAAACACGACTACAAGATTTTTTTACAAGTATAAATATCATCAAATTATTGATATTTCTCTTGAGAAAACAGAAAAAAGTGATCAAAATTTATTAAGAGTTGACAATTTTTTATTAATTTTTTTATCATCATGCAATAAAGATGAGGAATTATGCAGATTTGGATTATTATGCAATACCGTGAATTTTCATTTTAGGTTTCCTTTCATTCTTTATTAATATTATTATTTTGAAAAATTATTAATTTGTAGATTGTGCATCATAAAATTTTATTTGAAATCGGCACTAAAGTGCTCAAAAATCGTCATTAAAAGCTCAGAAATCGTCACTAAAGTAACCCATTACACGACGATTTTGAGCAACCCAGTGTTGGCTACCGTTAAATAATTATTGTACAATTAGGATAATTTTGGCAGACATATTAACGCACTATAGTAAATTTGGACGTAACATGAAACAAAATTTGAAAGAAGAATTAACTAATTAATTCCGATGACGAAATTGAGGACAAAACACATAATTTTGAGTGTAATTTACGATAACTTCACTTCTCGAGGTTGGCAACACTGACTGTCAGTTTCAATTGACAACTGACAGATGTATAAACTTAACCTATATTGTAATTTTTTTAGTTTTTTCGAATTTCAGATTTCTAATAAAACTTAATATGTACCTCGGCACTGAAGTTCCTTTTTATCACTCACATGGTTTATTTTCCTCGGCCCTACGGGCCTCGACAACTAAATTCCATATTCGTGATAAAAAAATGAACTTCAGTGCCTTGATACGTAAATAACTATTTTTTATTATTTAACTGAAATATATTCATAAAATCAACTTGCAGTTAAATATTTGGGAGCGTAGTTTGACGGATGGTAACATACTATATGTAGAGATCTGCTCTTGCAGAACTATTCTGCTGCGCCAGGATCTCGTATACAGGTACCAATATGATTTATTTATTCGCAATCTTTCAACAATATACTCGTAAAAGTCTAGTTTAAATTTGTTATTTTTAATAATAAAATTGGAGAAAAATATTTACAACTTGCATTTTTACGATGCAGCTTAAGGCACTTCCGAACTATATGGTCGAAGAAAATCAGTCATCAGAAAAAAAAAACCCCACAATAAACGAAAAAAATACTTACTCTCCTCCAGTGACTAACAAATAAATTGACTTTCAAAAACCTTTTTCTCTTTTTAAAGATATCTCACATGACGCACACTTTTGGGCATTAATATGAAAAAAAAAAAATATATGCAAAAACGGCATAAATTTCTTTCATTCTACGCACCTTACATAAACATGAATGATTTACAAAAAAATATCACAGATCATCTCGCATTATTCTTAAAACCTTGGTTTGTGATTTGAATACGGTATTAAATTTTGCTGCGCACTTAATACCTAAAGACTGGTTTCATTGGTTCCCCGAAAGAATTGACAATCGCATCTGTAGGCCTCTGTAATCTGCCAGTGGCGTAGTCCACTCAAATCATTTTTAAATATTTGTTTATTTAAATATTTGTTTTATAGAAGCATGCATACAAGGTTTCAATATAAGTGGGATTCTGAGCATTATCTTAAAAATCTATAACTTTTAAGATCTATAGCTTAAGAGAAATCTGTAAGTTGAAGTCTAATAGATTTTCATAAATCGGTATTCTGAACGCAAGTCTATAACTTCTGATTTCTATAACTACGACTTTTAAGATATCTTAAAACCAAGACTGCCACTCTTTGGAAAATAAAACAAGTATCTACGTTTAATACTTAAAAAACACGGATAATATTTTATTTACAGCTATATTATTTAACGATATTTTTTATTAAAAACGAATTAATACTATTAAAATAAATAAAAATACAAGTTTTCTAAATTCTTAAATGCAAATAAACAGTATTTATTTTTCTGGGGTTGGGTACACTGATTCATTGTCAATTGACAGTTATCAAAAGTTGACAGAACGATATATGTCAAAATTGTTTGTGTGGTTTGTGTTGATTACAATTCAAAATGAGCTAAGATACAATTATTATTATTTGTCATTTTATATATTTCTGTTGATTCAGATTATAATAAAAATATAAAATTATTTTAATTTATTATTATTTGTCATTTTGTATATTTCTGTCGATTCACATTATAATAAAATGATAAAATTATTTTACAGCAAAAGAAAACGAACAAAAATACGATGAAAGAGCAATATGTGGCATATTTACAATACATGGAAAGGAGATTACGCCTTTAGATCAAATACCATAAACCTCACACTAGGTGAAAATTATTTAGTGCTAAAATGGGAACAATTAACTGGCAAACCAAATACTTATCTTGCAATTTAAATGGGTTCATTGCATCCCTTATATTTTTTCTTATAATTCGCATGTGATTACTAAAAATTTAGCATTGGTAACCTCAAATATTAACAAATGTCAATAAATTTTAATTATATAACGTAAATATTACTTACAGTTCATATTCATCTTCCTATAATAAATACGCAAATTTTAAAATTTGCATATTATTATACATTTGCAAGCTATTTATTATTTCTATAACAAGTTATGACAAACTGAACAGTAACCGTAACTTTTTAAGATAACTTAAGATATTTAAGATAAACCTATAAGCTATAGATGTGCTCAGAATACCACTCTAATATTTAAGATCTATAAGTCCTTAAGATCACACTTATAGAAGTTATGGAAACGCTCAGAATACCACTAATAATTTTTCAAATGTGTAACCCATCAAAATTTACAAAGAAAAAGAAGTACCCTATATTATTAAGAAAACTGTGGAAAAATCTAAATTTTAACAGCATTGAAATAACTTTCATAATTTTTTAATCAAACGATATACTAACGTAGCGTTCAGTGTTATCCAATTATCGATTAACGATTAGCAATTAGAAACAAAAAATGAGCTTTGGCTTAAGGAAATCAATGCTAACGTTCACACCAACAAAATTAGAGCGTTAATAGGGTCGTTCACCATTTTTTTTATGAAACTTTATTTAAATTGAAGACTATCTACACTTTTAAAAAGTCTTAATTGTTATTCATTAAGCCACAATGATTTTTTACAAATGTTGTGACGTCATTGTAGAGGTTTTGCTGGATCTCAAACAGTAGAGAATTAAATCATTTTAGTCACGTTAATGTTCTATTCTATTGTAGTAATAATAATAAAATAAGTAAAAAAATATATGACTGCAATTATTTACAATCTGTACTGTTTAAGATCCAGCAACACCTATACAATGACGTCACAACATTTTAAAAAAATCATTGTGGCTTAATGAATAACAATTAAGACTTTTCAAAAGTGTAGATAGTCTTCAATTTAAATAAAGTTTCATAAAAAAAAAAAATTAAAAAAAATTGTGAAAGACCCCATTATAAATACTGATTGAGAAGCTTGCAAACTGTAAACTTACCACTTACAAATTGTAAGATACACTGAAATATAATAATACTGGAACGCTAAATTGTAGGTTTTTATGAAAGCGAAAAACGAGCCTGAGACAGATAGACGTTGTAAGGCCACCCTTCTTTATCTAACACTTGTTTGTAGCTATGCGTTTGATGAGCGGTTGCTCTGTAAAAAATCATAACTTCTGGCCAAATCATCGTAGGCCCTTGAAAGGTACATAAACTTGAAGGAAAATGATTGAAGTTTAATTCTCTGTTGGTCAATTAAGTGAACGATTTTTTTTACTCACACTACAAATCATTGAATTTGAAGATTTTTAAGTTAAAAACATGTTTCTTTTCATCCGAGGGTAGCAGGGGTGGGGGGGGGGGGGGTGAAATGGATTTGGTGGCACATTAACTTAAAGAACCGCAAAGAGAAATTTTTAAACTTCTCAGAATTCTAAAGTTCATCGGTTTTGGTGCAAAATTTTAAAATTCACAATTTCGCGCCAAATTGTCGCAGGTACTCGAAACTTGAGAAACGTAAAGGATAATATTTGCTCTTTATTGCCCTGTTTGCCATTTGAGTATACGATTTTTTTGGCAATGCATACGAGCAGTCAAAGTTGGACATTTTTTGACATCAGGAACATTTTTTGTACATAGAGGTGGGAGGGGTTGTAATGGATTTGATATCATATTGACTAGCATCCCATTGAAGAGAACTTTTCTAAGTTTCTAAATCTTAAAGAATCAAACAATTTCAACTAAATGCAACCGAGTTATGGCACTCTGAAATTTAGCCACTTTTGGTATATTTTCAAGTGCTGCGTTTTTTTTCCTCGAGTTTATATATAAAATTATTGTTTATGATTTGTAAATATTTTCTTGCTTATTAATACATACATACATAAATATTTAATATCACAACTTTTCACCTATGTCTTCACTTACAAACTACTAACAAAATATTGCAAAACCTTTATGTAATAATACAACAATTTAGAAGTAATTGTTCGTTAAATTAGATAAAATTGCGCGAATTTCCTCAATAAATATCATTTAAAATAACATTTAATTAATATTACATATTAATAATAATACATTTTGAAACCTATTTCGTCAGTTTAATATCTTTTTACAAATAAAACTATCAAATACCGATATCGCAATATATTGAAGAGGATTATGTTTTAAAATATTATAATGTCATTGTCCGAAAGTAAAAATACAACAAAATAAAAAAATAATTCGAAGAAATTTAAATATCACCGTGATGATTGTCTCTTTATTATATTACATTTATTTTATTGGAAAAAAACGAATATATTTTTAGCTGAACATAAAAAATCTTCACAACAGATTTGTAGTAATTAGTAACTTGACACTTGTAATTAAGAAATCGGCGGTTCTTGTCAACGAAATTTCGTAGAACAATTCAGGGATGTACAATGTACCATAGTACGTTATATTATAATAAAAAAATCTGATGTGGCCAGCACATAACCTCCCGCCCAGTATCACTCTTAAACGGTACAAAATAGTGTTTGATGATACAGAAACATACCTTCTTATTTGTATAATTTCTATTTATATTTGAGAATTTTAATTTTCTTTCGTATATTTATTATATTTCACTAAGAAAACAGCTTCATAATCACAATGACATGTGTCACATTTCGTAAAAAATTGAAAATTTTTAAATATTTCCATGGTGTACTAGGAATGCAAGATTTGTGAAATCTAATTTCTTTATATTTTATTATCTCTAAACCTAATGAAAATTAATAAAATTAGTGTAATCAAAAACCATGTAAAATCAAATATTTTACAAAATAACATAAATTGTTGAAAAAGGAAATTTAATCGTGTTTTTCACAAAAAACTGTTAAGGGCTTCAAGTAAACTGCTACTTCCGGTTGACCAATTTTATCCAAAATCTAATCAGCTCTTCATTTAAATATAGGAAGCAATAATTCACAAAATTGTATTTTTTGGTATTATAGTATTTGAGTTATGCGAGACGAAAAAATGGCCACAGACTACACACACACACACACACACACACACACACACACACACACACACACACACACACACACACACACACACACACACACACACACACACACACACACATATACATACATACATACATACATACATACATACATACATACATACATACATACAGACATCATCGCGAAAATAGTAAAATCGTATTGTAGGGACCCTAAAACATGCTTATTCATTGAAAACTCACTACCCAATTTTTTGACCAAAAACAATACCTCCCTTACCTAGAGGTAGGCGGGAGGTAAAAAGTGAAAGAAAGATAAACTTATTTGTATGATAGAGATAAATAGAAACGTTATTTGTTGCAAATTTATATGTTGTACACGAGTGGGTTGCACTTTTTGGGGAAAAGCCGTGAAAATATTGTTAAATTTAAATTTCTTCCACACTCTCCATACATAACAGCAATAATAAAATAGACTAAATTGGATAATGCTTTCAATTTCAAAGCCATTATTTATCAATAAGTAGAAATTAAACAATTACAAAAACATTTATTAATGTAACAAAACTATCTGTCACCTGTATCATTTGTTTTCAATTGTTTATTGCGTAGCCTACTTAATGTAAAATTTATTCTGATTTTTAATACCATTTATAAATAAAATATCATCACGTCTTTTACCCAATATGGGTGTGGCACTCTGCTTACGCAGATCTCGGTAAGTGATATATTTTTGCGTATGAAGTGCGGTTACCAGCTGTCAAGTCATAGCCCTCAAAGATGTAAGTGGAGGGGGAATCACAGGGGTAAATTTAAATTGGCAACTGTCAGCTGTGGGATTCGAACTGAGGATCTCACGATCCACAGTCCGACGCGTTATCACGGAGCTATTTAACCCAATAATACCATTTTTCTCTAAATACTTGTTATACAACTTCATATCATATTTATAACGTTGAAATAAAAAAAAAACTTTATCTAATAGACTAAAAATTTATACTGGTTACTACTCGCATTTAAAAAAAAATTTATTTTATTTTATCGTTGAGAACCACTGGTTTAATTTTCTGTTTGTTATTTCTATTAAATAGGGCACTTTTTCCTGGTCATTTTTTGCATATAACATTTTTCTCTAAAGTCGTTAGTTTGCCCAAAAAAGCGCTGGTTGTTTTAAGGGAAAAACTCTGTATAAGTAATTAACTGGAACTTATTGCATGCATTTTTTAATTCTGATCTATTTTTTTGTCTTTACAGTTTTGTTGTAAAATGAATAGGTGAAAATATAGAGCAATAAAAAAATAGTATTGACACTCTTACATGTCACATTTCAATTCTTTACTACCCCCAAATATATTAGTTGATGAGGAACTATACTGAGAGGATCTCTATTTACTTAATAGTTATTTATGTATCAAGGCACTGAAGTTCAATTTTTTATCACGAATATGGAATTTAGTTGCCGAGACCCGTAGGGACGAGGAAAATAAACCATGTGAGTGGATAAAAAGAAACTTCAGTGCCGAGGTACATATTAAGTTTTATATGAAATCTAAAAATTACAATATAGGTTAAGTTTATACATCTGTCAGTTTTCAATTGAAACTGAATTGAATTGAAGTTATCGTAAATAACTCTCAAAATTATGTGTTTTGTCCTCAATTTCGAACCCACGACCTGTGGTGTGCTAGGCTAGTGACATAGGCATAAAAAGGAACTTCAGTGCCGAGGTACATATTAAGTTGTATTTGAAATCTAAAATTCGAAAATCTGTAAAAAGTACAATATAGGTTAAGTTTATACATCTGTCAGTTGTCAATTGAAACTGACAGTCAGTATTGCCAACCTCGAGAAGTAAAATTATCGTAAATAACACTCAAAATTATGTGTTTTGTCCTCAATTTCGTCATCGGAATTAATTAGTTAATTCTTCTTGCAAATTTTGTTTCATGTTACGTCCAAATTTACTATAGTACGTCAATATATCTGCCAAAATTATCCTAATTATACAATAATTATTTAACGGTTGCCAACACTGGGTTGCTCAAAATCGTCGTATAATGTGTTACTTAAGTGACGATTTCTGAGCTTTTAATGACGATTTTTGAGCACTTTAGTGCCGATTTCAAACAAAAAATACATCTTTCAACCCTCTGAGGGTCACTCCTCATCCCTATCCTCCTCTGTGCCCCACCGTTCACCTTCAACTCCTTTCACTGCTGGTGGGGACTCACACATCACATGTACACTTTCCCTCTCTCTTTACGCGGCAACAATGACCACGGCTCGCTTGATACCAGCGTTTCGTTCTGTGGTTAGTTTGCGCTCAGGTGTCATTCATTGTTGTCCACAAGACACGATCGAGACTTATACTCCGTCAATCGCGCTCCGGGCCCATTCGCACGCGGGAGTCGAACCTCGACAGACCTTACAAACAACGACAACTATGTGATTGTATTCAACTCGCTCGTGGTTGATAATACACTTTATATTTTAAGAGTGACGATATGAAATCTGTTAGATTTAGACTTTTAAAAGAATTGATTATTGGGCTAAGATGCTGCTGAGATAGATGGACCTTTAGTGTTGTGATATCTGTGATATATTAAGTATTCTAGTTTAGTTGGATTACTCCACCAGCAGGTAAATCTACATTTTTTTCTATGTGTAGCTGTGTGTAATTTTCTCAGAGGAAATATATTTAGCTCGAGCATATTGTTGAGCAAGATCCTACAGCCGCCATTTTAAAAGTGAACGTATAATAACGACTATAATAAGGTCAAAAATTGGTACAATGTCAACTGCATTTGTACAAACTATTCTCAAAGTAGAATTTCAAAATGTAACCGTAGAGAAACAGCCGACTTGCTGATTAAAATGTTTGAGCTATTTCCTGGATTTCAAGCAACTTTCTCGCCATAATATACAAGAAATAATTAACAAAAATTATTGCTAAAGCATTCGCAAAAACTCCTTTTCTTGCTTGATCTTTTACTTAACTATTTTCAAAGAAAAATTCTCCTAAGTCAGATGTCAAAGAAATTGATACCTCCTTTCTCTTGACATTGTCGTACGAATAACCGGTATACCAATTGGTGTGATGGTATACTATTACCAATATTGTCGGGAAATTTCCTACAGACGAGAAAACGTAAAACGGTGGCCTTTATAATTAAAAGGTGTAACAACTTTTATAAATTTGGGAAAAAGTTGAATTTATTAGCTATAAACTAGGTTAAATACTAGTATACTTCAGTGAGCTCGATTGTAACATCATAATTACTAATGAAATTTTGGTTTAAAAACGGTTTTGGTTTCTAAACTGCATTGTATAAACTTGAAATGAAACATTTTATGTTGAACTTTCAGAAATAATATTTGAAAAACAATAAAACCTTTTGAATTATATTTCTGTAATATATTTATTTTAAATACATTATTGAACATAATTCTTTATCAGGTAACAAATGAATATTATATTACAGAATTATGATCCCAAAGAGGCCCGTGGAAGCAAAAACAAAATTTTGTTAATATTTATAACGTCAATGTCATCAAATAATTGTATTTAAAATATTTTGAACTCTACTGCAAAAACAATGATCTGTTAAAGGTAAAACATTACTATTCTTTTATGAGCAATTAAAATATATTTGATTTATTAAAGTGATTGTTATAAATTATACCAAATTAGTTCAGTAGCGCAGCCAGATTAATATAAAAGGGGACCAAAACTAACATTTTATTATAAAAATAAATAGGAAATACCTGATTTGAAAGAGATAAATTAGTTTTTATATCGTAAAGTTCGCCGTTTCTGAAATATATTGAAACAGGTTCCCTTTCTGATGCAACGTTGACGTCTCCGAAAACCAGCAGCAAATTTCTAACTTTTAGCAAATTGGGAATTATGTAAACTAGTTTTAAATGTCACTAGGAAATACTTTTAATGCAAAATAGGTTACCATAAAATTATAACAATTAAAGTAATTATTATTTCTTGATATGGGCTGTACTGTTTCCTGATAGTATCTATATATGGAAATCAATAATTAATAACAATTTTAATTGTCAAAATATTACCAATAAAAAAACTAGTATTATAATAATTTATGGAAAAAATCGTCAACACCTTTTATTGAATTATTTTTATATACAATATAATCGTTTTATTATATAGTAATAAAAATATTTTTCTAGAAACATTCTTAATTAATTGCACTCATATATTAGTAAATATATTTTCCTGGTGAGTAAAAAAACATTACGAGGACGTTAAAACCATTTTTATTTTTCATTTTAATGAGATTTTTAATAAATATCGAAAATATATTACTGAGAGCAATATTTTTCTTGCCTTGCAGAACTCGATAAGCCATGTATTTACCGGCCGTCAAAATATACCCCCACAAATATTAACTATTTTATAGTTTGTAAAAATATTTTATATTAAATAAATACATTTTTCTACATTTTAATACATCAGAAAAAGAAATGAATAACATAAACAAGTGAATGGGGCTTTCACCATTTAAAAAAAAAAATTTATAAACTTTATATTGAAGACTATCTACACTTTTAAAAGATCTTAATTGTTATTCATTAAGCCACAATGATTTTTTAAAAAATGTTGTGACGTCATAGTAGAGGTGTTGCTGGATCTAAAACAGTACAGATTGTAAATAATTGTAGTCATATATTTTTTTACTTATTTTATTATTATTATTACAATAAAATAGAACATTTATGTAACAAAAATTATTTAAATATCTACTGTTTTAGATCCAGCAACACCTCTACTATGACGTCACAACATTATTTAAAAAATCATTGTGGCTTAATGAATAACAATTAAGACTTTTTAAAAGTGTAGATAGTCTTCAATATAGATAAAGTTTCATAAAAAAAATTAAAAAAATGGTGAAAGACCCCATTAAGTAGAAAAATTCAAAACGTATTTACACAAAATATTTTTATAGAAATTAATTTAAAAGTCTTTATAATTTACTATGGGTATTTTGTTTTAATCTCATCCCAAACTCGTTATTCTGTTAAATTAATTTTCTAATTAATTAAACTGTTCAAAGTTCGAACAATTTCGGAAAATTTAAAATAAATTTTCAGGAATATCCTGTTATCTTAATTCCTAATATGTCTAGCCTAAACAACAATAAAATGGGATTAATTTCTTCCTAGTACATAATGTTGGTTCTCTTAAGATGAATCGTCTAGTCATCAGTGAATCTGAATCTGAGAATCTAGTTACCTTAGACACAACCGTTAGTCAGTTGTTAGACAGAGACAGACAACGCGGTTCAACTTTCACTTTTCAAATAGCGGCTGTGACTGTGGAAAAGCTAAAACAGCTGACTGATGCTCGCGCTGAAACGAATTTTCAACGCATACTTGATGGTGATTTACTTTGATTGTTTTTTGTTTGTTGCAGGATTTATTTAACGTTAAACATGGCCACTAGGATCTTTTTGTTGTGTACTTGGATGGTGTATGCTTGTGCGCATGACGTAAGTTTTTTATTTTAATTTATTTATATTCTTTAAACTTTTGAAATGCTTATTTGCATAATTTCTCCATTTTAGTTTGTTTCACTTGTAATTTAAGTATAAATCATGACAGCTGTTACAGCCTAAACTACCAATTAAAGGGGAAGAAAATGCTAAAAATAAAAATGGTAGAATATTCAGTACGCCGTATATTTTTCTCTAAAATAATTCAACATCTTTGGACAGATATAAAATAAATATCATCTTTAATAAAACATTATAAGCTAATCAGATTGCTTCATTTGCACCAAGAGGACGATTTTACAGCGAAAAAATCCCTTTCTAGAAAATTTTCAGTTTTCCTTTTATATACATTCGTTCAATAAAATATTGTTTCTTACAAAATGATTAGGTACAATTAAAAAATTTTCATTTTGAATATTTTTATTTATCCAACACCTCTCAATAAATGCTCAGATAACTATGGCGATTTTAAACAAGGAAAGTAACAGATTATCCACTAGTGGGTATAATTTTGAAAAAATCCACTAGTGAGTATTTTTTTATTTATGACAATAATAATAACACACAACACCTTGGTAACCACTTCGATAGAACATTTTAATTTCAAAAATTTAAAGCATATGTCACTGTCAAATAATATTTCTTTAATAAATTTTGCATTTATTAAGAGTTGTTAGATAAAACGTTATACTTCACACGTGGACAAAGCGGAATTACCCACTCGATACAATTATCACACTCAGCCTTCGGCTTCGTGTGCTAAAATTTCTCTCGTGGGTAATTCCTTACTTTGCCCACTTGTAAAGTAAATTACTATTATCTTCTTTTTTCTGAATTTAAAGAAAATGAATATATTTTAAATTTTGTTTCTAAAAACAATGAACGATATCATTTTGAATTAAAACTACCCCTATTATTATTACTTCATCCCCATAATGAGTCTCAGTTGAATACTTTGATATGTTTCTTCAAACCTAAATTAATTTTCATACTAAAATATTTATTAAACCTACAAAAATTTTCAATGAAAACGAAATCGAATTGGCACTATTCAAATCAATTTTTCTCTTCATTTAAGAGGAATCTGTTTGTTCCTAGAAAACATTTTTATCAGTGTATTCTAGGCAACTATTTATGGTTACTGAAAATTATACCATTTAAACAATTAATGTAACTCGAACCCAAAAACCATTTTTGACACTCGGATATCTGTTTTTAAGTAGCAACTATTCGAAATTTTGTCTATAAATTCTTGGCTCTCGATATATTTATTACCTAAAATAAAAAAAAATATCACATCTTTTTGTCCATTACTGCGCGTACCACCTGTACATTTATAGATCTTACTAGATATTATTTCTAATCGTAATGTGCAGTTACCAGCTGTCAAATCACAACACCTGCAGATTTTATTAAAGGCGGAATCACACAGGTGATTTCTATAAATAGTTGAATTTTCCCAGAGCTGGGATCGCACCAGGACGCCTGTACCAATTCATAACACATTGATAGAAGATAAACTGCAAAATATATCACCTTGTTATGATCGCTAACTCATGTCGGATTTTTTTTTTATTTTGTTTGGTGGATATCAAGGCAAACACGATATATCATCTTGATATTTAAATTATAATAGTTGTTTAGTAGTTCAGTACGTTTAACAATCTTAAAACGTTATAAAATTGTTCAATTTAAGTTTAACAATTTACAAATTATAATATTTGACGGTTCAAAGTACAAATATTTATATAACATTAAAATGAATACATAAAGCATTAGGCAGTCCACGTTTTCATGCTCTATGGATCGCATCTGCTTTAGAAAGTAATGCTACAATTAAACATAATAACTATGGAACGATTACTGTATATTAGTTTAAGAGAAACGAATACAGAAATTGATAATCGTTGAATCGTTCATTGTCACTTCCTGAATTTGCTTTGCTGATATTTGCGTTCATAATAGAACATATATTTTAATTTTATCTGACATATTTAATCAAATACCCAAAAAAAAACATTTGAATAGCCCGGTAAAAAAAAAAAGAAATTCAATCGTATTAACTAAAGAAAGACGATCGAATGAACAAGGGCGTGGGAATCAAATAACAATTGAAAACAGTTATCTCGGATGACTAGATCGCGTCTAAAGAATAAGTAATTTAAGAATGCGCGTAGGAGAATAATTGCAAGATGGCGGATAACAAATGAGGATCAATAATCGGTCAATGATACGTCAAACGTTGCTTTGGATTTTGTTTAATTATTTTATTTGCTGCCAAGAAATCTTATCAAATTTTAATTAATGTGAAACAATTTAATCTTGGCAATAAAAATTATTATTTAATAAAAACAGCTGATATCATACTATGTTTATTGTTTTCTCGGTAATATTAAGTTTATTTTTATATTAGTAATTAATGATGTATATGTTTCTGGAAGTACGTAAGAGAACTGATTCGATTACTACAAATGCTACAGACTGTGTATGTTTTATACGTTTACTCTTATACTCAAAATGATTTTGGAGAACACGCACGTCATCAAAAATATTACTAGATAATGACGTCACTATGCAACAATGTTTATATGGAATACTAACTTTGTACAAGTGATTTATAGCAATATATTTATACATACATATTATAAAACACTGGATCACGAAGAGCACAAATTTTAACAACACAATAACGTTTACAGTAAAGTGACAGTTCGATATGAATTTTGTATGTAAACGTGATCATTTACCAATAGCAACAACATAGCGAACAAAAAATGAACTACAATTTTTTTAAATAATTTAATAGTTATTTACTTTACAAGTGAGCAAAGCAAGGAATTATCCACGAGAGAAATTTTAGCACACGAAGCCGAAGGCTGAGTGTGATAATTTTATCGAGTAGGTAATTCCACTTTGCCCACGTGTGAAGTATAACATTTTATCCAACACCTCTCAATAAATAAAAAATTGATTAAAGAATAGTTATTTGTGTATCAAGTGCGGATAGAGCATTGTTTGTTGCACGCGGCGACAAGTGCACCGAACAAGTTCTATCCGACGAGATACACACAATATTTTTTCTACAATCGTTGAACAATGTCAAGCTGTAGAAAAAAATTAATTTTCAAAATTATCTTTGGTCACTCCTATAACAATTCAGTAAAATTGTAATTACTCATGTCACCGTAATCATGGCAACGTTTATGAACAAAATAAACATTTTCAAAGAAATCATAATTTGACACATGGAGTACATTTGACATATGGAGTACATTTGACATAAAGTCTACAGAGTGAATACGTTTATGGTGATTAAGTTGAAGTGTACGTACGTATATGCCAACTGTATTTGCAATAGCAAGGTTATTACCAGAAAAACCCAAGGCACCATTTACTTCTTTTACCTAATTTATTTTTGTTTTGTTTTTGTCGCGCTAGTGCGACAATATGTCACTTTGTCGCCTTAAAGCGACAATTTTGAACATTTCCTAACCAAAAATGGAATAACAATGCCGATATTGTGCAACGATTGTAGAAAAATATTATTTAACTGTGACATATGTTTTAAATTTTTAAATTAAAATGTCAATCGAAGTAGTTACCAAGGTTTTGTGTGTTATTATTATTGTTATAAATAAAAGAATGCTCACTAGTGACTTTCCTCAAAATTATACCCACTAGTGGGTAATCTGTTACTTTACTTGTTTAAAATCGCCATAGTTATACAGCATTTATTGAGAGGTGTTGGATAAAATTACTTTAAAGGAATAAAATTGACTATAAAATCACCGTAAATTTCATTAACATATATTTTTCTTAATGCTAGTATTTTTTTCGTCGTTTTTTCTTAAACATTCGCATACCTCAATAAACTTTACATATTATTTTTCACTTTATAAAGTTTTTTATCAGGTTGATAACGTTAGTCTTCTCCAAAATCATTTTGAGTATAAGAACATTTTTCGCTGCTAATTACATATTTGAAATAAATTACATCTAATTATCTAATAATTAAGAAGCTTCTTTAAACTATATTTTATTGTTCATCATTAAAGATACCATCTTCAAATAGATGGGGTATTTTATAATTGAATAAAGTTGCATCTAAATATCTTTTACTTGGTTAGTCCTTTTTACAGAAGAAACTAAAAGTCCGCGATTAGAAAATCCGTTAGCGGAGACTTAGTAGCGAGTTAGCAGACTGTTAATGCTAAGGCACTTTCCTTTCTATCGACTGGTAAAGTTCTGCTGACTTATTTTTACCAATTTCGCGTGACCTTTGGTGAGAAGAACAGTTATTGCCTCTTAAAATTAATTTACACAATAATTACTTTATTCACAGTTATTACTGAATGTATTTAACTGTTTACTTGATCTTTCTATTTATATTCATATCTGTTCTATCATGACATTGATATTTTACCTATTTAATGAAAGTTATACTGAAAGACTTTGGATTAACTTCTGTAATAGTTATTTACCGGTTTCAGGAGATTAAACTTATGTTTGCATGCACAAAAGTAGGCAGGGTAAGTATGCTGTAGGGTAATATTACCATACTGACCTGTGAAAACAATCAAGAAAATGAAAATAAAACACAATGATAATATAACGCTATTTATTAAAACACACGGAATTAAGCTGTTCAGAGATTCACCTGCTGCGTTCCAAATATTTTCAGGCAATTCAGCATCGCCAAAATCCACTTTTTATCTAGCCATTATGAACAAATTTGACGTTTAAGTATAAAAATTATTTATAAATATGATACCAAACATGTGTAACCATGGTGTTAAATAAAAACAAACAGACTTATTTGATCACATTCTAAAATTATCACAGACATTATTCATAAAAGAATTTCAAATAATAATATATTTTAATCCGTGGTAACGTGTCGGACTGTGGATCGTGAGATCCTCAGTTCGAATCCCACTGCCGACAGTTACCAATTTAGATTTACCCCTGTGGTTCCTCCTCCACTAACATCGTTGGGGGCTATGATTTGACGGCTGGTAACCGCACTTCATACGAAAAAATATATCACTTACCGAGATCTGCGTAAGCAGAGTGCCACACCCAAATTGGGTAAAAGGCGTGATGATATATATATTTAATATATTTTAATGATATTAACGTCTTCATATTTTGAAACCGGTAAACTATTGAACAAACCACGGATGTTATGAGTTATAACAGGCCTTAGATGTCTTAAAATCCGAGCTCGTAGAGCTGCGGCTATTATAATACTCATAACATTGCTAGGTTAATAGCTATTATGTATCAAGGCACTGAAGTTTTACTTTTTATCACGAATATGTAATTTAGTTGCCGAGGCTCGAGTTATAAAGAAGAACTTCAGTGCCGCGGTAGATATATATTAAATTTTATTTGAAATGTATAAAATTTAAAAAAACTTTAAAAAAATTGTTATAGGTTAGGTCAGTTGTCAGATATATCTAAGATCAGTCTTGCCAACATCGGGCATTGAAGTTATCGGAAAGAACTCTCAAAATGATGCGTTTTGTTTCTAATTTATTCATCAGAATTAATTAGTTCGTTCTTCTTGCACATTTTACGCATAAATTTACTATAATACGTCATATATCTGCTGAAATTATCCTACTTGTACAATAATTATTTTACGGTTGCCAACACTGCGTTGCTCAAAATATAATGGGTTACTTTAGTTTCATTATGAGTTCTGAAAGTTTTTTCAATTTATTAATATTCAGCGTATTCAAAAAATAAAGGTCACAGAATTAAGGGTGGATAATACATGTCAAAACAATAAACATATATCCGGAAATGCCTAGTTTCATAGCTATAGCGATTTTAGTATTTTATTACTGTGGTATACTTTTAACATTACAATAAAATCATAGTGGCCATTTGCAATGGAAAACAATTGAATATAGTTTTTTGTTTGTCCTTATTTGTCAGAATTATTGTTACTGTTTGTTACAAATATAATTTTATATAAATTATAATTGACTGTTTTCCATTTTAAACGGCCACTATAATTTTATTGTAATATTAAATGAGTGGTATAAAATCGTTATAGCTTTGAAACTTGACATTTCCTGATGTATATTTATATGAACTTTTTTGATTGTTTTGAGTTGTAATATCTACCCTTTACATCTGTAACCTCTATTATTTTAACAAGTAAAGAAAATGAAATTCCCGAACTATTCTAAAAGTAAAATTTGCCTCTGTGCAATATGTACTTGAAGCATTATTCTCTAAAATAAAACATATGCTGATTAAAAATAATAAACAAAGTATGCGTGTAAAAATCAGGTTTAATATTTAAATGGCATAAACCTGATTACCTTCAAGTGAAGTTTATCTTCTCGGCGAGGGGATTTCACGCACTGAGGGGCAAGGAGCAACAAGGAAACTGCAATAGCCTTTGTCAATTGTTTATACTTAACCACAATCATCTGTTTCATATAATTCACGTAAGATTTATTCATTGTAACAAGTGAGATTTCTTACAGAAAAAGTGATTAATTGACAGTTTCCGGTTGATTTCAGACCGGAAGTGATAGACAAGTGTGCCGGAATGCCACGAATTTGATCGTTGATTGTTTTTTGACAAAAACATGCCAACAGGAAATTAAATTTTATGCTGATCTAGGTCAGGGTGCAATTAAATAATTAACACAATTCTTTTACATCATGTAACGAGTAACGCCTTATTAAATTAATATTTCAACCGTGTTCTGTTTTGTAAATTAACAATAAAAACAAATGAATATATCTTATGTCTTAGTGTGGCACTCTGCTAAGGGCAAATCTTAGTATATGGTGTATTTAATAAATGTGAATTTCTATAAAATTTATTGCTTGGTGTAAGGCTGGCTTGGGATTCCGAAAGCAGTAAATAAAGCTAATAATAGTCTTTAACATTTACTGAATACTTTACATGCAAATTTTTACAAAACGAACAATTACTTTCAGAAAATAAATAAAACAGGAGTTTTCTTATTTTTACCAAATTCACATTCAAATTACATTAATTATTTTGCTAATTAGCTCGTAGTAATTAGCCACGGACCAACCTACCCAGCCATGGCGAAAAATTTTCGTAGTTTTAGAAACAATTGCCTACTATTATGCAAATGACAGATTGAAAAACTTTACACGACACTCAAGGAAAAATTGCGTCAATTATAATAGAATTTTGGGTTTGATTCTTTGTTTGAAATTTGTCGGTTGGTAATTTTTGATATTTTGCAGTTTAATGTTGGTATGATAATTATGGTTTAGTAATTGTTTCTTCAAGGTTATGTTTGTAAATTTTTTCTTAACTGTTTATGATTTGAATATTAACTAGTTAGAGATATTTTTAGACTAAGCTATTTATTTTCCGAATATTTATCAATTATTTTGTCTTACGGACATTTTTCACAGTGCAATTAAACAGACATTACCGCACCTGATATATGTTTAACATGTACAATAGATGTTTCAGTTATTTGTTTGCTTTCATAATTACTATGATTATTGAAGCATCTTATTAATTAAGTTTTTTCTCAAACAATATATTGTTATAGGAAAATAAATAAGCAGAGAATATACATTATCAAATAATATTACTAGAATAATGACGTCACTATACATTACATTCACATTTGCTGTATGCTGTTGCAATAGTTTTTATAAAGCTTTTGGCATTATTAATGTATAATAATAACAATCAATAAACATTTTATAAGATACAGAACTAACAGGAGCACAAATCGCAGCTGAACACGGTAAAGTCTAGAACAGTATAGTGATATGATCATTACCAGTAGTACCAACGTATGGAACAAAAATGAACTACAAATATTTTCTTGGTTATTTTCAATAATTTTAAAATTACCAAAAAATAAGCTAAACTTTTAAATTACTGTAAATTGCATTAATATACAACGTGTAGAATGTGGTCGTTCTCCATTTAAAAAAAAAATATTTTTTTTATGAAACTTTACCTAAATTGAAGACTATCTATACTTTTAAAAGTCTTAATTGTTATTCATTAAGCCACAATGATTTTTTTAAAATGTTGTGACGTCATTATAAAGGTGTTGGTGGATCTCAAACAGTAGTGATTTGAATAATGTTCTATTTTATTGTAATAATAATAAAATACGTAAAAAATATATGACTACAATTATTTACAATCTGAACTGTTTTAGATCCAGCAACACCTATATAATGACGTCACAACATTTAAAAAAAATCATTGTGGCTTAATGAATAACAATTAAGAATTTTTAAAAGTGTATGATAGTCTTCAATTTAAATAAAGATTCATCAAATTTTTTTTTTAAATGGTGAAAGACCCCATTGAAATGTAGCGTATAGAGATTTCAATGCTATTTTATAACCTATATTGCAGTAAATTTTTACCTATTCACTAAATGTGTAAATATAATTGTCTAGAACTTAAAAAAAGCATGCAATAAGGACCATTTGGTTATCTAAATATTAGTATTTCACGATATATCTATCAAATTAAAATTATTATTTATTAGGAAAATTGTTACACGACCATGGAAAATTAAACATAAACGTAAAATATTTAACATTTTATAAAACAGTTAGATTTATTTATGTATCTACGATAGTGTGTAAAATTGATGTTTAGTTGTTAGTTTTGAATTTGTAAAACGGTTGTTTAGTAACACGATCTCATTGGCCACGGGTTGCCGAGCAACGAGTGATTAAAATTTTTAAATGCGCCAAATTTGCAAAAATTTTAGTTATCATGGCAAACTTCTCATTTAATATTGTGATCTTACTTCACAAATAATTGTTTTTTATATTTATTGGGGTTTTTCATTATATCGTAGATAAAATATTGTACGATACACATTCGTAAAGCGTCTTTAGTCACTCAGGAGTCTTAAAACACGAGCGTGACTAAAGACTAGCTTTACATACTTGTATCGTAAATAACTATTATTTAACAGAAAGAAATGAACTCTCAAATTCGCCATTATAACATTTTAAAGACTAGATATTAATTAATACCCATTTTCAATTAAAATCATAGTTACGACGAAAACAAAAAACAGATTTAATGTATATATGTCAAAATAAAGTCATACGCAAAGAACAAATCTTACGTGTTCAGTTGATTCTACATGTATAAGAAAGTAGTGTGGTGCCTACACCAGATTTTTTTACAGTATTTGAAATAAATCGATTTAAGGGACTTCAAAACATGCATTTCCTATATTTTCTTTTACTGCCTATGTTAAGTAACCTATAGTGTGTTGCAGCTTGTATTATACTTTTGTTTTTGGATCTAATATTTATATTTTATTATCATTTTACTTTTTAGTTATTTCTATCAATTTTTAGTGAAGTTACTCTTAAATGTTATTATGATTAAATATTATATATTGTTGTAACTAGCATGAAGCTACATAAATAAATATAAATATATTCATTTATTCATCTACAAGCAATTAACTATAATACAAAATTGATTATGTCAATGGTGTTAATGTTAAGGACAATCTAAAGATGTTGTTTTGTTAGTGAACTTAAACAAATGATCTATTTGAAGTTAGCCTTGTAATCCCGACTAGTTTTTGTTAATTGTCCATTATGAATATCTAGATAATATCAGAAAAAAATAGAAGAAATTTATAAAAACGTTGACAAATGACTACCTAGGTTTTTAGTTCAAGTTTAAATAAATCATAGTTAATAATAAACTAACCGATTACATTTTTACAAAAATAAATATCACACTGCAAGATCAAGGATCGTACGTTCACATTCCAAACTTATTTACTTAGTAAAGTATAATTAAGTAAAATACGGTGTCAGTACTGGAGCGAAACTGCCCCAGGCAGACTAGATACAGCTTTATTAAAGGACAAACGACAAACGACTTTTGTTTTCAACGTTCAATTGTTATAATGGAAATGTTTAACGCGTGGGCACAACGAAATAGGATTTATATTTTCACCGGCTGTCGGGGAAACTGTTTTATGCGACGAATAAATTTATGTAAATTGTTTTAAAAGTAATGTTGAAGTAAAAGTGTAAAGTGCGAATAATATAAAGAAGAAGGTAATAGTACATAAATTATGAGTGTTATTGACCTTTAGAAGAATTTTTTTAACATTAAATTTCGAGCGTAATTTAGAAATCGAAGTAATTGAGAATATAATGTTGTGTTAGTAATTATTAATTTATATGGCAACTAATTAATAATAAGCTGTCACTAAATTATGAATTATATTAAACTATTTTATGAAATGTCAAATATTTTTCGTTTTGTTTAATTTCCCAAGGCCATGTTACAGTTTTCCTAATAAATATTAATTTAAATTTGATTGATACATTGAGAAATAATAATATTTAGGTTACCAAAAGGGCCTTATTGCATGCATTTTTAGATCCTGAACAACTTTTGAATTTATACAGCAATATACAAAAAATCTGATGTGGCCAACACATAACTTTCTGCCCAATACTACTCTTAAACGGTACAAAATAGTATTTGCTGATACGGAAACATACCTTCTTATATGTTTATATTCTATTTATATTTGGGAAATTTTTATTTTGACATATATTTCACTAAGAAAACGGCTTCACAATCAAAATGACATGTCACATTTCCTGGTGTACAAGGAATGCAAGATTTATGAAATCTAATTTATTTATATTTTATTATCTCTAAAACTAATGAAAATTAATTAAATTAGTGTAATCAAAACACAGGTAAAATTAAATATTCCACAACTTTCAAAATAACATAAATTATTGAAAAAGGAAATTTAACCATGTTTTTCACGAAAAACTGTTAAGGGCTTCAAGTAAACTGCTACTTCCGGTTGACCAATTTTATCCAAAATCTAATCAGCTCTTCATTTAAATATAAGAAGAAAAATTTACAAAATTGTATTTTTGGTATTATAGTATTTGAGTTAAGCGAGACGAAAAAATTGCCACGGACTACACACACACATACATATACATACACACACACATACATACAGACATCATGGCGAAAATAATAAAATCGTACTGTATGGACTACCAAATTTTTTGACCAAAAACAGTACCTCCCGTACCTAGAGGTAGGCGGGAGGTAAAAAGTAAACGCTAGAAGTCTACAACAAAAACATAACGTTCTGACTAATATTGGGGATTATGGTTATTCAAGCATGTGTTTTAAAATTAGTAATTTCTCATAGAGAGAATCTAATAATGTATAGCGTTTTTGATTTAAAATAAGGCCTGCGAATGAAAATAATCTTTTATAATGAGTTAAGGAAGACAAAATAGCGTTATGTATCAAAAAAATATTTATTAGGAAAACTATACTACACGGTCTTGGGAAATTAAACAAAACGTAAAATATTTGACATTTCTTAAAATAGTTTTATATAATTCATAATTTAGTGACAGATTATTATTAATTAGGTGCCATATAAATTAATAATTACTAATATCGATTAAATAATGAACTGTTGGAATATTAAAAAAATTTAAATGGGATTTGATTTTATCTCAATCGAAATTTGATAAAATTGGTCATTTTATTCAAGAAAAAAAAAAAACAATTATTTGCATAAAAATATAATTGAAAATTTAAATTAATAATTACATTTCTGAAATATGTAATTAATTAGGTAATTTAATTACATGAAATTAATTACTGCCCATCTCTGAAAAAAATATATGTTATGTTATATGAGGCGGTCTCTAGTGTTTGAGAACTAAGGCTAATTGAACGAATAATTTAAAATTATCAACGAGTTAATTGTTAGAGTTTGTGTATGAGAATCCAACTGAATTTCGCTTGTGAGAGACGCCTACAAATTTTGAGTAATAAATATTGCAAATAAAACCTCATCCAGTCAATGTTACGTTGTACTTCATATAACATTCTCATTCGCACATAAGCAACAGACACCTTTCGATTTCAACAGTGAAAGTGTTATGCCAAGTTTCTTAAACGCGGCGTGCAGAGCCTCCGCGTCGCTGTTTCAAACCGCACAAAACAAACAAAAACAAATTCGCAGCGTATCCCCATTACCGCGCGTTCACGATCTTCAGATGTTCACGGAAATCAGACGACAAACAAAAGACGAAATACTCATTATTGTTATTTGAATGTGACATATGAATAATGCTGTATTATTTTTTGTTCTGCAGCTATTAGTTCGAGCAGTTTTTTCTCTTAATCGCTAGGTTATGTTGAGTTAGTTACGTTTAAGTGAGGAAGTTTTATAAATAAATAATGAGAATCCTACCTTGTTTAGTTGGACACAGCTAGGAAGGTTGGACAGCTTCATTTTTTTCATCTGGAATAACAAAACAATGTTACACTTCTGTCACTGGCAACTTCTCTACTACTAACTGCAGTCTTACAAAAGCAATGGTTAGAACTCGATTGTTTCATGAGCATGGATTGACAAGTTCAATACATGTTAAGCTAAAAATAAATTCAACAGTGTTGGATTGTATTTCTGTACATTATATTATAAATTTAGACATTTAGAACAACTGTTTTTCAGCTGTTCAACGTTTCTCAATTATCTTAAAGGAAAATGCTTCAAATAAAAATACTTGCATATGCAACAAATTTTAATTGAAATATAAACAAATATATTATCACGCCATATTATCCACTTTCGTGTGACACTATTTTTATCACATGTTTTCTAGTTAGTTTAAAATATCTAAGCCGTTATACTCGCCTCATAAAATATATACAGGAAAACATGGCCATAGACTTTAACATAAGTTTATGAGCCAATTTTTTTTTAAACAAATGATATAGATAAATAAATTATGTATCTAAATCAGTAATCACATTTTATTTTACTCGTTTTGTAAGCGAAATAATTTTATTTAAAGTTTTATAAGAATTGTATCGTTATAGTGATAACCACGGAGTTGAATTAAAATAACCAATGTATGAAGTTTTAACTGTAAAAAAAAAAAATCAGTTCATTAAGAATTTCTTAGGGCCGATATTTTATAATTTTTTAATATTTATTTATGTTAAACTATAGAACATTCATTCAAACAATTATTTTATTTATTTATTTTCTTCATGTGAGTAGTAATAGTTATTTACTTTACAAGTGGGCAAAGTAAGGAATTGCCCACGAGAGAAATTTTAGCTCACGAAGCCGAAGGCGGAGTGAGATAATTTTATCGAGTGGGTAATTCCACTTTACCCACGTGTGAAATATAACGTTTTATCCAACACTTCTTAATAAATGAAAAATTTATTAAATAAATATTATTTGACAGTGACATATGCTTTAAATTTTTAAATTAAAATGTCAATCGAAGTAGTTACCAAGGTGTTGTGTGTTATTATTATTGTTATAAATAAAAAAATACTCACTAGTGGCTTTCCTCAAAATTATACCCACTAGTGGATAATCTGTTACTTTGCTTGTTTAAAATCGCCATAGTTATAGAGCATTTACTGAGAGGTGTTGGATAAACACGTTTATTATCACTTAATCACAAATCCATATTAAACAAAAATTTTTGACAGTTAAACATCATATATTTGTTTATCCACCACATCTCAATAAATGCTCTATAACTATGGCGATTTTAAACAAGCAAAGTAACAGATTACTCACTACCTAGTGGGTATAATTTTGAGAAAAGCCACTAGTGAGTATTTTTTTATTTATAACAATAATAATAACACACAACACCTTCGATAGACATTTTAATTTAGAAAATTTACAGCTTATGTTACTGTCAAATAATATATGTTTAATAAATTTTGCATTTAATAACAGTTGTTGGATAAAATGTTATACTTCACACGTGAGCAAAGTGGAATTACCCACTCGATAAAATTATCATACTCAGCCTTCGGCTTCGTGTGCTAAAATTTCTCGCGTGGGTAATTCCTTACTTTGCACACTTGTAAAGTATATAACTATTATTTTGTTATCACTTACTGAGATCTGCGCAAGCAGAGTGCCACACCCTTAATGGGTAAAAGGCGTGATGATATATTTATTTTATTTAATAATTTATTTTGTTATAATTCCGTGACTATCACTATCAAAGAAACAATTTTTATACGAATTTAAATCCACAAATTTCAGTTACAAAACATAATTATCTACATTATTTTTATTTAAAATTATTGGCTAATGAAAAAATTCAGGAACGTTGCCCTTTGTTTTTTTTTTTATATGAATCATGAAATATTTGTTTCTGTGGTTTCTCCTTCGCTTGGGGGGTTTTAATTTGACGGACTGCAGGCGCAAAAGTGTATCAAATCAAAATACAGTGATGACATATTATTATTTACATTATTCATTTAATTTAAAAATTTCTTTTTTTAATTGCTTATAAAAAAGCATGCAAAATCTTTTAATTTCTTGTCGCAATGTTTAATAAAATCAACTTAATTCCGATGAAGAAATTTTTCCACAACGTATGCGTTTATGAACTTTACATGTATGTACGTTCGTTAAATCAGCTGTAACACTTTAGCACGGGTTACGGCTCGGTCCGACCGATAAAGTTCATCCATTATGTAATCCGAGATGAGCCTTCTCGTCGAGAAAAGTCCCTTTCTCTCTATTGAAACACCCGAGAGGATTCCGCAAAAACCACGACATTCACGCTAGCATATTCGCACAATCTAACATAGAAAAGTTTACGAGACAAATTTTGAATCCCAGCCGTCTGATTTTTGAAACAAGTGATGGTGAGAGAATGTCAAATGTTTCAATGTTTGACGGCGAAGAAATGGGTTATGATTCGTCTTTTTGTTTGGGGGTTATTATATAAGTTATGAATATTTAATTATTATTAATAGAACTAATACTATAGTTTTGTAAGATGCAAATGTCAGCTGTGATCGATGGTTTGGTGAGATATGGTTCCGGGTTCAAATCCCGGTAAACAGCGAAAGTTTTGAACGTTATGGTTTCCTGCATCTTTCAAAAATTCGATGTGGCTACCACACTACTTTCTTATACATATAAAACTAAGTGAACATGTATGATTTGTTCAGTGCATAATTTTATTTTGACAATTATTTGACATGTATAATTTTTTTACTCATTGTAACTAAGAATTTATTTTAAAATACTAATAAATATCTAATTTTTAAAACTATCTAACGAATAATACAAATATTGCTTTTATAATATTTCAAACGGCACATATTTTTTAACCCTAATTGTTTAATATATAGATTGTTAAATATATAATTTAGTTTTTTTTTTCAAACTTAGAAGCATACATGGGAAAAGTGTAAATTATAATCCAAATATTTTTGCTAACATCTTTTATTTGAAACTTTTTTCACAGCTGATTCTATTTTTGTAATAAAAGGAGTTTATCCAACACCTCTCAATAAATGCTCAATAACTATGGCGATTTTAAACAAGGAAAGCAACAGATTACCCACTAGTGGCTATAATTTTAAGAAAAGTCACTAGTGAGTAATTTTGTATTCATTACAATAATAATAACACACAACACCTTGGTAACTACTTCGATTGACATTTTAATGTAGATAATTTAAAGCATATGTCACTGTTAAATAATATTTCTTTAATGAATTTTGCATTTATTGAGATATGTTGGATATAACGTTATACTTCACTAGATAAAATTATCAAACTCAGCCTTCGGCTTCGTGTGCTAAAATTTCTCTCGTGGGTAATTCCTTACTTTGCCCACTTGTAAAGTAAATAACTATTATTTGTTTGTGTGTTCAGTTGTTGCTGTTTTTTAATTTTATTCAACTCAGCTCTGCATATTTTTATGAAACTTTTAAATTTAAAGTTTTTTAAATTATATTTTATCTCGTTCATGAGATTTATTGCATACTCGGACATACACACACACACACACACACACACATCCATCCATCTACACACACACACACACACACACACACACACACACACACACATACACACATACAGAGACATCATTAAGAAAATGGTCGAAACGGATTCAGTAGACTTCAAAACATGTATTTCTTCTAAAATCTCCTCAGCAACTTTTTTCATGATTCCTATACTTCCTTATACTTTGCATAAGACAGTAATAGTTATTTACATTACAAGCAAGTTAAAACAGTTTTTACTGCTGAATGGAGGAAATGACCAGCGAGCCTGTCACCTCTTTGAAGCATGTAAAACAGTTACTTTGCGTGTATTGTACTCATTTACTCATTTGTAAATCAAATTAAAATTATAACCAAGTCCTGTCAGTTACACACAACTATTCTGTCAAAAATTATTTGAAATGATTTCGCATAAGCCTTGTAAGCATTACTGTGGCAACGTGCATT
The DNA here is from genome assembly GCA_963942605.1 of Poecilus cupreus. Lineage (NCBI taxonomy): Eukaryota > Metazoa > Arthropoda > Insecta > Coleoptera > Carabidae > Poecilus > Poecilus cupreus. Next base: position 15,170,798 of record OZ012727.1, read on the forward strand.
GTTTACCTTGTTTACTAACTTGTAAAATTTTTACAATGCAGCTGTCAATTATTAACTTGTAAAGATTCATTTTCAAATGCAATAGAGAATTTGGTAAGTAGTGTGTACAAGTAAAATGCATAATTCTTTCGACTGTCTTTTATCAACTTCTTCACCTTCCAAGGCTACCTGCGCTATAGTACGGTGCCGGTGACAATTTGAATAACAGTTGAGTGCGTTCATTTTTTGTACAAACATCACGTTGACTGGGCTTGGCTTCAGCCATCATAGCACACTTGATAATAATGCGCTTATTATCATAAAAAGCAGAAATGTAAACAAAAAATGTGGACGCGGTGAAGTAAACTGGAAAATAATTTAGGAGACACGGAATATCTATTTGGGAGAAGAAGATTTTGACAGAATTAACGCTGATTTATTGAGAATTTCGAAAAGTATTTGTGTCGTCTACAAGCATTGATATCTCCAGAGAATAGTATAGGCCGCTTTTATCTGTAGTGAATTTATTTACCGTTTTATCTGTTTGATTTTACGCGTGCGCTGCCATCAATTTACAACTTACATGTATAAACAGTGTGTTTCAATTTCGATGTTTCGAATTTTACAACCTCCAAAGAAGTTAAATATGTAATGGGGTCATAAACCTTTTCCCTTTTTATTTTTTTCTGTAAGTTTGAGTAAAATTATAAATATAGATACTAATTTTAATATTAAAAGGCATTTAGTTATTAAGATACGATTTTTTTGAAATTGGCATCCCATTTCAAATTTTTCGCTTGTAACGTCAGCACCTGCGTCATCATGTAATTCTACGAAATACGCTCTTGCGGAGAGCGAGGAACTACACCAACTGTCAAATTGATTGTTATCAGTCATTGTTATTTACTGAGAGGTTTTTACAAATATAGTTTATTCACATTACCTGGGCAAAATAATATAACAAATATACTAAACATAAGTTTAATTTGAAAATCGTTGTTAACTGCAACATATGACATGAGATGACAGGTGTGACTACCGACATTACCAACAAGCGACAAGATATAGTACAACAAAGCATTTTGTTTTAATACGTCCTAAACTCTTTGACTAAAAATGTTATAATTAACGAATATCTAATTTAATTTATCGGAGTATTTATTTTAATAATAATAAGTAATTATTACAACACAGAAAAGCAAGTTTTTATTTGTTATCAATACCTCTTTCGCCTTGCCATGCTTTACATTCTATTACAATATGACATCACGATTTTGCAGCCGCGAAACTTCAGAAAGGAAATTATGAATGAAAAGTTGAAAAATTATAAGAAATATTGAATAATATGTGACTGAAATGATTTAAATTTTTATAATTTGTAAAAAGACACAACTTTTTTTTTAAGTGTATGACCCCATTGCTGAGTTTGAGAATCGAACTGAAGATCACATTATCCACTTTGCTATTTGCCTATTTAGAAATATAAATGAAAAATATATACACTTATTTTAAATTGCGCGTTTGTAATTAAATATTTTGATTATTTGCAACATACTTAATCACATCCCAACCTATAATTACCCATCCACAAATTACTGATTGTCAAATGAGAGTCATTTTAAAAACCAAAATCATGTAGCTACTATAATCGACGATTCACGAATCAGAAAACACATGTGTGTAAATTATTATAATTATGATTGCTCATCATGAGTAATGTAAATACGTTTGCTGCAATCGCAATTAAATAAACGAAACTCCTTTACGGTTAAAAGTCTGCACGAAACAGTTGAAACTTTGCACATTGCAGACTTAGTTGCCATTACGCAACCGAGGAATTACATATTGCAAGAGTTGGTATTACTGAGCAGTTTCCTTTAGGAGTTTTATTAGAATCCAGAAAGGAAACAACTTTATTAAATTTAAAGTACATTGTACTTTAGTATATTCAAAAGTAATTAACTAAAAATAGAAGTCATTTCTTCTATTAATATTTCACAAGCCGAATTTAATTTACTTTTAACAATCTATTCTTATTCCGGGCTCACAAAACACTAAAACTTAATAAAATATAATTTCTCTAATTAAATTTAATAATACAAGCACAATTTCATCAAAGCGGCAAATTCTCACAATCGCTTAACAAAAATAGTGACACGCGCTGAAGAGGAAATGAAAGTGTATTTGTTTAAGAGGTTCCACTTGTAATAATGGAAAACCTAAGAGTTGGTAACACTGTAACTTCCCAAACAAATTATAATGAGGCCCAGCTCTAATTATCGACACGCACTACAATGCTTTCCGGAAATACATGCGGGCGAAGCCACCGGAAGAGATTGACTTTGCTATTGGCAAGATGCTCTTTGTTTGTTATGTAGTTCTTAAACATACTTGAAACAGATGCCGTCATTGTTGTTTCCAACTAAATTAAAGTGATAGAAAATGTAACAGAGTGTCTCTTTCACTTGAAGCGTTTTTATTTAAAGTAAAGTCAATAAAACCCTATTATGTACGTGTTACACACAATATTTGTTATTTGCAGGTTATATGTATATCTTAGCTAAGAATGATAATTGCATTTGACAAATGACGTTGCCCAGAAAAAATTGGATAATTTCGAAAGTTGTTGTTTAATCTTAATTTTTTAATCGGACTAGTCCATAAATAGCCACTTTATGGACGCTAAATAATATCATAAACAAGTGATTATAATACACACGAATACAAGTAATTTTTTTCGCGATCGCCCAGAAAATGAGCTGTTTCTGATCGCTTTTTAGACTGGAAATTTCTTCATTTCCGAGCTAGTTCGGAAAATTGACTATATGGGATCGGAAAGCAATGTTCCCATAGTGATAAGTTCTTTATTTATTTATTTTTCATTCATTTGTCAAATATTTCAATAAGGTGTAAGAATTATTATTTCTTGTTTTTCATGATCACGAAAAAAATATTGTACCCAACATGACCTGAAAGTGTTTTCACTGAGCTCGCAAGCTTCCAAAGCTCTGGAATATGCTTGCTCACCCAGTAAAGTATCACTTTCAGCTCTTGTTGCGTAAATTACTATTTTGGGCATCCGTCCAAAAATACTTAGCACAGCACAAAAGTGTCCAGAAACTCCTTGTTTTCTGGTATAGCCTGTCAATTTATAGTTACACCATTTTATACTTATACATAGTTCACATTTTTTCTAGTACCGAGTCGATGATTATTCTAGCAATAAATTATTGATAACATTTTTCGGCAACTTCTTTTATAAGTTATAGAATATCCATTATATGATAAAATAGGTATCAACTATGTAAATGGCACAGAATTTTTCAAAGAAAACAAAAGAATTGTTTGTTTTTATAAGTCCCTTGTGTCCTTCCAAAATTAAAATAGGCTAACTAGTGGTAGAAAGCTAAACTAACCACAAGGTACATACATTTCATTGTATTTTCAAATTAATTGTTATTTTTTTTTAAATTAAAACAATAGTACTTATTTTAAGAGTATTTCAATGTAAGTATAACATTTGTTTAAGCCGTATTGTTTAAATAAGTTGTAAAAATGAAAGGTTCATTGTATTTGTAGATTATAGGTTAAGATTGAATTTCCTCTAAAAAATCCTATAAAAACAGGAAAATTTGCAGTGTGTATGGCAACAGTTCTGCTGCCAATAAAAGCAAACTACCAACACTAATGCAAACATTCGCCATTATAAGATTTCATACAACATGAATTTAACATGTACCTTTTGGGAATTGTGATCAACGCCATCTCTTGATAATTTGGAAGCCCAATAGTATTTAAAATGAATCAGTAACCTCATTTAATAAATTTACAACAAAATCCACAAAAAATAATGTGTATACATCCAGAAACTGTTTTGTGAGTGCTTGTAGTTCGTAAAATATTCTCGCACTTACAATCTCATTAGTGCAGTTTCTGAATTAGTGTCAAAAATAACTATATGAATTTCTTGGGTGCAATTTTCAAACTGTATTAATATTATACAAACATAACTTGTTTATGAATCACATGTTTAGAGTGCATTGGGCCTACTGACCTGATTTTGTTCTGACGTATGGTGCATTGCAAAATTCTATGATATAAAACATGTATGTTGTACCGTATGTAAATATACGGGTACCTCTACGAAAAATATCATTGTAGTTCAAGACAAACATATTTTAATCTATTTCAAAACTACATTGTTACACACGGAGTACACTCCTCATCAAAAGAATTGGCAACGAACTCATTAAACAACCAACTGAACATCTTCGATAAACCCATCAAAATACCCCAACGTTTTGAAGATGTAATGTTAAACTGCTTTTATAATGTATATCAAGGGACAAAAACAGCAAAATAAAAAATTAATTAGTTAATTTTTCTTGTACATATTGTTTCATTTTACGTATAAATTTACTACAATACGTCATATATCTGTCAAAATTATCCTACTTATACAATAATTATTTTACGGTTGTCAATACTGTGTTGATCAAAATCATCGTATAATGGGTTACGATTTCTGAGCTTTTATGACGATTTTTGAGCACGATTTCAAATAAAACAAGTTATTGGAATCCAGTTACTTTAAAAAAAATTACCTGTCAAATTTCAACTTGATATTGATTAATATTATTGTGATGTATCATTCCTTTGATTATTGTATTATATCTTATAGGTAAATAGCTCCGTGGTAACGTGTCGAACTGTGGATCGTGAGATCCTCAGTTCGAATCCCACTACCGACAGTTGCCAATTTAAATTTACCCCTGTGGTTCCCCCTCCACTAACATCCTTGGGGGCTATGACTTGACGGCTGGTAACCGCATTTCATACGCAAAAATATATCACCTACCGAGATCTGCGTTAGCAGAGTGCCACACCCTTAATGGGTAAAAGGCGTGATGATATTTTTTTTATCTTATAGGTAAGTGTAAAAATAGTTTGTTATAATATATTATCACATGATTATTTGACAGATATATTTTTATTTCTTACAATAAGTTGTTTTATATATGAAACCTGAAACTACAATGGACAAGAAACTAATATATTCTAGTACCTTAGTTTAAGCTGCATTTAATTTAAACATTTAGATTTCAAATTTACGATTTATCTTCTTGATTCATATAGGATTTATTAAATTTAAAATCTGCCAATCATGATTAGGTCTCAGATTTTTGACATATGTATTTAACAACAACAAAAATAACTTTAACTTGTCAACTACAATAAAAAATACAAATTAATACAAACGCCAACAATATCACGGTATATCTTCAATGAGAAAAGATGCAAAGTTAATTGCGCGGTTTAGGTGTAGAAATTAAGAAAGAGAAAGTAAATATTGGTTAACATCAGATGAAAAACCATACAGACTATGCGGAAGAGAAGATGATACAATACCCAATACGATATCATGTTAAGAAGTTAATGAAGCACTGAGAAAGAAAAGTGAACTATTGGACGACTAGGGCACTGGGGAGAACTGGATGAAGTATGTCATCGAAAGAAGAAATATCACTTTGACTTGAAGAACTATGTGAACTATTTTATTTGTAGGGCAAGAATTTTAATAAATAAATAATAAACTAATGCCCACCACCCTTCCTTAAAATTAAACTTTATTAAGCAAGGAATCCTTATATCTAAGTTTGTTGCTCACGTTGAATTTAGGCATTGCTTAGCTAGTCATTACTTAGTTCCACATTCTGTATCTAAAACTAGAGATCTAAAACTGAATTTCAAAAACGAAGAAGAATATTTGGTAACTTAACATTAGAATGTCCAGAATGTCTGTGACTAAGAACATTTTCGATTGTTTAAACGGTCATTTTGACCTGTCCGGGCATTCTAATGTTAAGGAAATTTTCATTTTCTCATGTTAGAATCTAGTAAGTTTAATACGAACTGTCAAGAAGATTTGTTTATTGTTTGCGACATTTCAAACGTTCGGGAAGTTCATTAATTTATAAAGAAGGATTACCAAGTAAGTTAATAAATTTGTAATAATATTATTTAGTGATATTAGCAATCATAGAAACACGATTCTAGTATTCTAGTATTTTTTGTTAAACGAAAACGTTCAAAAAATTGTCCATTCGACAAATTATGAAAATGATCAGCTCGTTCATATATTATTCTCGGACGATTATTTTTTATAAAGCAAATATCTTCCAAATCATCCATATCGTCATCGTCGTAATCAATATCATAATAATTTAACATTCTTCCTCACCACAAATACAAATACTTGACAGTTCCTTTGTTAAGTAGACGTTAAGTGTTCAATGTCGGACACTTAATTTAAGGATTCCTTAAGTCAGTTTAAGTGTTGAAATTTTTCTGGTGCAACAAAATTTTTATATTTAAGGATTACTTAGAATTTTAAAGAACTCTTAATGGTGCAACTGGGCGTTAAACTACTAAGTATGTTGTAGCAAAAAATTTGCAATATTTTTTGCTCAATTTCATTGGTAAACCATCGCGTAAGCCTTGGAATCCAGGATGCTTAGAATGTACACAACGAATTCGAATTATTGGTATTTTAAGATGTAATGATAATTAGTATTCTAGAGAAGCCCCCAGTTTAATACTTTGTACAAATCGTGACTGCCTCACCTTTAATAATAGGTACCAAGATTCTATACTCAGTTCAACAACAAGTACAGTTTTCTAGTTTCTGTATTGTTCGGATCGGGAAGAGAAATTTGACCCTTAGGTTCACCCAATTTAAAAATCATGTTAACCAGGTGCATCCCACGCTCTTATGAAGTGCATATCGGACGGCTTCCGCAAAACGTTAATGTTCACGTTGAAAATGATTTGTCTTGTAAGACCAGTATAATTTTATACGGATTCGAAACTTAAACATAATAGGTTTGTTCCAAGTGGTCATTTCGGACATGTTTGTAACATGTTTGTGACAAATGTCAGTGCGCCTGCGAAAAATGTAAACAAGTTAAGTTTGAAACATAGACTGGAACGGTGAATGGAACGAAGCGAATGTGCATGCTCATTTTTTGTTTTGACAGCTAACCTTAAATATAAATAAAAATAAAGAAATTCATACATTTTTCGCCACAAAAAAGAAATGAAGTTTATGTTTCAAAGTTAACTTGTTTACATTTTTCGCAGGCGCACTGAAATTTGTCACAAACATGTCAGAAATGACCTCTTGGAACAAACCTAATAATAAACATGTTATGAAGAATCTACATAAATATTAAGGAAGATAATCAATGAAGAAGAAAAACAAATAGAATTCAATGAGCCTAACATCACAACACAAATAAATGTGCAAAAAATGAGATGGTTAAGACATGTGGAACAGTTTCAAGAACAATGAATAAGAATAACATAGAAATTAGAAAAGAACATAAATAAAGAATAGATTTAGAAAATTCTAGGGATTGTGTAGTCCGAATTAGGTAAATGACCTGATAATATTCTTCTCTTCTCTTCAAATTAGATACCAAACTCTAAAGAATTCTAATAACTATTATAAAAACAATTTATAATCGCTCAAAAGGATTGCCGCTGTCTTCTATGAGACCTCTAATTTGACAGTAAATTCGACGGTTCAATGGGCCCATAAATCAATTTTTTATTTTTGTTGATGAAACTTAATTAGAATATATGACGATCAGTGAAACCCTGATGTCAAAATTGCACATATTACCCGAGATATGATTTTTTTAAATTTGTGTGACGTCACTGGGACTGCTCCAGGGGCACTAAAGCAACGATTTTTCATGATAGTATATATTAATATATTTTTTAATGTAAAAATAATATTTACATATTATAAGTCTTAATTTACAACAATTAAACTTAATATAAATAAAGATATAATTCCTTTTGTAACTTTGGAATATTTTAATTGATATTCAAATAAATAACTTACGAAAGTTTGAGAACAGTGGCGCTGGTAGTGATGTAACCTAACCTCAACAAACAATTTTATTCAATAATTTTTCAAAACAGTGAAATTATAAAACAAGTAACAGAAGCCCAACAAATATAATCTTAAATACCAACAAACAAAACAAATGAAATGACATTTCGTAGTTCTATTTTAGCCCCCAATAGACGTTGGGCGCAACGGCAGACGCGTGACTTGAACTTTTCATATTTCTGGCCAATAGAATCAATGCGAGTACTCATAACGTCAAAATATGTTCAATTCGTTATATCGCTTTACTGCAGAATATTAAAAAAAAAATACTTTAGTAACTACTAATTATTCCGTAAGTGTTACACGATTATGATATAAATTTGTCATGTTTCGTTTATAGTTTATGCGCCCATTCACTCTTGTTAAAAAAAACAATTGCCGATCGTTCAAAATTAATTGTAACTCCTCTAATATTTGAGAGTGTGAAGTTGTTTCACTACTATCTACTTTCATCTCCAAAAATCTTCAAACTACTGATCCAAGCGTTTATTTAAACAAAATATTATTTAGATATGGTACAACACAATATTATCTTTGTAGATTTGAGACGATCTGGTCCGTGCAACTCCTACAAATGCAAGATAATTTTTCCCTTTAGTAAGACAGTCCGATCACCGAACGTTGCGATTAGCAAGACCAACGAAGCCCCAGGAAACTTCTATAGCATTTCCCACACAAATAATTGGATGATTTGAAATCAATGTTGCAACTTCAACTTGTAAATGTCTCACAGGATGAACACGTTAGAATCACACAATTTGCTTCAACAAGGCGCAGCTTTACAGCTAACGCATTAAAGGTTGCCACTTTGAAGAAATACCACGAAACCGACAGGAAACCAATGCAACAACTCATTTTGAAATTTGGCTAACAGTAAGAATTCTGCAAGGACACCGTTGTTAAATAAGTAAATAATTATGTTCTAAGATAATTATAATAAATAATAATTAAAGGTCACGATTAAGAAAACGTTGACGGATAAAATAATTAATGCCTACGCCGAAAATAAGACAGACTTGCGATGATGTTGCGAAATTACGAGAATTATCTTGATTTTTGGAACATTCCTTAAACCTATTCATAATTTTTTCATTTCAAAGGAAATGACAATGAAATCCATTATATTTATTAACTACGATGAATTCAATCATGAAATCTGCAGTTAATTATAGCTTTTGGCTGGTATTCTCGTTCGCCATTTTGGTTCCAGGTGTCATAAATAATAGTTATTTATGTATCAAGGCACTATCACGAATATGGAAAATAAACCATGTGAGTGATAAAAAGGAACTTCAGTGCCGAGGTACATATTAAGTTTTATTTGAAATCGAAAATTCGAAAAAACTGTAAAAAAATATATAGGTTAAGTTTATACATCTGTCAGTTGTCAATTAGAACTGACACCCAGTATTGCCAACCTTGAACATTGAAGTTATCTTAAATAACACTCAAAATTATGTGTTTAGTCCTCCATTTCTTCATCGGAATTAATTAGTTAATTCTTCTTCCAAATTTTGTTTCATGTTACGTCCAAATTTACTATAGTACGTTAGTCTTGACACATGTTAATGTTGTCACAATTAGTTCTTCTTTACCAGTCAAGTAGATTGGTTGGATTTACAAATATAGATTTAGAATATGCAATATAGAGATATTTTAAATGCAAATTATAAATCTTTAATTTTATAAACCCTGTATAAATTTATAAAGGTATTTTTGCATATTTCATATTTTAAAAATTAAGTTTCTTAATCTAAATTTTCTAATTAAATCCAGTGTAAACCAGCCATTATAGTTCTTAAGATATCTTCACAGGAAAATTACCAATTTTGAAGATATTCATTACATTTTAATTACCTTATTTAAAATTGTATTTATCATCGAAACATAATGAAAATTGGATTACACGGTAAAAATATATAACTGGGGTAAATAGCTCCGTGGTAACGTGTCAGACTGTGGATCGTGAGATCCTCAGTTCGAATCCCACTGCCGACAGTTACAAATTTAAATTTACCCCTGTGGTTCCCTCTCCACTAACAACTTTGGGGGCTATGACTTGACGGCTGGTAACCGCATTTCATACGCAAAAATATATCACATACCGAGATCTGCGTAAGAAGAGTGCCACACCCTTAATGGGTAAAAGGCGTTATGATATATTATTATTATTATATATAAATGTATTGATGTAATTAGAATCTTAATTTTAATAGATTTAAAGATACAGTGCCACTAATTGGTGGTTGAAAATCAGTAGCTCTAAATATTGTTCTGGTAATCACTATCTACATATTCTAAATTTTGTAGATCTTGATCAATTCTTAAAGTGCCACATTTTATTCTTACAAATTTATTTTGCACTTCACACTCAATTAAAAGTGAGTTGTCACGATTTCATGTCTGTAATAGAAACGACAATTCTTAAAACAAAACAAATTAATTAATAGCAGTCTGCTGTATAAAACAAATGAATACTTCACAATTTCATTTCCTACGTTCACTGCTAAGTTATTCACTTAGAGCTGCATTAAAAAGCCGAATTCACAGAAGGCAATTAACGATGTTATCTAGTGTACGGAGTGAGTAAACTATTCGTTCAGACAACTCGGAACTTTCATATATGAAAGCGGATGATGGCTACTTCCGGAAGAGGCGCCAGTGTCGCTCGCGGCGAGCACGGGAACTAAACGATGATCATCTATTATGAATTATGATACTGTTGATTAGTACTGATGATGATGCGATTTTGTTTTGTAACATGGAATGCCAGCAGACGTAATTGATTGGAGATGAAAGCTTACATTGTAATTAGTATTTGTAGGGAAAATGTTACGCATAAGCAAAGGTTCCTGGTTTGAGAATACTACATCTCTGGAGGTTGTATATACCTATCGGTCTGTATTTTTTATTTTACTTAATTATTTTAAATTTTACAGAAAATAATTTCAATAAATATTTATTTTAAATTATTTGCAGTAAAAGTTTTTCTACTCGATGATCCATTTTCGGGCAATGATGCAACTTTATTTTTAATGGAATAACCTATATATTTTGGCAAAATTTTAAAGGGCTGCTCTTGAGTAGATGATTGTTAATTTTATGGACAACACACACTACTATGTTCTTCAGTGGGATTCGAACCCACGACCAGTGGTGTGCTAGGCTAGTAAAATAGCCATTACGCCACTGAAATCGAGTTGTCTTTCTTTAAAACAGTTCTTATTTATTATAGTCCCAAAATTATCAGTATAAAAATGATTCATGTTCTTATTAAAAAAAAAAAGAAAAATACATAGCTATCGTGTCATGAAAATAAGAACAATCTATAAATTTATAAGTAAATAAAATATAATATCGAAAAATTATTTTCGACGTTTCTTAAAACCAAAGGAATGCTTCATTGTATGTCACGTGTCTGCGGTTTAACCAGTCCTGTCATTATTATACTGAGAATAAAGCTCTAGTGATTATACCCGGGAATAATCTCTATAATTTTTTGTTTTTGTTGACAAACGTCAAACATCAGATAGATATCATCAACACAAGTAAGAAATGAGAAAAAAAGATAGTTTTAGTGCCATGCCTGATGATGAAATAAAAAAATAATCTAATTCTCCAGTATCTTTCTCAAACTTGTTGCCATTTGGCAATAGCCACGAAAGCCCGGCAACAATTTTTCGAAAGATTTGTCAAATTATTTTTAATTGTCACTATTTTGTTATATTATTAATGATTATTTATTAATAAAAACATGAATAGTTTCTATACTGATAACTTATAGAAAAATAATTGTTTTAAAGAGAAACAAAAATATCTTTAAAATTTTGTAAAAATATAGGAGGTGCCACTAAAAAATTTAAAATTTAAAAATCATTGCTCAAAATGATACACCGTGTAAAAGATTTTTTACTACAGATATGTGGATTGAATTTAATAGTTATTTATGTATCAAGGCACTGAAGTTCAATTTTTTATCACAAATATGGAATTTAGTTGCTAAGGCCCTTAGGGCCGAGGAAAACTAACCATGTGAGTGATAAAAGGAACTTCAGTGCCGCGGTACATATTAAGTTTTATTTGAAATCTAAAATTCGAAAAAAACTGTAAACAAATTACAATATAGGTTAAGTTTATACATCTGTCAGTTGTCAATTGAAACTGACAGTTAGTGTTGCCAACCTCGAGAAGTGAAGTTATCGTAAATAACACTCAAAATTATGTGTTTTGTCCTCAATTTCGTCATCGGAATTAATTAGATAATTCTTCTTGCAAATTTTGTTTCATGTTACGTCCAAATTTACTATAGTACGTCAATATATCTGCCAAAATTATCCTACTTGTACAATAATTTTTTAACGGTTGCCAAAACTGGGATGCTCAAAATGGTCGTATAATGGGTTACTTCAGTGACGATTTCTGAGCTTTTAATGACGATTTTTGAGCACTTTATTGCCGATTTCAAATAAAATAAACTTTGTTTGAAATAAATTTCTGTAATTTTTAAAATAATCGAATAAAATTTAAAAAAAAACTGAAATCCTTTCTAAGCAGAGTACCACACACTAACATGGGTAAATGGCAACGTTTCATAAAATGGTAATAAAAGAAAAATAATGGAGTGATGATATATTTAACGAAAACATGTTTGAGAAAACTTGCACAATGACTTAGAAAATGTACTTCTGCAAACAATGACAAATGAAATTCGCGAGGAAATTCTGTTCGCTGAAATAGAACAATGTCTAATGCATATTGAAAGTGGCAAGTGTACGTCACCATTTTTCACAGGTGACTAGATGGCTGTGTACATACACTAATTGTCGAAAAACATGTGAATATTCAACTATGGGAAAATGTTTGACTTGCAAAATGTAATAAAATTAATTAAACCATTTAAATCTTTAATTCTATTATATTCATAAATATCAATAATTTATTTATTTGTATAAAATTATAATATACAACAAAATCTATTAAATTTACAATAAACTGTATTAGGTTTTGTAATATATTATAATGTTTTAAATAACATAAACATGAGTTAAAACTGTACAGGATGATCACGTTTTATACATTTCTGAATTTTATTGCTTTAGTTTCAATTGACTGCAATAAACAATTATTAGTTTAATGCACATTTCTGAATGTATAGCGGTAATCGGAACCAGCAATAAACCTGAAAAGGAAACTGTTTATTCATTTTACAATTTTATTTTTCACCTGAAAAGGAAGCTGTTTATTCACACAACAGAGATTCAATTATGAAAACAATATTTGCTGCATAACAAGTACACTTACTTCTAAAAGGGTTTGAATTTGACGTTTTGTATGGCCGCAAAAATGCATTAAGCAATAAACAATACATGGAGAACAGGTCATTTTTCATTGTACTGTACCAAATTATTTTAGATGATCAAATTGTCTCCCATTTTTTTTAACTGTAGAAATAATAGGTATATTAAAAAAACAAGTATCATAAGGCAATCTGTTACCGCATGAGTACAAGGACGAGTGAGATAATAGACCTATTTAAAAGTGTTTTTATACAATTTTCTACAGAGGTAATTTTATAATTCTGTACTGCCCGGTTTCATAATCGTATATTGTACAACGAGCATGGAATGGTACTCATTTCCTACAAGTATGAAAGTTTGTAGCATGAGCCGAAGGCAAATGCTGCAAATCATACGAGTATGAAATGGACATTCCATGCGAGTTGTACACTATACTTTTTCTACGACCACGATATTATTTCAAAATTTATTTAATTTTAATAATAAATTTGTCCCGCTTTCGCCATTCCAATATTTGACAATTCTAAATAAGTATCCTAGCAATGGCACCTGTACTTAAATGAGCTGACCTGTATTGAAATACTCACAAAACAAATTCATTTCGCACGATGCTTGCAATGTATACCTCATGTCCCTAGTAACAACAAACATACAATGAGTAGATTTCTCAGTGGCCGTAGAAAAAGAAATTTAAACTCCACTTTAATTTACTTCCATACTGAATTTACATCAAGTTATCCAAATGACAATACAATTTTTGACGGTAGTGTTAAGTAAGTCATAAAATAATTTTTTGCACTTTCGGGTTTAAATGCCCTAATTTATTCTTCCTTCTCGTGAACTGAAGTGTCAGTTTTAATCTCGGAGGAATTAAATTTCGAAATTTAATCCCAAAGGATTAAATTGACAAGTAAACAAGTAACCACAGCAACAAGTAAAATATTTATTAAAATTATTTTATTTAAATTACATTTTCTATTAATAGTTTTATACAGTTGATAACTACAGAGTATATTTAAACGTTTTTAATAAAATTAATTACTTTGAGCGTTTGAGCATTAAAAATACCTTGTCCAGTGTATCTTTTAAGAATAGATCAACTTGTTCTGCTGTAATTTTGACTTTTTAGGTTACTAGCCACCATTTCTTCTTTTATAGAAAGTAATTAATTTCGGGAAGTTGCTTATATTAGCATTATTTCTAACCACCAACATTTCCCTTCAACATCGAATATCGCCTAAATGATAGTTTGCACAATTTTTGATCGTTCATAACAATATACTAGCAGCACAGTTTTCGTGTATTTTTCTTATTCTTTATTGTCACATCACTTGCTGAAAGCTTCGAATTATTTTTATATATTTTTCTAGATTTTATCGAGGGTAATATCACAAGACCTTCTAATTTTATCGATAAATGTTTATTTTTGCACGAATTTTTTTTGCTTAGCAACAATCACGAAAGCAAACTGCATGGTAAATCCCGACTCCGAAGGAGGAGGGGTTTTACCTAATGTCAGTTTGCTTGAGTGGTTTTGCTTAAAAGCAAAGAAAATGAGTGCTTAAAAATAAAAATTTATCTGAGAAAATCAGAGAGGTCGCGTGGTATTTGATAAGATAAATTCCAAAGACAAAGTAAAATGTAACTTGAAATATTAATTAACTGTCACACTGACAGTAATTGACAGTAACAATTATTTGTTTCCTTGGTAGCGGGAGTTTTATCGGTGTAACCCTGACAACAGGGTTTTACCGCGGTAAAACTCTGTTAAAACTCCCGTTACCCGGGCAACGGGGTTTTATCAGTATAAAACTGTTCCTATTGGTTGAATTTTCAAGTGTTTTGCATTATGATTGGTTAAAAACTAGTCGTGGGAATTTATCGGTAGTATTTCCACTGTGGCTTTTTCAAATTATCCATAATGAAACGTCACTCAAAATAAATACAAATTTTCACTTTGTTTATGGTACGAGGGCAGTTTGATAAGTCAGTGACTTTTCGAATTTCCCGTGTAGTAACTTTGATGGTAACACTGCTCCCGTCAACTAACATCTAGTAATAGACTAAAGTCAAAATTTGAATAAGCTGCGTCGTTGCGTTTTTGTTTGTCAGCCATTAAAAGCAGTCTACCTCGTGAATTTTAACGAAAATGGAAGAAAGTAAATTTCGTGTGCTTATTAATCATTAATTTTTGCGTAAAAAAAACATCAATGAAACCAAGGAAAAGCTCAATAAATATTATGGGGACTCTGCACCATCAATTTAAATGGTTAAGAAGTGATTTACTGAGTTCCGTTGTGGTCGTACCAGTACAAATGACGCCGAACGTTCAGGTCGCCCAAAAGAGGTCGTCATGCCAGAAATTGTCGATAAAATTCATGAAATGATATTGAACGATAGGATTATGAAAGTGCGTGAAGTGGCTGAGGCTGTGGGCATTTCAACTGAGCGGGTACATCACATTTTACATGAATATTTGGACATGAAGAAACTATCGGCGCGATGGCTGCCGCAATTGCTCACATTCGAGCATAAGCGCAACCAACTTCACCATGGCAAAAATTTATAAATTAGGCTACAAACTGCTACTTCATATAGAATATTCTCCAGATTCAGCCCTCTGTGACTATTTTCTTTTAATAAACCTGAATAAATGGCTGGGTGATGGGAGATTTGGGTCTAATGAAGAGGTCATCACTGAAACAAACGCCTATTTTGAGGATCTTGAGAAAACCTTTTATTTGGAATGAATTAAAAAATTGGAAAAACGGTAGACTAAACGTATTGAGCTAAAATGGGACTATGTAGAGAAATACAACGCTTTTTCGCCGAAATTTATTTTTTTTATTCGAAAAGTCACGGACTTATCAAACTGCCCTCGTATCTAGGCGACCTACAAAATTTGAATAGTGCTATCGTTGTTATCAAAGCCATCCATTTTCAACATACGAATTTGTATTTTAAATCCTTTAAAATTAATCATTATTTATAATTTATTGCTGAAACGAGGGCTGGAAGTGCAAAAAATAGTGTATATACCACAAGACTGAAGTTCCTTTAATCCCTTAGATGATTATTTCACTAGCTGTAGGGTACTTTGTACACTTGTAAAGTAAATAACTATTATTGTATTAACATATGCGTATTTTGTTGCAGGTTCACAAACGAATGACTGTAGAAGAATTACGGAACACATTTCATGTGGATAGCCACGATTTAGGTGAGTCAGCTTTTATCAGAAACTCCTCAGTAATGTACGATGTTTTCTTACAACACAACGAATAACATTATAAACTCGCATGAATAACAAACTAAACATGGTACTAGGTATTTCACAGTGTTTTTACGTCGATTCCAGGAACGTTGTAAACAGTAGCTAATTATATAGTTCAGTACACTCATAAAAACGACAAATCGTCTACAAATGTGATGCTCCTATAAAAACGCTTGTAATAAAGTTGGAATTATGTGTTTTACATCTCTAAATAGCTAAATAAAGATATGTTTTGTTTTTTCTTGGCGTTTTTTCTGGTGGAGCAATCAGAATACGAATATTTGCCAGTTTAAACGCCAATTAAATAAGTATTAATTTTATTGTTAGCTGTCAAATGATCCTAAATTATTTTGAAAACTCTCTATGCGGGATCCATCCAAACAAACGATTCATGTCATCACTTTAGGGAAACCATAAAAAACCAAAATTTTTCTATCTACATTTAAAAATAGTTGTAATTAATAGGTTACGGGCTTTTCTTCTAATTGTTAAAATTGTTCACTTTTATTTTGACTTTGTTAGAAATCATAGAAATATGTTTGATTACTTTGTTTATATTTATCAAGTTGCCAAGTATTTTCGTACTTCTTTATTTATTAATTTTGTGATTTTGGGTTTCTTGTAATTAGATCATTCCTTTCAAGACTCCTTGTGTTTCGTTTTTTTTTTTTTTATTTATTTAGTTCAGTCAGTTAAACCCGCACATAATTTTACAGTTCGTTTCGCGCATATAATCATAAACAAATATGATATAATTATTCTAGTGACGTTTTATTTATATATTTATGGCGTTAATCGTTTGTTTGGATGGACGGCCTATATAAATTTATCAATTTTTGATTTGGCATTCTGCTTCGAATAGAATTGCTGATCTAGTTTTTACAATATTAAATAAATAAATATGTAATTAAGCCATTTTCTCGTATCTACTTAATTATAAAGCCTATCTTATCTATCTTTTAGTGTGAGAATGTATACTTGAGTTTTGTTTTAAACTCTTCTTTCAATAATATTTGCAAGCTTTTCTATTTTCCTAGATCTGAGCATTTAGGCATGTTGTCCCACTATACTCTATTGCCTTATTTACAAATTCTTTCCATGTTTTTGTAGGTCTGCTTTGTTTTCTTTTTTGTTCCTCTTGCTTCATAAAATCGTTGAACTTAAATTGTTCTCTTCATCTTCATTGCACTTATATTAAGGCTTCTTTTACAAGTCATATACTTAGATTTGTTTTGTACGTCTCATTTCTATTGCTGTCATATTTTGTTTTCATTTCCCTTCTCTTCTTCATCTATTAAATCTTAATTCTTCTGGATCCTTTTCTACCGCATCTAACCATTTTGTTTTTCATTTCTTCTTCTTGCTTCTTCTTTCTTATTTATAACATTTTTGATTTTTTTCATTCTTGTGTTCTTTTTATGTCACAACTATTTTATTCTTTGCATTTTACCTCGTGCCACACCATGTAAGGGAGGTATAGTAATCATGCTAAAAATTGGGTAGTAAGTTTTCAGTGGATGAGCACGTTTTAGGGTTCCTAGAATACGATTTTAATAGTTTCGCGACGATGTCTGTGTGTGTGTCTGTCTGCCTGTCTGTCTGTCTATCAGTCTGTCAGTCTCAATATTAATAGTATCGTTTTTTCAAGAAGACATGTGATATGTACTTCAGAAAATAATGTGGGGCACTTCTAAAATTGCAATTAACAATCCTCGAAGATGGTAGTGAAGGGGGAACCACAGGAGTAAAGTTAAAAATGGTGATAGTTTCTGTTGAATGTCAGAAACGAACTGATGAAAGCAAAAAGAAATGAACAGAGCAGACCTCATTTGTTCCGACAAATGACAATTCCAAAGATACCAGCAGAGAATCTTGATCTTATGCCTGGTGACTACTGAAGTTTGTTGCAACGCTGTATTAATTATTCCACAATCTACAAAATTTCAGTTTCTGGGAAACTAAAAAAACATTCTTATCTTGTGAACTGGGCTAATGATCACACATTACGTCTCATGTTACGATTGCATTACGGGTTACGGATTACAGCGAAGAATAACTGTAACAGCTTGCGTGAGTCAGTGCGAAAGTCTTATTACTGCGAGGCAGAAAAAACGCTTGACTACGATTTGAAAATAAAAGTAATTGTATTAATAATTTTCAACCGGAAAGAGGAAAGTAGATGAACACGACAAATCCGTTTTGTCTTATTTTGTGTCAATAAAAGTGAATGTGCGGAATTCTTCGGCGATTAGGATTAAAACTTATTCGTGATTGGTGCAGAGATAATCGCGCATTTTTTCAGAAGCTAATGCATGAAAGTATAGCGTGACTATCTCTGATTGACTTTATTATAACATTAAAAATGCGCAGCTAATAATTATCCGGGCAAAAACAAAAATATTAAGTAATATTAATAAGGAAGCGGTCTCTTGGTGATTTGGAACGGTCATCAATATCTCTTCTTCCTCTTTTATGCATCATATCAATCGACGAAAGCGTGAACAACACTTTGATTAACTTAAATATAAATAAATGTATCATGGCTATTAACCTAGTTTGGTTGTGGTATTCAGTTTACGCTAATCTCGGTAACTAATATATTTTTCCTATTTCACGTGCACAAAGTCAATTTTGTGACACTGCTTTTCTCAAAAACAATGCTACAAAATTGAATTTTGTGCAACTATTTTTGGGGAATTTATTATTTGTAAAATTAACAGTCTGTCAAACTTGGGGCTGTCATTGCTCACGTAAAATGATTGAATCGGAGCCCCTGCGTCGGGGTTGCGGCCTGGAACCCGATAGGCCCCGCGGACAAAACCCCTTGGTGACCAGTGGTATATTATACAAGCCGTACAATTTTATTTTATTTTTATTGAATTTATGAACATGAAATAGGAAAAGTATTATGAACAACTCGTGTTACAATGCCTAATTGTAACACTAGTTGTTCAATATACTATTTCTTACAACTGTCAAAAAAACTTGATATTTTTTCATTGTTTTCAATACGCAAAATATGCTATTTCTTGGCTATTTCTAAACAACACTTATGTTTCCCAGGCAACGTGAAAAAAATTATTTTGCACACATGGGCCACAATAGTATATTGTACAACGAGCATGGAATGGTACTCATTTCCTACGAGTATGAAAGTTTGTAGCATGAGCTGAAGGCGAATGCTGCAAATCATACGAGTATGAAATGGACATTCCATGCGAGTTGTACAACATACTTTTTCTACGACCACGATATTATTTCAAAATTAATTTAATTTAAATAATAAATTTGTCCCGCTTTCACCATTCCAATATTCGACAATTCTAAATAAGTATCCTAGCAATGGCACCTGTACTTAAATGAACTGATCTATATTGAAATACTCACAAAACAAATTAATTTCGCACGATGTTTGCAATGTACCTCATATCCCTAGCAACAACAAACATACAATGAGCAGATTTCTCAGTGGTCGTAGAAAAACTCTTTTCCACACTGTAACCATATTGAATAAAAATACGTATCTTGGAAATGTAAACCAATATTTTTTTTGTAAATTAAACATACGTAGACGCACAGCGCTTGCATTGTTGCATCTTTGCAACTGACTGAACGCGCCCTCTGTGCTAAATTAATTAGTTTCTTGTAACTTTTTGAATTTCCTGAAGTTCTTTTTTATCACTCACATGGTTTATTTTCTTCAGTGCCTTGATACATAAATAACTATTATTTCTTTTATTTATTGAGAACGGCAAAATCCAACATAATGTACAACCGCATACATTTGTCTGACATGGCGCCAATTGGAATACAACGTGTGGGACATATATGACTGACATGGCGCATATGACCCAAAGTGGTGTCACCCATATATGGGCGACATGACAGCTGCTGCCTTTAAGGTTAGCGTAAGACATCCCGCATTTAGTTAGAAGTATTTAAATACAGCTAATTCTTCAGCAAGGCCCTTCCTAAAGAAATGCTAACAGATTTTGTGTTTTGAATTTCGTAGTATACCGTGTGTAGGGATATTGGCAGTATTGGCAGTAAAATTTGGATGCATAATTTTTTGCCGGACACTTTTAATTTACAAAAAATTGATTTTTCGCGCCGCCGTCCGTCATTGATACAATTACATATCTCTAAATCGGTCGGAAATCATGTTTTTGTAGTACTAGTTCGACAAAAATTGCTAACTTTTTATGGTTATATGTTGGCATCACTTCACTAATTTTAGCTAACTTCTGACGCTAGAAATGTCAAAGTATTACATTGACATAAAAATATTATGGCAATATATCTACAATTGAGTATTTACAATACAAGAAAACAGAATATTTATGGATTTTAAACATATTTGTAAGTAATTATAATTGTATTTGCAGTGTAAAATAAAAATAAAAATATGTAGATATTTTTGGTTATGATACTGGAAAATAAACATAATTGACATTCAAATATTGTGAAGTTAGCAACATAAAAAAATTCCCTGTCATTCAGAAAATGAGTAATAAATTAAATTTATTTATTAAATTTACATAAATGTTGGCGCGAAAAATCTTGTATATCCCTCGGTTGGAAACTATTTTGCGAGTGCTCGTATTTGTAGGACTCGCGTACGGCTCGTCCTATCAAAATAAACTCGCACTCTCAAAATAGCAGTTTCCAACCTTGTGATACAAATAACTATTACATGTTAACTGCCTATGCCAACATTTACTTGGGACACACGGTATATTTTATTACTTCAAGATATAGATATATTGTTTGTATTTTATTTGTTGTTGAAATAGTTTTATATCCAATTATTTACATGTGAAAGTTTGTACTAAACATAAACAATTGTCAATGAGTTCTGTGGTTCATCTGTGTTATAACCATATCTTAGTGTGATTCAGACTTCAGTTTAACAACAAGAAATACATAGATAGTAATGGTCTGATTGTGTATGCTAAAAGTTACTTGAAAATTAACGCAATATATCTTAATTAGCACCAAATGAAATGCAGCGAAAAATTCACAAACCGGAAAAGGAAATAAAGACTGCACACACTTAACGCAACAGACTAATTACAATTTTGCGTGCATCCAATCACACAAGCCAGTCTTTTGTTTCGTTATTGTGTTTGAATTTTTATTCGTGATTCGATTTCAGTTTTCCTTTCTACAATCATGAAAGCGATTAAATTGTTTATTTTTTTAACGAATACTAGAATTAGAACCTATAATTACAATAATACCGTCTTTAATTATTGCTCAATACACACGAAAATGTTTAGAAAATTTGTAGTGGACACAAGTTTTTATGTTTGGAAGTGCGTAGAAATCGGACAAAAAATTATTTTCTATAGGTATGCAATGAGACGTTATTAATTTCTGTGTTAATTAATAAGTTTATACCGTGACAATTTTCTACCAGAATTTATTAATATTTAATAATCATGTCACCAGTTGTGACATCAATTTAACTATGCTTGACATACATTAATACATTTGAGTAATTGAGCAAGTCAAATGATGGGTTTGCAATAATATATCTGTAAGGGTGCTACGATTTGACAGCTGGAAGGCAGTTTTTAACACTGTTTACATTGTGGGCTAAAACTGTTCATTTCAATGAAAACAGATAATATTATAATTCTACACAATAAATAAATACACTGCTGGACAAAATGGGACACGTTTTTACGATTGTTTTTAAATTTAAAAAAAACAGTTGATGATAGTGTGTGATGAGTTTAAAGACAATAAAATAAAGGTCATGCAATAACATTTTAATTAACAAACATAAACTATGAACGTATGATAGATGAAAATGTGCCACTTTTTACTTTCTTATAGAGTATATGTTTTCACGAAATTTTGATGAATGATGTCTGTTAGGATGGATGGATTTCAAAATTGCATAATTATAAGTTTCATTGAAAACGAAGAACTGGGTTTATTTTTGATAACAATTACAAAACGGGACATGGAAGTTTAATTGACATACAATACAATAAATTCAATTTATTTTGAATATAATCAGCTACTAAAATGTTTCAAATAAAAGAATATTAGTAGGTATTGGAATAAAAATTTTTTTGCAATTTCATGTATCTGCTTCCGAATTTAGGAAAAACTAATTATATATTTAATTATACACTTCGAAATATGAAATGTAATAAATGTAATCCTATAGAGTTGGTTATCGAATGTAGGGAAAAGATTTTACTCAAATGTAAAAAATTAATTTTATCCAACACCTCTCAATAAATGCTCTATAACTATGGCGATTTTAAACAAGCAAAGTAACAGATTACCCACTAGTGGGCATAATTTTGAGGAAAGTCACTAGTGGGTATTTATTATTTATAACAATAATAATAACACACAACACCTTGGTAACTACTTCGATTGACATTTTAATTTAAAAAGCATATGTCACTGTCAAATAATATTTCTTTAATAAATTTTGTATTTATTAAGACATGTTGGATAAAACGTTATACTTCACACGTGGGCAAAGTGGAATTACCCACTCGATAAAATTATCACACTCAGCCTTCGGCTTCGTGTGCTAAAATTTCTCTCGTGGGTAATTCTTTACTTTGCCCACTTGTAAAGTAAATAACTATTGTACGATCGCCAATTTTTTTTACAATAGTTAATTTTACCAAACCGAATTTGGTATTAAATTATAAAGGTCTCAGTGGGAGAGTTCATTTTAAATAACAAAACTTAATTTTGAACAATGGTCAATTATTGTTTACGTTTACGAGAGTTGAATCCTACCAAATTTGGTATCAAATTAAATGTCTCATGGAGAAGAGTTAAATTAAAATATAAAAAATTTATTTTGAACGATCGCCTATTGTTTCTTATAATACGTAATTAAATCTGAATTTTTTTATTTGTTTGTTATATTATTGCTATATGAGAATAAACATATATTTGATCTGTTCTATAATTATTTGTATAAGAAAGTCGTGTGGTGCCCACACCAGATTTTTGTTTATTCGGTAATGTAAATGCCTTTTTTAATGTGGCACTCTGCTATTGCAGATTTCGGAGAAATAATTTGTAGGGAACGATTTATGGATCTCACAGTTTAATCCATTATCCCGGAACTATTTAAAATTAGAATTAGAACTGTTATTCGTGTTTCTAGAAATTTCATAACAAATAGTTCTATTTATTCTGAATATAATTACAAAGAAACAAAGCAGAAATGCAGACTCCGTCACTAACAATAAATTAGATTGTCAATAGTCTAAACTGTATCTCCTGTAGTTTTTGACCGACGCATTTTTTTTCGAATAGAGAATGGTTAACTCTAAAAACAACACTAAGTGAAGGTTCAGCAACGTTTTTATCCCATTGTGTAATTAAACTTGAGTTTGTGCCTGTATGTTAGTTGGCTGTTCTGTATGTAGTCATTTAGTCGAATCAGAATGTAGTGTGTTAGAGTCAGCGCGGCATTCTAAATGAAAGTCACTTAAGTTGAAACCAACAGTAAATATGTAAGAGTGTGTGAGTCTGGTTCATTGCCATTGAAGGCTGCAGACGAAAAGGAAAATAATAACAAGACAAGAGTTACGCAGGATATAGCATAAGATGTATTTCAATTTCGAAGCTTCCCATTTGAACCTCGACATGAGATGCGACTTAGGGGAGATTAGACAAAAGTTGCCACACCAATAAAGCCAATTTAACGATACTTTTGTTTTTTCAAAATCACGCATACGAACAAAAAAATCTATGAATAGACGATTGTTCGACTGGAGAAGTGATAATAGGCGATTTCGACTGGCACAGGTTACTTGGCGGTTACATTTTTGGTTAGTTTCAAACAATGACGTCACACTGACCAAACGGTTACTGAAAACGCACGGTAGATTTTGACATTAATCAAATTTGACAGAAAACATGAAAAATATGACAGCGTACTAGTTTGAAATCACAACAAGTGAAATTTAACCAGTCTGAATACTAATAGTAGGAAGAACCGTGCTCTCGAGCATATTACTGATTTGACATACCAGAACTGTCACCGTTTACCTATGGGGTCAAACAAGTGCCACTATAGTGTCTTCTTCAGGGCTCTACACAGAATATATAACGTTGTTATTGGGATCTGACATGGGGGCGTGGCCTATCCAAGATGGCGTCAATTAGGGTGAAGATTCGAATGTGACATTAGTACTGTTCGCGTATAAAATATAAGAAATGAGACTTACGATTAATAATATTTGCGAATGCGCATCAACAGATCCTGCAAACTAAATTTTAAAGAAGCTGAACGCATTTTATATACTTGACAATTGATTAAATGCGAGAAAAAATTAAATGAAAGTGACAGTGGCTGTAGGTGTAGTGGCTGTCTGTATGTCAACGTCGAATTTACGAGGTGATCCCCATCAAATTAATAGGAAAATTGCAGGAGATGAACAAGTGATGAGTGTTGTTTGTTCCTGCATGGCTGGTTTTGGGTGAAAAATGCAAAAACTGCATTGCTACGTTGTACTGTTATAGGTTAGTTGTACGTTTCTTGATCTTAATCAACTAAATAAACAAATAACTAAAAATGAACAAATATAAAGGACATTAACGTTGAATAAAGATTTAATTTAATTTATGAACTTAGTAAAATACAAAGTGAAAAGATTTAGGAACAAATTCGTATTATAACCTACAATTTTACATACTTAGATGTACATAACTGTGTGGTACAATAGTATATTGTACAACGAGCATGGAATGGTACTCATTTCCTTCGGCTCATGCTGCAAATCATACGAGTATGAAATGGACATTCCATGCGAGTTGTACACTATAATTTTTCTACGACCACGATATTATTTCAAAATTAATTTAATTTTAATAATAAATTTGTCGGGTTTCACCATTACAATATTTGACAATTCTAAATAAGTATCCTAGCAATGGCAACTGTACTTAAATGAGCTGACCTGTATTGAAATACTCACAAAACAAATTCATTTCGCACGATGCTTGCAATGTACCTCATATCCCTAGCAACAACAAACATACAATGAGCAGATTTCTCAGTGGTCGTAGAAAAAATATATAGAGCATATTATTTATTGTAAACACATTCATGTTCTTTACTTTTGTTACTTTTTTCCAAGGTTTTCCGTACTCCAACTTGGTTTACTTTATAATATTTATTTGCCGTAAGATGTACAATGCTTTAGGTTTGTCAATACAAAAAAATATAATACTTTAAAAAAATAAACAATAAAATTATATCAAAGTTAACACAAAATCATAATAGTACAATAAATTAATTATCAAAGAATACGTCAATAGAATAAAAACATTTTGCTATAAGAAATTCTTTAAGTTTAATTTAAATTTAAAAGAAAATATGCTAGTAATAGCTCTCAAATCTTATGCCAAGTGATTAAATATTTTGATAGGCATATATGAAACATTATCATAAAAATGCTTGGTTCTAAACTTAGGAATTTGTAAATTATCAATATTACGTGTATTTATAAATAAAACGTTTGTCCAGCTTCGGAAAATAATGGAATGTAACGTCCAGATTTTTACAGGACTTATTATTACACTCTTTTACTGCACAATACACTTTATTTTTAGATTTTTCGTGGTGTTTAACTACAATTTCGGTCAGTTTTTATCTCAAAAATCGTTATTCCCATTTGATGTAATGTATTTCTAATGGAATCTTCACCCTAGTGTGTGTTCGAAAATAATCCGCTAGATGGCATATCGCTACATGTCAGATCCTAATGCAGTCATAAAAGTACATTGTAAAATACTTACAGTAGAAAAAATTTATATAATTATATTAGGTTTGTTCCAAGTGGTCATTTCTGACATGTTTGTAACATGTTTGTGACAAATTTCAGTGCGCCTGTGATAAATGTAAACAAGTTAAGTTAGAAACATAGACTGGGACGGCGAATGGAGTGAAGCGCATGTGCATACTCATTTTTAGTTTTGACAGCTAACCTTAAATATACATATAAATAAAGAAATTCATACATTTTTCGCTACAAAAAAGAAAATGAAGCTTATGTTTCAAACTTAACTTGTTTACATTTATCGCAGGCACAGTGAAATTTGTCACAAACATGTCCGAAATGAACACTTGGAACAAACCTATTAAAAATGCATACAAATAATGCAATTGGATGTTTAAATCAATCACATCAACACATACTTTTTGACTTGGTTCGATAGCCTAGTTTGCCCACCCCTAAACTCGGTTCTGGGTTAACGGTGCTCTTCACCAAAAAGTAAAAAGGATTATATTATTATGACAAGAAATTTAAATGCCTGCTACCTTGTATCGAAAAACAGCAATGTTTTCCTAAGTTTATTGCATTATAAACTGAAGAAAAGATAAAACGATATTTATGTTTGAGCAGTTGGAACAAAGTGTCCTCTAGAATTTCGAATGAATGAATGAATGAATGTGCCGGTGTGTGAGCGTGTGTGTTTTGAAGATCAAATCCAGGTTCCTCGGCCGTGAATCTTCCTCTCTGCGGTTAAATTAGCAAGTAAACGATCATGGGAAGTCTTTAACATTTTTCAGTTTCGAGTGGAAAATTTGTGTGTCGTCGTGAAATATGATATCGCCGTGAAACACCTGCGAATCGTATGCAAATTTTTATGGCCCTCTGAAAAAATTTACATAATATAGTTAAAGCCAAAAATACAAAAAATCTATATAAATTTATAATTTTCGGTTTCGTGGTTTTTTCCGAAAATGGATATAAAAGAATTTGATTTAAATATTGTCTTGTTTGTGGAATATATCATTCATTAGTTTTGACAAGTTGTAAAATTATAATTTCTTGTTTTTCTGCTCATAAAATAATTATGGATGACAATTCGCTGCCTTCATCAATATTTTAATTGTCACCGAACCGGTCACACACGATTCCAACTTTTCGTTTTTTACATCAATGAAATCTGAGAACACAATTTCATAATAATTCTATTCTATGTTTTAGATTTAACAAAATTATTTCTCTTACTTTTTACCACCCGCACATTTGGTATTGTATAGGACCAAATATTCGGTGGCCAGTTTTAAATTGATAAGCTCGTTTTGGGGCCTACAATACGATTTCACTATTTTCACAATAAAGTCTCTCTACCTGTGTAAGTTCAAAATTTAATAAAGATAATGTCAAATTTCAAATTTAGATTTTTGATATTCATATTACGAGATGATTAGATGTTGGGAGTAATTAATCAACCGGAAATGGTAGTTTATTTGTAAGCTTATCTTAGGCATAAAAAGCTGTATTGGCTACTATTAGAATCTTTTTTTCTATATTTTGTACGGTTTAAAAATAAAAATTTTCGGGATCTTATTTGGTGGCCATATCAGAGTCTAATATGGTAAGATCATTTTTGAATTTCATATTTAGGTCTTGTGTTTAAATTACGAGCTGATCAGATATTTGTAGCAATCCATCGAGTAGAATGCCTTTAAGATATTTTGAGCATTTCTTACTGACTAATTGAATAAAAGTAAATTTTGTAATAATAAAAACAATGTAAGTAATATTAGCTACAATTTCTATTGGACACTTTCTTCTATTTTGTACCGTTTTAAAACTGTTCTATACTGAAAAAACATACATGCATACATAACGTCACACTATATTCCACTTAGTGGGGTAGCACGAACCCAGAAACACAGTCTACCAACAATCTATCTCCTCCAAACATTCCTATCCTGACACACCACTTTCGCCTCGTCCACAATTATAGTGCGATTCATACATGCTCGTTTATTCTTCACACTCGGAATCATTCGTTCACGCAACAAACCATCAATCATACCCAACCAGTTATTCCTCGAACGCCCACGCAATCTCACCCACATATATTAGTTTCACCAACCTTTCATTCGACATTCGCTCAACATTTCTAAACCACCTCAACTGCCTCACTCCCACTATCTTAATAACATTCTCTCAATCTCACACTCATTATACACCAATGTATTCCGTATACGATCACAAAAGATTATTTTGTTTCTTTAATTGGGTTTCCATTATCTGTTTCATTATAGGTAATAAAAAATATAGAGGCTTAACGTCCCTATGGTAAAACGCCGAAACTGAAACTCTCTAGATCATTTTATTGGAGTCGATTAATCTCTGTTTCTTTTGCTTTAAATCTTTGTAGTTAGGGTTCTACCATTGATTTCTATATAACACTAGATTGGGTATAGTCCACATTCTGCCATCTGAGAGCGTTCCCAATTGAACGGGTGGAATTAATGTTTTGTAACACTTTTGTAAAGTTCACCTCTCTTTAGATCATACCACGAAGTATGGTCATACCCATAGAGGGATAGATTTTTAAATATAGAAGTATCACAAAACCTCAGTTTTGACCATTATGGTGGCGTTCAATTGGGAACGCAGAGGCTTATGCCCAATCTATATAGAAATCAGTGGGTCCTACACATCTTCCTATCATTTGTTGTACTTATCCAGTTTTAATTCTTGCTGTCTCCGTCGTCTTGTTCCGCCTCCTAGTTTCCATTCTACTGCTGATTTAATTGCATCCTTCTTTTCTGCTTTCCATATATGTCCAAGCAATTAGATTCTCTGTTACTTGATCTTCTTAACTATGTACTATGTCTTCTCCTTCCAACAATAACAACATTATTTCTTGTGCATTCTACAATGTTTTCTTGTTGCAGTTCCCGAGTACGAAGTGGTCCACATCCACCATATATCCCCGCGCAGTATAGACAGCGGCGGCGGAGGAAACAAATTTAGCGGGGGCAAGTCACCACCTAGTGCTAAAGACAGTACAAATAAACTAGTGAACAATGACAAAGTGTCAGCGCATTCTAAGATCTCCGAGCCCGACTTGAGGTCGCACAAGGCTGAGTTGAGGCTACGAGCCTTCGGGAGGCCTATGAACTTGAGCCTCGTGAGGACGGAGGGCCTCATCAAGAAGGGCGGGCTCAAGGTGTGGACCGTTGAGCCTAACGCCACTGCTCAACACGGCGTTGAGTACGTCGAGATCCCACAGGTAAGAACACATTAGTAATAAAACAACATTTTGACTCATAATGGAACACGGAACCAATGAAATAAAATAATACTAATGTTGAAAATGCGAACCAAGAAAGAGAGCCAGTTGTTGGGTCATCTGTCTTTGTCGTACAGTTCGCTCAGAAAGATGATAAGAAAATATAAATGTAAAGTTTTGTAGGATCCAAATAGTTTACTTAAAAATTTTCTAGTAGGCTTAAGGAATACCAAAAGGTGAAGAAATTGCTTCATTTGTTTTATTATTTACAATAAAATACAATAATAGTTATTTACTTTACAAGTGGGCAAAGTAAAGAATTACCCACGAGAGAAATTTTAGCACACGATGCCGAAGGCTGAGTGTCATAGTTTTATCGAGTGGGTAATTCCACTTTGCCCACGTGTGAAGTATAACATTTTATCCATTACCTCTTAATAAATGCTAAATTTATTAAAGAAATATTATTTGACAGTGACCTATGCTTTAAATTTTTAAATTAAAATGTCATTCGAAGTGGTTACCAAGGTGTTGTGTGTTATTATTATTGTAATAAATAAAAAAATACTCACTAGAGGATTTTCTCAAAATTATACCCACTAGTGGATAATCTGTTACTTTCCTTGTTTAAAATCGCCATAGTTATAGAGCATTTATTGAGAGGTGTTGGATAAAATAATTGTGAAGTGTCAAAAATATGTTTCTGGTGAAATATTATTAAAGTAACATTTGTATTATTAAGTTTTAAGACTAGATATTAATTGATTTCTCCTTTAAAATAAATTCATAGTGACAATGAGAACAAAAAATTAAACAGGTTTAACATCTATATATCAAATATTTGTCAAAATAAAGTCATACGCAAAGAACAAGTCATACGTGTTCAGTTGGTTTTATTTGTATAAGAAAGTAGTGTGGTGCCCACACCAGATTTTTTATTTTGTACTATTTAGAATTTAAAATTTGTGGTATGTTTTGGTACATCAGATTATTATAAAAATATATTTATAACGTCAGCAAGCCCCTCAAATATATTAGTATGTGTTACCAACTGTAAAATTACGGTACCAAAGTGATGGTTATTTATTTGTAAGATTGCGGATAGTTTAAAACAAGTTGCACAATTAATTGATTAAAGTAATAATTTAAGCCATTAACGCATTCGAAATAAAAATTAAACTAGTTCAAAATTTACTAGACCATCAAATAAGAAACCATAAATAATCAATACATTCTCCCGCAAGAAATTTCACATCCGGTATCAATAAGAAAAATCAAATACTATATACAGCATTCAAATTTCACCCTTATATGCTAATATCCTCACTGATCGACCGATTCTCACTCTTACTATCTCTCTGCATAAAGCTTACGGCTGCAGCAATGTTTGGTTATGTTGTTAAAGGAGTAACTTTTACTTTTGCTGGAATCGTGGATCAGATCGTGATTACAAAATACAGGCAGTGAAACTGATTCTCTGTCGCCTCGAGGCAACTAGATTCACGTTTCTGTTCTTTAACGCGGACTTCAAGTTGTTGAAATTGCGGAGCTGAAAGAGATTATAGTCAACACAACAATTAATATGGGTAAATAGCTCCGTGGTAACGCATTGGGCTTGAGTCGTGAGATCCTCAGTTCGAATCCCACAGCCGACAGTTACCATTTAACTTTATCACTAAAATCTTTGGCATGATTTGACGGCTGATAATCGCGCTATGAAAGAATAGTGCCACTCCCAAAATGGGGAAAAGGTGTGATGATATATTTTTATTAGTTCCCACATACAGGATGTCCCAGATTTAAACGGACTACCTTAATCTATACATTAAACACCTAAAAATAAGGTGACAAGTTTATTTAAGCAAATGTCCGTAAATGCTTTATTCCAGAGATATTTATTTTACCACCCGCCTACCTCTAGGTAAGGGAGGTATTGATTTTGGTCAAAAAATTGGGTAGTGAGTTTTTAATGAATAAGCACGTTTTAGGGTCCCTACAATACGATTTTACTTTTTTCGCGATGATGTCTGTATGTATGTGTGTGTGTAGTCTGTGGCAATTTTTTCGTCTCGCATAACTCAAATACTATAATACCAAAAAATACAATTTTGTGAAATATTGCTTCTTATATTTAAATGAAGAGCTGATTAGATTTTGGATAAAATTGGTCGACCGGAAGTAGCAGTTTACTTGAAGCCCTTAACAGTTTTTCGTGAAAAACACGGTTAAATTTCCTTTTTCCACAATTTATGTTATTTTGAAAGTTGAAGAATGTTTAATTTTACATGTGTTTTGATTACACTAATTTTATTAATTTTCATTAGTTTTAGATATAATAATAAAATATAAAGAAATTAGATTTCACAAATCTTGCATTCCTAGTACACCATGGAAACATTTAAAAATTTTAAATTTTTTACGAAATGTGACACATGACATTGTGATTGTGAAGCTGTTTTCTTAGTGAAATATATGTCAAAAAATTAAATAAATATACGAAAGAAAATTAAAATTCTCAAATATAAATAGAAAATAAACAAATAAGGAGATATGTTTCTGTATCATCAAATACTATTTTGTACCGTTTAAGAGTAGTATTGGCCGGGAGGTTATGTGCTGGTTACATCAGATTTTTTATTGAGTAGTGCTACTTTAAAGAATCTGCTTCATAATGAAATATCCAATATTATCGTATTGAGGTATTACATAAAAATTAAATAAAAATTAATAATAAATTGTTTATTACTTAATTTAAAAAAAATTAGTTTCCTTGCATTGATGTCTGGGAAAAAATGAGAAACTATCAACGAATTTAAAGAAATTTATTGTTTAAAATAATAAAGTAATAACATAACTTCATAAACTATTTTTTCTTTTATAATATTTGTATAAAAAATAAGAAAAACATGAATATCTCTGGAATAAAGCATTTACGGACATTTGCTCAATTGAACTTGTCACGCTATTTTTAGGTGTTTAATCTAAATTTTAAGTAAGGCCGTTTAAATCTGGGACAACCTGTATATACCGGGTGTCCCATTTTAATATACCACCTGAAATATCTGCAGAAATATGCATCCAGTCCCAGGCAAATATTTAATGATTTGGATATCTGATATCATTCTCCATCTTGCGGGGAGGTTTCACTAAATGCATATTTCTTAAGATATTCTTGATGGAATATTGAACCCGGTCTCTAATGGATGTATTGTGACGGATCAAAATTTTCGGTAGTGAGTTCTCATACAGTGTTGTATTGTTCATTTTAAAAATGATCTAGATCAAGATCAAGTTTTTCGAATTTAATATGATCAGACATCAGACATGAGATCAGAGATCAATTTTTATGATCGGATCTATTTTGTTTTAGATCAGATCAGGAATGAAAGATCTTTTTTTAAATCATTAAAGAGATCAGTAATTTTTTTTCACAAAACTTTTTATTCTTATTAAGAAATAAAAAGGGTAAAAAGAACAACAAACAATAAATAAATTACTTTTCACAAAATAAAATCAAAAAAGTTATTTTATATTTATTTTTTCCAAAATTTGTTATATTATAGATTCGGCAGCATTCATTGCCTCGGCTTCGCCTCGTCAATGAAACGGCTACCTCTGCTATAAATCTGGTATTTTGATGCCTAGTTAAACAAATAACTATTGTATAAATTTTGCTATAATAAAAAAAGATTTTAAATAATATTAGCTATAATTTTTATTTGGACCTTTTTGTTTTCTATTTGTTGTCTAAACGGAATAATTACATATTAACGGCTTGAGTTTGTTGGATAAATAGTTTCAATATAAAATGTATTATGAGATCCTCAGTTCGATTCTCACAGCTGACAAATTCCTATCCAATTATAATAATTAATTATGTTTGCAATCAACTCGTATTGTTTCCTAATTATCGTGGCTGCTTGAAACAATTGCAATCGAATTCCAAACAAATTACAATTTATACGATATTTTTTATGAAAGGTTAGATCAAAATGATTTCTGTTTCGTGTCCACATTGGCCGTGATTTTTACGATTTTGGGCACAATTATCTAAATTTATTACCTGCTATATTTATTTACTTTCATTGCAAAAAAGAAATTGATCATTGGAGTTAAAATATCCGGCAGAGCAAGTCGAGTAGGCTGTGATTGATGAATGTAGAACAAATGCCGATCTGTACGCGTGTTGCAATTGTTTCTCCAAAGCCGTCTAGATCGCGCATGTGCATTCAAAATTTATGGCAGTTTAGAGATGTAGATTTTCTATTTTCACCTTTGACTTCTAAATCTCTCTGTTCAGCGATAAATTGGTGATTACTGATTAGGTTTATCTGCTGATTAAATGCAAGATAAACGAACAATGACTTTGCGGAATTAAATCTGCTTTCTGGATCACGTAATCCTTAGTTCAAATCCCGCAACTGATAAAAATTACCCCTGTCATTTCCGCTTTGCTAATATCTTTGTAAAAGGAGCTCGAATAATTCGGGAAAGACATTTTCAGAAATTCACAAAATAATTGCACTGCTTGTGTCACTGCTTAAATAGTTCGTGTTAATAGAAATAAAGAAATTAATTATATATTTGCAGTGCCAAATTAAAACCAGTAGCATTAAAAACATGTAAATGCCAATATTTCCATCAGTAATTTTTAAACGAGAATATTTTACAGTAATAATATGAAAGGTAATTTAAAAATTCAGTAAACAACGATTGAAGTCTTGTTAAGATGTAGCCATAAAGAATCAGTTGCGTAGATCGGTTGGGTCAGATCAGTTTGAATATTTATTTAAAATTATTTTGTTTCTACTGTAAAATAAGTTAATAAATAAATCTGCTGTGGCCGATCTCGGTGGCGTAGTGGCTATGTCACTAGCCTAGCACGCCAGAGGTCGTGGGTTCGAATCCCACTGAAGAGCATGGTCGTTTGTGATGTTTACATAAATTCACAATCATCCTCTCATGAGGCGGCATATGACCATAGTAGTTAGTCCACCTCCCATCTTCGTAATAAAAAAAAAAATCTGCTGTGGGCAGCACAATACCTCCTGCCATAGATTTCTTATCGAACAATGCAGGAACACGGGCCACCACTATCAAGAAACGCTCATCCTTTCAAAAAATTATGACACATGTCAAAAATGACATTTTTCAACCGTTGTCTCGTTTTTTCAAAAAACACAGGTTAGCAGATTTAAACAAAAATATCAAAATATAATTTTTCTTTAATGTGTTGTAATTTGTAAATGGTGACAGTAAGAGGAAAATGTTTGAAACATTATTCTAATAACAAAACTTTCATTAAATTATAATTTACTGACATATTTTAAAATAACTTGATAGGGCTTCAAGTAAACTACCACTTCCGGTTATTGGATTATCACCAAAACCTAATCAGCTCTTCCAAAGGGAATACAATTGATATATACAAAACATCAAAATTTTCAGTTTAGTAGTTTTTGAGAAACCGTAACTCCAGAGATCCACTCAGACTTACAGACTGATAGACACACACACAGACAGACAGACAGACAGACAGACAGACAGACAGACAGACAGACAGACAGACAGACATACAGACAGACACACAGACAGACAGACACACACAGACATCATCGCGAAACTATTAAAATCTAGAGAGGAAAAACACATTTTTCTCACTATTTCAGGAAAAGAACTGGGGTTTCCTGGTTTGTCGTGAAAAATAATTATATTCTGATATTTTCGTTTAAATCTGCTAACCTGTGCTTTTTGAAAAAAAACAAGACAACGGTTGAAAATGTCATTTTTTGACATGTGTCATAATTTTTCGAAGGGATGAGCGTTTCTTTATAGTAGTGGTCCGTGTTCCTGCATTGTTTGATAAGAACTTTATGGCGGGAGGTATTGTGCTGCCCACAACAGATTATTTTCTATAGTATTCGAGCACCCAGTACAATGAGTTTGAATGATGAAATTACTGATTAATTATGTCAAAATATCATGTGTGAATATTCAATATTGAGCAGTTATTTCGCAACAAAAATCGTCAACTTCCTGAGATGGGAACCTCCTATATTCGTGATATCTTTCATTATTAAACATTTAATTAATATTTCATATTATAAGCACCCGGTGGCATTAATCTGAATTACAAGCGTCACGCAAACACGGCATATCTTGGATTACACCACTAAGTAGCATACACAAGGTAATATTAACAAACAGTACATGATTTCGGCTATTAAAATCTTACCCAATTGCTTAGCATCTAGCAGGCTGTCTATTATTAGCACAAGAGACAACTTCCTTACACACGCCGCCATAAGGACGAGAGTTGAGCTGACGTAGGCGTGCACATTCATTTGTTCATTATTTTACCGTCGTGTCGCCAGCCGCATTTCAATTGTTTCGTCCATAGGTGATTTGATTATGAATTACCGAAACATGGGTTCTGGAAATATTCTTATTATCTTATGACACACATATATGCGTGTGGGTTAAGGTTAAACTTACGTATACGATCTTTTCTGCGCATGCGCCGTTATCACATAATCTGGACTTGACTAGAATTGTTAATTTTTATGTTTTTGTTACGAAATATTTGTAGATTTTTCTTTGATAAATTTTTATTGTCAGAAATTACGGTAGAAAGCTGGACCGGTCTAATTTAAGTGTAACAATTATAGCACGATTACTATCAGACCTAATAAAGTATGTTATGTATTAAGTAATTGTTTATGGAGGAACACATATGAGAAATTTTATTGTTATTATTATTATCTAGCGCCCTAGATGGAAACAGGAAACATTATTGCTTTGAATGCCACAGATATGTACACTTTATTTAAATTAGAATAATATAAGAAATAAACTAATTATTTTCCTTACAGAAAATTGCTTAAAAATATTTGTAAAGTCACTAATATTCTCGATTATTATTTCTTGTGTATATCAATAATAATTTTTGAATTGGAAAGTACAATTTTTTTACCAATTCACTGGAAATGCTAAAGTTGTTCAAAATTTATAAATGCATGCAATAAGGCCCATCAAATTAAAATGAATAATAATTAGAAAAATTGTAACATGGACATGGAAGGTAAAATTCATTTCAAAGTTTGCAAAGATTTAAGAGTATATTATTCAATGAGCATGTAATGTATGCTGTTACTTATGAGAATGAAGTTTGCATCACGAGCGAAGGCGAGTGATGTAAATCATTCGAATGAGTAATAGCCATTACATGCGTATATAGAATACTATACTTTATCCACAACATTTCGTCAAATATTTATTTGGAAATTTTAAGATAAGTAGAATTTTTGCACTCACTAATAAAAAAAAATGTTTTTTCACGACATGATAGGAAACCCCACCGTTCTTCTCCCGAAATAGTGAGGAAAATGTCTTGTCCCTCTCTAGAGAGGAAAATATAGAAGTGTTACCAATATGAATGTTATTTATAAAAAAAATATTATAAAAATTATAAATAAATTCCTAATGTGATTGAAAATCCTTATTTTAGTGATATACATACTTTAAATTGTCTTACAATTATGTCTTATATTTTTCTTTTTCTTATTAAATCACAATTTGACAACTTATTTAAGATTGGTTCATTGGCAACTCTGCTATACCGGCTTGTGTCTGATAACCTAACTTTTAACGTGTCAGTCTGTCACTTGTGTTCTCAAGTGTATTTTAGGTCCGAACAAATCGTTTTTAGAAACATGTTGTGAAAAAAATGTTGTGTCTAACACGAGAGGAAAGCTCTTTTTCCACTCTCGTTCGAAATGCCTCACTCGCTGCGCTCATGAGGCAAACTTTGAACTCGAGGGGGAAAAAGAAGCGCTTTCCTCTCTAGTTTGACAAATAACTATTATCAACACAGACAAATTGTATCTCCATCGCTAGGCAACGTACTGTTGTAACAAAATTTTGAAGTGATTTGACATTTAGCAGAAAATCTTAAAACCAATTATTCAGCTACAGTTTAAGCTTAAAAAGAAATTAAGAGTATGACAGGCAAGATTTGAATTTCACATAACGAATGAATAATATTATTTCATCGAACTGTCAATATTATTTCATCAGCAACAGTAACAAAAAATAATTGATTAAAAACGGTTAAATTATGGGTTTATTATTTGGTAGTTGTAGATAAAGTTATTTAATACACAGAACAAAAGATCGACTTTTTTCTAAATTTAAGTGCCATCAAATTATAAGCCCCAAAGATGTTAGTTAGTTAGTTATTAATTTTTTGATATTCTGCACACCAGGAAGTAATTTCCAATTCCAATCTTTAAAATGGACGCCATTTTATTTTTGGTTATTATTGGCTTGAACCCGTGCACTCTCACTTGCAAGGCAAGCGTGTGATACTTGTATGTGTTGCCGTTTTCAAGATACAGTGATTTGAACTCAGCGCAAACTAGTGAAAGTAGCCACGAGTCACCGCACTTAGTGTCGTGAATGTTGAGTACCACTGCACTACCTGTAAATCATAAAACAACTGCCGGGATCGTGGCACACTTCGCTCCGATTTTCGTTTGTTATTATTTTGCATATTTGAAGCTATTACTAGCTGTCAGTTTGTGTGTTATTATGTATGTAAATGAATTGTTTCTCCAGTTATCTGTTTAATTATTGTTTGGATAAGTAGAGCGGAAAAATTGTTTGTATCGAATTTTCTTGGGCTAGTGCGCCCCTGCGCGGTACATATAAGCTTTTATTTTGCACAATGCAACGGGACTGACGTTCTCATACGAATATCAGACAATCAGATGACGTATGGACGATTGTCTTATTTTTTTATATTAGTTTTCTCACTTTTTTCTCGTAGACAGGCTTTGTTCGGCTTCAATGAGAATTCGCGTGACGTTTTTGTTTATAACCTTATTTCATAATGCTGTACAACCAGTGGCGTCCGGGATACTTTACTTGGGGCGTCCAAAACCCAAAAATAAGAAACTAGATTTTAAAAAACTGATGTGGCCAGCTAATTTAATAAGCTTCTATCAACCATAAAACTGTTCAAAATGAGATTGGCGTGTATTACATTTTGTACTTTGTAAATAATTTAGAAATGACAAATATACATTTAGAATAAAAATTATGACAAAAATAGTTAATTGTGGGCTAAATAAAAACTTCTTTTATATTTGCCAAGCTTTTAGATGTATTTTATCCTTCATCAGGACACTACGTAACAAAATTTATAAAAATATAAATATTTTTTACAAAATTTGTAAAGTATACTTACATTTAGTTGAGACAATATATACAAATTTTTCCAATGGTTATTCATAACATAAATAATTCAATACTAAATTAAATTGAAAATAGACTCAAAATAATTAGAATAAATTGCTAAAAAATCGTCATTAAAGTTCGGAAATCGTCACTAAAGTAACCCATTATACGATGATTTTGAACATCCCAGTGTTGGCAACCGTTAAATAATTTATTGTACAATTAGGATAATTTTGGCAGATATATTAACGTACTATAGCAAATTTGGACGTAACATGAAACAAAATTTGCAAGAAGAATTAACTAATTTATTCCGATGACGAAATTGAAGACAAAATACATAATTTTGAGTGTTATTTACGATAACTTCACTTCTTGAGGTTGACAACACTGACTGTCAGTTTCAATTGACAACTGACAGATGTATAAACTTAACCTATATTGAGATTTTTTTACAGTTTTTTTCGAATTTTAGATTTTAAATAAAACTTAATATGTACCTCGGCACTGAAGTTTCTTTTTATTATTCACATTTTTTTATTCTAAAAAAAAATGACAAAAAAATAATTTACTGAGATATTTCAAAATAGCCCAATGGCTTCAAGTAAACTACCGTTGTAATCATTGGATTATCACCAAAAACAAATCAACTCATTTTAAGGAAATGTAAAATACAAAATATAAAAACTTTCAGATCAACACACACAGACATCATCGCGCCAATTATGAAATATGAAAATCTTATTCTAGGAATCCATTAAAAACTCACCACCGAATTTATAGTATGATTCCTATTCCTCCCTTATAGAATATGGCAAGAGGCAAAAATATAATTTATGGGAGTGGCAGATGAATCATTAAAATTTAAATATCCGGAAATGTATCTACAAAAAAAAGAATACGCGGGTGTCCATATTTTTATGAATGACTCTTCTTTTTATAAATAAAACATTTAACATTCAGAATACATGATTACTTATTGTCAGATTTTTAGCGATTTTAATTAATTTTACATTAATTTCCATAAACATACATCTTCTTTGGCAAATTCCAATCATGTTAACATGTAATTTTTTTTTTGACTGCACCCACGAACAATTATCTAATGATTTATGTTATTTGCTAAACATTAGCAAATAAAATATAATTTTAGTACAGGATTATCTGACCTCTTCTGTTTTTTCTTTATAAAATTACTGCTATTAATAAATTCAAATAAATGTAATATATTTATATTTATTGTTCGTAATACCTATTAATATAATAATACTTAAATATTTATTGCGAAATATGAGTGTTAATATTGAAGAATAATAAAATATTACAGTCAATTAAAATTCTCGTAAAAGATTATTGCAAAATCACGTAAGTCACAGGAACTTTTTTGCTTGAAAAAACGGAATAAAAAGATAATAATTAAGAAGGTTGCATTAATTAATAATTAAGGTATAATGAATTCTGGGTAATGGCTAATGAATTCTTTTGTTTTTCAGACAAATGACGATATTGGTGACATCTACCAAGACGAGGATAATGAAGCCGCCATTTTGTTACG
The DNA here is from genome assembly GCA_963942605.1 of Poecilus cupreus. Classification (NCBI taxonomy): domain Eukaryota; kingdom Metazoa; phylum Arthropoda; class Insecta; order Coleoptera; family Carabidae; genus Poecilus; species Poecilus cupreus. The sequence goes on from OZ012727.1 coordinate 15,211,138, forward strand.
CAACGATGAGATGAATGGAGATCTACTTGTGGTAAGCACATAATAGTTATTTTATTAATTACCAATGCGGGAATGCTAGGTTCCCGGATGAGCACTGCCATATAATGAATCCGGAACCGAGTTTACAAAAATTACAAAGCTAATAACAGTCCATACAAAGTTGTTCCAAGAGTTACTTTGCTAATGGACGCATGAACTATAAACGAAATATGACAAATTTATATCAAAATCGTGTAGCACTTATGGAAATATTAGTAGTAAAGTATGTTTTTTTGTTTTAAATATTCTGGAGCAAAGCGATATAACGAATTAAATATTTTGACGTCACGGGTCCTCGCATTGATGCTATTGGTCAGAAATATGCAATGTGTAAATCGCGCGTCTGCCGCTGCGCCCAACGCCTGTTGTGAGCTAAAATGGAACTACGAAATGTCATTTCATTTATTTTGTTTGTTGGTATTTAAGATTATATTTGTTGGGCTTCTATTACTTGTTTTATAATTTCACTGTTCTATTGTGCTGTGTTGAAAAACTATTGAATAAAATTGTGTGCTGAGGTTATGTTACATTACTATCAGCGCCACTGTTCTCAAACTTTCGTATATTACTTACTCGAATATCAAGTAAAATACTCTAAAGTTGCCAAATGAATTTTCTTTATATTAAGTTTAATTGTTGTAAATAAAGACTTACAATATGTAAATATTATTTTTACATTAAAAAATATGTAATATCTACTATCATGAAAAATCGTTGTTTTAGTGCTACTGAAGCAGTACCCGTGACGTCACACAAGTTTTAAAAAATCATATCTCCGGTACTAAATGGAATTTTCACATCGGGTTTTCACTGATCGTCATATATTCTAATAAACTTTCATAAAAAAATTTTAAAAAATGGTTTATGGGCCCATTGTCAAAATTGCACTATAAATAATTTGTCGAATATATCAGAAAACTATTAATATTTTTTAAATATTCAACTGCATATTTAAATATAATCAACATGTTTAATTAATTAATTAAAAATAATTAATGTTCAGTAACTAAGAATATATTTATTTTTAGGTTTATTTTACTGTCATATCGGGCACAAATTATTGCCAACATTGGTAACCAAATACACTAAATCTATTATTTTAAAATAAATTTCATTCATATTCCACCATTATTTGAATGAATATTATGTCAAGGACTGTTTGACATACTTACTTTTTAACCATGTAAGGAAGATGTAGAAATCATGCTAAAAATTGGGTAGTGAGTTTTCAGTGGATGAGCAGGTTTAGGGTCCCTGGAATACGATTTTAAAAGTTTCGCGATGATGCCTGTGTGTGTCTGTCTGTCTATTTATCAGTCTGTCAGTCTGTGTGGATTTCTGGAGTTCCAGTTTCTCAAAAACTACTAAACTGAAAATTTTGATATTGTGTAAATATCAATTGTATCCCCTTTGGCAAAGCTGATGATAACCGGAAGTGGTAGTTTACTTGAAGCCCTATCAAGTTATTTTAAAATATCTCAGTAAATTATGGTTTAATGAAAATTTTGTTATTAGAATAATGTTCCAAATATTATTATCTACAATTATTGTTTGAAACATTTTCCTCTTACTGTCACCATTTACGAATTACAACACGTTAAAGAAAAATTATATTTTGATATTTTCCTTTAAATTTACTAACCTGTGTTTTTTGAAAAAACAAAACAATGCTTGAAAAATGTCATTTCTTGACATATATCATAATTTTCTGAAGGGATGAGCGTTTCTTGATAGTGGTGGCCCGTGTTCCTGCATTGTTCGATAAGAAATCTATGGCGGGAGGTATTGTGCTGCCCACAACCGATGTTTTAGTATATTGTTTTAAATAAATGTCATGTTTTCATCGATTTTTAAGCAACACGAAACAACATATTTCAATGCATGAGTACAAAAAATAAATTAAATATATCAACATAACAGTTTGCTGCATGATTTCTCATCAATAGGTTTGTTCCAAGTGGTCATTTCTGACAAGTTTGTGACATGTTTGTAACAAATTTCAAAGCGCCTGCGAAAAATGTGAACAAGTTAAGTTTGAAACATAGACTGGAACGGCGAATGGAATGAAGCGCATGTGTATGCTCATATTTTGTTTTGACAGCTAACCTTAAATATAAATATAAATAAAGAAATTCAAACATTTTTCGCCACAAAAAAGAAATGTTTCAAAGTTAATTTGTTTACATTTTTCGCAGGCGCACTGAAATTTGTCACAAACATGTCACAAACTTGTCAGAAATGACCACTTGGAACAAACCTAATATATCAAATATTTTTATCTAAAAACCTCGTAATTGCACGTAAGACACTTCTCCTCATATCAAGATAATTAATTACGCATTAAATACTTTCAGTAATTTATTACTTCAACTCGCAAATAAAGTAAAAGTTACTGTTCTCACCCATAGTTGAAGTCTCTGAGAATCATCTGCAGGAAACAACGAACAGTTTCATTTCGCGATTAATTTTTAATATCACCATGACTCCAGCATTATGTTTATTCAGTCATGGAAAATAATAACATTCAGCAAGATTTTTGTTGGTTTTGAAAGTGTGTATTCTGATCACGGAATGAAATCTCTGCCCTGTTATTTCGCGAAATTATTATGATTGTGTTTATCCTTGCGTTTGTTTTGTAGCTTCCGGTAGGTGAATTCTGTTTGCAAGGTTTCACACAGTAAAGGACAATGAGTATTATAAATTAATTGTTCCGCTAAAATTGTATTCTTTACTATATTGAAATAAGCTTATACCCAATAATATATTTTCATTTGCCGTGTTCTCCACTTTATATCAAACTAATACGTATATTTCTTTTTTCTACAATCGTTGCACAATATCGACATTGTTATTCCATTTTTGGTTAGGAAATGTTCAAAATTGTCGCTCTAGGGCGACAAAGTGACATATTGTTGCACTAGTGCGACAAAAACAAAACAAAAATAAATTAGGTAAAAGAAGTAAATGATGCATTGGATTTTTCTGGTAATAACCTTGCTGTTGCAAATACAGTTGGCATATACGTATGTACATACACTTCAACTTAATCACCATAAACGTATTCACTCTGTAGACTTTATGTCAAATGTACTCCATGTGTCAAATGTACTCCATGTGTCAAATTATGATTTCTTTGAAAATGTTTATTTTGTTCATAAACGTTGTCATGATTACGGTGACATGGGTAACTACAATTTTACTGAATTGTTATAGGCGTGACCAAAGATAATTTTGAAAATTAATTTTTTTCTATAGCTTGACATTGTTCAACGATTGTAGAAAAAATATTGTGTGTATCTCGTCGGATAGAGCTTGTTCGGTGCACTTGTCGAGTTGTTGATCTCGGCTTCGCCTCGATCAACAATTTCTCGCCGCGTGCAACAAACAATGCTCTATCCGCACTTGATACACAAATAACTATTTTGTACTCATACATTGAAATGTGTTGTTTAGCGTTGCCTAAGCAACGTCCGAAATGTTCATTTCCCAGGTCTCCACCAGATAGAAACTGGGAAATTTCGACAAAAGCATTTCTATTTCTAAAGCATTTATTAATAAATTATATTTATGATAAAATAATATGGTATTTCAAACATTCCTTTACCTAATATTAATATAAACAATGATGGAATAAGAATGAAATTGAATTTAAAAATAACAAATTTAGTGCATTTGGTTACCAATGTTGGCAATAAAATCTGCCTGATATGACAGCTGTAAAACACATAACCTACAAATGTAATGTTAGTTAACTCAATATAAATAAGAAATATAAGAAATTTACAGATGAATATGGTAAATATTATAAATATTTAAATTGTTTTCTAATATATTAGACAAATTAATTTGTGTGTTTATATTTATAGTGTACCTTTGACAATTATCAAAATAACTACTTGAAGAACTTTATTTCTTTTTATGAACTGTTATTAGTTTTATACTTTTCGTACAAAAAATATTGTACAAACCTCTTGCGTGAACTCGGTTCCCGGATTCGTTCTATGGCGGCGCTCGCAAGCTCGCGCCGCCAAACACTCATCCGGGAACCATGCGTTCCCGCATTTGGTATGTAAATAACTATTTTGTACTCATACATTGAAATGTGTTGTTTAACGTTGCCTAAGCAACGTCCGAAATGTTTATTTCCCAGGTCTCCACCAGATAGACAACCGGGAAATTTCGACGAAAACATTCCTATTTCTAAAGCGTTTATTAATAAATTATATTTATAATAAAAAATATAGTATTTCAAACATTCCTTTACATAATATTAATATAAACAATGATGAAATAAGAATGAAATTGAATTTTAAAATAACAAATTTAGTGCATTTGGTTACCAATGTTGGCAATAAAATCTGCCCGATATGACAGCTGTAAAATACATAACCTACAAATGTAATGTTAGTTATCTCAATATAAATAAGAAATATAATAATTTTACAAGTGAAGACGGTAAATATTATAAATATTTTAATTGTTTTCTAATATATTAGACAAATTAATTTGTGTGTTTATATTTATAGTGCAACTTTGACAATTATCAAAATAACTCCTTGAAGAACTTCATTTCTTTGTATGGACTGTTATTAGTTTTATACGTTTCGCACAAAAAATATTGTACAAACCTTTTGCGTGAACTCGGTTCCCGCATTTGGTATGTAAATAACTATTCTGAACTGTACAATAATATCATTGACGAACTACAATAAAGATTAAAAAAAAGACATTCATTGTAGCACGGAAAGAAAAACAAAACTAATTTATTTTGCAATTAGCAAAAACTGCATATCCTTATTCGAATTTGTCTCAACTTTTTAAGATCAATTAAAAAGTGTCCATACAACAGGCGTTAATTAAAAATTAACCCAATCAAAAAACGAGCAGCCAGCCGCAAAATATTTTGCAATCCGTTTATTTCAGCTGTCACTTGTTTCTTAACTCTAACGTTATATACACGCTTTCTGATTACATTATGCAAAAATAAATAAAATTATAAATTAGCATAGAATAACACACACAGGCCAGCCAACTAAACAAACAAAAAAAATAACCTAAACGTTGCTGAGAAATTACCGTTATTAATAAGAAACAAAAAAACTGTTATAAACAATTGAGCATCATATATTATTATATTTTTTTTTTGGACTAGAAGTCTATGAACCAGGAAGAAAGAACTGACAATCGATTTCATAAGTCACTTGTTTTGACGTATCTATAATTAAGTTTTCTCCCACGCAACAAATTTTTTTGCAAAGATTTTGTAATAATATATAATCATGGTTTTTGCATATTTATTAAAAATTATTGATGATTTTTCCCATAATTGCGTGACCCACGTGTTAAGTGAGTCTTCATGTTGATTTTCAAATAAATAATTACTAAGATTCTCTTATCGCAAATTGTAAAATTTATTATTATATACTCATTGCGTGTGTCTCCATGATCATTAATTTTTTGTTTCTAAATGCTGTTGAAAAACATTAAAAACTATTAAATGTTTTGCAAGACCTTGTAAAACGAATAAAAATACACTTTTGACAGACAATTGAGAATTATTTTGATTATTTATAACTAAATTATGGAAATTTTTTACACACTTTACAAGCTATTTTATGCGTACAAAGAAAAGAATACTAAAATTGTAATTGTACTATTGTTGGGGTTGGAGGTTGTAATTTGACAGTACTATACGTACAAAAATAAATTTTATGCTAATATCTCCTTTAAGTAAAGCATCACAATGTGTCTGTGACAAAATTTTAGTTTTTTATTTATATTCTAAAGACTATAATAAAATACGTTTATGTAAGGGAGGTATTGTGACAGGTCAAAATTATTGACAGTGAGTTATTAATAGATAAGAAATTTCATATTTAAAATTTGATTGTTTAAGTTACGAGCTGATTATATTTTGGAAACAATCTATTAACCGGAAGTAGTTTATTTGAAGATCTATCAGGTATTTCGTATTTTCAACCGATCACAGTAGAAAATAACTAAGTTAGATGACATTTTGATCTAGAGTACAATTGGTTAAAATTATTATTCGAAACTCTTTCGTCGATTTTGAACAGTTTAAAAGATGCTTAATATAGAGGTTATGTGTAGAAAACATCAGATTATTTTTTAAATCGATGAATTATTTGTAGTTTACGAGAAATTAAATATTAAAAATTAGAAGAACGGATACGTGACGTAGTTTTGGTAGGACAAAGATACAAATATTTGACGAGAAAGACAGATACAAATGTAATCTGTTGTAATGTTATACCGGGATTTTTTTTATCAGTTTACATAGGGATATGTCATTACTATAGTTACAGTTAAAATACTCCCGGTATATTTAGTGGTAGTTAAATTTCTATATTTTTCTATTATGATAAACAATTTTTAAGCAAAAAAAAAAAAAATAGTTATATTCGAAATATGTGCATGATACCAACTGTATGTAAATGTACTTACTTGTATAGGCTATATCATTTAGCGTCAGTTTCAATGGCGCGACTTGCAAAAATTTGATTTCAAATGGGGTATTCCTGCATTTTTGGGATATTTTTTTTTTCATTAGTAAATGTTATTAGATCTACAATAATCCAAATTTTAGTGAAAAATTCGAAGTATTAAGTGAGATATTAAATTTATAAAAAATGATTAAAATTCAAATATGGAACGTGTGACGTCATCTTGCCTATGACATTTGTAAACTGATATCAGCGCCATCTATCGCCAAGTGAGTGGCGATGCACGTGTTCGAAGCTGTCAAGAAACTTGTTTACATTTCAATTTGTTGTTTGTTAGTATATATTTATCTGTGGATTGCGTGTGATAAGATTTGAAATATAGAGCCTGGGTTCAAACAATCAGATTCAAAAAATTTACCTGTAATTGATTCTAATATGGTAAATGATTACAAGATGGCAGCACACTTGACATTTGAAAACCTGAATCTGTCTGAAATGAGCAGCAGTAGGCAAGTTTACGTCACGCATTTAAAGCCGCGAAAAAATGCAGATTTATAATATAAAATTATGAATGAAAAGTAATGTTTTTAAATTATTTATTATATTTTCCAGGCATATTTTAACATAAACTACTATACTCTTTTATTATTTTCTGCTAATTCAGTTAGACAGGAATACCATATTCATAATTCTATAAATTTATTAGATTATTTTATGTAGTATTATGAGATAACATTATGGTGAATTTACTTATTAATAATATGCTTCTATAAATTTGATTATTATTATAGAGACAATTAAGATTATTAAAATAGTAATATAATTAAAATATAAATTAATAAGGTAACAATATCTACAATCTTATTACACAATTTAATAACTTATTTAATTGAAATTTAATAACGAAATAACTTTGTTTTAACTAATTTATTTTGAAAATTTACTTTAGCAATATCTGCAGATACTAGGTACTTTGTAAACTACAAATATAAATTGTATCTATGCAAATTGTCTCTTGGCGAATTAGTTTAGAACTAGTTTGAATCATTTAGCATATCTCCAAGAGAAAAGTACTCTTCAAAGAGCAATTTTCCAGCCACAAACGTTTCCCAAACCAGTGAAACCGTTCCACAATCTCTAGTAAAACTTAGAAGTGAAAATTCAGCTAAGGTCGCACACAATCATAGGTGGCTGTGGTCAGCGTGCCCAGTGGCGCACGGATGTGGGTCAAGGCGAGGTTCAAGCCCCCACTTCCCCTCGGCACTCGCACATACGCAAAGTATTGTTACTGCAAACAATACTCAACATTGTTCTGTTACATGATGAAAGATGTGATCATATTCTAGTGCTGTAAACATGGCTTTAGCTCTTGTGGTATTAATAATTAGCTAATTAGCTATTGTTATCGACTGTTCCTGGATCAAAGTGTGCTATACTTTTTTTTAATTATCGATTGTAGGAGATTGTAATTAATTATTGAAAGTAAAAGGTGCTGACTTGTTGTTTGCAATTGTGTTTTGTTTTCGCTTTCATTTTGATTTGTTTTTTGTTTGTTCTGTTTTAAATAGGTTGATTTATGCTACCGAGATCTGCAACAACAAAGTGCCACACCCACAATGGGCCCAAAAACCATTTTCAAATTTTTTTTTAATGAAACTTTATTAGAACATATGACGATCAATGAAAACCCGATGTGAAAAATCCATATATTACCCGAGATATGAATTTTTAAAGTTTGTGTGACGTCACAGATACTCCCCCAGTGGCAATAAAACAAAATTTTTTCATGAGATATTATATATTTTTATATATATATATATCATATATCATCATCACGCCTTTTACCCATTAAGGGTGTGGCACTCTGCTTACGCAGATCTCGGTAGGTGATATATTTTTGCGTATGAAATGCGGTTACCAGCCGTCAAGTCATAGCCCCCAAAGTTGTTAGTGGAGGGGGAACCACAGGGGTAAATTTAAATTTGTAACTGTCGGCAGTGGGATTCGAACTGAGGATCTCACGATCCACAGTCCGACACGTTACCACGGAGCTATTTACCCCATTTAATGTAAAAATAATATTTACATATTGTAAGTCTTAATTTACAACAATTAAACTTAATATAAATAAAGATATAATTCCTTTGGCAACTTTAGAGTATTTTACTTGATATTCGAGTAAATAATATACGAAAGTTTGAGAACAGTGGCGCTAGTAGTAATGTAACTAACCTCAGCAAACAATTTTATTCAATAGTTTTTCAACACAGCACAATAAAACAGTAAAATTATAAAACAAGTAATAGAAGACCAACAAGTATAATCGTAAATATCAACAAACAAAACAAATGAAATGACATTTCGTAGTTCTATTTTAGCCCACAATAGGCGTTGGGCGCAACGGCAGACGCGCGATTTGCACGTGTCATATTTCTGGCCAATAGAATCAATGCAAATACCCGTGACGTCAAAACATGTTCAATGCGTTATATCGTTTTACTGCAAAATATTTAAAAGAGAAAACATACTTTACTACTAATTATTCCGTAAGTGTTACACAATTTTGATTTAAATTTGTCATATTTCGTTTATGGTTTATACGCCCATTAGTACTAAAGTAGAAAATGTAGGCCTACTATTTTATTTATGAATAATAGAATAACCTCCTTGATCTTTTTGTGCAAAGCACATCATTTATAAAGTTAAAAATCATTTAAAAATAACCTTTCAGCAAAAGTGAAAGAAACGAAAAAATGTCAGAGTAACACAGTTTTCACGGAATGTCTCAATTATTTTCGATTTATCTAACAGTCGTGGGAACGCTAAAACAATTACATTATTACGACAGTCCGTTATTTGGCTTAAAAACAAGCGAATTTCAAACAATTTTCGTGTATCATTAATCAGCTCGCTCGAAATGATTATGCAAAAACTGCAACGAGAGAGATATTAGCAGAGAGATTGTAACGAAAGTGACTCGAAGGCGTAGCTTTGGTTTTGGTTTCTAAAACTGAGGCAATCTGTTCCGGATGGATGCGCTAAGTTGCAGCAATCAATTCTGTATTGACCAACAATCATTACGAGAAGTTTAACGTGATTATTTGACGTAAATTTGCCGAAATATTGATTATTGTGGCTTTCATTGCTATAAAAACAAAAATATAACACAAATCGTTTCGGTGTTTATTTATTTATTCAGACAGCTTTTCCATTCAACTTTTTATTTATTATTGGGGCGTGGCCTATCCAAGATGGCGTCAATTAGGGTGAAGATTCGAATGTGATATTAGACTGTACGCGTATAAAATATAAAAAATTAGTTTCACGATTAATAATATTTGCGAATGAGCTACAACAGATCCTGCAAACTAAATTTTAAAGAAGCTGAATGCATTTTATATGCTTGGCAATTGATTAAATGCGGGAAAAAATTAAATGAAAGTGACAGTGGATGTGGATGTAGTGGCTTTCTGTATGTCAACGTCGAATTTACGAGGTGATCCCCATCAAATTAATAGGAAAATTGCAGGAGATGAACACGTGATGAGTGTTGTTTGTTCCTGCATGGCTGGTTTTGGGTGAAAAATGCAAAAACTGCATTGCTACGTTGTTGTACTGTTATAGGTTAGTTGTACGTTTTTTTAATCTAAATCAACTAAATAAACAAATAACTATAGTAACAAATATAAGGGACATTAACTTTGAATACAGATTTAATTTAATTTATGAACTTAGTTAAATACAAAGTGAAAAGATTTCGGAGCAAATTCGTATTATAACCTAAAATTTTACTTACTTAGATGTACATAACAGTCTGGTACAAAATATACAGAGCTTATTATTTATTGTAAACACATTTATGTTGATACTTTTGTTAGTTTTTTCCAAGGTTTTTTCGTACTCCAAATTGGTTTACTTTATAAATAAAACGTTTGCCCAGCTTCGGAAAATAATGGAATGTAACGTCCAGATTTTTACGGGACTTATTATTACACCCTTTTACTGCACAACACATTTTATTTTTCGTTCATGCTTCTTCATCCACACCCAACATTCAGAACCATACATCAATGTAGACACTAACACGCCATTACAAACCCTCAATCGAGCATCTCTAGATACATTTACGTTTCGAGCAAATGCACCCAGAGCTACCTTGCACCCTACAGACACTCGCCTTTCAATCTCCCGGTCAATATGTCCATCCTTCGAGAACATACTACCCAAATATACAAATTAATTCACTTGTTCCAGTCTCACACCATTCACTGAAACATTACAATCAGTCACCAAATCATTCTTCTCAAACACCAACACTTTACATTCATCGACATTCAATAGCAGATTTAAACCTTTCCCTACTTCATGCTCACAATCATTCTTCTCAATTGCTCCTCAGTTTCACCCAACACAACAACATCATCCGCATAAGCTAACGCAGGCACTATACGTCCAACAATACGTACACCATCAGTTTCATTCAATGCCTTATCATTATCAATTATCCTCACAAAAATATTAAAATCGTATTCTATAGACTCTAAAACGTGTGCCGAATTTTTAGCATGATTCCTGTACTTCCCTTACAGGATGTAATGGGAGATAAAAACAATAGGTAATATTAAACTTTATTGTAAAGTTCACAAAGATGTAGATTAAACAGATTAAGTGTGAAAAAACTGAAAACTTTTATTGTATCGCATACTACGAACATATCGTGTTTTTTATGGATTGACATTTAGGCATTGTTGTTTATTATTTATGAATAGTAAAATGACGAAGGTTAAACTCGTAAAAAGTCTGCGATTTCGGCACATGTCCACCATTGAAGTCTCCGAGCCATTGATAATATTTTATGATTAGTGGCGCCGACAGCGATCGCAGTAGGTTACGAAGAAGAAATTTGTTTACGAATTTTCTCTCTGTCGGCATACTTCGGAATTATGACTAATTAGATGTTACAAGACTCGTTTTTAACCAGTGAAATTAGAAAATTGCTAACGGCCACCGCCAATAATCGAATTTTGGAAATTTCGGTTGCCTCTCTTGAATTTTAAACAGCCTAGGACGATCGGACGTGAATACATTTTGAAATGGTGCAACGAATTCGACTGAAATCTTAAACATTTACTCGTTGTTGTTTCCAAAATACTCAGATTTCTTACATTCTATGATGTGTTTATATTTTGTTACCAAAGATAATAATATCTCTTCTTATTGGGTAAAATTTAGAGTATATTTAATTGTATTTTCATTCACCTTCATAAATATAAACAACTATCTCGGATTATTATTTTTAATTGTTTAATATTAATTATTAATAAATTTTAGATTGTATCACGTTTTTACTACCTACAATACCAAAATATTAGTTATTTACTTTGCAAGTGGGCAAAGTAAGGAATTACCCACGAGAAGGCTGAGTGTGATAATTTTATCGAATGGGTAATTCCACTTTGCCCGCGTGTGAAGTATAACGCTTTATCCAACACCTCTTAATCAATACTAAATTTATTAAAGAAATATTATTTGACGGTGACATATGCTTTAAATTTTCTAAATTAAAATGTCAATCGAAGTAGTTACCAAGGTGTTATTATTATTGTTATAAATACTCACTAGTGACTTTCCTCAAAATTGTACCCACTAGTAGGTATTCTTTTACTTTCCTTGTTTAAAATCGCCATAGTTATAGAGCATTTATTGAGAGGTGTTGGATAACATAGTTTATCTTGAGTTGATCTGAACTATTTTATTGTTATAACAAATAAACATAAATTCTATTGAACTTTTATAAAAATAATTAAAGATGACTGTTAAATGGAACATATAATTTTTATTAGTATACTACACGTATTTCAAAAGGTTGAATTTTCATAAAAATGATACTTAAAACAAAAAAATCCTTTTGTCACAATCGTTTAATTTTGACTCAAAAGAGTGTGCAAAATAAGCAATTTAATCACTAGTGAGAAATAGTATATTCTACAGCAAGTAATGGAATGGCACATATTCCACACGAGCAAAAAGTTTGTAGTCCGAGCCGCCATATTTTGTCCTGTTCATGAGATATTGCACACACGGACATCCATTCATCCTCACACACAGACATCATTGAGAAATTGGTCTTAACGGATTCAGTGGACGTCAAAATATATATTACCCCAAAAATCTCGTTTGCGATTTTTTTCATGATTCCAATACTTCCTTATACTTTGTATAAGAAAGTAAAAAATACTTTAATACATTTCTGGCAGTCACTTTAATTGTAACTATGGTAATATGTCACAGATAAAAAAAAATTCCCGGTAGGTTGGCAATAGTTATTTGTCAAACTAGAGAGGAAAGCGCTTCTTTTTCCCCCTCGAGTTCGAAGTTTGCCTCATGAGCGCAGCGAGTGAGGCATTTCGAACGAGAGTGGAAGAAGAGCTTTCCTCTCGTGTTAGACACAACATTTTTTTCACGACATGCTTGGACCTAACACACACTTTAAGAACACTTTAAGAAGTGACAGATTGACACGTTAAAAGTTAGGTTATCAGACACAAGGCGGTGTATCAGTGTTGCCAATGAACCAATCTTAAATATATTTAATAAGTTGTCAAATTCTGATTTAATAACGAAAAGAAATATATAAGACATAATTGTAAGATTATATAAAGTATGTATATCGCTAAAATAAGGATTTTCAATAAAATTAGGAATTTATTTATAATTCTTATAATATATTTTTTATAAATAACTTTCATATTGGCAGCACTTCCATATTTTCCTCTCTAGAGAGGAACAACACATTTTCCTCACTATTTCGGGAGAAGAACGGTGGGGTTTCCTACCATGTCGTGAAAAAACCAATATGCATTGCTATGCGACATAAATTATACTTTGTAAAAATGAAAAAATTAATAAAATCGTTAAAAATTCAACAAAAATTCTTGTGTATTAATTAACGAACTTTGAGCTGACAGTGTCAACGAAATCTGGCCTAAATCGGAAGTAGCAAGAATGTTATTTTGTCATGTATATTTCCGCAATTTTAACCAGACAAGGTTACGTTCAAGATATCAATGAAAATTCCTACACATGCAGAATTTTTTGTGACAAGTTTTACAGAAATAAATAAAAACAATATAAAAACTGTCGAAAATATAATAAAAATTTAAATTAGCTAAATGTACTTGAACTAATTAACTATTCAAATTAAGAAATTAAATATTTCTTGGTTTAATTTCCACGAAATTCAAATTAATTACAATCTATATTTCCCGACGTCCTTGGAACTACTTTTTCCTTCCTGAAAACAAACGCGCATCAGGCATTGGGTTACAAACACCACGCGCACTGTTCAAAAATTATTTGGGGGTTGAATTTGACAGCACAGCACGCACAAAAATACATCATAGTTTTATTTTATATTTTGTGTTATTTACGATAACTTCACTTCTGGAGGCTGGCAACACTGACTGTCAGTTTCAATTGACAACTGGCAGATGTATAAATAAGGCACTAGAATATATGAGTATTCTCATCCGCCATTTTGGGTCCAAGTGTCATAAATAAAACAAATTATTGGAATCCAGTTACTTTAATTCTCTTCTGTCAAATTTGAAGTTGATATTGATTAATAATTGTGATATATCATTCTCTTAATTATTATATTTCATATCTAACAGATAAGTGTACAGAATACTTTCTAATATATTACCGTATGATTTGTGTAGTTGGATTTTACAGAATTTCAACAAATATGTTTTCAAATTTGACAGATACAAATTTTAAATGTTTTTTTTTTTTAAGTAACTGGATTCCAATAACTTGTTTTATTTATGACATCTGGACCCAAAATGGCGGACGAGAATACCTACATTCTTCTAGAGCTCTAGTATAAACTTAACTTATATTGTAATTTTTTTACAGTTTTTTCGAATTTTAGATTACAAATAAAATTTAATATGTACCTCGGCACTGAAATTCCTTTTTATCATCATGATTTATTTTCCTCGGCCCTACGGGCCTCGCCAACTAAATTCCATATCCGTGATACAAAATTGAACTTCAGTGCCTTGATACATAAATAACTATTTGGTAACTGTAACTTTTTAACATATTCGTACGTTGTCGTCAATTGTAATATGTATATTTGTTGTGTCATTCTGTTTAATTTAGCATCTTTGTATTTTTAATTATATATTATTTTTATCATCATAAGAAGTGTAGTATTTCGAGTCAAGCCTAATTTTCATCTGAATCCCCGTGCTACAAAAATGATAAATTAAGAAGTTATTCACTTACAAAAAAAATAGTAGTTTATAGTAAGGAACCTTTCATTAAAGGAACAAATATAGTTCTGCGATTGGTTAAAAAAATACAGTGTACCATTACAAGCAATCGACGGTACGCTAGGAATTTTGAACTAATTTATATGCACAACTGTAATTTCACCACCAATTCGTACCAGTTATTAAAAAAAATAATAATAAATTGCTCGGCTTTTTTAGGTTTGTTGTACATCCTTATAAAAATATATAGATTTAAAAAAATTATAAATTTAAGCACACATATTTCTAATATACAAATTGTAGAAGTAATAGGATGAAATAAAATGCAGTGGGCAATCTATACCTACATATAACTCAAAAGAGTAAATTGTAGTGTGACATTTTAACAGTGTATACATGTTTGAATTTCACACAGTGTTTAGTTTAGCACGTGTTCGAGAACCAATCACAACACAGGAAACCACATGGATTTGTGTCCCTTTAAAGAAAGGTCTCATGGTATAGACTGTAGATATTTTTACTCTACAAGTTAAAATAAAAGAGTTGTTAAAAGAAACAGACCGATGAATTGGCCTGTATAACAAAATATATTTTTCGCGCCGCCGTCCGACATTGACACAATTACATATCTCTAAATCGGTCGGAAATCATGTTTTTGTCGTACTAGTTCGACAAAAATTGCTAACATTTTATGGTTATATGTTGGCATCACTTCACTAATTTTAGCTAACTTCTGACGCTAGAAATGTGTAAGTATTACATTGACTTAAAAATATTATGGCAATATATCTACAATTGAGTATTTGCAATACAAGAAAACATAATATTTACGGATTATAAACATATTTGTAAGTAATTATAATTGAATTTGCAGAGTAAAATCCAGATAAAAATATGTGGATATTTTTGGATATGATATTGGAAAATAAACATAATTGACATTCATATATTGTGAAGTTAGCAACATAAAAAAATTCCCTGTCATTAAGAAAATGAGTAATAAATTAAATTTATTTATTAAATTTACATAAATGTTGGCGCGAAAAATCTTGTGTATCCCTCGGTTGGAAACTATTATGCGGGTGCTCGTATATGTAAGTCTCGCCTACGGCTCGTCCTATCAAAATAAACTCGCACTCTCAAAATAGCAGTTTCCAACCTTGTGATACAAATAACTATAATCTCTCTTAAATTGAGCATTTACTGTCCTATCCGAGTATAACGGCTCGCCTGAAGTATGACCATGATTACAGTTTGAGTAGATTCAGAAAAAAATAATTTAGTAATTTTTATGTTCATTAAGAAAATTCGCCATAAATCGCAGCGTTGACCTTCCGTGGTGGGAATCTCTGTTCATCGGGTCTGTCACTAAGCCGCATGGCCGTGGCCCCACCGTTGTGGGTCACTGGTATTTACACGACAACCAGACGGTGACAATTTTTTATCTTTCTTTCGATGACGCCAACAAAAAATCGAAAATATAGCGGAAATTTATTGGATTTTGATTCAAATTAGTAGCACAGGTGTTAAGTTTGTATTTCGACCAATGACGTCTTGGTCTAACTAAATTCGAATAGGGTATCCCAATTTAGAAATAATTAAAATTAATGAATGAATAGGTACTTACAGTTAGAAAATCCGTAACTGGGTTAAGGTCGAGTCAATCTGAAACCAAAATAATTGTTATAAATTTTTAGTTTAACATAAAAATGGGTCTTTTCCCGAAATAGTGATTAAAATGTGTTGTTCCTCTCTAGAGAGGAAAATATAGAAGTGTTACCAATATGAATGTTATTTACAAAAAAATATTATAAAAATTATAAATAAATTCCTAATTTTCTTGAAAATCCTTATTTTAGTGATATACATACTTTAAATTATCTTACAATTATGTCTTATATTTTTCTTGTTCTTATTAAATCACAATTTGACAACTTATTAAAGATATTTAACACTGTTTCATTGGCAACACTGCTACACCGCCTTGTGTCTGATAACCTAACTTTTAACGTGTCACTCTGTTAGTTGTGTTCTCAAAGTGTATTTTAGGTCCGAGCAAATCGTTTTTAGAAACATGTCGCGAAAAAAATGTTGTGTCTAACACGAGAGGAAAGCTCTTCTTCCACTCTCGTTCGAAATGCCTCACTCGCTGCGCTCATGAGGCAAACTTCGAACTCGAGGGGGAAAAAGAAGCGCTTTCCTCTCTAGTTTGACAAATAACTATTGTTTATTTTTATTTAAATTCAGAAAATAATCAACCGAATATAACTCAAACCATGAATATTATAGGCTTTCATAATATATCCTTTGAAAAAAAAATCTACATTTAATGATAGCAATATTTATAATTTTGCTCTTTCGCAACAAAAACAATTATTTAAATAAATGTTAATTTTAATCAAATTACTGCTAGCAAATAACAAATACTTTCAATAAATTACCTTTAAATTTGACATTTCACATCAAACAACATCCATAATTAAACACATAAGAATAAATATTTCAATTAATATTTTATAATAATGAACAATATTTTTTTTGTTAATTCTAAATTATTTGATTAAAATTAATATTTATTTAATTATTTTGTTCTGCTTCGAGTAAAAGAAAATTATGAATTTGTATATCATAGATGCACAATTCTTTTAACTAGTATTTCCGATCATTATTTTTTTAGACGAACTCTCTTCATCTCTTCAAAAAATATATCTCTTATTCAAATTGTGTATCATAATTCGTTTCTATCTCTTAGTACATGACATCAATCACTAAAATTTTATTCTTTGCTCTATTGGCATTTAACAAAACTAATAATGAACAACAAAATATCATTTCAGTTTCAATGGCTACCACTCAAAGAAATTTATAGCCAATTAACTTTTCATCTTCCAAATTCGAATATAAATGAACCTGTCAAATTTCTACAAGCGCAGTGTTGAATTCGACGATGTATAAATTAGGAACAGTTCCAACGGTGAGTACGGATTTCTCAGCAGAGGTCACAGGTCAAAGTCGCAAACAGTTTACAAGGAGGAGATCCAAGTGATCCAAGTGATCTCTGATCTTTCACGACTTAATACAAAATTTCAAATTGTATATTTATTGTTTTGAAGACAAAGAGGAGTTTTGTTGTTTGCAGTTCCGTGATTATTGTGTTTTGTAGTGTTTCTTTTGTTGTCCATAGGTTACGATGATTTAGAATGGACGGTGTTACTTATTAACATAATAATGTTAGATTATGTTCATTGCAAATAAATTTACTATAAAAACGTTTATTTACTGTTTAATATTATCAAGACATAAAAAATCTTGTGTTGTCGACATCCTGTATTTGAATAATAATGACACTTCACACAATGTTTGAGATAGGAATACCATGAGTTTCAGCTGAGATGCAATTATTTCTTTTGTGTCATAAATGAATTTTTATGGATTCCAATTATAGGTTGTACTGTTCCAGATATAATACTACATATAAAATATACATATATGTTATATGAACTTTTTACCATACTTTAAAGATGTTTACTTATCCAGAAAATATTCGAATGGTAGCTTGGTATAATTTTGGTTATAGTTATAAGCTAATTTATTTCCTGAACGTCCTAGACCAAATCATTTCATACTTTCGAAAATATTTATGAAATTTCAAAATGGTGGATTTAGGTATAAATCAGAAGAAAACGATAAGATTAAAAACTGTACGAAATAAAGAAAATAAATATAATTTACCATGTGGATCAGAAAATTTAATCAAGTTTTTATAAAAGATTTATCATATCAGTAAAATATTGCTACACCTTCTGTATTATTTAAACATAAAAATTTCATTGAACATTGACATACCATGTTGCATTTTATATGGAACAGTATAGAGTTATTGATAATTTAATTAGTATACATAATGATACATACATACATTGCCAGATTAGTAAATATTGCAGTAGAATATATGACTCAATTATTTGTTTGTTTTCATAACAAGTGTGAATAATGAAATATAACATTTACACTAGAATTTAATTTAAATGTTCCTAGTATTGCACTACAAGCAAAATGGAAAAAATGGCACGATTTATTTATATTTAAAATACAGGATGGTCCATCGGTCTGTATTTTTTATTTTTTGCGATTATTATAAATATTACTGAAATTTTTTTCAGACAAAGTTTATTTTACATTAAAATGCCCTTGTATCTGCAGTATAAATTTATATTTTTAAATGAAACATCCTATATATTTTTGCAAAATTTGACAGACCTTTTGTTTCTCTTTAAAATATTTCTTATTCATTATAGTTCTAAAATGATCAGTACAGAAACTATTCACGGTTTTATTAATAAAGAATCATACCCAGAAGAAAGTATGCCATGAAATTAAAAACAATAAATAAATTTATAAAATATGTTCGATTTGAACGTTAGTTCAACAAACTAAACAAAATATAACAAAAAAAGTTGTTAAAGTGAAAATAGGAAATAATAATTATTAAAGAGCTGACAGCAACTAATATGATTGTTTAAACATTCAAACACAATTTTATGGCATATTTTCTGTGTGCATATTGAATCATAAAAACGTGAATAGTTTCTGCACTGATCATTTTAGGACTACAGTGAATAAGAACTTATTTAAAGAAAAACATAAAATCTTTAAAATTTTGTAAAAATATATAGAGTGTTCCATTTAAAAATACTAAGTTTCATACTATTGCGCGAAAATGGAGCATCCTGTAGAAAAACTTATACTGCAGATACATGGGCATTTTAATGTAAAATAAACTTTGTCTGGAATTTTTTTCGGTAATATTTATAATAATCGCATAAAACAAAAAATACAGACCGATGGACCACCCGTATATCAGAATACGATTTTGTTTACCAGAATTGAATAAAATAAATAAAAAAATCGTTTAAAAGTAAATTATATGACACAAAACCCAATACCGTTTCCCGCATCTTCATGTCTCGTCTAGTTTTTGAGATATAGCTTGTCAAAATTGCGATTTTTACCCATTTTTGTCCCATTTAGACCATAAAACTAGCAAACCCCAAGTCCTATGTAATTTTCAATTACATTTTCGTAATTAGGGGTTTGAAATTACACGTATAGAATATTTAACTGCCCATTAAATTTACTTCTAAATTAAATTTATTTGTTTTTAACAAGTGCGCATCATTTGAAATTATTTTATGACTTACTTAACATTGCTGTCAAAAATTTGATTGTAGTAAATTTAGTATGGAAGCAAATTTAACTGGAGTTTAAATTTCTTTAGAATATGTGGCATAAATCTAATATCAAATGGCATAAAAATTCAAAATACTTAAAAATCGCCGAAAACATGGGATAAATATCGTGTCACAATATTAATTCTATTTCAGAAAATATTTCATTAAAAATGTTCTCCGATATAATGGCCCAACATTAAGATATTTTAAAGAAGAAAGTAGTTGGAATTCTATGCTGATAACCGCAATTAAATATCTCTATTAGTTCTGAAATTATGAATGATAAAATATTGACTTGTCTCTTAATTTGAAATCTATTATCCCTGATGGTGTTCAAAAGTAACATTATTACAATTCATTGTATAAATAAATAAAATACAAGTTTTTTACAATGCTAATTAATTAAGATACAGTAATTTTTCCACTACGTTTACATGGTACATTACCGCAACAGAAAAAATAATATTAAAATACTATTAAGCCATCATCTTTTCTGTATTCAGGCATAAATATACAAAGTAATTTATTGTTATTCTCTATAATTATATGCATCTTATGGTAATTAATTGCTATTTTTAAAAATGGCCAATCAGGTATGCAAATAAATGAACATCACGTAAAGAATAGAACGATTTGACCTTATGAGTGTGGCAGGAATAACGATGTTCAAATGTTTTGTCTCAAATTTCTCCTTTCAGAACATGCCTGACGCGCATTTTAAATATAAAACACTGCAGGGAAAATGAAAAGTAATTTTACTCTTACTTATTATGTGTTTAATCTTCAAGGTTTTCCACAATGTACAAGAATTATATTAAATAGCAATTTTCCTATTTGTAATAATGCAGGAAAATGAAAATCACCATTATCTATAATCTTGTTTAGTAATTCTTGTTGTTTAAAGTTAATGATAACTATTTTCTAAAGATTATCCAAATGTAGCAAATGTTTCAGATACTTTATAAAATAATTCCTAAATTATTATGCAGAAATATTACTTTTTTGCCGATTGACATTAAAGATGACACTTAATGGACTGCTAACAGTCTGTAAAGTGTTACTTTATGCCTAAGCTGTAAATAGTATATTGTGTCATTAGGAGTAAATGTGATACTTTGGGTGCTGAGCATGTAAGTTTGAACGACGAGCGAAGCGAGTCGAACAATTACATGCGAAGCACCCAAAGTATCACATTTACTCCGAATAACACATGCTATTTTTTCTTCAAACATAGAAAATAAAATTATAAATATTATAAAATGCTCAAAACTTCAAAAAATATTCTGTCTTATCTAGCATTTCAAGTTGCCGTAGAATATCCTTTTTTGTTATTTTTGTTTATTTGTTTCATTTTTAACTGTCAAATTATTGAATTACAACCTAACTTTTTTTCATAATATTTTACTTTGTCCGCCGCCGGCGTAAATGTGTTGCCAAGGATACACTTTTACGCCGGCGGCGACAATATTGAACTTCTGCTTGTTGAATACAAATACATAACAACGTAATTTTATGACGTTTGAAGAAAAAGTATTTTACATAACAACCGTTCAACAAACGCACAGCAACCGTCAATAAATACATAGCAACCGTTCAACACATGTATGGCAACGTAATTTGACAGCAATAACCTTCAAAATATCTGTATAAAATAATCACTAAATTAACATTAATTCCAAATCGACAAAAAATAATGTGTTCAACTCGGCATCAAACACAGATTTATAGCTTCAGCAGCATTCATTGCCTCGGCTTCGCCTCGTCTACGAAACGGTAGTCTCTGCTGTAAATCTGATATTTTGATGCCTAGTTAAACAAATAACTATTATTTGAAATCGGCACTAAAGTTCTAGAAAATCGTCATTAAAAGCTAAGAGGTCGTCACTAAAGTAACCCATTATACGACGATTTTGAACAACGCAGTGTTGGCAACCACAAAATAATTATTGTAGAAGTAGGATAATTTTGACAGATATATGAGGTGTTGTAGTAAATTTATAAACGTAAAATGAAACAATATATGCAAGAAGAATTAACTAATTAATTCCGATGAAGAAAATGAGGACAAAACACAATTTTGAGTGTTATTTACGATAACTTCAATGTTTGAGGTTGGTCAGTTCCAATTGACAACTGACGGATGTATGCAAATGAAACATTCTGAGTGGCTTATAACGTAATGAAGGAAATAATCAATTAAAAAAATATGGATATTTTATATTCTATAAAGAAAATCCAAATTTGGTCACAGTATCTATAGTAAAGGTTCTGCGGATATCAAAACTTGAGTGCTTTTTTTAGCCTTTTTTATATATTGTATTCTTTATAAAACAATTAATGATAAAATGAATAAAATTTTTGATTTTAATTACAGTTTAAATTTAAATATTTTAACTATGAAAAAAAAAATACTACCTATATATTTAGATGAATGTTAAATGATATAAGTATGGCGGCGTATTAAATATAATTATACTCGTTTCTAAGACAAAATATGATTTAAATTAAAATGAGCAATTGTAAACAAACAATAAACAACACAAACAATTGTATACTTCAATTAAATGTGTCTTTTGACATGAAAACAAACATAAAAGTATTCGAAAAGTCGTCGTAATAATTATAATTTGTTGTCATTAAAACTATTTTTAACTTAATGAACTTTGAACAAAAAAAATGCATTCTTCTATAATTTACATTACCTACAAATAGATTATGCATTGGTCCTGTTTTATATAATTTTTTCGAATGATTTAAGCATTTAGTTCACATATTTCCGAGTGATATCCAATAGTCGTACTATACACAGCTCATTCATTTGTTCTTAAATCTCGCAATGAAAAAATACGTTTACATGCATTCGTAACCTAGTTAGAAGTCCCATGCCCGCATATTTCACACATGTACCCCATATCTCCATCAAATATCGCGTATGCCATGCAATGTAAACAGTGTGTTATAGCAGTGGCGTTACGTCACGGTTCAGGGGCGTACGTCAACGTGGGCGCGCCGCTGTAACGGTGTAACTTACAAAATGTAAACAGCTAAGCAAATCACCCGTTACATAACCAGAAGGAGTTGTTGTTTTTACTATTTAC
The DNA here is from genome assembly GCA_963942605.1 of Poecilus cupreus. NCBI lineage: Eukaryota > Metazoa > Arthropoda > Insecta > Coleoptera > Carabidae > Poecilus > Poecilus cupreus. The sequence continues at coordinate 15,234,249 of OZ012727.1, forward strand.
ACCTGAGAATTTGTTTTAGAGATAGTCATTTGTCATATGTTTATCTATTGTTTCATCAATTGTTTATTTTTATATTTATTACGTACCTGCCAGTATGGTTCAAGGTAGGAAAACAAAACATTGTATAATAAGGAACTTATTTCTGAAGATAAACATTCTTATTTCTTAAAAGTTAAATAAACATAATATAAAGAAAATACAGTTAAATCAAATCTCCTCCACCACTAATATTTTCGGGGGTTATAATTTGACTACACGTGCAGACTATATTATTTACCAAGAACTACTTTAGGCAGAGTGCCACACCCATTATGGGTAAATGGCGTGACGATATAATTACTTTCATTCTAATAAAAAAAGTGGCAAAAGTAAAAAATTAGAAATCGCTGAAAATTTGTTTACAAGTAAATTAAAGGATGCAAAACTAATGCTGTTCACTTTATCTTTATATCTCCTCAAGTTTGAAGATACAGCTCGTCAAAGTTGAGATAGTTAAGAAATTTTGTCTGATTTTTATTACTAAACTAACCATAATTCAAAACATACAAGCCCTACGAAATTTTCATAAATAATATCCCAAGTGCATGTCAAATTATCGACAATTACATGCACGAGGGATATTCGAAGGACTATTTCCCGATTAAAATTTAGCCAAACGCTGTTTCTCTCATAAAAATAAAGCAAAATTTAAAAACTTGATTTGACAACACGTCAGAATCACATTGGAAATTTGCACTAGTGCGAATTATCGTAATTTGCACTAGTGCAAAATTATCGTGTAATTCTACGTTGATTGGACGACATTCTGAAATGTCAGAATTCTGATTGGCTTTATGAGGGAAATAATCAATGCCATTTTCGTAATCAGGGAATCCAAATTAAGGGTATAAGATATTTCAAATTAGAGAAATCTTAAATGGGTTAATATGGCCACAAATTCAAAATGCTTAATTCGCTGAAACTGCATACAGGTCAACTAGACCGCCACAATATTGTCAATTTCAATGCCATTGAATGCGTTTTGATACCTGTGTTAGATTTGAGTTATCGTTAAATAAAAATTGATTGTTGCAATCATATCACAAATAATTTATTTAAAAAATCCCCTTTAATGAAATGCTATATTGTTGCAATTTCATAAAAGGAAGTACAATGAATCTAATTCCGGTAACTGCATTTAAATATTTCGATTGGTTTTCGAGTTTATTTACCTTCTCCGGAATTAGAACTAGACATCCCTGGTTTCATAAGAATTACAATTCATTGCATACATTAATAAAATACAATATATCTTTCTGAATATACATTAGATGAAACCTGCTTATAGTTATAGAGTACCTATATCTGCAATTGCAGATTCCAATAGTGTGTACCCGACGAAACAATTGAAGAACTGTCTCATCCTCACAAATATTTAATAAATTTATCTTGCTACTTGCTATATCATTAATAGTTTAAAACAAGTACATTCAACTGTTTCTCTTTCCAGTTTGTGAATCGTGCATAAATATAAAATATGTCGATCCTCCTCACCCACCGCGGTCCAAGGGCGAGTGTCTTATGTCGCGTAAAAGGTCAAAATCATTAGAAGCTACGAGGCAATACTTAGTCGAAGGAAACACTTACACTTACGTAGAGGAGAGCCTGAGCCTAGATTTATTTGTTCACGCAATTAATACCACTGCCAGTATTTTTACCGTTGCAAGGTTCACGGAGCTGCTGTTGTTGTTGTCTTGATCAGCTGATCGTTATGTAACTAACGATTAAGAGAGTGTGCTGGCCAGCAGTAGTTCTCAAACGCAAGAAATAATTTAGAAAAGTTAGTTCGTTGTGCATTAGTTAGAAACAGTCCACATCAGTAAGCATACTTCCAAGGGGCTATATGTTTAAGAAGACATTTATTTATTTTACTGGTTACTCACTTGTAATAGTTATTTACATTACAAGCAAGGTAAAACAGTTTTTACTGTTGAATGGAGGAAATGAACGGCGAGCCTGTCACCTCCTTGAAGCAGTAAAACAGTTACCTTGCGTGTATTGTACAAAATTTTACTTGTTACTCATTTGTAAATCAAAATAAAATTATAACCAAGTCCTGTCAGTTACACACAACTGTTCTGTCAAAAATTATTTTAAATAATTTCGCATAAGCCTTGTAAGCATTACTGTGGCAACGTGCATTGTTTACCTTGTTTACTAACTTGTACAAATTTGACAATGTAGCTGTCAATTAGTAACTTGTAAAGATTAATTTTCAAAAGAAAAAGAGGGCTCGGGTAAATGGTGTTTACAAGTGAGTAACAAATAAACACCATTTACCCGAGCCCTCTATAGCAACAATTTTTTTAGAACAAAATGTAATAGCTCGAACTTAAAAGTGTTCAAAACTAAATTGAAAATATGTAAACGTATAATGTAAATTACTATTAGATTAAAATTGAACTAGTAAATAGCCACCAATTTTATTTTCACTATTTCCTTGATGATTTGCTGTATTAATATATAATCTTTGCTTATCAAATGTATATTCTTCTACCAGGCAATGAAATTATAAAATGACGACAAACCTTTAGCAAAAAGGATTCGTAGGCGGTTACGATTCATCAAAGATAAATCGCCCCGCAAAAAAACCACGCACCGCGTTCATTCTGCATGTGTGCTGTTATGTTAAGTGTTACACAACTCATAACTCCATGTGAATAAGTTGACAGCTCGCGGGCTCCGCCGCCGCCGCGCACTACAAGTCGACGTTAGAAAGTATGTACACGTACCATTAACAAGCAACAATTACATATTAGCACAACAAAGAACAGAGAACCTACGCCGAGAAACGAGATGGGAGAATTTCCATTACGTTGATTGTAAATACAACAGACAATGCCTCGTAAACACGACACGTGGAAACTAAAGAGGCTTAAACAATACATATATCATTGGTTTATGATGTGTCCTCAAATTGCAACCCTTACTGTATTACGATTTATCGCTTATTCAACAAGCAATTAAATTTACAAACACTTGGAATCGTTCGTTATGGAGATTCACCTGCAGTAGAGAGTGCTAACTATTTAGTGGGAACGGGGTGATTAAAAAAATAGTGATGTTCCAGCACATAACCTCCCGCCTACACAATTTTTAAACGGTAGAAAATAGAATAAAAAATCTGATGTGGCCAGCACATAACCTCCCGCCCAATACAAAATAGTATTTGATAAAATAAAAACATACCTTCTTATTTGTTTATTTTCTATTTATATTTGAGAAATTTAATTTTATTTCGTATATTTATTGAATTTTTTGACATATATTTCCCTAAGAAAATAGCTTCACAATCAAAATGACATGTGTCACATTTTGTAAAATATTGAAAATTTTTAAGTGTTTCCATGTTGTACAAGGAATTCAAGTTTTATGAAATCTAATTTCTTTATATTTTATTATTTCTAAATCTAATGTAATGTAATGTAATCAAAACACATATTAAATAAATTTTATACAACTTTCAAAATAACATAAATTGTTGAAAAAGGAAACTTAACCGTGTTTTTTACGAAAAACTGTTAAGTTTTTCAAGTAAACTGCTAAATCTAATCAGCTCTTCATTTAAATATAAGAAGCAAAAATTCACAAAATTGTATTTTTGGTATTATAGTATTTGAGTTATGCGAGACGAAAAAATTGCCACAGACTACACATACACACATATATACATGCATACATACATACACACACATACATACATACACACACGTACATACATACAGATATCATCGCGAAAATAGTAAAATCGTATTGTAGGGACCCTAAGACGTGCTAATTCATTGAAAACTCACTACCCAATTTTTTTTATTAAAAACAATACCTCCCTTATCTAGAGGTAGGCGGGAGATAAAAAGAAGATAAATATAATTAATATTTTTTTGAATTTAACCTAATGATTTGATAAGAAATAAAATATTTTTCAACGAATGCATAGAAAAGGAAAACTGAAAACATTCATGAAACAAGAAGTTATTTTTATGAGTGTGCGAAACTAACAGCACAAATAAATAATTCAGCATTAATTTTGTGATAGGTAGGCGGGAGGTAAAAAATAATAGTGGAAGATAATATATTTCCCTGTAACTTTTATTCGAATCACATTTTTGTAAAATAATAGCTCCCCAAAAACAGAGCTTGTGGTACCAACCAATATGATTAAATACATAACTAACATTAACATCACGTTACAATCGAAAAGCTAGCAAGTTTAGCGATATGAAAAATGAGTTCCTAGTAGGTGTTACAATAAAAGTAGTATAAGCGAGTAATAATTAGATCACCACTCCCTACTGGCGCGTTACCCAACATCTTTCGCCGTGGCTTCGCTTCCGTTTGACCTAGACACACCGTTATAACTCTGCCGAGTCCAACACGTTTCCCAGAGTCACATGTTCGTGTCCAGCGACCTGCAGGGCACAGAAGTGTGGCGAGCGAGAGTAATTATACCCTACTTCATGCCCCATTACCAGAGCATTCCTGGAATGCGTACATGTACTACTCACACTCTAGTATCCGTTAACTGGTTCAGGAGAAAAAATCGCCAGGCGTTATTGTTATGTAATAGTTGATATATTGAAGAATGGGAATTTTATTGGCGCAAGGTACAACGTTGGCTTGTTTTTGTCGTGTGGATATTTGTCATAAGAACAGTTAATGGATTTACAAGTTTCGTTCTTGAGTTATTAGGCAACAAAACTAGGTAGATGACACAAGGTTTCACGCTATAGTATATTATAAGCCAAGGTTGAGAAGATGAGTATTACTGGCCCAACGCCAAGGCGTTTGGTCAAAAATGATCTTATCAACTATGTTTTATACAATTTTTTTCACTACTAGCTCTTAAATTCTTTTTTATATATTTTATATTAATAATTACAAAAGCAGTTTGTAGTAGAATATAAATTATTTTATTTGAAATCGGCAATAAAGTGCTCAAAAATCGTCATTAGAGCTCAGAAATCATCACTAAAGTAACCCATTATACGACGATTTTGAGCATCCCAGTGTTGGCAACCGTTAAATAATTATTGTACAATTAGGAAAATTTAGGCAGATATATTGAAGTACAGTAAATTTGAATGTAACATGAAACAAAATTTGCAAGAAGAATTAATTTATTAATTCCGATGACGAAATTAAGGACAAAACACATCATTTGGAGTGTTATTTATGATAACACTGTTCAAGGTTGGCAACACTGACTGTCAGTTTCAATTGACAACTGACAGATGTAAAAAAAAATTATTTAAATCTCTACTGTTTGAGATCCACCAATAACTCTATAATGATGTCACAGCATTTAAAAAAAAATCATTGTGGCTTAATGAATAACAATTAAGACTTTTTAAAAGTGTAGATAGTCTTCAATTTAGATTTAGTTTCAAAAAAAAAATTAATAAAAAAATGGGAAAGACCCCTTTGTGATAAAAAATTAAACTTCAGTGCCTTGATACTTAAATAACTATTATATTAATATTTACAAATAATAGTTATTTATTTATCTAGAACGAAAGTGAACCTTTAAGGTACTAGCAAGTTGTTATTTTATTATTAAATTACTTACATACAAAATTTTATTTCATACTGGTTACTAAAGTCGTTAAATTATAGTATTTATTAACAGAAATGATAAAAAATTCATAGAAATATGAGTTGATATAAGTAGGCCAAATAACAATTTCTATAGGAACAAGTATTTGTTGATAAATAATGAACCAATTAAAAGTCCTAGGACTTTAAAGTTTCACTTTTCGTACGATAAATAGTCCGAAAAATGTAACATAAGTAACCAGTATAAAATAAAAATATTTATAATGTTTTGTGCAACTATACAACATAACATGCGTACTATAATTTTAATATACTCGTAAAAGAGAAATAACAAATAAACAACAATGGATAATTTAAAAATCTTCTTATTATTTTTCTTCCGCAGGAGGGCAGCATAGGCAGCTCGCTGGTGATCCGCCCAATCCCCACCCGCTTCCGCACCGCCCCTCAAACGACCCCTTACCCAACGACAACAGACTCTATCCCTGACGACTCTACCACCACAACGACACAGACCCAAGTTGTAGACGACGACGAAGACATGAACGATGACGAAATGTACCTGGACCAAGACGGAGAAGGGGGCGAGGTGCACATTGACACGGGGCTGCCCATTAGGCGAAGGAGGGTGACGAAATTGGCCCAGCATGTTGTCTTCAAGAGGATACAACCCCAGGAGGAAGATGAACATCTTGGAGACTACGGTAGGTTGAAGCGCAGACGATAAAGTAGAACTATGTATAGTCCGCGTAACCCTTTGATTTAGGGAAATTTCGGAAGGAGATTACCATTGAACTGTAAAATGATCCCTGAGAAATGATGTCAGATCTGTAGCAAAATTTAAAACAAAAATACACTAATGTTCTTTTGGAATGTATTTTTATCAAAAGGTTTATAACAATATACCTCTTTATTTTAGTCATTTGGTCTATTTAAAAAGATCTCAAATCATGAGAGTTCTTTCAGAAAAGACCAAAAGTCTGAAAAGCTCCGAAGGTATGAAAGGTTGACGAATCCTGCATTATGCTACAGAATGATGTATAGTGGCTTACACCCTTTTTGCTGCTCCGTTTAAATTCTTCTAGTTAGGTTTCTCCAAATCTTTCTATCCTGCTGGTTCTAAATCTTCTTCTACTTCCATTAGTCATGCTGGTTTTCTTCTTCCTCCTGGTCTCCATTCTACTACTGATTTAATTGCTTCCTTTTCTTCTGCTTTCAATTATGTGCAAGTCATTTGAGTCTGCGTTACTTGATCTTTTTCAGTATCTCTTCTCCTTTCAACTCTTGTTTTATTTCATAGTTCATGCTTATTCTGTATTCGTTTTCTAAAATTTTTATTGGTCCTAATAAGGTTTTCATTATTTTTCGTTCCATCCTCATTCTTAAATCTTCTTCATCTTTTTTGTCATTGCCATTTTCTCAGCAACGTACATTGTTATTGGTCCTATAATTGTTTAATAAATTGTCGTTTTTGTATCTTTAGTTAAAACCTAGATTTATAGTCTTTACCATCGTTATCTCATGTTTGATATGTGCTTCTCTTTCTTCTGAGTTGGTTAGCATAAAGTATAAACATTTATATTTTTTCACGATATGCCAGGTAACCCCATCGTTCTTCTCCCGAAATAGTGAGGAAAATGTGTTGTTCCTCTCTAGAGAGGAAAATATAAGAGTGTTACCAATGTGAATGTAATTTACAAAAAATATATTATACAAACTATAAATAAATTCCTAATTTTATTGAAAATTCTTATTTTAGTTATATACATACTTTAAATTATCTTAAAATTTATGTCTTATATTTTTCTTTTTCTTATTATATCACAATTTGACAACTTATTAAAGATATTTAAGATTGGTTCATTGGCAATATTGCTACACCGCCTTGTGTCTGATAACCTAACTTTTAACGTGTCAGTCTGTCAGTTGTGTTCTCAAAGTGTATTTTAGGTCCAAGCAAATCGTTTTTAGAAACATGTCGTAAAAAAAATGTTGTGTCTAACACGAGAGGAAAGAAGGAAAAAGAAGCGCTTTCCTCTCTAGTTTGAAAAATAACTATTTTTAACTTAATCTAATTTGAAAACTCCTTTTTTTATTTCCCTGTTTTCAACAATTTTCCAAGTAACATTATTTTTGTTCTTGCTTCATTTATTTCTAATCCCATTTTGATTCCTTCCAACATTACTTCTAGTAACATCCCTGCTATTATCTTTCTGTTTTTTTTTGTGATGATCTCTTGTTCCTTTTTTCCTTCCTTGACCCTCTACTCCTTAGGATTACACATATGAAGTCGAAACGTTGAATAATACATTTATTAGAAGCACTGAAACCCAATAATTATTTATTCCTTGTTTCTCATTACCTACTATTTATTAGTCTACAATAATCAGTCTCGAATTTCTTCCTATTCAGCATTGATGGAACCCGACCACCTAGCCAAGCGTTACCGCCGAAAGCGTTCCATCAAAACACACAAAAATTCCACAAAGTCTCGGACCCGCCGTGAAGCTCCCTACATCATCTACCCTGAGATCCTGGTCATCGTCGACTTCGATGGATACAGACTACATGATGGAGACAATGTCAAAATTAAGAGATACTTCGTGAGCTTCTGGAATGGAGTAGATTTAAGATACAAGTTGTTGAAGGGACCCAAGATTCGGATTTCTATTGCTGGGATTATTATCAGTCGGGTAAGAATTAGAAAATGTTTTATTGAATGGTCTATGATTAATTTAAATATCTGTATTTAAATCGATGAATTATTTAGGGTTTATAAGAAAATTGTTATTTCAAATTTGTAGAAGGGATACGCATCGAGCGAATGTCTAGAGAAAATTTAAATGATATAATTCATTTCTTCACAATATGAAAAGTATAGATGTAATTATTTCTTCAGTCTGCTATGAAGCTCCCCAAAGTAGCTTCATTAAAAATAATAACCTGTTCATTAAAATGTATCTAGAGACCTGTTTAATTTCCTAGATGGTATCTGCCAATATTACTACACTAGAAGCAAAGTGTGTGTATGACATCAAGTTAATTTTGAATTAATTTAAAAACGCTGAAAAATTGAATCGTTTTATTTGAAATTAATATAAATAAAACTAAAACATTATATATTTTATCCAACACCTCTCAATAAATGCTCTATAACTATGGCGATTTTAAACAAGGAAAGTAACAGATTACCCAATAGTGGGTATAATTTTGAGGAAAGTCACTAGTGAGTATTTTTTTATTTATAACAATAATAATAACACACAACTCCTTGGTAACTACTTCGATTGACATTTTAATTTAAAAATTTAAAGCATATGTCACTGTCAAATAATATTTCTTTAATAAATTTTTCATTTATTAAGAGGTGTTGGATAAAATGTTATACTTCACACGTGGGCAAAATGGAATTATCCATTCGATAAAATTATCACACTCAGCCTAAATTTCTCTCGTGGGTAATTCCTTACTTTGCCCACTTGTAAAGTAAATAACTATTATCATATATGTATAAGATAAATTTAAAGGAAATATAAAGTAAAATTTAAACGTTATGTATCTATTTACTCATTATATATAATTACCGATCTCAACTGTTGAGTTCGTGAATCAGTGTAAAACTGGCTTACCAATAGACCATTTCAAAAATGTGCGCGACCTCTACATTCAAGTTTCGAACTACAAATTTAGTGTCGTAAATGGCGGCATTTGGGAAGTGTCACAATGAATTCAAATATTTTAATTTTAAAATGCTCATGATACAAACGAAAATATAAATTAAAATCGAAATAAGTGTAACATGAGTAATAGTCAACAATCATTTGCATAATAAAACTATTAATAAAAGCTTCATAAGTTTTAAGAATCTAAATCAAACCTCAAACTTTACAGCAGAGGCAGAACTGTCATATAGACCAGGGGTGGGCAACCTTTTTTATAACAGGGACCAGAATAAGATTTACGTTTCGTAAGCGGGCCGTAGTTGTTAATTGACACATTTTTGTTACTTAACAGTAAATCTCCCCTTTTTCTTTATGTTGGGTACTAACCTAATTTAAAATTTTTGTTTTTGAAAATATTTATTTATTATTCTAAAGATCTCGCGGGCCGGTTATTGCCCACCCCTGATATAGACAGAGACGGGCATACGATACGGCACTAAAGTTTGTTGCAGTCTCACAGTTCGCACATGCGCTTTGAATTTTTGAAATGGTCTATAGCAACACAGTATTTCAATTTCGCTCACATTTGTGAGAAAAGTATCTACTCTATCTGTTAGGCTTCCAGAGCATTGCATCGGTTTTCAGCGCTTATTTTTTGCATCCACCAGATATAGTTAATTTTCTCTATAAAACGACGTTCATAACTCAGTTTTTTTAATATTTGGCGTATACACACTTTTGCAACTAGTGGACTCAAATAATAATACAGGAAAGCGAAATGATGTTGAAAATACGAGCCGAGAGAGACAGCCAGTCGTTGGGCCAATTGTATACCTTGTACAGTCCGCTTAGAAACTTATTAGGGTACTCGGTGGAATAATACACTCTTGAATAAATGAATGAATATTAATCAAAGCAACATTTTTTTCAATATATTTGACAAATAAAATATGTAGTTGTAAAATAATACAAAAATAATATTTTTCTACTCCTATATATAAATATAAATATATACCCATAATTAAAATTTTTTCGATGATTACAGTACCCATAATTCACGACATTGAAGTATGATTCATAATTCACTCTTCTCGACCAATCATAGAGCCAGAAATCCATAATTCACGGTTATTTTAAAGACGTGATGTGCAACGTCCGTCTGACAGTTGACATATAGTCAGTTGTCATTGTGTATTTTTATGTTCACGTTTTTCAACGTGTATTTTCAACCGATTTCAAATAAATAAATAAATATAAATATATCATCACGCCTTTTACCCATTAAGGGTGTGGCACTCTGCTTACGCAGATCTCGGTAGGTGATATATTTTTGCGTATGAAATGCGGTTACCAGCCGTCAAGTCATAGCCCCCAAAGTTGTTAGTGGAGGGGGAACCACAGGGGTAAATTTAAATTTGTAACTGTCGGCAGTGGGATTCGAACTGAGGATCTCACGATCCACAGTCCGACACGTTACCACAGAGCTATTTACCTCATTTTCAAAAGTGATTTCCGAATTTACAGGAGTATAAAAAGTATAGTATTATATTCGGGATTATGGTAATTATTCACTCGGATGATTTGCATCACTCTTCTACGGCTCGTGGCCCAAATTAATCTTTGTGAATAATGACTATCATAATCTTGATTATACTTGCATGTATAGTTAATAAAAAAAAAGAAGAAACAATTGTTGATAACAAAATTACTATTATTATAACCTAAATTACTTGATTTTAATAATTTTTCTTGTTGATAAGAAAATAGAAATAATTTAATAATCAATGGTTTATACAAGAAAATATTTAATACAAAAATTAAATACTACATTAATAGTAGTGAGCTCAATTAACTATTATGTATGTGAATTTAAGGGAATTTTTAAATAATTGATCAATACACTGTTAAATATTATTCATCACTTTTGGATAAGACTGTGCAATATGCAATATTGGTGGAGTTAGACAAAGAAGGATGGCCTTACGACATCAACTGTCTTAGGTTCGTTTTTCTGCTTTCATAAGAACCTACAAGTTAGCGTTCTAAAATTACTGTATTTCTGTAGTATCTGCATAATAAACTTATTTAAATTTACTGAAATTGTTTTTAAATGCAAATTTTTGTTTTAATATTTAATGACTTAATTGTACAACTTTTAAATATTTAATTATTTATTTGGTCCAGCCATAAAGTAATTTTATTAACAATAAGTCATTTATAATTTTGAAGTGTTATTCATTTTTGAACCTATACTACAGTATTTGTTTGACCAGCGGGCAGCCAAATAAAATTTAAATTTTAAAAAGGCAAAAATATTTTTGTGTAATAAAAAATAAATTATGAATGTTTTTTATGGTATGCGTCAAAATAAATTAAATAGAAATGCGAATTATAAAAGTACAAAATTTATTTCTCAACGTGAAACATTAGAAAATTGAAACAAGATTAAACATTTAATATTTAAGAAACAATGGAACAACCGACGTCTTCATCTGTCTCTATGCCTACTTCCTCCAGAAGATCTTTCTTCTTTTTAGGATACCCCTCAAGAATAGAATTGACAATATCCATACAAATACGTTTCCTTTTCTTGTATTCCCTCAGATTCTTTGCGTACTCCTCCTCGATCTTCTTCTTCATTTCAGGCGAGATCTGCACAGAATTCTCCGTGAGATCCTTCAGCCTATTCTTCAACTTTTCCGTTTCCGCTATCAGGCGAGCTTTTTCCTCTTTAGCCTGTTCAGTTGTAAGAGAGCTTTGAAAGGTCTTCAAGTCGTGTTCTGAAGACTTAATCTTGTCTTCAGTGGAAGATAAAGATTCTTGAAGATTGTTAATCTTCTCGTCCATCTCAGTGAGCTCTGCTTGCATCTGGGATGGATCATCTGAGCTTTCTTGGATGATACAATATACCTTTTGTTTGCCATAGACTTTTTCTTTGATTCTTTCGTCCTGGACCAGTTGGTCCAAGGCTTTTTGAACGGCTGTTTTTCCAAATTCTTTATGGAGATTTTGGACGATGTCGTTAGTGGAGTAAGGTCGGTTCTGGTTTTTTAGGTATTTGAACACTGCTTCGGTCGCCATTTTGCCTTAGGGCGGTACTGGAAATAAAGGAATTATTATTTTTTTCATAATTGACTCTAAAAGAGCGATTTTTTTAAAAGCTAGCAGAGATTTTTACTGCCTATGAAAACAACATATTTGGCATTTATATAACCGAAACGTAAATCGTGTGTCTTAGAATTAAAGATTTTAAAACGAATTAAAACATATTAATCACTCGCCATTTTATATAATAGTTTTTACAAAGCAACAGAATTTCATGATAATATAAATAATAAAACGGCGGAATAGCGCAATGGTAAGAGTGCTTGGCTCTGGATACAGAGGTCGTGAGTTCGAAAGTTGGGATAAAATAAACTTGGCAATCACAAAGTACAAAGCTATCGGTCACCGGCTGATGGTTGTAACTAGCTTTCTCTCTCGTTTCGGATTTTCAACGATAGTTAGTATTCCAGTATTATTATATTTCAATGGCGATAACTTTCAATATATGTATTAAAAATAATCACTAAATTAAAGTTTCTTTTAAAATCAGCAAAAAAATATATTCAACACGACACCAAACACAGATTTACAGCTTCGGCAGCCTCTGCTATAAATCTGGAATTTTGGTATTTTAATATTACATGTCAAATTTGTTAAAATTTCTAAAACCTTGAAGACAGAAAAACTATAGTATATTGTACAATGAGCATGGAATGATACTCATTTCCTACGAGTATGAAATGGACATTCCATGCGAGTTGTACACTATACTTTTTCTACGACCACGTTATTATTTCCTAATTCATTTAATATTCATTAAAAAGTTGTCTCGCTTTCATCATTCCAATATTTGACAATTCTAAATAAGTATCCTAGCAATGGTACCTGTACTTAAATGAGCTGACCTGTATTGAAATACTCACAAAACAAATTCATTTCGCACGATGCTTACAATGTACCTCATATCCCTAGCAACAACAAACATACAATGAGCAAATTTCGAAGTGGCCGTAGAAAAAAATATTATCATTTAAAATTTTTAAACTAATGTTTAAGCAATGACGAAAGTTGATAACATTCTTGTGTTACAGGGGAGAGATGCTACACCATATTTGGAAAGAAACAGAGTTGGTAGAGATGCTATTGACAGTGCTGCCGCCTTAACGGACATGGGAAAATACCTGTTCCGGGAACGAAGACTTCCGGTCTACGACATTGCTGTAGCTATCACCAAGTAAGTGCGAGAAATTTCACGCGAAACAATTTAAAACAATAAATATTTCTTTAAGTCTATCTATCCGTTGCTGAGCAGATTCGGTTTTGCAATGGGGTCTTTCACCATTAAGCCACAATGATTTTTAAAAAAATGTTGTAACGTCATAATAGAGGTGTTGCTGGATCTAAAACAGTACAGATTGTAAATAATTGTAGTCATATATTTTTTTACTTATTTTATTATTATTAGGCGATTTCGACTGGCACCGGTTAGTACTTGGTCACAGGAATAATTACTAAATAGAGTAACCAATTGATTTCGACTGGTGTCATATGTAACCGGTGACAGTTTTAGTATGTCAAATCAGGAACATGCTCGAAAGCTCGGTTCGTCCAACGGTTAGTATTCTGATTTCACTTGTTATGATTTCAAACTAGTATGCTATCATATTTTTCATGTTTTTTGTCAAATTTGATTAATGTCAAAATCTACCGCGCGTTTTCAGTAACCGTTCGGTCAGTGTGACGTCATTGTTTGAAACCAACCAAACACGTAACCGGCAAGTAACCAGTGCTAGTAGAAATCGCCTATTATTACAATAAAATAGAACATTTATGTAACAAAAATTATTTAAATCTCTACTGTTTTAGATCCAGCAACACCTCTACTATGACGTCACAACATTTAAAAAAAAATCATTGTGGCTTAATGAATAACAATTAAGACTTTTTAAAAGTGTAGATAGTCTTCAGTATAGACAAAGTTTCATAAAAAAAAATGGTGAAAGACCCCATTGCAGTTCTTTTAATGAAGAAAAATCAGAGAGTCATAGAGGATATTTTTGTGATATGCAACTGTAAATCCAGTCTAAAGTATATTTTAAAATATATCTTGACGCCATTTCCCATGTCTGGGTGTGGCACTCTGCTTGTAGCAGATCTCAGTTTGATTTATTTTTGCTGTCAAATTACAATACCAAGATGCTATAAAATATTGTGTATTTTTTGTAACAGGTCCCTGGTAAAATGTATAATATGTACTATTTTCTAGTGTGTTTTGTTGGTAACACTGTTGTGTGTAGGTACGACATGTGTCGCCGAAGAAAAGGGGGCCGTTGCACCAAAGGAACAGCTGGTAATTTTTAAGTCTATTTGCAGGATAATAAGGATAACCCACCATATCGCGTGTACATATATACGTATTTATTTTTTTACTAACATTTATATACAGGGAGAGGCAGAACAGGGCAAGGATCACATACAGGGTGATTCAAAACTGACCACTTATTAAACTGACGAAATAAGTAGTTGGTTTAAGTTTAAAAAGGACTAATTTCTAACATTCCAGTACAGGATAAAACAGCTTACAACAGAAGTGAAAATTGGTATAGACGACGGAAGGAAAACTCGAAAAATTATCATATATAATATCGACTATTACATGCACGAGGGATATTCGAAGGACTATTTCCCGAGTAAAATTTAGCCAAACGCTGTTTCTCTCATAAAAAATGAAGTAAAATTTATAAACTTCATTTGACAGCAAGTCAGAATCACCTTGGTAATTTGCACTAGTGCGAATTATCGATAATTGCACTAGTGCAAAATTATCGTGGAATTCTACGTTGACTGGACATTCAGAAATATAAGAATTCTGATTGGCTTAAATTTTATGAGGGAAATAGTCATTATAATTTAAAAAATATATAAATCTAAGAACTAATGTACTCAAATTAAATTAAACCCATAAGCCTTAAAATATAAACAAAAAATCTAATCATGTAATTAAAGAACTATGTTCTTATCTCTTATCAGAGGAATTAAGAGGAATCACTCAAAATTGGTTAACAAGTTGTGTAATCTTGACTTTTTACTCACAGACTTGGCAACAACATTTGACTTACGTACGGTATTGACAACCAGGAACTTTATTTTATAGCAAAATCATTTTAAAAACTACAAAATATTGTTGATAAAATGTTACTTATTCTTGTGTATTAAAACCCTTCAGAACCATCGATAATTGTCAATAATTTAAAGAAAAATGTGTGTACAATTTTTTTTTTCAACTGTCATATCATCAAATTGCTTAATAACCGGTTTTTTTTAAATATCTTTGTTGCTTTATTTGTAAATTTACGAGTATTTACATTTAATTTTAATACCGTTAAAAATAATTTTGTTCTTTACAAAAATAAATAAGCGGTATTCGGGAAGAATACATTTCCACACTCGGTATGTAAATAACTATTATCTTCGATCGTACGAGATATCCTGCACACCTCACTTATTTTAGTTAGCTAATGACCTAATATTACATTATCACACAAGTGTTTTTTGTAATATTACCGCACTGTTCATTTAGCTGCCATGATTTTCAACGCGTTGCTAACATTTTAAAAACTATTTCGGTTTGTTGATATTTTCATTTGAAAATAATTAAAATTTATTTCAATAAAAACAAACCAATTTAATTATTTTACAAAATTCCGAACAATCATAGATAAAATTTTGTATGCAATACATGGGATACTACAAGATTTATCGCACTTATATATGTGATAAACTTTATATCCCTTTTAGATCTACTGATTATATTTGAGAGAAAGGGCGCAAAAACCATAAACAAAATATGACAAATTTATATCAAAATCGTGTCACACTTACGGAATAATTAGTAGTAAAGTATTATTTTATTTTAAATATTCTGTAGTAAAGCGATATAACGAATTGAACATATTTTGACGTCACGGGTACTCGCATTGATTCTATTGGCCAGAAATATGACAAGTGCAAGTCGCGCGTTTGACGTTGCGCCCCACGCCTATTGTGGGCTAAAATAGAACTACAAAATGTCATTTCATTTGTTATGTTTGTTGGTATTTAAATTTATATTTGTTGGGCTTCTATTTCTTGTTTCATAATTTCATTGTTTTATTGTGCTGTGTTGAAAATCTATTGAATAAAATTATGTGTTGAGGTTAGGTTACATCACTACTAGCGCCACTGTTCTCAAACTTTCATATGATGTTTACTCGAATATAAAGTAAAATACTCTAAAGTTACCAATGAAATTTTATCTTTATTTATATTAAGTTTAATTTTTGTAAATTAAGACTTATAATAAGTAAATATTATTTTTACATTAAAAAATATATAATATCTACTATCATGAAAAATCGTTGTTTTAGTCCAACTGGAGGAGTACCAGTGACGTCATACAAACTTTAAAAAGTCATATCGCGGGTAATATTTGGAATTTTCACATCGGGTTTTCACTGATCGTCATATATTATAATAAAGTTTCAAAAAAAATTGGTTTATAGGCCCATTGCTTGAAGTATTTGAATTTTCTACATCTTTTATTTGAAGCATTTGTTTGTAAAGTAATTTGGAATGTCAGAATTATAGTTTTTATGTTTACATAACATAGGGGGGTCTAATCAATTGATACAGTTTCGAGTTTAACTACTGAATGTCTATACTTATAAATTATTTCAAGAAAGAGTTATTATTATTATTTATGAAACCTGAATAAATTACTAAGTATACACGAGAAAGTTCCCCGTTTCAAATCGATTTATCCAAGTGAGGTAATAGTGGTTAAAATTGCGTCACTTCCTGCTGTAAGCTGTTTGAACATCGTCGAAACAAAGCACACCAATCTGAGCAGCGTTCAGATCGCTTACGCATCGCTTAGGACGGAGATGAACCCAGGACGTGACAGTGACGCTCCCACACACAAACACACACACAGAGTGTCAGATAGCCTCTAGACAGGGTGTTTCTGTTTGCAGACTAGACATGTGCAGGCGCCAATACGCGAACGATGTTTGCAACCGGGGCACGGCAGGTAAAACTACCCCCTACGCCCTTCAACTCACGTAGACGCACGCCTCTGTGTTTCATGGTTCATATTTCTTCTCTTGTTGTCTTGTTAGGCCATAGGCACGCACTAGGATTTCATTTGATTCTGGGATCTCAATTCGCAACATTGACAACAAACTATTAGCAGCAAAACTATAGTTAAAATTAATAAGCAGAAGGTGCATGTCATCTAATAATATTACTAGAATAATGACGTATATAGGATACTAATTACCTATATAACTGTTGCATCATACGTTCTGCGATTTTCATGAACGAATGAACACAAATTGATATGCGTATACCGGGTGTAAAATGTAAAATTAAAATGTGACGTATGAGGTTGAATGCTATTTTTTTTATATTACTGTAAATATGTACCCATTCTCTTCACAGCAAAAGTGAAAATACAAAAGTTGTTCAAAATTTTAAAATTCATACTATAATGTTCATTTGGTTACCTGTACCTGTAATAGTTTTTTATTTGAAATCGGCACTAAAGTGCTCAAAAATCGTTATTAAAAGCTCAGAAATCGTCACTAAAGTAACCCATTATACGACGATTTTGAGCAACCCAGTGTTGGCATTTTTAAATTCTGGACAACTTTTATATTTACACTTTTGCTGTAAAGTGAATAGGCAAAAATTTACAACAATATAAAAAAATAGCATTAAAAACCCTACGCCAAGTAAAGTAACAAAACGATTTGGAGCAAACATGAACTACAATTATGTTTAGTAATTTTAAATTCCATTAAAATAATAAGATTAAATTAAATTGCATTAATATATGCTTTTCATAATTCTAGTGTTTTATCTTCTTAAACATAAGCATATTTGGATCAATTGTAATAAAGTTTTATTTCAGGTAGATGACGTATGTTTTCTGCTTAATCATTTTTACTATATTCATTCAATTTTGCACTGCTAAACGATCCTAATAAATTATTATAGAGGGAAATTCTTCAACTAAAAGTAGTAGAAAATACAGCTTTCTATGTTTTTAATTGAAGCATTATTCTCTAAAATAATTTAGAAACAATCGATAGTACAAAATCATATCCTTAAAATTCTTATACTTTACTAGCATCTTTACCTATATCAGATTCAACTAGAGAGTAGAAAGCAGATGTTCAAAATTCTCGTATAATCATGAGTAACCACTAAGGGTGACTAACTTTCCACCGTCAAAATCGTCATTAAAAGCTCAGAAATCGTCACTAAAGTAACCCATTATACGACGATTTTGAGCAACCCAGTCTTGGTAACCGTTAAATAATTATTGAATAATTAGGATAATTTTGGCAGATATATTGACGTACTATAGTAAATTTGGACGTAACATGAAACAAAATTTGCAAGAAGAATTAACTAAATAATTCCGATGACGAAATTGAGGACAAAACACATAATTTTGAGTGTTATTTACGATAACTTCACTTCTCGAGGTTGGCAACACTGACTGTCAGTTTCAATTGACAACTGACAGATGTATAAACTTAACCTATATTGTAATTTTTTTACAGTTGTTTCGAATTTTAGATTTCAAATAAAACTTAATATGTACCTCGTCACTGAAGTTCCTTTTTATCACTCACATGGTTTATTTTCCATATTCCTGATAAAAAATTGAACTTCAGTGCCTTGATATATAAATAAGTATTATGTATCAAGGCACTGAACTTTTACTTTTTATCACGTATATGGAATTTGTTTACCAGAAACCGTTGGGCCGAGGAAAATAAAGCATGTGAGTGATAAAAAGGAACTTCAGTGCCGCTGTACATATTAAATTTTATTTCAAATTTAAAATTTGAAAAAACTTTAAAAAATATTTTTTGCGCATAAACTGCATCCAAGGATGGCAGTGGTAATTTTCGGTATTTATCTTATGATAACACAGTCAGATCTTTACGTTGTGTTTAAATAGAATATATTTACAGAACTTAACCCAAAAGTTTTTTGTTTTTTATAACGATATAAATTGTTTTCAATTTCTGTAGTTTTCAAAAAAGTTTAGTTGTTTTCGATTGCGTTTGTTTTTGTCAAAGTTCCAATAGATGTTCTTTTATTGCAAAGTCGCGTTTTTTCCAGATTTAACTTTCACTTGCTACTGTTTGAAAACATACAACTGGCTTTCTTTTCCACATCAAAATAAACGCTTATTTTTATCTAGCTAATTTCTTGTTCTTGTCAACGAAATCAGCACGTGTTCTACACTTCTTTTGTTTCAACAACTTCCTCATTCATTTGTTTAACCCCCCACACTCGATAGAGACGTAGCGCATCACTGTAGGTCACTAATTATTTGTTAGTTTATTAGATGATGTTTAGCAGCACATCAGGACCGTACTCTAATAATTCTTCATCCCTTTCGAATATTAAACACATTTCTATCACCGAATGCACACTGACTATCTTTTGTTTATTGTTAATTTTATTTGACGTCACATTTTGTGTTGTAGGAGGTAAGACTAGAATTGACGTTACTGTGCTTTTTGCATGTGATTAATACGCCACTTTAACTCTTGTTTAACTATAGCTAAATGCATTAACTGTACTTTAACTAAGTCATCTGTACATATTTTCTATTTATTTTATTAGTTTTACCTACTAAACTTTAACACTAACCTTAATTTAGTTTATGATATTGTGCACACTTTTAAAGATCAGTTCAGACACAAATAAATTTATTTCTATTTCAATAAAATAATGCACTTTTGTTTTGGAATGTACAATTTAAACATGTACAAGTAGGCGTTAACGCGGACGCATGACAGTTTGTCGACCTATACATGGTTGTTCAATTAAAGTGGTACACTATTGCTATTTCGAGAACTATAAGAGCTACGAGGTCGGTTAAATTAGCAAACAATTTCTATATTATAAGACAATTAAAATGAGCGAAACAAGATTTTTTTTAGACCAGTGGTTCTCAAAATACGGGGTGCAACTTTCTTATTTTAAATGGCAACCTATTTTTTTATTTGCTTATTCGATTCAGTATTTTTTTCTGAATTCAATGATATTCACATGTAATGACCAAATAATACAAAATATTTGAGAAAAATGCAAAATTAAAAATGAATCATTTTTATTTAAATATGCATTACAAAGTTTGCCATGGAAGAAAACAAATAAATTAAATGCAGAAATAATTGAAAAAACTGTAATTATGAGAATAACTATGTATTTTTTCTACAATCGTTGCACAATATCGACATTGTTATTCCATTTTTGGTTAGGAAATGTTCAAAATTGTCGCTCTAGGGCGACAAAGTGACATATTGTCGCACTAGCGCGACAAAAACAAAACAAAAATAAATTAGGTAAAAGAAGTAAATGATGCATTGGATTTTTCTGGTAATAACCTTGCTATTGCAAATACAGTTGGCATATACGTACATACACATCAACTTAATCACCATAAACGTATTCACTCTATAGACTTTATGTTAAATGTACTTCATATGTCAAATGTACTCCATGTGTCAAATTATGATTTCTTTGAAAATTTTTATTTTGTTCATAAACGTTGTCATGATTACGGTGACATGGGTAACTACAATTTTACTGAATTGTTATAGGCGTGACCAAAGGTAATTTTGAAAATTAATTTTTTTCTACAGCTTGACATTGTTCAACGATTGTAGAAAAAATATTGTGTGTATCTCGTCGGATAGAGCTTGTTCGGTGCACTTGTCGAGTGCCGCGTGCAACAAACAATGCTCTATCCGCACTTGATACACAAATAACTATTGTTGTTACAATATAGAAATACAGAAGTACACTTCAAAAAACTAATATTAACAATTGTTTGATTTCTTTTCTCAAATATTTTGTATTATTTGGTCATTCCATGTGAATATCATTGAATTCAGAAAAAAAAAACTGAATCGAATAAGCAAATAAAAAAATAGGTTGCCATTCAAAATAAGAAAGTTGCACCCCGCATTTTGAAAACCACTTGTTTAAAAAAATTCTTGTTTCGCTCATTTTAATTGTCTTATAATATAGAAATTGTTTGCTAATTTAACCGACCTCGTAGCTCTTATAGTTCTCGAAATAGCAATAGTGGCACTTAAAATGAACACCCTGTATATGTCACTTATTTTGAAATACCAGCCCCGTTGGATCTGTTTAAAGTACATATAACGAAATAGTGCTCTTGAAAATACTGCGGTGATAATAGAGGTTAATGTTTTTGATCATCAGTGTACACAATTTCAATATTGTATTGTAAATACAGCCTACAATATTATAGTTGATTTTTTGGTAACATTTACTGATGTGTGTTTGTTTTGGGGATATAGGATTCGCGTACGTCGGGGGAGCATGCGTGGTGAACAAACGTCTAGAAAAAGTGAATTCAGTGGCCATCATCGAAGACACCGGCGGTTTCAGTGGCATAATCGTAGCTGCCCACGAAGTTGGACATCTGTAAGTTTTACGAAAACAAACTCTGACACAATAGTATATTCGGCTCAATTTTCTAACTCGGTTGTTAATTTTTAACCATTCGCTAAGATTTTAATCCTATGAAAATTTATAACACAAAAGAAAAAATCAAACTGTCACTTGTAACATTTATTTATATTTGTCAAAAATATTAGCAAGTGGTTAAAATTTAATTTTAGAGAATTGGGAAATTGTGTTTCTAGTAGGAAAAGTGATCTATTCCCGGACGATGGTGGAAATTGCCAGGAGTCCGGGAAGTTTACTTTTGCTACGTGGAACATATACTATTTGTTTTTTAGATCGGTTTATATTTAATATTTAATTATTTTATATTTCATTTATAAACGTCAGACAACGTACAAGACATAAAAAAATGTGTTGTTTTGATAAAAATATCTGAAGATAGCATATCCATGGTTTGCTTATTTATTCTCACAAGCGTCAAATTTATTTGAAAAGCTAACTCGTACGGAAATACTTTTCTATAACAAGATTTTGTAAATTATACAAAAATAGTATATTGTACAACGAGTATGGAACGGTACTCATTTCTTATGAGTATGAAATGGACATTCCATTCGAATTGTACACTATACTTTTTCTACGACCACGATATTATTAAAAAAATAAATAAATATATCATCACGCCTTTTACCCATTGTGGGTGTGGCACTCTGCTTACGTAGATCTCGGTAAGTATTATGTTTTTTCGTATGAAGTGCGGTTACCGGCCGTCAAGTCACAGCCCCCAAAGATGTTAGTGGAGGAGGAACCACAGGGGTAAATTTAAATTGGCAACTGTCAGCAGTGGGATTCGAACTGAAGATCTCACGATCCACAGTCCGACGCGTTACCGCGGAGCTATTTACCCCATTAATTAATTTAACTTTAATAATTTTCTCCCGCTTTCACCATTCTAATATTTGACAATTCTAAATAAGTATCCTTGCAAAGGCACCTGTACTGAAATGAACTGACCTATATTGAAATACATACAAATTCATTTCGCACGATGCTTGCAATGTACCTCATAATAACATACATACTATAAGCAGATTTCTAAGTGGTCGTAGAAAAAAGATATTACCGTACTGTTACTTATCGTAACCTAGCAACGACACTAAAATACCGGATTTTGCGGTTCGAAAACACAAGGGAAATAATCTGGTGTGGGCACCACACTACTTTCTTATACAAATAAAACCAACTGAACACGTATGACTTCTTGTTCCTTGCGTATGACTTTATTTTGACAATTATTTGATATATAGATGTAAAACTTGTTTAATTTTTTTTCTCATTATAACTATGAATTTATTTTAAACTAGAAATCAAATAATATCTAGTCTTCAAAACTTTCTAACTAATAATATAAATGATACTTTTATAATAGGTATTTCACAAGACATATATTTTTGATACTACAATTATTTGACACGTTTGACACATAGATATTAAAAATGTTTTAGTTTGTGTTCCCATTGTAACTAAGATTATTGAAATATATACTTAAATAAATTATTTAGTTTTTCTCAAAACTAGAAGCATGTACAAGAAAAGTGCGAATAACATTTTATATTCCAAATATTTTTGCTAATATCTTTCATTTGAAACTTTTTCTCACAGCTGATTATATTTTTGAAAGAAATGGAATTTATTGTTTTGTATGTCCAGTATAGGTTCTTCAATTTCATTCAAAATCAACTCAGTTCTCTATTTTTTTATGAAACATAAATTCCAAGTTTCGTTTACATATCTTACACGGATATCCATCCATCCTAACACACAGACATCATTGAGAAATTGGTCTTAACGGATTCAGTGGACTTCAAAATATGTATTTCCGCAAAAATCTCGTCAGCGAATTTTTTCGTGATTCCAATACCTTGTATAAGAAAGTAAAAATGATTGGTTTTAACTATAAAAATCTCTCTCCGCAGGCTCGGCGCCGTGCACGACGGCAGCCCGCCCCCCAGCTACCTAGGAGGTCCAGGCGCGGAGAAATGCCGCTGGGAGGACGGCTACATCATGTCAGATCTTCGTCACACGGAGCGAGGCTTCCGCTGGTCGCCGTGTTCAGTGGCAAGCTTCCACCACTTCCTCAACGGGGACACGGCTACGTGTCTCTACAACGCGCCTCATGAAGACGACTCCCTGCCGAGAGTGCTTCCTGGGAAGTTGCTGAGTCTAGACGCGCAGTGCCGGAAGGATAGAGGAACCTCGGCGTGCTTTGTAAGAAGTATTTTATTATGAATTTTAACAACTTTTTCGTCGGCAAAGTTTGTTAGATTTCTCAAGAATAGAATCGGTTTTTATTACATACACTCTAAACAAGAATATAAGATACCGGTATGTTTCAAAATAACGAGAAATAGTATATTCTACAACAAGTAATGAAATGGCACATATTCCACGCGAGAAAAAAGTTTCTAGCCCGAGCCAAAGACGAGGGCTACGGTTTGCGAGCTTGGGATAGGCCATTCCGTTACATGTTGTAGACCAGGGGTGGGCAACCTTTTGTATAACAGGGGCCAGAATAAAATTTACGTTTCGTACGCGGGCCGTAGTTGTTAATTGACACATTTTTGTTACTTATAATTTTTTTCTGAAAATATAAAAAACAACAATAAAACAAAATTAACTAAGTACTACATTTATTTCTTAATTTAAACTAGAAGAATTATATCGAAAATTACACTGTAAATCTCCCCTTTTTCTTTATGTTGGCTACTAACCTAAACTAAAAATTTTTGTTTTTTAAAATATTTTTTTATTATATCTTCTAAAGATCTCGCGGGCCGGATTGGAACTTTACGCGGGCCGCAGTTGGCCCGCGGGCCGGAGGTTGCCCACCCCTGTTGTAGACTATACTTTCTATAAAAAGATTTTGTAAATTATACAAAAATACAAATATAAAACTGTTGAAAACGTCAAACTCTAATAAATCAAATTAAAACAAACAGACGTAACCATAGTAACTTAATCAAGATACTTCGTCGAAAATATTCCATACGCAGCGTATGGAATGTTAGTGATTTCATAACAATTTTTAGTAATGGAATGCCCAGTTTCCAAAACAGTGTTATAGAAAAAAAAATTATTCAATATTTATAAAATTGATACGTGACGTACGTATGATATATTACACTACAGTACAATAATTATTTGTATTTATTTAACTAGGCACCAAAATACCAAATTTACAACAGAGGCTTCCATCAATATTGCTGAAGCTGTTTACTTGTTATTTACTTGTAATAGTAATTTACATTACAAGCAAGGTAAAACAGTTTTTACTGCTGAATGGAGGAATTGACCGGCGAGCCTGTCACCTCCTTGAAGCAGTAAAAACACTTACCTTGCGTGTATTGTACAACATTTTACTTGTTACTCATTTGTAAAACAAATTAAAATTATAACCAAGTCCTGTCAGTTACACACAACTGTTGTCAAAAAATATTTGAAATGATTTCGCATAAACCTTGAAAGCATTATTGTGGCAACGTGCATTGTTTACCTTGTTTACTAACTTCTAAAATTTTTACAATACAGCTATCAATTAGTAACTTGTAAAGATTCATTTTCAAAGGCAATAGAGGGCTGGGGTAAATGGTGTTTACAAGTTTAATTAATTTTTCATCTGTTTTGATTACACTAATTTTATTAATTTTCATTAGATTTAGAGATAATAAATTATAAAGAAATTAAATTTCATAAATCTTGCATTCCATGTACACCATGGAAACACTTAAAAATTTTCAATTTTTACGAAATATAACAATAGTATATTATGTTATTAGGAGTAAATGTGATACTTTGGGTGCTGAGCATGTAAATTTGAACGACGAGCGAAGCGAGTCGAACAATTACATGCGAAGCAAACAAAGTCACATTTACACCGAATAACACATGCTATTTTTTCTTCAAACATAGAATATAGACATTAAAACATTAAAAAATGCTCAAAACTTCAACAAATATTCTGCCGTACCCAGTATTTCTAGTTATATTAGTATTTCTAGAATATGTTATTTTGTTATTTTTGTTTATTTGCTTTATTCTTAACTGTCAAATTATTGAATTACAACCTTACTATTTTGCATGAAATTTTACTTTGTCCGCCGCCGGAGTAAATGTGTTGTCAAGGAAACACTTTTACGCCGGCGGCGACAATATTAAACTTCTACTTGTTGAATGCAAATACATAACAACGTCCTTTTATGACGTTTGAAGAAAAATGTATTTGTGATTGTGAAGCTGTTTTCTTAGTGAAATATATGTCAATAAATTAAATAAATATCCGAAATAAAATTAAATTTCTCAAATATAAATAGAAAATAAATAAATAAGAAGGTATGTTTCTGTATCATCAAATACCATTTTGTACCGTTTAAGAGTAGTATTGGGCGGGAGATTATGTGCTAGCACATCAGATATTTTAATTTGCGTAATGTTTCTTTTCTTATGTTTACAGAAAGACGACAGGGTGTGCGCGCAGCTATTTTGCTTCGACGCCGGGAGTGGCTACTGTGTAGCCTACAGACCCGCTGCAGAAGGTTCTCCATGCGGAGATGGTCAGGTTTGTATTTAGGAATATTCTACATTGTTCGCAGTGACATAATGTCTATTTTCCCTTGCAGTATTGTTTGAACGGACGCTGTGTAGCTGAGCACGAAAATATCATTCCAGATTATTCTCAGAATACACCGTCCTACATTCGTAGACAAGACGAGCCCCAGGGACGCCCACTGTAAGTACTTAACGCCCCCAACGCAACCAACTCAACTAGCAAGCAATGCGCACTTCTGAATGTTTTTCGCGTTTTTCTTTTGATATTTTGTCAATCGTTTATTTCCAACTTGTTTGCTTTTCAAAAGCAATGAATATCTGGTTAGGATCATAATTTGGTGATAATCTTTGTTTATAATTAAATAATGTAGGCACCGATTTCTACTTAAAAACTCAGAAATTGTCTAATAATTAAAACCAAATTGAAATTTGGTTTATCTATATTTTTAGAGGTTAAAATTTCTTGTTAATCCTTTTTTTCAACAGTTTTCGTAAAATTCTTAATCAATTTATTACATAACACGGAGATATGTGAATATGTAAGATACACGATTCACGTGTTTATTTGAAATTTGAAAGAAGAAAATTGCGGTTATGTTGATGAAATATAGAGATGCCCAGTGTGTGTTTCACCATAGCAACAATAAGCAGTAAAAGTAATATTTTTACAGACTGTTAGCAATGAAAAAAAAATCACTTCTAATGTTAAGCGACAGAAAATAATTTTATGTTCGAATGTATTATAATCACTTGTTTATGATATTCTATAGCGGTCATAAAATGGCTCTTTATGGAATTGTCCATAATGATAAAGTAAAAGTATCTATTATCAAAATAAACTACCAAATATGTTTCATTAATTTATTAGATAAATAATTAAATAGGAACATAATTTTTTATAATGGTAATATTAATTATACAATTAGAAGTATTATTTTGATGCTATTTGAATGATTTCTTTCATAATAACAGGTCAAAATAATTGAGATGTGAAAGGACAGCTTGAATTTTTTTTAACACAAATAATAAACAATAAACATCTTGGTAACCGAAAATGAGAAAAGCGCACTTCAAAATTATTTTTTCATGTTTTCGTTATGTGTGTCAAATATAAATGCTGTTATAAGCTAAAGAAAAATAATCTGCAATACATTCGAACATAAAATATTGTATGTAACAAGTATATAGTAGCGTTTTATTAATTTGCCCTTTTATAAAAACCCTCAATTATGTACATGTTACATAAACATTCATTGAAATATGATAATACTGGACAGCTGACTGACGTTGAAAATGCGAACTGAAAAAGAGAGTCGCTTATTAGGCAAAGATTGTTGTACAGTCCACTTAGAAAGTTGATAAAGAAATATAAAGAAGTTAACATTCAATGATTCTAAAATAAAATGTTTTATTTGAAATCGGCACTAAAGTGCTCAAAAATCGTCATTAAAAGCTCAGAAATCGTCACTATAGTAACCATCATACGACGATTTGAGCAATCCAGTGTTGGCAACCGTTAAATAATCATTGTACAATTAGGATAATTTTGGCAGATATATTGACGTAATATAGTAAATTTGAACGTAACGAAACAAAATTTGCAAAAAGAATTAACTAATTAATTCCGATGACGAAATTGAGGACAAAACACATAATTTGGAGTGTTATTTACGATAACTTCACTTCTCGAGGTTGGCAACACTGATTGTCAGTTTCAATTGACAACTTACGTGCAACTTACAGATTTATAAACTTAACCTATATTGTAATTTTTTTAGTTTTTTCGAATTTTAGATTTCAAGTAAAACTTAATATGTACCTCGGCACTGAAGTTCCTTTTTATCACTCACATGGTTTATTTTCCTCGGACCTACGGGACTCGGCAACTAAATTCCATATTCATGGACTGTCAGTTTCAATTGACAACTGACAGATGTATAAACTTAACCTATATTGTAATTTTTTACAGTTTTTTCGAATTTTAGATTTCAAATAAAACTTAATATGTATCTCGGCACTGAAGTTCCTTTTTATCACTCACATAGTTTATTTTCCTCGGCAACTAAATTCCATATTCGTGATAAAAATTTCAGTGCCTTGATACATAAATAACTATTATAGACTGTGGAACATATTTTTACGTAGTAACCACTCAACAAACGCATAGCAACCGTTTACAAATAAGTGATGGACAAAGTAAGGTGGCCTTAAAACATTTGTATGTCTCAGACTAGTTTTTCGCTTTCAAAAAAATCTTAGCGTTCCAGTATTACTATGTATCAGTGTAAATACAACTTATTGTATTTGTAAATATACTGGTCTGTATTGTCTCCTCACTATTTTGTATATAATAATACATAGCCAAATAGCGCTATTTCAAAAGCGTGCTCGAAACAGTTAGGAGAGAATTCTGGTGCCAATGTAATAAGCGATTTGCGTGCCACTTGTACATATTTTAGTTGTAGTACCAGGTGTGACTGTAATATGTGGTGTAGGTTCGCCGAGGAAGAAGAACCAGCAGCAGAGACACCCCCACCACAGTACTACCAACAACAATACACACAACCCCCCTACCAACAACCACAGACTCCAACAGAAAACCCGTACAACCAGCCCCAATACTACACCACTCCAAGACAGTATTACACCACGCAAACGCAAAGCAACTATTACACGACAACCCAACGACCGTACTACACCACGCCGAAATCATCGTTCGTGTTCGGAAGACAGACTTACACCACTCAAAGACCGCAGAACCACTATTACACCACCACAAAAAGTCCAGCCACGACAAGAAATCCCTACATTGGGGATTACTATAACTTGAGGAGTAAGACCACGAAATCTCCGTACGATTTTGCGAATTTTGGGCGGACGACCAAAAGCCCGTATTACAATGACGATGTGAATAACAATTACTTGAAACGGTCGTACAATAGTGCTAGTTACTACGCAGCGAACAGTAACAGACACAATGTTACAGTAGGGACGAGTACTAGACGATATAACTGATGTACTAGCGTGATACTAGATGGTAAGATATTTGATTCAGCGCGTCATCATTTGTTTCTGTTTCTCTACTGTTTTACCTGAAGCTAAATTCATTTGTTTTAGTGACTATTTCAGCGACAGTCTCTAGAATACACAATTATTTTATTATTCTATTCTTGCACAAAAGAAATATTAGAGTTTATTGGTTTGTGTATTTGCTTATTGTAATGTTTATTGCTTTTTCCGTTGCATTCTTCTATTTATTGTGGCCTCCTCCAATATTTGGGAATTATCAATGTGCATTACCAGAAATTTCAGATTGTTTATCAATAGACAAAGTCTTAAAAAATATTGAAATATGCAATTATATGCAACTTTTGTAAAAATTAGTATAAGAATGCCCAAATATGCAATATATGCAATTAGTAATTAGCATTAATTAACTCTAATTAATGTAATTCGTCCAGAAAATTGATTATATTTAACATATACAAAAATTAAAACGTATGCACTTTGCATATAATCCGCTCTCCATTTATTAGTTTTAGGGATTCATTTTTAGACAGGCGATAGAAAATAAAATGTGCTTATTCTACGGACTGATATTGTAATAGTCTTCTTTTAATTTCTAAAAAGCATGTGAACTTTTACAAAATTATCTAATAGAATAGAAACTATTTTAGATTAGAATTTTGTAGAGTATAGACTTCCGACTTTTAGACTTCTAGACATAAACTTTCAACTATTATTCTTCTATGAATTCATGACAAAATAATATTTCGACTTCTACGCTTCATATCTTGTCATCATTGAACTAACGAAAAAATTAGACTATATACGTTTACTTAAATAACATAACTCTTACACAAAACATTACTAAAACACTTGTCCACACATTTCTTTTGTTTTAATGTGTATGTTCTATTTCAGAAACAATTGAAAAGCAACTGAACAATTGAGCATCGCTGGTTGTTTGTTGACGTTCGATTGTCGTCATTCTTCTGTTACTAATCATCATTTATTTCTAACACAGCCTACTTATAAAAACGTTATACTAATATTTATTTGTTTTTCAGTATTGTTTAATAATGGAGGCCAGCCCGAAGTGACTCTAAACTGAGAAATTATTTTTTTAACGAAACAACGAAAATGTGCCCATATTTAAATAAAAATAAACGAACAGTGTGTTATTTTAAACAAATGTGGAATCACCGTGATTGAAGACTTTAACTCGATTGAGAGTATCCCCCTCCCCCCCCTGAATTTTCAGTAATTTAACTGCCAGTAATGTTAAAAGACAGCC
Organism: Poecilus cupreus; assembly: GCA_963942605.1. Classification (NCBI taxonomy): domain Eukaryota; kingdom Metazoa; phylum Arthropoda; class Insecta; order Coleoptera; family Carabidae; genus Poecilus; species Poecilus cupreus. The sequence continues at coordinate 15,264,954 of OZ012727.1, forward strand.
CGGTTAATATTTAACTGAAATTAAATATCTTTAAATCCGATTTTAAGGAGAATTTCTCTACAAATTACTGTTCTTTGTACGACTGTACGGGTATTGAGAGAGATAGGTTGTGATTTTCGACAGAGACATTCAACAAATGCCTATCGAAATCTAGTGTGAGTTAGTGCAATGTTAAGTTGTTATTTTATTTGAGTTAGCAGAAGACCTCGATGGGAAAATATTGATTTATAATTAATTACACCGATAGTGATTATTGAAGTTAGAGTAATTAATATTTTTTGTTATTGAGGTCGTCTTGCCATAAAGTAATTATTAATTATCATAGTATTAAACAAAACCCAGTTTAGTTAATGTGAAATTATTAGACTAAGTTCCTACTTGTATTTTAAACTGTAAAATATTATGCTTTGCAGTGTATCAAATGCTTTTCTCTGTAACATAAAATGTTTTCTCCAAGATATTTGCCTTTCATTTCAATTCAATACCTACATTATAATGAAACCTATACCACCTAACCATGATTTTCATTGATATAAGATGCAATGAAAAGTGTATGACAGAGTCAAGTGTCGCACTGGTACATTGAAAATTGTGTGCTCATTTGTAAATATAAGTTCGAGGAGATCGACTGACGCTGTAATTTTAGCGTCTGTTTATAAATTCATAAAAAAATTTAAATGCGAAACAAAACAAAAGATTGATTTGAACAAAAACTAAAATGTACCAGATGTCAACTTTATTATACGACGAGGGAAATAAAATGTTAAAATTTCAATAGACCATAGTTTGTTCCTCATGAAATTTAGTAGAAAAGTGTAAATATAAAAAATGTTCAAAAACAAAAACTGTATCAAATGAGCCTACATTTATTGATATAATACATTTCTGTTATGAGAAGACGTACAATAAAATTTATAATTTTTACCTATTTATTGTTCGACAGATGATATTTATCTTTACCTTAAAGATTTAATTCAATATCTTAAATTATTATGTACGATAACACTTTTTTTAAATCAAATTTAATCGATTCAATTCTTTAGCACGAAGGGTATATGTCAAGATTATTTCATGAATTCATAGTAGAAACTTTAATATTTGCCGAAGAAATTGTACTAAAACGTTGATTTTGACACATTTTCACATAAATAAATCGGTACACACAAACAAAAAGCACAATAAAATTATGTTGTTATAGTGTAACTATAGCAAATTGATTGTTTTTACTTTTATTTGTTAAATAAATGTCAAAAATTTGTAAATAAAAATAGCTTGAACTAAAAAATTCAGCATGTTTAAAGACCTAGAATGTCAGTAAAGGTAAAAAACATGTAAGTATCTTGCTTCTGCAACTAATTATCCGGCGAAATATGCCTTCAAAATGTTCAAAATTTGCATATAAAAGCTAGCTTCAATTTATTCGTGATTAAACAGCATGGTGCTGTTTAATCACTCATCAAAAATGCACAACAATAGAAAATGAGTCATTCTGATTGGTCAAATTTGTAATGAGTAAAATAATCATGGATACTTATACAATCTCAGAAAAAAATTCACTGGATGAAATTAAAATAGTATTTAGCAGAAAAGTCATCAAATTTATTTAGCGTATTATATCAGGACTAGTCTATTTATACACGATTAAAAGAATATAAACCTGTTTAATGAAACCGGCAATGTTTTCTCCTTTGTAAAAATTGCAGAGTATTAATTGAAAATGATGAACCAGAGAAATAAAGAATCTATAATAAAACTAAATGTACTTGATGCGTGACAAAAAATTCAAACGTTTAATAGCTACTAAATTAATGTACACACTGCTGCTGTTTATAAAACATGAAAAAAAAATATGTTATGGGCACCACAATACCTCCCGCCAAAGATTTCATATCAAACAATCCAAGAACACGGACCACCACTATCAAGTAACGCTCATCCCTTCAAAAAATTATGACTAATGTCAAAAAATGACATTTTTCAACCGTTGTTTTGTTTTTTCAAAAAGCACAGGTTAGCAGATTTAAATGAAAATATCAAAATAAAATTTGTCTTTAACGTGTTGTAATTCGTAAATGGTGACAGTAAGAGGAAAATGTTTCAAACAATAATTGTAGATAATAATATTTGAAATATTATTCTAATAACAAAAATTGTCATTAAACCATAATTTACTGAGATATTATAAAATAACTTGATAGGGCTTCAAGGAAACTACCACTTCCGGTTATTGGATTATCACCAAAAATTAAACAGCTCTTCCAAAGGGAATTCAATTGATATATACAAAATATCAAAATTTTCAGTTTAGTAGTTTTTGAGAAACCCTAACTCCAGAGATCTGACAGACAGACATCATCGCGAAACTATTAAAATCGTATTTTCTACTGAATTTTTAGCATGATTTCTTCTTTACAGGATGTAGCGGGAGGTAAAAAGAAATATATTTTTCCTACAGGTATTCCAAACATCAGGAAATGTAATTATAAATTTTATTTCACATCTATCTCATGACTGAATTATGGTATATCAATAAATTAAGATTCATTTAATGTAGTTTTTGTTTCTGAACATATTTTATATTCACACTTATGTTCTGAAATTCACAGCGAACGAACATTGTATTTCCTATGTCTTTAACTTAAGAACTATTTCTACACTATACACTGATCTCTAAAAAATCAATATGAAAAACAACTTTAAGCTATCACCCGTCAATTCAATGGTGTTGAAACTATCAACAAAGTTTCATATAATTCTGTATAAAATTTCATCGCTAATCGAACAGAATCATATTGATATGAATTAGCTTGTAAACAAAATATAATTTCAGAAATTACACTTTATTCATATCAAAACACGGACATTTAATTGTAATTCAAATGGAGTAATATATAGTTTTCTATTTATTTAATAAAGTTATAAAATTAAAAACTTCAAGTTTGTTTTATAAACATATAACTATATTTCTACAATAGGTACAAATGAAGAATACAGCCCAAAAATAATGTACATCAGGAAGACATTCAAACAACAAATTTGACACCCAGAGTACAAAAGAACATTTAAAAACCTAGCTTCAAATCATACAATATACAAAACATTCAACAGTACAGTATTAGGTACAGTCAAAGAAATAAAACAATAACAGCTGTCAAAGCCATCTAGTGTGGCTTCTCCACAGAGCCGATGAGCCCAGTGCCCTTGAGGGCAATTCTGACGATCATCACCAGAGAGAGAGCACACACTGCCCCAGCTGGCATCAGCTTCCCAGTGCTGTAGTAGCGATAACCCATGACGCCGGCGAGAATGGAACTGGTTGTCAGTTGAAGAGAATAATTCGCAGGATTTTGGCTCACTTGGAGGGCCCCGTATGCCAGGGCGCCTCCGAACAGGACGCCTGCACCTAAAGATGGGATCGAACCTACGGCGAAACGATATATTTTTATTGTATTCTTTGAAATAAATTATAGTTTACATCTGTATTTCTCCGTAAGCACATTATAATTATTAAATAAGAAATAAATCATTTCATTTGAAATATTTTTATTTAGCAAATAAAACAAAAACAATCAAACATTTCCTGTTGCGCAACATTGACAACATTTGAATTTAGTTGCTGAGTAAGTGTCATTGCAACAATTGATTAACAAAAGATAAACAAATTCTAGAAAATTAATCACGCGATAACTATTTCGCCAATTCATGATTACAAACAGATAATACAGATGCAAATTAGTAAATATAACCTCAAATGAATAATAAATGGAACTAACCTGCCCTGTAGTATCCTAACACACCTCCACAAGCTACAGCAGCTGCATAAGCAAAACCTATCAGGTCCACTGGCATCTTATCTACTTTAAAACACAATGAAAATGCCACAAAATTGATTTATCTCACGAAAACGACAGTGTATAGCGCTGTACAATTATGGAATGTCATTAATGTATAGTCGTAAATGTCAAAACCCCGCGCACGGGAAAATGAACCTTAACCTAAACAACGCACTAAAGTTTACGGATACTTTTCTTACCTTATCAAGCAATACGAAACACAATTTATGTTTCGAAATGTAAACAAATGTTGTATTTTCTTATAAACTCAGTTAAACTATTTAGATTGGAGAAGTTAACTAGTTAAAAAATAATTTTATTTAACCACTATTTCAAATTTGAAAACTTATTTTGATGTATAATAAAGTTTAGAACAATTGCGCACCGCTGTTGCGCATAGGTATTGTAAACATCAAAAGTATTAGCAGGACGTGTAAAAATCAATAACTTTTACGCCTAACTTAATAATTTATTCTCATACATGCCTAATAATTGATAAATACGCCTAGTTCTATATGTAAAATTTAAAAGAATCTAGTCGGTCATATATTGATTAAATGATTATCGCACTTTCTGCCACAATTATCTTGCTATCCAGTGTATTTCATCGGACCAATCACAGGTCGTATTTTCCTTATTATGCAATTGTTCTCACACTGTCATATAAATACGATCGCAGAAGCATTTCTAAACAGTTTTTCGATTATTTATTTGTGACATTTGAGTGAAATTATGGCAACACTATCAGAATCTGTTCGCTACGTTACTGTAAATACAGGAAACATTCTGTCATTGAATGATCTGACTAAAAAACCTAACCAAAGTCCTACAGAAGAGGTAAGTATGATAATACGAGTTTTTTTGTGCAACGTCAGATAAAAAAACACTAATTAAATGATGACATCATGCATTTGTTAGTACGTATTAATTTCAAATGAAAAATTGCGAATCATTATTTATTTTAAATATAATAATTTAAAAAAAAACTTGTAACAATTCGATTTGAATATTTGTTCTGATGTTTTATGATAAGTATTGATTATTATTGAGTCATTGTGAAATTCTCGTGTCTTTTCAAGAGTATTTTTATTTACTATGATACAGATTAGATATTAATTTGTTTTTCACGTGTTTCCAGCTATCAGAAGCGATAAGAATCACACTGAACGAATGGGCAGGTACCGATGACCATGCGCAGAGCGTGTTCATTTGTCGTCGTCATGACGACACTGTTGACAAGATGACGCCACATGACCGCACAGATTTAAAAATTGGAATCAAGTTATTCGTAAATTCAGTAAATGAAAAAGCCCTAAACGATGCTATTTCCACAGGTAAATAAAATTGAACAACATTCTAAAAACATTTGTAACTATTTTTGTTCGTAGTTTTGTCAACTTTAAAAATAGAAACAATAGATAATCTCATAATTTCGTACAACTACAAACAAGAAGAAAATGAACCGGACCAAAAGCTGGAAAACTTAAAAAGCATTTGGAAATCTGCGGAAAAGTTTATCGACAGTCGGAAAATCTTACAAATCGGATTGTCGGATATAGAAGAGCCCATTTTTCGGGAGTTACACGAATGGGCCGCCGTCAAACCAAGTATTATTCAAATTAATTTAGCTACCTGCTGTGTGGTGCCGCCCTCTTTGCAGACATTTTGTAAAGACAACGACATTCAACTGTTGACGCACAGCGACCCAAGCGGTGAGTAGCGCAACTAATGTTTCCTCAACTATCCAACAGATCTAAAACGATTTCTATTTGCAGAGATTTTACCTCCCACGTCTGTCAGCAAGATTTTCACAGAACAGAACCTGGTTTTGAACTGGACACTTCGGTATTTGGTGCATATTAAGTGCAGAGGGGTTCTTGCTACCAAAGGGTATTTGATCACCCTGCATAGATATTAATGGAGAGCGCAGTATTAAATTAGTTTTAAGTTTTTTAATAAATTTGTATATAAATAAATGTTGATTTATGAAAAGTATTTTAGCCGGACGGCCTTAATGAATTTATTTTAGATGTATCCGAATACTTAATAATTTAATGGTTGTATTTAATGAAGTTTTTAATAAATTCTAACATTCCGAAATGTTTGTTTTATTAGCAATCGAATTCAAAATCTCATGTGATATACTTTAGCTAGTGTTTTAATTTCCATACCTACAACTATGATTAAATTAGACAAATATTGCAATATAGTAGGCCAGTTTTATAATGTTTTAATTTTACCGATAATTTAACTCAAAAAAATAAGCCATAAAGAAAAAATAGTTATTTACTTTAGAAGTAGACAATGTAAGGAATTATCCACGAGAAATTTTAGCACACGAAGCCGAAGGGTGAATGTAATAATTTTATCGAGTGAGTAATTCCACTTTGCCCACGTGTGAAGTATAATGTTTTATCCAACATCTCTTAATAAATGCAAAATTTATTTTAAAAATATTATTTCACAGTGACAAATGCTTTAAATTTTTAAATTAAAATGTCAATCGAAGTGGTTACCAAGGTGTTGTGTGTTATTATTATTGTTATAATAAAAAAAAATATTCACTAGTGACTTTTCTTAAAATTATGCCCACTAGTGGGTAATCTGTTACTTTCCTTGTTTAAAATCGTCATAGTTATAGAGCATTTATTGAGAGGTGTTGGATAAACGATTTTATCGTTTTGACAGAGGACAAATAGGGGCCTATTCTGTAACTTACGAGTTAATATTTATGTGTCAAATGAAATTTTCATTTTTTTATTCTGTGCCGTTTGTTATTTTTGGTTAAATATTATAACAGGCTGTTAAAAATTAACAGGTAAGTTATAGAATATACCCCCATAGGAAGGTAACTTTTTGCAAGTGATAAAACTTTATTTACCTTTCTCCTAGCAACCAGATCAAAATATTAACTACGTTAATATCATTTGCATATCAAAAATATGATATACAGGGTGGGCCATTTTAAGTTGCGTTCAGGAATATCTCGGAAACGAAGCATCGGATGAAAAATCCAAAAAACACGACTAAAATATTTTCGAGGGGGACATCCCATGACACCAAATTCAACCCCCCCGCCCCAACCCTGGTGGGGGTGGGGCGGGGGTAAGTTTAAAATCTTAAATGGGAACCCCAAATTTTTTTTGCAGATTCGCATTCTACGTGAAAAACGGAATTCAGTGACATCAAAATTTTTGCCCTCGCCCACCCCCCCGGGCCAGTTGGGTGGTGGGAAACTTTCAAATTGGTTACGGGAACACCCACTTTTTCTCAAAGATTCGCATTCTACGTTAACAACTACATGCAGTACCATCAAAATTTTCACCCCTGCCTCCACCCCGACCCTGGAAGGTGGGGTGGGGGTGAGTATGAAAACTTAAATCGGAACCCCAAATTTTTTTACAGATTCGCATTCGGCGTGAAAAACTAAATTCAGTAACATCAAAATTTGCGCCCCTGTCCCCCTCCCCCGTGCCGTGCACCCCGTTGGTTAGATGCGAGGGGACTCGAGAATTGGATCGAATCTTCGAGAAAAAGTGGGTGTTCCCGTAACCAATTTGAAAGTTTCCCACCCCCCAACTGGCCCGGGAGGGTGGGCGGGGGTGAAAATTTTGATGTCACTGAATTCCGTTTTTCACGTAGAATGCGAATCTGCAAAAAAAATTTGGGGTTCCCATTTAAGATTTCAAACTTACCCCCGCCCTACCCCACCAGGGTTGGGGCGGGGGGGTTGAATTTGGTGTCATGGGATGTCCCCCTCGAAAATATTTTAGTCGTATTTTTTGGATTTTTCATCCGATGCTTCGTTTCCGAGATATTCCTGAACGCAACTTAAAATGGCCCACCCTGTATAATAATAGTATTTTCACCAATTGCACTTTTAAATAAACCTTTTCATAAATAATGTGGTTAAATTATCTCGCCGAATGACATTCGAGCATTTAATTTTTTTTGTAACATGAAGCAATAATCTCAGTTTTCTGGCCGGTTAGTTCCAATACCGGCCACTTGATGTCAATACTAGCACTAATAATTCATAATTTGCATACTTAAAATTAAAAATACATAACTTGTATTGAAAGTTATATTTGAATCATTTATTTTTTATCAGTTTAATTGAACGTTCATTTAAGGTGAACCATCCGGGCCAATACGGGCTGAAGATAGCGCAAGATGAACATGACTTTTTTGAAACAATACATCATTATTATAATAAATGAAACATATAATGTTTTATACCTACGTTTGTAGATAAAAGTCCAAAGTTTTGTAATAAATTTTAAAATGCCAATTTTGTTTACATATTATACATGAACATAATTTTCAAAGTAGTCAAATATATGTCACACATTCCCATGAACGACTACAGTCATGCAAATAATGTGTATATTTATAAATATGATCGTCTATAACATACTAAAATTATTTAACATTTGAATTTACAGTTTTTGAGAAACAAATAAAAATATACCAAAAAGTGTGTTTTTTGGTATATTCTTATTTGTTTCTCAAAAACTGTAAATTCAAATGTAAAATAATTTTAGTATGTTATAGACGATTATATTTATAAATATACGAATTATTTTCAATACTGTCGTCGTTCATGGGAATTAGAAATTCAGTATCAAAATTCTGAATTTTTGACCAACTAGACTTCAACGAATATTTTTTTATAGTTGAATGTTTCAGTTATCCTTTTCATCCACATATATAAATACTAGAATGTTCAAAGACTTCACAGTAATAATTGTTTTGTTTTTCGATAGGAATAATTGTAAGAAATAATTTATTGAAATTTGAATTTGCAAAACAAAATTCATGGGAGTGAACGAACCCAACGAAAATATGTTCTTCATCTGACATTGCAATGTACAAGTCACTGTAAAAAATCCATGATATTTTGACGAATGGAGGTTGTTGGACCATAAAGAACATGAAAATAAATAAAGAATACAGAATTTGCTGTTTTTTTAAAAATAAAGGGTTCGTTCTTTCGACGCGTATGTTTGACCTTAAATTCCACTGCTTCGCCTACCAGGAGGCGGAGTATAGATGCACAAGAAAATCTGACATCTGACACGTTACAGAACATTAGAGGTGCCGACAGGAAGTGCGACATTTATTTACTGTGGTATAACTTTGTACTTTGCCTGACGATAAATTTATGAATAATTTTTTCAGAAATATGTCAAGTTACATTTGAATTAATAAATACAATTTTAATAAGAAATGATTAATAATTCATTTTGTATTCCTAGTAGTATCATATAACATAAGTACATTCGGTTAAATTTAAATACTGTTCACAGTACATATCGTATATGATATAATATTTTAAATTTATAAAACATAATGATTAATGATAATGAAATACATAAGTGAAAGTGCCATAAATATAAAAATATATTAACTGTCCTGAACTTTATTAGCTAGAAAATTTTTAAACATTCTCCGTACACTAAAACAACCGTTTTTTCATCGTCCGAAAATTTCATATTGTTAGTAATGTAGTAAAATAGCAAGTTAATAAAATAGAATCAACAAATAGACCTATTGCTGATGACAGATAGATTAGTAGTTATGTGTTTTTACCTCCCGCCTACCTCTAGGTAAGGGAGGTATTGTTTTTGGTCAGAAAATTGGGTAGTGAGTTTTCAATGAATAAGCACGTTTTAGGGTCCCTACAATACGATTTTACTATTTTCGCGATGATGTCTGTATGTATGTATGTATGTATGTATGTATGTATGTATGTATGTATGTATGTATGTATGTGTGTGTGTGTGTAGTCTGTGGCAATGTTTTTGTCTCGCATAACTCAAATACTATAATACCAAAAAATACAATTTTTTGAATTATTGCTTCTTATATTTAAATGAAGACCTGATTAGATTTTGGATAAAATTGGTCAACCGGAAGTAGCAGTTTACTTGAAGCCCTTAACAGTTTTTCGTGAAAAACACGGTTAAATTTCATTTTTCAACAATTTATGTTATTTTGAAAGTTGAAGAATATTTAATTTTACATTTGTTTTGATTACACTAATTTTAATTATTTTCATTAGATTTAGAGATAATAAAATATAAAGAAATTAGATTTCACAAATCTTGCATTCCTAGTACACCATGGAAAATTTTCAATTTTTTACGAAATGTGACACATGTCATGTGATTGTGAAGCTGTTTTCTTAGTGGTTATATATATGTCAAAAAATTAAATAAATATACGAAAGAAAATTAAAATTCTCAAATATAAATAGAAAATAAGCAAATAAGAAGGTATGTTTCTGTATCGTCAAATACTATTGTACCGTTTAAGAGTAGTATTGGGCGGGAGGTTATGTGCTGGCCACATCAGATTTTTTTTTTTCATTTCCGTCTACAAGTACAAACATAAACAATATATTATAGATTATTTTTTGACGTTTCTTAAAATCAATGAAATGTTTCATTGTATGACACGTGTCTGCGTTTTAACCAATGCTGCCATTATTACACTGAGAATAAAGCTCTTGTGGTTATTCCTGAAAAAACTCTGTTGCTTTTATGTTTTTGTTGACAAATGTCAGTTGTTAGATAGTTATCAACACAAGTAAAAAATGAGCAAAAAAGCTAGATTTAGTGGCGAGCTTGATGACGAAATCAAAAAATAATCTAATCAAATATAACTCGAGAGTTCGGCAAATTAGAAAATAATTCACCAGTATCTTTCTCAAAATGAACCTTTGTTGCTGTTGCTAATGAAATAATATTGACAGTTCGATGAATTAATATTATTCATTCGTTTTGTCAAATTCAACTCTTACCCGTCAAAAGAGTAAAATCAAAATGATTTTTAAGTCAAAGACCCTTAGTTTCCTCCTTTTTCATACTTTTAGTTTCTGCTTAAACAGTAGCAGAATAATTGGTTTTACAATTTTCTGCTAAATGTCAAATCACTTCAAAATTTTGTTACAACAGTACGCAGCCTAGCGATGGTTGCTACAAATAGTTGATAAACAAACATTTTTTTGTCAGATGCAAAATCTCTACTAATAATTGACGAAATGTTATGGATAAAGTATAGTATTCTACTAGCATGTAAAGGCTTATTACTCATTCGAATAATTTACAACACTCGCTTTCGCTCGTGATGCAAACTTCATTCTCATGAGTAATAGCATTCATTACATGCTCATTGAATAATATAATATAATTGTTATTTTCATATATCTCATGGCATAAATTTCTAACAATTGTTAATAAAATGTAAGATCGATGTTAAAAATATACCTTTTTAAAAATAACTATATGTATTTGGTTATGGAAGATATTTTCTATAACACTGTTTTGGAAACTACGCATTCTACAACTAAAAATTGTTATGGAATCACTAATATTCCATACGTCGCGCATGGAATATTTTCGACGAATCAGAGCCGCGATATATGAAGTATCTTGATTCAGTTACTATGGTTACGTCTGTTTGTTTTAACTAAATTTTTTGAGTTTGACGTTTTCAACAGTTTTATATTTGTATTTTTTGTATAATTTCCAAAATCTTGTTATAGAAAGTATAGTCTACAACGTGTAACGGAATGGCATATCCCACACTCACAAACCGTAGCCCTCGCCTTCGGCTCGGACTACAAACTTTTTGCTCGCGTGGAATATGTGCCATTTCATTACTTGTAGAATATACTATTTTACTATTGCATCTATCTCAAAAATAATAAGTTTATGTCATCTAAAATATGAGCCAACTATGTACTGCATGTATTTGAGTTTTATAAATTAGTTATCATGTTGCTACTATATTATTGATCAATTAATTTGTCGCAAATCATGTTAAACATCTTATTAAAATTATTACTGAAAGAGTTAACGTTCTTGCAAAAGTTAATGAAGTGTTTTCAATGATAAAATTAAGTATAGACTAGAGCGAATTACAGAGAAAAGGTCAGATTAATTACGCTTGTAATAAATTAGATGGCAGATAGGTGAAGTGGAGCAAATTTGCAACTTTTTTGGTCGGAGATGAAATCTGCAAATCGTCGATGAATGTTCGGTGTAAACTGCGCGGCCCGCGCGCAGATTTGCATAAATTCGGTAGCCGAGCGCTGTCGTCTACGACTTCCAACTTTGCCGTTTTTTCGCCCTTACGCCAGAGGCCCTCAAACGGCGTCACCGAAGAGTGTGCATATTTTTACAATATATTATTTTGAAACACTACCAATAGCATTGCTTTGCTTACAGACTTTTAAAACTGGCCAGGATGAAAATTTCTTACCTATTTGAAGACAATACACAACAGTAACTCAAATTTATGCAGTTACCATACGGGCTGAAGATAGCGCAACATGAACATGACTTTTATGAAACAATATATCATTATTATAATAAATGAAATATATAATGTTTTATACCAACATTTGTAGATAAAAGTCCAAAGTTTTGTAATAAATTTTAAAAAGCTAATTTTGTTTGCAAATTATGCATGAACATAATTTTCAAAGTAGTAACATTTATGCCACACATTCCCATGAACTACAGTAATGCAAATAATTTGTATATTTATAAATATCATCGTCTATAACATACTAAGATTACTTTTCATTTGAATTTACAGTTTTTGAGAAACAAATAAAATATACCAAACAGTGCGGTTTTTGGTGTATTTTTGTAATATATGAAAAGATCTTTTCATTTATCCCTACACTTACTCATAAAAAATCTGGTGTGGATACCACACTACTTTCTTAAACAAATAAAACCAACTGAACACGTATGACTTGTTCCTTGCGTATGTCTTTATTTTGACAATAAATATTTATTAAAATAGAAATTAATTAATATCTAGTCAAAACTTTCTAACTAATAATATAAATATTACTTTTATAATATTGCACACGACACATATTTTTGACACTTCACAATTATTTGACACGTTTGACACATAGATATTACAAATATATTAGTTTTTGTTCCCATTGTAACAAAGATTATAGAAATATATTTTTGAATATATAATTTAGTTTTTCTCAAAATTTGAAGCTTGTGCAAAAAAGTGCAAATAACATTTTATATTCCAAATACTTTTGCTAACATCTTTCATTTGAAACATTTTCTTACAACCAATTCTATTTTTAAAATAAATGGAATTTATTGTTTTGTGTGTCCAGTAAACTTCCTGTTCCAGTTTTTCAATTAGCTCTTTATTTTTTCATAAAACTTATAAATTCCAAGTTTCGTTTACATATTATGTCTCGTTCATGAGATATTGCGCACACGGACATCCATCCATCCATCCTCACACACAGTCATCATTGAGAAATTGCTCTTAACGGATTCAGCGGACGTCAAAATACGTATTTCCGTAAAAATCTCGTCAGCGATTTTTTCGTGATACCAATACTTCCTTATACTTTGTATAAGAAAGTAAAAATCGCTTTAGTCAATCATTTTAACTGTAACTATGGTAATGACACATTCACATGTATATAGATAAAAAAAAACTCCCAATATTAACTGAGTATTTACATACTGCACAAATGATAGAGAAATGTAATCTTTTTAGCGATACATACCTTAGTAAATTTAACTGTAAAAAACTAATTCTCAACTGAATTCATATTGAGCTATTCTAATAAATTATACATGCAGCAAATCGGTTAGTCATCGTCATATATTTTTTTACGTTTTAATAAACACGTGATGTGTGCGACAATTTTAAAAATAATTAAATCGTAAACACTTACGCAGATTGCGCAGTTGTAGTTCAATTGCAATAGATTGGAATCTTAAACAACACGTACCTGAAAAAAACAAAACAGAATTATTAGTATCATTTTATGATTTTATTTAAAATAAAATAAATTAATAGATCAACACGTCCGTTGCCCATTTTGCGGAACTTTGCTTTCGCAGTGATAAATGATTTGTTGCGATACCAGCCGTCAAGTCACATTTCCTAATGTGGAGGAGGAACCACAGGAGTAAAGTTAAAATGGCAACTGACGGCTGTGAGATTCGAACCGAGGATCTTACGAATGAGATATTTTTATTTCATAATTACAAATCTCATGGCAACCCAATGTAACGGTGTTATGTTTTAACGGCTGATAATGCTCCTGACTATCATTAGAGTACTGAGATAAAATTTAATAATAATCTGATGTACCCAACATATAACCTCCAGCCTAAACAATTTTTAAAATAAAATACTGAGATATGCTCATACCTTATAGGTCTTCAAGTTAATTACCTTTTCCGGTAAATAGATTGTTCCCAAAATTTGATATACTCGTAAAGTGATCAACCAAGTTATAAATTTGAAAATGATACTGTCATTAGAATCTGATGTGGCCACCACATAAACAGTTCAAAATATAGAAAAATGTTTCATATAAAAATTGTAGTCAATATTATTCTAAATCTTCTTGAATACATTTACTTTAAATCATTTATTATTATTATTATTATTATTATTAAGTGATCTCAATTGCTGAGGTTATATGCCGCCTCGGAACCTCGTTTTCGGTGGTGTGACAACGGCACTTAAATCATTTATATACTGCGATATGCCCAAAAAATCTAATAACCAGCAAACTAACACTTTCGGTGGATGGATAACTCCCAAAATCTAATCAACTCGTAACATGAACAACTAAATCTAAATTTGAAAGTTTCATAAAATTTTGAGTTATCGTGGAAGAAAAAATCATCACAATACCGTTTATCTGTGTGTGTGTGGATGTGTTTGTGGTGATTTTTTCTTCCACGATAACTCAAAATTTTATGAAACTTTCAAATTTAGATTTATGGTGCAATTCTAAGCATAATCGTAAGGCTCGTAAGGTGTTCTCGTAAGACTCGTAACAGTTTACGAATCAAAGAGCAATTCGGTACAAAACTATTGTTTACGATCATTCGTAAATATCTTACGATTTCTCGAAAATTTTACGTTGAGAGGCTAACTGGACGTAACATTACGGTTTTGATTTTTCTCTCTAATCATTGCTCAATTTTGTCAATAACATGAATGAAAATATAAATATTTGGAATATTGCTCTCCTTCTTGTTGAATATAACAAGTAATGCATAACAAAAATATGTTAATTATACGTCAAGAAAAATTACCTTATTACATATTTTAGAAATTACTTGCGTCTCTTGCGCAGATACAGATATAAAAGTTTTGGTAAACCCATTTGACATTACTATTGCAAATTTCAAACAAATATTTAGATTGGATCAGTAATGGACAATCAATTTTATTTGTAATATAGAACCATTTAATAATCCATCAAATTCAAGAATTCCATTGCATATTATAGTATTCCATTTATATTTAAATATATCGGGTGATTAAATAAAAATGGCATCAAATACTGCGAAGACAAATTTTTCGTATGTCATAATTGACAATGACACATGTCACCGATTGTTCATGGATGATTGTAGACGATGGGGATGTAAATGAAGATCTTGTTCCATAATTCGCAGACAAGACTATTTTTCTTAAAATTTGTAATGAAAACTCATCACATGGATGTATTTGATAAGTAAATAAATAAAAAAAACAACTGTCATATTCAATATTCAGACACTGTATTAGCAATGAAGTTAGACACTGACCATAAAATATGACGTCAATCGTAAAGCTTAAATCTGTAACGTTCGTTGATACAGTTTTCTGCACAGAATTGCATTTATCGTAAATATGTAACTTGACTTGTTACGATTGTCTCGTACACTATGGTTTTACGGTTTTACGATTAAATATAAAAATTGCTTAGAATTGCACCATTAATTGTTCATGTTACGAGTTGATTAGATTTTAGGAGTTATCCATCCACCGAAAGTGTTAGTTTGCTGGTTATTAGATTTTTTGGGCATATCGCAGTATATAAATGATTTAAGTCAAAATTGACAAAATTTTTAGTCCCAGACGATCCACAGTTTATTTTTGTCAATTTAACAAGTAACAAATTATTTTTGTATATAATTGTGAATATAGTAATAACTAAATATTTTAATAATTATATTGGAGCAGAACTATAAATCATAGTTATTATAACAAATTAAGTTGTTACAAAGGATACAACTTTTTTATCAATTTCAAATTGATAAACTTTTAACCAATCCTGTCATTATTATACTGAGGATAAAGCTCTAGTGTATATTACCGGGAATAATCTATGTATCTTTTTGTTTTTGTTGACAAATGTCAGTTGTCAGATAATTATCATTAACACAAGCAAAAAAGATAGATTTAAGTGGCGTGCCTGGATGATAAAATAAAAAAAAAATCCAATTAAATATAACTCGAGAGTTCGATAAATTAGAAATTAATGCTCCAGTATCTTTCTCAAACTTGTTGCCATTTGGCAATAGCAACTCAATCCCTACGGGCTTTCGTGGCAACAAGTTTTCGAAAGATATCATATTATTTTCAATTTACTGCTCGATTTACTGTCACTCTCTTGTTATATTATTACTGACAATTTTTACTTGAAATTTTTTCCTAATTTTGTACCGTTTAAAATTTGTTTAGACAAGAGGTTATGTGTTGGCACATTTTTTCCAGATACACGATGGAGTGTCGCATAGTTTGATGGTCGCTGGTGTATTGAGTGACGGTTAGCAGAGCCTTGGCGGTGGATCGGCGGACTAATGGGCCCCGTGGAAAAAGTGGTCCTGGAAACATTCGGGCTTCGCGACACGGCCACCGAAATCAATCACCCCGCGTCACACAACAACACAACACGAAGAACGGCCCCGGCGTCCTTGCAGCTTGCACGCTGACTTATGGCGAGCCCTACACCCCAAATATTCCACCAACCAGCTCCAGAAGAGAGACTAGACAATATCATCTGTCTATGAATATCTAGCAGACGAAAGAAATGATTCTTTGGGAATGCACTCACTATGGCAATGTATGCAGCAAAGTATGCAAGAAAATCTGATGTGTCCAGCACATGGCCTCCCGCCCAATACTACTCTTAAACGGTACAAAATAATATTTGATGATACAGAAACATACCTTCTTGTTTGTTTATTTTCTATTTATATTTGAGAAATTTAATTTAATTTCGTATATTTATTTAATTTTTTGACATTTATTTCACTAAGAAAACAGCTTCACAATCACAATGACATGTGTCACATTTCGAAAAAATTGAAATTTTTAAGTGTTTCCATGGTGTACAAGGAATGCAAGATTTATGAAATCTAATTTTTTTATATATTATTATCCCTAAATCTAATGAAAATTAATAAAATTAGTGTAATCATAACACATGTAAAATTAATTATTCTACAATTTTCAAAATAACATATATTGTTGAAAAAGGAAATTTAACCGTGTTTTTCACGAAAAACTGTTAAAGGCTTCAAGTAAACTGCTACTTCCGGTTGACCAATTTTATCCAAAATCTAATCAGCTCTTCATTTAAATATAAGAGACAAAAATTTACAAAATTGTATTTTTTGGTATTATAGTATTTAAGTTATGAGATATGAAAAAATCATAATCTTTAAATATTATGTCAAATGTCATCTCTCAAACACAAACAATATGACTGTTTGTATATATTGTTTACCATGGCTCTATTGGAAATAACTAAAAATTGTACATTTTATCCAACACATCTCAATAAATACTCTGTAACTATGGTGATTTTAAACAAGGAAAATAATAGTTAACCCACTAGTGAGTATAATTTTGAGAAAAGTAACTAGTGAGTATTTTTTTATTTACAACAATAATAATAACATTCAACACCTTGGTAACTACTTCAATTGACATTTTAATTTAGAAAATTTAAAGCGTAAGTCAAATAATATTTCTTTAATAAATTTTGCATTTATTAAAAGATGTTAGATAAAACGTTATACTTCACAAGTGGGCAAAGTGGAATTACCCACTCGATAAAATTATCCCACTCGGCCTTCGGCTTCGCGGGCTAAAATTTCTCTCGTGGGTAATTCCTTACTTTGTCCACTTTTAAAGTAAATAACTATTATTTTATAAAAAATATAAAGACAATAAAAATTGTCAACTGTTTCATAATATTATTTTATGTCTATCTCATGACAGAAATGTATTACATCAATAAATTTAGGATCAGTTGATGCAGTTTTTGTTGCTGAACATTTTTTATATTTACACTTTTATTATAAAATTCATAGTGAACGAACTATCGCCTAAAGAAAATTTTACCAGTGTATTCTCTATGTCCTACAAAAAGGTAGACCCGGTATTTGTATAATATATCTACTGTTATATAATGAATTTATTTTAAAAATGCAGTTTCTTTTACCTTAATAAATACTGTAAATACATAATTTTTTTATTACTCGAAGTCTTGATAAGCCATAATTTTTGTGGCAATTCATGTTTCAAAATTCGACTGTAAATCAAAGTTGTTTATTTTTGCTAGAAGACAGCAGTCGACAAATCGTCGCTTTAAATACTAATTCTGGCGTCACACGTGCAGCACCCTTGAGGAAGTCACCCCTATTAAAATTCAGGTCACCCAGTTGACCGGAAGCCAGTTATGAGGCCTTAAACAACCCAAGACGTTGGCGTTGGCTATCTTCACACGGCATCGTCACGGTGGCGTTGAAATCAAAAAACAAAATTTCAAATTGTCAGCGTCCGAAGTTTCCACCAGCAAATGAATTAATTATCATTTAAATGTAAGGAGAGGTTAAAGGTTACGGTTTAAATATGCCGCATGCAAATTTCATAATGTATTTTCATTTTTTGAAATTTAAATACTACCCATGAATATGGAAATGCTGTCTTGAATTTTGAAATAAATAAAATGTTTTTCTAGTATCAACAATTAATGTTTGTGTTACTAAATTAACTTTTGTTTTTGAATTGTGTTGATTTTCATTTGTTTGAGGTTTTTATAACCGTGTGAAAATTGTTATTTTATAAATGGCGAAGTGGGCCTAGATTTTTTCTTGTTTTTCAAATGTGATATAATAAAATTGCGCATATAGAAGTTTCTAAACTTCAAATTATTCATGTATGCAGGACGTAAACACACGAGGGGCGGGCTGTCTGCAAGTTCTGGGAATTCACGTGTCTTTTTTATTTTTGGTATTTCGTCAATATCTGATAGTTAACTCAACTCTTCAACAGCTTTCGCAAACTGTGTTCGTGGAAAAATTCTCAAAAACAATTATGATATATACACAAGAAATTTACATCACTGCTCATCTACAATTTTAATAGCATACGCATGAAATGGTGTTCATTTTGCACAAGTAAGAAATTCTAAAGCACAGCACGGTTTTGCTGCCCTATATTGGTCACTATTTCTATAAATTAGTGTTCTTGTAAACTAAATTTTGTTGAATCATTGAAACTTGAAACTCAAATTACAACCTCTAAAACTCTAAAGGTAGTGGTGAAGAGGGAATAACAGGAGTAAAATTAAAAACAGCGACTTTTTCGACTGTAGAAAACGAACTGAATATTTTTATTTAAGGTCAACTATACGGGCTGAAGATAGCACAACATGAACATGACTTTTTGAAACAATATATCATTATTATAATAAATGAAACATATAATGTTTTATACCTACATTTGTAGATAAAAGTCCAAAGTTTTGTAATAAATTTTAAAAAGCTAATTTTGTTTAAAAATTATACATGAACATAATTTTCAAAGTAGTAAAATATATGTCACACATTCCCATGAATGAATAGTTATTTGTCAAACTAGAGGAAAGCGCTTCTTTTTCCCCCTCGAGTTCGAAGTTTGCCTCATGAGCGCAGCGAGTGAGGTATTTCGAACGAGAGTGGAAGAAGAGCTTTCCTCTCGTGTTAGACACAACATTTTTTTCACGACATGTTTCTAAAAACGATTTGCTCGGACCTAAAATACACTTTGAGAACACAACTGACAGACTGACACGTTAAAAGTTAGGTTATCAGACACAAGGCGGTTTAGCAGTGTTGCCAATGAACTAATCTTAAATATCTTTAATAAGTTGTCAAATTATGATTTAATAAGAAAAAGAAAAATATAAGACATAATTGTAAGATAATTTAAAGTATGTATATCACTAAAATAAGGATTTTCAATAAAATTAGGAATTTATTTACAATTTTTATAATATATTTTTTGTAAATAACATTCATATTGGCAACACTTCTATATTTTCCTCTCTAGAGAGGAACAACACATTTTCCTCACTATTTCGAGAGAAGAATGGTAGGGTTTCCTACCATGTCGTGAAAAAAATAATTTGTGTATTTATGAATATGATCGTCTATAATATACTAAGATTATTTTTTATTTGAATTATCAGTTTTTGAGAAACAAATAAAAATATACCAAAAAGTGTGTTATTTTCATTACTGTAGTCGTTCATGGGAATGAGAAATACAGTATCAAAATTCAGAATTTTTGACCAACTAGACTTCAACGAATATTTTTTATACTTTAATGTTTTAGCTTTCCTTTTAATCCACATACATAAATACTAGAATGTTCAGACACCTTACTGTAATAATTATTTTGTTTTTCGGTAAGAATAATTGTAAGAAATAATTTATTCAAATTTGAATTTGCAAAACAAAATTCATGAGAGTGAACGAACCCAACGAAAATATGTTCTTCATCTGACATTGCAATGTACAAGTTACTGTAAAAAATCCATGAAATTTTGACGGATGGACGTTGTTGGACCATAAAGAACATGAAATTAATAAAGAATACAGAATTTGCTGTTTTTTTTTTTAAATAATGGATTCGTTCTTTCGACGCGTATGTTTGACCTTAATATTCAAATATATAATTAGGTCATTTACTCATTTTTAAGTCTCGTTTTCAATATATTATATTTTTTCACTCCTAGCCTGGGAACATGCCATTTAGAAACATTTTGAATCGTGAAATTATTATTCTTTACCGCTTCTTTAGTAATGGTCAATAAACGAATTATAATTGACCTAGCTCATTGATAAATTATTATTGGCCCAGGTCATTAATGAATTATTAATGACCAGGTTCATTTTTCAAAGAAATTCTAAATTTATTTAATTCATTACGCGCAAGTAAAGTTTTAATTATGAATTGAAAATTGTAAGTAAAATTTTAACTTTTAAATTTCCTCTTAATTTTAAGTTCGCAATTCAAATTTGAATGTATCGTAGCTTATTTGCGGAAAAATTCATAAACTCATCGTGGGACGAATAATATTTAATTATTTTCACGTAAAATATTAATAAATATAGGTATTTAATGTTATACAGTATTAAAAGCAGAAAAAATAAGCAATTTTACTGTTATATTTATTATTGGTTTCATTAAAAAATATATAAATTTGTGTCATATCTTAAATATAAGCCGCAGCAAAAAATAATTTTGGACGCAAGTGGTTAAGGTTTTTTATTTGAAACATTTTTTCTGAATATGCGATAGTTTAGAAATTATTTACAAATCAATAAATCTGTTTTTGGCAGCACAATACCTCCCACCATATATGTTTTATCGAACAATGCAGGAACACGGACCACCACTATCAAAAAACGCTCATCCCTTCAAAAAATTATGACACATGTCAAAAATAGTTATTTGTTTAACTAGGCATCAAAATACCAGATTTACAGCAGAGGTTGCCGTTTCATTGACGAGGCGAAGCCGAGGCAATGAACGCTGCCGAAGCTATAAATCTGTTTGATGCCGAGTTGAACACAATTTTTTTGCCGATTTGGAATTAATGTTAATTTAGTGATTATTTTATTTAGATATTTTGAAGGTTACCAGTCCGTGAAGCATCTTTAATGTCAATCGGAAAAATGATATTTTTCAATCGTTGTTTTGTTTTTTCAAAAAATAGGTTAGCAGATTTAAACGAAAATATCAAAATAAATTTTTCTTTAACGTGTTGTAATTCGTAAATGGTGACAGTAAGAGGCAAATGTTTCAAACAATAATTGTAGATAAAAATATTTGAAACATTATTCTAATAACAAAATTTTCATTAAACCATAATTTACTGAGATATTTTAAAATAACTTGATAGGGCTTCAAGTAAACTACCACTTCCGGTTATTGGATTATCACCAAAAACCAATCAGCTCTTCCAAACGGAATACAATTGATATATACAAAATATAAAAATTTTCAGTTTAGTAATATTTGAGAAACCGTAACTCCAGAGATCCACACAGACAGACAGACAGACACACACAGACATCATCGCGAAAGTATTAAATACGTATTCTAGGGACCCTAAAACGTGCTCATCCACTGAAAACTCACTATACAATTTTTAGCATGATTCCTATACCTCCCTTACAGGATGTGGCGTGAGGTAAAAATTTACGAAAATAGGTTTATTATTCATATCTAGTGACCTATGCACTTTTCGGGAAATTAAATTGGTCTACTCGTATTACTTAACGGAAATCGTAGCTCTTATGGTTCTCGAGATCCCACGAACCTTGAAATTGAAATACACTGCTTTGCATTCGGAACGGTTATAATAAATCTAAATGAACTATGTTCTCACTCATCGTCGCTTGATGTTGATATGAAGTGTGTCGCATGCTTTAATATTATACATGATTAAATTAGACGTGCAATCTTTGCTCAGAATCTCTGTATATTTTCCTCCATTTTCTATGGAAGTCCGCACGTGCACACAGCTCCCAAGCTAACCCTATAAACAAATGACACGTGACAGCGAAGTTACAGCAACTGGCAACCGCCTTCTACGTTCTGCGTTCTGCCAATTCTCTTTAAACAAAGACAGCAGCAAGAGCGGTGCAGCGCAGCGGTGACCAGCATCGGCGGCCTTTGAGCGCGCGGCATTTGCATACCGCGCCGGAGTCGAACCCGGGACGCGAGCGCTCGCCAGACCAACTTGTTGCATATGGTAATAACGCAGCACTGAGCCACGTCGCTACGTTACGTTGCGTTGCGTTATGGTTGTGTTGTACTGTGTGCGTAGACGTTAAGATGGTGGACGGAGAGATGTATGTAGGGGTTTGCGCGCAGGCCCGGACTATTCAGACATTGTGCAAATACACAAAAATAGATTTTTTGTACTCATACTTTGAAATGTGTAGTTTAGTTTTGCCTAAGCAACGTCCGAAATGTCCATTCCCCAGGTCTCCACCAAATAGACAACCGGGAAATTTCCACGAAAACATTTCTATTTCTAAAGCGTTTATTAATAAATTATATTTATAATAAAAAATATGTAAGCGAAACTTGGAATTTATAAGTTTCACAAAAACATAAAGAGCTGAGTTGATTTTGAATGAAATTGAAAAACCGGAAAAGGAAGTTTACCGGACACAAAATAATAAATTACATTTTTTTCAAAAATAGAAATAGCTGTAAAAAAAAACGATCAAATGAAAAATGTTTGTAAAAATATTTGGAATATAAATTGTTATTTGCACTTTTCTTGTACAAGCTCATAATTTTGAAAAAAAATAACTTAATTATATATTTAATAATATATTTCAATAATCTTAATTACAAGTGGGAACATAAACTAAGGAATTTCTGTGGGATATGTGCCATTCCATTACTTATTATATAACATACTATTATTTATTAAAGGAAAAATCGCCACTCTCTGTCATATTTTCCGGAGCCGTTCGGCGCTCCGGTGAATCCGGGCCGCATCCAGCCATCCCATCCACAACCATCCTCAACCACTATGAACCACTCGCAGTCGCAGTAGCTCAGGCGCAGCAGCCGCTCTGCCTTCGTGGGTTCTCATTTTCGGCGTACACTAAGTTATGTCAACTGATTTTTGCAATTCTACCCGGAGCAGCGTCTGCAGCGAGCGGCACATCAACCAGAAGACGATAGTGCGTAGCTCATTAAAATTGAGTGCCGTGTTGAGTTATCGCGCACCGCAGGGGGCGAGAGTTAATGCAAGAGGAGGGCGACAAATGGTGGATGTCTTCATTTATGAATTGTCAAAATTACTTTGTATTGTTATGGTTTAAAATGATGGAAATTAAAGCAGCAAAGGAAGATCAACCCAACAACAAGAACAAGGATATTTAAATAAAAAAATCTAATGTGGCCAGCATGTGTCACATTTCGTAAAAAATAGAAAATTTTTAAATGTTTCCATGGTATACTAGGAATGCAAGATTTGTGAAATCTAATTTCTTTATATTTTATTATCTCTAAATCTAATGAAAATTAATAAAATTAGTGTAATCATAACACATGTAAAATTAAATATTCTTCAACCTTCAAAATAACATAAATTGTTGAAAAAGGAAATTTAACCGTGTTTTTCACGAAAAACTGTTAAGGGCTTCAAGTAAACTGCTACTTCCAGTTGGCCAATTTCATTCAAAATCTAATCAGCTCTGCATTTAAATACAAGTAGCAATTATTCACAAAATTGAATTTTTTGGTATTATAGTATTTGACTTATGCGAGACGAAAAATTTGCCATAGACCACACACACACACACTCACACACACACACACACATACATACATACATACATACATACATACAGACATCATCGCGAAAATAGTAAAATCGTATTGTAGGAACCCTAAAACGTGCTTATTCATTGAAAACTCACTACCCAATTTTTTGACCAAAAACAATACCTCCCTTACTCAGAGGTAGACGGGAGGTAAAAATAAAATAAATATATCATCACGCCTTTTACCCGCTAAGGGTGTGACACTCTGCTTACGCAGATCTCGGTAAAATTGTATTACTTGTTACTCATTTATAAAGACCATTTACCCGAGCCCTCTATTGCCTTTGAAAATGAATCTTTACTACTCATTAATTGACAGCTCCACTGTAAAAATTTTACAAGTTAGTAAACAAGGTAAACAAAGCACGTTGCCACAGTAATGCTTACAAAGCTTATGCGAAATCATTTAATAGTATATTGTGTCATTAGGAGTAAATGTGATACTTTGGGTGCTGAGCATGTAAGTTTGAACGACGAGCGAAGCGAGGCGAACAATTACATGCGAAGCACCCAAAGACACATTTACTCCGAATAACACATGCTATTTTTTCTTCAAACATAGAAAATAAAATTATAAATATTATAAAATGCTCAAAACTTCAAAAAATATTCTGTCTTATCTAGCATTTCAAGTTGCCGTAGAATATGCTGTTTTGTTATTTTTGTTTATTTGTTTCATTTTTAACTGTCAAATTATTGAATTACAACCTAACTATTTTTCATAATATTTTACTTTGTCCGCCGCCGGCGTAAATATGTTACCAAGCATACACTTTTACGCCGGCGGCGACAATATTGAACTTCTGCTTGTTGAATACAAATACATAACAACGTACTTTTATGACGTTTGAAGAAAAAATAATTTTTGACAGAACAGTTGTGTGTAACTGACTGGACTTGGTTATAATTTTATTTTGATTTACA
Source organism: Poecilus cupreus (assembly GCA_963942605.1). Taxonomy (NCBI): domain Eukaryota; kingdom Metazoa; phylum Arthropoda; class Insecta; order Coleoptera; family Carabidae; genus Poecilus; species Poecilus cupreus. The sequence goes on from OZ012727.1 coordinate 15,290,191, forward strand.
AATGAGTAACAAGTAAAATGTTGTACAAGACACGCAAGGTAACTGTTTTACTGCTTCAAGGAGGTGACAGGCTCGCCTGATCGGCTTCCGGCCATTTCCTTCATTCAGCAGTAAAAACTGTTTTACCCTGCTTGTAATGTAAATTACTATTATTATGATCCTTCGAGTTTTGGGGGAATGAAATATATATAATATATAATTATCTAAGAAGGGCAACTAGGATGGAAATCTCATTTGAAATCTCTGTCTGATAATTCATTTAAAACTTATGTAAAGGATTTATCGTAATAAATGTTGTTCATAACATATTTGTAAATGCATCCCATAATTATATTCATATTTGATAAATAATTTAATTTTGCCTGACAATTATCTTTAATATTTTTCAAAATATTTCATTATATTATGTATATGTGTTGACTTTCAATATTGGAATGTCTTAATGTATCGGTTAGGTGGATATGTCTGAATCTCGCCGTTGACTTGAGTCAATAAAGAAATATTATTATTATTATAAATAACACATACATAAAAACAAGCATTAGAAGCAAGAACTATAGGATATAAAATAGGGGGAGAAAAGAGATTGTATATACACTCGAATCTGTAAATAAGAACAGCAGGAAATGCTTGAATGTGATGGTGCACTTTTATGCAATTAAATAAATGATATCTGCGTGCGATTTGGGTATTGTTGTGCCGCTCTGTAGATGCTCAGGTGCATAGTTAGTTGGGTAGCGAGCGATAGTAGCTGGGGCACGTGACAGGCATGAGTTAGGCTGCGGCTGGACTGGACGCTGGACGCGAGCTTCGGCATTCCGCCACCGCGCGCCCGCGCCCGCGGCGCTGTGACGCGGGGACACTTTGTGCACACCGCCACTAGACCGCCAGCCGCAGCCACCGCCCGGACATATATCTCAAGGAGTCGCTGGACACTGCCAGGGACGGAATCGGACACAAACACTTTGTGTTTACGAATCATTAATATCCAGTTCGATAACTGTGCACTGCACCATATACCGACATGAGCTCTAAGATCTCGTTGCAGAATAGTTAATTGTCAAACTAGAGAAGAAAGCGTTTCTTTTTCCCACTCGAGCTCGAAGTTTGCCTCATGAGAGGGCTTTCCTCTCGTGTTAGACACAACATATTTTCCGACATGTTTCTAAAAACGATTTGCTCGGACCTAAAACACGCTTTGACAACACAACTGATACGTTAAAAGTTAAGTGAAAAGATGTAAGGCGGGGTAGCAGTGTTGCCAATGAACCAATCTTAAATATAAATTACAGTTGTCAAATTGTGATTTAATCTAGAAAAAGAAAAATATAAGACATAATTGTAAGACAATTTAAAGTATGTATATTACTAAAATAAGGATTTTCAATAAAATTAGGCATTTGTTTATAATTTTTACAATACATTTTCTGTAAATAACATTCAAATTGGTAACACTTATATATTCCTCACTAGGGAGGAAATAGCTATTTGTACAACAAGTAAGGAAAAGTAATATTTTTCCGTATTAGGTGTGAAATTTGTAATCGAGGCGTAGCCGAGATTAAAAACACACCGTATACGCAAATTAATACTTTTCCTACGTGTTGTACAATAAGTTGTCAAATTGTGATTTAATAAAAAAAAGAAAAATATAAGACATAATTGTAAGATAATTTAAAGTATGTATGTATATCACTAAAATAAGGATTTCCAATAAAATTAGGAATTTATTTATAATTTTTATAATAAACTTTTTGTAAATAACATTCATATTGGTAACACTTTTATATTTTCCTCTCTAGAGAGGAACAACACATTTTCCTCACTGCTTCGGGAGAAAAACGGTGGGGTTTCCTACCATGTCGTGAAAAAAATATATTACACATCGATATCTGCATACCATATCCAAAATTGGTTAAAAGGCATGATGATATACTTATTAATTTTATTCGGTTGGAATCTAAGATTTAAAGAATTGATTTTCAGAGATTTCAACGATCCGCGAAGATAAAGACTTTCCTTTGTTGAGATTTATGCCGCTCTTATTTCAAATTTGATAATACAGAACGACCACGAAGAATAATAACCCAGAATATTTACTAATAATAATAACTTAAGTACGGCGAACATCGAACAATGTTCTGGTTAAGCATTCCGCAATGAAACTAGAGAATAATTTTATTATTGTGGTTACATTTCGGAAAGTGGTTCCTAAAATTTTGGTAACTTTTTCATGACCACGACGACCATAAAGTTTTTGTGGCCTCTAAAAATTATAAAGTTTTGTATTTAAATAAATTAAATAAATTTATCATCACGCCTTTTACCCATTTTGTGTGTATAAATCTGCTTTCACTAATCTCTGTAGGTGATATAGTTTTGCGCATGAAGTGCAGTTACCAGCCGTCAAGTCATGATCCCTAAATGTATTAGTTGAGGGACAACCACAGGGCTACAGTTAAAATGGCAATTATCCCCTGTGAGATTCGAACTGACGACCTAACGATCCAGAGTCCGATGCGTTTTATCGACAAAAATTAACCAGAGTATTCCAAATCGCAACCGCTCTTTCAGGAACCACAACTTAATCACACGTACCACAATAAAACCACAACCATGATCGTGGTTAAGTTACGGAATATACTGTAAAGAAAATACCTCGCATTTGAGACTGAACTTTAGAGAAACGGAGAAAGAACTTAGAAATAAATGAGACCTACTGGATAACCAAGGTAGGTACATACAAGAAAGATATGATTGAGAAAATTACAGAAAAGAAGAGTAAGAAACGAAATGTATATAAATCAGTACTAGCAATATTTTTCAGTCGAATGTTTATAAAAGAAAAACATTGATAAAATTTCAATAAAGTAATAGTATATTATTCAACGAGTATGTAATGTATGCTATTACTCATGAGAATGAAGTTTGCTTCATGAGCGAACGCGAGTGATGTAAATCATTTGAATGAGTAATAGCCATTACATGCGAGTAGAATATCCACAACATTTTGTCAAATATATGTTTTAAAATTATAAGATAAGTAGAATTTTTGTTCTCACAAATACAAAAAATTGTATGTTTATCAACATAGACAAATTGTAGCAACCATCGCTAGGCTACATACAGTTGTAAAAAATTTTGAAGTGATTTGACATTTAGCAAAAATCTTAAAACCAATTATTCAGCTACAGTTAAAGCTTAAAAAGAAAATAATATTATGAAAAATGCAAAAAGTAGTGTCTTTGGCTTTTTATGTAAAAAAATTACTTAAAAGTCATTTTGATATTACTCTTTTGACAGGTAAGATTTGAGTTTGACATAACAAATGAATAATATGTATTTATCGAACTGTCAATATTATTTTATTACTCGTAGTAACAGTAAAAAAGGTCAACGGTTGAATTATGGGTATATTATTTGACAGTTGTAGTTGTTCTTTTACTTCGTGTCCATAGTGACGAATTAGTAAAAAGAAAAACAAAGTTTTATCCAACACTTCTCAATAAATGCTATATTACTATGGCGATTTTAAACAAGCAAAGTCACAGATTATCCAATAGTGGGTATAATTTTGAGGAAAGCCACTAGTGAGTATTTTTTTATTTATAACAATAGTAATAACACACAACACCTTGGTAACTACTTCGATTGACATTTTAATTTAAAAATTTAAAGCATATGTCACTGTCAAATAAAATTTCTTTAATAAATTTTTCATTTATTAAGAAGTGTTGGATAAAACGTTATACTTCACACGTGGGCAAAGTGGAATTACCCACTTGTAAAGTAAATAACTATTACTGCTTGTTGATATGGAGACGAGCGACAAATTTTTACCGCTTATTGTTATTGGAGTCAAGCGACAAAATTCCTCAGAAATCAACTTTGACAAATGCAAACGCAAAAGATAGCTTTCTATAGCAGCCACCGGAAAATAAATTAACTACTAAAGAAAGAATTGAAAGAATGGAAGAAAAACGACTCCCCAAAGAAACTTTCTTTTATAAACCAAAAGGAAAAAGAGACGTGGGAAGACCCAGAAAAAGATGGTGAACTTTTGTAACTGGAACAGGTATACGCCTAATCCTTGAAGAAGAACAAGAAAAGCCTTAGAAATTACAATAGGTTTGTTCCAAATGGTTATTTCTGACAAGTTTGTGATTATTTATGAAAAATATAAACAAGTTAAGTTAGAAACATAGCCTGGAACGGCGAATAGAATGAAGTGCATGTGTATACTAATTTTTTGTTTTGACAGCTAACCTTAAATATAAATTTAAATAAAGAAAATCATACATTTTTCGCTACAAAAACGAAATTAAGCTTATGTTTCAAAGTTAACTTGTTTACATTTTTCGCAGGCGCAGTGAAATTGTCACAAACTTGTCAGAAATGACCACGTGGAACAAACCTTTTATTTATGATAGACGCCTATAAAATAGTAATTTTGCCCTCTTCTGGTCTGAATCCGCTACTGTACACCTGCGCATATCCTTCAGAAGACAAGCGATCTCCACAACACGCACATACAGACATACACAACCGCACTACATCGCCAATACCATTAGATATGAATGATAAAAACTGCTTCAACCATCTCTCCCTTCGAGACTCAGATATCGCTGTATGCCCAGATGCCAGTCTACAATCCTTCCCATATTCTTACAGTTCGCGATTCGACACCAAATAAATATCAAACTTTCTACCTATACTGATGGCCATGGAGTCTTTTATTTGAGATATTTTTTGTAGTTGATTACTTCAAATAACTGGAATTATTATTTTGTATGTCTAATGCCCAGTTGCACCGCACTTCCTTAAAATTAAACTTTACTAAGCATTACTAAGGAATCCTTATATCTTAAGTTAGTTGCTCACGTTGAATTTAGGCATTGCTTAGCTAGTCATTGCTTAGTTCTACTTTCTGTATCTAAAACTAGAGATCTAAAACTGAATTTCAAAAACCAAGAAGAATCTTTGGTAACTTAACATTAGAATGCCCAGTATGTCTGTACCTAAGAACATTTTAAATTGTATAAATGGTCATTTTGTCCTTTCCAGGCATTCTATTGTTAACGAAATTTTCATTTTCTAATATTAGAATCTAGTAAGTTTAATTACGAACTGTCAAGAAGATTTGTTTATTGTTTGTGACATTTCAAACGTTCAGGAAATTCATTAATTTATCGAGAAGGATTACCAAGTTAATAAATTTGTAATAATATTATTTAGTGATATTAACAATCACAGAAATACGATTCTAGTTTTCTAGTATTTTTTGTTAAACGAAAAATTGTGCACCCGACAAATTATGAAAATGATCAGCTCGTTCAGATATTATTCTCGGACGATTATTTATAAATATAATATTTTCCAAATCATCCATATCGTCATCGTTGTAATCAATACCACATAGTAATTTAACATTCTTCCTCACCACAAATACAAATACTTGACATTTTCTTTGTTAAGCAGACGTTAAGTGGCCAATGTCGGACACTTAATTTAAGGATTCCTTAAGTCAATTTAAGAGTTGAGATTTGGCTAGTGCAACGAAATTTTTATATTTAAGGATTACTTAGAATTTGAAGGAACTATTAACGTTTAAGTGAAAGTGGTGCAACTGGGCATCCAGTCTAATAGGTGGTAGACATTTGTAAGATGACGATTTGGAAAAGGCTCCAAATAAATTTGACTGTAGCTTTTTTAAATAATAATTATTAATCCATGAAGTGAGTGAATTTGTATATTTGGCTAGTATGTTCTCGAGGGATGGATGTGTTAGTGCCTAAATTGATGTAGGCTTCTAAATGTTGGGTGTGGATGAATAAGCATGAACGACGTATAACTGCTGTAGAAATGAGATATTTGAGAGGAGTGTGTGGGTATAAGAGACGTGATCGTATACGGAATACATTGGTGTATGGTGAGTGTGAGATTGAGAAGAATGTTGTTAAGAAATTGGGAATGAGTCAGTTGAAATGGTTTGGACATGTTGAGCGAATGTCAATTGAAAGGTTGGTGAAACTAATATATGTGGGTGAACGATTGCGTGGGCGTCCGAGGAATAACTGGTTGGGTATGATTGATGGTTTGTTACGTGAACGAATGATTCCGAGTGTGAAGAATAAACGAGCATGTATGAATCGCACTATGAATGTGGACGAGGCGAAAGTGGTGTGTCAGGATAGGAATGTTTAGAGGAGATTGATTGTTGGTTGACTGTGTTTCTGGGTTCGTGCTACCCCACTAAGTGGGACATAGCGTGATGTTATGTATGTATGTATGTATTAATCCTTTTACTTGTTATTGTCAAAAATGTATTTGAAATGCTGACAAGTGACAATTATAATGAAAATACCTAAGTAACTCGTTATTTTATGGGTGGGTGTAAATAAATGCCAAAATATGAGATTTAAAAGATAAAGTTATTAAGAAATATTGTTGCCTTCGAAGAGTTCTATCACTGGTTAAATTGAATGTACCTATTTATGTTACACCTGTATATGATAATAAATAAATGAATCAAGTCTCCGTTTTCTGTCCGTGTTTCCGAGCGAGAAGAAACAATCCGAGAAACGTGTCAAACGCGGTAGGTCATAAAAGACAATTGAAAACACAAACACTTGAGACTTGAAACACTAGCTTCTTGTAACACGACGTCGTCAATTGTTCTCACACATACAGCTGCACAGTGACATCTCCGCGTCACAAAAACAAATGCACTTCAACCAATCACGCACGCCGGCGCACGCGTTCTACGTAAACGCGTGCCATGATGATTAGATATTCACAATTTATATTTTTATGATGGGTTGTGTTTGATAATACCTGACTCTAATGTGGAAATATTAAAGCATTGTTTTAAGATGAGGCGCTTATCTTGTAAATGTTTAGAAGAATAGACGATGTGTGGTTGTTTTTAATAGAGTGAAGATGTTTCTTGTACATTGCACTCTGGGATCTTAATGAATTATAATTTTATTGCTGCTAAGATCAGCTACGAATTCTAATCGACAGTAAAATTGAACTTAACTAACTAGCTGACTAATTTTACCCCCGCTACATCCTGTAAGGGAGGTGTAGGAATCGTGCTAAAAATTCAGTAAGTAGTGACTTTTCAATGGATAGGCATGTTTTAGGGTCCCTAGAAAACGTTTTTAATAATTTCGCGATTATGACTATTATGAGCATGTGGATGGATGGATAGATGGATGGATGTTTCCTCTTAGGAAGAGCAGAATAGTTTTTTGTGATAATCTACTGACCAGAAATGGTAGTTTACCTAAAACTCTATCGGTTATTTTGAAAAATCTCAGTAAATTATGGTTTTATGGCACTTTTTATTATTTCAATAATATTTCATATATTTATTATCTACAATTTTTGTTTATTTTTCTTTTACAGCACCAATTAGAAACTAGAATACATTAATAGTTATTTACGTATGTGTATCGTACAATATTTTATCTACGATATAATGAAAAACCCCAATAAATATGAAAAAAATATTTTTATCCAACACCTCTCAATAAATGCTCTATAACTATGGCGATTTTAAACAAGCAAAGTAACAGATTACCCACTAGTGGGCATAATTTTGAGAAAATCCACTAGTGGGTATTTTTTTATTTATAACAATAATAATAACACACAACACCTTGGTAACTACTTTGATTGACATTTTAATTTAAAAATTTAAAGCATATGTCACTGTCAAATAATATTTCTTTAATAAATTTTTCATTTATTAAGAGGTGTTGGATAAAACGTTATACTTCACACGTGGGCTAAGTGGAATTACCCACTCGATAAAAATATCTCACTCAGCCTTCGGCTTCGTGTGCTAAAATTTCTCTCGTCGGTAATTCCTTACTTTGCCCACTTGTAAAGTAAATAACTATTATTTATGAATTAGGACCACAATATTAAATAAAAAGTTTGCCATGATAACAAAATTTTAGCAAATTTGGCGTGTTTAAAAATTTCAATTACTCGTTTTAAAAACAACGTATGAAAAATGTTAATTTTTTATCTGTACTAAGATATGTGTTATAGTTCATAATACTTAAATATAATAATATACTCATGGACATAATTATCGAATATTTAATTATAATGAATCAAGATAATGTAAAGATGGCTTTAGTTCACAAAATAAAACCATCTTCCCTTTTTCCTTGATTCATCATAAATAAATATTCGATAATTATGTCCATGAGTATACATTCATATTACTTGAACGATACTAATGCCCGGTTGCACCAACGTTAGTTAAATTTTAAACTTGGTTAAAATAATTAAAAGCAAATCGAAATTATATGTCATTTGGAGTAATTGGCATTGATGTCAAAAATTAGATACGCTTATATTTTTTAAAACCAAATTTAAATTTTTACTATCGTTGATGCAACCGGGTATTAGGTACGTTGAAAATGCGAACCGAGAAAGATAAGCAATAAGTAGGCAACCTATCTTTGTCGTACAGTCTACATAGTTGGTTGATAAAAAAAGTAAAGAAATTTACATTCAATGATTTTGAAATAAAATGTTTATTATAAAATTTGAAAACTGTGCAACATGTTGTTACATAGTAACCGCTCAACAAACGCATAGCAACTGTTCTATGTATAAACAAGTGTTAGACGAAGAAGGGTGACCCCCAACATCTATCTGTCTCAAGCTTGTTTTTGCTTTCATAAAATTCTACAAATAAGCGTTCCAATATTACTATATATCAGTGTTTGAGAGCAAACATTTTTTTTCACGACCGGAAAAGTACCTCAGTTTCTATGATACCAAAATCATAACAGCAACAGTAATTTCATTTCTTCGGGAGATTTGTGCACTATCTCTCCCGTCGTGAGGGAATGTGTTCAAAATAATGTGAAATAATATAGAATTAAACAAATCAAATTATTATAAATTATATTACAATTTACAATTCAAATAATTTTGAAATACATAAAAACCATAATAAATATTCGGGTCGTGATAAAAAATGAATATACAGGGTGTTTCTTTTAAAACAAACAGCGTTTTTTTTTGGGCGAATGACTTTAGAGAAAAATGTTATATACAAAAAGTTACCAGGAAAAAGGGCCCTATTTAATAGAAATAGGTTAGCATTCTTCATATTGTAAAATTATTTCTGATTTTTAATACCATTTTTCTCAGTAATAACAAGAGAGTGAGAATAAATTGAAAATAATTTGACAGATCTTTCGAAAACTTGTTGCCAGGTAATAGCCCCGAAAGCCCGTAGGGCATGAGTGGCTATTGTCAAATGGCGACAAGTTTGAGAAAGATACTGGATAATTATTTTCTTATTTATCGAACTCTCGAGTTATATTTAATTAGATTATTTTTTGATTTCATCATCAGGCACGTCACTAAATCTAACTTTTTTGCTCATTTTTACTTGTGTTGATGATAACTGTCTGACATCTGATATCTGTCAACAAAAACAAAAAAGCTACAGAGAAAATTGCCGGGAATAATCACAAGAGCATTATTCTCAGTATAATAATGGCAGGATTGGTTAAAACGCAGACACGTGACATACAATAAAGCATTTGATTGGTTTAGAGAAACGTCAAAAAATAATCAAAATAATTTTTATACAACCGCATATCATATTTATATCGTTGAAATCAGAAAAAAATCTCTATCGAGTGGACTAAAAATTTATATAGGTTACTATTTAAAAATATATAATTTTATTATATCGTTTAAGAACCACTGGTTTAATTTTCTGTTTGTCATTTATATTAAATAGGGCCCTTTTTCCTGGTCACTTTTTGTATATAATATTTTTCTCTAAAGTCATTAGTTCGTCTAAAAAAACGCTGGTTGTTTTAAAGGTGAGAGGTACCTGATTTTTCAAACAATAAACATTCATAAATTATTTAAATTACATGTAACTATTTATTTATTAAAGGTTTTATAAAATAATTTAAATAGTAGTTTGTGGAAAATACTTTAATTTATTATGATGTAAAATCATGTTTGACTTAAAAATGTGGGAAAAGTATAATGACCGGACAATTATCATCTATTTTGAAAATTCATAATTTTCCAGAATACATAAAACAATATTAACAACGATTTTATCATCAATTGTGCGAGTACATATAAAACTAATTAAAATACTAATTACCATTCCAGCTATTGTCCTTAAAATTTGGAAAAATCAAAACGAAGAGTCAGGTAAATAAACATTTAATAATTTTTGTTGTTGAAGACTCGAGTCGTACAGTCACGCGTGTACAATTATCAGTATTCACGGCTGTGCTGCATTGAAACCTCTTCGTCGCCGTCTCCACCGCCGCCCCCGCACGTGCACACGTGTACAGCGGTACACGTGCGCGTGCATTGTTGTTCAAATACTGCCCACCTCTCAACCGATCCGTGCTTGAAATCACCAACAAAATATTCCAAAAATAATTATGGCTCTCGTCACGACTTTACCTATTTTTATTTTTATCAATGAAATTCTCCCCAAGATCTGCAACTCCATCCGCATTTTCGATAACTTTTGCTAGCTGTGTAAGGAAAATCTTAAGTTATCTAATAATAACATTTGATACGTGTTCGACAAATAGAATAGATGTTTCAGTTATTAGTTTGTTCTCACAGCAAGCATACGCGAGTAAATTAGTTGAAAACAGATACGAGAAAATATCAAATCATTTTACCTCTGGAACATACCGAGTGTAATTTGTAATATGAAAACTTGGCCATAAGCATATGACATGGGAAATCAATTTTTCCTTGCGTGGTTGTGGCAAACACTGAAATGTACTAGTTGTGGAATGCTCACTAACGTTGAAAATGCGAGCCGAAAGAGACAAGCAATACGTGTCGTAGCCACAAGGTCCGCTTAGAAAGTTGACAAGAAAATATAAAGAAATTAACCCTCTATTGCATGAATTTTTTTTTAATAAGAGCACAAAAAATTATTATTTACAAAAGAAATATTCATATATTGATAAGTGTATTTCAAAATTTTTTTTTAAAGTCTATTGGGTCGTGTTTGCGTACTATAGAAAATTGTTTGATGAACAACCTCTTATAGGAATACATCAGATAAAAAAAAAATTGGAAATTTTGTAAGGTGTATTTAGCTGTAATGTATCAACAGGTAATAAGCTGATTCCTTCAAATTTTACATTTTCTAACTCAGTTTTTGTAATTATCCTTTTCCACTTCAATTTTTTTTTTCTTTATGTTGGAAAAATTAGGAGGAATTGACCTAATTGGCAATTGGCAAAGTTTACATAATGTTCCCAAATGGTTACAACATAATTGCCATGAATGTATGCTGCATAAGAAAAGTAAATAAGAATTTTAAATTTTATGTTCCCGACCGGGAACAGTATGCAGGGTAGAGGGTTAACATTCAATAATTTTGAAAAAAAATTCATTAATAAAAACGAGTATAACTAACTATTATTATGTATGTGAATTAAAAGAAATTTCCAAATAATTGAACAAAACACTGTTAAATATTATTTATTTGAAATCGGCACTAAAGTGCTCAAAAATCGTCATTTAAAGCTCAGAAATCGTCACTAAAGTAACCCATTATACGACGATTTTGAGCATCCCAGTGTTGGCAACCGTTAAATAATTATTGTACAAGTAGGATAATTTTGGCAGATATATTGACGTACTTCAGTAAATTTGGACGACACATGAAACAAAATTTGCAAGAAGAATTAACTAATTAATTCCGATGGCGAAATTGAACACATAATTTTGAATGTTATTTACGATAACTTCACTTCTCGAGGTTGGCAACATTGACTGTCAGTTTCAATTGACAACTGACAGATGTATAAACTTAACCTTCACTTTTCATTTTACCTTCACTGTTTTAAGTAAGATTTCTCCATTTTTGTTAAGTACGATGTCCGATTTTAATTATTTATTAATTATTTATTGTTTTAAAATGTTTTTATCTTTGACAAATTTATTTTTAATGTTTTGACTTTCACCTCCATATGAAGACCCAAGTGGGGTAGAAACCGGTAGAGGTTGGAATAAAATTTTTAATTTGTGACTGAAATCCAGAAATTGTTTTTATTTTTATTACAGCAATATTTAGAATACAAAATGTTGTAGGAAATAAACTTGTATCTGCTTTTAATTTTGAGAAAATTGCTTTTGAACAAACAAATAACTAAAATAGAACAATTATCGTTCCTTTTCATGTTCTACTAAAAAGAAGTACGTAAATAACTATTATTTGAATTTTTTTTCTTTAATTGATTCCACAATGGAAATATCTTGGTTGTTTTGCGTATTCAGTAAGCTTCACCCAAAATCTAATCAGCTCTGCGTAATGTTATAAACCTCATAATAATGAAGTATAGTTCATCACGAGTTTCTGTTCTGTCCACTCGTTGCAATCTCCCGTCCGTCGGACGGCGCGCTGTTTAGTTTTCAGCGGCCGTGTCCGTGACTCACCATCACCAGCTACTTCAACCTGCGATATGAACCGATGTGCGATATGTGGTGTCCGTGCTCATGTTGTGATGTTTACAGCCAAGCCAAGTGCGACGTGTGTGAATGCAGCCAGCAGACGGGGGAGGTGCACGGGGTCATTGGATTATAATCATAATCAATCATCATCATATGGCAGGGTGCATAGTCACAGGATGTGATCGCTTGAAGTATATGGATCATAAAAGGATTGGAATTACTCACCCATTCCGCAGACAATGTTGAGTTTAAAAATAGGTTCAGAAATAATTTCTTTGTCTGAGTGTGGCACTCTCTGTTGAGCAGATCTCGGTAGATATATACAAAATGATCAATTTAAGTGTATCATTATTGCTATTTCGAAAACTGTATATGCATATTTTGTCCGCTGCTCACGCTGCAGTCGATTCATTTACCCACACCACATACTATGCACCCTGCCAATAGTTTATATTTATAATCTGTGTTTTATAGTAATATAATTTATTATTTTTTAGTTATATTTTTTAATATTTAGTATAATAAATGACAAGCGACAATGATATTTCAATTAGAACAACACTGGAGATACAAGCTAAAGCTAAAAGTGCAACAAATAATCTTTTGCCGACTAAATCTCGAGAAAGATTTTGTGTACCAAAAATTTATGGAATTGAGATTTAAAAATACAGAATAAATTCATACATACATAACATCACGCTATGTCCCACTTAGTGGGGTAGCACGAACCCAGAAACACAGTCAACCAACAATCAATCTCATCCTAATATTCCTATCCTGACACACCACTTTCGCCTCGTCCACATTCATACATGCTCGTTTATTCTTCAAACTTGGAATCATTCGTTCAGGCAACAAACCATCAATCTTACCCAACCAGTTATTCCTCGGATGCCCACGCAATAGTTCACTTACATATATTAGTTTCACCAACGTTTCATTCGACATTCGCTCAACATGTCCAAATCGCCTCAACTGACTCACCTCCACTTTCTTAACAATATTCTTCTCAATCTCACACTCACCATACACCAATGTATTCCGTATACGATCACGTCTCGTATACCCACATACTCCTCTCAAATATCTCATTTCTACAGCAGTTATACGTCGTTCATGCTTCTTCATCCACACCCAATATTCAGAACCATACATCAACGTAGGCACTAACACACTATTATAAACACTCAATCGAGCATCTCTAGATACATTCACGTTTCGAGCAAATGTACCTAGAGCTCCTTGCACCCTGCAGACACTCGCCTTTTAATTACCCAAATATACAAATTCATTCCCTTGTTTCAGTCTCACACCATTCACTGAAACATTACAGTCACCAAACCATTCTTCTCAAACACCAACACTTTACATTTATTGACATTCAATAGCAGATTTAAACCTTTCCCTACTTCATTTACGCGCACAATTTTGTTTTTAATTTAGAAATATTATTGAGTGTCGTAGAAAAATTGTAGCATATAATTCGAGACGTAAAGCAATTTGCTTCTTACATCTCTCATTACGTAATATACTATTATAAATATGTATTCGGTTATCAAGGAGAAGAGAAAAGTAAAATTAGTTCCTCAAGTATCTAATCATAATTAATTAAGAAATAATCCCTCTAAAATATTTCCGATATGCGATATCTACATCATATTAATTAATCACAAATTAATACTAGGGCGGAACGAAGCGGTTATTAATAAGTCGAATTACAAGAATGTAGCCGAGAGATTAAATCTTTGGGGCGCTGCACTGGGCCTGAGACGGGCACGGCGGGCGGTCCGGGACAGTCACGTCATTCCGGACCGGAGACGTCGCTGGCTCCGGGATGCGCACCGCTCATTTGTTTTATCACTAACTATACTTAATTAGTTAAACACTACATTGTTTAATAAAGCTGTGAAACATAATTAAAATGAATATCTCTTATTTTCATAGATCGAAATGTATTTTAATGAAGTCATCATGCACTGGACCGATATAAATAAGTTTATCTTAGGATTAAATATTTTTATAGTACAATCTAATTAGTTAATTGCAATTATAGTAAATTAATTAAATGTAAGTAAAGTTCTGCAAATGGACAGTTACTTTCCCATGTTCTATAATCTTCAACTACTAAATTTTACTGAATATCTTTCTACAGATAGATTGTAAATATTAATGGTGTCACAAAAAATAATTATTATGCCATTTACCCATATTAAATGTGGAATTGTATTTTCACAGATCGGCAACACCTTCCTACAGAAGTAAAAAAAATTGGTGCGGGCAGCACACTACTTTCTTATACAAATAAATTGTTTACTAGAAAATAAATTAAATACTCCTCCAAACTTAACTTGAAATTTATTACTTATGTATAATTTAAACATGAATAAACTCATTGCTGTAGTACGCATCGTAATATGTCTTATATTTATCGAAATAAGGCGATTTGTAATATTTTTCAAAATACGGAAATTTCCCAAAATAGGAATTAAAATTGTAAATTTTTTTTATTACATTTCTTTATAATATTCGTGCCAGGAAACCCATTGCAGCAGAGCGCATCGTCAAATCTCTAATATTTTTCGAGATATGACGATATTTTATATTTTCCGAAGAGCAACTTTGAAGGGCTGTAACTCGAAAACTATACAAGATATCGAAAAATATTTCCAGTTTTGTGTTTTTCGTGCCATTTATAATAAATTAGTAAATTTTAAAAATTTTGAAATTTTTTTGTGTTTTTTTTCAATATTTCGATTGGAGATATCTCAACAAATATGAAAGATACAGACTTGCAGTGTTCACCAATCGATTCAGCTCGACGAAATACATAAACCCTGATAATTTCAGAAAATTCGAACAACCGGTTGAAATGTTAGAGCAAAAAGTCTGAAAAGGGCCAAATTCAGGCCAAACGTCAAGGGGTACCCCTTGACTTTCAGGACAGAAAACGCCATTTTCAGGCTTTTTGCTCTAACTTTCCATCCCGTAAAGCGATTTTTATGAAACTATGCATATTTATGTATTTCGACGAACTGAATAGATTGGTGAACACTGCAAATCTGTATCTTGAATATTTGTCGAGTTATCGCCGATCGAAATTTTGAACAAAAATACAAAAAAATTTCAAAATTTTAAAAATTTGCTAATTTGTTATATAAGGCACCAGAAACGCTAATCTAAAGAGAATTTTTAGATATCTCATGTAATTTTTGAATTACAGGCCCTTAAAGTTGCACTTCTAAAAATACCAAAAATCGACGTATCTCGAAAAATATTAGACATCTGCCGATGCGCTCTGCTACAATGGGTTTCTTAACGCTTATATTATAAAGAAATGTAATAAAAAAATATTACAATTTTAAGTGAGGATATTCAAATTTTTCTATCGGTATGTGAATCTGTATTGAATGATTAATAATTACAGTTTCTGTTATTTGTTTGTTCCCATAGCAACTAAAATTAGTTTATTAAACACATAATTCAGTTTTGTCAAAAGAAGGAAACAAAATCTGGTGTGGGCACCACACTACTTTCTTATACAAATAAAACCAACTGAACACGTATGACTTGTTCCTTGCGTATGACTTTATATTCAGGATGCATGTAATTATTAAATTTTTCGTAGATGACATATACGTTAATTGATAGAAACAGATAATTACCATTTAGGATATTAAGAATAATCTATTAATCTAAGCAACAAAAAATTAGAAAAACTCTCCTAGAAACTATTAGTGTGCCATTCAATCAAGTCGCTATACAATATCGCCCACTAACTCCAGTGCGATATTGTTTTGTCATAAACAAGCAATGCGGAAATAAACATCTGAGCATCAACAAAAAATACGAAACAAAAACCGGTCGAGAAGAGACCCGGCTAATGAGCGATGCTCAAATGTTTGACGAGAGAAAAATTGAACGTCGTTTTTGACGAGTTTGGGTGTTTTAGATTTGTATCTTGACAGAAAATTAATTTCGGATGTTCAGATGTTTTTTGTGCTACAGCATGGATAGATATCTAGTTAGCGTTGGATTTTACGTGGGATGTGAAAATTAAATATGATTCTAAAATGGCGAATCCGATTAAACGATGCCTTTATTTCGAGGATGGTGTAAATAGCCGACGGCGAGAACGTCACTAACGCATAATTAACTAAGAAGAAGAGAAAGAATAACTGAACAAAATTTTACACACATGTGTACTTTTGCACTGCTAAAACTATTTAATGATTTTAAAATATATTAATATTTTTACAATTGTTGGTTATTTATAAATGAAATGTTTGAAAATGCATATATTACTCTAACTTTTTATATCAATTTTGAAGTGTCAACTCAAAAACTAAGCAAAATAGTTTAATTCTGATTAAAAATTTAGAATCCTCATAGTTTTCTATAATATAAAATTACTGCAATTTGTTATACAATTATTATTAAAATAATAGACAAACAGAGATATCGAGTTAGTTAAAATAACACGAAAAAATCCGTAAAAACATAATTGAGTTACTTTTACTGTCTTCTTCAATTAATTTAACTGAGAAATACATAACTTTAAACCTATGAAACTATTTTAAATTCAAGACTATCTAAACTTGTTATTCATTAAGCCTCAATGATTTTTTAAAAATGTTGTGACGTCATTGTAGAGGCGTTGCTAGATCTAAATAGTACAGATTGTAAATAATTGTAGTCATATATTTTTTTACTTTATTACAATAAAATAGAACATTTATGTAACAAAAATTATTTAAATCACTACTGCTTTAGATCCAGCAACACCTCTACAATGACGTCACAACATTTTTTTAAATCATTGTGGCTTAATGAATAACAATTAAGACTTTTAAAAGTATAGATAGTCTTCAATATAGATAAAGTTTCATAAAAAAAATTAAAAAAAAAATGGTGAAAGACCCCATTGATATTTCTCATATGAAATAAATGTAAAATCAATACAATGAACTGAAGGTTTTAGTCCAATCAACTAAGAGTTAGTTACGATGTAATTGACATGTTAATTACGTTTTGTGACAAGGTTCCTTGGCTTAAAACTATTCGTAATATTCAGCTAGTTCTAATTTTTAATTGTTTTAAAATTTTTCATACAATATTCAATATGTTAAATATTATAATTTGAAATTCTGCAAAAACATAATCTTGTTTTTATTTTATGTAATAATAACACATTTCTGCAGTATAAGTTTTTCTACCGGGTGTTTCATTTTCGCGTAATGATGTACACTTTTGTAAATTTTATTGGAACAATAAAACAAAAAACGATTTAACTTACATATTCAGTAAAAAATACTGAAGTATTCAACTGTTTTGATTGAATTCTTTAGTTGCGTCAAATAACTGATTACCTACTCAATTAAATTGACCGAAAGTACTATTTTGTGTTTCTTAATGTATGATTGAAAAATGGATTAAAAGTTAATCAGATTGTTTATTTTGCAGATGAGTGTATCTTCAAAATAATCATATATAATTGAAATCTGTTGAAAAAGTTGAAAAATCGTCGTGTTTTTCAACATTTACAAAAATATATTTCAAGTAGTTTTCACGAAAAATAAATAATTTAAAAAAATTAAAGGAAAAATCAGACCATTTCTACATATATAAAAGATTTTTCTTCAGAAATGAATGATTTTCAAGATACCGCATTTAGCAGTTTCAAAATTTTTGCAGTTATTCTATTATAAATTATAAATTTAAAATATACAAAACGATGAAGTTCATCGTTTGATTTTTCGGTAAAAGTTACATAAGTAGGGAAATTTTCGTTTTTGAGATATGGGCTATCATATGCGACAGATAATGTTAAAAATATCTTTAAATCGAAAGGAGATAATTAAAATATGATATAATAGGTGTATTAAGCACACTTTAATTAAGATATTAAAAGTGAAATATCGTCATAATGACTCTACAAATGCAAATATAACTAGTCAAAATTGAATGATAGAATATCGGAAAAAATCGTAAAATGGCAAAAAAAAAAAACGGAATATGTATCTTAAAAGCAAAGGTATTTCAATTCGGAATAAAATACGAATTACTCGCTCTTTTGTTAACTGAAGCCCGTTAGTATAAAAAAATTTAAACTCCAGTTTAATTTATTTTCATACCAAATTTTTATCAAGTTATCCAAATGACTATCAAATTTTTGACAGAAATATTAAATAAGTCCTGAAATAATTTGAAATGATGTGCACTTATTAAAAACAATAGTTATTTATGTATCAAGACACTGAAGTTCAATTTTTTATCATGAATATGGAATTTAGTTGCCGAGGCCCGTAGGGCCGAGGAAAATAAACCATGTGAGTGATAAAAAGGAACTTCAGTGCCGAGGTACATATTAAGTTTTATTTGAAATCTAAAATTCGAAAAAAAAACTGTAAAAAAATTACAATAAAAATTAAGTTTATACATCTGTCAGTTGTCAATTGAAACTGACAGTCAGTGTTGCCAACCTCGAGAAGTGAAGTTATCGTAAATAACACTCAAAATTATGTGTTTTGTCCTCTATTTCGTCATCGGAATTAATTAGTTAATTCTTCTTGCAAATTTTGTTTCATGTCCAAATTTACTATAGTCTGTCAATATATCTGTCAAAATTATCCTAATTGTACAATAATTATTTAACGGTTGCCAACACTGGGATGCTCAAAATCGCCGAATAATGGGTTACTTTAGTGACTATTTCTGAGCTTTTAATGACGATTTTTGAGCACTTTAGTGCCGATTTAAAATAGATAAATTTACTTTAAAGATAATTTAAATGATAGTTAAATTTCTTTATAATATCGGGCATAAGATTAGGAGACATAATTTCATTATATTATTTTTTTAAATTTAAAATATTTTGTAACCATTTAAAATAAGATGTTTTATAAATAAAATAAAATTTACTTTGTGTCGTTTGTCTCCTCTCCGTCGGCAACTTACTTTGTGTTACTACCGACAATTTCCGTTTCCGGTCCGACGGGCACGTCTGCCCTGTCTAGACCCCTAACACCCCCCCTTGTGCCGCCACTGTCTATACATAAGGTTGGCCACAAGAGCCGAAACCACTTCATATGCAAACCAACAGTCTAACATATTAACAACGTATTCAAATGAAATTATAATTAAATATTTTGTTGATCATTCGATACATTTATCAGTAATTAATTAAAAATTAATCTCAACTACTTCAATACAACTGGCCTCGTACAAGTTTACCTTGTACATTCCAAGCCAAAATTATATTATTATTGTAACAGAAGAAATAAATATATAGAAGATTTTACAACTAGGGAGAGAAATGTGTACTTTTTTCCTAACGAATAAAATTGCAGCAAGAGCCGTTGCAATACGACTAGGCAAAAATATTTTTTTTTTACGACCGCAATATTTATAATAATTACTATATTTGTGTAATTAAACATTATTATAATTGTGATATAATTTGTAATAGTTATCTTCGATTTGAATTGTTTTGTTTATTTTACACAATAAATGAAATTATTTGAGTCCTTTTTTACTTCCTTATACAAAGTAATGGAACCACGAAAAAATTGCTGACGAGATTTTTGCGGAAATACATTTATTGACGTCCACTGAATCCGTTAAGACCAATTTATTAATGATGTTTGTGTGTGAGGATGGATGGATGGATGTCCGTATGCGCAATATCTCATGAACGAGACAAGATATGTAAACGAAACTTGGAATATATAAGTTTAATGAAAAAAATGAAGAATTGATTTTGAATGAAATTGAAAAACCGGAAGAGGATGTTTACTGGACATACAAAACAATATATTCCATTTATTTCAAAAATAGAATCAGCTGTGAGAAAAAGTTTCAAATGAAAGATGTTAGCAAAAGTATTTGGAATATAAAATGATATTTTCATTTTTCTTGTACATGCTTCTAATTATGAGAAAAACTAAATTAAATATTATAAAAGTAATATTTGTATTATTAGTTAGAAAGTTTTGAAGACTATATTGAGAACAAAATTAAACAGGTTTAACGTCTATATATCAAATAAATGTCAAAATAGTTAGAAGCAAGGAACAAGTCATACGTATACAATTGGTTTTATTTGTATAAGAAAGTGTGGTGCCCACACCAGATTTTTATATCATAGAAACAGAATTTCTCTGCCAGCCGTGAAAAAAAAAATTTGTGATTACTTTAACAGCTAACAGTTTGTAAAATGTAACTTTTACTGCCTCGGTATTCGGCAATACAAATATTTTACATCGCAACTATTCAATAAAATGCATAGTAATTGTTCAACAAACGCAACAAAATTTGATGTCGATCACTTTCAAAATATGTATTAAAAATAATCACTAAATTTTTATTAATTCTAGAATCCGTAAAAAAATAATGTGTTCAAAACGGCACCAAATACAGAATTGTAGCCTCGGCTTTGCCTTACAATAAACGACAGCCTCAGCTGTAAATCTGTTATTTTGGTGCTTAATTAAAAAAATAACTATTAAGGAGTATATATTTGAAGAAATGTAAATTTCTTATAGGGTATTGTTTTAAAATGTGCGACCTTCAAGAAAGCATATCGGTTTGTAAACACCTATCAGCGTAAAATAAAAAATCCAATTAAAAAGAATTATTCTGAAATTCAAGAAATGTGATCTGGATTGAATCAGTATTAAACAATGATTTGTACAAAATATTTCCGAACAGATAAAAATAAGATAATTAGCAGGGTACGTGATGTAAAAAAATGTAAATATTTATTGGAGCATTGTTAAAAATAAAATGGTTTAACCCAAAACGTACATTCAAGTAGATATTAAATGTTATGAAGTATGAATAATTTGTAAATCTTCTTCTAATCAACGGAAATTGTGCTTGAACCCTTATCAGAACTTTTATCGGTCTGTCAATGATCGCAAATCGTTTGCACTTAAAAATATATTAATCTATTTTTTCTGATGCAATCTTGTCATTTGTGACATCACCGGGAAGAAATTTGGAATGAAGTAGGTCATTCATCTTTTTTAGGACATGAAAGAATACAAATTTGAACTTTAGAGCACTGAGTACATCTTGTACCTAAATTCATTGATAAACTAGAGTATTGTTGTGTTTAATTGTTCTTGGAATTAAAGATAAATATTTACACTACAATAGTTGTATGTAATTATGTAATATACGTCATTATATGGTACGTAATATCCAATTGAAATTTTGGGTGCAAATGTACATTTCTAAACATGATTGAGCGCTCATTTTCAGATGACTCGAGACTATTAGTTATCTTACAATCTATAGGTATTGAAATAACTATTTCACAGACTTAAATGCATCATTCAATTTAAATTGTTTTGTAATTATAACGCGTGTGTCTCACTTCCTGAAATATTAGTAATCATTGTCTCATTGTTATTAAAAACTTCGATCTAATTTCTATATAAATAATCTGATGTTATCAACACAATTTTTGAATGGTAGAAAAAAGTAACAAATAAATGTATACATATTAGTTTACATCTTTCTCCTTTATTATAACATATACCGTGTGTCTCAGGTAAAGGTTGGCATATGCAGTTAACATGTAAAATCAGTTTTTTTTTGTAAATAGAAAGTGTCAGGCAAAAAATTATGCATTCAAATTTTATATCACAATGCTGCCAATATCCCTACATCTTATTTAATACAGATTAATTTATTTTGATACCGCAATTTAATGAAATTATTAATAATAATTCCTAATTTTCCGCCTACTCTTTTTATTGCTACTGAAGTATAATGCTTGCAATTTGTTTTAAATATTTTAATCTGTCACTGTCATCATGAATACATTAAATGTCGAGAACTGTGTAAATATTATTAGAATGTATTATGGGGGGCGCAGTGCAAGACAAATATCTGAATACTTCACAGGAATGAACGCCGAATGGTTTCCATCGCCAGAAATTGACAGTGACAGATTAAAATATTTAAAACAAATTGCAGGCACTATACGTCAGTAGCAATAAGAAGAGAAGGCGGAAAATTAGGAATTATTATTATTAATTTCAATAAAATGCGGTATAAAAATAAATTAATCTGTATTAAATAAGATGTAGGGATATTCGAAGTGTTGTGATATACGATTTGGGTGCGTAATTTTTTCCGGATACTTTCTATTTACAAAAAAACTGATTTTACATGTTAACTGCCTATGCCAACATTTACGTGGGACACACGGCACAACATTCTTTTGGAATACCTAAAAATTGTGCTCTTAATTACAAACCAAATATATCTATATTTTTTGTGTATTGTTTATTTATATTTAGTACAACTGACCATAAAAATACAAACAATAATTGCAACAATGAAAATAATTATTAATAATCAAGATAAGATAAATCAGTATAAGTTGTTTACATATTTATTTATTCTCTAGTAACTATGATAATAATAATTATATCATCACGCCATTTAATAATTTCTGAGTGTATTTTTCATTTGAGAACACGAGAGAGTAATAATTGTTGCGAAGATACGGAATTCGATAAAGATCTACCGCTAAATTACTTAAACATTTATGACCACAATGTTATTAACGATATGGCATAAAATAGTGGTATTACGGTACTTGGTTTAACGCCCTGTCACTTCGAAATCAATCCTTTTGAAATTGTGTAGGCTCAAGTAAAGAAACAACTCCACTTTTAAATTGAATAACGTAAAAAAATTAATTAACATAATAATATAAATACATAAATAGGTCACTCTGAAATATCCTGTCCACGTTTATGTTATGACCCGAAAAAGATTATCGAAACGTTTATAGCAGTGTTTTTATTGTTCTGCAACCCAGAAAACACAGTTATGTTGTGAGTACGTTATATATATACATAACATGGATGGACCTATGTCCGCAACACGGTCTATGAGACATGACGTCCCATGTATGTAAACATCGTAACGTTAATGGTACATAACAAAACTATTGGTATAAACAACTTTGAATATACGAATGGAATAGTTGTTTTTGTACATTTTTGAGTAAGATCTCTTTGAAAATGTTTATTTATTTATAAATTAACATTATCCTCCACCTAAATTACAATACCGAAATATATAAACACTTAGCAAAATTATATTAAATATATTTCAAAGTTGTTCAGTGTACACTATAAAATATTTAACATTTCTTTGCTATATATTTATATAAAATATATAAAACTTTCTAATTAACTGTGAATATGTCACAAGTACGGTAACATAACTTATACATGTTGTAGGTATGTACATGTTCAAGACCAATGTGACATACCAACAATATAGTTTTACGCTCTCTCAAGAGATGTCCGACATGTTATATGTATATTACGTTATTAGTACGTATATTAATGATATACTACTTACGTTTCAGATATTACATACCAGGTACATCAATGTTACATCTGTGTTTGCTGGGAAGTATGTTTTATTCCAAGTATAAAGCGAACGGCATTCTGTGAGCTAGTTAACTTTCTTTTTTGGTGGATTAATTTCCAGCATTGCTGTCAAAAATACCGACGTAAAGTTAGCCCCGCCCATGAAAGCACGAACGATTTCGTTCATATCATTTGTTAGTGCTCTTTAGTGCATTAGTAAACAATGTTAGTGCACATCACAATTTTATGATATTTATATAGTTCATTTGGAAGCACTAACGATACACTGACGAATGATTATATAATAAGTCTAAATTATATTATTACATTTGAAAATAATTGAAATATTTGTGTGAAGTTGGCCCCGCCCAATATTTATTTAAATATCATAAAATTGTGATGTGCACGTTGTTTACTAACGCACTAAAGAGCACTAACGAAGAACTAAAAAACGATATGAACCAAATCTTTAGTGCTTTCATGTTGGTGTCAAAAAATCTAATACTACTCTTGTGTCTTGCAAATTTATTACTTTCTATTTCAAATGGACTGTTCAAAGCAGATCTCGACTTATGATCTATTCTTGTGCACGGAGTGACGTCAAATATAATTCCAATTAGGATAATTTTGGCAGATATATTGACGTACTATAGTAAATTTGAACGTAACATGAAACAAAATTTGCAAGAAAAATTAACTAATTAATTAACTAAGAAATTGAGGACAAAACACATAATTTTGAGTGTTATTTTCGATAACATCAATTCTCGAGGTTGGCAACACTGACTGTCAGTTTCAATTGACAACTGACAGATGTATAAACTTAACCTATATTGAATTTTTTTTTACAGTTTTTTCGAATTTTATATTTCAAATAAAACAAAATACGTACCTCGGCACTGAAGTTCCTTTTTATCACTCACATGGTTTATTTAACCCCCAAAATGTATTTACGACGAATGCAGTCTGTTTAAAACTAAGAATCTTGTTGTATCTTCCCGCGGCGGGGATCTCTGCAGAATCGCCGTTCACATTTGCATGAAGGACACAACGGCGCAGGATAGTGAGAGCTGCAAGGATCTCGAGTTGTAGGTGCTTAGGGTTTTTTTGTTTGGTTGTGGTTGGATGGTTATTGGTTAATAATGAAAAAGCAAGAAGGCAGATAGCGTTCGTTGTTCCCTCCCTCGTGCTAGATATGTTTACCCTAATAACTATAATTATGCCAGAGTAAATATATAATCAATTTGATGTTTGGGCCCGGCTGGACTCCCACACACTCTACAACAAACGCTAAGCCAACTACACTGTTAAACTGTCCGGCAGAAATTCAATACTTAACAGTTTCTTACTCTCTAAATGTACAGCAACTAAATAGAAAACTTCTTTTTCTACGACCATTGAAAAATCTGCTCATTGAATGTTTGTAGTTGCTAGGGATATGAGGTACATTGCCAGCATCGTGCGAAATGAATTTGTTTTGCGAGTATTTCAATACAGGTCAGCTCATTTAAGTACAGGTGCCATTGCTAGGATACATATTTCGAATTGTTAAATATTCTAATAGTAAAAGCGGGACAAATTTATTATCGAAATTTAATTAATTAGGAAATAATATCGTGGTCGTCGAAAAAGTATATTGTACAACTCGCATGGAATGTCCATTTCCAACTCGTATGATTTGCAGCATTCGCCTTCGGCTCATGCTACAAACTTTCATACTCGTAGGAAATGAGTACCATTCCATGCTCGTTGTACAATATACTATTTTCTACGAGCACTGAGAAATCTGCTCATTGAATGTTTGTAGTTGCTAGGGATATGAGGTACATTGCAAGCATCGTGCGAAATGAATTTGTTTTATGAGTATTTCAATAAAGGTCATTCCATTTAAGTCCAGGTGCCATTGCTAGGATACATATTTAGAATTGTCAAATATTGGAATGGTGCAAGCGAGACAAATTTATTATTAAAATTAAATTAATTAGGAAATAATATCGTGGTCGTAGAAAATGTATAGTGTACAACTCGCATGGAATGTCCATTTCATACTCGTAGGAAATGCGTACCATTCCATGGTCGTTGTACAATATACTATTAAGTAAAACATAAAAAGGAATCATAATTGTTCTATTTTAGTTATTTGCTTGTTCAAAAGCAATGTTCTCAAAATTAGAAGCAGATAAAAGTTTATTTTCTATAATATTTTGTATTCTAAATATTGCTGTAAACATCTTATATTCGAATCATTTTCGTAATTCAATCTATATTTATATTTAAATCAAATTAAGTTTATTGTTTTGTAATTATGAGCATAATAAATCAAGTACTGCGCATTCAGTGCGCGCACGGATAAATACGAGTAGACGTCGTTGAGAATTCACCTCAAATCATTTTTTCATTATTTCCTTATGCTATTGAATGTCGATAAATTAAAAGTGTTGGTATTTGAGAAGAATGGTTTTGTGTCTGATTGTAATGTTTTAGTGAATGGTGTGAGACTGGAACAAGTGAATGAATTTGTATATTTGGGTAGTATGTTCTCGAGGGATGGACGTATTAATCGGGAGATTGAAAGGCGAATGTCTGCAGGGTGCAAGGTAGTTCTGGGTACATTTGCTCGAAACGTGAGTGTATCTAGAGATGCTCGATTGAGTGTTTATAATGGTGTGTTAGTGCCTACATTGATGTATGGTTCTGAATGTTGGGTGTGGATGAAGAAGCATGATCGACGTATAACTGCTGTACAAATGAGATATTTGAGAGGAATGTGTGGGTATATGAGACGTGATCGTATACGGAATACACTGGTGTATGGTCGAATTTGGGATTCAAATTGAAGATCTTGTGATCCATAATTCGATGTATTGCCATGAAGCGATTTACCCTATTAGATAAATAGAAATAAATCAATAATAATAGCTATTTGTGGGCGTGGCGCTCTGCTTCGAGTACATCTCAGTATGTGATATATATTTGTGCGTGTATTGTCGTCAAATTACAATTTTTATACAATGACAGTCAAGAAATATATATTTTATCTAATGCATTCGAACTAGCAAAACACATAGCAACAACATGTCAACTCGTAATACTAGTAATAGTCCCTCTGTATCAATTCCACGGGCATCTATCTCCCATTTCTCAGTACAGTTATTAAGTCGTTAGTTGTCCATTCCTCTATGACAGTGTACAGCGTCGTGCGCACGCGCCTTCGCAGCAGCGCGCTCGCTGTAATAACAGCGTTGGGGACCTATTAAATTTCATAAGTAAATACTCAGCACCGGCACGGCACGCCAGATCTTGATCCACGCTTCGAGAAGACGAAGACGAACACTCCCTTTACCCCCCTGAAGACTGCCCTGCATCGGTACGCCACCCTCACATCGTACGCATTACAAAACATAACCTCACATACAAGCATTCACTTCTCAAACGTTTTCATTTTTATGAAAGTTATATATTCTTCCTGGTGTCCCACAAGGAACCAATTTAGGTCCTTTGCTCTTCTTGTTTTTGTCAATGATATAACTCAAAATCTGAATTGTGAGAAATTGTTGTTTGCCGACGATATGAAAATATTTTATTCTATTAATTCTAGTAATGACTGTAGTCTACTACAACAAGATCTTCATACACTACATCAATGGTGTTTACACAACAATTTAAAACTTAATATTGATAAGTGCAAAGTTATTACTTTTACTAAAAAAATATTACCTATTCAACTTATTTATGAAATTGAACATATCATTCTGACTAAAACTGAAGAAATTCGTGACCTTGGTGTTATTTTTGACAATAAATTTTCTTTTACTAGTCATATTCAGTATATGTATAACAATGCTATGAAATTGCTTGGTTTTAAATCAGAAGCTCTAGACAATTTACAAATATATCTTGTTTGGTATTTTATTGTTTCGTACGCTCTAAATTGGAATATTCCAGTACAATCTGGAACCCATTTTACGAGGTTCATCAAGATCTTCTTTAAAAGGTACAGAGAAAATTTCTTAATATATTATATTTTAAAACTAATGGAGTTTATCCCGAAAGATCATTTGCTAAACTTATTTGATATGCTCAGTCTTTTAAATCGTAGACAAATTAATAGTGCTCACTATTTATCTAAATTAATTCATGGATTAGTGGATGATGATCAATGTCTTTCTTTTCTTAATTTTCATACTCCTTCAGTCTATACCAGAAACTCTCAAAACTTTTATTTGCCATATGCACGTACTAATATTTTCTATGCGTCTCCTATTCACCAAATGTGTCTAATTTATAATCAAAAGTACTCTCATGTAGATGTGTTCAATGAAACTCCAAAAAAAATTTATAATTATATTAGTGAGTGAAATTTATTTTCTGTAATGTTTCTCTCTTTCTTGCTTGTATTGCTTTTATTGTTTTGTCAACTATTTATAATTTTAACCTGCTCTGTTATTGGGCTATTGGCCTGTTGAGCGTGTATTGAAATAAATAAAGACTCTTGATATAATGGTATAGTGTGATGAATGCAAATTTCAAATACAAAATATATATGATTATGTCCCACAAAATTATTATAAATTGTAATCTGCTATAAACAGCATGCCACATCGAAAAATGGGTAATGACTGGTTTATACTGGATTTAATTTACAAATTTAGATTTAGTTTAATTTTAAAAATATATAATACATAGAAATACTTTATTGGTTTATGCTGAATTTACAAATTTAAAGATTTATAATTCACATTTAAAATATCACCATATATTATATTCTAAATCTAAATTTCCAAATCCAACCAATCAACTTGATTGGGAAACAAAACTTAACTGTGACAATCGTCAAATGTATCAAAAATGTCAGTTAAACTGATTTATTTGTAATCATCTTATAATATTGTTGTAACATGAATACGGAGAATGTTAAATATGATATTAATTTAGTATCTTTGATTAAAGAACATAACATATGATAAGTTAAGGTTGTTTTGTTGTTGTTTAATATATATGTCAAAAATCTGAAACCTAATCTTGATTGGAAGATTTCCAATTTTATAAACCCAGTATGAACCAGGAGATAAATCGCAATTTTAAATTCTAAATTTCTAAATCTAAATTTTTAAATTAAATCCAATATAAACCAGCAATAAGTAAGTTACCGGAAAATTTATTTACAGCCTTCCTGAAAGCTTGAATTTGATACTAAACTCGATATAATTCTAATAAGTTATATAAAAATAGATTTTATGTAAAAAGTCATAATTTAGGAATTTACGGTCGAGACAGGTTAGGGGCCGAGCGAGCGCAGAGAAAAGAGGATCACAAAAAACGAGTCAATAAAAGCCTATTATGTACGTGTTACGTATAAGATTTTATGTTCGCCTACATTGCAGATTATTTTTCGTAGCTTAGAATGACAATTATATTTGACACATGACGTTAACATGGTAAAATTTTATAATTTCAAAGTACGTCTCTTTTCTGTTGTTTGATCAACAAATTAACCAATTTATTTATTGTTTTTACTTTATCGGACTAGTAAATAAAGAGTCACTTTACGCACACTAAATAATATCATAAACAAGTGATTAAAATGCAATCGAACATAAAGTTATTTTTGATATTATAGTTCAATTTTACTGTTAATTGACACTAAACTAGATAAGATTAATTTAACTATTGTAAAAAAAATTAACTATTGTCCATAAAAAAATTTTGGATTTTGAGTTTAACTGCTTGAGACCTATAATTTTATAGGATTCAAATAATTAGTAAAAACAATTGACGATAGGCCAAATTTAATTTTTAACAATTTAGTTTAATTCTCCTCCTCAAGACATTTAATTTGATATCAAACTCGATACGATTCAATTAAGCATTGTAAAAAAAATAATTGAACGTCCGCATTTATTTTTCCCCTAAATTGGGGATATGTAACCAAATAATTCAAATATTTGAAATGGGATTTTCATTATTTATTATTATTAAAAATTTAGTCATCCAAGTGGATGAATTTTTAAGTTATGAAGGGTTGGTACAGTACAGCAAAGTAATTAATATATAAAATTTGTTCTAATAATTATTATTCTGCTGCGCAGAATTTAATGATTTTTTCCAAATTGAAATAGATTTTTCCGCAGAATTAATTTTGAAGTCTACAGTCTCTTCTAGTTTTTAGGAAAAAATTATATTTGAATATTATTATTTCCACTCGACGAAATTTAGATATGTTTCCTTGTCGAGTAAAATATTTTGCAAAATTAATTTTTGAGATTTACATCTACATATCATTTAGTAGTTTACTACTTAACTATATAGTTTAAATTGAAGGTTCTCCCTTCCATTCATATACCCGATAGCGAATTACTTAAAAAAAGGTTCAATTAGATTTAATATACGAAAATAAAAAGATATCAAACAAATAAATAAAAATCCAACACTGCCTATTACATATTATGCGATCAGTGATCAATAAAAATTGAAATAA
Organism: Poecilus cupreus; assembly: GCA_963942605.1. Classification (NCBI taxonomy): domain Eukaryota; kingdom Metazoa; phylum Arthropoda; class Insecta; order Coleoptera; family Carabidae; genus Poecilus; species Poecilus cupreus. The sequence continues at coordinate 15,320,554 of OZ012727.1, forward strand.
AATTTCCTAACACCCGCACGGCCATAAATCACCAGAGCGGAGCCGGCGGCGTTCTCGCCTATCACAGCCGATCTCATCAGATACGCGCTCATTTCGTGAATTTCTCCGCATCTCCGCCAGGCACACACAACCGAACACACAACGTTCAACGGCCACTATTATACCAACAAAATCCTACGAGATATCAAAAAGAAAAGAAAAATTAATAAACGGACAGCATCGAAGATCTTGTCGCAAATTGGGAAATTTGTTGGACACGGGATGAGTCAATGGGAACCCAATTTTGTGATAGCGACGTCCATAGATTTGTTATTTATTTATTAAGGGTTGAAAGTGGTGTTTATTGTTTGTACACGGAAAAAATGGATTGTTTCAATAGCAATAATTTATCTTACGTATAGTGACAGCAATTTAGATAGGTTCTTTACAATAACAATATATTACTAATATAAAAAAATATATTGTTATTGTAATATATTACTAATATAAAAAAATATATTGTTATTGTTGGTGTTTGAGAAGAATGATTTGGTGACTGATTGTAATGTTTCAGTGAATGGTGTAAGACTGGAACAAGAGAATGAATTTGTAGATTTGAGTAGTATGTTCTCGAGGGATGGACGTATTGACCGGGAGATTAAAATGCGAGTGTCTGCAGGGTACAAGGTATTGGGTGCATTTGCTTGAAAAGTGGTGCTCGATTGAGTGTTTGTAATGGTGTGTTAGTGCCTACATTGATGTATGGTTCTGAATGCAGGGTGTGGATGAAGAAGCATGAACGACGTATAATTGCTGTACAAAGAGATATTTGAAAGGAGTGTATGGATATACAAAACGTGATCGTGTCCAGAATACATTGGTGTATGGTAAGTGTGAGATTGAGAAGAATGTTGTTAAGAAATTGGAAGTGAGTCAGTTGAGGTGGTTTGGACATGTTGAGCGAATGTCGAATGAAATTTTGGTGAAACTAATATATGTGGGTGATTGAAGGTGAACGATTGCGTGAGCGTCCGAGGAATAACTGGTTGGGTATGATTGATGGTTTGTTGCGTGAATGAATGATTCCGAGTGTGAAGAATAAACGAGCGTGTACGAATTGCACTATGAATGTGGACGAGGCGTAAGTGGTGTGTCAGGATAGGAATGTATGGAGGAGATTGAATGTTGGTTGACTGTGTTTCTGGGTTCGTGCTACCCCATAATATCAAAAAAATACATTTTTGTGAATTTTTGCTTCTTATATTTAAATAAAAAGCTGATTAGATTTTGGATAAAATTGGTCAACTTGAAGTAGCAGTTTACTTGAAGCCCTTAACAGTTTTTCGTGAAAAATACGGTTAAATTTCCTTTTTTAACAATTTACGATATTTTGAAAGTTGTACAATATTTAATTTTACATTGGTTTTGATTACACTAATTTTATTAATTTTCAGTAGATTTAAAGATATTTAGAAATTAAATTTCATAAATCTTATATTCCATGTACACCATATGGAAACATTTAAAAATTTTCAATTTTAACGAAATGTGACACATGTCATTTTGATTGTGAAGCTATTTTCTTAGTGAAATATATATATCAAAAAATTAAATAAATATACGAAATAAAATTAAATTTCTTATATATAAATAGAAAATAAACAAATAAGAACGTATGTTTCTATATCATCAAATATTATTTTGTACCGTTAAAGAGTAGTATTGGGCCGGAGGTTATGTGCTCGCCACATCAGATTTTTTAATCTTTAATTTAAATAATAAAATTGTATTTCTGGATGTAAACACAAAAATATTTGAAAATAATTCATTAATTAATTGCTCAAGCTGCAATAATAATTGCCAACTTACTATTAATATTAGTAAATAAGTTGTTTAGTAAAAAATGCGTATCAATAGTTTTTTAATATCCCTAATTAAAAGTACAAATTTTAACAGCGTCAAATTGGTAAAAAATTATAATAGTTAAAAAATTACAGTAATTTAATAAATATTTAATTAGAAAAATATTACGCCCCCAGGGTGTCAATGGCAACCAGATATTTATTGTCACAGTATTGCAAAATTAAACTTCAACCTTGTTATCAAGGCAATAATGTCTAATTTATTATAGTGATAGACGGAAAAATATTTTTGTTACAATTAGCAGAGGAAAGTCCCGTTCACGTTTACAACTCATACTCATCAGTCACAGAATCCAAGTTGCAAATTAATAAATCATTAATTTTACGCTTTTTAATTTTCATAGTGTGCACCGAAAACCTCCTCCGCGGCATTGTGAACCTTACGGCTGCATTCCACAAGGATGTGTTTAGTGTTTGATGGAGTTTAGCGCACATTTCCATAACTAAGCAACAGTGAAAACTGTGCGCCATTGTTCTGTGGGCCGCGCTGCTGATTGCGATCTCGACAACGCTTTGTTTAATTAAACGATTAATTGCGGTGGAAACCTGCCTTTATACCTGCAGCCTCACCGCCCAACACGCTGTGGACAGCCCTTTATAAATACCAATACTGCAGCTATCAAATATTCTAACCTAATCTGTTATGATTTAATTTTCTAACCTTTCGTTAAATCTGCATCGGCCTCCTGGTACAGCTTCTGCTCCTATTTCCGCCACACACAATATTTTAGCACTCGAAAACGATTCAGCATTATTATTATACTATTCACAAAACGAACACAGTTTAAAATCACTCGCGAACTGCAAAACACTCGCAATGCCCCCACGAGCACCAGACTACTGACCAAATCCTGCAAAGAAATAAAGCAAAGTTAGCACTTGTTCGCGAGATAAAACAAGAAATATCAAATAAAATATAGAGGCAACAAAAGCTTTGCGGGGCAGAGGGTTTCAAATTAGTCTCAGCTGTAGTCTGTAGTCTATAAATGTGTAAAAACTCGATCATGTAAGTCCGTCGGCGATATTTATTTAATTGTAACCAACGCCTGCTAAATGTTTGTGACTTTTACGAAAGAATACTTAATATAAGTATATAATTCTCATTCTATCGAATTGATATTGAATTTTAATATTTCTCATTTCTCAATGTTAATATCAACTGTCCTAAAACTACTTTACCGGATATTTACTCTTTTTAAAGGACATTAGAAATATAATATTCAAATTTTCATTAAGAATTTGTTCGTTCCGTATGAATTTTAGAGCAAATGTGTAAATACAAAAACTGTTCAGAAACAAAAACTGCATCAAGAGAGGTTAAATTTATTAACCCTCTATTGCATACTGTACCCGAACGGGAACATAAAATTTAAAAATTTTTTTTCTTTTCTTATGCAGTTTACATTCATGGCAATCATGTTGTAACATTTGGGAACATTATATACACTTTGTCAATTGCCAATTAGGTCATTCCTCCCAATTTGACCAACATAAAAAAAATTTTAACTGGAAAAAGGATAATTACAGAAACTGAGATATAAAATGTAAAATTTGAAGGAAGTAGCTTATTACCTGCTGATATATTACAGCTAAATACACCTTTACAAAATTTCCAAAAAAATTTTTTATCTGATGTTTTCCTAGAATAGGTTGTTTATCAAACAATTTTGTATAGTACACAAAGACGACCCAATAGACCAAAGTTCTATTGTGAGTTGAATTTGTTCATAATGTTCCCAATAATGAACAAATTTAAAAAAAATTTTTTTTTATTTTTGGAAAAAAAATTATATAACACACTTATTTTACATATATGAATATTTCTTTTGTAAAAAATAATGTTTTTGAGCCCTTATTTAAAAGAAATAATAATTAATGCAATAGAGGGTTAATGTAATATATTTCTACCATGAGATTATGAGATATATGTAAAATATAATTTATAATTTTTAGCTATTTACAGAGTGCAATGGAAAACCAAACATACAATTCAAATAGTGGTCAGATGTATGTACATTTATTTCAGTAGAACTTATTTGATTTTCTGTTGCCCATAAAAGTTTAGTATTTTCCTCATTTGTTTCATCATTTTTTTATTATTCTGCACTTCTTACTTACACTTCCTTTTTATTAAACAGCTTCTCTCATTCGTCATACGTGCAGGACTGTATTTATAATATGATATAATACGCTAAATACATCTTTCACTTGACATCCGTCTTTCCATGTACGAGTAACCTTTCGAATAAGTTATTCGTCAAATAAATAAATAAACATCTAGAATATTTACTACCATTTGAGCTTTGGTTTTTCATCTATTCGGTGATTAATTTATTAGGTACTTTATTCGTTGATGAAAAAATCGGCCATTACGAATTTCCCTTATAATACCATTTTATCCTTTGAATATTTTCTAAAATGCCATAAGTATCAATGATTGTTATCGAATCATTTAATGAAGAAAACTTCATGTCAAATTCAAACAATGCAACTGTTTGAATGGGGTCTTTCACCATTTTTTTTTTTATATTTTTTTATGAAACTTTATCTATATTGAAGACTATCTATGCTTTTAAAAAGTCGTAATTGTTATTCATTAAGCCACAATGATTTTTTAAAAATGTTGTGACGTCATAGTAGAGATCTAAAACAGTAGAGATCTAAAACAGTAGAGATTTAAATAATTTTTGTTACATAAATGTTCTATTTTATTGTAATAATAATAATAAAATAAGTAAAAAAATATATGAGTACAATTACTTACAATCTGCATTGTTTTAGATCCAGCAACACCTCTATTATGACGTCACAACATTTTTTTAAAAATCATTGTGGCTTAATGAATAACAATTAAGACTTTTTAAAAGTGTAGATAGTCTTCAGTATAGATAAAGTTTCATAAAAAAAATTAAAAAAAAATGGTGAAAGACCCCATTGTATGTTTTGTTTTCCATAGCATTTAGTATTACAGTTTTTATTTAATGTTCATTTCATGACAGACATTTGATTCAGTTTTTGATTCTTAACTTTTTTTTTGTTTTATATAACTCCGTGGTAACGCATCAGACTGTGGATCATAAGATCCTCGGTTCGAGTCCTACAGCCGACAAATTCCTCCTCCACCACTACCATTCTTGGAGGCGTGATTTGACGGCTGGTAACCGGACTTCACGCGTATTTATATATCATAATACCTAGATCTGCATTGAACAGAATACCACATCCAGAAATCGGTAAATGGCGTGATGATATATTTATTTAAGTGTTTTTATTTACATTTTTTTGTATTTACACTTTTGTTCTATAGTTTATAGGAAACAAACTAACGTCCAATGAAAATTTTAACATTATATTTCCTATGCCCCATAAACATTATACCAATCCAAAATATGGAATGTCAAAGATATAGTGAATTTGCGTTGCCATGATTAACCTCCGAATTACAAAATCAAGTGAATACCGTGGAAATGACTCAAAAAGAATGTATTAAATTTGAAACCAATTACATTTTAACAACAATACAAGGATGTAGTATATCAAAATATATCTTCAGTTATTTACCCTTATTCATATTACTTTGTATTTTTAATGCTTCATGGTTAAAAACATAAACAAATTAAATAAATATATTATCACGCCACTTATGTATTTCCACATTGTGATACTCTGTTTATAAATACGATTTTTGAGCGTGTGGTGCAATCAAATTCAACCCCCAACAGGTATTAGTGGAGTCGTAGAAATTATTTTAAAGTGGTGAAAATTTATTGGGATCCCATGAAAAACGCATCAATCTCTCTCGTGTTTTGTATAGACACTTTTCATAGTTTACTTTTAAGATCTGCGAATTATTTCTGGTAAAAACAGCAGAGTGAAAGTTGCACGCGTGCTGATGAACGACCAGCAGCTAATGTTTGTTTTTGTGCGAGAGGTTCTACACTATACTATTTCGTAAGAGTTGATCTCAGGGTTCGTTGGAGCAGATCATGTATCTGAAGGCACCGAGCGTTCATATCGCCTCTAACATCAACCTGAAAATATTCGCTTCTTCGCTTCATCCGTAATAACTGCATGAATCGAAACACCGTTACAAGCCACGTGTAACATATCCTTGTAACCAACACCCATCGCCTGGAAAACTCAAGCTGGGGATCATGAGATCTTCAATTTGACTTTCATAAAATTAGTTATTATAGATACAGTTGTGTGTAACACTAATTCGTAGGGCTAACGCATAATGCATAAGAATATTTGATAAGTTTTATTCTATGATAACTGTCAAAATGAATGTGCAAGACGAGGAATTCTAGTTTTATTAGATCAACTGAGAATACTTTTAGCTGCAGTTAGTTCCATGTTTGTAATAAAATGTATGGAAATGAAATTATTACAAGAAAATGTAACTGATGCTAGGATACACTTTTAACCCTAGCCTTAAAAGTACTTTTAATCCTAATAACACAATATACTATTGTTGTGCTTTTTCATTTTTCCTTAGAATTATTGACTTTTGATTTGCCTTTGGTTTTTGATATTTTTTTCTATTTCATTGTATAAAAAAAATCTGGTGGGGGCAAAACACAACTTTCTTATACAAATAAAACCAACTGAACATGTATAAATTGTTCTTTGCGTATGACAATTATTTAATATATAGATATTCAACCTGTGAATTTATTTCAAATAGAAATTAATTAATATCTAGTCTTTAAAACTTTCTAACTAATAATACAAATATTACTTTTATATTTCATACGCCACATATTTTTGACATTTCACAATTATTTGACATGTTTGACACATAGATATTATAAATGTATTAGTTTTTGTTCCCATTGTAACTAGGATTATAGAAATATATTCTTGAATACATAATTTAGTTTTTCAAAAAATCTGATGTGGCCAACACAATTATTTGAAATATAGATGTTAAAAATGTTTTAGTTTTTGTTTGCAATTTAACTAAGATTATTGAAATATATTCTTACTTATATTTAGTTCTTTCTCGAAATTAGAAGCATGAACAAGAAAAGTGCAAATAACATTTTATATTCCAAATATTTTTCTTTCATTTGAAACTTTTTTCATGGCTGATTCGATTTATGAATAAAAAAATGGAATATATTGTTCTGTGTCCAGTAAACTTCCTCTTCCGGTTTGTCAATTTCATTAAAAATCAACTCAGCTCTTCATATTTTCATGAAACTTATAATTTCCAAATTTCGTTTACATATCTTGTCTTGTTCATAAAATATTGCGCACATGGACTTCCATCCATACATCCATCCATCCATCCATCCATCCATCAATCCATCCTCATACACAGACATAATTGAGAAATTGGTCTTAATGAATTCAGTGAACATCAAAATATGTATTTCCGCAAAAATCTCGTCAGCGATTTTTTTCATGATTCCAATACTTCCTTATACTTTTTATAAGAAAGTAAAAATGGACGAGAGACAAAAATAGTTATTTACTTTGCAAGTGGGCAAAGTAAGGAATTGCCCACGAGAGAAATTTTAGCTCACGAAGCTGAAGGCTGAGTGAGATAATTTAATCGAGTGGGTAATTCCACTTTGTCCACGTGTGAGGTGTGAAGTATAACGTTTTATCCAACATCTCCTAATAAATGCAAAATTTATTAAAGAAAAATTATTTGACAGTGACACATGCTTTAAATTTTCTAAATTAAAATGCCAATCGAAGTAGTTACCAAGGCGTTGTGCGTTATTTTTATTGTTATAAATAAAAAATTACTCACTAGTAGAATTTTTCAAAATTATACCCACTAGTGGATAATCTGTCACTTTCCTTGTTTAAAATCGCCATAGTTATAGAGCATTTATTGAGAGGTGTTGGGTAAACTTCTTTATGTGTTATGTATTATTATTATGCACAAAAACAATAGCCGTGAATAAGGCTTAAGGATCATTCACCAATTTGACCAAAACATCACTGACTTTGTTCGCAAAATAATGACAGTCATCAAAAAAGCTCCGTAATAAAAACATTCCACATTTGGCAACGGTACGGCCGTCGGGCGACTAGCTTCCCGTCTCCCACTATTAAAGGAAATTAGAATTTCCGGCCGCTCGTCGCACTTCGCCAGATTAAGGAAATTAAAAAACCCGAGCGATGAAACAGCCGTAACTCTCAGTGTGGGTGAATCATTCTTTACTCTGCAGTGGTCATCATGAGACACGCTCACCTGAGGAAATCACACATTATGAGATCAACAGTTTTATCTCGTGTGTGATTTGGGTTGGTAGGATTTGTTTTTGACGGTTTTTTGGCCGGTTTCCGGAGGAAGCTAATGAATCATGACAGTGAGAATTTTTACGAATTTATTGTTGTGTTTTGCAGTGCGAATTTTGGTAATGAGTTATTGTTGATTCGTGATGTGGGTTGTAATTATTTCGATTTTTTGCAGTTTTAATTTACGGTTTTTCATGATAACTTACAAGATAGGTGATGGCTATATAAGAAATATGAAATCATTTAAATTTCAAATTTAATTGCTTGTTTATCAAGTCATACAAAAAATTACAACTTTGTTTTCACAGCAGAATTAAAAATCTGGTGTGGGCACCACACTACTTTCTTATACAAATAAAACCAACTGAATACGTATGACTTGTTCCTTGCGTATGACTATTTTGACATTTATTTGATATATAGAAGATAACCTGTTTAATTTTGTTCTCAATATAGTCCAAAACTTTCTAACTAATAATACAAATATTACTTTTATAATATTTCTCATGACACATATTTTTGACACTTCACAATTATTTGACACGTTTGACACATAGATATTAAAAATGTTTTAGTTTTTGTTCCCATTGTAACTAAGATTATTGAAATATATTCTTAAATATTTAATTTAGTTTTTCTCAAAATTAAAAGCTTGTACAAGAGAAAAGTGCAAATAACATTTTATATTCCAAATATTTTTGCTAATATCTTTCATTTGAAACTTTTTCTCACAGCTGATTCTATTTTTGAAATAAATGGAATTAATGTCCAGTTCATTTAAATTGAAAAGTGTATTCACTTTTTGGTGTATTATTTGATAAGAAGTTCATAATGGTGTCCAGTATTAGATTTTTTTTTTACAAATTTTACATATTTACTCATTGTAACTATACATTTTTATTTCTATATTAATTACATAGGCTGGTATTACGAGCTCTGTTTTTGGGTGTTTTAAGTGGTGTTTTAGTCTCGGTTTTATAAAAAAAATGTTCCGAATAGAAGTTACAGAGAAATATATTATCTACCACTTTTATTTGAAGTATTTTTTATAAAATAATTTAAAAACATTTCACAGCGCTTAAACTGAAGCTAAAACACATCTCTTAAAATGCACCTATAAATACTGAGTTTGTGCTATTTTTATTCTAAATAGGTATTTTGTCATTACTAGAGCATTGAAATTTGTAAAATAACACATTCTCTTTTCGAACAGTTTTATGTTTAATAGACACTACTGGTGCATAATTAAATAAAAACTCTATTGCGGGGGCACTATGTTAGTACATCAGATTTTGAAAAAGTATTTTTTTCTAAAATGGCTTCGAATCGTTTAACTGCGAAATAGTATATTTTACAACAAGTAATGAAATGGCACATATTCCACGCGAGCAAAAGTTTGTAGTCCGAGCCGAAGTTGAGGGCTACGGTTTGCGAGTGTGGGATATGCCATTCCGTTACATGTTGTAGACTGTTTCTATAACAATATTTTGAAAATTATACAAAAAATACAAATATAAAACTGTTGTAAACGACGAACTCAAATAAATCAAATTAAAACAAACAGACGTAACCGTAGTAAATGAATCAAGATACTCCATATATCGCGCTAATATGCGGCTCTGATTCGTCGAAAATATTCCATACGCAGTTACAGAAGAAATAATAAAGACAGCGTAGGGCTAACGGATATCACTAGATCAGAAATATTTACTTCTTTAAACTTAATACTCATTCCAATTTCATTTGAAGAAGGGTGTTTCGAATGAGTGATTCCCTACTCGAATCGTTCTTAGCACAGGCCACGAACCTAATGGCATTATAATTATATGTATGTTTTCGTGGGTTCAACTAACGACCAACTAACTTAACATTAACAAGCCTTTAACCTAAACATAAACGAAACTTATATTCCGAGCTCATTGATTCATGATATTGAACTGCAGGATAGAGTACAAATACCTTGCATTTGAAATTGTAATATTTTATATATGAATTATTTCAATGGTCATTAATTTATCATTTGAATATCTATTTAGTCATTGTTCGAATTATAAATATTTATAATTTGTAAAAAATTAATAGGTATTCCTGACAAGCAAATAATAGCTATTTTTAACAGTTAAAAATCTAATGTTTTAATTAACTTTAATTAAATTTTCTTAAACTTTTATTGAAAAAATCTGATGTGCCCAGCACATGACCTCACACTTAACTTATTTTACTAATACCACGCAATCACGAATAAATTTAATAGTTTATGTAAACCACATCTAAGTCAAAATGAAAGCAATTAATGATGTCAACTTAAAGGTCACTGTCATAATAATTTAAATTTTATGTAGAAACAATGGTCCGACTTAGTGAGCACGAACCCAGAAACACAGTCAACCAACAATCAATCTCCTCCAAACATTCCTATCCTGACACACCACTTTCGCCGCGTCCACATTCATAGTGCGATTCACACATACTCGTCTATTCTTCACACTCGGAATCATTCGTTCACGCAAAAACCATCAATCATAATCAACCAGTTATTCCTCGGACGCCCACGCAATCGTTCACCCACATATATTAGTTTCACCAACCTTTCAAAGTGCTCAAAAATCGTCATTAAAAGCTCAGAAATCGTCACTAAAGTAACCCATTATACCACGATTTTGAGCACCTCAGTGTTGGCAACCGTTAAATAATGATACATGTACAATTAGGATAATTTTGGCAGATATATTGACGTACTATAGTAAATTTGGACGTAACATGAAACAAAATTTGCAATAAGATTTAACTAATTAATTCTGATGACAAAATTGAGGACAAAATACATAATTTTGAGTGTTATTTACGATAACTTCACTTCTCGAGGTTGGCAACCTGTCAGTTTCAATTCACATCTGACAAATGTATAAACTTAACCTATATTGTAATTTTTTTACAGTTTTTTCGAATTTCAGATTTCAAATAAAACTTAATATGTACCTCGGCACTGAAGTTCCTTTTTATCACTCACATGGTTTATTTTCCTCGGCAACTAAATTCCATATTCGTGATAATAAATTAAACTTCAGTGCCTTGATACATAAATAACTATTAATATTTATTACAGTAAGGGTCTTAATCCCTTTAGGCACAATTTAGGTGTAAATTGAACTAGTAGGAGATAACAGAAACATCATAGTTTTACAATAATAGATTCGTAGCAGATTTCTGTAAAAAACTTCGACCATTAATTAAGAGCTATTATTTCGTCTCCTTGAAGTCATTCCAACGTTGACCCGTTTCAAAACATCACATGTGCCTTGGGGGAGAGGGGCGGGGTGGCTGCAGGGGGGTGTGACACACGCACACTTATGAAGAAACGAAGAGAGAACATGTAAGTTTGTTCGAAGGTGTGTGTATGTGTAGAAGTAACCAGGTATATAATAATTACACACAAACACAGATGTAATCTCGTGTGAACCGGAAACAGAGGGCCGATGACGTCACGGCTCCGAGCAACAGGTGCCGGAGGGTTCACACACTTTTATGTGTCGGCCCAGGGCCGAATTAGAAAACTTCTCATCTTAAAAAAATATTCAGATATATTAGAAAAATTTGTAATACCTTCAAGTTACTGATACAATGTATTGGTTTAAATTTGAAAATATTATCATCATTGTAGAAAGAGATACATAGTATTATAGGGAAACAAAAACTAAATACCTCCCTTAAGCGATGAAGATTTATTTTCAAAGGATTTTATCTCTTCAATGCGCGATTTTCTACAATTGATCAAAAAAATATTTTTTCTACGACCACTTAGAAATCTGCTCATTGTATGTTTGTTGTTGCTAGGGATATGAGGTACATTGCCAGCATCGTGCGAAATGAATTTGTTTTGTGCGTATATCGATACAGGTCAGCTCATTTAAGTACAGGTGCCATTGCTAGGATACATATTTCGAATATTCTAATAGTAAAAGCGAGACAAATTTATTATCAAAATTTAATTAATTAGGAAATAATATCGTGGTCGTAAAAAAAGTATAGTGTACAACTCGCATGGAATGTCCATTTCATACTCGTATGATTTGCAGCATTCGCCTTCGGCTCATGCTACAAACTTTCATACTCGTAGGAAATGACTACCATTCCATGCTCGTTGTACAATATACTATTCTACGACACTCAATAGTATTTCTAAGTTAAAAACAAAATGCAAACACTATTTTTGTTGTAAAAAAGGAAGAAGAACTCGGGAAAAATATTACAAAATAAATTATGCCAAGAAATTTCACTATGTATCAGATCTGCAACAACATATTTTGAATCAAATTTAATACAATTTATTGCATAATAATGTTGAAACAATGATATGAGAATGATGTTACTACCTTTCTGGTCCAATATTTTTATGTACACTTCTTTAAAAACATGTATTTATTAAATATATCACAAATCACAATAAACCATCTATGTAAAAAGGGCAACAGCATTTATTTTTAGTGCTGTGATGGAAATACGAGCTTAAATAAATATAGAACTTATGTATAGTTACGGTAAGAGTTGTAACATATCAGATACAAAGATATATTTCTAAACTTATATAAAATACAGTATAAAATTTGAGGATGTTGCATAAATGATACATTGCGCAGTGTAGGGTTAATAGTTTTCTCTCTCGCACAATGGCGTAAGTGTAAGATAGATAGATGAATCGATAAACGCAATATGTGGTACTTTTTCTTAAAATTTCCTAAAAAATCTAAGCAAGCGCTTGTTTTGCAATAGGCGAATTAGCTGTCAAATGTCATTTTAAAATCACTTGAAAAGAAATACTTTATCGTGTAATGCTCGCTTTAGATACTGAATTTATAACTGAAATGTGGTGTATATACGTACACCTATACATAACATCACGCTATATCCCACTTAGTGGGGTAGCACGAACCCAGAAACACAGTCAACCAACAATCAATCTCACAATACATTCCTATCCTGACACGCCACTTTCGCCTCGTCCACATTCATACATGCTCGTTTATTCTTCACACTCGGAATCATTCGTTCACGCTACAAACCATCAATCATACCCAACCAGTTATTCCTCGGACGCCCACGCAATCGTTCACCCACATATATTAGTTTCACCAACCTTTCATTCGGCATTCGCTCAACATGTCCAAACCACCTCAACTGACTCACTCCCACTTTATTAACAACATTCATCTCAATCTCTCACTCATCATACACAAATATATTCCGTATACGATCACGTCTCGTATACCCACACACTCCTCTGAAATACCTCATTTCTACAGCAGCTATACGTCGTTCATGCTTCTTCGTCCACACTCAACATTCAGAACCATACATCAATGTAGGCACTAACACACCATTATAAACACTCAATCGAACATCTCTAGATACATTCACGTTTCGAACAAATGTACCCAGAGCACCCAATACTTTGCACCCTGCAGACATTCGCCTTTCAATCTCTCGTTGTATAGGGGCTACAGAAAAGAATATAACACTAATAAATTAATCCAAATCTGTTTTCCGAAATGTCAAATATTTTTTGTTTTTGTTTCAGTTCCCATTACAGAGTTTTCTAATAAATATTAATTTTAATATTTAGGTAATCAATCAATAACTTTGCTATTTATCTATCATTTTATATAATGATTCATTTTTTAAGACACAGGGTCTACAGTATAAAAAAATTAAGAAAACAAAGAACAGGAAATAGATTTATCGCTTTATCTAAGCCAAATAACAACAATAATATTTTGTTAATCTTTATCTGACTGGCGCAATCCAAACAATTAAAATTTTTATATAAATGTTACCTCATTTATTCCAAAAACCGATAATCTATTTCTCAGTTCTATAAATGACATAATAGTCTGTTATTATTTATTATCCTTTCCAAAAACAATTATTAATAAATATCATGTCATAAGCGATAGATTAGACAATTAAATTCACACAAGAATTACAAACAAAAATACATACAAGTGCGTCAGAGATTTGATTATTAAATAAGTTAATAATGATGGGTGTGTGTGGGTTTTGGGCTAGTGCATCCCTGGTGGATTGCTAACGTCCGGTCTTCCGTTCGCTGCAGACCATCCGATGAGTCTAGTCCGGACGACCGGAGACCGGACACAGCGTCTGAAATTTGTATGATGGGACGCGCTCGACTGATCCGGAATATTTTGTATTAGTAGTTTTGTTTTCAAAATATGTGTATCTTTATATAATATAAAATTTCGCTGTGCGTAATTTCGTAATTCTTCTAGTCCTAAACGGCTGGACGGATTTTGAGGAATGTTTTTGGCCACCTAGATAGTTCTTAGCTACAGTTGGACCTGGTCGGTTACGTTGTTATCGAGAGCCAGAGTTTTACCTCCCGCCTATCTCTAGGTGAGGGAGGTATTGTTTTTGGTCAAAAAAATGGGTAGTGAGTTTTCAATGAATAAGCACGTTTTAGCGTCCCTACAATACGATTGTACTATTTTCGCGATGATGTCTGCATGTATGTATGTATGTATGTATGTATATATGTATGTGTGTGTGTGTATGTGTATGTGTGTGTGTGTAGTCTGTGGCAATTTTTTCGTCTCGCATAACTCAAATACTATAGTACCAAAAAAATACTATTTTGTGAATTTTAGTTTCATATATTTAAATGACGAGCTGATTAGATTTTGGATAAAATTGGTCAACCGGAAGTAGTAGTTTACTTGAAGCCCTTAACAGTTTTTCGTGAAAAACACGGTTAAATTTCCTTTTTCAACAATTTATGTTATTTTGAAAGTTGAAGAATATTTAATTTTACATGTGGTTTGATTACACTAATTTTATTAATTTCCTTTAGATTTAGAGATAATAAAATATAAAGAAATTAGATTTTACAAATCTTGCATTCCTAGTACACTATGGAAACATTTAAATATTTTCAATTTTTTACGAAATGTGACACATGTCATTTTGATTGTGAAGCTGTTTTCTTAGTGAAATATGTGTCAAAAAATTAAATAAATATACGAAATAAAATTAAATTTCTCAAATATAAATAGAAAATAAACAAATAAGAAGGTATGTTTTTGTATCATCACATGGCCACATTAGATTTTTTATTTTATTTTCAACCAATCACAGAGCTAGAAATCCATAATTCACGGTTATTTAAAAAACGTGATGTGGATCACCAAGCAACGGCCGTCTAACAGTTGACATGTAGTTGATTGTCATTGTGTATTTTTATGTTGACGTTTTTCACCGTATATTTTCAATGAATTTCGATCATTTTCAAAAGTGTTTTCCGAAATTACAGGAATAGAAAAGCAAAGTATTATATTCGGAACTATGGTCATTATTAACTCGGATGATTTGCATCACTCACCTACAGCTCGTAACGCAAACTTCATCTTCGTAAATAATGACTATCATAGGGGCCTCTCCGTAACTTTCATGTTAATTTTTATCGGCCGGTTAAAAATTTTAACCAATAATAACAGCCGTCACTGAAAAAATATTGAAATTTTCATTTGACACATATATTTTTATTGGTTAAAATTTTTAACTGGCAGTTAAAAATTAACGGGTAAGTTACGGAATAGGCCCCATAATCCCTCATATAATAATATACTGTTAAAATCTTCTTAGGGCAATAGCATTCACGGGAATTTGGCGCAAAAGTGAAATTCCGCTGATTGGAAGATGGAGAAATTGCGAAGATTTCATAACGACGCGATTTATTAATTAAGATGATCGTTATCGTGCGTCGTCGTTGCGTTCCGAGTTGTGTCACCTTAACTTCAGCAGGAATTAGTCGCGAATGGCTGAAAAATCTAATCGGCAAATTTTGATAATGATTTGATTATTTGAATGATGCAACAGAAGAAAGCTGAAATGATGAATTGATTGATGTAACGACAGCAATCATTTCATTTGAGAAATTGACAATTTTCGTTTCCTGACGAGATTGTGGAAATAATAGGGTCGTTCACCATTTAAAAAAAAATTTTATGAGACTTTATCTAAATTGAAGACTATCTACACTTTTTAAAAAGTCTTAATTGTTATTCATTAAGCCACAATGATTTTTTAAAAATGTTGTGACGTCATTATTGAGGTGTTGGTGGATCTCAAACAGTAGAGATTTAAATAATTTTTGTCACATAAATGTTCTATTTTATTGTAATAATATATGACTACAATTATTTGCAATCAGTACTGTTTTAGATCCTGCAACACCTCTACAATGACGTCACAACATTTTAAAAAAATCATTGTGGCTTAATGAATAACAATTAAGAATTTTTATCTAACACCTCTCAATAAATGCTCTATAACTATGGCGATTTTAAACAAGCAAAGTAACAGATTATCCACTAGAGGGTATAATTTTGAGGAAAGCCACTAGTGAGTATTTTTTTATTTATAACAATAATAATAACACACAGCACCTTGGTAACTACTTCGATTGACATTTTAATTTAAAAATTTAAAGCATATGTCACTGTCAAATAATATTTCTTTAGTAAATTTTTCATTTAATAAGAAGTGTTCTATAAAACGTTATACTTCACACGTGGACAAAATGAAATTACCCACTCGATAAAATTATCTCACTCAACCTTCGGCTTCGTGAGCTAAAATTTCTCTCGTGGGTAATTCCTTACTTTGCCCACTTGTAAAGTAAATAACTATTAAAAGTGTAGATAGTCTTCAATCTAAATACGGTTTTATAAAAAAATAAAAAAAAAAACTTGTGAAAGACCCCATTGATACCAAATTTATTTATTTACCCCTGTGGTTCCTTCCTCATTACCACTTTTGAAGACATGACGTGATGATGTAGGTATTTATTTCGTTCTCCTACTTAGCTGAATGTAGGTAAATTATTGTGTGAAATAATTAATTGCTCGTTCATTAACGCCAGGGGTAAGAGAGGAAATACACACATGTATACAAACAGGTGTGAATGTGTGTGTAAGCCGTGCGAAATGGGTTGTGTGCCCCAGTTAACAGCAGATCCACAGCCAACTACGAGTAGAATGGACGCGTAAATTGTTATTCATACAGCGTATAACATCTGAACATCTCCAGTCTCCCGGCCCGTCAGAGCCAACTGCAAAACTTTCATATGACTTTAATTATGATGCTGAATCTTTAATAAGGCTATACTTCATTCATGATAACATCTTGGTTTATAGTCCATACTGCTTTAATACGATCGGACAAATTTATATCATTCTACTAATTTGGATCGGAGAACATCAGCGATTTACAAGACCGCTCTTTTCTTAGACGGAATATTTATCACAAAACTGAAGATAGAAATGAATGGGTCAGACATTCGCTATTTGTTTATCAAGAAAAAGAAATAAGCATTATACAGGGTGTAGAATTGAAATATGACGTATAGTGATTTCAATGCTATTTTTTTTATATAGTTGTAAATTTTTACTTATTTACTTTATAACATAAGTGTAAATACAAAAGTTGTTCAGAATTTGAAAATTACTTGAAATAAGATTTGGTTACATAAATTAAAATCAATATTTGCCATTTCATAAAACAGTTTTATCTACGACCATTGCTAAAAATGGCCCTTTTAACGCTTGCTTAGCAAATTAAAAGTGTCACATTCTGACACTAGTGTTAAAAGTAACATAGCAACGTGTTAAAAGTGATTTTATTGTTACTTTTAATACGTTGCTAACTATTTGTATCAATAATGCCCGGTATTTCCAACATCAGATAAACTAGATAATAATTTAAGTGAAATAGTTTAAATAATTATAGCTGTCATCTTTTGATGCGATATTTTTTGTTTATTTAAGTGATAAATTAAATAAATAAATAAATATATCATCACACCTTTTACCCATTGTGGGTGTGTACTCTGCTTACGCAGATCTCGTTAGGTGATATATTTTTGCGTATGAAATGCGGTTACCAGCCGTCAAGTCATAGCCCCCAATGTTGTTAGTGGAGGGGGAACCACAGGGGTAAATTTAAATTGGTAACTGTCGGTGGTGGGATTCGAACTGAGGATCTCACGATCCACTGTCCGATACGTTACCACGGAGCTATTTACTTGTGAAAAATTATAAATCAACAAATATAACCCTACCTGTCAAAATATCATTTTTCATTTTTTTAGTATTCACTAATACATTAGAAAGATCGTAGATAAAAAAATTTGTATGATATGTTAAAAGTGATTTATTTCGTTCGTGGGGTTGTTTCACTCGGCTATCATAAAAATAAATTAAATGAAATAAACTCTCAAATTCGTCATTATATCATTAAAATCTCCTGAGAAATTTCTATGGAAATAATTCACTACTATAAAAATAAATTTAAAGCTATTTTCTGAAACGTCAAACATTTTTCGTTTAATTATCCATAACCGTGTTACAATTTTCCTACTAAATATTAATTTTAATTTGATTGATATATCGTAAAATACTAATATTTACCATATTGCATGCATTTTTATATTCGGAATAACTTTTGAATTTAAAGTTAAGTGAATAGTAATATAAAAAAATAACATAGAAATCCTTGTACGTCACATTTCAATTTCGATAGTAATACTACAATATAGATGTATAAACCATGAATTTAAAAATGTTTTGCAAATAAAAAAATCTGGTGTGGACACCACACTACTTTCTTATACAAATAAAACCAACTGAACATGTATGACTTGTTCCTTGCGATAATTATTTGACATATAGATATTATACCTTTAATTTTGTGTTCTCAGC
The DNA here is from genome assembly GCA_963942605.1 of Poecilus cupreus. Lineage (NCBI taxonomy): Eukaryota > Metazoa > Arthropoda > Insecta > Coleoptera > Carabidae > Poecilus > Poecilus cupreus. Next base: position 15,339,482 of record OZ012727.1, read on the forward strand.
TATGAAGTTAATTTAAAATATTAATTAATATCTAGCCTTTAAAGTTTTCTAACTGATAATTCAAATATTGCTTTTATAATATTTAAAACAAATTCGCGCCAAATTGTTGTACTCGTACTCGTAACTTGAGAAACCGAAAGAAAAATGTTTGAACTTTATTGCCCTGTTTGCCAATTGAATCTACGATTTTTTGGCACTGCGTACGTGTTGTCAAAGTTGGACATTTTTTGACATCAGAAACATTTTTTTTATATGGGGGTGGGAGGGGGGTCTAATGGATTTGATATCATATTGACTAGCAACACATTAAAGAGAACATTTCAAAGTTTCTAAAACTCAACGAATCATCCAATTTCTACTAAATGCAACCTAGTTATGAAACTCTGAAATTTAGCCATTTTTCGTGCATTTTCATATTATTTATATTTGGCGCGTTCAGCCGAACCTAGCGGCTAGATCGCTAACCTAGCGGTCACAGTTGAACGTATTGCTAAATAACCGCTATATTTCAGCAGCTGGACTAGCGACCTAGCGAAATAAATTTACGCTAGATGAGCTAGCGAACCTTCTAGAACTGTCAAATGTATAAAACTTCATTTGTAATGTCATCAATATTAACCATGTCTGCAAAAAAACTTAAAATGTAGTGAAATATATGAAGTATTTGACATCTATTACTTAAAAAATACTGTTTTGGATTTGTCTGTTATTAAAATTTGAGGTTAATTCCACCTAACTTGACTGTCACAAGATGACAGTACCAGCAAAATCCGTTCATAACACTTTTCATCTGCTAGAATGTACCAGCAAACGCTAGCTAGCCGCTAGGTTCGGATGAACGCGCCCATTTTTTCAGCAGATAATCAAAATGACGATAATTTAATTACTGTGAGATTCACCTTTAAATCTGTATTTTAATTCGTAATAATTAATTTATTAAATGAACAACCATGAGCGGAAGAACGAAGTGCGTGCGGGATTGCGTGCGGTACGGCGAGATTCCCTGGCGCAGATAACGAAATAACGCTCTTCAGTGTTACCCCGCGCTCGCATACGCGTTATTATACTACATCACATCACCGTTACACATGATGAGCCGGGGCTCACCACGGCCCGCCTCGAACACTCGAACGTTACGTGTGGAGCGCTATGTAAATGAGACCCGCAGATCGAGGATCATCACAGGAACATCCGCATTCTTACGATCGCAGAGACTTTAATTAGAGGATTATTTAATTATTGGTGATTTGAGATAATGAAATTGTTCGCTTCATTCAAAATTACCGAGATTTTCAATGAACATCATAATCACGTTGAGATAATGCTTCGGAGTTGTCTGCAATATAAGATTTTTTCAGACATTATTTGTTCATTAGTTTTGCGAGTCAATCATCTCATTTTACCACTCTTTAAGGCCTGTGTCCACGGTGATAGAAATTGTTGCGAGATCTCGGATATAGTTCTATTAGAGCTCTAGAAGAATGTAGGTATTCTCGTCCGCCATTTTGGGTCCAGCTGTCATAAATAATAGTATATTGTGTCATTAGGAGTAAATGTGATACTTTGGGTGCTGAGCATGTAAGTTTGAACGACGAGAGAAGCGAGTCGAACAATTACATGCGAAGCACCCAAAGACACATTTACTCCGAATAACACATGCTATTTTTTCTTCAAACATAGAAAATAAAATTATAAATATTATAAAATGCTCAAAACTTCAACAAATATTCTGTCTTATCTAGCATTTCAAGTTGCCGTAGAATATGCTGTTTTGTTACTTTTGTTTATTTGTTTCATTTTTACCTCCCGCCTACCTCTAGGTAAGGGAGGTATTGTTTTTGGTTAAAAAATTGGGTAGTGAGTTTTCAATGAATAAGCACGTTTTAAGGTCCCTACAATACGATTTTACTATTTTCGCGATGATGTCTGTATGTATGTATGTATGTATGTATGTATGTATGTATGTATGTATGTATGTATGTATGTGTGTGTGTGTGTGTGTAGTCTGTGGCAATTTTTTCGTCTCGCATAACTCAAATACTATAATACCAAAAAATACAATTTTGTGAATTATTGCTTCTTATATTTAAATGAAGAGCTGATTAGATTTTGGATAAAATTGGTCAACCGGAAGTAGAAGTTTACTTGAAGCCCTTAACAGTTTTTTGTGAAAAACACGGTTAAATTTCCTTTTTCAACAATTTATGTTATTTTCAAAGTTGAAGAATATTTAATTATACATGTGTTTTGATTACACTAATTTTATTAATTTTCATTAGATTTAGAGATAATAAAATATAAAGAAATTAGATTTCACAAATCTTGCATTCCTAGTACACCATGGAAACATTTAAAAAATTTCAATTTTTTCTTCGAAATGTGACACATGTCATTGTAATTGTGAAGCGGTTTTTTTAGTGAAATATATGTCAAAAAATTCAATAAATATACGAAAGAAAATTTAAATTCTCAAATATAAATAGAAAATAAACAAATTTAGAAGGTATGATTTTGTATCAAATACTATTTTGTACTGTTTAAATATAGGAATTCCTATATTTCAGTGTTTAAGAGTAGTATTGGGCGGGAGGTTATGTGCTGGCCACATCAGATTTTTAAATAAATAAATAAATAAATATATCATCACGCCTTTTACCCATTACGGGTGTGGCACTCTGCTTACGCAGATCTCGGTAAGTGATATATTTTTTCGTATGAAGTGCGGTTACCAGCCGTCAAATCATAGCCCCCAAGGATGTTAGTGGAGGGGGAACCACAGGGGTAAATTTAAATTTGTAACTGTCGGCAGTGGGATTCGAACTGAGGATCTCACGATCCACAGTCCGACACGTTACCTCTGAGCTATTTACCTTATTTCATTATTGAATTACAACCTAACTATTTTTCATAATATTTTACTTTGTCCGCCGCCGGCGTAAATGTGTTGCCAAGGATACACTTTTACGCCGGCGGCGACAATATTGAACTTCTGCTTGTTGAATACAAATACATAACAACGTACTTTTATGACGTTTGAAGAAAAAATATATTTTTGAAATTCTGTAATATCCAACTACACAAATCATACGGTAATATATTATTTTAAGTTTTCTGTAAACTTACCTGTTACCTGTTAGATATGGAATACAATAATTGAAAGAATGATATATCACAATTATTAATCAATATCAACTTCAAATTTGACATAAGAGAATTAAAGTAACAGGATTCCAATAATTTGTTTTATTTATGACACTTGGACCCAAAATGGCGGATTAGAATACTCATATATTTTAGTGCCTTAGTTCTATATCATAAACAGTGAACTTGTATGACAACAGACGTCAGGTTAGTCGAATTTATGAAGTTAGCTTCAGTCAATTCTACCAATACTAAAAACTAATAATATATAACTCAAGAAGTTATTCTGACATAAGTAAATTAATTTTTTTTATATGAGAAATAAATACAAAATATATTTCACGTTTCAGAAACTGTTTGAAAATACTAATTTTCAGCTTTGATTGAAAATTTTTCAGCTTTTCAAACATTAAACGTCAAAATTTAAATTTGGTAACATCTATATGAAGTTGGCAACTAGTATGAAAATTTGGACAGAACGCGTTTTTTCATCATAGTTTTCTATTCGATTTTTTCGTCCAAGTTGGTAGTGTCCACGATCCGAGTTTTTGATTTGAGAACTATATCCGAGATCTCGGGCCGATTTCTATCATCGTGGACACAGGCCTTTAAGGCACATCTTCATTAAACAAAATGTCCCATTTTAATTTATCGCTCAGAATATCTCTAAAAATATGCATCGAGTGAAAAACTTCCCCGGATAATAGTTTAATCATTTGCTATATATTAAAATATATTTATAAGAAAGTCATGCCCTCAGCAGCTTTTTCCCCCTTTACGTCCTGAAGTACTTCCATTTTTTAAGAGAATATAAAGTTGATTGCTGAAAGCGACAACGACCGCCATTGTAAAAGTTTAGGGTAGTGTTCGTCGCCGTGGTCGGTGATTCCAGTGAGAAAGTAAAGCCCCGCGTAATCATTTCAACGCTTTTTGCGTCAAGTGAAGATGTGAGTGTCGCGCGAAGCAGATTTCGAACGCGCTGAAGCTCATCATGTGATGCGTTGTGTCGTGGTGCGCGCAAGCACTGTCACCAGCAACCAACCATCGCTAGCGTGAAAAACGACAAGTTTCAATTTCTCTTTTTAGTTTTTTGCGTGTGAGTTTGATATGAAAGTGTCGGCGAATTGCTCCCAATTATCTGGTTAAATGTTTAGAAATGTTTTGTATTCACAGCGAACATACTAAACAATTCAACAAAACTTAAGAGACAACAGAAGACGTGATTGCCTGAAATGTTAAATTTTCTCACTTGTCTAGTGAGGAACACAAAATATTCAAATATATATTTTATTATTATATGAGGTAATAGGTAGTAGTTACGAATTGGATTGCAGAACGTGAGATCTTCATTTCGAATCCCACAGTCGACGGTTACCATTTTAAATTTACCCATTTAGTTCCCCCTTTACTCAAAACTTTGAGGGTCTTAACTTGACGGATGGTAACCGCACTCTGTGTGTAAAATTGGTATTATATTTTACTTGCAAAGTGCTCGGAAAGTGTGCCATATAAAAATAAAACAATAAATACAAATGTTCGAATTTAACATCAATGGGGTCTTTTACCATTTCTTTTTTATTTTTTTTTTTTTTATGAAACTTTATCTAACTTGAAGACTATCTACACTTTTAAAAAGTCTTAATTGTTATTCATTAAACCACTATGATTTTTTAAAAATGTTGTGACGTCATTATAGAGGTGTTGCTGAATCTCAAACAGTAGAGATTTAAATAATTTTTGTCACATAAATGTTCTATTTTATTGTAATAATAATAATAAAATAAATAAAAAAATATATGACTACAATTATTTACAATCTACACTGTTTAAGATCCAGCAACACCTCTACAATGATGTCACAACATTTAAAAAAAAATCATTGTGGCTTAATGAATAACAATTAAGACTTTTTAAAAGTGTAGATAGTCTTCAAGTTAGATAAAGTTTCATAAAAAAAAATGGTGAAAGACTCCATTCAACAAACTGAATAAATATAAAAAAGCTGATAAACTAGGTGAAAAAGCAAATAATAATTATTAAAGATCTGACAGCAACTAATCTGATTGTTTAATCACATTCGTGGCATTCTTTCTGTGTACGAATTTTCAATTATGAGAACGTAAATAGTTTCTGAACTAATCATTTTTGGACTTTAATGAATAAGGACTAAATAAAGAAGGTTTAAAATTTTGCAAAAATATATAGGTTGTACCATTTAAAAATATAAAATTGCATATCATTATGCGAAAATAACACACTCGGTATGAAAACTTATGGGACAGATACGTTGACATTTTAATGTAATATAAACTTTGTTAGAATGTAAAAAAAATATGGCATAACTAAATAAATAGAAAAATATCAAAACAAAACTTTATTTACAAAGTTACAGTACATTACATTGCATCTGTGGTAAACGTGGTACTTGTTTTTCAATGTCGATGTTATATTGTTGTATCGTCAAAAACCTGTCAATGCTTCATTGAGGACTTCAACGTTTGTTAACTGATTTTCAGCTAAAAATTCCTTTAGTTTTGGGAACAAGTGCGAATCACTTGGTGCCAGGTCAGTGGGTATATTTTTGAAATTCTCCTTATAGCAAGTGATATATTTTTCTATAACACTGTTTTGGAAACTAAGCATTCCACAATTAAAAATTGTTATGGAATCACTAATATTCCATACGTTGCGTATGGAATATTTTCAACGAATCAGAGCCGCATATTAGCGCGATATATGAAGTATCTTGATTCAGTTACTATGGTTACGTCTGTTTGTTCTAATTTGATTTATTTGAGTTTGACGTTTACAACAATTTTATATTTGCATTTTTTGTATATTTCCAAAATCTTGTTGTAGAAAGTACAGTCTACAACGTGTAACGGAATGGCATATCCCACACTAGTATACCGTAGTCCTCGCCTTCGGCTCGGACTACAAACTTTTTGCTCGCGTGGAATATGTGCCATTCCATTACTTGTTATAGAATATACTATTACGCGTTATATGTGATTTTTGATAGTGCGTTTTCAACAAATATGACACTTCAGTAAGTTCTGAGAATACGATTTTACTGTTTTTATGATGATCTTTGTGTATGTGTATTTGTGTGTGACAATGTTTTCATCCACGATACTCATAATCTGACATACCATTTTTCAAATTTTATATTTAGAATTTAATTTATAGAAAAGTTCCTTAGTATTTACCGAACTATTCAGTAAACTGAGGGTATAGTAGGAATTTATATACCAACGGGCTGAATTGTATGATTTAATCCCGAGGTTGAAGTTTATTTCACGAGCCGTAGCCGAGGGATTATAGGAACTTCAGTCCTGTGGTATATACACTATTTTTTCCACTCGTTTCAGCAATACATTATAAATAAAGATTAATTTTAAAGGATTTGCCTAGATACCATAAACAAAGTGAAAATTTGTATTTATTTTAAGTGACGTGTTATTATAGATAATTTAAAGAAGCCACAGAGGAAATACTGCCGATAAAATCTAGAAAAATATATAAAACAATTCGAAGCATTCAGCAAACGGTGTGACAATAAAGAAGTTAAAAAATACACTGAAACTGTGCTACTAGTATATTTTTATGACCAATCAAAAATTGTGTTAGTTATCATTTGGGCGATATTCGATGTTGAAGGGAATGTGTATAAAATAATACTGATATAAACAAGTTGCCGAAATTAATTACTTTCTTTAAAAGAAGAAATGATGGCTACTAAATTACAACAGAAAAAGTTGAACAATTCTTAAAAAATGCACTAGACAAGGTATTTTTAATGGTCAAAGTAATTAATTTTATCAAAAACGTTTAAATATACACTGTAGTTATCAACTGCATAAAACTATTAATAATAAATGTAATTTATATAAAATAATTTTAATAAATATTTTACTTGTTGCTGTGGTTATTTGTTTACTTGTCAATTTAATTCCTTCGAATTAAATTATGAAATTTAATCCTTCCGAGATTAAAACTGACACTTCAGTCCACGGGAAGGAAGAATTAATTAGGGCATTTAAAGGGCAAAAAGTACATTTCTTGCCGATTGACATTAAAGATTGTCAGATAATATAAAAACTAAGTAGGCAATTAAAATAATTGATACATCATTGTTTGAGAAACATATAAATAAACAAGTATTTATGTCATTGTAAAACATATCTAAATAATAGTTATTTACTTTACAGGTGGGCAAAGTAAGGAATTACCCACGAGAGAAATTTTAGCTCACGAAGCAGAAGGCTGAGTGAGATAATTTTATCGAGTGCGTAATTCCACTTTGCCCACGTGTGAAGTATAACGTTTTATCCAACACTTCTTAATAAATGAAAAATTTATTAAAGAAATATTATTTGACAGTGACATATGCTTTAAATTTTTTAATTAAAATGTCAATCGAAGTAGTTACCAAGGTGTTGTGTGTTATTATTATTGTTATAAATAAAAAAATACTCACTAGTGGCTTTCTTCAAAATTATACCCACTAGTGGATAATCCGTTACTTTGCTTGTTCAAAATCGCCATAGTTATAGAGCATTTATTGAGAGGTGTTGGATAAAAGTATTTTTTTAAATATAATTGTTTAAGTGTACAAACAATACATGGCGCAGCCGGTAGGATTCGAACCTACGCTCCCAAAGGAAATCTGCTAACAGTCTGTAAAGTGTCACTTTTAAAAATAATAACAATTAATACATAGCAACCGTTCAACACACACATGGCAACGTAATTTGACAGCGATAACCTTCAAAATATCTATGTAAAATAATCACTAAATTAATATTAATTCCAAATCGCCAAAAAAATTATGTGTTCAACTCGGCATCAAACACAGATTTATAGCTTCGGCAGCATTCATTGCCTTGGCTTCGCCTCGTCCATGAAACGGCAACCTCTGCTGTAAATCTGGTATTTTGATGCCTAGTTAAACAAATAACTATTATTTAACTCTTTTGTAAATACTTCCAATTGCTCAGTTTCTTAATTGATATAATATTTCAGAAAATGCATCTTATATTCTCAGCTTACCGAATACTTCGGAAAAATTCTGCGTTACTTTTTTCCGTGTTTGTTTAAGTTACAAGTTACTAGTTAGTAAGAATTCATCAACCGAAAGTGATAGCTTACTTTAAGGCCTATTTTGAGCATATCTTAGTAAATAATTGATATTTGTTAAATTCAAAAAGACGTAGAATAATATTTGGATTCCACATTTTGCATTGTTTATCAATTTAAAGCAGGAGATTATGTGATGTCCATATAAGATTTAATCAGTAGGTATAGATTCTTTAAAATAATTCAGGAAAGTTAATAATGATCCAAGTATTTGTTTACGTTTATTATACATGTAGTGTGAATTGCGCGACATTGATATTGTAAACAATATCACGTTAACCACGTGTCCACTGTTTATTACAAAAGGCCATAAAATTCAAATGAAAAGTTCATTAATACCTTGGGATTTATTCTTTTTTGCGTAAAGTAACAAGTGCTGTATGAATATTTCTCACGAATTGTCAAATATTTCAGCAATTAGTATTCATTATCGCAACGTTTCGTTGGAGGCGAAGGGAGGTGGGGTGTTGGCTAGTGCTAGTGTGTATGTGTCACACTTGGTTTAAAATTCACGTGTCGTATTGTTGATCACGACGCGCAATTAACATTTCAATCAAGCCACGAATTTTCACGATGTGCGGTCTTTCACCTCTGCTTGTCATTAACTCAAATTGAAATTAAAGCCTTTGATTTCTTGAACTTGATAGTATGCAATCGTAATTCGATAATTATTTATGAAATCAAATAGCATTGTTTATAGAATGCTACTAGAACAGCAGCGTATTTCAAACAAACTTATAGTGTGTTCCGCAATAGGGTCGTTCACCATTTTTAAATTTTTTTTTATGAAACTTTAAATTGAAGACTATCTACACTTTTAAAAAGTCTTAATTGTTATTCATTAAGCCACAATGATTTTTTTTAAATGTTGCAACGTCATTATAGAGGTGTTGGAGGATCTCAAACACTCAAACAGTAGAGATTTAAATAATTTTAGTCACATAAATGTTCTATTTTATTGTAATAATATATATACGTAAAATAAGTAAAAAAATATATGACTACAATTATTTACAATATATACTGTTTAAGATCCAGCAAAACCTCCACAATTACGTCACAACATTTTAAAAAAATCATTGTGGCTTAATGAATAACAATCAAGATTTTTAAAAGTGTAGATAGTCTTCAAATTAAATAAAGTTTCATAAAAAAAATGGTGAAAGACCCCATTGAACCACGGTTGTGGTTTAATTGTGGTACATATGGTTAAGCTATGGTTCTTGAAAGAGTGGTTGTAATTTGGAACATTTTTGTCGGGAAAACAGGATTTCGCAATTTTAACGTCTTTAATTTATTTAGGAATAAAGAATAAAAAGTAACAATAATCTCACAACTTATTCAGAACTCATAGAAAAGTAAATTTTTAAAAATCTGGTGTGGACACCACACTACTTTCTTATACATATAAAACCAACTGAACACGTATGACTTGTTCCTTGCGTTTGACTATATTTTGATTATTCACACTGCTGACAGTTACAAATTTAAATTTACCCCTGTGGTTCCCCCTCCACTAACATCTTTGGAAGCTATAATTTGACGGTTTGTAACAGCACTTCATACGTAAAAATATATCACTTACTGAGATCTGCGAAACAGAGTACCACACCCATAATGGGTAAAGATGTAATTTATTTTAAAATAGGTATTATTTTATATTTAGTCTTCAAAACTGAGAATACAAATATTGCTTTTATAATATTTCAAACGACACATATTTTTAACACTTCACAATTATTTGACACCTTTGACATACAGGTGTTAAAAATGTTTTAGTTTTGTTCCCATTGTAACTAAGTTATTGTAATATATTATTAAATATATAAGTTAGTTTTTCTCAAAATTAGAAGCAAGTACAAGAAAAGTGTAAATAACATTTCATATTTCAAATATTTTTGCTAACATCTTACATTTGAAACTTTTTTTCACAGCTGATTCTATTTTTGAGAAAAATTAAATTTATTGTTGTGTGTTCAGTAAACTTCTTCTTCCGGTTTTTCAATTTCATTCAAAATCAACCCAGCTCTTCATATATTCATCAAACCTATAAATTCCAAGCTTCGTTTACATATCTTGTCTCGTTCATGAGATGTTGCGCATACGGACATCCATCCATCCATCCTCACACACAGACATCATTGAGAAACTGGTCTTAACGGATTCAGTGGACGTTAAAATATGTATTTCCGCAAAAATCTCGTCAACGATTTTTTTCATGATTCCAATACTTCCTTATACATTATATAAGAAAGTAAAAATGGATTAAGTAGTATTTTTATAACTTAATCAAAAACACTTTTATAAAATAAAAACAATTTAATTGTTAGCTATTTATTGTATATTTCCTCATAAATATAATTTTATATTAAAAATATAAAGACAATAAAAATTTGTCAACTGTTTCATGAAAAACAGTCTGAGAATAATAACAAAGTTATTAATTCACAGAGACCGAACAAGCCAATCAATCGGTAACTACAGACGCGTTTCGCTCTTATTGGAGCTCATCAGTGTAGTGTAACCCGTCAACAGCTGTGAAGCAATGACACCGATTGACTGGCTTAGCGAGATCTAAGATCCCAACAGTTGACAAGTTTTATTGTCTTTATATTTTTAATATAAATGTTTCATAGACTGTTTTCGATTTTTAAGAACAATTTTATATATTATATTTTCAAAGTTTGTGGTTGTCTAGGTCATGAAACAATAATCAAAAATTTCAAGCACCATTTTCCGAAATGTAACCACGATCCTTAACCAGAACCTTGGTCGCTGCGGTTCATTTTCTGAATGTACTATTATTATTATTATGATCTTAGTATCTCAAATACAGAGGTCGCATCGTCAGCCATAGTTCTCTGCCGTGTTGAAGAAAGAAGTGCGTTATTGAAGCTTGACTCCTCTCGACTGAGTGCCGCTGGTGATTGGGGGAAAGTGCCCCGCGTGCTCACTGTCACCGCCGCTACTGACACGCTCTACATACACACATAAACACCTTCAGCTCACGACAATGTATAAACTCAAACACCTAGCACTACAATCATTCTTAAAATTAGTTTTTGCCCACAAAATATACATGATGTTCAGAAAACAGAGGTTCATAAATTTTTTTTTTGTATTCCCAATCTATCTGTAGAAAGATATTAAGTAAGTTTAATGATAGAAGATTAGATGGCAGGAAAATAAGTGCCCATTGGCAGTAGGTACTTTACTTTATTACTAACGGGTGTTTTTAACTTTCTTATACAAAGTATAAGGAAGTATTGGAAGCATGAAAAAAATCACTGAGAAGATTTTTGCGGAAATACATATTTTAACGTCCACTGAATCCGTTAAGACCAGTTTCTCAATGATGTCTGCGTGTGAGGATGGATGGATGGATGTCCGTGTGCGCAATATCTCATAAACGAGATATTTAAACGAAACTTTGAATTTGTAAGTTTCATAAAATAATAATAGTTTATTTTACAACAATTAATGGAATGGCACATATTCCAAGCGAGCAAAAAGTTTGTGGTCCGAGCCGAAGGCGAGGGCTACGGTTTGCGAGTGTGGGATATGCCATTCCGTTACATGTGTAGACTATACTTTCTATAACAAGATTTTGGAAATTATACACAAAATACAAATATAAAACTGTTGAAAACGGCAATCTGAAATAAATCAAATTAAAACAAACAGACGTAACCATAGTAACTGAATCAAGATACTTAATATATCGCGCTAATATGCGGCTCTGATTCGTCGAATTTATTCCATACGCGGTGCATGGAATGATAGTTGTTCCAATACATTTTTGAGTTGTAGAATGTGTAGTTTCCAAAACAGTGTTATAGAAAAACATATATCACTTATGACCGATTTATCAATCGACTGTTAATCAATTGTTAACTAACAGTAACATAAACAATACATGTTTCTCTATATTTAACTGGAGGATTACCATAACAGTCAATTAAAAACCGACCCATATGCCCGGTTGCACCAACGTTAGTTAAACTTTAAACTTGGTTTAAATAATTAAAAGCGTATCTAATTTTTGACATCAATGTCAATTACTCCATATGTCATAAAACTTCGATTTGCTTTAATTTATATAAATCAAGCTTAAAATTTAACTAAAGTTGGTGCAACTGGGTATTAGAGATAGATCTGCGAAACCAACTGCCACACACAAAATGGTTAAATGGTTTATCCAACACCTCTCAATAAATGCTCCACAACTATGGCGATTTTAAACAAGGAAAGTAACAGATTATCCACTAGTGGGTATAATTTTGAGGAAAGTCACTAGTGAGTATTTTTTTATTTATAACAATAATAATAACACAACACCTTGGTAACTACTTCGATCGACATTTTAATTTAAAAATTTAAAGCATATGTCACTGTCAAATAATATTTCTTTAATAAATTTTTCATTTATGTAGAGGTGTAGGATAAAACTCGTTAAAATTATCACACTCAGCCTTCGGCTTTGTGAGCTAAAATTTCTCTCGTGGGTAATTTCTTACTTTGCCCACTTGTAAAGTAAATAACTATTGTAGATACATTTATATATTTTTTTAAATTAGATGATAATCATAAATATAAACAATTTTAACAATTATATTAATTGATCTCAGTAATTTGATACGTTAACGATGAAAAGAAATGAAACTACAAAAAGGACACGGTTTACCTCTAATTTTCCCAATAACTTTATGTAACTTAATATGGGAAAAAAGTATTCGACTGGTAGTAGTAATAGACCATTTCAAAAATGTGCGCGACCTCTACATTCAAGTTTCGAACTACAAATTTAATGCCGTAAATGGCGGCATTTGGGAAGTGTAACAATGAATTCAAATATTTTAATTTTAAAATGCCCATGATACAAACGAAAATATAAATTAAAATCGAAATAAGTGTAACATGAGTATTAGTCAACAATCATTTACATAATAAAACTACTAATAAAAGCTTCTTAAGTTTTAAGAATCTAAATCTCAAACTTTACAGCAGAGGCAGAACTGTCATATAGACCAGGGGTGGCCAACCTTTTGTATAACAGGGGCCAGAATAAAATTTACGTTTCGTAACCGGGCCGTAGTTGTTAATTGACACATTTCATGTTACTTAACAGTAAATCTCCCCTTTTTCTTTATGTTGGGTACTAACTAAATTTTTGTTTTTGAAAATATTTATTTATTATTCTAAAGATCTCGCGGGCCGGATTGGAACTTTACGTGGCCCGGAGTTGGCCAGCGGGCCAGACATTGCCCACCCCTGATATAGACAGAGACGGGCATACGGCACTAAATTTTGTTGCAATCTCACAGTTCGCACATGCGCTCGAATTTTTGAAATGGTCTATTTAGGTTGAAATTATACTCGAATTGCAGTCAATTATTCTTTTTAATCACAAGTCCGACGTTTCGGCCCAAGGCTCAAGTGTGGGCCGAAACGTTGGACTTGTGATTAAAAAGAATAATTGACTGCAATTCGAGTATTTTTTCTACCTAAAGTAATTCATTTATTTTCCATTTTTCAGGAAGTCATATTTCTGTAACGTTCATGTTCTGTATCTGTATTTGCCGAGTTAGCGGTTCTAGCTGTACCGTGTCCCGGGAAACATCATACTACTACTAAATATATCAGAAGCTAGTCCTACATTTCGTTCTAAATTAAATAGCAATAAGAAGAAAATTGCTTACAGGTAGGTCGCATTTCTTAAACCGGACTTTAACCAAGGTGTCACGTGATAATCACAGCAATTTGTATGTTTTTGGAATATGTTTCTGTTCATCGGATCGCGGTGGGTTCAGAGGTCGCGCCTGCGGATGTGACGCCAGCGCGGGGTCACCGGAAAGCACCGTCCCTGCCCCCTCCCTTTGCGTGACCTCCACAAAACTCACACACACTCACTGTTGTGGTTGTTAACACACTGTCATGCATTATTAATCCGTTCTATAATTAATTCAAATATCTGATAGTTAAGTCACTTGTGCTAACTGCGCTCTTCAGGGCCGTAACGAAGAAAAAAATGTAATCTTACAAGCAGCCAACTGACTAAATGGTCTGCACTAAATATTGTCTTGGTTTTCATTTAATAAATAAATATTAACAGATTTTTCGAATTTTACAAGCCGCTGTCAAATTGCGTCCCCAAAAATGTGAGCAAATACATCTTGGTCTTCCTCTAATCAATAAATATCAGGTGGTTCATATACCTCTATTTTTTACCTCCCGCCTACCTCTAGGTAAGGGAGGTATTGTTTTTGGTCATAAAATGGGGTAATTAGCTCCGTGGTAACGTGTCGGACTGTGGATCGTAAGATCCCCAGTTCGAATCCCACTGCCGACAGTTACAAATTTAAATTTACCCCTGTGGTTCCCCCTCCACTAACAACTTTGGGGGCTATGACTTGACGGCTGGTAACCGCACTTCATACGCAAAAATATATCACTTACCGAGATCTGCGTAAGCAGAGTGCCACACCATTAATGGGTAAAAGGCGTGATGATATATTTATTTATTTTATTTTAAATTGGGTAGTGAGTTTTCAATGAATAAGCACGTGTGTATGTGTGTGTGTGCGCGTGTGCGTGCGCGTGTGCGTGTGCTATATACTATAATACCAAAAAATACAATTTTGTGAATTTTTGCTTCTTATATTTAAATGAAGAACTGATTAGATTTTGTATAAAATTGATAAACCGGAAGTAGCAGTTTACTAGAAGCTTTTTTTTACGAAATGTGTCATGTTATTTTAATTGTGAAGCTGTTTTCTTAGTCAAATATATGTCAAAAAATTAAATAAATATACGAAATAAAATTAAATTTCTGAAATATAAATAGAAAATAAATAAATAAGAAGAAAAGTTTCTGTACCATCAAGTACTGTTTTATATCGTTTAAGAGTAGTATTGGGTGGGAGGTTATGTGTTGCCACATCAGATTTTTTATTTTATGCGATAGGTAATTTAAAATATAACCGATTTTTTTTTAAACACTACCAATTTAAATTAAAATACCCACATATGTGTAGTATAAGTTTTTCTAGCGCGTGTTTCATTTTCGCGCAAATAATTTTATTTCTGCCGAGAATATTAAAATCCTTTAAGAGTTGACTTTTCATCTATTACTCATATAGTTTCAGCTAAAATTTATTCAAAGGAACAAGAATATAAAAACTAGATTTTATTGTTGATTCTTTAAAGGAATTAATATAATTAAAGTAGCTCCTATAACTATAATGTGAGCGTTATTTTAGTGTAAGAACATTATTTTTCCTATTTCACGTACACAAAGTCAATTTTGTGACACTGTTTTTCTCAAAAACAATGCTACAAAATTGAATTTTGTACAACTGTTTTTGGGGAATTTATTATTTGTAAAATGAACAGTCTCTCAAACTTGGGGCTGTCATTACTCACGTAAAATTATTGAATCGGAGCCCCTGCGTCGGGGTTGCGGCCTGGGACCCGATAGGCCCCGCGGGCAAAGCCGCTTGGTGACCAGTGGTATATTAAACATGCCGTACAATTTTATTTGTATTTTTATTGAATTTATGAACGTGAAATAGGAAAAGTAGTATGAACAACTCGTGTTACAATGCCTAATTGTAATACTCGTATTTTGCGTAACTCACCTGCGGCTCGTTTACGCAAACTATACTCGTATTACAAAAAAGGTCATTGTAACATTAGTTGTTCAATATACTATTTACGAATTTATGGAATAAAATTAGCATTGCAACATTGTCTGTATTTATGTTTACAGTCATAAATGGTCCATGTTTGAAAGTTTTTCATGAGAATTCTTCAGAGACAAGCAAGCATTTTGTAAGTAATTAATACGTGAATACTTAAAAATTATAGAGATAATGTGCATTGAATATGTATTATTTATAATACAATTTTTGTTCATTTATTTCTGACTTTATCCCTCCATCAACAAAATGTTTAATTCGCACACTCATCGAAACTATTTGTTTTTATTAAATAATAATCACATATAGAAAGTATGTTATGAAATGTATGTGAATTTTTGAACAATTATATTAGTTGTATTTACATTTTTCACTTAGTTTACCAACTTTTCGTTGTTATATATTATTTTGTTTGTTGTATCGATGTTGAAGTTCAGACATTCGAACATATTTTATAAATTGATTTATTGTTCTTGATTTCATGGCATACTTTCTGTGTGTGATTCCTTATTAATAAAACCATAATAGTTTCTGTACTGATTATTTTTGGACTATAATAAATATTAACTACTTATTTAAAAGAGAAACAAAGATTTTAAAAATTTTATAAAATATGTAAACGTTCCAAAAAAATACATAGTGCGTGAAAATGGAACACCCGGTAGAAAAATTTATACTGACGATGTCTGGGCACTTTTATTTAAAATAAATAAAAATAACCGGATAAAAAAATCTGGTATGGGCACCACACTACTTTCTTATACAAATAAAACCAACTGAACACGTATGACTTGTTCCTTACGAATAACTATTTTGACATTTATTTGATATATAGATGTTAAACCTGTTTAATTTTGTTCTCAATATAGTCTTTCTAACTAATAACACAAATATTACTTTTATAATATTTCACACGACATATAATTTTTGACACTTCACAATTATTTGATACGTTTGACACATAGATATTAAAATGTTTTAGTTTTTTTTCTCATTGTAACTAAGATTATAGAAATTTATTCTTAAATATTTAATTTAGTTTTTCTCAAAATTAGAAGCATGTAAAAGAGAACTGTAAATAACATTTTATATTCCAAATATTTTTGCTAACATCTTTCATCACAGCTAATGAAATTTATTGTTTTGTGTGTACAGTAAACTTCCTTTTCCGGTTTTTCAATTTCATTCAAAATCAACTCAGTTCTTAATATTTTCATAAAACTTAAAATTCAAGGTTTCGTTTACATATATTGTCTCGTTCATGAGATATTGCGCACACGGACATCCATCCATCCTCACACACAGACATAATTGAGAAATTGGTCTTAACGGATTCAGTGGACGTCAAAATATGTATTTCCGCAAAAATCTCGTCAGCGATTTTTTTCGTGATTCCAATACTTCCTTATACTTTGTATAAGAAAGTCAAAATACAGAAAGATGGTCTAGAGGTGTGTTTTCCGTTAAATATCATCCCCTTAAAATGGTCATCGGGATAGAGCTAACATTCCAATGAATTGATACCAAAATAAATCATGATGATTATGAAAATTTTTTGGCTGATTTCATTGCAGGGTGCAATGGATGCCGTCAAATAGCAACCCCTAAAAAACTAATGGAATAAAATCCGCAGGTTTTATGAATTAATGGATCTCATTAGTTCAGGCTGTCAAAGGTGTAATAAAAACCGCACCCAAAATAAAAACGAGAAACTAAAAACATTAAGCAAAATTAAAAATTTCCCTACATATTATTGAAATACTTTCTTGTATTTACACAGCAGGTGCGCACAGTTGGATTTCGCAGCGATTTGAACGTTCAGCAACTCGTAACAAATGTCGCCATCATTCTCTTTATCTTACTCTTTCTCATAGCCTGTCTCTCTCAAGCCAGAAGAAAGCTTTTCTTCTTGACAACCATAAAATTGGTACACTCGAGAAGAGAATACTAGATACGTTTAGAGAGAAGTAATGAGGAATGCATATAAGGACTGTACTTTTGAATATTTTGTGGAACGGTGATAAACTAAGCGTGTCTAATCGGCGTGATGCTTTTGATAATTTTAATTTCCACACTTGTACTTTCAGAATTTTACCTACTTCGTATTCTATGCTATATTTCGTTCAATGTTTCTGTTTCTGTAATTGAAGACTTGTTTGTTTCAGTACACACAGAAAATAAGAAAATTGTATTAGAAATCTATTTGATAAGGACGATTGCTCTAGGTAGATATCTCAATTTTGCAAATTTGCTAAAATATTCAGGTGAAACAGTGCATCAAATATTATTGTATGTTTTACGATTTCACAAACAACACTTACTTGTAAGTAGGTACGTAGTTGGCAATTCGTACAGGTAAAGATGGATGAAGCTGAAGACGACCTGAAACAAAACAAATTATTATTATTTAGATATTGAAATTATGCCTTTTCTAAAATACCATAACTTATATAAATTTTGTATTAAATGCATTTCAAAATAGCACTACTTCAAGCTATGGCAAATTAAAAATATATATGCGACCATTCTATGTACCATTATTTTCAAGAAACATATTGCTTTTAATAAGTAGATAAAGCATTTAGAACTAATAGTAAAATACTAGTTATTTATGTATCGAGGCCCCGAAGTTTAACTTTTTATCACGAATAAACCATGTGAGTGATAAAAATAGCACCTGTGGTTCCTCCCCTACTTCATCATTGGGGGTTGTAATTTGTCGGTAATGCATACATAAAACTATGTTATATATAGCTTGTACAAATTTGCGTGGCGATTGATTCCATTAGTGTTTCTCAGCAGGTATTCCATAAGAGGATTAAAGAAATTTATGAGGGACTACTTTACAGGGTTGTACTAGATAATATTTTCAAATGAGTTTTACACAAACAGACACAAGTAATATCAAAATAAGAAAAATTTTAATAAAATTAAATATGAATACAGTATTGTCATTGTCGTTCAGTAAATATAAACATATATTGATAAAAAAACTTATGTTTTATTTTACATCTATGTTGTTTTACTTAGGTGATTAATCGATAACAATATCATCATCAGTGTCGTCACTTGACTGTCCAACATTTATAATAAATTCATCAATAATATTATTGAAATTTAAGTAACTGTTTTCTATGTCTATCACATGCCGAACACTACTAGCCCAATTTAAGTCACTAATATTATTTATTTCACTTTTAATTAATTCCACAGCATTAACCGGTACACCTTCTTTTATTATTCTTCTTACTGTAGTATATGGCACTTGAGTCATTTCAGCAGTTTTTGATATTGGCGCATTTTCGAAATTATCACTTTGTACAAAGTTAAACACATTCAGAACTATTTCTTTTGCGTCGTTTGATAAATATAAAGTCAAGTCAATCGCCACGCAAATTTGTACAAGCTATACCGAGGTCTACTCTAGAGAAACACACTATGGGTCAATTCTGAACATAAGATCGTAAATTCGTAAATCTGTTACCTACGATACGCCCGTAACTAACAACTTTACATATTTACAGTTTTGACAATTCTCGACAGGTACCTGTAAGAAGACAACTTACAGATCAACTTTACGGTCACGAGACAATTATTTTACGACATTCGTCTAACTTCACAATTATATTTTGGTTATCTGTAAGTGACATGTGACAGATAAAATAAAATATTTAATTATTTATACTTATACATCCATTTAAAATGAAGTAAGTACTGAAAATACTTCAATAATATTTTAACTTAAGTCAAAATTAAATTATTTATTGTATGGAATTACAAATTCAGTACTGGAAACATATTATATTAAAAAACAAAAAAGGATGATCATTGTCAGTTCTGGAGGCGCTAAAATACTACTAATATTTTTTAATACAGTACTAACAGACGACTGACTTAAACATATCAAACAGTTTGAACCAACTGGATTTTAGAAAGAACTACCACACACAAAATATAAAGTTACAAAAACCCTTAAAGTAAAATTGATATTTTATATAAATTGGTAAAGAAAAATGTCTGTATCAAAATACCTAAAAAGGAATACGCGTTATTGGATAATTATTGTTAAACTTCGCTAAGTAATCCAATAAATAATATTACCTTGATTATTAATTTTTAACTGATTTAATACTTAGACGTCTCTAGAGGTAATAAATAATAGTAATAATAATATTATTAATAAAATAATGAAGAATTCTCGCATCCTACAGTGACCGTAAAAGTTTACAGGCACCTCAAACTTCACCGTAACTTTTATAGATATCTCTAACATATTTAGGATTTTCTGTAAGGAACATATGCTCTCAGAATTGCCATTTGTCCTGTAATCATTTACAGATCTTACAGACTTTATAGAATTGCTCAGAATTGGCCTATTAGTCATGGATAAATATCGTGATAATACATTTATATATTTAATATATTTCTATTTCCTATGTCCTATCAAAAAATAATAATATGTATTCATTTATTCTGTTAGAGTTAGTTCTGTTCGAAAGGAATGAGTCTTCTATTGGTCTTCAACTTTCAGTTACCAGTTTCGTGTGCGCAGTCATTCACAACCAGCCTCATCCCATTCAAAACTACGAACCAACACACACAGCATGGTCCAGCTACAGCTATAGTTGTATGTATGTACGCGCCCACGTGCGCACCCATCAACGAAACAACGATTTCCGGTTCCAGGGCCACGCGTGTCAATCACAACGCAGCACTGACATCCATCCGTCACACACAAACACACACACGTGAAGTTACCACACCTACACCCCACACTATATACAGGTAAACATTTGAAACAGGAGAGATTCTGATTATGAAGAGGTTATTCAAAAATAGTATATTACCTACCGTGAACTGTAAGTGATAGTTTTCAGGTCGAGAATGTAATTTGGGATGTCGAGGCCCGTAGGGTCGAGATTTCCTAAACATTCGAGGCCTAAAAAATCACTTACAGTTCGAGGTTAGTAAGATATTTTTTGCAATACCTGTGTAAATATAAGAAAAAGAAAAATAGGTATCAAAATTAACAGCTGTCAGATTGAGGTTAAAAATAAAATTTGAATGATATATATTTACTTACCGTCCACCGTGAACGGTAAGTTTCACTTACCATCCACCGTGGACGGTAAGTAAATGATGTAACCATGGAAACCAATTGTGCAATAAAAGTTCCACTTACTGTGTTTAAATTTTGTTATTAATGGGTAACTTATAGTACAGGTATTGCAAAAATAAATAAATATGTAGTCAAGGATACAAGTTGACAAAATAAAATAAGGGTAACATGGATCAAAGTATAAATATAAATATTGGCCAAACTGGTAGAACTGTTGTTACAAGATTAAAAGAACACGAACGACGTATTAGAGAAAGAATCAAGGATTCTAGTAAGAGAAAATAGCTGGTTAAGAAGATTTATTAGAGAAGCTATTGAAATCCAGAGATCGTCAAATAATCTTAACTTGAATACAGGCTTTGAACTTAATAAGTCATGGTTTACTGTTATTCTTCCCTAATTTTCTGTTTATAATTTGTTTACTTTGATTCATGTTACCCTTATTTTATTTTGTCAACTTGTATCCTTGACTACATATTTATTTATTGTTTTATATTTTATATTTCACCTGAAGAAGGCAGCACTTTGCTGTCGAAACGTTGTGTCATTAATAAATATTTACAGAACTTAAACCTAGTTATTGTTATTTGTTTTAATATAAATTTTATTTATCTTCTTTTTTCTGCACTGACAGAAAATGAATATATTTTGTATTTTGTTTTAAAAATAATGAACAAGAAGACGTTTTAATTTTAAACAAAACTTTTTTTTATTTAAAACGATATCATTTTGAATTAAAACTACTACAATTCAAAATATTTATTTATTACCTCCCGCCTACCTCTAGGTAAGGGAGGTATTGTTTTTGGTCAGAAAATTGGGTATTGAGTTTTCAATGAATAAGCACGTTTTAGGGTCCCTACAATACGATTTTACTATTTTCGCGATGATGTCTGTATGTATGTATGTATGTATGTATGTATGTATGTATGTATGTATGTATGTATGTATGTATGTATGTATGTGTGTGTGTAGTCTGTGGCAATGTTTTCGTCTCGTATAACTCAAATACTATAATACCAAAAAATACAATTTTTTGAATTATTGCTTCTTATATTTAAATGAAGAGCTGATTAGATTTTGGATAAAATTGGTCGACCGGAAGTAGCAGTTTACTTGAAGCCCTTAACAGTTTTTCGTGAAAAACACGGTTAAATTTCCTTTTTCAACAATGTATGTTATTTTGAAAGTTGAAGAATATTTAATTCTACATTTGTTTTGATTACACTAATTTTAATAATTTTCATTAGATTTAAAGATAATAAAATATAAAGAAATTAGATTTCACAAATCTTGCATTCCTAGTACACCATGGAAAATTTTCAATTTTTTACGAAATGTGACACATGTCATTGTGATTGTGAAGCTGTTTTCTTAGTGAAATATATGTCAAAAAATTAAAAAAATATACGAAAGAAAATTAAAATTCTCAAATATAAATAGAAAATAAACAAATAAGAAGGTATGTTTCTGTATCATCAAATACTATTTTGTACCGTTTAAGAGTAGTATTGGGCGGGAGGTTATGTGCTGGCGACATCAGATTTTTTTTGTTTCAATTCCATGGTTGTTTGATATTTTCAACGTAATTTCCATGTTTTCATATTTAATTTCTGTCGTTACAAAGCAAGTAAATGTAATTCTGTTTATTGATTTAGATGCAGAATTTTATGCTCTACACCATGTATTTGAAGCATTTTTGCCTAAAATAATTTGGGGAGCAATGCGCACGGAAAATTTGTTTTTTCATGGTAATCGCCTATGTACACAGGTATGATGTTTCACCCGGTATATGTTCCTTCAAAACTAAATTAATTTTTATACAAGAATATTTACTAAACCTACAAAAGTTTTCAATGAAAACGAAATCGGATTGGCACTATTCAAATCAATTTTTCTCTTCATTTAAGAGAAATCTGTTTGGTCCAAGAATACATTTTTATCAGTGTGGAAATGAAGGAGATGAAAAAAATGCAGATTACGCAAAAGAGAAGAAGCAAGAATACGGCTTTCAAGACATCATGTAGAGACGTTAAACAAAAATTAAGAAAGGAAAATGGAAAGAAATCTAAGTAAACCATTTTTATAGATTCTAATTAGTGCAAGAATAACAAATAAAACATACAAATTTGAACAAAATTGTTAACAGCTGCCACACATTAAATGGATATGATTCTCATATGATTCTCAGACCAATGTAGATAATAGGATCCATGTTATACCTAATATCGTGAAATCTGCAGGTCCCAGTAAAATCCTTAAATCTACTTATAACTGGAATTTTCACCCAACTGGACTTCGTCTTCTAGTAAATACAAAGTCGAATTGGTTGCACTGGAAGTTGAAAATGACGAACATTCCTAAATCAATTGATAAATCTTTATCGGCATACCTCCCACTTAAAAATTATAATCTTGATCTAATTTTCTGATAATCTAAAATTAAATACCTATTTATATTATCAATTAGTTGGAAATAATCAGGCATTTAATTTCTAATTTATTAAGGCAAATAGCTGCGTGATATTAAATTTTCCATCTATTAACGTCTTTGGGGGATGTGATTAATAGTATTAGGGGGTAAATAGCTCCGTGGTAACGTGTAGGACTGTCAATCGTAAAATCCTCAGTTCGAATCCCAATACAAATAGGCCTTATTGCATACATTCTGAACAACTTTTGTACTCGTATTTTCATTTTTGCTGTAAAGTAAATATATAAAAATTTACAGAAATATCAAAAATTGTATTCAACTCCCTATACGCCATATTTCTGTTCATTAATTAATGTGTAATTTTCATATGTGTGTTCTAGTGTTACTCTTTGAGTACTTACTAGACTCTGGCTAACCCTCGGCACAGTCCAAATCATTCAGTTCTATATTTGCTTTGATCAGCTCGTATTTTACCCCGATCTTGAACAGACTTAAAAGATTCATGATCTCGAATAAACTAAACAACTTGTGTAACAGTGCGAACATTCGTAAGTTGATGATTTGGAAAACCCTCAAATAAATTTGACAGGGTGGAGCAGCGTTACAGAATGTTTGTGAACTAGCTGTTCGGAAAATCAGGCACTTTTACATATTATTACTTTTATAATAATAATTTATTAGTTGATTTATTTGATATTTATATGAAAAAGTTGACAAGTGACATTTGTCAACATGTCAACATCAATAATTTCATTACTATTGCCATGGATACTGCTATGGGACCAAATTATGAATATATCTGAACGACTTGTCAATTTATGGGGTGGTCAAAATGCGAAAATAAATGGGATTTAGAAGAAAAAAAGTTATTAAGAAAAATTGTTGTTCTCAAAGAGTTCTATCACTGGTTAAATTTAATGTACTTATATATGTTACACCCTGTATAAAAATTATGCCCTGTAATGGTCCTCTCCGGTATAAAGATATCTTTGAATTCAAATAAAAATTTATTTAGCATCAGTTAATTTCAGAAGTTGCATTTCAACGACGTTGCTCTTCGACGTGGTATGATTTATGGTCATCACAGTAAGCTCCAGCTTCAAGTCGAGCCAAGCTTTATGAATGATGTGGAATGTGTGTGTGTTTGTTGATGGCTGACGCACCTTTAAACAGTCTGTGATGAACTCGTGTCCAGTTCTTTTCCGATACACCCACGTCCTGTCAAAATACCGAAGCTGTAACTACAGTATTTGATGTCTGATGCTAAAAAGGATTGATGCAAGTTCTCGATGACTAAATTGGGATAATTGTTGTTGTTTGGTATTGGTTTCTCATTAGGTTTATTAATTGTTTTCAGTCCTTTCTTATTGTGATATATTCTGGCTAAATATAGCATTTAATTTTAGTTATACTTGTACTAGATAAATGCTTTTTGAGCTTTATTTCTTTGTTTATTTAAAATTATAATTAACATAACATACTTTGTAATAAATTAAATATGCAATGTATTAGCAAAGCTGCTATCTAAATAATAGATATTTATTTTACAATTAATTTAGGGTTTTATGGGCGAGACACATAAAAGAGCGAGTCAATAAAACCGTATTGTACATGTTACATAATAATATATTATGCATTAAGGGATAAAAGTGTATACTTTTTCCTGCAGAGTAAATTGAAGTACGAGCCGTAGTCGAGGGCTACAATACGACTAGGGAAAAATCGCATCTCTCCTGCCGTCTATATACTATTTTTCACGACCCCAATATTTATGATGCTTTTTATGTACTTATTTCAAAATTATTTGAATTTTTTAATTTTGTTAATTTTTCACATTATTAGAGCACTTTCCACCACGAAGGGAGAGAAAGTACACCAATCTCCCGTAGATATGAAATTACCCGTTTTTACCTCCCGCCTACCTCTAGGTAAGGGAGGTATTGTTTGTGTAGTCTGTGACAATTTTTTCGTCTCGCATAACTCAAATACTATAATACCAAAAAATACAATTTTGTGAATTATTGCTTCTTATATTTAAATGAAGAGCTGATTAGATTTTGGATAAAATTGGTCAACCGGAAGTAGCAGTTTACTTGAAGCCCTTAACAGTTTTTCGTGAAAAACACGGTTAAATTTCCTTTTTCAACAATTTATGTTATTTTGAAAGTTGAAGAATATTTAATTTTTGATAACACTAATTTTATTAATTTTCATTAGATTTAGAGATAATAAAATATAAAGAAATTATATTTCACAAATATTGTATTTCTAGTACACCATGGAAATATTTAAAAATTTTCAATTTTTTACGAAATGTGACACATGTCATTGTGATTGTGAAGCCTTTTTCTTAGGGAAATATATGTAAAAAAATTAAATAAATATACAATAGAAAATTAAAATTCTCAAATATAAATAGAAAATAAACAAATAAGAAGGTATGTTTCTGTATCATCAAATACTATATTGTACCGTTTAAGAGTAGGGCGGGAGGTTATGTGCTGGCCACATCAGATATTTTATTTTTGTTATAATAGAAACCGAGCTTCTCCCGGTCGCGAAAAAATATTGTATCTACGACCGTTGTTAAAAGTGACCCTTTTAACGCTTGCTTAGCAAGTTAAGTGTCACTTTCTGAAACTAGTGTTAAAAGTTACATAGCAATGTGTTAAAACAGAATTTATTGTTACTTTTAACACGTTGCTAACGATTTGTATCAATAAATTACTTGTCAGAATATTTTTCTGCATTTTTTAGTATTTACTACACATTAGGAAGATGTAGATAAAATTTTGTATGATATACGTGTTAAAAGTGATTTATTTCGTTCGTGGGGTTGTTTCACTCGGCTTCGCCTCATTTCACAAACCTCCTCACTTACTTATAAAATGTCATTTTTAACACTTCTATCATAAATATTATATTGTTATGAATTGCAGATTATTTTTCACATGTCGAAGATGAAAATATTTGATAATTTGGATGTGTGTTATTTTTCTATTGTTTGATTACCAAGTTGTTTATTGTTTTTACTTTATTAGACTAGTCCAGAGAGAGCCACTTTATGGAAGCTAAACAAAATAATAAACAAGTGATTATAATACAGTATTAGTAAATTGTTATTATTATGCATAATTTTAGTACTTTCAAAAACATCAACAATTTATTCAATAATTTGAGTACCCTTTTAGTGGAACAAGATCTTCAAATGTTCCTTATTATTCTCAGTCCAATATTTTGTTTGGGGAGCACGATATGACAGCTAGTAACCGTTCTATATTTACATAGTTACTAGAATATACCGAGATTTCTAAGCAGGGTGTTTCATCCAGAAATGGGTAATGACGTGAAAGCAAATTAAGTTATACGAGTATTTTAAATAAATTTCACCTGTTTTTTGATTCTAGACTCTTTTCTAAAATAAATAAATATATTATTATGCCATTTACCCCTTTTGGATATAGCACTCTGATTTCGGAGATCCCGGTATGTAATATACATATTATTGCATGTGAAACCTGGTTACCGGCCGTCAATTCATGCAATGGGAATAATGATTTTGGATCAAACTGAGAATCTCATAAAGCTATGTAGTGCGAAAACTTACTTGTTTTCTAAAAAATATAATTAATTTGGATGTTTACAATAGTATATTATTATATGAGCAATAATGGCCATAGTCCCGAATACAATACTATAATTTTTCTACTCCTGTAAATTCGTAAATCACTTTTGAGAAAGATCGAAATTCATTGAAAACATACGTTGAAAAACGTCAATATAAAAATACACAATGACAACTGATTGCACTGTCAACTGTCAGACAGCCGTTGCTAGGTGATTCACATCACGTCTTTAAAATAGCAGTGAATTATGGATTTCTGGCTGTGTGATTGGTCGAGAAGAGTGAATTATGAAATTATAATTCATCGAAAAAATTTAAATAATGGGGATATATTTATATAGGAATAGAAAAATAGTTATTTGTAAAACTAGAGAGAACAGCGCTTCTTTTTTCCATTCGTGCTTGATCTGGAAAATGGGGTTTCATCTCGTGTTACACGCACACTTTGAAAACACAACTGACATTTTCAAAGTTAGGTTATCAGACGCAAGGCAGTGTTGCCAATGAACCAATCTTAAATACAAATTAAAGTTGTCAAATTGTGATTTAATCTAGAAAAATAATAATATAAAACATAATTGTAAGACAATTTAAAGTAAATATATATCTAAAATAAAGATTTTCAAAAAAATTAGGCATTTATTTATAATTTTAACAATATATTTTTTGTAAATAACATTCATATTAGTAACTCTTCTAGATTTTTCTCTCTATAGAAGAATAACACATTTTCCTCACTATTTCGGGAGAAGAACGGTGGGGTTTCCTACCATATCGTGAAAAAAGAGATTTTGTAAATCAATTCTGTAATAATTTTATTTAAATACAATGTTACATATTTTCTACATTATTATTATAATTCTGCATTGTTATTCATTTGTTTTTCTGATAAAGAATTGTGTAGACTGTAAAGTAATAATTCGAAACGTTTTATTTAAACAAAATTATCAACTTAATTCTGATGTATTAATTATGAGCTAATTAAATTTCGATAATATGCTTGAAGGCTTATCACAGCGAAAATATGAACAAAACACAATCGATTCTCTACAATAGTGCACAGCTATTCATCCCATTGGCCTATTATTTTATCTTCCAGTAAATAATTGAGGTACAAATAATACAGCCATTTTTTGCTGTCAAATTAATGGGGTCTTTCACCATTTTTTTATGAAACTTTATCTAACTTGAAGACTATCTACACTTTAAAAAAGTCTTAATTGTTATTCATTAAGCCACAATGATTTTTTTTAAATGTTGTCACGTCATAGTAAAGGTGTTGCTGGATCTAAAACAGTACAGATTGTAAATAATTGTAGTCATATATTTTTTTACTTATTTTATTATTATTATTACAATAGAACATTTATGTAACAAAAATTATTTAAATCTCTACTGTTTTAGATCCAGCAACACCTCTACTATGACGTCACAACATTTAAAAAAAATCATTGTGGCTTAATGAATAACAATTAATACTTTTTAAAAGTGTAGATAGTCAATATAGATAAAGTTTCATAAAAAATATTTAAAAAAATGTTGAAAGACCCCATTGGTGAGTATGCGTCAGTGTTCACCACCAAAAACCCCTATTCCGCGAATGTGTAGTTGAGTTTTCTCCCACTATCTAGCGCTGAGCGCTGCGCGGCCAGGTGCCTACCTCAGAACTCCGCGGCTATCCGCTCAGGTGCTCCGCCAAGTCCACGGGCCGCAGTTAGTGATCCGCCGTGTTCACAGGTGCACGCTCGTCGCTCGCTCTGCAACCGCAGCTCTGTGCCACGGACACCACCACGCGCCTAGGATTGTTACAGCCCCAGTGCAGTGGTGATGATACTCAGTGTTGTGTGGTGAATACAGACGAAGGATTGTGTTGTGACTTTAGTGATGGCTTCTGATGACGATTGCGCCACCTCCTTTCCCACTTACTCGTAAGTTATATATTTTCCTCAATAAATATTTCAGAGAGAAGAGAAATGAGTTTTTCCATTACTTCGCAAATTAATTTTGTAATAGAAGTAGCAAAGGACGAGAAAAACTGAGGATATAAGATACATTTTTTTTATAAATATATCTAATTGCTTAGTAAATAATCGTGTTAATTTTATTGTTATGAATTTTTTTAATAAATGCATCTTATATCCTTAGCTCACAGACTATTTCGGTAAATTTTACAACTTTTTTCTTTCGTGCATAGTAATGAGTATAATTGAAATATAGCTAAATTCAACCCCTACTAGCAACTAGTAGCGCCTACCCGAAACAAGAAACTAAACCATTTATTAAAACATAAATATTTTCCTCGATAAATAGAGGGAATATATATCAACAGGTACCTTACAAACTAAATCAAAATAAAATTTAATACAAATAGTTCTGTTTCTGGATATATTAAGATAAATGTTTTGGCTCTCTCAACTTATTGTTAAAAAATATTCTTGTTTTTTTGTTTAAAGTATCCACAAATAATTTTAAAATGTTACATCTAACATATTTTATCCAACTTCTCTTAATAAATGCTCTATAACTATGGTGATTTTAAACAAGGAAAGTAAGAGATTACCCTTTAGTGGGTATAATTTTGAGAAAAGTCACTATTAACACACAACACCTTGGTAACTACTTCGATTGACATTTTAGTTTAGAAAATTTAATCATATGTCATTATCAAATAATATTTTTTTAAATAAATTTTGCATTTATTTAGAGGTGTTGGATAAAACGTTATACTTCACACGTGGGCAAATGGACACTCGATAAAATTATCACACTCAGCCTTCGGCTTCGTGTGCTAAAACTTCTCTTTTGTGTAATTTCATACTTTGCCCACTTGTAAAGTAAATAACTGTTAATAAATATTTCAGAAACATTTTCATTGCTTCGTAATCTATATATATATATATATATATATATATATATATATATATATATATATATATATATATATATATATAAGTATAGGTAGTAATGAGTATAATTGAAATATAGATAAATTTTCCCCTACCAGCTACTAGTAGCGCCTCTTCCAGGGAGAACCCAGGCTAACTATTTAAATATTTATATTTAAATTAATAAGTAGAGGAAATTTTAAATATAATATGTATCTTACAAATTCAACTTTTATTCCAATATAAGAGAAATGTTTTGACTGTATCAAGTTTTTGTTAAAAATAATTTTAATAAAAGTATTATTTACATCTTTTATTTTTTCAATTATGTCTCAATAAATAATTTTAAAATGTTAAATCAGTCTTCCAATATTTCCAAAAATAGAATTCGAGGCATCAGTATACATATATGATGGATGTTTTTGGCAGGACTCGCTTCGCTCTTTTAAGAACCATTACAAAAACAAACTTAAAACATTTTAAATCATTACACAATTAATAATATGGTTCAATCAATTGAGGCTATACTAAAATTTTATTGTTTAATGAGTTTCTTGCTATGTTTGCAAGGATAAAAACTGAAACGCGTTGTAACCACAACCTAAAAATCTAGTATACTTGTACCAATTTACAATTTATTTTGTTTAGTTTTAAATGAACTAAAAATATTGAAACATTTTTGTGATATAAGATATGAATATTATAATTATTATCAGTCTGTTGGTCTGAAATAAAAAATAATTCAAATTTGCTACGAACAGATAAACATACGAGTATTTCCTTTGTCCGTCGGTGTTTGTCCATTCGAATATGAGCTGATAACAAAGTTTTAATAAGTTGATATGGCAAAAATATAAATAACGCAATTCAAATCATTCAATTTTCAATCGCTTGATATTTTTGTGTCTCACAGAAAAAATCAAATTATGCCAGTTTAAAAAAATATATTAACTAACAACTATACTGTCTATGAATTTATTTATTTAAATTTCCGCGGTAATTTCATTTTCATACTGCGCCGTCGGATCTTTCAACCGTAAACTCTACACAGCGTGGTGTTCTGTTAGCTTGCCAGCGAATGTAATTAACAATCATCTTATCGGCTTACCTTGTCGAACTGTATTTCTCAAACTCAAATGTTTTGTTTAATTCACAATGTAAAAGGTACTTTCAGCTAAAGTGATAATACAGTAATTATGAAGCAAAACAAAACAAAATCATTCAAAGACCGCTATCAAGATAAACATAGACATTGAAAATTGCAAATCAATATTTATATTTAATTGCGCAATAATAATGAAACTATACCGATACATGAAATTAATTACATAATATACCAAGGGACAGGAGGGTTTTGAACAAACAGGAATGCTGAAAGACGAGGAAAATTTGCTGGTTATACATCTGTCCTGATATTAGGTAGAAAATCGCCCGATTTTTTTTCAATTATAATAACGTTACAAGATTTTCCCTGCATTCCAAAATTTGTTGCATTATACGAAATATACAAATAGTATTAAATTGTACTTGTATTTGTAATAAACCATTTGACAGATTTCCACTTTTTCACTCCCGCCACATCCTGTAAGGGAGGTATAGGAACCATGCTAAAAATTGGGTAGTGAGTTTTCAGTGGATGAGCACGTTTTAAAGTCCATAGAATATGATTTTAATAGTTTCGCGATGATGTCTGTCTGTTTGTCAGTCTGTCAGTCTGTGTGGATCTCTGGAGTTACGCTTTCTCAAAAACTACTAAACTGAAAATTTTGATATTTTGTATATATCAATTGTATCCTCTTTGGAAGAGCTGATTAGTTTTGGTGATAATCCAATGACTGGAAGTGGTAGCTATTTTAAAATATCTCATTAAATTATGGTGTAATGAAAATTTTGTTAATACATTAATGTTTCAAATATTATTATCTACAATTATTGTTTGAAACATTTTCCTCTTACTGTCACCATTTACGAATTACAACACGTTAAAGAAAAATTATATTTTGATATTTTCGTTTAAATCTGCTAACCTGTGTTTTTTGTAAAAACAAAAGAACGGTTGAAAAATGTCATTTATTGACATGTGTCATAATTTTTTGAAGGGATGAGCGTTTCTTGATAGTTTTGGTCTGTGTTCCTGCATTGTTTGATAAGAAATCTATGACGGGAGGTATTGTGGTGCCCACAACAGATTTTTTTCTAGGGAGATTTAGGGAAAATTTTCGATTAATTCAATTGTTACTCAAAAAATTTTATGTTATGATTGGTTAATGTTACTCATTTGAAATGTGAGGGCGATTTTCAGAACAAATTATTTTACATGTTATCGTTAAGAGGTAGTATTTAATGGATGGCAACCGTATTAAATATGTATTAAAATTATATTTGGATAAAAAAAAAAATTTTAAATATATCTTCACGCCTTTAACCCATTACAGGTGTCACTCTGCTTATGCAGATCTTGGTAAGTGATATTTTTGCGCATGAAATGTAGTTACCAGCCGTCAAGTCAAATCCCCAAAGATTTTAACGGAAAAAGAATCACAGGTGCAAATATAAAATGGCAACTGTTAGCTGTGGGATTCGAACTGAGAATCTCACGATCAGTTTTGAACAAATTCGTGTTTCATTTAATTTTGATTTTAGTTGCTAATGTTAACTTTAATTCTGTAATTTCTCTACTCTAGCATTTTGGGGGTTTTATTAAAAGGGAACTGCATACGCATAAATATATCTTATACTTAAATCTGCTCTAATTAGAGTGCCACATTAAGGATAAAGTATTTTTAAAATTGGTATATTAAAGAACGCGTTTCATAAATGTCATTTTATTTTGTGAGAATGAAGTTTGAATCACGGCACGTTTATACTATTTTTATATATTTTGCGCCTTTTGTGCTCTTTTTTATTAAAACATTCAAGTTTCAATATGTTAGTTGGTGACACTGAAATGGCGTTTGAAAATTCAACACCTAACCTTGCTTTTCTTCTTCTTCTTTTCTTCTTCTTACTATTCTTAACTTCTGCTTTTAAATTCAAAATTATACAAAAATAAATTCTTACAATTTATATTTATTATTTAGCGAAGTGTGCATTTGATATTTTTGACATATGACATTTCAATAGGCTTACCAACCTTGACAAAATAAATTGTACTGCTCTATTATAACACTCGATTGAGCTGTTGCAAACTCCTTTGGTGTCGTAACAGCTTTGTTATAGAAATAATTTTAGAATATTGTACAGCTTTAAAACATTTCTCTTACTATACCCAAAGCAGCAATTAAAATAAATTATCGTCTTTGTTGCTTACTACAACTGCTGGATAAATACATGTAGTTCATTGAGATCTGCAACAGCAGCGCAAAGCGCGAAGAAACAAAGGATAATTAAAATATTTCGTCGAAGGAAAAACGGTTTGAAACTCGCTCAGCATTGCTGTGAAATCTGCGAATAAAATTTTTATGGCTAAAATTTATTAGATATTAAAATATGCTAATTAATTATCAAGTGACAAAATAATTTGTTAAATACGATAAAATTCCGCGAAATGTTTTGTTTATTTCTCCGATTATAAATGTTTATAAGAGAAAATTAAGTGCTAATATTCGAAAAGTTAATGTCTATAAATAATGTGACAATTTATTCAGCAATAAAATTGTGACCCTGGTAACATGTTTATAAATAATAATTAAAATCGATTTTATCGGAATCACTTTCTGATCTCAGTGCGCTTTGATAATGAGTGAATGAACGTGTAGCTAGGAAACAATCTTATTTATTCAAAATATTATTAAATAAAATATAAAATTTCAATATTTATATCATTACAAAATAATCATTAATATTCTCCTAATGACGTCTGTGTGTTTGGATGGATGGATGTGTGTCCGTATGTACAATAACTCATGGACTAGAAAAGAAAAAAGTAACGAAACGAAAAGAGCTGATTATATTTTGGTAGAAGTTTACAGGGTGGACATATACAAAAATCATTCAATTTAAATAAATGTAGGAACAGCTGCGAAACAAATTTACAAATATTAGTACAAATTTTGAATGAATTAAGAAACATGTACGAATACAATTAGTATAATATTTTGCGTTCTGTGCAAATATTGAAAATAAGCAATTCAAATTGTTAACTATTTTAAATTTTTTATTTCTATTTGTCATGTTTACTCATATATCAGCGACCATTTTATCAAAAAATATTTGCGATAATCTGTAACGTCATTTTTGATACCAATTCGATTTATGAAAACACATAAAAAACTAAATTAAAAATATCTTACTTTAAACACATAAAATAAATTCACAATTTTATTAGGTAGTTTACTCGGTTTTCCATAAAACATGGGAATTATAAACCTACAATGAATCCAAAACAAAAGAGAGTTTCTGGGGTCTCATTCAAACAAACGAAAAATACCCACATAAACTTTTGTTATAACCCAAAACGCGAATTTTGGGCGTTAGCAAAGAAACAAAAGAATATCGGTGGATGGACATGGTTTACTAAAATTATACAGCTTTTAAAAAAAATGGCAACTAATGAACTTCAGGGCGGCCAATATCTGCACTAAATATCAATCAATATTCAGTAATGGAACAATTATAAGACCATAAAAATCACGAAATGGATTTAATATCATGAAGTGAAACGTTCTGAGCAAAATTGAGATTAAAATTTTGTACCTGTACCTTTGTATCTTTCTAATATCGGAGATAAAGTTAGTTTATGTAAAAATTATCTAATTAATTTCGATAATTCACGATAAAATACAAGGGAAATGTACATAAAAATCTATCATTTTAGTTGTGTTGTTCAGTTTAATCATCGATTAAATTATAGCACCCAAAAGCTTTTGTCTATATTTATCGCAAATATTGATTGAGTAAATGTAAAATGTTTTCCTTATTTGTTGCATTGTTTATATAAAGCAAACAAAAGAATATAATATTTATCCTGTTCAACATCACGGCAGAAATAATAATAAAACAAATTATTTATCATATTCACCGCTTAATTGTACACATTGGTAGTCAAAATTAACAAAATTTTTAGTCCCCGACGTTTCAAATTTGTAAGCAAGTAAAAAATTATTTTTGTGTATTTCGTAACAAAATAAATATATTTGTGAATATAGTATAACTATTAACATTTATTTTTTTGTGCTTTTGACTAAATATTTTAGTAATTATATTGAAGCAGAACAACAAATCATAGTTATTATAATAAATTAAGTTGGTACAAAGGAGACAAACTTTCTTTGAAATTGATTGATTAATTCAAATTGATAAGTTAGCTAAATTTACTTGTTAGTATTGACCAGTCTGTTTGTTAAATTGTATAATTGTTGCAAATATATAAAAACAACAATTTTTCTTGTTAAAAATTCAGAATTGACAAAAATTTTATTTAACAAATTGTTAATTTAACGCAACATGTTTGTAAATACTAACTATAAATACTTAACAACCGCCAAATTAACAAATCGCAAATCAAATTTGTACTGTGTAGTAAAGAAAAACCAAACTACTAAAATACAAAATATGTTAAATATCTTCAAATATAATACGTAATGAACTATTTCAAAGCAAAGACAAATCAAAGAATATTCGTAAAATATAATAAATAAATATATCATCACGCCTTTTATCCATTTTGGGTGTGGCACTCTGCTTACGCAGATCTCGGTAAGTAATATATTGTGGTGTTGAAGTACGATTACAAGCAGGTTAAATCATAGCCCCCAAAGATGTTAGTGTTGGCTGTGGGATTCGAACTAAGGATCTCACGAGCCAAAGTCCGACGCGTTATCATGGAGCTATTTATCCATAAAATAACATCTGTTAATATTTTATTGAATTCAACGATGCATAAGATGTTTAATTGTAATTGGCAATTTGATATAATTTCTGGTATTATTTGAAAATGTTGCTGAACCCTTGGTTCATTTGTAAAAGTCTTTTATACTTATAACAATAAAAATCTTTTTTCCTACAAATCATAAAAATTCAATCAAACTTAGTCGCATCGTATTTACTGAGTTTAATGTGGTCCAAAACAATTCAAAATAATTAAAAAATGTTTTCTATTATATTATAAGACTTCTTATAAACGTTAAACCACACTTCAAATCATTTTTGTGCTGTTTATTTGCATTTATTTCTAAAAATCATAAAAAAGTTACCCAAACTCTGTAATTACTAATTTACTGAAATTGATTTAATGGAAAACCGCTCAAAATGTCTCATAAATGTTTGCCAAAACTTCTAACGATCTTTACTTAAATATCCAAACATGCCCCTTTTCACGATTGATCAATTTAATAGTTCTTTCATCCCGAAAATTGGATAAAATCGAGCGAATGTTTGAATTTACCGCTGATAGCCCGCAAGGAGGAATAAACAACGGTTTCACGTTTGAAAAAAGGTCTGATGTTGTAGGAGACATTTGTCTATAGTTCCGAATGATTTTGGATCAAATTCAACCCAGTAATTGCAGACAAACCGCTTTGAAATCAATGTATTCTATTTTTTTTAAGCAAAAAAAGCAATAAAATAACTCAAAAGTGAAGTGGGGGAGAGAAGTTATGTTCATACATTTTAAGGTACGAGAATTTAAGGGTTAAGTGGAAAGACAATAAATACAAAGTACACATTTTGTGCCGTAATAATACTCGAACTCCTGTAAATATGTATTATGAATGTGTATATATTTTGATATTTGAAGAAAGTTGTTGTACTCGTATATTAAAAAAAAAAAAGATTCTTTAATTTGTAAATTCGACGTTTCGCTGCCACATACAACATCATTAGGGTTGCTGTAAATGACACATGAAAAAGAACAATACAATTTGTTACATTTTGCAAAATATATGCTAACCTACAGAGAATAATTGCGATGTATATCTGGCAAATGAATTAGGAATTAGGCTTTATTTTATCTTTTTCTCTAGGCGTTTGCATGTTCTTGTTAAAAATAAAAACCCGCTCCATAAAAATATCAAATTATTTTTTATCGCAAAAATATTGTAATTGTAAAATTTTATGAAGCTGAAAAATATTTTATTTCTAAAAATATAAATGTAGTAAGTTAACGATTGCAAACTATCAACAAATACTGTATTTACAAACAGTTGCATCAACAATACAAATTGCTTCAATTCTCAGCTCAAATTAAAAATGGTCCCATTCAACAATGCCACTCGAAGTTAGGAAAATACTGATTGACGTCAACACACGTGACTCACTTGTTATCAGTGGCGGGCTGTCGCAGTCAACTTGACTAAAGATCGCACTGATGCAACTGATCGTCTGATAAGAGCTGATAACGAGCCTGATAGCGTGATAGCCTAATGGGTGCCAGAGCACGTGGCTTAGGCGTTAAGTCCTGCTGGATTTCAAACCGCGGCCGTATCTGATGAGATAAGGAAAATGTGCTAGATTTTTATTAGAGCGAACTATTTTTCCTGACTTTTTGAGAGCTGTATTGATTAGCAAATTGAACGATATTCAGTGGGTTTCAGTTTACAGTTTTCATCGTTGGGATCTCGGAAAATATAAGAGCTACGACTTTGGATAAATTCGACAAAAGTTGATACACTTTTAGCACAATTTAATGATATTTTTCGTTTATTTTTCATTTTTAAATAATTTCTACCAGTAGTTTAAAAAAACTTTTTTCTACGACCACTGAGAGATCTGCTCATTGTGTTTGTTGTTGCTAGGGATATGAGGTACATTGCCAGCATCGTGCGAAATGAATTTGTTTTGTGGATATATCAATACAGGTCAGCTCATTTAAGTACAGGTGCCATTGCTAGGATACATGTGTCGAATTGTTATATATTCTAATAGTAAAAGCGGGACAAATTTACTATCAAAATTTAATTAATTAGAAAATAATATCGTGGTCGTAGAAAAAGTATAGTGTACAACTCGCATGGAATGTCCATTTCATACTCGTATGATTTGCAGCATTCGCCTTGGACTCATGCTACAAACTTTCATACTCGTAAGAAATGAGTACCATTCCATGCTCGTTGTACAATATACTATTGTACACTATACTAATTTTTGTTCGTCTGCCCATAAGATAATGAATTATTTCTCCAGAAATAAATCAAGTTACATTTGAAGTATAAATTAAAAATTTTACAAATAAATACCTAATTAATAGTTCACTTATAGTTCTCGAGATCCCAATGGAAAGAATCTAAATTTCGAGACATTGTATATTGTATTACGTATAAAAATATTATTATATTTGAAGACATACTTACGAGAAAAGAACCAATCTGCATGGAAAAAATTTTAGCGCCTATTCGTAAATTGATTAGACAGTCCCGAGATCAAATTCCGCAAAAAGACACGATTTTATCACTCATTGATAGTTATTGATGATACGATTTTAAACATATGTCTAAATTTTGTAATTTTAATAAACAGATCATTCTTTTATAGGATGATCTGGTCAGAAATGTTATCAGCGGAAATCAATTTGTAGTTTTGCTACAATTGACTAAATGATAATCGTGACACTATAAAACATAAAATGTTTTATTAACTTGAGCAAAATACAGGTAAGAAATTTGTTAAAAATTGCTTACACAATTATATTTTTGTACAATAATGAATGAATTATTATAAAACTTTGACCCTTGTTAAAATTAACTAGTTGTAAGTATTTTCTAAATATTTTTGTTTCTTGACTTGATATTTTGCGTTTTTTTTTTAAATTTTGATTTTTTCAAATGGTTACTTTCAGTCCAAATTATCATCTATTGTGGCTTATTTTTATGGTTTCAGAAACATCAATTTTTTTATATAAAGCAATCATTTAGGAGACAGACTAGTTGGGTACCTATTCACCAATCCCCAAACGTGGTTAAAGATCAATTTTTCATTCGCATCTCCCAGCAATTAAATCCACTAATGATATTCCTACATTCTTTCAGCCAAATACCAATCTTCAATCCTCTTCTTATACAAATAAAAACGCCTCAATTTAAGTCGCAATCCATTTACAAGCGCAGCATGAGGCTCCATATATATCCTCCGAGCTCCTCCGGCTTCTCACATCTCCTCCGAGGCTTCCTCAGCGGCAACATTAACCAACCGTCCCGAAGTAAAAACCATCGCACGCTAGGCACGTTCTCTCGTGTGTTTTTGCGCCGCCGCGCTGCTGAGGACGCTAGTCTCGCCCTGTAAGGCCTAATGGGCCATGTGTATTCCGATCGCACCTCCGTTGGGATAATTAAGACATTTAGCAAGGCGATCTGGCAACACTGCTGCGCGGTGCTGTGGTGAGACCTGCAGAGAAACCCGCTTGGGACGACCATGTGATGTTTTTGCCATGGACGAAAGCCTTTTCGAGGGTTGATAAATAATAAATTGTAAATGAATATATAATCGCCATATTTACACATTTTGAGTGCTGCCGTCAAACAACTGCCAAACTAGACAAATAGCTCCCTGGTAACATGGATTACTAGATCCTAGATTGTTTTACCCCTGCACAATACAACGAGAGCTCTTCTAGGAAGAATACAACATCAGAAATATATAAAGGGGGTGATGATATATATTTTTTCTACGACCACTTAGAAATCTGCTCATTAGGCGATTTCGACTGGCACCGGTTTACTTTGTAACAAGAATGGTTAGTAAATAGAGTAACCAATTGATTTCGACTGACATTTCTATGACGTCCTATGTAAAAGGTGACAGTTAAGATATGTCAAATCAGTAACATGCTCGAGAGCTCGGTTCGTTCAACGGTTAGTATTCTGATTGGTTGAATTTTACTTGTATTAATTTCAAACTAATAAGCTGTCATATTTTTCATGTTTTCTGTCAAATTTGATTAATGTCAAAATCTATTGCGTGTATTTAGTAACCGTTCGGTCAGTGTGACGTCATTGTTTCAAACAAATCAAACACATAACCGGCCAATAACCAGTGCCAGTCGAAATCGCCTTATGTATGTGTGTTGTTGCTAGGGGTATGAGGTACATTGCAAGCATCGTGCGAAATGAATTGGTTTTGTGAGTATTTCAATACAGGTCATTGCATTTCAGTACAGGTGCCATTGCTAGGATATTTTTTAAATATAGGAATAGTGAAAGCGCGACAAATTTATTATTAAAATTAAATTAATTAGGAAATAACATCGTGGTCCTAGAAAAAGTATAGTGTACAACTTGCATGGAATGTCCATTTCATACTCGTATGATTTGCAGCATTCGCCTTTCATACTCGTAGGAAATGAGTATGATTCCATACTATATAAGTGCCACAAACATCTTTGGAAGTTGTACTTTAATGTCACTATATACACAAAAATATATTACAAGTACCTGAATCAGAATAGTATATTCTACAACAAGTAATGAAATGGCACACATTCCACGCGAGCAAAAAGTTTGTAGTCCGAGCCGAAGGCGAAGGCTACGGTTTGGGACTGTGGGATATTCCATTCCGTTACATGTTGCAGACTATGCTTTCTATAACAAGATTTTGGAAATATACAAAAAATACAAATACAAAATTGTTGTAAATGTCAAACTCAAATAAATCAAATTAAAACAAACAGATGTAAGATAAGATATATTTTATATTCATTTGTCATAATATTCACAATGGATAGAGTAAGAATCCAAACTTTGTCAAATCACAGATATTGTGAAATTTGCAAAGAAAATCAGGCAAAATGAAATGAACAGACAGAGCAAAAGGGGACAGATTCATACAAATAAGCAAGGACTACAAACCATCCACTAAGCGACCTCCAGGACAAACATATTTTATTTGAAAAGTTTTTACTCAGATCATTTCATATTAGAAATAAATAAACTTTCGTTTTTGGCTTTGCAATTATTGTCAAAATAAACCCAGTTATTCTCATTGTCATAAAACTTATATTTCTGAAGTGTTGTTATTATATCTTCCATCGTTTGTAAGACATATATCCATCCGTCCATTTACATTGACATCATAGAGAAAATGGTCAAAACGGAATCAGGGGACATCAAAATATGTATTTCCATAAAAATCTTTCAATCGATTGCCATAGGAACCTACTTTATTATACACAGCGTAAAAATGTAAAGAAAACACAAGCGACAGCCTAATAAAGGAAGAAGAAAATTGACATTTGAAACTACGGTTGAAAGTGGCCCACTTTGAAGAATTTGTTAACCAAAAAAGTTTAAAATTAAAATTTGATCCAATAATTGAGCATGGACATTTCGTCCGTTGGAGTACCACAACAGGTAACCAGATCTTTATCGGTTGGTGTTGGTGATAATACAACGCTTATCAATATTCTCCCGACCTTATGTTATCGTTTCATATACACATAAACACATACCTTATGTCGTTGTTTTATTCTACTAGTTTGATATTTACTTTTGTTATCGAGAAATTACCTATACCTCTTTCACATATAACCTCAATTTCAACTTGAAATAAATGTGTGTGTATAATACTTAAAATATTTGTTGGAAAATGATTCGGAATACAATCAAATTTCAACCTATTGCTATATTATTCACCAATAAAATCTTAAAACGGTTTTGGTTCATTCTGGGAAAACAAAAAAACTAAAATCGAATACACCTCTGCGGTCTATATACAGGGGGGTTCATTGAATACGAACAATAGGAAGTTACCGTTTCATCTCTGTGATGAACCAATCAAATGTCATCGTCGATTGAAACAACTGACAGTCGACATGAAGTAACGTTTATATTTCTCTGTCTGCTTCGACGCGAATGATGCCATACTAATTTGTGAGCGATTCTCTTTTGTCCAGGACGTAATAAGTACAGTGTGTACTATTAATTTTCTTCACCAATCGACATTCTTTGTTTTTGCAATATAAATTTATTTGTCGAATATAACTCGTCGAACCGTTAACTTCTAGGAGGATCTAAGTAGGGAAATATATTTTATCTTGTTATTCTTGGCTATCTTGCATAGTTATCAAGTTGATAATTCATTGACGTCATAGTCAGTAAGACGAGTTGCCTTTTTAGTTTGAATCGTGATAAAATTGATTGCATTTATTGTGCAACAAAAATCTCTCTGTGCAGTTAAGGAAACAACAAAATCTTGTGAATCACCCGAATTCCTCAATTGATTGGAATTGAAATTTTAATTAGTTTACACAAAAATCGGCCATGATTACTTCAAGAGAGATATACGAATATGAGTACTTTACAAATCACTAGTTGGATGTTTGCATTTGAAAGATTTCTTATTTCAATATGTAGTTGTTGTAAAAAGAGTCTAAATCTAAATTTAATAACAAGTCTAACTCGTTTCATAAACTGAGTCGCCAAATGCTGGTATTATGCGTCATGGCATAAATTCTCCAAGTGTTTAATTTCAAATTTAGGTTACGCACTTATCTTAATTTCATTGAAATTAACCTTGTGATTAAGCAAGTAACCGTATAAAAGCATTACTGGTATTTTCATAACTATATAATATTTATACTGATTCGAAAAACAAATAAATTCCTAAGATTATTTATTTATTTATTATTTCATGGGGAATTCAAATAAATGAAACTTTTAGGATTGAAAAATATTTGTAATTCAATCGTGAGATAGAATTATACATCAGAACCTATTTCTGTTGACATCAATTATAAACAAACAAAACAAACCAATACCTAATATAACACTTATTAATAGTATTCATCACAAGCTACATAATCGTCTGAAATTCTTAAAGCTCTTATGAAACTATGCAGATCCTTTCGTTGGAGTGGACCAATCTCAATTTTTTTCTTTTAAATTAGTTAATGAAAAGTTGATTAGGATCCGAGTAGTTCATTTAAATTTTTTGCTTAAGCTTAAGAAATCCAGAGATGATGAAATTACTTCATATATTTTATTTGAAATCGGCACTAAAGTGCTAAAAATCGTCATTAAAAGCTTAGAAATCGTCACTAAAGTAACCCATTATACGACGATTTTCAGCAACCGTTAAATAATTATTGTAAAATTAGGATAATTTTGGCAGATATATTGATGTACTATAGTAAATTTGGACGTAACATGAAACAAAATTTGTAAGAAGAATTAACTAATTAATTCCGATGACGAAATTGAGGACAAAACACATAATTTTGATTGTTATTTACGATAACTTCACTTCTCGAGCTTGGCAACACTGAGTGTCAGTTTCAATTGACAACTGACAGATGTATAAACTTAACTTATATTGTAATTTTTTTACAGTTTTTTTACTATATCTTCTCCTTGTAACTTTTGTTGTATTTTATAGTTCATTCTTATTCTATATTCGTTTTTTTTATATCTTAATATTGTATCTAATATTGTTCTTAATATTTTTCATTCTATTATTCTAAATCTAGTTCATCTTGTCATTATCATAGTCTCAGCAAGGTACATTGTTATTAGTCTTATTATCGTTCGGTAAATTTTCATTTTTGTTTCTTAGTTAATTTTGTTCTATTAGTATTTTTTTGTTTGCATGGAAAGCTGTATTTATTGCCATTATCTTTTCATTGACCTTTGCTTCTCTTACTTTTTTGCTTGTTAGTAGATTTGAAATTTGAAATCTCGTATCTTTATTTCTCTGTTTCCCTCGGGTTTTCCGAGTGTATATCACAATATTTATGTTAATATGTAGTATAATCATATCAAAATAGTCGTTCGAAATCAGGCAGCATATTTTGTATGTAAGTTAGTAAGGGTATATGTATATTAATTTGATTTTCCTTTTGCAGGATGTTGGACGAAGCAACATCGTCCCCCCAAACAACCCCCCACTACCACGTGAACTGTCTCTCCCCATCAAACTCCCCCTCCCCTCTTCTAACATCCCACCCTACCCCTCAAAACCACACCCCATATCTCCACTCGCACAGCCCCATGTCAGTGGCAGGTCTCTCCGCCCCCGGGCGCTACGACACCTTCACCTCTTCCCCTGATAGCGGAGGTGGCGACCCCAAACCCACCCCTGACCTATGGACCGATCTCACCCACCCTGCAACCGCCGCCGCCGGGTATTACGACTATCGTACCCCTTATGAAAACGGGCGCTACTCCGCCAATGATTTCCCGGCAGGAAATGTAGTGAGAGGGTACACGGACGCCACTGGGATGGGTGGGGTGTACGGGCAACCCCGCGCGAGCTTTTCCCCGAAGATGTCCGGGCAAGGGGCGGTGAAAACCCCCAAGGAAGCAAGAATCCGAAGACCTATGAACGCATTCATGGTTTGGGCCAAAGTTGAGAGGAAGAAGTTAGCAGATGAGAACCCGGATCTGCACAACGCAGATCTCTCCAAGATGTTGGGTGAGTAATTAGCAATTTTGTTAACACCTAAATAATATGTTTAAAGCCAGGTGTACTGATTGAGATAAATGTTAAACGTCAAGAAAATATTTAATAACGTGTTTATTATGTTGTTGTACTGGGTAATATTGACAGGTACATGAGTGAAAATTTGTCCAGTCCGATACTGAACATCACGACTTGTATTGTGATTGCTAGGCAAAAAATGGCAGCGAGCAAGACACGAAGTATGAACACACCGCCAATGCATGTACTTGCTGCCAACATAGAAAGTATAGAGATAGTATTTAGTCACTGCTTATTAATAAATAATCGAACGTTTCAATCGCACGAAA
This sequence comes from Poecilus cupreus, assembly GCA_963942605.1. Classification (NCBI taxonomy): domain Eukaryota; kingdom Metazoa; phylum Arthropoda; class Insecta; order Coleoptera; family Carabidae; genus Poecilus; species Poecilus cupreus. The sequence continues at coordinate 15,384,193 of OZ012727.1, forward strand.
CTCTATGAATATTGTACGCAATATATTTATTTTGTAATAGCGTTTTATTATAAAAGAACATAAAATTAGAATTAGCAGAATATCCATATTTTTAATCGAGGGTAATATCACAAGACCTTCTATTTTATCGATAAATGTTTATTTTTTTGCTTAGCAACAATCACGAAAGCAAACTGCATGGTAAATCCCGACTCCGAAGGAGGAGGGGTTTTACCTAATGTCAGTTTGCTTGAGTGGTTTTGCTTAAAAGCAAAAAAAATGAGTGCTTAAAAATAAAAATTTATCTGAGAAAATCAGAGAGGTAACCCGGGTAATGGGGTTTTACCGGGGTAAAACTCCCGTTACCCGCGTATCGGGATTTCATCAGTATAAAACTGTTCCTATTGGTTGAATTTTCAAGAGTTTTGCATTATGATTGGTTAAAAACTAGTCATGGGAATATATCAGTGAAAAATGGTTCAATTTTTGGAGAACCATTCGTTAATATTTTGAAGTTTTAAAAAATATTTACATCAAAATTTTTATATTTTAACCTCCAGCACTTCTACATTTGAGAAAGCAAGGTCTGCATTTTCGATAGTAAGTTTTCAACAGATAAGCACGTTTTGGGGTTCTGGAATAAAATTTTACTATTTTCACGTCGACATCCGTTTGTATGTCAATCGGTATCTAAGTTAATAATTGAGTTAATATACGTTTTAATATATTCAAAAAGAAATAGAGTATTTACTTTAAACCTTTTGTACTTTTTATAAACGGCGACCAATGGCTGTGGGTGATTCCGGAATCATTATAAGCCTTCAAACGTTGCAATTCTCTGTTGACCATCAACAATTTCGATAATGCAAGTAAATGATAAATGAAATCGATGGAATTTCGGCTCTATGCTCTACGATAGGAAACGTAGCACATAATTTATTTATTTACAATAATATTTTTATGTTCGAGAAAAAGCACACTTCAAAACACATGGAAACGTCATGTCTCAAATATAATTCTAAGCTTAGAAAAATTTTATTGACTTGCCCTCGCTTCGCTGTTCTCTTTTGGCCCCTAACTGTCTCGCTCATAAAGTCCTAAATTATGTACTTGTTACTTGTTTATGATTATGAAACTTTATTTGTTTGACTGCTAACATTATGTACAATGTATCATAAGTTTTCTTCATTTTATTTGAAAGTAATTTTGATTAGGGTTATTCAAGCGCGTACGTCTGACTTGGGATCTGCTAATTGGGATTTACTTCATGTAAGAATATCAAGTAAATATAGAGGTAAAAATGCAAATGTAAAAATGTAGAGTAACATACAACATAAAATCAGTCTGACTTTCTTCGTCGCAAAGAGGTGTCCGCGTTAGCAGCAGTCTCCCACAAGTATATTTCCCAGTCCTGTTGGTCTGAGTGCCGTTAGATCCGCGCATAACAAACAATTATATTTTCATCAAAATCTGTACCGTTCTGAATTAATTGCTTCCTTCCATTGAGTCCAACTGCAGCTACATTCACACACACCGTCCACCGCGGCGTCGTTCCTTTGTTTCGCAACGTTCCCACGACGACGGCGCTTGCCAATTGTTCTCGACGGTCTTCGACGCCAGCGAGCTACGATGTGTGTGTTTCATGTTTGAGAAAATATAGTGTGGTGTTTCTTCATAAGACCCACTTTTAGGAGGTCGCACACATAAATTACTGAGAGACTGCTGGGCGAAGGAAAGTCGCTGGAATTATCTTCACGTCACTTGACTCACTGCGACCTCTGTCACTGCAAATATCCCCAAAGATCTTAGTAAGTTCAACCTCAATTGAGCAAAAATGAAGTAAAAAAATCTTTAAATCTGTTATTGAATGTCGATAAATGTAAAGTGTTTGTGTTTGAGAAGAAAGATTTGAGAACTGATTGAAGTAAATGAATTTGTGTCTTTTGATAGTATCTTTTCGAGGAAAGGCATATTGACCGGGAGATTGAAAGGCGTGTGTCTGCAGAGTGCGCGATATAGGGTGCTCTGGGTAAATTTGCTCAAAACTTGAATGTATCTAGAAATGCTCGATACGACATTAATATTATGAATGGATAAAGAAGCATGAACGACGTATAACTGCTGTGAAAATGAGGTATTTAAGAGGATTGTGTTGTTTTAGTATCTAGAATACATTGGTGTACACTGACGTTGAAAATGCGAACTGAGAGAGACAGCAGTTGATGGGCCTATAGTCTTCGTTGTATAATCTAAAAAAAATAATTTACTAGCCTTAAAGAAGATACAAGTGGTGTCGAAACGTCGGCGTTGTAGAAAATAAAGATCTTTTGACTGAATCCCCAATCATTGGTTTTCCAGTCGAACAATCATCTCTTCAAAAAATTTAACAATTTTTGCTTTTGAAATACAATGTTTAATATAAAAATTAAACAAATAAATAAATAAATCATTACCGACACCTTTTTACCCAGAATGGGTGTGGCACTCTATTTACCCAGATCTAGGTAGGTGATATATTTTGCGTATGAACTGCGGTTACCACCCGTCAAGTCAAGTTGTTAGTGAAGGGGGAACCACAGGGGTAAATTCAAATTGGCAATTATCAACTATGGGATTCGAACTGAGGATCTCACGATCCACAGTCCGATGCGTTACCACGGAGCTATTTACCCCATTAATTAAACAAGAAATTAATATGTATGTGAATTTAAAGAAACTGTGTGAGTGTGAGATTGAAAAGAATGTTGTTAAAAAAGTGGGAGTGAGTTAGTTATTTGGCCATTTCGATCGTATGTCGAATGAAAGGTTGATGAAACTAATATATGCGTGCGAGATTGAGGGTGAACAATTGCGTGGGCATCAGAAGAATAACTGGTTAAATATAATTGATGATTTGTTGCGTGAACGAATAATTCCGAATGTGAATAGAAGAAAGACGAGCATATAAAAAGGAAATTGATTGTTGGTTGAATGTGTTTCAAGATATAGTGTATGTATGTACATACGTATAATAGCTGTATTCTTTTTGGAAAATTTAGACTCAACTCAGTTGATAAATGAGTTGAGATGAGTTGAGATGAACTGAGCTGAGCTGAGTTGAAAGGCATCCAAAAAGAACAGCATTTTATGTATATAAAGGTGGGTTTGAACAAGAATATAGTAAAATATATACATGCTATTAAAATGGATGAAACTGAAAATATTTTACTTGTAAGTTTACATATTTAATATATCAATGAAATGTATTAACATATTTTGATTATTGTGGTAATCTGGTGCACATAACCTAATAAATATGACAGTTCTCCAGAGTCCAGACAACACTAACCAGACATTACCCCTTCCACCGAACTGAGTTGCGTAGATCATTTTGAGTTTATTTCGCGGGTGGTGCAGCATCGGTAAGGGGGGAAGTGAGTTCTCTCAGTTCGTCTCAGTTCAGTTTTAACAAAAAGAACAACACTTTTACTGAGTTTATCTGAAGTGAGCTCAGACTAACTGAGATTTTGACCAAAACTAATACAGCTAATGTCTCCACTTTTACACCCCCAAAGATTGCAAGTGGTGGTAATTCTCATATTTGCCGTTATGATGGACGGAGCCACAGTCTTCGTCTTTTACTATCATGATACCAACATCCAGCATATAATTGTTGAACAATCTTCCTGTTATGATAGCGTGTATGTATGTGTGTGAATGTAAATAGAAGAAGGAGTGGCTTGTAGCCGAGGAGGCAACGTTGGCGAGCCCCGACAAAGACGCAGAACCGAGGCCCGGCCTCTCGACACGCGGACAGAGGTCACCCCAGAGGTCAAACGCAGGCTACAGACTCTCTAAGATCTACCGAGATCATACGTTTATGCTTTGTCAAATACCAGCAATCTTTTCGTGATTATTTATAGTTTTACTGCCAAATTGTCCACTCCTTTTCTTAGTTTCTAATTAATTTTTGACAGTTTTATAGTTGTTTCTGTTTATCAAATAAAACTAGGTACCTATATGAGATTTTGTAAGAAAATTTTATTACGGCTAGTGCGACGGCAGTAAATTTTCATTTATTATTAAGTCAGGTTTGATAACGAACTAGTTTAATTTTTATTTCTTTTTATGGACTTGTAGAACCAAAACATGAAAGATAGGTATCGAAATTCTATTTTTATTTTTATCAAAACTAGAAAATTTTGCTCATAGATATTGAACGGATAAATAATTGCTATTTTTCTTAATCACCTAGCAACTAGACAAATAACTATTTCAATAAAATCCTAAATCATCTGATATATTCACAAGCAACTTTCAAACGGTACAAAGTAGTGAAAAAGGTTTCAAATAAAAATGGGCACATAAACCAATTTTTTTATGAAACTTTATTATAATATATGACGATCAGTGAAAACCCGATGTGAAAATTCCATATATTACCGGAGATATGATTTTTTAAGTTTGTGTGACGTCACGGGTACTGCTCCAGTGGCACTAAAACAACGATTTTTCATGATAATAATTATTACATATTTCTTAATGTAAAAATAATATTTACTTATTGTAAGTCTTTATTTACAACAATTAAACTTAATATAAATAAAGATATAATTCCTTTGACAACTTTAGAGTATTTTACTTGATATTGGAGTATATAACATACGAAAGTTAGAGAACAGTGGCGTTGGTAGTAAGGTAACCTAACCTCAACACACAATTTTATTCAATAGTTTTTCAACACAGCACAATAAAACAGTGAAATTATAAAACAAGTAATAGAAGCCCAACAAATATAATCTTAAATACCAAGAAACAAAATAAAAAAATGACATTTCGTAGTTCTATTTTAGCCCACAATAGGCGTTGGGCGCCACAGCAGACGCGCGATTTGCACATTTCATATTTCTGGCCAATAGCAGCAATGCAAGTACCCGTGACGTCAAAATATGTTCAATTCGTTATATCGTTTTTCTGCAGAATATTTAAAACAAAAAATACTTCACTACTAATAATTCCATAAGTGTTACACGATTTTGATATAAATTTGTTATATTTCGTTTATAATTTATGAGCCCATTGTAGCCAGTACTATTTATTATACACCTTCTTAAATATGACAAAATTTCCTCTAAATTAGTTGTTGATATATGCCCAAAACCTAATAGGTCTTCAAGTACACTACCACTTATTGCTAAAGGATTACTAACAAAATCTATTCAACTCGTAACCTGAACATCAATATTCTAAACAAAAAATATTAACAGGATACCTTCATTAGGTATAGGTAATTGTGAAAATAGTGAAATCTTATTCTAGGAACCCTAAAATGTGAAAACCCGTTACCGAAAATTTTTACTGACAATACCTCGCTTATTATACGTACGGTAGATAAAACATTAGAATATAATATGGAACTGTTAAATACTGCTTTCAATATTTTTCCTCAAGTATCAGTAATGCTATCGTCATCAAAAATAAGTAATTCAAAACAATCTAAAATCAAAACAATTCCCGAAAACTTATAAGTCAATCAGGTATAAATATATCTCTCTATGAATATTCCAACAATTACATTAAAAATTACATGTTCATGGATCAATATTTTAAAACAAAGCTCATTGTTTTTGTCCTGACCTACCCGACTCGGCGCTCTCAGTCGGCATAGAGTGCTGTGACAGAACAGTTTAGCAGCGTGAACCTGACTTGCATTGTATTTTTATCAGTTTATTTGTGTTTAAAAGATAAAGTCACATGGAACAATCGCTCTGCCTGGCAGAGTCACCTGCAAGTCGCAGTTGATAAAAATTTATTGGCCGATAAAAATGTTGTGATTAGCAATTATTTTTATTTGTACGCTTTCAAAAACATGCCCAGTGGTAATGATTCTATTAATTAACCGAATTATTAAGAAATTAAAAGATTTAGGATATAATTTTATTAAAATTCAACGTTTCGAATTATTATTATCTACCCGGTATAAAGTACCGTATAATTTTTAAAATATCGAACTATTCGATAAGTTTAGGATATAAGATGCATTTTCTGAAAATTTCAGAAAACTTAAGATACTATATACGAATACTTACTAAGCAATTAATAGTTTATCTTGTACATTCCAAGCCAAAATTATATTATTATTGTAACAGAAAAAATAAATAAATAGTAGATTTTACAACTAGGGAGAGAAACGTGGGCTTTTTTCCTGACGAATAAAATTGCAAAAATAATTTTTATGACCGCAATATTTATAATGATTACTATAATTGTGTATTTAAAAATTATTAGAATTGTGATATAATTTATAATAGTTATCTTTGATTTGTATTGTTTTGTTTATTTTACACAATAATAGTTATTTGTCAAACTAGAGAGGAAAGCGCTTCTTTTTCCCCCTCGAGTTCGAAGTTTACGTCATGAGCGCAGCGAGTGAGGCATTTCGAACGAGAGTGGAAGAAGAGCTTTCCTCTCGTGTTAGACACAACATTTTTTTCACGCCATGTTTCTAAAAACGAATTGTTCGGACCTAAAATACACTTTGAGAACACAACTGACAGACTGACACGTTAAAAGTTAGGTTATCAGACACAAGGCGGTGTAGCAGTGTTGCCAATGAAGCAATCTTAAATATCTTTAATAAGTTGTCAAATTGTGATTTAATAAGAAAAAGAAAAATATAAGACATAATTGTAAGATAATTTAAAGTATGTATATCACTAAAATAAGGATTTTCAATAAAATTAGGAATTTATTTATAATTTGTATAATATATTTTTTGTACACACAAAAAAATATGTACACTAGGTAGTGTACCATCGAGTCCACACTATTTTTAGTGTTAAATTTAACTCTAACAAAAATGATTTTCCCACTAATTCAACCCAGTAAATGTGAAAGCACTATTTATAGTGTTAAATTTAACACTAAAAATAGTGTGGACTCGATGGTACACTACCTAGTGAACATATTTTTTTGTGTGTAAATAACATTCATATTGGTAACACTTCTATATTTTACTCTCTGGAGAGGAACAACACATTTTCCTCACTATTTCTGGAGAAGAACGGTTGGATTTCCTACCATGTCGTGAAAAAAAGTTTTTTCTTCACATCTGTTTGTTCTCTTGTAAATGGTCTTCTTTTGTCGTAAAAGATATACTAAATATATTAAATTTAATACCACCGAAAAATCGGAAACTGAAGTTTACTTATAGTTATAAACAATAACATAATGAAATAATTGCGCCATGTACTTAATTCCAGGTGTGGCACTCTGCTTAAACAGATCACCTAGAGTTTGTCGGTTGCAAGGATCGAACTGTAGATCTCATGATGTATTTATTATATTTTCTGACATTCAAGCCTCAACGAACTCTAATAAATAATTTATATCCTTCCAACGAGATTCATAACAAAATTCAACATTTCTTTTTGTGTTTGTGTGTCTTGTGGCTCCGTGGCGGGTACAAATACTCAAAATTCGCTGTGTCACCGTCTTAACATTAATCTGACCCCTGAGGATCAACCAGACGTGGTACGTTTACCGTTCACCAAACAGACGACTTCAAATCATCAAATTCATTCAAATGCGGTTGCGGTAAGAGCTGAAGAATACCTACACAACCAATTTGGTTATGCGTGGTCGTGGGTTTTAGAAAAGATACTTAGAGCAAATGAAATTAATGTACTAGGGACAGTAAAATTTGGAATTTACATTTGAAGTTATAGTTTTATGTCTCAATCCAAAATGAGATTAATAAATTATTTTATCAGCAAGTAAGTATGTGCTTACTACTAAAAATTAAATATTTATAAACGCTTTTTAATTATCGAGTCATAAAAATTAATTTATATCAACATATTTAACAGTTCATAAACTTAGAACAGTAATTCAAAATATTACAGAACACAAAACAGATCTCTCTCTTTCAAACAATAAATATTATCAGTAATAATATAACAAGAGGGTGAGAATAAATTGAAAATAATTTGACAGATCTTTCGAAAACTTGTTGCCAGGCAATAGCCACGAAAGCCCGTAGGGCTTGAGTGGCTATTGCCAAATGGCGACAAGTTTGAGAAAGATACTGGAGAATTATTTTCTAATTTATCGAACTCTCGAGTTATATTTAATTAGATTATTTTTTGATTTCTTCATCAGGCAAGCCACTAAATCAATCTTTTTTGCTCATTTTTACTTGTATTGATGATAACTATCTGACATCTGACATCTGTCAACAAAAACAAAAAAGCTACAGAGAAAATTGCCGGGAATTATCACAAGAGCATTATTCTCAGTATAATAATGACAGGATTGGTTAAAACGCAGACACGTGACATACAATAAAGCATTTCATTGGTTTAAATAAACGTCAAAAAATAATCATCACAATATTTACCCATTTCTGTTCGACGCGCTCTGCTCAAAGCAGATACCGATGTATGGTAGTTTTTGCGCGTTTAATTCTATAAAATTATCGCTGAAGTTGTTAGTAGAAGAAGAAACTTCAGGATTTCTCTACAAATGCAAAATTAGGATCTGGAATATTTATGATATCTTATGATGGCGAATGCTTGCTTTAGTATTGGTAGTTTGCTTTTATTGGCAGCAGAACTGTTGCCATACACACTGCAAATTTTCCTGTTTTATAGGTTTTTTTGGAGAAAATTCATCTTAACCTATAATCTACAAATACAATGAACCTTTCATTTTTACATCTTATTTAAATAATACGGCTTAAACAAATGTTATACTTACATTGGAATACTCTTAAAATAATTACTATTGTTATTAATTTTTAAAAAAATAACAATTAATTTCAAAATACAAAGAAATTTATATACCTTATGGTTAGTTTAGCTCTCTACCACTAGTTAGCGTATTTTAATTTTGAATGCCCCATACATAGCAAAAGATTTAAATTATTATAAATAAATAAAATTACCACACGATAATGTAGAAATTTCAATAAAATACAAATAAATATTTACTACTACAATTTTTTCTTAAATTCAGAAAGCTTTTAGAACTTAAAAGAATGAATAACAACATTGGATAAGAAAACAAACTTTGAACAAAATTGGAAGTACTATACAGTAGTAAAGAAATAAAATCTCAGTACATTTTCTCCATATTTTAAATTATTATTTTGAAGAATGCGAAGGATATTTTCCGGCTTCCGTACATAATTCCATGTGAATATGAGTAATGTTACATTGGACAGATCAGCAAAAACGATAACAACAAGAATTATAGTACACAAACGGCCTATTTATCTAAACCAATCAAGAAATCGGAAAAGAAAAATGACATCTCAACTCAAACTATTTGACATTTATGATTACAGCATACCAACTACATATAAATCTATAGATTGTAACTAATGACATTTTTTATTAAAAAATTTATATTGAATTTCATGGTATTCTCTATATTGAAAACAAAAATTTATATAAACTTTGAAATAATTATTAATTATTTTATGATATATGAATGTAATTATATTTGGTATATTAATATCATACAGTATTATATTATTAGTAAGTTGGTCACACTTACGTGCGACTGTGCGAAATACACAAATTTCAAGCTTTGTTTAATGTGAAGAAAGTGTAATTTTCAGCAGTGATCGTAGAAAAAAATTATTACTATCTACAAATATTTAGTTTATTATTACTCTATCCAATCAGTAGTATCTGTTGTGTAGGTAGACTATAGATTTACTGTTTTATAAAAACACAATTTGTTGTTAGTTACTTTTTCTATTTAGGTACTGATTTATGTTGTTCACTTGTCTTTTTCTCAAGAAGAATTACGTAAAGTAATTCGAATCATTAACATTCAATTTAAATAAAATTTTACAAAATAAAAAAAAAATTAAAAAAAAAGTTTAAAGTACTCTCTAATTTCAAAATGATTCAAAATTCTTTACAGAGTACATATTCCTTACAAAGCTATAACATCTAATAGACTTCTTATAATAGCACGAAAAGAGCTTATACGAAAAAAAGAAATACCGTCAAATTTATTGAACTATTCGGTAAGCCGGAAATATTAGATGCATTTTATGAAAATTTCATGACAATTAAATAAGAAAGTAAATACGATTATTTACTAAGCAATTACTCGTAGAAGTATTTACAAAAAAGTATGGAAAATGCATCTTATATCCTCAGTTTACCGTATATTTCGGTAAACGGTTATTTCGTGTATTTGTGTTTCTTCAGTAATTGTTGAAGCTAAATCAAAATAGAATTTGTAGCTCTGGCTGCCCCAGAAAAAATAGAATTTTATTTTTTTAATTAATTACCATAAAATTCTGATGTGTAATTTGTTAATTAGTTTAAGAATTGAGTCAATTTTGGAACAAGCATGGCTTGTACAGTAAAGGAAATTAGATCATACATTAAAAATAACAGCATGCATTAAAAAATTATGCAGAGTTTCTAACATGAAGTGTAATTATACGTCGCTATTCCGAGCATTAAAGTCTCTTCTCTCGATTTCTCGCCAATCTCGCATCATGCTAATGCCAGTGATTACCCCATCTCATTACCAGCATCTACTATCTCTCTCCCGCGCCGCTTGCCTCCGCGCTGCTCGACTCCCCGCGCCCCGCCGGCGAGGGGCAAGAGGCAGAAAACAAGAGAGAGCGGCTGTCCTGCCCGCTGCGCCAATCAGCTGCTTCGGGACCGCGCCGCTCGACCAATCAACACGCGACACCAATTACTACAGATGCTATTTTGTTTTAAGGCCATCACCGCTATAAAATGGCCGAAAGTTTATGTTGCCTTTACGAGGAAACTAACGAGCGCCGTATTTTGTTTCTTAAGCCGCCTGGGATTTCGTCGGGCGTTGTTTTGTTTCGGGTTAAATAACAAATGATGTCGGCTGCAGGACTTCTGGACTGATTTTACTTTATACAGGAAAACCCGCTTAGTACGAACATATGCTTACCATATAACATACCACTAGCTATTAGCTAAGTAAAAATCAAGTTACACTTTCTAAGCAGTACTAAATAAACCAGCTAACACCATTCACCTATTTCTATTTGTAATAGCAAGTATAGTAATCATAACAAAAAAATCAACTGCGAGATTTTCACGAAAATAAATTATTTAAGGTTCCCTGATTCCGTTTGGGCATTTTCACTATGACGTCTGTGTGGATAGATGGATGGACAGATAAATGGAAGATGTATGCCTGTATGTTAACTAACGAACGATAATTATTAGTTTCATGAAAATGCGGAGAACAAAGTTGATTTTAGTCATAATTGTTAAACTGTAGATAGAAGTTTAACAATAAATTCAATTTATTTTGAATATGGAGTCAGATGCGAAAAAGTTTTAAATAAATAAACCTTGGTAATATTATTCAGAATTAAAAAATATTATTTCTAATTCTGCTTCTAGTTTTAAGAAAACTAAATTATGTTTTTGTCGATTTATATTGATAGCTAACAGGCTGTAAAATGTCACTTTTACTGCCAAGGTTTATTGTCTATCGTTGCTATGGGACCGTGATTTTTTCAGAAATATATATTTTGACGTCCAATGAATCCGTTAAGACCAATTTCTCAATGAAGTCTGCGTGTGAGGATGGATGGATGTCCGTGTGCGCAATATCTCATGAACAAGGCAAGATATCTAAAGGAAACTCGGAATTTATAAGTTTCATGAAAATATGAAGAGCTGAGTTGATTTTGAATGAAATTGAAAAACCGGAAGAGAAAGTTTGCTGAACACACAAAACAATAAATTCTATATTTTCCAAAAATTTAATCAGTTGAGAAAAAAAGTTTCAAATGAAAGATGTTAGCAAAAATATTTGGAATATAAAATGTTATTTGCACTTTTCTTGTACATGCTTCTAATTTTGAGAAAAACTAAATTATGTATTTAATAATATATTTCAGTAATCTTAGTTACACGCCGTGCTTTAAAGGTAACTAAGCAACAACAAAAATATTTACTATTAATATCTGTCAAAACTGTAAACGTAAACAATAAATGCTAACAAGTCTCCATGTAAACGATATACGTCAAACGTCACACGCGCAAAATTATGAAATGAATCAAAATCAAAATGTTGCTTTCCAGTTTTTTCCAGAGTATGATGCAGGTATAATAAAAAATAGCGTATGACACACGTGTATAAGTGCTTTTAAAGCACTAGCGACATTAAATGCACTCCGCTTCGCGTCGTGCTCTTAAACTCGTCGTACGTGCTTTAAAAGCTTACTTATACACTTGTATCATAATATACTATTAAACATCTTTGTGTCAAACGTGTCAAATAATTGTGAAGTGTCAAAAATATGTATCGTTTGAAATATTATAAAAGCAATATTTATATTATTAGTTAAAATAGCCGAGAACACAAAATTAAACAGGTATAATTTCTATATGGCAAATAATTGTCACAATAGTTATACGCAAGGAACAAATCATGCATGTTCAGTTCGATTTATGAAAGTAGTGTGGTGCCCATACCAGATTTTTATAATTTATAAATGACTGCGTGCACTGAAATATAGTAAATATTGGAAAGCTAACTTGTAGATTTTTATGAAGGCTACCCTTTTTAACAATTGTTAAGGCCTGTGTCCACGGTGATAGAAATCGATCCGAGATCTCTGATATCGTTCTCGAATCAAAAACTCGGATCGTGGACACTACCAACTTGGACGAAAAAATTGAATAGAAAACTATAATGAAAAAAACGCATTCTGTCCGATTTTTTCATACTAGTTGCTAACTTCATATAGACGTTATCAAATTAAAATTTTGACGTTTAATGTTTGAAAAGCTGAAAAATTTTCGATCTAAGCTGAAAATTAGTATTTTCAAACAGTTTGTGAAACATGAAATATATTTATTTATTTCTCGCATAAACAAATTTAATTTACTTATGTCAGAATAATTTCTTGAGTTGTATTTTATTAGTTTTTAGTATTGGTAGAATTGACTGAAGCTAAATTCATAAATTCGACTAACCTGGCATTCTGTACTCTTATAAGTTCACTAATTATGATATAGAACTATATCCGAAATTCTATCACCGTGGACACAGGACCTCAATTCTGTAACTTAGAGCTAAGAGCTAGCTCTAACACTATGACGTCGAAGCAACTGTAACTAGTTTCTATAATCTAAATAAGAACTGTTTCTATCCTAGGAATTTTGTAGTGTATAAGTTTTAAAAATTTAGGTTGGTAGCATATTTGATTCCTTTTTGTGTTTGTTTATTCTTACAAACTTTAATTTTTACTGTTTTATTTACTGTTTTTGTGTGGTTTTTTGATCTATTATTAGTTTAAGTTCAGTTTTTAATGCTTGTATATTTTATTTAGTTTTATAAATTTCTATACTAATTAAAATTAAAATCCATAAACTGAACCATATAATTAATTAAACTAAAAATAAAAGAAAATATAATGATGAACTAATACAAAAAATAGAAACACAAAATATCTAACAAAAAGTCATATTCTCTACTCCAAATGTCAAAATAGAGCTAGCTCTATGAAGTAAAAACACCTCCAGTAGTAGCTCTAGAGATAAAGACAGACATGACGTCATATACCCCTGTTTCCAGTCATCTCCGCTAGACACCACCACTGATTATAGAAACATTACCGGTTTAGAGCTAGCTCTATGCGTTTGTTGAGTGAAAAATGTAAAAACACAACAACAAGCTATCTTTCTCAGCTCGCATTGTCAACATCAATTAGATTTCCAGTATTATTATAAGTCAATGAATTTTAAGGTTGCATGCAGCTTGGAACAAATCAAGTATACATGTATAATAATTGCAAAATTCATCTAATTACAGTCAGCTTCCAAAAACTAATTAACCAAATTAACAAGTCCGTTAATTAAAACAAATAAGTAGGTAAACAAATTCTCCATTAATTACCCATTTACCTAATAAATAATTTAGGTGCTTATTGTTGTCGAGTCTCACGCTCCGACTGCAAATCTTCCCATCGTCAAAATCACGGTCAAATTCTGAAATAAATCAACAACCCACAGAAAGAGCCAGAGTGTGAAGTTACAGAGAAAAACGAGCCACAATTGAGACATAATCGCGCATGAATGATTCATATGAAGTCGGAGTTGCGCTGTGATTCCATCCCTTGCCATTAAAATTCTCCGCCATGTCTGGATGCGTCTAGGAGTGTGGATGGAGACACCTGAGTTAGGCTCGTTGTCTCTGGCTTGGCCTTCGAAATCGAAGACGCACCTTGGAGAATTTATAAGTTCTTAGAAATATTCCTTAATAATTTTTAACTTCTCGCGCCGTCGAAGAATCCTCAATTTAATAATGAGGATGGAAATGTGTATTTTCCTAGTACAGTTTCAACGAAATATGTTTCACCAGCTCATTGCAAATTCATTCCGTAAAATGAATTCACGCATGCTCTGCATATTAATTTAGAATCTTTTATTGTAAAGTAACATATAACCGCAAAGACTACCCCAATTGTTTTATTTGTTTGCAGACACAACAAACGATAACAATGACCTAAATTTTGATTAGCTCATGTTCTGTGGGTAACAAATAACTGTAAAACTGTCGAATTTTCAGAACAATGTGTGTTAATTCTGGGAACGATGAGATTGTGTACTTTCCATCGTGTGTTGAGACTTTGTGAGGTCCGTCGAATTCGTATTCAAATCATGTTGAGAGTATAAACGCACACATGATAGAAATACCAAATGAAACTTAAAACAGTTTTCTTGATACTGTTAAATAGACTAACGTTCAAGGAATTACAAGAGGAATTTTGACTGTTTTTTAAATTTGGAAAGTTCTGAACATGACACAATAGTCATTGCTGTATTTAAAAGACTTTTAAATAAATTGCAACATTTTAAGACTAAATCATCTAAAAAAATTAAATCTAACCCATAAGTAATGATGCAGCGAAATTAAATTATACTACTTTTATGATAATAATCTAGCAGTCTTATAGTCAGCAATCCATCTTATTTTCATTTACTAACATTTTATATCTACCCCTAAAACTGTATTCACATACAACTTATTGCTGTTGCCTTGCTTTGGTTGTCTTGCCTTGCTGTTGTGTTGCATTTGTATTGTATGTACACCGTTCTCATAGGACTTAACTTCGTTGTTACCAATAATACAGTTTTGATATTTACCAACGCTGATGGGCTGTCAGTTTACTAGAAATTTGTAATTATTAATTTATTAATGGCTACGTAAAACTATAATACAAATACGTACAAAATTATTTCCTACTAATATATGTACATATACAACTGTCACAATATTACAAAATATGTTAGGTTAAGTGTCAATTCGTCAAATATATCTATCCTTTTTCATAGCGCTCTCTGATTGGTTGTTGCTTCCGTTGCCTTGCAGTTGCATTGCTTGAGTTTGGAGTTTACAAACTCGTGCAACGCAAGGCAACAGCACTACAACAGCAACAAGTCATTGTGAACGACTGTACGCTGTAGCGCTTGTCAAACATCATACGCTAGCAACGCAACAGCAAGACCACTGCAAGGCAACAGCAATAAGTTGTATGTGAATAAAGTAATAAGAAAATATCTAAATATGTATTTCGATAACTGTGTTATCATCATCAGTAGATACAAGAGGAATAAGTCAAAATTACACAACTTGAAAACCAAGTCAGTGGATAAAATTCCTTTAAATGAAACGAGAAAAGAAATTAGTTATTTATGATATAAGTGACATTTTATGAGTAAATGGGGAAGTTTGTGAAATAAGGCGAAGCCAAGTGAAACAATCCCACGAACGAAATTAATCACTTTTAGCACGTATATCATATAAAATTTTATTTACAGTCTTCCTAGTGTGTCAATACTTAGAAATGTAAAATAACATTTTGACACACTAGTGTCAGAAAGTGACACTTTTAACTTACAACGATCGTAGATAATATCAGGGGACTAAAATATAATTTTTTATCACCTCGAAGAATAAACTATATGAGTAATAATAAATACTTTATTGCCGAGGCATACATTATTTCCGAAATCGTTAAATTATTAATTTACAACTCGTGTGTCAAATAAGCGCGGAAAAACTGTGTTCCCGCACTTGAAAACAACTACATTCTCTCTTGTTTTTTATGTCTACTATTCTTACTTGACATGTTGCTCTCGGTTTTCTTCTTTTATCGATCCTCAATATTTGTCCGTACAATTCCAGTTACTTTTGCTCTATCATTTAAACTTTAAACTATACCTTTTTCTCAACTTATCATTCTTCTTATATTTTCATTTCTTTCCCTGGCTTACTTCGGTTTTCCCACAATCTTTCTTAGGTATTTCATTACTGTAGTATTTAATTTTCCTTCATGATTCTTCTACATACTCCATAATTTGCTTGGATCTGTGGCTGTTGAAAGAGCTGTTCTAGTTAAATTTGTGGAATTATTAAAAGAACACAGAATGAGCATACTCCTTTACTCTATACCGTGTGTCCCACGTAAAGGTTGGCATAGGCAAATAACATGTAAAATCAGTTTTTTGTAAATAAAAAGTGTCCGGCAAAAAATTATGCATCCAAATTTTATATCACAATGCTGCCAATATCCCTACATCTTATTTAATACAGATTACTTAATTTTGATACCGCAATTTAATGAAATTAATAATAATAATTCCTAATTTTCCGCCTACTCTTTTTATTGTTACTGACGTACAGTGCCTGCAATTTGTTTTAAATATTTTAATCTGTCACTGTCAATTTCTGGCGATGGAAACCATTCGGCGTTCATTCCTGTGGTGTATTCAGATATTTGTCTTGCACTGCGCCCCAATAATACATTCTAATAATATTTACACGGTTCTCGACATTTAATGTATTTTTGATGACAGTGACAGATTAAAATATTTAAAACAAATTGCAAGCACTATACGTCAGTAGCAATAAAAAGAGTAGGTGGAACATTAGGAATTATTATTATTAATTTCATTAAATTGCGGTATCAAAATAAAGTAATCTGTATTAAATAATATGTAGGGATATTGGCAGTATTGTGATATAAAATTTGGATGCATAATTTTTTGCCGGACACTTTTTATTTACAAAAAACTGATTTTACATGTTATTTGCCTATGCCAACCTTTACGTGGGACACACGGTATATATTTTAACGAAGACAATCTTCTCACTGACCATAATGACTAAACAAAATGAATATATCTCGATTGAGGGTGTAGTAAGTTGGTTTTCTCGTCGGATGTGGTTAAAGAACGGAAAGGGAAAACCGTCTCGCCTGTACATGGTCCCTGGCGGCACTTGTTCTCCGCGTGTGGCTCGTGTATTGTATATGCGAGACGAACACGCGTGTCGCAGCGTCACGCGCTCACGCTTCCGGCGCAAAGGCATACTGACTCACTGCCCTCGCCTTCCTCTACCAGGAGATGCAAGCTGCATCGTAATACACAGTGCAGAGGAATACGCATGAGAAATTGTCAATCAGGACACCCTATGATCACCAACAGATTTGAGGGTTGACGTTTAGATACGTTTCTTCCTCAAAACGTAATCACTGTTTTAGTTTTAACCCTCTATTGCATACTGTTCCCGATCGGGAACATAAAATTTAAAATTCTTCTTTTCTTTTCTTATACAGTATACATTCATAGCAATCATGTTGTAACAATTTGGGAACATTATATACACTTTGTCAATTGCCAATTAGGTCATTCCTCCCAATTTGACCAACATAAAAAAAAATATTTTGAACTGGAAAAAGGATAATTACAGAAACTGAGATAGAAAATGTAAAATTTTAAGGAAGCAGCTTATTACCTGCTAATATATTACAGCTAAATACACCTTTACAAAATTTCCAAAAAAATTTTTTATCTGATGTTTTCCTAGAAGAGGTTGTTTATCAAACAATTTTGTATAGTACGCGAAGACGACCCAATAGACCAAAGTTCTATTGTAAGTTGAATTTGTTCATAATGTTCCCAATAGTGAACAAAATTATGAATATTTCTTTTGTAAAAAATAATGTTTTTGAGCCCTTATTAAAAAAAAAAATTCATGCAATAGAGGGTTAAGACTGTTAGCAGTCCGTGAAATGTCATCTTTAATGTCAATCGCGAAAAAATATATTTTTCATAAATTGAAATTTTATTGTAATGAAATAGCCAAATTAATTGTTATTGCTTATGATTAATTGATTATACCCACCAACGAATCAACGATGTTTTCGACCCTTGTTCAATAATAACATTGCCACTGTTGCAGCAATTCTTCTTTTCTTCAGAACCGAAATTATAAATTTTTCTATTTTCTAAAATTAACAAGACACTGTAGCATTAAAAATATAGCGGTCCTATCTCCATTAACAAAACAACGACTATGATTATAAAACAAGTTTGGAATTTACAAACTTTATGTGTGTATACGCGACTATGTTTAAAACAAAACTTCTCAAGATTATGTCTTAAAACTAAAACTAAAACAGTGACTCTGTTAAGACGAGGAAACATTTTTTTAAGTGCTACATTTTTATTTATACTGTGTTTCAAAAGTGCAATGAATGTATCGTAAATAATTACTGATAAAAAAATAAGACAGTCTAAACGAAGCAACCGCGAAAAAATTAAAACAATAGGTATCTCCATCAAAACAAAAACAAAACGCATCGCGAGAAACAAACGAAGTTAAAAAAACAATAGAACATTTAGAATATTCGGAAAACAAGTGCACAGCAGAAGTGTATCAACCTAACGGAACCTCCGAGGGCCAACTTCATCGTCATAATTGGCGCGGCGAGCGGCGTGACGTCACAGCGCCCTGTGTGATTGTCTATTGTTTCCATCACGCCATCTCTGAGCTGCTGCTTGGCATCTCATTCATTGTTACTTGTCCATGTGTGTATGTGTGAATCCGTCTTTCATTCATCTTCTGGGCGCTGGCTTGTGGTTCATGTGGAGACGAAGATAGATGAATGAAACGGATGAGCTTGCGTGTGCTTCAGATTGGATTTTGGTTTTAATATAAATATATTTCATCATTTCTGTATGTACCCATTACACAATGGCATACTTTTTCACAGTCACAGATATTATTTCTTGGAATTTAAAATAAGTAAATAAGGTAAATTTGTTGTGTGATACTGGAACAACTAAGTGAACTATTAATAATTTGTTTATAAAATTTTATATGTTAATTCAAATTTAACTTTATTTCTGGAAGAATCATTTATAAAGGCATTGTCAGACAAACAAAAATTATCATTTAATTTTTGAATGCAAAATATGATTAGCTAAAAAATAAGCTATTTTACTATACGATATATTTTTCTATTGGTTCCATTTAATAGTTATTTACTTTACAAGTGGGCAAAGTAAGAAATTACCCACGAGAGAAATTTTAGCTCACGAAGCCGAAGGCTGAGTGTGATAATATTATCAAGTGGGTAATTCCACTTTGCCCACGTGTGAAGTATAACGTTTTATCCAACACCTCTTAATAAATGAAAAATTTATTAAAGAAATATTATTTGACAGTGACACATGTTTTAATTTTTAAATTAAAATGTTAATCGAAGTCCTTACCAAAGTGTTGTGTGTTATTATTATTGTTTTAAATAAAAAAATACTCACTAGTGACTTTCCTCAAAATTATACCCACTAGTGGGTAAACTGTTACTTTCCTTGTTAAAAATCGCCATAGTTATAGAGCATTTATTGAGAGGTGTTGGATAAAAAATTAAACAGGTTTAACATCTATATATCAAATACTTGTCAAAATAAAGTCATACACAAGGAACAAGTCATACGTGTTCAGTTTGTTTTATTTGTATAATAAAGTAGTGTGGTGCCCACACCAGATTTTTGTGTTTAAAGATAAAATACAAAGAAAATATTTACACAATACGGAAGGATAAATGACAGGACTGCAACTCTTTATGAATCTATGGCCATATATATTTTATGAGACAGCTTTGTTTAGAGAAAACCTATAATATTAAGAAAACAATTAAAAAAAAATTACTTCTGTTGTATTTATTGGCAAATGTGCTCCAACAAAGTCTAATCATTATTCCGTTTTGCGAAGGTATGGTTTCACACCTCTAGGGGAAAACCTCATAATATTTTTTTTTAAGTTTCAAGTCTCGGAATGAAACTATAGTTCCACTTATCGGCTGAGATATCAAAGCGTTAATGTTAATACCTATAGTTGCTCTATGCATATTAAGTAGATTATATTCATGAACAATGCAATAACTGGAATTGTTGCTAAAGAAAACCCGAAATTTAACTGGAGGAAATTCCACAGGAATACTTGACACAGACTATTCACACCCACAAGTCATCAATTAATATACTTATAGTTATAACCTAACGGAAATAAGAAAAACTTCTTCAACAAAATTCAAAAAATGCTCATTCAAGCGAGAAATCGTCCCGGGTTTTTTCAAATCTCCTGTGTGCGTGTGCACGTGCGCATACCCGGAAACCCCTTCAAGGGAACGAATTGATTCGGTGCGCGTCTTTAGACGGGCGACACTGCTATAATTACTGTGACAGACCCCAGACTACGAGTCGCCACTGCTTCCGTCAAGAAGAAAGGTTGCTTCGAATGACTGGGCCTTGTTTTCTCTAATTTAAATTAGGTTTGAGGTATTGCTAATTGATTTACTCGCGGCATCCTAAATATGTTCGCTAATTCATTCGCGTTTTTGAGTTTTTCATTAATTAAAGAATAAAGAAAAATGGAGAGAGGTGAAGATGTTGACATCTTCACAAAATTTGAAATAGATAGGATAAGATGGATTGGACAGTATTGGTGAGGAATGAAACCAGAAAATATACAGAGAAAAGGGGAGACTACATTTTAACTTCTGAAAAATAAGAATATATGCATAAGGATTGATTGATTCTTGATGAAAAAGAACACATAAAAAATGTAGATCAATATACATATTTAGGTGTGTAAAACTTTTGAAAGGAAAAAAGGTTATCTTAAGTATAAGTATAAACTCCAAATTTACACTAACATTTTGCAATTTTAACTTTACCCCTGTGTTTCCCTTTCTATTACCATCTTTAGAGACCGTAAATTGACAGCTGGTAACCTCATTGCACTAACATTGCAAATAACAGTTTCCATTTCAACTTCACCCCTGTGGTTCCTCCTTTAACATCATTGGGAACCATGATTTGACAGCTGAATTGCACGCGTAAAAATAATCACATACCGAGATTAGAAAAAGCACTGTTTTTGTTATTTTGTTACTATTGATTGTTATGACCGAAAACAATTAAGAAACAATTATTGCCAACAGAAATGTAATTTCTATCGGTGAGCTACTAGAATTTCTAAAAGAGGTAGAGTTAAAAATGAAAGGATAAGTGAGATAAAGGAAATTAAAAATACAATTGATAATAAAATCGAAAAGAACAATTACTCGTAATATGCTACGGACATATGTTCAACGTATGGAGCAAAATAGATTACCTAAGATGATGTTGTAAAGGCCACAAGAAAGAAGGAAGAGAAGAAGACTGTGAAGAAGCTGGAACCAAGGAATTATAACGGATATTGGGCTCCCAAATTATCAAGAGATGGCGTTGATCATAATTCCCTAAAGGTACATGTCAAATTCATATTGTATGATATCTTATGATGGCGAATGCTTGCATTAGTATTGGTAGTTTGCTTTCATTGGCAGCAGAACTGTTGCCGTACACACTGCAAATTTTCCTGTTTTTATAGGTTTTTTAGGAGAAAATTCCATCTTAACCTATAATCTATAAATACATTGAACCTTTCATTTTTACATCTTATTTAAATAATACGGCTTAAACAAATGTTATACTTACATTGGCATACTCTTAAAATAACTATTATTGTTATTAATTTTTAAAAAAATAATAATAAATTTCAAAATACAATGAAATTTATGTACCGTATGATTAGTTTAGCTTTCTACCACCAGTTAGCGTATTTTAACTTTGGAAGCCCAATAAGGACGAAAGTTTACAGGAAGGGCAGTGGAATGATGACTATCTTTGGTAATTTGGGACCGGAAAACGACAAAAGATGCTATAAACCGGAAATGTATACAGAAAGTACCAACAGAGGAATATCCCAAAAAATAGACATCGGATGACAAAATGTTTAGGACAAAAAAGGTTTGGAAGGAGACATTTAATATACTTCTGTTAAGATTAAAATGATAACCCAGTATAGGGAGACGCATTATTAATTTTGCGTAATTTCGTTTACAAGCTCAGTGGTCGATTCACTCGGCTTTATCTCAATTCTCAAGCGAGGATATTAGTCTTGAAAATGGAGCAAAATAGATTACCTAAGATATGTTGTAAAGGCCACAAGAAAGAAGGAAGAAAAGAAGGCTGCGAAGAAGCTGGAACCAAGGAATGGGGTCATAAACATTTTTTCGTTTTATTTTTTTTCTGTAAATTTGAGTAAAGTTATGAATGTAGATACTAATTTTAATATTAAAAGGCATGTAGTTATAAAGATATGATTTTTTGAAATGGGCATCTCATTTCAAATTTTTCGCTCGTGACGTCAGCATGTTATACTACTACAAAACACGCTCTAGCGGAGAAAGAGGAACTACACCTACTGTCAAATTGACTGTTATCAGTCATTGTTATTTACTGAGAGGTTTTTACAAATGTAGTTTATTTACATTACCTGGGCAAATTAATATAATAAATATACTAAACATAAGTTTAATTTGAAAATCGTTGTTAACTGCAACATATGACTTGAGATGACAGATGTGATAATGAGACTACCGACATTATCGACCAGCGACAAGATATAATACAACAAAACATTTTGTTTTAACACGTCCTAAACTCATTGACTAAAAATGTTATAATTAACGAATATCTAATTTAATTTATCGGAGTATTCATTCTAATAATAATAAGTAATTATTACAACACTGAAAAGCAAGTTTTTATTTGTTATCAACACCTCTTTTGCCTTGCCATGCTTTACATTCTATTACAGAATGACGTCATGATTTTGCAACCGCGAAACTTCAGAAAGGAAATTATGAATGAAAAGTTGAAAAATTATAAGAAATATTGAATAATGTGTGACTGAAATGATCTAAATTTTTATGATTTGTAAAAAAACACAACTTTTTTTTAAAAGTGTATGACCCCATTATAACGTCTATAAATACGAAACGATTTTACAGGAAGGGCAGTGGAATGATCTATCTTTGGAAATTTGGAAACGGACAACGACGATAGACGCTATAAACCGGAAATGTATACAGAAAGTTTTTCGGACAAAAGAGGTTTGGAAAGAGACATTTGATATAGCTCTGTTAAGATTAAAATGATACACCCAGTATAGGGAAATGTATGATTAATTTTGCGTAATTTCGTTTGCAAGCCCAGTGGTCGATTCGCTCGGCTTTATCTCAATTCTCAAGCGAGTATATTGGTCTTGGAATGTGTGTAGTACCAGTTCATTCCGCGATATCCTTATCTGAGTTGGGTCAAGTCGACCTGTACTCCGGCTCCTTGCTATATGAGTCTGCAGCGTGTACGATGTATGCTGGTATGATTTGTTTCCACAGTTTCGTTTCACTGATAACGCGAGGCTGATAAGAGAACGCCCAAGGCCCAAGGGTACCCGAAGAACAACGCACGCTGCTCGCAATCTTTAATCGTGGAATCAGCGGGGCTTACGGCCCTTGAAATATTATAACTTATCGTATGTCTTCGGACCAGATGGACAAAGATACGCCACTGACTAAGTCGTAAAATCCAAATTGTTCAATTGTTTTTGTTTACTATTAACAATTGTTTTTGGTAAATACGAGTAGTAGTAACAGAAGTAGAACGAGCACTTTCAAAATCCTAAGCCCTCTATTGCCTTTGAAAATGAATCTTTACAAGTTACTAATTGACAGCTACATTGTAAAAATTATACAAGTTAGTAAACAAGGTAAACAATGCACGTTGCTACAGTAATTCTTACAAGACTTATGCGAAATCTTTCAAAATCATTTTTGATAGACAGTTGTGTGTAACTGACAGGACTTGGTTATAATTTTAATTTAATATACAAACGAGTAATAAGTAAAATGTTGTACAATACACACAAGGTAACTGTTTCAGGATTTTTTTCATAAAAAATGCAAATACCTATATAACCATGTGTTATGTTGTGAGTGATCTATAATTTTATTTTGATCTTATCTCTAATTAGTATTGATATATCAAACTTGTATTCTACTGAAACGAATGCTGAATGCGTTCTTTGCGAGACCTAGGTTTTCATTAGCACAACGCTAAACACTATAAAATACATGAGTCAAAATTTGTGAAGCGGATCTCTCAAAATTAAAGTTGCATTTTTATTGACGATATTATGTATTTTAGAAAGCAATACTTATTCAACGTCTTCTTGTTGTAACTTTAAAACTGTTGAAGACTATGAAATTCTTATTAAACTAGTGAATTCATCGATAATTGATTACTATATAGGCCAAAATTTTAATAAAGTACATTATTATGGACAATCAAGTATTTTATGTAGGAAATTAGGAAAAAATCATAAACCAGAAGTAATGAAATAGATAATTTTTATTTGAAATCGGCACTAAAGTGCTCAAAAATCGTCATTAAAAGCTCAGAAATCGTTACTAAAGTACCTAACCCATTACACGACGATTTTGAGAAACGCAGTGATGGCAACCGTTAAATAATTATTGTACAATTAGGATAATTTTGGCAGATATATTGACGTACTATAGTAAATTTGGACGTAACATGAAACAAAATTTGCAAGAAAAATTCACTTATTAATTCCGATGACGAAATTGAGGACAAAACATAATTTTTAGTGTTATTTATAATAACTTCACTTCTCGAGGTTAGCAACACTGACTGTCAGTTTCAATTGACAACTGACAGATGTATAAACTTAACCTATATTGTAATTTTTTTACAGTTTTTTCAAATTTTAGATTTCAAATAAAACTTAATATGTACCTCGGCACTGAAGTTTCTTTTTATCACTCACATGGTTTATTTTCTTCGGCAACAAAATTCCATATTCGTGATAAAAAATTGAACTTCAGTGCCTTGATACATAAATAACTATTTGTTTCTATGGAGCTAAAAATAAGTAATATATAAATAGGTGAGCCGACAGTTGCAAAAATCAAATTAATTTTCACTTTTAGCAAGTTTCGAGGTCTGTAGTATAAAAACTGATACCGGAATTAAAAATCTTAGTACATAATTTATTCTACAAATACATGTAGATATTTTACTTCTGCAGCAAAAACTCAAATGATAAAAAGTACAAATTATCACGATAAAGTTTAATCACTCTCTTAAACGAACAAAATATCTGTTTCTTCTTGGTGTTATTTTCTTCGCCTCTAAGTCTAGGCTGAAGTTTTGACACGTGCGTCTATCTATTAAACATAGCACCGGTGCAAGTCATGCTGACCACACAAAGACGCGCGTTGTGCGCCGGAACTCCGGGGTTCGAACCCGGGGCCCGCTCTGCATGACGTCACGCCTTGAAATGTGATCGTCATCGCAGCGCAACGCCCACAAATCACCTCTCGGAGAGAAATATTCAATCAAAGAATCGAGTTGAAATTGAAACGGATTTTAATTTGAATTCGTGACATTCTTACATAGATACATAAAATTGTAACTAGAATTTTTTAACTTAAGTTTAATTTTTATAGGCACTTTTAATATATTTTACGTGTTTACACGAGCTGTTTTCAAACCAACTTTGGAGTCAAACCCATGAATTTTAGTTTTGGTATGAATTAACTCAAAACGGTGTTGACACTGTATACATGGAGTTTTCAAAACTTAAAAAGATTTGAAAACGGTTTCAAAACTGCATGTAAACGCAGTAATGCAACAGCCAATCATAAGTTTGAATAAAATAAGTGACCATCAAATCATTATGGTATTGTTTATTTTCGAATAAGTTAATATTATAATTTAGAACGTTTATATTTTGTTATTTTAACAACCGATCTTTTATAATTATGTATTTAGTTGGTACTGCAAACGAAGGAAGAAAACTGTACATGTTTTTATTATTTACTGCCGCTGTTCTTTTAGAGATTATGTACAATTTGACGTATGGCTCCACAGACAATCACTGCAAATGTAAACAGTTGAATAACTGTATTCTAATACTTAGTTTTACCATACAAACACAATCTCCTATAAAAACTTATCATTAGTTTGAGAACCTCTGTGTTAGCTAATTAAAACATACCACATTCTCTTGATACATTAAAATGTTAAAATAATATTCTAACCTAACCTTTTGTTGACTCTGCAACAGTCCACAGCTGCAAACGACCTCCAGGTACTCTTCTGTCCATGTCTCCGTCACACACTCAATATTTTAGCACTCGAAGACGATTCAACATTATTATTAAGCTGTTCACAAAACGAATTCAGTTTAAAATCTGCTTATCACTCACGATCTCGCACTAGACTACTAACCAAATCCTGCAAAGAAACAAAGCAAAGCTAGCACTGGTTTTGCACGGAAAAACATCGAATATCAAACAAATTAATGATGGCAACAAAAGCTTTGAGGGGCAGAGGGGTTTCATCTGGATAGTTCTTAAATTAGCCGTTAGTTTCAGTGCCTACAAAATTTATAAAAACTAAATCGTGTAGTGCGCAGGTGTGACTGAGATATTTATTTAAATAAATTCAGATACAAATAAGATTGAAGCCTGAAAATATCTGAGACATTTTCGAAAGAATAGTTCTGTATAAGAATTTAATTTGTGTTCTATCAAATTTGGTATCGAATATATGTTTTTAGTGTTTAAACTAGCCTTATCGACTGGTCTAAAAATATTCTGTATTTCATGTCCAGGCAAAAATATAATAAATGAGCGTTTGAACAGAAACAGCTGTTATCACAGGATGCATAAAGAGACAATGTTATATTTGAGAAATTTATATAGACACTACATTTTCTCATATTAGTATGTGAAAGAACGAGTTTTAAAAGACATGTTTTTTCAAATGACAAGTGCGAATAAAATCTTATAAAATAATATCCTTTATCCAACACCTCTCAATAAATGCTTCTATAGCTACGGCGATTTTAAACAAGGAAAGTAACAGATTACCCACTAGTGGGTATAATTTTGAGTAAAGTCACTAGTAAGTATTTTTTTTATTTATAACAATAAAAATAACACACAATACCTTGGTTACTACTTCGATAGACATTTTAATTTAGCAAATTTAAAGTATACGTCACTACCAAATTATATTTCTTTAATAAATTTTTATTTATTAAGAGGTGTTGACATTTCTTTGAACCAATGAAATGCTTTATTGTATGTCACATGTCTGAGTTTTAACCAATCCTGTCATTATTATACTGAGAATAATGCTCTTGTGATTATTCCCGGCAATATTCTCTATAGCTTTTTTGTTTTTGTTGACAGGTGTCAGATGTCAGATAGTAATCATCAACACAAGTAAAAATGAGCAAAAAATATAGATTTAGTGACGTGCTGATGATGAAATCAAAAAATAATCTAATTAAATATAACTCGAGAGTTCGATAAATTAGAAAATAATTCTCCAGTATCTTTCTCAAACTGGTCGCCATTTGGCAATAGCCACGAAAGCCTGGTAGGTACTTTATTCGTAGATTGAAATATCGGCCTTTAAAGGTAAAAATACGAGCTGTTTAACTGAGAGCCATACAAAACAACCCTTAATTCCTGGTGGCGCCACATGCTGAGTAAAATTTCGCCCAACCTACAAAGAAGCTACACTAATTCTACCTAAAATGATAATACTGTGTTTGCGTTGTTCATCGCCCAAAAATTATTTTAGAGAAAAATACTTCAAGCTAAAGTTGTAGAAAATATATTTCTCCACATTTTTTATTCGATACATTTTTAGCTAAAATAGTATAGAAAATCTTGACAGCTCTAAAACCATCCTCGTGGTATACTCAAAATATCCATCATTACGTATGATGTGCGCTATACCTTACTACAGTTTAATACTCTCTAATACCTCACATTCATTGAGAAACCTCGTAAACCCTAATAAAAATCCCGTTAGTCGACAAGTACCAATTTCATCATATAACCATAACTCATCACCACCCAGCTCTGCACATGATCCGCTGCCCCCGCTCTGCGCCACCCCCGCGTCCGAAAGACATCTCCATCGGACCAAGTCGGTAATTACACCGTGGCGGTAATCGCGCTAGCGCTATTATCGATTTGACACACGCTGGGCGCGGGAAATTCAAAAAACCACCGCCATTGACAATATTTTTTATCAGAACGTGTAATTATTTTATAGAGGAACCCAGCCGTGGGTGTGGGTGGCCATAAGCGTAGGAAGAGGTTTTGGAAAGGGGCAGAGTTGAGGCAGGAAATTGGTATGCATTATACCGGATAGCATGATATTATAATAGTAGTAAATTTGACTAATTTTATTTATCCTATACAGATGAACTCAGAGAATTAAACCCCGACTAATAAAAAAATCTGATGTGGCCAGCACATAACCTCCCGCCCAATACTACTCTTAAACCGTACAAAAAAGTATTTGATGATACAGAAACATACCTTCTTATTTGTTTGTTTTCTATTTATATTTGAGAAATTTAATTTTATTTCGTATATTTATTTAATTTATCGACATATATTTCATTAAGAAAACAGCTTCAAAATAACATGTGTCATCAAAATTTGAAAATTTTAAAGTGTTTCCATAGTGAACAAGGAATGCAAGATTTGTGAAATCTAATTTCTTTATATTTTATTATCTCTAAATCTAATGAAAATTAATAGAATTAGTCTAATCAAAATAAATGTAAAATTAAATATTCTACAACTTTCAAAATAATATAAATTGTTGAAAAAGGAAAATTAACCGTGTTTTTCACGAAAAACTGTTAAGGGCTTCAAGTAAACTGCTACTTCCGGATGACCAATTATATCCAAAATCTAATCAGCTCTACATTTAAATATAAGAAGCAAAAATTTACAAAATTGTATTTTTTGGTATTAT
Organism: Poecilus cupreus; assembly: GCA_963942605.1. Lineage (NCBI taxonomy): Eukaryota > Metazoa > Arthropoda > Insecta > Coleoptera > Carabidae > Poecilus > Poecilus cupreus. The sequence continues at coordinate 15,413,232 of OZ012727.1, forward strand.
AGTATTTGAGTTATGCGAGACGAAAAAATTGCCACAGACTACACACACACATACATACATACATAACATACATGCGTACATACATACAGACATCATGGTGAAAATAGTAAAATCGTAATGTAGGGATCCTAAAACGTGCTTATTCATTGAAAACTCACTACACAATTTTTTGACCAAAAACAATAACTCCCTTACCTAGAGGTAAAAGAACTAAAAATAATTATAATTATTTCTTGCAATCATTGGAATACTGTGCTGTTCTTCTCCCACTGCTTCATTTTAAATATAACTATTTCTCTCTTATGTTGGTTACAGATTAATATATATTAAAAACATAGCCAACGCTCCATCCATATATATTATTAAATCTATGGTAACATGGATCAAAGTTACACAAAATATAAACAGAAAATTAAGGCAGAACAATAGTTAACCATGACTTATTAAGCTCGAAGTTTGTATTCAAATTAAGATTATTTGACGATTTCTTGTTTTATATTTTACCTGAAGAAGGCAGCACTTTGCTGTCGAAACGTCGTAATATTAATAAATACACAACTTTTACCCAGTTTTTGTTTTTTTAAATGAATCTCGACTTTCAAATATATTAGAAGAGGCTAAGATGAAGATTTGTCTGCTATAGAAATATAAATAAGGGGTTATTTAGCCCCATAAAACAATTGACTATCCTATCAAATAGCATAAAGGTTATGTTTTTTTACATTTACATTTTCTGAAAGCGGCCATCTACTTATATAAAGTCTGGGTTTAAACCTCCAAAGATATTCGTAGAGAGGAAATCACAGCTGTAAAGTTAAAAGTGACGACATTGTCAACTGTGGGATTCGAACTGAGGATCTTTTGATCCACATTTTATTTATTTATGTCGGTCTCATAATTTAAATGTTGATAGAGCAACAAAATCTGCAGATGCAGAGCTGTTGTGCTCAGAGATAAATAAAATAAATTAAAATTTAAAAAACTTGTGTCTTCAAAGAGTCTCGAAAAAAGGCAACAAATGATTAAAAACAAAAACAAAAAACTATCGGTGCCAGCCCACTTGAAACCTACGCTCGTATGATGATTTACCCGCACGTGTGTGTATGTATGTGTGCGCGCGCGCGCGCGCGCGCGTGTGTGTGTGTGTGTGTGTGTGTGTGTGTGTGTGTGTGTGTGTGTGTGTGTGTGTGTGTGTGTGAGCGGCGCGGTGTGCGTATAATGACAGGGCGCGAAGTGTCCACGCTAATAATATGTATGTGTTTGTGTGTCTGTCACCCTCCCTTGCCTCTAACCACCGCTGTAACAGCTACACCCCCTTGTAACTTGTAATCGTATGCCATCTCGATAAATAGATAAACAGTGTGATATGAATATAAAAGGATATCTATGGAATCGGTTCATGAGAACAGAATTTTAATTTTTTGTTTACAATATTGCTTTTATCGTCATTAAAAGCTCAGAAATCGTCACTAAAATAACCCATTGTACGGCGATTTTGAGCAACCCAGTGTTGCAAACCGTTAAATAATTATTGTACAATTAGGATAATTTTGGCAGATATATGACGTACTATAGTAAATTTGGACGTAACATGAACAAAATTTGCAAGAAGAATTAACTAATTAATTCCGATGACGAAATTGAGGACAAAATACATAATTTGAGTGTTATTTACGATAACTGTACTTCTTAAGGTTGGCAACACTGACTGTCAGTTTCAATTGACAACTGACAGATGTATAAACTTAACCTATATTGTAAATTTTTTTACAGTTTTTTCGAATTTTAGATTTCAAGTAAAATTTATTATGTACCTCGGCACTGAAGTTCCTTTTCATCACTCACATGGTTTATTTTCCTCGGCCCTACGGGCCTCGGCAAATAAATTCCATATTCGTGATAAAAAATTTAACTTCAGTACCTTGATACATAAATAAATATTATTTTACATCGTTACATTCATAAAAAGATATCTTTCGATTGATACTACAATCTTTATTGTCCGCCAGAACATCGAGCAACATTTTAATCTCCTATGTAGACCTTTAAGACAGACACACGGTATAAACTTTGACAGGCAGATTCATAAAAGGGATTAGCGTTAATTCCATTTTTATTTTTTCAATCATCTGTAACTTCGTTTCTAAATTAATTATATTATCGAAATATGTCAAATTTTATGCTAACCAATCTTGATTATAATCTGAGCTAAAACAATTGTGTTCTAAGAATGGAAATTGAAGTTACGAGTAATAATAAAAATGGAGTTAGCGCTAATCCTTTTATGAATCTGCCTGTGACTGTTTAAGTTAAGAGCTGATTAAATTTTGGTAGGAATCCATCAAGCGGATGTGGTAGTTTACTTGAAGACCTAAAATCTGAGTAAATAATTGATTTAGAGTAGATTTTTCTATGATCGTATCTCGTATTCGTGTAGAGCTGTGCGCTAACGTATCATCGAAGTCTCCGCGTATGTCCCATACGTCGGGCAGTGATTTCACGGTTCGGACGAGCGTGGCGGCGGCGACACAACACACGCGGGCTCTGCGGGGGCGGGAGGAAGTTGCCGCGACTGTGGCGCACCTAGGGGCGGGTCCGGAACTCCCTTCCTGTCTCGCACACATGCACATGATGTGTTGTGCTCTTGTCTCGTCTACAACGCGGTGTTGTTCACGACTGCACCTTGTGTGTGGATCATGATGAATGGTACACAAAAAAAAATTATCTGGCGTGGACACCACAACTCTTTCTTATACATATGAATGTAATAAATATAGTATAGATGTTTCAGGTACATGTTTATTCTCAGTAATAATATAACATAAGAGTGGGAATAAATTGAAAATAATTTGAAAGATCTTTCGAAAACTTGTTGCCAGGCAAAAGCCACGAAAGCCCGTAGGGCTTGAGTGGCTATTGCCAAATGGCGACAAGTTTGAGAAAGATACTGGAGAATTATTTTCTAATTTATCGAACTCTCGATTTATATTTAATTAGATTATTTTTTTTATTTCATCATCAGGCACGTCACTAAATCTATCTTTTTTGCTCTTTTTTACTTGTGTTGATGATAACTATCTGACATCTGTCAACAAAAACAAAAAAGGTACAGAGAATATTGCCGGGAATAATCACAAGAGCATTATTCTCAGTATAATAATGACAGGATTGGTTAAAACTCAGACGCGTGACATACAATGAAGCATTTCATTGGTTTTAAGAAACGTCAAAAAATAATCTTATTAACTATGCTTATCGAAAAATTTAAATTGATTCACGAATGGCATTAATAAAATTTAGGATATCTTAAAAAAATTATGTAGGCACAAAAAGCTTGAATAGGGACTCCAACATTTTCTGTTTAATTTTTATTTCATTAGTTTGACGTCACAACTTAAGGATAAACAAGCCCGTGTTCATGGTTATCACGTTGTTAATGTCAACCTGTCAGTGTCTCACGAGTGTGTTTACAGTTTTTGTCTAATAATTATCAAGTACTTGGAAAAAATTGGTTATAACAAAACAACCTGCATTACAATAAAATAGAACATCTATATGACAAAAATTTTTCAAATCTCTACTGTTTGAGATCAACCATCACATCTATAATGACGTCACAACATTTTAAAAAATCATTCTGGCTTAATGAATAACAATTAAGACTTTTAAAAGTGTAGATAGTCTTCAATTGAGATAGTTTCATAAAAAAAAAAAATAAAAAAAATGATGAAAGACCCCATTTGTTTCTTGTTTATGAGTATAAAAACAGACACACAAACGTCTTTGAGAATTCAGAAGACCTCAAAACAAGTATTCCGTGAAAAACTCGTCATCAATTTTTTAATGATTCGTATCCATCTTGAAACTATGTATCTGTAAGAAAGTAAAAATGTTCTCGCTAGTAATTATAGGCTATATGTGCGGGGGTGTTTCACAATTCGGCTGTAATTGTGAAAGTACGTGACGGCAAAAAGTGAAGTCCGTCCCTGAACTACAAAGTCGTACGCGGTACATTCTCTCCTCTTCTAGTCGTAAATAACGCGATGTTCTTATGTTACAGCCATTCACACAACCGCACACACAATGACAATACCTCAATTAACGCTATAATTAACTGAGATAAATTCATCAAAATATTTGGAGTTCCAGCCCATCAACCCAGACAAGAAACACTCATTATTTATTTATTAATTTATGCGCATTGTCAAGATCTAGAAATTTGGGTTAATAAATAATCTTATTGGACTAGTGTTTAATTCACATTCTTCACTTCACTTCAAAACTTTGGAATTAAATTAATTATAGATACTATGTGATATACTGATCCAAAAAGTATTGTCGATTGTTGAGATCAACCTACCTGACGATATACCCTATATAAACAATTGAATAATGTCAAGGTGCCAAGAACCCCACTGAAATATAGTAAAACTGGAACGTTAACTTGTAAACATTCATGTAAGCGAAAAACGAGCAGGAGACAGATAGAGATTTTAAGGCCTCCCTGCTTTGTCTAACACTTGTTAATAGAACTGTTACTATCAGTTTGTTGAGACGTTGCTAAGTAAATACATGTTGCACTGTGTTGTTAAAAGTAATACATAATATTTAACAGTGTATTGTTCAATTATTTGAAATTGTTTTAAATTCACATACAATACGAGTAGTTATTTACTTTACAAGTGGGCAAAGTAAGGAATTACCCACGAGAGAAATTTTAGCACACGAAGCCGAAGGTAATTCCACTTTACCCACGTGTGAAGTATAACGTTTTATTCAACATCTCTTAATAAATGTAAAATTAATCAAAGAAATATTATTTGACAGTGACATATGCTTTAAATTGTCTAAATTAAAATGTCAATCGAAGTGGTTACCAAGGTGTTGTGTGTTGTTATTATTGTTATAAATAAAAAAATACTCACTAGTGGCTTTCCTCAAAATTATACCCACTAGTGGATAATCTGTTATTTTACTTGTTTAAAATCACCATAGTTATAGAGCATTTATTGAGAGGGGTTGGATAAAATAGTTTATCCAACACCTCTCAATAAATGCTCTATAACTATGGCGTTTTTAAACAAGCAAAGTAACAGATTATCCACTAGTGGGTATAATTTTGAGGAAAGCCACTAGTGAGTATTTTTTTATTTATAACAATAATAATAACACACAACACCTTGGCAACTACTTCGATTGACATTTTAATTTAAAAATTTAAAGCATATGTCACTGTCAAATAATATTTCTTTAATAAATTTTTCATTTATTAAGAAGTGTTGGATAAAACGTTATACTTCACACGTGGGCAAAGTGGAATTATCCACTCGATAAAATTATCTCACTCAGCCTTCGGCTTCGTGAGCTAAAATTTCGCTCGTGGGTAATTCCTTACTTTGCCCACTTGTAAAGTAAATAACTATTATTGAACTCACGTCTTATAATGTACCATTTCATTAATTTTTATATTAAATATGTTAATTCAAAATCGTTGAATGTTATTTTCTTTATATTTTTTTATAAATTTTCTAAGCAGACTGTACAACAAAGACAGATGGCCCAACAACTAACCGTCTCTATACTCGTATTTTCAACGACAGTTAGGCGTTCCATTTTAGTGCCTAACTCTTAATGAAAACATAACATAACAACTTAGTATATTTTGCTCCACATTTCAAATTACAACATAAGTTGAACAAGGCGAAGGACGTTATACCTCTTGAGTCCGTCGGAATTTACCAAATTCCATTTGAATGTGGAAAATGTTACATTGGATAAACTAGCAGAATGACAACCAGATAAATCTGCTGTGGTTAATCATGTCAAACCGAATCTATATATTTTGTATACAGCTGATCTTGCTACCGTGGACCAAACAAAAATTGCTACATACGCAGACGATACAGAAATACTGGAATCACATTCGAACCCAAAATTAACTTTGCAACTTTTACAAAAGAATCTGGATCTAATACAGCGTTGGTTAAAAACTTGGCGAATTAGAGCCAACAAAAATAAATCGACCCACATCACCTTTACCACCAGAAGATACACAAGCACCCCAGTATATCTAAACAACCACCAGTTACCCCAAGCTGAGGACGTCAAATATTTAGGAATGCACCTAGACAGACGTCTGACTTGGCGTAAACACATTTGGACCAAACGTAAGCAGTTGGCTCATCGGCAGAAAATCTATCCTTTCAACAGACAACAAATTGCTGCTGTATAAAGCAATAATCAAGCCAGTCTGGACCTACGGCATCGAACTATGTGGGTCAGCAAGTACCTCTAACATCGAAATCATCGAAAGGTTTCAATCAAAAATCCTTCGTATGATTATCAATGCTTCATGGTTTGTCCCAAACTTGATAATTTCACAAGATCTCCAAATGCTTTGCGTTAAAGAAGAAATCCCCAGACTGAATGCAAGATACATTCAAAGATTAAAGTGTCACAAAAATAAACTAGCCGTGAATCTTATGCAGTGCGGTAATGTTAAACGTTTAAAATGTCACAACCCTCTAGATTTACCGGACCAATATAAATAAGTTTATCTTTGTATTAAGCATTTTCATAATATTATCTAATTTACTGGTAACCATAGCAAATTAAGAAAATGTAAGTAAAGTACTGCCAATGGGCAATTACTTTCACATATCATACAGTCTTTAATCACTAAAATTTACTGAATATCTCTACAAAGATAGATTGTAAATACGAGTACTAATGGGATCATAAAAAAAATCATGCGATTAAATGAATTTTTAAGAAATAAAAAATATAACTAGATCGCTTTGTATCAATTGCACTCACAAGAGAAACTATAGAAATCTATCAGTGAATCAGAATGAAGGAGTCAAGTTGAACAAGACATGGCTTCCTCTGTTTCATAAATCATAAATTATTGTTACTTAGTTACTGTTTTTTCTTCTGGCAAAGAATTACGTGTATACTTCTTTTTATTTAAACTCTAAAGATCTTAATGGGGATCAACCTGGAGACCTCCTCGTAAACATTTATAGAATTCTCAAATGGAAATCTTCGCAAAAACATAACGACAGTAGCGTAAAAACGAGGCGCGTTTCAAAATAAAATAAAAACCACTAATTACAGTAATTAATAGCAGAATTATTAAAACCTCAATCAACACCAGAAGCTGTTTTCTGCATGATGTACTCGTGCATGTGTGAGTGTGTGCGTGTGTGTGTGTAAGCGAAAAACGACCTTTTCAACACATGTTTAATTAATTTTAATAGTTCCGTTCTTAAAACAATGGTTCTGGCGAGAATATAACAGTATTCAGTGTACGAACATCAGACATACCTACTTATTTCATTCTGTGTACAACTCTTCACTCGTAACATCATATTATGCCGTTTCAATGTTGCAAAAGAGTACTACAGTGTTATGAGCACATGCCAGCGCGACACCCCTTGAAACTGTTTTGTTAATTTTATACGGTAAACTAATTCCAATTACCATATATTATAGTGGATCAAATTTCACCAAAAATCACTTTAAAATTCATTATTTTGATTGCGCTTTTATACAGGGTGATTCAAAACGTACGGAAAAGATTGAAAGTGTAACTAGGGGGTCCAAAATAATGTCTTCTCTTTAATAAACTTCTGGTAAAGACTCAATAACAAAAAAGTCTCAAAATGGCCTGATATCCGAAAAAAAATCACAATAAATTAGAAAGTTTCAGACTTTTTGCTGTAAAAACCCATTTTGAAATTTGACATTCTCCGTTAACCAAATATTCTGAAATTTGTAATTCTTATATATTTTTACAAGCTGAATGGCGTGGTCTATATTTCAAGTCTGTATCTTTTTATTTGTCTAGTTATCGCTAATAGAAATTTTGAAAAAAAAATCGGATTTCCATAATTATACAGGATGTAAAATTTAATAGTAGCATATAGTTATTTCAATGCTATTTTTTATATTGTTATATTTTGTAACTTATACCTATTCACTTTATAGCAAAAGTATAAGTATGAAAGTTACTCAAAATTCAAAAATGCATGCAATAAGGCCAAAATATGAATATTTCAGGATATATCAATTAAATTTTAAAAAACGGTATTTATTAGAAAAATAGACGAAAATATTTTTGTAATTTCATATTTGATATATCGTGTAATATTACTATTTATTAAAATTATTAATGTAAAATAAGAAATATAGAAATGAGATTTATTAAAATAATTGAAGGAAACACTTAAGCACGAAACCAGACAAAGATATGATAGAAGAAAGTCACTAAAATGAATGGAACACGTACTTGAGATGAAAGAGTTACAGAACGCGTATACGAAGTAAGACTAACGGAGAAAAAGAAAAGAGGAAGGCCAATAAAAACGTGGAATTAAGAAATCAGAGCGGCAGTAGATCAGTAGAACGAAGAGATGTTATACCTGACAAGAATCAAAAACATTAATGCCCGGTTGCACCAAGGTTAGTTAAATTTTAAACTTGATTTAAATAAATAAAAGCGTATCTAATTTTTGACATGAATGTCAATAAATCCATATAACATATAACTTCGATTTGCTTTTATTTATTTAAAATATGTTTAAAATTTAACTAACGTTGTTGCAACCGAGCATTAATGAAAGATTGAAAAGCGTGGCAAGATATATGATAAAAAAATGAAAATGAAACAAAGACAGCTATACACTAAAAGTTAGAAAAGCATAGAATTAAGTACTAGTAAGTACTACACCCCATAAGATGCCCGCGATCAATTCTGTGTAAACCAATTTGTTTAAATTTAGAAACGAGATTTTAGATGAGAGCACACGCGGTTACTCTTATATGTATTTATTTATTTTATTTATTGATATATGATTGTGTTCAGCATGTATCCATGCCAAACCGGCCGCGTTTCCACATCCGTCGGGCACGGAACCAGAGAGCGAATTAATTTTCGTAGCTGAACCATATAGCATATAGTACTTTCATGAGCTACGAAGCATGAAAAATTATTTGTTAACCGTTTAACATTCATTATAATTACAGTGCTAATTGTGCACGTGAAACCAGCCGAACACTATGAGAGAAATATTAATGCCAACGAAGTAATCACTTAATCGCATCGAACCTTACAATTTTCAAACCTTATACGAGCCCAGAATCATATTATTTGGACCAGTTAAAGTCACAAAAAGGAAATTTGTTTAATTCACCATATTTATATCTTAAATTCTATAATTTTTACATTCCGCACAAACATATATGTAATGGAGGTATTGTTTATGTTACGAATTAATTAGATTTTGGGAACAATTCATCAACAGTAAGTGGTTGATTATTTCAAGGCATATCAGGGTTTTTGGGATTATCTTAATAAATAAATGAGATAGAGAAAATTTCATTGGAATCAAAATGATGTAGAATAATATTACTTACAATTTTTATTTGAAACAATTTTCTGTATTTTGTTGTCATCAGATTTAAAAACAGTGTTTCTGGTATCAGTGAATACCTTTGGGTCAAATTGTAAATTTGATACTATTTCAGTTGTTATTATTGCTTAAAATATTTTTTTAAATAACAGAATTTATTATTCAGGGTGTCCCAGATTTAAACGGCCTAACTTAAAATTAAGATTAAACACCTAAAAATAAGGTGACAAGTTCATATGAGCAAATGTCCGTAAATGCTTTATTCCAGAGATATTCATGTTTTTCTTATTGAGTAGCACTACTTTAAAAAAATCAACTTCATAACGAAATATCTAGTTTTATCTTATTGAGGTGAGACATAATAATTAAATTAAATTAATAATACATTGGTTATTACCTAATTTTAATACAAAATTTTAGTTTGCTTGCACTGATGTCAAGAAAAAAATGAGAAACTATCAATGAATATAAGAAATTTTTATAAGGTGCCATAAAATAAAAAGTCTATGAAGAACCGATAAATAATTTAGACTCACTACGTAGAAAAATTATTCAACTTTGCGAAACCATATCTCCCGAGCAATGTTACGCAGCAACCAATGCAGTGGCAGATCATTGTCGTGCGTGTTTACGTACTACAGGTGAACATTTTGAACAAATATTATTAAAAAGAAATAGTTTATGAAGTTATGTTATTACTTTATTGTTTTAAACAATAAATTTCTTTAAATTCATTGATAGTTTCTCATTTTTTCCCAGACATCAGTGCAAGCAAACTAAATTTTGTATTGAAATTAGGTAATAAACAAATTATTTTTAATTTAATATGTAACATCTCAATACGATAATATTAGATATTTCATTATGATGTTGATTTTTTAAAGTAGCGCTGCTCAATAAGAAAAATATGAATATCTCTGGAATAAAGCATTTACGGACATTTGCTCAAATGAACTTGTCACCTTATTTTTAGGTGTTTAATCTATGAATTAAGTTAGGCCGTTTAAATCTGGGACATCCTGTATAAATATATTTGGATCAATAAATTTTCCCTTTGTTAGATCAGAACTATTTTTAAAGCTATTCTAAAAGTCTTAATTAGGCCAAATAATATGAGTCTAGGCTCGTAAATCAAGTGAAACCAATGTTTTTCGTTGTGGATTTCTCCACTACTTCAGTAGCTGTGACGTCCGTCAAGTTTAGCGACCGCGCGTGGGAGTGTTCTGATGGGAATGTGACCCTTCACCCCGAGGATTCCCAGCATTGTGTCCGCCCCGCCCGCCTCGTCGCTAATTACGCCGCGGTAATTGCCCACCGGAAGTTGGGAAATCTCTCTCTGCGAGTAGTACGTACCAGTACCACCACCGCTGCCGACTTGTTGATGTAATGTTGCCAACGAAACGAACGTGGGATTGCAACAGAATGGAATAGATGGACATTTGCATTTTTTGGCATCCGCATAACTGGAGTTTCAGGGTACTGTTAACTGACGCGCAAGATTAGATGGAAATATGAATTTAAGCTTTCAATCGCACTACCCATTTCGTTTTAAATTGAAGAGGAAGATAGAAGATTATGCAAACTCCTTCGAAAATGGTATCTTTGTGTTCTAAAGGCGTTCACGATGATAGAAATCGGTCCGAGATCTCGGATGTAGTTCTATATCATAAACAGTGAATTTGTATGACAGATGTAAGGTTAGTCGAATTTATGAAGTTAGCTTCAGTCAATTCTACCAATACAAAAACTAATAAAACATACTCAAGAAATTGTTGTCACAATAAGTAAATTAAATTTGTTTATACATGAAATAAATAAAATAGTTATTTGTATCACAAGGTTGGAAACTGCTATTTTTAGAGTGCGAGTTTATTTTGATATCCTACAAATACGAGCACTCGCAAAATAGTTTCCAACCGAGGGATACACAAGATTTTTCGCGCCAACATTTATGTAAATTTAATAAATAAATTTAATTTATTACTCATTTTCTTAATGACAGGGAATTTTTTTATGTTGCTAACTTCACAATATTTGAATGTCAATTATGTTTATTTTTCAGTATCATAACCAAAAATATCTACATATTTTTATTTTTATTTTACACTGCAAATACAATTATAATTACTTACAAATATGTTTAAAATCCATAAATATTCTGTTTTCTTGTATTGTAAATACTCAATTGTAGATATATTGCCATAATATTTTTATGTCAATGTAATACTTTGACATTTCTAGCGTCAGAAGTTAGCTAAAATTAGTGAAGTGATGCCAACATATAACCATAAAAAGTTAGCAATTTTTGTCGAACTAGTACGACAAAAACATGATTTCCGACCGATTTAGAGATATGTAATTGTATCAATAACGGACGACGGCGCGAAAAATATATTTCATGTTTCACGAACTGTTTGAATATACTGATTTTCAGCTTTGATTGCAAATTTTTCAACTTTTCAAACATTAAACATAAAATTTTAATTTGGTAACATCTATATGAATTTAGCAACTTGTATGAAAAAATAGGACAGAAAGTGATTTTTCATTTTAGTTTTCTATTTGATTTTTTATCCGAGTTGGTAGAGGCCACGATCCGAATTTTTTATTCGAGAACTATATCCGAGATCACGGATCGATTTCTATCACCGTGGACACAGGCCTTTAGAATTAGTGAAACATCACACAATGAACATATTTTTGCAGCCAAACGGTCATAAAATCTTAACAAATGGTTCTCAAAATTTATCCTCTAGTCTCTAGTCAGTCTAGTCTACTAAATTTTCAACTAACTTGAATTGAGTTACAGTGTTATTCCGCTAAGTATCAACAATACAAATTGTTTGTAAAGAACTTGGCTTCCAGATAATCGAACATCTAGAAAACAGATTCAGTCCAATAGATCTGCATTTGTAGAGTTAGTTCACACAAAATAAATTAAACTATATTAGCTAGTACAAGAAGATCTGTTTTTGGATGTTTTAGGAGAAATATGTTTCGGCTCTGTATAATATTTTAAAATTATTTTATAAAAAAATCACTTGGAATACCCAAAAACAGAGCTCGTGGTACTGTATATTTAACAATAATTACTATTTTCCACATGTGAAATAAACCAATCATTTGGAGCAATTATAAAAGTGTCCTAGAGCATTAGTAAGTGTAATTTTTTTTTCATTACATTATAAGTCAATTAGAATGCTTCATTTGCAACAAGAGAACGATTTTATACACATAAAATTTAGATAAAATCTCCAATTAATTAATTAGCAATTTATTTGTTTATGCAACACCTCTCAATAAATGCTCTATAACTATGACGATTTTAAACAAGAAAAGTAACAGATTACCCACTAGTGGGTATAATTTTGAGGACAGCCACTAGTGAGTATTTTTTTTATTTATAACAATAATAATAACACACAACACCTTGGTAACTACTTTGAATTACATTATAATTTAAAAATGTAAAGCATATGTCACTGTCAAATAATATTTCTTTAATAAATTTTTCATTTATTAAGAGGTTTTGGATAAAACGTTATACTTCACACATGGACAAAGTGGAATTACCCACTCGGTAAAATTATCACAGTCAGCCTTCGGCTTCGTGTGCTAAAATTTCTCTCGTAGGTAATTCCTTACTTTGCCCACTTGTAAGGTAAATAACTATTAATATATGCATTGATAACAAAATAGACATTAGCCAACTTATTTATTAATTTAAACTCTTCCATAAGTAAGAATTTAGTAAGATAATTTAACGTGAAATATACATACAATATTTTCGGTTAAATTAAACAAAAGTTGCCATACTAGTAGGTCAATTTAATAATGTTTTAGTTTAAAATTTACATAAAGTATTAAAATAGATTATGTTAACATCATGGGCTATAGTACCACGAGCTCTGTTTTTGGGTTTTTTAAGGTATAAAATATTATTAGTCTATTTTCAAAATAAAGCAACACAAAATATAATAACAATATTCTAAATTGATTCCAAATCGAGCTCGTACGGACCTCGAGAAAATAAAAAATATAGTGAATTATTTTGAACGATTACAGCATCCGCAATTGCAGTACCGTAGCCAATGCGTATCCACAAATACTTAACAGTTTCTTAGACAATCCGTCAGTTTTAGAAAGGCTCCACACTCACACAACTCGACTCTACTCTCAGAAAGAAACAAACACATTTTACGACAGCCAGTCTCTCTCGGCTCTTTCATATTCATTAGATTTTTAATGGACGGCAGTGTACGAAATGTCGTAATAAGTGCTTAGTGCACAGTGTTGCGAAGCGAGTACAGCGCTTTCCGCTTCCTGTTCTGATAGCCGATGCCGATGCGATTTTGTTTTGTTACACTTCTTTTCAATTTTGTTGTTTTGTTTGCTGGACGTGAGCTGGGTGCGCAGTAGGCGATTGGGACCGTTTATGCTAATAAGGAGATAATTGGTGCTTAGCACTGGCTTCATTAAGGGAATCTAGGAGTTGGGGACACAGAATGGATTTAACAGTTTATTCGTGAACTAGATTTTGGCTATAAATCATCGACTTACATCAAAATGAATCACCCTTCGAATGTAAAATAAAAAACAAAATTTTGCGAGTGTAGTGCCGTCAAGAATCAAACCCCGAAGATGTAATAAATGGGGAACCATAGAGGAAATTTGTGACGACTACAGGAAACAATCTGCAGACCAAATGTTTTATTCTTTAATAAAAAAATATGATATCCCCAACAAATAACCTCCAACAACTTTTAAACAGCACATAATAGAGAATAAAGTTTCAATTATAAGCTTTAATTAGTATTATTTTACAGCTATTTTATTATTACAAAATTTAAACTATACAATACAACGTTTTATCCAACACCACTCTCAAAACGTCTTAAATCGTTTCTATATTTTCGTTTTTTATTTGACACTGATAAGACATTTAATATCATAAATTTAATAATACATATGTATGGAGCGTTGACTATGTTTTTAATACAGTAATCTGTAACCAACATAAGAAAGAGATAGTCATAACTAAAATTACGCAGTGGAAGAAGAACAGCACAGTTTCATGCCACCCGTCACATGGTATGAATGTGCTGTTCTTCTCCCTCTGCGTAATTTTAAATATGACTATCTCTCTCTTATATTGGCATTAAACTGCTGTACGAAAAAATCAAGAAAATTTTTCCCACAAATTCATATAGTTTCATTAGGTTGAAAATTTTCTCGTTTTATAGTTAATATCTATTTCTTGCTTAATTCCTCATTTTTCGGAAAACTGTTAAATATGTATATATACAGCGTTTTAACCTAAAAGTTATATATTTATCTGTCAAATGAAACACCGTCTTTTATAGCCCGTTTTGTACAATTTTATGCATTATAGGATTTTACCACATTTGATATATATAAATATGACATAAACAATTGACAAAATTATAAATTAGACACAAAAGCTCGAACAAAAGTCTATCAAAACAGTATTCTACTCACACGTCAAACGTCAAAGCAAGTTCCTGTCATCTTGCCACCCGTCACGTGCAATAAGCATTATTTTGGCTGAAATGTAGTATACCTATATGGATTTCAGTGCAATTTTTTTTTCTTTTATATTGCTGTATCTGTTTCCTATTCACTTTTCAACGAAAGTGTAAATACATAAGTTCAGAATTTAAAAATGCATGAAATAAAACTCATTTGGTTACCTAAGTATTCATATTTCACGATATGTCAAATTAAAATTAATATTTATTAGAAAAATTGTATTACGGCTATGGAAAATAGTTATATTTATTTATTTATTTAATAGAAAGACAAAATGTTCATGAAATTTCTACAGAAAATAATACAACACTCTAATAAATAAATATTAATCTATTTTATGAAATGTCAAATTCGTTTCTGGTTAATTTTCCAGCGCTACGTTACAATTTTTGTAATCGTTGTATTATTTTCCTGCTGTCTTTACCTCATTGCGTGCGTTGAAGAATGTGGGCGGAGCCTCCCATACCACCCCCCCTCCTGGGGTCACCAATTACATTAATTATCAACATCAAGTGAGCTAAGAAAGATGTGCAATTTTTTTGTCATTACGAAAACGAAACATTTGAGCGTGCACGTTGTCATGTTTTTCGAAACATCTGAATGACGTGGTTTTTTCTGAATTTTTTGTCGAATTTGCAAATCATCTACGTCCTTCGCCCGTTTATGTTTTCCTTTCACTTGTTGAGGTCCGGGTGACAAGAGTGAAGTGTTTTGGCGGGCTGGGCCCTGGGTTTTGGGCGGTGCCGGCCCTGTACTATAGTTCAATGTCGGTGATAGATTGCGACAAGACGGCATATCGTGAGAGAGTTGTGCCAATTTTTTTGGGAGTAATTATCACTTATATAATAATTAATAGATTTTTTTTTTGAGAATAATTGCTATAATGGAAACGAACTTTAATAATGGTTAATTAAAATGTTTATCTTCTTTTAAATAAATCAAATATGTTTATGAATCTCGTAAATTTGTTGTTTTCTCATATTTTAAACTTTATGTTTAGGGTAAATAACTCTTTCTAATTAAAAAATAAATAAATATATCATGTCACTCACCCATGTCTGAGTGACAGCAGGTCTTATTAAATCTTATTTAATAGTTTTTTTTTATCTAGGCACCAAAATGCCAGATTTACAGCAGAGACAGCCGAAGCTGTAAATCTGTGTTTGATGACGTGTTGAACACAATATTTTTTTGCTGATTTGTAATAGTATATTCTACAACAAGTAATGGAATGGCACATATTCCACACGAGCAAAAAGTTTGGTTTGCGAGTGTGGGATATGCCATTCCGTTACCTGTTGTAGACTATACTTTCTATAACAAGATTTTGTAAATTATACAAAAAATACAAATACAAAATTATTGAAAACATCAAACACAAATAATAGTTATTTGTCAAACTAGAGAGGAAAGCGCTTCTTTTTTCCATTCGAGCTCGAAGTTTGCCTCATGAGTGCAGCGAATGAGGCAATTCCAGCGAGAGTAGAAGAAGGACTTTCCTCTTGTGTTAGACACAACATTTTTTCACGACGTGTTTCTAAAAACGATTTACTCGGACATAAAATACACTTTGAATACACAACTGACACTTTAAAAGTTAGGTTATCAGTGTAGCAGTGTTGCCAATGAAACAATCTTAAATACAAATTAAGTTGCCAGCTTGTGATTTAATCTAGAAAAATAAAAATATAAGACATAATTGTAAAACAATTTAAAGTATGTATATCACTAAAATCAAGATTTTCAATAAAATTAGGCATTTATTTAAAATTATTACAATATATTTTTTATGAATAACATTCATATTGGTAACACTTCTATATTTTCCTCTCTAGGGAGGAATAACACATTTTCCTCATTTCCTCATTATTTCGGGAGAAGAACGGTGACGTGTTGAACACATTATTTTTTTACTGATTTGGAAATAATTTTAATTCAGTGATTATTTTCTTTTCTTTTATGAAGATGGTAAACGAACTAACTACTTTTAACCATATACCGCTTAATGAGTGGATAATTGTGAATTTATGTATATATATATATATATATATATATATATATATATATACAGTCGGAATCGAACCCACGATCTCTGTCATGGTAGGCTAGTAGCATAGCCACTATGCCACCTAAATCTGCTAATTATATTTCGTACCTATTTTAAAAGTTATCACCATCGTATTATGTTGCTATATGCGTTTGTTGAACTGTTGCTATGTAAAAACAAATTTGTTAATACTCGTATCGGGTAATCAGCCAATGCAGGTCATCAGTTATTGGAAAAACTGCATAATACTAAAATCATAAGAACAAGACAATTTTGATATTTTTAAATGTTCAAAGTTATTTAATCGTACACAATTTTTACAAAAATGTGTAAATTGTTTATTATTTACCACCTTCAGTTTCAGTGTGAATAAAAGTGCAATTATTAAATAGTAAATAAAAATGGTGTGTTTTTTATAACATTGGTAATACTAATATTGTACGTTTATATGTGGCTTATAGAGTAAATATTTACTTGACCTTTATATAGCTTCATGCTTGATATATTTATTTGCCTCGTATTTGTATTTCTTTTCTTATACGTACAAATTTTAAATCATACTTTTTCAAGACTTTATTCTATTTGGTTTTAATTCCATAACCTATAAAAACATATTCGTGGATGCTAGTTACTTTTTTGATGATGTGTATTGGCCATTGGCTGAGTATGCAAGGCATGTATATTTATATTTTTATAAAATAAAATTGCCTCTCGTTTTAAATAAATTAATTCATAAGATACACAATACACATGTATATTTAGTAGATGCTAATTGAGGTTATTTTGAATAAATAGAGAAATGTCAAATTTATTGTTTCGCTTTATCAACAATAGGCTGTAAAAAAGTGACTTTTTACAGACTGTTAACTGACAAAAAAATTGAACTATTAATGGCAATCGACAAAAACACATTAATGTTAATATATTTAATTTCTATTTAATTATAAGGATTAAACCTTGCCTTGGTAATCAATGCATAATAAAAGTAAGAGATGCACATCATTATAATTAACGCTGTTTTGCAATAATACTCGTAATTAAATTATAAATAAAATTTATGAGTAATACACAGAGGAAGTTGACCGGGTCTGAGATAAATTTCAAGAATTAATTTGCGTATAAAATAGTTCCAAGAACTTTCAATCATAATATTAAATTTCATTCCTTTCATCAACACACAAGAAATATGTCTGGCGCTCTGCTAGTCAAAACAAACGTTTAATAAATAATTCGCAAACAGAAATTGAAATACAGCCATCTGCGATAATAAATATTTAATGGCTTAAATATCAGAGGATTAATTGCTACAAATGTATCTAGCGAAAAACAGCCGCAGCAACCTATGAACAAAACATCCGCGCATCGCGACAATAGAGCATCAATCAAAATGGCTGCTGGTGGAAAAAAGTGGCCCACATCGAGTTTTTAACATCTTAAATCTCAAAGTAGAAATGAAATTTTTTGAGGCGGTTTTCAAGATCGCCTAAATGAGAAGTGAGCAAGAAGTTCTCAGATGCTGTTTTGTTTCTTGCGACGGTATCGGCGCATGCCACTGCGCAAATGACTAACGCGAGGGCGCAATGAAATACATTGTGAGTCGTAAGAGTTAATTGAATTTGTCCCATAATTCATTGTGCACTGCGAATAGTGATTTCCGTTATTGATTCCGCACAGGCTCGGACTAAGCTACTTTCTTTAGACACTGCTCTGTTCATCTGGTTATTTGTAACACAAAAATTTATTGGAATAATTCTGATTACTAGGTTTAAACAAGAATTTATTGGCAGTTGTGGCACTATGAAAACAAGGCTTATACCAACGGTATAAAAAAAATTATAGACCCCTATTAATTGGAAATATATTCTAATTGTATAGAAATATACCTATAAAGATTTAAGTATATCAAGTAGAATTTTGGTACCTACCCAGCGAATTCTTGTGAAATTAGCCTGAATAAGACCCTGTACAAAGGAACAAATGTAATCATCTCATATAGTTGATTGAATTTACTCCCTCCTTCAACTGGCTTGAGTTAGCTGACCTTTTAAATTAAGGGTCTCAAATTGCTAAAGATTATACAGTATGAACACTTTTAAAATTCTGCTACTAGAATTACTGTTTTTGTAGAAATTATAATACAATTTAGGCCTGAAAATTATGTTAAAAAATTTTGAACCAAGTTTATATCAATTAGAGTAATTTGCTTTAGAAACTACGAAGTTGACCTAGTATAAAAAAATCTAGGAAGTTACCTAAAATCTGTATAAAATATGAAAAGTTTATGTATTATATAATTTTGTTATTATTTTAAATCTTTTCAATTGTATTCAAATTATATTGACATTAGTTTTTTGAGGACTGTATTAATATGTTATTGTTTTTTATTTACTAATTTTTCTCTCACAATAATCATTATATTTTTATTTAATTATAATTTTTAAATTACTATAATTCTCACCCATAAATTAAAACAAAACATGTTTTAATAAATTCAACAAATTATGATTATATCCAAACATCTTAATTCATGCGAAATTGCTGGACAGTGCTGTACTTTCTTATATTTAATAAGAGTTTTTAATTAATGTGTCGTACTTCATTTGTTTCAATCATTCGTATATAAATAACTCTGTAAAGAAAATAAATATTTTGATTCAAAAATGATGAAATTACCGAAAGTTTTGGAGAAAATCACAAACCAAAAGAGATATTTAAATTATGATGTCACCATTATATTAAGCATCTTTTATTTAATATGTATATGCATATATTACCCCTATAGATGTTTGAATAAATATTTTATTTATAGGTGAAAGAAAACTTACAAATAGCAACGAAATTGTTAATTAGCATATTATTAAATGTATCGTACTTTTTTGATATGTAAATATATGATCACATCATACCTATTTCTATTGGGGTTGAGAGATCTAAGCAAGATACTGGAAATCTTGAAAAAGAATTAACCTAAGGGTAAACAAATGAGGAAGATTCTTTAATGCTCGGAAGAGCAAATTTCTAACAAAAAAATATGGAATACGTTGGTGTATGGTGAATGTGAGATTGAGAAGAATGTTTGTTAAGAAAGTGGGAGTGAGTCAGTTGAGGTGGTTTGGACATGTTGAGCGAATGTTGAATGAAGGGTTGGTGAAACTAATATATGTGGGTGAACGATTGCGTGGGCGTCCGAGGAATAACTGGTTGGGTATGATTGATGGTTTCTTGCGTGAAGGATTGATTCTGAGTGTGAAGAATAAACGAGCATGTATGAATCGCACTATGAATGTGGACGAGGCGAAAGTGGTGGAATGTTTGGAGGAGATTGATTATTGGTTGATTGTGTTTTTGGGTTCGTGCTACCCCACTAAGTGGGATATAGCGTGATGTTATGTATGTATGTGTGTAGGAAGAAGTGCATAAACAAATAAAAATTGAAGTTTTCAAAAAAGTCGCAATATCAGTTCTGAAACATACGAATACAATATTGGACAACCACGGAAATTATTAGTGCAAAATAAGAAATATAGAAATGAGATTTATTAAAATAGTTGAAGGAAACACTTAAACACGAAACCAGACAAAGATATGATAGAAGAAAGTCACTAAATTGAATGGAACACGTACTTGAAATGAAAGAGTTACAAAACGCGTATACGAAGCAAGACCAACGGAGAAAAAGAAAAGAGGAAAGCCAATAAAAACGTGAAGCCGATATCGATGGTGTAGTGGGTACGTCACTAGCCTAGCACGCCAGAGGTCGTGGGTTCGAATCCCACTGAAGAGCATGGTCGTTTGTGATCATAAAAATTCACAATCATCCTATCATGAGACGCTTCTCATCTTCGTAATAAAAAAAAAAAAAACGTAGAATTAAGAAATCAGAGCGGCAGTAGATCAGTAGAATGAATATCTGACAAGAATCAAAAACATTAATGCCCGGTTGCACCAACGTTAGTTGAATTTTAAACTTGGTTTAAATAAATAAAAGCGTATCTAATTTTTGACATCCATGTCAATTACTCCATATGACATATAACTTCGATTTGCTTTTATTTATTTCAAATAAGTTTAAAATTTAACTAACGTTGTTGCAACCGGGCATAAATGAAAGATTGAAAAGCATAGCAAGAAGCATGATAAAAAAAAGGAAATGAAACACAGACAGTTCTACACTAAAACTTAAGTTAGAAACCCATAGAATTAAGTACTAGTAAGTGCTAGACTCCATAAGATGCCCACACCACAATCAATGGAATTTCAAGCAGAGCTAGAAACGTCTCAAAATATGCAGAAACGAATATATTTATTAACATCGAGAGATACCAAGTTAATAAATCACCATTTGACATAATAACCAGCATCTCATCAAGTTTAAAACACAAACAACAAAATTATCAAGAGCAGAGGAACACGAGCCCAACACACAACGAACGCTGCGCGGTTGTGTTGAACACGGCGCGGATCTTGTACATTAGAGACACATAATCAATAATCCATCATGTTGCGTGTCAGAACACCGGGCATTTTTCAGTTCTGGAGCTGCGGAGACACAAGAGCTGAAGGCGTCTCACTCAATATAAATGTGCAATGTCAACACCACAGACAAGTGACATAAGAAATACATATTCAATTGTTTGGTTTGCCTCAGTGTTTCAATCAATTGTCACGGAGAGTGTGGATGAGCGATGCGAACGTGTTTCGGACGACTCAAACAGCAAAGGAAATATTTTTCAAATTCCTCTCGAAACGTATTGGGGAACGTTAGATCCTCCATGGCCAAAAACAAATGCTTTCTTCGGGTGTAATGATGTCTGGATACGCACTTTAATTGTTAAGTCAAGGATAACTCATTTTAATTATTATTTAAAAAGAAACAACACTTGCTACGTGTCAAACAATATTTTTTCGCGCCGCCGTCCGACATTGATACAATTACATAATTCTTAAAGCGGTCGGAAATCATGTTTTTGTCGTACTAGTTCGACAAAAATTGCTAACTTTTTATGGTTATATGTTGGCATCACTTCACTAATTTTAACTAACTTCTGACGCTAGAAATGTCAAAGTATTACATTGACATAAAAATATTATGCCAATATATCTACAATTGAGTATTTGCAATACAAGAAAACAGCATATTTATGGATTTTAAACATAATTATAAGTAATTATAATTGAATTTGCAGTGTAAAATAAAAAAAAAATGTAGATATTTTTGGTTATGATATTGGAAAATAAATATAATTGACATTCAAATATTGTGAAGTTAACAACAAAAAAAATTCCCTGTCATTAAGAAAAGGAGTAATAAATTAAATTTATTTATTAAATTTACATAAATGTTGGCGCGAAAAATCTTGTGTATCCCTCGGTTGTAAACTATTTTGCGAGTGCTCGTATTTGCAGGACTCGCCTACGGCTCGTCCTATCAAAATAAACTCGCACTCTCAAAATAGCAGTTTCCAACCTTGTTATACAAATAACTATTATTTTCTATACTTATTTCGGGTTTCAAAAGTATTAGTTATCAGTAGAGAGCGGATTATATGCAAAGTGCATATATTTTAATTTTTGTATATCTTTAAATAAAATAAATTTTCTGGACGAATTACATTGATTACAGTTATTTAGTGCTAATTACTAATTGCATATATTGCATATTTGGGCATTCTTATGCATATATTTACAAAAGTTGCATATAATTGCTTATTTCAATATTTTTAAGACTTTATCTAGTGATAAACAATTTGAAATTTCTGGTAATGCACATTGATAATTTCCAAATATTAAAGGAGGCGGCAATAAATAGAAGAATGCAGCGGAAAAAGCTATAAACAATTAAACAATACAATAAGCAAATACACAAACCAATAAACTCTAATATTTCTAGGAAAATTCCTGAAACAGTAACAGTAGGTATTCATTGTATTCACGAATGCTGGTAAAAATGGGTACAATGAATATAAGACCGAGAATTCTAGCTGGATATATCTTATTTTTATATATCACTTTCTTTAGAAAATTTTGAATAATTTGTTATTGTAATTAAGTAAATGTGTCATTATCTTATAATTTCTAGTTTCTAGACTTAGTTTATGTGTATATTAGTAGTATATTTGTTAATTGTGAATCAGGATTAAGACTGTATTGTGCAATCAAATTCATAATGCATTCATTAATACTTTTTATCAAATAATTACAGATTTTTTTGCATATTTTGCTGTATATATTGTCATATTTGTGCATATATAGTGCATATTTCCCAAAAAATCAGTGCTTATATGCGCGCATATAATTCAGTTTTTTCGTGCATATAATCCGCTCTCTAGTTATCAGATATTCAAAGCAAAAATGAATTTGTACATTTTTGCAAATCCTATATATAATTATAAAGGATTAACGGTTTTGATAGAAAGATAAAAAGAGGTGTGGGGTGGAAGAGGAATAAAAACACTATAAAGGGATTATAGTGAACTTATCAATGAAGAATGGTATAAATCAATTTTTCTACTACGACTTAGAAATCTGCTCATTGCATGTTTGTTGTTGCTAGGGATATGAGGTACATTGCAAGCATCGTGCGAAATGAATTTGTTTTCTGAATATTTCAATACAGGCCATTTCATTTCAGTACTGGTGTCATTGCTAGGATAATTTTTTTTAAATTATCAAATATTAAAATGTTGAAGGCGGAACAAATTTATTATTAAAATTAAATTAATTAGGAAATAATATTGTGGTCGTAGTAAAATATAATGTACAACTCGCATGAAATGTCCATTTCATACTTGTATGAATTGCAGCATTCGCCTTCGGCTCATGCTACAAACTACAAACTTACTATTGTTCTTTCATTTGTGAAATAAAGTGTAATGATTATATTATACTTCAGCCCATAAAAAAACGGAGGATCGTAATAAAACGATTAAACCCCTTTACATTAAAAGTATAAAAGAACATGTCAGTAATTTTGTATAATTCAGATAATAGAAGTACAGATTAATTAAATGTTATACTTATGATCCTTGCAGTAAAGAATTTAATCTGGATTAAAATTTCCTATTTAAAAACCCTCTTGTTAAACCAAGAAAATCTAAGTGTCCTAGTGTCCAAGCCGATGAATTTCCTTTGGTGTCGTAGCAAACACCTGCACAATCTGCTACCATGTCTTCAGCTTTTGGTTTTGATGTCCAGTTTATTCATAGCTCACAGCGCAGGTCACGTACATTTGATGACGTTTTCGAAATGTGCCATATTTGTCGCGGGAAATGACACAACGTGACACTGTGGCACTCAAGTATTTGGGTGACATAATTTTACTCTACTCGAACTTGAATTTAATTATTTTACGAGGAATTATAAATACATCATTACACGATTTACTCATTTTGGATGTGGCGCCCTGCTTCTGGAGATTTCGGTAGGTGATACGAACAGCAGCCGTCAAGAAATACCCTCTTTGATGGTAGTGAAAGAGGAGCTATATGACAACTGTCACAATGGAGTTTTACACCATTTGAAAAAAAAATTTTTATGAAACTTTATCTAAATTGAAGACTGTCTACACTTTAAAAAAATCTTAATTGTTATTCATTAAACCATAATATATTTTTTAAATGTTGTGACGTCATAGTAGAGGTGTTGGTGGATCTTAAACAGTAGAGATTTAAAAAAATTTGTCACATAAATGTTCTATTTTATTGTAATAATAATAATAAAATTAGTAAAAAAATATATGACTACAAATATTTACAATCTGTACTGTTTTAGATCCAGCAAAACATTTTTAAAAATCATTTTGGCTTAATGAATAACATTTAATAATTTTTAAAAGTGTAGATAGTCTTCAATTTAAATAAAGTTTCATAAAAAAATAAACAAACAAGGGTGAATGACCCCATTCACTGCGTTACAAATATGTGCGGTAGGTATTGTGACGGGTAAAATGATTATTTCAAAATATAATGAAGATATGTTTCAAATTTTGAAATCAAATTTCTTTATATTTTATTATCTCCGAATTTAATTAATCTAAATTAATAAAATTAGTGTAATCAAAACACATGTAAAATTAAATATTCTACAACTTTCAAAATAATATAAATTGTTGAAACAGAAAAACTGTTAAGGGCTTCAAGTAAACTGCTATTTCCGGTTGACAAATTTTATCCAAAATCTAATTATTTCTTCATTTAAATATAATAAGCAAAAATTCACAAAATTGTATTTTTTGGTATTATAGTATTTGAGATATGCGAGACGAAAAAATTGCCACAGACTACATACATACACACACGCACACACATATACATACATGGGTAAAAGGCGTGATGCTATATTTATTTATGTATTTTTTATTTTGGTATTAAAATTTTCGAGAAATGATAGTTTATTTAAAAACCTATAAGATGTTTTGCGCATATCCCAATAAATAATTGTGTTAGGGTAAATGTAAATATATTTGTTATAATAGAAAAGCTATAAAACAATATTAGCTACAATTTTCATTTAAAACTTTTTTTCTCTATTTTGTACCGATTACGCGGCATGTTATGTGCTGAAACGTCAATTTTTTAAATGTTTCTAACTTCGCTGATAGTGTCCAGTATTGGCATGGGCGTTGAGGAAGGAATGTCCGGTGTTGTTTGAGAGCCACTGGTGGTGTATTCTGTGCACGTGCCGGCCGGCGGCCTGTCGTAAAAACAAAACAGCGGTGCGAAAAAACCGCTGCGCGCCGTCCCTTTCCCGCCTCCACCAAGTTTTGATTTATCGTACGTCGATTGTTTTTATTTAAACAACCAACTACCAATCCACCGAATACCGAAGAAAGTTTTTAATACACTGAAATTTCTTCGAGGGGAGAAGATATTGATGGCTTAAGGATATTACCACTGAAAGTTAGATTGCTATAAGCAGTAAATATTCTATAGTAACATCTGTCCCTCAACATGTTTATCAAATTCTCCGTCCCGAATTCTGTTCATTATTAATGACCAAACTCCAAGCAACAAGCAGGCAGCTAGATAAAACCATTTAATTCAAATCAGATAAGAGGACATCCTTATAACATCCATTAACTTACTACCTCAAGCACTGATCACGCTTCAAGCTCGCTGCAGAGTTTAGGGACATTTCTCGGAGGTTGGTAGCGCACCAGGCCTCGGGACCGACGCCAGCGATCCTAGCGCTGATAATGAGAAACATCTCCAAGTAGCCAATTTAAATGTATGGATCCGGAGATCCTCATATAGATCACACATTCTGTAATGGATCACTTGACTTTTATAAATGTTTGGGTGTGATTGAAATATTTCAGATATGACACCGGAATATTGTCCGAGAGGATTTGACAGAACTGAAAGGAATTAAATACGAACATTTCTACAGTCCACGCTATTATCTGTAACTAGAATAGTCCCATTTTGTGCTAAAGTACAAAACTATTTCTAAAGATAAATAAAGAAAGACACATTTGAACATTTGAAGTATAACCTACTATAGTTAAATTACACAACTTTTTGAGTTGGCCACTTGCAAAGGATAAGTGCAGGGATGAACATTTCTTCAAGGGCCAACCCAAAGATAGCCTGGAAGTATGAACATGTCATATGAATGATGCCTCAAGACGAAATTTCAGAATATTTGTCGCTATGGTTTCAAATGACTTCGTTTCTCCACAAATAAAAATCTGTTGTGGGCAGCACAATACCTCCCGCCATAGATTTCTTATCGAACAATGCAGGAACACGAACCACACCACTATCAAGAAACGCTCATCCTTTCAAAAAATTGTGACATGTCAAAAACTGACATTTTTAAACCGTTGTTTTGTTTTTGCAAAAAACATAAGTTAGCAGATTTAACGAAAATATCAAAATATAATTTTTCTTTAACGTGTTGTAATTCGTAAATGGTGACAGTAAGAGGAAAATGTTTTAAACAATAATTGTAGACAATAATATTTGAAACATTATTCTCATAACAAAATTTTCATTAAACTATAATTTACTGAGATATTTTAAAATAACTTGATAGGGCTTCAAGTAAACTACCACTACCGGTTCTTGGATTATCATCAAAAACTAATCAGCTCTTCCAAAGGGTATACAATTGATATAAACAAAATTTTAAAATTTTCAGTTTAGTTGTTTTTGAGAAACGGTAACTCCAGAAACCCACACAGACTGACAGACGGACACATGCACAGACATCACCGCGAAACTATTAAAATCGTATTCTAAGGACCCTAAAACGTGCTCATCCACTGAAAACTCACTACCCAATTTTTAGTATCATTCCTATACCTCCCTTACAGGATGTGGCGGGAGGTAAAAATATAACAAAATTAACCTAAATATGTGTAACACTAAATTGAACCGTAAGAAACCTCATTCAAGTGAAGTCCAAACAATACTTTAAGTGCTTACATCTTTGGGAGCCTTTTTGAAATAAAAACAATAAATCGTATTCTGAATAATCACTTTGTTACACTGTAATTCCTTATCATTTGGGGGCAGTTGTATTTTGTGTTGGATATTTATGTTTATTTAAAATTGGGTGGCGATGAACCGACGGTATAAAGTTGAAATGCGTCATTCTGACACAAGTGTGTGTATGTGTGTGTGTGTGTTGACATACATCACAACGCGTGACATAAATCATAAACGCGACGCATGAAATTGACGTGTGTCCGACCTCGGGCCAAAGAACGCACCAGTGACCAACAAACTATTTATTTGACCAAACAACTGGAATTATTCACAACACAGGTGACACACCATTATAATAGAGGAAACATTCAATCTAAGTTGTAGTTTTTATAAATTGAAATTTAAGAGTTTTCTAGCGTCATCTTATATTAGAGCGAATGAGAAATATAATAGGGTCTTTCACCATTTTTTTTTTATGAAACTTGATTTAAATCGAAGACTATCTACACTTTTAAAAAAGTCTTAATTGTTATTCATTAAGCTATAATGATTTTTTTTAAATGTTGTGACGTCATTGTAGAGGTGTTGCTGAATCTCAAACAGTGCACATTGTAAATAATTGTGGTCATATATTTTTTTACTTATTTTATTATTATTATTACAATAAAATAGAACATTTACGTGACAAAAATTATTTAAATTTCTACTGTTTGAGATCCAGCAACACCTCTACTATGACGTCACAACATTTAAAAAAAAATCATAGTGGCTTAATGAATAACAATTAAGACTTTTTAAATGTGTAGATAGTCTTCAATATATATAAAGATTCATAAAAAAAAAATTTTTTAATGGTGAAAGACTCCATTGAAGGAAATCAAGAATCAGCAATTTTTCCTGGCTTCCTTTTAACTATTGTCTAAAAGAAACAATAAACAACAAACAAAATAAAGACAGAATATTGTTATCGAGGCCTCAAGAGCTCTATAATTACTATAGTTAACAAAAATGTATTAAGAAATAAATTAGCATTTTTCTGAATAGGAGAACTGTCACAATATCGATGGAAACCAAATAAAATGTCTTTCTCTGCAGCATTTAAAAAGTGAATGTTTCCGATAATGTATATATTTTGTACAGCCCTGTGTATAAACCGTTGTTGTTTTTGGAAGTCTGTCAGCATTACAAGTTGAGGGGTACGGGGGTACGGAGTACGTGCTTGCACATCCGATGACGTCACGCTGTATCCGGTCATCACGTCATTCCATAAAACACCGATAAATCGCTAACATTCCTTAGGAAAATCTAACTTTACATACAGAATATTCATCTGCAACTGGAGATCTTGGTAGACGACAATTGCAGTTTTGTAGTAAAGTAATAAATATTTATTTATTTGTTTCCTTTCGGTGTTCAAAGTTCTATTTTCTTTATTTACATTATCGTCTGGTAATTTCATTTATTTATAATGCTATATATTATTGCCAAATACAAATATTTAATCTGATGCATTTTCCTCATTAAATCTGTGTTTTTGTCACATAGTATCTGTTGTGCAGATTTGTTATTTCTTAAATCTTATATCTATATAAATAATTTATTGTTTCAAAGTCTCTATCACATATTCTGTATTGCCTGTCATCATCTCTTATCCTGTAATTTTTTTCATGGTTGCCTATACTAATCTTGCAATTATATTTAGATTTTTATTTTTATTTATCATATACATATAGTGGCCTGCTTGCTGGTATAGTTTACTTGAAGACCTCAAAGGTCTTTTGGACATAACTGAGTAAATGATATAGTTACAGTAAATTTTGTCATTGTTAAAAAGACTTTAATAATAATAATTAAGTTAGAGTAAATTTTATTATTAGAGAGCGGATTATATACAAAGTGCATATATTTTAATTTTTGTATATCTTTAAATAAAATCAATTTTCTGGACGAATTACAATAATTAGAGTTAATTAATGCTAATTACTAATTGCATATATTACATATTTGAAAATTCTTATGCATATTTTTACAAAAGTTACATATAATTGCATATTTCAATGTTTTTAAGACCTTGTCTAGTGATAAACAATCTGGTAATACGCATTGATAATTCCCACATATTGGAGGAGGCTGCAATAAATAGAAGAATGCAACGGAAAAAGCAATAAACAATGCAATAAGCAAATACACAAATCAATAAACTCTAATATTTCTAGGGAAAGTGGGTACAATGAATATAAGACCGAGAATTATCAGCAGGGTATATCTTATACTTATATTTCACTTTTTTATTTTAGAAAATTTTGAATAATTTCTTACTGTAACTATGTAAATATGTCATAATCTTATAATATCAAGTTTCTAGACTTAGTTAATATGTATAGTATTTGTTAATTGTGAATCTGGATTAAGACTGTATTGTGTAATAAAATTCATAATGCATTTATTTATACTTTTTATCTAATAATTTAAGGTTTTTTTTGAATATTTTGCTGCCTATATTGTCATACTTATGCATGTACAGTGCATATTTCCCAAAAAATCAGTGCATCTATATGCGCATATAATTCAGTTTTTTTCTTGCATATAATTCGCTCTCTATTTATTATAATAAGAAATATATATTATTATTTGAAACATTTATTTATTTATACACCATTGAATTTACAACAGCTAGTCTAGGTATAGGGAGAGTACATAACATTTAGTGCAGTTGTGTCACTGCGTTTAATCCTCACGAATAAGGATAATTCGGTGTTATATTCTCCCTGTTTAGATCAGCCCACCCCCCCCCCCTCCCATTGATGATCTCAGGATCTGCTACCTGATGCATTGCTATCGATAATAAATAATAATAAATAATAAATAAATATATCATCACGCCTTTTACCCATTAAGGGTGTGGCACTCTGCTTACGCAGATCTCGGTAGGTGATATATTTTTGCGTATGAAATGCGGTTACCAGCCGTCAAGTCATAGCCCCCAATGTTGTTAGTGGAGGGGGAACCACAGGGGTAAATTTAAATTGGCAACTGTCGGTACTGGGATTCGAACTGAGGATCTCACGATCCAGAGTCCGATACGTTGCCACTGAGCTATTTACCCCATCAAATAAATA
Source organism: Poecilus cupreus (assembly GCA_963942605.1). NCBI lineage: Eukaryota > Metazoa > Arthropoda > Insecta > Coleoptera > Carabidae > Poecilus > Poecilus cupreus. The sequence goes on from OZ012727.1 coordinate 15,443,791, forward strand.
ATAATAAATTATAATAAAACCCCTCTATTGAAATCTTTGAGTACCATGACTTGACGGCTGGTAGCCGTACTTCATGCGTAAAAATATATCATTTACCGAGATCTGCGTAAACAGAATGACACAATCATAATGGCTAAAAGGCTTGATGATATATTTATTTTATATTTAAACAAATAATGATTGTGTGATTGTTTGGCGTGCGCTGTTTGCGGACACACAGCCTAATCCACTGGGACGTGTGCGCCCAGTAAACCGTTCATCAGCACCACAAAACAAATGACGAGCGGCCGCCATCGGCCATCGAGTTAACTGTTCCGCGGTCCGCGCAGCGAGCGAGTATATTTAGCAATCCGGTAATCACCATCACCATTCGACTCCGGGCGGTTTCGGATTCTGACGGATTCGTCACAGGTTCTCCGCTTTAGTTGCGCCGCCTGCCACCGTCGCCCGCGGCGCCACCTACGCGCTACAAACAAATTAGATTTTCGCTAAGTGCCCAAGTGAATGTCCGTTTCGAAGGTTTGTTTATTGGACTGGACAGAGTGAATAGAGCGGTTTTAATTACTGGTTGTTGATTAAATTTCCGTGATTGCTTTGAACCACCTCGGGACTGGGGACTGGGGGTCAGCATTGCTTGGGTTTCTGACCGCTGATGGAATATTTCCCCAATGACAGCTCTATGTCATTCACATATTTTATACTCTACTCTTTTTCGTATTCTCCTGTATAGCTTGTCCAGACATCCAGGTGATTTTTAACAGGTGGCCAGAATGGCTCCAGGGGTGGATTGTAATGAATAAGAAGGAATAAACCAATAGTTGTTTACGTTATAGGTCCGGTAAATGCGTTTTACTATTGGACTTCCAAAATTAAAATACGCTAACTAGTGGTAGAAAGCTAAACTAAGCATAAAGTACATAAATTTCATAATATTTTGGAATTAATTGTTATTTTTTTTAAATTAATAACAATAGTAGTTATTTGAAGAGTATTCCAATGTAAGTATAACATTTGTTTAAGCCGTATTATTTAAATAATATGTAAAAATGAAAGGTTCATTGTAATTGTAGATTATATGTTAAGATCGAATTATCTCATAAAAAACCTATAAAAACAGGAAAATTTGCAATGTGTATGGCAACAGTTCTGCTGCCAATAAAAACAAACAACCAACACTAATGCAAGCATTCGCCATCATAAGATATCATGAATTTGACATGTACCTTTTGGAAATTGTGATCAACGCCATCTCTTGATAATTTGGAAGCCCAATAGCTTGTAATGTATAAGAAGGAATAAACCAATAGTTGTTTACGTTATAGGTCCGGTAAATGCGTTTTACTGTACGAATAAGATGTTTCCGGACACGAATCTGGAATATCAAAATGAGTATTAACGGACGTATGACGTATAACGGTTTATTTTATATATTTGTCGCGCTTTTTGAAGAAAGTTTTCTTTCTTTCTTTCTATCGTTCTTAAAAATAATCATGTCATATTGGCCTTAATATAAAAAAGAAAATAATGATAGCAACCAATTTTATTTTATTGATATTTATAACGATATTGTTGATCAAATTCTATTAAAATATTTTTAGCAAAGATACAGAATCGTAAAAAATAACAATACTGTAAAATATCATTTACCGGTAAACTATTGAACAAACCACGGATGTTATAAGTATCATAACAAGCCTTAGATGTCTTAAAATCCTCGCTCTACGAGCTCGAATTTCAAACTGACATCTGCGGCAGTTATAATACTCATAACATCACTAGGAATGTTAATAGCTATTACCAGACTGAAATCCGTCCGATAAACATACAAATGTGATACAGTATATAATAAAAAATATTTTGTTCGACGATATTATAATCCCTTTTTTATGATATTATTTAACGTTCTCAAATCCCTTTTTATGGATTTGTCTGATAAAATAAAAACAATAAAAAAACTTGTTAATCGAACAACAGAAAAGAAGCAAATTTAGAATATGTTAATTTTTAACCACTTGCTATGGTTTTAATCCAATGATAATTCGTAATACACAAGAAAAAATCTGTCACTTGTAACTTTTGTTTCGATTAGTCAAAAATATTAGCAAGTGGTTAAAAGATAACAACTGAGTTAAAGAATTGGGCCGAATCTAAGATAAAAAAAATAATCTACAATACAATCGAACATAAAATATTGTATGTAACTTGTAACATGTACATAATACGGTTTTATTAACTCACCCTTTTATGTGCCTCGTCCATAAAACCCTAAATTATGTACTTGTTACATAAATATCTATTACATTACAAAACATGTTAATTAATTTATAATTTATTACTGTGAGTTCTGAAATATATTCGCTTTATGTCGCCTGAATAAGTGCGTACAATAATTTATGAACTAGAAAAGAGAGAAACGAATCTTCATTCATGATAATACGCAGAAGTGATTAGATTTTAAGATGTTAAATACCCAGAAATAAATACAAGTCAAATCTGTGACATTCGCAAGAAATCAAACCTGACAAAACACCCTTCAAAAAACGTAACAGAAAAAGTAAAAAACTCAAAATTCCTTCCGAAACATCTCCGGTTGAATGGCAGCAATCAATCTACAACAGGGGACTGTACCAGGTCGGGGAGTGTACAGGGGGTGTAGGGGTTCCTGGGCTGGCCACCCGGCGCGCCACAATCGCGCTGTCAATCGGGAACACACCCCGGGGCCATTAATCATACCAAAAGGTTTCAATCTTCAATACTTTACAGTTACAGATTTACCTGCAATCATTTTATTGATATTACTAAATATTGCAAGATTTTGTTTGGATTGTAATCTCGTTTGTAATGTTGTGGTATTGTTTTACTGTGTCAAATTATAGCTATTAACATTCCTAGTGATGTTATGAGTATCGTAACTGCCGCAGATGTCAGTTTGAAATCCGAACTCGTAGAGCGAGGATTTTAAGACATCTAAGGCCTGTTATGACTCATAACATCCGTGGTTTGTTCAATAGTTTACCGGTTTCAGAATATGAAGACGTTAAATATTTAACTATGTCTAAATGGTTCGGAGTCTTATATGGACAGCAATAGGTTTTGCTTGATAGCGAATGGAACTTCCTCAGGAAAAGACGAATCTTAACCTTAACTATATCTTTCTTCTGATGAAGATTCCTTCGATGACGGGTTAAAAATGCGACCTCCAATAAATTTTGATTATTACCTCCCGCACATGCAGATCATGTGACAGGTCAAAATTTTCGCTAGTAAATACGAATTTACTTTTTACACTTTAACGACAACATAGAAACTAATGAAGGTATCATTTTGATATCTCATATTTATAATTTTAATATTTTAGTTACGAACGAATTAGATTTTGGTAGTAATTTATCAACCGGAAATGTTAGCTTACTTGAAGACCTATCAGGTATTTACCTCCCCCTCATACACGTAAGGGAGGTATTGTAACAAATAATTTTCATGATGATGTCAACGATTTTGGGAGAAATCCTTTAACCGGAAGTGGTGCTTATTTGACAACTTAACTCATATGTCATTTGTCAAAAATATCCAATAGATTTTGCGGATTTATAATTTTACACCAATTGAAAATAATTTTACTGACGTTTTCACTAGTGATCGCATCGACATTTTTATTGACAATTTTCACAAGTGATCCCATCGACAATTTTAAACAATTGAATTGTTACACTATTGCTGTGGTAGTTAATCTATTTGTAATTCAATTTAAAGAAAGAATATATTTTTACTCGTTGAATACATAATCTATTAAGTGCTAGTTTGATTTCCGGAAATTTACCACCTGGTCCATTGGATTTTTAATTGCTACGAATATGATTGTAATTTTCAAGTAGCAATATAAACGAAATAGACCAGAAGGTAAATTTCCATACATTTAGCCAGTTTTGGTGTATTTTCAAGTGCTGCGTTTTTCTTCCTTGAGTTTATATAATTGTTTTCAAAAAATTATCAACATAACATTATTGTGTCGATTACATATGGAATATAGTTTGAGGAGTAGTTTTTAAATTCCATGCGGTGTAGTGGTGTCCGCGGCACATAATAACGCGTGCGAGACCTGGGTTGAGAGCACGCGCTGGCCCGCCCCCGGTCTGCCAAGGTGCGGCAGTGTCTAATGCCCCTCACGGCCTCATGACACCAGACGCGATCCGTTGTTTGACATAAGCACAGCATTCAACACCATTGGACATTAAATTGAATACCTAGTGCGAACGAAGAAGAGTTTTAGATAGAAAGAAGATATAAGTTAATTTCAACTACTTGAATTTTTCTTGTGAAATAAATTACTTTTTTCTACGACCACTGAGAAATCTGTCCATTGTATGTTTGTAGTTGCTAGGGATATGAGGCACATTGCAAGCATCGTGCGAAATGAATTTGCTTTGTGAGTATTTCAATACAGGTCAGTTCATTTAAGTACAGGTGTCATTGTTAGGATACTTATTTAGAATTGTCAAATATTGGAATGATGAAAGCGAGACAACTTTGTAATTAATATTAAATGAATGAGGAAATAATATTGTGGTCATAGAAAAAGTATAGTGTACAACTCGCATGGAATGCTCATGCTACAAACTTCGTACTCGTAGGAAATGAGTACCATTCCATGCTTGTTGTACAATATACTATTATCCAACACCTCCAATAAATGCTCTATAACTATGGCGATTTTAAACAAGGAAAGTAACAGACTACCCACTAGTGGGTATAATTTTGGTAATTACTTCGATTGACATTTTAATTTAAAAATTATAAGCATGTCACTGTCAAATAATATTTCTTTAATACATTTTTCATTTATTAAAATGTGTTGGATAAAACATTATCCTTCACACGTGGGCAAAGTGGAATTAGTCACTCGATAAAATTATCACACTCAGCCTTCGGCTTCATGTGCTAAAATTTCTCTCATGGGTAATTTCTTACTTTGCCCACTTGGAAAGTAAATAACTATTGTAAGTTTTAAAATATAAACAAGAAGTATAAATACATATTTCGAGAACTAAGCTGATTGTTTGGCCATCTTGAGTGAATGTCGGAGGAAAAATTAGTGAAACTAATTGAGATTAAGTGATAAGGGATAAGGAAACGATTGCATGGACTTCCGAGAAACAATTTGTTAGGTATGATTGATAGTTTATTGAGTGAACGAATGATTCCAATTTTGAAGAATAGACGAGCTTGTACGAATAAAAACGAGACGAAAGTGGTGTGTGTGTGTAATGTTTGGTATGAGATTGATTGTTTTTCCGGTTATGTGCTATTGATATGTACGTAAGTTTTTATCCTCAGTATAAATTACGAGGGATCATACAAAATTTAATCCTGATTCATCTCTCTTCGATCTACCGGTGATAACGTACTTCTTGAAGTAGGTATTAAAATTTTATTTGTTGTGAGACTTAGAGCTGTGATTTAATTAAAATATCTTTCTATGTATCTATCTTCTTATTCCTTCTTTCGTAACGTCTTCTCGTGTTTCCGGCGAGTGTCCCAAGTCGCAGTGTACCTATTTAGCGCCACTTTAGCATAGAGGTGACACGCAACATCTTCAGAGTGCGCTGCGGTGTTAATATGCACAGTGCGCAGAGTGGAGGCACGCAATGACGTATGTCACTGAGTGTACCGCCGCCGCCGACATCCGTCGCTTTGGCGGTACAAGACGACTCGTAAACTCGAACCCACATCACACTAGACATTACACACCAATATTGTATCATCAAAAATTATAACGAAAATGTGTCTTGATCTTACATTGAAATCCCCATGAAGTTTGAACGCCCGAATCTATTTCTAGTGAAAAAAATTATTTCTAAGCATTGGGGGATTCCAATGTTTTTTGTTTCATTAGTTTGGGTCACTAGTAATATACACTACAAATAAAGCAAATATGAAATTTTAAATGAAAAAAAAATCTTATTGAGATATAATTTTTTACAAGATTTCATCAAATTTTAAAGAATCACACAATGACGTCACAACGCCTACAGCTAACTTCAGGATAAACAAGCCCGTGCTCATGGTAGAGCTCTAGAAGAATGTAGGTATTCTCGTCCGCCATTTTGGGTCCAGATGTCATAAATAAAACAAGTTATTGGAATCCAGTTACTTAAAAAAAAAAAACATTTAAAATTTGTATCTGTCAAATTTGAAAACATATTTCTTGAAATTCTGTAAAATCCAACTACACAAATCATACGGTAATATATTAGAAAGTATTCTGTACACTTACCTGTTAGATATGAAATATAATAATTAAGAGAATGATATATCACAATTATTAATCATTATCAACTTCAAATTTGACAGAAAAGAATTAAAGTAACTGGATTCCAATAATTTGTTTTATTTATGACACTTGGACCCAAAATGGCGGATGAGAATACTCATATATTCTAGTGCCTTACTCATGGTTATCATGTTGTCAATGTCAACCTGTCAGTGTCTCACGAGTGTGTTTACAGTTTTTGTCTAATAATTATCAAGTATTTGAAGAAAATTGGGCAAAACAACACCTGGAATCAGAGTATCAAAATGTTCAAAAATAATATTTGAATTAACAAAAATATTGCGCAAAACCAAACATATAGGCATAAAGTCTCGGTAGGCATTGTGACGTCACAATTTTCAGGAGAGTTTGCAATAGCCTAAAAATTGCATTTTTCTAACATAGAATTATGAATGAAAACTTGTTTTTAAGTATGTTTTATTGTATTGTCCCATTATATTGTGATATAAACAAAAAAGTGATTACATACCTACATTGGATAAATTCAATTATACTGGAATACTCCACTACACGAAAAAAAGAAATAACCTTAGAATTTACCGAACTATTCGGTTATTAAGTTATTTATGTATCCAGGCACTGAAGTTTAACTTTTTATCACGAATATGGAATTTATTTGTCGAGCCTTTTACCCATTACGGGTGTGGCACTCAGCAGATTTTAGTAAATGATATATTTTTGAGCATAAAATGCAGTAGCCAGCCGATAAGTCATAGCCTCCAAAGGTGTTAGTGGAAAGGGAATCACAAGGGTTAAGTTAAAACGACACCTGTCTTATGTAGGATACGAGCTGAGGAACTCACGATCCACAGTTCAATGCGTGAACACGTAGCTATTTATTCCATAAAAAATGTAAAATTAAATAGCCAGCTGTGCCTCATCCAAAATGCAATTCTCTATAATCAGAAACGGGCTACACCCGCGACATTATAATATTTTTATTTTAGTAGTACTACCAGTAGCGTGTATTACTTTTTGAGAGTATAGCGTACATGTAGTATAAAACGTTCGTCGTTCGTCGGCTGACCAAGCATTGAAATCACCACAACATAAAGTTAATTGTTCTTGCTGGGTGTGAAACGGGCTTCAGCGGCGAATGGCGCATGAGTTGTAAACCACGAACTCGATCATAAAGCATGTAGCGGTTATACATTGTAACCAAGTCATCGGCATCGGTATTACCACAGTTTAACCAATAACCGACACCACACCACTCCACACCACTAGGTTATATTCCTTGAAGAATGGCTTACATGCCAACATTAAAAATTTGATGAGACCAACACATAATGTCACTGTTCAATGCAGGCAAAACCTGACAGTCCTTCAAGTGAATTAGCACTGTCAGTAAGTTGAACATTCAAATTCAAAATATGATATAACGTCATTTTGAAAATTGTGAAACCCTCATAATGTGTTTTCTTAATTTGACTGAATTTACAAACCTTATATTTAATATGAAACTACGCCCATAGCTACAAATTTATCAACTACGATTAGCAATTAGAATTAACAATTGCGCTTTGATTTTTAGGGTTAATTTGTAAGTACTAATTGTGGAACTTGCAAACTCCAAATTTTCCACTTACAATTAGTGGAATAAAATAATGCATCTTTATTTGAAATCGGCACTAAAGTGCAAAAGTGCTCAAAAATCATCATTAACAGCTCAGAAATCGTCACTAAAGTAACCGATTTACGATGATTTTGAGCAACCCAGTGTTGGCAACCGTTAAATAATTATTGTACAAGTAGGATAATTTTGGCAGATATATTGACGTACTATAGTAAATTTGGACATAACATGAAACAAAATTTGCAGAAAGAATTAACTAATTAATTGCGATGACGAAATTGAGGACAAAACACATAATTTTCTGTGTTATTTACGATAACTTCACTTCAGTTAATTGACAATTGACAGATGTATAAACTTAACCAATATTGTAATTTTTTTACAGTTTTTTCGAATTTTATATTTCAAATAAAACTTAATATGTACCTCGGCACTGAAGTTCCTTTTTATCACTAACATTGTTTATTTTCCTCGACTCTACAGGCCTCGGCAACTAAATTCCATATTCGTGATAAAATATTGAACTTCAGTGCCTTGATACATAAATTACTATTTTCTGCCAGTTTAGAATTCAACTGTACTTTTATCAAAATAAAGTGAAAAAAGTTTTTTCTACTCCTGTATAAATATATCCCCAATATGATTCATAATTCACTCTTCTCGGCCAATCACAGAGCCAGAAATCCATAATTCACGGTTATTTTAAAGACGTGATGTGGATCACCAAGCAACGGCAGTCTGACAGTTGACATGTAGTCAGTTGTCATTGTGTATTTTTATGTTGACGTTTTTCAACGTGTGTTTTCAAAGAATTTCGATCATTTTCAATAGAGATTTCCAAACTTACAGGAGTAAAAAAAGTAAAATTTTATATTCGGGTTTATGGTCATTATTCACTCGGATGATTTGCATCACTCGCCTACGGCTCGTGATCAAACTTCATCTTAGTGAATAATGATTATCATAATCTTTCATATAATAATATACTATTACATATAAATTTTATAGTTTATGTTAAACTGTATCATAATCACTTGTTTATTATATTGTTTAACGGCTATAAAATGGCTCTTTATTGACTAACCCATAATGATAAAGTAAGTAATTAAACAGGAACATCATTGTTAGTAATGGAAATATTAATTACACAATTATAAATATTATTTAGATGCTATTTGATTGATTTCTTCCATAATAACAGCTTAGAATGATTGAGACGTGAAATAACAGCTTGCACAATTTTTTCAAAACAAATAATAAACAATAAACAACTTAGTAACAACAACATAAACATAACAAACTTTGAAACTATCAATTTTTTTTTCATATCAACGTCATGTGTTAAATATAAATGTCGTTCTAAGCAAGGTACAATAAAATAATCAATGTAGTCAGATATAAAATATTGTATGTAACACGTACATAATGGGTGCATAAACCATAAACGAAATATGACAAATTTATATCAAAATCCTGCAACACTTACGGAATAATTAGTAGTAAAGTATTTTTTCTTTTAAATATTTTGCAGTAAAGCGATATAACGAATTGAACATATTTTGACGTCACGGATACTTGCTTTGATGCTATTGGCCAGAAATATGAAAAGTGCAAATCGCGCGTCTGCCGTGGCGACCAACGCCTATTGTGGGCTAAAATAGAACTACGAAATGTCATTTCATTTGTGTTGTTTGTTGATATTTAAGATCATATTTGTTGGGCTTCTATTACTTGTTTTATAATTTCACTGCTTTATTGTGCTGTGTTGAAAAACTATTGAATAAAATTGTGTGTTGAGGTTAGATTACTTCACTACCAGCGCCACTGTTCTCAAACTTTCGTATGATGTTAAATCGAATATCAAGTAAAATACTCTAAAGTTGCCAAAGAAATTATATCTTTATTTATATTAAATTTAATTGTTGTAAATAAGACATACAATGTGTAAATACTATTTTTACATTAAAAAATATATAATATCTACTATCATGAAAAATCGTGTTTTAGTGATACTGGAGGAGTACTCGTGACGTCACACAAACTTAAAAAAATCATATATCCGGTAATATATGGAATTTTTACATCGGCTTTTCACTGATCGTCATATATTCTAATAAAGTTTCATAAAAAAAATTGGTTTATGGGCCCATTGAGTTTTTTTCGCTGCGCTTGCTCAACACCTAAACTGTCTCGTCAGAAAACCGTGCTTGTAAGATGAATATCTTTATTTATCACTGCAAAATTCAATTATCTATTGAAATAGTTCATTATTTCAATAATATTTCAATAGATGTTACTTCCATAAGGAAGTAATTCCAAGTATAATTCATATTTTAAATCTGTGGATGTTTTAATCGAATGCTAATTCTAAGTGGTAATTGTAATTGATAATTGAGCCGCTTTGAATAAATCTTCAGGTTAATTAATTTATTATAGATAGCGATACATAGAATACTGGATTCTAATTAGGCATATTATCATATTCCTGTTAAAAAATGTAAATTTGATTTCCCCTTGAGTTCATTAGTTTGATTTGCTTGTACGGTGGAATTAAAAGTATTACAGACAGAAACAGTTTTGAAAGCACTGTCTCGACGATTAATAATTACAGGTAGATTAAGGGGTTGGCCTCTAATTACACTAATTATCGTTAATTAGTATGCGTAAGGTTTCTCGTAGAACATTAACAAAACACCCAATCTATAATGAGAGCCTAGATTAAGAAATCCCTTTCTTTGTAAAGTAAATGAAGTCGTATTTTTCTTCATCGCAAAACATCCGTTATCTGTTACACATTCTTCATTCTCTTCTGTCTCGTGCCTTCATTTGTTTAATAAACAAAACACGACGGACACGCAGCGATAAAAAACAATAACCAAACTAGTCATTGGTCTTTTAGTTGAAATTAGGGTGTGTCTGCTAGTGAGAGAGACAGCACTGAGTCCCCAAGAGGTGAGAGAGAGGTCAACATCGTCGGGATTTGAACCCCACCCTCCTGTAGCCGAAATGCATGTTTCCGACAAATACAATGTGCTTAAAATACATGTATGAATTATTAATGAAAGGGGACTTCGGTCGGGGCCCTGCCTTGTCTCCGCGAAGGCGCATGTGTGGAGATGAAGCACGCGCACGTGCGCAGGAGATGACGGCGGTACTTCACGCGAAGACCGACAATAATACGATATTAATTATTAATGTTTCGTTTATTTATTTGTCGTAGTTCGACAAGAGTTTGATAGTTGACGTTTAAATTAACTTTTCATTTGTTTTCTTTGAGTTTATCCAGGTATCCGCTGAAGAACATCGCAAGTCTTGCTTAATATAGATCACTCACTTATTGGGCCTGGATTGTAGATACTTTTAACGTAAAGTAGTTTTTGAAATCACTATTGAAAATTACACTTTTTCCACACTAAATAAAGATTGAAAATAGTATATTACGCCCTGTCATGTCGTGTGACCAATTTACTAATAATATTATACTATTAAGATTACAAAGAAAATACAATATCAATTTTTAATAAAATATATTTTCAGTTTTCATATTACAATCTACAGATTTATAGTTGGTAACACTGCTGTAATCATAAACGTCAAATAGTTTAAGTTTGAGATATCATTTCTTGTTTCTGAAGAGTAAAAATTATTATTATTAAATCTTAGCAAAAGTGTTATCGTGCAACTCGTGCAGAATTAGTTCTTTCACGTTCGTGTGATTCCAGCACTCGACTTCTTCTCATGATAAAACTCTCACAACTAGCGTGAAATGGATAACTTTCTACACTTGTTTCATAATATATATTTGCTCAACTATTCTCATACTTAACAGTTAAAGGGGTCGACTCTGTAATTTACCTGTTAATTTTTAACGGCCTATTAAATTTTTTATCTAATACAGGCTGTTTCATAACTTCAGATACATACGTCAATGCTATATGTTATTTGATATGCTGATTACGAATCAAAAAGAATATAATCGCAAAATTATTTTCCATGTTTCCCAGTCCAAAATTTTTTGTTGCCACTGCCCCTGGGTGGATGATTATGTTAATAACTATCGTTTCATCAAAGATAATGAAATTTTGTTTGTTTATTTTACTAGTATTATGTAATTTAAATTGTTGATTACCTACTTCATTGTTTGTGTTTAATAGGAAAGCGAATCCAGTGCAGTACTGTAAAAAATGTTTTAGGTAAACAACCCTTAATTTTTCGAATTAAAAAAAAAATTCTTTTAGATTCGTAATCAGCATAACAAACAACATATACCATTAACGTATGTACTCGAAGTTATGAATCAGCCTGTATATGTGTCAAATGAAATTTTCAATTTTTAATCAGTGCCGTCTATTATCATTAGTTATTTTTTTAACATGCCGTTAAAATTTAACAGATTAATTGAAGAATAGGCCACAAATTGTAATAAATGAAAATATTTTTTGTTTAAGTTTTGTAAAGTTCCATTGAAATACCTACTATATATATATATATATATATATATATATATATATATATATATATATATATATATATATTTATATCATCACGCCATTTACCCATATCTGAGATATTTAATAATAATTATATGTTTATTGATTTGCAAATACATATACCGGATGTATAAATAACATTATTGTTGTTGTAGGTTTATGTTCTCAAAATAATGTAATAAGTCGGAAAAATTACCCAAACGTCAATAATATTTACAGGTGGTAATAAAAAGTTAAATATGAAATGAAACATCAAGTGACACGAGGAGAGAATGAATATATTTTGTATTGATGTGAGTTCGTACGTCGGTGCTGGAAGTTAAAGAAACTTTCTGTAATAAAATTTGTGCACAGTTATAAGTTGGTTCTTGGAACCAGTAACTATTTTGCGGTGCGGTTGCGCAGAGTCGGCTTCCACCGGAAATGAATTTTTTCGAGTAAATCATTGTAATAATTTACAATTTTCAAATTAGTTTTTTAGTAGGCACTCATAGACGTTCTAATGAAAATACAAGATTAACAAATTTACGAGATGTTATCTTATTATATTTAACAATCCCTTTACTGCTTTTGATCAATAACAAACAAACAAACAAACACTAGTTTGTAGAATTATCAGTTGACGTTATGCTAACAAGAGAATGTAGAAAAATGATTTCTTCATAGATTCAACTTTTTTAACAGTAATACAAGATCCCCTATTCTAATAGTTGGTTTATACTGGTTACTGGATTTGATTTACAAATTAAAATTTTAAATTTAGTGGAAAATGACCAAATATGGAATGGAATCTTAATATGGGATACCGCCATTCTTCTAGAACAAATAGTTGAAAATGCAATACAAAAAGTACTCATTTCATCTCGCCTGTCGATACAACAAAATTTGTCGAGGTACCTACTCGTAAAAGTAAATATTTTTCGTTAAATCATTGGACATAATACTGATATTATATGTTTAGGATGTTGTGTTTATGTTTCTTTTAATATATCCGAAACGATTTATTGTATATATGATATTATACTTATAAAATATGAAAACGAATTTGAACTGGTCTGAAGTTCCAAATATGGACAGTCATTGGGGGTCTAATAATGGAATAACTTTAATTTATATATAACTTCTCTGGTTCAGAATTTGACACTTGGATTTGTGATTTTTGTAAATAGATTATAAGTTACTTTTATTTGAAATCGGCAGTAAAATGATCAAAAATCATCATTAAAAGCTCAGAAATCATCACTAAAGTAACCTATTACACGATATTTTTGAGCAACCCAGAGTTGGCACCCGTTAATAATTATTGTACAAGTAGGATAATTTTGTCAGATATATTGACGTACTATAGTAAATTTGGACGTAACATGAAACAAAATTTGCAAGAAGAATTAACTAATTAAATCCGATGATGAAATTTAAAACAAAACATAATTTTGAATGCTATTTACGATAACTTCACTTCTCGAGGTTGGCAACACTGACTGTCAGTTTCAATTTACAACTGACAGACTTAACCTATATTGTAATTTTTTTACAGTTTTTTCGAGTTTCAGATTTCAAATAAATCTTAATATGTACCTCGGCACTGAAGTTCTTTTTTATCACTCACATGGTTTATTTTCCTCGGCCCTACGGGCCTCGGCAACTAAATTCCATATTTGTGATAAAAAATTGAACTTCAGTGCCTTGATACATAAATAACTATTTATTTAAGATAAAACCATTTTGTTTTTTTTATTTACAATAAAAATGTAGTGCCTTATTCTAATGTTCCATATTTGGGTGTCTATTCCATAATTAGCTACTTTATTGTCATTTTGGTTTTTGTACAATTATAATATTATAAATATATTAAAAGCATAAAACTGTTACTAAGTTATGCGAAAATGTATAACTGATTATAATTATCATTAAATGTCTTTAATTTGTAGCACAATTTCTTTTGTTAAGAAAACAAACTGGTATTCCATATTTGGTTACTTTCCTCTACGATTTATCTTCTTGGTCCATACCGAATATAATATATAATATCTTTAATATTTAAATAATAATATTTAAAATCTAGACAAATTTAACTGTTGCCGCAGTAGTTTTTGTTTTCCATTCAAAATTGTGATCGATTTAATTTTGATGTAGAATATGAAATATGCAAATTTTATATCTTAAAATTTGTGAATCCAGTATTAACCAATAAAGGTATTGATATATATTTTACATTTTTAAATTAAATTTCTAAATCTAAATCTGTAAATTAAGTCCAGTATAAACCAATCATTAGTTTTATTTAATCTAAAAAAGAAGTAATAGAAAAAATGGTGCGTGCTACGTAATGGCGGGAACAGTGGCGCCTTGCAGCGAAGGAAGTATTAACTAGGCCCCCTGCGGAGCAACTTAAAATCAATCAAAAAAGAGTGGGTGTGCTCTTGTTTTCCAAATTGATTTTTTGTTGTTTAGTTTTTGTCCAGGAATTAGAATAATTTCTTACTAGTAATGGTGTTGGATATACTCGTATAATAGTCAACCTAAAGATTATGTCTGTATTTTTGGATAAAGCGAGGCATATTGAGTGTGACCGCAGACATAAACCAGCGTTAAAAATAACACAAATCATCATTACAGGCCATAAACGTAAACAGTCCAAAAAAATAACGAAAACTAAAAGTATTTATTATGAAAGTAAAGAGCGGTAAACACAGGCAATCAGGGCCGAAAGTACGTGGTGTAAATCACGCGTGCGCGCACGCGCATAAATCACGCCCGGCGGACACAATGTGGTGACATCTGTAGCTAAATTCACTAATAAAAACTAATTTAAGCTCTCAACTAATGTCGTAATATTTTCAAATTAAATACCCTACCTGGTCCGAGCGTCAGAGGCGTCGAAGATGCGTGGGCAGTGGGGCCATCTGAAAATAAAAAATCACAGTGTCAAAACATGGTTTGAATCTTGTTAATGAAAATATATTATGATAAATGTGAATTTAAAGACCGTTTCAGAAACATCTTGCAGCCAATTAGTGGCCGACAACCCGCGGCGATGTTTTTGACATGGTTGATACGGTAATAGGTATTTATTGGGCCCTTGTGTAGGCTGCTGAACATATGTTAAATATCGCAACAAAAGGAATGCGAAAAATCAGAAATGTATTTATAGGTCAACTGATAAAGCCTGCCTGCAACTTCAATAACAGCGGCCAGCTTTCTGAATACGAGCACGGCTCTCTTTTCACTAATTAACCAAGATGTATTGTACTAAGCACTCGTTATTATTACTACAACTTACTCTATTTAGAAACACCCTAATACGTACAACTTATTTAATTAGTTTATAATTCATTTATTTATCGCATGACGGTTTTTAAGACACGTAAATAAAGCATTAAGTATAAAACAGATTCTCAAATGTTACAAATTATTTATGTAATCTTTCAGTTCTAGAGTCATAAAAGGAAATTTTAGGAACTGTCACTATACTACTAATAGTCTTCTATACCATTATTCTTGTACGGGATTATTTTATAAAGAAAATACTATATATAGCTATAAATTTAGACTGGATGTAATTTGGTAAATTTGATATTCTTTAACTAGAATTTTCCGTGTTTTTAAATACCCGATTCTGAATAGTACTCTGTCAAAAAGGGGGAATTGAAAAGTATAAAACGTTGACATTTATCAAAACATAAAAGCGAAGAGGCAATAAAGGTATTGGAACGAATAGGAAAAAGTTTTAATATGTTTCTATGTTTTCAAACTGCGTTTTTACCAAGGACTAGAATTGAAATGTGGTTTACAGGGATTTTAATGTCAATTTTTTATATTACTGTATTTTTTACTTATTCATTTTCCAACAAAAGTAAATACAAAACTTGTTCAGAATTTTAAAATGCTTGCAATAAGGCTACTTACGGATTTAGATTTAATTATAACAATCTTATTTTCTGTAGAAATTTCGTAAAAGATTGTTAACATGTAATGGCGAATTCATTTCTTTCTGTTGAATAAATAATTAAATCTTTTATGAAATGTCAAATATGTCTCGTTTTTAGTTAAGTTTCCTTTACCGTTTTACAATTTTTTAAATAGGGTTAATTTTAATTTGTTTCATAAATACAGAAATACTAATATTTATGTAACCAAATGTGCCTTATTACATAATTTTTATATTATAAGGTATATAAATGCTCCCTTATAAATAGTGTCTTTGAAATTTCAATTGTTTAATTACCTCCAACTTGTAATTTTAATAATTCTACTGATTTAATTTATTGTTTCGTTTTTCTAATGAGTATCTTTTTGATTTCAGGTAAAAAATGGCGCTCCCTGACTCCCCAAGACCGACGCCCGTACGTGGAAGAAGCAGAGCGTCTCCGGGTGATCCACATGACCGAGCACCCGAACTACAAGTACCGGCCGCGGCGCCGCAAGCACAACAAAGCCCGCGCGGCTCCAGTGGCGTCCGTCGGCGGTGGCAGAGGCAGCAGCCCCGCCAGCCACAACCCTCCACCGTCCCCACACTACTCCAGCTACGTCCCCAACGCCGGACTCAGCCCTGCTTCCTCCGCCGCCACTGGCCAGTACAACCCTCCTGCAGGGGACTACACCACCGCTGCCAATGACTTCCAGCAGCAGAAACTCTACCAGAATTATCAATATTACGGGTATCAAAAGAGTCCTTACAATATTCTTCACACCCCTGATTCGTCGCCGACTCAAAGTCCCGAACCAAAATCTTCCTCCCTCAAGCAACCAAAAAGTCCCCAAGATACTACCAATCCACCAAAAGACCCTAATAGCAATCCCGGAGATGATTCCAATACACCAGTTTTGCCTACTCCGGAAATGAGTCCATTGGAACAAGAGAAGGAGAACTTCCAGTATAGCGAGGAGAAAAGACTGATTCAGCAGTCTGGCAGTGGTGCCAATGCCGCGCAGCAGAACTACCCTAGAATACAGACATTCAGGCAGCCAACTGTCAGCTACACCAACTCACAACCAATCACCTCGATGCCGATGGCGAATGGTGTTTACGTCATGTGCGCGAATCGTAGCTCCGTTGAACAAGGACATGTTGTTACAGGAACCTTTTTCCCTCCTGTAGCGACTTCCCAGGACCACCAACTGTTAGGGGTGAACCACTCTACACTAAACACGACTGCCACTACAACTTCCAACACCTTAAACAGTTATTTTTCCACTAATATGTCGCAGTATTATCATCAACAATACAAGAATGAAGATCCTACAAACTCTATCATTTCTGAAGAACAGAAATCACAAGATCCTTATTTATACAAACCAAATATTATGGAAAATAAACAAGATTACGAAATGTATAAGCAAAGTCTTAACGATAATTATTATAATAACAATCAAATGGTGCATAACTACATTCATCACGAAGAAAGAAGCGACGTAGATAGCGACGTGGATGCCAGAGAATTTGACAAATATTTGAAATTCACCAACAATTCTGATCAAACAATGATTGATTCAAATCACAACTATCACAGAAATGATAACTCTATGTCGTTCGGGTTTCCCACTCAGCATCCTTCGGTAATTCTGCAGAATACCAACGTAATAAAGTCGGAGCCATCCACAGGGGGTTCTCTGATGAACCACCAGCAGTACCACCACGATCTCTACGTGTCCCATGACATTGGCCCCCAGACAGTTGGGCCCAAAACCGATGATGACTTTAGTGAAATTTTGGCTGATGTGAGGAAGACCTGCTACAGTAACTAAAAGTGTCTTTCGAAAGTGTCTTCCATTTGACGTTTCAGTGCAATAAAATGTGTTTTAAGTGACAATTTCTATCGTGACTGTCTTTTTTATCATGACGTGATATTAATAGTTATATCTCTTATCATATCAGCTGATTTTCAGGGCTGTACAAAATGCCTCGTAAGTGAACAATATAAAAATGTTTTTGTGTACTAATATTATTTATTCTTAACTACATTTTCGTCAGAATCATTTTAAAATATTAAAAAATAATGCCTGTGATTATAAAAAATATAAAGTGAAGCCTATTTTATGATCTCGTAATTGCATTTTAATAATAACAATAAAAACATTTTTATATTCAGAGGAAAATATATTTTATATAGACATCATTCATTAATACTCTATGCAGATCTATAATCAACTTGTAAATATATTTTTTTAAAGTTATATATAAATAGGAAAAAATATAAAACACTTGTTAAAATTATTCAAAAAACGCACAAATTTTAGTTGGTTAAAACGGACTATAAGTGCCTTGTATATATATTATAGTTAAACCTTAAATATTTTATATCGAAAAAAAATTAGAATATATATTGAAGACATTTTATATAATATTGTTGTATAATATAATTCCTATAATTATTGAAGAAGACTGCCTGTATTTACGGAACACCCTCTCGCAGCTTTAGTTAATATAACAACAGCGTGTCTCAAAAGTCCCTGGCCCGTATAAATACGATAATCATTGTAAAAGTGGCCACAGCTTCTGGGACACGTATCATATTTTTTATAAGTTGTTCATGTAGTTTATATTGTTGAAATATGCACAATAAAATTAAGTTACACCAAAGTCTGTACACATCGCATGTAAATATTATTTTAATTTCGATTATTTTTAAAAGTCTTGTTTTTGTCGTGTACTGTACAATTATGGGTATAATATACATATTTTGTTTCACTTATGTACGTTTTTTATTTTACAACTCCTTTGAAATTCTCCATTCAAATATAAATATTATTATTAGGTATGTTCTGAACAGCACTCTGGGTTGGAAATGTGCACCCTGGCTTGAAAATTCTACGAGGATGGTCTCAGAACATATAGTCAGCGCAGACCGGTAAGTACAGATATATTATTAGGAATATACAACACAAAACTAAGTACGACTACATGAATTTTTAGTACATTAGATATTAGATGGGCTTAGGATACGAGGTCTGTTCAGAAAACAACAGGATATTTTTAATTACGCGCCAAAGAAAAAATTGAGTAGTGAGTTTTCAGTAGATGAGCACGTTTTAATGTCCTTAGAATAAGATTTTAATAGTTTCGCGATGATGTCTGTGTGTATATGTCTGTCTGTCCGTCAGTCTGTTACTCTGTGTGAATCTCTGGAGTTACGGTTTCTCAAATACTAATAAACAGAAAATTTGTATATATCAATTGTATATCCTTTCGAAGAACTGATTAGTTTTTGGTGATAATCCAACAACCGGAAGTGGTACTTTTACTAGAAGCCCTATCAAGTTATTTTAAAATATTGCAGTAAATTATGATTTAATGAAATTTTTTTATTAGAAAAATGTTTCAATTATTATTATCTACAATAATTGTTTGAAACATTTTGCTCTTACTGTCACCATTTACGAATTACAACACGTTAAATAAAAATTATATTTCCATATTTTCGTTTAGATCTGCTAACCTGTTTTTTGAAAAAACAAAACAACGGTTGAAAAACGTAATTTTTTGACATGTGTCATAATTTTTTGAAAGAATGAGCTTTTTTTGATAGTGGTGGTTCGTGTTCCTGCATTGTTCGATAAGACATCTGAGGCGGGAGGTATTGTGCTACCACAACAGATTTTTTTTTCATGTCTACGTCGCCGTCGTGTCAAATATAAATGTCGTTCTGAAATAAGGAAAAATATAATGCAATGCAATCAAACAAAAAATATTATATGTAACTTATAGGTACATATGTAATAGAGTTTTATTGATTCTCTCTTTTATGTGTCTCGTCCATAAAACACCAAATTATGTATCTACTATTGTTTTGTGTATCAAGTAAATATTCACTAACCATAATGTACATAAATTTCATTGTATTTTGAAATTAATTGTTATTTTTAAAAAATTAATAACAATAGTAGTTATTTTAAGAGTATTCCAATGTAAGTATAACATTTGTTTAAGTCGTATTATTTAAATAAGATATAAAAATGAAAGGTTCATTGTATTTGTAGGTTATATAGGTTAAGATTGAATTTTCTCCAAAAAAACCTATAAAAACAGGAAAATTTGTAATGTGTATGGCAACAGTTCTACTGCCAATAAAAGCAAACTACCAATACTAATGCAATCATTCGCCATCATAAATATCATACAAAATGAATTTGACATGTATCTTTTGGGAATTGTGATCAACGCCCTCTCTTGATAATTTGGAAGCCCAATTGTAATCGGTTCGTGAATTATAGAACATATGGACACACAACCATCCATCCACACAGACATATCTGTAATACTACGTATAAGAAAGTAATAGAATTATTAATTTAAATATTTACTGGCATAGGATTTATTGTTTGTCGTTGTTAAACATAAATGTCACATTTTTAATTCTCTGCAGAATGGCAATATGAAAATAAGCATCCAGGTTTTTAAATTTTCCGCGAGTAGGCTTCCAAAACGTGCAGCCGGGGCAGTCGGCTTCTTTTATTTATTACGCGAACTGCAAGCAACATTCTTTTATTTTACATTCATCTTTCTTTTTTCGTCCATTTAATTTTCTCCGCTGTTTAACGCGCGTCAACTGTTCCGCATGCGCTGTTTTTTTGTTTGCAGCGCCTGCTTCGTTTTGCTCGTTTATTTGTGAACAACGTACTTATTAAATTAGTTATGACAGTGAGTTTTTTTGATTTGTTAGCCGCGCAGACTTTGTGGCTTTGTAACTGTGGCATCTTGTCATAATTAACTGACAAGATAAGATGCTGATAAGATTAATTTCTGGATTAGTTAGCGCGATTACCGGCCGAGATATCGATTGTGCCAGTAATGCACACTTGTGAATTGAGGTTTAAACTAACGATTGACTTTTTGTGATGCAAAGAGCTAGACTTGAAATAGTTTTTGCAATTTTTAACACTCGTATCCTTGGAGAACAAAAATAACTCGCCATTATCTTTTCACGCATTTTCAAACATATTTATCTTAATTATCAATCATTCATAAAACTGTTTTCATTAAGTAGTTTTATATACTAATTATAATAATTAATTAATAATACACTTCAAAGAGTGTGTTAAGCGGGGACCCTGAGTTCAATTTTAGTCTTAAAAACAATCTGATGTGGGCAACACATAACCTCCTTTCTACACATCTTTTACGCGCTTTTTTTTTCTGTAAGTTTGAGTAAAATTTAAATATAGATACTAATTTTAATATTAAAAGGCATTTAGTTATTAAGATACGATTTTTTGAAATTGGCATCGCATTTCAAATTTTTCGTTTGTGACGTCACAAACTACGTCATCTTGTAATGCTACAAAACACGCTCTTGCGGAGACCTACTGTCATCTATCATTGTTACTTGCTGAGAGGTTTTTACAAATATAGTTTATTCACATTACCTGGGCAAAATAAAATAACAAATATAATAAACATACGTTTAACTTGAAAATCGTTGTTAGCTGCAACATATGACTTAACATGACAGTGAGTGAGACTACCGACATTACCGACACGACAATCGACAAGGTATAGTACATCAAAGCATTTTTATTTTAACACGTCCTAACTCTTTGTCTAAAAACGTTATAATTAACGAATACCTAATTTTGTTTATCGGAGTGTTCATTTTAATAATAATAAGTAATTATTACACCCTGAAGAGCAAATTATTATTTGTTATCAACACCTCTTTTGCCTTGCCATACAGTACATTCTATTACAAGATGACATCACGATTTTACAACCGCGAAATTATATAAAGGAAATTATGTATGAAAAGTTAAAAAATTATAAGAAATATTGAATAATATGTGACTGAAATAATCTACATTTTTATAATTTGTAAAAAACAGAACTTTTTTATGTATGACCCCATTCTTACATACAGAAAATTGAGAAATTGGATTCACAAAAAATGTATTTCCGAAAAATCTCGTCAGCGATTTTTTTATGATTCCAATACTTCTTTATTCTTTGTATAAGAAAGTAAAAACTCATGATTGATATAAACTTTAATAAGGTACATTCTTACACATAAACATAAAAACTATGTAATTTTTAATATACATAATTTCAAATTATATAATTTTAGTTACAAATTTTCTATTTGTATTTAAATTGATACCCGAATGTCACCCATAAAATGATGTACCCGGGGTGGACCGCCCCCCTTTGCCCCCTCGGCACTACCCCACTGCGACAATAATATAGACGGAGATAGAATTTTTCAGAATGATCTGTTTATGTATTTATTTTATTATATTATATTAAAGATCTTTTTACATTATCGAATTTAAAAGTGATGGTGTTTTGCAATACTTCACTTGAGCCTACACTTCTTCAATTGAATTGAGCTCGGCCATATCGTCAATAACATGATTTACATATTTATATTTAAATAATTTAAAATTAGATCTCTATTGAAATCTTTTCGACTATCCCTAAGCAAATAATTATTGTCCCATCACTGAAATATCTCTGACAAACTTATTTATTACTTGATGAAAAAGATGCGATGATCGACTGATATTGATTGAGTGTTTATAATGGTGTGTTAGTGCCTACATTGATGTTTGGTTCCGAATATTGGGTGTGGATGAAGAAGCATGAACGACGTATAACTGCTGCAGAAATGAGAAATTTGAGAGGAGTGTGTGGGTATACGAGACGTGATCGTATACGGAATACATTGGTGTATGGTGAGTGTGAGATTGAGAAGAATGTTGTTAAGAAAGTGGGAGTGAGTCAGTTGAGATGGTTTGGACATGTTGAGCGAAAGTCGAAGGAAAGGTTGGTGAAACACATATATGTGGGTGAACGATTGCGTGGGCGTCCGAGGAATAACTGGTTGGATTTGATTGATGGTTTGTTGCGTGAACAAATGATTCCGAGTGTGAAGAATAAACGGGCATGTATGAATCGCACTATAATGTAGACGAAAGTGGTGTGTCAGGATAGGAATGTTTGGAATAGATTGATTAATGGTTGACTGTGTTTTTGGGTTTGTGCTATCCCACTAAATGGAACATAGCGTGATGTTATGTATATATGTATGTATGTATCGACTGATGCGGAATTATGGAACGAATAAAAAAAATTGACTAGCAGTCAAATATTTATAAAGAAAAACTACACCAAATATGGTACTTTGGTACATAGTTAAACTAATACCTATTATTCGTAATAATTTTCAAAACAGCGTTCCGGCTGAGGCAATAATTTATAAAGCAATTAATTTCTTTTATCATGGTCTCAAAACAATAAACATGTTTTTTTTTTCTCAGTTCTGGAAACGATATTAAAAATTTCCCAATAAAAATAATTTTGCAATGAATTAATCTTGCTGTCAATAACTACAAGATTAGATAGGTGAACCAATTAGTAGTAAAACTGAAAATTTACGGTGTTACGTTGTATGTGCAAAAATGTGAAAGTAAATTAAACATATATCTCGAAACAATTAAATCCAAACACTAAAGACCATGAATGGTGTTCATATATAATACTCCCACGAATGCTGTAAAATACTGAGTTGAATGTTTTCTAAAATACTGTGTATTGGGATTTGTGTTAAATAAATTGCTTCAGGCATGCAAAACAATTGATTTTCTATAAACAGAGTGTTCAATTTATGGTAAAACTGTAGTATACGGTCTATCGTGTTTTGGAGTGTTTCAGACACAAATGTATTTGTGAATATAGTAAATAATAACATTTATGAGCTTTTGACAAATATTTTAGTAATTATATGG
Organism: Poecilus cupreus; assembly: GCA_963942605.1. NCBI lineage: Eukaryota > Metazoa > Arthropoda > Insecta > Coleoptera > Carabidae > Poecilus > Poecilus cupreus. The sequence continues at coordinate 15,467,906 of OZ012727.1, forward strand.
AAACAGAATAATAATACATAGTTATTATAACAAATTAAGTTGTTACAAAGAATAGAGACATTCTTTAACAATTTCAAATTGATAAGTTAACTAAATTTACGATATCACTTCTTACACAGCACAAAAGCAACATTATGATTTTCTTTTCTAAGAACAGTATAGTCACACTTGTTATCTTAAAAACAAGCAAAGAAATCGTTCAATGTTTATTAGTAGAGAGCGGATTATATGCAAAGTGCATATGTTTTAATTTTTGCATATCTTTAAATAAAATAAATTTTCTGGACGAATTACATTTATTAGAGTTAATTAATGCTAATTACTGATTGCATATGTTGCATATTTGGCCATTCTTATGCATATTTTTACAAAAGTTGCATATAATTACTTATTTCAATATTTTTAAGACTTTGTCTAATGATAAACAAACTTAAATTACTCGTAATGAACATTGATAATTCCCAAATATTAGAGGAGGCCGCAATAAATAAAAGAATACAACGGAAAAAGCAATAAACAATACAATAAGCAAATACACAAATCAATAAACTCTAATATTTCTAGGGAAATCCCTGTAACGGTAACGGTAGGTATTCCTTGTATACACGAATGCTGGTAAAAGTGGGTACAATGAATATAAGACCGAGAATTCTCAGCTGGATAGATTTTTTATTTATGTTTCACTTTTCTTTTAGAAATTTTTTTATTGTTATTATGTAAATATACCATAATAATGTACATAAAAATTTAAATAAATATATCATCACACCTTTTACCAATTGCGGGTGTGGCACTCTGCTTACGCAGATCTCGCTAAGTGATATATTAGTAGTATATTTGTTAATTGTGAATCAGGATTAAGACTGTTTTGTGCAATAAAATTCATAATGCATTCATTTATACTTTCTATCTAATAATTTAAAATTTGTCTGCATATTTTGTTGCATATATTGTCATAGTGAGTGCATATTTCCCAAAAATTCAGTGCATATATGTACATATAATTCAGTTTTTAAGTGCATTTAATCCGCTCTGTATTTATCAAAAACGACACCGAACATTGTAGAATTAATTCATCTCATTAATCTATAATTTGATGTAATTTTCTATACAATGTGAATAAATAATAAAAAATTGGAATCAAAATTTTATATTGAGTCGCGAAACGAGTTATTATTGTGTAAGGGGTCCGCGAAATATTATCAGTAATAGTAATAATATAACAAGAGAGTGAGAATAAATTGAAAATAATTTGACAGATCTTTCGAAAACTTGTTGCCACGCAATAGCCACGAAACCCCGTAGAACTTGAGTGGCTATTGCTAAATGGCGACAAGTTTGAGAAAGATACTGGAGAATTATTTTCTAATTTATCGAACTCTCGAGTTATATTTAATTCGATTATTTTTTTATTTCATTATCAGACACAGCACTAAGTCTATCTTTTTTGCTCATTTTTACTTGTGTTGATGATAACTATCTGACATCTGATATCTGTCAAAAAAAAAACAAAAAAGCTACAGTGAATATTACCGGGAATAATCACAAGAGCATTATTCTCAGTAAAATAATGACAGAATCGGTTAAAACGCAGACACGTGACACACAATAAAGCATTTCAATAGTTTAAAGAAACGTTAAAAAATAATCGTAATAATCATTATAATCTTTAATAATTAATAAGTTTGTATAATTGTTAGAACTACGTGGACGTTCTTCGAGGGCGTCAAGTAGAATTCTACTTACGCGTCGAACTCCCGGTGCTGGTACAGTGGTGTGCAACTAACTGTAATTACAGAATGTGGCGAAACTCGGACTTCCGGTTGCTCTTTGTGCCGCTGTGTTTCACGCTTAATTAACAGCACCAACACACGCACGCACGCACGCACACATACACGCGTGCACACTTGATGCGCATCACTACTCTGCAAGGCATCACAGCTCACTCTTCCTCCCACGAATCTTAAGAAAGATCTCATCTTCTGAAGAACAACTCGAAGAGGCTTGTTGCCGCAACCCAAATTGAACACCCTTTCGAACCCAATAAACCCAACCCCAGGTTGGAAGTAAATTATTGCTGTCTTATTCAAAGTATGGGAGATTACAAGAATCGCGAAAAAACGGATTTATTTATTGTACAAAATTTCTTAATTATAAGTTGCAAGACAATGAGTAAAACTAATTCGATTTTATGGAATATACTATGGGCACATAGAGCAATAAATTTAATTTTTATAACACTGTTTTGGAAAGTATTCATTCAACAACTAAAAATTGTATTGGAAAAACTATCATTCCATATGCCGCGTATGGAATAAATTCAACGAATCAGAGCCGCGATATATAATATATGAAGTATTTTGTTTCGATTGCTATGGTTACGTCTCTTTGTTTTAATTTTATTTTTTGCCGATTGACATTAAAGATGACACTTAACGGACTGCTAACAGTCTGTAAAGTGTCACTTTGATGCCTAGGCTGTAAAAATAATTTGCATAACAACCGCTCAACAAACGCATAGCAACGTAATTTGACAGCAATAACCTTCAAAATATCTATATAAAATAATCACTAAATTAACATTAATTCTAAATCGGCAAAAAAATTATGTGTTCAACTCGGCATCAAACACAGATTTATAGCTTCGGCAGCATTCATTGCCTCGGCTTCGCCTCGTCAATGAAACGGCAGCCTCTGCTGTAAATCTAGTATTTTGGTGTCTAGTTAAACAAATAACTATTATTTGAAATCTATAATTAGAAAAAAACTATAAAAAATTATTATATAGGTTAAGTTTATACATCTGTCAGTTGTCAATTGAAACTGACACTCAGTGTTGCCAACTTGGAACATTGAAGTTATGGTAAATAACACTCAAAATTATGTGTTTTGTCCTCAATTTCTTCATGGGAATTAATTACTTAAATCTTCATTTTACGTATAAATTTACTACAATAGGTCATATATCTGACAAAATTATCCTACTTGTACAATAATTATTTTACTATTGCCAACACTGTGTTCTTCAAAATCGTCGTATGATGGGTTACTTTAGATCTCTCTGAGCTTTTAATAATGATTTTTGAGCATTTTAGTGCCGATTTCAAATAAAAAATATTAACAATCATAGTTGGTTTTGTTGTACATTAGTTAATCAGTGTTTTAATGTCTAACAACTGTAAACAGATTTACTTGTTACTCACTTGTAAACACCATTTACCCAAGCTCTCTACTGCCTTTGAAAATGAATCTTTACAAGTTACTAATTAACAGCTACATTGTAAAAATTTTAAAAGTTAGTAAACAAGGTAAACATTGCACGTTTCCACAGTAATGCTTACAAGGCTTATGCGAAATCATTTTAAATAATTTTTGACAGAACAGTTGTGTGTAACTGATAGGACTTGGTTATAATTTTAATTTGATTTACTAATGAGTAACAAGTAAAATGTTGTACAGTACAAGCAAAGTTACCGTTTTACTGCTTCAATGAGGTGACAGGCTCGCCGGTCATTTCCTCCATTCAGCAGTAAAAACTGTTTTACCTTGCTTCTAATGTAAATAACTATAACATGTTAGTGGTCTAGTAATGTAAGGAAAATTTTTTTAAGCATTTATTTCATGACAGTGCCTGCTGCGATGCTCTCCAAACCAATTTCGCTAACTCAGGTGTCAAAATCTGTCAAGAACGATCAAGGGCTGTGTCCACGTCCAGCAGCGGTTATTCTCCTGAACAGTTAGTTAAGAGAATGTAATTCTCTTGGTGCGTAGCCCGTAGCTCATGATTCGGACTTGTTCGGTGTGTGTGTGTGTGTGTGTGTTACGGAAGGAAGGGTCACACGCAGCGAAGTGTGACGTGAACTCTGATCCTATCTATCTCGTCACTTCCGCTCGATACCAAGATGGCGCGGCCGCGTTCACGCCTGGTTGGCCCACCAGCCAGCCACCAGGCCAAGATATGCAAATCATCCTGAACACTGAACTATACACTCACTTGCTGGAAATACACAGAAGCCGCAAGAAACAACTGCAAGAGAACTCTATTTTGCAACAGGAAACTTACAGTTAAAGCAGATCATACATTCACTTATATTTTTTATTTTGTGTGCGATCAAATATTATACAGTGTTTCAGTTCTTCAGTATCTAATTTCAAGTGGTTGTGTATTTTTTGTAACACTTAATGACAGTTGCTAATTTAAATTTACCCTTGTGGTTCCCCTGCACTAACATCTTTGAGGGCTATGATTTGACGGCCGAGATCTGCGTAAGCAGAGTGCCACACCCATAGTGGGTAAAAGGCGTGATGATATATTTATTTATTTATTTAATTAATGAAGATAGTTTAAATTAGGAGCTTTTTGGTTTTGGTTCTATCTTTTTTTTATTAAAAATCAACGCTTCGAAGTGCTATACGTAATTATTCGCCAGGAAAGCAAGGGAAAAGAAACAGTAACTGAGTAAATAGATTACTGAACCTAAATTAAAAACCTTTTAACAACGTAGTGCGTAAAATTGATGTTCAGTTGTTAGTTTTAAGTTTGTAATACGGTTGTTTAGTAACAAGATTAGTCATGGGCTGCCGAGCAACGAGTGATTAAAAAATGACAAATTTGCAAAAATTTTGTTATCATGACAATCTTCTCATTTAATACTGTGATCATAATTCATAAATAAAAGTATTTATTTTATATTTATTAGGTTTTTCATTATAACGCAGATAAAATATTGTACGATACGTCTTTAGTCACTCAGGGGTTCTGACCTATTAAAATGTTAATTTTATAGCAAAAAACATAAACAGTAAATTAAATTAAAAGTATGAATCAAAACACATTTATAAATATTGCTTATTGTATGTATCAAAACAGGAAAACAATGAAATACCTGAATAAATATAAATAACAATTTAGTCTTATTTGTTATTATATCCGAAATCTCAAGCCATAAATATTTGATTGCATTCGAAGTAAAGTTCATATTTGATTCTATTTAAAAATAAATTGAGTAAAAGTAAGCGGTACGAAAATTTTGAGGATTCTAGACAAGAAAATATTCCAAACTTTTTTAAACCGGTGAATTAATTATGGTTTAGTATAGAAATAAAAGTATTCAAAATTAGTAGTAGGGATACGTGACACATTACTGGCATATCGGGGGAGAAAGAGAAAGGGATAAACAATGTACCTAATTATTTACAAATATTTACGTAAGCACTGCAGTTCAATTTTTTATCATGAATACGGAATTTAGTTGCCGAGGCCCGTAGGGCGAGGAAAATAAACCATGTGGGTGATAAAAAAGTACTTCAGTGCCGAGGTACAGCATTGTTCAGAAATTATGCCCCATAACCCCTCCACAGATACCGAAACCGAATGAAAAATCGACTTACGTTGTCGCTGGTCGAATGAGAAAGATAAACGATACGAAATGAAGGACAGATATATAATCTTTCTTTTACCTGAGTCAGGTAAACACCTCGTAGATATTCTGATATTACAATATTTGGCAAAAGTAACTTCTTGAACTCTGCGACCCATGTTGAAAATTAATATCATTTTCAGCAGAAATAAAACAAAAACCTTCTATTACATATTAAATTCAAATTATCTGATAACTAACAATATTAATGGTTAAAATCTGAATCAATTAGCTACAAAGAAATTATTTGTAACCGTGTCACCAATATAAAATAAAGGAATTTCAATGCTATTTTTTGATATTGCTTTAAATTTTTACATATTCACTTCACAGTAAAAGTATAAATATAAAAGAATTAAAAGAGGCATAAAATACAGTTGGTTACCTAAATATTACACATCAAATTATAATTAATAGTTATTAGGAAAATTGTAACACGGCCATTTAAAATTTAATCATCAAATATATTAATATATACAAGTATCATGCAAGTTTTAAAATAAATATCACAAAAAGTGTCGTCAATAAATACAACAAATATATCATATAAGTTTAAAAATAATTATCACAAAGTGTTTATAATTACAATTAATATATATCATACAAGTTCAAAAATAAATATCACAAAAAGTGTCGTCAATATATACAAAAAATATGCCATGCAAGTTTAAAAATAAATATCAAAAAAGTATTGTCAATATATACAAAAAATATATCATGCAAGTTCAAGAATAAATATCACAAAAGTGTCAAGAAATTGCTCAAGAACTGAACCAATAATGAAAATTAAATGCAATGTAACATATTTATACCTAGTTCGCGAACGTAAAAACAAAGTGGGGTAAGTAAATGTCATTATTTTCAGTTTGGAAATTTCACCCTTTCCAAACAAAAGCAGTTACTTCGACCACTTTAAAGTTAATGCCGCCAAATGACTATTGAATATTGGTTACACTAATCCTCTTAAAATGGTGTTAATATTTTGATATTTTAGAATGTATTAACTTTCTTTGTTTGCTGCGTTCAAAAGATTTCATGTTCGCAAAATAATACTGTCAAACGATTTTAAAATGACCGAGAAGTTTACTAATTCCTTTAGATCTTCCAACATTAAATATTAAGCGGAGACTTAAATGTTTGTTTCCATGTTACATTGTGGTATTAACAATATATTCAAAAAACAATTCGCGACGTGTTTACGGTTTTACCGCAATTATGGTTATACCGTTACTGCGATAAATAAATTGAACACTTCTGCACAAACTGTATAATATTTAACGTTTACCATATGAAATGATACTTTTTACACGTCCCGGGACCGAGATATATAAAAAAATATTTCAATTATTAAAAAAATACAAGCCGAACCTAGGCATTTTACAGTTTTAATAATGAATAACCATAGAAATGGAATTAAATTCAAGCAAATATTTAACGTTTTTCATAAGCAAAGTAAGGAAGTGGACATTTCCATTTTTGATATTTTTGATGGTATTTTTAGCCTTTATCAAAGAAGTGAAATGAAATTTGTTCTCTAATTTAGGTGTAAATTTTTAATCTCTTCAACTTTTATGCAAAACATTTTTCTCCCCTAATTTATTTATTGACAAGATAAAAGTTCGAATATCGAAATATATATATATATATATATATATAATTGTTATTAAATTTTTTTAATAATATTTTTATTTGTATGTATATTGATAAATATTTTGTTATAAGTCATAAATATTTGATGATATTTACATTACAATATTAATATTATTAGATTTCAAGAAGTTTGGATGTCTCATCGAACTTGTGTTCGCATTTAACATTCACTTGCATTTTGCCAAATATTGTAACATCAGAAGCGAGAAAATTTTTAATCTCTACGAGGTGTTTACCTGGCTCAGGTAAACAAAGGATTATACATATATCTGTCCTTCATTTCGTATCGTTTATCTTTCTCATTCGAACAGCGACAACGTAAGTCGATTTTTCATTCGGTTTCGGTATCTGTGGAGGGGTTATGGGGCATAATTTCTGAACAATTCTGTACATATTAAGTTTTATTTAAAATCTAAAATTCGAAAAAACTGTAAAAAATTATTATATAGGTTAAGTTTATACATCTGTCAGTTGTCAATTGAAACTGACAGTCAGTGTTGCCAACCTCGAGAAGCTAAGTTATCGTAAATAACACTCAAAATTATGTGTTTTGTCCTCAATTTCGTCATCGGAATTAATTAGTTAATTCTTCTTGCAAATTTTGTTTAATGTTACGTCCAAATTTACTATAGTACGTTAATATATCTGCCAAAATTATCCTAATTGTACAATAATTATTTAACGGTTGCCAACACTAGGATGCTCAAAATCGTCGTATAATGGGTTACTTTAGTGACGATTTCGGAGCTTTTAATGACGATTTTTGAGCACTTTAGTGCCGATTTCAAATAAAAATTATTATTTTAAAGGAGTGATTGCCAAGCTACACATCCGACACTTATTGTTAAATCAAAACGGCAGGACGAGAAAAATAAATACTCTAATTCAATTTATAATCAATAACACATTTCCAATAGCTTTTCAAGTCTCAACATTTTATAGTTAAGTTTTTTTTTTATAACCATTCCTCTCTTAGTTCTATGGGCGCTAATTTCTTCATATCACAGTCGCAGGTCTTGAGAGATTTGGACGGCGGTGCGTACCGCAATGCGTGGGGAGCCAGGGCCTGGAGGCGGAGCCCGACCGACACTGACCCCTGACCCGACGTGCCGGGCCCTTGTGACGTCACCACCACAACACAGACAAACGAAACGTGCCATGAATATGTAATTAATAATGTAGTTCTTTAGAACGCTTCAATGGTGCATAATAATCAGATTATATTGGACACTGAATATTCAAATATTGATCGTAATCATCCATCTAAGCACGATAGTCCTAAGAGGACCAGGGACTCAAGTACCCTATACTTGATTCGAAACCAATTCGTCTTGGTACAGTCAAAATTCAATGGTTTCTAATGTAACGCAAGCAGCATCAGAGAAGTTCTCAGTGGCTGGATTTAGGGAGAAACCCCAAAGATTGGACAACCAGAAGATTATAGTTTTAACCCTTAGACAGCTAAAATCACCGTTCCTCAATCAAGGTTAGATTCACCGATCAATGCTGATCCGTAAATCAATTTTCTATAACACTGTTTTGGAAACTGGACATTCCACTACTAAAAATTGTTATGGAATCACTAACATTCCATACGCGGCGTATGGAATATTTTCGACGAATCAGAACAGCTTATTAGCGCGACATATGAAGTATCTTGATTCAGTTACCATGGTTACGTCTGTTTGTTTTAATTTGATTTATTTGAATTTGACGTTTTCAGCAGTTTTATATTTGTATTTTTGTATAATTTCCAAAACCTTTTTATAGAAAGTATAGTCTACAACAGCAGTGGGCAACCTCCGGCCCGCGTAAAGGTCCAATCCGGCCCGCGAGATCTTTAGAAAAAATAAATATTTTCAAAAACAAAAATTTTAAATAAGGTTAGTACCCAGCATAAAGATAAAGAAGATTAATTTTCGATATAATTCGTCTTGTTTAAATTAAACAAACATATCATATAACATAGAAAGTCGTAACGCAGCAACATTTAAAAAAAATTATAACTACTACGGCCCGCGTACGAAACGTAAATCTTATTCTGGCCCCTGTTATAAAAAAGGTTGCCCACCCCTGGTCTACAACATGTAACGGAATGGCCTATCCCACGCTCACAAACCGTAGCCCTCGCCTTTGGCTCGGGCTACAAACTTTTTGCTCGCGTGGAATATGTGCCATTCCATTACTTGTTGTAGAATATACTATTTTCTACGACTACTACTGAAAGTATATCATTACAGAACAAACTACAATCAATGTAAGTGCGTTGTTACGAATAGTGTTACGTAATGTTTATTACGTAACACAAATTTAAGTTGGCACTACTGACTGTCACATTACCAAAATAATTAAAATGTATGCATTAAATTTTAGATTTAAATGTTATGGATTCAAATTTGGCCAACTGATAAAATTTTATAACTAAATTCTTATTATGCTGGGTTTATTATAAATTATGACACCAATAAATATTTCAATAAAATATGTAGAGGGGACTATGTTTCATCTTGTATCCCTACGCTCAATTGTCGTTTATTTTTATAAACAATAACAAAGCTTGTTTGACATTTAGGTAATGTGTGTGATTATTACATGTATACTGGTCATATTTTATAGTCTCCCATCTGCATCTATAGTTTATAATCTGTGTTTTATAGTGACGTAAATATATATTACACTACTAAATATTATTATCCTTTACTTATATTTATTAATATTTAAAGTAAGAAATGTCAAGCGATAGTGATGTGATGGAACACCACTGGAGATACAAGCTAAAGCTAAAAGTGCAACAAATACTCTTTCGGCGACTAAATCTCGAGAACGATACGAATTTGTGTACCAAACATCATGGATTGGAGAATACAAAAATGCATAATAAATTTCTATCTATTTGAATTTTGTTTTTAATTCAGAAAGAGTATTGAGTGGTCGTAGAAAAAGTATAGTACAAAACTCGAGATGTAAAGCAATTACGCCCTCGTGAAATTACAAACTCGCCGCTACGCGGCTCGTATGTCAATTATTTCATTCGTGCGTAAATTGATTCTTATATCTCTCGTTATGTAATATACTATTACACAAGGGAAATTATATGAACTATAAAAAAAAAACCCCAATGAAATATGTAAATCAATTGATCATAATTAAATGATCCATGAATCCAGTTGGTGAATTAGAAAAATTTTTGATCCACGGATCAGCTTGATCTAGAGCAAAAAATAGTTATTTGTATCACAAGGTTGGAAATTGCTATTTTGAGAGTGCGAGTTTATTTTGATTTTTCGCGCCAACATTTATGTAAATTTAATAAATAAATTTAATTTATTACTCATTTTCTTAATGACAGGGCATTTTTTTATGTTGCTAACTTCACAATATTTGAATGTCAATTATGTTTATTTTCCAATGTCAACCAAAAATATCTACATGTTTTTATTTGGATTTCACACTGCAAATTCAATTATAATTACTTACAAATACGTTTAAAATCCATAAATATTCTGTTTTCTTGTATTGCAAATACTCAATTGTAGATATATTGCCATAATATTTTTAAGTCAATGTAATACTTTGACATTTCTAGGGTCAGAAGTTAGCTGAAATTAGTGAAGTGATGCCAACATATAACCAAAAAAAGTTAACAATTTTTGTCGAACTAGTTCGACAAAAACATGATTTCCAACCGCTTTAGAGATATGTAATTGTGCCAATGTCGGACGGCGGCGCGAAAACATAATTTCCTCACTATTTCGGGAGAAGATAATTTATAAAATTACAACGTTTCGAATTACAAAACGCAATTCTTTTTCAGGTTAAGAATGATAAAAAATATCAACCCTTTCCCAATGTAATAGCCTCGCTCCTAATATTGATATAAAGTCGTCGATATCTCTTGCTCTTCACATAAAGTTGCTGAAATCCCTCAACTACATTTGAGGTGAACAAGTGGTCAGCCTATAATACCCGAGTGTGATAAAATATCTGTTTTTAATAGGTTGCTATTTGCTAGCACAGCACGCACAAAAATATATCACATGCACCGAAATCTCTACTAGAAAATACTCAATTTGTAATCGGTTAATCCTTTGATTATATTGTGGGTCTTGAGTAAGCTAAGCATAGTGTAAATGAATCTCGCTTATTACAAATAATTAACTTCCAAAATAGTAAAGTCCGTGATGTACTAAACAGAGTGATGCCCGCTCCCAAACATCGGGGTCACAGATCAAGTCGCGGGACAGATTTGCCCAAATAAGCCGGCGTGCCATGAGCCATTATTAATCTTTCACTTGAAGGTTCATTAATTAAAATCCAAATCCGTTCTGTTGATTTTGGTGGGTGTTTCTGACGTGCCGTGACGAGCCGGGCTTCAACTGTCTTCGTTCCGTTATCCTATATAAACATCATAGTGCGCTGCGCTGTGGTGTATGAGCGATGTTCTTTTCTTGCTGCACCCACGCGCGAATCTAGTTGCCTTAGAACGGAGAACACGTGCGGGACTCGAACATTTATACAAGGAATAATCTGCTTATTCATTGCTGAAGAATTTACTCGGGAGCTGAACATCTGACCATATACTAAAGAATTGTTAATACACATTTAAATAAATAAATATGCCAGGACGATTCCACCTTTCTGGGGGTGGAAACTTTCATATATAAATTCAACACACTCTAGACTCACGAAAATAGAAAAATGCATGACCCACCAAGATTATCTCTTTCACTTCCTCTTCCAAAATTAAAATACGCTAACTAGTGGTAGAAAGCTAAACTAACCATAAGGTACATACATTTCATTGTATTTTCAAATTAATTATTTTTTTTTTTAAATTAATAACAATAGTAGTTAGTTTAAGAGTATTTCAATGTAAATATAACATTTGTTTAAGCCGTTTTATTTAAATAAGATGTAAAAATGAAAAATCCATTGTATTTGTAGATTATAGGTTAAGATTGAATTTTCTCCAAAATAACCTATTAAAACAGGAAAATTTGCAGTGTGTATGGCAACAGTTCTGCTGCCAATAAAAGCAAACTACCAATACTAAAGCAAGCATTCGCCATGATAAGATATCATACAAAATGAATTTGATATGTACCTTTGCGAATTGTGATCAACGCCATCTTTTGATAATTTGCAAGCCCAATATCCACCAAAATTATCTCTCTGTCTCTTCCCGATAGACGCAAAATCTAGAAATAGAAAAAGGTAGCCGAAATGTGGTACAAGATGTGGAAAACAAAAACTTGACCAAAGAGATGTTAAAAAAATCTGTTGTGGGCAGCACAATACCTCCCGCCATATATTTTTTAGCAAACAATGCAGGAACACGAATCACCACTATCAAGAAACGCTCATCCCTTAAAAAAATTATGAAACATGTCAAAAAATGATATTTTTCAACCGTTGTTTTGTTTTTTCAAAAAAACAAGTTAGCAGATTTAAACGAAAATATCAAAATATAATTTTTTTTAACGTGTTGTAATTCATATATGGTGACAATAAAAGGAAAATGTTTCAAACAATAATTGTATAAAATAATATTTGAAACATTATTCTAATAAAATTTTCATTAAACAATAATTTACTGTGATATTTTAAAATAACTTGATAGGGCTTCAAGTAAACTACCACTTCCAGTTATTGGATTATCACCAAAAACTAACCGGTTCTTCCAAAGGGGATACATGATATATACAAAATATCAAAAATTTCAGTTTAGTAGTTTTTGAGAAACCATAACTCCAGAGATACACACACACTGACAGACAGACACACACACACAGACATCATCGCGAAACTATTAAAATCGTATTCTATGGACCCTAAAACGTGCTCATTCAGTGAAAACTCACTACACAATTTTTAGCATGATTCCTATCCTTTACAGGATGTGGCTGGAGGTAATAGTATATTGTGTTATTAGGAGTAAATGTGATACTTTGGGTGCTGAGTTTGTAAGTTTGAACGACGAGCGAAGCATGTAAATTCATATTTATTCCGAATTTTTTCTTCAAACATGGAAAATAGACATTAAAACATTAAAAAATACTCAAAACTTCAACAAATATTGTACCGTATCAAGTATTTCTAGTTGCCACAGAATATGTTATTTTGTTATTTTTGTTTATTTGTTTTACTCTTAACTGTCAAATTATTGAATTACAACCTTACTATTTTGCATGATATTTTACTTTGTCCGCCGCCGGAATAAATGTTTTGCCAAGGAGACACTTTTACGCCGGCGGCGACAATATTGAACTTCTACTTGTTGAATACAAATACATAACAACTCGCCTTTATGACGTTTGAAGAAAAAAATTATTTTCATTCAAACTTATTTTTGTTTTTAGTCGATAGTATGTACGCTCTTGCTATACATATTCAAATTTCATAAGAATTAGTTGATGCTGATAATATTTTGATAGCAATCCAATAACCGGAAGTGGCAGTATAAATCTCAATTAATACAGCATATTTTGTTAGTTAAATAAATTTAAAAGTTATCCATTTGCTCCACAATCTTCCTCACTGCGAACATGTGTATGAAACCAGCTATCTCTTTACTTATTCGTATAAAAGTAAAACAACATCATTGATACATTTATCTGTCTCACGTCTCATACATATCGCACCTCTTAGAGGTAGAAAGAGACACGTAGGTACAAATGCAACAGAGATAGATACACGCAGAGTTGCAAGCGGTACTTGGCACTGTTGTGTTGTACTGTTGGTGTGACTGAAGTGATTTATATTTCGGGCGGGTGATAATTACAGGGCGGCTGCGACGAGGGGCGGCGCCCGCGTCGGGGGCGGCGAGCGACACAGCGAGGGCCCCGTGCCACAAGTCTCAGAGATATCTGAGAGGCTGCATCTCGGATCGTGTGCCGTGTCTTTGTAGAAGACTGTCATATGTACGTACCACACATTATAGGGGACACGTACTTACTTGAAAAAAAAAACATGTATGTTAATCCGACGACTGTTTGCTGGGGTATCATATACCCAAACATTTTTTAAATAGCAAAAAAATCGAGTTAAGAAAACTCACACAAACATTTCAGTTAAAAAAATCTGGTGTGGGCACCACACTACTTTCTTATACATATAAAACCAACTGAACACGTATGGCTTCATTTTGATAATTATTATAAGAGATATACCTGTTTAATTTTTTCTTCTGGTAAGTATAATTTTATTTTTAAATAGGTATTAATTGCTTTTATAATATTTCAAACGACACATATTTTTGACACTTCACAATTATTTGACACGTTTGACACATAGATGTTAAAAATGTTTTAGTATTTGTTCTCATTGGCTGGTACCACGAGCTCTGTTTTTGGGTGTTTTAAGAGCAGTGTTTTAAGCTCGGTTTTAGCGCTGTACAACGTTTTAATAGTATATTATAATACAAATGTATAAGTAAGCTTTTAAAGCACGTACGACGAGTTTAAGAGCACGACGCGAAGCGGAGTGCTTTTAACGTCGCCAGTGTGTCATACGCTATTTTTTATTATACCTGCATCATACTCTGGAAAAAACTGGAAAGCAACATTTTGATTTTGATTCAATTCATAATTTTGCGCGTGTGACGTTTGATGGTTAGCATTTATTGTTTACGTGTACAGTTTTGACATATATTAATAGTAATTATTTTTGTTGTTGCTTAGCAACCTTTAAAGCACGGCGTGTTTTAATTTTGCGTTTATGAACGCTGTAGCGTGTTTTAAACACGGATTATGATACAGGTATAATAAAAAATTATTTTATAAAAAAATACTTCAAATAAAAGTGGTAGATAATACATTTCTATGTAACTTTTATTTGAAGCATTTTTTTATAAAATAATTTTAGAACATTGTACAGCTCTAAAACCGAGCCTAGAACACTGCTCTTTAAACACCCAAGAACAGAGCTCGTGGTACCACCCATTGTATCTAAGATTATTGAAATATATCACATATAATTAGTAGTTAGTCCGCCTCTCATCTTCATAATAATAATAATTTAGTTTTTCTCAAAATTAGAAGCATGTACAAGCTCTTCATATTTTCATGTAACTCATAAATTCCAAGTTTTGTTTACGTATCTTGTCTCGTTCATGAGATATCATTGACAAAATGGTTTTAACGGATTCAGTTTACGTCAAAATATGTATTTTTGTACTCATACATTGAAATGTGTTGTTACGCGTTGCCTATGCAACGTCCGAAATGTTCATTTCCCAGGTCTCCACCAGATAGACAACCGGGAAATTTCGACGAAAACATTCCTATTTCTAAAGCGTTTATTAATAAATTATATTTATAATAAAAAAATATAGTATTTCAAACATTCCTTTACATAATATTAATATAAGCAATGATGGAATAAGAATGAAATTGAATTTAAAAATAACAAATTTAGTGCATTTGGTTACCAATGTTGGCAATAAAATCTGCCCGATATGACAGCTGTAAAATACATAACCTACAAATGTAATTTTAGTTATCTCAATATAAATAAGAAGTATAACAAATATACAAGTGAATAAGGAAAATATTCTAAATATTTTAATTGTTTTCTATTATATTAAACAAATTAATTTGTGTGTTTATATTTATAGTGCAACTTTGACAATTATCAAAATATGGTATGGACTAGTTTTATCGAGAGTTTTATACTTTTCGTACAAAAAATATTGTTCAAATCTCTTGCGTGAACTCGGTTCCCGGATTCGGCGTTCCCGCATTTGGTATGTAAATAACTATTCTAAGCTACTGGTTAGATTGTAAAAATATGTACCTTCTTTATTTGAAATATTTTTCAAAATATGCAATAGTTCCAAAATTATTCAAAAATAAATGAAATTAGACTTCTTGTCTATACCTAATGACCTATACATTTTTTCGTAAAAATAAAAACAAAATTAAATTGGCCTACTTGTGTGGCAACTTTTGTCTAATATAACCGAAATCGTAGCTCTTATAATTCTCCAGATCCCAACGGTAATACTCAAAATTGAACCAAACTGTATATTTCAAGAAAAATTAAAAAGCTATTTACAATGTTAAAACGTTCAAATAATTATATTTCTGTATTAAATATTTTCTTCCACACATGTACTACGTAAAAAGTCTACAACCCAGTCGCCGGGTTAATTGGGTAAATAGTTGTTCTATCCACAGTGCCCCAACTGCCCAGAAGATTGCCTGCACATGTCTCAGTTTCACAATAAAATATTTCCTCGGCAGTGAATCACGTCTTTTTGCTCCATTTCCAAAACAAACAGCCCGCCCTGCATATATTACTAAAAACCTTTAAAAATCCTCCAGTTTTTGCTGTCCGAGAAAAAAAAAATCCCGAACCGCGGCTAGCTCAAAGATACAAAGCCCAATAAACCTTCGGACCGCATTGACACAAATTTTAAATCAAAGCGTCTTATCTCAGCGGCGCCCGTTACTTACACAACGCACAACACGGTACAAATTAATTAACGTCACATTGCAATTGCATCGCGGGCAGCTGCGGTCCGATAAGTAGCGAACCGCCCTCCTAAAGCCAGCTCTGTCGCGAAAAACGCAGCGCTGCATCCAATAATTTGTAGCTACCGTAAACAACGCCGCACTGCTTAAGATAGTGGAGTGATAACCATTTATGGTAACGCAGATAAGGCCGTATTTTATTTGTTAGACTTCGAAAAAACCTAAAAAATACGAATAATATTACTCCTGCCATCTATTTGTGATAAATTGAAACGTTGCTCATCCTGCCATCTATCAATGAATAGTTAAAATGTGCAACAATACCCTGCAATCTATTATTTTTATTTGATTTTAATATATAATTAAGATAATTTTACAAGCAAATTGTATACAAATTTAATAATTAATTAATTAATTTACCATTTCCTTGTAGTTTTCTGTTTGTTTGATGCGTATCCCTTAGTGAATTTACCGTAACAAAAATCAGAAGACAGTTCGTGCAAGATGGCTACCAAAATAACTAGGAGTTCGTAAATAAGACCGAAATTTTATAATTACAGCCACCTAAATTATAGTGTCAGTCTACAGAAGTGTATAAATACTTATATATTATTATTTAAATCATTCCTTTATATTAAATTGTGCAAATTAATCCAATAATGACAGAAAAGTAAGTACGTGTCATATGACACTATTAACAAAAACAATAACATATGATGTAAATCGCAAAATACTAACATATTTTACAAAATTTTCTAGTTCTGATAGTCAAAATTGGTGGGGATCATGGATAAATGCGGCAAAAAGCAAAGTAAGATTCATAGTTTCCATTATATAAATCATATTATGAAAATCTTTATTTGCCAGGGTTCAGAAGTGCTAGAATTCGTAAAAAAAGATTTAGAAGAATTCGGGTCCGCCGTCAAAAATGAGGCCAGCTGCGTGGTCACTACGACGGGGGCAGTATTAGAAAAAACTTTAAAAGTATATAAATCGTTATCAGCGCGTATACCTACGCAAATCTAACTACAATTATTTATATTTTAGCTTGATGAACCAGAATCCACTGCCAGTAATATGAAAAGAAGTTTTAGCTCTTTTCTAGGTAAATTTTTCTTTGTGTAATCATTCATTTTACAATTGTTTTGTTTCGTAACGGATATCACATATCAAAACTAATTTGTTTTTGAAAACAATGTAATACCATTATGTTTATGAATCATATCTCTAAAAATACGAAACCCGAATAAATCAATGCTTTTTTGTAATAGAGATGGTTTGTTTAGGACAAATGAACACCGTTTTGAACCCAAGCCCAGATGACTCAGACACAGAAGCAATTCTTATCACAGAAGGCTCCGAAACTGTAACGCTAACCAAACTTCAAAAATCAATTTACGAGTTACAGAAAAATGAAAAAACTTTCACACAAGATCCAGAGCCTTGTCTAAGTAAAAAATATGAATGCTGGCTCGAAATAATTGACGATCAGCTTTCAGAAGAACGCTTAACTAAGCATTTAACTAATAGTGTCACACTTAATAACCAGTATCTTAGCTTAGTGCCTGACAAAGTATCTCACCAGCTCTTTTGGAAACGGTAAGCATACGTTTTAATTTTCCTTTGTTTCAACTCGACTTATTTGAATCTCTTTGCCGATTTTGACAAAATGAAATTTTAAATTTATTTAATTGAATTTCTAGATATTTATTTCGTAAAGCACTTATCGAGGACGAGCTAGCACATCAGGAAGAAGTAGAAAAGAAGGAAATTAAAGAAAGTCAAATAACGGAAGAAAGTCTGCAGTGGGAAAAAGGTTATTTTATTGCAAATAACTAATATTTTTCATTAATTCAGGCTGCTTTCGTTGTAGAAGACTTCGCAACAGACATCGACTTAACCGAAGAAGAACAAATAAAACTTCTGGAACAGTATGAAAACGAGAAAAAGTCGATAAGTCCCGTTAAATCTCCTAGCAATGAATCTAGCGAAGAAGTAATTTTCGTAAAAACAAGTCCTAAAAATAAAAAAGGATCAAAGCTTGCGAAGAAACAAGTGCCAAAACAGACGAGCAGCGATAAAATAATTGCAAATACAAACGAGAATCATTTTACTGTTGATAAAACTTCGCCAGCGAAAGAAAACCTGAAAATTAATAAAACAGATTCGTCGACAAGTCTAGATGCGAAAAGCAGCAACAGCAGCTCGGACGGCGATTGGGAAAAAGTTAGTGAATCACCCGAAAAATAATTAAAGATCTGTTTAGTATCATCACATTTATATTTGTCTCGCGTTTCTAAAACGAAGCATATTTTGCTTGCAGTAGAAAATAAAAAACAACAAAAAAATTATAAGTTAGTATAATTTTTCAATATATAAATATATATTTCCTTATGTTATTTTTAAACTAGTCTATTCGGAAATATTGTGGCTAACTATAATAGACGGTTATATTGTTAAATGTTATGAAAGTTTTTATATTAAATATACTTCAACTGTGACATTTTCAATAAAATTGGTTGAATATATCAGTGTTTCTCATTATTAATAGCTATTTGCGTCATTATCGAACTAGCGGGACCGTAAATGCAGCTACCGGCCGGGTGTCAAATTTGTCTGTATTGGGATCTGACATGGGGGCGTGGCCTATCCAAGATGGCGTCAATTAGGGTGAAGATTCTAATGTGACATTAGTACTGATCGCGTATAAAATATAATAAATGAGTCACGATTAATAGTATTTGCGAATGTGCTACAACAGATCCTGCAAACTAAATTTTAAAGAAGCTGAACGCATTTTATATACTTGACAATTGATTAAATACGGAAAAAAAATTAAATGAAAGTGGTAGTGGCTTGCTGTATGTCAACGTCGTATTAACAAGGTGATCCCCATCAAATTAATAGGAAAATTGCAGGAGATGAACAAGTGATGAGTGTTGTTTGTTCCTGCATGGCTGGTTTTGGATGAAAAATACAAAACTGCATTGCTACGTTGTTATAGGTTAGTTGTACGTTTCTTGATCTAAATTAACTAAGTAAACAAATAACTAAAAATGAACAAATATAAGGAACATTAACTTTGAATACAGTTTTAATTTATAAAGTTAGTACTGGTACAAAATATTCAGAGCATATTATTTATTGTAAACGCATTCATGTTGTTTACTTTTGTTAGTTTTTTACCAAGGTTTTTTTCGCACTCCAAATTGGATTACTTTATAAATAAAACGTTTGTCCAGCTTCGGAAAATAATGGAATGTAACGTCCAGATTTTTACGGGACTTATTATTACACACTTTTGCTGCTCAGTACACTTTATTTTTTGATTTATTTAACTACAATTTTGGTCATTTTTTCTCAAAAATCGTTATTTCCATTTGACGTAAAGTATTTCTAAGGGAATTTTCACCCTAATTTGTGCTCGAAAATAATCCGCTAGATGACATATCGCTACATGTCAGATCCCAATACTTAACTATTTTAAAAACATATAAATTAGAATAATTATTTAATTAAAAACCGTGTTTGTTTTGAACAAATTTGCTGTAATGCGTTGTTATGAATACAAATACCTACCGGACCTCGTCAAGGTCGTTGCTATGTACTACTGGCCTAGGCCGTAAAATCTTACCTACCTGACTCGTTGCTAAAAAGGTAGATAGATGGTTACAGTTCAGTATACAGAAAAAATATTAGGAACACTGAAATATAATTATAGTGGAACTCTGAAATTGAAAAGGCGAGTCTAGAGACTGCCAGTCGTTGGACCAGCTGTCTTTTTGTACAGTCCGCTTAGAAAGTTGATAGGAAAATATAAAGAAATTAACATTAGCTGATTTTGAAATAAAATGTTTAATATAAAAATTAAATAATACATTAATAAAAATTAACTATAATGATAAAATAAACTCATGGAAATCAGCCACTGGTTTAGTTTAAAAAATCAACCTTACTAGTTTCGACGCCACCTGCGTCTTCTTCCAGGAACTACAATTATAAATATGTGGACATAAATATAATCATTCTATATTTATGTCCACATATTTAAAATTATAGCTCCTGAAGAAGACGCATGTGGCAACGAAACTAGTTGAAGTTGATTTTTAAAAATATACCAGTGGCAGATTTCCATTATTCAGCCAAAAAGTCCTTATTATTAACTAGAATATAGATGAATTTAAATGAATTTACAAATAATTGTACAATACACTTTTACAATATTATTTTCCTATTTTACGTTCACAAAGTCTATTTTGTGACACTGTTTTTCTCAAGGACAATGGTACAAAATTGAATTTTGTGCAATTATTTTTTGGGGTACTTATTCTTTGTAAAATTGTCAGTCTGTCAAACTTGCTGTCGTAAAATTATTGCAATTAGTTTTTTATTGAAGTAATAACACAAATAGTTTTATTAATATTATAGGGAAACGTACTTATTTATTTTTGTTGACTTTGTGAACGTAAAATATGAAAAGTAGTATGAAAAACGCGTGCTACAATGCTTGAATGCTTATTTGTAATACTCCTAGTTTACGTAACTTGTCATCGGCTCGTTTACGCAAACTATACTCGTATTACAAAAAAGGTCATTGCAACACTAGTTGTTTAAGCTATTATCACATTTGGACAAGACTGCAACAAATGAGTGAATTTGTATATTTGGGTATTATGTTCTCGAGGGATGGACGTATTGACCGGGAGATTGAAAGGCGAGTGTCTGCAGCGTGCAAGGTACTGGGTGCTCTGGATACATTGCTCGAAACGTGAATGAATCTAGAGATGCTCGATTGAGTGTTTATAATGGTGTGTTAGTGCCTACATTGATGTATGGTTCTGAATGTTGGGTGTGGATGAAGAGCATGAACGACGTATAACTGCTGTAGAAATGAGATATTTGAGAGGAGTATGTGGGTATACGAGACTTGATCGTATACGGAATACATTGGTGTATGGTGAGTGTGAGATTGAAAAGAATGCTGTTATGAAAGCGGGAGGTGGTTTGGACATGTTGAGCGAATGTCGAATGCAAGGTTGGTGCAGCTAATATAAGTGGGTGAGATTGAAGGTGAACGATTGCGTGGGCGTCCTAGGAATAACTGGTTGGGTATGATTGATGGTTTGTTGCGTGAACGAATGATTCCGAGTGTGAAGAATAAACGAGCGTGTATGAATGTGGACGAGGCGAAAGTGGTGTGTCAGGATAGGAATGTTTGGAGGAGATTGATTGTTGGTTCAGTGTGTTTCTGGGTTCGTGCTACCCCACTAACTGGGACATAGGTGATGTTATGAATGTATGTATGCAACATGTTTAGCAACCGTTGAACAAATATGGGTGGCCTTAACATCTATCTGTCTCAGGCTTATTTTTCGCTTTTATAAAAGTTAGTGTTCCAGTATTACTATATTTCAGTGATTGGAAACGATAAATAATTGAGTGTTTTATAAATATTCATTATTTAATAAATGGAAGACTACGAGGTGTGGCTATTAAATAACGAGACTGTAAAACTTTTTCTTTCAAATTTATACATATTTAATTATCACCCACTTAAATATACACTCCTTCTCTATCCTCACACGGCTCCACGCGAATTTTCCTTTGTTTAAAACAGTGTTGAAAGTCTTCTTCTGGAAGCTCGTTCATGATGCGTGCCGGTTTTTTTTCTCATAGCTTCAGCGGTCTGAAATCTTTTTACCTCCCGCCTACCTCTAGGTAAGGGAGGTATTGTTTTTGGTCAAAAAATTGGGTAGTGAGTTTTCAATGAATAAGCACGTTTTAAGGTCCCTACAATACGATTTTACTATTTTCGCGATGATGTATGTATGTATGTATGTATGTATGTATGTGTGTGTGTGTGTAGTCTGTGGCAATTTTTTCGTCTCGCATAACTCAAATACTATAATACCAAAAAATACAATTTTCTGAATTATTGCTTCTTATATTTAAATGAAGAGCTGATTAGATTTTGGATAAAATTGGTCAACCGGAAGTAGAAGTTTACTTGAAGCTATTAACAGTTTTTTGTGAAAAACATGGTTAAATTTCCTTTTTCAACAATTTATGTTATTTTCAAAGTTGAAGAATATTTAATTTTACATGTGTTTTGATTACACTATTTTTATTAATTTTCATTAGATTTGGAGATAATAAAATATAAAGAAATTAGATTTCACATATCTTGCATTCCTAGTACACCATGGAAACATTTAAAAATTTTCAATTTTTTCTTCGAAATGTGACACATGTCATTGTGATTGTGAAGCGGTTTTCTTAGTGAAATATATGTCAAAAAAATTCAATAAATATACGAAAGAAAATTTAAATTCTCAAATATAAATAGAAAATAAACAAATAAGAAGGTATGTTTTTGTATCAAATACTATTTTGTACTGTTTAAGAGTAGTATTGGGCGGGAGGTTATGTGCTGGACACATCAGATTTTTTTTTTTTAATGCAGATTTGACAAGAGAACATATATAAATCACATTGCGCCAGTTTTAGCGAATAAGTCGAATGGTCTAACACTAGGATGTTATACTTGGCTAGAAACGAGCTTCATTTTCTTCATTTGTAAGAATTTTTGGCACCAATTTCGCACACTTTTTGAATGTTGCAATCCTCATGTAAAATTTTCTTTATGCATTATTTGACAATTCCTACAGTTTCAGCAATCGCACAAATATTTAAGCGACGGTCAAATCGGATCAGATTATCGATAGTTACCTACATCTGTTTTTGACGGGAAAGGGCGTCCCGGGCGTGAGTCATCTTCAACGTCCTCCGGACATTTTGGAAACGCTTTAAACCACTCAAATACCCACGCATGAGATAAACATTCATTGCTAGATATTTCTTTAAATAAAAGATAAATTCCAGTAGCCGAAATTTAACAATTCGTGAATTTATTCAAACACTTGTCATTTTTTCAGCAAAATAAAAAAAAATTTATACAAACGAAGGCCACGGTCAAAGGAATAGATCCATAGAAATAGGAGGGGTGGCAATCGAAAGAGAAGGGTTCACCCTACATTTTTGATTATGCATCAGTCTCGTTATTTTTTAGCCACACCTCATATACTAATATAATACTTAAATATAAATATCTATTTGGGCTTTTCATCAATAATTTCAAGTAATACATTTGTTCCGCTATAAAAATATTGAATACTATTCGTCGGAATAGCAGTAGTAGTTGGTAGTACACTATTATCAGCCGAAGAATTAGTTAAATTCAAAATATTATCATTTTGAACAGGTAAAATAATACAATGATTATTTTGAGAGATGTCATTACTTTTTGAAATTAAAGCCACAGGAGTTTCCTGCAGCTCCATATTTTCAAAAGTTTGAATTTGTTTTCTAGGAGCTTTATCAATTTTTTCTGCTGAAGAATCGCCCTGAATTTGCGGAACTTTCATATTGTTCAAATTAATAAACTCTACCTCAGGTAATTTCTTATTTTTCATCGCAACTATTTCGACAACTCTCTCTTCTAACCCTTCAGTATCTTCGCAAATATTGTCAATGATGTCTATAATTTTCTGTGTGTCTTTTTTGTCTTTATGGCTGGCGATATGTATCATGTATTTATCTTTATTCACTGATCGAAACTGACAATAATTACAAGAGAACATAAGTTCGTTTTCCATTCCTGGATGTTTAGTCTTTAGATGAGTTTTATAAGTACTGCTTTGGATGCAAGCATAATCGCAATGTACACATTTATATTTCTTTTCTCCGCTGTGTCGCGATTTGTGTCTGCGAAGAGAATTATGATCAGATGTAGAATAAAAGCAACTATCGCATGAAAAAGGCTTCTGTCCAGTATGAATTCGAACATGCAGCTTTAAAGCTCCGTTTGAAGCAGCTTTATAACCGCAGTAGTTGCAAGAAAATGGTTTGAGCTTCTGGTGAACAGCTGCTATATGAACTTTCAGCAATCTTTTATCTGCGAAAGCTCTTTCGCAAATATTGCAATGTTGCATTTTTTCTCCGGTTTTGGCTTTGTGAATAATTTTGTGGTTACGAAGTTGTTTAGGGTTTTTAAAACCTTTTCCGCATAGATCACACAAAAATGGTTTTTCGTCTCCATGTATTAATTTATGAATGTTGTTTAATTTAGCTAAGCTATAAGTTTTGTAATCGCATTTGTCGCAAGAATATAATTCCATGTCGATGTTGTGCGTCCTCCATAAATGAGTTTGTAAAGTTTTCCAAACAACAAAATTCGCGTTGCATTCTAAACATCGAAATATTTTACCAAAATGGCACTTTATGTGATATGACATATTAACGATGTCTGTCATTCGTACAGCGCAAGTTGAAATGCAACATTTTTGCGTCCGCTTTTGTTCTTCTTTAGAAAATGAGCCACATCTGCTGCTCGCTTGTTTTATTTCTGGATTGATTATAAGTTGTTCATTCGAATTCTCTTGTTTCGGCAGATAATCCTCGTTTACTACTAAATTTGGAGGATCATCTGGACAGTCCTCCAAGAAACTTGATTCCATATTGTTTTCTTCTTCCAAATTTTCTTCTTGTATGTGTGTGTCTTCATTTAAAAATTCTTGCGAGTCATTTTCCTTTTCTTCTTCAACAACTGTTGGCGGCGGAGTTTCTTTTGTTTCCGCATGAGCTGTGGCAAGATTATTATTTTCAGACAAAACACTAACGTAAACAATGCTGTTTACTATTTTGTTAATATCGTTTCGTCCCACTTCATGATCATGAATTAAATGCGACTTCAAACTCAGTTTGTGATAAAATATGTTTGAGCAACCTGGACATTTTAATTGGGGTTTCTTGTTGTTGTCTTTATTTTTATGGACATTGTTGATATGGTCCGAAATTTTACTGTCTTTTGTACAAATAAATGGACATAAATTACACCCAAAATACATCATCTCTGAGAAAAATTTATTTTTGTCCAAAACTACAAGATTCTCATTTTTGTTTTTGATTCTCTTTTTGACCTCATCTACTGAGAGAATTGAATCCGAATTTATTATATTTATAGGAATACTTTTAAATGTATCTATGTTTTCATTGTTTGCATTATTGGAATCATCATTCTTTTTTTCTGGGACAGTATTTTTTTGTTCGATATGCTCCAGAGTTGATAGGATTGACGACACTTGGCAGCTGCCGATAACTGGTAAACAGCTCTAAAATATGATTTGAATAAATACATTGATTTAAAATGGATGTTTAGGTATAATACCTCATGATGAAAATCTGTGGCTGACCAAATAACATCAACAGGTCCATTGGAAGGCGGTTCTGATAAAGAAATGTTGGATACCACTGGAGTTTTGTCCGCCATTATAAATTCGCAATTTTATGAACACTACGCGATATTTAAATAATATAAATATTAAATTTATTTTAGAACATGATTATACATTGTTATAAAATTGTAAATTATTTTAAATTTCTTTATTTTTATGATAATTTGAGGTTAAAACCGTTGACATAATTAGGGCACCCTTGTTTAGAGGCTATCAAAGATTTCTGAATAAATTCAAGTTTATATGGCGTTAATTTACTATTCAACCGCGCAAAATTGACTTATCTATCGAATAATACTAGAATTTGGATAAATAAGTCAAGAAATCTTGTAAAACATGCAAAATAGATCACTACACTTCACAAATGTAGGACGCGTTTGAGAGTAGGAACAAAATGGCGCAGGATTTAAAATAAAATCAATTTACAATATTTGATACACTTATATTTATAAATAAATCAGTAAAAATTGTTAATTCTTAATGTACAAATAAACCACGAAATGTAAAAACTCATAAACAATAAAAATCATTAATTTCTTAATGCGTAATGAACATCATCCGTGCTGATATTCAACATTAAAGTCATGTTAACATCGATTCGTCCATGCTGAGTGATTAACAATCTGAAACTACCTAAATTGTGACAAGCTCTTAGACATAATTCAGCGGAAGGAAGCTTAAAACTTTCCAAGAGACACAGCTTTTCCAAATTATGCAACATATTTAAAAACGGCACCTCTTCGTTGCCTGTTCGTGTTACCTACATGAAAATATTTATTAATAAACTACACTAATTGCACACCAATATTTTCTACCTCATTAGCGATGGCGGATAGAACAAGTTGTTCTAATCTCGAGCAACATTGAATTGCTTGAACTTTCGAAGAACTACTCATTTCTTTAATCACTCTATCAACAACATCCATTGTAACTAAATCTTTATCTTCTTCTTCAGCAATTTCTGTGGCTCTTGCACACATTGCTAGGGCTCTTCTGGCGTCTCCGGACACTGCCGCAACTTTTCTACAATTTCACATATTTGTAAACGTGCTATAGTTAGTTTTGATTATTTGTTTTACCTTGCGACTAATTCTAGAGCTTCGTTTTTGAAAACAGCGTCAGTTGCAAGTCTTTCTGTGACTATCTTTACTAAATCTTTGTATTGATATGGTTTGAACGTCAGTCGAATTAAACCTAGTCTGCTGTTTACTTTGTTGGTCAAAATTCTAAAATAATTTTTGTTTTAATATTTGTTTAAGATAATTAAATATCAAAGTTATTTACCGTTCTGGGAGATCCATAGTATTAGCAATTGTTATTACTATTAAGGGCGTTACGCTATGGAATGGTAAATCTAATAAATTATACACTACATCTTGTTTCCTGTTGCATAATTTATCCAGCTGAAAATATATCAATGAAATATTTTATATACTATTAATTAATATAAATACGTACTTCATCTACTAGGATAACATGAGGAATCTTCCTCTTTTTCGCTTTGAAAAACCGCTCTATTTCTTTTAAAGATTCTTCCCAGTGTAACTTTTTGTTTAACAATTTTTTAACAATCTAAAAATCAAAATAAATATTTATTCGTTTTAACAATTTGATGTTTATGTTCCATACACTGAAATATAGTAATACTGGAACGCTAACTGGTAGGCTTTTATGAATGCGAAAACGAGTCTGAGACAGATACATGTCGTAAGGCCACCCCTCTTTGTCTAACACTGGTTTGTAGAATAATAGCAATGTAAAAACATATTTAACAGTGTATTGTTCAACAAATTGAACTCATTTATATTATATAATTTTTATATTAAATATATTGGCTCTATTTTTGGGTATCCTAAAAGAAGTGTTTCAGCACTGTACAATATTCTAAAATTATTTTATCAAAAATATTTGAAATAAAAGTGGTACATAATAATTTTTTCTGTAACATTTATTTGAAGAATTTCTTATAAAATAATTTTAGAATAATAGACATCTAAAAACACTCTCTTAAAAAACCTTTATGTCAAAATCATTGAATGTTAATTTCCTTATAATCAACTTTATAAGCGGACTGTACAAGAAAGACAATTGGTCCAACGAACGTCTAGCTGTCTTTCTCTCTCTGCTTGTATTTTCAACGTTAGTTGGCGTTCCAATATTAATTTATTTTATTGGTTCCATACTTCAACATAAATTTGTCTGGGCTCAGTTAACGCCAGAGCATTCAGCTTCAAAAACATAAAATCTGAAAAATCGTCTTTCTGATCAGATAAATCACTCATAACTCTACAGACAGTCATGGTTTTCCCAGTTCCAGGCACTCCAGAAATATACATACATCTAAAAGCCAAAAAACAAATGAAATCTCCACCACGATGCGATTTTGTTTCTTACTAACCCGCTACTTTGATCCATAAGTCGTCCAGTAACAAAAGAATAAATATTCGTATATTCATTTTCTCTGCAAGGCATTTTGGAAGGTACAGAATACGCAGACAAACCCATTCGAGCCCTAGACATCGGAGTATTACAAAAAACAATTGGTTCCTCGCGTTCTTCAATTGTTGGCGTCATTGTCATTATATTTAGGCGGCCTGATCTCGGCGTGTTCATGATGCGAGATTGTTTTTTTGGTGTTACGTCAGATGAAGCTGCGACGGATCGTTTTTGACGCACGGGAGTGTCATCCTCGAAAGATACTGATTGTTTTCTTGTTCTGTTAGGAGTATCCCGAACTGTGTTTTGTTTTTCTTCTACTGCTAATTTTTTTCTTGCGCTCTTATGCACTTTGTCTTCAATTTTATTATCCGGATTGACTTCTTCAAATGTAACTGCAGATTTCTTTCTGGTATCTTCAGCTAAATTTTGTTTTCTATTAGATTTTTTTGCCGATCCCGGATTTTTAATGTTATACACATATTCCGTATAAGATACTTTAGGTGTCTGTCGCTTTGATTGTCTAGTAGGCGTGAGATAAGATTTTGTTTTAACACAAGACGATCGTCTTTGCACCCTCCTACTTCCATTAACGATGGGGCTGTCAATATCCATGTCGATTTGGTTTAAAACTACTACTGGGCTTAGATTTTCTTTTGCTTTTAGCACATCTTCGTCGGAACGTGTTGAAACAAGTTCTCGGTTTATGTTTTGATTAATAATTTTGACCTGTTCCACAGATGGAAGTTCTCTATGTTTTTTGGGAGATAATGTTAAATTTTTCAAAAGTTCTGATGGAGATTGTTGATTTTTTTTAGCTAAAATGCGAGGGACATGCTTCTTTTGTTTAGGTGAAACTGTTATTTGTTTATCATCAGTAATTTTTTCAGGAGAGTCTAATTCTCGTTTTAATTTAATTTTAATGTTACTAGCAATGTTTTCTACATGTGCTACCGAAAATTTTCCAGCCGTCAAATGTTTGTTAGGCGATTGTTCTTCTTCACTTATTTCAATTGTGCTGTTATTTGTTTTACTTTTGTCATCTTCGTTGCAAATAGCTGCTCGCAAATAATATAAACCGTTCTTTAAAGATGCAATGTACCGACAGACATAAATTGTATCTGCTGTGGTGGCCAAAAATTCGTGGAGCAATTCTTGAGGGTCTTCATCCTTAAGACCGTAAACCAAAAGACATCGAGATTTGATCGCATAGACTGGTAGATGCACTAGAGTTACTTTATCGTTTTTCACAACCTTAGAAATGATTTAATTAATACATTGTGTACTTCTCATATAAAATATTATACATACTTCTAAATCGTTGTCTAACTCAACTTGTTTAGCTAAATCTGTTTTTATATCCTTCACTTTATGAAACAATTCTATTGCAACTACATGTCTTTTGATGTTGGGTGAAAAATGAGTTGTTTCATAAAAATAATGAATGACTCCAATATATGGTTTCGACTCTATCCTAACCACTGCCCCTATGCCTACTTCGTACTTAATACTGCCAATTTCACATTCGCTAAAATAATTGTTATGGTTATTTAAAATATACTACTAAACATAACCTACTTACGAATAAAATTTGTGATTTTTGTTAAGTAAATTCTCATCTGGACACGAAACTTGTTTACCTGACCACTTGAATTTTATCTCGCTGTAATTTTGCATTCTTTGCAACTTTCAAACGATTGTAATAAAAACTATTTGAGTATTTGACCACAAAGTAAATCGTTAGCAATCTTTACTGACACCCGAGTATTCCCGCCAAGATGCGCAATTAATAGATTTTCATAAAATCATTTTTATCTTGAAAACTCACATTTTGTTGTACATAATTGTTTTCCGCAGATAATAATACGTAATTCCAGTCATTTATACGCATAAATAAATGTTCGTAAAATAATTTGAACAAACAAAATTTACCACCAAAATTTGAAAACTAAAGCTTGGGATACAACGCTCACATATGAAGGGAAACGCAAAATCTAAAAAATAAATAAAATAATTAGTCCATTTTTCAAACTATGTAAATATAAAAACAAACAATATGTGTTTTTTATAATTATAAAAGCAATGAAAACCACAGGAAATGAACAATGAATAACGATTTGAAATTGCACAAGTGTAAATGTTTCCATAGCAACCTACAAGGAAGTTGACAAATAATTCAAGATGGACGTAGATTCAGAAAGTACCGCAACTTCAATCGACGAAAACACTGAAAATTTCTGCGATAATCCAACTAGAGATACTTTAGCTGAAGGGTTAATGGGATTAATTAAACCTACAGTAGATCAGCTTGACGAAAGAGTAAGAGCAACACGGTAAAACAATAAAATTAAACACTGCTTTTGGGATGGAATTATCAGTTTTTATCTTTTAGGATATCGCAAATAGAATTAAAACAGTGCATTGAGTCGCTGTCAGAAGAACTGAAAAAGGTTTCAGAATCGCAACAAACTACAGTAGATTTAGACGCATACGTAAAGAAATTAGTAAACGCCAAACATCGAGTCACAGTCCTATCAAACATTCTTCAAAATGCTCAAGATCGTCTAAATAAAGTTCATCAATCAATTGAAAGAGAAACTGTTAAACGTAAAGCTCTTTTGGAGACAAATCCCGGTGAAGGAAGCTCTGCAAGCGTCGTCTAACCTCAAAATGGATACTCCTTATTTTCATCATATTTCCAAATATCCTTCAGTGTATGAACCAAGTGAGGACACATTTTTCTTTCTGGATGCTTTAGAACAAGAACTGCCTTTTATAAAATCTTTAAAACCTTCATTCATCGCTGAAATTGGTTCGGGAAGTGGTATAAATATATCCGCACTTTCAAAACAATTAAAATATTTTTGTGTAGCAACAGATATAAACATCCAGGCTTGTTTGGCCACCAAGGAAACGAGTGATTCAAATAATGGGATAGTTGATGTTTGCAAGATGAATTTTCTAGATGGTTTCCGCAAAAATATCTTTGATGTAATTTTGTTTAATCCACCCTATGTTGTGACTGACTCCAGTGAAATTTCTGGAGAAGGCCTAAATAGGTCTTGGGCTGGGGGAGAAAAAGGACGGGAAGTTATAGATAAATTGCTACCTATACTTCCAGAATTATTATCGGAAAATGGAGTATTCTATCTTGTAGTTATAAAAGAAAATGAGCCTAATGATATAATGGATTTTATGACTAAGCTGAATTTCCAATGTAAGGTTGTGTTGGAACGGAAGATTGTAGGGGAGCATTTGTTTCTTTTAAAATTCCATAACTGTTTAAATAATTAGTATGTTATTTTTAATCTTAAGTATTATTGTTAAGTTAAGTTGTTAAGTCATATGTTTGTTTATTATAATTGAAATATATTCTTAAATAAACTATGCTTCAATTATTTATCAAATAAATCAAGATATTCTTTCAAACTTTTTAAAATGTTGCTTGCATTGAATTATCTAGCGTTATCTGTAAAACTGATTGAAAATACACAGATAATTCAGGGTATAGATGTGGAATATAGGGTTTTTTATTTTAAATTTTTGATATTGCTGTAAATTTTTACCTATTCACCTTGTAAATACAAAAGTTGTTCAGAATTAAAAAATGCATGCAATAAGTCCCATTTAGTTACCTAAATATTATTTCACCATACAGCAATCAAATTATAATTAATATTAGAAAAATTATGAGCATGGAAAATTAAAACAAAAATGAAATACCTACATTTGACATTTCAGAAAATATTTAGATTTATTTATTGCAGTGTTGTATTATTTTCTGTGTAAATTTCATAGAAGGTTTGTAATGAATGATATAATGGCGAATTCTAGAATTCATATCTTTCAATTTCTTTCTGTTAAATAAATAATTAAAGTTTAACCTACTTTTAGATGTCAAATAGTTTTCGTTTTGTCTAATAAATATTAATTTTAATTTGATTGAAATATCGTGAAAAAGAGTTCAAAAATATAAAAAATTCAGTTTGTTAATGAGTAAAGAAATTGAATTCGAGCAAATATTTAACGTTATTCATAATCAAGTAAGTAGGTAAACAATTTATTCATTTAATTGTAGTGCTAGAATAACAATTTATTAATAACAAAATACAATTATAAGGAACACAAAAAATAAATCTATAGTGATATTCACCTAAGAATGGCATTCCAATGTGATGATGTCACACACTTCATTTATATGAGGTGCTAATAAAAATTGAAATTTCGATTGACCGTACTGACATCTGTTGGCAATGTAGTAGAAATAAGTATTTACAAATTTATTTCCTAGCGTCATTCAAATTTCTATATCTATTGTTCACCAAGTCTTTCTCAAAAATTTATCCGCATATTTGATAGATGCCAGACTGTAATATTTCCATGTTTTCTCATTATAAAAATAGAATTTTTAATATTTTTGAACGTCTTTTTTAGCCTTGAAAATTTTCGACGGCTGCAAAAAGGCACTTTACTCTTGTGATTTTTAATAAAATCATGTTTATTGGCTAACTAAAACGATCGATCAGCTTCATAATTCATATCCCAGTTCATTATAACGTACTACAATTGCATGTAACGTATGAAAATTTTCGACGGCTGCAAAAAGGCACTTTACTCTTGTGATTTTTAATAAAATCATGTTTATTGGCTAACTAAAACGATCGATCAGCTTCATAATTCATATCCCAGTTCATTATAACGTACTACAATTGCATGTAACGTATGAAAATTTTCGACGGCTGCAAAAAGGCACTTTACTCTTGTGATTTTTAATAAAATCATGTTTATTGGCTAACTAAAACGATCGATCAGCTTCATAATTCATATCCCAGTTCATTATAACGTACTACAATTGCATGTAACGTATGAAAATTTTCGACGGCTGCAAAAAGGCACTTTACTCTTGTGATTTTTAATAAAATCATGTTTATTGGCTAACTAAAACGATCGATCAGCTTCATAATTCATATCCCAGTTCATTATAACGTACTACAATTGCATGTAACGTATGAAAATTTTCGACGGCTGCAAAAAGGCACTTTACTCTTGTGATTTTTAATAAAATCATTTTTATTGGCTAACTCAAACGATCGCTCAGCTTCATAATTCATATCCCAGTTCATTATAACGTATTACAATTGCATGTAACGTATGAAAATTTTCGACGGCTGCAAAAAGGTACTTTACTCTTGTGATTTTTAATAAAATCATTTTTATTGGCTAACTCAAACGATCGATCAGCTTCATAATTCATATCCCAGTTCACTATAACGTATTACAATTGCATGTAACGTATGAAAATTTTCGACGGCTGCAAAAAGGTACTTTACTCCTGTGATTTTTAATAAATTCATTTTTATTGGCTAACTCAAACGATCGATCAGCTTCATAATTCATATCCCAGGTCATTATAACGTATTACAATTGCATGTAACGTATGAAAATTTTCGACGGCTGCAAAAAGGTACTTTACTCCTGTGATTTTTAATAAAATCATTTTTATTGGCTAACTCAAACGATCGATCAGCTTCATAATTCATATCCCAGGTCATTATAACGTATTACAATTGCATGTAACGTATGAAAATTTTCGACGGCTGCAAAAAGGTACTTTACTCCTGTGATTTTTAATAAAATCATTTTTATTGGCTAACTCAAACGATCGATCAGCTTCATAATTCATATCCCAGTTCATTATAACGTATTACAATTGCATGTAACGTATGAAAATTTTCGACGGCTGCAAAAAGGTACTTTACTCTTGTGATTTTTAATAAAATCATTTTTATTGGCTAACTCAAACGATCGATCAGCTTTATAATTCATATCCCAGTTCATTATAACGTATTACAATTGCATGTAACGTATGAAAATTTTCGACGGCTGCAAAAAGGTACTTTACTCTTGTGATTTTTAATAAAATCATTTTTGTTGGCTAACTCAAACGATCGATCAGCTTCATAATTCATATCCCAGTTCATTATAACGTATTACAATTGCATGTAACGTATGAAAATTATGGGATAGGATATAGGATATTATGATTATTATTTTTGCATATTCAACGTATTTAGCTACTTAAATGATTCAGATTCGTTTAGATTGTTGCAATCAGACAAATGGTGTCCGCAAACATTCCCGAACTTGCAGAAAAGTCCAATATGAATAAAATAAAAATGTTAAAAGATAAATATTAATATTTCTATGTTTCATACGAGTTTAAATTCAAAACGTGTTTTTGTATCGTTTGTATCGTCGGCTTAGTTATATTCTAATTACAGCTGTTTGATGAAATATAAATACTTGCTAAAATGATTCTAACATCTAGTTTTTAATACAAATTTATTAAAAAAGTTGTATTTGGATTACATGTATCTCACATCATGTCATTATGTACATGATTATTTATTTTAAAAATTGCCGAAAACCAAGTCTATATTTTGTACAACCCACTGCTGTGTACGGACGATTTAATTTAATTATCTTTAATGAATCCTAATAGTTCTGCTCGCTTATGGAATATTCTTTAGTTTTTGAAGCTGATCTCATCATAAATGTTTATTTTATGTTAAAAAATCAAATGCTTTTTATAAAGACATTTAAAATTCTAGGTTTTATAAGAAACGTATTTTATACAGAATTGACATGCCTTGCTATTATTTTGTATTGGTTATCATATGAAAATTAGAATGTAAATCGATAAATATTTAATAATATTCAACGTAAAAAAATTACTGTATTTCAATAAACAATTTTTTTAAAAATATTGAATACAGCAAATGTGTTTTTATCATTTCATTCTATTTTTATTTTAAATTTTATTATTCAGGTCAAATCAATTAGGCTCAATTAGTATTTAATAAGATTGCATCGTCGCTTCAACAGGAATCATTAGTGGCCAGCTAAAATATAAATAAGCTGTTGTTAGTGTAGACGGATGTTTTCTATCTTCTCATCTCTTTCTAACACATTGAAGGTATACAAGTGAACGTAGAGTGGAGTACCACAGCAGCGCGATACAAGTAGCTAATTGAAATTCCTTTACAATTTGTTCGTTCACTCGCCACTCGTACGTCTCAGAGCAAAGTCGCGTCGCGTATTACGCCTTCTTAGAAGGCCATCATATCTAATTCAGGCCGCGAAACTTGATCCGCTGGGTGGAGGGATCGCGAAAGGGGCGCAAAGCATCTCAGAGAATTGCCTCTACGTGAGGTTCAACCTAGATCTTCGAAAAAACAAAACAAAAAGGCGAGTTTTGTCAAAATTCTCTGTAGATGTTGTCGGTCCGGGATGTGCCGGTGCACCGCGACGTGTGTGTTATCGTAGGGGTGTAAGGCTTCATACCATTGTTCAATAGGCGTAGAGTAGTCCTTTGTTCCCATTGCGAGGCTTCAAGAGGTGCGTGAGTCACGCCGTGATGAAAACTATTGTGCAATAGTATAGTCGCCAAGCCCCGTAATGCACCCGCGTAACTAGGCGTATTTCCTCCATGGGAGGGGCGTACACCGGCAAAGTGTAACGTTTTGCTAATTGACAACACGCTCCGGTTGTTGTCCTAGAGTCACTTGCGCCCTAGATTGTAAGTTAGCTACAGTTCGGAAACTGTTAGGTAGGGCTAGACAGGCAAGAAATGAAACCATCATTGAAACCATCATTGAAGCCAACACTGAAGATGGGCGTGTGCTGTGGGATGAATGGTGTGCTGTGAGATGAATGGTGTGCTGTGAAATGAATGGTGTGTGCCGAAAGAATGATAACCATAACTTGTTCTCTTGTACAATTTACTGCCTTTTATTTTGAGTTTATGTTTCAGATCATCAAACATCAACAAATATTGTATTTCCTAATCACAACATGTACGTTTTTTTCATGTTCACAATTATTCTTTTGTCTAATACATTGTTTTTCTGTTTATAGGAACAGATGGACAACATCAACAAATATTTTCTTCTAACTATGTATGTTTTTTTCAGGTTCACAGTTATTCATTTATCTAATACATTGTTTTTATGTTTATAGGGACTCGTGGACAACATCACCGGAGCCTTCATCATCTCACCCCGACCATCTGGGCTTTCGTCCGCGCCTAGCTTTATGCAGGTCAATGGTACCCAGCTTTTGCTGAGGTAGTGCGTTTTAAAGCTCATCTTTCAATCATCGTCATCGGAGCCTACATCATCAACATCAACATCTACACCTGGATGGCTCAAAAACCCTCTGGCAACAGATTCATGAGGACCGACGCCCGCTGCCAGTAACTACGATGTAAGAAAATTAATTTTATTTGTAAAAAAATAATCACAATTTTCATTTCATGTTGTTGTTTATTTGTAAAGAAAAATATAATTTAAATTATTTATATATTTATTTTGATTGTTACTAATTTAGTTTTGTGTGTTTCCAGATACAGTTTCAGCAGCGATGAAGCCGCACCTCTACTTCAGGTTTTGCGGGGAGTTTTCCTGGAGGGCTAAGGGAGGAATTTATGGGGGTGAGGTCAGCCTTCTCTCTCTCGTCAATGCAGGAGACTGATCCAGGCTTTACATTTTAAATTGAAATGTATATAAAATGAAATGTATATACAAATATAAAAAAAAATGTATATATTTAAAACGCAATTATAAACAAAATTTAATAATTTTATTTTTTTGATTTACTTAAATATCCTAAGTTTACAACACTTTTATAAATGTCAAGCATATGAATTGTTTCTCTTATTAGAAGTTCTAATATATTACATGCGTTAAAAAATAGTTCAGATAAAATGACTTAACCCCGCACATTGTAAGCGTCAAATGTCAGCGAGCGACGCATCGGTGCACTGGTGTTGTTGGCTAAACTTTTGCGGTGATTTTTTCTTCGTCTAATCGCAATATGGTTCAAATAAAACCTGTTAAGAATTAAATATTAAACAATTAATATCAATATATTTTTACTGCAAAATGACTAGTATAGCCATAAATTATAAAAATCGGTTTCAAATAAATTTCAGATATGTAGTTCTTGATGTCGTCTAGAGGAATTTCGCAGATGGCGCCAGCTACCACGCTGAAAATTGAACCAAATAGTTATAATAAAGCAGGTTACACATTTGCCGATTTTTGCCAAGAAGTCACTTCCTTTGGCTATGTCTTTAAGTATTGTTGTTCTTCTATCGCTTATAAGTGTCGACGCTTTTACCGCTAAATGTGTAAACACATCAAAATCTTTACGCGACTGTCAATTTACCGCAGTAGAAAAATACTGTCAAATGTGTACCCGGCTTTAAATAAGATCTATATATCAGAAATTCCATCGATCAATATTTTGGATTCTGCGCAGTTCTGTAAAATTTATTCATCGGTTCATAATTTATATACATGTCTGTAATATTTATTCATCGGTTCATAATTTATATGCATGTCTATAAAATTTATTCATCGGTCTATAATATATAAATTATAAATGTCACTGCTCTACATAATTTATAAGGGCTGTCCCTCTTAAATGGTTAGAGATATCGCGGATCTGAAAAAAACGTCCCGAGACATAGCCCTGCTCTATCTGATCAGCGAGAGAAAACCCCCAAAAAGTTGAAAATAGGGTAGTATTTTACGGGTTATTTGTTGTTTCAAATGCAAGTTACGCAAGAAATACTAACCCTAGGCTATTTTAAATCGCAGATTTGAAATCTACGGACCTTAATGAAGGGTGTAGTGCCTTTATCTCAATTCTTTTTACCCCAAAATTTAATAGTAAAAACACCAAGACTATAGTCCAACTTTTTCTTGGAAAAACCCCAAAAAAATCGAGTTAGGGGTGGATTCTTATAGATTCAGCCCTAAAAACTCCAATGGCGGTCTCGAAAATTGGCGCTCGCCCTTAAATTTGGGGTAATTCATATCCAATTTTATGTTCTTTATGTAGTATGTATATAAGGTTCATTATTGCATGTCACATTTCCTCAGCGTACCGGCAATTTTATATATTATGAACGGCAAGTCAGAAGTGATATCTATTATGAACCACAAGTCTGCATCAGTGGGTCATAACATATAAAAGTTAAATGCGAATTACCCAAGAAATACTAACCCTAGGATATTTTGAATCACAGATTCGGAATCTACAGACCCTAATGAAGGGTATCGCGCCCTTATCTCAATTTTTTTACCCCAAAATTTAATAGTAAAAACACCAAGACTGTCCAACTTTTTTATGAAAAAACCCCAAAAAAATCGAGTTAGGGGTGGATTCTTATAGGTTCAGCCCTAAAAATTCCAATGGCGGTCTTGAAAATTGGCGCTCGCCCTTAAATTTGGGGTAATTCATATCCAATTTTATGTTCTTTATGTAGTATGTATATAAGGTTCATTATTGCATGTCACATTTCCTCAGCGTATCGGCAATTTTATATATTATGAACGGCAAGTCAGAAGTGATACATATTATGAACCACAAGTCCGCAGTGGGTCATAACATATAAAAGTTAAATGTGAATTACGTAAGAAATACTAACCCTAGGCTATTTTTAATCGCAGATTCGAAATCTACGGACCTTAATGAAGGGTGTCGCGCCCTTATCTCAATTTTTTTTACCCCAAAATTTAATAGTAAAAAGACCAAGACTGTCCAACTTTTTTCTGGAAAAACCCCAAAAAAATCGAGTTAGGGGTGGATTCTTATAGATTCAGCCCTAAAAACTCCAATGGCAGTCTTGAAAATTGGCGCTCACCCTTAAATCTTATGTAATTAAATAAAGCAAAGTAAATACTGCTCTAATTATGAAACTACACATCCTATCGCAAAATGGTTTGTGAAATCGTATTCAGCACATTCTAAAAGGGGTATACAATCATTTCTAGCCCTTTAAAGTTAATTTGAAAGTAAATAAAACATATTTTATTTCTGTAACAATATCTTTATTATCTCAATAGATAAATACAATTTATAATTTATTTATTATTATAACTTAAATAAAACACAAGAGTATATGTACAAGTATATAATTTTTATTATATTATTTATTTGGAATGTATACAAAGTTCAGATCTCCTGGATTGACATTGGAAGAAAGAGACCGAAACTCCTCTGGCATTCGCCTGACATCCTGGGGAAACTTCCAGAAAACCCAGGACAGAAGAGCAGCGCCGCCGCCCACTAAACAAACAGAAATACATCAGTAAATAAATCAATTCATTAATGAATTAATTTAATGAACTTACATTTGTGTTGGGAACGGCGAACTATGTTGAAGAATTCCTTGAAGGCTGTACCTGCTGGCCGCAGGCTCTTGACTACGAGGTTTGAAACTCTCTTGAAGACTCTTCAACTGCATCTGCCAGCCGCAAACTCTTGGCTGAAACAACAAAATAAATAAGAAACTGCAAATTAAAATGAAACAATGTATAATTACATGTGTGAAGTAGAAAGTAAACACGTAGAAATCCAGCGAAGACGACTAAGTTCCCTGTCATCTTCATTCCTGTTTTAAGAAACAGAACAAAAACAATCCACAAAAATAAAACAAACAGTAAACACCTATACTAAAAGGAAGAGAAAAAAGCACAAAAATATATAAATAAAGAGAAATTCAGGACGAGAAGTTCTGTCCCACGGCGGACGATTCATTTCCATCGGCGGTAGAATCTGCAACTTCATCCCTCGATGGTAGACATAGGAACAATGTTCATTTCTCACGGTGGCTGCCGCAGCTACTGTTCCAACGACGGTTGTCTCAGCTACATTGCCCATTTCCCACGGTGGCTGACTCTGCAATGATTCTAGAAAAATAAAAACAACAAATTAGAAATAAATAAACAACAGAAATGTTGAAAAAATAAAAATAAATCTTACTTCTAGTACTACTACTTCTTGTCTTCATTATTCTTGATCTCTGTAAACAAATAAAAACAAACAAATTAAAAACATTGAAACATTTTAAATATGCAATTGAAAACTTACGTATTAAAAATACAAATCTGAAAGAGAAATGCTGTAAAGGAATACAAGTGCATGGGTTAGTAGACTTAAACCTAACTTAAATTAAACCTGAAATAAAATGGATTAACTTAAAATTAGCTTAAAGGTACCCAAAACCATTAAAACTAAATTAAAACTAAGATTCACACCACCCCACAGACATTCCAGTGCCTCTTTGACTCTAATAACAGCAACCGGTGTGTTGTCTGTTTTCAAAAAAGAAACGTGGGTCGTCTGGCCGAACCCCGCATGGTCTCCTACTTCGCGATACCGCAGGGGCCCGAGCTCATGTCACAGAATCACGTTAGCCGATCAACTACTTTCTCTGCCATCCGGAATTCCCTTTGTACAAGCACTTATGAATAGAGCCTATCATTTTCATAAATGTAATGAACGAGAACTGTCAAGAGCGAATCTTGTTAACAGGCATCGGATGCGATATTTGCCGAGAGCTGGTACCAGTCATGACTCTGGATCCACTCTAGATGATCGGACTGCTGTGAGCATGCCCCACGCGCCGCGTTAGCGCTAAACTAGTAATCGGAACAAATTTAATCGATGGTCTTCACGTGAAGACAGAGCGCTTTGCAAAAATCCCGTAAACGGTTCCCGGCTGATTCTACAACGGACACAGAGTATGACCTGCAGCGGTGCGTTCTCACCCACCCACCTACTGACTGTACTAAAGCACTCCAGCTCGTACTGCGTAGGCCGCACATACGAAATCATACTCCGCGAACGTTCACGGCTGATTCTACACGTAGTTGCAACGGACACAAGAGTATGACCTGCAGAGGTTTGTTCTCTCCACCCTATAGGAAGATGGAGAGACTCACAGACTGTACGAGCCACTCCAGGCATGCACTGCGTGAGCCAAACATACGAAATCATACTCTTGTGTAGTGAGAGAAGCCCACTCGCGAACGATAAATTTTGATTGCAAGACGAACGTGTGATCAGGCACCTATCACTTCAGTTCGCGTACGCGCCCAGCTCCCATCCAAAATGCCCGACTGCTAACACATTTCACAAAATTTAGTCACCCACTGAATCACCCAACGGTCAAACTGGAATTTTATATTTAAATACAATAACTGAGTACCATATCTAACTATAAAATTCACATTTAATACACGCGAGGAGTCGAGTAATTGCACAATTAAAAATAGCACAAAACGACGCAGCTTCTACCAACGCGGCCATTACTCGACTGAACACTGAGAAACATGGCGCACGGATACCTAAAACTACTCCCCGCTGCCCAACAATCTTGTAAAAGTCACGTAGACCAGCTCAGCTCCAATGCTTTCAATGCTAGAACAAGTTCCGACCAAGAGTTGCCACATTCTTCCTGAATTGAATCAACCTTGTCTGCAATAAAAATACATTTTTGTTTTAAAACATATTGAAAATTACCATTGTAATAAATAATGACAACAATAATAATATTATTGTTTAATATGTCCAATTTTTTTTTATGATTTGATAGGAGAAAACAAAAATAAATAAATTAAATACGCACACGATATAACATACATATACGTCGTATGTACATAACTACCTATTGGTTTGTTAACAAATTTCTAATAAAAAGTAAAAACTATGAAATCCATTTTGATAGCATTTGTATATTAAAACATTATATAAAAATATGTCATGCCAAATATACACAAAAATAATCAACATTTCATCTCCAGACAGGTTTCAATTAAGTCGACACTACCAATGTTACACACGTATTTGTCTTGACTTTAAACATATTTAAAACGAAACATTAAAGTTTTAATTTCTAACTAACATCCTTCCTAAAAAATTAATATTGCTTCTACTAGTACCTCTAATAGTACCTCTCTCACTTGGTCAGTGTCTCTGAAGACTGTACGAAGGCCTCATCGAATTCTATTAACAGCAAAACAAATAACCCGATTCTAAACTACTAAATATTTACATGATGTGTTTGCTATTTCTTTAGAAACCATTGCATTATTTATTTACATGACTATATTATTTTAAATTTGTTCCACAATTTTATTTCCGGGGAAAGGTATTACGAGCCCAGAATCATATCATTTGGCCCAGTTAAAATCATACACAGGGAAATTGTTTAATTCCCCATATTTATATCATTTTTAGCTTTCTCACGTACATACATGTAAGGGAGGTATTATGTTTATGTTTAGAATTGATTAGATTTTGGTAACAATTCATCAATAGTAAGTGGTAGAATATTCGATGCCCTATATTTTAGGCATATCTTAGTAAATAAATGGAGTAAATTTCATTGATACAAAAAAAATCTTGATTAATATTGCCTACAATCTTTATTTGATACATGTTTCTATATTTTGTTGTCATCAGATTAAAAAAACATGTTCATCACTATTTTGTGTATCTAGTTAGTATAAGGTAAATTTAAGTAAATAATAGACATCAAAATACACTTACGATTTTCATATTGCATTCAGCAAGATTCCAAAGCTATGTTGGGCCACAAATTGCGTTAGATTTCACAGCAAGAACAGTCTGAAGTTTAATT
The DNA here is from genome assembly GCA_963942605.1 of Poecilus cupreus. Taxonomy (NCBI): domain Eukaryota; kingdom Metazoa; phylum Arthropoda; class Insecta; order Coleoptera; family Carabidae; genus Poecilus; species Poecilus cupreus. The sequence goes on from OZ012727.1 coordinate 15,510,672, forward strand.
TCAACCTCTTCGTTCTCAAGTCTTCGGGTGGTTCTAAATCACTCCAAACATCATACAGGAACAAACTACAAATAGAAAATGATTTCTTCCTGTAAATTTCAACGTAATCACAACACATTTTCAGTCATAATCACAAAAAACTTATACAATATTTCTAATAATTTAAACAAAGACTTTACGGGTTGAACACCAAATAGATAAATTCCGATTTACTGTGTATGTGAAAATATCTTTTGATGTTGTGTTGTTTTCAAAGATTTTTCCACAAAATTGTTTCATACGAAATTAAATTTCTATCTGTCAAAAAATGAACACAAGACATGTGGCGCCATCATACAGCGATTGCGTGAACTAGATGCGTTGAGTGGTGGGGAAATTAGCAGCGGCGTAGATTTCTTTCAAAATATCGTGGGCTACTAATTTTTAATTCACATTTTTTAGCCAAAACTGTAACAATAATTATTTTTTCCTTATAACACATATAATTTTGAGTATATTAGCCCTTTTCTCGTTATTAATTAACGAATAATTACTAACTTATCAATAAAAATATAATTGAAGCATGCAAAATGATTAGAACGCCACTGATAGATGTGCACGCAATCTGATTGGTCGAACGTATTTCAAGCGCTTAAACTTACAATTTTAAATGATTATTAGTAATAATATTCATTTACACAGTTTTTAACTATGGCATATAGATTAATTGAATGATTTTCTTATGTTATAAAATGTTTACAGTTTATTTTACGTGACCAGCAGTATAAATTTGTATTTCAGTATATGTAACCAAACTTTTTCTCTAAGAAATTTTGTTTTATGAGTGCTGGAGGAGTCACAGAGGAAATATAATTCGAAAATTTGTCGGCTGAAGCTAGAACTTAGGATCTCATAATTCACAGTCCAATACGTTATCAGGGAGCTATTTACCCCATTGCTACATATTAAAATAATGTTCTCTTAATTTCACCTGTTACACATATTACTTTTTAAAAATAACAACATACTATTTAATAACCAAAAGATTCTTGAATACATATACTACTACTATACTAATTTAACATTACCTAGGTGTATATGAGTGAATTCCGAATTAAGATCCTGTCGAAAACACAGAAGACAACAACGACGACAGCAGCCAACAGATGATACCAAGAGATTATCGGAAGTTCTTGATTTGTACATATCAAATATTTTCCATACAATAATTTATTATATTTTTTTATTTTACAATAACTCATACAATATAAATGAACTGTTTGATACCAATATTATATTTCACAAATACACCAATACTTAATTAATGTGCTAGAACTTAAGATTCTCAAGATTGTAATGTGAAATCATCCTCACAATGAAAAGATATGTTTCCGTGATATTTTACAACGCAATGGAACCAAATAACAACCACCACGATTCAAATCCTAGACATTTTAACCAAACAATTTTACAATGCGCATGAAATGCAACTTAACTTAAAATAACAAAAATCTGTAGAACTAACATCAATTCTTACAAGTGTAAGAAAACGCGACGTAAACGTTAAACCCATTAAATGCTACAGTTACATATTTACATACTGAACACTTACATACTTTATGTTAATCATTATTCATTCTCTAGGTACATGTATGTAATTATATTAAACTCTACTGCGATTAGTATTAAAGCAAAAATATAAATAACTACATCTAAAATCAGTTCTGTCTTGTAATTAATGCTAACGCCCTACAATAGAAATACAAAAATAATATTCAGTCATTCTTGGCAAAATATGGACGAATAAAAATTTATCAATTACGATAAAGATGCGCATCTTACGTCTTTATCTTCCACTCAATGCAAAACAATATTATTGGCATCTATTTTAATTATTAGTCCTCACTTTTACCAACAAAATACAATCTTTATTTCTTATTAAACTTTAACATTTTAACAGAGAAACATTTTAAAAAATCAACTAGTTACCTGCTATAAAATGATTTAGCAACGTTAACAGAAACTGATATACAAATACTTAAAATAAAACTAATAGAAATAGATTACGAGTTGACGAACATGTTTTGCTGTCAAACTAAAGTATTTAAGAAAAAATGCTAATTTCAATATCACCGATGAAGTGCGAAAAGAATTAAAGCTTATTTTGTTGGCAAAGGCAATCCTCTCGCCCGAAAATCGAATTGACGCTGTCACTATACAATCCACATGTACCGTCGTTACTGAACACAACTTTAGCAATGTTTAGTTTATTTTAAGGCCTGATACAATAAATACACGATACTGTATTAGGTTACGGCATAACGGCTTACGATTGAGTAACTTTGAAGCTGTGGATTAAATGTTAACTCGTTTACTGTAACCTAGCCTATACACAATGAAAGTGATTCTAATGGAAATGATACAGTGATCAATATTATTTGTAACGATTAATATACTTCCTATCTGCTACGATCGCTAAATTAACTCAAATAATAAAATATAATGTTTTGTTTAATGTAATACTTAAATTGTAGTTGAATATGAGAGCGATTATGTGTTCTTAGATTTTAAATAAAATATATTTCAGCTAGTAACAAAACATCTATTTTGGAATTAAACGATGAATGTTGTAATCAAAGTCATGTCCTTTGTGATATATCTGCAAGGAAATAATTAATATTTAAGTATACATTTTGGATATGATTTGTCGGAGATACTTACGGGTCCGTTTAATAAATTTTGGGGGCAGAGCGATCATTTACAGATCTGGCTTTCTTCAAAGTAGCGCCTCGTTTTATTTGATCCATCAGTGATTCGTGACAAGTCGTCGGATCCGGCTGCATATAAATAAATCATTATTAAGTTTACATATTTATTTATCAACCGCGAACTCTGGCTTCTAGATTGATTAATACTTCAGAAGCTCAGAAGTCATTTCTCATTTTCAGTTTTTTCTTATGAAAGAAAACATAAAACTGTATCAGGTTAAAACATATTTTACATCTTAAAAATGTTTAGTTTTTGAAATACAATAATTTTTCAAAAAAGTATCATTTCATGTGTAAGAATAAATGAAGTCACAAATTTGCATCTGCGAAATTTTATTACTAAAATTATGAATGAAAAGTTTTATTGCAATATTCATAAAATGAGCCAAATTTTGTATTTACTCAAATTTTAGTTTGTACCTGGGCACGACTGTTGATGATCTGGCGAATCTTGTTGGCCTTGAGCTGTCCCTGAGCGTTGGAGAGATGCTGCTGCGCTAGTTTGGCGTTGAGGCTGTCGAGGAAGCCCTGGCCGGGCCCGCGCTGCAGCAACTTGGGCTGCGGAGGCTGCAGTGGACAGTGCGGAGCGCCAGGACTCTGCGCTAGCGGGCCCAGGTCCTCCGAGTGTCTTCGCGAGTTGCGAGGACTCAGAGACGGGGCTAGCTTCGCGCTTAAAGCTGCTATGAAGCCGGAACCCACACCACCTGGACCTACAAAATGTTGTAGATATTTATGTTTGTAAAGAATAATTTGATGACTTTTTTGTAATGTTTCAGTGAATGGTGTACACTGAAATATAACAATACTGGAACGCTAACTGACGTTGAAAATGCGAGCCGAGAAAGACAGCTACAGACAATAAATACTCCTTGCAGAAATTTATTCAAAAAACATCATATTCTTACACTTTATGATATTTATATATATGAAATCTGTCTTTTCGTTTTCAGCAACAAAGATAATTTTCTAAGTAATGCAGAAAAGCATGATTACAAACACTAGGTCTAAAAATGATTTTGCTATACCTTGCTCTAGAATTAACATTGTCTAAAATGCTCCAAACAGAGCTGGTCTACATATTTACAATAAGCTACCTGATTCTGTAAAAATGGAAAATAATTTCGTAAAATTAAAATAAACTTAATCTTTCTTACTGTCTCACAATTTCTATAATATAAAAGAATTTGTATCGCTTTGAAGTTTCTTTTATCTCGACATGTTCTATACACTGTACTGTGTCTAAAGAATACATTATATATTATTATTATTATTAGTTGAATGGCTATCTGTTTTTGTTGTACAATGATTTCCGCTCTATAAACAAAGAGTGGCCTTACAATATCATCTGTTTTAGGCTCGTTTTTGGTATTCATAAAAGCCCACAAGTTTTCGTTACAGTATTACTACAATATTTCAGTGATAGTGTGAGCCTGGAACAAGTGAATGAGTTTGTATATTTGGGTGTTCGAGGGATGGACGTAGTGACTGGGAGATTGAAAGGCGGTTATCTGCAGGGTGTAAGTTATTGGGCGCTCTGTAAATGTATCTAAAGATGTTCGAATGCGTGTTTTATTATGCTGTGTTGGTGTTTAATAAGGAATGATTTGGTGACTGGTTGTAATGTTTCAGTGAATGATGTGATACTGGAACATGTAAATGAATTTGTATATTTGGGTAGTACGTTCTCGAGGGATGGACGTATTGATCGAGAGATTTAAAAGGGGTGTCTGCAGGGTGCAAGGTATTGGGTGCTCTGGATACATTTACTCGAAATGTGAATGTATCTATATATGCTCGATCGGGTGTTTATAATGGTGTGTTAGTGCCTACATTGACGTATGGTTCTGAATGTTGGATGTGGATGAAGAAGTATTAACGACGTATAACTGCTGTACAAATGAGATATTTGAAAGGAGTGTGTGGGTATACGAGACGTTATCGTATCCGGAATACATTGGTGTATGGTGAGTGTGAGATTGAGAAGAATGTTGTTAAGAAAGTGGGAGGTGGTTTGGACATGTTGAGCAAATGTCGAATGAAAGGTTGGTGAAACTAATATATGAAGGTGAGATTGAAAGTGAGCGATTGCGTAGGTGTTCGAAGAATAACTGGTTAGGTATGATTGATGGTTGGTTACGTGAACAAATGATTCAGCGTGTGAAGTATAGAGGGGCATGTATGAATCGCACTATGAACGTAGACGAGGCGAAAATGATGTGCAAAGATAGCAATGTTTGATTGTTGATTAATTGTATTTGAGAGTGCTACCGCACTCAGTGGGATATAGTGCGACGCTATGTATGTATGTATGAAAGTTCTCACCTTCTCCAGTTTTGCGTTCAGCACTCTGACTCCGATTGCCACCAGCACTGGCGCGGCGCACTGAACTAGGACTCCCGGGAATCATCAGCTGCGAGGGCTGCGCATAAATCGTGTTCGCCCCTTGCCGCAAGGACCCGTAGATCGCGTTAGGATTCTGGAATGAAGACAGCATCGGCTGTTGTTGCATCACGGGTGGCTGGTGCAGCGACTGCGTGGACATCCTCCGCACAGAGTTCGGACTAGCAGGCGTGTGCTTCAGCTCTGTCAGAACCTAGAAGGAAAAGAAAATGTTGTATTCTCGCTTTGTCCACTGGATGATTTTTCTTCTTACTTTGACGGTCTCGGCGACGTTGACGGAGGGCGCGGGAGGCGGAACGCCGGCGGCGCTGCCATCCAGTAGAAAAGCTGGGGGCGGCGGAAGGTTCTCTAGACTACCCACGGGGGTGAGCGCGCGGTTGGTGTTTGTGATGGACGCCGTGCGTCGGATCGGCGGCGGAGGCTTGTTGCCTTGGACTGAACTTCGACGGAGGAGGGTGTTGCGCATTGTGTTGCTTGAATACACTGCTGGAAGCACGCAACACAAACATAACAATTGATCTTACATTGGTGATTTATCATGTTTAAAATTACAATATTATGTGATTCAAAATTAATTAGACAGTAAATAATTGTTATTTTTCTTCAAACGTCATAAAAGTACGTTGTTGTGTATTTGTGTTTCCTTGGCAACACATTTACTCCAGCGGCGGATAAAGTAAAATATGCAAAATAGTAAGGTTGTAATTAAATAATTTGACAGTTAAGAATAAAACAAATAAACAAAAATAACATATTATGTGGCAACTAGAAATACTGGATATGGTAGAATATTTGTTGAAGTTTTGAGCATTTTTTAATGTTTTAATGTCTATTTTCTATGTTTGAAGAAAAAAAAGCATGTGTTTTCGGAGTAAATGTGACTTTGTATGCTTCGCAAGTAATTGTCCGACTCGCTTCGCTCGCCCAAAGTATCACATTTACTTATAATAACACAATATACTATTGTTTAACTAGGCATCAAAATACGAGATTTACAGCAGCGGCTGCCGTTTCATTGACGAGGCGAAGCCGAGGCAATGAATGCTGTCGAAGCTATAAATCTGTGTTTGATGCCGAGTTGAACACATATTTTTTTTGCCGATTTGAGTGTCGCTACTGATTGAATTCTTATACTGTGGTACTATTATGTTATACTTTACTTAGAAATTAGTAATTTTTTATATGTATGTGCATACATAATTTTTTATACAATTTTTTAATTATTCGAAGTTTTAATAAAACGAACTTTGTGACAAGTTATGGTTCGAGTTATCGAAGTTCGACTGTAATTAGATGTTGATATCAACTTTTATTATATCGACCTACAATTTCCTATAAAAATTTAGAATGAATAACTTATAAAAAATATTTACACAACACCAAAACACCAATAGTTTGAAAATGTGCATAAAATTCAGTGCCAATAAATCTGGAAATATCGTGGTATGCTGGTAAGTGTACAAGTAAATAAAACTGCAGATACAGTGTGGCCCAAAATACATATTTTACTCAAAAAGTTGTGGAACATTACTTATTATAATTGATTCCTTTGGGCCAGGCTGTATATGATAGGTAAGTAAAAGAATGTTTCTGTCACCTGTCATGGAGACGGGGCGGCGGCGCTGGGCGGCGGCAAAGTCCGGCTGCACGGAGCGGGGCAGCGTGCAATACTTGCCCGCAGTCTCAAGAACACACACATCTAACAACAACAACACGCTGGCTAATTCAACACAACAAACCAAACTGCATGCCTACTTCTAGTTAAAACCTTCCCGACCACAAATTCAACTCTAATAATTCACACCGAAAAGGTATTACACTCCGTTTCAGAAAGAGAAAAAGTAATCAAACAGTCTTCCAAAAACATTACGCGCCAAAAATTGTTTGCTCAGGGGACAGCCTAAAAGACTGAATTTAATCGAGATCTACCTACCGCTAAATTATTCCCCCTCCACTAACATCTTTGGGGGCTATGGTTTGACGGCCGGTAACCGCACCTCATACGCAATTTGCGTAAGCAGAGTGCCAAACCCATAACGAATAAAAGGCGTGATGATATATTATTATTTATTATTGTTATAAATATGATCACCATCATGTTATTGATGATATGGCAGCCAATCGCGGTATCACAACAATGCCGTCCTGTCCGCGAATTCAATCCAACTTAATTATTGTAAGCTCATGTGAAGGGCGAAGTAGCCCGAAACAATGCCCCCTTTAAATTGGATAATGTAAAATAGTATATTATACAACGAGCATGGAATGGTACTCATTTCCTACGAGTATGAAAGTATGCAAATCATACGAGTATGAAATGGACATTCCATGCGAGTTGTACACTATACTTTTTCTACGACCACGATTTTATTTCAAAATTAATTTAATTTTAATAATAAATTTGTTCCGCTTTCACCATTCTAACATTTGACATTTCTAAATAAGTATCCTAGCACTGGCAACTGTACTTAAATGAACTGATCTGTATTGAAATACTCACAAAACAAATTCATTTCGCACGATGCTTGCAATGTAGCTCATATCCCTAGCAACAACAAACATACAATAAGCAGATTTCTCAGTGGTCGTTGAAAAAAAACTTTATCCACAACTACCAAATGATATACCCATAATACAACCGTTGTTTATCAATTAATGACTATTGTTACTGTTGCTAATGAAATAATATTGTCAGTTCGATGAATTAATATTATTCATTCCTTATCCTTATGTCAAATTTAAATCTTACCTGTCAAAAGAGTCAAATCAAAATGACTTTTAAGTAATTTTTCCCCCATAAAAAGCCAAAAGACACTAGTTTTCTCATTTTTCATAGTTTTATTTTCTTTTTAAGCTTAAATTGCAACTGAATAATTGGTTTTAAGATTTTCTGCTAAATGTCAAATTACTTCAAAATTTTGTTACAACAGTTCGAATCCCACTGCCGACGGTTACAAATTTAAATTTACCCCTGTGGTTCCCCCTCCACTAACAACTTTGGGGGCTATGACTTGACGGCTGGTAACCGCATTTCATACGCAAAAATATATCACCTACCGAGATCTGCGTAAGCAGAGTGCCACACCCTTAATGGGTAAAAGGCGTGATGATATATTTTATTTTATTAGTTCGTAGCCTAGTGATGGTTGCTACAATTTGTCTATGTTGATAAACTTATAATTTGTAATTTCAAAACAAATATTTGACGAAATGTTGTGGATAAACGATAAAGTATAGTATTCTATTTGCATGTAATAGTTATTACTCATACGAATGATTTACATCACTCGCAGTCGCTTGTGTTGCAAACTTCATTCTCATGAGTAATAGCTTACATTACATGTTCATTGAATAATATACTTATACTCTATATAATAATATAATAAATACATAAATATATCACTCTGAAAAGTTCTATCTACGTGTCTGGTCCGAACGGTCTGAACAAAATTATCGGAAGGTTTGACTCTATTCTTCGAGAAGTAAGTTTTGTTCCAGATATAAAGCGTGTATCCTAAAAAAGTTATGTTTTATTTTTGTGGTGGATTTATTTGCCGCATTGTCGACAAAAATCTAATACTCTTTCTCTTTCTGAAACGCTATGCTAACTAATTAGTAAACTGGGGTAAAAGATTTTTAATTGGAGAGGCACAGATTCCAATTGATTCTGATAATAATTTACAAGAAATAACAACTGTCAAATTATATTCTTTGTATAATAAAGTTATCCTGGATGAATCTAAAGGAAATCTGCATAATAACGGCAAAAATTAATAAAAACCATGCTCTATCAAATCGCAAGCAACAAAATCTGTGCAAGCAGTGGTGTACCTTCATGGTGAGCGGCATCATCAGTGGGGAAAGTGGTCTGACTGCCGTAGCCGCTGGAAGACTCCAGCGAGCTTTCACTCGTGCTGCCGTCGCGCTCACCTTCACCAGGAGCTGCTGTGGTGGCGGCGGGCGCCGGCGTCGTGGCCTGCTGGCCTGTGAACTCGGGCGGAGGTGGCGGCAGAGACATCTCCTGAGCCTTGCTGGCTGCCATGCTGGCTAGCTCGTGCATATTTACGTACATCGGTTGTGGAATATCTGCGTAAAAAACGTACATTTTATAGTTTCTTGAACGACTTCTTGTAACTTTGCAGAATATATGCTTTGATGTATGACTGATTACATTAGACCACTAGAGTATCGCTATATACAAGGATATTTATGACTAAATTCTAAGTGGTTGTGTAAAGAAAAGAAATTGTCTTCTAGGAACTGTACAGAAAATATAGAACAGTAGGGGTTAGATATATGTTGAGACAAGAGTATCGCGTTATAAAGGAACTGATTGACCAAATTATTGCACCACTTACATTTTATGGATTTATTTTTAAATAGAATGAAATATGAACTTATCTTTAATGCAATTAACTGTTTGTATGGTATATTCTGAAAAGAAAAGTAAAAGTCTAGATGAACTACTGGTTGTGCTATAACAGTCGGAAGAAATACCTCAAAGTGCGATTCAAAATTGTATTCGAGGAATGAAACAAAGAGAACAAGTACAAAGTAAATTTCGTAATGAAATTTCAAAATATTATTTAATTAAAAAAAAATGATGATTAATAAATGAAACCTTTGGAATTCCGACAATAGTTTATTGTTAAGAAATTATCTCAACTATTTCAACGCCAAATGCGTCTTCCTCAGCTGGTGAATTTTTCATTTTCATTTTAAAAACAATAATAGTATATTATTCAACGAGCATGTAATGTATGCTATTACTCATGAGAATAAAGTTTGCATCACGAGCGAAGGCGAGTGATGTAAATCATTGGAATGAATAATAGCCATTACATGCGAATAGAATACTATATTTTATCCACAACATTTCGTCAAATATTTGTTTTGAAATTATATGATACGTAGAATTTTTACTTTGACAAATACGAAAAACTATTTGTTTATCAACATAGACAAATTGTAGTAACCATCGCTAGGCTTTGTTATAACAAAAAATTTTAAGTGATTTGACATTTAGCAGAAAATTTCAAAATCAATTATTCAGCTACAGTTTAAGCTGAAAAACAAAATAAAAGTAAGAACAATGAGAAAATTACTGTCTTTGTCTTTTTATAAGGATAAAATTACTTCAAAGTCATTTTGATATTACTCTTTTGACAGGTAAGATTTGAATTTGACATAACGAATGAATAATATTAATTCACCGAACTGTCAATATTATTTCATTAGTAACAGTAACAAAGGTCATTATAATTGATAAACAACTGTTGAATTATGACTATATTATTTGACAGTTGTGGATAAATATACCGGGTGGAGCATCATACCTGTGTACATAGGCGATTAACATGAAAAAACAGTTTTTCCGTGCGCATTGCTCCCCAAATTATTTTAGGCAAAAATGCTTCAAATACATGTTGTAGAGCATAAAATTCTGCATCTAAATCAATAAACAGAATTACTTTTACTTGCTTTGTAACGACAGAAATTAAATATGAAAACATGCAAAATTACGTTAAAAACATCAAATAGCCATGGAATTGAAACAAAAATAAATAAATTTTTGACATTTGACAGATGAATGATTAATTTGACGGGTAAAATATCAAATAGACAGAAAAACGATAAGCATTTATTTATTTTTGTTTCAATTCCATGGCTATTTGATATTTTCAACGAAATTTTCCATGTTTTTCATATTTAATTTCTGTCGTTGCAAAGCAAGTAAAAGTAATTCTGTTTATTGATTTAGATGCAGAATTTTATGCTCTACAACATGTATTTGAAGCATTTTTGCCTAAAATAATTTGGGGAGCAATGCGCACGGAAAAACTGTTTTTTCATGTTAATCGCCTATGTACACAGGTATGATGCTCCACCCGGTATATAAAATAAATATGGACAACAAACACAGATGAATGTCTTCGTCAAAAATTAAAAAAATAAATATTTTAATAAATAGATAAAACATAACAATAAACCATTGGCTGAATTCTAAGAGTTTTATTTATTATCCATTATATAGCTAAAAAATAGTCCTTATCAAAAAACATATTGTTACTTTATTATGAATATTGTAGTATTTAAATTAAATGATAATTAATGTTGCGTTATTTTCTACATGCTTCTGTACTTCTGGTAATGAACTAATTTAAAAAATCGCAATTGCAAAATTCGAAGTCGTGCAATAATTTTGCCCAGCAGTGTACACTGATATTCATGACATAATGTTTAAATAAGTAAACTCTACGGCTATGTAAAGGAAAAAATGCTAAAAGAAAATATTTTTTCTAGTTACTCTGAAGTAAATATAAAACGGCAAGACTTAGATATATTATTAGTAAGTTTGTCAGCTCTACAGTTTATTATCTAACTTTTATTTAATGTAAAATATATGTAAAAATATTAGAAATTAATTGTACAATTCAGCGCATATCATATACACTGTGTCTTTCAACTTTTGTAAAACATTAAAACGGAAACTTTTAAAAGGGCGAACTCATGTGAATTTGGGTTCTTATCAAACTAAACAGATAAATGTAATTATTACCTTTAGCAATATGTGCTGGCAGTGGTGTTGGCTTGGTCAATAGTTTGTGTTCAATGTTTCCAGGTGGCAGGACTCGAACTCCGGTCATCCCGGCTATGGTCTTGGCAGGTACACTGGGGCGCTCCAATGAAGAACAACGCTGCAACATACAAAACTATCATAACTACAAAGTACAAACTTCTCTAAAATTATACAAAATCATCACAGTATGTTTTTAAGTTCAAGTAAACATTCCAAAATCCCTCTCTTACCGTGGGCAGCGGCGGGCGTCCAGCAACCTTCCCCACGACGCTGACCGTCCCCGGGGTCTCGGCCACCGACACGGGGCTCGCCGGCTGCGAGTGCGCCGTGTCTGGAGCCTGGAACGTATATACAGTGAGCGGGGGTCGCTGGTGGCCCTTCTCGTACGCGGAGCTGATGGTGTGTGGTCGCTCGCTGATGATGGCGCTCGCCGCGCGCTCGAACTGCAGCGTCTCCTGCAGATTGGGCCACGTGGCCGTGGTGTTGGGGATCGTGGTCGCTGGGAATGGGGTGCACGGGGTGCTGGAGTTGGAGCTTTGGTTGCTGTGCTCCGACATGTTCGAGACCTACACGCCGAAGATGATGCGTTATTTATACTGTATCACATTTGCATGTTTACCTTAATGATTTCAGTACGGTAAATTGGGCTTTACAGTACTTTCATTTTTACAGAACTGTATCGTTGCTAAAGCCCGTTTTAGACAACGCAATTTTTGCTGCAAAGTATCTAGTTACTTAAGGTCAACCAAACGGGCTCTTTTTTGAAACGATATATTATTATAAATGAAAACATATAACGATTTATACCTATATTTGTAGATAAAAGTGCAGAGTTTTGTAATAAATATTAATAAACTAATTTTGTTTGCAAATTACAAATGAACATAATTTTGAAGTAGTAAAATTTATGTCACACATTCCCATGAACGACTACAGTAATGCAAATAATTTGTATATTTATAAATATCATCGTCTATAACAGGGGTGGGCAACCTCCGGCCCGCGGGCCAACTCCTGCCCGCGTCAAGTTCCAATCCGGCCCGCGAGATCTTTAGAAGAAATAATAAATAAATATTTTCAAAAACAAAAATTTTAAATTAGGTTAGTACCCAACATAAAGAAAAAGGGGAGATTTACAGTTTAATTTTCGATATAATTCGTCTAGTTTAAATTAAGAAATAAATGTAGAACTTTGTTAATTTTGTTTTACTATTGTTTTTTATATTTTCAGAAAAAAAATTATAAGTATCAAAAATGTGTCAATTAACAACTACGGCCCGCGTACGAAACGTAAATCTTATTCTGGCCCCTGTTATACAAAAGGTTGCCCACCCCTGGTCTATAACATACTAAGATTATTTTCCATTTGAATTTACAGTTTTTGAGAAACAATAAAACATACGCGTCAAAGAACGAATCCTTTATTATTATTTTTAAACAGCAAATTCTGTATTCTTCATTTATTTTCATGTTCTTTGTGGTACAACAACCTCCATCCGTCAAAATTTCATGGATTTTTTACAGTAACTTGTCAGATGAAAACGAATATTTTCGTTGGGTTTGTTCACTCCCACGAATATTTTTTTGCAAATTCAAATTTGAATAAATTATTTCTTTCAATTATTCTTATCGAAAAGCAAAACAATTATTACTGTGAAGCCTTTGAACATTTTAGTATTTATATATGTGGATGAAAAGGATAGCTATAACATTAAACTATAAAAAAAATATTAGTTGAAGTCTAGTTGGTCAAAAATTCAGAACTTTGATACTGTGTCTCTCATTCCCATCAACGACTGCAGTAATGCAAATAATTCGTATATTTATAAATATGCTCATCTATAACATACTAATTTCAAATGGAAAATAATTTTAGTGTGTTATAGACATAGACGAATCATTTGCATTACTGTAGTCGTTCATGGGAATGTGTGACTTAAATTTATTACAAAACTTTGGACTTTTATCTACAAATGTAGGTATAAACCATTATATGTTTCATTTATTATAATAATGATATATTGTTTCAAAAAAGTCATGTTCATGTTGAGCTATCTTCAGCCCGTATGGTTGACCTTAATAATTTTCAGGGTACTCATTCTCCGGGCTTATAACGTAAATAACTTATGACATAATTATGAATTAATTTTCTTTGTAATTAATGTAAAAGTATACTGTCACAATAAATTTATAGAAGTGTTCTTATTTGCAATGTTAATTTCACAATACTTACATTTGAAATTCCTACAAGCTAATGTAACTTAAAAAATACTTTAAAAACTAAACGATAAAATAAGAAATGCGTAAATAAATGGTAAAATAAATAATAGTGGCTGGGATATGTGTACCTGGACATTGTGCTGTGAGGTTGGTGTTGGTGGGAACAACGTATCCTGGGACGTGAAACCAGAATCACGACTAGACACCGAAGTGAGTCGCAAAGTATTGCTGCGAGCTACAGGCTAACACAACAAAAAACAAAACCACTACATCCTACAACCAAAACAACTAATAAAATAATAAATAAAACTATAGAAAAATAATCGTCTGTCTTCTATTTCCTTCTTCATTCTTACCTGCGATAGCGAGCGATGCCAGTGAGGATGACTCGGCGAGTGGTGAGACTTGGAGCTCCCGGACGACGAGCTGTTGAGCGAGCTGATGGAGCACATGGAGGACTTCCTCGAGCCCAGAGAGCTGGGGCTGGACGGAGGCGTCTGGAATGACCAGCCACTGTCGGAGTTCTTCAGGTCCATGATGACCTGCTCGCTGGCCGGTGGAAGAGTGAACGGATCGGAGGTGTGTTTCTGGAGCTGGTCCACCACTTCCTGCAGGTGGGTCAGCTCGGACAGCATGGCTACTTCTTCATCCTACGCACGATCAGATTTAAATAAGAAATACTTAAATTGTTAAACATGGCGTAAAACGATGCACGAAATGTTATGGAACAAATATTCTCGTACATCGTAAGTAATGCTTAAAATCAGCGGTCTCGAAATCAGTGGCTTACTAGTTAAGTCAATGATAAAATTATATTTGTGTCATTTGACAGTTGAGTTCTGGTATACACATATGACATCGATGTTAAAATATTTTATTAATTTTGAATTACGTACCTCATACGCGACATTATATGATCGCGCCGATTACTTTCATCAATTTTATGATGATAAGTTCTTGGCGAGGTTAAAATTGACAAAGAGGGCAGCGTTAAATAATATAATTTACAATTTGAATGTATCTATTACATGGTTTTTGTTTATTTATAAGGATGCAGTGGTACGAATTTTTTCGATTAATACGCAAGTTACCTGCAATGCACGAAATATACGAAACGAATCACACTGGTGAGTAGTAATTTACGAATTTTGCTTTGTTTATCCATTTTCTAAACTTGAGGAAAACATTAACATTATTCAATATACTAATATTACAAGCACAAAAATATATTGTACACTGGAACGTGAGATAGTATATTTACAATCTGCATTACAACCTGCTAATATTACAAATTCGCATTTACTGGATGACTTGTCATTATCTGTCAAAAAATATTCATTTATTTGACATCGGCACTAAAGTGCTCAAAAATCGTCATTAAAGGCCTGTGTCCACGGTGATAGAAATTGGTCCGAGATCTCGGATGTAGTTCTATATCATAAATAGTGAACGTGTATAACAACAGATGTCAGGTTAGTCGAATTTATGAAGTTGCTTCAGTCAATGCTACCAATACTAAAAACTAATAAAATATGACTCAAGCAATTATTCTGACAAAAGTGAATTAAATTTGTTTATACGAGAAATAGATAAAAAAATATATTTCTTGTTTCAGAAACTGTTGAAAATACTAATTATTAGCTTTGATTGAAAATTTTTCAGCTTTTCAAATATTAAACGTCAAAATTTTAATTTGGTAACATCTATATGAAGTTAGCAACTAGTATGAAAAAATCGGACAGAACGCGTTTTTTCATCATAGTTTTCTATTCAATTTTTTCGTCCAAGTTGGTAGTGTCCACGATCCGAGTTTTTGATTTGAGAACTATGTCCGAGATCTCGGACCGATTCTATCACCGTGGACACAGGCCTTAAAAGCTCAGAAATCGTCACTAAAGTAACCCATTATACGACGATTTTGAGCAACCCAGTGTTGGCAACCGTTAAATAATTATTGTACAATTAGGACAATTTTGGCAGATATATTGACGTTATAGTAAATTAAGACAAACAAAATTTGCAAGAAGAATTAACTAATTAATTCCGATGACGAAATTGAGGACAAAACACATATTTTGAGTGTTATTTACGATAACTTCACTTCTGGAGGTTGGTAACACTGACTGTCAGTTTCAATTGACAACTGACAGATGTATAAATAACCTATATTGTAATTGTTTTACAGTTTTTTCGAATTTTAGATTTCCAATAAAACTTAATATGTACCTCGGCACTGAAGTTCCTTTTTATCACTCACATGGTTTATTTACCTTGGCCCTATGGGCCTCGGCAACTAAATTCCATATTCGTGATTAAAAAAATGAACTTCAGTGCCTTGATACATAAATAACGATTTTGTTACAAGTAGCAAGTTGTTACTGTGGCAAATATTTTAAAGAATAGACCCGATTACAAGTCAAAGAATGAACGTAATACTTTTGTTTATTTATAATGTTCAGAATCAGAATAATATTAAGCGATTTGTTGATCTATAATTAATCAATAATGAGTACTCAATCCTAAAGGTTCAACCGTTCAACGATTACATGCAATGCTATGTTAATATTTTCGATTTTATAGAATACTTTTCTATCAGTTGTCTTCTGTTGCCAGCGATGACTGATAAGTTACTAAAATCGTATTTTACATAAAAATCACTAGATATTCCTCTAACAAATTTTATTCATTCCTAAGCTCAGATAAACAATGCCTAAATTTAGGGAAATATTAGTATAAGGGATGCTTATACATATGGATTGCTGTTAACTATTTATATTTATCAGACTTGAAAAAAAATTACTGAATACGTATCACTCACCACAACTGGTTTTAGGAACCCAACGAAGAGGCAGAATCTCGAGCGCTCTTCCACGAGTGCAGCGCGTACCGCTTGTTTTTCTGTTTCCTCTAGGAGCTGGCGACGCTCGGTGACATCCTGCAGGTTGCACTCCAAGCGACGCTGCAGGTCGGAGCCGCCGCCGCCGCCGCCTTTCCGCGCCTTCTTCTGCAGGCGGAGGGTGTCGGTGGAACGCTTCTTCAGCTCGGCGCGAGCGCGTTTGTAATCTAAAAGAAAAATGAAACATTAGGAAAAGTGTATTTGTTTAACTAGGCACCAAAATACCAGATTTACAGCAGAGGCTGCTTCGCCTCGTCAATGAATGCTGCCAAATGTGATTGGTGCTGTGTTGACACATAATTTTTTTGCAGATTTGAAATTAATATTAATTTATTGATTATTTTATATACATATTTTCAAGGTTATCGCTTGCAAATTACGTTACCATGCGTTTGTTGAGCAGTTGCTATGTAATAGTATATTACATAACGAGAGATGTAAGAAGCAATTTACCTACGAGTGAAAAAATTGACATACGAGCCGCGTAGCGGCGAGTTTGTAATTTCACGAGGGCGTAATTGCTTTACATCTCGAGTTTTGTACTATACTTTTTCTACGACCACTCAATACTATTTCTAAATTAAAAACAATATTTAAATAGTTAGAAATTTATTATGCTTTTTTGTTTTCTCTAATCCATGAATTTTTGGGGTAAATAGCTCAGTGGCAACGTATCGGACTGTGGATCGCGAGATCCTCAGTTCGAATCCCACTTCCGACAGTTGCCAATTTAAATTTACCCCTGTGGTTCCCCCTCCACTAACAACTTTGGGGGCTATGACTTGACGGCTGGTAACCGCATCTCATACGCCAAAATATATCACTTACTGAGATCTGCGTAAGCAGAGTGCCACACCCGCAATGGGTAAAAGGCGTGATGATATATTTATTTTATTTATTTATGAATTTTTGATACACAAATTCGTATCGTTGTCGAGATTTTGTCCCCAATTGAAATATCACTGTCGCTTGACATTTATTACTTAAAATATTAATAAATATAAGTAAAGGATAATAATATATAGTAGTATATTTTACCTCACTATAAAACACAGATTATAAACTATAGATGCAGATGGGAGACTATAAAACATTACCAGTTTACATGTAATAATCACGCACATAACCTAAATGTCAAACAAGCTTTGTTTGTGTTTATAAAAATAAACGACAATTATTGAGCGTAGGGATACATGACGAAACATAGTCCGCTCTACATATATTATTGAAATATTTATTGGTGTCATAATTTATAATAAACCCAGCAAAATATGAATTTAGTTATAAAATTTTATCAGTTAGCCTTTGAATCCATAACATTTAAATCTAAGATTTGATGCATCAAATTTTAATTATATTGGTAATGTGACAGTCAGTAATGCCAACTTAAATTTCATTTTCAAGTGTTACGTAATGAACATTACATAACACTTGAATGAACATTACGTATCACTATTCGTAACAACGCACTTACATTGATTGTAGTTTGTTCTGTAATGACATACTTTCAGTAGTGGTCGTAGAAAAAATATATTTTACAGCTAAGGCATAAAGTGACACTTTACAAGACTGTTAGCAGTCCGTAAAGTGTCACCCTTTATGACATTCGGCAAAAAAAAATTGAATCTCAATGTGTCAAAATGCAGTAATTTAGTTTGTTATAATGTTTGTCAACTATGTTCACTGCGAAAAACGTCGAAATTACTCGATTTCGGGCGAATAATTTTAAAATAAAGTATGAAAATCAAAGGAAACTCTTTGAAAGTAAATCAGAAATCTGGTTTGAACCTAGACAAAAAAAATTAAATCAAACTTTACACACTTTTTCAGCCCACATAGTATTTTGTATGCATTAAATTTGAAATAATAGTGCAAAAAGAATATAAAAATATTGATAGGCACTTAAAAAAAATAATAATAATAGCATTAAATTCTTATATCAATTTCATTATGAACGCCACATAGCTACATCATGCTAAAGTAATTGGCTGAACAAAACAATACGAATTTTTTCATCGGAATTTTCAAACATATACAGAGGTTTGTATCTAGCATCGGTTTTCAATGCTAATAACTAGAGAGCGGATTATATGCACGAAAAAACTTTATTATATGCACTGATTTTTTTTATAAATATGCACAAATATGACAATATATGCAGCAAAATATGCAGAAATAAATCTTAAATTATTACATAAAAAGTATAAATGACTGCATTATGAATTTTATTGCACAATACAGTCTTAATCCTGATTCACAATTAACAAATATACTACTAATATACAAATAAACTAAGTCTAGAAAATTGATATTATAAGATTATGACACATTTTTATAATTACAATAACAAATTATTCAAAATTTTCTTTAAAAAAAGTGAAACATAAGTAAAATCCAGCTGAGAATTGTCGGTCTTATATTCATTGTACCCACTTTTACCAGCATTCGTGTATACAATGAATACTTACCATTACCGTTATAGGGATTTCCCTAGAAATATTAGAGTTTATTGGTTTGTGTATTTGCTTATTGTATTGTTTATTGCTTTTTCCGTTGCATTCTTCTATTTATTGCGGCCTCCTCCAATATTTGGGAATTATAAATGAGCATTACCAGAAATTTCAGAATGTTTATCACTAGACAAGGTCTTAAAATATATTCACTTTGCATATAATCCGCTCTCTGCTAATAACACAGTAAATGTATACTTTTACGTCCACCAGGTATAGCTAGTAATACGAGAATACATTTTCTCCGTAAAATAACATGCAGAACTCAGTTTTTGATTATTTGGCATTATACAAATTTTTGCATCTAGTAGACCTTGTAGTGGACTCATATTAACGTTGCTAAGAGAAATGAATATGTACACTAGATTGTATAACAAATATTTTGTTGTTGAAACAACAAATTTAGCAATAATTTGATGTTATCTAAGTTTAAGGTTGTAAAAAATTATAACTGCATGTG
This sequence comes from Poecilus cupreus, assembly GCA_963942605.1. Lineage (NCBI taxonomy): Eukaryota > Metazoa > Arthropoda > Insecta > Coleoptera > Carabidae > Poecilus > Poecilus cupreus. Next base: position 15,530,485 of record OZ012727.1, read on the forward strand.
ATTATGAATCATTTCAAAAATATTATTTATAACTTCAAACAGCCAACACAATAATATTCTCTGGTAATTCTGAATTCATAATAATTTGTTTGTCCAGCAATAGTAGGAAAACAAAAACTACAATTAATTATTGAAACACTAGCCGATTCTAGACAAAACCAGACAGAAAATCGAGTAAAAAATCCACCACGCTTCATATCATTGCCAGTTTTAATTACATCCTAACAAGCAAAAGTCGCATCTGCTTACAATTTCACAACAGTGCTAATGCAGCATGAAATTAGGTCGGAAAGTTATAATGCTGGAAATTAAAATCTAGAAATTAGAAATTTTCCGAAAAATGGCAATAATCTCGTTTGAGAGAATGATATATTGTTAACGTAGAAAGTAAGATCAAGATTTTATGATTAGTTTTGAAATGGAGACTGGCAGGTCATTGCTCCCTACAGAGGCGGGGAACTTTTCGAAAACGGGGGCAGGGTGAAATTAATATAAAATTATAAAATCAATTTAAAAATTAGTATTTGTTTCTACACCACTGGTTCAAGTAATAGTTATTTACTTTACAAGTGGGCAAAGTAAGGAATTACCCACGAGAGAAATTTTAGCACACGAAGCCGAAGGCTGAGTGAGATAATTTTATCGAGTGGGTAATTCCACTTTGCCCACGTGTGAAGTATAACGTTTTATCCAACACTTCTTAATAAATGAAAAATTTATTAATGAAATATTATTTGAGAGTGACATATGCTTTAAATTTTTAAATTAAAATGTCAATCGAAGTAGTTACCAAGGTGTTGTGTGTTATTATTATTGTTATAAATAAAAAAATACTCACTAGTGGCTTTCCTCAAAATTATACCCACTAGTGGATAATCTGTTACTTTGCTTGTTTAAAATCGCCATAGTTATAGAGCATTTATTGAGAGGTGTTGGATAAAATTTTTTTTTATTGGGCGCATAAACTATATACGAAATATGACAAATTTATATCAAAATCGTGAACACTTATGGAATTATTAGTAGTCAAATTTTTTTTTTTTGTTTTAAATATTCTGCAGAAAAGCGATATAACGAATTGAACATATTTTGACGTCACGGGTCCTCGCATCGATGCTATTGGCCAGAAATATGAAGAAATATGAAATGTGCAAATGGGCTAAAATAGAACTACGAAATGTCATTTCATTTATTTTGTTTGTTGATATTTAAGATTATATTTGTTGGGCTTCTATTACTTGTTTTATAATTTCACTGTTTTATTGTGCTGTGTTGAAAAACTATTGAATAAAATTGTGTACTGAGGTTAGGTTACATTACTACCAGCGCCACTGTTCGCAAACTTTCGTATGTTATTTACTCGAATATCAAGTAAAATAATCTAAAGTTGTCAAAGGAATTATATCTTTGTTTATATTAAGTTTAATTGTTGTAAATAAAGACTTATAATATGTAAATATAATTTTTACATTAAAAAATATGTAATATCTATTATCATGAAAAATCGTTGTTTTAGTGCTACTGGAGCAGTACCCGTGACGTCACACAAACTTTAAAAAATCATATCTCCGGTAATATATGGAATTTTCACATCGGGTTTTCACTGATCGTCATGTTTTATAATAAAGTTTCATAAAAATTAAATTAAAAAAATTGATTTATAGGCCCATTGTTATTAAAGCAGTCTCAACTGCTACGTTTATGCCGCCTCGATTCCTCGTTTTCGATGGTATGACAACGGCACGCAGTTTTCGTTGGTATGGGTTTTCGCAAAGCGGTCACCCATCCAACTACTAACCGCGAGCAGTATTGCTTAACTTGCGTTATCGAGTGAACCCATATGAACGTACCCTGCCATGCCGTTGTCTCCAAATACTAATTAACAATTATCACGTGTAATGTGCAACGAATTTGTTTATAAAAGTTTTAATTGGACCTCCTAGGCAAAATGTCAACATTATAATTAACATTCTAATTGACGTAAATTAGCAAATTTAATACAGTTTTAATTAAGCGTGTTACTCATAGTCACATGACAATTTTTTTTAAGTTTCAAAGAAAGAGAAAAATCGACGCACCTGTTCACAAATAACATTATTGTAAAGTTTAAAGAATCAAATCGAATGTTTATAATAAAATACACAAAACTGGTTCGTGATTGCAAAAAAATACTTCCTTGATCGCATATTCAACTAAAACCTGTTGCACTATAAAAAATCATAAGGCACTCATATAAATCAGTATGTATTGAATGTCTGAGCATGTGCTTATATAAGCTAAGATAAAATTTATCGCAAAATACTCAATACATTATTTATCTAAATACTAGAACTGTATAAAATAAAAATATTGTTAACACAATCGTTAATCAACAATAATCTAATCTCCCTAATATCAATACAATTTCAAATCTGCAAATTAGGACAAATACAATTACTTTCAGTTGTTCAATTGGTAAAAATGGCAATGCTGATAAATAAATATATCATCACGCCTTTTACCCATTATGGGTGTGGCACTCTGCTTACGCAGATCTTGGTAAGTGATATATTTTTGCATATGAAATGCGGTAACCAGCCGTCAAATCATAGCCCCCAAAGATATTAGTGGAGGGGTAACCACAGGGGTAAATGTAAATTGGTAACTGTCAACTATGGGATTCGAACTGAGGATCTCTTGATCCACAGTCTGACACGTTACCACGGAGCTATTTACCCCATATGCAATGCTGATAAAACAAATGAGTTTCATGTGAGGAGAAACAACTAAACAAGCGAGGATCTTGGGCAAGCTAAAAATAGCAGCAAAATAAAAACAATTCACGCAGAAATGCAGTACCAAAGAGAAACAGATGATTATGATGCAGAACACGGCCATGAATATCCGAGAAACCAGCGATTTATGTACGGTGGTTTGCAGTGGAAAATTTTCAAAGTAAAACAAAACTGCCTTATCTCAAAAATCAAGAACCAACCATTCGAACAGGTCTGCCAAGTCATACCGACTCCTTTCCTCTTCTTGTTTCTGCGGCGTCTCCCGCAACTTCGTCGGCGCCAGAATCCAATCATTATTCAACACATACACCTGTAAAGGGCGTATGAGTGTTTAGAGTAAATGTACGTGGACATATAAAGAGACTAATAGCTCTAGTGTTGATGTCTAGTCAGGCAATGCACTTCGGCGCGGAATAGTTTAGCACTTGGTAATTGAAGAACTGTTTGTTTGTTGTTTGGATTTACTGTTGGGTAGTTTTAAAATTAATATAGGAAATGCTTGCTTGAGAGGTGTAGTTAAATTGCAAATTATTCAAATTAGAACAATACGATAAATAAATACAATCAAATATCTAATTGATAAATCATAAAAAGTAAGGTTAAGGATAATAAACTTAGATAACACGGAATGCAGAACAGAGATTGGCAGTAATTAATTACAAGTAATTAAATTAAGCAAATAATTAAATTTTTCAGAAATATAATTGGTAATTTCAATTTTCAATTACATTCCCTCTGTAATGAAAAGTTCAGTAATTAATTATATTATTATTTATGCAAGCCAAGTAATTAGTAATTCTAGCTTTTTTTCATTGTAATTACAATTACATTGGCAATTACTTTATTCTTTTTTTTTTCATTATCAAAATGACCAATTTTATGACTTTTTTATAAATGAGATTAAATTGAAAATTACGTTTCAATTGCAACAGATCAAAATTTGTTGGTTCTTAATAATTTTCCAAACATCAATCGAATTTTTTGATGTATAACGTTAGTTTGTATTTCCTCAGCTACTATTGAAAGATTATTTTCATTCGTAGGCCTATTTTATATCCAAGGCTATGTAGACGTTTTGTTTTAGACTTCTAGTCATTATTTTAATAATAATAATTGTATGTTCCTACAATTAGACTTTGTTTTTATATTTTCCTTTTTTATATAGTACGTATAAAGTTGTAAAATAAATAAATATATTAATTATGATTTTTTTAAATTTCCATAACAAATAAAAAGTAATTGTAATTTGTAATTATTTAATGTAATCTAATTACATTTTTTGCATGTAATTGAGCTAATAAATTAAATACATTTCGATCGCAAAGTAATGTAATTTGACGATTGTAATTTAATTAACATTGAGACAGTAATTACAAAAAAGTAATTCATTACATTTTTGCAGTAATTTGCTCATTTCTGATACAAAATAAGAATAAACTATGAAATAGAAGGAAAAGACATAGTGAAAAAGATCCAGGAACAGATTCAGATGGTTTGGATATATATGAAGAGAACAGAAGAAAAGTATGGAATTAAATCAATAGTAGATTTGTAGATTGGAAACCAGAATCAACATGGCTAAAAAGGAATTAGAAGAAGAATTAAAAGATGGAAAAATTAAGAACTGGCAAAGTAAAACAATAGATAGGAAGATGTGGAAAACCTAACTACAAGAATTTAAAGGAAAAGAAAAGTAGATCTAACTAAAGAATCTAGAAAATTTCATAATAAGCAGCGTTACCCCACAGTGTTTATTATATAATTGATAAATCATGAAGTGAAAACGTCTTGGGATATCAAAAACTTAAGGTCCTTTTTTGGTGGTAATTTAGTGGTAATATTTCTTTCTTGTTGAATAGCATAAGCGCTGATTTTAATGACAGATTCGTTCCGTTATCCGCATATTTGATTTTGGCTGAAAAGTTTAGAATTTAATAAATGAATTAATTTAGGATTTAAATCTGTAAAATCTTTTCATTTATTACTAAGAGTTAGAAAGCTTTTTCAACATTTCAGAAATAATTTTAATGAAAAATAATCAATATAGAGCACCTTTACTTTCATTATTAATATTTTTTTACTTCAAAGTAATGATCAATTGCGAGGAAATAATTCTTAAAATTTGGCTTATTTGAAAATTATTTCCAATAAAACAGCTATAGTTTTATGAAAATGGATTTCTGATTAAGAAATATTGATTGTTGAGCTTCAAAAATATGTACAATACTAAGCCAGTTTTATTCATTATAACAATAATAATTTGATTCAAACAAATTATGGTCATAGCGTACATTTCAAAGTAAAGTTTTTATGTCTTTATCATTTTTACCTCCCGCCACATCCTGTAAGGGAGGTATAGGAATCATGCTAAAAATTCGATAGTGAGTTTTCAGTGGATGAGCACGTTTAGAGTCCCGAGAATACGATTTTAATAGTTTCGCGATGATGTCTGTGTGTGTCTGTCTGTCTGTCTATCAGTCTGTGTGGATCTTTGGAGTTACGTTTTCTCAAAAACTACTAAACTGACAATTTTGATATTTTGTATATTTTTTTAGTTTAATATACACTGCCCTACAGAACAAGCTCATTAATAGGACAGGAATAACATTCAAACCAAATAGCAGGAATTTTTTTATTCAATATACATAAATGTGTCATTACCATAGCTACTGTTAAAACGTTAAAAGTATTGACAGCAATTTATTAAAGCGTTTATTTTAAAAGGAAACAGACACAATACACAATAGTAATTAAAAATAATATTTCCTACCCATTTAATGTTATTTATGAAGTACTAAAATAATTAAAATAAATTTATTATTTGTTTAAACTTGCATGGTTTGTTTCATTATGATAGACTATTATTAATATTCCAGGTAAATCCATAAAAAAATTACTTTTATCCAACACCTCTCAATAAATGCTCTAAAACTATGGCGATTTTAAACAAGCAAAGTAACAAATTATCCACTAGTGGGTATAATTTTGAGAAAATCCACTAGTGAGTATTTTTTTATTTATAACAATAATAATAACACACAACACCTTGGTGACCACTTTGATTGACAGTTTAATTAAAAAATTTAAATCATGTCACTGTCAAATAATATTTCTTTTATAAATTTTACATTTATTAAGAGGTGTTGGATAAAACGTTATACTTCACACGTGGGCAAAGTGGAATTACCCACTCGATAAAATTATCACACTCAGCCTTTGGCTTCGTGTGCTAAAATTTCTCTCGTGGGTAATTCCTTACTTTGCCCACTTGTAAAGTAAATAACTATTACTTTAACTACGGTTATGATACATACCCTAGGTATACTGATAAAAAAATTATCTTTACTTACGTATGTACAAACGTGAAATCAGTAACAATTCATTAAATAATAAACAGAAATCTACCATCAAAGCTTAAAAAAAACATATTTAGGAATATGAACTATATTATAGTTTGGCATGTAATTAAATGTCACAGTTTATTTCAAAACAAAAATGTATAAGATAAAATAAAAATACTGATGTTACATAAAAAACATTAAATAGGATTTTTTTCAACGGTAGTAAAACAATAATACATATTTTGTTTATGCGGAATTTATTTGTAGATAAGCTCGCTCTGCTCACACTTTTCACAAACTAACCCTAAGCCTAAACAACTCACGCTCGGCAAACTCGAATCACAGTATTCATTTTTTATGAAACTAACAGAACATAAGCGCGCTTCCACGTTGCTTGTTGAATGAATAAATAAAGTGTCTCTCTGTTTTGGTACTGCTATATTCGTTACATGAATAAATACAACTTGCGCATGCGTCAAAATAAATTTTGTGCACGCGTGTAACATTTCAGTATTTCCGTGTGAAACTTATGTGTAACAAATCCTCAAAATATATTCAGTAATAATATAACAAGAGAGTGAGAATAAATTGAAAATAATTTGACAGATCTTTCGAAAACCAAATGGCGACAAGTTTGAGAAAGATACTGGAGAATTATTTTCTAATTTATCGAACACTCGAGTTATATTTAATAAGATTATTTTTTGATTTCATCATCAGGCACTCCACTAAATCTATCTTTTTTGTTCATTTTCACTTGTGTTGATGATAACTATCTGACATCTGTCAACAAAAACAAAAAAGCTACAGAGAATATTGCCTTGAATAATCACAAGCGCATTATTCTCAGTATAATAATGACAGGATTGGTTAAAACGCAGACACGTGACATACAATAATGCATTTCATTGGATTAAAGAAACGTCAAAAAATAATCCGTATTATATTATAGTTTTGATACCCAATATATTGATAAACGTATCAATGTTAGGTCAACAATTATTAAAATCTGGGAGCCAGCGCTTTGCACTATAATTGAAATTTCCAAAAGTTGAAGTTGCAGAGTCCTGAATGAGTGTATTGTTTACTTTTAAAGTGGCACGTGCAATTTTTTTAATGTAGTATATAAATAAATCTTTCTATTTATATTTTTGAAAATTGGCCAAAAATTTTATTCGAACTTCCGTAGAAAATTCATAATTGGAATTAAAATTAGTGTGTCCATCTTTCGCAGTTCTCCGCTATTCTGTCATTGTTTCGCAGCTGTTTTAAGTAAATTACCAATGTAAAAAAATCTTCATGATCTGTGTAATGAGAGTATTTACCGCCAAATTCAGTCACGTGACTATCTCATGCCCCAAACGAGTTTTCCCTGTCCTTGAGATCATCTCGAATCTCAAATACGATCGCATCGAAACAGCTGAGCATCTACATCCACCGCCGATCGTCGCTTGTTCCGTTGCAGTCGAACTAGTCACTCGCTTGCGTTCAGCTGCTTGTGACTCATTTGTTCGTGCGGTGCGTGTGTGTGGAACTGTGGATGTGTACACGTTACGATGGCAACCACTACGACCGGTAAGTTTAAATTTAGATACAGTGCGTTGATCGCATTTTGTTTTGTTTAACACCATGTACTCGATTTGGTGTTTGTTTCGTTTATCATTTGTTTATTACGGATGCTTGTTATCGTTTATTTTATCTAGTGACTTTGACTTATACAGAAATGAGTTAAGTCTCGGAATATTTTGACGGTCAAAATTAAAATGTTGCGTGTGTGATGTTATAAACAAATTAATATTCAGTTCAAACTAGAACTAATTAATTATAAATGATGACTTAAATTTGGCATGTGACTGAGAAACTATTTTCTGTGTTTATTAATAAATAAAAACTTTGTCTTACTAATTAAAAATTTAATAATTAGTGCGCACGTCATAAAATGCATTTTTTCTCAAATGCCGCTGTCAAGGTAAAATTTATTGATTAATTTTTGATAAATTACAATTGATAAATAAAAAATGATTGACGTAATTAATTTATAAGTCACAAAAACTTCAAATATTATATGAGTAAAGTAAAACATAAATAAATTTTAATTGAAGTACAAAGTAAATGGGAACAAAAAACTAGGTAATGCTCTAATTATTATTTTTAGGTTCCGGTCAATATGGGAGTATGCTTCTTCACTCCGGAGAAGAGAAGAATGCCAGGTCCGTAACAAAATCTTAATCTTTAATTTTGCGCATTTGTAATAATTAAACAAATTAGTTTTAGTATTATTTTGTTGTCATCAAAAAACATTTATGTTTTGTTCAAACATACATTGCTAAATAAATTGGTGTATTTTTAAGAGATAAAAAATAGAAATAAACATACAGTGTGTAAAATTAAAATGTGACGTACTGATATTTCAATGCTTTTTTATTACTGTCAGCAAATGTGTAAATACTAAAGTTGTTTAGAATTTAAAATGCATGCAATTGGTTACCTAAATGTTAATATTTCACAATACGTCAATCTAATTACAAGTAATATTTATTAAATGAAAAATTAAACAAAGAAAAATATATTTCAGATTTCAGAATACAGATTTAGGTTTATTTATTACAGTTTTGAATTATTTTCTGCAGAAATATTGTAGAAAATTGTAATCTATAATGACGAATTTGAGAGTTTATTTCTTTCTATTTTTTCTGTTAAATAAACAAATAAATCTAATACTGTTTTATGAAATGTCAAATAATTTTCATTTTTGTTTAAATTTTCGTATCCGTGTTGACATATCGTGAAATACTAAAATTTAGGTAACCAAATCAACATTTTTTAACGTATATTTTTTGCTGTAAATTTGCAGTGTGTATGGCTACAGTTCTGCTTCTAATAAAAGCAAATTGCCAATACTAAAGCAAGGATTCACCATAATAAGATATCATACAAAATGAATTTGACATGTACCTTTGATGAATTGTGATCAACGCCATCTCTTGATAATTTGGAAGCCCAATAGTTCACATTTCAATTCTACATCCTGTATATTATTATTATTTACTTCGTAATGACACTTTAAAATTGTGAACATTACTCGATGTAATTGTGAATAAATTTCCTCTAAAAAGATTTAGAGATGACTGACAAAATGTGTCATCACTTAACAGTAACTTTAGTCACTCTTAATCGGTTTAATAATACTTATCCACTAATGTTGAGCCTTCTATGTAATTACGTTGTTATATAATTCCAAATTATTTTAGAGGAAAATACTACAAACAAAAGTGTTAGAACAATAGTTAACCATTTTCGTTTCCCTTTTTTCAGCCATCGCCTCTGGGGATCAACTCGTCTAGTCTTCACCCTCTGTGCATTTCTATGCACCCTTAACTTAATCCTAATGCGATTTAATCTTAGCTTCGCCATGGTCTGCATGGTGTCCCATAATAAACCTGTAGCTCTAAACGATTCGTTTTGGAGTAACGAGACAGGTGCCATAGACCTGGACGTCCCGGATGCAGCTACAGCAGCGGTTTTAGTCCCGGAGGAGTGTCTACCTCATCGGGACGATGGCCAAGTGGGTTCCAAGGTCACGGAAGACAGGGTAAAGAAATATAAATTACAAATTAAATTCGTTGCTTACTTGCGCTTGCAGTCAAATTACAACCCCTAAAAATGATAATGGGGGAAGAATGAATTTGTTTAATGGATCTAAGGGTCCTGTGTTCAATATAAATAAATTTTTAACTATACAGGCTGGCGTTTTACATGTTATTAATATTTATGGAATTTTCTGCTTCCCTAATCGTTTTAGAAAAAAAAATATTCAAAGAGATTTAATATTTGCGTCTGAATCAGTGAACAAATTCCATTTTACTTATTTATTGAGGCTAAAAAGAGTTCAAAAATACAGTATTCATAATGAATAACAATGTAAATGGAATTGAATTCAAGCAAATATTTAACGTTTTTCACATAATCAAGTAAGGAAGTAATCAATTATTTATTTAATTTTAGTATCAGAATAAATTTTGTTAACAAAATTTAACTATAAGGAAAAGGAACATTAAAAAGAAATTTAGTCTAGTCTAGATCATATGTTCAAACATCTAAGCTCAACTGTCTTTCGTAAAAATTTCTCTGCATATTTGATAGATTCCGGGCATTAAGATTTCCATGGTTACTCATTATAAAAACAACTTTTCTCTAAAATTATTCGGGAAGCAGGAAATTACATAAGTATTATTTAACATGAAAAACGCCTATGATCATCATCTGAGTCTGTCGCCACTTTATATACAAAAATACACAATGGAAAAATTTACACAAATAGATATTAATTAATTAAATGTTATAATTATATAATAATAAACAGGCAAGTGATAAAAATTATTACATTTGCCGTTTTTTGTTTTCGTTAATTATGTTTTATTGAACAAGTTTAAAAAGTTTTCTCCCACTTTATTCTCTTATCCTACATTCTCATGACGTAACAAATAGAAATGTACAGGCACGTGTATCTTCCGTCTCTTTTCATGTAGTACCAACTGTCAAATTATGGTGACACATTGTAAGGTTAAAGGCTGGCAAAATTTTTTTTTTTCAAAACTTTATACTGACTTTTTATTTATCACATGTAAACTAGTGTTTCAACGTTAGGTTAACCATATGTCAAGACAGTCAAAAAAGTTATGCCCAGTATTATAAAAAAATTAAAACCCCATCTAAATTTAGTTCCATACTAAATTTACATCAAGTTATCCAAATGACAATCAAATAATCATAAAATAATTTTTTATTATACCTGCATCATAATCCGTGTTTAAAACACGCTACAGCGTTCTTAAACGCAAGATTAAAACACGCCGTGCTTTAAAGGTTGCAACAATAGAAATATTTACTACTAATATTTGTCAAAACTGTAAACGTAAACAACAAATGCTAACCAGTCTCCATGTAAACGATATACGTCAAACGTCACATGCGCAAAATTATGAAATGAATCAAAATCAAAATGTTGCTTTCCAATTTTTTCCAGAGTATGATGCAGGTATAATAAAAAATAGCATATGACATGACATAACACATGTGTATAAGCGCTTCGTGTCGTGCTTTTAAACTCGTCGAACGTGCTTTAAAAGCTTACTTATACACTTGTATCACAATATACTATTAAATGATATGCAATTCTTAAAAACGAATAAATTTACTTTTTTGCCGATTAACATTAACGGTGACACTTTACGGACTACTAACAGTCTGTAAAGTGTCACATTTATGCCTAGCAATATAGCAACCGCTCTACAAACGCTTTGTAACTGTCAACAAATGCATAGCAACCGTTCAACAAATACATGGCAACGTAATTTGACAGCAATAAACTTCAAAATATGTATATAAAATAACCACTAAATTAATGTTAATTTTAAGTCAGTAAAAAAAATATGTGTTCAACTCGGCACCAAACACAGATTTAAAGCTTCGGCAGCTTCAGCTGTAAATCTATTATTTTGGTGCCTAAACAAATAACTATTAAAAGTAAATTTAAGTGACAGTTTAATTTCTTTATAATCAAATTACATATTTAATTGTACTATATTTCTACTGAATTACAATATAGTTTTCAAAAATCGAAAACAGTCTATGAAACATTTATATTAAAAATATAGACAATGAAAATTGCCAACTGTTTCATAAAATACAGTCTCAGAATAACAACAAAGTTATTAATGCACAGAGACCGGCCAAGCCAATCAATTGGTAACTACAGACGCGTTTCGCTCTTATTGGAGCTCATCAGTGTAGTGTAACCCGTCAACAGCTGTGAAGCAGTGACACCGATTGCCTGGCTCAGCGAGATCTAAGATCCCAACATAAACACAATTTTAGACAATTTCTCTTGAATATAAACTACAATATTTCAAAAAAAAAATCGCTTAATTTTGATCGCACTTTGACAAGTTTGATGGATTCCTGTTGCTTTACGAAGGGCCGTACATTTTTTTGCATTAGGATTGTCGACTCAAAATTAAATAAAGACTCGTTTACATGAAACTTGTCACCACTTTTCTGAATACCCTGTATTTTACTATTACGCAGTTGACGACGTTGCAGTTCTATGATTTCATTCATGATATGGAGACCTTTGATTCGCCGTATTTATATATTTTCTAAGAGCAAAATTTATGCTTCGTCGTATTCTGGAATAAAATTTTACTATTTTATAAATTTGCACGATCGCTTTACGTATTATCCTGAGCAAAGTCCGAGAAATTAATCTAAATTTCTAACATATACTCGTATGTTAAAAATATTACGCAATTTTTTTGTTGCTTTGCCGTTCTTGTTATGCAAACAGACGGTCAGTTAAAATGCAAATATTGACAATTTTTCGCTTAGAATCCGCGAGTTATGCAAAGCCGGTCTCCCTGTCCCAGATACATCAAGAATAATCCACAGCCAACTATTTTATCTCCGCGTTATCGCTAGATACAACAGACATCGTGACTCGCAACTGAAAAAATTGTTACGCGCAGAAATCATGTTTCTCAGAATTCGAACCAATCGCCTACTTAAATCACACGCAAGTACACTCAATTACAGCAGTTTAATCTGTATCTGCTTGACTGTGTACATAATTTATGTGTTTATTTCACAAAAATGCAAAATAATGAGAACTTCATATGTATACAATTGGTGCCCTTGTTCAAACATTCGTGTTTACTACTTCAATAAATGTTAAAATATTTTACAAATGTTTTTGTTTACTCTAATTAGTACACTTAACCCGTAATGAACATTAATTAAGATTGACTGACTTGTGGGCCAAACAACTACACAACATAAATTTTGTAATAAAAATATTACCTAATAAATAAATTATTATTCCAATTAAACAACTGGATCTATAAACTAAAACTGTAGTAGATTGATGTTATAGGACGTTTTAATTGCGCTGAATTCATATTGGGATAATATCAATGGAAGGTATTCGGATTGTTCTAAAGTTTCAAAGCTTTGTTAATGCTTAAAATGTTAAAATAACAAGAGAATGTATATAAATAGAAAATAACTTGATAATTTAACTCCAATATAAAGTAAGCCATAAAGAAAATAGTATATTGTGTTATTAGGAGTAAATGTGATACTTTGGGTGATTGGGTGCTGAGCATGTAAGATTGAACGACGAGCGAAGCGAGTCGAACAATTACATGCGAAGCGTACAAAGTCACATTTATTCCGAATAACACATGCTATTTTTTCTTCAAACATAGAAAATAGACATTAAAATAAAACATTAAAAAATGCTCAAAACTTCAACAAATATTCTGCCGTATCCAGTATTTCTAGTTGCCACAGAATATGTTATTTTGTTATTTTTGTTTATTTGTTTTATTCTTAACTGTCAAATTTTTGAATTACAACCTTATTATTTTGCATGATATTTTACTTTGTCCGCCGCCGGCGTAAATGTTGGACTTCTGCTTGTTGAATACAAATACATAACAACGTACTTTTATGAAGTTTGAAGAAAAAACAATTTTATCGTTTTGACAGCGGATAAATAGGAAGGTAACTTTTTGTAAGTGATAGTTATTTACTTTACAAGTGGGCAAAGTGAGGAATTACCCACGAGAGAAATTTTAGCACACGAAGCCAAAGCCTGAGTGTGATAATTTTATCGAGTGGGTAATTCCACTTTGCCCACGTGTGAAGTATAACGTTTTATCCAACATCTCTTAATAATAAAAAAATTATTAAAGAAATATTATTTGACAGTGACATATGCTTTAAATTTTCTAAATTAAAATATCAATCGAAATAGTTACCAAGGTGTTGTGTGTTATTATTATTGTTATAAATAAAAAAATACCCACTAGTGGGTAATCTGTTACTTTCCTTGTTTAAAATCGTCATAGTTATAGAGCATTTATTGAGAGGTGTTGGATAATACTTATTTAGTTTACAAGTGGGCAAAGTAAGGAATTACCCACGAGAGAAATCTTAGCTCACAAAGCCGAAGGCTGAGTGAGATAATTTTATCGAGTGGGTAATTCCACTTTGCCCACGTGTGAAGTATAACGTTTTATGCAACACTTCTTATTAAATTAAATATTTATTCAAAAAATATTATTTGACAGTGACATATGCTTTAAATTTTTTAATTAAAATGTCAATCGAAGTAGTTACCAAGATGTGTGTTATTATTATTGTTATAAATAAAAAAATACCCACTAGTGATTTTTCTCAAAATTATACCCACTAGTGGGTAATCTGTTACTTTGCTTGTTTAAAATCGCCATAGTTATAGAGCATTTATTGAGAGGTGTTGGATAAACGTTATTTACCTTTTTCCTAACAACTCGATTTTATTTTCTTTGGATAAATATCAGTTTGACAACTCAACCTTGTCACCTGACAGCAATTTGACTCGAAAACTGTTTAACAAATAAAATCCCTCCACCTACGGTGTCGTGATTTTATTAAAACAATTTTCTTGTGAAATTGCTAGGTAACTAGGTTTCGTGACAAACAAAAATTTATCCGGCAAAATAAAAAGCTCTTGTGTAATTACAGTTGACAAATTTTTAAAAAACTACAGGCTAGTCTAATTATTGCCTGGCAACAGGTTTGATAAAGAAAGTGGATACATTTACAAATTCTACGATCTCGAATTTTATTTAATTAGAATATTTTTTATCCATATATTTCAAAGAAAATTAGATAACGCACTTAACATGTGTTATAAGCCAGTGCCATGCTAACATAACCTAACTATCTGACATTTGTCAAGGAAAACAATAACTATAGGTATATATTATTCTCGTGAATAATATCTAGAGCTGTATTATCACTATAATAATGATAGAATTAGTTAAAACGCAGACATGTGACAAACAATAACACATTTCAATGGTTTTACGAAAGGAGATTCTCAGTTCGACTCCCGTACAATGTTTCCTCTTGTAACACTATTGGGGGTCCTGACTGGTCGACACTTAACAAAATGGGTAAATGGCCTGATAATATATGAAGAAATATTAATAAAATATGAAGCAGAAATTTGCATTTAAAAAGATAGTCGCCATACGTTCCAACTGCAAAAAATTAACTGTATTTTGGGGTCAACGAAACTGAAGACCATAATTTGATTAATTAAATCATGAATATTAATCGCAAATACAAAAAAACTAGAGTGAAAAACTGGTTCTCAAGAAGAACAAATTTCGTTTCATATCTTCATTATCTGAGCACCAAAATAATTAAATTCAATTGCTGAATCTTTGTTTCTTCATTAATTACGAAATTTCTTTTTAGTCAACAACGTAATTGAATCGCCCTCTCTCTCTTACAATTATCAATAAATCACGTATGTTGGTATGTTAATCATTGATGTTGACTTTGAAACTATGTCATAATATTTTACTGTGACAGTAAACATGTGACGAAAATTAATTATTTACTTTATAGTAAATAATAGTAATGTGTTAATTTTCATTTATGCTATACAGGGTGGTCCCGAACTAGCGAAATAATATAAAAATATTGGAAATACTTAATAGTAGTTTATATACCAAGGGGCTGAAGTGCATGATTTAATCCCGAGGGTGAAGTTTATTTCACGAGCCTTGGGGATTAAAGGCACTTCAGTCCTGCGGTATATACACTATTTTTTGCACTACCCTTGTTTCAGCAATACATTATAAATAATGATTAATTTTAAAGAATTAATGTTGAAAATGGATGGCTATAATAACAACGATAGCACTTTTCAAATTTTGTAGGTTGCCTAGATACCATAAACAAAGTGAAAATTTGTGTTTATTTTGAGTGACGTATCATTATGGATAATATGAAGAAGTTACAGTAGAACTACTGCCAATAAAATCTAGAAAAATATATCAAAACAATTCGAAGCTTTCAGCAAGTGGTGTGACAATAAAGAAGTTAAAAAATACACGAAAAATATGCTGCTAGTATATTTTTATGAATGATAAAAAATTGTGCAAGCTACCATTTGTGCGATATTCGATGTTGAATGGAATATGTTGGTGGTTATAAATAATACTGATATAAGTAATTTTCAGAAATTAATTACTTTCTTTAAAATAAGAAATGGATACTAACCTAAAAAGTCAAAATTACAGCAGAACAAATTGATCAATTATTAAAAGATGCACCAGACAAGGTATTTTTTATGGTCAAAATTGGTAATTAATTTTATCAAATACGTTTAAATATACTCTGTATTTAACAACTGTAAAAACTATTAATAATAAATGTAATTTATATAATATTTGGGTATCAAGGCACTGAAGTTTTATTTTTTATCACGAATTTAGTTGGCGAGGCCCGTAAGCCCGAGGAAAATAAACCATGTGAGTGATAAAAAGGAACTTCAGTGCCGAGGTACATATTAAGTTTTATTTGAAATCTAGAATTCGAAAAAACTAAAAAAATTACAATATAGGTAATGTTTAAACATCTGTCAGTTGTCAATTGAAACTGACAGTCAGTGTTGCCAACCTCGAGAAGTGAAGTTATCGTAAATAACATTCAAAATTATGTGTTTTGTCCTCAATTTCGTCATCGGAATTAATTAGTTAATTCTTCTTGCAAATTTTGTTTCATGTTATCTCCTAATATACTATAGTACGTCAAATATATCTGCCAAAATTATCCTAAATGTACAATAATTATTTAACTGTTGCCAACACTGGGATGCTGAAAATCTTCGTATAATGGGTTACTTTAGTGACGATTTCTGAGCTTTTAATGACGATTTTTGAGCACTTTAGTGCCGATTTCAAATAAATGTAATTTAAATAATAGTTATTTACTTTACAAGTGGGCAAAGTAAGGAATTACCCACGAGAGAAATCTTAGCTCACGAAGCCGAAGGCTGAGTGAGATAATTTTATCGAGTGGGTAATTCCACTTTGCCCACGTGTGAAGTATAACGTTTTATCCAACACCTCTTAATAAATGAAAAATTTATTAAAGAAATATTATTTGACAGTGACATATGCTTTAAATTTTTAAATTAAAATGTCAATCGAAGTAGTTACCAAGGTGTTGTGTGTTATTATTCTTGTTATAAATAAAAAAATATTCACTAGTGGCTTTCCTCAAAATTATACCCACTAGTGGATAATCTGTTACTTTGCTTGTTTAAAATTGCCATAGTTACAGAGCATTTATTGAGAGGTGTTGGATAAAATAATTTTAATATATATTTTACTTGTTGCTGTGGTTACTTGTTTACGTCAATTTAGTCCCTCCGAGATTAAAATTGAAACTTCAGTCGACGCGAAGGAAGAATAAATTAGGGCATTTAAACCCGAAAGTGCAAAAATATTATTTATTATATACTCTAGCAGAAAAAATTTTTTTGCATGTCGGTTTGTCGACCTCTCGTATCATAAAAAAATGAAATAATACTTTATTTGTATACTAGACGTAATAGATTGCAGAATAAATTAGTGTACGGTGAGTTCTGAGATAGAGAAGAAATAAAGAATGTTATTAAAAAAATGGGAAAAAGTATAATTAAAATATAATTAATGTATGAATTGTACTATGACTGTGGAAGAGGCGAAAGTGGTGTGCCAGGATAGGAATGTTTATAGGAGATTGATTGTGTTACCCCACTGTGTGGGATATAGCGTGAAGTTATATACGTATAAAACAAACAAAATTTTGATTAAAATCAAATGCTATCATTTTTATTCTAGTAGAAAGAAAATGCATAAAATGTTGTTCTAATTGGACAGAAGGTTAGGTAAAAATATGTAACCTACTGTCTGTATAGTATACAGTAAAACGCATTATAAATAATTCACATAATTCAGCTGTTATCATCCTGCAGTAATGAGGCAAATTATTTCCATAAAAAAGAAAATTAAAATAATTATTATTACGCGCACCTTAAAGTTGTTGCTAGGTTTCAAAGTACATTTCATTTTAAACATAAATACAAAACAGTAGTAGACGTGTGTTTAAAAACAAATCAAAACAAAATACAGTCTAAAAGATCAAACTGGTGTTACCATGTAAAACAGAAACAAATGAAAGCCGCAAAGTGCCTAGAAACAGTCGAGCGTCGTCTGCGGCATTTGTCATCAATTGCGTGTTGTTGTTGGCTGTAGTTACATAATTTCAGTTAATTATGCCCTTACATGATCGAATTGTTGATCAGATGAAATGGATTTCGTTCGTATATGGCAGCAGAATGTAATTGATTTTACGAGAGGAAAATTTTAACCGTCAATAATTTTATTCATTTGTTTTCCTAATGCGAGGTTCAATGTTTTATAGCATGTTAAATTATTGCCTTTTGTTTTCAAATTGTAAACAACAAATAAAGGAAATGCTTAAAGTTATGTTAAAGTTGTTACAATAAAAATATTTACTCAAATTAGAATTAACTTGAAGCATACAAAAATATTTTAAACTTATATAAATAGTTTAATAGCAATTTAAATGTAAATAATATGGCAGCTATTTTGGTGGTTCATAATTTTCTCATCATTATGCCTATTTTATACATTTTTTCCTTTTATTTAAAAATATAATCGCTGTAGTTAACTGTTAATTTATTATTTTTATGATCGTGAGATCCTCAGTTCGAATTCCATAGCCGAAAGTTGTTATTTTAACTTTACCATTGTGGTTCCCTCTTCACTAACACTTTTGGAGGACATGACTTGACGGCTGGTAACCGCACTTAAAGTGCAAAAATATGTCACTAACCGAGATCTGCGTAAGCAGAGTACCACACCCATAATGGATAAAACGTGTGATGATGATAATAATGATGATATATATTCGACTCTCTTATTATTGTTTAGCGACCATAAAGTGGCCCTTTATGGACTCGTCCGAAACGTCGTTTGATAAAAATTATACAAAACTAAAATACAATCAAAAGGTAAGAAGAACATTGAATAGAAATAAATTTAAACATACATCATTTTTGTAATAATTAATTACAATATTACAAGTATTATTTTGATGCTATTTGATTGAATTCTTCCACAATAACAAGACAGAATTATTGAAATGTGTAATGTTAACTTGCAAATTTTTTTTTTTCAAACAAATTATAATAAACAATAAACAACTTAGTAACCAAAATGAAAAAAATTATCAAATTTTTTCATGTCATCGTCATTTGTCAAATATAAATGTCATTCTAAGCTAAAGAAAAATAATCTCCAATGCAATCAAACATAATAGTTCTTTATGTATCAAGGCACTGAAGTTCAATTTTTTATCACGAATATGGAATTTAGTTGCCGAGGAAAATAAACCATGTGAGTAATAAAAAGGAACTTCAGTGCCGAGGTACATATAAGTTTTATTTGAAAATTAAAATTCGAAAAAACTGTAAAAAAATTACAATATAGGTTAAGTTTATACATCTGTCAATTGTTAATTGAAACTGACAGTCAGTATTGCCAACCTCGAGAAGTGAAGTTATCGTAACACTCAAAATTATGTGTTTTGTCCTCAATTTCGTCATCGGAATTAATTAGTTAATTCTTCTTGCAAATTTTGTTTCATGTTACGTCCAAATTTACTGTAGTACGTCAATATATCTGCCAAAATTATCCTAATTGTATAATAATTATTTAACGGTTGCCAACACTGCGTTGCTCAAAATCGTCGTATAATGAGTTACTTTAATGACGATTTCTGAGCTTTTATTGACGATTTTTTGAGCACTTTAGTGCCGATTTCAAATAAAATACTATAATTTAACGACTTTAGTAACCAGTATGAAATAAAATTTTGTATGTACCCCGAACGTAAAGTGACAATTAATTTCCACAGACTTGCAGCTTCGTCATTCTCTGCTGTAAATCTGGTATTTTGGAACCCAGTTAAACAAATAACTATTATTTTAATATTTAAAGTTTTGATTTCTAAACAAAATTATTCTCCCCAGGGCGAATTCTACTGGAACAAAGAGCTCCAAGGACGTATCCTCAGCGGCTTCTTCTACGGCTACACCATCTCCCAGGGTTTCGGCGGTTGGTTCAGCGACAAATTCGGCGGGAAGATCCTCTTCGTGACTGGAAACCTCCTCCAGAGTCTCCTGACATTATTCATGCCTCTAGCTGCTCGGGCACACCCGGAGGCCTTGTTCGTGCTGCGTATCGTCCAAGGGTTGGTCACGGGGTTGAGTCTCCCCGCGATGTTCAACTTGTTCTCCAGGTGGGCTGCGCCCTCTGAGAGAACGAGGTTGATGAGTATCGCGTACACTGGGTTTCCTCTTGCGAATGTGTTGATTTTTCCACTTGCCGGGAGCTTGTGTCAGATGGATGTTGATGGTGGATGGCCTATGATCTTTTATGTTACTGGTGAGTAAAGGTTTTCTTAGCTAGCAGTTTAGTAGATCACGTCATCGTTTATCAAGAGCTTGTTATCATTTAAAACCGATTGAGGTCTTATTTTGGTTCTTATAAATGTGACTTACTGTGTTTAACTTCGAAACAAATAAACAAACCGCTGTATATAAATTGCTCTTCATTCAAATTAGAACAATACGAGACATATTTTTTCCCGATTGACAATAAAAGAACGATTTATTTGACAGCTAACGGTATATAAAATGTCACTTTTATTACCCAGGCAGTATACATATTTATAATGCTTATTGTTACCATGCTAAAACAATTTTGACATTTCTATACTCAAACAACATAACCACAATTTGCATCTTACACCACACGTATCGCGTATTTTACGAATCAAAGAATTTAAAATGAGTTAAAACATATTTATTACTCTCTATTTTTGTTTGAAGCATATTTTTATAATATAATAGTTATTTACTTTCCAAGTGGGCAAAGTAAAGAATTACCCACGAGAGAAATTTTAGCACATGAAGCCTAAAGCTGAGTGTGATAATTTTATCGAGTGGGTAATTCCACTTTGCCCACGTGTGAAGTATAACGTTTTATCCAACACCTCTTTCTAAATGAAAAATTTATTAAAGATATATTATTTGACAGTGACATATACTTTAAATTTTTAAATTAAAATGTCAATCAAAGTAGTTACCAAGGTGTTGTGTGTTATTATTATTGTTATAAATAAAAAAAAATACTCACTAGTGACTTTCCTCAAAATTATACCCACTAGTGGGTAATCTGTTACTTTACTTGTATAAAATCGCCATAGTTTATTTATTGAGAGGTGTTGGATAATAAAATATTATGTGAGGGATTATGATAGCCATTTTTCAAGAAAATGAAACAAATCATCCGAGTGAATAATGACCATAATCCTCAATATAATACTATATTTTTTTTCTACTCCTGGAAATTCGGAAATCACTATCGTGAATTATGGATACTATTGAAATAATGAGGATATATTTATACAAAAGTAGAAAGAATATTTACAGCATCTACAATGTCCTAGATCCTAGAATATTATTAGTTGCATTTTAACATTTCTCCATTACGTATATCAATATCTCGATCTTTATATCATCACGCTATTTATCCATTTTGAGAGTGACATTCTCCTTTCGCAGATCTCGATAGGTGATATAATTAAAAGTCTACTTTAGGAAAATAGCTCAGACACATTTTCTTTTCTTAACATAGCCCCGTAGAGTTAATATTTTGATAGCTCGTTTAGTTGTTTAACTTATTTAAAAGTTATGGTTTAATAATATAGTCAAACCTTGCCGTTTTAGAGTTGCTGCAAAATAACACAAAGACACATTGTCTTTTCTTCACACAGCCCCTTAGAGTACCTTTAGATCACTCGTATTTAAGTTTGTGTCCAAATAATCTAAGTTTTGTTTATTAATTTCTGTTGTAAAACAATTTCTAAAACACGTTAAAATATTTATGAAACATCAACGGACAAACTGCGAATTATACATAAAATAGTCGCTGTCGTGTGCAATAGCACAACGATAATTCTTTGGTAGGTAAGCTGAATGAATTGCTCACACATAAAAATTGTAAAACATACCATAATGTGGCTGGCGACACGCATAACGAAGAGAAACTTTCCACGATGAATTTATCGTTCCTTACCACGGAATATCAAAATTCAGAACTGCTTTCAAATGCTAATATGTCAGAAACATGTGGCGAAATATTCATTCTGCATAATGTTGTCAATAAACAATGCAGCGTCACCTGTGGTGACGAAGACGTCTCTCGGTGATTGCTCCGGATCAACACACGACGTTTTACAATGTGGTCATTTAAAGTAAAACTTTGTACTTTTATACCGGGTGTCTGTCTTAAAGGTGTACATAGGAGATTAACATGGGAAATCAGTTTTTTGCGTGCTGTTGCTCGGTGTTCTATCGGACATCAATGATTGTAGTACCAATCGAAAGATATCATTTTTCTGAGTCAAATGATGTAAAATACATTACAATTTAGTAGTAATTTGGTTCCGTAAATTAATTTTTAAATTTTGAAAATCCTCAGATTTATTCAGTTTTTATCGAAAATAAATGTAGTTACCTATGACTGTTTTGTTTTGATTTCTGTCAAGCTATTTATTTGACGTTTCTGTCAATTTGTAAAATATGGTTATATTCAGTAACGACAAGCGTACTTTTATAATTTTTGCGTAAAGATTTTATTAAATAAATTAAAGTCTAAAAACCAGTTTTCTTTAAATAATATTAATTTATTAAGAGTTAAGTTTTTTTTTTTAAATCGATGACAAAAAATTTCATATTTATTAGCTCTGTTTTGTATATCTTCACAAAATATTCTTCCACTTTCTTCGTCAAATGGAAAAAAGTTCTTGATTGCAGTGCATTTTGTAGGAATAAAAAGAACTTTTTTTTAAAAAATATGAACGATGTACACCCAATTCATTTCCAAAAAATCTAGTGCTATACGAAGGATCTACATTTATCATTCCTAAAACCCTTTCTTCCAATAAAGCACGTTCTTCTGCTCTTGCTAAATTGCAATTACTAAGCTCACGTGTATTTTTCGTGGATACTGGCATATGTGGTTGCACTTGGATTCGGTCGATTCATAAACTTAATAGAAAATAGATCTCGCACTCTGAGCTAACTGTTTCCTCCAAAAAATAGTTTTACTATAAAAATACGCTCTTCAGTAGTATAAATAGCCATATTTTTACAAATTGTCTTAAACAAGTCCAAAAGTCAGAAACGTCAAATAAATAGCTTGACAGAAATCAAAACAAAACAGTCATGGATGACTATATTTATTTACGATAAAAATTGAATAAACCGGAGAATTCTCAAAATTTAAAATTAATTTACGGAACCAAATTACCACTAAATAGTAGTGTATTTTACATCGTTGGATTCAGAAAAATGATATCTTTCAATTGGTACCACAATGATTGTTGTCCGATAGAACACCGAGCAACAGCACGCAAAAAACTGATTTCCCATGTTAATCTCCTATGTACACCTTTAAGACAGACACCCGGTATAAATACAAAATTTGGCACATTTAAAATTGAATACTTTTCATTGATAATTTTGGCAATAAATGTTCGCGGGTGCGAATTCGTGACGTCATTTATTCAAACACAATACTACTTATTACTCACGCATTTACGCCAAATGCTCAAACGTCAAATAACCTAAAAAGATTGCTATTCGGAAGTATTTTTGTCGGTATACAATCAAGTGATATGGCATGAATCATTACATTACATTTAAAGTGATTGACAACAATGTATTATGTATTATAGCTTTTACTTAAAGTAAACATAAGGATAAGTTACATACTTATAATATCCAATTATAATGAAAGAAACATTCCAAGTTTTAACAAATAAGAAATTTATTTTAATTACTTTAGTAGTTGATAAATTACATTAAATTGGTAGGAATTATTATTTTAATTATTGCAAATTGTTCTATGTTATACATTGAAAAAACTTTCAGAATTAATAGCAATTGGGCTTCCAAAATTAAAATACGCTAACTAGTGGTAGAAAGCTGAACTAACCATAAGGTACATAAATTTCATTGTATTTCGAAATTAATATTTCGAAATTAATTGTTATTTTTAAAAAATCAATAACAATAGTAGTTATTTTAAAAGTATTCCAATACAAGTAATACATTTGCTTAAGCCGTATTATTTAAATAAGATGTAAAAATGAAAGGTACATTGCATTTGTAGATTATAAGTTAAGATTGAATTTTCCAAAAAAAAAAAACCTTTAAACACAGGAAAATTTGCAGTGCATGGCTACAGTTGTGTTACTAATAAAAACAAACTACCAATACTAAAGCACGCATTCGTCATCATAAGATATACAAAATTAATTTGACATGTACCTTTCGTGAGTTGTGATCAACGCCATCTCTTGATAATTTGGAATCCCATTAGATGAAAAGATTTTACAAAACTTAATCCAAAAACCTTTTCATTTATTCCATGTTTACTAAGAAAAAAAAAAACGCTTTAATGCATTGTTGTCAATTTTTTTAACTGTAACTATAGTAATGACACATCCCTGTCACATATATTAAAAAAAAAAAACTCCCGGTATAATATAATAGGAGGTATCATGTTTGTTAAATATTGTGTTCTTTTTTTTCTATTCAATCAGCTGTTGCTGTCAAGAAATGAGAAGATAACTCAAGAAACATAGTTTCAAATTTGCTTGCTAAAGCGACATTACTGTTATTGGCCATAAATAAATGACGTAACTTTGATGTACATCGAAGATTTGAAATTAGATACTGTTTTTGAAAAGTTATATCTTGAAAATTAACATTTGTAAGGTGTAAAATATGATCTAACATACACAGTTTTATGCATTATTTCATTTATAAAACAGAAAATATGCAATGTATCCATTATGGAGTTTCCTTATTCTAGTTTTTCTCGTTCATGGGTTATTGTACATACAATGTATATCACTGAAAATATTGACTTGATTCTGTGGGTGTTGCGAAATATGTCAACTGTCAATAATTATTGAGGCCTGCAATGATTTCAGACCTCCTAACTCTGATTAGGCAAAAGGCGTGATGATATATTTATTTATCAAACATATAATGATGTCGAAAAAACTAGATGTAAATCTTTTTAATCATGCATATATTAAATTGAATTAGATCATGTAATATTCAATTTGAATTTGCTCATTAATCACAATAATGATTTATGGATATATCAAGATCTAGATATCTATCAAAGGGAACAAGTTTAGTGGAACGAAAATACAACAAGAACAAAATATATTTGTTTTCATCATTTAGGATTTAAAAGTCATAAATGATTTATTACGTATGTATATAATTTCCCCGTAAATAATTTTGTCAACAAGTTAAAAATTCTTCACGCGCATTATAGCTAAAGATTTATTTTACAAGTTGGCTATTAATTTATTTAATTACTGCTAATATGTTATTGTCCTTATTATATTCTACAACGGACAAACAAGTTTTGTTTTATTTATGAATATTTATATTTTTGTTTTTGCTGCATTTGTTTACGCAATATTACAGGAATTTGAAAAAGTGCAATTACGTATTGGACACTGAGATATCGTTTTGTTTTTTTAGGTACATTCGGAACAATAGTTGCTTTGTGCTATATAATACTGGTCTATGATAATCCAAACGCCCATCCTAGGATTTCATACGAGGAGAAGAGATATTTGAACAAACAAATTACACATCAAGGCAGCAAGGACGAGGTTGGTATTTCACTTTTAAAATTCATTCTTTTCACCCATTTGCTATAGTGAACTTCTCCCACGAAGAATAATTCACAGTTTTTCTCTTTTCACATTGTTTTGATCTAAAAATCTCATAAATTATTTTATTTTTGTAATTATTTTTATCCCGGATGATTTTTTAATTAGAAAACACATGGTCTTATGCACTAAGTTTTTTACCTCCCGCCACATCCTGTAAGGGAGGTATAGGAATCATGCAAAAAATTGTGTAGTGAGTTTTCAGTGGATGAGCACGTTTTAGGGTCCCTAGAATCCGAATTTAATAGTTTCGCGATGATGTCTGTCTGTCAGTCTGTGTGGATCTCTGGAGTTACGGTGTCTCAAAAACTATTAAGTTGAAAGTTTTGCTATTTTGTATGTATCAATTGTATCTCCTTTGGAAGAGCTGATTAGTTTTTGATGATAATCCAATAACCGGAAGTGGTAGTTTACTTGAAGCCCTATCAAGTTATTTTAAAATATCTCTGTAAATTATAGTTAAATGAAAATTTTGTTATTAGAATAATGTTTCAAATATTATTATCTACAATTATTGTTTGAAAATTTTCCTCTTACTGTCAACATTTACGAATTACAACACGTTAAAGAATAGTATATTGTACAACGAGCATGGAATGGTACTCTTTTTCTAAGAGTATGAAAGTTTGTAGCATGACCCGAAGGCGAATGCTGCAAATCATACGAGTATGAAATGGACATTCCGTGCGAGTTGTACACTATACTTTTTCTACGACCACAATATTAATTCAAAATTAATTTAATTTTAATAATAAATTTGCCACGCTTTCACCATTCCAACGTTTGACAATTCTAAATAAGTATCCTAGCAATGGCATCTGTACTTAAATGAACTGATCTCTATTGAAATACTCACAAAACAAATTAATTTCGCACGATGCTTGCAATGTAGCTCATATCCCTAGCAACAACAAACATACAATGAGCAGATTTCTCGGTGGTCGTAGAAAAAAATTATATTTTGATATTTTCGTTTATATCTGCTAACCTGTGTATTTTTGAAAATACAAAACAACGATTGAAAAATCTCATTTTTTGAGACGTGACTTAATTTTTTGAAGGGATGAGCGTTTCTTGATAGTGGTGGTCCGTGTTCCTGTATTGTTTGATAAGAAATCTATGGCGGGAGGTATTGTGCTGGCCACAACAGATTTTTTTAAGCCTTTTTGTGCTTCGGATTCTAGTTTATAACTCTTTTAATTTTGTTTCAGCCGTTAAGAGTACCATGGAAAGCTATCATAACATCTAGAGCTTTTCTGGCTTACAATGTTGCCCATTTTTGCCAAACCTGGGGCTTTGTAACTTTAGCGGTAAATCTTCCAACGATGATGAAAGAGATGTTATATTTCGATATCAGCTCGGTAAGTAATTACATATCCTTACATTCAAACAGTTTTGAGGTCAATGATTTAATCTATTTTAGAACGGCTGGTTATCGTCATTGCCCTATGTAGCCGCTTTAACCATGCGTATAAGCATAGCAGAATTTTTCTGGCCTTTACAGAAAGTAACAGGCCTCAGTTTAACCAACCTAAGAAAAACCAATCACTTAATCGGTAAGTTTGAATTTTATTCAATCATACATCTTAAGGGGGAAAACAAATTATGTACCATAGCTACATGTATATGATTTTCCAAGAACATTTCTAATTGATATTATTGCCTTGTTATTGAGTTCGAGCATTCTAAGTTCGAGTTGTAATAGTATATTGTATTATTATTAGTAAATATGATAATTTGGGTGCTGAGCATGAAAGTTTGTACGATGAGCGAAGCGAGTCGAGCAATTATATTCGAAGCACACAAAGTCACACTTATTCCGAATACCACATGATATTTTTTCTTTAAAAATAAAAAATATAAATATAAATCATTAAAAAATCCCCAAAACTTCAATAAATATTCTCTCTCTTTGTAGTTGCCTTAGCATATGTTTTGTTATTTAATTGTTTCATTCTTAATTGTCAAATTATTGAATTACAACCTTACTACTTTTCATAATATTTTACTTTGTCCACCGCCGGAGTAAAAATGTTACCAAGGAGAAACTTTTGTGCCGCTGTGCGGCAGAGAAAAAATTGAACTTCTGCTTGTTGAATATAAATACAAAACAACGTACTTTTATGACGTTTGAAGAAAATAGTTATTTACTTTACAAGTGGGCAAAGTAAGGAATTTCCCACTAGAGAAATTTGAGCACACGAAGCCGAAGGCTGAGTGATAATTTTATCGAGTGGGCAATTTCACTTTGCCCACGTGTGAAGTATAACATTTTATCCAAAACTTATTAATAAATGAAAAATTTATTAAAGAAATATTATTTGACAGTGACATATGCTTTAAATTTTTCAATAAAATGTCAATCGAAGTAGTTACCAAGGAGTTGTGGGTTATTATTATTGTTATAAATAAAAAAATACTCACTAGTGACTTTCCTCAAAATTATACCCACAAGTGGGTAATCTGTTACTTTCCTTGTTTAAAATCGCCATAGTTATGGAGCATTTATTGAGAGGTGTTAGATAAACACATTTAATTACATTTTTTTTCTTTAATTATGGAGAAAATTAAGTTTTCTATTGGGTGTTTTTTTGTGATGGTACAACACTCCAGTTTTCAAAAATCTCTTTGTTGAATATTCAAAAATTTTCTGGGATAAGGGTACTAAGATTTTGTCACCGAAAAGAGAAAAAAATCTCTATTAAATGAGCCCAATGGTATTTAAAAAAATTAAAGTGTTATTCGTAACTCATTTGTTTTCTGAAATACAAAAAATTGAATGCTGTCTTATTATGGAAAATCAAATGTTAAACAACTTTTTTATACAATTCTTTTTTTTTATAAAGTCGATATTTACCGAGATATATACTATATTCCATACATAGTGAACGAGAACCTAAATAAAATAGATATACTTGAATATTTAAAATTAATTCTCTAGGATTACCATGTATTTAATTATTTTAAAAAGATGCCCCGTTTCTCTAGTTTATATTTCTGTTGCAATTCTTTTTTCTAATAACATATGGTTTCTAGGTACGATAATTCCTGCAATAGCCGTGCTGACGATAACAGCGCTCCACTGCAGAAACAAATACACAGCGGTGGGGCTGATCGTCGTTTGTTCCATGTTTGGTGATCTTGGATTCACTGGATCATATTTGTTAAGTTACTTGGACCTGGCACCACAGTACGCAGGGTTATTAACAGGAATGTCGAATATGATTGGATCTGTACCTGGTATTATTTCGTCCACGATTACTGGGTACATTACTAGTAATGTAAGTATTTTGTCGGTACAAAATATTCGTCTGTCATTAAGGTCGCCGTATAATACAGTCCAATCGTAATTCCATTTGTTTGATTGAATGAATTGTTATAAACAAATGCATTTCTGTTTATTGATTTTAGGAAACGCATATCTTTGGTTTGCACTTATATTCAATTTTTTTTTTCAACAATACTTGCATTGTTTATAACAATAAATAATGCAGAAAAACAAAAATATGGGTGCAAAGTGAAGAAAAATATTTTATAATGAATAATGAAAAGAAATATTGAATACCATAAGTAATGGGGTCTTTCACTATTTTTTTTTTGAAACTATCTAAATTGAAGAATATCTACACTTTTAAAAAGTCTTAATTGTTATTCATTAAGCCACAATGATTTTTTAAAAAACGTTGTGACGTCATAGTAGATGCTGGATCTAAAACAGTACAGATTGTAAATAATTCTAGTCATATATTTTTTTACTTATTTTATTATTATTAGTACAATAAAATAGAACATTTATCTCACAAAAATTATTTAAATCTCTACTCTTTTAGATCCAGCAACACCTCTACTATGACGTCACAACATTTAAAAAAAATCATTGTGACTTAATGAATAACAATTAAGACTTTTTAAAAGTGTAGATAGTCTTCAATATAGATAAAGTTTCATAAAAAGAAATAAAAAAAATCTGATGTGGCCAGCACATAACCTCCCGCCCAATACTACTCTTAAACGATACAAAATAGCATTTGATGATACAGAAACATACCTTCTTATTTGTTTATTTTCTATTTATATTTGAGAAATTTAATTTTCTTTCGTATATTTATTTAATTTTTGAATATATTTCACTAAGAAAACAGCTTCACTGTCACAATGACATGTGTCACATTTCGTAAAAAATTGAAAATTTTTCCATGGTGTACTA
Organism: Poecilus cupreus; assembly: GCA_963942605.1. Classification (NCBI taxonomy): domain Eukaryota; kingdom Metazoa; phylum Arthropoda; class Insecta; order Coleoptera; family Carabidae; genus Poecilus; species Poecilus cupreus. Next base: position 15,560,544 of record OZ012727.1, read on the forward strand.
GGAATGCAAGATTTGTGAAATCTAATTTCTTTATATTTTATTATCTCTAAATCTAATGAAAATTTATAAAATTAGTGTAATCAAAACACATGTAAAACTAAATATTCTTCATCTTTGAAAATAACATAAATTGTTGAAAAAGGAAATTTAACCGTGTTTTTCACGAAAAACTGTTATGTGCTTCAAGTAAACTGCTACTTCCGGCTGACCAATTTTATCCAAAATCTAATCAGCTCTTCATGTAAATATAAGAAGTAATAATTCACAAAATTGTATTTTTTGGTAATATAGAATTTGAGTTATGCGAGACGAAAAAATTGCCACAGACTACACACACACACACATACATACATACATACATACATACATACATACAAACAGACATCATCGCGAAAATAGTAAAATCATAATGTAGGGACCCTAAAACGTGCTTATTCATTGAAAACTCACTACCCAATTTTTTGACCAAAAACAATACCTCCCTTACCTAGAGGTAGGCGGGAGGTAAAAATGGTGAAAGACCCCATTGTTGTAAACGAACGGAATTAGAATATTGCCGTTTAATAATGTAAATTTAGTGCAGCATTTTGCCGGAGCGCGTTCTGAAGCTCTGTCTGCGCTCTCTCTGTACCGCGCTCGCCACCACCCCTCTTCAGTTCATACCTATACTAGCGCTAGTCGCAACCTTTATCTAACATTTTTAAATATTGCTCTCAGAAGAGAGTTTGGCGCCTCTCCTGGCGATTGTAGCGACGCGTAGCGGATTAGTTTGATAAACTAGAAAGACAAATATGTATTTCTATTACGGTCGGAAATTGGAATATTCACTAGACAAAGTAATTGAATTCATTTGTGTTGCCTAGACGCCAATTGTTTAATATTCAAATGAAGTTTAGCTAAAATTTGAATTTAACTTCCAACAAGCAAACTAATTTAAAATCAATTTTAACTTAGACGTACAAAAACTCCTAAAATAATAACCGACTGAAAGAAAGCTCAATTAAGCTAGCGATAGCAACCACGCAACATTTAATATAAAGCACTAAAGTCTGTATTTACACAAGGGAAAATTTATATTCGCCTCACGTGTGAGCGACCATCAACGCACAGATGCTGGGCTGTCGTCCGCTGAATATAATTTTCCATTTTGTTCATGAAATTCCTAATGAAATTTGAAATTATCCCGTGTAATTTCAGAGCACAAGAGAAGAATGGTCTACGGTTTTATACATCATGGCGGGGTTGTACTTATTCGGTGGAGTATTCTACGCGCTCTTCGGCAGCTCGGAGCTGCAATCTTGGGCCAAGAAGGATGAAAAGGAGAAAATTAAGGAGGATACACTTTTATAAAGTGAAGCAAGATGTTTTATACCAGTTCAGCTGATGTATTCGCTTAATTATTATTCCCAGTCATTGGAGAAATGATTGGTAGTATTTTTTTAATTTATTCTTTTTAAATTAAAATTAAATTTGTATTTAGATTTTTGTAAATTTGTAATATTTACAAAGTAGGTTACTTAACTAAACTATATTTTATAAGTGTACCTAATGAATATTTTTTAAATATTCTTGTAATAAAAAATTATTTTTTACGCTGCATTTTTTAAAACTAGTTACAATAATAAATATTCCTACCTTTTGCATGTTCCTTGTCCAAATTAAAAACTGCTTTTTTCCAATCTTCTAATTTTTCTTGTAGTGGTACCACTAGGCAGTCCATTATCGCACTGAAATCAAAATAAACATACATTAAAATACAGAGGCCTAAGAACTTATCGGTAAAATTTCGAAAAGTTGTTCCATAGAAACGGACAGCCGAATGTCAAAAATGATATAATTAGATTTCGACAACATAGTTAGTAGGATTTATGTGTCATTTTTACCTCCCGCCACATCCTGTAAGGAAGGTATAGGAATCATGCTAAATATTCGGTAGTGAGTTTTCAGAGGATGAGCACGTTTTCGGGTCCCTGAATACAATTTTATTAGTTTTGCTATGATGTCTGTGTGTGTCTGTCTGTCTGTCAGTCTGTGTGGATCTCTGGAGTTACGTTTTCTCAAAAACTACTAAACTGAAAATTTTGGTATTTTGTGTATATCAATTGTATACCCTTGGGAAGAGCTGATTAGTTTTTGGTGGTAATCCAATAACCGGAAGTGGTAGTTTATTAGAAGCCATATTAAGTTATTTTGAAATATCTCAGTGAAATGATGGTTTAATGACAAATTTTGTTATTAGAATAATGTTTAAGGGGTAAAAAGCTCCGTGGCAACGCGTCGAATTGTGGATCATTAAATCCTCAGTTCGAATCTCGCAGCTGACAGTTGCCAATTTAAATTTTCCCCTGTGGTTCCCGTCCACTAACATTTAGGGCTAAGATTTAACGGCTGGTTACCGCATTTCATACGCATATATCACTTGCCGAGATCTGCGTAAGCAGAGTGCCACACCCAAAATGGGCAAAAGGCGTGATGATATATAAATTTATTTATTAATAATATTTCAAATATTATTATCTACAATTGTTGTTTACAACACGTTTCTTTTACTGTCACCATTTACGAATTACGAACACGTTGAAGAAAAATTATAATTCATATTTTCGTTCAAATCTGCTATTCTGTGCTTTTTGAAAAATAAAAAAACAACGGTTGACAAGTGTCATAATTGAAAACTAATTTTTTTTAAGGGATGAGCGTTTCTTGAAAGTTATTTCCTGAAATTAATAGCTATTTTTATATTTAGAGCGCAGTTATGTTTTGTCGCGATACAAATATTTTGCGTTCGAATAATGCACAATATTTTTCCGACGAGTGATTATAAAAGAAAAATAAAATAAACGCATGTATTACATTCCTGTCATAGATTGTTGTAGTTGTTTTTCACTTTGTATCCATGGTGATGAATTAGTAATAAAAGAAAAGACAAAACTTTTACCGCTCGTTACTATTAAAGAGGAACGACAGAGTAAAATTCCTCAGAAAACAGACAAATGCAAGCGTAAAAGTCAACGTTCTACAGCAGTCAACGAAAAAAATTGTAAGTTTAAATTTATATTTCTGAATATTAATTTATTACATTTAATACACTCAGTAAACAATTCTGTACCAAATTATGTTACTTAAAATTAATACTTCAGAACAATGTACAGCTTCTCAAAAGTGTTCATATTTTCATACCATGACATGAATTACATTTTGAGAAAAAAAAAATTTGTTTACGCAATATACAACACACAACTACGAAAATACCTTATATAATTTGTCAAAGTTACCCCAAATAACTCTACGCAAAACAAATCTTAATAAACAAATTTTCCTGGTGAAATTTCACGTCGAAAACTTCGCGAAACTGTCTGAAATTTGCACAAAAACCACGAGTTAAAACGCCAGGAATCTAATATCGCGGAACGTGCTTCCCACCTCTGACAGATGCTGCGAAATTTTCAACAACGCAGATGTTATTAACAAGTTACTAGTGGTTGTAACAGTATCCGGGTTCGAATACGTGTACCTTATGGAGGTAAACAGTTGGTTAGCAGCAAGAAGAGGCTTTTGTGATGGCTTCGGTGACAAGTTGTAAGGTTTGAAGAATACTGAAGTTGCAAAAGATGCATAGCAAATTTTCCGTAACATCTCTGGATACATTTTCAAGACATTTAATAGTTATTTACATACCAAATGTGGAAAAACTTGGTTCCCGGATGAGTGTTTGCGCGAAACGAATCCGGGAACCGAGTTCACGCAAGAGGTTTGTACAATAATTTTTGTACGAAAAGTATAAAACTAATAACAGTCCATGCAAAGAAATGAAGTTCTTCAAGGAGTTATTTTGATAATTGTCAAAGTTGCACTATAGATATAAACACACAAAATAATTTGTCTAATATATTAGAAAACAATTAAAATATTTATATTATTTTCCGTATTCACTTGTAAATTTATTATATTTCTTATTTATATTGAGATAAGTAACATTACATTTGTAGGTTATGTATTTTACAGCTGCCATATCGGGCAGATTTTATTGCCAACATTGGTAACCAAATGCATTAAATTTGTTACTTTTAAATTCAATTTCATTGTTATTCCATGATTGTTTATATTAATATTATGTAAAGGGATGTTTGAAATATTATATTTTTTTATTATAAATATAATTTATTAATAAACGCTTTAGAAATAGGAATGTTTTCGTCGAAATTTCCCGGTTGTCTATCTGGTGGAGACCTGGGAAATGGACATTTCGGACGTTGCTTAGGCAACGTTAAACACATTTCAATGTATGAGTACAAAAAGGTTATTGTTTACTAGTCTGTAGAGGATTGGATTGTAAAATTATTGTTTAATTTCAAACCTTGTGAAGGTCTTCATTCGAGCCTCTACCGCTTTGTGACGTAGGCAAATTCTGGTTAAGGCGGTGCCGATTTCTTTTGTAGCACCTGAAACAAGAAAAAATATTTAATTATACAATGCCATTTAAATCATTATAATTAAATTAGTTGCTAATTGGTACAAATCAAATAATTATTTAATTAATAATATAAATAAACTGTATAATTATTGTGAAATAATTTAATTATGTTTTAATTTCGGAATGTTTGATGCTATTAACTTATCTAGTATTGTAAAAATATACAAATCACCTATTTGAGAAGCCACATAAATAGTTATTTGTCAAACTAGAGAGGAAAGCGCTTCTTTTTCCTCCTCGAGTTCGAAGTTTGCCTCATGAGCGTAGCGAATGAGGTATTTCGAACGAGAGTGGAAGAAGAGCTTTCCTCTCGTGTTAGACACAACATTTTTTTCACGACATGTTTCTAAAAACTATTTACTGAGACCTAAAATACACTTTGGGAACACAACTATCCGATACAAGGCGCTGTAGCAGTGTTGCCAATGAATCATTGTTAAATATCTTTAATAAATTGTCAAATTGTGATTTAATACGAAAAAGGAAAATATAAGACATAATTGTAAGATAATTTAAATTATGTATATCACTAATATAAGAATTTTCAATAAAATTAGGAATTTATTTATAATTTTTACAATATATTTTTTTGTAAATAACATTCATATTGGTAACACTTCTATATTTTCTTCTCTAGAGAGGAACAACACATTTTTCTCACTATTTCGGGAGAAGAACGGTGGGGTTTCCTACCATGTCGTGAAAAAACATGTTTTTTCATAATGGAGATTTTTTTTCAAAATTTTACTAAGGTAAATATTTGTGTGAGAAATTGCACACTCATGGTAAAGCATAATTTGCATGTTTGGTTGTGTTATTATGTTTAAATAATGGATACAAGTAGCAGTGAAAACGAAGTTTCAAAGAATAGAAAATGGAGAAACGCACAAAAAATCACATGTAAAAGGTACTGCATATATCCAACTTCAAGTGTATTAGTACCACCTTAAAAATATGCTTTAATCAAATATAATTATAATTATTTTCACGCTGTTGTTGTCGCTATACAAGTTAATTTATTACGTCATCTATATATTGCACTGTACTCTTAGGTAAATGATAATTTTTCGTTAATCCGCACCTAACGCATTTCCACGGATCGTAATAAAAATATTTTTAACCATATACATAATGATGAAAAATATTATTCAATTACTTGTTGACTAGATTTTTTACGCGTGCTAAATATTATATTTATAATTCTATTGTATTGCCTAAAATAGATATTCCTACATGATATATTTTTGCGTAAGCAGTTCCGTCAAATAACAACCTCCAAAGATTTCGCTAGACGGAGTACCATAGGGGCAATTTTATGTTCTTTCTTTCTCTGAACTATGCTCCGATAGCTTTGGTACTAATGTAGGACAGGGTGGAGAAACAAAGTTCCCTTTGCCAGTCCAGAGCTCTTGATAAGAGTATGGCAGGTGCCAGAAACAAAGCAGAGCATTGTTCATGAAACAAAAACGCAGCACGAGAGTCTGCGAGAAACGCGAAGTTTTTATTTGCTCCTGGTACGTACACGACGCAGAGCGCAAAGCAAGAGAGTGGCCCTGGTTGCTGGGAGTAAGGTACATCAAAGAAATACGGTTTAAAGTATTTTCTGTTTGTATTAATTACTATGCGAGTGTGTTAATTGTTTTATAGTAATATGCATGTATTGGGTTAAATTCTGAGTGTATTGTTGGATTTGTGTATATTTCCACTAGTACTGATTTGAATAAAATAATTATTGATTTTTAGAATTGTTATAATAGAATCTATACAAGATGTAACATAAATAAGCACATTAAATACAACAATTTTTCTTTATAACTTTTTTTCTAAATCACATTTTTTTAGCATTTTTACCACCCCCCATATTGACGAGTCGTTCAGGTATATTCATAATTTGGTCCAGTAGCAGTATCCATGGCAACAGAAATGAAATTATAGATGTTGACAAATGTCACTTATCAACTTTTTCAAATAAATTTTGACTATATCAAATAAATCAACTAATAAATTATTATTATAAAAGTAATAAAATGTGTACCTTTTCCAAATCAACATCTTAGGAATGTTCGCACTGTTACACATGTCGTTCAGCTTATTCGAGATCATGAATCTTTTAAGTCAGTTTAAGATCACCGCAAATATTTAACAGAACGATTTGGACTGTGTTGAGGGTTAGAAAGAGTCTAAAGTAAGTACTCGAAGAATAACACAACATACATATGATAATTACACATTAATTAACAGTACATTAAAAGAGCAAAAATCACGTTCTTACTTCATACAAAAAGTCCAGTGTTTGATACCGGAAGATTTATCTTGCACATACGTCAATTTTTGCGAATGGAAACTGAGATCTTGATTTAGTTGGTAATAAATTAACAGTAATTAATGTTCCTATTTGCGTAATTTCGAGTGGTATTCTTATTGGAATTTGTTCTTCAGCTTTATTATCGTTTGAAAACATTTTTATTGTAAAAATACAAAATTTAGGTTAGCTTTCACGACGAAAAACAGATGTAAAGTGCAACTGCGCAGTGTCTACACTAACGCCATCTATGCAGTCATGTTCTCCATTGGCGGGTATTACAAATACTAAAAAAAATTTAACTCGAAAACTCGAAAAAAAAGTTATTAAGAAAAATTGTTGTTCTCGACGAGTTCTACCAGTGGTTAAATTTAATGAACTTATTTATGTTACACCCTGTATATTAAATACGAAAATTGACAGGTGTCCTAAGTAATTGCAGTGTTAGATTGTGGGTTAATCCAGAACTGCTCTGCAATTGCAGAACCATCTTTTGCCCTTGCTGAATTTAACCGACAGGTATAGATATTGTACTGTCGCATTTCTCCTAAAATACTTTTTATTTATAAAACCCTTGTTATCACTTTTTCGTCTTTCTGTAATCCTCTTTCTCTCGAAAAAAAATCGTTTTTTCTTCGGCACAAATAAAATTATTTTTCGTATGTCGGTGACATTTTGTCAGGCGGCTAATGAGGCAACACTAACACTAACAGAACACGGAGCAGGAGGGACCCACGCAGCAAAGCACATGTGTCCGGACAAGCAGAAGGCCTCCGCCCCCGGGGCCACCCCTTGCCTCCTACACGCTCCCCCTTCCGCACTACTAGATCAATACGTTATCCACCCTTATATATCACCAGCTCCCGTGAGGTATAGTTGGTTCAATTACGTGGCAATCAAAAATATAACAAATTAATAATCAGTATGATGTTTTTGAGAAGATAGCTGAAGATAGCTCAACATGAACAGGACTTTTATGAAACAATATAATATTATTATAATAAATGAAACATATAAAGTTTTATACCTACATTTGTAAACAAAAGTCCAAAGTTTTGTAATCAATTTTAAAAAGCTAATCTTGTTTGCAAATTATACATGAACATAATTTTCAAAGTAGTAAAATTTATGCCACACATTCCCATGAACGACTACAGTAATGCAAATAATTTGTATATTTATAAATATGATCCTATACAACATACTAAGATTATTTTCCATTTGAATTTGCAGTTTTTGAGAAACAAATAAAAATATACCAGTAGTAAAATTTATGTCATGCATTACCATGAACGACTACAATAATTTAAATGATTCGTATATTTATAAATATGATTGTCTATAATAATAATAAATAATGTGTTCCTGTTTCTCCTCCTGGGAGCATAGGGCCGGAATTCCACCGGTTTCTATGACCGAATGTTTTACTTGCATTAACGATGTTGCTGATGGTCAGTCAACAGACAACTGCAAGGGACCGCCGGCTTATAGTGACCTCCGAATCACTCAGACCCATCTGTGGTCACTTGTCAGAGCTACGAATTATAATTATTTTTATAATTCGAGATGTATCGTGCGGGACGCGAACCCCGACCGTCAGATTACAGACTGTAAATCTGAGCGCTCTTAGCCTCTTGACCACCAATGGCTGTATGATTGTCTATAACATACTAAAATTATTTTCCTTTTGAACTTGGTATGTTATTATAGATGACCATATTTATAAATATACGAATTATTTGCATTACTGTAGTCGTTCATGGGAAAGAAAGTTCTGAATTTTTGATCAACTAGACTTCAATTAATATTTTCTTTATATTTTAATGTTATAGCTATCCTTTTCATCCACGTATATTAATACTAGAATGTTCAAAGACTTCACAGTAATAATTGTTTTGTTCTTCGATAAGAATAATTGTAAGAAATAATTTATTCTAATTTGGATTTGCAAAACAAAATTCATGGGAGTGAACGAACCCAACGAAAATGTATACTTCATCTGACATTGCAATGTACAAGCCACTGTAAAAAATCCATGAAATTTTGACGGATGGAGGTTGTTGGACCATAAAGAACATTTAAATAAATAAGGAATACAGAATTTGTTGTTTTTAAAAAATAAAGGATTCGTTCTTCGACGCATATGTTTGACCTTAAATTTATCAAAAGTAATAACTTTTTTAATAAGAAAATACAATAAAACAAGGTAAATAACGAATTTTCATTCATAAATTTTTGTTAGAAAATTGTAATTTTTACGGCACAGTAAAGTCCTTGAAAATGGTGACGTCACAACGCCTACTGTTCATGGCATGCTTACATGTTTGGAGTAAAAGAACGTGTTATCATAATTAAAATATGTTTACTAACGAAGAAAAAATTAGAATGATTACTTGATACAATTATGGTTATAGATTGAGAAATATTTATAACATGTTTTTGAATCAGTAAGTTAAACATTAAACATTGACAACTTATGATGCATTTTATATGAACAGTACGGTAAAGTATTGGTACCACAGTAATTAATAATTAATTAATGATAGAAAAGTAAATATTGCATCTTAGCAAAAACTCACAGCATTTATTACAATAAGAAATAATTTAGTGAACATACAATAAATATTTTTCAAATTATAAATGGAATTTTATCAAGTAATCATTCGAATGATTTCTTCAACTGCAATTATATAAACAAGAGCTTTTTATTTTGCCGGATTTTATGTTGTCACGAAACCTAGTTACCTAGCAATTTGACAAGAAAACTGTTTTAATAAAATCACTCCACCTACAGTGACGTGATTTTATTTTTTAAACAGTTTTCGAGTTAAATTGCTGTCAGGTGACACGGTTGAGTTGTCAACCTGAAAGAAAATAAAATGCTCGAGTGAAATTCGGGGAGATAATTTAACGACATTATTTATGAAATAGTTATTTATGTATCAAGGCAGTGAAGTTCAATTTTTTATCACGAATATGAAATTTAGTTGCCGAGGTCCGCAGAGCCGAGGAAAATAAACCATGTGAGTGATAAAAAGGAACTTCAGTGCCGAGGTACATATTAAGTTTTATTGGAAATCTAAAATTCGAAAAAACTAAAACAATTACAATATAGGTTATTTATACATCTGTCAGTTGTCAATTGAAACTGACAGTCAGTGTAGCCAACCTCGAGAAGTGAAGTTATCGTAAATAACACTCAAAATTATGTGTTTTGTCCTTAATTTCGTCATCGCAATTAATTAGTTAATTCTTCTTGCAAATTTTGTTTCATGTTACGTCCAAATTTACTATAGTACGTCAATATATCTGCCAAAATTATCCTAATTGTACAATAATTATTTAACGGTTGCCAACACTGGGTTGCCCAAAATCGTCGTATAATGCGTTACTTTAGTGACGATTTCTGAGCTTTTAATGAGGATTTTTGAGCACTTTAGTGCTGATTTCAAATAAAGGTTCATTTAAAAGTGCAATTGGTGAAACTACAATTATTATATATCATATTTTTTGAAATATTAACATTAATGTAGTTAGTATTTGATCTGGTTGCTAGGAGAAAGGTAAATAACGTTTTATCACTTGCAAAAAGTTACCTTCCTATTTATTCGCTATCAAAACGATAAAAATTGTTTTTTCTTTATGGTTTACTTTATATTGGAGTTAAATTATCATTAGTAAACATAAAGTAGATGACAAGTTCATTTGACATTGATATGCTATATTGCATTTTATATGGAACAGTACTAGGTACACTGAAATATAATAATACTGGAAAGGTAACTTGTAGGTTTTTATAAAACTGTTTTGTCTAACACTAATTTGTGGAACGGTTGCTATGCGTTTGTTGAGCGATTACTATGTAAAAACATTGTAAAACAAAGACAGATGGCCCAACAATTAGTTGTTTCTCTTGGTTCGCATTTTCAACGTCAGTAAGTGTTCCAGTATTATTATATTTCAATGCCTACGTATAAATTGTAAAACTGAAACTTATGGTATAATCCGTGCCACTGCTATTACGTCAAAGTGGCCCAGCAAGAATTGAAGGCCACAGATCTCAGTTGTACTTGTTTCTCACTCAAAATCACAAATAAGAAATAAAATTTTAATCCCAGATCCCATTGCAGACAGCAGCGTTAGGTAATAGAGTTAAATTTTTCGTTATATCTCCAAAGAAATATAATATTTATTGAATGAACTATACAAGAGAGAATTGCAGTTTAGATAAAACAATGGCTACAGTCTCCAAGCACGTTGAGATGGATCACTAAATGTGGATCAATGGATCAAGTCACGACACTATGTAGCCACGGATCAGTTCAGTTCGGGATCACTACGTCTGGGACATAAAATCCAACCAGCTACAACTTTACCAACAAATAATTTTACTGAAAAGTAAATAAAAATGCTTGGAGCAGGTATGATATATTTTACGCGTACAAAGCCTCAAATTACAACACTCACAGTGGTGACTGTTTTCGGATACACATATATTAGGATGTAACAAAATTAAACGAATTAATTTCCATTTTTATTTGATGAAACCAACCGTGCTCGAACGGATGAATAACAAGGAAAATAGAAACGTATGTCGCCTGTTATTTTATTACGTTTACGCTGCACATCCGTTGTGCTACGTTGCGCTATGTTAACGTTTGGTACTGTTAACACGAGCGGTCAACATTGTGTTCAATGTGCTCGTGACTAGATGTATTTACACAATTGGCAACAAAAATTATACACAAAGAAAAATCAATGTTAGATGTTTTATTATTTGAAAATCGTATTTTACATTTTTGAACCAATCAGACGTGAGAATTTTTGGCGTATCTACCAATCAAATTTCGATTATACTGGATATCCTTCTCCTGGTATGTACCTTCTGGATTATTTAGTTTTTATTGCTACTTGAAAAACACTACTTGTCTTCGACTTGTGGTACATTTCGTAGCAATAAAAACTCCATAGACCAGGCGGTAAATTTCCGGAATTGAAACTAGCACTTAATAATTACATACATACATAAATAGCATCACGCTATGTCCCACTTAGTGGGGTAGCACGAACCCAGAAACACAGTCAACCAACAATCAACCTCCTCCAAACACTCCTATCCTGACACACCACTTTCGCCTCGTCCACATTCATAGTGCGATTCATACATGCTCGTTTATTCTTCACATTCGGAATCATTCGTTCACGCAACAAACCATCAATCATACCCAACCAGTTATTCCTCGGACGCCCACACAATCGTTCACCCACATATATTAGTTACACCAACCTTACATTCGACATTCGCTCAACATGTCCAAACCACTTCAACTAACTCACTCCCACTTTCTTAACAACGTTCTTCTCAATCTCACACTCATCATACACCAATGTATTCCGTATACGATCACGTCTCATGCACACATACTCCTCTGAAATATCTCATTTCTACAGCAGTTATACGTCGTTCATGCTTCTTCATCCACACCCAATATACAGAACCATACATCAATGTTGGCACTAACACACCATTATAAACACTCAATCCAGCATCTCTAGATTCATTCACGTTTCGAGCAAATGTACCCATAGCACCCAATACCTTGCACCCTGCAGACACCCGCCTTTTAATCTCCCGGTCAATACGTCCATCCCTCGAGAACATACTACTCAAATATACAAATTCATTAATTCACTTAATAGATTATGTTTGAAAGTTATTGTACTAGGCGTACAAATAATCACTGTTACAGAAATGATTATACTATTTGTAAAAAAAGATACATTTCTAAACGGTATTCAAACTCTAAAATATATCATAACCAAACAAAATTATAGGGTGTTTTTCTATCTTCATTCTTTTGTTCTTCGAACCGTCTAGACGTATTTGTTTGTTGTTTGTTTCGATTGCAACTTCTGAAAAAACCCGAACAATACAGTAAGTTTCACGAGTAAAATTTCATTAAAATTTTATACAGTTCCAGTTGCAGTTTAGATCGGAATTCAATTAGATAAACTCTTGGATGATCGTGAAATAAAAGCAACAGTACAAAACAGAAACAGTTCCAGAGTACACTCCGAACACTCGGGAATTGCTCTCAGTAGCGCAACAAAACGTATCTTACATTTTCGCCCATATTTTCTATCTCTTCTTTGTTTAAACACTTTAAACTATTACTAGACACGGTGATTGGAATTACGAGCTACATTTTAATATTTTGCGTCCGTAATGGAGTCATGATGAAACCCAAGTGCGTACTGAAAGAGCCTTCATTTCGATAACGCAATTATTACTTAAAATTTTCTCTTACAATGGGCGCCTAAACCATAAACGAAATATAACAAATTTATATCAAAATCGTGTAACACTTACAAAATAATTAGTAGTAAAGTATTCTTTTTTTCTTTTAAATATTTTGCAGTAAAGCGATATAACGAATTGAATATATTTTGACGTCACGGATCCTCGCATTGATGCTATTGGCCAGAAATACGAAATGTGCAAATCGCGCGTCTGCCGTTGCGCCCAATGCCCATTGTGAGCTAAAATAGAACTATGAAATGCCATTTTATTTGTTTTGTTTGTTGGTATTTAAAATTATATTTGTTGGGCTTCTATTACTTGTTTTTTAATTTCACTGTTTTATTGTGCTGTGTGGAAAAACTATTGAATAAAATTATGTGTTGAGGTTAGGTTACATCACTACTAGCGCCAATGTTCTCAAACTTTCGTATGATGTTTAATCGAATATCAAATAAAATACTGTAAAGTTGCCCAATTAATTTTATTTTTATTTATATTAAGTTTAATTGTTGTAAATTAAGACTTATAATATGTAAATATTATTTTTACATTAAAAAATATATAATATCTACAATCATGAAAAATCGTTGTTTTAGTGCCACTGGAGTAATACCAGTGACGTCACGCAAACTTTGAAAAATCATATCTCGGGTAATATATGAAATTTCACATCGGGTTTTCACTGATCGTCATAAATTCTAATAAAGTTTCATAAAAAGAAATTGGTTTATGGGCCCATTATGTTCATAAATCAGTATTGATACCAACTTCCAAATAACTGAATAAATGTCAATCCAATGTTACCAACTATTACTTTAAACATGCATGTTAATTTCTCTAAATAAAAATCTAATGTGTCTAAACACCTAAATATTTTAATTTCTAAGCGATACAAAATATAGATAAAATTTCAAATAAAAATTGTAACAATTATTCTATATCTTTTTGAATACAATGACATTTACTCTAACTTTGAGGTATACCAAAAAAACTTGATATGCCTCGAAATAAACTACCACTTTTCGTTGATGGATTGTAGCATGAACATATAAAAACTAAATTTGAAAATTTACATTGATAGCTCTATTAAATTGTGAGTTATCGTTGAGGAAACATCGTTAACACAGATGTCATCGTGAAAATAGTGAAATCGTATTCTAGGTACCCCCAAAACGTGCTAATGGTTGAAAAATTACTATAGAAAATTGTGACCCGTGACAATCAGCCCAATTCTCTAACTCAGTTGTTAACTTTTAACTACTTGCTAATATTTTTGACAAATAGAAACAAATGTTAGAAGTGACAATTTGACTTTTTTTGTTTGTTAAGAATTTTCATTGGATTAAAATCTTAGCAAGTGGTTAAAAATTAACAACTGAATTAGAACATTTGGCCGATTATCTCTCTTGGCATAACCACTATACCACCGAGATTGGCAATGATACATTTTTTTAAATTAATGTTTATTATTATTATAACGGGGTCATACACTTTAATAAAAGTTGTTTTTTTACAATTTATAAAAATTTTAATCATTTCAGTCACATATTTTTCTATATTTCTTATAATTTTTTAATTTTTCATTCATAATTTCCTTTATGAAGTTTCGCGGTTGCAAAATCGTGACGTCATCTTGTAATAGAATATACAGCATGGCAAGGCAAAAGAGGTATTGATAACAAATAATAATTTGCTTTTCAGGGTTGTAATAATTACTTATTATTAAAATGAACACTCCGATAAATTTAATTAGGTATTCGTTAATTATAAGGTTTTTAGACAAAGAGTTTAGGATGTGTTAAAATAAAATGCTTTGATGTAGTATATTTTGTCGCTTGTCGGTAATGTCGGTAGTCTCATTATCACACCTGTCGTCTCAAGTCATATGTTGCAGTTAACAACGATTTTCAAATTAAACTTATGTTTATTATATCTGTTATATTATTTTGCCCAGGTAATGTGAATAAACTATATTTGTGAAAACCTCTCAGTAAATAACAATGACAGATTACAGTCAATTTGACAGTTGGTGTAGTTCCTCGCTCTCCGCAAGAGCGTGTTTCGTAGAATTACAAGATGACGTCAAGAAGCGAAAAATTTGAAATAGAATGCCAATTTCAAAAAATCGCATCTTAATAACTAAATACCTTTTAATATTAAAATTAGTATCTATATTTACAATTTTACTCAAACTTACAGAAAAAAAAAATAAAACGAAAAAGGTGTATGACCTCATTATTTGATTGTTAACCCTCCGCGAAAAACCCCGAGCACGCCAATGGCGGCCTGCTGTACCAAGCCTCGGCGATGGTTCGGTCGATGTACTCGTTTTTATGTTGTATACCGAGTACTCCACACACACACACAGATTGCAGAAGAGTTGTTACGTTCTAGAGACTCTGAGGTCTGCAACTTGAAGCCTTGACCTAAGAAGAAGAAGAGCTAACACGAGAAGAATCCATCACGAACCTCAACAGTAAATGTATGAACAAAACAAGAGTAAAATTCTTTTTAAACATGACAAATTAGACCTAGTTTTTTACGAGCAAGTCGTGTGGAAGTCAGCTAAATAAAGGCGCATAACGTGAAATATGATCTCAATATTTCTGCATTTATGTAACGAGAAATAACAGCGACTCCGTCTAAGACAAAAGCAAGAAATGTTGGTGGGTAGGGCCCTGTTCTTGTAAACAGAAAATGGATAATGTTTCGTGTGAAATTACTATTACTATTTTGTAATGTGGGTTGATATTAAGTTATTGCAATTTTTAGCGGGGTTATGAAATAACTTATTTTAGTTTCTCCGCTTACAAACTGTTGTTTGTGCTGTGATATATTTTATGGCTATGTACTTAATTTAATTGTAGTTTAGATAAAATAATTTTATGTAATAAAAGCGCTGTTTGACAAGAAACAAGAAACCTGTATGTAATAAACGTAACTTATTTATATAATGTATAATATTCATTTGATAATTCTTGGAAAAATATGATGTTATAATACATAATCTCTCACAATTTATTATACATTGAGATTGCTCAAATTACCTGATAGGTCTTTAGGTAAATTACCACTTCCGGCTATCAAAATCACATTTACCATTACAGATGTGGCACTCTGCTTACGCAGATCTCGGTAAGTGATATATTTTTGCGCATAATGTGCGGTTACCAGCCGTTATGTCATGACTTCCAAAGTTGTTAGTGGAGGGGAAACCTCAACAGTTGGCTGTGGGATTCGAACTGAGGAACTCAAGATCTAAAATCTAGTCAGTTCGTAATTTGAACATCCAAGTTCTAAATATCTAAACATATAGTAATTTTAGGAATGATATTGTCATTATAGAATCTGATGTGTTCAACACGTAACCTCCTGAAAATTCTAGTCAAGGGTAATATCACAAGACCTTATCGATAAATGTTTATTTTTGCACGAATTTTTTTTGCTTAGCAACAATCACGAAAGCAAACTGCATGGTAAATCCCGATTCCGAAGGAGGAGGGGTTTTACCTAATGTCAGTTTGCTTGAGTGGTTTTGCTCAAAAGCAAAAAAAATGAGTGCTTAAAAATAAAAATTTATCTGATTATTTTTTGACGTTTATTTAAACCAATCAAATGCTTTATTGTATGTCACGTGTCTGCGTTTTAACCAATCCTGTCATTATTATACTGAGAATAATGCTCTTGTGAATATTCCCGGCAATTTTCTCTGTAGCTTTATTGTTTTTGTTGACAGATGTCAAATGCCAGATAGTTATAGTCGACACAAGTAAAAAAGAGCAAAAAAGGTAGATTTAGTGGCGTGCCTGGTGATGAAATCAAAAAATAATCTAATTAAATATAACTCGAGAGTTCGATAAATTAGAAAATAATTCTCCAGTATCTTTCTCAAACTTGTCGCCATTTGGCCTACGGGCTTTCGTGGCTATTGCCTGGCAACAAGTTTTCGAAAGATCTGTCAAATTATTTTCAATTTATTCTCACTCTCTTGTTATATTATTACTGAGAAAATCAGAGAGGTCGCGTGGTATTTGATGAGATGAATTCCAAAGGCAAAGCAAAATTAACTTGAAATATTAATTAACTGCCACACTGATATTGATTGACAGTAACAATTATTTGTTTCCTTGGTAGCGGGAATTTTATCGGTGTAACCCGGGCAACGGGGTTTTACCGCGGTAAAACACCCGTTACACGGACAACGGGGTTTTATCAGTATAAAACTGTTCCTATTGGTTGTATTTTCAAGTGTTTTACATTATGATTGGTTAACAATTAGTCGTGGGAATTTTTCGGTACAAAATACACATAGAAAAAATTTGATTTCCAACACATAACTTCCTGCCTATATAGCTATTAAACGGAACGAAATAAAACAAATTTCAAATAAAAATTGTATCTTATAATCAGACATCTTTTTTATTATAACAATTTTTACTCTAACTCAATTATTTAATGAGATATGCTCCAATTACTTTATAAGCCTTCAAGTAAACTACCACTTCCGGTTGCCTTATTACTACCAAAATCTAATCAGATCCTAATTTGAATATCCAAATTTTAAATATGAAATTTAAAGAAAATATTGGCATTAGAATCTAATGTACCAACACATAACTTCCTGAATTTTAATCTTAATATAGAAAATTTAACTAGCACCGATTAAAGGAATGCTAATGCTCACAAAATTTAATCAGCTCGTAACATGAACATCATAAATCTAAATCTGCAATTTGACATTGATAGCTTCAATAAAATTTGAGTTATCGTGGACGAAAAATTCGTCACACACGGACAGACGTCATCATGAAAATAGTGAACTCGTATTCTAGGACCAATACAATCTAATGAAAATTTTGACCTGTTACAATACCTGCCTTACATAAACGTGCGGGAGGTAAAAATACATTCTGCTTGTGATGGTGTTGAAGAGTACAAAATCTTGTTTGTCACGAAGATAAAACACATTCAGCTTAAAATTAATTTCGTTTAATTAGACTACGCTGGGTTAGAGCTCGCAGCGTAAGTCTGATTTACACTGCAATAACGTATAATTATCATTATTTTGCCCTCGTTTGCCCTACATTGTAACTTTTGCAAATCTGGTAATTTTGCACTTTACATTTAGTTTTTAATTTTCTACTGTTTTCCTAAATATTATCTACCGTACATACCTATATAGGATGGTTTAGAAGTTAATGTCAGAAATTTAAAGGTATGTAGTATGACAAATGTAGTTTACGACACAGAAAGAATTTTTTTTAAATTCGATTTTTCTTAAGGAAACTTTTTTTTACTAGGTCCTGTTTTTATTAATATTTCACTATAAATATGGTTATCAAAAATACTTTCAATATTAGGTAGTTGTATAAGACTTGATTCCATATAATTAAATAGAATTTTTAACGAAAATTACCCGCAAACATTACGTAAATTAATATCGAGTATTTAAGTTATGTTTTTATTTACAGAAGAATGGAAACTACTCTTACATATGCGAATTTTTAAAACATTATTTTTGTTTCGTAATCTATACATGTTATAAATTACCCTTAAATTTGTGTCAGGTTAGGTTAGGTTAGGTTAGGTTAGGTATGTAAGGGAGATATTCAGGAGGATCAAAATTTTCGGTTGTGAGTTTTCAGCAGACAAGCACGTTTTGTGGTAGCTGAAATACGATTTTACAGATTTCACGATGGCATCTATGAGTGACGTTAAATCAAAATTTAATAAAACTATCAATGTCAAATTTAGTATTACGATTTATAATGTTCAAGTTACGAGGTGATTAGATTTTGGTAGCTATCCATTAACCGGAAGTAGTAATATACATGAAAGTCTATCAGGTTTTTTTTAGGTTATATAGTAAATAAATGAGGTAGAGAATACTTATTTATCTATGACCGATGTTAAAAGTGGCCCTTTCAACAGTTGCTTCGCATGTTAAAAGTGTCACTTTCTGACACTTGTATTAAAAGTAACAGCAACGTGTTAAAAGTGATTTTATTTTTACTTTTAACTCGTTGCTAACGATTTGTATCAATTAATAAAAAAATATAACCATTCGCTTTCAAAATGACATTCTACATTTTTTAGTATTTATTAATACACTAGGTAAAAATAAATATATCATCACGCCTTTTACCCTTTATGGGTGTGGCACTCTGCTTACGCAGATCTCTGTAAGTGATATATTTTTGCGTATGAAGTGCGGTTACCAGCCGTCAAATAATACCCCCCAAAGATGTTAGTGGAGGAGGAACCACAGGGGTAAATTTAAATTGGCAACTGTCAGCTGTGGGATTCGAACTGAGGATCTCACGATCCACAGTCCGACGCGTTAACACGGAGCTATTTAGATTTTGACAATAGATAAAATTTTGTATGAGGTACGTGTTAAAAGTGATTTATTTCGTTCGTGGGGTTGTTTCATTTGCTGCACCTTTTTTTGCAAGCTTCCCCACTTACTCATAAAATGTCACTTTTAACACTTATATTATAAATTATTCTGTATTTTGAACCGTTTAAAAGTTACTTCGGATTATTAGATTAGATTGTTTTATTTTGTTTTTATACACGACTTCCGTATACATTTCAATTTGAATATGAATGTTTACTAATTAAGTACATTTGATATAAATTTGACATATAGAACAGGTGTTTCGTTTTTTGTTTATCCTCATAACTACATACATACATACATAACGTCACGCTATGTCCCACTTAGTGGGGTAGCACGAACCCAGAAACACAGTCAAACAACAATCAATCTCCTCCAAACATTCCTATCCTGACACACCACTTTCGCCTCGTCCACATTCATGCTCGTCTATTCTTCACACTCGGAATCATTCGTTCACGCAACAAACCATCAATGATACCCAACCAGTTTTTCCTCGGACGTCCATGCAATCGTTCACCTTCAATCCCACCCACATATATTAGTTTCACCAACGTTTCATTCGACATTCGCTCAACATGTCCAAACCACCTCAACTGACTCACTCCCACTTTCTTAATAACATTCTTCTCAATCTCACACTAAAAACTATAACTATATGATTGAAATATATTGTGTATATGTCTGCAACAATTGCATTATTTTTGTAATATCTCCGGCAACAACTGCGCATCAAAGGTGGATAGAACTTCCAGGCAACTTGACTGCAAGTTGTCCGTAGCCACTTTGATCGCATTGGCTTCAGCGACAGAGCGTACAACAAGTTAACGTTGTATAGCGACAAACTTCTTCATTCAATTCAACATGAACATGAACTGGTTGCACATACAAAGTGACGAACTTCAAGTCAGTGGCTGCTGGTTGGTCGCTTCGTTGCTCTAACAGCGTCTAATAGGCGGACGGACTCATGTCGAGTTCACCGAGTTATCCGCCGCTAACCAATTTCGTTAATTAAGGCTCTGATATCGGGTAATTAACGTGCTTCCAGAGATTCGCCACTGCAGGAATTGCAGACTTAGTATGTTATAATATAACTGCAAATTTGAAAAATAAGGTCTGTCTTATATGCAACCTCAGCAGAAATGCACGTTACCCAAGTACATAACGAATGATACACGTTTAAATTGTACAGTCAGTGCCAAAAATTCATTTTTATTAATATATTCCGTAACTTAACCACGATCGTGGTTGTGGTTTAATTCTGGTACGGCTAAGCTGTGATTATTGAAAGAGTGGTTGTGATGGGGTGTTTCATCATTTTATTTTTTTTTTATGAAACTTTATCTATATTGAAGACTATCTACACTTTTAAAAAGTCTTAATTATTATTCATTAAACCACAATGATTTTTGAAAAAATGTTGTGACGTCATAGTAGAGGTGTTGCTAGATCTAAAACAGTACAGATTGTAAATAATTGTAGTCATATATTTTTTACTTATTTTATTATTATTATTACAATAAAATAGAACATTTATCTCACAAAAATTATTTAAATCTCTACTGTTTTAGATCCAGCAACACCTCTACAATGACGTCACAACATTATTTAAAAAATCATTTTGGATGAATGAATAACAATTAAGGCTTTTTAAAAGTATAGATAGTCTTCAATATAGTAAAAGTTTCATAAAAAAAAATTTAAAAAATGGTGAAAGACCCCATTCAAACACTCTGGTTAATTTTTGTTGATAAAGCAGAAATTTCGCAATTTTAGCGTCATATTTATTTATGAATAAAATATAAAGAGAAACAATAACTTGATTTTTTTTTAACGGATAATTAAATTGTAAAAGCCTTGAATTAAGTTCTGTAATAGTTATTTGGTTAACTAGGCCCAAAATATCAGATTTTACAGCAGAAGTTGCTATTTATTGACGAGGCAAAGCTGAGGCAATGAATGCTGTCGAAGTAAAACTCACTACCCAATTTTTAGCATGATTCCTATACCTTCCTTGCAGAATGTAGCGGGAGGTAAAACTATATTTTGATATTTTCGTTTAAATCTGCTAACCTGTGTTTTTTTAAACAAAACAACGGTTGAAAAATGTCATTTTTTGACATGTGCCATAACTTTTTGAAGGGATGAGCGTTTTTTGATAGTGGTGGTCCGTGTTCCTGCATTATTTGATAAGAAATCTATGGCGGGAGGTATTGTGGTGCCCACAACAAATTTTTAAAAATATATTAAGGAAAAATAACAACTGAAATAATAACAAATTCACAAAAATCACTAACATGAAGATTTCATGAACACTGTTTTTAAATCTGATGACAACAAAATATAGAAAAATGTTTCAGATAAAGATTGTAGATAATATTATTTTACAATTTTTGTTGATGAATTATTATCAGAACCTAATCAATTAGTAACAATAGTTATTTACTTTACAAGTGGGCAAAGTAAGGAATTACCCACTCGATAAAATTATCACCCTCGGCCTTCGGCTTCGTGTGCTAAAATTTCTCTCGTGGGTAATTCCACTTTGCCCACGTGTGAAGTATAACGTTTTATCCAACACCTCTTATTAAATGCTAAATAAAAGACATTATTTGACAGTGACATATGCTTTAAATTTTCTAAATTAAAGTGTCTATCGAAGTAGTTACCACTGTGTTATGTGTTATTATTATTGTTATAAATACAAAAATACTCACTAGTGTCTTTTCATAAAATTATACCCACTAGTGGGCAATCAGTTACTTTGCTTGTTTTAAAACGCCATAGTAATAGAGCATTTATTGAGAGGTGTTGGATATAGTACCTCCCTTCCATATATGTATGTACGGAAGGTAAAAATTATGAACTTGGTTTAAAAAAATTAAAGCAAATCGAAGTTAAATGTCATTCGGGTTGAAAACTCACAACCGAAAATTTTGACCCATCCCATTACCTTCTATACACACGTTTGTGGGAGGTAATAAAATAGAATTAGCTTTTGAACTTGCGCCTTATATTTACTCATTTGCTGTTTGTTGATATTTTATTATAAAAAATATCTGTAGAGATAAACCAGTCCTAACTTCTTAGCTAATAATTCCGCTCTGATAAATGAATGAAAGAATCAAGACCAAGGAAATACAATCGCGGCGAAGTGAACAAATCAATGATAAACGAACGAGACGTTTTTTATTGTCACAGCAGCTGTCGTTTCAAAATTAGCCGCGTCCAGCGCTAATTCTGGCCCTGTTGGACAATGTGAGAACTAATGGCGCTGCTGGTATCGACTATCGGCCACGACAATGCAGGAGAAATAACGATACGTGATATATTTCATTTGCTGCTATTGATATCAGCAGCAGCCGCAGCGCAAATGCCGGCAGCATATTGAAAGAAAATGTTCTGGAAATTTGAAAGAGTTTCTTTCTTGGTGAAGTACATCACAGGCCTAACAAATTGAGTTTTGATAGTGGAAAAAATTGCGGGTGGTTGGAGATGAAAGCCCGGCGTAATTTGAATTTAGGGACGCCAGGACCGTACTAAGGACATTCACACAAATAATTTATCATTTTCTCTGTATTATTTACAATGGCACACTGCTTATAGTAGATTTCAGTATATGATTTTCTGGCCTCCTGAACTGTAAACATAACAATCACACATCATTTACGTTTGCGGTAACTACGATTTTACAGTTTCCATGATTTTTGAAACACCGCGGTGCGGGAACGCGCACCGATATTTTTTAGCTTTTTGAGGCCATTAAAATAAAAAGTAACTTTGTAATAATAAAGAATGATTAAAAAAACTCTAGTTACCGCCAAAATCGTTAAATAAAGTAACATAGAAATAAATAAAACTAAAAATTTTATATAAAATATGACATTTGTCAGCAGCGCCATCTCTTAACACTTATCCTAACTAAGTATTGATTATTCACAGTCAGTAATTGTCAAACAACTAATAAAATGTCAAAAGATAAAACTAATTGATTGGATTGATGAAAATTGGTGATTTATTTTATTTTAATTATATTAAATTAATTGTAATACAGAATATCGAGAAAGGTAGGTAACATTTGAATCGCTCATGTAGTCTATGTGGGAATTATTAAATTGTCATATTTTTAGGTTATAATTGGGTCTTTCTTTTCAAGTAGTTTTGAATATTACGAAATATCTGTGTTTTTGCAAATCATAATTGAATAAATTGCCCAAAAATATTTTTTATTTTGCGATACTCTCTGTGAAATATGCCAAGAGGATGTTTTTCAGTTAAATTGTTGCCTTTCTTCTCGTCACACCACACCACAAAAACTTGAAATATCTCGTAACGTAATTTATAATTTCAGGGAGTGGTTCTACTTTTGATTATGACACTTTATACAAATTATTGATTATTTTGACGTTTCACAGTTTTTCAAAGCGTCTTGATGCACAGCTTACTATAAATATCAATTAAGAAAATTTATGGAAAATACATATAAATAAATATAGTAAAAAGGTTTGTCGGCCAGAAAATGTAATACATTATGTGTGCGTTAAGTTTATTATACATCGCTCAGTTTTATTAAAGCACTCCGCTGCGCGTCGTGCTTCAATACAAAACTTCGCGCTGTAAAACTAAACTTACCGCACGTATAATGTAAATAACTATTTGCGTGATCAGTGCCTTCAAATATGTAACAACTCCCAAAGACGGTAGTGAAACTAATGTATCACTCTAGCTCTGGAAATACAATTGAGGGGCTGATTTCCGAAACTTGCCTTATCCATATCCAAAAAAAAATTAGTTAAATATTCTATATTGTTCAGTTTGTACTACTGCTTCGTTTCTGAAATTAGTTTGCGTCAAATTTGGCTACAAACCCTATTTTGACTGTGCAAAAGTTGATTTGTGTCCAAAACTTGTCTTATCCATACTCTCTTTGGTAGCACAACTCGCTAAATCCTTAAATTTATAATAGTGACCAAAACGTGCCTTGTCCTTGTTGCACATGCTGTTTTCACATAGTTTTGTTTCAATATTTACCTTATCCGAAAGTGCTTTTTACTTTTAAAATATTTATCTTTTTGAGTTTGTTTAATATTAAGATTCTAACCATAATTGTCATATTAATAAAAATAATAAACTATTTACTAACCAACAGAAGATTTAAACACGACTTTGTGTTTAGAGAAAGGAATAAGAAACGAGACAAAAACACTGTACTAAGGAAAAAAAAGAAAGCTGTAGTTACCAAAAGGGAGAGGGAAGCACAGGGGTAAATTTAAATTGGCAACTGTCAGCTGTGGGATTCGAACTGAGGAGTTTACGATCCATAGGTCGACGCGTAAGCACGGAGCTATTTATTTTATTTATTTTGACACTAGGCCGTTTTACTTTATCGCACTTAGTCCATAAAGAACCACTTTATAGGCGTTAAACAATATCATAAACAAATGATTATAATAACAATAATTAGGTATTAAACTATTATTCAACGTGTCAACACAAAAATTATGAAATTAATAAATTTGTTTTAAATTTCTTCTAAACTGCTGTACCACGCTACAGGTGCCTCTGAGTTTTATGTTGGGGTTGTGTAAAAATATAGAGGGTGTTTCATAACTTCAGGTACATACGTTAATGGTATATGTTGTTTGAATGCTGATTACGAATCAAAAATAATTTTTTTTTAAATCGCAAAATTATTTTCCATGTTTCAAAGTTCAAAATTTTTTGTTGCCGCTGCCACTGGGTGGATGCTTATATTAATAATTATCTTTTCATTAAAAATAATTAAATTTTGTTTGTTTATTTTACTAGTATTATGTAATTTAAATTGTTGATTACCTACTTCATTGTTTGTGTTTAATAGGAAAGCGAATCCAATGCAGTACTACAAAAAATGTTTTAGGTAAACAACCCTTAATTTTTCGAATTGAAAAAAAAATTCTTTTAGATTCGTAATCAGCATATCAAACAACATATACCATTAACGTATGTATTCGAAGTTATGAAACACCCTGTATAGATTTTTATTTTTGCTGGGGTGTATTATATTTCGCGTTACAGTCCTGTCGGCGAGAGGGCACGTATTTGAGGTTACGCGGTTGCCAATTTGCCCTGCGGATAGAGGCGTCACACGCACAACCCCTCACCCCTCACCCCCTGTGCGACCAAGGAGACAAAGTCTTGCGCGGGTGCCATGATAAGATTTTTTAGTTGAAACTCTCGGAGTTCCGACAGGGCGTCATCTGTGAAATTTACGTCCATGTGTTAAAAGGGGGTTGCTAAAGGGTACTCAGGGACTTGGAGCGCTAATCTGCCAGCGACGCCGCGGTGGGGATTGCCTAGGGGGCGGTAACCCCACCGGAACTAACATCATGCAGAATTTAGCAGAATAAACTTACTAAGAGCAGGAAATAAGAGATTAGCAGGAGCATAAAATCTAATAAAATAAATAAAAGCGTAGATCGAGTAGTACGAATCCTACAGTCGATAGTTGCCTCTCTAACTATCACTGTGATTGGCAACTTTAGGCCCAGTAGTATAAAAGTTCAAATTTTGAAAGTCGTTCTATAGTTACTAAATTTAATTGATTCGTTCGGTATAGAAAAAATAATTAAGCAGAAGAATAATATTAATATTAATGACATCATTAGCAATTACGTTTATAAGGGATGCTAATTATTGTAGAAATGAAAATGTTACGTGTGTTGCCTCATACGAGCTGCAATTTTTAAACGCGATTTGTTGCAATAAACACAAATTATTATTAGAATATATTACAATGCACACGATAGCGAGGAGCTCAAATTACAACTGACACAGCAAAGTGATCGATATGGATTTTGTATGTACACGTGATCATTTACCAGTAGCCTCAACGTATGGAACAAATTACAATTACAGTTATTTCTAATAATTTTAAATTCCATTAAAATAATAAGACTGACTATAAAATTGCTGTAACTTGCATTTATTTATACTTTTCTTAATACTAATATTTTTCCTTCGTTTTTACCTGCCGCCCACCTCTAGGTAAGGGAGGTATTGTTTTTGGTCAAATAATGGGTAGTGAGTTTTCAATGAATAAGCACGTTTTAGGATCCCTACAATACGATTTTATTATTTTCGCGATGATGACTGTGTGTATGTATATATGTATGTGTGTGTGTAGTCTGTGGCAATTTTTCATCTCGCATAACTAAAATACTATAATACCAAAAAATACTATTTTGTGAATTTATGCTTCTTATATTTAAATGAAGAGCTGATTAGATTTTGGATAAAATTGGCCAACCGGAAGTAGCAGTTTACTTGAAGCCCTTAACACGGTTAAATTTCCTTTTTCAACAATTTATGGTATTTTGAAAGTTGCAGTTCAATAGATTTAAAGAAGATAAAATATAAAGAAATTTAGATTTCATAAATCTTACATTCCTTGTGCACGCACCATGGAAACATAAAAATTTTCAATTTTTTATGAAATGTGACATATGTCATTTTGATTGAGAAGCTATTTTCTTAATGAAATATATATCAAAAAATGAAATAAATATACGAAATAAAAATTTAATTTTTCAAATATAAATAGAAAATTAGTAAGTAAGAAGGTATGTTTCTGTATTGTCAAATACTATTTTGTATACAGTTTAAGAGTAGTATTGGGCGGGAGGTTATGTGATGGCTACATCAGATTTTTTTTAATAACAGTTCAATAATTGATCGCCATTTTTTTTAACTTAACTAACATTTCTTATACTACTTGGCCTTAGTATATTATTTACAGATATCTGCAAAAGCAAAGTGCCATACCCACAATGCATAACAAGTGTGATAATATATTTATTATTTATAAATCTAATTAAGGTGAATTTTGGAACAGCTGTATGTATTGTGTACAAGTACACCATACCGCAGTTAGAGACCAGTTAACCGTTAAGGACTAATTCAATAAAATAGTAATTTCAGCAGCACATTCGTTGATTAATTTATTATGCGCGCTAAAAGGATACATATTTCCTTTTCATCATCAACAGGACAAAAATAGTACAAGGCGAAACTACAACACACGCACGCACGAACAGCTGACCTCCGCGTGTGAGGGTGTTGCTCAGTTCGTTGACACGAAATTGTAATTGGTGTATTTAGCGGAAAAGCAAACTTCCTTCAACTATGACGTGAGCTAAATTGAAAATGGTGCTTTTTTATTGAGATGAAAGGATGACACCGCATTTGCATAATCACATTTGCGAGGAGTGTCAGTGATTACCATTTTTCATCAAGAAAAATAAAATTCGTTTGAAACAAATTTAAGTGACACGCGAAAACATTAATTTGTAATTATATTATCGTGCCATTCACCTAATTCCAGGCCGATGACATCTTATAGTTATTTACATTACAAGCAAGGTAAAACAGTTTTTACTGCTGAATGGAGGAAATGACTGGCGAGCCGATTAGGCGAACCTGTTACCTCCTTGAAGCAGTAAAAACAGTTATCTTGCGTGTATTGTACAACATTTTACTTCTTACTCATTTGTAAATCTAATCAAAAATTATTTCAAATGATTTCCTATAAGCCTTGTAAGCATTACTGTGGCAACGAGCATTGTTTACCTTGTTTACTAACTTGTAAAATTTTTACAATACAGCTGTCAATTAGTAACTTGTTAAGATTCATTTTCAAAGGCAGTAGGGGGCTTGGGTAAATGGTGTTAACAAGTGAGTAACAAGTAAAAATATATTTTGTGCTATCGAATGTATCAAATTTTAAGGCCTATGTCCACGGTGATAGAAATCGGACCGAGATCTCGGATATAGTTCTATATCATAAATAGTCAACAACAGATGTCAGGCTAGTCGAATTTATGAAGTTAGCTTCAGTCCATTCTACCAATACTAAAAACTAATAAAATATAACTCAAGAAATTATTCTGACATAAGTAAATTAAATTTGTTTATACGAGAAATAAATAAAAAATATATTTCATGTTTCAGAAACTGTTTGAAAATAATAATTTTCAACTTTAATTGAAAATTTTTCAGCTTTTCAAATATTAAACGTCAAAATTTTAATTTGGTAACATCTATATGAAGTTAGCAACTAGTATGAAAAAAATCGGACAGAACGCGTTTTTTCATCATAGTTTTCTATTCAATTTTTTCGTCCAAGTTGGTAGTGTCCACGATCCGAGTTTTTTATTCGAGAACTATGTCCGAGATCTCGGACCGATATTTATCACCGTGGATACTGGCCCTTAGACAACAATGCATCAAGTAGGAGATTCAGTCAACAATAAATATATCATTGAGCGATTTACCCATTTCTGGCAAGTGTAGTCTCGTTCAATAATATCACCAAATATAGTAATATGGGAACGCCAAATGACGCGAAAATACGAGCCGAGAGAGACAGCCAATCATTGGGCCATTAGTCTTTGTTGTACAGTCCGCTCAAAAAGTAAAACAGTTACCTTGCGTGTATTGCACAATATTTTACTTACTCATTTGAAAATCAAAATAAAAATATAACCAAATTCTGTTAGTTATACATAACTGTTCTGTCAAAAATTATTTGAAATGATTTCTCATAAGCCTTGGAAGTATTACTTTGGCAACGTTAATAAAATAATATATGCACAAATACTAACTTGTAAGATTTCTACAATGCAGCTGTTCATTTTACAGGTTAGTAACTTGTAATACTATATTCTACAAGTAATGGAATGGCACATATACCACACGAGCAAAAAGTTTGTAGTCCGAGCCGAAGGCGAGGACTAAGGTTTGCGAGTGTGGGATATGCCATTCCGTTACATGTTGTTTGTAGACTATACATTCTATAAAAATATTTTGAAAATTATACAAAAAATACAAATACAAAACTGTTAAAAACGTCAAACTCAAATAAATCAAATTAAAACAAACAGACATAACCATAGTAATAGAATCAATATACTTCATATATCGCGCTAATATGCGGCTCTGATTCGTCGAATTTATTCCATACGCGGCGCATGGAATGATAGTTATTCCAATACAATTTTTAGTTGTGGAATACGTAGTTTCCAAAACAGTGTTATAGAAAGATTCATGTAAAGAAATTAACATTAAATGATTGTGAAATAAAATGTTTAATATAAATAAATATTAAAAAATAAATATATCATCACGCCTTTTACCCATTATGGGTGTAGCACTCTGCTTGCGCAAATCTCGGTAAGTGATATATTTTTTCATATGAAGTGCGGTTCCCAGCCGTCAAGTCATAGCCCCCAAGGATGTTAGTGGAGGGGGAATCATAGGGGTAAATGTAATTTGGTAATTGTCGGCAGTGGGATTCGAACTGAGGAACTCACGATCCACAATCCGATACGTTACCACGGAGCTATTTACCCCATGTTTAATATAAAAATTAAATAATACAATAGAAATCAGTTCAATTAATTATGTATTTGAATTTAAAGAAATACTCTCTTAAATATTATTTATCAGTTTTGGATAAAACTGTACATATTTTTACATAGCAACCGTTCTACAAACAAGTGTGAAACAAAGAAAGGTGGCCCTACAACATCTATTATCTATCTATTTCAGGCTCGTTTGTCGCTTTCTTAAGATCCTATAAGTTAGCGTTCCAGTATACTACATTTCAGTGACCAAAGGTATTAGTGATGATATAGCCACAAGGGTAATCTTATGTGGTGACATTTTCTCAGTCATTTTTTCAGTGAGTTTTGAGAGAGACTGTACGTCATAACGTCGTTTTGGCCTCATTCTCACCACCTAGTTAACGCCGACAAATTGCAGACAGAATTTAATTATCGAAACGTCCAATAGTTCGCGCTAGATGTTAGTTAAGTTATGTCTGCAAAACACGATACGCAAAACGGAAATTACTGCCGATTCGATTAAACGGAAATCGAGAGAAAAATTAATGCCTCCAGTTGAGAAGTTCTCAAAACTATTAAGACCTCTCAGTGCATCGTAATGACCTCAAAAGAATGCACGTTTAAATGCATTTTCTTGAATTTGAATTATTTGAATAATTTTGATAGAAGTTATTATCATCATTAGAAGCAAAAGGGATAAAATCAAAATTACATAATTTATAAACCAAGATTGAATCAAAATTAAAAAAAATTCTTGAATTAAAAAAATCTTTTGTGCCCGGCATATTGGACTTTTTACTAAATTAACACCAATAAAACTGTTCGAAAGGAGAATGCCGTATTTTACATTTTGTAACGCTCTAGAAATGACATAAATATCTATTTATAATAAAAATACAAGTGCGTAAAAAACAGATATAAAAAAATATACTTGTAGTGAATAAAGATATACATTTTGTAGAAAACTGTCTTGGAAAACTGTCTTGGGTCAACATAGATTTCTAATCAAACATATATCTAAAATAGTTATTTATGAATCAAGGCACTGGAATTTAGTTGCCGAGATCCGCAGGGCCGCAGAAAATAAACCATGTGAGTGATAAAAAGGAACTTCAGTGCCGAGGTACATACTAAGTTTTATTTGAAATCTAAAATTCGAAAAAACTGTTAAAATATTATAATATAGGTTAAGTTTATACATCTTTCAGTTATCAATTGGAACTGATAGTCAGTGTTGCCAACCTCGAGAAGTGAAGTTATCGTAAATAACACTCAAAATTATGTGTTTTGTCCTCAATTTCGTCATCGCAATTAAGTAGTTAATTCTTCTTGCAAATATTGTTTTATTTAAAATTTATTACAGTACGTCAATATATCTGCCAAAATTATTAGTATTGTACAATAATTATTTAACGGTTGCCAACGCTGAGTTGCTCAAAATCGTTGTATAATCACTTTAGTGACGATTTCTGAGCTTTCAATGACGATTTTTGAGCACTTTAGTGGAGTTTTCAAATAAATGACATTTTTCTTCAAACGTCATAAAAGTACGTTGTTATGTATTTGTATTCAACAAGCAGAAGTTCAACATTGTCGCCGCCGGCGTAAAAGTGTTTCCTTGGCAACACATTTACGCCGGCGGCGGACAAAGTAAAATATCATGCAAAATATTAAGGTTGTAATTCAATAATTTGACAGTTAAGAATAAAACAAAAATAACAAAATAACATATTCTGTGGCAACTAGAAATACTGGATACGGTAGAATATTTGTTGAAGTTCTGAGCATTTTTTAATGTTTTAATGTCTATTTTCTATGTTTGAAGAAAAAATAGCATGTGTTATTCGGAGTAAATGTGACTTTGTATGCTTCGCATGTAATTGTCCGACTCGTCTCGCTCGTCGTTCAAACTTACATGCTCAGCACCAAAGTATCACATTTACTCCTAATAACACAATACACTATTTTCATACGTTGTTTTCTAACTTTTTCAAATCGTACAGGTATAGGTCAGCATATTTAAACGAATGTTAAAATTCAATATTTCTCTACGGCCACAAAACATCTCCTTAAGCACCTTTAATGTCTATTTTGGAGTGTATTCTTAATTTATACATCGAAATATGTCGTTAACGAAGTCGTTTTATGTCTTGAAACAGTTTACAACTATTACGGTGTCTAAATTGAACGCATTTACAAAATAAACACTGTGTTACTAAAGTAATTTGTCGCCTCCAGAGCTGTATTAGAAAATTTTCGGTTGTATTCCCAAAAGAATAATAGTATTATTATTTCTAAATTTAACCTGCACGCCTTCTCCAGCCAAAACAAAACAACATCTAAAACAAACAATCCACCGAAACAAAAGCACGTCGACGAGGAGTTGTATAAAACTAAGTGCAAGTTTCAATTTTTAAAGGGATAACAGTGTGTCTGAAAATAATCGGGTTATTTTTTATAGCGGT
This sequence comes from Poecilus cupreus, assembly GCA_963942605.1. Classification (NCBI taxonomy): domain Eukaryota; kingdom Metazoa; phylum Arthropoda; class Insecta; order Coleoptera; family Carabidae; genus Poecilus; species Poecilus cupreus. The sequence goes on from OZ012727.1 coordinate 15,592,868, forward strand.
CACTCGCGGCCATCGCCACCTAGATCCAAAAATAGCTCGGGTTCACTCCCTTCGCCGGGGGGTGTGCTAATCTGATTAGAGTGCGTGCGTGTGCGTGTGCGTATACTGAGTAGCCGAGTAGAAAACATACGCACGTGTTACCATTTAAAGGTAGTCATGCTTACGCTCCTCAATTTTATGGTAATCTACTTCTTTGCACTTTGACTGAAATAGATGCTCAAATATTTGTAAACCTCAAAATAGACGCTTTACAAAATCAGTGTCACTGGAATTTTACTGCGATGCTGGACAACATTAACTGAATAATATTTAAATAACTTTCTATATCAAGGTTGAGAAGATTATTATTGACCCAGCGCCAAGATTGTAATAATGATCTCTATCGTGATTTAGATACTATTTTCTTCACTACTAGCTCTTAAATTCTATTTAATGATGATATTAATAATAACATAAGCATTTTGATGATATGAATATTCAAATCCTAAATAAAAATAAAATAAATATATCAGCACGCCATTTACCCATTTCTATATGAGGCACTTTGCTCGGTATGTATTATGATATAAATATTTTTGTACGTGAAGTGCAGTTACCACATAGAACTAATAAAATGTATGGAAGGAATCTAGACAAAGATAATCTGTAATCAACAAAATGAGATAAAGTTGGACTAAATGTCACATGACAGGTGGAAGAAAACTGTTTTGATAGACTTTAGTGCGAGCTTTTGTCTCTAATTTATGATTTTATCAATTATTTATGTCATACTTTGAAATATATCAAACATGGTCAAAATCTTGTGCATATAATCTTCCAAAAACAATTTCATTGTAAAGGATGCGGCAAGAGTCGAGCACAAGGCAACAAAAAAGTGATACCATTTTAATAAGACAAATTGGAAATTCACTTTAATAAATCTGATGTGGCCAGCACATAACCTCCCGCCCAATGCTACTCTTAAACGATACAAAATAGTATTTAATGATACAGAAACATACCTTCTTATTTGTTTATTTTATTTATATTTGAGAAATTTAATTTTCTTTCGTATATTTAATTAATTTTTTGACATATATTTCTGTAAGAAAACAGCTTCACAATCCCAATGACATGTCACATTTCGTAAAAAAATAAATTTTTTTAAATGTTTCCATGGTGTACAAGGACTGCAAGATTTGTGAAATCTAATTTCTTTATATTTTATTATCTCTAAATCTAATTAAAATTAACATAAATTGTTGAAAAAGGAAATTTAACCGTGTTTTTCACGAAAAACTGTTAAGGGTTCCAAGTAAACCAATTTTTATCCAAAATCTAATCAGCTCGTCATTTAAATATAATAAACAATAATTCACAAAATTGTATTTTTTGGTATTATAGTATTTGAGTTATGCGAAATGAAAAAATTGCCACGACTACACAGACATCATAGCGAAAATAGTAAAATCGTATTGAAGGGACCCTAAAAAGTGCTTATTCTTGAAAACTCACTACACAATTTCTTGACCAAAAACAATACCTTCCTTACCTAGAGGTAGGCGGGCGGTAAAAGTGATACTAAAAACTGTACCCCTTCTAATGAAAATTAAAGAAGATGCACACAAAATGTGCAGTTTGGTATACAAATTTTAAAGAATGGAGTCTAATAAAATAGGTTACATAAATGTGCTCCTAGTACACTACAAGCATATAAAAAAAAAAGTTTGTAGGCTAAATTTTCAATGTTGAAATTGACTATTTTATTAAAAGAGCATATAGACATTTCAAAATATTTTAAGTTATTTGCATTTTAATGCGCCAAAATGCTTAATAATAAACAGTGACAATAATGACAAATTATTAACCTCTTCTTGTATGATGATGCAAGCGGTAGTGTTAAACAAATTCATGATTTCAAGAGGTCAATAATAGCATGTTGCTGGTTAATAGTGACATATTTGAGTCGAATTGTATACATTACTATTTCTACGATCGTGCTTCATTTAACAACAAACACAAAAGATAAATCAAATAAATTTCAAATGACAGCTACATTATTTATATCTGTAAACTACGTTACTCGGCAACTTGTTGTTGTTTTAGATATTATTACTTTCTTATACGTAATATAAGGAAGTATAAAGCAATCAGGAAAAAAATTCGATTGCGAGATTTTCTCGGCGGTACATATTTTGAGGCCAGCTGATTCCGTCTTTACTATTTTCCAATTACGTCTTTATGGATAGATAATGGATGCATGAATGGAGTGATGGATGGATGTGTGTCCGTTGATTTGAATTGATTTTGGTAACAATTGCAAAACTGCAAGTGGAGTGTTGAAGTTTACTTGACACAAAACAATAAATTGAATATGTTTCTAATATGTAATTAGATGCCAGGCAAAGATGTAAGTAATATTATTTACCGGTTTCAGGAGATTAAACCTATGTTTACATGCACAAAAGTAGGCAGGGTAAGTATGTCATAACTCTATTCTGTAGGGTAATATTACCTTACTGACCTGTCAAAACTGTCAAGAAAATGAAAATAATACACAATGATAATATAACGCTATTTATTAATACACACGGAATTAAGCTGTTCAGAGATTCACCTGCTGCGTTCCAAATATTTTCAGGCAATTCAACATCGCCAAAATCCACTTTTTATCTAGCCATGAAGAACACATTTGACGTTTAAGTAAAAAAATAATTTTAAATATGATACAAAAGAAGTGTAACCATGGTATTAAATAAAAACAAACAGACTTACTTGATCACCTTCTAAAATTATGACAGACGTTTTTCTTTAAAGAATTTCTATAAATAATATTTATTAATGACATTAACGTCTTCATATTCTGAAACCGGTAAACTATTGAATAAACCACGGATGTTATGAGTCATAACAGGCCTTAGATATCTTAAAATCCTCGCTCTACGAGCTCGGATTTCAACTGACATCTGCGGCAGTTACGATACTCATAACATCACTAGGAATGTTAATAGCTATTAAAATATGAAATGTTATTTATAATAATATTCCCGAATCTGCTTTCGGATTTAAGTTAAGTTAAAAAATTTAAATAATTTGACTTTATTTTATTGACAATTAGAAAATTAATCCAAGTAGTTACTGTAAAACTTTTTTGTAATCAGGGGCGTCGGAAGTTGAGTTCAAAAGAGGCAGACTGCCCCCTCCGTGTAAGTTCCTGAACATATAGATAGAAAATGAAACAATTTTTAAATATTTCAGTTTTTATTAAAATTGTATTTTATTTTAACGAATATTAGGTTAAAATTAACAAAAGTACATGGTTAACGACACTTTTTCCATTCTTTTTATTTTCACTGGATTTTTTTTTTTTTAGTTTTTTTATCCATTGACTGCTTTTTCCTATATTTGTTTCCATTAATTTCTTTTTTCATTTCAATAGTATTCATTCTTTTAACTTTTTCGTTCGTTCGAACAAATTATAATATTTCAATATTCAACTGTCAAAAGCAAATTATCGTACATTTAACAAACAAACCCTAAGCCTACACAACTCACGCCCGACAATTCCTAATCACACTACTCATTTTTAATGGAAATTATCTGTAGATAAGTTCGTTTCGCTCGTACTTTTAACAAACTAACCATAAGCCTACTCAACTTTTGCGCGAAAAGCTCGAATCCCAAAATGTTTAGAAAAGAGGAGGACCAAATTACTAAGAGTATCTGCGTGCCATTGGCCACAATATTTAATTTTAAGTGAATTGTGATTTATTAATTATAAAATAAAATTGAATTAAAAAAAAATAAATAGGAAAATATTAGTGGAAAAAGGGGCAGTGAAAAAAATTGGCCAACGAAAAAATTGAGGGGAAAATTATGGAATGGAAATAGTGTTTTACAAAAATACAGTACCAAAATAAATTTTACTTGTTACTCACTTATAACACCAGTTACCCAAGCCCTCTATTGTCTTTGAAAATGAATCTTTACAAGTTACTAATTGACAACTCCATTGTAAAATTTTTACAAGTTAGTAAACAAGGTAAACAATGCATGTTGTCATAGTAATGCTTACAAGGCTTATGCGAAATCCTTTAATAGTATATTGTGTCATTAGGAGTAAATGTGATACTTTGGGTGCTGAGCATGTAAGTTTGAGCAACGAGCGAAGCGAGTCGAACAATTACATGCGAAGCACCCAAAGACACATTTACTCCGAATAACACATGCTATTTTTTCTTCATCCATAGAAAATAAAATTATAAATATTATAAAATGCTCAAAACTTCAAAAAATATTCTGTCTTATCTAGCATTTCAAGTTGCCGTAGAATATGCTGTTTTGTTATTTTTGTTTATTTGTTTCATTTTTAACTGTCAAATTATTGAATTACAACCTAACTATTTTGCATGATATTTTACTTTGTCCGCCGCCGGAGTGAATGTGTTGCCAAGGAAACACTTTTACGCCGGCGGCGACAATATTGAACTTCTGCTTGTTGAATACAAATACATAACAACGTACTTTTATGACGTTTGAAGAAAAAATAATTTTTGACGGAACAGTTGTGTGTAACTGACAGGACTTGGTTATAATTTTAATTTGATTTACAAATGAGTAACAAAGTAATGTTGTACAATACACGCAAGGTAACTGTTTTACTGCTTCAAGGAGGTGACAGGCTCGCCGGTCATTTCCTCCATTCAGTAGTAAAAACTGTTTTACCTTGCTTGTAATGTAAATAACTATTACATTATTCTATCCAAGAAATGTCTTCCAAGTTCGCCCGTTTTGACAAAAATTACCTGTTAGTAATCACCAAAACATACTATAATATGTTATACATTTAACGAGCGTCAAGTCGTCACAATCCAGTTACCAAAAATTGGTGAAAAGGCAAAATTCGTTGTTATTCAACAACGTTTAGAAAGTTAAAAACAAGAGCAACTAGTTCAAATTTTAAAAACAAGATTTCTTATGTGTTTGATAGTTGTTTAGTGTAGGATGTGACGTCGCCCAAACAATTGAAACCCAGTTACGAAAATAACGTGAAATTTCCGGAATATAACGATTTTATTGAATATTAAAGCTTCAGTCAGCTTTTTTGAAGTGCGATTAAGGGCACGCGTACGCGTTTCTTTTGTTCGGCGCGGAGATGAAAAGAAAGCTCGAAGTTGTAATCCAATAACCAATAACAAGAAAACGGTCAATAAATATTGAATAGCAGATGGAAGACCCTGACGGTATAGTTCCACCCTTGGTAACGTGATATCGGAGGGTGCTACTGGAAACGATACTTTAGATACCTTTCCTTAACTGTGTAGGGTTGAAGGTTCTTTAGGTTTATAGGGAAGTTTTATGACAGCCCTTCGTCAAATTTGATTGAGGTACCGTTGTAAAAAATACTATCCACTTAAAGAATATGCAAGAGATGCCTGATTGAGTGTTTATAATGGTGTGTTAGTGAAACTTACTGTATTGTTCGGTTTTTTTTTAGACTGCAATCGAAACAAACAACAAACAAATACGTCTAGACGGTTCGAAGAACGAAAGAATGAAAACAGAAAAACACCCTTTATTTTATTTGGTTATGATATATTTTGGAGTTTGAATACCGGTTAGAAATGTATCTCTTTACCTCCCGCCTACCTCTAGGTAAGGGAGGTATTGTTTTTGGTCAAAAAATTGGGTAGTGAGTTTTCAATGACTAAGCACGTTTTAGTCTCTACAATATGATTTTACTATTTTCGTCACGATGTATGTATGTATGTATGTAAGTATGTATGTATATGTGTGTGTGTGTAGTCTGTGGCAATTTTTTCGTCTCGCTTAACTCAAATACTATCATACCAAAAAATACAATTTTGTGAATTTTTGCTTCTTACATTTAAATGAAGAGCTGATTAGATTTTGGATAAAATTGGTCAACCGGAAATAGCAGTTTACTTGAAGCCCTTAACAGTTTTTCGTGAAAAACACGGTTAAATTTCCTTTTTCAACAATTTATGTTATTTTGAAAGTTGTAGAATATAAAATTTACATATTTTTTTGATAATTTTATTAATTTTCATTAGATTTAGAGATAATTAAATATAAAGAAATTAGGTTTCATAAATCTTGCATTCCTTGTACACCATGGAAACATTTTAAAAATTTCATTTTTTTACGAAATGTGACACATGTCATTTTGATTGTGAAGGTGTTTTCTTAGTGAAATATGTATCAAAAAATTAAATAAATATTCGAAATAAAATTAAATTTCTCAAATATAAATATAAAATAAACAAATATGAAGGTAAGTTTCTGTATCATCAAATAGTATAATCATTTATGTAACAGTGATTATTTGTACGCCAAGTAAAAAATTTTCATACATAATTTATTAAGTGAATTAATGAATTTGTATATTTGGGTAGTATGTTCTCGAGGGATGGACGACGTATTGACCGGGAGATTGAAAGGCGAGTATCTGCAGGGTGCAAGGTATTGGATGCTCTGGGTACATTTGCTCGGAACGTGAATGTATCTAGAGATGCTCGATTGAGTGTTTATAATGGTGTGTTAGTACCTACATTGATGTATGGTTCTGAATGTTAGGTGTGGATGAAGAAGCATGCACGACGTATAACTGCTGTAGAAATGAGATATTTGAGGAGTATGTGGGTATACGAGACGTGATCGTATACGGAATACATTGATGTATGGTGAGTGTGAGATTGAGAAGAATGTTGTTAAGAAAGTGGGAGTGAGTCAGTTGAGTTGGTTTGGACATGTTGAGCGAATGTCGAATGAAAGGTTGGTGAAACTAATATATGTGGGTGAACGATTGCGTGGGCGTCCGAGGAATAACTGGTTAGGTATGATTGATGGTGTGTTGAGTGAACGAATAATTCCGAGTGTGAAGAATAAACGAGCATGTATGAATCACACTATGAATGTGGACGAGGCGAAAGTGGTGTGTCCGGATAGGAATGTTTGGAGGAGATTGATTGTTGGTTGACTGTGTTTCTGGGTTCGTGCTACCCCACTAAGTAGGACATAGCGTGATGTTATGAATGTATGTATGTATTTATGTATGTATGAATAATAAATAGTCCTTGAATATTATCAATTAATTTATTGTAACACTTTCGCAGCCAGTAACTTATATCTCCAATTACGCTGATAAATAGCAGCAACAGAACAACCAGAGATACAATTATTATTTGCAATGCAATTAATTGTAGTATATCTAAATGAATGTACGGTTTTTCGCTCTGCTGTCGCAGTTTACAAGTAGTGCGAATGGTTAGTGTTTACTTAGTAATAAGAGACAATTACTGCACTTGTTTTCTTAGTTAATTATAATGTCCTTTGTTGTTGGTACAACAGGTGCAGAAAACTTGTACGTTGACTTAGTTTTCATTAGTTAACTCAAGAAAATTAATTCATTTCTAAGAGAGGAATACTGTGACAAATATTAAACATTATTTTTTGCTCTACTAGTTAAGAACTTAATTAAATTTATTTAAGAAATAATAGATTGAAACATTTCTCAGTATCTGCCACCATTCATTTCTAAAAAATATGATGTGGACACTACACTGCTTTCTTATACAAATAAAACCAACTGAACACGTATGACTTGTTCCTTGCGTATGACTATTTTGATATTTATTTGATATATAGATGTTAAACCTGTTTAATTTTGTATAGTCTTCAAAAGTTTCTAACTAATAATACAAATATTACTTTTATAATATTTCACACGACACATATTTTTGACACTTCACAGTGAAATTATAAAACAAGTAATAGAAGCCCAACAAATATAATCTTAAATACCAATAAACAAAACAAATGAAATGACATTTCGTAGTTCTATTTTAGCCCACAATAGGCGCTGGGCGCAACGGCAGACGCGCGACTTGCACGTTGCATGTTTCTAGCCAATAGAATCAATGCGAGTACCCGTGACGTCAAAATATGTTCAATGGGCCCATAAACCAATTAAAAAAATTTTTTTTATGAAACTTTATTAGAATATATGACGATCAGTGAAAACCCGATGTGAAAATTCCATATATTACCCGAGATATGATTTTTCAAAGTTTGTGTGATGTTACTGGTATTACTCCAGTGGCACTAAAACAACGATTTTCCATGATAGTAGATATTATATATTTTTTAATATAAAAATAATATTTTCATATGTCTTAATTTACAACAATTAAACTTAATATAAACAAGACAAATTTCTTTTGACAACTATAAGAGTATTTTACTTGATATTTGAGTAAATAACAACAAAAGTTTGAGGACAGTGGCGCTAGTAGTGATGTAACCTAACCTCAACACACAATTTTAATCAATAGATTTTCAACACAGCACAATAAAACAGTAAAATTATGAAACAAGTAATAGAAGCCCAACAAATATAATCTTAAATACCAACAAACAAAAATATGAAATGACATTTCGTAGTTCTATTTTAGCCCACAAAAGGCGTTGGGCGCAGCGGCAGACGCGCGATTTGCAATTTTCATATTTCTGGCCAATAGCACAATGCAAGTACCTGTGACGTCAAAATATATTCAATTCGTTATATCGCTTTACTGCAAAATATTTAAAAGAAAAGAAATACTTTACTACTAATTATTCCGTAAGTGTTACACGATTTTGATATAAATTTCGTTTATGGTTTATGCGCCCATTATACGAACACAAATACGAAACATTTAAACGTTTTTTTGATGACAGCTCACAGCACATGGGATTACGGTTTGATTGTAATTTTCTTTGCAGTCTGCCGTTAGAAGAATCGCAGATTATCACAGCGTTAATCTCGTGTAAACGCGGCTTTACTGCTACCTCAAACCCGACTAACCAAGTTCCCTTTAACGTCTTCTGCTTCAAAAAAAAACAAGACGAGTTTATCCACAACACAAAAACCAGTAAATCGTTCAACATGTTCAATGTTCACAGTCTTCATGACCTTATTGAGCAAGGGTTCGGATCCCGAACCGGTCATTGTAGACTCGACGACGCCTCGTTGCAGCTGATACACTGCCAGAGGTTAAAGACATTACGAGAAAACATATTTAAAAACAAATAAATGTATTTGCATAAAGTAATGTAAAGCAATATTGTGCGAAAATGAAATAGAATCCGTGGGTTTGTGTTTTATCCTTGATTCAGACCTTCACGGTAGAGTTGGCTTCACTCACGGTTACTACTCGTATCTGATGTGATCTAGTTGTTGATTTTGCAAACACAACAATCGTTCAGACAGTACACACACAAAGAAGAATAAACAAACTTCAAAGGGTACTACCATATTGCGTATGCGCATCTCTTAACGTTTTAGCCACATCGATTCAAGACTACTGAAATCAAATTTATGTTTTGACTGCAAGAATTGGAGAATAAACTAATTAAATAATGAAAAGTCAAAACTTTGACATTTATTACATGGGTTTTTTATGAAGATGGTACGCGGGCTAACTATTTATGGTCATATATGGATGATTGTGAATTCATGCGAACACAAACAACCATGCTCTTCAGTGGAATTCGAACCCACGACCCCTGGCGTGCTAGGCTTGTGACAACAACTAACCCACCGAGATCGGCAACATGGGTTATTCTTATTACTATCTTTCTTTCTTTCTTATAAGTGTAGCAATTATGTAAAATATCGATTACGAGATTTTTTTAAAGCAAATACATGTTTTCCATTTTCTCAATAACGTATGTGTGAATGAATGGATGTATGTCAGTATGTTCTATAACTCACGAATAAGATATATCACAATTTTAAATTTTATGCAATGGGATGAACTGAATTAATTTTGGTAACGAATGAAAAAATGGAAGTGGACACATAAAACAACAAATTCAATTGATTAAACGCTATCGTGTTTGGTATCAAATTAAAGATTTCAGAGAGACGACTTAAACTCAAATGTGAAAAAAATATTTTGAAAAATCGTCAATTGTTTTTAGAATACTTAATTATATCCTACTGAGTTTGGTATCATGAAGGAATTAAATTAAAATATCAAAAATTAAATTTGAATGATTTGTTTTTTTGTTTCTTTAGAAAAGTTAATTGAATTTTGTCCAATTTCTTGTCAATTAGTTTCATACAAATGATTATTTTTTTAACGTTTCTTTAAACCAATGAAATGCTTTATTGTATGTCACGTGTCTGCGTTTCAACCAATCCTGTCATTATTATACTGAGAAAAATGCTCTTGTGATTATTCCCGGCAATATTCTCTGTAGCTTTTTTGTTTTTGTTGACAGATGTCAGATAGGTATCATCAACACAAGTAAAAATGAGCAAAAAAGATAGATATAGTGACGTGCCTGATGATGAAATCAAAACATAATCTAATTAAATATAACTCGAGAGTTTGATAAATTAGAAAATAATTCTCCAGTATCTTTTTCAAACTTGTCGCCATTTGGCAATAGCCACTCAAGCCCTACGGGCTTTCGTGGCTATTGCCTGGCAACAAGTTTTCGAAAGATCTGATAAATTATTTTCAATTTATTCTCAATCTCTTGTTATATTATTACTGAAAATAATTTAACAAACTGTATGATTATTGATAACTTTGTCGCTCTGTGTTTCCTTTACTGGTGACATGATTACTAAGTAATAAATACTAATAGTTGTGAGTAGATTATAATCTTGTAATCAAACCAATAATTGAGACAAATTTCTTTAACATAGCAAAGTAAAATTAAAACATAAATATTATAATTTCTCTTGAAATATTGCAATATATCCATCATCTTACTTACTATGCAAATTTATCTCAGTGTGTCCTAGATTTCTTTCGCAAATATTCACGCACGTCGTTACTTAATGCGCCTGAATATTTTTAAATGTCCTTTAAAAATGCGATATGTGTAACACATACATTTCGCATAGCTGTTATCTGTGACTGATCTATTAATGCATATGTTTACGAGTAAATAAATGACGAATTGTAAAAAACAAGTGCGTGAGGTGACGCCTACTAGATTAATTATCAATGATATAGAATGAATTTCGATATAATTATTTAATTGCGGCGCTGGTGGTGTAATTACACATCGAATATAGCATGTAAATTTCAGATTTTTAGAAAGAATCAATTATGGACTTATTGTGACAAGATTAAATATATTTTATAAGTAAGCTTTTTGTGTTGTATTGCCTCTCGATTTAAACAGATGTCACTGCATGTAGTCCTCGCTTCTATGTATACATTAGTTAAGCAAGCTCGTCACTGCGTTCCTCGCTTCCATATCAGTATATTGGCGAAGCAAGCTTGTCACTTCGTTCCTCGCTTACAGGTCAGTTTACTGCTTTTACTGAAAAGTAATAGATTTTCGTACGAGTAATAGATTTACTTCATCTCTGATGCGAACATACATTTTGAATTCTCGCGGTTAAGAAACCCCCAGAATGAGTTAAACCAAGAAATATAATATCCGTAAAACTGTACAATATTTTTTTTTACAGAAACACTTCTCACAATCCCTAGAACACATATACAAATTTTTGTCAAAATTTGTGTATAAAGGGCAAACAGAGAGACAGACAAACATAAATTCGTTTTTATATACCGTGTATCCCACGTAAATGTTGGAATAGGCAATTTACATGTAAAATCAGTTTTTTGTAAATAAAAAGACTCCGGCAAAAAAGTATGCATCCAAATTTTATATCACAATACTGCCAATATCCCTACATATTATTTAATGCAGATTATTTTATTTTGATACCGCAATTTAATGTAATTAATAATAATAATTCCTAATTTTCCGCCTACTTTTTTTATTGCTACTGACGTATAGTGCTTGCAATTTGTTTTAAATATTTTAATCTTCATTGTCATCAAGAATACATTAAATGTCGAGAACCGTGTAAATATTATTAGAATGTATTATGGGGGCGCAGTGCAAGACAAATATCTGAATACATCACAGGAATGAACGCTGAATGGTTTCTATCGCCAGAAATTGACAGTGACAGATTAAAATATATAAAACAAATTGCAAGCAGTATACGTCAGTAGCAATGAAAAGAGTAGGCGGAAAATTAGGAATTATTATTATTAATTTCATTAAATTGCGGTATCAGAATAAAGTAATCTGTATTAAATAAGATGTAGGGATATTGATAGTATTGTGATATAAAATTTGGATGCATAATTATTTGCCGGACACCTTATTTACAAAAAACTGATTTTACATGTTACCTGCCTATGCCAACATTTACCCTGACACACGGTATATAGATATATTAGAGTAGTGGTTTTTCCACAAATGGTGGATATCTTAAAATTGAGTAGAAAATTTGTAATGATGTGTTTATGTATCAATCGATGAGTCATTTAACTTAATTTATAATTTATTTACTCAAGTATTGGAAATTTCGCAAATGGAAGCAACCTTTTGAAAATGGGGCAATTGACATGATGATATATTCACTTATTTATGTAAATGTAAATTGCTACATCTAAAATATGATTCCCAAAATATGTCGCATTTAAACAGGTCAAACAACAAACAACACTTTCTCTCGTTCGGGCCCAAATAAAACAACTGCCTGTCGGACAATTGACAATAACACTTTTCGACACAAATTCCCCAAAACATTTCGCTGCCCATTCCAGCTCACCTTCTTGAGTTTCTTCGCGAACGATATTTTGTAAGGTGAACGTAATGTTTTAAGGAATCCGACCTCCACAGGATGTTAGGTTAAGAATGCCCGCAGCCTCCAGATCACCTCGATAAGTGACAGAATATTTGACGGCTTTGGAAATTGCCGCGTTATGAAATTTTTACGTCATCGTCAACGAACGAAGGAGTGATTTTATCACTGTTATACTTTTGCAGTGTTTATCCTTTGCTTTCTTTCGCTGTAGTTTAATCTTCGACGTCGGGAAGTGAGAATTAAGTTACTGGCGTTTGTCAAATAAACGACTCCTGTCACGGCGGTTGTGTAAGACGCGAGGCTGAAATACTTTCCGCTGAAATATGGTTATTCGGTTAGGAGCTGATTGAGGACATTTGTCAGCTCTTTTTGATTAAATTGTTGTATCATTTTAAGTTTCTACAAAATCATTGTTTCCTGGATTATTTCAAATAATAGTTGGGTCAATCAATGGACATCTCCACCGTACAAGTTTTAATTTCGAGACTCACCATTGGGATCTCGAGATAAAAGCTACAATTTTGGTTAAATTATACAATAGATGCCACATTAGTAGGACAATTTAATGATGTTTTTGTTTTCCTGAAAATATGTACAGGTCATTTGATTTTAGATATTTTATTTTTGCTAATATTTTCTCTTTCAAATTTAGTTTTTAAACTATCACATATTGAGAAAAATGTTTCAAATAAAATAGGTTCATATGTTTACTGTCTCTTTTACTCTAAATCAACGAAAAAAGAATTTTTGCGCATGGACATTGATGCTTCAAGGACACTTTCTGTTCGAAAAACACGCACTATTTTTTCTACGACCGATTCAATAATGATAAAAAAAACTAGATAAAAATATTATATTTGCCATTTTCTGTTTGAACTTTTATTCCGATCCATTTTACAGTTAGCCATGTTAAACCGTTTCCAAGGTGATGGATACTGTTTCTTCTCTTATTTGTTTGAATCGTATGACAGATATTGATTTTTCCATTCAATTATGACGTTAAAAATTTGTGAAACATCATAAAATGATGAATAGTGACGAATGTGAAATGGAATGTACTCCACCACACATCAAAGAAGCTGTGAAGAATGTAATATTAAATCTATTACCTGAAAAGTAGAAGAATAGGTATGAGAAGGAATATGCCTTGTTCAAACTAACTTGTCATTAAAAGTAAACCTGCTGTTATTATAAGATACTATTGTTAAATATTACCTACTATTATCATGAACTGTTTTCTTTGAAAATTAAATTTTTTCATAACAACTGTCCATTTTTCTATTCTACTAGAACAATTTATTTTTTCTACAATCGTTGCACAATATCGACATTGTTATTCCATTTTTAGTTAGGAAATGTTCAAATTGTCGCTCTAGGGCGACAAAGTGACATATTGTCGCACTAGTGCGACAAAAGCAAAACAAAAATAAATTAGGTAAAAGAAGTAAATGATGCATTGGATTTTTCTGGTAATAACCTTGCTATTGCAAATACAGTTGGCATATACGTACATACACTTCAACTTAATCACCATAAACGTATTCACTCTGTAGACTTTATGACAAATGTACTCCATATGTCAAATGTACTCCATGTGTCAAATTATGATTTCTTTGAAAATTTTTATTTTGTTCATAAACGTTGTCATGATTACGGTGACATGGGTAACTACAATTTTACTGAATTGTTATAGGCGGGACCAAAGATAATTTTGAAAATTAATTTTTTTTCTACAGTTTGACATTGGTCAACGATTGTAGAAAAAATATTGTGTGTATCTCGTCGGATAGAGCTTGTTCGGTGCACTTGTCGAGTTGTTGATCTCGGCTTCGCCTCGATCAACAATTTCTCGCCGCGTGAACAAACAATGCTCTATCCGCACTTGACAGTTGGAAATGTATATTTTCTGCTCGGTCGTAGAAAAAAACATTGTTTCCTGGATAATTTCAAATGAATGTTCCAAAAATTGTTTCATATATTATTGAAGGATTAGTTTAAATAGGAATATTAATTAAACCAGAGGGTCGTATTTAAGGGATTCACAGCATTGTAACTAGAAAAGTTAATAATAATAAATTTCAAATATGGGTCATGAAAAGGCTTGTAAAGTATGTTTCATATTTTATAATTGCATCAAAATTTAATAAATAATAGTACGTTAATTATAAATTGCCAATATGTAATGCGAACACGCGTACATTTAAACTATTACTGTAATAATACTAATAGATTATTGTAATATAAATAATCATAATCTAATGTAACTAGAGACTTGCAAACTGTTGTAAATTTTCCAACAAAGCCACAACCAGGCGTCCAGCATTAATAAATAATCATTTAATTACTAACTCATATCAGTACTTTGTTCGCTATAATTTTATATCAGTTTCTCTTAACGGAATAATAAATATTATCAAATAATATTTACGAGTGCCATATTTAACAGCATTCATGTACAGTTGCACAGTAAAATTTTCATCGAACTATTCTGAATTAAATACATATGATTTATTTTGATAACAAAATTTTTCGTTTGTTTTTTGTTAATTGTTGCCAATTAACCTGATTTGTTAGTTCGCGTTTTGTTCGTTTGATTCTGGTGGCGCAAGCTCTGTGTCAAGGTGGAAAATGACGGGTGGTGAGTAATTAGTGTACTTAAGTGTGGGCTGTCATTTTTACTTGTAGATACTAATTAGATTATTAGCACGCAGCCACTTTAACCTTTCTAACATTACGACATTCATTCTATCTTTTATGAACTCTACCCTAAAGTAATTGTAATAAGCAAGATAAATTATCATTCTTGGCTACTGATTTAATTTAAAGTATTAGTTTTAATTATATGTTTTAGTTGCTTAAATAGTTAATTCGACACGAGTGTGAATATTCTGTGTGCATGTTTCAATTTAAGTTTCTATTCTAGTTTTCTTGTTGAGTTTCAGTAGCAAAAAAAAATTACAGAACTATACCCAAATATTGTTTTGTTTGTATAATAATAAGTTCTAAAGACTTTTTTCAATATTTAAAAGTTTTATAGTTAAGGTCAAACATACGCGTCGAAAGAACGAACCCTTTATTTTTTTAAAAAACAGCAAATTCTGTATTCTTTATTTATTTTCATGTTCTTTATGGTCCAACAACCTCCATTCGTCAAAATATCATGGATTTTTTACAGTGACTTGTACATTGCAATGTCAGATGAAGAACATATTTTCGTTGGGTCCGTTCACTCCCATGAATTTTGTTTTGCAAATTCAAATTTCAATAAATTATTTCTTACAATTATTCTTATCGAAAAACAAAACAATTATTACTGTGAAGTCTTTGAACATTCTAGTATTTATATATGTGGATGAAAAGGATAACTGAAACATTCAACTATAAAAAAATATTCGTTGAAGTCTAGTTGGTCAAAAATTCAGAATTTTGATACTGAATTTCTAATTCCCATGAACGACGACAGTAATGAAAATAATTCGTATATTTATAAATATAATCGTCTATAACATACTAAAATTATTTTACATTTGAATTTACAGTTTTTGAGAAACAAATAAGAATATACCAAAAACCACACTTTTTGGTATATTTTTATTTGTTTCTCAAAAACTGTAAATTCAAATGTAAAATAATTTTAGTATGTTATAGACGATCATATTTATAAATATACACATTATTTGTATTACTGTAGTCGTTCATGGGAATGTGTGACATATATTTGACTACTTTGAAAATTATGTTCATGTATAATATGTAAACAAAATTGGCATTTTAAAATTTATTACAAAGCTTTGGACTTTTATCTACAAACGTAGGTATAAAACATTATATGTTTCATTTATTATAATAATGATATATTGTTTCAAAAAAGTCATGTTCATCTTGCGCTATCTTCAGCCCGTATGGTTCACCTTAAGTTCGTTTAAACGTTAGAGCATGAAAGTTGGTGTTTAAATTTTTTTATGCTTTGTGGTTTCTTTTCATAGGTTTGTGTCATGACAAAAGTTTTAAAGTAATATGACCTTTATGTATTTTTCTACGAAGAACTACAATTGTATACATAAACAGCTAAGCAATGAATTCGAAAATTCCACAAAAATATAGGCATGCTGGGCTCAAAATAAATGCACTTACTTTTGTTTCAAGAAAATTTTCAGTTTTCCTTTTGTATGCATTCATTGAAGAAAATTTTATTTCTTATAAAATGATTAGGTTCAATTCGAAAACTATTATTTTGAATATAAATTCTATTTATCTTCTTTTTCTGCTTTGAAAGAAAATTAATATTTTAAATTTTGTTTTTAAAAATAATGAAAAAGAAGTAGTTTTAAATTTAAACAAAACGTTTTTATTTAAAATGAATGCATTTTGAATTAAAATTACTCTTATGCAAACTACTTCATCCCCATAATGAGTCTCAGTTGAATACTTTATTAACTATATTAATTTTCATAAAGAATATTTATTAATTATGTACGATAACACTTTTTTAAAATCAAAATTTTATAAATAAGCTAGACATCAAATTTAATCGATTTCATGAATTATTAGTATAAACTTTATTTTTTGGCGATGAAATTGTACTAAAACGTTGATTTTGACACATTTTCAAATAAATAATCGGTACATACATAAACAAAAAGCCATATAAAATATTGTTGTTATATTGTAACTATAGCAAATTGTTTGTTTTTCTTTTTACTTGTCAAATAATGTCAAAAATTAATAAATAAAAATAGCTTGAAATGAATAATTCAGCATGTTTAAAGGTATAGAATACCAGTAAAGGTAAAAAACATGTAAGTATCTTGCTTCTGCAACTAATGATCCGGCTAAATATGCCTTCAAAATGTTCAAAATTTGCATATAAAAGCTAGCTTCAATTTAATCGCGATTAAACAGCATGGCGCTGTTTAATCACTTATCTAAAATGCACAACACTGGAAAATGAGACATTCTGATTGGTCAAATTTGTAATGAGTGAAATAATCTACTTTAAACATGAAGTTCGTTGCTATTTTGTCACTATTAGCAAGTTGTTACGATAACAACTTTGTTAGAAAATTGGGCTGATTCTGCATCAAAACAATTATTGTCGTGAAATGTGCTTATCTTTATTGCTTTAAGTTCACCGTAAAGTACAAATTTTGATCCCAAATTAGTAGGGTGTTACAAGGACAAATTTTCTCCCCATAAAACATACCACCTTCTTCTATCCTCTTTTGGAGATTGTTATTTGAAAAAACTGAGCATGTAAGTTATACAAAATTTCATAAATTCTCCTCAATAAACATTTCAAATCACCAGTAACAGATTTCTAATCAAAGTAGGTGTTGACATGACCGAGTACATGTACGTTTGACATAATGAAGTGTTTGGAACAGATTTATTTCTTACAACATATCATATCTTTGTCTAATTCAGAATGACTGAGAATTACAATAAGCTCGTGATTTTCAATAAGCCAGCACTCGGCATTGCTAAATAACTATATCGAAATAATATTCGCTGGGAGACAATTATGTTTAGGCCGTATTCGGTTTTTTAGATTAGGTAACGATTGCCGAGTAGGCTGTGGAAATATTGACAAATGAAACACGAAGAAAAATATGAAAGATAGTTGATTGAATGCCTGTCAGATGTATTTGTTTGTAAACAAACTATAAAATAGAACATTAATTGGGATTTAGACGATTTGATTGGATTGGAAAATATAATTATATTTATAAACTAGTTTTTGTAATAAAGAGAGTTTGTTAATCAGCTTAAATTTATACGGTTTAATACAAAATTTCACACTGTTTTATAGTTGGGTAATACGCCTTAAAACTTCTTGAGCAGTGTATTTGACTAAAACAATAATTGTTATTTTGTATTAATTTGTATAAATTACTGTAACAATGTAAGTAATCTCACAAATAAAATTTATCTTAAAATATTCATTGTTATTAATATGCTCCACCCTGTAAATGCAAATGTACTACATGCAATATTTAACTGTGTACACTACTGGAAATCAATTTTCAAACACCGATTATCTTTCGTAAATTTTCTAAATTATTTTATAGATTATTTTTTGACGTTTCTTTAAACCAATGATCAATGAAATGCTTTATTGTATGTCACGTGTCTGCGTTTTAAAAAATCCTGTCATTATTATACTGGGAATAATGCTCTTGTGATTATTCCCGGCAATATTCTCTGTAGCTTTTTTGTTTTTGTTGACAGATGTCAGATAGTTATCATCAACAAAAGGTAAAATGAGTCAAAAAGATTGATTTTGTGACGTGCCTGAATGATGAAATAAAAAAATAATCTAATTAAATATAACTCGAGAGTTCGATAAATTAGAAAATAATTCTCCAGTATCTTTCTCAAACTTGTCGCCATTTGGCAATAGCCACTCAAGCCCTACGGGCTTTCGTGGCTATTGCCTGGCAACAAGTTTTCGAAAGATCTGTCAAATTATTTTCAATTTATTCTCACCCTCTTGTTATATTATTACTGAAAATTTTTGGGTTAAAAAATATCCAATCGAATCCCTGTATTTCTGGTCACGTGTGCAAAAGTAACCAAACACGTCACAATTACACTGATAATTACCAAGCAACGTTCTTTCGTTACCTGTGATAAAATTATTTTGAATTATCAATGGTCTAGGGATATTATAGCTGAAAAATGCTTTAGGGCTCAGAAATTTTTTATCGTACCGAAAGCTAGTAATTTATCAGTAACATTTCTAATACCTAATTGTTGTGTAGAAACGGACAGCCGAGTGTCAAAAATGACATAATGGGGTCGTTCACTATTTTTCTTTTATTTTTATTTTTTTATGAAACTTTATCTAAATTGAAGACTATCTACACTTTTAAAAAGTCTTAATTGTTATTCATTAAGCCACAATGATTTTTTTAAAATGTTGTGACGTCATTATAGAGGTGTTGGTGGATCTCAAACAGTAGAGATTTAAATAATTTTTGTCACATAAGTGTTCTATTTTATTGTAATAATAATAATAAAATAAGCAAAAATATATGACTACAATTATTTACAATCTGTACTGTTTTAGATCCAGCAACACCTCAACAATGACGTCACAACATTTAAAAAAAATTATTGTGGCTTATATCCGGTTGCACCAACGTAAGTTAAATTTTAAACTTGGTTTATATAAATAAAAGCAAATCGAAGTTATATGTCATATGGAGTAATTGACATTGTTGTCAAAAATTAGATACGCTTTTATTTATTTAAAACAAGTTTAAAATTTAACTAACGTTGGTGCAACCGCGCTTTAATGAATAACAATTAAGACTTTTTAATAGTGTAGATAGTCTTCAATTTAAATAGTTTCATAAAAAAAATATTTTCGTAGAACCAAAATCAGACCCTGGTACTTTGTAAAATAATAACCTACCATAGAAAATTTCGTGGCTATATTAATATTTATTAATAATTAATTACTACTTGTTGGGTCTGTAGTGTAACTTTCTTAATCTGCAGTAAATAAAAAGCTAATCGCTCGGTAATTTCAATTTCCTATTATGGCGTTTCCAAAATTCAAAAAATCCCGAACCCGTTTACGTGACCAGCGCCTAGCACACATCTCGCGTGTACTTGGTAGTGATTCGAACCCGGTTTTCACAATTTACTAACGCAATTAATCACACAACCAGGTCACGTTCCCGCTCATAACCGCGTCAGAGTCACCCGATTTGCGCTCCGGTTCTTGGTTCGAATTCTTGTGCACATAACGCTGGATTAGTGTAAACGTGACCGTAACTGCGTAACCCGTAACGTAGAACGTAACGTGTTAAGTATGGGCAGAGATAACACGGGAATGCGGGGAATTTTTTTACTCTTGCGAAAACTAATCGAAATTTGCGAATAGACTCAATAAGAGGTAACATATCTTCAAGCTATTAAATTGGTTGAGGGTGTGGCACTCTGCTTGATACAAATCTGAAGTCGAAGTTTCCATAGTTTATGATAGTTGAAGAGAAACCCCTTGGTGTTTTTTGGACTTGAAAATATTTATAAAAAAGCTTTTTTGTTAGAAAGAGAAATGCTTCAAGTTAAAGATAGACGATCAAAATATTTTAGTTTTGTTTTCATTGCAATTAAGATTATAGAAATATATAAATTAGTTTTTCTCAAAATTAGAAGCACATATACAAGAACAGTACAAATAACGTTTTTTTACGACATGCCAAGAAACCCCACCGTTCTTCTCTCGAAATAGCGAGGAAAATATGTTGTTCCTCTCTAGAGAGGAAAATATAGAAGTGTTACCAATATGAATGTTATTTACAAAAAATACCTAATTTTATTGAAAATCCTTATTTTAGTGATATACATACTTTAAATTATCTTACAATTATGTCATATTTGTTTTTTTTTATTAAATCACTATTTGACAACTTATTAAAGATATTTAAGATTGGTTCATTGGCAACACTGCTACACTGCTTTGTGTATGATAACCTAACTTTTAACGTATCAGTCTGTCAGTTGTGTTCTTAAAGTGTATTTTAGGTCCGAGCAAATCGTTTTTAGAAACATTTCGTAAAAAAAATGTTGTGTCTAACACGAGAGGAAAGCTCTTCTTCCACTCTCGTTCGAAATGCCTCACTCGCTGCGCTCATGAGGCAAACTTCGAACTCGAGCGGGAAAAAGAAGCGCTTTCCTCTCTAGTTTGACAAATAACTATTTATATTCCAGTAAACTTCATTTTCCGGTTTTTCAATTCAATTAAAAATCAACACAGCTCTGCATATTTTCTTTCCAAGTTAACATACACATCCATCAATCCATACACACAGACATCATTGAGAAAATAGTCAGTAGACCTTAAAACATGTATTTCCACAAAAATCTCGTCAGTGATTTTTTTCATGATTCCAATACTTCCTTATACATAAGAGTAAAAAAGCAGTCAGAATTCAAGGCAATACCAAAAAAAAAAATTTTTTTGACCGATTTAAACTAAAAGTGCGTCTTTACTGACAACTAACAGTCTGTGAATTGTCACATTTACTACCATAATAACCGCATAGCAACATAATTTGCTGGTGATAACTTTCATAATAAGTATTAAAAATAATCACTAAATTAATATTAATTACAATATTATCAATTTTACTTCTCCTGTAAATCTGATATTCTTGTATCTAGTTAAACAAATAATTACTGATAAATTGTCAATTTCTTATTCTTATTCAACGTTTATAAATACGTTACACAAATTCTTTCTTAAGAAATCCTTATTCGCCGCATTTGCTTTGTAAAATCCGAACGTTCTAATTCTCCGGATGCTAGACCAGACGTGGGCTCGAAGTCAGGCCCGTCCAGGCGAAATCAGAACGTATGGTAACCCGACCTATATACCATATTTGATTTTCGAAAAAGAACAACAGTTTGATTGTAACAATATGTTGAACTGTTAAAGCAGTGATATGATCTTTACAAAAAAGTTGTCAAAATTTACGCAACGATAAAACATATGTAACACGAGACAACGAATGTAATCAAAGATCAAAGTGACCTGTGACAAACAAAAAACTGAAAGTCATGAAACATTTGAGCAGCGATTTAAATGACAGACACGAGTTTTACGTGATTGTTATTCAGCCATTTGCCATTGTTATTTTAATGAGATCTAATCGAAAACGTTTGAAATCGAAAAATGAAAAGATTTTTACAATTAAATTTGGATTATGCTTCTGTAAATACAATTTTTGCGAAGATGGAAAGCGGACTAACTGCTTGATGATTATGAATCGTGAACATGCTTTTCAGAGGGATTCGAACACACGACCTTCGGTGTGCTAGACCAAGATCGGCAACGGTAAATATATTAATGTATTGTTTACGTTATTCACTTGTTTTCTGATAAAGAATTATGTTCAATAATACGAAACGTTGTGCTTAATTTATATAATAGATGTTTATGTAACAAGTACATAATGTAGGGTTTTATAGACGAGACAGTTTAGGGGTCCACGAGAGCAGTAAAGTGAGGCATTAAAAACGTTTTTAATTTTTACGAAGATGATAAGCAGGCTAACTACTTTGGACATATGTCGCCTGATGAGTGGATAATTGTGAATTCTTCAGAGGGATTCGAACCCACAACCTCTGATATTTTGTGCTAGTAATATAGCCACTTCGCCACCGAGATCGACAAACAAATATTTCCATTTATTGTTTAAGCTAAAAGTGTATTATTTTATTAATAGACTGTACTAGTTAAGAAACAGAGTCAATTTCTATTATGTAAAACATTTTCTGATGAATGGCTACCCAGACATTCCTGTGGGTAATATAGTATGCACATATACCGACAACAGCTACTAAACAGTAGGTACACAAGAAGAAATAAACCACAAATTGTTTCACGCCATTTTAACAATGTTTGAGCAGAACATTCTCTGTTCTCTCTCTCTCTCTTATTTTTTTTTTATCCCATTCATATGTACAATCTATCTGTAGAAAGATATTTAGTAAATATTAATAAAAGACGATTAGATGGCATTGGAAAGTAACTGTCCATTAACTCTACTAATTACTATAATTACAATTGTTTAATAGACCAATTCTATGAAAATAAAGTAAATACTTAATTCTAAGATAAACTATTTATATCGGTCTGTTAAATCTACCAGGGTTGTGACATTTTATAGTTATTTACATAACAAGCAAAGTAAAACAGTTTTTACTGCTGAATGGAGGAAATGACCAGCGAGCCTGTCACCTCCTTGAAGCAGTAAAACAGTTACCTTGCATGTATTGTACAACATTTTACTTGTTACTCATTTGTAAATCAAAATAAAAATTAAAAAATTATAACCAAATCCTGTCAATTACACACAACTGTTCTGTCAAAAATTATTTGAAATGATTTCGTATAAGCTTTGTAAGCATTACTGTGGCAACGTACATTGTTTACCTTGTTTACTAACTTGTAAAACATTTACAATGCAGCTGTCAATTAGTAACTTATTAGTAAAGATTCATTTTCAAAGGCAAAAGAGGGCTTGGATAAGTGGTGTTTACAAGTGAGTAACAAGTAATATGTGTAACATTATCGCACTGCACAAATTTAGTTTACTTTTGTGACATTTTAGTCATATTACGGGATCTTCAAACATATGAAATTTGTACAAAACTTTATGTTATGCTAAAAAAAGACTTATTAAAAATTACAAACGTATATTCGGCTAAATCCTTTGACTATGCTAAATTTCATTCCTTCATGTCTTACGGTATAATATTTTGGGGAAGTTCACCCTCTTCACACCGCATTTTTGTACTCCAGAAACGAGCGATAAAAAAACTTATTTCTTTAACTAGGCACTAAAATACCAGATTTATAGTAGAGGCTTCTCCTCGTCAATGAATACTGCCGAAGCTATAAAGCTGTGTTTGGTGCCGAGTTGAACACATACTTTTTTTGCCGATTTGGAATTAATATCTATTAATTTAGTCATTATTTTCTATAACACTGTTTTGAAAACTTACGTATTCCACAATTAAAAATTGTATTGGAATAAATAATCAGAGCAGTATATTAGCGCGATATATGAACTATCCTGATTCAGTTACTATGGTTACGTCTGTACGTTTTAATATTTTTATAGTCTAGGCATAAAATATATTAAACCTTAATTATCGTACTTTGTGTAAAGGGAGTTCTTCATCAAAGAAAATATTATGTCATTTCTATCTGCGTATTTAATCAATGTTATTTTATTGATAAGACACAAACAAGAAATATAAAAATATGACAACAATCATGAATTACCACAGTATAGGTGCTATAAGCACCTGTACTGTGACAATACTATATGTAAGGATAACTTTATAATGCCAAAATATAAATTAATCCCTTTGTAATATGAATAAAATTAATCATTTATCTTCAGAAATAAAAAAAGAAACTTTTTGATAACTCAAAATCTAATATCAATTTGAAATTTCATATTTATAATTTGAATGGTGAGGTTACGAGCTGATTAGATTTTGGTAGCAATCTATAAACCGGAAGTGGTAATTTACTTGAAGACTTGTCAGGTATTTTGGATATATCTCAGTAAATAATTGATTTTCAGTAAATTTTGTCATAATACAAAAGATGTAGAATAGTATTGGCTACAATTTATAATTGAAACTTTTTTCTATATTTTGCACCATTTTGAAATTAAAATTTTTGGGAAGTTATATAGTGACCACATCAGATTCTAATACAATACCATAACTTAATATTTAGACCTTGCATGTTCAAATTAAGAACTAGTTATATTTTGGTGACTGACCATCATCCGAAAGTGGTAGTTTACTTGAAGCCCATAAGGTATTGTGAGCATATCTCAGTAAATTATTTTGTTTTCGTAAAATAATAATAGATACAATTTTTATTTAGAACTTTTTTCTATTTTGTACCGTATAAAAATAGATACATCAGATTATTTCTATTTTGCACCGCTTAAAAATTGGTTAAGCGGGAGGTTAAGTTCTGGCCACATCAGATTTTTTAAGTTGTGCTGTTGAATGAGGATGTGGATTTCTAAACATATGCTGTATTTATTTCCAAAATTAAATGAATGGTCAACTTCTCGCCCCAATTTAATTAAACATCCACTCAATAATTCGACAACCCCTGACTGTCAGTCTCCTCCGCCAGATTTATTTATTTATCACAACAACCCTCAACTATCCAAATCCAATTATCGCGCAATAGCACTCACACAGGCACCCTCCACAAGCAAGCGGAGTGATCTCTGTCTCTTTACATATGTTACGCAACCCTGCTCTGAGGTGTGCATGTGTGTGTGTGTGGTATATGTAAAGTTGGATCGTGGAAGGCTGGTATCGCCGGTATATAAGCGACCGAGAGGCTGGAGAAGGTAACAGTTGACTTGACGATTTTCTCTTTTGGGTTTTGACGCACGGTTAAGTTTTGTGAGGAATTGGTGCAAACATGATCGCCAAGGTACGTGCAACTAGCATTCTCATTACTAACTTATGGCAAGAGCTCTGATTCTGGGTGTTCTAGCGTTGTCTAATATTCTAAAATTATTTTATAAAAAGTTACTGAGAATAGTTATTTTTCTACGACCACTGAGAAATCTGCTCATTGTATGTTTGTTGTTGCTAGGGATATGAGGTACATTGCAAGCATCGTGCGAAATGAATTTGTTTTGCGAGTATTTCAATACAGATCAGTTCATTTAAGTACAGGTGCCATTGCTAGGATACTTATTTAGAATTGTCAAATATTGGAATGCTGAAAGCGGTACAAATTTATTATTAAAATTAAATTAATTTGGAAATAATATTGTGGTCGTAGAAAAAGTATAGTGTACAACTCGCATGGAATGTCCATTTCATACTCGTAGGAAATGAGTGCCATTCCATGCTCGTTGTACAATATACTATTATGTATCAAGGCACTGAAGTTCAATTTTTTATAACGAATATGGATTTTAGTTGGAGAGGCCCGTAGGGCCGAGGAAAATAAACCATGTGAGTGATAAAAAGGAACTTCAGTGCCGAGGTACATATTAAGTTTTATTAGACATCCAAAATGCAAAAAAACGGTAAAAAAATTACAATATAGGTTAAGTTTATACATCTGTCAGTTGTCAATTGAAATTGACAGTCAGTGTTGCCAACCTCGAGAAGTGAAGTTATCGTAAATAATACTCAAAATTATGTTTTGTCCTAATTTCGTCATCGGAATTAATTAGTTAATTCTTCTTGCAAATTTTGTTTCATGTTACGTCCAAATTTACTACAGTACGTCAATATATCTGCTAAAATTATCCTAATTGTACAATAATTATTTAACGGTTGCCAACATTGGGTTGCTCAAAATTGTAGTATAATGGGTTACTTTACTTTTAATGACGATTCTTGAGCACTTTAGTGCCGATTTCAAATAATAGTTATTTACTTTACAAGTGGGCAAAGTAAGGAATTACCCACGAGAGAAATTTTAGCACACGAAGCCGAAGGCTGAGTGTGATAATTTTATCGAGTGGGTAATTTCACTTTGCCCACGTGTGAAGTATAACGTTTTATCCAACACCTCTTAATAAATGAAAAATTTATTAAAGAAATATTATTTGACAGTGACATATGCTTTAAATTTTGAAATTAAAATGTCAATCGAAGTAGTTACCAAGGTGTTGTTTGTTATTATTATTGTTATAAATAAAAAAATACTCACTAGTGGTTTTTCTCAAAATTATACCTACTAGTAGGTAATCTTTTACTTTGCTTGTTTAAAATCGCCATAGTTAAAGAGCATTTATTGAGAGGAGTTGGATAAAATATATAATCTACCTCTTTTATTTAAAGTATTACTCTGAAACCTTTCTTGTGGTACAACTGATATTTCTAACAAAGACACTGATAAGTAAACCCATCTCCCGCGTATATTATGATGTGCTCTTGGTCGTTAGCGTTACCGTTATGCGCTTGCGTACAAAAGGAACATTAGTCGGGATTTAATATACTCCAGGCCTGATTCACATTAGCGATCGTGTTGCCCTGTAGCTATTGAAAGCTATTGCAGCTATAGCCGCTATACTCGTACAAGAATCGACGTCGTGTTGGTTTAGTTTTAGCTGATGGACTACGGTTTATTGGTTAATGGTTATAAATCGGGTTTGATTAGCAAGAGTTAATTTTAGATTTAACAATCGCGAGTTTCTAGGGCAACGCCCAAACTTGAAACAAAATATAAAATTAGTTAACTTAAATACCGCAGTTTTGAAGAAATTGGTGACAATACAATTTTTTTTGCGTTCTCAGCAGGAATGCATCTACTCAAAAATGCAACGAATGAAGCTAACGTTTATTTGTAAATGTTTAAATTGTACACTTCTAGCCAAAAGCTTAGTATTGCAATACACATTAACATACGAGAGTTTTATTGATATTGCAAATATTTTTTGCCGATTGACAATTTGTGAAATTTTTCTTTTACTGCTTAACCAGTAAAAATGTTTATCCAACACCTCTCAATAAATGCTCTATTACTATGCCGATTTTAAACAATGAAAGTAACAGATTTCCCACTAGTGGGTAAAATTTTGAAAAAGTCACTAGTGAGTAATTTTTTATTTAGAACAATAATAATAACACACAACACCTTGGTAACTACTTCGATTTATATTTTAATTTAGAAAATTTAAAGCATATGTCACTGCAAATAATCTTTCTTTAATAAATTTTGCATTTATTAAGAGGTGTTGGATAAAACGTTATACATCACACATGGGCAAAGTAAAGTAAATATCTATTTTATATTATATAGCAACCGATCAACAAACGCAAATCAATCTAATTTGATGCCGATAACTTTCAAAATGGGTGTTGAAAAACATCACTCAATTAAAATTTATTCTAAAATCGACAAAAAAAATGTGTTCAACACAAATTTACAACTTTGAAAGCATTCATTGCTTCGGCTTTGCCTCGACAATGAAACGGCAACCTTTGCTTGTAAATCTGGTACTTTAGTGCCTAGTTAAACAAATAACTATTTTATAATTTTAAAATGAAATATTAACTTTGCAGATGCCATTTTCGAAAACAATGTAAAAAAAATACATTTTTTACTATTAAATGATATACTTTTTATTGTTTTTTAATAAGAATAAACTTATACAAAATTAATTATTTAATTATTGTAAATGATCCTCAGTTCGAATCCCACAGTTGACAGTTGCCAATTTAAATTTACCCCTCCACTAACATCTTTCGGGGCTATGATTTGACGGCTGGTAACCGCACTTCATACGCAAAAATATATCACTTATCTAGATCTGCGTAAGCAGAGTGCCACACCCATAATGGGTAAAAGGTGTGATGATATATTTATTTTATTATAAATAATTTGTAGTTTGCGCAACTGCTTTTATGTCTAAAGGTATACCGTCGTTAATTATTTTTTTATAATGAGTTTGACAGCATTCACTTTATAAATAAACTTTTAAAGGTTTGTTTATGTATCTCGAGCAACGCGGAACTAAGAACGTAAAAGTATTTGATGAAATATGTGAACTAGATCACAGAAACAGCCGTCAATGTAGACATAATTATCAGGAATTTCGTAATTTACTACAAAATAGTATACGATATGTTCCACGTGTAAAATGAGTATTTTTTTTATTCGTCGTATTATTCGTCAATACATTTCGTTCTATAATTTATAATTATAATCAAGGAGTATAATTCTTGCGACTCATGAACGCTTTCATTTTACAACTTGTTACATAAATAACTATTGTACCATTTTAAATAGTATACAAAAGAAGGAATCTCATAATTGACATTTTATTTTATTTTAACCAGGTTTATATTTTTAAAATATTATTTTATCTTATAATTATTTATGTTTTAAATTCTACCAACTTTTAAAAGTATAACTTCTTTGAAAATTAATTTGAAAAGTAAATCAAAATTCTGTTTTTCTACGACCACTGAGAAATCTGCTCATTGTATGTTTGTTTTGCTAGGGATATGAGGTACATTGTAAACATCGTGCGAAATGAATTTGTTTTGTGAGTATTTCAATACAGATCAGTTCATTTAAGTACAGGTGCCATTGCTAGGATACTTATTTAGAATTGTCAAATATTGGAATGGTGAAAGCGGGACAAATTTATTATTAAAATATATTAATTTTGAAATAATATCGTGGTCGTAGAAAAAGTATAGTGTACAACTCGCATGGAATGTCCATTTCATACTCGTAGGAAATGACTACCATTCCATGCTTGTTGTACAATATACTATTATTACTTATTATTACAGTTCCTGCACGCATTTTGTAATCACCCCGTAAACGAGTTGTTTTAAATAATGTAACTTGTAACACATTCTATTACAGAATGGCTCTATAAAAATGGATACATGTCAGTTTTCTGCTTTCTCAAAAACATAAATATCAAGATACCATTTTTCCGAAAGAATAATGTAGTTATTAAATAATACGACATTACAAGCGCACAGCGCTAACTTTCTTAATAAGGTATCAAATGTCATGCACAACTCTGAATAGCAATTACGTGACAAATGTACGTATCTCACAAGAGGAAGGGCTCAAATTGCGGTGATTATTTGTGAACCAAATTAGAGGACGGTGTAATTATTTTTTGCGTGTTTATCTAGCTAACGAAAAAAATATTAGGTATTCGTGGCGTACTTATTTATTTTATTATTTTTGATTTTATATATATCATTATGCCATATTTATTTCTCTGCTTTTAATTTGTTTTGATTATTATTGTTAATTTCCTTGGTGACAATTATATTTTCCCTGTCTTGAAATAAAAACATTTATTTAAATCGGCACTAAAGTACTCAAAAATCGTCATTAAAAGCTCAGAAAACGTCACTAAAGTAACCCATTATAAAACGATTTTGAGCATCCCAGTGTTGGCAACCGTTAAATAATTATTGTACAAGTAGGATAATTTTGACAAATATATTGACGTACAATCGTAAATTTGGACATAACATGAAACAAAATTTACAAGAAGAATTAACTAATTAATTCCGATGACGAAATTGAGGACAAAACACATAATTTTGAGTGTTATTTACGATAACTTCACTGTTCAAGGTTGGCAACACTGACTGTCAGTTTCAATTCACAACTGTCAGATGTATAAACTTAACCTATATTGTAATTTTTTTACGGTTTCTTTCGAATTTTAGATTTCAAATGAAACTTAATACTGAAGTTCCTTTTTATTACTCACATGGTTTATATTCCATATTTGTGATAGAACTTTAACTTCAGTGCCTTGATACATAAATAACTATTATATTTTCGTTCTACAAATCATTTTTTATTTATTTGTTGTATTGTTATCGTTTATAATTTTGTTATACCATCAATTGGTGATATATTTTATCTTCTGCATTTAATATGATAGAAAGACGAAAGTGAGTATGAGAAAATGACTTATTTAAATAGATTTAAGTACAGCGGAGTGTGTAATTCGTCAACCTACGCAACTGTCATTACAATATGTGTGAACCATGCTTGGAATGGTACTGTAGGCGTCATAATAAAATGTTATTACATAATTAAATACATAGTGCTAATTCCACTAATCAGTTACATTGGATAATTATTATTGTAATTATCACAAATAAATATAATAATTCAATGAACATATTTCACGGGTGAAATTCTGTTTTAGTGTCAATCTGGTGTTAATTATACAAGAAGCAAATGTAAATGTTGAATTATTGTACAGGATTCTAGTAATTATTGCGAGCAAATTATTATTTCAATTATTGTGTTTTATGACCGGTTCTGCTCTCATAATTTTAATTAATATTTAATATGGAACGTACTTGAAATATTGGTGTTAATATCAGTGATTGGAAATTATTAATTTATTGCAAACCGCAACCTATATTGCAGTAATAATCTGCTTCCTCTCAAATCGTATATAGTGCTTCGAAAAAATTTTATTTTTAAAAGCAAATTGCTCTTGCAAATTAATACACAATAAATTATTCTAAAAGTTGAAAAAATTGTCAAAACTTATACCTAGTGAAAAAAAAAATTTTGTTTAAATTATAAAACATTTATTACAATTTAATGTTTTGAATTACTACTTACTACATGCAAATTTTCGTCACTTGTTTTTCTGAAGAAGTAATTCGAAACATTGAATTTTAACCTCTATTTTACAGAACATAAACAAAATATTTATTATTTGCTAATTATTTTATTTCGCAGCAATAAAATCTATTTATCAAAGTACCTAAAATCAAGGGAAAAAACTATATGATTGATAAAAAGTCACTTCAGTACTGCGGTACATACTTAATTTTATTTAAAATATGAAATCAGAACCAACTTATAAAAAAATCTATTTTATGTTCAACTATATTATAATTACTTGTACATGATAGACATTTTGTTTAGCGTTCATAAAGTGGTTCTTTATGGACTTGTTTGTTAAAGTAAAACAATAAACAACTTGGCAACAAACAACAGAAGAAAACACACTTTAAAATTTGAAATATTTTCAGTAATAATATAACAAGAGAGTGAGAATAAATTGAAAATAATTTGACAGATCTTTCGAAAATTTGTTGCCCGTAGGGCTTGAGTGGCTATTGCCAAATAGCAACAAGTTTGAGAAAAATACTGGAGAATTATTTTCTAATTTATTGAACTATCGAGTTATATTTAATTGAATTATTTTTTGATTTCATCCTCAGGCACGTTACTAAATCTATCTTTTTTGCTCATTTTTACTTGTGTTGATGATACCTATTTGATATCTGACATCTGTCAATAAAAACAAAAAAGCTACAGAGAATATTGCCGGGAATAATCACAAGAGCATTATTCTCAGTATAATAATGATAGGATTGGTTAAAACGCAGACGCGTGACATACAATAAAGCATTTCATTGGTTTAAAGAACGTCAAAAAATCAAATGTAAATGTCATTCAATAAGTTAAAAATATCTGCAATTCAGTCGATAAAATCCTCAATTATGTACATGCTACATACATATGTATTATACGTTAATTTTACATAATTATCTGAAGTCAAACATTTGAACTTGTATTCAGTGTTGCTACCCTTGGTCATTGTAACGTAAAGAACACCGAAAATTATAGGTAATTGTTCTGAAATTTTACGGAATTAATTAGTTCGTTTTTCTTGCACATATTGTTTCATTTTACGTACAAATTTACTATTGTACATAGAACACCTGCTAAAATTATCTTACTTGTAAAATAATTATTGTACGGTTGCCAACACTACGGTGTTTAAATTTCGTAGCATAATGACGATTTTAGTACTTTTTAAGACGATTTTAAATAAAGTATTTTCTAGTACTCGTATTTTATAACAGTTTACAAATAGTTAATTGTTTATGTTTTTCTTGCAGTTGAGTATTGTCCTCCTGCTGGCCTGCATGGCCCACTCCAAACCGATCACCGTATCCACGGCGCCGGCCCTCTCCGTGGCCCACACCTCTCTGGCCTTGGAGCACCCAACATACGCTGTGGCTCACGCTGCTCCTACCTACGCAGTGGCACACGCTCCCACCTACGCAGTTGCTCACGCTCCCACCTACGCAGTTGCTCACGCACCTACTTATGCTGTGGCCCACGCACCTACTTATGCCGTGTCTCACGCACCTACTTATGCTGTGGCACACTCCCCTGCTGTGGCTTTAACTCATGTGGCTCACGCGCCTGCCGTCGTGGCTCACGCTCCAGTAGCTGTGGCTCACGCGCCGGTTGCTCACGCGGTGGATTATCACGCGCATCCTAAGTATAGCTTCTCATATGGAGTACAGGTGAGCACAATTTATTTATTAATTCATTTTGTAATAAAATCATGTAAAAATTTTGAAGGGATTAATTTGTTACGTTAATCTTTATAAAGCAGTACGAAATAGATAGCTATAACTCAAAAATAAAGATATTTAAATTGCGTTCGAAAATTTGAATTCCCCATAGATTTCTGTCTGTAAAATATCACTAAATTTTTCGGGTGTAATATAATATAAAATATAATATTTATTCAGAGCACTCAACAAATGTAGTACAATAACTCAAATCACAAAAAAAAATTATAGTAGTGACATACAATAATATATTAGAATGAAATTTGATCTTTCAGGTATTCTGCAACGAAGTAGTAAGCTTAGCTTAACAATATACCAGTGATTACAGATTTAAATTTTTTGAGAGGCAATTTCTTTACGTTTTCTGGTAGCTTGTTATACAGAATCATGCTCATATTGCATATAAATTTTTTAGTAGAGATATTATTTTATTTTTGCGTTGCAAATAAATTCTTATTTCTAGTATTATAATTTATTGGTGTTTTCTTTAACATACAGTAAAACTTGTTAAATATTCAACGAAGAGAACGTAAGAATATTTTAATTTTTAAATAATGTCCTACCGTGGGTTCTTCTATTCAAATATTCTTAATTTTGTATATATGAACTGAATTAGTTAAAAAAATCAAAGTCTTTTACCCATTTTTGGGTGTGACACTATGTTTTCGAAAATCTTGACAAGTGATATATTTTTAACGCGTGAAATGTAGTTACCAGCCGTCAAGGTACGCCACTCAAAGATGGTAGTTACCACAAAATTATTTACCCCAATAACTATAATTATTATTTTACAGCAAAAGTCTGAGAATGGCTCAAAATCCGAAATTACCCAAGGGTATTACGTTTTTTTTTTTTGCATTTTAGGCCATTTTCTAACTTTCTGGTCTAATATTGATCCCGTTTTCCAAATTATCTGAAACTCACAAAGCATTTCGACGTCTGAAATCAATCGACAAGTCACATAATCTGTATCTTTTTCATTTTTCGATTTTTCGCCGATTGAAATAAATAAAATAAAATAAATATATATCACGCTTTTTACCCATTATGGGTGTGGCACTCTGCTTACGCAGATCTCGGTAGGTGATATATGTTTGCATATGAAATGCGGTTACCAGCCGTCAAGTCATACCCCCCAAAGCTGTTAGTGGAGGAGGAACCACAGGGGTAAATTTAAATTGGCAACTGTCTGCTGTGGGATTCGAACTGAGGATCTCACGATCAACCCCCATTGAAAAATCGTAAAATTTCTAAATTTCTTAAATAGTCACTATTATTATTTCAAATATGATCTCAAAAAAAATCACACACAATTTCTAAATGTATATTATTTTCATGTGTAGTATATGCACTAATATTTATCGATTTAAATTATTTCTGCTCGCTTTTGATTTACTAATAAAAAAAATACATTTCCTTAGGACCATCATACCGGCGACGCCAAGGAACAACACGAGTCCCGCGACGGAGACGTCGTCCACGGAAGCTACTCCCTAATCGAACCCGACGGCAGCAAACGCACCGTCGAATACACCGCTGATGACCACAACGGTTTCAACGCCGTGGTTCACCGCGAACCCAACGCGCACCCTGCCGTGGCTGTGGCTCACGCACCAGTAGCTGTGGCTCACGCCCCCATCGCCGTGGCTCACGCTCCTCTTGCCCTCCTGCACCACTAGGTTGTGTAAGAAGCTCCATCATTCTTATCTCAGAGAGCAACTTCTAATATATGACGAACGAAGCGTCTAATTTGCACTTGAAGTATTATAATTATTTATCTGATTAAGGGATGCTTCGTTTGTTGTTTTGGGGGTTGTTCCTGGCTAGATTTGCTCAAGATATTCACCTCATTATCGTTATACAGGATCACGATTCTCACATGTAACCATTTAATGTTTTTTATTGTACATATTTATAATTTTTGTACTCGCATAATATTTAAAACAATAAAGTTAGTCTGTTCTTAGTCCCCGCGTTTTCTTCATGTTTCCTTAATTCATTAAAAAAAACACATAACTTGACACAACATAAATATTATAACCAAGAGTCCTCTACATATTTTTGAATGTTATAAAATTAACTCTAAGCCAATTATTTACTAACATATGTCCAAAAAGTAAAAACCTAATAGTCTTTCAAGTAAACTACACTTCCGGTTGATACATTGCTATGAAAATCTTGAACACTCGAATTTTAAATATATTTGAAAATGGTATCGTCGACAATAATACAGTGTGATCCATCGATCTGTATTTTTTATTTTATGCTATTATTTTAAATATTACCGAAAAAAATAACCAAACTTATTTTACAATCTGCAACATATGTTTTAATACCGGATGCAATTATATGCAACTTAAAATTTAAATAAGAGAGTGAGAATAAATTGAAAATATAATATAATAATAATAATAATTTAACAGATTTTTCCAAAACTTGTTACCAGGCAATAGTCACGAAACCCCGTAGGGCTTGAGTGGCTATTGCCCAATGGCAACAAGTTTGAGGAAAAAAAGAAACGAGAATTATTTTCTAATACATCGAACTCTCGAATTATAATTAATTACATTTTTCTTGGTTCACAAATTCAAAATAAAATTAGATAACGCACTTAAACATGTGTTATAATTATAAAACACTGTTATGCTAACCTATCATAACTATATGACATTTGGCAAGAAAAACTAAAGTTAAAGATATTATTCCCGGTAATAATCTATAGAGCTATATTTTCACTATAATAGTGGCAGGATTGGTGAACACGCAGACACCAATGACACATTTTATTGGTTTTAAGATTATGTCAAAAGAATCACCGAAGTATGTAGACTAATTCAGAATCATCCTTAATTATCCAATTGAACTATTGAATATTTTTCACTTATTTCAAATTGAGTAACTTGATGTAGTAGTCCATAAAAACAAATGCGTTTAAATTAATTTGACTTTACCGAATTTACAATAGCTTTGTATATTTTGAGCGCAAAGTATAAATAAATATATACTTTCCGTTCGAAATATACACAATATTTATCAGACAACAGATTGTAAAATAAAGTGATTTTTTTAACTAGGCTTCAAAATACCAGATTTACAGCAGAGGCTGCCGTTTCATTGACGAGGCGAAGCCGAGGCAATGAATGTTGCCGAAGCTATAAATTTATGTTTGATGGCGAGTTGAACACATAATTTTTTGGCCGATTTGGAATTAATATTAATTTAGTAATTATTTTATATAGATATTTTGAAGGTTATTGCTGTCAAATTATGTTGCCATGCGTGTGTTGAACGGTTGCTATGTATTTATTGACGGTTGCTATGCGTTTGTTGAGCGGATGTTATGTAAAATATCTTTACAGCCTAGGCATAAAAGTGACACTTTACAGACTGTTAGCAGTCCGTGAAGTGTGATCTTTAATGTCAATCAACAAAAAAAATATTTTTCGACAAAATATTACTATATTTCAGTGACTTTACCAGAGATTTGCGACTGTGCTTCTATTAAATCTTACATAAACATTTCCCACCCCTAAACTGGAATTGTCATTTCCCACCCGTGCGATTTTCATTGCAGTTAAAAATTAAGTATTTTATCAAACTCTAAAAGATTAGAAATTGATATATTACTAAGATTGTGAATAAAAATAATTTACAGTTTCCTTGCATCTGTAAGAGACGATAACGCTTCTCCGTCTGTGCTTGGAATATTCACCGTTACCAATCGAATCTCTAGCGTGCGTTGGATCCCGCGACGTGTTTTTATTAGAAACGGTTTCGAGACGAAGCGAGACTGCAGAACAGACACGAGGGTATAAAGTCATTGCAGGATATACTCGCAGTCGCAGTGGTACCAACCGGTTATTGCCCTTAACGTGGTTATGGCGCTGGAATTGCTTTATTGTGTACCGGAATTTCACGGAAGTGTAGATGGAAAATTTTACAGTAGCATTTTCACGAAATAAATATTTGTTATGATACTTTCTCGCGTTGGTATCGTCGATTTTTCTTTATAGCGAATTTACCTTGAGAGAACACCGAAATAGAGAATCATAACAAAATAAATATATCATCACGCCATTTACTCATTTCTGGTTATGGTATTCTGCTCAAAGCAGATCTCGGTATTGATATATTTTTTCGCGCCGCCGTCCGACATTGATACAATTACATATCTCTAAAGCGGTCGGAAATCATGTTTTCGTCGTACTAGTTCAACAAAAATTGCTAACTTTTTATGGTTATATGTTGGCATCACTTCACTAATTTTAGCTAACTTCTGACGCTAGAAATGTCAAAGTATTACATTGACATAAAAATATTATGGCAATATATCTACAATTGAGTATATGCAATACAAGAAAACAGAATATTTATGGATTTTAAACATATTTGTAAGTAATTATAATTGAATTTACAGCGTAAAATCCAAATAAAAATATGTAGATATTTTTGGTTATGATATTGGAAAATAAACATAATTGACATTCAAATATTGTGAAATTAGCAACATAAAAGAATTCCCTGTCATTAAGAAAATGAGTAATAAATTAAATTTATTTATTAAATTTACATAAATGTTGGCGCGAAAAATCTTGTGTATCCCTCGGTTGGTAACTATTTTGCGAGTGCTCGTATTTGTAGGACTCGCCTACGTCTCGTGTTATAAAAATAAACTCGCAAAATAGCAGTTTCCAACCTTGTGATACAAATAACTATTGCGTGTGAAGTGCGGTTACCTGGTTTTAGGGGCAGTCGCTTTTTATAATTAAAAATTTTTAAAAAATTGTCAAAATAGTTGTTACCAAAATACCAGATTTACATAAAAGGCTCGAAGCTGTAAATCTGTGTTTGGGGCACTATTGAACATATTATTCGATTTGGAATTAATATTAATTTAGGTACTGATTATTTTTGAAATCCATTTTGAAAGTTATCACCATCTAATTATTGTAGAGTTTGTTGAAAGGTTGTTATACATATGTTAAGCGGTTGTTTGTTATTTATATTTTTTATAAAATTTAATTCTGTTGCTTTATGATAATTATTACAGAAAATGATTTCTTGAATATATTTTAACTCCTTTTAAATTCTATGTATATTTGCAGCTATGTTGATGAAATATATAAATGCTAAATTTGTTGTTTTACTAGACCACTAGAGCAACAATAGGCAGTAAAAGTGACAATTTACATATTGTTAGCTATGAAAAAAATAGCACTCTTAATGTCAATCCGCAAAAAATACAATTTATAAGATAATGGAAGATATAAAATAAAACGCTGGATAAACGAGCAGAACAAAATATAAATATGTATTTATTTTAAATATGAAAATATTACATGTCACTTTTTGTTTTATTTATATCGTTAACTGAAAAAATAATGTGTTGTGTTGGTAACAATAATATTATTAGATCATGGGTGACTATGTAAATATGTATAAATGTTGGTCAAAATTTGTATTCCTAACAGATAGATATAATTTAATAGTTATTTATGTATCAAGGCACTGAATTTTTTTATCACAAATATGGAATTTAGTTGTCGAGGCCCGCAGTACCGAGGATAATAAACCATGTGAGTGATAAAAAGGAACTTCAGTGCCGAGGTATTTTAAATCTAAAATTCGAAAAAACTAAAAAAATTACAATATAGGTTAAGTTTATACATCGGTCAGTTGTCAATTGAAACTGACAGTCAGTGTTGCCAACCTCGAGAAATGAAGTTATCGTAAATAACACTCAAAATTATGTGTTTTTTCTTTTAGTTAATTAGTTAATTCTTCTTGCAAATTTTGTTTCATGTTACGTCCAAATTTACTATAAGTACGTGAATATATCTGTCAAAATTATCCTAATTGTATAATAATTATTTAACGGTTGCCAACACTGGGTTGCTCGAAATCGTCGTATAATGGGTAACTTTAGTGACGATTTCTGAGCTTTTAATGACGATTTTTGAGCATTTTAGTGCCGATTTCAAATAAACACTCTTATAGACATATAAATCTTGCAATAAGAAGGTTATAAACTTATGCTTTTATACGTTCTTGAACCACGAAATTATATTTTGACTCGAAAAATATTTTTTAAGAGTAAAGTTAAAAACTGTGTAATTTCTATTATGTATTACAAATTAAATAAAGAATTTGTAAAATGGAAGGGACGGGCCCTGTGTCCTTACCTTCACATAAGCGTTGGGACATAAACTTGACGGTCAGTAACTGATGCAATTCTCAAATAATATATAGCACTTACAGAGTTCTGCGATAGCAGAGTAATTTATTTATTTATTTTATTCATCGATGAAGATATACAAGTACATTTGAGTGAATCAAATTTTGGATTTATGTGTGCCGTTTCAATTTTTAGTGAATTAACTTTGTGCACGTTGTTAACCAGATGGTACACATTAATTCACATATTTAAACAGTAAAACTAACAGTATTATGAAAGAAACATCACAGGTGTACATACTAATACAACTGCTAGTAGGTAATATCTTTAGATATTTGCTAAAAGCGCTCGTGTCAAAGATCGCATGTAAACGTGGTGGAACGGTCTGAAGACACGGATATGGCGATACGGCCGTTATAATTTATCACAAACGTGAAACTTGTCAGCCAGCGTTATTAATCGAACAGGAACAAGCCAATCAGTTGCGCGATTTGATTTTCTGCTTCCGGTTAGACTGACGCGTCGCCATTTTAAACTTGGTGACCTTCAACATTCCACACTGGACCAGAAGAAAGAAGGGCTCTGTATTGCATTTTTCTTCTATAACACGACAGTCCTAGCAGGACCAAGAACTTAAAGTTCTACTTGATTCGCGACCTATTAGTCCTGATGGTAGAGTTACAATCTATGTGCCACCTTTGGTTTATTACAATATGTACAAGAAGAATTAACTAAGTAATTCCGATGAAGAAATAGGTAAATAGCTCAGAGGTAACGCATCGGACTGCGGATTGTGAGATCCTCAGTTCGAATCCCACAGCAGACAGTTGCCAATTTAAATTTACCCCTGTGGTTCCTCCTCCACTAACAACTTTGGGGGCTATGACTTGTCGGCTGGTAACCGCATTTCATACGCAAAAATATATCACCTACCGAGATCTGCGTAAGCAGAGTGTTACTTAAGAAGAACATTTATTGTACCCCTGGATACTATAATAAGAAATATAATATATGTGGCCGGTTACTAGAAACCTAATGAAATGATTGTATTATGCAAACATTTCTTATTAATTAGATATAATACGTACAACGTAATATTTAATATTACAACTACGTATTCAACCAGTGTCCCAAAACTGTTTCCTTCAAAAACCTCAAAAACTATTTTTTGAATTTTGAAAAAATTCTGTTTGTTCCGTAATCAGGACATTAAGAACTATATGCCCTTCTAATATGTACCTGAAGTTATGGGACACCCTGTACAATATTTTCTACAGTTTTTTCTAATTTTATATTTAAAATAAAAATCTGATGTGTCCAGCACATAACCTCCCGCCCAATACTACTCTTAAACGGTACAAAATAGTATTTGATGATACAGAAGCATACCTTCTTA
This sequence comes from Poecilus cupreus, assembly GCA_963942605.1. NCBI lineage: Eukaryota > Metazoa > Arthropoda > Insecta > Coleoptera > Carabidae > Poecilus > Poecilus cupreus. Next base: position 15,633,518 of record OZ012727.1, read on the forward strand.
TTTGTTTATTTTCTATTTATATTTGAGAATTTTAATTTTCTTTCGTATATTTATTTAATTTTTTGACATATATTTCACTAAGAAAACAGCTTCACAATCACAATGACATGTGTCACATTTCGTAAAAAATTGAAAATTTTCCATGGTGTACTAGGAATGCAAGATTTATGAAATCAAATTTCTTTATATTTTATTATCTCTAAATCTAATGAAAATTATTAAAATTAGTGTAATCAAAACAAATGTAGAATTAAATATTCTTCAACTTTCAAAATAACATAAATTGTTGAAAAAGGAAATTTAACCGTGTTTTTCACGAAAAACTGTTAAGGGCTTCAAGTAAACTGCTACTTCCGGTCGACCAATTTTATCCAAAATCTAATCAGCTCTTCATTTAAATATAAGAAGCAATAATTCACAAAATTGTATTTTTTGGTATTATAGTATTTGAGTTATGCGAGACGAAAAAATTGCCACAGACTACACACACACATACATACATACAGACATCATCGCGAAAATAGTAAAATCGTATTGTAGGGACCCTAAAACGTGCTTATTCATTGAAAACTCACTACCCAATTTTCTGACCAAAAACAATACCTCCCTTACCTAGAGGTAGGCGGGAGGTAAAAATGAATATGTACCGCGGCACTGAAGTTCCTTTCTTCATTCACATAGTTTATTTTCCTCGGCCCTGTGGGCCTCGGCAACTAAATTCCATATTCTTAATAAAAAGTTAAACTTCAGTGCCTTGATACATAAATAACTATTTGATGTATATTACTGTGAGATGAGAATGAAATATTTATTAACTTGTTTTCATAATTAAATGTCGGAATGAAGTATTTTTAATTTGGGATCGTAAAAATAAATAAATTTCTGAGTTTGGCACTCTGCTTAGAGCATAATCGCTAATGATAACATTTAGAAGGAGACAGTTTACAAATCAAAATCTGTCAGTATTTTACTGTGTCAAACATAGCCTGTTAATTTTGCAAATGACACGCCCTTAAAGTTTAATTCGTAACATTCTTACAACATGACATGAATCATTTTACGAGAGCAACTATTATTCCCCCGGTAAAACATACAATTTCGCTTCAATGCACAGCCATCCAATAACTCGCCAGTAAAATTCCAATACTCAGGACAAACAGCTGCATAATATGCGCAGATAGCGACATAGAATATAGACAAAGTGCAGTGTTCATACCGCATCGTGTGGATTACCGCCCCCAGCATCGATTGACCCAGATCCGGGGGCGGCGGGCGTCCCGACGGCTACGCCAGGGCGTTGCACTCGCCGTCACAACACCCGCGAGAGACGTGATGAATTTTGGGGAAGATGAGGTTGGAAATACGACAATCTGTTTGTTTGTAATTCCAAAAAACACAAGCGATTACGACGAAAACTTCTTTAAATAATTATTTTATCTCCCAGCTATTTAGATATTGTCCGGTAATATTGAAATTAAAATTTGCACTAAATTTATTTGCAGTTATTTCGAGAATAGCAATACCGATTAACACGGAACATTTTTTAAATCGTTAAACATTTTTCCAGATATTTCAAAAACCGCTAGACGAATTTGTTGGAAATTATTTTAAAAACGTATAAACCGACTGAAACGAAACCTATATGAAATCATTAAGTATTTTTCCATCCAGGCTATAAAACTGCATTCATAGTTGCAATATAATGAAATTTTAGTGAATAAATTGACAGAGATGTAATAGTTTAATTTATCGACGATTCTTAGTAATAAATATGCTAAAGTGAAATTATTATTTTGTCAAATGTATATTTTAATAAATAAAGAACAACATTGAAATATAATATTATATTACAATAAGAATTGTTTTTAAAATTATTCACTACACCCCTGCAGATAAAAAATGATCCATATATTTTAATCAAGATATAAAAAGCCTTTTCTGGGGTTTCCAAATCTCATGTTCCTTACAATTTTGTTTCTCTAAATTACAATACATAAAGGTCAGATTCCTCTCAAATTTAATTTATAAAGCAAACTTATGAAAAGAAACCACATCAATGAAATAATTTAAATGTCAACTTTCATGCTCGATGTCTAAACGGACTATAAACTCCAAACTTTCCACTCATTATAAGTAGGATACAGATATCATCCCTCTCTTTCTTTCAATCTTTAAACGTCAACTTAATAATACAATTATCGAAATAAAATAGCGTGACATGTGTGTACGAAAAAATTGTTTATGTATCAAGGCACTAAAGTTCAATTTTTTATAACGAATATGGAATTTATTTGCCGAGGCCCGTAGAGCCGAGGAAAATAAACCATATGAGTGATAAATAGGAACTTCAGTGCCCAGGTACATATTAAGTTTTATTTGAAATCTAAAATTCAAAAAACTGTAAATAATTACACTATAGGTTAAGTTTATACATCTGTCAGTGGTCAATTGAAACTGACAGTCAGTGTTGCCAACCTCGAGAAGTGAAGTTATCGTAAATAACACTCAAAATTATGTGTTTTGTCCTCAAATTCGTCATCGGAATTAATTAGTTAATTCTTCTTGCAAATTTTGTTTCATGTTATGTCCAAATTTACTATAGTACGTCAATATATCTGTCAAAATTATCCTAATTGTACAGTAATTATTTAACGGTTGCCAACACTGGATTGCTCGAAGTCGTCGTATATTGGGTACTTTAGTGACGATTTCTGAGCTTTTAAAGACGATTTTTGAGCACTTTAGTGCCGATTTCAATTAAAAATTGTTTCACACATAAATTATAGAGTTTATGCAACAAATACTTTATTTATCACTGTATAAATAAATCATTGAAATTGTTTCTAATAACTGAACAATATTTCAATAGATGTCACGTCACTTTCACTAAGTTGTAAATCTAAGTACACTCGTTATTCATATTTTTATTCGACATTCTTAAAATGCTTCAACCTATTGTTAATGGGCCCATAAACCAATTTTTTTTTATGAAACTTTATTAGCATATATGACGATCAGTGAAAACCCGATGTGAAAATTTCATATATTACGCGAGATATGATTTTTCAAAGTTTGTGTGACGTCACTGGTATTACTCCAGTGACACTAACACTTCTTGATAGTAGATATTATATATTTTTTAATGTAAAAATAATATTTACTTATTACTAGGCTTAATTTACAGCAATTAAACTTAATATAAATAAAGATAAAATTAATTTGGCAACTTTAGAGTATTTTACTTGATATTCGAGTAAACATCATATGAAAGTTTGAGAACAGTGGCGCTAGTAGTGATGTAACCTAACCTCAACACACAATTTTTATCAATAGTTTTTCAACACAGCACAATAAAACAGTGAAATTATAAAACAAGTAACAGAAGCCCAACAAATATAATCTTAAATACCAACAAATAAAATTAATGAAATGACATTTCATAGTTCTATTTTAGCCCACAATAGGCGCTGGGCGCAACGGTAGACTAGAGCTCTAGAAGAATGTAGGTATTCTCGTCCGCCATTTTGGGTCCAGATGTCATAAATAAAACAAGTTATTGGAATCCAGTTACTTAAAAAAAAACATTTAAAATTTGTATCTGTCAAATTTGAAAACATATTTCTTGAAATTCTGTAAAATCCAACTACACAAATCATACGGTAATATATTAGAAAGTATTCTGTACACTTACCTGTTAGATATGAAATATAATAATTAAGAGAATGATATATCACAATTATTAATCAATATCAACTTCAAATTTGACAGAAAAAAATTAAAGTAACTGGATTCCAATAATTTGTTTTATTTATGACACTTGGACCCAAAATGGCGGATGAGAATACTCATATATTCTAGTGCCTTACGGTAGACGCGCGACTTGTACGTTTCATATTTCAGGCCAATAGAATCAATGCGAGTACCCGCGACGTCAAAATATGTTCAATTCGTTATATCGCTTTACTGCAAAATATTTAAAAGAAATAAAATACTTTACTACTAATTATTCCGAAAGTGTTACACGATTTTGATATAAATTTGACACATTTCGTTTATGGTTTATGCGCCCATTCTAAGTGGTAATTGTAAATTGATAGTTGAGTCGCATTGAGCGTAACTTAAGCTGTTAAATGTTAAATGTAACAACTTTGTGACCCTTGGCGGCTGCGAATGCCACACTCGAAATGGGTAAATTCCGGATGACATATTTAATTTATATACGGTATACTGAGTATTTTGAGTTATAAATTTATGAATATTCAAAGTATATTTTTAGCAAGATACAATATTGATTTTATTCCACTTGATGTAAACAAAAATTATAAAAGTTCTAAATGTATAATTTAACAGATGTTACTCAAGAGTTATTTCCATAACTTTTAATGAATGTGAAACATTTTTGATGGAACATCAGGGTTAAATAAATTCATAATCAGCCAATGACGTACACGTTGACGTCACAGCAAAAAAATATTGACAGAGATATTAAAATTTAACAATAAACTGGAAGAACACGTTTTAATATTTCACATTTAACTTGACAAATATCTGACACACAACATGACACGAACTAACCCAACAAGGAATCAACAGAATCTAGATTCTAGATATCGTAACATTTTATACTTCAAGACCACAGAGTAATCGTCTGCAAACTGCAAATAACGCTGTTTCTATCCTCGGTTCGATCACGATACGTTATAGTTCCCACGGTGTCTGGCGTCCGTCATCATTACATCTTACAGTTCTACCAACACTCACGTACACAGATAACTAAATAAGCAAATGTGAGGTTGAACTTGGCGATAAGAACGGAAATGCAATGGAATGCAGTGGTCTCTAGATTGCCTGTGGTTTTTGTGCATGTTAATGTTGTATTGTTTTATATAAAAATGGTTTTTGAAAAGGAAATTGTGAATAATGTACAATGATTTTGCGGTCACTATTAAATTTAATAAAAAATATGTCATCACTATTTCGAGCGCTATTATTATATGGCGAAATAGGGTTACTTGAAATAGCGAGGTGCCAGGAAATACAACACAATTATTTGGTGTGGTAAACATACAAATTTCTTATAGATATATAAACATAATAACCCCGGAAAATTTATGTACATATCCTTTAAAAAATCTGATGTGGCCAGCACATAACCTCCCGCTCAATATTACTCTTAAACGGTACAAAATAGTATTTGATGATACAAAAACATACCTTCTTATTTGTTTATTTTCTATTTATATTTGAGAATTTTAATTTTCTTTCGTATATTTATTTAATTTTTTGACATATATTTCACTAAGAAAACAGCTTCACAATCACAATGACATGTGTCACATTTCGTAAAAAATTGAAAATTTTCCATGGTGTACTAGGAATGCAAGATTTGTGAAATTTAATTTCTTTATATTTTATTAATAGTAATAGCAGATAGAGAAAAGAGGGATAATAAACAAGTCAAAGTAAGGTACCAACAACTTATAATAAATGGAGAAAAATACGTATGGAGCGAAAGAAATAATAAGTTGGAAAAAACAGAAACAGATCCAAAAAACGATGGAAAATAACAAAGAGTAGAATACATCAAGTGGAAACAAAAGAAACAAAAAGGCGTGAAAACGGACATGATTATTGGAAACTGATAACATGGAATGTAAGAGGTTTAAATGGAAAAGAATGGGAACTATATTATGAACTTAATAAAATACAGGCAGATATTGCAGGAATTACAGAAACAAAGAAAAAAGGCAAAGGCGAAATAACGACAGATGAAGGACATCTACTGATCTATAGTGGAGTACCGTATGATAAAAGAGCAGCTGCAGGGGTTGGATGTATAATAAATAAAAGATTAACAAAATATGTGCAAAATTGGGAAGGTTGGTCAGAAAGAATATTGAAAGTGGAATTAAAAGATAGCAACGAAGGGGTGAGAACCATAATAGTAGTTTACGGGCCTGACGAATGTGAAATAACGGAAGTGAAAGATAAATTCTGGGAGGAACTAAGCACAATAACAGAAAGTAGCGAAGGGAAAATTTACGTTGTAGGTGATTTTAATGCGAGAGTCGGAAGGAAGGACGAAAATACGACTAACGTTATAGGGAAGTATGGGGAAAATCACAGAAATAATAATGGAATAAGACTAATGGATTACTGTAGCATAAATGACTTAATAATAGCTAATACGTTTTACGAACATAAAGATATACATAAATACACAAGACAAGGCCCAATTGAAACCCAAAAATCGCTGATAGATTACGTACTAGTAGAGAGAGAGAACAGAAATATAGTAAGAGATTGCAGAACAAGAAGAGGACCAGAAATCTTTAGTGACCATTATGTAGTAGAAGCAAAAATAAAAAAAGAAAGAATAACAGAAATAAAATATAAAGAAAATAAAAAAGAAATAACATATGAAACAATTAAAACATATAAGTTAAAAGACGTTACAGTAGCGAAAAGGTATAATGAAGAAGTTGTAAAACAAATAGAAAAACTAAAGATAAAGGAAGGAGCAGACATTGAAGAAAAATGGCAATTATTTAAAGCATTAATAAACCAAGCAGCAAAGGATATCTGTGGAACGATTAAAGTAAAAAGTAATAAAAAGCAAACAGCGTGGTGGAATCAAGAAATTAAAAATGCAATAAAATATAAAAAGACAACATGGATGAAATATCTGAACGATAAAACCCAAAATAACTATAATGCATATAAAGAAGAACGAAAAAAAGTGAAAGACATGGTGAAAACAGAAAAGGAAAAATGTTGGAATAAATTTGGAGAACAGCTAGAAGCAAACAGTAAGGAAAACCAAAAGTTATTCTATAAGGCACTTAAAACAATTAGAACTGGAGAAAGAAATGAAAATTTTGTAATAAAAAATAAGGCAGGAGCTTTATTAACAGAGGAAAAAGAAGTCATGGAAAGATGGAAGGAATATTTTCAAGAACTCTTGAATGAAAGTGAAGAAAATATGAATATAGGATCAGAATTACATGAAAGAACAGAAGAAAATCTGCAGGAAATAACGATGGAAGAAATTAAAGAAGCGATAAAAATTCTTAAAAATGGAAAAGCGGCAGGTCACGATAGAATAACGACTGAAATGCTAAAGTATATGGGAGAAGGAGGAACTATATTACTGCTAGATATCTTTAATGAAGCTTGGAAACGAGGAAGAATACCAAAAGACTGGGAAGTAGCCGTTGTTATGCCTATATTCAAGAAAGGAGATAAACGTGATTGTAATAATTATAGAGGAATCTCACTATTGAGCACGGCATTGAAAGTATACGAGCGAATACTAGAAAGAAGACTGAGAAGGATAATAGAACCAACACTAGAAGAAGCCCAGAGTGGATTTAGAAAGGGAAGAAGTGTCCAAGACCATATATTCACAATCAAGCAGTTGACTCAGAAGACACTAGTAAGTAAAAATAAAGCATGTATGGCATTTATAGACTTAGAAAAAGCTTTTGATAGAGTACAAAGACAGAAAGTATGGGAGATCCTAATAGCAAGGAAAGTAAACACAAGATTAGTAAATGCAATCAAAAGTCTATATAACAAAAATTTGAATTACGTAATTAGTAAAAATCGAAAATCTGAAACATTTGAAACTAAAGGAGGCCTTAGACAAGGGGGAGTAATGAGTCCGGCGCTCTTCACAGTCTTCATGGATGATATCATAAAAAAGTGCAAACCGGACATGAAGAAATTGATAGTAGGATATCAAAATTTACAGAGAGTTGAAATTGGAGAATGTGCTTTTGCAGATGACGTTGTCTTATTCGCACGTAATGAAGCAAACCTTCAGCATAACTTAAATGTCTGGAATAATAAGTTAAGGGAAAGTGGAATGAAAATAAATGTGAGCAAAACAAAAGTGATGGTTATATCTAATGAGAGTCAAGCGATTAATATACAAATCGAGAATGAAAGAATAGAACAAGTTGAAAAATTTCAATATTTGGGGGTATGGATTAAAAACAATGGAAAACAGGAAGATGATATAAACGATAGAATAGACAAAACAGCGAGAATATTCCATATGATGAAAAACAGCTTTATTGGTAAAAAAGAAATCTCACGCAAGACAAAAATGACAGTTTTCAACACAATCTACCGATCAACATTGACATACGGCTGCGAATCCTGGGTGTTGACAAGAAGAATAAAGAGTAAAATACAAGCACTAGAAATGAAATATCTAAGAAGAGTGAAAGGTATTACGATGCTAGATAGAGTAAGAAATGAAGATATAAGAGAGGAACTCGAAACGAAATCAATAGCTGAATTTATTGAACAGAGGCAACTGAGTTGGTGGGGGCATCTAGTGAGAATGGATGACAACAGACCAGTGAAGAAGGTATGGACAGCCAGAATAAAAGAGAAGAGAGGACGAGGCAGACCAAGAGAAGAATGGAACGGAATTGTGGAGAAGACGTTAATTAAAAAAGGAACTACAGTGCAAGAAGCAAAAGTGTGTGCAAGAGACAGGAAACGGTGGTCAAAGTTCGTACACGATTAAAGACATAAACCCTACACCTAACGGTAAAGGGGTATTTGACTATATATATATATATATATATATTTTATTATCTCTAAATCTAATGAAAATTATTAAAATTAATGTAATCAAAACAAATGTAGAATTAAATATTCTTCAACTTTCAAAATAACATAAATTGTTGAAAAAGGAAATTTAACCGTGTTTTTCACGAAAAACTGTTAAGGGCTTCAAGTAAACTGCTACTTCCGGTCGACCAATTTTATCCAAAATCTAATCAGCTCTTCATTTAAATATAAGAAGCAATAATTCAAAAAATTGTATTTTTTGGTATTATAGTATTTGAGTTATGCGAGACGAAAAAATTGCCACAGACTACACACACACACACACATACATACATACATACATACATACATACATACAGACATACATACATACAGACATCATCGCGAAAATAGTAAAATCGTATTGTAGGGACCCTAAAACGTGCTTATTCATTGAAAACTCACTACCCAATTTTCTGACCAAAAACAATACCTCCCTTACCTAGAGGTAGGCTGGAGGTAAAAATCACAATACATGGTGTCTAAAATAAATAAATTTCCGATAATATAAATTCCTCATTGTAAAACTTTAATTTGATACTAAACTCGAAAGACTTCCAACTATTTTTAAAAAATAATCGATCAATCGATTAAAATTAATTTTGGATATTATAGTGCAGTTCTCCTATCTGAGACGATTTAGTTTGACACCAAACTTGACAAGATTCAATTAGTTATTGTTATAAACAATTGAAGATCGTTCAAAATTAATTTAATTATCTTATGAAAACAATTGAATATCGCTCAAAATTGATCTAGATATTTTATTGTAATTCTCCCCTGTGAGACCATTTAGTTCGACACAAAACTCAACAATATTCAATTAGTTATTGTTATAAACAATTGATGATTGTTCAAAATTAATTTAACTATCTTATAGTAACAAATGAAGATAGCTCCAAAATTTATCTTTGATATTTTATTATAGTTCTCCCCTGTGAGACCATTTAGTTCGACACCAAACTCGACATTATTCAATTAGTTATTGTTATAAACAATTGACGATCATTCAAAATTAATTAAACTATCTTACAGAAACAATTGAAGATCGCTCTAAATTGATCTTTGATATTTTACTGTAATTCTCCCCTATGAGACAATTTAGTTCAATTCAAAACTCGACAATATTCAATTAGTTGTTATAAACAATTGACGATCATTCAAAATTCATTTTTGTTATTTTGATTTAACTTTCCTTCCTGAGACATTTAATTTGATACCAAACTCGGTAGTATTCAAATACCTTGAATAATTTATCACCAAACTAAGCAAGAATAAAATTATTTCTATAAAAAACAATTGACGATCGTCAAAAATTAATTTAATTTGAGGTAAAGTCTTCTTTTCTCTGCGAAACCTTTCAGTTGTTAACAAACTCGTTAGAGTTTAATCAATATTTTTACGTCATATTTCAGAGTGTGTTATCTAACATATACATATCATTTACTATGAAACTTGTTTCAGCAAATTTTACATGCGAAATAAATTGAATTTATTATTTTATGGTGTCACGTTAACTTGGATATTGTTTGCAAAATCAACTGAGATCTTCGCATGAAATTTATAATTATGTAGTTTTGTTTGTTTATTTTTGCTCGTTAGTGGGTTATAGAACATTTGGATACACCCACATACAATCCATCCATCCATCCACACAGACGTCAAAACATGTATTTCCGTGAAAATCTCAGTATTGATATTTTCCTTTTTAAATATAATGTTGTATGTAAGAGTATTTTCGAATGTAAAATTACTCAAATAATAGATATCCAAACATAAAATAATCGCCGAGTTCGTGGCAGACCAGCAATACGCTAATGTATAAATATTGTCTAAATTTACTAGTAACTAAAACAGGTTTGGCAACCGTAAAATTTAATTTAAAGTATACGCAATTATTTTAAAACTATTATGATTATAATACTAAAGGTTACCAAAGATCAAGATGTAGAAACTATATACATAATATTTATTTTTCATTCTTCGCATTTCTTGAAGAAATCTAACCACAACCACAAATATTTTAAATTTAAACTGGATATTATTTATCATTTCGAAAGTGTAGTATTTGTCGTCACTTTTGAAAGACGTCTCTGTTGGTTGACACAAATCTATTCATTTCCAAGCCCGATGTTTTTGTTTATATTAAGATGAAAGTATAAATCTGTCAGTGGTAAGGGAGAAAGGGCGCCCTTTCACTTCATTAAGTAAACAAAGAGTTCTTCACTCTTAAAAAATAATAAACTCTTTGAAACGTGTGTGGTCGAATATTTGTGTTAACATCAAAGATTTAAAAATTGCGCAAACGTAGAAAAATAAATATGGAAGCCTGCTCGTGGTTATGAAATTTATTATATTTTGTAATTTCAAAAAAATCTACTCACTAAAAGATGGATCTGATGAGCCAGGGTATAATAATGGAGTCATACACTTTTAAAAAAAGTTGTGTTTTTTACAAATTATAAAAATTCAGATCATTTCAGTAACATATTATTCAATATTTCTTATAATTTTTTAACTTTTCATTCATAATTACCTTTATGAAGTTTCGCGGTTGCAAAATCGTGACGTCATCTTGTAATAAGAATATACAGCATGGCAAAGTAAAAGAGGTGTTAATAACAAATAATAATTTGCTTTTCAGGGTTGTAATAATTACTTATTATTATTAAAATGAACACTCCGATAACTTAAATTAGGTATTCGTTAATTATAAGGTTTTTAGACAAAGAGTTTAGAACATGATAAAATAAAAATGCTTTGATGTACCATATTTTGTCGCTTATCGGTAATGTCGGTAGTCTCATTACCACACCTGTCATCTCAAGTCATATGTTGCAGTTAAAAACGATTTTCAAATTAAACTTATGTTTATTATATTTGTTATATTATTTTGCCCAGGTAATGTGAATAAGCTATATTTGTAAAAACCTCTCAGCAAATAACAATGACAGATAACAGTCAATTTGACAGTTGGTGTAGTTCCTCGCTCTCCGCAAGAGCGTATTTCGTAGAATTACAAAATGACGTCAAGAAGCGAAAAATTTGAAATGGGATGCCAATTTCAAAAATTCGTATCTTAATAAGTAAATGCCTTTTAATATTAAAATTAGTATCTATATTTATAATTTTACTCAAACTTATTGAAAAAAAAAAAAACAAAATGAAAAAAAGGTGTATGCCTCTACTACATGTTTATTTCTATAACTTTTATTTTGTGATTATCTGGATTAATCTGATTGTGTCAATTATCCATGATGTAATTAAATATTGATCAAAAGAATTTTTTAATTTTACGTTTTAGGAAGGCCATGAAAGTAATCTGAATAAAATGTAATTTCCGTCATTAAAGATTAATTAATTTTGCTCTAATTAAAACGAGTATAATCAATTTTTGATTTCGCAATGAATTGCTAATTAATTTCATTTATAAAGGAATCAATTTCATTTCACAAATTTTAAATAATATAATTCTATTATCTAACTTGCTCTGGATGGAGGTTACAGCCTTGAAATTGAAGATCCGATTTATATTTAATACATACAAAATTATTACTGATTGCAAATAGAAAAAATATTCATAAAACTAATTTTTTTTTTCAATTTTAATCCAATTTTCGACGAGTTGCAGTTGCAGGATCTCTACAATGGGGTCGTTCACCTTTTTTCTTTATTTTTTTTTATGAAACTGTATCTAAATTGAAGACTATCTACACTCATTATAGAGGTGTTGGTGGATCTCAAACAGTAGAGATTTAAATAATTTTTGTCACATAAATTTTCTATTTTATTTTAATAGTAATAATAAAATAAGTAAAAAAATATATGACTATAATTATTTACAATCTGTACTGTTTAAGATCCAGCAACACCTCTACAATGACGTCACAACATTTAAAAAAAATCATTGTGGTTTAATGAATAACAATTAAGACTTTTTAATAGAGTAGATAGCCTTCAATTTAAAAAAAAGTTTCATAAAATAAAATTTAAAAAAATGGTTAAATACCCATTAACTCTCCTCAAGTAGTTGTAGATTTACAAAATTCTCCCGATACACAAATTTTAAATAAAATAATTTATTGAACTAAAAATTATGTAAAAAACAACACATTAAACAATAATTATTTCCACAGCAACTAAATATAGTTTAATGTGTTGTATTTATTATATATACCTATGAAACAATAGTTTATATCTTTTTTTATTATTAATCGGTCTCAACTGCTGAGGTTATATGCCGCCTCGAAGCCTCGTTTTCGGTGGTATGACAACGGCACGCAGTGTTCGCTGGTATGGATTTTTGCAAAGCGGTCACCCATCCAACTACTAACCGCGGGCAGCATTGCTTAACTTGCGTTATCGAGTGATACAGCTTTAATGCTACTTGCCAAGCCGTTGCCCGTTTATATTTTTAATTGTTGACCTGCTTTATTATTACGATTCTAAATTTCTCTTGAGGATGATCATTGTTAGGACCGAAACGTAAAAAAAAATATTTTCGACTACAGTTCCGTCAAGTCACAGCGTTACACGTAGGTACACACGAAAAAATAATTTGTAACAAAACAAACTCTTAAATATATAATAAAAATGTACCAAAAAATACTGATTCGTGACACAAGCATTGTTACATTGTTTTTTTTTTTTCAGCGGTACTAAAACATTGATGTACAAATTTCTTTATTTGAAATTTATCTGTAGGTAAGCTAGCTTCGATTATACTTTTCACAAACAAACCCTAAGCCTACACAACTCACGCTCGAAAAACTCGAATCACAAGATTAATTTTTGTTTTGGTGCTGCTGTATTCATAACATGAATATACCTTGCACATCAAAATAATGTTTGTAAAATTTCAGTGTTTCCGTGTAACATTTCAGTATTTTCGTGTGAAATTTATGTGAAATATATCACTAGAGAGCGGATTATATGCAAAGTGCATATATTTTAATTTTTGCATATCCCAAATATTCGAGGAGGTCGCAATAAATAGAAGAATACAACGGAAAAAGCAATAAACAATAAAAAAGCAAATACACAAACCAGTAAACACTAATATTTCTAGGAAAATCCTTGTAACGGTAAAGGTAGGTATTCATTGTATACACGAATGCTGGTAAAAGTGGGTGCAATGAATATAAGACCGAGAATTCTCAGCTGAATATATCTTTTACTTATGTTTCACTTTTCTTTTAGAAAATTTTTTAAAAATTGCTATTGTAAATATGTCATAGTCTCATAATATTATTTTCAAGTTTCTAGACTAGTAGCAAATTATTTGTTAATTGTGAATCCGGATTAAGACGGTTTTGTGCAATAAAATTCATAATGCATTCATTTATACTTTTTATCTAATAATTTAAGATTTTCATAGTGAATGCATATTTCCCAAAAAATCAGTGCATATATACGCGCATATAATTAAGTTTTTTCGTGAATATAATCCGCTCTCTATAAATCAATTTCCCGCGGCACATTTAAATATCACGTATTCCATTATTTAATCTCCAATTCGATCATCGATGCTATCAATCACCTGATGTTTCTAAATGAACTTTTATAATTCATTTTATGAAAATATATGAATCCATCCTGAAATTCTTTTGGTGCAGTTTTCGTTGTTTAGTCTGGCAAGTTCGTTGTCTCCGAATCCAGAGCCGTGAATTATATGATGTAACAGTAGCAAGAAAAGTTGTGACCTACCTCTGGCGTTAGTGGCGGCGTCTGCGATTTTCTGGAAGGCGTCCAAATACGCTCCGATGGCCTGGATAGCCGCCCTGGAACCCACAGACAAACACACGTACAGACATCGTAATCGTTTTGTGGATACAGTCTGCTAGTACAGACAGTAACACATTAAAACAATTTATAGGGCAGTAAAAATAATTATTCTGGTTCTAATTTTATTGGTTAAACAGCGGATTAGATTTAGAGGACATTGTTTGAAATTCAAGTGTATTATTTATTGTAAAATTAATTCAAAAACGTTTTATGTACACGAGTTTACTTTGAAGTTAATATCTATTCATTGCATCAATTGTTTTGTATATTACCCAATATATTCTGTTTATATTTATCGGGCATTCTATTTGAAAAGGTCAGCAGAATATTCTGCAAGATCATTGATCTCAAGCAAAATAATTATATCATAATTATTTGTAAAGTTAAAAAAAATTATAAGTACAAAATTAAATCTTCCGCCTAAAATACTTTTAAACGCTATAAAATAGAAAAAAAGTTCTAGATATATTTGAAAATAATATTGCCATTAAAATCTCATGTGTCCAACACGTAACCTCCCGCCCAATACTACTCTTAAACGATATAAAATAGTATTTGATGATACAGAAACATAGCTTCTTATTTGTTTATTTTCTATTTATATTTGAGAAATTTAATTTTATTTCGTATATTTATTTAATTTTTTGATATATATTTTACTAAGAAAACAGCTTCACAATCAAAATGACATGTGTCACATTTCGTAAAAAATTGATAATTTTTAAGTGTGTCCATGGTGTACAATGACTGCAAGACTTATGAAATCTAATTTCTTTATATTTTATTATCTCTAAATCTAATGAAAATTAATAAAATTAGTGTAATCAAAACACATGTAAAATTAAATATTCTACAACTTTCAAAATAACATAAATTGTTGAAAAAGGAAATTTAACCGTGTTTTCACGAAAAACTGTTAAGGGCTTCAAGTAAACTGCTACTTCCGGTTGACCAATTTTATCCAAAATCTATTAGCTTATTTAAATATAAGAAGCAAAAATTCACAAAATTGTATTTTTTGGTATTATAGTATTGGAGTTATGTGAGACGAAAAAATTGCCACAGATTACACACACATATACATACATACATACAGACATCATGTCGAAAATAGTAAAATCGTATTGTAGAGACAATATAACGTGCTTATTCATTGAAAACTCACCACCCAATTTTTTCACCAAAAACAATACCACCCTTACCTAGAGGTAGGCGGGAGGTAAAAAACAAGTCTTTTTTATCTGTGAATCATGAGACCTCAGTTCGTATTTCACAGCCGACAGTTGCAATTTTAACTTTACTGCTGTGGTTCTCCTTCCACTAACATCTTCGGGGGGAGGGGGGTCGAGAATGGATGCTTGGAATCGCATTTCATGCGCAAAAATATATCACTAATCGATATCAACTAAGACAGAGTGCCACACCCAGAATGAGTAAAAGAATTGATGATATATTTATTATTTATTTCATATTGTATGAACTTTTGATTTGAAATGTACACTTCATACTTGCACGTTTTCATTCGTCATTACTTCGACTTACGAAATAATTACAAAGTTTACATTAAAAATGATTTCAGTTTTCAGTCAAATTATAGGAAACTGTTTGCATGTAGTTTCCAAAACAGGTGTAAAAATATATTTGAAAAGTTTCGGCGCATGCGCTTTTGGTTGATGTAAGTGACAGATCGGAATGTAAAACATAACTTCTCAGTATCGCTTGTGTAAAAAATATGTACCTACAATAATCTTTTAATAATGTAATATTTGTTAGAATCTGTTTTCTGAAGCTACGTTGCTAATCTTATATACTAAACAGCATAACGTATTTTCAATGTTTTCATCACTGGCAGTTGCTCATTTTTACAGCCTAGACGGAGTAATCGATTTACATGAAACGTTCACTGTTAAATACTTTATGTTTTCGTTTAGTGCCTTTTCGGAGCAGATTTTTTATTTTACCTCATTTTGTCCTTTAAAATGGCCAAAAAAGGCGAAATTTTTCAAGTATCCAAGTAACTTGTGGAATTTTACTGTTTTACGATCACGTAATTTGAATAAATGAATGAAACTTATCATTTTTGACAGTTCAGTTTGAAATTTAATATATTAATTACATTAATTGTAGACAAGCTAGACAATTTTTGTAAATTTATTTGTGTTTAGAATAAATGAACAAATATATTTATAAATTTGTAAATTTTTAAAAAGTCAATTTAAAGAAAATGAAAATAATTTCAAATAAAAATTTTCGCTTTGATTGTACATGCCGTTTGAATAAGGCAAATGAATAACTACTTGTCATTTTTGACAGTTCAGTTTGAAATTTTAAATATAAATTGCATTAATTGCAGTCATGCTAGAAAATTTTCGTAAATTTATTTATGTTTACAACAAATGCGAAAATATGTTAACTAATTTCTAAATTTATAAAAAAATCATTTAAAAAAACGTTTCTACAAAAGTTGAAAAATTCCGAAATGCCTAGAATTCACCGCCAGTTCAAGGATTTAATAAAGTCCAAAAATTTCATTATATGTGGTTATTCTTCAGGCAAAAGTCAATGATAGATGGTTGAGATTGTAATAATTCTTTGTTGTAATCAGTGTTTAGAGTAATCAATGCATTGTTGTATTCTTTGATACAAGTTTTAAATGGTAAGTTATGTGCGCAGGGCACTGCCAATGCAATGCAAGTATTTCGAGTTTTAATACATTTCATTTTGTAGGTTAAACATTAATTACCTTGTTCCATAGTCCAATGACAAGAATAGTTAGAAATAAGTAAGAAATGCATAAAATAAAGTGAAACCAATCATATTTTGAAGACAGGGCGATCCCAATCTGACAAATTGTGTTGAAATGTGTGATATATGCTCCATGCTATGTTTTTGTATACAAGTGTTATGAATTAAAATATTTCGAAAATACTTGTTAAAAAAGGTAAGTTATTCAATCACCATATTCCACAGAAACATAATAGGTATATTAAAATGAGTATTTCACTCATATTTTTTAACATGAAATAGCGAAAACATTTATAGAAGAAATTTCAAGAATTAAAGGTAGTTGAAAAGGTTTTCATATTTTGGCGTATATATCAAATTTGATCTGCAACGTTCAGGTGCTTGGTGTATGATTTAATTTGTTAGTTGTCTTCATTTTGAAATATTTGTTGTATGTGTTATAATTACGGGACATGAAAATAAAATATGTGGATTATGTAGATTTTTCTAATGCGATCAATAGTAACAAATTTATACCAGTGGCCCATGTGTGCAAGCGGCAGGTTGAACTGCTTCAAACGCTTGATTACAACAATGATATATATTGATTCTTTGTATCTACCTTACCACGGACTATTTTATATATATTTTGTGAAACTATTTTTGTAGAGTATATAGTATGTTATAATTAAATAACATTCTCAAAACTAATAAAATATTTAAGAAAATAGCAATAAAAAATTTACGGCCGGTTCCAACGTTAGCATCGCATAATTCGGTATTGTTCGGTATACTTCTGAATACAATAGTTATTCTAAAGAAAAATTTTACAAATTTAATGAAATTTTTAATATTATTTTAATTGCAGACCAGTTGGACATGTTTGACAAAGATCGGTATTATATGAACAAGTATTAGTGAAAGTTGTATTTGATTTAAATTTGTTTAAAAAAATTCACTTATTCAGTCGCTAAAGAAAGGCCTCGAAGAGACGAGATTAATAATTATAACTGGAAGAATTATGCCATATTGTGTAGAGTGCCGTATATCGTACGAATCACCCTTTTCCTATTATATTATTGTAACTACATAAGTTTTATGAAATTTTCAGAGAAGGCGGAGCCCTAGCTGAGACACCCGCCGTAGGCGGGGGTCGACGCTAGTGCTATTCTAATTATGGTCTGTGTAATATTGGTGTTCCAAAGTACGCATGCGTAATCTCGTTAACTGTATTTTACGTGTTTACATGAGTTGTTTTCAAACCAATTTTGAAGTCAAACCCATGAATTTTAGTTTTGATTTGAGTTAACTCAAAACGGTTTTGACACTGTAATATACATGGAGTTTTCAAAACTTAAAAAGATTTGAAAACGGTTTAAAAACTGCATTTAAACGCAGTAAATATGAAATTATACTCGTTTCAATATTTATCAAGTTAACTATAAATAAAAATGAGTTAAAACAGAAACAATGATTTCTTTGTAATTGTAAACTGTAGGATTAAAAATGTCATTATTTAAATTTGAGAAATAATTCTTACCTGAGACATGAGTGCAGCTTGGTGGCCTTGGTGACGAAGTCTTCCCAAAGAGGGGTCCCATTCTGAAACAAAGAATTCTCCATCAGTTTTTGTTCATGGTTCATTAAAATCTAAAAGTCAATATCAAATATTGAAACAGATTCCTCCAATGTTTGCTTAGGATTCGATAAAGTAGGTTACCTATATTTTTTATGACTGTTGAAACGTTTGTTTTGCAATGAACTGCTGAATTAAATTTCGAAATACACAATATTATTTGAATTGGAATGAGCCAAATTCAAACACAAAAACAACCGTTACACAAAAACAAATGTCGTGCAAAATAATCCGATTAAATCGCTTTGAATTAATCCCTACATTATTTTTAAAGGGGAAATGTTTATTTTAATGCAGTAGAAACCCTTTTAGTGATTGAATTTATCGTATATAATAATACATAATTACTCATTTGAACACGTTTCTTCGCATTGAGTTTGAACTCTAATACATTTGAATCATATATCCGTAAAGCAATAAATAAAATATCATTAGATAGTTTATAAAATCCCCTTTAAAACAAATTTAGTGTCAACCCTCTTAGCCCTTCGGTACAGTCGCGTTGAAAATTTGAGTAACATTTCGAGATATTTTACTTTTACTTCACCTAATTTTTCTGAAATGTATGAATTGTTAATAGTTATTTACATACCAAATGCGGGAACGCTTGGTTCCCGGATGAGTGATTGCCATAGAACGAATCCGAGAACCGAGTTCACGCGAGAGGTCTGTACAATGTTTTTTGTACGAAAAGTATACAACTAATAACAGTCCATACAAAGAAATGAAATTCTTCAAGGAGTTATTTTGATAATTGTCAAAGTTGCAATATAAATATAAATACAAAAATTAATATGTCTAATATATTAGAAAACAATTAAAATATTTATAATATTTACAGTATTCACTTGTAAATTTATTATATTTCTTATTTATATTGAGATAACTAACATTACATTTGTAGGTTATGTATTTTACAGCTGTCAAATCGGGCAAATTTTATTGCCAACATTGGTAACCAAATGCACTAAATTTGTTATTTTTAAATTCAATTTCATTCTTATTCCATCATTGTTTATATTAATATAAGGTAAAGGGATGTTTGAAATATTATATTTTTTATTATAAATATAATTTATTAATAAACGCTTTAAAAATAGGAATGTTTTCGTCGAAATTTCCCGGTTGTCTATCTGGTGGAGACCTGGGAAATGGACACTTCGGACGTTGCTCAGGCAACGCTAAACAATACATTTCAATGTAAGAGTACAAAAAAAACCTTTTTAGTGATTGAATTTATCGTGTACAATAATACATAATTACTTATTTGTTATTTGAACACGTTGTGTCTTCGCGTTGAGTTTGAACTCTAGTATATTCGAATAAAATATCCGTAAAGCAATAAATAAAATATTATTAGATAGTTTATAACTATAGTGTCAACTCTCTGAGCCCTTCGGTACAGTCGCGTTGAATATTTGAAAAACATTTCGAGTTATATTATTTTTACTGCACCTAATTTTTTATCAACTTTCCGTTTCTGAAATGTATGAATTGTTAAAATATATTTCAATGATTACGACAGGATATATAAAAAAGTTTTTCGTGGTGTTGGTCCACCGGGATTTAAACCCAAACCCAAACCCAAAATAAATACAAAATGCCAGAAGATATATAAATTTATTTTTTCTACGACCACTACTGAAAGTATGTCATTACAGAACAAACTACAATCAATGTAAGTGCGTAGTTACGAATAGTGTTACGTAATGTTCATTCAAGTGTTACGTAATGTTCATTACGTAACACTTGACAATGAAATTTAAGTTGGCATTACTGACTGTCACATTACCAATATAATTAAAATTTGATGCATCAAATCTTAGATTTAAATGTTATGGATTCAAAGGCTAACTGATAAAATTTTATAACTAAATTCATATTTTGCTGGGTTTATTATAAATTATGACACCAATAAATATTTCAATAATATATGTAGAGGGGACTATGTTTCGTCATGTATCCCTACGCTCAATAATTGCCGTTTATTTTATAAACACAAACAAAGCTTGTTTGACATTTAGGTTATGTGTGTGATTATTACATGTAAACTGGTAATATTTTATAGTCTCCCATCTGCATCTATAGTTTATAATCTGTGTTTTATTGTGAGGTAAATATATACTACTAAATATTATTATCCTTTACTTATATTTATTAATATTTTAAGTAAGAAATGTCAAGCGACAGTGATATTTCAATTGAAACACCACTGGAGATACAAGCTAAAGCTAAAAGTGCAACAAATAATCTTTTGGTGTCAAAATCTCCAGAACGATACGAATTTGTGTATCAAAAATTCATGGATTAGAGAAAACACAAAAGCATAATAAATTTCTAACTATTTGAATATTGTTTTTAATTTAGAAATAGTATTGAGTGGTCGTAGAAAAAGTATAGTACAAAACTCGAGATGTAAAGCAATTACGCCCTCGTGAAATTACAAACTCGCCGCTATGCGGCTCGTGTGTCAATTTTTTCACTCGTGCGTAAATTGCTTCTTACTTCTCTCGTTATGTAATATACTATTTTATTATGACAGTTTTCAACTTTGCGAAACCTAAATTTAAATGTTTGTCAATAAATCATTCAAACACCCTTTGTCGTACCCGCAACGTAACTCAACGTAACAACATAACACCAACAACAATTACTCTTTGGCCGAAGCCCCGTTGTTCTGTTTATAACAACATTTACATGTATTGTTCGTGCTTTGTGTATTTGTAGGCACATTTACAATGTAATGTGAGCGTAGAGTGAGCACATAAAGCACGGTTCACCTTGAACCCGACAGCCAGTGACATGCTGACACGTCAGCTGAGTATCACAATGTAAAGTTAATAATTCAACCTATCAACTCGACGAGGTATACGTCAAACAGAATAGTTAACTTGTAATACTTTTTATTCAAATTCGAACAATATCTTTAACTTTATCCCTGAAGTGATTATTTCTACATCTGTAGGGAGTGTGAGTTGACGGCTTACCTAAATCTGCAAAAGCAAAGTGCCACACTCAATTGGGATCTGACATTGAACATTTGCCATCTAGCGGCATAACGATTGTACTAGTATAGTAGTCCTCTGGCTGGCGTGTTCAAATGTGACATTTGATTATTTATAGTCAATTTGTACAAAAATGAGTTTGGTGAGTGAAAATAATGACCCAAACGAAAAATCAACACATTATGTGTACAAAGCTAAATGCGCAGTTGAAAATTGTGGAAATAAAGGAGGAAAAAACGACGGTGTAAGTTTTCACTCCTTTCCAATGGCGAGCGAATGCTTTGCTATAGTGCTTAATATGTTCGACGTTCCAGAGAGAATGGATAAATTTAAAACGTGGCAACGAGCTACGAAAATTTTACTGGTACTGAAACATACAAAAGTATGTTCATTACATTTTAAGAAAAAAGATTTTTTTGGTTAGTGAGGTTAGTGAGGTTATATTACGTATTGTTCAATTAATTCAAATTTTTGTTAATTTATATATTAAATACATTTATATTTATACATTTACATTATTAATTCAATTATTGTCATATGTCAAAATTTGAAGTTTAGGGTAAGTCCTTACCGGCTGCAATGAATCAAAGTTACAATGATGTGTTTGCAAAGTTCAGCCAGTCCAGCTTTGCAGGAACAATCTATGTGCACTAACACACCACCCTGAGTGATTTCACCTTTAATTTCGTGCGGTTTCTCTCTCAAATTGGAGGATTGCATCACATATGCCACAATGTTTACATTAGTACTGTAAACATTGTCAACAATTATACCGCATTTAATCAGATGTCCTGCACTCAAAATTCGCTTAGCTTCGACATAATTTCTTTGATCTTCGTTTGCGCCTGCACAGAGAACAAGTTCGTTGCAATTCAAGGCCATTTTTTGTAAAAAAAAAAAAAACCCGTGCGAGAAATTGCACACATGCGCGATAGACTACTAAAGCCGCCATATTGAATAAGCCACGCCCCCATGTCAGATCCCAATAGAGGGTTATGATTTTGTTGTCACAGGCAAGAAAAAGAAAGATGATGCAAAAGTTGAGATGGAAGTTCATAACACAAACATCCATGTTTTGACGTTTGAGATGTTGTTTTAACAAGGTTATGTTTTTATTTTTGAAGTTTATTATTTAGAAAACTTAATAAATTTAACACTGGCCATATATTCTTTATAGTAATAACGGGAATCACTATTGCACAAACCATATACACACTTAGCTTTTCATATTTAGGATCATTTTAAGAACTGTCATTTTGACAGCGTTTAGTTTGTATTTCATCCACGTGAATTTCATCGTAGTTCAATGAAAACATCAATAGATGGCAGCTCGAAAATTTGCTTTTGTATAAACCAGTATAAACATCCATTGGGTATATGGCGTGATGATATATTTATTTATTTTTTTTTTTTTTTGACTCTGCTGGGGTTTGGTCGGTTTGTCGACCTGTAGGGGTAATTCGAAGCCTTTAGTTTTGGGTTATGGCTGCAAGATGTTGACGAATATTTTTTAAGGGTGTCGAATAAATTGTGTCAAAATGTCAACGCTGATGATTTAGGATTAGGGTTGTACAGTAATCTACGAGCATTCTATTTTTTATAATCTACTAAAGAACTGAAATATGAACTGTTAATCTTTTCTTAACAAGCTGAATGATTTATTTGTATTTTATAATACGAGACTTGCTTGTTTTTCCGTTGATGGTTAACCCAAAACGTAGCCCAAATGAATACATACCTAATATTCTATACAAGTCGTAGAATTTGGATATAAAATAAAAATCGTAGGTAAACTTTGCAATAATAAAGACTATTTCCCTCATAAAATTTATGCCAATCAGAATTCTGACATTTCTGAATGTCGTCCGATCAACGTAGAATTAAACTTTGACCATAAAACCATCTAATTTTTCTTCCAAATTATACATTTTTAATCAAGCTACTTAATATCAAATAGTGATAACAACAGATGACAGATAAGACCAATAACTTTCAATTGCTATATTTGTATTGTTATTTCATAGCACTGACACTGATGATTTTAAAAAATACCAATAAATATTTCCGTCATTTTTCCGGTTCCAGGTACAGTAATAGTTATTTATGTATCAAGGCACTGAAATTCAAATTTTTATCACTAATATGGAATTTAGTTGGCGAGGCCTGTAGGGCCGAGGAAAATAAACCATGTGAGTGATAAAAAGGAACTTCAGTGCCGAGGTACATATTAAGTTTTATTTAAAATCTAAAATTCGAAAAAACTGTAAAATAAATTACAATATAGGTTAAGTTTATACATCTGTCAGTTGTCAATTGAAACTGACAGTCAGTGTTGCCAACCTCGAGAAGTGAAGTTATCTTAAATAATACTCAAAATTATGTGTTTTGTCCTCAATTTCGTCATCGGAATTAATTAGTTAATTTTTCTTGCAAATTTTGTTTCATGTTACGTCCAAATTTACTATAGTACGTTAATATATCTGCCAAAATTATCCTAATTGTACAATAATTATTTAACGGTTGCCAACATTGGGTTGCTCAAAATCGTCGTAAAATGGGTTACTTTAGTGACGATTTCTGAGCTTTTAATGACGATTTTTGAGCACGTTAGTGCCGATTTCATATAAAATTATAAATATTAGCGTCAAAAAATGCAGAAATTCTTCCTCTACAATCAACTATTTAACTTTTTTAATGTAAAGTATTTAGGGTAGCTAAAGAACATGTCAGAAATAGATTTGACGATAAAAAAATATTAAAAAGAAAACATTTGATTTTGATCAATTGAAACTAATTAGGTTAATAGTTAATTTCACAAGTAACAATACAATTTTTCAATGAGTTTATACATAATGGCTCACTTGATTAGGAATGCGACGAATTTGCTACTAAATATCATTTCATATTATTGCATTAGTATTGTGTGAATATTATTTGCGTGTATTATTTTTTATAGGTTACACAATCATGACACAAACTTCTTTCACAAAAAAAAACAAACGATAAGCCAAACAATGGCGCCACTTAACAAAACAATGAATACGGTATACGTTGTACTATTTTGCAGACATAATACCTTTCCTTCTTAACTGTACACCACGTAAACAAATGCTACACGATATTCAACACACGTGACCTACTTTTTGCTGCATTCATAAAAATAGTTAAAAGTTATTCATAAATTATTATATTAATAAAATTCTCAGCAGACTGCTACTGGATGAATGACGTGATGATATATTTATTTCGATTTATGTTAAATAATTCTAATTTTGTATTCGTTGTTGAACAACTTTTGAAGGTTAAAATTTGGTTCGGTTTCAATGAGATCCTAGACTAGATATGAACGCAAAAAAAGACAACGGACTATACTTTCATTTGTTTTTTGTGGCCGAATAAATCGGATGCAATTAATCTCGATGTGAATTTGGTGACCTTTCGATGTTAAAGCTATATCTAAAGCCTTTGTTCTTTACCATCACCAATACCTATTGAATTGGGACATTCGTCCAACTAACGCTTGTTGAATTTGTACACTATTTCATGAATAAATAGTTTATTGTTGATGATTGACTGTAACGGGAGTTTGTTATTGGATCAATGAAATATAATAAAAATGGATGAATTAACTGACGTTGAAAATGCGAGCCGAGAGAGACAGCCAGTTGTTGGGCTACCTGTCTTTGTGGTATAGTTCGGTTAGAAAGTTGATAAGAATATACAGGAGGGTCCATCGGTCTGTATTTTTTATTTTATGTGATTATTTTAAATGTTACCGAAAAAAATTTCAAACAAAGTTTAGCTTACATTAAAATACCAACTTATCTGTAGCACAGTTTTTCTGTCGGGTGTTCCATTTTCGCGCAATGATACGCAACTTTATATTTTTAAATGGAACACGCCATATATTTTTGCAAAAATTTAACTATTAAGTGTGTGAATTTAAAATAATTTTCAAGTAATTGAACAATATACACTGTTAAATATTATTTGTCACTTTTGAACAAGACAGTGCAACATGTTTTTACATAACAACCGCTCAACAAACGCCTAGCAACCGTTCTACAAACAAGTGTTAGACAAAGAAAGGTAGCCTTAAAACAGCTATCTGTCTCAGGTTCTTTTTTCGGTTTCATAAAGTCCACAAATTAGCATTCCAGTATGACTATATTTCACTGGATATACGAGTATACAATTGTTAGACAAAGAAGGATAGCCTTACAACATATGTCTGTTTCTGTTGAAGAAGCAATTTAAATATTATATTAAAATGTAGTTATCCATGAATTGTTGTTGCTAATGAATGTTTTTGTGTAACAAAAAAAAATAATACAATTGAAAATATAGTAGTGTCAAACTAGAAAAATCTACGGTCCTATTTATTTCAACAGTTTCAGGCTCTTTTTTCGGTTTCATTAAATTTTACAAATTAGCATTCCAGTGTTACTATATTTCACTGGATATACGAGTATACAATTATTAGACAAAGAAGGGTAGCCTTACAACATATTTCTGTTTCAGGCTCTTTTTTCGGTTTCATTAAATTTTACAAATTAGCATTCCAGTGTTACTATATTTCACTGGATATACGAGTATACAATTGTTAGACAAAGAAGGGTAAGCCTTACAACATCTGTCTGTCTCAGGCTCTTTTTTCGGTTTCATAAAATACTACAAATTAGCATTCCAGTGTTACTATATTTCACTGGACATAAGAGTATAGTTTAACTAGAGTATGAATGTTTACGTCTGAAATACTTTATGGTCGTGGTTTATTTTCATAAGAACTAAGGGTCTGTTTCCAGATATTCAGTCAATTGTTTACTTAAAAATTTCAGAAAAACATTAGCATGTCTGGATTAAAATAAATGAATCACAAAGTTATCACATCTATTTTAAACCAAACATGACAATGTGTTTTGGAATTTTCAAGTCCTGCGTTTGGCTGGGTATGTTTTGTATATTATACCTAGAACCTAGGAAAGCACAGATATTATGATGGGTTTCTTACAATTGTAATTCTACATAGTAAAATACATAAAGTTCATATTACTTTCAAACTTTCTTCATAGCGCAAACCGGCTCAAAGCTATGAAAAGACACCTCAGAGCATAAAATAATTAAAACGTCAACTTTCATTCTTTATTTAAACTATCAAGAAAGAGATTTATTTGCGAGTGGATAAACTTTTATTTATCTACACGTTTTCAGCAAAAGGTTTATCCAAAATAACCAGAATCTCTTGTAGTATTTTCCCTGGCATTTATTTTATTGTAAAGGCATATGAGAGTGTTTAAAAATGAATACAGTTGTTAAAAATACAGTAGAAATCTGATACACCTTTGAGTATTTCCAATCCTAAAATTATTTGAGCAAAAACGTGATTACAGCTGTGAACAAAAGGTTCAACAGCAGATCCTACAAATAGTCGCTTGCTTTTAAGTATAAATTATGAACAATGATATTACTACAATTGAAACTCAATAGAATTTAATCTATAATACTTACAGCCAAATATGTTTTAATTTTTATAGAAACGTAGCACAGACGAACACTTATTCACGAATTACTAGTCACGACTGACATTTCGAAGTACAGCAGACGAAGACGAACAAACAAGTTTCCAAGTCTCTGCTTGATCGACACAATTAAACTGGAATTGTTTCAAATCAAAAAATATATCGTAAAATAAATTTAACGAACATAAAATTCAATACCTACTTCAATTACGATATAATCGTTTAATTTAAAAAACGTGGAAATTATTTACCATAATTTAGAGATAACAACGATAGCTCTAGATATATTTGCAGATGATTTAACAACCTTTTAAAAAATGTAGAAGATATGCAACATAAATATTAAAAGAAGCTTTAAGAATTTATTATATAAATAAAACAATATTTGGGTACATTACTGCTATTAAAAAAAAATTAAATTACGTTATCAATATATATTTACATACCAAGTTAAACATGTTTATTTACGAAAAGAAAGTTTATCTCTTGAGCCCGCAGGGAGAGTGGGATAAATTCTTTGAGAGTATTAACATATTTAATTCATTCAATTTTGACGAAATAGGTATAATTATTCAGTATTATGAAATTCACTTTTGACAAATTAAGAAGACTAATCAATGAGTAGTTTTCGTTCTTGAAACCATTTTAAATGTCTATGAAAAAGAATACATGCAGTTTTGTAAGTGGAGAAATATGAAGAAGGCGAAAGTAGTAGACGAAAGAATAATTCCAGCTTATATTTCCGATCGGTCTAAGAATGTGAAATCTTGCAGTGAGTGATTTAATAGTTATTTGTCAAACTAGAGAGGAAAGCGCTTCTTTTTCCCGCTCGAGTTCGAAGTTTGCCTCATGACCGCAGCGAGTGAGGCATTTCGAACGAGAATGGAAGAAGAGCTTTCCTCTCGTGTTAGACACAACATTTTTTTCACGACATGTTTCTAAAAACGATTTGCTTGGACCTAAAATACACTTTGAGAACACAACTCACAAACTGACACGTTAAAAGTTAGGTTATCGGACACAAGGCGGTGTAGCAGTGTTGCCAATGGACCAATCTTAAATATCTTTAATAAGTTGTCAAATTGTGATTTAATAAGAAAAAGAAAAATATAAGACATAATTGTAAGATAATTTAAATTATGTATATCACTAAAATAAGGGTTTTCAATCAAATTAGGAATTTATTTATAATTTTTGTAATAAATTTTTTGTAAATAACATTCATATTGGTAACACTTTTATACTTTCCTCTCTAGAGAGGAACAACACATTTTCCTCACTATTTCGGGAGAAGAACGGTGGGGTTTCCTAGCATGTCGTGAAAAAATAAATTTTATCCAACACCTCTCAATAAATGCTCTATAACTATGGCGATTTTAAACAAGCAAAATAACAGATTACCCACTAGTGGGTATAATTTTGAGGAAAGCCACTAGTGGGTATTTTTTTATTTATAACAATAATAATAACACACAACACCTTGGTAACTACTTTGATTGACATTTTAATTTAAAAATTTAAAGTATATGTCACTGTCAAATAATATTTCTTTAATAAATATTTCATTTATTAAGAGATGTTGGATAAAACGTTATACTTCACACGTGGGCAAAGTGGAATTACCCACTCGATAAAATTATCACACTCAGCCTTCGGATTCGTGTGCTAAAATTTCTCTCGTGGGTAATTCCTTATTTTGCCCATTTGTAAAGTAAATAACTATTATCCACGATAGTGTGTAAAATTGATGTTTAATTGTTAGTTTTAAGTTTGTAAAACAGTTGTTTAGTAACAAGGTTACATTAGTCACGGGTTACCGAGCAACGAGTGATTACAATTTTTAAATGCACCATATTAGCAAAAATTTTGTTACCATGGCAAACTTCTCATTTAATATTTGTGATTCTACTTCATAAATAAAAATATTTTTAGTCACTCAGAGGTCTAAAGACTAGCTTTACGTACTTGTATCGTAAATAACTATTAATTCACTTGGGAATAAACAGTTATTTACAGTTGTTGTTATGGAGATAATATTGACAGTTGAGAATTAATGATTGTTTCATTTATATGCAACGTAATTTTAAATTATGGAACATAGAATAAAAGAAACACAACATGACTATAATTACAAGGTGTTTCGATAAGCTTGCTCACTGTTTATAAAATTATTATTTGAAGAGCTACGAGGTTGCTTAAATGCGCCATTTTAAACAATAAAACTGATAAAATCGGCGAAAAACTAATTGTATCAGCGGTACTCAAAATATTGGACAAACTATATGTATTTTTAAATGAAATAGTATATTGCACAACGAGCATGGAATGGTACTCATTTCCTACGAATACGAAATGGACATTCCATGCGAGTTGTACACTATACTTTTTCTACGACCACGATATTATTTCCTAATTAATTTAATTTTAATAATAAAGTCACGCTTTCACCATTACAATATTTGACAATTATAAATAAGTATCCTAGCAATAGCATCTGCACTTAAATGAACTGACCTGTATTGAAATACTCACAAAACAAATTCATTTCGCACGATGCTTGCAATGTACCTCATACCCCTAGCAACAACAAACATACAACACTGAAAAAAATCGGTCCGTGTTAAAATTTTTAGGGTTAAATTTAACTCTAACAAAAAATGATTTTCACACTAATTCAATCCAGTAAATGTGAAAGCACTATTTATAGTGTTAAATTTAACACTAAAAATAGTGTTGACTCGATGGTACACTACCTAGTGTATAAATTTGTTTGTGTGAATGAGCAGATTTCTGAGTCGTAGAAAAACATATTTTTTTTATTCCTTTATTGGAGAGTGTAACAAATTTTATTTTTTTATTAGATTACATTGTGCAAATCTTCAACTAAAATTTTTTTAGGTTAACAAAGGAAAGGAAACAAATAAATTAACGCGAAAGGAATGGAATACGAAATTGGAACGTAACAGAGATTTATTTTTCTCTTTTCAATAATGTAATTATTTATGTACATTTTCTTCAGAGATCATCATATACTTTAACGAAGTTCCATTTAAAAACTACAATGTTCTGCTTGTTAATAGAACTGAATATTTGCTGAATATCCCTTCCCATTAATATTCCGCGCTGGACAACATTTAGCCAACCCATCTGGCTGACGTTGACGTGAAGTGGTGGTATTTTTACTGCACGCCTTCTGACCCGTGTTAATCTGTCAAGGCCGTTTGAGTGGGTTACAAACACACGCATACATTACCGCCCCCGCACACCTCATGTTGACAAGCCGTACAACTCACATAATCGTGTGAACAGAAAGGAAAACAAGAGAGACGCGAGATTCATTCATGGAGGTGAATATTAGGACGTGCAAATAATAAATATCTTTATTATTAATTATTTTTGGAAGCACAATATTATATCTGCGTACTTACTTCTTGATATAAATAGAAAAAGTTCGATTGCATGTCGATTTAGTTTAATGGATCTAAAAATAGCGACTGAATTTAAAATTCTGGTCATGAACTTTCAAGACATTTTAAAGGCGTATTACTGAAACTTGATTTAGGTTAGCAGCTAGAGATTTTTTTCATTGTAATCAGTACAGATTAAAAAATATATATCTAAATATTTGTTTAGTTTCGTAGAGTGCTACCAATAAAATAAAATTATTGTTGAACTAATGTCCTTATAAAATTTTCGCTATTAACATCTTTGGGGCTCGCGATTTGACGGAATGGGCCCATAAACTTTTCTTTTAGGAAAATTTATTAGAATATATGACGATCAGTGAAAACCCGATAGTAAAATACCATATATTACCCGAGATATGATTTTTTAAAGTTTGTATGATGTCACTGGTATTACTCCAGTGGCACTGAAACAATGATTTTTCATATTATATATTTTTTAATATAAAAATAATATTTTCATATTATAAGTCTTAATTTACAACAAATAAACTTAATATAAACTAAGATTAAATTCCTTTGACAACTTTAAGAGTATTTTACTTTATATTCGAGTAAATAACAACAAAAGTTTGAGGACAGTGGCGCTAGTAGTGATGTAATCTAACCTCAACATACAATTTTAATCAATAGATTTTCAACACAGCACAATAAAACAGTGAAATTATAAAAAAAGTAATAGAAGCCCAACAAATATAATCTTAAATACCAACAAACAAAAATATGAAATGACATTTCGTAGTTCTATTTTAGCCCACAATAGGCGTTGGGCGCAGCGGCAGACGCGCGATTTGTAATTTTCATATTTCTGGCCAATAGCACAATGCAAGTACTTGTGACGTCAAAATATGTTCAATTCGTTATATCGCTTTCTGCAAAATATTTAAAAGAAAAAAATACTTTACTACTAATTATTCCATAAGTGTTACAAGATTTTATTTTTTGTCATATTTCGTTTATGGTTTATGCGCCCATTATGTAATGTTTGACACTCTCGGTATATTACCTATGAAGAAACTTTCAGAGGTCATGGTAAAATTATAAAAAACTTCTTTGCAAATGTCTTTTTCTAATGTTTCTTTTTTATCAATTTTCTTGAGCTTTGGCTTGAAGTATGTTTGTATTTTGTGTAGAATCAAGCTATATTTAATCAATAGGATTATTTTCGAATTTTTTGTCGCCTATATCAAATGTTTGTTAATTAACTAAAGAGTAAATAGAAAGTGATAAAAATTCGCGGACGATAAAATTCCAGTATCTATCAGTTTACAAGTTATCTAAACAAACATGATTTCTATTTTTTCCAAAAGGACATATCAATTAGAAATAAAGCAAAACAAACAAATCATTAAGATAAATTCGTCTGTTTCTCAGTGTAGGTCACAGTTCCTGCAATTATCAGGATATATCATCGTAATCTGTCATTTTCCAGCCATCATCATCAGTCGTTCCGAAGAGGCAGAGTTGTCGATAACTTGTGACTTGTGACAAGCCATTAAACACGTCATTTTGTCCCTAATAGAACTAGCTGCAATCACTCACACACGCACGCGGCGTTGATGCCAAATCACATTCATACGCACTTTGCATTCATTATAACTGTTCACTTTGAGTTGAGACTGTGACCTACTCACCCGACATCTGTCTTCGACGCTCTAATCGCGGTGAATGCACCGCCAGTGGCTCTCAAACAACACATATTATGTAATAGTTTACGGCTATTGACCGTGAGGTCTTTAAATTTTCACCGTAGAAAAATCACTACTGCACTAATATACGAGGACGGTTCAGAAAATAATAGAATCTTATTGTTTCTAAATTTTTTCTCTTGTTCTCTTCAAAGTACTCCCCTATTTAACACACTTTTTCCAGCAGTGTTTCCATTTTGCGAAGCTTAAGGTCAACCATACGGGCTGAAGATAGCTCAACATGTACATGACTTTTTTGAAACAATATATCATTATTATAATAAATGAAACATACAATGTTTCATACCTACATTTGTAAATAAAAGTCCAAAGTTTTGTAACAAATTTTTTTCACGACATGGTGGGAAACGGAAACCCCAACGTTCTTCTCTCGAAATAGTGAGGAAAATGTGCTGTTCCTCTCTAGAGAGGAAAATATAGAAGTGTTACCAATATGAATGTTATTTTCAATAATATATTATAATTTTATATAAATTCCTAATTTGATTGAAAATCCTTATTTGAGTGATATACATACTTTAAATTATCATACAATTATGTTCATATTTTTCTTTTTCTTATTAAATCATAATTTGACAACTTATTAAAGATATTTAAGATTGGTTCATTGGCAACACTGCTACACCGCCTTGTGTAAACCTAACTTTTAACGTGTCAGTCTGTCAGTTGTGTTCTTAAAGTGTATTTTAGGTCCGAGCAAATCGTTTTTAGAAAGATGTCGTGAAAATAATGTTGTGTCTAACACGAGAGGAAAGCTCTTCTTCCACTCTCGTTCGAAATGCCTCACTCGCTGCGCTCATGAGGCAAACTTCGAACTCGAGGGGGAAAAAGAAGCACTTACCTCTCTAGTTTGACAAATAGCTATTAAAAAGCTAATTTTGTTTGCAAATTATACATGAACATAATTTTTAAAGCAGTAAAATTTATGTCACACATTCCCATGAACGACTACAATAATGTAAATGATTCGTATATTTATAAATATGATCGTCTATAGCATACTAAGATTATTTTCCATTTGTACATACAGTTTTTGAGAAATAAAAATTGCATGGCAACAAGTTTTCGAAAGATCTATCAAATTATTTTCAATTTATTTTCACTCTCTTGTTATATTATTACTGAGAATATTTCAAGTTCACGTTATCGATATATTAATATTAACGCAATTCCCTGTTAGCGAGATTCTAATTCTATTATATCCAGAAACAATATTTTCTGGTCAAAGTTCTGTAAATTTATTTATTTCATACTATATCACATTTGCATGTTTACAACTGATTTCAGTCCGGTAAGTGGGACTTTACAATATTTTTATTTTTATTGTAATTTATTGTTGCTAAATAACATTAATTTTTGCATTAATTTTTTTAAAAAGTTGTAAGAAATGACAACAAAATAAAATTTTATTCTATTGAGATCAAAAAGACATAATTGTTAAGAAAGAAGGAGAAAGCAAACTTTCGTCCAAAAATGCGACACAAGCACGAAATAAACCATACTCACGGTACTCATTTCAAAATTGTCATTAACATTTTATTTATACCGTAAAATCTCATTTATCGCACTTATAACGTAAATAAATATTAGATACGGGTCCAGTCCGTAAAAAGTTTCTTTACCACTAGAGACAGAGCTAGAGTTTACAATGGGGTATTCACTATTTTTTTTATGAAACTTTATCTAAATTGAAGACTATCTACACTTTTAAAAAGTCTAAATTGTTATTCATTAAGCCACAATGATTTTTTAAATATGGTATGACGTCATTGTAGAGGTGTTCCTGGATCTCAAACAGTACAGATTGTAAATAATTATAGTAATATATTTTTTTACTTATTTTATTATTATTATTACAATAAAATAGAATATTTACTAGCGGTTCGACATGCTTCGCATGTCTAACCCCTACGCTCCGCGACACATAACTTGAGTTAGTCTCTTCGTTCCTCGCTTCCATGTCAGTACATTGGCGAAGAATGCTCGTCACTTCGTTCCTCGCATCCATGTCAGTACATTGGCGAAGCAAGCTCGTCACTTCGTTCCTCGCTTCCATGTTAGTACTTTTTGACCTTAGAGTGTAAATCTCCTCCATGAGACCTTTAATTTGATACCAAACAGGGTAGGATTTATATACTATTTATGAAAAACAATAGACGATCGTCCAAAATAACTTTTTGACACTTAAGATTAAATCTCCTCCGTGAAACCTTTAATTTGATACCAAACACGATAGGGTTTAAATAACTTAGAAAAAAAACAATTGACGATCGTTCAAAATTACTTTTTTTTTAATTATAGATTTAAAAGAAAATTCTGAAATTGATTTTAAATATTTAAAACTATCTTGCAAATAATTTTTAACCATTTTATATTAGATAAGTAATTAAATTATTTAAATTTTACCGCCTAAAATGCTTAAAAGCAACGAAGTTGTCGAACAAGGGTATCTGTTATTTATTTATTTTTTTGAGATGGAAAAAGAAATCATGTATGATGTGAAATGTGAAATATAATAAATACGTATATAAAAAAAAATCACATTTAAAAAATTTACAAAATACTAAACATGTTCGCTCAATTATTCTAAACACAAATAAATTTACCAAACTTATCTACCTTGTCTACAATTAAAGTAATGTATAATAAAAACTTCAAACTAAACTGTCAAAAATGACAAGTTGTTCAAGTGAACTGTCAATTCAATTGAAGTCAACAAAAATTTCACAGTGGTAACTACGCGTTTGATTCAACAAAAGCTACACACCCACACTAGATTTAAAAATGCCCGCATTATTTATTTAATATCTCGCACATCATGTGTAATAAAAATGTAAATTCCTAAAAAGCACGTGTTCCCAAAGGATCTTTAAGTGCTTTTGAAGGTTTCACACGAATCCGTCAAACCGTGTAGGCTCTAGGTCTGTGTACAAATGGTTCACAAGCGGATGAATCTATAGATCCGGATCCTTTTAGTATAAAGGATTTGACAAAAATTATTTAAATCTCTACTGTTTGAGATTCACCAACACCTCTATAATGACGTCACAACATTTAAAAAAAATCATTGTGGCTTAATGAATAACAATTAAGAGTTTTTAAAAGTGTAGATAGTCTTCAATTTAGGTAAAGTTTCATAAAAAAAAATTTTAAAAGGTGAAAGTATATTGTAAAAAGGAGATGAATATTAAAAAAGAAAAACTATAATCTATAACATTTTGGCAGCCACCGCATTTAAAATCTCGCCCTAGACAATCCGGCGAGAACGTCAATTATTCGCAGTTATTTCTAGTTGGCTATGCGCGTGTTCACCTTTTGTTTGAGACCGGATGACCTTGTATCTCGATATAAAATGTCACACACATGTACCAGATGTATCGATGTGTGTGTGTTAGGACACGGAAGCTGTGTCAAGTTTTTGTGACGTCACAGATATTTGGATGTTGCGTGAGCGACAAGTTTTTTTCGCGGCGTTTTTTAAGAATTTTTGATGTAATTATGTTTGTTTCTACGCAAATTGTTGCAGGAAATTGGAGCGCTCTAAATTAAGAAACAATCTAGACATGAATTCATAATTAGAGAAAACTTTAAATATATTTTAATTAGATAATTGGTAAGAAGAACTGTAGCAAATAAATTATTATAAAGTTTCTCTAGCTCTCTTGGTTTTTCGCAAATAGGTGCACTTCCAACTTTTCGATCATAATTTATTTGATACAAAATATCATTGTTATATAATAACCTACTATGTACATATTAATATAGTCAGAATCAAGGTTTCATAATAACACATCTCTATACGTTTGTCTTTGGTTTACAGTGAGTCAATTGAGATGATGGTTTGGTCATCTTCAGTAAATGTCGAATGAAAGGTTGGTGAAACTAATAATGCGAGTGCGAATGGGGAATAAGTGGTTAGGTATGATTAATGGTTTCTTGCGTAAACGAATGATTCCCAGTATGAAGAATAGACGTGCATGTATGAATGTGGATGAAGCGAAAGCGTGTGCAAAGATAGGAATGTGTAGAGGAGATTGATTGTTGGTTGATTGTGTTTCAAGGTTCTTGCTACCCCACTGATAGGGCTGTGCGTTTACATCGATATATCGATATTATATCGATATATCGATATATCGAATAACGATATTAAGTAGAAAAAATATCGATATATCGATACATCGATATATCGATATATCAATATATCGATATATCGATATATCAATATATCAATATATCGATATATCAATATATCGATATACCGATGTATCGATATATCAATATATCGATATATCGATATATCGATATATCAATATATCGATATATCGATGTATCGATATATCAATATATCGATGTATCGATATATCGATGTATCAATATATTGATGTATTGATATATCGATGTATTGATATATCGATGTATCGATGTATTGATGTATCGATGTATTGATGTATCGATGTATTTTGTGAAAAAGAACTAAAATTTAGCTATAATGCCATCTAATGAAAGGGGTTGTGCTCGATTTATTGATAGCATTGCATACTGATATTTATTTTTACTTTCATTCTGGAGTCGGGATTAAGGGGAGAATTAATAATTGGGACGATGTATAGGTACAATTTCCAGCAGAAGTTCTCATTAAACTACCTTCCAGTCATAGCATAGTACAATTTCAAATATTTTAAGTAGATTCCCGTTTGTTTTATAATGCTGGCGCCCAGCACCATAAAGCAAGTACACAAACACCCCAGATGTTAAAATTTTTCGCCTTTGAAACACCCGTTACTTCTCTTCACAATAGAATTGCCGACATTCTGAACCATTGTAATCCTTCCATAATATCTATATGCATTAGATTGTTTACTATTTATATAATACAGATCGACATCCTGAATCATTGTTTAATTACCAATAAAATCTAACTATATTAGATCGATACATCGTTACATCAATATCTTGATATATCAATATATCGATACATCAATATATCGATACATCATTATATCGATATATCGATATATTGATACATCGATATATCGATATATCAATATATCGATATATCAATATATCGATACATCGATATATCGATATATCGATACATCGATACATCGATACATCGATACATCGATATATCAATATATCGATATATCAATATATCGATACATCGATATATCGATATATCGATATATCAATATATCGATACATCGATACATCGATATTATCGATATTTTTCTTATATCGAATATCGATATTCAAAACAAGATATCGAACAGCCCTACCCACTGAGTAAGATATATTGTGACTATGTATATATGTAGCTGGAGGGTGAAACTCGTACATACAAGCTATTAGCTCAATATATGTCACCAAATAAATATCCCCAAACTTCCCCAGTTCCCACATTAATCTGTCACCGCCTCAATTCATATTTCTCGACTCATTTTCTGACTGTACCTCTTCAAGTAAACAGCCAGTGTGTATATTTGACGATACAAGATAAGAACCGCTGCTGATACAAGCACCACGAGCCAACGGTTCCGTTACCGCTTTGCTACCGGTTCGGTTACAGCTTTACCGGGACGTGGAAGTGTTTGCTCTGTCCTTCGGACGCATATGTTGTGTTTACATTGCGGGAGGTGGGGGCGTAACAGACTTTACCAAATGATTTTAACTGTGAGGTTTGGATTTGGCTTGGTAACTTCAAGAGCAAGAGCTGAAGCCTCATTCTCTATAACAAATAAAACCTATCGGACAGATTCATAAATGGATTAGCGCTAACTTCATTTTTACTTTCTTATACGAAGTATAAGGAAGTATTGGAATCACGAAAAAAAAAATCGTTAACGAGATATTTGCGGAAATACATATTTTGACGTCCACTGAATCCGTTAAGACCAATTTCCCAATGATGTCTGTGTGTGAGGATGGATGGATGGATGTCTGTGTGCGCAATATCTCATGAACGAGATAAGATATATAAACGAAACTTGGAATATATAAGTTTAATGAAAAAATGAAGAGCAGAATTGATTTTGAATGAAATTGAATAAGCGGAAGAGGAAGTTTACTGGAAGCACAACACAATAAATTTCATTTATTTTTAAAATAGAATCAGCTGTGAGAAGAAATTTCAAATGAAAAATGTTAACAAAAATATTTGGAATATTAAATGTTATTTGCACTTTTCTTGTACATGCTTCTTATTTTGAGAAAAACTAAATTATATATTTAAGAATATATTTCAATAATCTTAGTTACAATAGGAACAAAAACTAAAACATTTTTAATATCTATGTGTCAAACGTGTCAAATAATTGTGAAGTGTCAAAAATATGTGTCCTGTGAAATATTATAAACGTAATATTTGTATTATTAATTAGAAAGCTTTGAAGACTAGATATAAATTAATATCTATTTTTAAATAAATTCATAGTTACAATGAGAACAAAAAATTAAACAGGTTTAACATCTATATATCAAATAAATGTCAAAATAAAGGCATGCGCAAGGAAAAACTCATACTTGTTCAGTTGGTTTTATTTGTATAAGAAAGTAGTGTGGTGCCCACACCAGATTTTTATTATTACTCATAACTTCATTTTCCATTTTCAGAACATAATTATTTTAACTAAGGTTATAAACAAGATTGGTTAGCATAGAATTTGACACATTTTGATAATATAATTAATTTAGAAACGAAGTTACAGATGATGAAAAAATCTGATGTGGCCAGCACATAACCTCCCGCCCAATACTACTCTTAAACGGTACAAAATAGTATTTGATGATACAGAAACATACCTTGTTATTTGTTTATTTTCTTTATATTTGAGAATTTTAATGTTCTTTCGTATATTTATTTAATTTTATGACATATATTTCACTAAGAAAACAGCTTCACAATCACAATGACATGTGTCACATTTCATAAAAAATTGAAAAATTTTAAATGTTTTCATGGTGTACTAGGAATGCAAGATTTGTAAAATCTAATTCCTTTATATTTTATTATCTCCAAATCTAAAGGAAATTAATAAAATTAGTGTAATCAAAACATATGTAAAATTAAATATTCTTCAACTTTCAAAATAACATAAATTGTTGAAAAAGGAAATTTAACCGTGTTTTTCACGAAAAACTGTTAAGGGCTTCAAGTAAACTGCTACTTCCGGTTGACCAATTTTATCCAAAATCTAATCAGCTCTTCATTTAAATATAAGAAGCAATAATTCACAAAATTGTATTTTTTGGTATTATAGTATTTGAGTTATGCGAGACGAAAAAATTGCCACAGACTACACACACACACACATACATACATACATACATACATACAGACATCATCGCGAAAATAGTAAAATCGTGTTGTAGGGAACCTAAAACGTGCTTATTCATTGAAAACTCACTACCCAATTTTTTGACCAAAAACAATACCTCCCTTACCTAGAGGTAGGCGGGAGGTAAAAAATAGAGTTAACGCTAATCTCTTTTATGATTCTCCCTGTAATGGTTTTAAGAAAAGGAAAAATAGTGGAACATGTGCAGGTCATGTGTTGTTATTTATTTAACGAATGGTATACTACAGGAAAACTAATCTCCTGTATCCGTTTTCCGTTTCAGTTAAAATATTTGCAATTATAATTTTTCTGCCTACTGTACATGTGTATCGTAAATTTACATTTGTGCCAATTTTAGCATGAATACCATAAAATTGTCATAAATTTTCCTATCGCACCCATTTTAATATTTTAAATATACATGAAAGTATGGTTTAATTACATAATTAAATAAATTACAGTTATTGTTACACAATAATAAAAATTGTTATATTTTATTAGTTCAAGCAGAATATGTAATTATTTTATGAATTATGCTTATAATAAATAAAGCACTGTTATTGAATTTCCTTATTTTATTGTTACATATTGTTTAATAATAATGCAATCAAGTATTAATAATAGTTAATTGATTAACTAGGCACCAAAATACCAGATTTACAGCAGTGACTGCCGTTTCATTGACGAGGCGAAGTCGTAAATCTGTTTAGTGCCGATTACATTAATTTAGTGATTATTTTTAATATACCGGGAGTTTTTTTTATCAGTGTACATAGGGATGTGTCATTACCATAGTTACGGTCAAAATGTTTGACAGCAATGTATTAAAGCGTTTTTTTTATGAGTGAACATAGGGATAACTTACAGTAATTAAAAATAATAATTCCTATCAATTCAATGTAATTTATTAAGTACTAAAGCAATTAAAACAAATTTCTTATTTATTTAAACTTGCATAGTTTGTTTCAATATGATTAACTATTATTAATAATCAATGTAAATTATCCCTATGTTTACTCTTAAAAAAAACGCGGTAATACATTGCTGTCAATCACTTTAACTGTAACTATGGTAATGACACATCCCTATGTATACTGATAAAAAAAACTCCCGGTATATTTTGAAGGTTATCGTCATCAAATTACGTTGCCATGTGTTTGTTGAACGGTTGCTATGCATTTGTTGACGGTTACTATGCGTTTGTTGAGCCATTGCTATGTAAAATATTTTTACAGCCTGGGCAATAAAAGTGACAATTCACAAACTGTCAGTAGTCCTTAACATGTCTTCTATCAAATTTATTGAATGGTGACACCTTATGAACTCCTAACAGTCTGCAAAGTGTCACTTTTATGCATAGACTGTAAAATTCTTTTGCATAGCAATCGTTCGACAAACGCATAGTAACCGTCAACAAATGCATAGTAACCGTTCATCAAATACATGACAATGTAATTTGACAGCGATAACCTTCAAAATTCGTGTCTAAAATAATCAATAAATTAATATTAATTTTAAATCGGCAAAAAAATTATGTGTTCAACTCGGCAATAAACACAGATTTATAGCTTCGGTAGCATTCATTGCCTCGGCTTCGCCTCGTCAATGCAACGGCAGCCTCTGCTGTAAATCTGGTATTTTGGTGCCTAGTTAAACAAATAACTATTATATATATTTTTTGAAAAATATAATTAATTACGTATTTTAATTACTTGTAATTTATTACTGCCCACATCTGAGTTATATCTTATTTTTCTGAAGGATTTATTTACCACATAGCTGAGAAAAATCCAATATTATTCTTGCTAAATATTGATTTATTATTCTCTCACATTCTCAAATGTAGATTACTTCAAAATTTGACTTCATTGTTGCGTGAGTCAAGTAAACTTTCACATCTGGTCTTGCAATTGCTGGCAAAATGAACTCAGTTCTTCACATTATCATAAAACATAATTATTCAGTTCAGTACACACGGTAAGCATTCATCCATCCACACAGACGTCACACAAAACGGAATCAAGGTACCTCAAAACAAGTATTTCCATAAAAATTTCGC
This sequence comes from Poecilus cupreus, assembly GCA_963942605.1. Classification (NCBI taxonomy): domain Eukaryota; kingdom Metazoa; phylum Arthropoda; class Insecta; order Coleoptera; family Carabidae; genus Poecilus; species Poecilus cupreus. Next base: position 15,675,377 of record OZ012727.1, read on the forward strand.
ATTCATTTTATTCATAATTGCTATGTAAAAAACTGATTATTTTGACAGAATACTAAAATATTACATAATTACTCCAAGTATATTTGCAGAATGATAACCCATAAATCCCAAAATAATTCCGCGATAAGCAGTTAGAAAAATTATTATCGCATTCAATGTCCACAGCGCCCTGTCGCCGGTTTGAAATTTGCACAGCTGTGCATCACGCAAAGTTAGCACGAGGCTACGACAATAAAGATCACATCCGGTGGTCGGCACACCGGATTCACATCCTTATGTCCTGGCGATGCACAGGCGAGAGTAGCGCGGCAGCGGAGTGCATTCGGTGCAATCAGAGCGCGAACTGATGGCTGCGAGCGACCAACCAAAGAAAGAAATCGCGAGGAGAGTAGCTATCACGAGGTTGTGGAAACGAGTTCTTATCTATTGTATACATTTATTCATAAAGGGGTAGATATGGAATATCTAGTAAATGGTACTCTTACAGTTCAGGAATATTTTGGCCAGTCAAACATTTTCCTCTAAGATAATGTAAGAACGTTTAGCAGTGTAAAACAATAGAATTTCCAGGGTAAAATTGCTAGAGTAATTTTACCGCAAAGCAAAGAAATAGAGGTTAGGTCTGATTAAAAACTAAACCACGAGTTGTATTTGGTAAAATAATTAGCTGAATGTAAAATCTATCGTGGTCAAGGTGATGAATGTAGGTAAATAAATGTTTATTTACTGCCTGTATATCCGATGTCAAACGGACAAAATAGGTGTACGAGGTGAATTATTAGCTGTAATGTTCCAAAGACAATTTATAATTATGAAACAATATTATTACAGTTACCGAAAAAATGTTGCTTAGTAATTACTAATTATATTTAAGCAACATTCTTAAGGTGTTTGGAGAGGAAATAAATTTTCTGGTTTTCAGTTCTTGATGTATTTGTGACAAATTTATGAATATTTAATTTATCATGGGTCTAGGGATATTCGATGAGAACTTTTTTAGTTTTTTTACTATTATTATTATCATCTTGAAAATGACATTTGAATTTAAAGAAAAAAGTATATTACCTTTACATTAAGTGTATGGATTTTTCCCACGGAATAAATTGAAGCATGAGCCGTAGGCGAGGGCTACAATGCGACAAGGGAAAAATACACATCACTCCTGCGGTGTATATACTATTTTTTTCATGATTCCAATATTTATTATTTCAAAATTATTTGAATTGTAATACATTTTGTTTGAGCACTTTCCCTCACGACGGGAAAGAAAGTGCACAAATCTCCCGTAGATATGAAATTGGCTGATTCTGTCATGATTTGGTATCAAAAAAATTGAGTTTCTCTCTGGTCGTGAAAAAATAGTTATTTGTCAAATTAGAGTGGAAGAAGAGCTTCCCTGTCGTGTTAGACAACATTTTTTGCACGACATATTTCTAAAAACGATTTTCTCGGACCTAAAATACACTTTGCGAACACAACTGACAGACTGACACGTTAAAAGTTAGGTTATCAAACACAAGACGGTGTAGCAGTGTTACCAATTAACCAATCTTAAATATCTTTAATAAGTTGTCAAATTGTGATTTAATAAGAAAAAGAAAAATATGAGACATAATTGTAAAATAATTTAAAGTATGTATATCACTAAAATAAGGATTTTCAATAAAATTACGAATTTATTTATAATTTTTATAATATATTTTTTGTAAATAACATTCATATTGGTAACACTTCTATATTTTCCTCTCTAAAGAGGAACAACACATTTTCCTCACTATTTCGAGTGAAGAACGACGGGGTTTCTTACCATTTGAAAAAATAAATTATTTCACTGTCAGAAACTGTTACCTAGCTACCTCATGATAATGATACAAGTAAACCAATAAAAATGCAGGATTTTAATTTCACAGCCAATCAAAATGAATTATGGTGAATATTTTGTACTAGTAACGTTATGTGATGTGTTGACTATTTATTACGAGTACTTTTAAGTGAATATTTTAAACAATCAGTTATAAACTAATTTTCGGGAATATAATGTATTTTTAGGCATATTACTTTAATGTTGCTCTCAATTTCTGCCTGTGATTTATCTTCAAATCTCTTTAACTCAAATTCCATTCTAAATTGAATAATATTTGATATTATTTATTGATAATACGTACAAAGAATACTACACCCTTTTGTGCTTTAAATTTACGAGTAATAAAAATTTGTTTTCTGGTTGCTATCAGTATGAAATAATATGTTACCATATTTGGCAACATTTTAATTTCAAACTAGATCTGGTTCAATTAATAGTTCCACGAATACCATATGAAATCAAAATTGAGCAATTATTTTATTGGAATTATTTAATAGTCATATCTCGCATTATGAACATTCGTAATACTACCAGCAAAGTATGCGAAATAATTATGACTAGTTATAAGTGATCATTTTCGGGGAACATGTAATGTTGCTTTAATTGGTTATTTTTGCACACATGATCAGAAATATGATGTTTTTAAATAAAAATTTTCAATATTAATTTTTCAGTTTGCACAAAATTTATTTTAGTTTACAAACAAGCTCTGGTTTAGGATTTAATTTCTAATAATAATTCAGGATTTACTATGTTCTCACAATTGCAGAGAATAGTACATGGGTACAAAATAAAGCTACATAAAAATATTTATGTTCAAGGTTTAATTGTAAAATTTAACTTGTGAATTGTTCGTTTCCTAAATTTATTTACATATCGCGTCGGTTTAAAATTGGACCAGCGTTTCCAGTTTTTTGAGATAATACTATTTATGATATAAATAACATTGACCTATTTTAGTTTCGGCACCAAAAATGTACTGTCCAAATTATGAAATTCACAAATTGTCACAAACAAAATATAATTTTGAGGTGGTTGTAGATACTACAAGAAATATGATATTATTGATTTGTTAAAGGATCTGCAATTGCAGTTTCGGCACCAGTGATATACTGTCCAAACTATGATTTTACAAATTTACAACAAAATTCTAAAATGTATTAATTGTTTTGTTTTAATTTTGTGTGGTTATAGATACTGCAAAAGAGATAAGATTAGGTATGTGGTAGAGAAGAGGAATCTCTAGAACAATAAAGAATATTGCAGAGATGGAAAGAAAAAAAAGAGATTAAATTTGCTTACTATCAAGGAATTATAAGAATTATAGAAAAAAAGGAAACGTATAATACAATTTTTTTATGTAATGATATATAATTTTTTTATTCTAGACCGAAAATGAATTAATAAATTATAGTAATTAACGTATCAAGGGCGTCAAGGTCAACAGTGTACTGCCGAGGGCTTCTAGCCTAGTTGACCGAAGGAATTATTGTCCGTTTAACGCCCGTGGTGCATTCAACGTTTAATATCCGACCAATATATTATTTTATAAAAGATTTTTTGTTAGAGAAATTAATCTATTTGCTTGCAAACACTGTAACTAGGTAACGCAATATTCTTATTTGTTAACAATTTCTATCTGCCAATAGAAGTCAGTGTTTGTGAATTTTTCTGTGTCAAATAGCAACAAAATCAAATTTATAACGCCCTAGGGCTTTATTTAGTTATGGTAACAATAACATAACGGTCGGACCTAATCAACTACCTAGAAACTGCAAATATTATGATGATATTATTGATTTATTATCGTAGGATCTGCAATTGGGTCGAAATCGGTTCAATTTTAATTATTGGCTTCTGTAACAAATTGTGTAATTTTGGTTTTATCTCTTAGCTCTACTGATGATGAGAACATCTTTTTCTAAATACCCTAGATACTTTCATATTGTAAGGCCTACAAGATATATTTATTTAAAAAAAACCAAAGTTATTAAGTGTAACACACATCGCCAGGCATTCTCAGCCTTCACGTCCGCGGCTGGCTGGTTGGTTATCAGTTCATTGCTTGGTTTAGCGGGCGTTCGACCACAAAACACAACGCGAGTACGCCGAGTGCACGGTGTACAGCACACAATGAATAAACACGGCAGGTCGTTAACCTAAAACCGTGCAAGTCGTGCGCACGGATACACTACCGCCAGCGATACCACGCCGCGCACACCACGGCAATCTATAAACACACCGCGGCGAAGACCTCCAGGTGATGAAGACGTCTACAAACTCACACTGTACGATTACAGTCCGTAGAAACGTTACCCAATTGATGGTCTCAAGGTAACCCGATTTGATTTGATGTTCAAAAAATAGAGGTCACGGATTTCAAAATAAAAAAAAAATTGTTGTGGGAAGTATAATAACTCCCGTCATAGATTTCTTATTGAACAATGCAGGAGCACGGACCACCACTATCAAGAAACGCTCATCACTTCAAACAATTATGACACATGTCAAAAAAAGACATTTTTCAACCATTGTTTTGTTTTTTCAAAAAAACACAGGTTAGCAGATAAACGAAAATATAAAATATAATTTTTCTTTAACGTGTTGTAGATAATAATATGTGAAACATTATTCTAATAACATTTTCATTAAATCAGAATTTACTGATATATTTTTAAATAACTTGATTAGGCTTCAAGTAAACTACCACTTCCGGTTATTGGATTATCACCAAAAACTAATCAGCTCTTGCACAGAGGATACAATTATTGATATATACAAAATATCAAATTTTTTAGTTTAGTAGTTTTTGAGAAACCGTAACTCCAGAGATCCACACAGACTGACAGACAGACATACACACACACAGACATCATCGCGAAACTATTAAAATCGTATTATAGGGACCCTAAAACGTGCTCATCTACTGAAAACAACTGCTCATCCGCTGAAAACTCTCTACCCAATTTTCAGCATGATTCCTATACCTCCCTTACAGGATGTGGCGGGAGGTAAAAAATTCATATAAACACATATCCGGCAAAGCCTAGTTTCAGAGCTATAGCGATTTTAATATTTTATTTCTGTCATATACAACTCATACTTTTAACATTACAATAAAATCTTGGTGTTCGTTTACAATGGAAAACAGTCAATTATAAAATATATAAAATTGTATTGTAAAACAGTAATAATAATTATGAAAAATAACGAAAAACAAAAGACTATTTTCAATTGTTTTCCATTAGTTAATTTTTCTTGCGCTGTTTAATTTTATGTATGTTTACTGCAATAAATCATATATATGTAAAAATTATCCTACTATAATAATTATTATTTTACGGTTGCCAATACTGCGTTGCTCAAAATCTTCGTATAATGGGTTACTTGACGTAACAATTTCTGAGCTTTTAATGACGATTTTTGAGTACTTTAGTGCCGATTTCAAATAACAGGCTAGGCAGTAAAAGTGACACTTTACAGACTGTTAGTAGTCCGCAGTCCCTAAAGTGTTACTTTTAATGTCAATCGGTAAAAAAAAATTATAATATTTAATAAATTAGTAGCTGACAGTTGCCAATTTAAATTTACCCCTGTGGTTCCCCCTCCACTAACATCCTTGGGGGCTATGACTTGACGGCTGGTAACCGCACTTCATACGAAAAAATATCACTTACCGAGATCTGCGTAAGCAGAGTGCCACACCCATATGAGTAAAAGGCGTAATGATATATTTATTTTTTATTTATAATAAATTAATACATATTAAAACGTTTTGAGAATATTTAAAAAATATATATTTAAAAATTTGTGCTGGCCGAATATTTACAAATAGTATTAATTTACAGGACCTTGTCACAAAATGTGATTGACATAACTAGTTGATTGAACTGAGACCGTACATCAATTCTACTATATTTTCAGTTATTGCAACTGAGAAATGTCAGTTGCCCACTGTTCAATTGATACATTCACAGTTGTTTCTTGAATAACTGAAATATTCAGTAAATACAACTGAGGTTTTCAGTTATTCATTTTTCTTGTCATTTTTACTACCTTGATTTCTCTACATATATAGTTAGCGTTTAAGCATCCGGGCGAACGCAATTAATTGGTGTAGAAAAAGCGGCGTTTCCTCTTTTAAAATAGCCGCAAAGTGTAAATATTTAGGTGATGGTCTCGAGATATTAGTTCACGCACCGTGCTATTAAATATAAACGCTTCAATGTTTACTTGGTTCAGAGTAATTCAAGTGCTTGAACTCTGGCGAAATGTCATGGTTCATGGGAATCTGCACTTTGCAAAGAAACACTGAACTATCTAACTAAAACCTAGACCACTTGGAAGATGGCCAAACCATACAACAACCTCCAACTGATAGGAGATAGCGCAGGCAATCTTTCGAAAATGATTGCTTTGACATTTAATTAAATTTTTATATTTTTCCGCTTCAGTCCTCTGAAATTTGGACTGACTAGCAGAACGATAACAATGGAGTCTACACTTTTTTGTTTTATTATTTTTTTCTGTAAGTTTGAGTAAAATTAGGGTGTTCAATTTAAGTGTGCCACCATTGCTATCTCGAGAACTATAAGAGCTACGAGGTCGATTAAATTAGTAAACAATTTCTATATTATAAGACAATTAAAATGAGAGAAACAATAATTTTTTTAGACCAGTGGTTCTCAAAATGCGGGGTGCAACTTTCTTATTTTTAATGGCAACCTATTTTTTTATTTGCTTATTCGATTCAGTATTTTTTTTCTGAATTCAATGATATTCACATGTAATGACCAAATAATAGAAAATATTTGAGAAAAATGCAAAATTAAAAATGTATCTTTTTTATTTAAATATGCCTATACAAAGTTTGTCATCAAAGAAAACAAATAAATGAAACAATTGTTAATATTAGTTTTTTGAAGTGTACTTCTGTATTTCTGTATTGTATCAACAAAATGAATAATTATTCTCAATTAGAATTTTTGCAATTATTTCTGTATTTGATTTATTTGTTTTCTTCCACGGCAAACTTTGTATAGGCATATTTAAATAAAAATGATACATTTTTAATTTTGCATTTTTCTCAAATATTTTCTATTATTTGGTCATTACATGTGAATATCATTAAATTCAGAAAAAAATACTGAATCGAATGAGCAATTAAAAAAAATAGGTTGCCATTGAAAATAAGAAAGTTGAACCCCATATTTTGAGAACCACTGGTTAAAAAAATATTTTTATTAAGCTCATTAAAATAGTCTTGTAAAATAAAAATTGTTTGCTAATTTAACCAACTTTGTAGCTCTTATAGTTCTCGAGATCTGTATAAATACTATTTTTAATATTAAAAGGCATTTCAAATTTTTCGCTTGTGACGTCAGACCCTACGTCATCTTGTAATTCTATAAAACACGCTCTTGCGGAGAGCGATGAACTACACCAACAAATTTCAAATTGATTGTTATCTGTCATTGCTATTTACTGAGAGGTTTTTACAAATATAGTTTATTCACATTACCTGGGCAAAATAATATAACAAAAATAATAAACATAAGTTTAATTTGAAAATCGTTGTTAACTGCAACTTGAGATGACAGGTGTGATAATGAGACTACCGACATTACCGACAAGCGACAAAATATAGTACATCAAAGCATTTTTATTTTAACACGTCCTAAACTCTTTGTCTAAAAACGTTTTAATTTATCGGAGTGTTCATTTTAATAAAAATAAGTAATTATTACAACCCTGAAAAGCAAATTATTATTTGTTATCAACATCTCTTTTGGCTTGTCATGCTATATATTCTATTACAAGATGACGTCACGATTTTGCAACCACGAAACTTCATAAAGGAAATTCTGAATGAAAAGTTAAAAAATTATAAGAAATATAGAATAATATGTGACTGAAATGATCTAAATTTTTATAATTTGTTAAGAAAAACAGAACTATTTTTTTTAAGTGTATGACCCCATTCGTCATGCCATTGAATTTTTGTACAAAATAAATATTGAAGAAACAAAAATTATATAACGGTCAAAATGTGCAAAATGATCGTATTGGCTCAATTATCAGGTTAATTTTCAACAGCAAGTCCCATTGTTTTCAATCATAACAATGAAAATTGCATTACAAGTTGTTTGTGATCATTTTGACTGTTTTTGAAAAACACCCAATTTGCAATTCAAAATAAAAACATTCAACATCAAAGCTACACATTCTGCTCTCCAATTTAAATTCAAAATATTGATCAATTCAAAATATAGGTTACAAGAAGGAAGAAACAATAAACAAAGCCCTCGATGATAAAACAAGCGAAAAATAAAACAAACAAAAGAAAGTTTCTTCCGCGTCACCAAAACAAAAACAAAACAAGTGAAATAAAACAACAAGTGATGATTTCCGGGCCAGTCTCGTTTAGGATGTCGTCATCCAATTATAATTATAGCCACCGAAACTGAAATGCAGCTAGTTTTACGCTAGTAGTGCGCTAGTAGCGCTCGTGGATTAAATCCGGTTAGCATGGGATAGTAGGACAACCAAACTGTTGTTTTAATTTATTTTGTTAAAATTCGCTCAGTAGAAACTACAAAAATAAATATATCATCACGCCATTTACCTGTTTCAGATAGTAGCGCTCTGTTTAGTAAAGGCCGTTTGATACGTTGCTTTATTCTGTTCTCAATGGAGTCTTTTTTATGCAACTTTATTTAAATTGAAGACTATCTACACTTTTAAAAAGTCTTATTTGTTATTCATTAAGCCACAATGATTTTTTAAAAATGTTGTGACGTCATTGTAGAGGTGTTGCTGGATCTAAAACTGTACAGATTGTAAATAATTGTAGTCATATATTTTTTTACTTATTTTATTATTATTATTACAATAAAATAGAACATTTATGTGACAAAAATTATTTAAATCTCTACTGTTTCAGATTCACCAACACCTCTATAATGACGTCACAACATTTAAAAAAATCATTGTGGCTTAATGAATAACAATTATGACTTTTTAAAAGTGTAGATAGTCTTCAATTTAGATAAAGTTTCATAAAAAAAATATTTAAAAAATGGTGAACAACCCCATTGACGAATACCTACAGAAAAATTATCTGTTAGTATTTAACAAAAACTACTAAATACAAAATAGTATATTGAACAACTAGTGTTACAATGACCTTTTTTAGGCATTGTAACACGAGTTGTTCATACTACTTTTCCTATTTCACGTTCATAAATTCAATAAAAATACAAATAAAATAAAATTTTACGGATGTTTAATATACCACTGGTCACCAAGGGGCTTTGCCCGCGGGGCCTATCGGGTCCCAGGCCGTAACCCCGACGCAGGGGCTCCGATTCAATAATTTTACGTGGGCAGTGACAACCCCAAGTTTGACAGACTGTTAATTTTACAAATAATAAATTCCCAAAAACAGTTGCACAAAATTCAATTTTGTAGCATTGTTTTTGAGAAAAACAGTGTCACAAAATTGACTTTGTGTACGTAATAGGTAAATACATTTATGCAGTCAAAAGATTCCGTTCTCAGTTTCTGATTTAGAAGATTTAAAATACCTTTACCCACTTCTCGTCCTTTTGGCCAATTTCTGCCCTACTTCATCCTTTGCCTTAATGCTTTTTCATTTAATCTTCGGTTTCTACCTATGTACTTTGATTACCGAAATTAACAGTAACAACAATTTCATTTTTATTATTCCATAGAACTTATTTTCATTTTCACAGGTGTCAGTTCATAGCTGTTAAGTAGCATGCGCATCCACATAATAATGAACAAAATTCTGAAGCAATCACATTTACAGAATTCTGAGCAAAAAAATGTGCATTTTCTTAAACCAGAATTTTGAACAAAATTCGTAACATTCACAAAAAAGAACCGTTGAATTTACCGAATTATTCGGTATGCTGACGATAGAAGATACATTTTTTGAAAATTTCATAACAATTAAGAAACTCAACACGATTATATACTAAGCAAATAGCTTATCTCTTTTGTTTACTTAATAGTGCGATCAATTCTTTTGTACTCTTTATTCCGTGTAATTTTATACAAAAAAAAATGCAACATGTTAAACGGCCGTAAGTATTTAAAAATATGAAATGATGAAACAGATATTTTTCTTTAACTCCCAAGATTTGCTCTACTTAATATTCCAATGACAACTCCTATCTTACGATCTAAATAATTCAACAGAATCTCAAGAAGAAAATGATTTAATTCGCATAAATTTTCCGCGATTATGTCACATAAAAACTATTTGCAACACTGCGTAATAGTCGTTAATGAATTCTAAGCGAGAACGCGATCACAAGATGACAAGTATCGCATCTTAAAGAACATACAAGTCTTACAATAATTAATGATACTTTTAGTAATTAGATCCGTATGTCGCAGCATGTATGATAAGTGCACATGTATGTTATGTTGGAAAAACAAGAAAATGGAATGGGAAATTAGTCACAATAAATTGTATTTCGTTCAATATCAACGAAGGATAGAATTGAATACAAATAATTTCAAAAACAAGAATTTTCACTCAAATTTTCGAAGGTCTACTTGCAACATTTTTTTTATTAATTAAAAAGTATCTGTTTTAGTTTTTGAGTTACACTGATTCTTTGTTTTTTTTTTTTAAGAGCAGATCGATATTCTATCTTCAGTTTTGTACTTCTGGAGTATTTTCTAAATAAAGAGGAAATTTTAAATATATTCTAATTTTTTGACACTTTCATTTGGAATTATCTCGCAAAAAATTAAAGAAATGGAGGCGGCATCTACACAATTGAATTCAGCTCGCTGAGATCAATAAATATTGTAAGTTTAAAGAAACTCAGGCAACAAGTTTAAATTTTAGAGCAAAAAGATTGAAAATGATCAATTTTTACGGATTGTTCAATAGTTATATCACGAGTGCTAAGAATTTAATCGGTTAAATTTGGCATGTCTAGCTTATGCATAAAATTTTGCTTAAAAAGTGTTTGAGTACATAATAATTTGAAAAAATCCCGAGACCGCAGGTCGAGGGGTTTTATCTTAAATTATTATGTACGATAACACTTTTTTAAAAGCAAAATTTTATAAATAAGCTAGACATCAAATTTAATCGATTCAATTCTATAGCACGAGGGGTATATGTCAAGATTATTTCATGAATTTATAGCATAAACTTTAATACTTGCCGAAGAAATTGCACTATAATGTTGATTTTGACACATTTTCACATAAATAAACCGGTACACTCACTCACAAAATGCACCATAAAATTATGTTGTTGTAGTGTAACTATAGCAAATTGATTGTTTTTCTTTTTACTTGTCAAATAAATGTCAAAAATTTGTAAATTAAAATAGCTTGAATTGAATAATTCAGCATGTTTAAAAGACATAGAATACCAGTAAAAGTAAAAAACATGTAAGTATCTTGCTTCTGCAACTAATAATCCAGCTAAATATGCCTTTAAAATGTCCAAAATTTGCATATAAAAGCTAGCTTCAATTTACTCGCGAATAAACAGCATGGTGCTGTTTAATCACTTATATAAAATGCACAACAATGGAAAATGAGACATTCTGATTGGTCAAATTTGTAATGAGTGAAATAATCAATAGTTATATCACGAGTGCTAAGAATTTAATCGATTAAATTTGACATGTCTAGCTTATGCATAAAATTTTGCTTAAAAAGTGTTTGAGTACATAATAATTTGAAAAAATCCCGAGACCGCAGGTCGAGGGGTTTTATCTTAAATTATTATGTACGATAACACTTTTTTAAAAGCAAAAATTTATAAATAAGCTAGACATCAAATTTAATCGATTAAATTTTTTAGCACGAGGGGTATATGTCAAGATTATTTCACGAATTCATAGCAAAAACTTTAATACTTGCCAAAGAAATTATACTAAAACGTTGATTTTGACACATTTTTACATAAATAAATCGGTACACTCATAAACAAAAAGGACCATAAATTTTTGTTGTTATAGTGTAACTATAGCAAATTGATTGTTTTTCTTTTTATTTGTCAAATAAATGTCAAAAATTCGTAAATAAAAGTAGATGGAATTGAATAATTTAGCATGTTTAAAGATATAGAATACCAGTAAAGGTAAAGAACATGTAAGTATCTTGCTTCTGCAACTAATTATCCGGCTAAATATGCCTTCAAAATGTTCAAAATTTGCATATAAAAGCTAGCTTCAATTTACTCGCGAATAAACAGCATGGTGCTGTTTATTCACTTATCTAAAATGCACAACAATGGAAAATGAGACATTCTGATTGGTCAAATTTGTAATGAGTGAAATAATCAACTGTAATTACACAAGAGCTTTTTATTTTGCCGGATAAATTTCTGTTTGTCACGAAACCTTGTTACCTAGCAATTTGATAAGAAAACTGTTTTAATAAAATCAGGACACCGTAGGTGAAGTGATTTTATTTTTTAGACAGTTTTCGAGTCAAATTGCTGTCATGTGACAAGGTTGAGTTGTTAAACTGAAATTTATCCGAAGAAAATATAATGTTCGAGTGTAATTCGGCGAGATTATTTAACGACATTATTTATGAAAAGATTTATTTAAAAGTGCAATTGGTGAAAATACAATCATTATATAACATATTTTTGACATATAATGCAAATGACATTAAAGTAGTTAGTATTTTGATCTGGTAGCTACGAGAAAGGTAAATAACGTTTTTTCACATGGTAGGAAACCACCGTTCTTCTCCCGAAATAGTGAGGAAAATGTGTTGTTCCTCTCTAGAGAGGAAAATATAGAAGTGTTACCAATAAGAATATTATTTACAAAAAATATGGTATAAATATTATAAATAATTCCTAATTTTATTGAAAATCCTTATTTTAGTGATATACATACTCTAAATTATCTTACAATTATGTCTTATATTTTTCTTTTTCTTATTAAATCACAATTTGACAACTTATTAAAGATATTTAAGATTGGTTCATTGGCAACACTGCTACACCGCCTTGTGTCTGATAATCTAACTTTTAACGTGTCAGTCTGTCAGTTGTGTTCTCAAAGTGTATTTTAGTTCCGAGCAAATCATTTTTAGAAACAAGTCGTGAAAAAAATGTTGTGTCTAACACGAGAGGAAAGCTCTTCTTCCACTCTCGTTCGAAATGCCTCATTCACTGCGCTCATGAGGCAAACTTCGAACTCGAGGGGGAAAAATCGACGCTTTCCTCTCTAATATGACAAATAACTATTTATCAAGGGTAATATCACAAGACCTTCTAATTTTATCGATAAATGTTTATTTTTGCACGAATTTTTTTTTGCTTAGCAACAATCACTAAAGCTAACTGCATGATAAATCCCGACTCCGTAGGAGGACGGGTTTTACCTAATATCAGTTTGCTTGAGTGGTTTTGCTTACAAGCAAAAAACAAATGAGTGCTTAAAATAAAAATTTATCTGAGAAAATCAGAAAGGTCGCCTGGTATTTAATTTAATTGAAATTCTTTCATTGCATTGAAACACAATATAATATATTCATTTTTACAAAGTTATGAACTATTTATTTATAGCAATTAAAATATTACTGTACGTCCGCTTTATGAAACATGAATTCTAAATATGAAAATAATAATTTTCTCTACTTCGGATTAACGTCATATCGCAAACAGAACGTAAAATTAAGACCAATTTTTATGCTTTCGACCTACACGCAAAAATACCCGCAATTAATTTTTAATTACCTCCTACGAAAACACAGCATGTTCCAAAAATAGTACCGTAATAATTACGTGTAATAAAATTAAAATAAAATTACTGTCTACAAAAATTTGGAACAGATTTCGCTATAAATAAACTGCAGTTTTAGCCGAGTTTTTACCAAAAAAGGTCTGTTATGAACTACCCACTATTTACATTAAAAGGGGCAGTTTTATGACAACTGGTAATGAGTTTTGAATAGTAGAAATGTAGAACACGTTCTCGCAAAATTGTTTGCCACCATTTTGTTTATAAATGGTGGACTAAAATTTTATAAGTTTATAAACTATCTTATAAAAAACGTAACTTATAAAAGTAATCAGTAAGGAATTTTCAAAATAATTCCGTACACCAAATTAGGTGTAGAATAATCAAGAAGTTTATGAGATAAACGGCCGCCATTTTGATTTCAAGATGGCAGCAAAATTTTCAATAGCCTTTAAGGTCAAACATAGGCGTCGAAAGAACGAATCTTTTTTTTAAAACACAGCAATTCTGCATTCTTCATTTATTTTCATGTTCTTTATGCTCAAATAACCTCCATCCGTCAAAATTTCATGGATTTTTTACAGTGACTTACATTGCAATGTCAGATGAAGTACATATTTTCGTTGGGTTCGTTCACTCCCATGAATTTTGTTTTGCAAATTCAAATTTGAATAAATTATTTCTTACAATTATTCTTATTGAAAAACAAAACAATTATTACAGTAAGGTTTTTGAACATTCTAGTATTTATGTATGTGGATGAAAAGGATTACGAAAACATTAAACTACAAAAAAATATTCGTTGAAGTCTAGTTGGTCAAAAATTCAGAATTTTGATACTGTATTTCTCATTCCCATGAACGACTACAGTAATGAAAATAACTAGTATATTTATAAATATTATTATCTATAACATACTAAGTTTATTTTCAATTTGAATTTACAGTTTTTGAGAAACAAATAAAAATATACAAAAAAACACACTTTTGGTACATTTTTATTTGTTTCTGAAAAACTGTAAATTCAAATGAAAAATAATCTTAGTATGTTATAGACGATCATATTTATAAATATACAAATTATTTGCATTACTGTAGTCGATCATGGGAATGTGTGGCATATATTTTACTACTTTGAAAATTGTGTTCATGTATAATTTGTAAACAAAATTAGCTTTTTAAATTTGATTGCAAAACTTTGGACTTTTATTTACAAATGTAGATATAAAACATTATATGTTTCATTTATTATAATAATGATATATTGTTTCAAGAAGAAAGTTATGTTCATGTTGCGCTATCTTCAGCCCGTATGGTTGACCTTAAGCTAGCTGAATCTATACTTAACGATTTAAATAAATTTGTTCTAAAACAGTACAGCAGTTATTCAGATATTTGTCTAAAAGTTAATGACGTTTAAATTATAAAAATAATTTGAAATATAATTATTTGCAATATTCACTAATGTTATCTGTTATTATCTTTATATTGGCGCTGTAAATAGCAAATTGCAGTAACTTTTTTATTGTTATTAGATCAGTATCGACCGCACTGATACCGTAAGAGGCGTTCAATCGGAAATCCTGTTACCGCAAACAAAAAATAAATCATTTCTCCATCCTCAATAAAAATGCTCGTGAATGTATCCGTTAACCATCTGTACAATAACATACACATTCCCGTTTAAAACTAAATTTATAATTATGTATTTTTATTTCTAGCAAGTTTGCAGCATGAAAAATGAAGAGTTATGATAAGAATTTTAAAGTTAAAGCACGAAAAAGGAATTTAAAAACTGCGAGCACGTTTTTGTGACTTGTGCACGTACATGAGATGATAAAAAATATGTTCTTTTTCTTGTTGGACGCAAGATTGCAGATTTAAAATGTAAAAAAAGTCTGCGCAATTTTTACCCTGGTTGAGCTGAAATTCTTTAGTTTTGTATATCACCAAAACATGCTGCTTGCTGAATTACTTGTATTTGCAGTTAATAATTAGTAGATAGCGGATTATATGCACAAAAAACTGAATTATATGCGTATATATATGCACTGATTTTTTTTTTTTTTTTTTGGGAAATATGCACTATATAATAAGCACAAATATGACAATATATGCAGCAAAATATGCAAAAAAATCTTAAATTATTAGATAAAAAGTATAAATGAATGCATTATGAATGTTATTGCACAATACAGTCTTAATCCTGATTCACAATTAACAAATATACTACTAATATACATATAAAGTCTAGAAACTTGATATTATAAGATTATGACATATTTACATAATTACAATAACAATTTATTCAAAGTTTTCTAAAAAAAAAGTGAAACTTAAGTAAAAGATATATCCAGCTGAGAATTCTCGGTCTTATATTCATTGTACCCACTTTTACCAGCATTCGTGTATACAATGAATACCTACCGTTACCGTTACAGGCATTTCCTTAGAAATATTAGAGTTTATTGGTTTGTGTATTTGCTTATTGTATTGTTTATTGCATTTTACGTTGCAGTCTTCTATTTAATGCGGCCTCCTCCAATATTTGAGAATTATCAATGTGCATTACCAGAAATTTCAGATTGTTTATCACTAGACAAGATCTTAAAAATATTGAAATATGCAATTATATGCAACTTTTGTAAAAATATGCATAAGAATGCCCAAATATGCAATATATGCAATTAGTAATTAGCATTAATTAACTCTAATCGATGTAATTCGTCCAGAAAATTGATTTTATATAAATATATGCGAAAATTAAAATATATGCACTTTGCATATAATCCGCTCTCTATTTATGAACAATGGTATCAATAGTAGCAGATTTTTTTTCTCTAGATAAAATCTAAATAAACTTTTGATCTAAAATATTTAGGTGAGAAAATAATTGCACACAAATATTTACCATTGAAATCCCTATGCTGCATCGTTCGAGGAACCACCCTGTATACGTTTATTTGATGCAGGCTTATTATTTCTGAACAGCGTATAAAATATTGTTTATTTGAAATCGGCACTAAAGTACTCAGAAATCGTCATTAAAAGTTTAGAAATCGTCACTAAAGTAACCCATTATATGACGATTTCGAGCAACGCAATGTTGGCTACCGTTGAATAATTATTGTAAAAGTAGGATAATTTTGACAAATATATGACGTATTGTAGTAAATTTATATGTAAAATGAAACAATATGTGCAAGAAGAATTAACTAATTAATTCCGATGAAGAAATTGAGGACAAAACATTATAATTCTGAGTATTATTTACGATAACTTCAATGTTCGAGGTTGGCAACACTGAGTGTCAGTTTCAATTGACAACTAACAGTTGTATAAATTTAACCTATATAATTATTTTTTATAGTTTTTATCTAATTTTTGATTTCAAATAAAACTTAATATGTACCTCGGCACTGAAGTTCCTTTTTATCACTCGCATGGTTTATTTTCCTTGGCCTTTCGGGCCTCGGCAAATAAATTCTATATTCGTGATAAAAAGTAAAACTTCAGTGCCTCGATACATAAATAACTATTTAATGAGAAATTTTTTAATAATAATTGCAGATTCAGTACACTTTCTTAATAGCGTATGTAATAATTTAGATCAATACAGCGAGAATAGAAGTGTGAAAATAATGATTTACATTTCATTAAAACAAATTTTCATGTGATACGACTACATTTGCGGTTAGGCTCATACAATAATATAGAGAGAACCTAAATAACATGAATTTGAAAAAATATCTACCGAATTACCATGTAGGTATTTTAATGTAAGAAAAAATGAATGTTTTTCCCGTGGTTTAAGTTCATATATCTGCCGCAAGGTGTCAGCTACATACTTTGATTTTTTCCCCAACATCTACAAACTATCTTCAGTCTACATAGGCCAATCTACTTTTTGCGTCAAATTAAAAATTCTCGGTATAACTTATAAAACATCGATTTCTCTTAAACAAAAAACTTTACAAAAAACTTGTACCTCTACACATGTTACGATTAAGATTACGCAATGTCTCACGTCAGGTAGAAGTTCACATTCTTCATCTCTCTTTAACTCTTTCTGGGACATCTCTCGGACAAAAATTCAATTAATCCGTTACGTTACATAATCAAGAGATGAATGGTGAATGCTTTCTAGGCGCGAGACAAGACGAAGTGATTAAATTGTAAATAGACATTGCGATTATTTAAACTGGAGGTATTTACTGTACCGGTAATTTCATTAGCAACCGGTTTTAACAACGAGACGAACGGTTATACTATGAATAATACTGTGTTACTTTGAGAAGGAATCCAAATACAATATGTCCGCCAGCCAGATCAGAAACTGCTCCATCAAATGCACCTAATTTCATAGATATAGTTCCATAAATTATCTAAATATATAAACGGGCAATTTATCCATTTCGGAGTCTCTACTTAAAGCAGATCTCAATATTAATAATTTTTACTTGTTACTCACTTGTAAACACCATTTACCCAAGCTCTCTATTGCCTTTGAAAATGAATCTTTACAAGTTACTAATTGACGGCTACATTGTAAATGTTTTACAAGTTAGTAAACAAGGTAAACAATGCACGTTGCCACAGTAATGCTTACAAGGCTTATGCGAAATCATTTAAAATAATTTTTGACAGAACAGTTGTGTAACTGACAGGACTTGGTTATAATTTTAATTTGATTTACAAATGAGTAACAAGTAAAATGTTGTACAATGCACGCAAGGTTACTGTTTTACTGCTTCAAGGAGGTGACAGGCTCGCCTAATCGGCCCGCCGGTCATTTCCTCCATTCAGCAGTAAAAACTGTTTTACCTTGCTTGTAATGTAAATAACTATTTGCGGGTATAATTCCGTCAAATTTTGGGTCCCAACTTTTTTACCTCCCACCACATCCTGTAAGTGAGGTATAGGAATCATGCTAAAAATTGTGTAGTGAGTTTTCAGTGGATGAGCACGTTTTAGGGTCCATAGAAAACGATTTTAATAGTTTCGCGATGATGTCTGTGTGTGTGTGTTTGTCTGTTAGTTTGTATGGATCTCTGGAGTTACGGTTTCTCAAAAACTACTAACAGAAAATTTTGATATTTTGTATATATAAATTGTATACTCTTTGGAAGACCTGATTAGTTTTTGGTGATAATCGAATAACCGGAAGTGGTAGTTTACTTGAAGCCATATCAAGTTATTTTAAAATATCTCAGTAAATTATGGTTTAATGAAAATTTTGTTATTAGAACAATGTTTCAAATATTATTATCTACAATTATTGTTTGAAACATTTTCCTTTTACTGTCACCATTTACAAATTACAACACGTTAAAGAAAAATTATATTTTGATATTTTCGTTTAAATCTGCTAACCTGCGTTTTTTTAAAAAACAAAACAACGGTTGAAAAATGTCATTTTTTGACATGTGTCATAATTTATTGAAGGGATGAGCGTTTCTTGATAGTGGTGGTCCGTGTTCCTGCATTGTTCGATGAGAAATTTATGGCGGGAGGTATTGTGCTGCCCACAACAGATTTTTTAAATTAATTATCTCAAATAATTATTAAATAATATCAAAGATTTCTGGTTAATGTTCTGTAACTGTACTTATTTCATAATGAGTCATATTGGTATGATTTACCGGACTGATTTCAGTAAAAATAAAATAATTTATATAAAGTTTTTTCTAATTTTATATTTCAAATAAAATTTAATATGTACCGCGGCACTGAAGTTCCTTTTTACCACTCAAATGGTTAATTTTAAATATCCATATTTGTGATAAAAAGTAAAACTTTAATAGCTTGATACATAAATAATAATTATTTTAATATAAGTTCAGAAAGCTTATTCTAATTATTACATATTTCAAAAGCGCGAACAATAAGTTATGTAATGAGAAATATCGCAGCTAATAATAAGAATATATTATGTTTATGTTTGACTTATGAAGCAATTTAAAAAGTTTTCGTTACCATTAAGAAAGTGAAGACATTTTTATAGCTAGATCAAAATAACGCAATCGTAACTCGATGATTTAAAAAAGAAAAATATTTTACTTGGCGTCCAGCCAAACATGCACAATATTTTTTTTGAAAAGAGAAACTAATTTCATGTAATTAATTATAATATTAAATCACAGATATTTATTGTAGAGGCTTAATTAGTTTAACAAAAGCGAATCTATTTAATTAAAAGTAAAAATAGATGAAATTAAATCATCTTTATAGTTGTGTTTTGGAAGTAGTGTTTATTGTATTACATGGATCGTTACCCACGCAAATAGGAGCTGTATTGTCATTATTAAACCAAGAAGAAAACATGGTATTATTCTGCTTAGCAAATTGAAAGTTTACTTTTTGCACTGATGCCTACTATACTCTGTCGACACTAAGGATCAATTAAAAATAATATATTTTACATAGTTTCTTCTTGTTTGCACAACGTTAATTCTGAGCACAATTCAAACAATAGTTATTTGTCAAACTAGAAAGAAAAGCGCTTCTTTTTCCCTCTCGAGTTCGAAGTTTGCCTCGTGAGCGCAGCGAATGAGGCATTTCGAACGAGAGTGGAAGAAGAGCTTTCCTCTCGCGTTAGACACAACATTTTTTTCACGACATGTTTCTAAAAACGATTTGCTCGGACCTAAAATACAATTTGAGAACACAACTGACAGACTGACACGTTTAAAGTTAGGTTATCAGACACAAGGCGGTGTAGCAGTGTTGCCAATGAACCAATCTTAAATATATTTAATAAGTTATCACATTGTGATTTAATAAAAAAAAATATAAGACATAAATGTAAGATAGTTTAAAGTATGTATATCACTAAAATAAGGATTTTCAATAAAATTAGGAATATATTTATAATTTTTATAATATATTTTTTGTAAATAACATTCATATTGGTAACACTTCTATATTTTCCTCTCTAGAGAGGAACAACACATTTTTCTCACTATTTCAGGAAAAAAATATAATGGTGTACACGTCAGCAAAAAAATATTAAATAAAGAACAATAAATTTATAAAAGATGTTCAAATGTTTGCTCTACAATATCCAAACAAGAAAGTAAATTAATTATAATAACGAAAAGTTGATAAAATAAGTGAAAGAAGCAACTATCAACTAATCTAATTCATGCCATACTTTCTGTGTGCGATTATTTATTAATAAAAATATGAATAATTTCTGTACTGACAATAAAGATAAATAAGAACGGTTTTAGAGAGAACCAAAAGATTTTACAAAAATATATAGGTTGTTCCATTTTCTATTAAAAAATATAAGGAAAATAGTAAATAAATCACTATATATTCTTGAATAACATGGCTTCAGATAAATTTATTCAATTTATATTGTCTATGACAACGTTTCGGCTATGATTACAGCCATCTTCAGGTCTACAAGTTTGATAATATTATTATTTATAAAAAAAGTACAATATAATGTATGCTTACCTAATTTAATTTATAAATATTTTTTTTATAATGAAGTCATAATATTAAAGTTGAATTGAAGTTAAGTTTTTTTAAAAAAGAATTGATACATTAACTAATTGCATTTTATAATTAAAATTAATCTAAATTTATCTAAAGCCATGATATCAAAGAATATATAGTGCTTTATTTACTATTTTCCTCAACAATTTTTCAGCTTAATAACCAAAATAAAAATATAAAGTTGCAAATGATTGAGAGAAATTAGAACACCCGGTAGAAAAACTTGTACAGCAAATATGTAGGCATTTATGTTTAAAATAAACTTTGTTATAATAATTCAGAAGATTCGTGAAAACAAATCTCTTAATATTTTACTGTTGACATTGATGTTACGAATGAATATGAAACATGGTCGTGCTCGGAATACGTCGGTGTACGTTTGAGAAATTGTGAATAATTTTGTTAAAAAGTGAGTGAATCAGTGGAGGTGGTTTCGCCATTTCGAGCGGATGTATGAATATTCCATGTTGACGAGATGAAAGTTATTAAAATAAAAATTTATTCAAACGATAATGAAGCTGAAGAACAAATTCTAAAGAGAATATCACGCAAGTAGCAACATTATTACAGACATCACTTTTGAAAGACGCTATACATAATTTTATGTTCCTACATTTTGCTTTTGATTAATATTTACTTTTTATAGTATAAAGTTGTAAAATAAAAAATCTGATGTGGCCAGCACAAAACTTCCCACCCAATACTATTCTTAAACGGTACAAAATAGTATTTGATGATACAGAAACATACCTTCTTATTTGTTTATTTTTTATTTATGTTTGAGAAATTTAATTTTATTTCGTATATTTATTTAATTTTTTGACATATATTTCACAAAGAAAATAGCTTCACAATAAAAATGACATGTGTCACATTTCGTAAAAAATTAAAATATTTAAGTGTTTCCATGGTGTACTAGGAATGCAAGATTTATGAAATCTAATTTCTTTATATTTTATTCTCTCTAAATCTAATGAAAATTAATAAAATTAGTGTAATCAAAACTTATGTAAAATTAAATATTTTACAACTTTGAAAATAACATAAATTGTTGAAAAAGGAAATTTAACCGTGTTATTCACGAAAAATTGTTAAGGGCTTCAAGTAAACTGCTACTTCCGGTTGACCAATTTTATCCAAAATCTAATCAGCTCTTCATTTAAATATAAGAAGCAAAAATTCATAAAACTGTATTTTTTGGTATTATAGTATTTGAGTTATGCGAGACGAAAAAATTGCTACAGACTACACACACACACACATACATACATACATACAGACATCATGGCGAAAATAGTAAAATCGTATTGTAGGAGCCCTAAAACGTGCTTATTCATTGAAAACTCACTACCCAATGTTTTGACCAAAAACAATACCTCCCTTACCTAGAGGTAGGCGGGAGGTAAAAAATGTATTAAAAATAATGTTTTTTCTTATTAGTAATTATTTAATGTAATTTAATTACAGCTAATTAATTAATTACATTTTGATCGTAAAGTAACGTAATTTGACGATTGTAATTTAATTAACATTGAGACAGTCAATATTAAAAAGTAATTAATTATATTTTTTCAGTAATTTGCCCATCTCTGTTATTTCAAAATATCTGTATTTACCACCAAAATGTAGTGGATCCTATCAAACCAAAAGCGACGCTTCTAAATTCTGTTTGATGTGATAATCCACTCTGATCTCCCAACACACCTTCACAGAATAAGGATTGGTTTCTAGACGACGTATATATAAGAATACATTGTGAAAAATTACGATCTCCACCGGGACTCGAACCCGGGTCTCTGCCTTGCCGGGGCAGCGCCTTAACCGCTGGGCTATAGAGATCCGATGGTTAATCGCAATCTTTCACAATTGAAATCGCATTGATTGAGTCGCTAGAGAACGTACTTTTTATTGTACATTACGCGTCACGTTTTCGGTGTGGGACGAATCGCCACTGCATTTAGACACCTTGTGAATTTGTCAGATGTTAATTAATTAAGCCCCCATATCTGAGTCGATATTAGCATAAGGATTGGTTTCTAGACGACGTATATATAAGAATACATTGTGAAAAATTACGATCTCCACCGGGACTCGAACCCGGGTCTCTGCCTTGCCGGGCAGTACGTTCTCTAGCGACTCAATCAATGCGATTTCAATTGTGAAAGATTGCGATTAACCATCGGATCTCTATAGCCCAGCGGTTAAGGCGCTGCCCCGGCAAGGCAGAGACCCGGGTTCGAGTCCCGGTGGAGATCGTAATTTTTCACAATGTATTCTTACACCTTCACAGACTAATCCTAAATCTCTTCAGAGCGGAAATCGTCAACAGCTGCCAACCCACATCCTCTATCCTTGCGGAGGCGTAGTGGGCCGTGATTCGTGGTTGGCGCGTGCGAGAAGACAGCTGAACGCATTTAACACACCTACTACAATCATGACTTGTGTTGCAGATTTCTTTTCTCCCAAAGCGTGTTCTTCGTTGTGTATATGGAGCGGTTTACCGTTTTAGTGCGTCAACACCTTTTTACCTGAAACGCAAAATGGTTTTTTCGCAGCCTTGAAATTGTAACTGTAATGAAATTTGACCCAAAATGCTGTCGATTCTTTTAGCTTATTTAGCGGTACGTTAGGTATGTGGGAGGGACCGCAATAGGAAAAGGCAAAATTGTAGTTTCGAACTTTGGTAAATCTTCATGAGAAAAATATTATATAAATATTGAATAGATGTTTCAGTTAGTTATATTTTTATTCTCATAACAACTTTGATTATTGAAATACATATTAAAAGATACATAAACAAGAATGAGAAAATAAAAAATATATATATCATCACGCCTTTTACCCATTAAGGGTGTGGCACTCTGCGTACGCAGATCTCGGTAGGTGATATATTTTGGCGTATGAAATGCGGTTACCAGCTGTCAAGTCATAGCCCCCAAAGTTGTTAGTGGAGGGGGAACCACAGGGGTAAATTTAAATTGGCAACTGTCGGCAGTGGGATTCGAACTGAGGATCTCACGATCCACAGTCCGACACATTACCACGGAGCTATTTACCCCATATGAGAATATATCATATAACATATAAAATGAAGTCCAAAATGAGTAAATGAGCTAAAATATAAATTTCGCCCTTAGACAGCTTCAATTTAATACCAAACTCGAAAATATACTAATATCATATAAAGACTTTTGAATTAAGTTCTGTACAAATATTTTATTTAAATACAACATATCGAATTATTCTACATAATTCTTCATCTGGAAAACAAATAAACATAAATATTTAAATAAATAGAAACAGTATAATGATGTATGTCTATTTACTTGTTTATGTTATTCATTTGTTTTCCTGATGAAGAATTACGTGGAACAAACGTTCTATTTAAATAAAATATTTTATTTGAAATCGGCACTAAATTGCTCAAAAATCGTCATTAAAAGCTCAGAAATCGTCACTAAAGTAACCCAATATACGACGATTTTGAGCAACCCAGTGTTGGCAACCGTTAAATAATTATTGTACAATTAGGATAATTTTGGCAGATATATTGAAGTAAATTTGGTCGTAACATGAAACAAAATTTGCAAGAAGAATTAACTAATTTATTCCGATAACGAAATTGAAGACAACACAAATAATTTTGAGTGTTATTTACGATAACTTCACTTCTCGAGGTTGGCAACACTGACTGTCAGTTTCAATTGACAACTGACAGATGTATAAACTTAACCTATATTCTAATTTTTTTAGTATTTTCGACTTTTAGATTTCAAATAAAACTTACCTCGGCACTGAAGTTCCTTTTTATCACTCACATGATTTATTTTCCTCGGCCCTACGGGTCTCGGCAACTAAATTCCATATTCGTGATAAAAAATTTAACTTCAGTGCCTTGATACATAAATAACTATTTACAGACCTTACTCCAAATTCTATATAATATAAAATCTAGCTAGTGATTCTGAAACATATTTAGTCTAATAAATATTATAAAAATAATTGATGACCGCTCAAAAGCAATTTTTGATACTTTAATTTAGTTGTCCTCTTGAGACCTTTAATTTGATACAGAACTTGGTAAGATTCAATTAATTATTGTAAAAAACAATTGACGATCGTTCAAAAATTATTTTTGAAATTTTAATTATTTTTATATTAATCCTAAAGCTTTAATTTGATACCAAACTCGGTAAGATTCAATTAACTTGTATAAAAAACAATTGACGATCGTCCAAATTTGATTTTTGGTAGTTTTCTCCCTCAGACCTTTTATTTTATACTAATTCTTTTTTATTTTATACCAATTATACGTCATATATCAAAATGTATAAAAACAAATAATCATTTTTTCTTAAACATTTTATATTCGAAATAAACTGAATTCATTGTTTTGCAATTGTTACCAATTCAGTTCTACGCAATTTCATGTAACTTGTTATATCTATGAAATTTAGGTACTCTACTCTCGTTCGTGAGTTATAGAACATAGGGATACATATTCATCCATTATCCACACAGACGTCGTTGAGAAAATAATCAAACCGCAGTCTGAGAACCTCACATTATGTATTTCATTGATTATTTTTTGACGTTTTTTTAAACCAATGAAATGCTTTATTGTATGTCACGTGTCTGCGTTTTAACCAATCCTGAGGTGATTATTAAACTGAGAATAATGCTCTTGTGATTATTCCCGGCAATATTCTCTGTAGATTTTTTGTTTTTGTTGACAGATGTCAGATAGGTATCATCAACACAAGTAAAAATGCGCAAGGATAGATTTAGTGCTGTGCCTAATAATGAAATAAAAAAATAATCTAATTAAATAAAACTCGAGAGTTCGATAAATTACAAAATAATTCTCCAGTATCTTTCTCACTGTCTTGTTATATTATTACTGAAAATAACGCAATTGATTTTAGTCATGATTGCTCTACTTCCTTATATTATGTATAAGACACCCCACCAAAAATAAGCAAATGGTGTGATGACATATTTATTTCATTTTTAATACAAACATCCAGAATGAATATAATATAGTTAGCTCTACAAAAATCTCTAAAAATCTTTTGTCTTACTGTTTAACAGTTAACGAATTCAGAAAGTGGCTAGCTAGTTATCCACAGTGTATGTTGCAGATAACAATCTAAATGATATAAATTCATAGAATCATAACCAACTTAAACACAAAAACATACTTTCCCGGCATAACGTTACGCGCAACTGCACTAATGGCGCAAAAACACAAAAGTCCATCCTTCATGGCGTAGCGTTAGCGAACGCAACTCACATAGCACAGCCAACTATTAACGCAAGCGCCCGGTTGTTCAACTGAGCAAAAACGTAACCATTTGCTCGGATTAATAATTATATTATTATACATTCGCGATATTCTGAAGCAATGCAGATGAAATTTGAAAGTTTTTACGTGATATAATTGTCCTGCTTCGTGCTAATTGGTTTTGTAACCTTTAATAAGTTGAGTTGAGATTTTAATTAGCTGGGGAGTGATAATTGCAAAATGTTCGCTACTTAACAACGGTAGGAAATTCATACAATTTATTATACTGTAGGAATAGATTTTTGAGTTATATACAGGGTGGTCCATCAGTCTGTATTTATTACTTAATGCGATTATTATAAATATTACCGAATAATTTTTCAGGCAAAGTTTATTTTCCATTAAAATGCTCATGTATCTGCAGTATAAGTTTTTCTACAGTGTGTTCCACTTTGTCGAAATGATACGCAATCTTATATTTTTAAATGGAACAACCTATATATTTTTACAAAATTTGAAAGATCTTTTGTTTCTCTTTAAATTAGTTCTTATTTATTATAGTCCCAAATTGATCAGAACTGAAACTATACATGTTATTAATAAATGAAGAATCACACACAGAAAGTATGCCATGAAATTAAAAACAATAAATAAATTTATAAAAAAATACGTGTGGCACTCGGGGACTGCCGCGGTAAAGCTATTGCATAGCATTTTTTATCAACTTATGCAATTATAATTATTTATTTATTTTATTTATGCAGTATTTTTTTTTCTTTAATATTAATTCAAGTTACACTTTTTGAGCGTGGTGACCGATAATAAAACAAATTTTAGCGTTGTGTCTAAAAGAGATAGAATCAGTTATGAGCAATTAGCAGCTAGTCTACACGCATATACGTCTAGTCGCACACAAACACCGTGCCGAAGTCTGCCGAACTGAAACGACGTTAGACGATGCACGGCTTTTAACGCTGCCGCCGCACCGCTGTGCCGGTCGGAGTGGGGGGTGTCAGGTTTTTTTCGTTACGGAATTTCTTGATTCGGTCGCCGCGCTCAAAGCCCGCGATAGAAGCTATGCAATAGCTTAAAATGTTCGAATTGAACATTAAACAAAATATTACAAAAAAAGTTGTTAAACTAAGTGAAAATAGTAAATAAGAATTATTAAAAATCTGACAGCAACTAATCTGATTGTTTAAACATTCACACACAATTTAAGGCATATTTTCTGTGCGATTATTGAATCATAAAAACGTGAATAGTTTCTATACTGATCAATTTAGCACTATAGTGAATAAGAATTTATTTAAAGAGAAACATAAGATCTTGAAAATTTTGTAGAAATCTATAGCGTATTTCATTTAAAAATACTAAGTTGCATACCATTGCGCGAAAATAGAGCACCCGGTACAAAAATTTATAGTGCAGCTTCATTGACATTTTAACGTAAAATAAACTTTGTCTGAATAAATTTTCGATAAGATTTATAATAGTCGTATAAGTGCGCAAAGTAAGGAATTACCCACAAGAGAAATTTAATTTTTTAACAGCTAATTTCATATCAAAATAAATTCAATATATTGTTTTGTGTTATAAATAAACTTCCACTTCCGGTTTTACAATTGTTATCAAAATCAACTTAGTTGTCCGCATTGTCATAAAAGTAATAAATATGAAATTTTGTTGCTCTACCTTTTCTCGTTTGTAAATTATAGAACATACAGACACACACCCATTCTCCCTCCATACAAAGGACGTCATCGTAAAAATGGTCAAAATCGCATGACCTTTAACAATAGTTATTTGTGTATCAAGTGCGGATAGAGCATTGTTTGTTGCACGCGGCGAGAAATTGTTGAACGAGGCGAAGCCGAGGATAAACAACTCGACAAGTGCACCGAACAAGCTCTATCCGACGAGATACACACAATATTTTTTCTACAATCGTTGAACAATGTCAAGCTGTAGAAAAAAATTAATTTTCAAAATTATCTTTGGTCACGCCTATAACAATTCAGCGAAATTGTAGTTACCCATGTCACCGTAATCATGACAACGTTTATGAACAAAATAAACATTTTCAAAGAAATCATAATTTGACACATGGAGTACATTTGACATATGGAGTACATTTGACATGAAGTCTACAGAGTGAATACGTTTATGGTGTTTAAGTTGAAGTGTATGTACGTATATGCCAGCTGTATTTGCAATAGCAAGGTTATTACCAGAAAAATCCAATGCATCATTTACTTCTTTTACCTAATTTATTTTTGTTTTGTTTTTGTCGCGCTAGTGCGACAATATGTCACTTTGTCGCCCTAGAGCGACAATTTTGAACATTTCCTAACCAAAAATGGAATAACAATGTCGATATTGTGCAACGATTGTAGAAAAAATAAATTTTTTTTTGAAGAAACTAGAAAAGTATTTTATTTTCTCGCAATAATTAAATTAAAACCTACCAGCTCTCCGCAAAACCATTAAAATTAAACTCTTCATAAAAAACAACTTTATACTGTACCGCGCAGCGTGGCCTCCTTGTTAATTAATTACTTAATTAACCACACTCACACACACGTGACACGTGTGTGCTGCAAGACACGGTGTCCACTAGCAGGGATTTGAACCAGAACCACTAGCAGTAACAAGCTGCAGCGAGGCAGGAAACAGATGTTGGCCCCAGCGACATTCATGGTCGTTCAACGGGTCTTGTCACTTCCAAGATTGGAACACTGGTAGGGGAAGTGTGGGTAATGTGGGGCACATGTGTACGCAGGAATATTAAATGTTGTAATTGGAGGAAATTAAAATACAATTCAATATACAGGGTGGTTCAATTAGCTTGCTTAAATTGGTAACTTTTGTATTTGAAGAGGTACGAGGTTGGTTAAATGAGCAAAACTTTTCACGAATTCAAAAAAATTGTTTCAATAAAACATTCATATTTTTTTACGTAGAATCCTAATCTGTAATAAAATAAAAAAAATAAATAAATAAATATATCATCACGCCTTTTACTCATTGCGGGTGTGGCAATCTGCTTACGCAGATCTCGGTAAGTGATATATTTTTTCGTATGAAGTGCGGTTACCAGCCATCAAATCATAGCCCCCAAGGATGTTAGTGGAGGGGGAACCACAGGGGTAAATTTAAATCTGTAACTGTCGGCAGTGGGATTCGAACTGAGGATCTCACGATCCACAGTCCGACACGTTACCACGGAGCTATTTACCCCATATAATAAAAAATAGGGATTCCCATTTAAGATATCAAAGTTACCCCCTCCCTCACCTCCTGGAGGTGAGGGAGGGGGTAATGTGCAGTGGATCAGATGGCCTCTTTCAAACCATCAAACTTTTATTCGAAACAATTTTTTGTAAGACACATATTTGTCGAGATATTCCACCGTATCTCTTAAACTGGGTCACCCTGTATTTATTATTTAATATATCATGCAATATATCTTACATACTCCCTCACCCTTCATTGCATACAGATAATGACTTACATTACCGCACTAGTGATTTTCAACGAGTTACTATCATTTTAAAAACTATCCCGGCCTGTTGCTACTTTGATTTGAAATTATGTTTTTTTTTTAGTTCGAAAAAAAAGTATAAATTAGATATTTAATGCCAAATGAGGGAACGCTTGGATCCCGGATGAGTGTTTGCGCTGCCATAAAACGAATCCGGGAACCGAGTTCACGCAAGAGGTTTGTACAATATTTTTTGGTACGAAAAGTATAAAACTAATAACAGTCCATACAAAGAAATGAAATTCTTCAAGGAGTTATTTTGATAATTGTCAAAGTTGCACTATAAATATAAACACACAAATTTATTTGTCTAATATATTACAAAACAATTAAAATATTTATAATATTTACCATATTCACTTGTAAATTTATTATATTTCTTATTTATATTGAGATAACTAACATTACATTTGTAGGTTATGTATTTTACAGCTGTCATATCGGGCAGATTTTATTGCCAACATTGGGAACCAAAAGCACTAAATTTATTATTTTTAAATTCAATTTCATTCTTATTCCATCATTGTTTATATTAATATTATGTAAAGGGATGTTTGAAATACTATATTTTTTATTATAAATATAATTTATTAATAAACGCTTTAGAAATAGAAATGTTTTCGTCGAAATTTCCCGGTTGCCTATCTGGTGGAGACCTGGAATATGAACATTTCGAACGTTGCTTAGGCAACGCTAAACAACACATTTCAATGTATGAGTACAAAAACTATAAATAGTTAAATCTGATAAGCATCGAGACAATTGATATAAGAATTCTAAAACATAAAATTTATTTTTTCTTTCCATACTTTTGAATACAATTTAACTACATTGTATGATAATAGCAAGTTACAATATATAATTCATTATAATATTGCAAAGTAGCAACAGCTGCCTCTAATAAGGGTGTTTACGTGAAGCTAAAGAAAATTACATAAAATCACGGAGTCGGTCCCAGATCTTCTCTTCACCGGTTCTAATTTAGCAATTTCCATTATCTCTGCAATTTATCTCTTGCAAGAATAAAACGCTAAGTTGGTCATTCATTAATTTAGTTATCAGTTTTTGCCTCGGGAAAATTCAAGCCCAATTTGCAAGCTGATTGAGCCATTATTGATCACACAATAAACAATTGAAATCAATGAGTTTATTTAGAGACGCATTTCAATTTACAGTCTCTGAAAACAGTGTTAGTATAAAAGAATTTTACGCGCAAATAACCTCTAAACAATAACAGATTATCTCGAATAAAAAGGCAATCACATTTCATTTGTTCTAACAAGACAATCTACGTTATCTATAAAAAGTGTTACCATTATTTCAGGGCATTAACCTAAATTACTCGAAGCAGAACTAGAAGTTCGCTACCAACCTTTCAAACGCAACAGCGGCTATGGAATTCTTGCCTTGTTCGAAAAACAAAACTAATTTCTCATTCATGACATGTGCATGGAATATTTCAGAATTTTAGAAACACGCCAGAATGTTGTAATGTATTGTTTCCGCTTTTTTACCTAATTTCGACTCTCACTGTATAAAAAACAATTGAACCATCCAAGGTTATGGTTGTTACGTGTCCGGAAAATATAGTGGCGAGGACCACCATTGAAATTAAAGGAATTTACGACACTATTGCCTCAATTACTTTTTAATTTGTACATATACGTATTAAACATACCTATTCTATAGTCAAGAAACAGATCTGCAATTGCAGTATTTATTTGTGTAGGTACAGCAGAGCTGGGATAGATACTTTTAATAAATATCTAGATACTTTTCAAATATACTTACATAAATTTGTTAAAGATACTTAAGTATCTAGATACTTTATATTCTAAGTATCTTAAGATACAAATATTTCTTAAATGTATCTAATATAAATACTTAAGATACTTTAAAATATTTTAGATACTTTTTAATATCTTAGATACTTTTAGATATTTTAGATACTTTTAAATATCTTAAATACTTTTAAATATCTTAGTTAGGTACTTTTAAGAAATATTTGAGTAAATTTTAACTATTTTTAATAACTGAAAGCTTAAACATTAAAAAAATGTATCTGATATTTCAAAATATTTCACAGGCACATATCTTAAATATTTGTAAATAAGATACTTATTTTAAATAAAAGATACTTTTTTAGATAAAAGATACTTTTTAAGACAAAAGATACTTTAAAAGATAAAAGATACTTTTTAAGATAAAAGATAGATACATTTAAAAAGTATTTAAATAAAAGATACATTTTACATAAAATATAATGTATCTAAGATAAAGTATCTTAGATACTTTTAGTATCTTAGATACTATCGAGTATCTTTTTATGTAAGATACTCCCAGCTCTGAGGTACAGTCAAGTAAATTGAAAATGATATGGTGTGTAACATGTACAAATATTACATCCTTCTATCTAAAAGATAAATAATGATAAAATAGTATAAAAAACGAGTTTTATTAGATATGTTTTTTTTCTAAAAGACAAGAGCAACAAAAATGTTAAAATTTGTACTTTATATTATTTTATCCAACACCTCTCAATAAATGCTCTATAACTATGGCGATTTTAAACAAGGAAAGTAACAGATTAACCACTAGTGAGTATAATTTTGAGAAAAGTCACTAGTGAGTATTTTTTATTTATAACAATAATAATAACACACAACACCTTGGTAACCACTTCGATTGAGATTTTTATTTAAAAATTTAAAGCATATGTCACTGTCAAATAATATTTCTTTTATAAATTTAGAATTTATTAAGAGATGTTGGATAAAACGTTATACTTCACACGTGGCCAAAGTGGAATTACCGAGGTAATTCCTTACTTTGCCCACTTGTAAAGTAAATAACTATTATCTATTGTTAAAAGTAGCCCTTTTAATGGTTGCTTAGCAAGTTAAAATTGATTATCTAACACTAGTGTTTAAAGTAACATAGCCACGTGTTAAAAGTGATTTCACTGTTACTGTTTTAACACGTTACTAACGATTTGTATCAATAAACCAACTAATGTAACCATACCTGTCAAAGTATCATTCTACATTTTTTAGTAGGTACTTGCTAATACAGTAGGAAGATCGTAGATAAAATTTTATATGATATACGTGTTAAAAGTAATTTATTTACTCTTTGGCCAGGTAAGGTTTCACTCAGTTTGACATAACGAATGAGTAATATTAATTAATCGAACTGTCAATATTATTTCATTAGCAACAGTAACAAAGCTCATTAATTGATAAACAACGGTTGAATTATGAGCATATTATTTGAAAGTTGTGGATAAATATTGTTATTGTAAATATCTAAATTGCTGTCACTATACGTAAGATATATTTCTGCTTTTGCAACAATCTATTTTGTTTTTTCTTTTTCGTATATTATGGATTCGAGTTTTTATTGTATTAGATACTGTATACTATAATATTACTAACGAATTCATATGCAATAGGTATTTCCTATAATCAACCTTATATAAAACAAATAATGTGATATAAATATAGTCAAAATAGTTGATTTTTTATTATAATTAATTTTTTTCAACCCCTCCGTAACATGGCAAAAATTTAAAAATTCATCAAAGGTGGTACTCCACTAGTTGTCAACCACTGATCTAATACCAACCTTCTAAAACAACAAATTGATGATTGAATAACACCCGAAATTGTACAATAAAGTATTGTAATATTGTTAAATTTGTGAAACAAAGTCACGTGTTTTTATTTTCTTTATTTTGTAATCATGTTTTTGTATCGAAATGAAGGCTCTTTCGATACTCAACTGAGGCAAATTCTCGTGCAATTATTCACTACATACAAATGATTTAATGCTATATATTAACGAGACCTGTTCTCAGCAGAGTACCATAACTGAAATTTGTAAAACGCCTGATGACATTGTAATCTGAATTGCTTATAAGAATAATTCTATTTTTATAATTGAACTAAGCAAATAACAGATAAAATTAATAATTCGTCACTGTCATTAATTGGAAATAAAACTATTAATAACTGAAAAGTAGTAATTTTTTATAAATGTCATCTCAAGGTGAAACAACATTTTTCCACTTTTTCCTTTACCAAATTAGAAATAAATTCGATGATATCATAATCTAATTTATAGTCATTTCCGAAGCAGAATTAAATATTTTCCAAAACGACACGCATAATTTGCTGCATGTGTGAGGTTATTTTAAACATTTTCAATTCACCTTGAAATCGTAAATTTATGAGTATGTCATGTACTACTTTACAAAATTACACATAGTAATAAACATGGCTACTAAAGATGTAAAGATTGTTTTACGGAACTAATTCTGAAATTTAAAAGCATTTTGTTTTCTCCACGTGTATTTTACGTTCTATTTAACCTGAAGAGATACAATATACACATTATGATATTCTACAAACACGTATGCATATGTACAGAGTACGTGTGATTATTTTAATATTCTTGTCGCGGACATATAACAGTGTTTACATGTGTGTCTGCAGGTTCCGCCGGTGGCTAGTAAATCGCTTTTTAGTTGCCGATTGTGAATACGAAATTAGTACGCGCGATCAGCATGATATATTAATATTTAGTATTTTTATAATTGCAGACCTTTTTACCTCCCGCCTACCTCTAGGTAAGGGAGGTATTGTTTTTGGTCAAAAAATTGGGTAGTGAGTTTTCAATGAATAAGCACGTTTTAGGGTCCCTACAATACGATTTTACTATTTTCGCGATGATGTCTGTATGTATGTATGTGTGTGTGTAGTCTGTGGCAATTTTTTCGTCTCGCATAACTCAAATATTATAATACCAAAAAATACAATTTTGTGAATTATTGCTTCTTATATTTAAATGAAGAGCTGATTAGATTTTGGATAAAATTGGTCAACCGGAAGTAGCAGTTTACTTGAAGCCCTTAACAGTTTTTCGTGAAAAACACGGTTAAATTTCCTTTTTCAACAATTTATGTTATTTTGAAAGTTGAAGAATATTTAATTTTACATGTGTTTTGATTACACTTTTTTTTTTTCAATTTTCAGATTTAGAGATAATAAAATATAAAGAAATTAGATTTCACAAATCTTGCATTCCTAGTACACCATGAAAACATTTAAAATTTTTCAATTTTTTATGAAATGTGACACATGTCATTGTGATTGTGAAGCTGTTTTCTAAGTGAAATATGTCAAAAAATTAAATAAATATACGAAAGAAAATTAAAATTCTCAAATATAAATATAAAATAAACAAATAAGAAGGTATGTTTCTGTATCATCAAATACTATTTTGTACCGTTTAAGAGTAGTATTGGGCGGGAGGTTATGTGTTGGACACATCAGATTTTTATAATTAATTTAATAACCTACAGCTACATTAAATCTGCTTAATTATTAATTATGATTAGCTAATTGCCTTATGACAATAAACGTTAATGGTTTACACCAATAAAAATTATTTGATGTGCACAAAATAGACAAAAAAATTCACATAAAAATTTTAGCCAATATATATTTTTTTGAATAGGATAAAATGTACTCTTAACTCATTCATGTTAAACCCAAAAAATGTGATAGACCTTCACATAAATTACCACTTCCGGTAGATAGATTGCTTTCAAAATCTAATCAGCTCGTAACGGAACATCTAAAATTTAAATTTGAAATTTAACAATGATAGTTTAATTAATTTTGAGTTAAACGTCTACGTGAAAACAGTGAAATCGTATTCTAGATACTTCAGGACGTGCTTATCTGTTGAACTCACTACCAAAAATTTTGGCCAGTAACAATTTCACCCTTACAAGTATGTGCGGAAGATAATTAAGGTGTTAATTGTAAGTATTGGTTAAGAAGCTTCCAAACTCTAAACTTTCCACTTAGGTACAATTAGTGAGATAGAGATATAATTTATCTTTTTCTTTAGGTCTTTAAGGGGGGAACCTAGTTTAGATGGTTCGAAAAAATCGATTTTCTTTTTGTTCCATGTATCGTTTGTAAAACTATTCAAAAATATGTTCTCTAAGTTTTAGAACAAAATTCCTATTTGCTGCAATGTTATGAGCACTACAGTGAAGGAATAATTAGAATATTTTCAAACTTAATAGTTATTCATGTATCAAGGCACTGAAGTTCAATTTTTTTACCGAATATGGAATTTAGTTGCCGAGACCCGTAAATAAACCATGTGAGTGATAAAAAGGAACTTCAGTGCCGAGGTACATATTAAGTTTTATTTGAAATCTACAATTCGAAAAAACTGTAAAAAATTGCAATATAGGTTAAGTTAATACATCTGTCAGTTGTCAATTGAAACTGACAGTCAGTGTTGCGAACCCCGAGAAGTGAAGTTATCGTAAATAACACTCAAAATTATGTGTTTTGTCCTCAATTTCGTCATCGGAATTAATTAGTTAATTCTTCTTGCAAATTTTGTTTCATATTATGTCCAAATTTACTATAGTACGTCAATATATCTGCCAAAATTATCCTAATTTCACAATAATTATTTAACGGTTGCCAACACTGGGTTGCTCAAAATCGTCGTATAATGGGTTACTTTAGTGACGATTTCTGAGCTTTTAATGACGATTTTTGAGCACTTTACTGCCGATTTCAAATAAAGAATATTTTATTCATGTTATGAAGTACATTTAGTAATTTTTTCAAGTCATCACGAAGAAGTGTAGCTGTATGGTGCTGGAATAGCTGGTTACAGTTTAGCAGTTAACGTTGTTTATTACTGTTTCAAATTTTTCGTTTTCGGTTACTTCAATTTCAAACGCCTCTTTCTCGTAATGAGTTTTTTTCAATTTGCGGGAACTCGAACTTAAAGAGTTACCGACCAATCATTCTACAAATTTGCATGAATATTCTTTATTCAAATACGCTCGACATAAATTAAACTCTAAGATCATATTCTTGTCAAAAATATTTTTTATTACAAAAGAATGAAAAAAAAAAAAAAATGGTGAGAAATCATATTATTTTGTTAAAACACCCATAAAATATACAATTTTCAGCTTTTTCGATTGAAATTTGGTTCATATTCTTAAAAACTATCTTGTTAATGAAATAACAAAACAGTATTAATTTTAGATAGAAATTGTGACTTCCAAATTTCCCGCAAATGTGATGTCAACCTTCCATTGACAAGAGCTTATAGCTTGGCTATTTCCAGCGAAAAAGTCTTGAAAAAATTATCAAATGTACATCAAAACATAATTAAAATATTCTTTTAATTTGAAAGAATTCAAATTATTCCTCCATTGTTGACAAAATTCACGAAAAACGCTACGAAATCATGTACTACACACAACAAGAATTGCAGAACTCAAACGGGCCATTCATTTTAACCAACCAGAGAAAGAGAAATCTACTGGGTCAATAGTTATGCCACTGAATAAATTTTGAAGTATAAAAAATTAAAGCAAGATCGATATGTGCCAGGCAGACTCATAAGAGAAGCTACAGATTTCTATTGGGCTTCCAAATTATCAAGAGATGGCGTTAATCACAATGGGCCCATAAACCAATTTAAAAAAATCTTTTTTTAATGAAACTTTATTAGTATATATGACGATCAGTGAAAACCCGATGTGAAAATTTCATATATTACCCGAGATATGATTTTTCAAAGTTTGTGTGACGTTTGTGTGACGTCACAGGTACTACTCCAGTGGCACTAAACCAACGATTTTCTATGATAGTAGATATTATATATTTTTTAATATAAAAATAATATTTTCATATTATAAGTCTTAATTTACAACAATTAAACTTAATATAAACTAAGACAAAATTCCTTTGACAACTTTAAGAGTATTTTACTTGATATTCGAGTAAATAGTTACAAAAGTTTGAGGACAGTGGCGCTAGTAGTGATGTAACCTAACCTCAACACATAATTTTAATCAATAGATTTTCAACACAGCACAATAAAACAGTAAAATTATGATACAAGTAATAGAAGCCCAACAAATATAATCTTAAATACCTACAAACAAAAATATGAAATGACATTTCGTAGTTCTATTTTAGCCCACAATAGGCGTTGGGCGCAGTGGCAGACGCGCGATTTGCAATTTTCATATTTCTGGCCAATAGCACAATGCAAGTACCTGTGACGTCAAAATATGTTCAATTCGTTATATCGCTTTACTGCAAAATATTTAAAATAAAAAAAAATACTTTACTACTAATTATACCATAAGTGTTACACGGTTTTGATATAAATTTGCCATATTTCGTTTATGGTTTATGCGCCCATTCATGACAGGTACATATTTATTTATTTATTTATTTATTTCATATATATATATATATATATATATATATATATATATATATATATATATATATATATATATATTCATATTGTATGATCTTATGATGTCGAATGCGTGCTTTAGTATTGGTAGTTTGCTTTTATTGGCAACAGAATTGTTGTCATACACACTGTAAATTTTCTTGTTCTAATAGGTTTTTTTGGAGAAAATCTTAACCTATAATCTACAAATACAATGTACCTTTCATTTTACATCTTATTCAAATAATACGACTTAAACAAATTTAATACTTACATTGGAATACTCTTAAAATAACTACTATTGTTATTAATTTAAAAAAAATAACAATTAATTTCATAATACAAGAAATTTATGTACCTAATGGTTAGTTCAGTTTTCTACCACTAGTTAGCGTATTTTAATTTTGGAAGCCCAATTTGCGAAAAACTAAGAGAGCTGGAGAAACTATATAATAATTTATTTTATTTTGGATACCTAATAAGCAAAAGAATTCAATGAATACGAGTAGAACAAAATGTGGCTTCCTCTGTTTTATAAATCATAATTTCTTGTTACTTAGTTACTGTTTCCATGTTCTTGTTTATATTGTTCATTTGTTTTCCTGACGAAGAATTACGTGTAGCAATTCAAAACGTTGAATATTAATTTTACAGAGCTTAAACCAAAAACCTTTATTTATTAAATGAGCGATTTAAATGTATGATATTCCAGAGCCGTGCTCCATAAAAATTCAGAAAGTTCGCATGGGTATTAGGCATTGATATTCCAAGCTAGTTGGCGGTAATTTCAGGGTTATGGCTAAGGAGAGAGGGGCGGTAGGGCCCTTTGGGCTTTCACTCTTCGCACAAAATTCGCAGCGAGCCAGCGAACTTATTGTGCAAAACGTAAACTGACATTTCCCGCTTTCGGTGTACGCTTTTGTTTGGCGCCCGTATGCGTATTTACAACGCGTACGCGGGATGCCATCTGCTCTTTTCAGAACGTTTCATAAAAACACGAAAACTGGACTTGAATAAGAAACTGACAATAGGTAACTAATTTATAAACGAAACTAACTGACGTGTGAACCAAATTTGCATAAGAAATACGAAAAATTATTTGATGTGATTACACACAACCTCTAGGTTAAGCAACTTTTGAACTGCTCAGAATAAAGAAAATAGTTTTGAACTAAAAATTATAGCTAATATTATTTTACATCTTAAGGGAGGTATTGTGAAGGGTTTTGAGGTTTCTAGAATCGATTTCGGTATTTTCATCATGACGTATATCTGAATATGTTTGTGGGTTTATTTCGTTTGCGATAACTCAAAATATATTAAAGCTATTAATATCGTATTTCAAATTTAGATTTTTAGATACTCATGTTAAGAACAGATTAGCAATTCATCAATCGTAAATGGTAGTTTACTTGAAGGCCAATCAGGTTTTATGAACATGATGTAAAATAATATTAGCGTTTCTTTAAACCAATGAAATGCTTTATTGTATGTCACGTGTCTGCGTTTTAACCAATCCTGTCAATGCTCTTGTGATTATTCCCGGCAATATTCTCTGTAGCTTTTTTGTTTTCGTTGACAGATGTCAGATAGTTATCATCAAAAGAAGTAAAAATGAGCAAAAAAGATAGATTTAGTGACGTGTCTGATGATGAAATAAAAAAAAATCTAATTAAATATAACTCGAAAGTTCGATAAATTAGAAAATAATTTCCCAGTATCTTTCACACGGACCACTATCAAGAAATGATCATCACTTCAAAAAATTATGACATGTCAAAAAATAACATGTTTCAACCGTTGTTTTGTTTTTTCAAAAAACACAGATCAGATTTAAACGAAAATATCAAAATATATTTTTTCTTTAACATATTGTAATATGTAAAAGGTGACAGTAAGAAGAAAATGTTTCAAACAATAATTGTAGATAATAATATTTGAAACATAGTTCTAATAACAAATATTTTATTACATAATTTACTGAGATAAACTACCATTTCCGGTTATTGGATTATCAGCAGAAACTAATCAGCTCTTTCAAAGGGTATATAATTGATATATACAAAATATCAAAATTTTCAGTTTAGTAGTTTTTGAGAAACCGTAACTCCAGAGATCCACACAGACTGACAGACAGACACACACAGACATCATCGCGAAACTATTAAAATCGCATTCTGGGGACCCAAAAACGTGCTCATCCATTGAAAACTCACTACCCAAATTTTTAGCATGATTCCTATACCTCCCTTACAGGATGTGGCGGGAGGTAAAAATCGACACATACACAAACGTCATCCTGAAAATAGTGAAATCATATTCTAGGAACGCGGAAACATGCTTATGCTATGTGCTGAAAACTCACTATCCGTCACAATGCCTCCCTTGTATATATGTGCATGAAGTAACAACAAATTACCAATTTTGAAATGAGTTTTGGGAATCATAAAAGAAGTGTTTTACAATAATGTCTGCAGCAAAGTAGGGGTTGCGCGTTCGCAGTCGGGACATATGGAAATTCTCGTTCCTCATCCAGTGCATTGCTTTGCGTGCTCTGAGGTATTAAGGGCGTATAACAGTCTCCTTTAAGGGATCCTTGCCGCAGAGGACCGACGCTAACTATGTTTTAAAACCCTCAGCAGACCAACCAATTTTATTTTAATTTTTATGCTGAAACGCAAACTTAAACCCGAAACAATTATTTTTATGACTGCCCATAAAAACTTTAAATAGGTCGATGCAATCAGAGCGCAAGTTAACGTTACGATTAATGTTTTTAATGTAGGAGTTATTTTCAAATTGTGCTGATGAAGATATATTGACAATTCTGTTTTAATTTGTGCTGTTTTTTATTATTCAAAAACATTAAATAGACCTTGGCGTATAGCTATAAATAGCACGCATAGTTAACTAAACAAAGCTTAGCAACTATTAGAAGTATTATAAATAATTAGATTTTATTTGAAGCTCAAACACTGATAAGGTATAATTGAACTGGCGCCGTATTATAATCAATTTTTATTTTTGCTGTTTGTATCATATAAACACACTATGATATATAAATAAATATATAGATTACGTAACAAATTGCAAACGAATGTTTAAAGAATCAATATATTCAGTTCAAGGATTTTTATTTTAAATTACGAACTAGCTTGACTTGTTTGAAAAGAAACTAATGCACGAAATATTGAGTGCTTTTAAACGACCGATTGTAACAAGTCCAATCAATAACTTATTTCAAAACAATAGCATTTCATTGTTACTGAATTATTTACATAAAATAACAATGACCACGAACTTCTGTATCTATTTTAAGAATCGTTTACTATAAATGTCAACAGAGTCGTCGGTATTTAAATTGAATTCTAAGTCATACCATGACATTTCTACAAATCGACAAACTTAATGCTGTAGGAAATTACATATTGCAGTACCTAATGAATTTTTGCTGATTACTTTTAATTGTCAAATAACGAGAAACTTGTAGAATGTTTTGCGGAACTACCGTGGTGTTATTATAATAATTGTTGGTAATTTTACTGCAAGATTTTTGTTAAAATACGTAATTTAAATTGTTGGAATTAGCTTGGGGGAACACGAGTTGTTCATTACGCTCCCCACACGTTTTCAAACAAGAACACCCTTGAAAGAACAGTGGGAAACAACGAGGCATTATCGAAGTAAAGAAAAATTGGTACCTTCATATCGGTGATGATTTGATGAAATAACCCTCCAAGGGCGCTCGAATCCCGTTCAATGTGCACCTCCATTTCGTAGCCAAAGTTAATCTCTTAAAAATCACTAATGTCATTAAATAAAACACACACTTTTAACAGATAAAGTATCACGTCGCCAAATAAGTTACTGTCCGAAACGTGCTGTGTAGTCATTGATAAACTACCACAAATTTAGGTGCACTATACAGAAATAAACACACGATTGACAGTATCAATAATGTTTACGGCACGATAAATCAAGCATACATATCTGGAAAACGTTCATAAAAACGATTGGTTATTTCCGTATTTGGGATTACATTGCGATGAAGATTACTTTACACATAAACGCGACAAATTCTGGAAATGTTTTCATTCAACAATTAAACAACCAAGTATAAATACTTGAAAAATCGTCAGTTTTTAAATGCCAACCATTACAACGCATTACACTCGCCGCTGCCAGAACCGGACTGTCTTCCCCTCAAATCATTACTTTGTGTGCTTGCTTCTGATTGGTCGAACGTTCCAGCGACACAGCGCGGGATCTACGTTAACTAATACTCTGCCGCGAATTATAAAACGTTAACTTTAACATGAAAACCATAGCAATGCAACAACAAACTAAATAGATTGATGTTTTTTTTATCAGAAACAATTGTAGTAACTATTTTGTTTTTTGTACATAAAAGAAATGACAAACGTCGTAACCTAATTGATATATCAGTTGTAGAATTGAAATGTGGAATATGGGTAT
Organism: Poecilus cupreus; assembly: GCA_963942605.1. Classification (NCBI taxonomy): domain Eukaryota; kingdom Metazoa; phylum Arthropoda; class Insecta; order Coleoptera; family Carabidae; genus Poecilus; species Poecilus cupreus. Next base: position 15,718,107 of record OZ012727.1, read on the forward strand.
TTTAATGCTATTTTTGATATTGCTGTAAATTTTTACCTATTAACTTTATAGCAAAAGTGTAAATACAAATGTTGTTTAGAATTTAAAGATGCATGTAACAAAGCCCAAATTAAATAAATATTTATTAGGAAAATTGTAACACGGCCATATAAGATCGAAAAAAAAAACGAAATATGTTTGACATTTCATAAAATAGTTTTAGGGTTATTTATTATTTACCAGAAAGAAATGATCTCCCAGATTCGCCAGTATATCATTACAATCTTCTACCAAATTTCTAGATTATTTTTTGACGTTTCTTAAAACCAATAAAATGCTTCATTGTATTTCACGTGTCTATGTTTTATCCAATCATCTCATTATTATACTGAGAAGAATACTCTTGTGATTATTCCCGGGAATATTCTCTGTAGCTTTTTTGTTTATGTTCACAGATGTCAGATAGTTATCATCACAAGTAAAAATGAGCAAAAAAGATTTAGTGGCGTGCTTGATGATGAAATTAAAAAATAATCTAATTAAATATAACTCTAGTGTTCGATAAATTAGAAAATAATTCTCCAGTATCTTTCGAAAACTTGTCGCCATTTGTCAATAGCCACGAAAGCCCATAGTGGCTATTGCATGGCAACAAGTTTTCGAAAGATCTGTCAAATTATTTTCAATTTATTCTCACTCTCTTGTTATATTATTACTGAAAATAATACAACACTGTAATAAATAAATCTAAAGCTCTATGAAATTTCAAATATATTTCGTTTTGTGTAATCTTCAATGGCCGTATTACAATTTTTCTAATATCAGTTTTAGTAAATGGGCAAAGATTTACAGCAATATAAAAACAAATAGCATTAAAATCCCTAAATTCCACATTTCAATTCTAAACTCGGTATGTTTAATCAATAGATTATAGTAGGAAAAATGTTAAAAATAACAAACAATTTTTATAATATCTATTTTATTATGTAAAAGACGAGTACATAAGAGAATTATCTCTGTGGAGATATGTACTGTTTGATAAATGATCTAGCCACTTCGGGATGTCCTAAAAAACAACAAAATTAAGTTAATAAAGAACTTTATTTGAAATCGTCATTAAAAGTTCAGAAATCGTCACGAAAGTAACCTATTATACGACGATTTTGAGCATCCCAGTGTTGGCAACCGTTAAATAATTATTGTACAATTAGGATAATTTTGGTAGATATATTGACGTACTATAGTAAATTTGGACGTAACATGAAACAAAATTTGCAAGAAGAATTAACTAATTAATTTCGATGACCAAAGTGAGGACTTGTGAGGACAAGTGTTATTTACGATAACTTTACTTCTCGAGGTTGGCAACACTGACTGTCAGTTTCAATTGACAACTGACATATGTATAAGCTTAACCTATATTGTAATTTTTTTACAGTTTTTTCGAATTTTAGATTTCAAATAAAACTTAATATATACCTCGGCACTGAAGTTCCTTTTTATCACTCACATGGTTTATTTTCCTTGGCCCTACGGGCCTCGCCAACTAAATTCCATATTCATGATAAAAATTAAACTTCAGTGCCTTGATACATAAATAACTATCTTACAACCAAATAATTACCTAATTGTAATTCAATATATAAAAACAACATAACAACTTGGATTGGTATTCTGCACGTACTACTACGTGATTGCCAAACTCTTTTCAGCAATTCGGCTGCTTTTTCAAATTCCCCTCTAATTGTTAATGCTACAGCCAAATTATACTGTAAAACAGCATGAGCTGTCCCTAAATTCTGTGGGAACCATTCTACAAAAAAACATAATACAAAATAAAAGTGAAATCAAAGATACCAATAGTTGTGTTTACTTATTTGCGGTCCTACACTGGAGTCAATATCTTCTTCGTCATTGGTTTCTTCGTTTGGAATTGTCAAGGAAATATCAGAAACATGATCTGGATTCAAATGCTCTATAGCCTCAGATAATTTGTCCATTAACACTAAAGCATGTGCCGCGTATAAATGTCCTAACAATCTACAAAAAAATGTTTAAAGTCCTCAAAATACATTTACATATTCCATAGAACATACTTGTGGGCCCCAGAAATTTTCGGTTGCGTCAAAAGCGTCTGTGCATGTTCCAAAGTCAAAACGTAGTCCCCCAAACAAATCGAAACATACGCGCTGGTGACCAACACAGAGTTCTTCAAACTGGCGACTTCTTGAGGTGAAAGGGGCGCAGAGGGACTTGGACCAGGGCTTGGAGGAGGGGGAGGGGGCTGAACACCTCCTGGAAGGAGAAGTAGAGGTACAGGAGACGAAGTTGTTTCAGAAGGTAGGAGTAAAAGTGCGTTTCGAAGACACAGCGATGCGAATTCGAGAGTTGCTACTGGGACTGCGTATGACTGGCTCTCGGTGCTAGAACAAATGACGATCAAGAGAATAATAGTTATTTAATTTACAATTGGGTAACTCCACTTTGTCCACGTGTGAAGTTTTATCCAACACTTCTTAATAAAAGATAAATTTATAAAAGAAATATTATTTGACAGTGACATATGCTTTAAATTTTTAAATTAAAATGTCAATCGAAGTATTTACCAACGTGTTGTGTGTTATTATTATTGTTATAAACAAAAAAAAAATACTCACTAGTGACTTTCATCAAAGTTATACACACTAGTGGGTAATCTATTACTTTCCTTGTTTAAAATCGCCATAGTTATAGAGCATTTATTGAGAGGTGTTGGATAAACATATTTTTATATTTTCAAACTTTCAAATATAATTTTATTCACTACAGCATTATCTATACTACAAATAAAAAAAAATGTTAAATTATCATTATTAATTGACACTATCGATGATATGCAGATAAAATAATTAATTCTTAGGAACTGCAGTCGAAAAGTTTATTATTTTTTCTTCTAAAAATTCGACGTTTCGGTCATAACAATGAAATTTAGTGTCGTCAGATTTCAATTGTATTTTTTTTTTTTAATAAAATATATCGTATAATTAATTACATTGTTGTTGTCGAAATAATTATTGTTCAATGTATTGCTTTTTACATATTATTTCTTTATACGGAGCTGACCGATCAAATATTTTTTTTTTTCACGACATGGTAGGAAACCCCACCGTTCTTCTCCCGAAATAGTGAGGAAAATGTGTTGTTCCTCTCTAGAGAGGAAAATATAGTTATGTATTAAATTTTTCTTTTTCTTATTAAATCACAATTTGACAACTTATTAAAGATATTTAAGATTGGTCCATTGGCAACACTGCTACACCGTCTTGGGTCTGATTTCTAACCTAACCTAACTTTTAACGTGTGAGTTAGTCAGTTGTGTTCTCAAAGTGTATTTTAGGTCCGATCAAATCGTTTTTAGAAACATGTCGTGAAAAAAATGTTGTGTCTAACACGAGAGGAAAGCTCTTCTTCTACTCTCGTTCGAAATGCCTCACTCGCTGCGCTCATGAGGCAAACTTCGAACTCGAGGGGGAAAAAGAAGCCCTTTCCTCTCTAGTTTGACAAATAACTATTATTATGTTAAATAATACTATTAATAATGCAATTTCCTGCTTCTCTTATCATTTTAGAGAAAAATATTTCAAATAAAAGTTGGAGAGATTTAATATCTGCATCTAAATCAGTGAACGATTTTCATTTTAAAAAAGGCTAAAAGAATGTTAAAAACAAAAAATTCTGTTTTTTATAATGAGTAACCATGGAAATATCATCTATCAAATATGCGGAGAAATTTTTGCGAAAGACTTGAGATTTGCAAACAAAGGAGATGATTTAGACTAGATTTAATTTTTGGGTTCCTTATAATTGAATTTTGTTATTAACAAATTCTTATTTTGACACTAAAATTAAATGTATAAGTTGTTTACCTACTTAGTTGATTATGAATAACGTTAAATATTTGCTTGAATTCAATTTCATTTCCATGGTTAATCATTATAAAAACTTTATCTTTGAATGTATTTTTAGCCTTTATTAAAAAAAGTAAAATGAAATTTTTTCACATTATAGGAAACCCCACCGTTCTTCTCCCGAAATAGTGAGGAAAATGTCTTGTTCCTCTCTAGAGAGGAAAATATAGAAGTGTTACCAATATGAATGTCATTTACAAAAAAATTATTATAAAAATTATAAATAAATTCCTAATTTGATTGAAAATCCTTAATTTAGTGATATACATACTTTAAATTGTCTTACAATTATATCTTATATTTTTCTTTTTCTTATTAAATCACAATTTGACAACTAATTAAAGATATTTAAGATTGGTTCATTGGCAACACTGCTACATCGCCTTGTGTCTGATAACCTAACTTTTAACGTGTCAGTCTGTCACTTGTGTTCTCAAAGTGTATTTTAGGTCCGAGCAAATCGTTTTTAGAAACATGTCGTGAAAAAAATGTTGTGTCTAACACGAGAGGAAAGCTCTTTTTCCACTCTCGTTCGAAATGCCTCACTCGCTGCGCTCATGAGGCAAACTTCGAACTCGAGGGGGAAAAAGAAGCGCTTTCCTCTCTAGTTTGACAAATAACTATTGTTCACTGATTCAAATGCATATAAAATCTCTTAAACTTTTATATAAACATATTTCCCTGAAGGGATTAGAGAAGCAGTACTATTTAATACCAGTCTGTATAGGACGTACTATCATACAATAGTTTAAATAAACTCTTTACTACAGTTTCGAAAAATTGTTTATTTAATAATATTATTATTTTTGTCACTTACCTATACTTCATGTCTCTGGACAAATGCGAGGACAAAACCAATTTCCGATGTTTCCCCGTCCCAACAATTTGATCCACAATATCTTTCTGTCGTTTAACCAAATTAAAATCAAACTCATTTGTCTGAAAACAAATCATTAATAACCAAACAACTGATTACAATCCAGTGCCAACTAACAGGTTTATGAACTTGCACGCAACACTCAGCGATCCTCAACCACAGTCTAGAATTTCTGTGGTACCTCTGCACCGCAATAATTAAACAATCAAACGCTTGCGTTGGTTGTCCAGCGTGGAGAAGGGCTATTCCTAAATTGTACATGATTTCGTGGTATTTGGAGCTTCCTAGAGTGTAGAGCGGGCGGTTTGATTCACCTATGATTTAATTACATAAATTAAACACATGAAACTTGAAGTTTTGTTTTGTTATACCGTCTGTTTTGGGGAAAGAATTCACGGCTGCTTGGTCTTCTTTTAGAGCTTGTCTAAAATAATGACACGCTAAATTTGTTTTGCCCATTGCGTGGTGGATAACCCCCATGTTATTATAAAATATTACTGTTGAGCTTTCACCCGTGTCCCTAAAAAGTTTACAATATTTATTTTAATACTACTAAATTATAATATATGTAATGTTTCCTCTTTCCGTACTTAAAGCTAAGACAGTCCGTTGGAGATGTATTAAAGATTTTGATGGCGTTTTTATTATTTCCTCTTAGATATTCCAGATGGGCCTTCAAACATAAAGTCGAAGTATTCTAAAAATAAACGTATATTTTCAATAATCTATAAATAAATAATAAATTATTATCTACAATAATTTATTATAAAAATACGTGATCGTGTATGAAAAGTTTGATTGTTAATAATTTGATGACAACACATAACTTCCCGCCTAAAAAACTTTTAAACAGTACAAAAAAGAGAAAAAAGTTTCAAATCAAAAGTGTAGCTAATATTATTCTGCATCCCTTTTATTATAACAAAATTTACCCTAACTCAATTATTTACTGAAATATGCTCAAAAAATCGTACACTATCACTTGAATTGTATGTATATACATACATAAAATAACGCTGTCCCACTTAGTGGGGTAGCACGAACCCAGAAACACAGTCACCCAACAATCAATCTCCTCCAAACATTCCTATCCTGACACACCACTTTCGCCTCGTCCACATTCATAGTGCGATTCATACATGCTCGTTTATTCAAAAACAAACCATCAATCAAACCCAACCACTTTTCCTCGGACGCACACGCCATCGTTCACTTTCAATTCACACACATATATTAGTTTCACCAACCTCTCATTCGACATGCTCATGTCCAAACCATCTCAACTGACCCACAACATTCTTCTCAATCTCACACTCACCATACACCAATGTCTTCCGTATACGATCACGTCTCGTATGCCCACATACTCCTCTCAAATATCTCATTTCTACACCAGTTATACGTCGTTCATGCTTCTTCGTCCACACCCAACATTCAGAACTATACATCAATGTAGGCACTAACATACCAATACAAACACTCAATCGAGCATCTCTAAATACATTCATGTTTCGAGCAAATGTACCCAGAGCACCCAATACCTTGCACCCTGTAGACACCCGCCTTTCAATCTCCCGGTCAATACGTCCATCTTCCGAGAACATACTACCCAAATATACAAATTCATTCTCTTGATCCAGTCTCACACCATTCACTGAAATATTACAATCAGTCACCAAATCATTCTTCTCAAACACTTGGTAACGTGCCGGACTGTGGATCGTGAGATCCTCAGTTCGAATCCCACTGCCGACAGTTACAAATTTAAATTTAGCCCTGTGGTTCCCCCTCCACTAACATCCTTGGGGGCTATGATTTGACGGCTGGTAACCGCACTTCATACGAAAAAAAATATATCACCTACCGAGATCTGCGTAAGCAGAGTGCCACACCCGTAATGGGTAAAAGGCGTGATGATATATTTATTTATTTATTTTATATATTTAAACCGTTCCTTACTTTATTTATTGTTATCAAATTTGAATCAGCACGTAGCATTTAACACCCAAATTATAAATATGAAATTTGAAAATGATATTGCATTTTATTTTTATAAATCACAGTCGTCATTGTAAAAATAGTGAAATAGTATTATAGGGACTCAAAATTTTGTCCCGTCACAATACAACAGTGTAGAATTAAAATGTGCATATTCTTTCTGTATCTTTTTACCTTTTCACTTTACAAGAAAATGATAAATGCAAAACTAGTACAGAATTTTAAAATGCTAATATTAATGAGAAGTAATTAAATATTTCGCCATTTAAATATTGGGTTAGAAAAAAAAAGCTATTAAATCATTTTGACATCATACAATAGCTTTGTTGGCAGAGAAAAAATGCCAGGCTCAATACGGGGTTAACAAACAAACTAAATTGCATAAGCAAGTAAACACATTAAGGTCAGCTTAATATTTGTGTGAAATGTAATGGAATAAAATTATTACTTCGTCAGCAAGATTATAGAATTAATCAGCAACAAAATTATACCCATTAGCTATAATATTTATGCGCTTGCAAATTAAAATCATAAACAGTTGACAAATTAAAATGAGCTATATTCTATTTTATAAAAGTATCTGTGTTTTAATGTGATATAAATGAACTGGACACTGGACGTATGAGAAACCTAGTAGCTAGCGCAGCGACACAGGGACCCGAAAAGATAGGGTTGTTAGAATAAAGGCTGTGTTCGTAATTCTTTTCCTCCTAAATGATTTTGATGATTTTTTTGTACTTCTGGGGTCACCTGTATAGTTCTTAGCTACAGTTGGATCCAGTAGGTGGCATTGTTGTCAAGATCCAAAATTTTTTAAAAGTAATATTCATGACTTATGCATTTGAGCATCCAGGTGACCCCATACGTACAAAAAAAATTCATTAAAACGACATTAGCATTGTGATAAGGGAACCACTTTTCTTAATTTTGTTCTTCGTTATCTAATGGGGTCTTTCACCATTTTTTCAAAAAAATTTTTATGAAACTTTATCTATATTGAAGACTATCTACACTTCTAAAAAGTCTTAATTGTTATTCATTGAGCCACAATGATTTTTTTAAAAATGTTGTGACGTCATAGTAGAGGTGTTGCTGGATCTAAAACAGTAGAGATTGTAAATAATTGTAGTCAAATATTTTTTTACTTATTTTATTATTATTACAATAAAATAGAATATTTATGTAATAAAAATTATTTAAATCTCTACTGTTTTAGATCCAGCAACACCTCCACTATGACGTCACAACATTTTTAAAAATATCATTGTGGCTTAATGAATAACAATTAAGACTTTCTAAAAGTGTAGATAGTCTTCAATATAGATAAAGTTTCATAAAAAAAAAAAATAAATAAAAAATGGTGAAAGACCCCATTACATTAATGTATTTCAGGTATTTCAACTATACTGAATAATAGTTATTTACTTTACAAGTGGGCAAAGTAAGGAATTACACACGAGAGTAAATTTAGCATACGAAGCCGAAGGCAATTTTATCGAGTGGATAATGGGCCCATAAACCAATATTTTTTAAAAATTTTATGAAACTTTATTAGCACATATGACGATCAGTGAAAACCCGATGTGAAAATTCCATATATTACCGAAGATATGATTTTTTAAAGTGTGTGACGTCACGGGTACTGCTCCAGTAGCACTAAAACAACGATTTTTCATGATAGGAGATATTACATATTTTTTAATGTAAAATTAATATTTACATAGTGTAAGTCTTTATTTACAACAATTAAACTTAATATAAATAAAGATAAAATTTATTGGGCAACTTTAGAGTATTTTATTTGATATTCGAGTAACATCATACGAAAGTTTGAGAATAGTGGCGCTAGTAGTAAAGTAACCTAACCTCTACACACAATTTTAGTCAATAGTTTTTCAACACAGCACAATAAAACAGTGAAATTATAAAATAAGTAATAGAAGCCCAACAAATATGATCTTAAATATCAGCAAACAAAACAAATGAAATGACATTTCGTAGTTCTATTTTAGCTCACAATAGGCGTTGGGCGCCACGGCAGATGCGCGATTTGCACATTTCATATTTCTAACCAATAGCATCAATGCAATACCCGTGTCGTCAAAATATGTTCAATTCGTTATATCGCTTTACTCCAGAATATTTAAAACAAAAAAAAAAAAACTTTACTACTAATAATTCCATAAGTGCTGCACGATTTTGATATAAATTTGTCATATTTCGTTTATAGTTTATGCGCCCATTCCACTACTAGTTATTTAATAGAACAAAATTTTATTAATCCATTTTTAAAATAAATTAGTTTTTCAAATTTCAAGTGCAATTAAATGTTGTGGGTGGAGATCGAACTGAAGATCTTATAATCTACCACGAAGCTCATAAAAATTAATGAATTTTTTATCTATTTATTACTTACATTAATAAAATTACAACATTTCTTAAACAGCGCGTAGAAAATTTTCCATAATTTTTCCATAACTACCGCTTTGTCACAACAAAATTTGAAACATAACAATTAAGTAAAATGCATTTAATATCATGAATAATAAATTTCATCAAATGGAATTGGTCTAATCGATAAGGAAGTACATGATATTTTACAAACATCAAACATTTCATAAGCAGCCACCTATCAACAGAGATATACCCCTCAAAATGGCGGTGGCCCAAACCTTCGACCAGGCTATAGAACCAGTACTGTACATCTGCAAAGGCTTAGGAATAGTTCCTTTTGAAATCTCAAATCATAACTACAAAACATCATGGTTTGGAGTTGGCCACACTATATTTTTAATAATTGCGTATTTGTGTGGTTTTGGCTTCATGATGTACTCAAATATAACAGATGTGGAAAAACCTGATTTACTTTTTAATACAATTACAACACTTCAAAATCTGTCTGGTTTGGGAATAGTAATTGTTGTGTGGGTGACAAGCATAATGAACCAAAAACGGTACATTACTGTCCTGGATAAAATGAACGAAATTGACAAATCATTTCGATGCCTTGGAGTGTGGACCTACTACAAAAAAGTCCGCGAAACTTCAGTCAAAGTAATCATTGGAAAATGCATTGGAATTATTTTATTTTTCCTGTTGGAATTAAACGCCCAAAAGTGGGTACTGGAACCGAAACATCTGATACAAAGTGTGATGCATGCCATACCACTATTAATTTATACCATTTTAAGTCTACAAGTTTATATTTATCTAAAAATGATTAAAGAACGGTTCGAAATTTTGAATCAACATTTGAAAGAGCTGCAGAAATATGAAAAAGCCACTATTAATATTCTAGAGGTAAAGAATTTCAAGCTGACGTCACCTTTAGGAACGAAATTATCCATGCTACGATTAATATGCCCTCTACATCATGAACTGTGCAAGGCAATAAATATGTTCAATGATATTTATGGAGTTTCTTTGCTGATTACATTTGGGGAAAGTTTTGTTTCTGTCACAACTAATATGTATTATATTGTCAATAAATTGAAGGCATTTAACGCTGCTGAACTGAATGTGATTTTCGCGATGTTAGGATCACTTTTGATTAATGTTGTTGAAAGTATTTGGGTCTGCTGGATTTGTCATACTACTATTGAAGAAGTAAGCAAATTAATATATTGTACATACATACACATCCTAAAACCGAATCAATCACCAATCAAGTATTCCTGTCCTGGCACACCACTTTCGCCTCGTCTACATTTATAATGTGAATACATGTTTTGCAAATTTTTAAAAATGTTTTAGGCTGAAAATTCTGGGATTTTGCTCCATAAAATTGACTATGAAGAAGTGGAACTAAAAAATCAGGTCAGTAAGCAATTTTAAATTTTGAGTGAATAAAAAAATATGTACAGTTAACTCAAATGAAATAAATTTGCTCATTTTGAGTGTGGCATTTTACTCTCGTAGATCTCGGTATGTACGTTGACCGAAGACATTATTGTCCAGTTAACGCCCGTAGTGCCTTCAACGTTTAATATCCCGCCGATATATTATTTTATAAAAGATTTTTATCGATTTTTATTCTATCATTGTGTTTTGTTAGAGAATAGTATATTGAACAACTAGTGTTACAATGACCTTTATTGTAATACGAGTATAGTTTGCGTAAACGAGCCGCAGGCGAGTTACGCAAAATACGAGTATTACAATTAGGCATTGTAACACGAGTTGTTCATACTACTTTTCCTATTTCACGTTCAAAAATTCAAAAAAAAAAAAAATTAAAATAAAATTGTACGGCATGTTTAATATATCACTGGTTATCAAGGGGCATGGCCCGCGGGGCCTATCAGGTCCCAGGCCGCAACCCCGACGCAGGGGCTCCGATTCAATAATTTTACGTGAGCAATGACAGTCCCAAGTTTGACAGACTGTCAATTTTACAAATAATAAATTCCCCAAAAACAGTTGCAGAAAATTCAATTTTGTAACATTGTTTTTGAGAAAAACAGTGTCACAAAATTGACTTTCTGTACGTGAAATAGGAAAATTAATATATTTGCTTCCAAACACTGTAACTAAGTAACGTGATATTCTTATTTGCTTACAATACCGATTTCTTTATTTCAATATTGGTATCTGCCAATAAAAGTCAGTGTTTGTGTATTATGCAACAACGCCCTAGGGCGTTATTTGGTATACCGGGTGTTTCATTTAACCTGAAAAAATTTGACGAATCTAAACTTTAATATTTCCGAGTGGGACATCCGTTAATACAAAATCCGCCCTCCTCCCCACCCCCTTTAAATCTTAAATAGGATTTTTTTATAAGAGATTTGGGATTCTACGTCGAAAAGTACGTACGATTTGTCCGAATAGATATCACAAGAATAAAAAACCAGGAAAACACTTATTTAGCATTTTTAAAAGTGCTATTCAATGATGTTACGCTTGACCCCCCAACCCCTGTGGGTGGGGCAGGTGTCAATTTTTAAATCTTAAATAAAAATCATTATTTTCTACGCTAAAAAGTGCGTACAATTTTTCTGCATTCGTTTAATTGTGGGTATGGAATTCTTCAATTGAAAATAAATCAATTTTGCAATATATCGAAGCGTTAATACCTGCTTTTTAGCGTAGAATATAATGGTTCTTATTTAGAATTTTGGAGTTGCCACCCACCCAACCCACAAGGATTGGGGGTTCAACCATAACATCATTGAATAGCACTTCGCAATGTATTAAATAAATTTTATTTTTTTATTTGTTATTTATTTGCGATTTTATCCTCATGTACCGCATATTTTCGACGTAGAATACGAATCTGTTATGAAAAATAGAGGATCCTATATAAAATTTAATAGTAATTGACATTTCAACTTTAACATATTACTAACTGATAATAAAATAATATCGTCCACCATTCCATAAACGAATACAGTTTTCAAATGTCTCAATTTTCTAACCAAAATAAAATATTACTGGTTTCTAAATACAAGAAAGAAACTGTGTATGTATGAATTCCAAACTTTAAAATAGTTTTATTTGAAATCGGCACTAAAGTGCTCAAAAATCGTCATTATAAGCTCAGAAATCGTCACTAAAGTAACACATTATACGACGATTTTGAGCAACGCAATGTCGGCAACCGTAAAAAATTATTGTACAAGTAGGATAATTTTGACAGATATATGACGTATTGTAATAAATTTATACGTAAAAAGAAACAATATGTGCAAGAAGAATTAATTAATTAATTCCCATGAAGAAATTGAGGACAAAACACATAATTTTGAGTGTTATTTACGATAACTTCACTTCTTGAGGTTGGCAACACTAACTGTCAGTTTCAATTGACAACTGACAGATGTATAAACTTAACCTATATTGTAATTTTTTTACAGTTTTTTCGAATTTTAGATTGCAAATAAAACTTAATATGTACCTCGGCACTGAAGTTCCTTTTTATCACTCACATGGTTTATTTTCGTGATAAAAACTAATTTCTCCTATAGTAAATAAAATAAAGTTACTTAGGTTAAAGGTTTATGTTTTGTTTTTCAGATTGAAATGTTTTCTCTGCAAATCGCTCATGAAAATTTGGAATTTTCCGGAGCTGGATTTTTCCCGATAAACTTTACGTTGCTTTATTCAGTACGTATTAATTATCTTTGGTGAAACAGTAGTTGGCGGACGGTACTAGAGTTGGTTTGTTGGTTATGAATATAAGTAAAACAAAACCGAAACGCATTATCGAAATCGTAGGCAACTTCAGTATCGTCCATCAACTTCGGTTTAACCAACTTTTATAGCGACAAGATAAATAAATAAATTTATGATTTTTAGATTGTGGGTGGCGTAACAACATATCTAGTAATTCTAATGCAACTTTCTGGATCTGGTTCTCCGTCCGAGACCAAAGCGAACTAATTACTAACCTGTCCCTCTGCAGTCGCAATAGCCTTGATCTCACGTTTTGCTGCCTTCAACGAATGATTCATCAAGTAACATTTCGCACGATAAATCATTAACTTGATTCTGAATGATTCCAGAGCTGGATCTGTTCCCTGCACAAATTGAACATTGATATTTATGTATTGAATACAAATGTGTAACTTTCTACCTTTTGTTCTTTTTTCGGGTCCTTTTCCTTGTCTTTTTCTTTATTGTCAATATTCACAAATTGGTTTTCGATGCAAGTTAATAGAGTTAAAGCTTTATTGTGTTGTTGGGTACAAATATGTAATTCGATTAGCAGTAAACAAACTTTTCGAGCCAAACTTTCCTCTATAAAATAAGTTTTAATATTTGAAAGAATATTTGAGAAAGTTTCGCTTACCCATTGGTTCAATAAACTTGTAAATTTTGTCAACTATTCTAAGAGCTTCTGTATATTTCTTTTGATGGTATAAAAGCACAGCTTGATTGTAAAAAATAACACATTGTTCTACATCTTCGATAACGTCAGGTTTTAATTTTGCTACCGCAAAAACATTGGCCAAGTTTTTCTTGAACTGCTCAGTCTTCTTTTGTTCGGTTTTGTAAAATTCAGCTACAGCTTTATTATGCAGAACTTTAGGATCCTGCGAACGAGATTCAAGCTTTGAAAGAAATTGTAGACAGCCAGAATAATTCCCTCTAAAAATTATTGGATAATTTTAAACAGAATTTTATGTTTTGATGAACTTACTTATTGAATTCTGCCAATGCAGATTGTGCATTTTCTCTTTCTTGATCTGTGATATCTAAATTGTCAGTATCCTTTTCTGCCATTCTTTAAAAATCTGAAATAATAACTTTCTCATAACCTGTTCTTGTTGCAAATATGATAAATATTTGAAGCTGGTAAAACTATACTTGCTTGTATACTTGAATTTATTACAAGTAGTAATTAAATTCTATATAAGCAGCACAAATTTTTAAATATTCACAAACACACTTTATGAACTATTTGACACTTCCTGTCAACAGACTTCAGTACACACTGTTAGGTTAGTGGTTCAATACTTATTTCAGTGAAGTTAGGTCCACTATATAAATAGCTAAATTCAGTGTTATTGTAATTAGTTTATCCTCTGTTTCAAAGAGGACAGTAATAGTATCAAAATTAAAGTGGTCCTTTTGAAGTCGCAATTTTAATGCATTATTTACCAAGTTAAATACAAAACATGTTAGAAATAGTTGTTACTTTATGTTTATTACTATTATATTTGATAAAAATATTATATATTAATATTAAGAGGCAATTTTCAAGCAGTATGTAATAGTTATTGTCTCATAAGTCAGGATGGCCGAGCGGTCTAAGGCGCTGCGTTCAGGTCGCAGTCCACTTCTGTGGGCGTGGGTTCGAATCCCACTTCTGACAAATCTTTTTAAATTTTTGCTAATTCTCCTCGTATATAGTTAAGAAAAACATTTGAACGAAAATCATACCCTTAATAATACTAGTATGTTACAGTGTTACTTTTTTCCAAATATTTGTTTATAAAACTGTTATTGTAATTACCACTGTATTTCAGATTATTTTTTTTATTAGTACTATGGTGTTCTACTCTTACTAGTACTATATTTATTATATTCATGTCATAGCTAAGTATATAATTAATTATATATTAATAATACAAATCAGATTTGAATTATGTTACTGTAACATTCTAATACACAGTACTACCTATAACACTTCAAGTCCTCGATAGTATAGTGGTCAGTATCCCCGCCTGTCACGCGGGAGACCGGGGTTCGATTCCCCGTCGGGGAGATTTTTTTATTTTTTGTACAAAATAACTGTAGTTGCTTTATAAATTAACAAAAAGCAAAAACTGATACATTGTTATAATGTGTAGCTACATTTTGCAAAGGTCTCTGTGCTTGTAAAGTAAATTAACTCCTCGAAACTTGTGCCCATAATGAATTCAAATCATTATCTCTGTTTGTATGAAATTTTATAAAATAACCAAACAGTACCGTTAATTTATTTTGTCCTATTAAAGCGAATGCCATTCTATAGTTAATTCATTTTTACTTTATACTTTGTAAACCTACTAATATTGTGCTCTTGCTCTAGTGATAAAGTACCTTTTTTCGCCTACCACTATGGAAAATAAGATATTGCCTTGGTAACAATGTTGTAAGATTATTTTTACAGCCCTATGACAATAAATAAGTGGTTACCATTGTAGCCGGGTGAGAATTATTTATTACGACCCTAGAACCACAAATATTGTTCTAATTAAATATTAATTGCACTAAATTGCAGTAATACTTTGAACTATTTATTTAATTTGTCGGCTCTTACATTTAATAGGCTCTTCAACCATTTTTTATTTTATTTTATTTTTTTAAATAGACGATAATAAATGATATTTTTTGTGTTTTCGTCTATAGTGTAATATAATTAAGCCTGCAATTAATTACTTAAGATTCTATATAAAAGCGTATGACGTCATAGTGACTGATGACAGAACACTGCTGAAATAAATCATATAACCATACTTGTAATTTTAACGAGATTTCGACAAACCCTGACGGAATGTTTACGGAAGAGTGAAGAGACGATCGCAAAAGGGAGTATGACAGAAGAGACCGAAATGATTTAAAACGTTATAGACGATTAAATTAGGTATTTTTTTTATTAGAGTCAATTAATTACTTTGTACAATTTATTACTTAAAAAATTATCACGCTACATTTCGTAGTTTTATATCATCTTCCTCATCTAATCTACTTTCATTCTCACTATCCTTATAAATATTTACATTATCTGACAAACCTTTATGATTTGTTTTATTAAATTTGTACCTTCGTGTAAAATACTCCGAAGGTCCTGGGTGCGTTATCCTAGCGCTGCCTAAACATTCATTATTCTTGTAAAATACTGCGTATTGTCCTGCTGTTATAGCTCGAATCGGTTCTTGTAAAGTAACAATTAAACCATTTCTTGTTTGACACATAGAACATTTTCGTAATACTTCCACATGTTGAAATTTAAAGTCACATTCAAATATGTTGTTGTTAATTAGATCCTCTGGTTCAGAATGGATACAGTGTGATTTACATGTAATGAAAATGTCGCTCATCAATGTTGGATGCTTCCATCCATGAATCTGAATCAAGCAATAATTTTCATAATTAAATCCTGAAGATATAATAAATTTTACGATATATTGAATCGTAAAACTACTATTATTTAACTCTGTCTCTAGTGGTAAAGACAGGTTTCAGTCCGGTAAAGGGAACCTAACAGTATTGTTATTGTTTATGATTCTGTATCGTTATTAAGGTCAAACATACGCGTCGAAAGAACGAATCATTTATTTTTTTTAAACAGCAAATTATGTATTCTTCATTTATTTTCATGTTCTTTATGGTCCAATAACCTCCATCCGTCAAAATTTCATGGATTTTTTACAGTTACTTGTACATTGCAATCTCAGATGAAGTACATTTCAGAGGTTAGGTTCGTTCACTACCATGAATTTTGTTTTACAAATTCAAATTTGAATAAATTATTTCTTACAATTATTCTTATCGAAAAACAAAACAATTACAGTAAGGTCTTAGAGCATTCTAGTATTTATCTATGTAGATGAAAAGGATAAGGGAATAAATAAAAATTTAGCAAAAAACACACTTTTTGGTATATTTTTATTTGTTTCTCAAAAACTGTAAATTCAAATTGAAAATAATCTTAGTATGTTATACCTAAACGATCATATTTATAAATATACAAATTATTTGCATTACTGTAGTCGTGTGTGTGGCCGATATTTTACTACTTTGAAAATTATATTCATGTATAATTTGTAAACAAAATTAGCTTTTTAAAATTTATTACAAAACTATGGGCTTTTATCTACAAATGTAGGTATGAAACACATTATACAGTATGTCCCATTTAAGGTACGAATGCATTGGGATCTCGAGAACCGTAAAAGATACGAGGTTGGTTAAATTAGACGAAAATTGCCTCTTTAGTTGGGCAGTTTTAACATGTATTTGTTTTTCCAATGGGCCCATAAACCATTATTTTTTTTTATGAAACTTAATTTGACTATATGGCGATCAGTGAAAACCCGACGTGAAAATTTCATACATTACCGGAGTTATAATTTTTCAAAGTTTTTTGACGTCACAGATACTTCTCCAGTGGCACTAAAACAACGATTTTCCATGATAGTAGATGTTATATATTTTTTAATATAAAAATAATGGGTGCTATTCACAGCTCTGTACTAAGCGTTACTAAGAAAATTGTATTAGGAATTACTACAAAATCTATTCACAGCTCGATACTAGGCAATACTAAGCGTTACTAAGTTTTGTATTTAGTACACAAATGTAAAAAAAGGTAGTACCGTGTTTAACTTGGCTGAACGGACAATTTGAAATGCGAGTTGCGCGCGATATGTTTGAAATTTACAAAATAGGCGGATAAAAGTGTATCGACGGCACATGGACCCGTTTACCGAATTCAAGGAAAGTCAAATTAAAAGGAGCTACATACTGTGAGACTGTTCCAAGATAGTAGCCGATTTGTAAATAATTTGACTAGAGAAGAATTGACGGGCGAGCAAGTACCCCTATGTTTCGTCAGAATTACAAGTACTTCTTGTATTTAGATTTTAAACAAAGAGTTTGTACCAAAAATAAAACGATAACTAGGCATTAACTATTTTCTTATATTTGAATTTTGACTAAGGTAAAATTTTTTAGTTGTCAAAATGACAGTTTGTGATCACTATACTTTCAATTACATTTTTTTTCTATCGCACGCACTCCTTTTCTTTTTCATTCCTCAATTTTCGGATCTCTTCCTATTTTGTTCAATTTTTTAAATACTTTCATTTCCTTTATAAAATTTTATTCATAAATTACAATTCTCTTAAAATTTTATATAAATGTCAGAATATGTCACTTGGTGTTTGACATAATATAAAATATATCGTAACTATGACTACCAGTGATATTTGCGATGTTGTCAACTATGTTTTTTGCTAGTCACTTGAACTAACTAAAACACGCTAGTATAGAGCTCTGAATAGGTAGTGTATTAATTACTGTTTTAGCGCTAATACATGTTTTAACTAAAACAGCCTAGTATACAACTTTAGTATCGAGCTGTGAATAGCACCCAATGTTTTCATATTATAAGTTTTAATTTACAACAATTAAACTTAATATAAACTAAGATAAAATTCCTTTAACAACTTTAAGAGTATTTTACTTGATATTCGAGTAAATTACATACATAAGTTTGAGGACAGTGGCGCTAGTAGTGATGTAACATAACCTCAACAAACAATTTTAATCAATAGATTTTCAACACAGCACAATAAAACAGTGAAATTATGAAACAAGTAATAGAAGCCCAACAAATATAATCATAATATAATCTTCAATACCAACAAACAAAAATAAGAAATGACATTTCGTAGTTCTATTTTAGCCCACAATAGGCGTTGGGCGCAACGGCAGACGCGCGATTTGCAATTTTCATATTTCTGGCTAATAGCACAAAGCAGGTACCTGTGACGTCAAAATATGTTCAAATCGCTTTACTGCAAAATATTTTAAAGAAAAAAACTAATTTACTATTAATTATTCCATAAGTGTTACACAATTTTGATATAAATTTGTCATATTTCGTTTATGGTTTATGCGCCCATTGAATGCATAGATCACTAGATATGGCTAATATGTAAATTTTGCGATTTTCATTTTTTTTGCTGATAACTTCGTTTTATAACATAATACGAAATTTTGGTTTGCACTTTCTTATGACACTTTTTAATGGTGAGTTTGCAGAAGTACCAAAATAATTTGTATATCTAAACATTTACGAGTTACTGGTATCAACTTTTATTTTTCATATGGAGGTCATAGTAACCCATGACATTTTTGAATAGAGATTGTTTTTGCTTTACAACGATATAAAACTAATAAAATATTTTTATAATTAGTAGAAAAATTTGTAAAAAAATTTGGAATACTTCTGCAAATTCACCATTAAAAAGTGTCATAAGAAAGTGCAAACCAAAATCTCGTATTATGTTATACAACGAAGTTATCAGCAAAAAAAGAAAATCGCAAAATTTACATTTTAGCCAATATCTAGTGATCTATGCATTCAATTGAAAAAACAAATACATGCTCAAACTACCCTACTAAAGAGGAAACTTTCGTCTAATTTAACCAACCTCGTAACTCTTACGGTTCTCGAGATCCCCATGCATTCGTACCTTAAATGGGACACACTGTATGTTTCATTTATTATAATAATGATATATTGTACCAAGAAAATCATGTTCATGTTGAGCTATATTCAGCCCGTATGGTTGACCTTAATCAAGATTTTAATAATCCACTTATTTCGAAATTCCTGACTCGACTTCTTCGTCGTGGTACTAAATATAAGAATGAAAAGGAATAAAGAAATACATACATTTTAAATAAAAAGTTTTTATTTAAAAATTCGATTATTTATAATATAAATACGATAACATACATATTAATTCTAGGTGATTTAAGGCATTATAATATTATGAGATGTAGATATCCACTATAAAACTATTCTAAGAAAATATACTGAAGAAATGCAAATGCAACATTCTACAAAATACTCAGAAATAAATGCCATAAATTTCGGTCAGAAAACGTAGTAAACGTGATGTTATGACAGAAATAAAAATTGCAAGAATCATCTACTTTAGTGCGATATTTATACAGTAATAGCACTCCCTATATTACTGCAAAATAGAAAATTATAAAAAGACACACATATATACTAA
This sequence comes from Poecilus cupreus, assembly GCA_963942605.1. NCBI lineage: Eukaryota > Metazoa > Arthropoda > Insecta > Coleoptera > Carabidae > Poecilus > Poecilus cupreus. The sequence goes on from OZ012727.1 coordinate 15,738,146, forward strand.
AATTCCTCTAATAATATGTGTCAAACACAAATCAATTCAATGAAGAGTCATAATCAAAGTAGGTCAAATTCATCAATAAACAATTTTAGAAAACCAACAAAAATATTAATTTGTAATAAATATCGAAAAATCGTTTCTGTTCGGGTCCGCTCGGGTGTTTTCGTGCCGTGGAGGGTTGGTGGAACGGTAGGACCACGCCAGTGGCGTCGGTTACGCCTTGCCGTTGATCATGGGCGACTCGTGATGCCCATTCTGGAAACCGTTGGTCATGACGACGCTCTTGGTTGGAGTGGACACCGGGCTCGTTTTGACCATGTAGGTTTCTCCTGTCACCGGGTTGCGTTCTGTGGTTGCCACAACAACAAGAAGAACATTACCATTTTGTTCATTAATGGTCGACCAAATACCAAGCAGAGGTGATGCGTCAAGCAAGAAGAAAGGTTTGAATTACGAATCAAATTAATTTGAGTTAAGAAATCAGCAGGATATGAAAGCAGCAAGCGTTGTTAAACTATCCTAAGTTAATTCGGAGAGAAATGCTTCAAATAATAAATGAAGAGGGTGTTAGTGTTTCCTGAACATTCCATTTATATAAATGTTTTTAAATAATATAAAAATAATTGCAACTACAGCAAAACACTCAAATATTATGTCTTGTTTGTTATAATAATAAATATTTGACCTGAATATACAATTTAAACATGTAAATTGTATAAGTCTTGGTTTGTCGAATTAAATAACTTTTATTTGAAGTTTTTTTTCTCTCTCAGAATTATTCAGAATTAATCTACATGCATTAATTGCGTTAGTAAATATTAAATTGTTAATGGGGTCATTTCACATTTATAGCTCAATTTTGTTTATGGAAAAAATGCATAAATCTGTATACGTAAGATTATAATATTTATAAATGTGAAAATCAAATTTCATATCTTTCTCGATGTACCTACGTCAGAAATACGTCATTTATTCACTGCCAATACTAGTAATGTTACTCTAGTGAGACAATTTGAAATTATGTTTGATTTATTTTTGTTAGTAGATTTCTCATTTCTTCTAAAACAAGTGATTCAGAATTTCTTAAATATACAGGTTGGTCCATCGGTCTGTATTTTTTATTTTACGCGATTATTTTAAATATTATCGAAAGAAATTTCAAACATAGTTTATTTTACATTAAAATACTAACGTATCTGTGGCATAAGTTTTTCTACCGGGTGTTCCATTTTCGCGCAATTATATGCAACTTTATATTTTTAAATGGAACACCTATATATTTTTGCAAAATTTTAAAGCTTCTTTATTTTTCTTTAAAATAGTTCTTATTCATTATAGTCCTAATATGATCAGTACAGAAACTATTCACGTTCTTATTAATTAAGAATCGTACACAGAAAGAATGCTCTGAAAGTGTTTAAACAATCAGATTAGTTGCTGTCAGAGCTTTAATAATTATTATTTGCTCTTTTATCTAGTTTATCAGCTTTTTTTGTTATATTTTATTTAGTTTGTTGAATTGATGTTCAATTCGAACATTTTTTATAAATATACATATTGTTTAAATTTCATATGGCACACTTTCTATGTGTGATTCTTCATTAATAAAAACATGAATAGTTACTGTACATTTTAAGACTGCAATGTATAAGAACTATTTTAAAGAGAAATAAATGTTCTTTAAAATTTTGCATTAATATATAGTGTTGCATTAAAAAATATAAAGTTGCATATCATTGTGCGAAAATGAAACAACCGATAGAAAAACATATGCTGCAGATACGTTGGCATTTTAATGTAAAATAAGTTTTGTTTGAAAATTTATATTTAAATAAATTTAAATTTACCCCTGTGGTTCCCCCTCTACTAACATCTTTGGGGGCTATGATTTGACGGCTGGTAACCGCACTTCATACGTAAAAATATATCTCTTACCTAGATCTGCGTAAGCAGAGTGCCACACCCATAGAGGGTAAAAGGCGTGATGATATAATATTTTATTTTTATTTTATAAAACATAATTAAATGCTTTAGTTTGTAACGACTGTTTATTAATTGATTCAACTTTAATTTTCAGTAACTTTTTTGTTATTGAGTTTTTGCCAAAAGTTTTTTTTTTAAGAAAGGACATTATTTTGGGTCCCCCTAACTACACTTTTAATCTTTTCCGTACGTTCTGAACCATCCTGTATAAGTACGAGTATTTATCTATAGACATGGAAACAGCTTATGAACAAGCAAATTTGCCAGAAATACAAACCAATATATTCAGATTTAGAATATTGACGTTTGACTTTTTCAGCACGGACAGAACTCGTGAATGTGTGAGTGAAAAGTATCATAAAAGTCGACATTAGTTTGCACCCGCAAAAGTTTATTACCAAAATAACAATAATTTTATTTATTGCAATATTGCTTAAAATGAGCAAAATTTTGTATTTATGCAAAAAAATTATTTTTGAAATGACCTCATTGTAAACAGTTGCAGAAGTAGAATGTTTATTAAATTAGAATCTGAGCTACAAAATAATTATAAAACTAACCAATGCGAAAATTTCTAGGGATGCGATACCAGCATAAAAACTAGAAAAAAAAAAAAACAAAAGCATCATGAGGACAAACAAAACAGAAGAAATTCGAAGCAGATTGTGCTATTTTTATGCAAGACCATCAGCTAATAAAATAGAAGCACAAATTTGAATAACAGTGTTTGAAAAAATATTTTAATTACGTGATAAATTAATGTAAACAGAATGTCTAAAAGTAGCAGCAGGATTTAAGAAACAAGTAGTAAAGAAGCATAGCAAAAAGGGCGAGTTAGAAAACCACCAAGATTGTGCACAAAACAAGCGAAAAATGTGTGTTAGTTCAAGCAGATTATACGATTATTGTGCACTAAAATAAGATTTGTGTCGTACGAAATGCGTTTATTGTTACTTACGAGGACGAGGCGTACTGCGACTGACTGGTCTGCTGTCCCAAGAGACCACCCCATCGCCCGTCACTGGATTGCGAGGGCTCGATTCTACAACCACACATTTCGAACCTTTAATATCTTCCATCATGTTTCCTTAACTACTACGTACAATGGAGAGTTATGATTTTGACGTCACAGGCAAGAAAGATGAGGTAAAAGTTGAGATGGAAGTTCATAATGCAAACATCCATGTTTTGTCGTTTGATATGATGTTTTAACAAGGTTATGTTTTTATTTTTGAAGGTTATTATTTAGGAAACTTCATAAATTAAACACTAAACATATATTCTTTATAATAATAACGAAAGTCACTATTGCACAAACCACACATATACTTTATTTTTGATATTTAGCATCATTTCAAGAACTGTCGCTTTGACAGCGTTTTGTTTGTATTTCACTAGAGCTCTAGAAGAATGTAGGTATTCTCGTCCGCCATTTTGGATCCAGATGTCATAAATAAAACATTTAAAATTTGTATCTGTCAAATTTGAAAACATATTTCTTCAAATTCTGTAAAATCCAACTACACAAATCATACGGTAATATATTAGAAAGTATTCTGTACACTTACCTGTTAGATATGAAATATAATAATTAAGAGAATGATATATCACAATTATTAATCAATATCAACTTCAAATTTGACAGAAAAGAATTAAAGTAACTGGATTCCAATAATTTGTTTTATTTATGACACTTGGACCCTAAATGGCGGATGAGAATACTCATATATTCTAGTGCCTTAATTTCACCAACGTGAATTTCATTGTAGTTCAATGAAAACATCAATAGATGGCAGCATGAAAATTTGCTTCTGTATAACCCTCCATTAGGTATACTTAAATTTTTAATACTGCTGTAAATTTTAACCCAGTCCGAAAGAAATTAGAAACATAACAATTCGAGATAAATTACTCCAAATTATGAGAAAAAATGTAAACAAAACCAGTGGGTTACAAAAAATATAACGGCTTTATAAATACAATAATTTCAGCGGTGAATTACATTGCTTTAAGCTAAAATTAACTAGAAGAATACACGAAATTTAAACTGGTCTATTAACAAAATGAAGAATTAATCTTGAAGAAACAATAGCAGAAGAAATTTAAACAAGTATAATATTTTCAAGATTAATTTTATCTCAGAACAGATGTAGAACAAACAAACAGACGAATTAAATCTTTTTGAGTTCACGTAATTTATTACACATATATTTTTTAAATATATACTGGGTGTAACATATAATAAGTATATTTTAATCAGAGCAATTTTATTTCTGAATATATTTTTCCTTGCCTTCGAAAACAGAGGTCGTGGATTCGAATCCCGGTCAGGTCTGTGAAATTTTTCACGACCTGATTTGGATCGGTACTCATTGGTAACCATAAAGCTATCGGGCACCAGCTAGTGGTTGTAACAAGGGCTTGCACCAATTAGGCAACACATAAATCTAGGTAACGGGAAAAGAGGCAATGCAATATAATTAAAAAAAAATGTCAATGTGTTTGTCCATCCTAGGAATATAACCCCCTAGGGGTTGAAAGTTCCGAAAGAACATATATACAATATTTCTTAATAATTTTTTCCTAAATCTTCTGGTTTTTGAACAAAAATTGCGAATTCGTAGTGTTCATATTCAAACATAAGGAACATTCGCACTAGGGGCACGTGCTCCCCTCTCCTCCGAAATGTCTTTTTATTATATTATAAAAAAGTATACAAAAAAGAAAGCCGATTAGATTTTAAATTGTGAAAACATATGTAAACATAAACTGTTTATTACTTAATTATTTCATGTTCATGTGAAATACTTTATATATTTTATTGTTCAGTTATAGTATATTACGTACCGTGAACTGTAAGTGATAGTTTTTAGGTCGAAAATGTAGTTTGGGATGTCGAGACCCGTAGGGTCGAGATTTCCTAAACATTCGAGACCTAATAAATCACTTACAGTTCGAGGTTAGTAAGATATTTTTTGCAATACCTGCGTAAATATAAGAAAAGGAAAAATAGGTATCAAAATTAACAGCTGACAGATTGAGGTTAGAAATAAAATTTGAATGATATATATTTACTTACCGTCCACCTTGCACGGTAAGTTCCACTTACCATCCACCGTGAACGGTAAGTAAATGATGTAACCATGGAAACCAATTGTGCAATTAAAGTTCCACTTACTGTGTTTAAATTTTGTTATTAATGGGTAACTTACAGTACAGGTATTGCAAAAAATAATTTTATTAGTAATTGAAATTATATGTAATATAATTTCCAACAGTTGATAGATAATAGCTAATAGTTTTTACCTCCCGCCACATGCTCTAAGGGAGGTATAGGAATCATGCTAAAAATTCGGTAGTGAGTTTTCATTGGATGAGCACGTTTTAGGGTCCCCAGAATACGATTTTAATAGTTTTGCGATGATGTTAGGGGTTTTTTAAAACTACTAAACTGAAAAATTTGATATTTTGTATATATCAATTGTATCCCCTTTGGAAGAGCTGATTAGTTTTTGGTGATAATCCAATAACCAGAAGTGGTAGTTTAGTTGAAGACCTATCAAGTTGTTTTGTTTCTCAGTAAATTATGATTTAATAAAAATTTTGTTATTAGAATGAAGTTTCAAATGTTATTATCTACAATTATTGTTTAATACATTTTCCTCTTATTGTCTCCATTTACGAATTACAACAGTTGTTCCTCATTTTATGTAAGACATACAATGGAATTATCTTTCGTTTATTTAACATATCATATTGTAAAATAACATTGCTTCTGAGTTTGATCAATTTCCTTGAACATTGTCTACATCTCTAACTAAATGTTAAAGTAATAATGTTGTGTGCCTTACCGTGCTTGCTGATCGAGGACCTGCGCGGTGTACCAGGCTCCGGTGAGCCGAACAGGCGATTGAAGGAATCGTTATGTCCCGAGGAGCGAGACTTGGGCGTGTAGGACTGGGGTGAGCCAGGAGCTGAGGTGCTCATCACGTTGAAGATCTCACTGGAAGGATTGCGAACTCTGCAATGAAGAAACAACACATTAGTAATGACAAGTCTTGAGAAAACGATCATTATTAGTTGTATTAATTGTAATCTTTGATGTTTTGTTTTCATTGGTAAACGGTTGTTGCAGAAATAGTTTCCAGAGATAGTTTGCAAGCATCTATTGCTATGGAAATTGTTGCTAGGCAACGGTTGCTGTGAAATGGTTATTAGGTAACGACTACAATATAAATATTTACTAGGGAGATATGCTATGGAAACAGCAACTAGGCAATGGTTGCTCTGGAAATACATTGTTTTAGAAACAGTTCCTAATAAAATGCTGTAAGGGTAGATTCAGTGTTGCTACCTTTGAAAAAATGTTGACCTAGATATGTGAGCGGCGCCGTCCGACATTGACACAATTACATATCTCTAAAGCGGTCGGAAATCATGTTTTTGTCGAACTAGTTCGACAAAAATTGCTAACTTTTTATGGTTATATGTTGGCATCACTTCACTAATTTTAGCTAACTTCTGACGCTAGAAATGTCAAAGTATTACATTGACTTAAAAATATTATGGCATTATATTATCTACAATTGAGTATTTGCAATACAAGAAAACAGAATTATTAAGAATTTAAAACATATTTGTAAGTAATTATAATTGAATTTGCAGTGTAAAATCCAAAGAAAAATATGTAGATATTTTTGGTTATGATATTGGAAAATAAACATAATTGACATTCAAATATTGTGAAGTTAGCAACATAAAAAAATTCACTGTCATTAAGAAAATGAGTAATAAATTAAATTTATTTATTAAATTTACATAAATGTTGGTGCGAAAAATCTTGTGTATCCCTCGGTTGGAAACTATTTTGCGAGTGTTCGTATTTGTAGGACTCGCCTACGGCTCGTCCTATCAAAATAAACTCGCACTCTCAAAATAGCAGTTTACAACCTTGTGATACAAATAACTATTTATCCACAGCTGTCAAATAATATATCCATAATTCAACCGTTGTGTATCAATTAATGACCTTTGTTACTGTTGTTAATGAAATAATCTTGACAGTTCGATGAATTAATATTATTCATTCGTTATGTCAAATTCAAATCTTATCTGTCAAAAGAGTAAAATCAAAATGACTATTAAGTAATTTTTTAGACATAAATAGCTAAAAGACACTAGTTTTCAAATTTTTCATAATTTTAAGTTTAAATTGCAGCTGAATGATTGGTTATAAGATTTTTTGCTAAATGTCAAATCACATCAAAATTTTGTTACAACAGTACAGAGCCAAGCGATGGTTGCTACAATTTGTCTATGATGCTAAACAAATAATTTATATTTATCAGAGCAAAAATTCTAGTTATCTTATAATTTCAAAACAAATATTTGACGAAATGTTGTGCATAAAGTATAGTATTCTATTCGCATGTAATGACTATTACTCATTCGAATGATTTACTTCATTCTTATGGTCATGAGTAATAGCATAAATTACATAATATACTATTTTTTTTTATTAGAATCAGTCTTTTTATGTATTACAATCAATCACTTTTATTAATTGCACAAGTAATTACATATTACGTAATAACTAAGAAAACAAGATATAATATCAAATGTATATAAATAAATGTAAATAAACGTTTCAATATGCATTATATATTTTTAAAAATACATAATTTCATAATTTTATTAACTTATTACAAACATTTTTTTAAGCCACAGCCAAAATTGTATCAAGTAACAATTCAAATATTTTCTTCATTAGTAAACATTTTAAAAATATGATGACAAATTAATTTGCATTGACATTTTATGTTGCATTTTATTTGAAACAGTACTAGGTTACTTGAAAAATAAATATTGTCTCTTAGCAGCCGAAACCCACAATATATTTAATTGAAACTAAAATATCCTTATAAAAATAGGTGAATTGCACTCCAGCTGTGATTACAATTTTTATTATGTCCTAAACTTCTACAGTTACCAAACAACATTTAAAAATCAAGCTAATAATCATTGACACTAACACTACATATCACGCATGTAATCTGTTCGCAAGTTGTTGTCACTTAACACAATCGCCAGTCACGCTAGAAAACCCGTCACTTCACCGTTTGCCTTCTGTTCTCTTGGATAAAAACATACTATACATCATCCAGCCTCTCTCTCTGTTATAATATAAAGCGTGGCTCTCCTGACAACAATGATACATTATATTTCACTCTGTAAAAACTTCGAGCAATGCCGGTAAGACGTTTTTCTAACACTGATAAGTACATAACGGTGTAAAGTTTTTATCTATTCATCTAAACAATGACTCGATTATGATTATCGGGGTCTGGTAGGCAGGGAAAATTCAGAGCGAAGCTAACGTCGAGATATTGGATGTCAAGTTAAGTTATTGTGGCACTTAATGCGCACAGTTATCTAGGAATATACTTAGTTCAATTAACTTGACTACTACTGCAGTATAGAGGAAGTTGTAAGTGTAATTTACCTTTATATGCGTACGGCTTCAAGACATGTTTGCATATTAATTTTTTTGTAATAATTCAACAAGAATACTATTTAATTTGTTTCCTTAGGATTCAATTATATGAAATATTATTTAAAGTATCTGGCTATAAACATTTTAAACAATGAAATCATTAAAAGGATATATTGAATAGCGGAAACAAAATAGTTATTTGTTTAAATTGGCACCAAAATACCAGATACATTGCAGAGGCTGCCGAAACTATAAGGCCCGGTATTATAAACGAATGTTAAAATTTAATAGCGTATTTTATAAATTAAGTAACCTACTATTTGCAAAAAGTGTATTATAAAGGTAATATAAATTAAATAAGCGGGGCAGCTTTGGTGGTATTAAATTTAGTTAGTACACTATTAATAGTTATTTACTTTACAACTGGGCAAAGTGAGGAATTGCCCACGAGAGAAATATTAGCACACGAAGCCGAAGACTGAGTGTGATAATTTTATCGAGTGGGTAATTCCACTTTGCCCACGTGTGAAGTATAACGTTTTATCCAACATCTCTTAATAAATGAAAAATTTATTAAAGAAATATTATTTGACAGTGACATATGCATTAAATTTTTTAATTAAAATGTCAATCGAAGTAGTTACCAAGGTGTTCTGTGTTATTATTATTATTATAAATAAAAAAATACTCACTAGTGGCTTTCCTCAAAATTATACCAACTAGTGGATAATCTGTTACTTTGCTTGTTTAAAATCGCCATAGTTATAGAGCATTTATTGAGAGGTGTTGGATAAAAGTATATTTCAATGTTATTTGATATTTTTTGTTCTATAAATACTTAATAGAAAATAATAAATAAAGACAATAATTGTTATATATTAAAGATATTTAAATCTTAAGGGCATAATGTACCCAAGTGAAAGATCCATCGTTCTCAGCGGTGTGTGGTGGCGGGTAGCAGGTAGACAGAGATGGGGCGGTACATATTTCTACAGCACAACACCCATTGTTGACGCACGTGGTCATGTGACAAGATTGTTTCTGGGATATTTGGAATCGGAATAAATAAAATTCTTTAAATATGTATAATACAAATTCACATTTAAATAACGTTATAAATTACAATAATTGTACTTATAATTAGGGTTGTAAAAAAATCGATTTATTTGATTTAAATCGGTTTTTTTTTTTAATTTTAATTGATATAAATTTTATTTTATTGAATTTTATTATTTTTTACAAACTATTTAATTTAATAAAAATCATTTCATCTAGTAGGAACACAGTTCTAAAAGCAATAACTGAAGGATAGATGACTTTTAAAAGGCTCTAAGATGAAAGAAATAATAATAAATATAAGTACTGGTACAACGAGCTCTGTTTTTGTGTGTTTTAGAGAAGTTTTTTATCGTCGGGTTTAGCGCTGTACAATGTTCTAAAAATCTTTTATAAATAAATACTTCAAATAAAAGTGGTAAGCAATAGTTGTAAATTTTTAAGTAATTTGAATTTGAAGCATTCATTTATAAAATGATTTTAGAACATTGTAAAGCGATAAAACTGAGGCTAAAGTACTTCTCAATACCCAAAAACGGAGTTCGCAGTACCAGCCAATGAGTTTATTTTATTTTATATCGACATATAATTTGATACGATTTATTTGTATGTGAATGTGATTGGAAAACAATTCGTATTTAATAAAAAAATTTATTTGATTTAAATCATAACAACCCTACTTATAATATTAATTATGTTTTAATAAGTTCAAAAAGCTATCAGAACTCGTAGTAAATAAGTAAAATTGTGTTTATTAAAATAGTGTTAGATTAATTCGTGAAATATTCAAAGTTTATTAGTTGGTAATTTGAATGGAATAAGTAATAAATAAATAAACTAAATATACCGTCACACTTTTTACCATATTGAGTGGCAATTACTTAGCACAAATAAAAATTTAAATTCTAAAGTATATCAATTAACTGCTACGAGGTATAGGTACAAGAACAATATTTAACTAAATAATACAACTTCCAAATAGATTAATAAATATATTACTTTATCGTATCACCAACTGTTATAACCCTTTAATATTAAACATTTATTGATAATTATAAACATAATACGTTAGCTACTTATAATAAATTAGATACGAACTTAATTCGTTAGAAACAACTATAATACATAAAGTAAGTACATTATTAAAACTTCACAGAGAAAAAATGTTGATTTTCTTCACCATACGATATTTTTTCGCAATATATTTTTGATTTCTCTGGTAGCAAATCTAATCTTACACTATTTGCTGTCTCTAAAATATTTGCGGGAATACAAAATCTTCTATGATAATTTTAAAAAAGGTGAAAACTTTTACGTTTTTACCTCCCGCACATATATATATATATATATATATATATATATATAAATATATATATATATATATATATATATAAATATATATATATATATATATATATATATATATATATATATATATATATATATATATATATATATGTAAGAGAGGTACTGTGACGGGTCCAAATTTTCGGTAGTGAGTTTTTAACGGATAAGCACGTTTTGGGGTCCCCAGATTACGATTTTACTATTTTCACGATGACATCTGTGTGTGTGTGTGTGTGTGTGTGTGTGTGTGTGTGTGTGTGTGTGTGTGTGTTAAATGTTGAGGTTTCGAACTGATTAAATTTTGGTAGCAATTATAAACCGGAAGTGGTAGTTTACTTGAAGACTTTTAAGGTTTTTTGGGTATATCTCAGTAAATAATTGAGTTACAGTAAATTTTGTCATAATCAAAAAGAAGAAGAATAGTATTGGCTACAATTTTTATTGTATATTATAATTGCATAATATTCTTGTTATATTAATAACTATAATAGTTTTATGTGAAAAAGTAAAATATAAATGAGAAATAAGATTTTCTCTAATTACGGTTCCCAGCAAGTTGGTGATTCCATTTTGAATCGCCGGACTTAAATAATAAATCCGTGTTTATTTTTTTCTCAAATCTCGAATTGACACATGTTTGGAATATTGAGGATCAATTATTTTTGGCAGTAGACATGAAAAAAGGTTCAGTCTGATCTGAACACCCTAGTCCTTCCTCTCACCCCGCCTAAACTACTGCAGTGGGCAGGTCTTAGCGTTTAGCTGTGCACGCATCTCCTCTAGCGACATCTGTTGCGAAGAAATGGAACTAATTTGCACAATTTTATATTAAATATTGTGACTTTATTTGTATAATAAATAATTTTCTGTTTAATGGAATAGATAACCTCTGTTAATCTCTTCACCGGTATTAAAGCCTTTTTTAAATATTTACTTGTAGAACGGTAGAAAGTGATACCTCAATATTGACGAAATATGTAGTATTTAAAAATTTATTTAAAAAAATCTAACAAATATTTCAACAATTTTGCTCAACACCGGTGTACAGAGAACTATTAATTGTTAACTAAAAAAATATGAAACCATATACTTCAAAAATACAAATACAAAACTTAATATAGTAATGGTCTATTTTGCCATTCATTTGAAAGCTACTGTAGCGCCTTAAAAAATTTGTACATATTTACATAGGTATTTCGAATATGATGTCAGTATCATCGATTGATAGCGTTTCAACAAGTGATAGGTTTTCATCTGTTTATTTCTTTTTATATTATTTCCTCCAGTTCTACCTAAATAAAAATATATTCTATTTTTTACGTGCCCCATATTAAATAATATCCAGTTATATTCTTCTTAGATTTCAGCTTTATTGATTTTATTTTAATATTTTCATAAAATAATTTTAAATAAATTCCGTATCTTTGCCCTTCCTGAACTGTACACTGAATTAAATTAGACACATATGGTTATATCAGCCAATACTTTTGTCTTAGTCTGTATATCCACTGCGTCTGTTTCTTTGTTTATTATGTGCCTGGATTGGGACATAATTTCTAGTAATTTAAATTTTTATTTTTCACTGTAATTTTTACCTCATTCAAATTTTTCCATTTTTCTGAATATATATTTGATGAATATAATTCTGGTAGCAGTAACTGATGATGATATTAAATTTCATCTTTCATACACTAATTGATCATACAATAATGTAATGGTTTTAATAAATATTTGTATTATTTTATTTCAAATTGTTCCATTTAGTTGATTTCGTCATATTTTATGTAAGTTTTAATTAGTAAATAATAATTTTCACTTCCGCCATCTACATGGAATATGTGTATACTTCTGATAGGGATTCTAACTTACCAACTAAATTTAATATGATTTGGTAACTTTTCTAGGGAGATTCGATTAATTAATAAGTAGGTAATGAAATAAAATTTTGGTTTATAATACCCACACAAATATTAAGTAGCATATTAAATTTAGTAGCATATTAGCTAACCGGCTATTTAACCAGCGTTTATAATACCGGGCCTTAATCTGTGTCTGCTACTATGAAATTAATTTTAATTTAATGATTATATTAATAGTTATCGCTGTTATGCTGCTATGCGTTTATTGAGCGATAACTATGTAAAAATAAATTTGTTATTTATACATTTTCATAAAATTAAATTTTGTTGCTTTAAGAAAATTACTAATCAATTTGAATAAGTTATTAAACTCGTTTTAAATTCTTTAATTTGTAAGATATACTTTATACGTTTGTATTTAGAAGATGCAAATTGAGGTTATGTTGGTGAAATATATAAATGTCAAATTTGTTGTTTCACCATAGAAACGATAGGCAGTAACACTGCCCCGGCAGTAAAAGAGACATTTTACAGATTGTTAGCTGTCAAAAAATGCATTTTTAATGTCAATCCACAATAAATAGTTATTTGTTTAACTAGGCATCAAAATACCAGATTTACGGCAGAGGCTGTCGTTTCATTGACGAGGCGAAGCCGAGGCAATGAATGCTGCCGAAGCTATAAATCTGTGTTTGATGCCGAGTTGAACACATAATTTTTTTGCCGATTTGGAATTAATGTTAATTTATTGATTATTTTATATAGATATTTTGAATATTATTGCTGTCAAATTACGTTGCCATGCATGTGTTGAACGATTGCTATGTATTTATTGACGGTTGCTATGCGTTTGTTGAGCTTTACAGACTGTTAGCAGTCCGTGAAGTGTCATCTTTAATGTCAATCGGCAAAAATAGTATATTATTAAATGAGAGATTATAATAGTCATTATTTCACGGAGATGAAGTTTGTGTCACGATCCGCAGGCGAGTGATGCAAAATCATCCGAGTAAATAATAACCATAATCCCAAATATAATAATATACTTTTTATACTCCTATAAATGATGATAGGTTAAATTCCACATTAAAATGAACTATTTTATTATACAGGTTGGTCCATCGTTTTGTAATTTTTATTTTATGAACATCAATTCAACAAACTAAACAAAATATAACATAAAGCTGATAAACTACATGAAAAAGCAAATAATAATTATTAAAGATCTGACAGCAACTAATCTGATTGTTTAAACACATTCATGGCATTCTTTCTGTTTGTGATTCTTTTATAATAAGAACGTGAATAGTTTTTGTACTGATCATTTAAGGACATTAATGAATAAGAACTATTTTAAAGAGAAATAAAGAAGCTATAAAATTTTGCAAAAATATATGGGTTGTTCCATTTAAAAATATAAAGTTGCATATCATTGCGCGAAAATGGAACACCCGGTAGAAAAACTTACGCTACAGATAAGTTGGTATTTTAATGTAAGATAAATTTTGTTTGAAAATTTTTTCGGTAATATTTAAAATAATCGCATAAAACAAAAAATACAGACCGATGGACCACCATGTATAATATATGTTTCTCATGGATGTGAGAAAATATCTTGTACCTTACAGAAATCTGATGGTATATTACATCCCTCAGCAATTGCTACCCTCGCTCACTACGAAATATACTATATTTTAGGGTAAATTGCTCAATGAAACTGTGAATCGTAAGATAACCTAAATTAAATTATTTTTAGAAATATTTTTGTATTTTTTGTACAAAGGTTATTTCGCCTTTCCCGTCCAATTATAAAAAACGCGTCGTATAATGATTCCTTTGTCGCTTGTCGCTTGTTAAGTGAAAAAATAATGAAAACAAAACAAGAAAACATCATTTACTCGTCATCTGTTAACAAACCAAAGTCAATCAATCAACGTCAGTTTAACAGAGAATTCAAAAGCGTTCAGTTGACAAGAGAAAGTACTCTCTCATATCGCGAATTTCAGTCCGACGTATCCTAAAAATTCACACTGATTTTAACAAGGATCTCATTCAGCATTCAGCGCAGAACCGTACTCGACAAAAACACAGAACAATAAGCTTCATTGTTTGAGTGGTTTTTGTGTAATTAGTAAAACGCTTAAATGGTGTGAGCGTGTGAACTCCTCATTATTTTAGTTTTTGTTTTATGTTTTGTGGGCTAGGCCAGCCCTGTCTCCAAGAGAATTGACAGAACAATACCTTACTGTGGTGTTAAACAAAATAGAATCTAGCAGTATTGGAAATTTGCGCCTGCAAGCTAAAAACAAATGAAAGAGGCTGCACGAAAATAATGGACAGCACAATACGTTTAAACGGACTTGTATTATTAGATTTTTATTGAATTTATTCATCACTGCTCTAGAAATATTTTTGACTTGTAAATTGTTGTGTGGTCACCACACAAATTTCCTAGACATATAAATTTAATAAATATGGAATAAATGTTTTATTTATGTGCTTGTTCTCATAGCAACTATAGTTAATGAAATTTACATAAACACAAACGACAGAGAAAATTTAGACTTCAAAAAATTATGTATACAGGTTGGTCCATCAGTCTATATTTTTTATTTTATGCGATTATTTTAAATATTACCGAAAAAGTTTTCAAACAAAGTTTATTTTACATTAAAATACCAACGTATCTATAGCATAAGTTTTTCTACCGGGTGTTCCATTTTCGCGCAATGATATGCAACTTTATATTTTAAATGGAACACGCTATATATTTTCGTAATTTTGATATTTTATTGCATCACTATTAATTTGACAACAATATCGAAAAGATTTAATTAACTATTATAATAAAAAACGTTTAACGGCCGTTGAAAATTAATTTTTGATCGTTCAATTTAACTTTCTTTCCTTAGAACTTTTCTAATTTTATAACAAATTCGCAAGGCTTTAATCAATATTATTGTTACATGCCATTGTTCAAAATGTGTTATTAAACATATAATTTATTTTTTCTCCAAATCGGAAGCTGATAGGAGAAAATTGCAAATAACATTTTGTTCATAAAATTTAACTAATTTCGAAACTTTTTTCGCAATTGATTACATATTCGAAATAAATTGAATTTATTATTTTATAAATCACATAAACTTTTACTTCTGGTTTTGCAATTATGAATAAAATCCAAATCAACTAAGTTTTTCGCATTTTTATGAAACTAATTTATTATTTACGAAATTTTGTTACCTTTAATAGTTAGTAAATTATTGAATATAAAGACTCATATACATTCATCCATCCATTCATCCACCCACACAGTTATCATTGAGAAAATTGAGAAATCGGATTCAGAAAATCTGAATATTTCGCATTTTACATTTTTAAACTAATTAGAAGTGATAATTTTTGACGTTTCTACCAATTAAATTTCCAGTATAATCGAAACTCTCACTTGTGATTGGTTCAAATACACCGTGCATAATTTTTTCAATTATTTCCTATCGTTGTTTATTTACATTCTATTTTGTTGCCATAGTTACAAATGAATAAATTTGATTTTTAAAAATAGATCTGTCAGTTAAAACATAAAATATGATTTTCTAGCTGAATCTATTACGTGCTAGATTTGAAAATTTACTTTCTGGAATATTTAGTTTTTATTGTTTCATGAAAATCACCACTCGTCTACGTCTCGTAGTCATTTTCGTTGCAATAAAAACTCAATAGACCAGGCGGTAAATTTCCGGAAATCAAATTAGCACTTAATAGATTTTATCCAACACCTCTCAATAAATGCTCTATAACTATGGCGATTTTAAACAAGGAAAGTAACAGATTACCCACTAGTAGGTATAATTTTGAGGAAAGTCACTAGAGTATTTTTTTATTTATAACAATGATAATAACACACAAAACCTTGGTAACTACTTTGATTGACATTTTAATTTAAAAATTTAAAGCAAATGTCACTGTCAAATAATATTTCTTTAATAAATTTTTCATTTATTAAGAGGAGTTGGATAAAACGTTATACTTCACACGTGGGCAAAGTGGAATTACCCACTCGATGAAATTATCACACTCAGCCTTCGGCTCGTGTGCTAAAATTTCTCTCGTGGGTAATTCCTTACTTTGCCCACTTGTAAAGTAAATAACTATTGTACTCTTATAATTCGTATAAGAAGTAAAAAAGGCATTTATTTTTTTTTTTACGGTCATAATTTTCTTAAGCAGCGCACGTTCCTCTCGATAAATTAACTAATTTAATCAACGAATTAAATTCGCAAATAACACAATTACCCCCATAAAAATTCACCATCTCCCACGTGTTGCAATGAACTTCCTAGTTCCTCACCAGTGGCGTAGGCGTTCCGGCCGACAGGGGGCGCGACACGAGCGGCTCGTCACGTGGGCGCAACGAGGTGAATCCTGCCTTAACCTCGCTTTATACATGACGTTTATTAACAGTGTTAATTGCCAAGTTCACTGACCGATTCTCATTGTTGTAATTTCCGTAAAATAGTGAAACTTTTTAGTACCACTGGGCGAGGTTAACAAACCTTGGAAGGGATTTTTTGACCTAATTTTGTAGATTGGAGAAAATTAAGGAACGCATTTTTGAGTTAATAATAATTAATTGTATACTTTATATTTAACCGTGTAGATTAAAGATAATTCTTGTTTGTCAATTTGTGTCATTAAAAACTTGCTTGGAAGAATACTAATTGAGATATCTTTACTCCTATTAAAAAAAAATGTAGTATTCTAAATACGTTTGGGTAGTAGAACCATTAAAATTCATATTTTAATTATTAATTAACCAGTCTATTAATTAATACAACTCATATTTCGTCGACGAAGATAAAATCTATAATTTTAGACAGCTGGAGATTTTAAATCTTCATTTGTATAGACAAGTCGAAATTAATTCTTAAAATAGTAGCAGTTTTTTTTTGTTCCAAAAATATTTAGTTTGAATTCAAATTTACAACTACAGACCCGGACTGGGAATTTTTGAACAGAAAATTTAATAAGAAAAACCTTATGTTTATGCAATAGATATTTATGTAACAAGTACATGCCCTTTTATGTATTTTGTCCGTAAAACCTTTATATGTGTTACAAACAATATTTTATAGTTGATTTAAATGCAGATTACTTTCTCTACTTCGAAATCCATAATTCACGGTTACTTTAAGCCGGCTGACAGTTGACATGTAGTCAGTTGTCATTGTGTATTTTTATGTTGACGTTTTTAAATGTGTGTTTTCAATGAATTTCGATCATTTTCAAAAGTGATTTCCAAATTTACAAGAGTAGAAAAATTATGTATCAAGGCACTGAAGTTCAATTTTTTATCACGAATATGGAATTTAGTTGCCGAGGCCCATAGGGCCGAGGAAAATAAACCATGTGAGTGATAAAAAGGAACTACAGTGCCGAGGTACATATTAAGTTTTATTTGAAATCTAAAATTCTAAAAAACTGTAAAAAAATTACAATATAGTTTAAGTTTATACATCTGTCATTTGTCAAATGAAACTGACAGTCAGTGTTGACAACCTCGAGAAGTGAAGTTATCGTAAATAACACTCAAAATTAGGTGTTTTGTCCTCAATTTCGTCATCGGAATTAATTAGTTAATTCTTCTTGTAAATCTTATTTCATGTTACGACCAAATTTACTAAAGTATTTCAATATATCTGCCAAAATTATCCTAATTGTACAATAATTATTTAACGGTTGCCAACACTGGGTTGCTCAAAATCGTCGTAGAATGGGTTAATTTAGTGACGATTTCTGAGCTTTTAATGACGATTTTTGAGCAATTTAGTGCCGATTTCAAATAAAGTATAGTCTTATATTCGTGATTATGGTCATTATTCACTAGGATAATTTCTTCGTGGATCATCTTAAACCTTCATATAATAATATATTATTATTACTTCATTATGGCCTAGTCCATAAAGAGCCATTTTATGGTAAAGTGAATATAATACAATCGAACATGAAATTATGTATTTTGAAAAGGATTTATTTTGAAAATAGAAAAAAGAAGTTACTTCTGAGTTTGCCCAAAGGTCATCTCAGTCCGGCCCTGTGCAACTGTATAATTGAAACCAACAAAAAAAAAACTTTTAGGAAATCAAAAAAATGAAATTGCCATTAAAAACCAGTACAGTAAATAATATTAACAATTAAAACGCAATCAAATAAAGCTATGTTTAAAATCTAACTGTGTCGACAGCAAAATCTTCATTAAGACTTTTGCTTCTTAAACAAAAGAACAGTTATTCTTTTTTACCAACTAGATTAATAGCTGAATTTGAGAGGCAATTTGTCTCAACAAAAAAAATTGAAAAGCGATTTATTTTTTTAGGTTAGTAAACTGACAGAAAATTTATTGCAGGCGGTTTACACCTGATGAGAAATTAAAATTGATTGTTTTTTGTTTTTATTGTGTGGATGAATTGGTCCAAGTGTGCGAAGTTTCACAAAATGAAATTAGGGATCAATTAATGGCATTTAATCCCAAATTGGAAAATTGACTTTTTAATTATAGCCTTTTTGCGGTTATCTTTCGGGATTTATTAATTACATGGTTTCGGCCAACACGCCCATAGACGTACGTGAACTAAATTATCATTTTCTATATTATTTATAAAATGCGTCAAATTTTGACAGATTTTGTTGTATAAATTGCCAATAAAATTGTAGAAATTTACGAAGTACAGGCTCAGAAATCGTCACTAAAGTTTTAAACAACGCAGTGTTGGCAACCGTAAAATAATTATTGTACAAGTAGTATAATTTTGACAGATATTTGACGTATTGTAGTAAATTTATACGTAAAATAAAACAATATGTGCAAAAAGAATTAACTAATATTAATTCCGATGAAGAAATTGAGAACAAAACACATAATTTTGACTGTTATTTGCGATAACTTCAATATTCGAGGTTGGCAACACTGACTGTCAGTTCCAATTGATAACTGACAGATGTATAAACTTAACCTATTTAATATTATTTTTACAGTTATTTTCTAATTTTAGATTTCAAATAAAACTTAATATGTATCTCGGCACTGAAGTTCCTTTTTATCACTCACATGGTTTAATTTAAAAAGTCAAACTTCAATGCCTTGATACATAAATAATTTGAACATTTAATTAAATATACACAAATGAGTTCTGTTTTGATTTTGAGGTTTGCCCCCGTTAGTATGCACGCCACTGCATCCAGATAATTTATAATAGAAAAGTAATTTCCTAATTAACAAGTGTGTGGTTTAAAATTACCAGTAATTACTTCAGGATAATTATCTTCAAGTTCTAATTACTGGCAAGCAATCCTATAAGAACTCTACGCGAATATTGAATCACTGAATTTCAGAACACACAAACACACATACACACGCGTATATTTATAAGAGAGAACGTTTTTAATTAGTTTACGGTAAATATATAATGGCATACTATTGGTTCCAGTGTGTGGCTATTTTTATTTTGAAATGTAAATAACATTTGTTAGTTAGTCTAAAATACAAAATACAGAGTGCAGAATGCAATTATAATAACGGCTGCAGTGACACACGAATGCAGTAATTGTTAACTATTAATATAGTGCAAGTGTGTTATTAAGTTTGTTAAAGTTAAATATATTTTAAAGCGAAAAATCATACGCCGAGAAATTAACTAACTATGCGAATAAAATATCGTTATTCTTAAGACTGTAACTTATTATGTACTTATTTGTACATATTTTTGCAATCAATTTAAAGTTCCATAATTAAAAATCTGGTGTGGGCACCACACTACTTTCTTATACAAATAAAACCAACTGAACACGTATGACTTGTTCCTTGCGTATGACTATTTTGACATTTATTTGGTATATAGATGTTAAACCTGTTTTGTTCTCAATATAGTCTTCAAAACTTTCTAACTAATAATACACATATTACTTTTATAATATTTCACACGACACATATTTTTGACACTTCACAATTATTTGACACGTTTGCCACATAGATATTAAAAATGTTTTAGTTTTTGTTCCCATTGTAACTAAGATTATAAAAATATATTCTTAAATATTTAATTTAGTTTTTCTCAATATTAGAAGCATGTACAAGAAAAATGCAAATAACATTTTATATTCCAAATACTTTTGCTAACATCTTTCATTTGAAACTTTATCTCACAGCTGATTCTATTTTTGAAATAAATGGAATTTATTGTTTTGTATGTCCAGTAAACTTCCTCTTCTGGTTTTTCAATTTCATTCAAAATCAACTCAGCTCTTCATTTTTTCATGAAACTTATATATTCCAAGTTTCGGTTACATATCTTGTCTCGTTCATGAGATATTGCGCATACGGACATCCATCCATCCATCCTCACACACAGACATCATTGAGAAATTGGTCTTAATGGATTCAGTGGACGTCAAAATAAGTATTTTCGCAAAAATCTCGTCAGCGATTTTTTTCGGGATTCCAATATTTCCTTATACTTTGTATAAGAAAGTAAAAATTTGTTCACCATATGTTTCTAAAAACGATTTGCTCTGACCTAAAATACACTTTGACAACATAACTGACACGTTAAAAGTTGGGTTATCAGATGCAAAGCAGAGTAGCAGTGTTGCTAATGAACTAATTTTGAATATAAATTAAAGTTGTCAACATTTATATCTGGGATTATAAGTTGATTTACGTATCTTTTTTCTTCTTAACTGAGTTGGTATATCTAGATCTCTCCGTATAATTTCGTCAACCATATTCTGACCTTGACGTCTTCGTCTTTCTATATCAGTCGTTGAGTGTCCGATACTTTCAAAAAATTTTGCCCTTTTTACTTCCTATTGATTCTGTTCCTGCTTTCCCTCTTCTTTTCTTGATATTTCTACCCAACAATCATATGCGAGGTTTTTCCACGGTGTCCTTATTAGTTTCTCTTCATACTTCATTGCTCTCTTACTTGCTTCTGTCTTCAGTTTGTACCGTTTTGTTTCTTCCTCTAATAGGTATTTCGGTATTTGTTTGTCTAACCCAAGTACCCATCTAGTGTATTTTGACTGAATTCTTTCTATTTTGTCTTGTACTTTCCGTCCCCAAATTTCGGCTCCATACATCAAAATGATTGCAATCAATTTATCAAAAAGTAACATTTTTTGTTAAAAGTTGTTCTTGAATTTTCTTTATCCTATACCCCAGATTTGTGAGAGAGCTTTCTTTGTAATTTGCTTTATATGTTCGTTCTCTTCTCATTTCTGTGAAACATATACCCCAGATATTTGATCGCTTTTACTTTTCCTATTTCTCTTCCTTGCCATAGCCTTTTTTCTTTAGCTTCCCTGACTCTTCCTTTATTGAAAACAAGAATCTTGTTTTTTTTCTGCGTTGGTCGTACTGTATTACAGAATCTATATTCTATATAATTAGTTTTTTGATTTCTCTTCTTACATATGAGTTCAGTTCACAATCTAGAAATATATCTCACTTTAAATTATAGATCTAACTATATCAATTCAAATTAATCTTTTCCCCAGTCTGTACCTTCTCTTAGTAATTATCTATATTTTCTTTGTATGCATTATGTTCTCGATTACAACATTTAAAATATTTGAGATGCCCCGCTATCGCTGATCCAGAAAATCATAACTTTGCTTCCATATTACAAGATATGGAACAAATGTGCATGTTTGTATCAACTCAGCCATGACCAGATTCTTTTTTGTTTTGTGTGTACAGTCACGCGAGAAATTATATTTTTATACGGTAAATAAAAGCTGAATCTGCTGAAATAGTAGTAAATAATAACAGAATGTCAAGAAATAAATTAATTGATAAATAAATCATTCCGCAAAAGACTAATTATCAATTTAAGGAACGAAATTAGTTTAAATTGCTGTAATTGTAATCAATTAATCTTGAAAATCATTTTAATTATACTTGATCTCTAGCCATTAATCACATTTAAAAATTAGTTAAGTGTCGAAGATGTCAATAAAACCCAATATTAGACAGAGAAATTTTAACAGACAATAAAATAAACAAATATGTTTCAGTAACAAACAAAGGAAATAGAAAAACAATTGTCACACTTGGTTAACATGAAATTAGCTATAAAATTACCTGTCGCCGGATTTTTTTTGACGCCCCGTATATCTTGAAATTTAACACGTTCATTCACAAACCGTTACAACTCACAGATTTTGAAAATTACTTACATCCTGAATTGTACATTCATTTATATCTCCTGGTACATTCAAAACCTGGCGATCAGACTAAAGTTCTTAGAACCAGAATTAGTAATTACAATAAAGACTATGGCTTCCAATGATATCTATGGGTGCCGCTATATGACGGCTAGTAACTTACATTTTATTTAAAATAATTTTAAAAAGTTGTGTTCGTTTCTCTAGTGCTCATTATAGTACCTATATTACGTCTTAGGAAAACTATGGGCTATTACATCCCAAAGCAACCATAGAATTTCAATTTACCAAAACCGAACAATTCGGAAAGCTGAGGATATAAGATGCATTTTCTGAAAATTTCACAATTATTTACTCAATTACAAGTATTTATAAAAAAGATTGGTTTTATATTTACCTCACGCCTGCCTCTAGGTAAGGGAGGTATTGTTTTTGGTCAAAAAATTGAGTAGTGTGTAGCCTGTGGAGATTTTTTCGTCTCGCATAACTTAAATACTATAAATCCAAAAAATACAATTATGTATATTTTTGCTTCTTATATTATATGAAGAGCTGATTAGATTTTGGATAAAATTGATTAACCGGAAGTTACAGTTTACTTGAAGCCCTTAACAGTTTTTCGTGAAAAACATGGTTAAATTTCCTTTTTCAAAATTTATGTTATTATTAAAGTTGTAGTTGTAGAATATACTAATTTAATTAATTTTCATTAGATTTAGAGATAATAAAATATAAAGAAATTAGATTTAATAAATCTTGTATTCCTTGTTCACCATGGAAACACTTAAAAATTTTCAATTTTTTACTAAATGTGACATGTCATTTTTATTGTGAAGCTGTTTTCTAATTCCCGGTTGCACCCACGTTAGTTAAATTTTAAACTTGGTTTAAATATATAAAAGAAAATCGAAGTTATAATGTCATATGGAGTAATTGACATTGATGTCAAAAATTAGATTCGCTTTTATTTATTTAAACCAAGTTTAAAATTTAACTAACGTTGGTGCAACCGGACATTAGTGAAATATATGTCAAAAAATTAAATAAAATTAAATATCTCAAATATAAATAGAAAATACATAAATAAGAAGGTATGTTTCAGTATCATTAAATACTATTTTGTATCGTTTAAGAGTTGTAATGGGCGAGAGGTTTTGTGCTGGACACATCCGATTTTTTAACATGTAAGTATGTTCCACGTTATGGAAAATAGTGATAGCGAATTTTCAATACTCCTCTCGAGTTAATAGAAGAAGCTTTTCCGCATATAATACTTAATTACCCCCCTAAATCTAAAATCTAAATCAAGGTATGAATATTATTACATTATATTCAATCGGATAGATGTCGATAAATTAGTATATATAGCATGTAAATGAAAAAATATATTTATAATACTTATTTTGACTTCATACTTTTTGTGTTGGCTGTACCTACGTCAACCCAGAAACCAGCTATTGAATTATTGCAAAGTTGTTATCGTATCGATTTTCGCAAACTCGGTGTGTCGAAACAAAACAGCATTTTTTACAAAGCTAGCAATTAGATTTAACAGCCGAAGCGAATAGAGATTAGAGGTAGTAATGGGTCTGAATGACCGGAAGGAAGACCTAGATAAGTTACTCTCACTTTCTCGTCGGGAGAGACAAGATGAGTCAATCAGATGAACTACCTATTATAGGTCTAGTTACTGGAAATGAAACCGTTTTACTTTTACTGGGGCAATCAGCGGTTGGTAGCATTCAGCTACTCTAAATACAGTCTACCCCATAAAAAACTTGGTGCAGATATATTAGGTAAATTACTTACGACTGTCCTGATTGCAAATTTCACGATTTGGCTCATCGGGCGAAGAGCGCGCTTTGAATTTTGTTGTTCGTTTCATAGACAAAGTTCATTGGAATGTTACCCCATGATATTTACCCCAAAATAAATAAATATATCATCGCATTATTTACAAATATCAACCTCCAAAGATGCTATTTGAAGAGACGATGATGATGATCATAGTAGAAATTGAATTGAGACACCAAATATACAAATAAATTAGAGTACATATAGAAACAGAACTTTTTCAGATACTCCTCAAGGATTGTCAATTTCTAGTCATATGGAATAATGGAAAATTTAATTTCAATTAATTATTGAAATGTATTACTAAGCCCAGGTAATAGTATATTATTTTGTTCAATCCTGCAATTGAAACTTGTTGTTTCTTACTTGGGTACAAAGCTCGAAACCTTCGGTTCGACAACTCATCTCATTCCTATGGCAACGGAATGGATATTGACAGGTGAATGGGTGAAAGTTCTTTCGCTCACTACTTTCACCCACTCATTTGTCATTACCAAATTGAATCTAACCTAACATTGAGTATGTGGACCACAAGGATGAGGGCGTGCACTTAGCAGCAGAATTTATCCGCTCTTCAGCAATGAGGTATTTCTGAATTTTTGGGACAATTTTTACCTCCCGCCTACCTCTAGGTAAGGGAGGTATTGTTTTTGGTCAGAAAATTGGGTAGTGAGTTTTCAATGAATAAGCACGTTTTAGGGTCCCTACAATACGATTTTACTATTTTCGTGATGATGTCTGTATGTATGTATGTATGTATGTATGTATGTATGTATGTATGTATGTATGTATGTATGTATGTATGTATGTATGTATGTATGTATGTATGTATGTATGTATGTATGTGTGTGTGTGTGTAGTCTGTGGCAATTTTTTCGTCTCGCATAACTCAAATACTATAATACCAAAAAATACAATTTTTTGAATTATTGCTTCTTATATTTAAATGAAGAGCTGATTAGATTTTGGATAAAATTGGTCAACCGGAAGTAGCAGTTTACTTGAAGCCCTTAACAGTTTTTCGTGAAAAACACGGTTACATTTCCTTTTTCAACAATTTATGTTATTTTCAAAGTTGAAGAATATTTAATTTTACATGTGTTTTGATTATACTAATTTTATTAATTTTCATTAGATTTAGAGATAATAAAATATAAAGAAATTAGATTTCACAAATCTTCCATGGAAACCATGGAAACATTTAAAATTTTTCAATTTTTTATGAAATGTGACACATGTCATTGTGATTGTGAAGCTATTTTCTTAGTGAAATATATGTCAGAAAATTAAATAAATATACGAAAGGAAATTAAAATTCTCAAATATAAATAGAAAATATACAAATAAGAAGGTATGTTTCTGTATCATCAAATACTATTTTGTATCGTTTAAGAGTAGTATTGGGCGGGAGGTTTTGTGCTGGCCACATCAGATTTTTTTTATTTGTAAATGTTATTAGATCTACAATAATCCAAATTTTAGTGAAAAATTGGAAGTATTAAGTGAGATATTAAATTTATGATTAAAATTCAAATATGGAACGTGTGACGTCATCTTGCCTATGACATTTGTAAACTGATATCAGCGCCATCTATCCTCAAGTGAGTAGCGACGCACGTGTTCGAAGCTGTCAAGAAACTTGTTTACATTTCAATTTGTTGTTTGTTATATATTTATCTGTGAATTGCGTGTGATAAGATTTGAAATAATAGAGCCTGGATTCAAACGAGCAGATTCATCAAATTTACCTGTAATTAATTCAATTATGGTAAATGTTTACAAGATGGCAGCACACGACATTTGAAAACCTTAAGTTATTTGCACAGATATCATAACCTTAAAGTTTCATATCAGTGGTTATTTGTTATCACTTCAATCTGACTGAAATGAGCAGCAGTAGGCAAGTTTACGTCACGTATTTTAAAGCCGCGAAAAATTCAGATTTATAATATAAAATTATGAATGAAAAGTAATGTTTTCAAATTATGTATTATATTTTCCAGACATATTTTAACATAAACTCTATTATTAATTTATGCTAATTCAGTTAGATAGGAATACCCCATTACAATAGATAGCATAATACAAATAAATATATCATCATGGCATTTACTCATTTCTGGGTATGGCACTCTGCTCAAAGCAGATCTCGGTACTATGATATATTTTTGCGCGTAAAGTGTAGTTACGAGTTGCCAAATCATAGCCTCCAGGAATGATAATAGAGGAGGAGTGATTTTATGTGGTGAAAATTTGATTTAATTATTGCATATTATCCCTAGGTTTCAATAAGATGAAAAAGTTTTCAGAATTCATTGATAAATGAATAGTATTTTATGTATCTAGAACGAAAAGTGAATCTTTAAGGTATGAGCAAGTTGTTTACGGCCGAGGCGGGTAGCCGAGGCCGTAATTACTTGCGAGGATCTTAAAGTCACTTTTCGTTCGCGGTACATACAAAATTTTATTTCATACTGGTTACTAAAGTTGTTAAAGTATAGAATTTATTAACAGAAATTATCAAAATTTTTTAGAAATATGAGTTGATATAAGTAGGCCAAATAACAATTTCTATAGGAACAAGTATTTGTTTATAAATAATGAACCAATTAAAAGTCAAATTTTACTTTAAAGTCCTAGGACTTTAAAGTTTCACTTTTCGTACGATAAATAGTCCGAAAAATGTAACATAAGTAACCAGTATGAAATAAAAGATTTTACAGAAGCAAAAATCATATATCTCAGTGCGCTTACTTATATAAAAAAAAAACAAAAACGCTTATGAATATATTACTGTCAATAACTGTAACTGCAATTCTGATAATGACACATTCCTAAGTATATAGATAAAAAAAGTTCTGGTTATATACTTGCGAGATTATATTTATGGAGTGCTATAATTCAAAAGTTTATTTAGACTTTATAGTTTTAATAATTTATTTGTCATAACATCTTGTATAAATTTCTAACCATAATTTATAGTCACAAACATAGATAAGTTTTTGTGTCTATTTTATAAAGATGTGTTGAACCATCATCACAACATAAACTTGATTTACGATAGAAATTCGCAACATTTTATTACCTAATCTAGCAAATAACTACTATCACAATATAATAAAATACAATTTAACTGCGCTCAGCATACCTGCTTTTATTATCGGCAAAATAAAATAAAAATATAACTGTTCATCTTGTTACAGTTAGTTGTATCAAATGACATAGTCCGCTCCTTCATTTCTGCAGTGCGGTTCCGCTAATTAATGGTGAGATACACTATATTGCGGTATGTAATTACTTGCTATGCAGCACGCGTTGTCAAAATTCTGTTATTAGTGAGTGAATTGAATGAATCAAATTTGTATTCGGGACGGATAAATTCGGCCAGCAGCAACGCCTCTCGTACGAATTATTATTTATGGATGTAACTTGAGTTTGAATGGGGTATGTGACCATAATCGAATTTCAATGTATAAGCCATAGAATATGAATGTTCTTCATTGTAGTTTCTTAATACAACAATAAAAACTGTACATTATTTTGTAATAATAAAGTTATTAGCAATTTTGTGTTTTGGAGAAGGGATATGCGACGTCACTGTGGCAGTACGCATGACCCGCTGATATATATCTATTTCTTTCCTTTACAGTATCTCGGTCTTTTTCTAGCACCATGCCTACCGCCGCAATCTATTCAGAAGACACAGTGACGTCTCAATCCCCACTCCAAATATTTAAAAATTGATTGCTCGTTAACTATAAACAATTAATTGATTTAAAAAAATACGGGTATTTTATTTTTGTATCTAGTATCATGTAATGTCAGAAAAAAAAATTGGTCACATACCCCATTGAATGGCGGCCTGCTTTAATTTGTAAACAAAGATAGCCAAATTATTTTGGAGCGTTGACGAAATTAATATTAATAAAGTAACATAGGTACAGTTGACTAGTTGCTTTCTACAAATTAATAAATACATCAGAAAAGATATTAGTGAAGGAGGAAACACAAGACGCTAAAAATATTATTTATTTGAAATCGGCACTAAAGTGCTCAAAAATCGTCATTAAAAGCTCAGAAATCGTCACTAAAGTAAACCGTTAAATAATTATTATAAAAATAGGATAATTTTAGCAGATATATTGACGTACTATAGTAAATTTGGACGTAACATGAAACACAATTTGCAAGAAGAATTAACTAATTAATTCCGATGACGAAATTGAGGACAAAACACATAATTTTGAGTATTAATTATGATAACTTCACTTCTCGAGGTTGGTAACACTGACTGTCAGTTTCAATTGACAATTGACAGATGTATAAACTTAACCTATATTGTAATTTCTTTTTTATTTATAGTTACAAAAACAAAAAATTAAACTGATTTAACATCTATATATCAAATAATACCTAAACTTATTAAATGCATTGTTTAAATTTTTTATCCAACACCTCTCAATAAATGCTCTATAACTATGGGGATTTTCAACAAGGAAAGTAATAGATTACCCACTAGTGGGTATAATTTTGAGAAAAGTCACTAGTGAGTAATTTTCTATTTATAACAATAATAATAACACACAACACCCAGGTAACTACTTCGATTGACATTTTATTTAATTTAGAATATTTTAAGCAAATAATAATAAACTGTCAAATAATATTTCTTTAATAAATTTTGCATTTATTAAGATATGTTAGATAAAACGTTATACTTCACACGTGGGTAATTCCTTACTTTGCCCACTTGTAAAGTAAATAACTATTGTATTTACACTTTTGCTGTAAAATGAATTGGTAATAATTTACAGCAATAATAAATAATGAAATAAAAGTATAAAAGCCGATCTCGGTAGTGTAGTGGCTATGTTACTCGCCTAGCACGCTAGAGGTCGTGGGTTCGAATCCCACTAAAGAGTATGGTCGTTTGTGTTGTTCTCATAAATTCATAATCATCCACACATGAGGCGGCATATGACCAAAGTAGTTAGTCCGCTTCCCATCTTCGTAATAAAAAAAAAAGTATAAAAATCTCTAAAAGCCACATTTAATTCTACACACCGGATAGTTTTGTTTTCTTTGATAAGCAATAGCGGGAATTCAGCAATTATATTGAGAGAAAGGAATCATTATTGGAGTCTATACCAAACTTTGGGGAACAACTGCCTACCTTTGCCCTCTCCTAATTCCTCTAATGTAAAAGAATAAAGTAGCATATGTGACGTCACAAGGAAAAGCCCATAGAGATTGAACAGAGAATATCTCGATCCGCATATTGAAGAGTTAAAGCAATTTATAACATTTTTGAAAAACCTAACCACAAATTGCACTGTATCAAAATCATTTATCATGTCCTGTCAATATGAAATTGACGGTAGTTAATAGGACGTTGCTACTTTGTAAATTGGGTAAATTTGCGGGTAATCTCGCTCTAGCGGTACTTTCAGATTAATTTCCTGCTTGGAACTAGCAAAAATAATTTCTATATTGTGAAAAGTACCCTAATTACGCTGCAATACATCTTTCGCGCCGGCCACCGGACCATAACTAATTAACAGGGTAGTTATTGTTAAATTGCCTCGCAAGAGGCGGGTAATCACCGGCGGGGAAGGAGGGGGACTATTAGTTCTGCCACTACAACATCCTACTAAAATAAATGCAGCTGAGAACGCCGTGCAGCCTTATAGAGGCAAGAAGATTTCACGCTTCTACAAATAATATAAACTGATTCTTCCTTAATGCACTAGTTTCTTATAAGCAATAAAAAAAATTGGAAATACATGACTTGAGGTCCTGTGAGTCCTCAATCACTCGTGTGTGCCCAAATATTCAACAAATTAATAAACTTTTTTATTATACAGTTCCATGACAATGTGTTAGAAGTTGATTATTGTCATAATTGCATAAGTGGAAGTTAATTTAACTTATTTCAATTGTGGAAATATAAATACTAATTATTTATAATATGTACGCTTCATGGCTGTGATTTGTATTGAAATAAAAACAATTTCCGGATTTCAGTCACAAATTAAAAATTTTATTCCAACCTCTATCGGTTTCTACCCCACTTGGATCTTCTTTAGGAGGTGAAAGTCAAAACATTAAAAATAAATTTGTCAAAAATAAAATCATTTTAAAACAATAAATAATGAATAAATAATTAAAAACCGCACATCGTACTTAACAAACAACATTTTTATGTTAAGGAATAAAATTTTTAGTGACTGAAATCCAGAAATTGTTTTTATTTCAATACTAGTTATTTACCTTGTAAGTTCGGTAAATGAGTTTTACAGTATAAATTACATGTTTCTGGACGAGGCGACGAACTAGTATTGGACATTTCAAAATATCTGATGTGGCAGCACATAACCTCCCGCCCAATACTACTCTTAAACGATACAAAATAGTATTTGATGATACAGAAACATACCTTCTTATTTGTTTATTTTCTATTTATATTTGAGAAATTTTATTTTATTTCGTATTTTTATTTAATTTTTTGACATATATTTCACTAAGAAAACAGCTTCACAATCACAATGACATGTCACATTTCATAAAGATTTATGAAATCTAATTTCTTTATATTTTATTATATTTAAAGCTAAAAGGAAAATAGTAAATAAATCACTATATTTTATTGGATAACTTGGCTTTAAGTAAATTTATTTCGTCGTTGACGACGTTTCGGCTATGGTTACAGCCATCTTCAGGTCTAATTTTAAATTACAAAATATAGTGTGTGCACTTCCAACTAAATTTTTATTACAAACTGTAATTATTTAGTGTTAAAAATCTTTTTTATAAACTTAACTTAACTTCAACATGTAATTGACTACATTTAAATATATTTTATTTATTCGGCTTAATAATCTTCTCCAAATTTAAATCTAAAGAAAATTAATAAAATTAGTACAATCAAAACACAAGTAAAATTAAATATTCTTCAACTTTCAAAATTACATAAATTGTTGAAAAAGGAAATTTAACCGTGTTTTTCACGAAAACCTGTTAAGGGCTTCAAGTAAACTGCTACTTCCGGTTGACCAATTTTATCCAAAATCTAATCAGCGAAAATAGTAAAATCGTATTGTAGGGACCCAAAAACGTGCTTATTCATTGAAAACTCACTACCAAAATTGTTGACCAAAAACAATACCTCCCTTACCTAGACGTAGGCAGGAGGTAAAAAGAGATTTAGATTTATTGTGTTGTATTATTTTCTGTTCAAATTTCGTAGACTATTGGCAAATTTGCGAGTTCATTTCTAACTGTTAGTTTTTATTTATTTTTACAATAGTTAATTGAGTCTTGTCGAGTTTGGTGTCAAATTAAATGTTCCAGTGAGGAAAGAGACTGTAATTTCTCCTAACATCTTCGTTCACGAAGTCTTGACGGCTGATAAACGCTCTAAACCGCAAAATACCCGACATATATGCAAAATAAAGTTGTTACTGGTTGGAATGTAAAATAGCTTGATGTTATATATATTTTATTTTAAATACTCGAATAAAGAGTTTGCAGAGGTATTTATAAAGTAAACCTACTTAGTTTCCATTCCCGTTAGTGAATAATAGTTGAGTGAACGGTACATTAAGCGCAGATTAAATAGTTTGATTAATGAACGGCTAATACGTTCATGGTTCCGGCAATAAAGCAGAATTGTTGCAGATACGTGACAAATCCACATCCTAGAACTTACGACTAACTAACAGTTTATGCCAGCCGTTCGAACTTCCAGTTCGCTCAGCCATGGACCGTAGAGAAACTTAAACACGTCATTTTCAAATAAATGAACCCAAGTTTATGATTTCCTAGACGAACCGTCGTAAAATAAACGAAAATTAAGACTTTCACAAAAACTCATTAGGCGGACGCCTACGCAAAACATTACATCTTTCTTTCATATGATGTATACTTTAGATTAATAGATCCAGAAGATCATTTTAAAGGCGGGTTCACAGTGAACAATAATGCACGTTTGTTTGCTTCTTTGCCTTACGTACAAAATGTTAAGGAGAAAATTGGTAATTACTGTCAAGAAATAAGATTTTAGTATATTTTTCTCCACATCTCAAATTAAGACATATGTTGAAGAGTGCCAAGGATATTTTCCTACTTCAATCACATAATATATGGTTTATTTATTGTAAAGTCTAGTTTGCAATTAACGAATAGGTAGCAGAAACAGAATCACAAGATAATTTTTATTAACAAGAACTGGATTAGAATTAGGATATTTCCTGTCATTATCTATTATCTATAGGTATATTATACGAAGCAATATTCAGTAGTTATATCCCAAGTGCATGGCAAATACCTGAATATTTTCCATGCACGAGGTATATATTAGACGAATATATCTCGAGAAAAATTTGAGTCATGATTTTAAATTATTGAACATATATTTATTTTAATATTTTACATAAACGTCAAACTTTGATAAATGTCATTTGTCAAATTACGTCAAAAATGAGTCATCAGCGTTTTGAAAGTAATTCATTTGAAGAAATTGATTGAAAAATTGAAGATAAAAAAATATATCATCACGTCTTTTACCCATTATTGGTCAAAATCGGAAAATAACTGAGGAACTTTTTGTTTTTCATTATAAAGCTATCATTCAAGTTTGACCAAAGCATTCCTTAACACCCTGTATATATCCATCAAGAGAAAAGATTTTCGATACAGTCAACTACTGCATTTCCATCTTAAAAATTAGATAATTATTACTCATATTTTGTAAAATATTTCTATTATTAATTCTGTTTTATATTTTATTTGCTATAGATAATAGTTATTTACTTTGCAAGTGGGCAAAGTAAGGAATTACCCACGAGAGAAATTTTTGCTCACGAAGCCGAAGGCTGAGTGAGATAATTTTATCGAGTTGGTAATTCCACTTTGCCCACGTGTGAAGTATAACGTTTTATCCAACACTTCTTAATAAATGAAAAATTTATTTTTTGACAGTGACATATACTTTAAATTTTTAAATTAAAATGTCAATCGAAGTAGTTACCAAGGTGTTGTGTGTTATTATTATTGTTATAAATAAAAAAATACTCACTAGTGACTTTCCTCAAAATTATACCCACTAGTGGATAATCTGTTACTTTTCTTGTTTAAGATCACCATAGAGATAGAGCATTTATTGAGAGGTGTTGGATAAAATTATATTATTCTATAATGGGGTAAATAGTGTGGATCGTGAGATCCTCAGTTCGAATCCCACAGCCGACAGTTGTATTTTCAAATTTACTCTTGTATACTTCCTTTGGGGGCCATGAGATGGCGACCGGTAACTACACTTCATGCGCAAAAATACATGATATCTATTTCGTTCAGGTTACCAATCATTTTGGCTTAAAATTTTATCTTTTTCGGGCCAATAAAGTATTAATTATTACGTATTCATATTATTTATTTGTTTTTCTTGACGAAGAAATAAGTGTAGTCTATCAAACCGACAAATTTTAATAAACAGGTATTACAGAATTTAAAACCAAAAATCTCTTCTGCTATTGGTAACGCACCTGAACGTTTTTTAATGAGTGTTAGACTAATTAGTTTTTGCTTCGCAATGTACAACCTAAACTGGTGCGACGACATTCGTTGTGTAGTTGTACTGACGAAGTTTACGTGCATTCCTGCCGTGGACATTTACCGCACCGTGACGAACCTTTGATTCCCGTGACTCACAACCGGAAACCCTAACCCTGAATTCTGTGTTTCCGCCCACAGCCCAGCCCACGTACGACATAACATAACTGAGCTTAAACTTACCATAACATAACAACACACACACCCAACCATCATTTTATCATTACTCTGCACTTAATAGTCATCTGTGCACATCAAAATACCCCTGCTCTCTCATAAACAACGATAATTCTCTGTAATAACTTATTCATTTTCTATTCTCTGCTGCATTTAAATGAGTGCATCCTACAGAGAAAAATTCTGAGAATGTTCTAATTGCTTCAACGGAGGAGGAAGAGAGTTTATATGGCGATGAAAAGGTAATTGTATTAATCTAGAAGATGTATGGATTTCGGATGTATAGGTATAATTGGATGATTACTTTAATAATGAGAACAAATTATATGCTTAAAGAACAATGGGATGTAATATAGCCGCAAAATTAATTTTGAATTATTTCAAGGTTCATTACAAAATCATTTCGACCTCCCGATCGTAGAACTCTACATCCCTGAACTCAACGTTGACTGAAACACATACTCAACTTCTTTATCTATCCCAAAGAAAGGATAACACGACTCCCCTACACAATCTCGGCTTTTTCTTTACCCCTGTGGTTTCCCCTACACTATCATCTTCGAAAGCAGCTCTTTGATAGCACACGCAAAGAACCAATTACCGAAATCTTTGAAAGCAGAGTGCCATCTCCGGAATAGGTAAACAGGGTGATAATTAATTAATTTGTTTTAGAAATAGAAAAATATTGTTTCTGATCGTCAAACAACAACGCCCAAAGATGTTATTAAAAGGTTTATGTGATAATATTTCTAGTTAGCATGAATAATCTTAAGGGTAATCTACCTTCGTTAACTAATTTAGATTTCTCGCTCTCCTCCTTTTAAGACAATTACCATTTACTGTTTCTCGTATTAGATCCAGGAATAAAATAATCTTCATTTATAGTAAAGCACAGACAAATTATGAAATTAAATCACGAATAAGATATGTATGCAGTATTTTTAATAATATTCCTAAGGACATTGATGTATTTGCCGATACTATACATGTTTTTAAACAGAATATAACTTTAATTTTTTCTAATTTGTAGAAAGTTTTCTCTGTTTCTTAATTAGGGTATGTTTTGCTGAACAATTAATGATTTATTCTGTTTTTTTTTTTTGCAAGACTGTTGTATTTATGTTGTATAACCATCCTGTGTCCCGTTGGATTAAATAATAGTAAATTAATAAATAAAATTCATGTGGTTTCATTTTGCGACCAAAATAACGTACTTCATTTAAAAATAATTTAATAAAATTTGCAAAAACGACTGCCAATTCCAAAATAGGTCAAAGACAAGATAAAATAATTATTTATCACAGACAAAAATCAAAGGTAGCAATTCCAGTTGTAACGTACGTGCAACAACAGAAAGAATACACAATAAAATGAAGAATGTGGAAATGAGGTTTCTTAGAAGCCTCGAAGGTAAAACAAAATATGGTCGTATTAAAAATGAGACGTACAGAACAAATACATTAAATGTGTGACCTGTTAAATAAGCCATAGAAGGACAATTCAGATGGAGAGGACACCTACGCAGAATGCACAAAAAGTTTATTAAGCCAGAATAAACAGAATAAAAAAAAAAAGATGCAAATCTGCAAAAACATGGGATGAGGATATCAAAAATTGAAATAGTAATATAACATACCAAAAAGCTAATAAGTTAATGAAAGATAGAAAAAACTGGAAAGACTCCAGGAAAAGGTGACCCAGGAGGTAGGGAGTTCAAAGGAAAACTCAGGACAGTGATGATTTGTGCATTTAAGGAATGATGAGGCAAAGTTTATACCTACTCAAAGCTATAAACTCTAACTAGTCATAAAATCATGGAAAATACTAACTGCTATTATTTCATAATTTATTACTCAGCAAGAACCATCGAGGAGGTGTATAGTATTTCTTATCAGCATAGGTAGGATTATGTTAATTCTTGAAATTAAAGGAAACGGTAGTAGATGAAATAAACGAACATTTTCGATGTGCACTGAGTCTCCGAAACTTGCTATTGGCCGGAGCTCATATGTTGCATCTTTCTTCTTGTATGTGTTTCAAAGACAAAATTAGCTTTCTGTTCGCTTTAAAGTTGGATAGGTCGCGGCAAATTTAAAGTTTGCCTCCGCGTTAATGAAAATTGATTATTTCTCTCTTAAAATAACAATTCTAATATATTTTTTAATATTACATATTAAATAAGCAATTTTATAACTTTTATTTTATAAATAGCTCCGTGGTAACGTATCGGACTGTGGCTCGCGTGATCCTCAGTTAGAATCCCACAGTTACAAATTTAAATTTACCCCTGTGGTTCCCCCTCCACTAACATCCTTGGGGGCTATGACTTGACGGCTGGTAACCGCACTTCATACGCAAAAATATATCACTTACCGAGAACTGAGTAAGCAGAGTGCCGCACCCATAATGGGTAAAAGGCGTGATGATATATTTATTTATTTTATAACTTTACATTTATTATTTGTAGAAGAGATGATGAAGGGAATTCGCCCAAGTGTAAAGATATAAATAAGAAAAAATAACAAAGAAAGGTGAATACAATCTTCCCGTCTTGTTTCATACTGTTCTAAAAAAAATTTATTTATTTAAGAGCGACCAGTTTCGGCCATGTAAGTAAAGGACATTATAAAGTGAACCGGCGATACTACAGTAACATACAAAAACAAGGAATAAGTAAATGTAATAAGCAAAAATACAACAGAAATATGAAAACATACACTAAAACACTACAGGAAAAACTGCCAAGAGGCAAGAATATATCATTTATCTAGATCTGCGTAAGCAGAGTATCACATCCATAATGGGTAAAAGGTGTGATGATATATTTATTTATTTTATTTATTTACGTATAAAACTCGCACATTTTTTTTACTTTTTAGAGTAGAGGATGGGTTTCTCTTGCCCCGTCTGATGAACCGTTGTTGTAGTAGTATTATGTAAGTATTTTAGATATTTTGATAGGATATGACCAAGTCGAAAATTGGGTCCAAACGGTCGACACATTTTTGAATAGGTACACAAAGTCCAGTTCCTGATCAACAAATTACAACAACCTATGAAGATGCTAATAGATGCAACAGCTGAAGTAATTTTTATGTATTACAAATTATTGTCGGCAGAGGGATCGAACTGAGTATCTTTTCATATTGATTTCCTGTGCTGGTTTCATTTTGCGGTCAGTTTCATAGAATATCTCACCATAAGCGATTAACACTCCACCAATTACACCTATAAAAGTCAGCAACCAAGTGATGAGCGGTTAGGTCGGTCAGCGGTAGTAGCCCGAACCGCGCCGCATCATTTTAATAATGGTTAAACACAAAACCATAAAAACCCCATAACAGGAAATACCGATGTTGATTAGTTGTGGCAGCGCTTTTTCCATCTCCTGCACTTGCGCGTGTGTTTGTTCGTGAACGTGCACATGCACTCGTGCGCAACACCACTGACACTGCACTGCTACCAACTGATGCAGTGTAATTATCACCAGAATGGTGGTTCACGGTAATCTCGAGCGGTGGCTCTCAGATGTTTTTCTCTGAAGTTTTCAGTTGTTTTATATAGCAGTTTTAGAACGAAGTGTGAAGGCATGTTGCTTTTCAGTGTCGTAGACTACAAGAATTTCTTCTATTGAATGCATCTTCAAAATTGATCACAATGTGCGATAAGTTCTTGGCTCTAAGATCCACGAAAGCAGTGTCATTAATTAAATGAAATAACTACAACGCATTACTTAGAATAGATTATTTATCTAATTAAAATAAATATAATTTAAAAAAAAATCTGATGTGGGCAGCATATAACCTCCCGCCCAATACTACTCTTAAACAGTACAAAATAGTATTTGATTATATAGAAACATACCTTCTTATTTGTTTATTATATATTTATATTTGAGAACTTTAATTTTATTTTGTATATTTATTTAATTTTTTGACATATATTTCAATAAGAAAACCGCTTCACAATCAAAATGACGTGTCACATTTCGTAAAAAATTAAATTTTTTAAAATGTTTCCATGGTGTGCAAGGAATGCAAGATTTGTGAAATCTAATTTCTTTATATTTTATTA
This sequence comes from Poecilus cupreus, assembly GCA_963942605.1. Lineage (NCBI taxonomy): Eukaryota > Metazoa > Arthropoda > Insecta > Coleoptera > Carabidae > Poecilus > Poecilus cupreus. The sequence goes on from OZ012727.1 coordinate 15,776,816, forward strand.
TCTCTAAATCTAATGAAAATTAATAAAATTTAGTGTAATCAAAACACATGTAAAATTAAATATTCTTGAACTATCAAAATAGCATAAATAATTGAAAAAGAAAAAAACTGTTAAGGGCTTCAAGTAAACTGCTACTTCCGGTTGACCAATTTTTTCTAAAATCTAATCAGCTCTTCATTTCAATATAAGAAGCAATAATTCACAAAATTGTATTTTTTTGGTATTATAGTATTTGAGTTATGCGAGACGAAAAAATTGCCACAGACTACACACACAAACATACATACATACATCATGGCACCTAGAGGTAGACGGGAGGTAAAAAAGGAGAGTGATTTAACTCGTTTTAAATTCTCCAATTCATAAGATGCACGATACACATGTATATTTGGAAGATGCAAATTGCAGTTATGTAGATAAAATATGGAAATGTGAAATTTGCTGTTTACTCATAGTAACAATCGACAGTAAAAATGACATTTTACAGACTGTTAGCTTTCAAAAAATACTGTTTTATATATCCCTATACAATTAAATTATTAAAATTGTTTCTGATTACTTCAACAATATTTCAATAGATGTCGCATCACCTAAATAATAATTATTCTAAATATAATTCATATTTTAAATCGTCAGTCTTAAGACACTTGAACCGATTGCTTATTCTAAGTGGTAATTGTAATTGTAGTAAGCTACATATTTGAAGCATAATTTAGTATAGACAAATAAAAATTGTTACATACAGAACAATATTAGAAACAATCGACAATCGCCAATTACAACAAACAAAGCAATTGTAAATCTTTAGAATTGAATACACTTTGTTTGCGTTTTGGTGAGCTAAAATTATACGCTCGCCCACACCAAAATGTCCATTGAGCGAAAACACCTCACTAATCTCTTTTCTCCTTATGGCTGAGGTATGCACAAAGCAATATAAACCTTTTACAGTCATGTCAAAAGCAAAGTACCGTTCCGAGGATCGGAGCACTGGAGAAATTTCGGTGATAGTCGAATTTATTTCCATCAGAAAAGTGGGCCAACACAGAAAGTATTTTTACAACAAAATTCGAACTCTTTACTCTGTGATTTATTAAGATTTAATCTTAATTCTAACGCAGGATGGTAGTTTTGTTGAGACGTAATTGGTTTCTTCTGTTAGATAAAATTCTAGATTAATATAGAAAGTATTGTTCGCTTCAAGCTTTTTAGAGACAGTTGCACTGTTGGTTTTTCGGACTCTGTAATTTTGATTCACGAAAGGAAAACCAAATTAATAGTTTAGATTTTCAACGATACTTTAATCGCACACTTTCTCGCAAATTAAGTCTTCAATAGCTTGAATTTTAATGAATATCTTTATAGAGAAGTCTACACATATTTTATTTAATTGAAATAAATTATCAATAGACATATTATTTTATCAGAACAATCTGTATTTTAAAAGATTGTTGTTTGAACACAATTCGAGACAAATCAAAATCACGATCCGACTATTACCCAAATAAGGTAACACAAAAAATAATAACAATTTTTGACAAATTGTAAACAAAAATGTAATAAGGAATCAATATGGTAGTAAAGAGGAGAATTTTTCTAAATTTCGCTGCTTTAATACGTTCGTGATTGGTCAAAAGTAATGAAATTAAACCAAATGATTGGTTTATTTAATATGTGGGAAACGATCAATTATATTACTACAAATAATTATTGTGTTTGGATTTTGGATGAGTATAAAAAATACTTCAAACAAAAGTGGTGGATAATACATTTCTCTTTAACTTATATTTGAAGCATTTTTTATAAAATAATTTTAGTACATTGTACAGCGTTAAAACCGAGTTTAAAACACTGCTCTTAAAACACCCAAAAACTGAGTGCGTGGTACCAGCCATTGTTATTAGTACAAAATAGTACAAAATATTAATTATAGTTCCATTACGTTCATTATGACTGGCTGTGAAATTAAAATCTTGCATTTTTATTGGTTTACTTTGGACAGATGACAGATGAGGTAAATACTAAATACTAAATATCTGTTCCAGTAACATTTCTAGACCACATTCTGAAAATAGCCAAAACTGTCAAGATTTTGGAATAATCTATCTCTTTTGAAAGAAACGAATCCTCCTTACAGATGAAGAACTTAGCAATGATGTCCATCAGTGCCATCATAAAAACTAAAGTTTCCCATTGGTCTAATTACTAGTATTTTCTACTTCCTCAATGAAACCCCGTTCAACTTTCAACTTCTAAATTTGCGTTTGCGATTCCCTGTAATTACAATTCCATAGTCGATTTTTCTCCGCGGTTCACCGAGAATTTGCCGCTGTTCTCACGGCTCTTAATTACAGCCTAACAACACGTGTACAACACTGAATACCACTCGAAGTGTTGAAGGTATACAGTTGTTTGGTGTTCGTACAACTCGCAGTTTTAATGTTTGAATGCTGGAGGTTTTATTTCTTCTGGTTGTTAAATAAACACTAGGGCAGTGATCAGACTGCAGGAATGTATCGGAGATGTTAACAAATGTCCTGATTATTTATTCCCGGGCCGCATTAAGGGGGAGAAAATTAAGTTGAATTGCTATTAAACATTTTAGATGAAGTAATTGATATAAAATTGGATTATGATTTGATCCAAAGTAAAAGTATAGTCCTATTGGAAACGAGTTGGAGTCATAAACCAATCCGTCAAACAGATTCCAGTGGCATTTCAATAATTGATTGCTAAGGGTAGATACAAAGATCGACCGTTTCAGATCCCTCTAATATCTTCTATTTAAGTCAATGTTACCCTTCAGAAGATGTTAATGCGGCATTTCTATTATTAAGGAAGTATGTATGTATTTTTCTTGCAAAATTTTGAATTATTACTGTAGCTCATTTTCGAATGAATTATAGAAAACTAGAAAACTACTGAAATTTGCACCCTCAGAATAGTCACCTCGAATACTCAGCCAATACACGTCCCCAAAAAAGTAACTAGTATTCCTGACGTCAAAAACCGATATAGTTATATTGGTTTTAGAATCGAAATAAACAAAATAAACTATAGTCTCCAAAACGACTGATTTATAATAAATAAAATTGGGAATAAAAATACAAACAAGATGTAAATAACAAAAATATATCAAGCATAGAGCTATATAAATGTCAAGCAAATATTTAACCTATAAACTACGTATAAACGTAGAATATTAGTATTACCAATATCCAAGTTCCGACTATAATATTTTATCATTTTATTATCACTACCAACGTAACAGAAGAAAAAAACTGACCTATTTTATTTATTATTTGATAATTTTACTTTTGCTTCAAATCGGCACTAAAGTGCTCAAAAATCGTCATTAAAAGCTCAGAAATCGTCACTAAAGTAACCTATTATACGACGATTTTGAGCAACCCAGTGTTGGCAACCGTTAAATAATTATTGTACAATTAGGATAATTTTGGCAGATATATTGACGTACTATAGTAAATTTGGACATAACATGAAACAAAATTTGCAAAAAGAATTAACTAATTAATTCTGATGACGAAATTGAGGACAAAACACATAAATTTGAGTATTATTTACGATAACTTCACTTCTCGAGGTTGGCAACCCTGACTGTCAGTTTCAATTGACAACTGACAGATGTATATAATTTTTTTACAGTTTTTTCGAATTTTAGATTTGATATAAAACTTAATATGTACCTCGGCACTGAAGTTCCTTTTTATCACTCACATGGTTTATTTTCCTCAGCCCTACGGGCCTCGGTAACTAAATTCCATATTCGTGATAAAAAATTTAACTGCAGTGCCTTGATACATAAATAACTATTATTTACACTGTAGGTGGTAAATAATAAACACTATACACATTCTTTTTGAAATTGTGAATGATTATTGCATATTACATTATAAGTGAGTCAAATTAGATATAATTCATGAGTGACACTTTTAGCATTTAACCGCACTTCACGTGTAATATGGACCACTTGCCGAAATTTTGCGAAATCAAAGTGCCATATTTATTTACTATTATTCGTTTTGTTGGATCAGAGAGATTATGATAGATAAAGTACCTTATTACGGATCTGTCTTCCTGCACGAGCAACAATATTCTAGATTTTTTCCAGCTAACAACATCCGCTGAAGTTCTCGTACTAAATTTGCCGAGTAACTATCCTTCATTGCTCTCCATTCGCAAATAAGAATAAAACAGCTACAGAAAACGCTTACAATAACTAAGAAATGAGTAATAGGAATACATTACTCGCGTGCATGCCAAACGGAAATTTATTTCATTACAACAACTTGCAATTTGTCTACCACTTTAAACTGGAACCCATTTAGAAGATGACAAGCGCACAAAATAAAAATGTAACTATTAGTTTATTCAGAGCGTATTGGTCTGCTACTTTTATACAAAAATCATTAGAGCTTATAACAATATTATATCAGTACGATTAGCAATTGTTTTCTGGTTATTACTATAAACCTAGTTTGTGGAATATTGAATGTAATGTTTTAGAAACAGGGACTTTATGACGAACTTACTAAATCACAAATCATTACAACCGGCACTATTTTTGTAGAATTTATTAGACACCTAATTTATGGGTTATTAAATGAACTATTTTAGGGACAGGAAGTTGAAAGATAAAGCAGGAACTGTCCTCGACGATGTAGTGGCTTGAAAGGGAGGAACGTAGTGATGATCTTTCTTCGCCAATATATTGACATGGAAACGAGGAACGAAGAAACGAGCTTGCTTCGATAATTGTTTGGTTTCAAATTGAAGGTATTTAAGAAAACTGTCAATTTATGTTCCTATACTTTTAGTTAACATCTTCTTCAGTGTCGCGGAGTCTAGAGGTTAGACCTGCGAAGCAAGTCGAACGGCTAGTTTTATTTATTTCTTTTTTTTATGAACAAGGGAAGCGGACTAACTACTAAGGTCATATGCCGCCTCATTAGTGGATGATTGTGAATTTTATGAACACAAAATACCATGCTCTTCAGTTGGACTCGAACCCAGGACCTCTGGGTATTTATTGCAAAGCTAGCAACCACAAAAAAATTAATTTTCTCTGAAGATTGGAAGCTATTTCGTCTCCTAAATATCTCGCATTCCGCATGCTGTCAAAATCTACTGCATCAAATCTTCGACATATAAATGTTTGATACAATCACATAATCTACACAATATTTAAGCTAATCTTATGAGGCCATTTAAATGTCGACAAAATCTTTTTCACAAGTTTGGCTGGCGTCCAAAGCACGCTGTATACACAATCACTAACTGCAAATATTCTATGCGGTACTCGGCATTCGACTGAGTATAATATACCGCACATGAACTTGGCATTGCACACGTTTAAATGTTTCGCCTTGACATGAAAAATGTTCGAGTCACAATCAGACTGAGGTTTTGTTGGTTTTGTTCCGGGCCTGGTTTACATTTGGAATTCAGAACATTCAATCCTTGCATATAAAAATGTGCAGGATGCATGACTACTGCAAGAAAATTGAAAATATGATATGACTGGGGACAGAGCTTTAATAGGAATGGGAGATTTTGCTCTACAATATTAAATAGTTCTTGTTTTATTTTAAATAATTTTGTTCATAATATTATTTCGTTGTGGTAAAATCCTGAATTCGATTCTTACAGTTGCTAATGTGGTTTCCTATCCACTAACATCTTTTGGGGTTGTAATTTGATCGCACTGCAAAAATAGAGTACCACACCAATAGTTATTTGTATCACAAGGTTGGAAACTATTTTGAGAGTGCGAGTTTATTTTGATAGGACGAGCCGTAGGCGAGTCCTACAAATACGAGCACTTGCAAAATAGTTTCCAACCGAGGGATACACAAGATTTTTCGCGCCAACATTTATGTAAATTTAATAAATAAATTTAATTTATTACTCATTTTCTTAATGACAGGGAATTTTTTATGTAGCTAACTTCACAATATTTGAATGTTAATTATGTTTAATTTCCAATATCATAACCAAAAATATCTGCATATTTTTATTTGGATTTTACACTGCAAATTCAATTATAATTACTTACAAATATGTTTAAAATCCATAAATATTCTGTTTTCTTGTATTGCAAATACTCAATTGTAAATATATTGCCATAATATTCTTAAGTCAATGTAATACTTTGACATTTCTAGCGTCAGAAGTTAGCTAAAATTAGTGAAGTGATGCCAACATATAACCATAAAAAGTTAGCAATTTTTGTCGAACTAGTTCGACAAAAACATGATTTCCGACCGCTTTTAGAGATATGTAATGGGGTATGTGACCAATTTTTTTTTCTGACATAACATGATACTAGATACAAAAATAAAATACCCGTATTTTTTTAAATCAATTAATTGTTTATAGTAAACGAGAAATTAATTTTTTAAGATTTGGAGAAGGGATGTGAGACGTCACTGTGTCTTCTGAATAGATTGCGGCGGTAGGTATGGTGCTAGAAAAAGACAGAGATACTGTAAAGGAAAGAAATAATAGATATAGATCAGCGCAGGTCATGCGTACAGCGCAGTGAATTCCTCGGCCACAGTGACGTCACATCCCTTCTCCAAAACACAAAATTGCTAATAACATTATTATTACAAAATAATGTACAGTTTTTATTGTTATAATAAGAAACTACAATGAAAAACATTCATATTCTATGGCGTATACATTGAAATTCGATTATGGTCACATACCCCATTGTGTCAGTGTCGGACGGCTGCTTGAAAAATATGTAAACGACGTGGTGATGTAAAATAAAATAAATATATCATCACGCCTTTTACCCATTATGGTTGTGGCACTCTGCTTACGCAGATCTCGGTAAGTGATATATTTTTTCGTATGAAATGCGGTTACCAGCCGTCAAATCATAACCCCCAAAGGTATTAGTGAAGGAGGAACCACAGAGGTAAATTTAAATTGGAAACTGTCAGCTGTGGGATTCGAACTGAGGATCTTACGATCCACAATCCGACACGTTACCACGGATGATGGTGATGTTAAACTCTTTAATACATACTAAGTATGATTCTGGATAGAATTACGCGTGATTCATAATAAATTGGTTAGAGGAGTTGAAAAAATAATGTTTTTTTGACAAGAACTGAATAACAAAAAAGTTACAGCATATTAAAAGTGGATCAATGAATAAGCAGCTGTTACAAACTACAGCAGTACTTTTACATTCAAATTGGAAATACTTTAAAGCTAGTTAAACAATGTTAACAACAAAATTAATAGTATTGTATTATCATAAAAGTTACAGCTATTAAAATTTTTCCTTTATTGCTCAAAAATTGCTGTCCACATATGGTTGACAGCCACTTAAACATAAAAACACAACTGAAAACAAGTTGCTGATGAAATTTATTTAAATGTCAATTCATTAAACGTCAAAGTATGTTAAGTGCAAAATACTTACTTTCAGTGACGAGGAATATGACATGTTTATGGCTTATGGAATAAGTTTCATTAATTAAAAATATTTCTACAATTTTACAGCTTTTGCCATTATTTTTTATTGTGTGCATAATTTAAAAATAAAATAACAGTGAATTCTGAGATTTAAAAGAAATATATTTGTTATTAATTCTTCCCAATTATTTTCTGCAGTTTTAAGTAGGTGGGAGTTTAGGAGTTAATTAATAAAAGAAATTTAATTTGGTGTAACTATTTGGTTATTGAGTTTTTGTCAAAAGTTTATTAAGGAAAAATAGTATATTATACATTAAGGGAGAGAAGAAGATGATTTTTTACCGCGGAGTAAATTTGCACAAAATGACGAGGGGAAAATGCACTTCTCGATAGATAGAGAGCCCAAAATAATATTTTTTCACGTCCGGGAGAGAAACTCGGTTTCTATGATACCAAAATCATGACAGAAACAGCCAATGGAGGGTTATAATATTGACGTCACAAGCAAGAAAGAGAAAGACGAGGCAAAAGTTGAGATGGAAGCTCATAACACAAACATCCATGTTTTGACGTTTGAGATGGTGTTTTAACAAGGTTATGTTTTTATTTTTGAAATTTATTATTTAGGAAACTTAATAAACTTAACACTGGCCATATATTCTTTATAATAATAACGGGAGTCACTATTGCACAAACCATACACACACTTTATTTTCATATTTAGCATCATTTTAAGAACTGTCATTTTGACAGCGTTTTGTTTGTGAATTTCATCGTAGTTCAATGAAAACATCAATAGATGGTAGCACGAAAATTTGCTTCTGTATAACCCTCCATTATAAAAAAGATGTGCATTTTATTCTTTACCAATTCTTTACTGACAGACTTTACTGACAGTACAGGAGGTCTGCTTCTTGGTTTGGGAGAGTTCATTCCGATGTTAGACTACGTTTAGAATCATAATTTAGGAGTAACATCAACCTCGTCCGTGGGTAGGTCAGATCTAAAACTACTTACATGCCTGGATGGTTGAACAAACATGTCGCGCTTGTAAGAAGAGAGTGATAAATACCAACGGGATTCAAACCTGGGTGCGTGGATGGAACAGGTTTGGGATTTTAAAAAGGGAGAATGTTAATGGAGGAGTTTTGTTCATTTCACTTGTGTGTTAATTAGAAGGAAGAATTATTATTATTAGTAAGTATTCTCTAGAAATAAACAAACTAGACAGTGACAGATTTATGTATGAAGCATTTCTTCATTTTGATTGAAATTGCAAGATCGAATGTAGAAGTCGGTTAATTTACCTCGTTCGATATAATCGCAAACAATTCGATCAGTTTCTCGTCGTTAGGAGAAACTCCGCTAAACTGAAGTCAAATTAAAATAGTTCAAGTCGTCGGTGAATACACCTCACATCAAACAAACGACATACGACCTACTAGATCAATACACATTACATTATCATGAACAACTCATTAGATCTAGATACCAGGGGAAACAGAAGAACGACGAACGTTCACCTCGATGCTAGAACATTCGCCTATCGAAATTTCTCTTTCACTACTGCACTTTTACTGAACGATACACAATGAATATTTATCGTCTTTCGATAGCTAAAAAACGAAAATGATAATTATGGAACTTAATAAAGATATCTTGTTTTTTGTTTGCGTTTTGTTTTGTCACTTCCGGTTATTGATTTGATTTTAATTAAAGTAAAAAATAATGACATTGATTGGTATAATTATTGCTCTTTGGGCGTTTTTATAATTTTATAGGGAAGTTGGCAATTTAAATTAAGTTTAAGATTAAAAGTTTTTTGCTGCACTGCAGTAGAAAGTACGGTATTTTTAATTTCATCACGTTATTTTGCCATTATTCACGCACTTAACTATTCAAATTTATTACTATTAAATCAATTATTCCATTATATAAAAAAGAAAAGTAAAAAGTAAATATACTGACTGCAAAAAATGCAACACTTCAACGAAAGAATTGTTTACGTGTTCGTTTAGCAGTTTGCTTGAAGCGTACCTGCATAGATCCGGGTTCAAGTCCAGTTTAATTCATTTACTTTTTAGCCTGTACCACAAAAAATAACTTACACAAGATTTTTGGGAAAACAATACTCTAAATTTGTAGAACATATAAAATCATAACTGCAGGTATAAAATATGTATTTATTTTATATTTTAATTTTGAGATATAAGAGTTTACTATTATATTACGTCACAAGTGCTACCAGTTTAGATATAGACAATTAATTGAACAAAACAATAGATACTTAAATTAACAGCTTTTTGAGAGTTTACATACCGCAAACTTTGTATATATTGTAAGACTTTGAAAATAATTTCTATATTAATTATTGTAGATTATTAGTTCCAAGAGTTTCTTTAAATAAATTAACAACTAAATGAAAATGAAAATGATCGAAATTTGTTGAAAACACGTTTTGTAAAACGTCAGACGGCCGTTGCTGGGTGGATCCACATCACATCTTTAAAATAACCGTGAATTTTAGATTTCTGGCTTTGTGACTGGTCGAGAGGAGTGAATTATGAATCATTATGTCGTGAATTATGGGTACTAAATTTCATCGAAAAGATTGAAATAATGGGGATATATTTACACAGGATAAAAAAAACTATTATCATTATGGTCCGTACAGAAGCGTTAGTTGTTTAATTACGAAAAAGTATTGTGATCTCATTAAGACAACAAATCTTATAAATATTTTTCGAAGAATTATCAATTAAATAAGATTACAGTGCCATATATGGTAGATGAGGTTATAATTTAGATTTAAATAGCGACAAAAGTAGCTTTAAAATATTATATTTGTTTATAGCATGGTGTAAATAGCTCCGTGGTAACGCGTCGGACTGTGAATCGTGAGATCCTCAGTTCGAATCCCACCGCCGACAGTTACCAATTTAAATTTGCCCCTTTGGTTTCCCCTCTAACTAACATCTTTGGGGACTATTAATGACGGCTAGTAAACGCATTTCATACGTAAAAATATATCACTTACCGAGATCTGCGTAAACAGAGTGTCACACCCATAATGGGTAAAAGGTGTAATGATATATTTATTTTATTTATTATAGCATATTTTTCAGGTGGTACGAATACGTATGTGCTTGGGCTCATACAGGGTGTTTCATAACTTCAGGTTCATACGTTAATGGTATATGTTATTTGATATGCTGATTACGAATCAAAAAGAATTTTTTTTTAAATCGCAAAATTATTTTCTTTGTTTCCCAGTCCAAAATTTTTCGTTGCCACTGCCACTGGGTGGATGATTATGTTAATAATTATCGTTTCATTAAAAATAATTAAATGTTGTTGATTACCTACTTCATTGTTTGTGTTTAATAGGAAAGCGAATCCAATGCAGTACTACAAAAAATGTTTTAGGTAAACAACCCTTAATTTTTCGAATTTAAAAAAAATTTCTTTTAGATTCGTAATCAGCATATCAAACAATATATTCCATTAACGTATGTACTCGAAGTTATGAAACACCCTGTATAAGAAAAAGGGTCTTTTAGTTTTGTTGCAGCAAATGTTACACGGTAAGTCTTGGATATAAGATTAAACCAGAATTTTGCGTTTTACATTCTGTTGTATGAAACAAAATTGTAATAATTCATATCTTCCTTATTATATTGATGTCTCATTTTTAGAAAAGGAAGTAAAAGAGTCAATTCCCGCTTACAACTCTGGCCCAGAGGTATTTCTAGGTTAAAGGTAGTTCAAAAGTTACCAGAACAACCAGCAGAATCAGAATTCTCCGCATGTACCACGCACACTTATCCGTCTAGCCTGTTCTTTTTGCTTTTACCATCCACATCTCATTGTCGTGTGCAGCAACTGCAACAAAACAACGGGGCGTTGGGGCAAGGGGCTAGGTCTTCGGATGAGTCACGGGCTCACGGCCAGCGACTTGTCTCGTTGTCTGACTCGAGGAAACCACACAAGTCTAGCGAACAGCGAACACTAGTCAGCAGACAGGAAATACGGGCAAGTGACCTGGAGGGACTGTAAAGAACACTCTAAAATGAAATATATCACCAAGAATCTCCTCTTCAAGTGACGCCGTTCTTATCCAAACATCTTAATGTCTATACGCGTAATGAGTTCACAAGAGAATGACCCTCAATTATCAAGAACAATGACGATCACAACAGCAGGCATTGACCACTTGTGGTACTCAGCTGTTTAGTGGTTAGATGGTGACTTTGGTGACCTCTATCGCCCCCGCATTACTCAAACAAAGACGCTCACCGGATGTGTATGCAAGATGTCGATAGTTGATTTAGTTGTAAGAAGGATCAGGAATATCGACGAGCATAAATATCTATATTTGTTGTTTGTTTATTCGTTTCGATGGCATTATGCCAATGCGATATTGAAGGAGAAATATTGCTATGATTGTAAACTTTAGCGCAATTTTAATGTTGGGATATAAATTATTTTGATATATTGAAACGACCAATGCTATAACAGCTGAAACTAAATATATAGAAAAAATATTATACATATAATTTAGTTATTCAAAAATTTGAAGGATACATCGAGAAACCTGCAAATAACATTTTTGTACTCATACATTGAAATCTCCACCAGATAGACAACCGGGAAATTTCGACGAAAACATTCCTATTTCTAAAGCGGTTATTAATAAATTATATTTATTATAAAATAATATAGTATTTAAAACATTCCTTTACATAATATTAATATAAACAATGAAGGAATAAGAATGAAATTTAATTTAAAAATAACAAATTTAGTGCATTTGGTTACCAATGTTGGCAATAAAATCTGCCTGATATGACAGCTGTAAAATACATAACCTACAAATGTAATGTTAGGTATCTCAATATTAATAAGAAATATAATAAATATACAAGTGAATACGGTATATATTATAAATATTTTAATTGTTTTCTAATATATTAGACAAATTATTTTGTGTTTTTATTTATAGTGCAACTTTGACAATTATCTAAATAACTCCTTGAAGAACTTCATTTCTTTGTATGGACTGTTATTAGTTTTATACATTTCCTCTCTCACCTCTTGCGTGAACTCGGTTCCCGCATTTGGTATGCAAATATCTATTTTTACTCGTATTGTCTGTATTAGTGGCTCTTTATGGACTAATCCGATAAAGTAAAAACAATAAAGAATTTGGTAACCATTGGGAACCATACAACAGAAAAAGGCACACTTTTAAATTATCATTTTTTTAAATATCAACGTCATGTGTCAAAGTTCAAATATAATTTTCATTCTAAGTTAAGAAAAATATTTTGCAGGGCAGTGGAACATTTATATTTTATGTTCGATTGTATTATAATCACTTGTTTATGATATTATTTAACAGACATAAATAGCTTTATATAAACTAGGCCAATATAGTAAAAACAATAAACAATAAACAACTTAGTAACTAAACAACATAAACAAGCACACATCAAAATTATTATTTTTTTCATATTAATGTCTTGTGTCCAATATAATTGTCATAATTCTAAACTAAGAAAAATAATCTGCAACTACAATAGACTCGAACATAAAATATAGTTTACGGTTTTATTGACTTGCCCTTTATGTGCCTCGTTAATAAAACCCTAAATCATGAACTAAATAAAAATATTATTGTAAATATCTTTCTATAACACTGATTTGGAAACTACACAATCTACAATTAAAAACTGTATTGGAACAACTATCATTCCATATGCGTATGGAATAATTTCTACGAATCAGAGCCGCATATTAGCGCGATATATGAAGTATCTTGATTCAATTACTATGGTTACGTCTGTTTGTTTTAATTAAATTTTCTGATAAAGCTCGCGTCTTTCATTAAACTTTCTTCTACTCTTCCTTTTAAAAATAGTTATTTATGTATCGAGGCACTGAAGTTCAATTTTTTATCACGAATATGGAATTTAGTTGGCGAGGCCCGTAGGGCCGAAGAAAATAAACCATGTGATTGATAAAAAGGAACTTCAGTGCCGAGGTACATATTAAGTTTTATTTAAAATCTAAAATTCGAAAAAACTAAAAAAAATTACAATATAGGTTGTCAATTGCAACTGACAGTCAATGTTGCCAACCTCGAGAAGTGAAGTTATCGTAAATAACACTCAAAATAATGTGTTTTGTCATCAATTTCGTCATCGGAATTAAGTAGTTAATTCTTCTTGTAAATTTTGTGTCATGTTGCGTCCTAATTTACTATAGTACTTCAATATATTTGCCAAAATTATCCTAATTGTACAATAATTATTTAACGGTTGCCAACACTGGGATGCTCGAAATCGTCGTACAATGGCTTACTTTAGTGACGATTTCTGAGCTTTAATGACGAATTCAAATAAAAATTATTATGTCGTTTCATCCGCGAGTTTTTTAACATATGGATACACTTCTTTCTGGTGACTAAAAACATTTAAAGTGTTTCGGGAATGAATTTAAGGGATGAAAAGAAATGTATTTATACTCTACTATTAAACTAGGAAGAACAAATGCTGAAGTCTTATTTACACTACAGAAAAACATCAGAAAAGTTACTAGATTTTTTCGCGGCACATTTGAAATTCGCGGGTAATTTAACTATGAGAAACAACACTCGGCACGTTTCAAACAAAATTTTTTTTATTTACTATACGTATTTCGAACTACCCAACCAGCATCAAGTAAGTATACAGAAAGAAAGAATATTTCTACGAGAACCGATAGTAGAATCCATTTTATTTATTATAATAAAATGTATTTAATTTATTAAATATAAAACTGAAAATATATAACTACTGACATTATAATTTATTATTCTTATCAATAGTGTAAAATTTTGAAAAAGTAATCTCAACAATAAGTCACTGACAGCTAATACGATGTTGCAGATTTGTGTCTAAAGGTTTCTTTGGTGTAAATAAGACTCCACCTAAGCCAATCACAAGCTTAGATATTGGAACTAAGAATTATAAATTCTTCTTCTAGTGTAGTAAGTACTGTTACAATTAGACTACCGAATATTGAATCTTTCGTCGATTCGAAACAATCTTCCATTAGCTGTAACCCAGTTTTCAGTTGCATAAATCATTTCTGTCAGATAAAGATATAAAATCTCATTTCATCAATAATCCAGCAAGCAACCAGACCCCAAGAGAATCCATCACAAATAATTAATTCTGATGACTCACTAAACCATTCTGCCAAAAATAGAAATAAAAAAACTTTCAAAAAAACGCATAAATTGATGCGGGGCTTCGAAAGAACCGTTGTGACGTTCTGTGTATTTTTTTATCAAACGCCATGTGTTGTATGAGGAAACAAGTGTAAACATTTTGACTTTAAAACTGTAAAAAGCCACAAAGAAGAAGAAGAAAGACGGCCGTTCTACAAACGAAACACCCGTAGACAGATTGTAAACATCTGTGGCCAACAATTAGGTTTAGAAATTTTAATAGCTGCAAAATATAAATACAAACCTATATCATATTTAGACAACATTTTAGGGGTAGCTTTACCTAGCTTACAACAACTACATAATTGTATTTTTACTTTCTTATACAAAGTATAAGGAAGTATTGGAATCACGAAAAAAATCGTTGACGAGATTTTTGCGAAAATACATATTTTGACGTCCACTGAATCCGTTAAGACTAATTTCTCAATGATGTCTGTGTGTGAGGATGGATGGATGGATAGATGTCCGTGTGCGCAATAACTCATGAACGAGACAAGATATGTAAACGAAACTTGGAATATATAAGTTTAACGAAAAAGTGAAGAGTTGATTTGATTTTGAATGAAATTGAAAAACCGGAAGAGGAAGTTCACTGAACTCATAAAACAATAAATTCCATTTTTTTCAAAAATGTTAGCAAAAATGTTTGGAATATAAAATGTTATTTACACTTTTCTTGTGCATGTTTCTAATTTTGAGAAAATAGTATATTGTGTTATTAGGAGTAAATGTGATACTTTGGGTGCTGAGCATGTAAGTTTGAACGACGAGCGAAGCGAGTCGAACAATTACATGCGAAGCAAACAAAGTCACATTTACACCGAATAACACATGCTATTTTTTTTCAAACTTAGAAAATAGACATTAAAACATTAAAAAATGCTCATCACTTCAACAAATATTCTACCGTATCCAGTATGTCTAGTTGCCACAGAATATTTTATTTTATTATTTATGTTTATTTGTTTTATTCTTAACTGTCAGATTATTGAATTACAACCTTACTATTTTGCATGATATTTTACTTTGTCCGCCGCCGGAGTAAATGTGTTGCCAAGGAAACATTTTTACGCCGGCGGCGACAATCTTGAACTTCTGCTTGTTGAATACAAATACACAACAACGTACTTTTATGACGTTTGAAGAAAAAGTAAATTATATGCTTAAGAACATATTTCAATAATCTGAGTTACAATGGGAACAAATACTAAAATATTTTTAATATGTATGTGTCAAACGTCGTGTCAAATAATTGAGAAGTGTCAAAAATATGTGTCTTGTGAAATAATAAAAGTAATATTTATGTTATTATTTAGAAAGTTTTGAAGACTATATATTAATTGATTTCTATTTTAAAATAAATTCATAGTTACAATGAGAACAAGAAAGTTATACAGGTAACATCTATATATCAAATAATTGCCAAAATAAAGTCATACGCAAGGAACAATTCACAGGTGTTCAATTGGTTTTATTTGTATAAGAAAGTAGTGTGGTGCCCACACCAGATTTTTACTTTAAATATTGGATATACATTTTTTCCCGACATTTTAAATCAAACTGCTGATAATTTGAAATAACTTATATTTGAAGGAACCGAACTATTTTATAAATGTTTAAACTAACATAACGAAAATTCTATTACATTGTACAATTCATCGGAAAGCACGTTTGGGATAACTAATTTGACGGCCGGTATTTTAAATTTGCGGAACACAACAACCTTAGTTCGATTCCTATAGTGGACAACAAATGTTGTCCAGATAAAAATTACTTCTGATATATGGATGTGTTGTTACGAAATGCATTGAATGGAACTGATGGTGTACGTATTGGTGGACGTATAGTGCCTGCGTTAGCTTATGCGGATGATGTTGTTGTGTTGGGTGAAACTGAGGAGCAATTGAGAAGAATGATTGTGAGCATAAATGAAGTAGGGTAAGGTTTAAATCTGCTATTGAATGTCGATAAATGTATAGTGTTGGTGTTTGAAAAGAATGATTTGGTGACTGATTGTAATGTTTCAGTGAATGGTGTGAGACTGGAACAAGCGAATGAATTTGTATATTTGGGTAGTATGTTTTCGAGAGATGGACGTATTGACCGTGAGATTAAAAGGCGAGTGTCTGCAGGGTGCAAGGTATTGGGTGCTCTGGGTAACTTTTGCTCGAAACGTGAATATATCTGGAGATGCTCGATTGAGTGTTTATAATGGTGTGTTAGTACCTACATTGCTGTATGGTTCTGAATGATGGGTGTGGATGAAGAAGCTTGAACGACGTATAACTGCTTGAGAGGAGTATGTAGGTATACGAGGCGTGATCGTGATACATTGGTGTATGGAGAGTGTGAAATTGAGAAGAATGTTGTTAAGAAAGTGGCAGTGAGTCAGTTGAGGTTGCTTGGACATGTTGAGCGAATGTCGAATGAAAGGTTGCTGAAACTAATATATGTGGGTGAACGATTGCGCGGGCGTCCGAGGAATAACTGGTTGGGTATGACTGATGGTTTGTTGCGTGAACGAATGATTCCGAATGTGAAGAATAAACGAGCATGTGAATCGCACTATGAATGTGGACGAGGTGAAAGTGGTGTGTCAGGATAGGAATGTTTGGAGGAGATTTATTGTTGGTTGACTGTGTTTCTAGGTTCGTGCTACCCCACTAAGTGGGACATAGCTTGATGTTATGTATGTATGTATGTTATGTACTACTATCTTTGGGTTTGTGATCATACAGCTGGTATACTAAAATGTACTTTGTAAAAAATGCCACACTCAGATTTCCAGGGTGTACCTAAGACTTGAAATGTGGCACATAAGGATTTCAATGCTTTTTTTTTTAATATTTCCGTATCATTTTACCTGTTCAATATACAACAAATATGTAACAACACAAATTATTTAGAATTTAAAAATAAAAAATAAAAATAAATAAATATATCATCACGCCTTTTACCCATTAAGGGTGTGGCACTCTGCTTACGCAGATCTCGGTAGGTGATATATTTTTGCGTATGAAATGCGATTACCAGCCGTCAAGTCATAGCCCCCATAGTTGTTAGTGGAGGGGGAACCACAGGGGTAAATTTAAATTTGTAACTGTCGGCAGTGGGATTCGAACTGAGGATCTCACGATCAATAGTCCGACACGTTACCACGGAGCTATTTACCCCATGAATTTAAAAAAAATATATGCTACAAAACTTACTTGTATTAATATTTCATAAATGTTTATCAAATTATAATTAAAATTTATTACAGGAAATATAAAACGGGCAGAAAATTAAACAAGAACGAAACATATTTGAGATTTCATAATTTTGATTATATGATATATGATAAAATATTTATATTTACGTAATTTTAAATTCTGAACAACTATTTCATTTACATTTTTGCTGTCAAGTGATTAGGTAAAAATACACAAAATACCATTGAACC
Source organism: Poecilus cupreus (assembly GCA_963942605.1). NCBI lineage: Eukaryota > Metazoa > Arthropoda > Insecta > Coleoptera > Carabidae > Poecilus > Poecilus cupreus. Next base: position 15,794,986 of record OZ012727.1, read on the forward strand.
CCATAGGGTTTCATTTCTACACTTGGTGGTTTATTTTATTACAAGTTCAGAAAGAATCTGTGGTATTTATTATTTATTCATAAATAAATATTTTGTCACTTGAGTTATTATTTATCGAATATTAGAAGAATGTAAACAAATTTTTATTATTTATACATCTGTACAACAATACTTCTTGAATCAGACATTAATGTTATACTAAATTATTGCTGCTATCATAATTAAATAGTTTAAAGTTAAGTAATGTTTAAAACACTAAATTCAATGTTAATATTGAAAGATAAATAAAATACAAATCATATTACATATAAAAACAATGACAAGAGATAAATAAATTATTAATTAATGGATACTCAATCAGATTAAACATCGCGCTCAGAATAAAACAAACCCGATCACTAATGGTACTCCTACGTCGCAATAGTAATGGCATTATAGTTCGATAGCCTCAGGCTGTTACACTAATTAAATTAATGTAACAGTAGGGACTCTAAACTATACTCTTCGTACAGATACGAACATTCATTCATTAATATATATGAGTAATCTCTAATGGTCTAACTGTATTCTAATGTAGCAGAACCAACAAATGATTCATTAATTAATTAATGTTTTACTGTATTATCTCTTACCCACTTTGAATAGACTTTGGAACTTTGGAAAGAGAACTCACCTGAAATAAAAAAAAAAACATTTAGGATTGCAATTAAATTAATAAAATATTAATTTAAAACTATACTAAAACAATTATAAATATCCCCACACAATATTTCATACAGATACTCATATTAATACAAATAAATAGAGTTCTGATAAAGCTCGCTTCTTCCATTAAACTTTCTTCTACTCTTCCTTTTAAAAAATAGTTATTTATGTATCAAGGCACTGAAGTTCAATTTTTTATCACGAATATGGAATTTAGTTGCCGAGGGCCGTAGGGCCGAGGAAAATAAACCATGTGAGTGATAAAAAGGAACTTCAGTGCCGAGGTACATATTAAGTTTTATTTGAAATCTAAAATTAGAATTAACTGTAAAAAAAATTACAAAATAGGTTAAGTTTATACATCTGTCAGTTGTTGTCAATTGAAACTGACAGTCAGTGTTGCCAACCTAGAGAAGTGAAGTTATCGTAAATAACACTCAAAATTATGTTTTGTGCTCAATTTCGTCATCGGAATTAATTAGTTAATTCTTCTTGCAAATTTTGTTTCATGTTACGTTCAAATTTACTATAGTACGTCAATATATTTGCCAAAATTATCCTAATTGTACAATAATTATTTAACGGTTGCCAACATTGGGATGCTCAAAATCGTCGTATAATGGGTTACTTTAGTGACGATTTCTGAGCTTTTAATGACGATTTTTGAGCACTTTAGTGCCGATTTCAAATAAAAATAGTTATTTTGTTCTGTGTGCAGTGGGATTTGAACTGAGGATCTCATGCTCACGAAACGATTAACCCAATAATGAGCCATAAGAGTAAATGCTTGCAGTAACAATCTTTGGAAATTACTAAAAAAAAAGTGCAACAATTTATTAAATAAACTTCGTTAAAATGCTTAACATAATTCGCTAATTGAATCAATGTTGTTAAACAAATCAACATTGATTAAAAATTCCGCCTAATCACTATTAATTCCTCTGCAAATTAATTGACATTCCTCGTAATTATCTCCAGGAACAATGTATCAAATTCTATAGGTGAATAAATTATCTACAGATGATGTATAATTTATTAGATTATAGACACACCGACACAAGTCATTGGTTAATTATCTGTAAAGGTTTACAACTGTTGTAAAAGAGTCTTTATTTCTTCTGGAACGGAAGTTCAACATATGTCGTACACGGCTACCGTTATCTATTATCAAAATATGGAGAGTGTATAACAGGACTTTTATTGCATTTATGCCAAATTTATTCGTAGCAGATTTTAAATGAGATACAGAACGATTCGGTTTTGAATTTTGAAAAGAGAAACGTTGCAAGAAAACTTTTCTTTATTATTATAATCATTTGAGACAATTGCATATCCTGTAAGAAATTAGAATAATTGTAGGATGTCTGCTATTACATTTTTTTGAAATAATTTATGTTATTATTATTTGTTTTTTGTAATTACTAAAGGCAGATATTAATCAGAATAAATATGTGCAAAAATAAACTCTTTGATTAAACTAATAAAAAAAAATCTGTTGTGGGCAGCACAATACCTCCCGCCATAGATTTCTTATCGAACTATGCAGGAACACGTACCACCATTATCAAGAAACGCTCAACCCTTCAAACAATTATGACACATATCAAAAAATGACATTTTTTAACCGTTGTTTTGTTTTTTCAAAAAACACAGGTTAGCAGATTTAAACGAAAATATCAAAATATAATTTTTCTTCAAGGGGTTGTAATTCGTAAATGGTGACAGTATGAAGAAAATGTTTCAAACAATAATTGTAGATAATAATATATGAAACATTACTCTTATAACAAAATTTTCATTAAACCACAATTTACTGAGATATTTCAAAATAATTTGATAGGGCTTCAAGTAAACTACCACTTCCGGTTATTGGATTATCACCAAAAACTAATCAGCTCTTCCAAAGGGGATAAAATTGATATTTACAAAATATCAAAAATTTCAGTTTAGTAGTTTTTGAGAAACCGTAACTCCAGAGAACCACACAGTCTGACAGACAGACACCCACACAGACATTATCGCGAAACTATTAAAATCGTATTCTAGAGATTCTAGAACATGCTCATCCACTGAAAACTCACTACCCAATTTTTTGCATGATTCCTGTACCCCCTTGCAGGATGTGGTGTGAGGTAAAATGTTTCAATATATTTTCTCTATATGAACTGTCTTTAGAATTTTCAAAATATGTACCACATATTTAAATATTAAATATTTTTTTAAATTTCGAACGATCGTAGATAAAATTTTTACGCAATACATGGGATACTACATGATTATCGCACGTATATGTTTAGGGTCTCGTGCAATTTTCACATGCATGCGATAATTTGTCTATATCCCATTAATTGCATAAATAATTTATTACGGGCTCAGGTAATAAAAAGATTTTTTACGACTAAGAGGCAGAGCTCAATAATAGTAGGTTTACGATTTAGTATATTGTAAATATATAATTAAAAAAACAAACAAATGTTAAATAAAATAAAAGAAAAAAAAATTTTGCTGATATTCACCACATATGTTATAAATCTCCTGGCTTTATTTAGATTCTGTATTAATCCTTATTACGGCCCTGGAAGCAGTGTATCTTCCGGTAGGACCGGATGTTATTTCAGTTGCTGCACCTAACAAAAACTTGCATTGTTCTAATTTAATGAACCCTTATATCCTAAACTACGTTTTCCATAGATCACCCCCTCAGCATATTCTGAACACGCCTTTATTTCATAACACAACTTCTAGATAATCTAATGTCTAATGTTAACATTATTGATTACCTATGAGAATATAAACTAAATTCCACCCCAAAGCCATACCACCTCTTTACATAAGGTTGAGTTTCCCTTGCGAGCAGTGTCGCGTGCTGGGCCAGTGGCGTGCGACCAGGTTTGCCGCAAAGTGAAAGGACCACAGCGGAAGAATTTTAATAACTGTTTTTAATCTGTGTTAAGTTATGGTAATTTATTTCAGTGACACATATTTTTTCTTTGTCTTTTTTCATGGTTGCCGACGAGAAATTTAAAATTTCGCGCGTTTTGTACAGGAAACGGATGTCGAGACACATGGTTTCCTTTGTAATCAATTAATGGTTATGTGCGTTCAAGATTAATTGAAAAACATAAATTACTTATCGTGTTTCTTGGATGGTAAACAGAAATTAATGACAAATGAAAGATGGAGGTGAAAAACTGGAGAAACCACTAAGAAAATTATTTATTATTCAAAGTTGATTAAACCTGATGACTGTATTTATTACTTATCGTTTCAGAAATCTTTATCTGCTAGCAATAATTTGTAAAATAAACGTATCGTAGAAACGGATAATTTACATACAAGGAAGAAAATCTGATGTTGCCAGCCCATAGCTTCCCGCCCAATACTACTCTTAAACGATACAAAATAATATTTGTTGATACAGAAACATACCTTCTTATTTATTTATTTTCTATTTATATTTGAGAAATTTAATGTTATTTCGTATTCTTATTTATTTTTTTGATATATATTTCACTAAGAAAACAGCTACATAATAACAATGACATGTGTCACATTTCGTAAAAAATTGAAAATTTTTAAATGTTTCCATGGTGTACAAGGAGTGCAAGACTTATGAAATCTAATTTCTTTATATTTTATTATCTCTAAATCCAATGAAAATTAATAAAATTATTGTAATCAAAACACTTGTAAAATTAAATATTCTACAACTTTCAAAATAACATAAATAGTTGAAAAAGGAAATTTAACCGTGTTTTTCACGAAAAACTGTTAAGGGCTTCAAGTAAACTGCTACTTCCGGTAGATCAATTTTATCCAAAATCTTATCAGCTCTTCATATAAATATAAGAAGCAAAAATTCATAAAATTGTATTATATTGCATTATAGTATTTGAGTTATGCAAGACGAAAAAATTGCCACAGACTACACTTACACACACACACACACACACACACACACACACACACACACACATACATACATACATACATACATACATACATACATACATACATACATAAATACAGACATCATCGCGAAAATAGTAAAATTATATTGTAGGGATCCTAAAACGTGCTTATTCATTGAAAACTCACTACCCAATTTTTTGACCAAAAACAATACCTCCCTTACCTAGAGGTAGGCGGGAGGTAAAAATGTACCGTGGATTTTACTGACTATTCGGTAAGCTGAAAACTCACTATCGAAAATTTTAAGAGTTAAAATCGCCGCCCCCCTCACCCCAACATATAAAAACTATAATAGCCTAATATTTAATTACGTTCAATGCCAACTAAAGTATTTACTATTACTATTACTTTGTTTTAACTTTTTATATTTTGAAAATAATACAACAGTAATTAAAAATGCTGTCGTGTACAGTTCCAAGGCAAACAAAACAATATTTTTACAATGAAATTACATTCCTAATTTAACCTGAATTGAAATGCGCAAAATAAAAACCATAACTATATCAAATCAGTTTAATACGCTACGAAGTAAATCAGTTATCTCAAATCTAAAGAAAACAATTTTTAATTACAAAATATACAGTCACTGTTTAGTTTCACCACAACCTCGATATCAGTGTTCTATCAATTTAATTTTTTTCGTCCTACACGTTCTGGAACCTGTTATTGTATCCACCCGCACATTTTCCAAATAAAAATTGAAAACCATTGTCTTAGGCGGCAATTTATGGTTTGAAAAGGCGTTGGTAATTGCAATTATGCTGCAGAAGTTTTATTTAATCGAAATTTAATGCTCCAACCTTCTTACGTCCATTGGCAGACAATCGCTATTGGGTGTAATTGTTGGTATTATACCCGAATTGGAACAACAAGGTCTCGTATAGATAACTTCAACGAATGCCAGCTTGAATAGTTGAAAACAGCGTTTACCTAGGTTTTTGTAAGTTGAAAACCATAATTTTATTTCGCAAAAATTCACCGATCCGCACAATGGAAACATGAATTTGTTAGTTTGAATAGTTGAAAACAGCGATTTCTATGTTTTTGCAAGTTTAGAACAGCAATTTTATCGTGATTTTTACAAAAATTCGCCGTTTTGTACGATAGAATAATTCGCAATTATAGCTTTTACTTTTTAAACTAAACTATACCGTTTTATTTGTCATTTGTTTTCTAACAGTACTAGGACAAATTTTGGGGATTGTGATTTAACTAAAAAATATATCAATCTATGACATTTGCAAAAGTAGAGCGTCACATCCCTAACGGGTATTTGACGTGATGATATACTTATATTTATTTAGTTTTTAAAATATATTTTTAACCTTTATACTCTTTGATACAGTAAAAGCAATATGCACAATAGCAATCATGAAAAAAAAAACCATTGTCAGATTTTCTCTATATCATAGAACTATATAATAAAATGTATGAAAGGAGTATAGAAAAAGATAGTCTGTAACCAACACAGCGTGATAGAGATAGAGAGATGAAAGTGACGTGACGGGTGGCAAGATGACAAGATCTTGGTTTGACATTTGACGTGTGAGTAGAATACTGTTTTGTTAGACTTTTGTGCGAGCCTTTGTCCCTCATTTAATATTTTGTCAATTATTTATCTCATATTTAAATATATCAAATATGATAAAATCCTGTTGTGCATATAATTAAGACGGTGTTCCTTTTGACAGGTAAATATGTCACATTTGGTTAGAACGCTGTATATATATATATATATATATATATATATATATATATATATATATATATATATACATATTTATTACAGTTTTCCACAAACTATGGATTTAATCAAGAAATGGATATAAACTGTCGGCAGTGGGATTCGAACTGAGGATCTCACGATCCACAGTCCGATACGTTACCACGGAGCTATTTACCCCCTCCACTAACATCTTTGAGGGCTATGACTTGACGGCTGGTAACCGCACTTCATACGTAAAAAAATATATCACTTACCGAGATCTGCGTAAGCAGAGTGCCACACCCATAATGGGTAAAAGGCGTGATGATATATTTATTTATTTATGGATATAAACTATAAAACGTCAACCGAATGAAACTACATGAATTTGTGGGAAACATTTTCTTGATTTTTACATACAGCAGTTTAATGCCAATATAAGAGAGAGTTAGCTATATCTAAAATTACGCAGTGTGAGAAGAACAGCACATTCGTACCACGTGCTGGGTGGCATGAAACTATGCTGTTCTTCTCCCTCTGCGTCATTTTAGATATGACTATTTCTCTCTTATGTTGGTTACAGATTTCTGTATTAAAAACATAGCCAACGCTCCATCCAAATATATTATTAAATCTATGCTCCATATAACTTGAAATATTCTGAATCCGATTTGACATTATGATATAATGTCAATACGAAGAATTAATCTGGTCATAACTACAAATCCGAAAGTAGAAAAGTTTATTTGACATACAAAACAATGAATTCAATTTGTTTCGAATATGAAATTAGCTGCAGATATTAATAATAATATTCAAAATGTTGATAATATTTACAATTATTATATGAGTATGTTTAATAATACATTTTGGAAAATAACAATAAACATTATCAAGTTGGATATCAAATTAAAAGTCTCAGGGAGAAAACTTAATTTTAAATATCAACAATTGTTTTTTTTACGATAGTTAATTGAATCTTGTCTCATAGATGAGAGCTAAACTCGAGAATCAAAAATTACTTTTGAAATATTTAGAAAGAGTACAAACAATAAAAGATCTTTTTTCTTTATCAAATTGACTTAAAATTTTAATATATAATGACTGATGCCATAAGCTCTTTTTTTGGATATACTGAAGAGAAGTGTTTTAGAACTCATACAGCGGTAAAACACTTCTCTTAGAATACCCAAAATCAAAGATTATGGTATAAGTACCAGAAATAGAGTACATTATCAATGGGGTCAACGTAGGTTAAGTTTCATTTAAAAATAGGAAACACATTTGAATATGAAACATTAATTAACTTGTTCAATAATCAATACAATCGTTAAAAGTAATTTGAGTAGGTATGCACAATTTGGATTTCGAGAACTGCAATTCATAGTGTTATGTTGAAGAAGTAGGCACAGAAAATTATTTAGGTGCCTGTTTTTCAACATATTCCATAAATTTCTTAGATACCGGGTGTCTACTTTTTTGAGATATAGTAAATACATAGACTGCTAGTAAGAACAACCGATTAAGAGTGATTAACAAGCAGTTGACTAACTTTATTTTACGCTGTCAAGCGTTCCTAAATTATTTTAGAGATATAAGCTTCAAATAAAAGACATACAGAATTAAATATTCTACCACTTCTATTTCAAATATTTTTCTCAATAATCATGTAAGAAAGTTTGACAGCTGAAAAACACAGATAGACAACTGATAGTTAGTCGCCCTTAATCAGCGTTCTTACTAGCGATCAATGTTCTTATTTTAATTTCACTCGAAGTTTTTACCTATACATTTTAGAGCAAAAGTGTAAATAGGTAAAATGTTCAGAATTAAAAACTACACTAAATGAGCCTAAATTTATTGATCTGATATATTTATGTCATGAGACAGACGTAAAATAAAATGTATAATTTTTAGCTATTTCCAGAGTGCCATGGTAAACAAAATATACAAACAGTCGCATTGTTTGATTTTGACAAATGACATTTGGCATAGCTTTAATGATAATTGACTTGTTTAAATTATTTTTCAGTAATCATGAACACAATTACCATTTAGAAATAATTTAAACAAGTAAATAATTATAAAAACTCTGCCGAATGCTATCTGTTAAACTCAAATAATACGACTGTTTGTATGTTTTGTTTACCATGGCACTATGGCAATATCTAAAAATTATATATTTTATTATACGTCTATCTCATGACAGAAATGTATCAGGTCAATAAATTTAGACTCATTTAGCAGGTTTCCGCTACCACTGACCATGAATATCAAATGAAAAGGGTGCTAAATCGTCAAACCTAATTCCATACCTCTACTTTTCTGAGGTATGGCGTACTCCATATCATCCAGACAATGTTCGCCGGCCATGCAACTGTCAGCTGTGGGATTCGAACTGAGGATCTCACTATCCACAATGCGTTACCACTGAGCTATTTACTCCATAATGAGCATTAATGTGTTACAAAAATGAAGGGAATTTATTGTCATTTTATTAAATGTAAAATAGATAAATGAAAGTAAATGTCTCAGTGAAATACTTAAAGAAATCAAAATTTCTGTGCCGAATATGCCATTATGTAAACATGTTTGGTATTATTTGAAAAAATAAATTCATGTTTCCCCATTATTAAATATTAAATTACGCTCATGAAATACTTATATAGATTTTGATATGTTTAGTTGTAAGAAAATAAGATATATTTAACACATTTTGTACGCTACAAAGTGAGAAATTTTTTAGTACATTACAGCATTTAAGTAACTGTGAATATGTAATTGGAGTTCGCCCTGTTATTACCAAAATAAATAAACTTATTTTTAGTATATTTCCCTATTTGAATTGTGTGCAACCACCTGTGCACGCCACTGGCCTCCACGGGGGTTTTCGACCTCTAGACGGAATATTCCCTATATTTACCTCGTCCGGTCGAGCACACAGCGTTCGTACACGCAGACTCAAGGCAACAAACCTACTCCGAGAAACCTTGCTAGTGTATATATAGACCACAACATACGCTATTTTGTGCCGCACTGGATGCATTTAGCGTGTGCAGTAGTCCAATTCTGCACGACTGCATGCAAGAAGCGACGATTCACGAAGACGAGATTGAAGAAGAAGGAGATTACTGCACTGATAGCGACAAGAATTAATAACACGGGAGGAAATGCTATTCTGTTACACTAATAGGAATGGTTCAACGAGGTACTGCAATGGGGTCTTTCACCATTTTTTTTTTATTTTATTTTATGAAGCTTTATCTAATTTGAAGACTATCTACACTTTTAAAAAGTCTTAAATTGTTATTCATTAAGCCACAATGATTTTTTGAAAAATGTTGTAACGTCATAGTAGAGCTGTTGTTGGATCTAAAACAGTACAGATTGTTAAATAATTGTTGTCATATATTATTCTTACAATAAAATAAAACATTTATGTAACAAAAATTATTTAAATCTCTACTGTTTTAGACCCAGCAATACCTCTACTATGACGTCACAACATTTTTTTAAAAATCATTAAGACTTTTTAAAAGTGTAGATAGTCTTCAATTTAGATAAATAAATAAAAATAAAATAATAAAAAAATGGCGAAAGACCCCATTGCAGAACTGGACAAATAATTGAACGAGCCCCGAAAGAGTACCTAATCTGTAGTAATTGGTCTAGTTGAATCGACCTAGGACCTTACATTTTCAGTTGAAAAATCAATGGATCTAAGTCTAATACAGTTTTACTTTCGTATTCGTAGCACAGTAGAAACTATGTAATACATAAGAATATATAAAGTCCGTGCTACACTTTGTCCGCGATGTGGTGGCTGCTACATCATTAGTTTTAACTATTAATTAACAGCTGTATGTATAGTCTGTCTTTGTCACATACAAGCTTGTTCAATCGTTGGTTATAGAGCGAGAGCGGGCTGCAAAAAACCTGTCCGATCAAGTAACAAAATAAAATGGTTTTAAACTGTTAGTACTCATAGCGATTATAACAAAAATCACTGTGGGTCTGGGCACAAGTTGTGCACAAGATTTATATGGGTGTAGAATTGAAATGTGGAACATACGGATTTCAATGCAATTTTTTTGATGTTGATGTAAATTTTTTCCTATTCACTTTACAGCAAAAGTGTCAATACAAAAGTAATTCAGAATTTAAAAATGCATGCAATAAGGCCTATTTGGTTACCTAAATATTAGTATTTCACGATATATCAATCAAATTAAAATTAATATTTATTAGAAAAAAATTGTAACATGGCCATGGAAAATTAGACAAACACAAAAAATATAATTATATTAATAAATATCACAGCAAGTTAAAATACAACATAATATAAAACATTCAGGTTAAATTACTATACTTAAATGGCTGATACTACAAGATGTGTTATTGAGTATACTAATTGATTTGTTTTAATTCTATCTACATTTTAAAAGAGATTTTTCCGGAAATACATTATATTGAGGTCCATAGAATGAGTAACAACTAAAAAACTTCATAATTATAAGTTGCATGACAATTTGTGCGCTGATTATAATTTATAGGAATTTAATTGGAAACACAAACAATAATTCAATTTATTTCAAGTATAGAATCAGCTGCCAAGTATAGTTTGAAAAGAAAGATGTTAGTAGTATTGCTGAAATAAAAAAGGTTATTTGTCATTTTCTTGTATTGCTTCCAACAAAGTTATAGCTATAAATAGAGCAAACAAATCAATAAAACTTCTGTTCTAATTGTTAAACATGTGTTCAAAGTAATTATTAATCATTAAAATTCAGATTTACGTGTATAAGAAAGTCGTGTTGTGACCACTGAATTTTTTTTTAAATAAATCAGAATCACTCACTCGAATAATGTATTTTTTTTACGACCGGGAGAGAAACATGGTTTAAACGTAACCAAAATCATGACAAAAACAGTCAATTTCATATCTACGTGAGATTTGTGCACTTTCTCTCCCGTCGTGAGGGAAAGTGCTCAAATAATATGAAAAATCAACAAAATTAAACAAATCAAGAGTAACTATCATAAATTATATTATAATTTAAATAATTTTGAAATACATAAAAACCATAATAAATATTGGGGTCATGAAAATAGTTATTTATGTATCAAGGCACTGAAGTTTAACTTTTTATCACGAATATGGAATATATTTGCCGAGGCCCGTAGGGCCGAGGAAAATAAACTATATGAGTGATAAAAAGGAACTTCAGTGCCGAGGTACATATTAAGTTTTATTTGAAATCTAAAATTAGAGTAAACTGTAAAAAATAATTATACAGGTTAAATTTATACACCTGTCAGTTATAAATGGAAACTGACACTCAGTGTTGCCAACATAGTACAGTGAAGTTATCGTAAATAACACTCAAAATTATGTGTTTTGTCCTCAATTTCATCATCGGAATTAATTAGTTAATTCTTTTTGCACATATTGTTATATTTTACGTATAAATTTACTACATTACGTCATATATCTGTCAAAATTATCCTACTTGTACAATAATTATTTTATGGTTGCCAACACTGCGTTGCTCAAAATCGTCGTATAATGGGTTACTTTAATAACAATTTCTGAGCTTTTAATGACGATTTTCGAGCACTTTAGTGCCGATTTCAAATAAAAATTGTATATACACTACACCGTAGTAGAGAAGTGTATATTTCCCTTGTCGTATTGCGCGGGAAAAAATATACACTTTACTCCCTTAGTGTATAACATACTATTTTATTCCTTAGCTTGATGCGCGTATAGATCAAGTTTGAGAAACACTGTTCCTATGAATATCAGCTTACTATCGTATACTTGTATCCATTATACTACATCTCATATTCTTCTTAATATAGTACCCGCATTGAAAACAAATGTTTTCCTTTTATCGTATTACATTTTTTTGTTTACTGCTACAGTCACTGGTTTACAAGGTTAAATAATGTTTTTAATTACAAAAACAACATATGAGATTAAATGATGAAAGATATGTAAGTAGGGTAAGCTGGAAAATTATGAATATGTATCATACGACAGGAAAGAATTAATTATGATTTTATTTGCGACAGAATGTCTTGATTTATAAAACTTGAAATATTGCGGTAAAACCTGAGATATATTATGAAGATAAAAAGTAAAAATCGTTGTAAGAATTTATAAAATGTTGTCCTGATACCAAATTTATCTAATTTATGAACGGATGTGTCAATTAAATACTGATTAAAGTATCAAATTTTCTAAATTCTATCAATTCAGATAGCGATAATATTAGTTTTGACACATTTCTTTCATAAAAAACTGTTTACAATTTTCAATGCTTTCCATGTGATGCTCCTAAATTTATGTTTCGTTTTAAATATGATCTAGATTAGGAGAAATTTCATTAAATGGGAATTTTAATTCTAAAAGCATGTCTACGAGTAAAAAAATCTGGTGTGGGCACCACACTATTTTTTTATACATATAAAACCAACTGAACACGTATGACTTGTTCCTTGTGTATGACTTTATTTTGACATTTATTTGATATATAGATGTTAAACCTGTTTAATTTTGTTCTCAATATAGTCTTCAGAAACTTTGTAACTAATAATACAAATATTACTTTTATAATATTTCACACGATAAATATTTTTGACACTTCATAATTATTTGACACGTTTGACTAAGGCACTAGAATATATGAGTATTCTCATCCGCCATTTTGGGTCCAAGTGTCATAAATAAAACAAATTATTGGAATCCAGTTACTTTAATTCTCTTATGTCAAATTTGAAGTTGATATTGATTAATAATTGTTATCTATCATTCTCTTAATTATTATATTTCATATTTAACAGGTAAGTGTACAGAATACTTTCTAATATATTACCGTATGATTTGTGTAGTTGGATTTTACAGGATTTCAAGAAATATGTTTTCAAATTTGACAGATACAAATTTTAAATGTTTTTTTTTTTTAAGTAACTGGATTCCAATAACTTGTTTTATTTATGACATCTGGACCCAAAATGGCGGATAAGAATACCTACATTCATCTAGAGCTCTAGTTTGACACATACAGGCAGATTCATCAAAAGAATTAGCGCTAATCCTATTTTTATTATTAGTCGTAACTTCAGTTACCATCCTCAAAACATATTTATGTTAACTAAGGTTGTAGTTACGATAGGTTAACATAAAATTTGACACATTTTGTTAATTTAATTAATTTAGAAATAAAGTTACAGAGGTTGAAAAAAATGGAATTAGCGTTAATTCTTTTCATGAATCTGCCAGAAAGATATTAAAAATGTTTTAGTTTTTGTTCCCATTGTAACTAAGATTATAGAAACATATTCTTAAATATTTAATTTAGATTTCTCAAAATTAGAAGCATGCACAAGAAAAGTGCAAATAACATTTTATATTCCAAACATTTTTGCTAACATCTTACATTTAAAACTTTTTCTTACAGCTGATTCTATTTTTGAAATAAATGGAATTTATTGTTTTGTATGTCCAGCAAACTTCCTCTTCCGGTTTTTCAATTTCATTCAAAATCAACTCAGCTCTTCATTTTTTCATGAAACTTTCATATTCCAAGTTTCGTTTACATATCTTGTATCGTTCATGAGATATTGCGTATACGGACATCCATCCATCCATCCTCACACACAGACATCATTGAGAAATTAGCCTTAACGGATTCAGTGGACGTTAAAATATGTATTTCCGCAAAAATCTCGTTTGCGATTTTTTTCGTGATTCCAATACTTCCTTATACTTTGTATAAGAAAGTAAAAATTGACCCATGTAATATAAATAGGAATATTTATATTTCCCATCAATCAATCAATTAAAAACTTCAACTCTAATAACAAATTAATTACATCCAGTGGCTATTTATAATCAAACGGCGTCCATTACAACAACAGGAACTAATTTTTCTAGCGTTAAGCCGACTGCGCGATTACCAGCATTATTTATGAGTCTGATCCCCGGACACACTGTTGGTATTCCTAAGTAACTTCTCTTAAACAGCTTCGAGTGGTTTTGTATTCATGATTAGTTCTAGACTAGACGATGAATGCATTGAGGAAGCTATAATTTAAATAGATATTCCAGAGGCTTCTAGATTATTCTAGAAGTTATCTGGATGGATGTGATATTAAGAAAATAAGTATTAAAGTGATTTTATGTTTATTTTATTGGTAGCTTTATGTTGCCTTAATTGAATACTAATGTAGATTCAGTATAATTAGATTAACGAAGTATATATGTAATATTGAATTTTTAATCATAATATAATTCGACAAGAGTTTAAAGTTGATGTTTATCAACCACCCAGAAAACTGAAACTAATATTCCATAGCACCAACACACAAAAATTAGTATTATTCCTATTCGACACCGAATTAATAAATAAAATACAACAATTAATTGTTAATTTGTTTCACTACCATAACATATAATGGCTGGTTTATACTGTATTTAATTTACAAATTTAATTTAAAAAATATAAAATACATAGAAATACCTTTATTGGTTTATGCTGGTTTTACAAATTTATAGATTTATAATTTACATTTAAAATATCACCATATTTTATATTCTAAATTTAAATTTCCAAATCCAACCAATCAACTTGACAGGGAAGCAAAAAATAATTTTGACATCAGTAAAATGTGTCAAGAATGTCAATCAAACTGATTTATTTATGATCGTCATGAAATTTTGTTATTAAATAAATGAGGCGAGTGTTAAATATGATTAATTTAATATCTTTGATTGAAGAACATCACATATGACAAGTTCGGGTTATTTTATTATTGTTTAAAGCATATGTCAAAAAGCTGAAGCCTAATCTTGATTGGCAGATTTCAAATTTAATAAATTCAGTATGAACCAGAAGGTAAATCGCAAATTTCAAATCTAAATTTCTAAATCTAAATCTGTAAATTAAATCCAGTATAAACCAGCCATAAGAAATAGATATGTAAAGTGCTAACATATAAAACAAGGTGAAGTACGAAAATTGAAAAAAATATAGATGTTTTCCTGATTATAAACATATATTTGTATTATATTTTATTGCGTTTCTATATAATTTAATCCCTAGAAACGCATTGTCGTATAGCGCATAATATTTTTCAATAGTTTTTTTGCTTCGCCTCGTCAATGAAACGGCAGGCTCTGCTGTAAATCTGGTATTTTGGTGCCTAGTTAAACAAATAACTATTTTTTTTATTAAATTGGAAATAATACTTTTTAATCTAAGTATATATATTTTATAAAATACTATTCTATTAGTCGGAATGGAGGGTTTTGATTTTGACGTCATAGACAAGAAAGAGAAAGATGAGGTAAAAGTTGAGATGGAAGTTCATAACACAAACATCCATGTTTTGACGTTTGAGATGGTGTTTTAACAAGGTTATGTTATGTATATTTGAAGTTGATTATTTAAAAAACTTAATAAATTAAATACTGACCATATATTCTTTATAGTAATAACGGGAGTCACTATTGCACAAACCATACACATACTCTATTTTTGATATTTAGTATTATGTCAAGAACTGTCATTTTGACAGCGTTTTGTTTGTAGTTCAATGAAAACGTCAATAGATGGCAGCAAGAAAATTTGCTTCTGTATAACCTTCCATTGTAATTACAGTAATTAAGTAAATTTACGTAAAAGGCAGTTACTTTCCCTTGTCATTTCATTTTCTGTCACAAAAATTTACTGAATATCATAGTAATAGATGTAAAATATGAATGAGATACAAGTAAAAAAAAATGACATTCTTATCGACCCAAACCTTGGAGATACATTTGTAAGAAATCGAGTTATTTAAATAGTTACACTATCAAAAACCCTCTATTGTCGTTCTTCCGCAATAAATCTTCTTCCCATTTTTATCGCAGACAGCTTGGCATAATTTCAACGTACATCCTCTCCTTACGCTTGCTCGCACGGGGTAAGTGAACTCATATTTCGCACAAGCAGTTAACGATCGCAGGGCACGAACCACGAGCAGGTCGCTATACTGGGTCAAATTTCAGATCCGGCCGCCAGTCTGGCCACTGGCCAGTAAGCCAGCCAGTCAGCCCTCGGCGAAATTACACCCGACGCGCTAAAACCCATCCAGGGATACCGTGAATGTATAAGTCGAAGATTGGATATTCTAATGCGGAGGAGATAATAGGTGATGATGATGAATTATGCGGAAGGAATTTCAGTAATTCAGGACTATTTGCCAGGAGATTGTGCCGAAAACATGATGGTTGGTTTAGGGTAGTTTCTAAGGGAACACTGAACTAAATCCATTATATTATATATAAATTCTTTTATTTGAAATCGGTACTAAAGTACTCAGATATCGTCAATAAAAGTTCAGAAATCGTCACTAAAGTAACCCATTGTACGACGATTTTGAGCAACTCAATGTTGGCAACCGTTAAATAATTATTGTACAAGTAGATAATTTTGGCAGATATATTTACATAGGTACTATAGTAAATTTAGAATTTTCATGAAACGAAATGTGCAAGAAGAATTAACTAATTAATTCCGATGACGAAATTGAAGACAAAACACATAATTTTGAGTGTTATTTACGATACCCTCACTGTTTGAGGTTGACAACACTGAGTGTCAGTTCTAATTGACAACTGACAGATGTATACACTTAACCTGCATAATATTTTTTGTACAGTTTTTTTCTAATTTTAGTTTTTAAATAAAATAAAACTTAATATGTACCGCGGCACTGAAGTTCCTTTTTATCACTCACGAGGTATATTTTCCTCGGCCCTACGGGCCTCGCCAACTAAATTCCATATTCGTGATAAAAAGTTAAACTTCAGTGCCTTGATACATAACTATTTTATAATAATTCCGCTTGACACGTGATTAATATTTTGTGAGTACTTTCTGTACTAGTTTCAGATCAAATGCAACATATGTTGTCAATGTCAAATGAAGTTGTCATCATACTTTAAAGATGTGTACTAATGAAGAAAAAGTCGAATAATTATTTGGTACAATTCTGGTTATAGTATAAGAAATGTTTCTGACATGTTTGCTAATTTCCTGAATGTCCTAAAGTTTAGACCAAATTCTTCCACATAGTTTCGAAAATATTTACAAAATTTAAAAGTTATAGATGTTTATCCCGAAGATAAAATTAAAAGTTAATTTAACATTGACAACCTATGTTGGATTTTATATGAAATAGTACGATATTAATGAAAGATTATTACAAAAGAATTTGATTATTTAATAATTCCATTAGTCACTTGTATTATATACTTTGCGTAGTACTAGGAAAACCAGTTACATGTTGTATTGTTCCAGACAAAATGCAACAATAGAATGTCAATGTCAAATGAGCTTATCATCATACCTTTAAAATGTTTACTAATAAAAAAAAAAACTCAAGTGGTTAGTTGATACATACTGATTATAGTTTGAGAAATGTTTGTGATTTATTTGCTAATTTATTTCCAGAACGACTTGGATCAAATCCTTGCAGAGTTTCGACAATATTTACAAAATTTAAAAGTGATGAAGACATGAATCATAAACAATAAACATGATTGAAAGTTCATTTAACATTGGTAGCCTATGTCGCATTTATTCTGGAGCAGTGTGGAATTAAGGAAATATTGCTAAGCTCAAACTGAATAAATTTAAAGTTATTTGTTTGTTTTGTAGCAACTACAATTATTTTTGAAATGCATTATTAACTATATACATAGCTATTTTAATGGGAATCAAATACGAGAAAAGTGAATATATTAAAATTCAATGTTTCGAATTATTACACATAATTCTTCGTCAGGAAACAAAAGAAACATAAACAAGTAAATAGAAACAGTAACTATGGTAAACAACATATTATGACATAAAACAGAGCCATATCTTTTTCAGTTCGTAGCCTTCATTCTGATTTACTGTATTCTTCTGCTTGCAGATTTCAATAGCTTCTCTATTGGTACATTTTGATCTTCCTATAATTTTAGTTTCTTCAAAATGTATTTTGGGTAAATGTTCAATGGCATGACTAGCCAAAGCCGATTTATCAGGTTGGTTAAGACGAATGGCCCTTTTGTATTCTAAAATTCTTGTAGTAACTGTTTTGCTGGTCTGACCAATGCAACATTTTCCAATCAGAATTCTGAAAGCTTTTTCCACTTAAATTGAATTTATTCTTGACAATTTATCCCCTATATAGTCGCGTATTTTGTAATAAATAACAAATTTAACAAACCGAAGTTTACACTTTTAAGTTCACACGATTCCAATATTGAGTATGGTGGAAAGAAATCACCTATACAGCAGGCGTATAAATCTCTTTTTATAGTTTTCTATGACTGTAACTATTAATAATTTATGCGAACTGCTATAAATGTATAATTAATTATCTTGTTTTATCATTTCAATTACAAATACATGTAAAATTATCATAATTACTATTTGTTAACCTAAAAATTCTACAATTATCTTTCTTTATATAGACATATACACACTATAATTAATTATTAGCTGTATATAGTTTCGGAAAGATATTTCCTAACCACACTTTTACACTAATATTTTAAATATACAGAGGGGTCCAACGGTCTGTATTTTTTATTTTATGCGATTATTATAAATATTACCAATATTACCGAAATTTATTTCAGGCAAGGTTTATTTTATATTAGTTTTTCTACCGGGTGTTCCATTTTCGCGAAATAGTATGCAACTTAGTATTTTTAAATGGAATACACTGTATATTTTTACAAATTATAAAGATCTTATGTTTGTCTTTAAATAAGTTCTTATTCACTATAGTCCTAAAATGTCCAGAATAGAAACTATTCACGTTTTTATGATTCAATAATCCCAGAAAATATGCCAAAATATTGAGTGTGAATGTTAAAACAATCAAATTAGTTGCTGTCAGATCTTTAATAATTACTATTTACTATTTTCACTTAGTTTAACAACTTTTTTGTGTTATAATTGTTTATTTTATTGAACTAATGTTCAATTCGAACATTTTTTATAAATTTATTTATTGTTTTTAATTTCATGGCATACTTTCTGTGTAATTCTTCATTAAAAAAAAACGTGAATAGTTTCTGTACTGATCATTTTAGGAATATAATGAATAAGACCTATTTTAAAGAGAAAAAAACTCTTTCAAATTCTGAAAAAATACATATAGGTATAGGAAGTTCCATTTAAAAATATAAAGTTGCATATCATTGCGAGAAAATGAAACACCTGGTAGAAATACTTATACTGCAAATACGTGGGCATTTTAATGTAAAGTAAACTTTGTTTGAAAAAAATTTCGGTAATATTTATAATAATCGCATAAAATAAAAAATACAGACCGATGGACCATACAGTATTTACTTAATCATTATTCAATGCATTTCCAAATGTGGTCCTGTATTCTAGTACCAGTTTTCAAGTATTCATTTCAACAAGAAAATGTTTGTATTCCGAAGAAAGCTTGCGCTAGTGTATTCGTATATATAAAGTAAAGATAAGTTACTAGATCGATAACATATTCCAATTTCCAATGCAGAATTCTCTGAAGCATCGATATATCATTCCTCAAGCAAGTGTCATTACAAAACGTGTTTTAAATTATCCAGCATGCCGTGGAAAGAAGTAGAACGTCTCGAAAACAGTTGAAGTCCGAAGAATTGATTTAAGGTGTAAGTACCATCGAATACAACCATATTTTTTGTGTCATTTGCATGTTGCAAGTAGGCCGTGAATTAATCTTCATTTTTTTCGTTTTCCCTTTTTGTTTCTTGTAGCCTACTTTGATGGAATTATTCTTTGTTGAATGGAAGGAATTTACGAAATATTTTGAATGATTAATTATGAGAAATATTTTTTTCTCAAATGAAATTAGTTGGGTTCTGACAGATGGAAGTTAATTATGAATAAATTTTCAATTATCTTTTTAGAAAAATTAGCTGGCGTCACGACCAGGACCTGATACATATGAGAACATTTTTTCGTGTGATGAAAGAAATGATCTGTCTTTAGTAACTCTATTTTCTGTCTCGTTGTAAATATAGAAGTATTTTTTCTTTATTTGTTGCACTTTTAACAGTTCACAATCGTTGTAGATATTCTTGGAGATTTAAAAATGACCAGAATTATATTTACTTTGGCCGGGATTTGAACTACACTCTTTTAGCTGCAGCTGCACTTATAATTATTCGTACGACACTTCCGGGTTCAAATCTCTAACGAAGACATTAAAATTTTACGGCTGTTATTAAAATGAAATATAAATAGACAAGCTATAAACAATATGAATCTATAAATATTAAATAGCATACTTTAAAAACTAATAAATCATTTGCAATCAGATAGAATATATAAATTAATTTTATAATGAGATGTATGTTGAATATTAATGCATAAGCAGTGTTTGCGAATAGTTGTAAATCGAAATTTGACGGCTGGTATCTCATCTATGAGTGACTAGCAAAATAAATAGTTATTTATGTATCAAGACACTGAAGTTCAATTTTTTATCACGAATATGGAATTTGGTTGCCGAGGCCCGTAGGGCCGAGGAAAATTAACCATGTGAGTTGGTCAACTGTATTCTAATGTAGCAGAACCAACAAATTATTCATTGATTAATTAATATTTTATCTACGATAGTGTGTAAAATTGATGTTTAACTGTTAGTTTCAAGTTTGTAAAACGGTTGTTTAGTAACACGATCCCATTATTCACGCGCAGTCACGGGTTGCCAAGCAACGAGTGATTAAAATTTTTAAACACGCCAAATTTGCAAAAATTTTGTTATCATGGCAAACTTCTCATTTTATATTATAATCCTACTTCATAAATATATTTTATATTATAGTTTTTGGGGTTTTTCATTATATCGTAGATAAAATATTGTACGATACTCATACGTAAAGCGTCTTTAGTCACTCAGGGGTCTTAAAACACTCGCTACGCTCGTGTTTTAATTGACCCATTCGTGACTAAAGACTAGGTTTACGTACTTGTATCGTAAATAACTATTACTGTATTATCTCTTACCCACTTTGAATAGACTTTGTAGCTTTGGAAAGAGAACTCACCTGAAATTAAAAAAAAACATAATTAAAATTGCAATTAAATAAATAAAATATTAATTAAAAACTGTACTAAAACAATACTGATATTAATAAACATAAATAGAGTTTCTTCTTTCTTCCTTTACAAAAAAATAGTAATTTATGTATCAAGGCACTGAAGTTCAATTTTTTATCACGAATATGGAATTTAGTTGCCCAGGCCCGTAGGACCAAGGAAAATAAACCATCTGAGTGATAAAAAGGAACTTCAGTGCCGAGGTACATATTAAGTTTTATTAGAAATCTAAAATCCGAAAAACCTGTAAAAAAATTACAATATAGGTTAAGTTTATACATCTGTCACTTGTCAATTGAAACTGACAGTTAGTGTTGCCAACCTCGAGAAGTAAAGTTATCGAAAATAACACTCAAAATTATGTGTTTTGTCCTCAATTTCGTCATCGGAATTAATTAGTTAATTCTTCTTGCAAATTTTGTTTCATGTTACGTCCAAATTTACTATAGTACGTCAATATATCTGCCAAAATTATCCTAATTGTACAATAATTATTTAACGGTTGCCATCACTGGGTTGCTCAAAATCGTCGTATATTGGGCAGGGCTGAATTTACAGCATGCGGTGCCCCAAGCACGAGGAAGGGATGGGGCCCCTATCTCTACTCTCTACTCTCTACTTGAAAAAATGTATCAAGGAAAAGAAAAGGTCTTTCATAGTTTACTATTATGATTATGCAATAATCTATTTAATTTATTAAGGGAGTAGTGGGGGGTATTAATAATTAAGTATAATTAATATTAACCTTTTATTTATTTATTAATTGTATTGAAAAATTTTTTTTTCAATAAAAAAAAAGGTTGACCCGGTGCCCTATTGGGTTGGGGGCCACAAGCACGTGCTTGTTCCGCTTGTACGTAAATCCGGCCCTGATATTGGGTTACTTTAGTAACGATTTCTAAGCTTTTAATGGCGATTTTTGGGCACGTCAGTGCCGATTTCAAGTAAATACATATATCATCACGTCTGTTATCTGCTTTCGTGATATAATTATTATTTCGCGTACCAGATGTCAAGTCTCAAAACCCAAATATGTTAACAAAATGATACAATATAAAAAATGAATTGCAATTTACAATGTGTTTTATTGTCAATAAACTAAACGCCGAGTAACATAAACAATTGATGAAGACTTTTACAAGTCATTAAATAAAGTATTCAAGCAATAAACATGATTAACTGTTGTAGTGTTATTCATGTTATTAAATTTAACCTACATATTATTTTAACACTATTAAAATTTAAATTTGCAACCATTTGAAATGCGGTCAAAAGCATTGAGTTTCTGTCTTATCTAGCATTGTTTTGAGACGTTATTAATCAAAGCAATATTTGTCAATTTATTTAACGCAATTTGTAAGGCCTGTGTGACCAAATTTGTATCTTCTGGCACAACCTGTATGTGTTAGAATTATGCTACAAATTTGGGGGTTAGATTTCAATGGATAAGCACGTTTTAGGGTCTTTACAATACGATTTTAATACCTATATTCGCGATGGTGAATATATGTGTGTATGGATGGATTTCTTGAGAAACGGTTTCTCAAAAACAGAACATTTTTATTTTGTATTATATATTTATGTTGGTTTCTCGACCTATATGAGTTCCATTGTATATCTTTAGATATTGCAATTTATAAGTAGTTTTTAATTTTGAAGTACAAATTTTACTTCCTCCAAAAGCAAATAAAATTGTCTTTTATAAAACCAGGTATAAGTGCAATAAATTAAAATTAATAATACTATCGCCAAGCTCCATCTGCTTAGTATAAAGTTTCTAACTAACTCTGGTTGAAGTAAATTTAAATCATTTACTCGCTCTTAGAAGACACACAAAGTAATCTTGTGAATCTCCAGGGAGAAAGCAGTGAAACAAGTGGGCGAATAAATTATTACGTGGAAGAGAAATAAAAGAGAGAAATAAATGACGTAGAAAACAAAAAGAAGACTTGTGAATGTAATTACAAGTATTTTAAAACCCGTATAAATATGTAAATGGTACAAGTTTACATTTCTTGGAATTTTTAACATTTCCTGTTTGGTAAACTCAACGATAAATATTCAAAGAAACAGAAGAAACACTATACATTTCTCAATTTTTTTTAGCAAACATAACAATAATTACAAACAATGATTCATTACTTTGTAAAATACTTCAAACACTATTAATGAAGCGAAAATTGCAACGAGCACAATGGCAAATAATACTTTCAAATCAATCATGATTATTTTTATTGAATAATAAACCAACACCTATTGTGTTGATAAATAAAAATTCTCGTACTACATAATTACTTTCTTTTATTGACAGCAAATAAAATTTCTCTGCATTTATTATATTGTATTTATTCTGCTGCAAAAATTCAACACCTGTGGTAATAAATAAATAAACACTCAAGAATAACTGTTCTTTAATATATAAATAATATTTATGATATATTTTCTCACATTCCTTCATAATAATCTTCAATAACCTATAATAATCTTGCAAAATTGTCCGATGGTATCGCGCAGGACTTTTATGATTGCCTCAAATTACACATCTCAGTTTTCAGGATATTTAATGTAAGAATGGGTTAATTAGCCGCGTAAACCAGTGCTTCCCAAATGGAAGTCTCGAGGTCCCAACATTTTTTTTTTATTTGACATTTAAACAATCTAAACGATTTTTATTTTATACATATAAACATAGAATACATGTTTTATTTGTATGTTTATTCTTGTAGCAAGTATGATTATAGAAATATAAAAAGATACACAAACAATATTGAAAACACCTCAAAAAAATTATGTCCAAAATCCAAAATGTATAAATGATCTAATAATATAAATAACAATTGATAACTGCTCAAAAGTAATTTTTAATATTTTAATTTAGCTTTCCTCCTCCTCTACTTTTCCCAGACTCAGTAAGATTTAATTAGCTATTGTAAAATAGTTATTTACAAACCAAATGCGGGAAGCGAGTGCACGCAAGAGGTTTGTACAATATTTTTTGTACGAAAAGTATAAAACTAATAACAGTCCATACAAAGAAATGAAGTTCTTCAAGGAGTTATTTTGATAATTGTCAAAGTTGCACTATAAATATAAACACAAATTAATTTGTCTAATATATTAGAAAACAATTAAAATATTTATAATATTTACCGTATTCACTTGTACATTTATTATATTTATATTGAGATAACTAACATTACATTTGTAGGTTATGTATTTTACAGCTGTCATATCGGGCAGATTTTATTGCCAACATTGGTAACCAAATGCACTAAATTTATTACTTTTAAATTCAATTGCATTCTTATTCCACTATTATTTATATTACTATTATGTAAAGCGATGTTTGAAATACTATATTTTTTTATTATAAATATAATTTATTAATAAACGCTTTAGAAATAGAAATGTTTTCGTCGAAATTTTCCGGTTGTCTATCTGGTGGAGACCTGGAAAATGGATATTTCGGACGTTGCTTAGGCAACGTTAAACAACACATTTCAATGTTTGAGTACAAAAAAATAATTGACGATATTTTAAAATTAATTGTTGGTTTTTAATTTAAATTTTCTTCCGTAGACGTTAATTTGATAACAAACATGACAAGATATAATTAACTATTGTAAAAGAAAACAATTGACGATAGTTCAAAATTAATTTTCGATATTTTAATTTAACGCTCCTCCCTGAGACTTTTAATTTGATACCAAACTCGGTAGGATTCAATTAAATGTATAAAAAATAATTGATGATCGTTCAAAATTAATTTGACATTTGAGTTCAAGTCTTTTCCCTGAAATATTTAATTTGATACTCAACTCTGTTAGTGTTAAATCAATGTTTGTTATAATGTCTACTTTGTTGGAGGTTTGGTTTTCGAATTGGCAACACTTTTTCTAGTGACAGCCAATTTGACAGCTGACAGCTGGTTTGTGCTCAGTTTGGTTTACAATTTCACAAGTGGCACATTGGCCAGAATTACGCTTGCAAATTATGCAAATTTATTTTGAAAATATTATTTAGCGATGAGGATAACTTTTTTGTTAAATGAATACATCAACAAGGAAAATTGCAGCCTTTGGGATGAAGAAAATCCACAAGCTATTATTGAAACGGTGTTACATATACAAGAAGTTACTGGTTAGTGTACTTTACGGGCTGTTGGAATCATTAGTCCATATTTCTTTACAAATGATACCAGACAGAACGTTACAGTCTTTAGAGACCGCTATAGACCCATGATTACTGACTTTTTCGTTCTCCAATTGAATGGAATTAATGTGGAAGAGCGGTGCTTTCAACAAGACGGCGCAACATGTCACACAGTGCGCGCTCCAATCAATTTATTGAGGGACACATTCGATGTGTGCATAATATCGCGCAGTGAACCTGTGAATTGGCCTCAAAAATTTTGTGATTTAACACCTTTGGATCATTTGCTGCGGGGATATTTGAAATCGCAAGTCTACGCCGATAAAGCCGAGAAATACAAATGTCATAAAATTATCTTTCCAAAAAAAGCCAATAACATGGCTATTGCCACGATTTTAATGTGTTTTATTTCATTTTAAAGCTCTAGTCTATACCGCTAAAAGTCAAGTAAACAAAATCAATTCAGCTCTTCGCATTTTCATGAAACTTACAATTATGAAATTATGTTACTCTATATTTTCGTGAGTTATAGAATATACATACGGACACACATCCATCCATCGGACTTCATTGAAAAATTGGCAAAAACGGAATCAAGATACCTCAGAAGATATATTTCTTTGAAAATCTCGCAATTGATTTTTTTCTTGATACTCTACTTCCTTTTACTGTTTCTATTTACTTGTTTATGTTTACTTATTTTTCATGACGAAGAATTACGTGTAATAATTCGAAACGTTGAATTTTAATTAAATTTCTATAAAATCTTTTCATTTAAAACTATATCTATTTATCGGTAGAGTATATTTCGATATATGCTGTATTCTTTCATGTGTACTTCCGTCAAAAACAGCAACACAAATGTTAGTGCAAGTGAAGCACCAAGGTTGAGATATGTGGTGAAATAATTTCAACAATATAATTTATTTTTCAACAACAGACTAATCAGTTTGTCATATTCAGCCAGCAAAAATGTTGAGAAGTACTGTAACAGCATCCCAGTAATCGTTGGCAATTTCTAAAAAATATAGCTTCGATAGAAATCTACAAAGAGTGGTTAGAAAAGCAGCAGTGGTGGAAAAATTGAACAGGATATTAAACAGGACGGCAGGTTTTTGTTTTCAACTTCCGTTGAATGATCGTCTTATGTTTTACATTTTGCCTGAAGGATATTTATGAGTCTAAAATTGTTTTGTTTGGAAATAAATCGTAGTTGATGCTGTGGTAGCCATAAATTGAAATGTTATTATTTTGAAATAGTATATATACGATATTCGACTAGGTATATTTCATTTTGATACGACAATAATGACCACCAAGTTGTAGAAATTGGTCATTTTTGAAGACATTATAGAACAGTGTGAACCTAACCTAACCTAAATATTTAATTAATTTTATTTGGATATTGAGATCCTCTTACAGTCTTTTAAATTTACTCTGTGGTTCCTCTTTCAATAATAATAATAATAGTTTATTTGCCCGACAGTTACACCAATAATAGGACAAAAAAAGAAGATACAAAATATAAAAGTGACAGTAAATATAATAAACAAATATAAATCATATATCTTATACCGGGTGGAACATGTGTACATAGGCGATTAACATGAAAAAACAGTTTTTCCGTGCGCATTGCTCCCCAAATTATTTTAGGCAAAAATGCTTCAAATACATGTTGTAGAGTATAACATTCTGCATCTAAATCAATAAACAGAATTACTTTTACTTGCTTTGTAACGACAGAAATTAAATATGAAAACAAGGAAAATTACGTTGAAAATATCAAATAGCCATGGAATTGAAACAAAAATAAATAAGTGCTTGACAATTGACGAGAAGCATTTATTTATTTTTGTTTCAATTCCATGGTTATTTGATATTTTCAATGCAATTTTCCATGATTTCATATTTAATTTCTGTCGTTACAAAGCAAGTAAAAGTAATTCTGTTTATTGATTTAGATGCAGAATTTTATGCTCTACAACATGTATTTGAAGCATTTTTGCCTAAAATAATTTGGGGAGCAATGCGCACGGAAAAACTGTTTTTTCATGATAATCGCCTATGTACACAGGTATGATGTTCCACCCGGTATATACGTAAAATAAAGAAAAACAAAAATATATATTAAACGTAAAACTGTGAAATGACCTAGAGTAAAACTATTCTGTATCCAATTCTGCTATAGACATTGTAATATGCATTGGCAATGCAGTAAAGATATCTAGTGTATTTAAAACAATATTAGCATTTTTATAAATAATATAAATAGAAGATTTCAACAATATGTTCGTTTTAGCCTTATTACAATAGAAATAAAATGTTTGCCTAGATGCCTGACTTGGTAGGTATATATTCTGTAACAAATCCAGACAATCAATATTATTTTACAATATTTTGGATAAGAATATTATTGAGTGACAAATTCTACGATGTTCCAAAGTTTTAAAGTTAAATCTTTGCAGCGGGTTATTATACTCTACATATCTATCTGGAAATTTATTATCTTCTTTTAAAACAAGATATTTAAAAAATATTTTTTGGATTTTTTCTAGTTCCAACTTGAATTTTTCATATATTGGGTACCAAATTAGTAACCCATATTCTAATTTTGAACGAACAAAGCTAAAATATAAAACAACAATAGCTTGTACATTTCCAAAACTTTTACAATTTCTAGATATGAATCCCAACATCCTAAATGCTGATTTTATCATATCTTCCATATGCGGATTGAAAGTATAACTATTATCAAAGAAAATGCCCAAATACTTCATTACGCGTGCTCTTTCTAGGATAGAATTTTCAATATATTAGCATCTTTGGCGGTTGTCCTTTGACGATGAAGATATATCTCGTATCTACACAGATCTGACATTTAGTTTATTCCTAACAACAACTTGAAAACTAGTTACCTTAACAACAATACGTTTGTAATTTAACACCTTATCTGCATCCAAAGAAATTACTGGCATTAGAGAGGTGAGAAAACTGCATGGATGATTAATTGCGGTCTGAATCTCCAACAAAACTACCTTTTTCTCCCCGGTATCAAATTCCCTCTTTCTTAAGTTACATTCTCTGATGCTCCATCGATCTTATTACGGTTGATTTCTCACCGATTCAGATCATCATTGTCATTGTTTATTATTTGTCCGCAACTGCGAAGTTGTCATCGAAGCGAGACGAGAAATGAGGGGATTCGTCAGGCTTCATTGATGCAAATAGAATTGATTCTTAAGATTTATTTTATGCTCTGTCAGACGGTTGATCGCTCGAGGCTTGGGTTTCGTATCATTTGACATTGGGAATATTATAATTTACCAAGTGTATTTATTAACTAAAGTATGGGGAATTGACTGAAGTAAGTATTACATTTTTTTACATACTCATAGCAGTTTTTGTAGTATTTTTACAACATACTAAACGATTATTCATAACTTTTCTATTTTGATTGCAATATACATAATGACACCCACAGTTTTTAGAGTACAATGAATCAAACTATAGAAAAAAATCTGATGATATATGTTAATTAATTAATAATAAATAGCTCCGTGGTAACGCATCGGACTGTGGATCGTGAGATCCTCAGTTCGAATCCCACTTCCGACAGTTGCCAATTTAAATTTACCCCTGTGGTTCCCCCTCCACTAACAACTTTGGGGGCTATGACTTGACGACTGGTAAACGCATTTCATACGCAAAAATATATCACTTACCGAAATCTGCGTAAGCAGAGTACCACACCCGTAATGGGTAAAAGGCGTGATGATATATTTATTTATTTTATTTTGTAAATATAGAATAGATGTTTCAGTTACATATTTATGCTCAAAATCACTATGATTATTGAAATATATTTAGATACATAAATGACATTGAACAACATCAGGGGGCCTTAAATAAAATATGTACATGTATCAAAAAATATGTCATATTGGTAATGGGTTAATGACTTGATACTATATTGGTAATGGACCCCAATCAGATAGCTACAATTTGATATCAATATCAAAAGAATTCTGATAATATAAAAACAATTGACAATCGCTCAAAAGTAATATATTAATGCAATTTTCCTTTGTAAAATTTTGATTTGACACCAATTCGACAAGATTCAATTAGCAATTGTAGAATTCATCGACATTTTAATGAATCTTTCCTCCATGAGATATAAGATTTTTAATTTGATACAAAATTTGATGGGATTCAAATAATTTGTATAAAAAAAGTCAATCGTCAAAAATTAAATTAAATAATCTTCTATAATTAGATGTTTCCAAAACGGAATATTACAAATAACATTTTATATTCCCAATATTATAACTAAAATACTTTGTTTGAAATATATTTAGCAGTTTCGAAAATAATGAATTCAGATTTTCAATTGTTACCAAATTCAACTCAATTGTGATGAAACATGTAATTATGAAGGTTTGTTGCCATATCTTTTCTTATTAGTGAGTATAGAACATATAGACACACATCCATCTGTTCATCCATATACCCATCCACACAGACGTCATTGAAAAAATGGTCACAGTGACATAGAGGGACTTCAAAAATGTATTTAAATAAAATATCATAATCGGTTTGTTCATAATTAGTATACTTTCTTATGTTTTACATGTAAGAAAGTAACAAAATGTAATTATCTCTTTTGGTTCAGAAATTTCTGTCAGTCAAATGTTGAGAAATTTGTATTTGGACATTTTTAATGTAAATACAATTAAATTCTACGAGAAACACGGTCCAAATAAACGAAAGTATATATTAAATTTTTTTGTCTGTTTATTATTCTAGTCAAGTTTGTTTTAATGGCATACGGTTCATTTCATTTGAAACAAAGTTATATCAAACACGAAGGTCTATAGTACGTCTGGATGTGTAGAACTACAACGAAACAATTATTAAATTCAAAAAGTAACTTTAAAGTATCTTGTGTTCCTTTCACTTGAAGTTATTTACTAATAAGCCATCATTAAACAATAAACGCCCACTTAACACTACACAACAACTCTTTCTATTTACAATTTACATCAAAGAACAACGCTCATTTTTTTCCTTACCAGTCCTAACGTAAACACTCCACTCTTTCTAATTTGCTTGGAGATATTCGAATGGGCAGGACGCCGCGCGCCGGTCCGAAACACAAACGCCCTTTGTGCTCGGCTGAGTACAGTTATAAATATTTGGAGGCTGGGCGAGGCACTATGGCACTAACAACTCTTAGTGCTGACGGCTAAAGGTTTGATTTGAACGGCGATTATCCCGAGATTCAAAGAGAAAAACTTCGAGTGTGGGAAGACGAAACCGAGAACGAGAAATCACAGAGAATGGAAATGGTGTAATAGGTCAGCCTCGTAAGATTTATATTGCTTTTGCCTCTTCCTTCATCACTTCTTTACTTATCTAAACTAATTCATGGATGCCTTATTAAGATGCTGATTTAATAAATGATAAACGGACAAATACAAATATAGAAGCTTCAACTGCTCGCCAAGAACAGCTAAATAGAATTTCTTTCTGTATCGCATCTTAATCTCATTTAAAATAGACAGCAGATAATTTATTTTCATCAGATATAATTCTACTTACGTAGGCTCATCCGATTAGGTATAATACTTGCATTAAATGGACACCTAGCTCATATATTCAAGATTATTCTAAGGTGGTTCCCATAAAGAATTTATAATTATAACACAATTATATAGGCATATACAGAGCAATGAGGGTATTTAAAAAACCTAACAAGATAAGTTATCAATAATGATAATGCTAGTTTTAATATACATAAATAAATATATCATCATGCTATTTATCCTTTTTGGGTGTGGCACTCTGCTTTCGCAGATCTCCAACCATCAAAACACGGCCTCAAATATGTTAAAAGGGGATGCACCACATCAAGGGTAAAGTTTTGAATGAAAAGTTTTTGTAAAATTTTATTAATAAATAATCTGATGTCTCCATCACATAATCATCCTTAAATAACTTTTGATTGGTTGTTTAATGTGTATATGGATGTGTTGTTTCGAAAGGCATTGAATGGAACTGATGGTGTACGTATTGGTGGACGTATAGTGCCTGCGTTAGCTTATGCGGATGATGTTGTTGTGTTGGGTGAAACTGAGGAGCAATTGAGAAGAATGATTGCGAGCATAAATGAAGTAGGGAAAGGTTTAAATCTGCTATTGAATGTCGATAAATGTAAAGTGTTGGTGTTTGAGAAGAATGATTTGGTGACTGATTGTAATGTTTCAGTGAATGGTGTGAGACTGGAACAAGGGAATGATTGATGGTTTGTTGCGTGAACGAATGATTCCGAGTGTGAAGAATAAACGAGCATGTATGAATCGCACTATGAATGTGGACGAGGGGAAAGTGGTGTGTCAGGATAGGAATGTTTGGCAGAGATTGATTGTTGTGATGTTATGGATGTATGTATGTATGTAAATTTCAAACAAAATTTGTAGCTAATATCATTATCATCTTCCTTATTATAACAAAATTATTTACAGAGATATACTCAAAATGCCTTACATCCCTTCAAGTAAACTACTTCTACTTATTGTTGAATTCCTATTGAACTCTAATCTACTCGTAATATGAAGATCTAAAATCCAAATTTTAAATATGACTTCGATAGCTTGACAGAGACGTCATCATAAAAACAGTAAAATCGTATTCTACGGACCCCAAAATGTGCTTAACTAATGGAGGTAAAAATAACCTTGAATCTTGTTACAAATTTGGTAAAATACTGTCAAGAAATAACATCTTAGTATCTTTTATTACACATCTAAAATTATAACGTATGTTGAAGAGTGCGAAAGATATTATTCCGTTCCAGTATAATATTCCATGTGAATGTGGAAAATGTTACATTGGACAGATCAGCAGAACGATAGAAACAAGAATTACATTACACAAACGGGACATTCGTCTTAACTAAACATAAAAAATTATTGTCGTGCCAATGGATTTTTGCATCAAATAAATTTTGAAGAAACAAAAATTATAGGAAGATCAAATTAAATATCATAAATACTTGATATATTTTACTGAACATCTGAAATTGTAAATTATGTGGAAAGTGCGAAGGATGTTTTTCCGCTTTAGTCCTCTGGAATTCAATATGAATATGGAAAATGCTATAATAGATAGACTAGTGGAACTGTATCAACAAGAATTAAATAACACAAAAGGTCCATTCGTCTTGATCAACCAGATAAATCTGCTGTGTTTAATCAAGCCGTTAAATACCATTTGAAGAAACAGCAAGATCGAAATGTACCAGTGGCAGACTCATAAGAGAAGGTATTGGGCTTCCAAATTATCAAGAGATGGCGTTGATCACAATTCCCAAAAGGTACATGTCAAATTCATCTTGTATAATATCTTATGATGGCGATTGCTTGCATTAGTATTGGTAGTTTGCTTTTATTGGCAGCAGAACTGTTGCCATACACACTGCAAATTTTCCTGTTTTTATAAGTGTTTTTGGAGAAAATTCAATCTTAACCTATAATCTACAAATACAATGAACCTTTCATTTTTATATCTTATTTAAATAATACGGCTTAAACAAATCTTATACTTACATTGGAATACTCTTAAAATAACTACTATTGTTATTAATTTTAAAAAAATACCAATTTATTTCAAAATACAATGAAATTTATGTACCTTATGGTTTGTTTAGCTTTCTACCACTAGTTAGCGTATTTTAATTTTGGAAGCCCAATAGAATTATATAGGGAAGCAGAAAAATATAGTGTGATAATTTGTTGTTACTTAGATGTAACTGTTTTTATTTATTTGTTTTTCTGATAAAGAATTTCATTTAGTAATTCAGAATGTTCAATTTAAAAAAAATATTACAGGAGTAAAATCCAAATATCTTTATGGGATCTGAAAGTTTTTCCAACTTATTGAGATATATTTTTCTACATGACGCAACTGATGGCAGTGTGTCATGATCGCATGATCTGAGACGTTCTGTTTCTTGGTCCGGACGACTTGACTTGTTCAACATTCACGACCACATCTTCATGTGAAGCTCACGTGTGATTATATCCGTCTGTGTGAGTGTGGAAGATTCGAGAGCCAATCCACCTGGTCACGTGATCTGATCCGTACTTTCACTCCACTTTCGGAGGTCAATGTCAATGGTATTTTTTCCGGTATTTGTTCCTGAATTTTGTTTGTCAATTTGGGTATTTATTTTATTTTTGATTTATTGGACGTGTCAGAAAAAGAAAGTTAGGTCGAAACGAAACCTGATACGTGTTATTTATTAATTAATATTTTCTAGAAGGTGGAAGGTTTAAATTTAAAAGGCATTGTAGAATGTGGGAACGCGTTTCAAATATTGTAAATGGATTTGCAAATTGAAAAATCTGGTGTGGGTACCACACTACTTTCTTATACAAATAAAACCAACTGAACATGTATGACTTGTTCCTTGCGTATAACTGTTGTGACAATTATTTGACATATTGATATTATACCTGTTTAATTTTGTATTCTCAGCTATGCTTTTAATTTAAAATTTTAATTAATATCTCGTCTTTAAAACTTTGAATCTAATAATACAAATATTGCTTTTATAATATTTAAAACGACACATATTTTTGACACTTCATAATTATTTGCCACGTTTGACACATAGATGTTAAAAATATTTTATGTTTTGTTCCCAGTGTAACTTAGATTACTGAAATATATTATTAAATATATAATACAGTTTTTCTCAAAATTTGAAGCATGTACAAGAAAAGTACATATAACATTTTATATTCCAAAATAACTTTTTGCTAAAAGTTTCATTTGAAACTCTTTCTCGCAGTTGATTCTATTTTTGAAATAAATGGAATTTATTGTTTGGTGTTTCTAGTAAACTTCCTCTTCCGGTTTTTTTCAATTTCATTCAAAATCAATTTAGCTCTTCATATTTACAAAAAACTTATAAATTCCAAGTTTCGTTTACGTATCTTGTCTCGTTCATGAGATATTGCGTACACGGACATCCATCCATCCATCCTCACACACAGATATCATTGAGAAATTGGTCTTAATGGATTCAGTGGACGTTAAAATATGTATTTCAGCAAAAATCTCGTCAACGATTTTTTCATTATTCCAATACTTCCTTATACTTTATATAAGAAAGTAAAAATGAATATAAATGGCAGGAATTCAATTTAGATATTCAATGATTCCTTTTCATTTTATAATATGAATTTTGTCTGCTAGTTTTACAAGGAATAAGGATATATTTTACAGTCAAATACGAGCCTTACTACCTCAGCTATCTGGAGGCTGTTAGCATTTCAATGGCAACTGCAAGAGGCTAATAAAAATACCACTACTACACAATAAAACGAGATAGTTGCCATTTCGCTTGATCCTGCCTTACCAGTTGGTAGCAACATAACCAAAACGAAAGCACCAGTATTCATTTCCAACCTGATGTACTGAATTCCCCACAAAAACAGTTATGCCAACAAATAACAAAATTAATCGCTGAGTTAAAAATTGAATGTATATTGAAAGAGACAGGCTGGCTACTGTGCAGAGATAAAATCCCTAGCTTTAGGATATGCGTGTCTAGAGAGAATAAATTAGCGGATAGGGGAATTTTGCGTTGAACTGTTGGTATTAAGCCGTGGTAGAGCGTAGGTCGCCCCAGTGATATGATTGCAAGTCGTTTATTTTCCCAGGGAATGCTATAGATACTGATATTTATTGCACTGAGATGTAATATCGAGGATTACTTCTGGCTTTTATTATTACATCCACCGCTGGTTGAATTATAATCAAAGTCATTAGATTATTTGCTGTTTTAATTGTATTTCGCTATAAATAGCTTTGTGGTAATGCGTTGCAATTCGTTTTACAATTATCGCAACTTCTAACTTTATCTCTGTGGTTCTTTGCCCACTAACATCTCTGGAAATTGTACTTTGACAGCACAAAGATATATCATGTACCGAGATCAACTCTTTATTTTGTTTTTAACACAGTAAGATTGCGAAGAAATTACAGATTACCGGAAAATAATTACAATTTATTTCTATCTATTCAGGTTGTCTCAATTTAATACTACAGAGGAATATCCGAAATGACATCGAATGACAAAATGTTGAAGGGTATGAATGGTCCATTTGCTTCTGTCAAAATTTTTGCTCCCCACACCCTGGGGGCGGAAAGGGGGTAACTCTAAAATCCTATAGTCTATTTCTCGAGACCTTTCTTTAAAGGGACAAAT
Source organism: Poecilus cupreus (assembly GCA_963942605.1). Lineage (NCBI taxonomy): Eukaryota > Metazoa > Arthropoda > Insecta > Coleoptera > Carabidae > Poecilus > Poecilus cupreus. Next base: position 15,830,957 of record OZ012727.1, read on the forward strand.
ATAGTTCTGTGATTGGTTAAAAAAATAGAGAGAATTCGGCGGTATTGGGCTTCCAAAATTAAAATACGCTAACTAGTGGTAGAAAGCTAAACTAACCATAAGGTAGATACATAAATTTCATTGTATTTTGAAATTAATTGGTATTTTTTAAAAATTAATATCAGTAGTAGTTATTTTGAGAGTATTCCAATATAAGTATACCATTTATTTTAGCCGAATTATTTAAATAAGATGTAAAAATGAAAGGTTAAGTGTATTTGTAGGTTATAGGTTAAGATTGAATTTTGTCCTAAAAAACCTATAGAAATAGGAAAATTTGCAGTATGTATGGCAACAGTTCTGCTGCCAATAAAAGCAAACTACCAATCTTATCTCTGCAGTTCATCCTCCAGTAACCTTTAAATAATCACTAAGGACCGGTTTATCAATCGACTGTTAATCAAATGTTAACTAACAGCAACATAAATAATAGATACATATTTCTCAATATTTAACAGGAGGGTTACCATAACAATAACATAACAGTCGATTGATAAACCGGCCCTAAGACCTGCAAAAGCAGGGAATCACATGAAAAAAAAAAAAAAAAAACAGAAAAATTACGTGATATAGTTATTCTGTTAAAAAAACAGTTAGTTTTAAAGTGGAAAACGAGCAAAATTGTATAAATATAAAGCAATATGAATGCAGTTTCTCGTAAAACTTTAGAACAACAAAGTTATAAAGTATGAAGGTTAAATTTTAAAATTCTGTTCGAACGTTTTTTGGTTTTTGTGTAAAGTTAGCGTAACAAGCGGAACGTAACATTTGGGGTCTTCGACCGCAGGGTCAAAACTCGGTAATGGATTACCACAAACAACACTCGGAATACTAACTCAGACCCCGGTTTTTAAATCTATTATAATCTAATTTGTGAGACGTGCAGCACTTTTCGGACATTAGTTTTAGTAAAACTTGCGTCAAACAAGAAACGCGGACCGCTGTGAATAATTGCTATAAACCACACATTTATTTTTTTAGATAAAAAGTTTTTCGTAATCGTTTTCCTTATATTTTAGCTGCGGCAAAAACCAAACCCTTAAAGACTTACGACTATAAACTAAACAACCATGATCTAATGCTATAAAAAGTTATTTGCATTTTTCTTGTACATGCTTCTAATTTTGAGAAAAACTAAATTAAATATTTAAGAATATATTTCTATAATCTTAGTTATAATGGGAACAAAAATTAAAACATTTTTAATATCTATGTGTCCAACGTGTCAAATAATTGTGTAGTGTCAAAAATATGTGTCGTGTGAAATATTATAAAAGTAATATTTGTATAGTTAAAAAGTTTCGAAGACTGTATTAAGAACAAAATTAAACAGGTTTAACATCTATACATCAAATAAATGTCAAAATAGTCATACGCAAGGAACAAGTCATACGTGTTCAGTTCGTTTTATTTGTATAAGAAAGTAGTGTGGTGCACACAGCAGATTTTTTATATTTAGCTTACACTTACTGTACAATGCAGTATTTATTCTTTAAATAAAACATAAAAAATTTTATTATTAAAAATTACAGTGATTTTTGACCGATTGCAGCTAATATTTTTTTATTGGTTCATTTCGAAAATCCGGTCAGTTCAAAAATCCGGATGAGGTCTTGTCCCAATTAATCCGGATTAATGACGGCTTCACTGTAGTTTGAAGAGTGGAATATTCGTCGGGAAGTGTTAGACAGCAAGAATTCATATTTACCTTTAATTATTTAGGGTAAATAGCTTCGTAAACTGTGGATCATAAAATCCTTAGTTCGAATCCGAAAACCAACAATTACATTTTAACTCTACCCCTCTGGTGTGTGGTTTCTCCTACACTAGGAGGTCGTGACTTGACGGCTGGTAGTCCACGGGAATATATATATATATATATATATATATATATATATATATATATATATATATATATATATATATATATATATATATTGATAAAAGGGACTGCACTACTGAGGTTATATGCCGCCCCGGTTCCTCGTTTTCGGTGGTGTGACAACGACACGCAGTGTATGGGTTTTTGCAAAGCGGTCACCCATCCAACTACTAACCGCGGGCAGCCTTGCTTAATTTGCGTTATCGAGTGAACCGCAGCAATTTCGTTGCCCGAAAAATATATTATTTATTGAGATATGCAGAACGAGAGCTATATATTTCTGGTGACACTGAATTTAGCGATTGCATGTTTCCCAGCAATGTGAACAATTCCATCGCCAAATTCAAATTCTGTGGGTTCCCAGTTGATGGAGTGAAACATAAAGAATGCAAGAAGGTTAAATTTAGTCAAAAGCAAACAGTACAATAATCAATACACGATATCCTGCTTGTAAGTTCAAGTAATTCAATACCCAATAGCTATTTCGTGATTAGGTCTATCGATAAATAATGCATAAACCGTCAGCGAGCTATTCACCGGGTATCGCAGAAGCTATTTGGAGAATTCGTCGCGAGAGGTTTAGAATTCTTGAGGGACAGCTCTGAGAGGCTTTGAGCCATTGAGGCTCGCGTTGAGGTTCGCTCTCAGAGGCAGTAAAACGCTACGACGCTCCGGAGGAGTTTTAAACCGTACCGAGTTCATAAATAAATAATGGATGCACATTGCCAGGTCCAGATTTGGAAGTAGAAACGTGCCGCGAGAAATGCGATTTTGTAGAAGGTTAATTAACAGGTTACGATTTTGGTTGATTTGGAGAGATAAATTTTGTTTGGAACTGAAACTGCGCAGAGTTTAGTAGAAATTATTTATATTTATAGTCGAAGAATCGATTAGATTAATGGCGGAATTCCGAACTTTTTTGTAAATGCAGATATTGACATCTTATTAAATTAATGATAAAAATCTGCATAAATTACTCACGTAAAATATTTACAAATATAGAATAGATATTTATGCAACCAATTAGAAAATGCCAAATTTTGTGTAGCCAGTGGGATTTTTACACAAGCAACACAAAATAATATTTCTTACAGTGTTGCACACAAGATTATTACTAATTTTGATACATACATTTCTAAAACTGATGAAAGCATGGATTTTGAATGATTTGTATTATAATCAAATAGGTTTGTTACCTTAAAAATCTGAGATATCCAACACATCATCTTTAACTTGACACGGTTCAAAACACAACAAACAGTTTCAAATAAAATTTGTACTGAATATTATTTAACTTCTTTTTGAATATAATTCAAATATTTACTGAGATACCTTCAAAAACCATATAGGGGTTCAAGTAAACTACCACTTTCGATGGACGGTTTGCTACCAAAATCTAATCAGCTCGTAACTTGAACATGTAAATAAAATGTGCAATTTCAAAATGTTATCTTCAGTAGAACGTCTTCTAGGGGCCTCAAAACGTGCTTATCTCTTAAAAATTCCCTATCGATAATTTGAAGCCATCAAAATACCAACCACCTTTACATATATATGCGGAATGTAAAAAGGAATTTATGATAGAAACACATAGATTAAAATAAAGAATAAAGTGATAGTTTTCTCAATATTTTCAGACATTTTCAAATGTAATAGCTCCGCATTGAACTGTGGGTCATGAGATCAGATTCGAATCCCATAGTTGTGACAGTTGCCATTTTTATTTTACCCCTTTATAAATAAAGAGAAAACTTGTCCTTTTCTTTACAAAATCATGTACCGACATCTTGTGTCAATAAACATAATTTTGTAGAAAAGAACAAGTTTTTGTTTATAATAGTAGTGATTTGACGGCTGGTACCCGCATTTCAAGTGTTAAAAATATATCACTTACCGAGATCTGTGAAAAGAGAAACGAGTAAAAGGCGTAATAATATATTTATTTTATTATTTCCTATGTACCCTTCAAATATAACATTCAGAAACTAAACTACCTCAAAACAGTTGCTTTGCACCAACATTTCTTATTCCCATTTTTTTTGTTGGAATTTTTTATTTCATTGGCATAATTGAGTATCTTTACTTTAAATAAAAACAATTGAAATGATCAATAGCAGGAGTATCACTAAGAGATAGACAAACTACTGATGCCCGATTTATCAATCGACTGTTAATCAAATGTTAACTAACAGCAACATAAATCATACATATTTCTCTATATTTAACAGGAGGGTTACTATAACAGTAACTTAACAATCGATTGATAAACCGACCCTTAGAGTATTAGAAAAACTTGTAAAAAAAAGGACGTAATAAAATGATAGAGTCTATTGAATACGCGAATGGAATGGTCGAACAGTCTAGCAATAATCCTGTATAAATAGATGACCCAAAGAAAATGACTATCGAAACAAAGAAAAGGTTTTCGTCATTCGTGCAATAGTATAAACAAAAAAAAAAAAAAAAAAACAGAGAACTCTAGTTGTAGGTAGACTTATATTTACGAAAACGTGTTTGTTTGGTAACATTTGACGAGATAAATTGACAATAAATTGTTTGAAATTATTAGAATCGGTTTACCTCACAACAATCAAGTTTGCTTGAAAGAAATGAAAGGCAATGAAAACAAAACATCCAATGGTATGTTTGGCAAGAAAATTAGCTAGCTGAATGTAAATAAAAGTTTATCTACTAGCAAATAGTGCTCTTGCTTGTAAACCCGATGTTAACCTAACAAAAGGGAGGTTTCAATTGAGATTTTTTTCCGACACTATTATCCTCAAAAATCGAAACAATAAATTTAACGCTCAAAATCCCATTAGCACTTCGAATACCAGAAAACCAGAATAGATAACAATCCTCCGTTTGTGTTTTACAGTCTACTAACATACTAACAACCATCTAAAATCCATTTCCTTATGTTTGTGATTCCGAGAACCATTGAAGTTGTCGTTTATTTGATACGAGAACACGGCTTATTTATGAGAAATTAATTTGAATGTGCCTTTATACAGACCATGTGAAGACACTAGCGTGCAACATCAAAGAGAATATTCCGACTTGGCCATAAAAACTATAATCATAGTTTTTATTGATAATCATAAAATGAAAAATAGGAGTCAATATTTGGTGAGAGAGGTACATTTATTATGTTGAGTAGAATTTGTGAAATAATTGTTTATCATTTCGACGAGTAAATGTTAGGAAATATTGACACTGAGATTACAAATTTAATTTAAAACATTTGAACAAAGAGTTTTATCAATTTTATCAGAATTTCTGTGAAGGAAGTGTCGGGTATCCGGTGTACTTGAAATATTTTATCGAGATTGCAAACGTCGCGAATGTGTTTTTGTTTGAAAATTAATAATAATGAAAATGGATAAGAATAAACATATCATAATGACATTTACCCATTTTGGGTGCAGAACTCTGCTTTCGCTTTTATTTTTTTTAATGATACACGTAATTTTAAGGTTTTTATGAAAACTAAAAACGAGCATCAGACATTAGATGTCGTGGGCTGCCCTTCTTTGTCTAATACTTTTAGAGAGGTTGTTACGTAAAAACATATTGCAAAAACAAAAGCGATAAATAATATTTAACAGTGTATTGTTCAATTATTTGAAAATTTCTTCAACTTCACATAAATAATAGTTTTATAAATTTTATATTAAACGTTTTATTTCACTAATCATTGAATGTTAGCTTCATTATATTTTCTTATCAAATTTCGAAACGTATTGTATTTCAATGATAAGTTACTAGTATAATATTGCAGTGTATTTTTTAAGCCTGAAGTGTGGTTACCAGTCTTCAAGTTACGGTCTCCAAAGATGTTAGTGGAGGGAAAAAACAGGGGTAAAGTTAAAATGGCAACTGTCGTTTTTCAGTTTCGAACTGAGGATTTCATAATCCACAGTCCGATGCGTTACCACGGAGCTATTTACATCCAATATATTTATTCAATGTAGTAATTAATATAAATAATATTAATAATTATAATTTTATTCCTATCATTCCACAGTCGCTTATTTATCCTTTATATAAATAATATTGACTATTTCCCTCATAAAATTTAAGCCAATCAGAATTCTGACATTTCTGAATGTCGTCCAATCAACGTAGAATTACACGATAATTTTGAACTAGTGCAAATTACCAATGTGATTCTGACTTGCTGTCAAATGAAGTTTTTAAATTTTGCTTCATTTTTTATGAGAAACAGCGTTTAGCTAAATTTTAATCGGGAATAGTCCTTCGTGTATGCAATTGTCAATTGTAAATGACAAAAATTTATAAATAAAAATAGCTTGAAATGAATAATTCAGCATGTTTAAAGACACAAAATACCAACAAAGGTAAAGAACATGTAAGTGTCTTGCTTCTGCAACTAATTATCCGGCTAAATATACCTTCAAAATGTTCAAAATTTGCATATAAAGGTAGCTTCAATTGAATCCCGATTAAACAGCATGGTGATGTTTAATCACTTATCTAAAATGCACAACAATGAAAAATGAGACATTCTGATTGGTCAGATTTGTAATGAATGAAATAATCGAGATAAAATCATTGACTATTTTCCATTAAAAATTTGGAGTCCCAAAGACAAATTTTGGGATCAACCGAATTAACCGAATTTTATAACAATAATCGCAATACACAGAGTCTGATTAAGTTCACACGTCCCACGACAGGTGAAAAAGTGGCGCTAGTAAGTAGTAACAAGTACTGTGACCAAGTATAGCCATTCTAGTTACAGTAACACGAATTCATTACTGTTTTTATGGGTATTAAAAGTCAATTTCATGTGGTGTATATGGAACTACGCATGGCTTACTTCGATGCAGGTTCAATACCTCTCGACCGTCAACTTTTCCGCGTTTCTCCAACTTCATATCCGGTTTTCTGCATTTTCCACACGCTAAGTGAAATTATTTATTTATTATACGCCATTTTTGCATGCGTGAAGGTATTCGAAACATTGATTTATTATTAATTAGAAAGGCGAGATTTATTATTAATTATTTATTAATTTTAAATGTCATTATTGTACGTAATGCTGCCTATTTTGTCCTTGTCAATTTTCCATGTATTACTAATCTAGTTGGCACTGACTACTGTTTACTATTTCACATTAATTCTTTTGTTTTTTGCCGTGATTATTTTTTTAATTAGTGTAACATTTATGTAATAATAAATGTGAAAATAGCTATGTTAGTCAAGGCAAAATCAGAGTAATTACTTAATTTTTTTCTAGAAATATTGTACGTACGCACGAACAGTTTTGTTAAGTCATGAAATAATTATATTTTTCAACCATTAGATTATTAGAATATTACCTTTAATTATAACTATTCCAATTTTTGACAACCAAATAACATAGTTTGGAAATGAGTTGTAAAAAATGAATAGGTACATTCAGTAGCTATTCAAATTTAGTTCATACAAAAAACGTTTAGAATATATTAGAAACAAACATACGAAAGAGCCTATTGGGCTTCCAAATTATCAAGAGATGGCGATGATCACAATTCCCAAAAGGAACATGTCAAATTAATTTTGTATGATATCTTATGATGGCGAATGCTTGCTTTAGTGTTGGCAGTTTGCTTTTATTGGCAGCAGAACTGTTGTCAAACACACTACAAATTTTCCTGTTCTTATAGGTTTTTTTTGGAGAAAATTCATTCTTAACCTATTATCTACAAATACAATGAACATTTCATTTTTAAATCTTATTTAAATAATAGGGCTTAAACAAATTTTATATTTACATTGGAATATTCTTAAAATAACTACTATTGTTATTAATTTATAAAAAATAACAATTTATTTCAAAATACAATGAAAATTATGTGCCCTATGGTTAGTTTAGCTTTCTACCACTAGTTAGCGTATTTTAATTTTGGAAGCCCAATAGAGTTCGTATATAGCATGAACGATTTAACTTGACGAGTTAAAGCAATTTAGAATATCTCTGCAATAAGGGAAATGTTATAAAAATCTTAGATGTACTAAAAACAAATTCAATTTAATAAATGTACATACATTACAGACAATAATAATAAAATTTATATTACCATTTAATTCTATTTTAACTATAGTTATTCTCCAACAGTATATACTATTAAAAGACAAAATGTAAATGTTTGTCAATACATTTACTACCATGCTAAATAATGTAATATGTAAAATGAATACAATAAATCATTTAAAGTTTTCTATTTTTCGTCAGTAAGCCTCATTCACAAATCGAAATTAGTTCTTGTTTTATGTTTGTCGTTTTGAGTTTAAAAAGTTTGTAGCATGTTTTTCATATGAAACCGTTCACAGAATTGTATTGGGTTTTTGTTTTAACAAAAAGGTTTGCAATCTCCAAACTTGTTTTGGTTTTACGTTTTAGACGTAGGAATCAACCAATAGGAGGATGCGTAAAATGATGTAGCGATATACAGTCATCTCTTTCTATCAACTGTCATTCAAAATACGTACATAACCAAATATTTTGTACCATAGAAGTAAACGGTTCTTCGGCATTCATCTCGGATAATGGAGTTTTTCACCATTTCTTTAAATGAAACTTTATTTAAATTGAAGACTCTACACTTTTAAAAAGTATAAATTGTTATTCATTAAGCCATAATGATTTTTTTTAAATGTTGTGACTTCATTGTAGACGTGTTGCTGGATTTTAAACAGTGTATATTGTAAATAATTGTAGTCATATATTTTTTTACTTATTTTATTATTATTATTACAATAAAATAGAACATTTATGTGACTAAAATTATTTAAATCTCTACTGTTTGAGATCCACCAACACGTCTATAATGACGTCACAACATTTATAAAAAATCATTGTGGCTTAATGAATAATAATTAAGACTTTTTAAAAGTGTAGATAGTCTTCAATTTAAATAAAGTTTCATAAAAAAAATATAGTATATTAAGTATATTAAAACTTATCGCTTTTACATAATTTTATATATTATATATATTTGTCACTATATGTTGCTACTAACTAAAACCAACAACTAAAACGTCATTTGTGAATGCTACTTGCCAATGCAATAAAACATAGAACATAAAACTAACACTAATTTCGATTTGTGAATGAGGCACGCCTACTGTTCTAATAAATTTTGTATTGTGTTAAGCAATAAAAGATTGTAAAAAAAAACTATTCCACTTTTAACGAAGTGTGGTATCTACGAAAAAGAATATATTTAACTAAACGTATCGTAGGAATAGTGACTCGAACTGCATTTTTTCTATTTGCCACTAAAATCCTACAGACAATACAACCCCCATAGAGTTTAACTGAGGGGCAATCACGGAGGTAAATGTCCCATAAAAACAAAAATTTATAGTCCACATAACATTTAAATAATACGAGCATAAATCATATTTATGTTGTAAATAATAAAATGAGTACAAACACAATAATTGACTTTATTCTACACTTAGAGTTCGTTGAACCCACCACGGGTATGATTCATTAAAAATTGCGTTAAATTTTAAATTTACCGTTTGTTATAAATATAAATCGAGCGATGAAACGGATTCGTCAACCGGAAAATACTAATTTTTTAAATTGGATTTTCGCATGTTTTCAACGTAACTTTTCATGGCCAATTGTTATCAAAATTAATGTATTCCGCTCAACTTTCTTCATAAATTAAAATTGCTTTCGAGAAACAACTATAAGAAAAGAAAGGGCCATAATTATTAGTTGACATATGACTGTAACGTTCCTAAATAACTTTAGAGCGAATACTTAAAATAAATAATAGTATATTGTGTTATTAGGAGTAAATGTGATACTTTGGGTGCTGAGCAAGTAAGTTTGAACGACCAGCGAAGCGAGTCTGACAATGGGGTCTTTCACCATTTTTTTTTATGAAACTTTATCTATATTGAAGACTATCTACACTTTTAAAAAGTCTTAATTGTTATTCATTAAGACACAATGATTTTTTAAAAAATATTGTGACGTCATAGTAGAGGTGTTACTGGATCTAAAACAGTAGAGATTTAAATAATTTTTGTTACATAAATGTTCTATTTTATTGCAATAATAATAATAAAATAAGTAAAAAAATATGACTACAATTAATTACAATCTGTACTGTTTTAGATCCAGCAACCCCTCTACTGTGACGTCACAACATTTAAACAAAAATCATTGTGGCTTAATGAATAACAATTAAGACTTTTTAAAAGTGTGATAGTCTTCAATATAGATAACGTTTCATGAAAAAAAAATTTTTTTTAATGGTGAAAGACCCCATTACATGCGAAGCATACAAAGTCACATTTATTCCGAATAACAGATGCTATTTTTTCTTCAAACATAGAAAATAGACATTAAAACATGCTCAAAACATCAACAAATATTTCTAGTTGCCACAGAATATGTAATTTTGTTATTTTTGTTTATTTGTTTTATTCTTAACTGTCAAATTATTGAATTACAACCTTACTATTGTACATGATATTTTACTTTGTCCGCCGCCGGAGTAAATGTGTTGCCAAGGAGACACTTTTACGCCGGCGGCGACAATATTGAACTTCTACTTATTGAATACAAATACATAACAACGTACTTTTATGACGTTTGAAGAAAAAATCAATCTTTGTTACTGCTTCTAGTTCCAAATTTTATTCCCCAAAAGTAGACCCCTTTGGAAATTCCGTTTCGTAATTGATTTTCCGAAGTAGTAGTAATAAAAAAGAGAGTATAAGGAACTAACACGCATACTAGATCAATAAAAGCTGACTAGAGAGTAAAGCAAATGCAAATAGTTTTGGAATCATACCACGTTGAATATTAGGGGTCACTGACAAGGTAACGACAAGTATTTGTGAACGTGCCAGACTTCCAGCGGTCCCAAAACGGTGACACATATTTGCAATATGTAAAACAAATAATTTAAACAAGACTCGTGTTTGTAAATATTTTATAAAATTTTCAATGACACATACGAATATATTTTATATTAGTAAGCAAAATTTGCTAGTCAAATTTTTATTGATCATTAAATATGATTAAAATGTTTCGTTAATAATAAATTTGTCATGAGGGATTTTAAAACCATTTTAGGAACCATTAAAAATATTCATGATTTATTGTTGTTTTCTATAATTGTTTTATTATTTTTTAGAAATTCTTAACTATTTTCCGTTTTTTATTAACAATAGAAATTAATTTTCTCCATAAATGTCTTTACACCAATAAATCTCATACTTATATTGATATTATTTATTAGTAAAATACTAAAATTTTAAGCATAATACTAACTATAATTGTATTTTTAGACCCTAGAAAACTCAGATAAGAATGGTTGTGGTAACATTTTACTTTTACGTAGGAAAATCCGTTTCGCTGATACTGCAATCTAATCACTAAAATACGCGCTGCATTATTGTAACATTGTTCTAGAAAAATTTTAATTATTTTAAATTTATACCAGTCTTACGTAAAGTATATTTTCAAAATCGCTAGCCTTGCTAAAATTATTGCCATAGACAAATGTTGCAAATATAATTTTTATTTCTAGTATTTAGAATCGTCTGGAAATATATTTCAAACTATATTTTGAGTAGCAAATAAAGTATTCAAGTTCATACAGATATTTCGCTGAAACCGATCGAAACCTGCGAAATAAAACTGCAGTCTCAATCTGATTAATTAATTATTTTTTCGTATACGATCTGCTTCAGTAACAAATATACTAAGTTCGACATTATTTGAATAGACAAAACAATTTTTAGGTACGAGGATAATATTTATTTCTTGTAGGTAAACTTGAAGATCGTTCAATTAAGGGACAGGATACCTATACAATTTGATATAAAAAGCTTTAATTTTAGGTTCAAAATTGGAGAGAAGCAAATGTTCTATAATTTATAATACAGTGTTTCATAGATATCTCGAGAACTATAAAAGATACGACTTCGATTAGATGCAAGTTGTCGTACTAGTAGGCCAATTTAATAAAGTTTTTGTTTTCACGAAAAAATCATAGGTCACAAGATACCTATAGACAAAAAACAAATTTTCGTTGATTTTTCATTTTTAAATAGTTTCTAAATTATTACATATTTAGAAAAATGTTTCAAATAACAAAAGTACATATTTTTACTGTCTACCCAGACCCAGGGGCGTAGAAAATAATTTATTTTCTGTGGGTCACATTTGAGATATGATTTTTTTAAATGTAACTGTAAAGAAACTTATGTTTTCTGATTTTAATGATTTACAGGTTACATTTGATTTAACAAATAACATTTTATATACAAATGATTAATAGTTCATTTATTAGTCTACAATATGAATAACAGAAAAAACGCTACTAGATAGATAGTTAAATATATGAGATGATTTAGAACTTATTTCAAAATGAAAAAATCTATGAAAATAGTTTTTTGCCCATATCTAGAGACGTATGAATGTTTTCGGAAAAACAAACATTTTACAATTGCCCTACTAGTCTGGCAACTTTTGTCTAATTTAATCGAAATCGAAGCTCTTATAATTCTTGAGATTTCAATGGCGAGCTTCGAAATTAAAACACAATGGCTGGTACCACGAGCTTTGTTTTTGGGTGTTTTAAGAGCAGTGTTTTAAGCTCTGTTTTAGCGCTGTACAATGTTTTATAAAAAAATACTTCTAATAAAAGTGGTAGATAATACATTTCTTTATAACTTATATTTGAAGCATTTTTTTATAAAACAATTTTATAACATTATACAGAGCTAAAACCGAGCTTAAAACACTGCTCTTAAAACACCCAAAAACAGAGTTCGTGGTACCAGCCATTGTATCTCTTACAACTTAACAAAAACATTAAAAATAATAGGCTAGATATATCTCTTTCTAAATTATTAAAAATATTGCACAATTTTGCTACAAATATTTCGTATGTTTCTCCCTTACCTTTTCTTGCTGTAGCCAACTTTATCAAGCTCAATATGTCTGTAGGAAGCGTAGGTGGCCATGATATCAGATCACACAAACAAATGGACGTCTAGAAGGAATGAAGAAGACACGAGAAGCACGGAAGCTACGCAGCAAGCTCTGAGAACAAGTGAACAGCAACAGCTATGAAGCACTACACACAACAGCTGACAGCTGACTGCCGGCCTGCTGCTGCGCGGTTGCTTTTATAACTGAGAGCGTCGCGGTGGCCCAGAACGGGGCGGCGTTCACTCAGGAGGTGCAGTTATCGTACATGGAGGATTGAATAGAAATTGGGCGATTTCAACGAATATTAAACCGTGATAGATGCTGGGAGATGCTTTTCAATATTTTTTAATTAAAATGAAGTATTATTGTAGGTGGAACATCGAGTTGCCATTCGTCTACCGGAAGTGATAGTACTGATAGTAATGATATAGTATTTAAAGTCTCATTAATTTACTCTAACTTAATTTTTTACTACTGAGATATGCTTAAAATATTTTCAATTGTCTAATACTTCTGGTTGATTAATAAAAATAAAACAAATAAATAAATATATCATCACACCTGTTACCCATTATGGGTATGGTACTCTGCTTACGCAGATCTCGGTAAGTAATATATTTTTTCGTATGAAGTGCGGTTTTCAACACCCCAAAGGTGTTAGTGGAGGGGCAACCACAAGGGTAAATTTAAATTGGTAACTGTCGGCAGTGGGTTTCGAACTGAGGATCTCACGATCCACAGTCCGATGCGTTACCACGTAGCTATTTACCAAAATCAAATCTGTGAGTAATTTGAACATTCGAGTTCTAAATATGAAATTTGAAAATGATTTTGTCATTAGAATCTAACGTGGCCAACAAACGGTTATATTAATATTTAATTTTTAAACGGTACAAATTAAAGAAGAAAGATTAAAATAAAATTGTAGCTAATATTATTTTACATCTTTTTTATTATAACAAAAATTTATTCTAACTCTATTATTTACTGAGATGTGCTCAAAATGCATTACAGATTAACTACCACTTCCGGTACATGGCCAGGAACCAAAATCTAATAATTTCGTAATTTGAACAAGGATTAATCTGATGTGCCAAAACGTTACTTCCTAAACATAACAAAATGTAGAAAAACATTTCAAATAGAAATTATAGGTAATATTATTAGTAGAGAGCGGATTATATGCACGAAAAACTGAATTACATGCGCATACAGGGTGTTGACCGCGACCCCGGAACATAGGACTTTAACATGTAAAATCATACTTTCGTAATTTCCTGCTTAACAAATTATATTAGACAAAAAAGGTTCAAATAAAGTTGAGAGATCATAAAATTCTACATCAGAATCAATAAGCAGAATTACATTTACATGCCCTATAACGCCAGAAATTAAATATGAAAATATTAAAAATTAGCTCAAAAATCGGGTTAGCCTTGGAAATGAAACAAAATTGTATTCAATTGTAAATGAAAATTGTATTTTTTATTAATTATTATTATAAATTGCATAATTGACTATTTTTTTTAGGAATTTTTTATGATCTCTCATTTTTATTTGAACCTTTTGTGTCTAATATAATTTGTTAAGCAGGAGATTACGAAATTATGATTTTACATGTTAAAGTCCTATGTTCCGGGGTCGCGGTCAACACCCGGTATATATGCACTGATTTTTTGGGATATATGCACTATATATGCACAAATATGACAATATATGCAGCAAAATATGAAAAAAATCTTAAATTATTAGATAAAAAGAATAAGTGAATGCATTATGAATTTTATTGCACAATACAGTCTTAATCCTGTTTCGCAATTAACAAATATACTACTAATATACATAGAAACTTGATATTATAAGATTATGACATATTTACATTATTACAATAACAAATTATTCAAAATTTTCTATAAAAAAAAAGTGAAACATAAGCAAAAAATATATCCAGCTGAGAATTCTCGGTCTAATATTCATTGTACCCACTTTTACCAGCATTCGTGTATACAATGAATACCTACCGTTACCGTTTCAGGGATTTTCCTAGAAATATTATAGTTTATTGGTTTGTGTATTTGTTTATTGTGTTGTTTATTGCATTTCCGTTGTATTCTTCTATTTATTGCGGCCTCCTCCAATATTTGGAAATTATCAATGTGCATCACCAGAAATTTCAGATTGTTTATCACTAGACAAGGTCTTAAAAATATTGAAATATGCAATTATATGCAACATTTGTAAAAATATGCATAAGAATGCCCAAATATGCAATATATGTAATTAGTAATTAGCATTAATTAACTCCAATAAATGTGATTTGTCCAGAAAATTGATTTTATTTAAAGATATGCAATAATTAAAATATATGCACTTTGCATATAATCTGCTCTCTAATTATTATACATCTTTCTTCTTATAAACAAGAAATTGCTCTAAGTCAATTATTTACTGGGATATGTCCAAAACCCTGACAGGTCTTCAAATAAACTACCACTTCCGGTTGATATATTCCTACCAAAATCTAATCAGCCCGTTACTTAAACATTTAAATTTAAAATATTAAATTTCAAGCCGATATTCTTATGAGATTTTGAGTTATTGTGAAAATAGAGAAATCCAATTCCGGGAACCCTAAAATGCGTTTATCTGTTAAAAACTCACTGCCGAAAATTTTGGTAAACCTAAATGCGTCAGAAGATGGAATCTCTTTTAAAAACTTTAAACTGTAAGGAGTTTATAAAAAGTAGAAATGTATCTAAAATATAATTAGTTCTTTGTGGATCATCAAAGTCTCAGTTCGAATCCCAAAGCCGACAGTTGCCATTTAAACTTTACCCCTGTAGTTTCCTCTGCACTAACATCTCTGAGGAACATGACTTGACGGCTGGTAACCGCATTTCACGTGAAAAAATACATTAAATATATTAGATCTGCGCAAGCAGAGTGCCACACTTAAAATGGCCAAATGGCGTGACGACATTGTTATTACATTTAATTAGTTCTTTGAATATTTGCAACTACTGCTATTTCAGCCTCTCGAATTCAGATTATAGATTGAGAAATTTAATTCAGCGTTGATTACATTTCTGTACCGATGCCGTGTAATTAATACTTTTTCGCTTTTTACGTTAATTATCTCCAGTAATCTAATATGTAATTATGATTCTCGTATAGTGCATTTTGTACTTAGATGCTACTATCTTTAATTAAAGCTTTCTTTAAATTCTCTTTTTGTTGTACTTCCTGAGTTTTAACTCTTCAAACTGGCAATGAAACAGCACTTGACTTTAATTGAGAAATTTGCTTATTTCAATTATTATTTATACTAGCAATTAAAATATTTCTGATTAGAATTTTGCTATAGAATCACGTCCATCTAAAAATATTTTAGATAAGACCAAAGCGTTATTTTTGTTAAAATTCATTGACTTTAATTGTGATTCACCTAAAGAAACAAAGAGTGTGAACAAAGCAAATTTAATCTAATTACAAGTGCTAATTAATTAATGTTGAATTTAGCAAGTTATGAGATTACGAGTATTGTTCACAAACCTTTTTACTTTCATTCTCATTTTGCAAGGTATGTTAATTTTAATTTTGCACACGTAAAACACATATTAAGTTAAATAAGTTGGCATTGTTGCTAACCTCTACCGTAAAAGAAAGCTGAACAAATCTAAGACACACATTGGCAGGTTTTTAACTAGAAATTCAACTTTTACAAACAAATAATTATTTAGCTAATAAGACGATATTTTTGTTAGTTCCCATTGTTTTGTTTTTGTGTTTAAATTGTGTGTCATTGCTAAAATATATAATAATAGGTTCAGCGAGAAAATAACATCTATTTATTTTTTTTCCAGAAAACAATCTTGACTGGAACGTTTTATTTTCGCTAGTTTTTTCTGTAATAGATGTTCATATTATATTTGAATTCCAAGAATTAGAATGAAAAACAATATATTTCAAAATATGTAGCTACGGGAATACTAAGGGATTTCTTCTTGACCGTCATCAGAAATTAATACTTTATACTCTAGGATTAAATCTTGACTACTAAAATGCAAAACATGCAATCTTGATGAATCCCTTTTAGGTCTACTGATAATAAGAACTATTAATTAAGTTCAAAAACTCTTAAACGTAGTATAAACAAGTAGAGTAATCAGCTAATGTAAAAATACTACTTTAAAAGTCAATGGCTGGTACCACGAGCTCTGTTTTTGGGTGTTTTAAGAGCAGTGTTTTAAGCTCTGTTTTAGCGCTCTACAATGCTCTAATATAATTTTATAAAAAATACTTTAAATAAAAGTTGTAGATAATACATTTCTCTGTAACTTCTATTTGAAGCATTTTTTAAATAAAATAATTGTAGAACATTGTACAGTGCTAAAACCGAACTTAAAACACTGCTCTTAAGACACCCAAAAACAGAGCTCGTGGTACCAGCCAATAAATTGATAAAAACTAGTATAAATATTGAAACCAAACAATTAAAGTGAATTTTAAGACTAAAAAAAGTTTTTTATTTGGAAAAACTTGAAAATTGAATAGAATAATACATAACGACCATAAAACCAATAAATTCGAAACAATCAAAACCATAAAATTTAAACTAAATCATTGCAAAATCAGAACCTAGTTATTGACTTTTCAAGTTAAAATAAAAATGGTAGGCGAAGAGTTTTACACATATGTATATTGCAGACGACTGGTTCCATTTTGACTATTTTCTCAACTACGTTTAAGTGGATGGATGGCTGTTTGTATGCATATTCTAGTGATGCAGGTCATTTCTCATGACCGGCCAGGTCACTTATTTTGTTCACTTATTTGGTCAGGTTAAATAAATAAATGTCCGCTCTTTTTTTATAACTGCGACCACGCATGCGTAGTGTAGGTGAATTATTATTCAATACGAAACAACACGTAAACATAACCCTCAAAAACCAGGATTGAGCGAAAGTTTATTAAAATTATTATTGAATTATTCAATTATTATTAATAATTTAGTGTCAGTGTGTCGTGGTAGGCCCAATATGCGACAACCGAAAATGTTATTATGGAATTATTATAAAAATATCAAGTTTGACATCAAAATAAAAGCAAAATAGATATTTTTTTATATTTAATTTATAATCATAATAGATGTTTTAATTTTTAATGTATTCTTTGTTTTTTATTTTTAAAAAATATGTACTATAAAACCCTTCTACCGCAAAGTTATTTGTACATTTGTTACCACCAAAAGTAACGAAAATCTAGGTAAAGATTATGTATAGTTGTAAGTTATCTATCAAAGCGAAAATTATTGTACATTGTAAGAAAAAATAACAACTGAAATAATAACAAATAAACAATTTGGCCCAAAGGGATTGGCTGGTACCACGAACACTATTTTTAAATCTGATGATAACAAAATTCAGAAAATTGTTTCAAATAAAGATTGTAAGTAATATTATTCTACATCGTTTACATTCCAATGAAATTTGCTCGATCTAATTTATTTATTAAGATATGCCCAAAAACCCTGATATGCCTTCAAATAATCTACCATTTACTGTTGATGAATTGCTCCCAATATCTAATTAATTCCTAACATAAACAAAACGTCCCTTACATACCGGGTGGTCCATCGGTCTGTATTTTTTATTTTATACGATTATAATAAATATTACCGAAAATTTATTCAGACAAAATATATTTTACATTAAAATGTCCATGTACCTGCAGTATAAGTTTTTCTACCAGGTGCTCCATTTTCGCTCAATAGTATGCAACTTAGTATTTTTAAATGGAACACCCTTATATTTTTACAAAATTTTAAAGATCTTATGTTTCTGTTTAAATAAGTTCTTATTCACTATAGTACTAAAATGATTAGTACAGAAACTATTCACGTTTTTATGATTCAATAATCACACAGAAAATATGCCATATAATTGTGTGTGAATGTTTAAACAATCAGATTAGTTGTTGTCAGATCTTTAATAATTATTATTTACTATTTTTACTTAGATTAACAACTTTTTTTTGTTATATTATATATAGTTTGCTCATTTCGAACTTTTTTAATAAATTTATTTATTGTTTTTAATTTCATGGCATACTGTCTGTGTGTGATTCTGCATAAATAAAAACGTGAATAGTTTATGTACTGATCATTTTAGGACTATAATGAATAAAAACTATTTTAAAGAGGAACAAAAGGTCTTTCAAATTTTTAAAAAATATATAGAATGTTCCATTTAAAATTAGAAAGTTGCATATCATTGTGAGAAAATGGAACACCCGGTAGAAAAACTTATACTGCAGATACGTGGGCATTTAAATGTAAAATAAAATTTGTCTGAAAAAAATTTCTGTAATATTTATAATAATCGAATAAAATAAAAAATACAGACCGATGGACTACCCTGTATATGTAAATGCTGAAGGAAAAATAAATTAATTTAAGATATAAATAGGTTGAATTAAACAATTTTTCTTTGTATGACTTTAACTGGGCCAACTGATTTGATTCTGGGCTCGTATATCACTACAATTAGGAATTTATTTATAATTTTTTGTAAATAATATTAATATTGATACCACTACTATATTTTCCTCTCTAGAGAGGAAAACCCCATTTTTCTCACTATTTTGGAAGAAGAACGGTGGGGTTTCCTACCATGTCGTGAAAAAACATATTTAAACAGTTCGTTCAATATTTATTATCAACTTGTAATTCACTTTAGTTCACTCACAATTTAGGAAATGTATCGTACATTTATATCCTCTCGTTGATTGATATTTAACCGTACTATGTCTAAATAATATCACCGTGTTTGACAGAGTTTGTTTAAGTGAAGTAGGAATCAATTTCGGTGTTGATTATTGATTCCCCGAAGAGGTGAATGAATCTTCACTGGAAAAACGTGCTCCGTTCGTTCTGGGGTGAGAGGGTGCAACGGAATGAAAACAAATCGTTGCTATACGCCAGGGGGCGAGAAATCATATGCCGCCCTAAAAATAGAATTTCTAAACAGAATGTCTCTGCCACGCGATGATACGTTTTAAACATAGCTAGAAATTTGCTTATTTTGATACACTGCTTTCTTATACAAATAAAATCAACTGAACATGTATGACTTGTTCCTTGCGTATAACTATTATGACAATTATTTGACATATAGATATTATACCTGTTTAATTTTGTGTGCTCAACTATGATTTTAATTTAAAATATTAATTAATATCTAGTCTTTAAAACTTTGTATCTAATAATACAAATAATGCTTTTATAATATTTAAAACGACACATATTTTTGACACTTCACAATTATTTGACACGTTTAACTAGAGCTCTAGAAGAATGTAGGTATTCTCGTCCACCATTTTGGGTCCCGATGTCATAAATAAAACAAGTTATTGGAATCCAGTTACTTAAAAAAAAACATTTAAAATTTGTATCTGTCAAATTTGAAAACATATTTCTTGAAATTCTGTAAAATCCAACTACACAAATCATACGGTAATATATTATTATAAAGTATTCTGTACACTTACCTGTTAGATATAAAATATAATAATTGAAGGAATGATATATCACAATTATTAATCAATTTCAACTTGAAATTTGACAGAAAAGAATTAAAGTAACTGGATTCCAATACTTTGTTTTATTTATGACACTTGGACCCAAAATGGCGGATGAGAATACTCATATATTCTAGTGCCTTAGTTTAACACATAGATGTTAAAAATATTTTAGGTTTTGTTCCCAGTGTAACTAAGATTACTGAAATATATTATTAAATATATAATTTAGTTTTCTCAAAATTAGAAGCATGTACAAGAAAAGTGCAAATAACATTTTATATTCCAAATATTCTTGCCAACATCTTGCATTTGAAACTTTTTTTCAAAGCTGATTCTATTTTTTAAATAAATGGAATTTATTGTTTTGTGTGTTTAGTAAATTTCCTCTTTCGGTTTTCCAATTTCATTCGAAATCAACTCAGCTCTTCATATTTTCATGAAACTTATAAATTCTAAGTTTCGTTTACATATCTTGTCTAGTTCATGAGATATTGCGCACACGGACATCCATCCATCCATCCATCCTCACACACAGACATCATTGAGAAATTGGTGGACGTCAAATATGTATTTCTGCAAAAATCTCGTCACCGATTTTTTTCATGATTCCAATACTTCCTTATACTTTGTATAAAAAAGTAATAAAAAATCTCCTCATTTAGAACTATGAGTTCAGAAAGCTTTTTCAACCCAAATAACTATATTATTCCTAATTCTGAATGTGGCAAGTTGTAATGTATCAAACATTTCTAATAACAGTGTCCATATCTTGATGAAATTCTCAATGTTAACGTCCATGAAATAGGCGTGTATGTTTTAATAATTTCTATTGAACGCTCCTGGGTAAATACTTCTGTTAAACGATTGATTTTCAACGCTTTCAGAAAATATATTCTTTGGCAGAAAAACAAAATTGATTCGTTGCACGATGAATCGAATTTAAATTTATTTTTTGTGAAATCGTTCGTTCGAGGTTCTCAATGGTTGCAGGCACAAAATTTATCGTCGGGAACTGAGCTGGCCATGAACTGAATACCGTTTTGTTTTATTAGATTTAGGAAGTAGTTTCTAACATGGAAGAAGGAATTTCGACAAAACAAGACCACATAAAGAAACAAATTATATTACTATACAATGTTTTTTCTTTTCGTGTATGTAAATTAGAATTTCAATGTTTAATAAATATATTTATTTGAAATCGGCCCTAAAGTGCTCAAAAATCGTCATTAAAAGCTCAGAAATTGTCCCTAAAGTAACACATTATACGAAGATTTTGAGCAACCCAATGTTGGCAGCCGTTAAATAATTATTGTATAATTAGGATAATTTTGGCAGATATATTAACGTACTATAGTAAATTTGGACGTAACATGAAACAAAATTTGCAAGAAGAATTAACTAATTAATTCCGATTACGAAATTGAGGACAAAACACATAATTTTGAGTGGTATTTACGATTACTTTACTTCTCGAGGTTGGCAACACTGACTATCAGTTTCAATTGTCAACTAACAGATGTATAAACTTAACAAATATTGTAATTTTTTTACAGTTTTTTCGAATTTTAGATTTCAAATAAAACTTAAATGTATCTCGAAGATCTATAATTTGATAGCAAATTCGACAAGATTCAATTAACTATTTAAAAAACAATTGACGATTGTTCAAAATTAATTATTTACGTTTTAAGTAAACACACCTCATGAAAACTTATAATTTAATACCAAAGTCGGAAGGATTCAAATAACTCATATAACAGACAATTGATGATGGACATAATTTAATTTTTGATTTTTGAGTCCTTGTCTTCTCCTTGAGACTTTTTATTTGATATTACACTCGGCAGGACTCAATTAACTTGTAAAAAACAATTAACGATCGTCAGAAAATTCATTTTTGACATTTGAGGTCATTTTCCTTGAGACCTTTCATTTGTCACTAAACTCGAAAGAGTTTAATCTATGTTAATAAGATGTCATTTTTCAAAATTTATACTAATATATATAATTACAGTTACGAAAAGGTCATATGACTTTTAGTTATTCTATTTTGATATTATTTTCAATAATAATTTTGAACATAAAAAAAATTTAAAAAAATAGTGACCCTATTCGTAGCTATTTATAAAAAAAATTGAGAAAAATATTATAGATTTGCGTGCTAAGAGTTTTTTTGTAATTTTCAATTTTTCATTTTATATTTTGATAATTAAATATTGTACCGAAGGCTCTATTCTTATTTGTATTTTTAATTACCATACAAAATTATAAATAATATCTTTCACATCTTCTAGTTGAAAATTTTTTCGCCGCTGCTTTAATATTCAAAAAAATAGTTATTTATCTATTAAGTAAATAAAGACATATTTTAACCATAAGCGGAATGTTTAGCTTTATCTAACTTTCGCGAGTGGTTAATTTGTCTTTATTCACGTGATGCATACAATATTTTTTCCAACACCTTGATATACTTTTTTAATAAAAATTAAAATGACATTTAACTAAAAATTTGTCATTTTTATGTTTCATCTTATTTTGTTACCAACGCTTACTTGTATACATTATACGTTGCTATGTAATTTTGTTTAAAATATAGAAAATATACACATCTACATTTTGTCATTACTATAGCAACGTGTTACTTTATCCACTAGTGGATGAAGTAATACTTTAAAGTACTGTTTTAGCATCGATAATTCAGTAGATAAAATACCACTTTACAAGTAAGTGTTGGAAAATAGTATATTGTACAACGAGCATGGAATGGTACTCATTTCCTACGAGTGTGAAAGGTTGTAGCATGACCCGAAGGCGAATGCTGCAAATCATACGAGTACGAAATGGACATTCCATGCGAGTTGTACACTATACTTTTTCTAAGACCACGATATTATTTCCAAATTAATTTAATTATAATAATAAATTTGTCCCACTTTCACTATTCCAATATTTGACAATTCTAAATAAGTATCCTAGCAATGGCACCTGTACTTAAATGAGCTGACCTGTATTGAAATACTCACAAAACAAATTCATTTTGCACGATGCTTACAATGTACCTCATATCCCTAGCAACAACAAATATGCAATGAGCAGATTTCTAAGTGGTCGTAGAAAAAATAAATTTATTGTTTTGTGCGTTTTTTCACTTGTTACCAAAATTAACTCTGTTCTCGGTATTGTCATGAAACTTATAATTATGAAGTTTTGTTGCTCTATCGTTTCTTGTTACATATATAAACACATCCATCCACACAGACGTCATTGAGAAAATAAAAATAGTCAAAACGGACTTAAAAGTATGAATTTCCAGGAAAATCTTGCAATCGATTTTTCTCAAGATAGTTTTACGTTTTTATACTATGTATAAGAAAGTAAAACTAAGTTGTATTGGAAAAAATTATTTGTACCTATAAGAAGGTCGTGATAATTTTTAATACAGGTTATTTTAAAGTGCATTGAATAATAAACATAGTTAATAAACGTGCTGTTTGAATAACGATGAAAGATAAAAACATTAAACGTACGCAAAGAAGCTAAAACAAATACAACTAATAAAATAACTTCTATGCTATATCTACAACATCTCGATGCATTAAGTTATGTTTGTCCAGCTAACTGCTACATGCGATGGCTGCATGCTACAGCCGCGCATGTGTGTGTGTGACTGAGTATAAAATCTATGATTATACTAATGTCATCGACATGGGCAGCGGCTGTCACAGTGCGCGAGCGCCCTAATTATTGCCTACTGTTTGATGCATGTTTGTTAGATATTTCCTGTACTCACACACGCCTATCCGCCAGTGTCTCTACCTAATGATGCACGGATTAATATTCAAGACTATAGCAGGAAGAATATTACAATAGTCTCTTTGTACTCTCTCCGTCGTAACACTAAAATATGTATCGCTCAAATTTAAAACAAGTACTCAGAAGATATTTACAACTATATGGTAAAATATTACAAGTTTAGAAAATCTAGAACTGGCACAATAAGACTTAAGTTTGAATTACATTATACTTTTTTCGTCTAGATTCATACTAGATTTTTGGTTCGATTTTCATTTGAGTTTCCTTCGATTTACATACTTTATTTTAAAACCATTCGTTCGAAATCGAGTAATTTCGACGTCTTCCGAAGGAGACCAAGTTGACAAACTCTACAACTGAACCTGAATTACTGAATTTTGACACATTGTTATTAAAATTATTTAATTAATGGATAACTCAGAAAAACATTCTTTAAAAAAAGGACAACAACTATTAAACACCAAATTAAAAACTAACGACTTTATGACAAAACGTCCACAGTTTATGCGCCTCAAAATAAACAAGTTGGTGTACATGATTTCTGACAGTAGTGCGCAAGCGTAGCCGAATCTTGTATGAAACTCGAATAGAAAAATACGGCAGAGCGTATATTTCTATACTAGAATCTAGTATGAAAATCGAACAGAAATTTCTGATTTACAATATACTAGAAATGACTAGAAATGAAACTCTAACGGAAATCTAGACGAAAAAAGTATAATGTAATTCAAGCTTTATGGCCAACCTGAATGTAGCTGCGGATAAATTGGAATGCTGACAGATACAGTTGGTTCAACAAAACCAAAACCGAAACGAAATCGAAAACAAATCCAAAACAAAACCCAAACCATAACTAAAACCAAACCGTAGTCGAAATCAAAAGTACGCACTTCACAAACTTCACATTGGTTACTCAATAGATGTTCCAGTTATATGTTTCTATAACACTGTTTTGGAAACTACACATTCTACAACTAAAAACTGTATTAGAACAGCCATTATTCCATGGAATATTTTCGACGAATCAGAGGCGCATATTAGCGCAATATATGAAGTATCTTGATTGAGTTACTATGGTTACGTCTGTTTGTCTTAATTTGATTTATTTGAGTTTGACGTTTTCAACAGTTTTATATTTGTATTTTTTGTGCAATTTCCAAAATCTTGTTATAGAAGGTATAATCTACAACATGTAACGGAATGACATCCCACACTCGAAAACCGTAGCCCGAAGTATTGTTATTCTATCTTTTCTCATTCGTGAGTTATAAACACACATCGGTACATCCATCCATCCACACAGACGTCGTTGAGAATAAGGCTCTCCTGGAATACATTTCCCCCGAACCCAAGAAGATCAATTAACTTTTATAAAAGACTTCAAAATAAATATTTGACATTTAAATATAACCCAAAGAATTGATATAAAACTCGACAAGATTCTAATTTAATAACTTGTATAAAAACAATTGACAAAATTGAAATTATTTCATTTTATTGCTTTGTATGGGGTAAATAGCTCCGTGGTAACGTGTCGGACTGTGGATCGTGAGATCCTCAGTTCGAATCCCACTGCCGACAGTTACAAATTTAAATTTACCCCTGTGGTTCCCCCTCCACTAACATCTTTGGGGGCTATGAGTTGACGGCTGGTAACCGCACTTCATACGAAAAAATATATCACCTACCGAGATCTGCGTAAGCAGAGTGCCACACCCGCAATGGGTAAAAGGCGTGATGATATATATTTATTTATTTATTGCTTTGTGTGACAAGTAAACTTCCACTTCCGATTTTATAATTAATACCAAAAATAACTCTGTTCTCTGTCATGAAACATAATAATTATGAAGTTTTTTTTATTGTATCTCTTCTCGTTCGTACACATACATCCATCCATCCATTCATCCACAAAGTCGTCACCGAGAAAATGAACAAAACTGAATCAAGGAACATCAAAACAAGTATTTCCTGAAAATCTTGCAATCGACTATTTTTATGATTGCCATACATCTTTATACTACGCATAAGAAAATAAAAAGTTGATACTATTCTGCGAAGTACATTTCCAATTCCCCCAGAAGAAATTAAAATTTTCTTATTTCCTCCTGAATTTCCCCAGTTCCAACCACAGTTCCAGCAGTGCGTGTACAATACAATTTATTTCTTCTCCACAACTGTACGCACGACACGCGAAGCTATTTCTCCGATTTAAAACGCTAAAACGTTCCCAAACGACAACGTATAATTTTTAAATCAGTGAAAATGAAAATTGAACGGTTACAACGCTAACAAGTAGTGGTGAGCGCGTGGGCGAGTGAAGGCAAAAAGTGATTGTTGGTTTTTTGTTCCTGAGGAGAGAAGAAATTTTGAAGAGAAATTGAAGAGTCAAGTTACAGAAGATAATCGTTAGGTTCCCTTTTGTAATCATTGTAATTTATTGGGTCGTATTTTGGTGTTGGATTACACTCTATTTATTGGTGAACTACATTTTAGGAAAGTTACCAAAAGTAGTTCAATTTTTATATTTATGAAAATGACCAAAAATGCTTTTAAACATTGATTGAACTACTTTTCGGTGTAATGCATTCTTCAGTTTTACTTTCTTACACCAATCAACCAACGTTAAATTCATGTTCTAAAAAAGGATAATGTAGTGTGCGGTGGAAAACAATTATAATCTTGAAATTGAATGAATACAGAGGAAGTTTATAAGATACTATGTTCTAAAATTCTTACATTCAATCAATTCCTTAACTTATAGCTACTCATCAACTTTGTACAACTTAAATATGATTATTTCACAAATGTGAGCTATCAGAATGTCCCATTTTCCATTGTTGTGTATTTTAGATAAGTGATTAAATTGAAGCTAGCCTTTATATGCAAATTTTGAACATTTTGAAGGCATATTTAGCCGGATAATTAGTTGCAGAAGCAAGATACTTACATGTTCTTTACCTTTACTGGTAATTTATATCTTTAAACATACTGAATTATTCATTTCAAGCTATTTTTATTTATTAATTTTTGGCATTTATTTGACAAGTTAAAAGAAAAACAAACAATTTGCAATAGTGACAATATAACAACAAAATTTTATGATGCTTTTTGCTTATGTGTGTACCGATTTATTGATGTGAAAATGTGTCAAAATCAACGTTTTAGTACAATTTCTTCGGCAAGTATTAAAGTTTATGCTATGAATTCATGAAATAATCTTGACATATACCCCTCGTGCTAAATAATTGAATCGATTAAACTTAATTTCTAGCTTATTTATAAAATTTTGCTTTTAAAAAAGTGTTGTACATAATAATTTAAGATAAAATCTCTCGACCTGCGGTGTCGGGATTTTTTCAAATTATTATGTAATCAAACACCTTTTAAGCAATTTTTTTTGCATAAGCTAAACATGTCAAATTTAATCGATTAAATTCTTAGCACTCGTGATATAACTATTGATAATATAACAGGCCTAATATCAGATCTATTGATATTCGTATTTACAAAATTTACTATGTGTTGAAATAGAATATTTGTCAAATTGAATTAATATTAATGTTACACGTCTACACTCCATACTTAAAGGAACGTTTTTTATTGGACATCCAAAGTAAAATACGCAAACTAGTGGTAGAAAGCTGAACTAACCATATGGTACATGAATGTCATTGTATTTTGAAATGAATTGAATTTTTTTTTTAAATTAATAACAATAGTAGTTATTTTAATAGTATTCCAATGTAAGTAATACATTTGTTTAAGAAGCCGTATTATTTAAATAAGATTTTAAACTGTTTTCTTTATTTTGTCCGGTTTAATAGATGTTTAGACGGGAGGTTATATGTTGGCTATATCAGTTTGTAAATAATATTTTGTAATGATTTTATTTTTCAGCCCTCAGTAATTGGACTATTTTCCTGATGAGTGGTTGTTGTTAATAAATAAAATAACGTAAATAGTTTCGTAATATTTTGCAAAGTTTTTCACATTATACTACGTGCAATATTACATGTTTAAAAGCTAAATCTTGTAGCTCGTCTAGCTGTGTAACGATGTAAGTTGAACCCTGGTTTTTACATCATGTTACAAGCTTTTGTTTCAGCTCACTGAACAGCCTGAATCATTTCCAGTGGCGTACAACACACAATTCAACCGGGACATTCCAAACATGAACTTGCAACAATTTCGAAATGATGCAGCAAATATATGTTACAATCTATAAACATAATTAAATAACAAAAAACAATGTCACTGTTTCAAGGCCTACTTCACACTTTGCAATATCTAATTATTTATGATGAATCATTTCTACAGCATAAATAACAAAATTCCTTTTGAACCCAACCAGCAATTCTTTCAATGACTTCCTCTTCCTCGGTTGAGTGGAGGAATTACCACTGAATCCGGTGCTGCCCCGCCCAGCTTTGCCAATCGTTCCGCACGACCGCCCCGGACTCGAGACTCCGGGGAGGCTCCGGAAAATATGTCACCTCACGGTATAAATAAAGCATCAGGTGTAGGTAACCGCATCATACAACGCTGTGATTACGCCTTTAATCTACTAGAATGCCAAACACATACATACATACATAACAATAACAACAAGCTATATCCCACTCAGTGGGGTAGACCGAACCCAGAAACATAGTCAAGTAACAATTAATCTCCTCCAAACATTTCTATCCTGACACACCACTTTCGCCTCGTCCACATTCATAGTGCGATTCATACATGCTCGTTTATTCTTCACACTCGGAATCATTCGTTCACGCAACAAACCATCAATCATACTCAACCAGTTATTCCTCGGACGCCCACGCAATCGTTCACCTTTAATCTCACCCACATATATTAGTTTCACCAACCTTTCGTTCACCTTCAATCTCACCCACATATATTAGTTTCACCAACCTTTCATTCGCTCTACATGTCCAAACCACCTCCCACTTTCTTAACAACATTCTTCTCAATCTCACACTCACTATACACCAATGTATTTCGTATACTATCACGTCTCGTATACCCACACACTCTTCTAATTACTAATTCTAATTAACTAATACAGTAGTTATACGTCGTTCATGCTTCTTCATCCACACCCAACATTCAGAACCATACATCAATTTAGGCACTAACACACCATTATAAACACTCAATCGAGCATCTCTAGATACATTCCCGTTTCGAGCAAATGTACCCAGAGCACCCAATACCTTGCACCCTGCAGACACTCGCCTTTCAATCTCCCGGTCAATACGTCCATCCCTCGAGAACATACTACCCAAATATACAAATTCATTCACTTGTTCCAGTCTCACACCATTCACTGAAACATTACAATCAGTCACCAAATCATTCTTCTCAAACACCAACACTTTACATTTATCGACATTCAACAACAAGATTTAAACATTTCCCTACTTCATTTATAATAATATTTTTCTTCAGCAATTATACGTCGTTCATGTTTCTTCATCCACACCCAACATTCAGAACCATACATCAATGTAGGCACTAACATACCATTATAAACACTCAATCGAGCATCTCTAGATACATTCACGTTTCGAGCAAATGTACCCAGAGCACCAAATACCTTGCACCCTGCAGACTCCCGCCAAACACAATTTGTGTAAAAGTGAAGTTTGTGTTTACTTGAAAGAATCGTCTAACTTGATATTGACACCTCGTTGTGTTTACACTTATAAATGCGTGTAGAACTGTACGCACATACACGCACGCACTGCTAACGCAAAGACGTGTGTTGGTTGAGTTCCCAGCCAAGGAGAAGTCAGTGAACACACGATTTGTTTATTAACTGGTGTAAATGTAATGTATTCTGTATTTGTACGCTCCAATACCTTTCAGGATTTATTGGCAGCCGTCTAAACTAAGACTAAGACCCGGTTTATATGTAGAAGACGCTGTAGTCATTTGTTTAGACGCTATTGGGCTCCCAGACATGCCTATCTTTACATCAATCTTCTGTTTATTGAACAGTCACAGAATTAAAAATGTATTCTTGGAGTAACTATTTTTTAAAACGTACGCACTGTTTCAATACTGGTATGATTACGAGCTTTGTTGTACATATGAAACTGTTTTTGATTGTTTCAATAGTATATTTTACAACGAGCATGGAAATGTACTCATTTCCTACGAGTATGAATGTTTATAGCATGAGCCAAAGGCGAATGCTGCAAATCATACGAGTATGAAATGGACATTCCATGCGAGTTGTACACTATACTTTTTCTACGACCACGATATTATTTTCTAATCAATTTAATTTTAATAATTTGTCTCGATTCCACCATTCCAATATTTGACAATTCTACATATGTATCCTAGCAATAGCACCTGTACTTAAATGGAATGATCTGTATTGAAATACTCACAAAACAAATTCATTTCGCACGATGCTTGCTATGTACCTTATATACCTAGCAACTACAAACATACAATGAGCAGATTTCTAAGTGGTCGTAGAAAAACAATTTTTCGCAACGAATTCGAAATTCGAAATTAATTGATTTTATTATTTTATGTTTACCTATCTCATTATCATGACGATTAGCAATTAGAACTAACAATTAACGTTAATAGCAATAGTGTACCATTTAAAATGAACATCCTGTATGTTTTATTAAAATAGACAATAGCATTACATGACAAATTTTATATAAGTTTTCATATAAATTATATGGTTTATATAACAAATACTAATTTATTTATTACTATAATTAAATTATTGAATTTTTTTCTGATTACTTCAACAATATTTCAATAGGTATCATTACTATTAACAAACCGATTGCTAAATGTAAATGATAATTGTAATTGATAATTGAGTCCGTTTTAAACGCAGTTTTAACTAATTCTTCCAGTTTATCAACTATAACCTAAATCAACTAAGTTCATTGAATTGTTAAGAAACTAACAATTAGAAAGTGTAATTTGTAGTAAGTTATTGAGCGTATGGATGTACATCCACACAGATGTCATTGAGGGATTCAGGGAAGCTGAAATCTTACCGTCGATATTATTCATGATTCCTATACTTTTTTATATTACGTATAAAATAAATAGCTTCGTAAGATCCTCAGTTCGAATCCCACAACCGACAGTTGCTATTTTAAATTTACCCCTGGGGTTCCCCCCTCTACTAACATCTATGAAGGGTGTAACTTGACGGCTGGTAAATGCACTTCTCCCGTAAAAATATAACGCATATAACAGCAGTGTAATGCACCCGAATTAGGTAAAAGGCTTGATGATATAATTTTTGTTCATTTTTGTAGCAGTTTACTTGAAGTTTACTTGAAGAAATTTTTCGTGAAAAACCCAGATAAATTTCCTTTTTCAATAATTTATGATTTTACATGTGCTTTGATTACACTAATTTTATTAATTTTTATTAGATTTAGAGATAATAAAATATTAAAAAATTAGATTTTATAAATCTTGCAGTCCTTGTACACCATGGAAACACTTAAAAATTTTCAATTTTTTTCTTAATGTGGCAGATGCCATTTTGATTGTGAAGCTGTTTTGTTAGTGAAATATATGTCAAAAAATTAAATAAATATACGAAATAAAATTAAATTTCTCAAATATAAATAGAAAATATACAAATAAGAAGGTATGTTTTTGTATCATCAAATACTATTTTGTACCGTTTGAGAAGTATTGGGTGGGAGATTATGTTTTGGACACATATTTTTTTCATCTGTCATTATTATTATCAAATTACTTAGAAATTAGTGATTGCTATAACTTTGTTGCTGTGAATTCGTATATTTACAGGTCTTATGATTAAATTCTAATTCCATTAAAAATTATTTTATCCAACATCTCTCAATAAATGCGCTATAACCATGACGATTTTAAACAAGGAAAGTAACTGATTACCCTCTAGTGGGTTCGGCTTCGTGTGCTAAAATTTATCTCGTGGGTAATACCTCACTTTGCCCACTTGTAAAGTAAATAACTATTATTCACTACAAACAGCATTGTACAAAAATCTTGCGAGCAAAAGTGTCTTCCCTTTTTCTTCTGATTTCTTTTAAAATTTGAAAAACTAATTGTACCTTGCACAGCATTAAAAATAAATAAATAGTTGAATTCTTTTAAATTTCCTCTTAATCCATGATGTAGTATTTGCAATCTAATTATTTTCCTGAAGTACTGAAACATTTTGAACATCAACTGAACAACTGAATATATTCACGTAAAATTCATATAACACTTTCCTTAATTCATCTTCTTCTCCATTACAATTTCCTGTGTTCAAACATACAGAATACCTGTGAGTACGTTTTTATGTTCTTTAAGTTGAAGTCTTGTTGAGTGGTATTGAATGGTGTAATAGGTAACCTACTTAAAAGACTCACAGACGTATAGACACACAAGAGCATAGAGCAGTTGTTCAAATGCGTGTTTTTTATGTTTTAGTTCTTGGAGAAAAAAACGTATTGTGTTTTTGATCTTTTGTGGCTTTAGGTGGGTTGAGGAAAGAAGGATAGAAATAATGAGGGTTAGATGAGATAGTTGGGAACAGGAAATTAAATTTGATAATGTTTGTACAAAAGTACTAGGTCGTATGTGCGCACAAAATCCGAAGAAATAAGCGTATTGTCACAGGTAATATTACTACAAGTAATATGATTATTATCGATGATATTTTTAAGTAGAACCGACGCTGCAGATTCCATGAGTCCGGAGAAGCTTATATTTATCAGAGAATATAATGTGTAAATTAGGGCCGAGGAAAATAAACCATGTGAGTGATAAAAAGGAATTTCAGTGCCGAGGTACATATTAAATTTTATTTGAAATCGAAAATTAGAAAAAAAACTAAAAAATTATTATTTAGGATAAGTTTAGACATCTGTCAGTTGTCAATTGGAACTGACATTCAGAGTTGCCACCTCGAATATTGAAGTTATCGTAAATAACACACAAACTTATGTGTTTTGTCCTCAATTTCTTCATCGGAATTAATTAGTTAATTCTTCTTGCACATTTTGTTCCATGTAACGTATAAATTTACTATAGTACGTCAATCTAATTGCCAAAATTATTCTACTTGTACAATAATTATTTAACGGTTGTCAATACTGCGTGGCTCAAAATCGTCGTATACAGGTTACTTTAATAACGATTCTGAGCTTATAAAGACGATTTTTGGGTACTTTAGTAGTACCTATTTCAAATAATAGTTATTTATGTATCAAGGCATTGATGTTCAATTTTTTTATCACGGAATATCATATCATATGGAATTTAGTTGCCGAGGCTCGTAAGGCCGAGGAAAATAAACCATGTGAGTGTTAAAAAGGAACTTCAGTGCCGAGGTACATATTAAGTTTTATTTGAAATTCAAAATTCGAAAATATTATAAAAAAATTACAATATAGGTTAAGTTTATACATCTGTCAGTTGTCAATTAAACTGACAGTGTTGCCAACCTCGAACAGTGAAGTTATCGTAAATAAAACTCAAAATTATGTGTTTAGTCCTCAATTTCGTCATCGGAATTAATTAGTTAATTCTTCTTGCAAATTTTGTTTCATGTTACGTTCAAATTTACTATAGTACGTGAATATATTTGCCAAAATTATCCTATTTGTACAATAATTATTTAACGGTTGCCAACACTGGGTTGCTCAAAATCGTCTTATAATAACTTTAGTGACGATTTCTAAGCTTTTAATGACGATTTTTGAGCACTTTAGTGCCGATTCCAAATAAAAGTCCAAATGCTATCAATATTTTGTCACACATGGTAGTCATGGATGCGTTACGGGCATTTTTCTAAATTTTGTCGCTATAATATGCATGGCAAAAGTGACGAAATTAAACCAAATGATTGGTTAAATTTATAGGTAGGAAATAGCATAGATTTAATACTATATATGCATGGAGTGTTGGCTATGCTTAATACAGAAATCTGTAACCAACATAAGAGAGAGATAGTCATATCTAAAATTACGCAGTGGGAGAAGAACAGCACATTTTCATGCCACCCAGCACGTGGTACGAATTTGCTGTTCTTCTCCCACTGCGTAATTTTAGATATCACTATCTCTCTCTTACATTGGCATTAAACTGCTGTATGTAAAAATCAAAAAATGTTTCCGACAAATTCATGTAGATTCATTAAGTTGAAAATTTTCTCGTTTTATAGTTAATATCCATTTATTTCTTATCTATATATACAGCGTTCTAACCTAAAAGTGTCATATTTACCTGTCAAATGGAACACTGTCCGTTTTGTAAAATTATATGCACAACAGAATTTTACCATATTTGATATATTTAAATTTGACATAAATAATTGACAAAATTATAAATTATGGATGAAAGCTCGCACAAAAGTCTATCAAAACAGTATTCTACTCACACGTCAAACGTCAAACCAAGTTTTTGTCATTTTGCCACCCGTCAAGTCACTTTCATCTCTCTATCTCTATCACGCTGTGTTGGTTACAGACTATCTTTTTCTACATTCCTTCCATATATTTTATTAGTTCAATGGGAAATATTCACGTTTGTATGTTGTCTTGATTTTGTGATAATGTAGATAAAATTATTCATAAATAAATGTATCGTACAATTATAGATGTGACACTGTACTCAGAGTAAATCTCGGTGGAGCTTTTTACACCTTCTACCGCATAAATTAAAAATTCATTAACAGTTCCTTCCTAAAAACGGTTTCATAAAAATACGAGTGTTTTTATGTTCCAATCTAGATCCGCTTTGAATTTCATCAGATAGCGATAAAGTTAATAATTAAGAACCATCTAGTCAGCTTCTAAGAACCTGCAGTCAGCTCTTGTTGCTATCAGAAGAGGCGACACGCTTTGCTGACCAGAAAACAAAAAACTGTGCTAGCCAACAAACCGTGAAGCGACGAATACCAACAACAAATGTTATTCAGATATTTTGTGATTGAAATGTTTTTCTAGCGCTTTTTTGGCGGTGACATTAAATTGGTTTTCGTTTTTACTTTCTTGTATACGGGAATTGATGCAGAGTTCAAGTAATGGGTACAAGATTTTTAATAAATATTATCATAAGCGTTTATTGTCGTATTTTACCTACTTTTGTTGTAGAAAATGTCATAAAGTTATAAACATAAAGTTTAATAGGGGAAATCTGTCATTTACTGATTTTATCTTTGTGGTGCCCGGCATTGTGCCTCATTTTCTACGAAGTAATTTGTTCAAAATTGAAATAGACACATTTATATCCGGTTTTATAAAGAAATTTAACTGTCACTTAAATTTACTTTGAAAGTAAATTTATTTGCTTTTAATAAGTGTACATTTCAAATTATTTTATAACTTAACATTACCCTCAAAAATTTGATTGTTATTTGGATAACTAGATGTAAATTTAGTGTGGAAGTAAATTTAACTGCAGTTAAAATTTTTTTATAAAACCGGGCGTTACTCTTTTGTAAAGTCAAAGATGAACTAAAGGAATAAACATAGGTTATCAAGTATTTATGTTTATGTTTTGTCGACACAAAATGATTAATTTTTAATTTTTATCTCCCGCACATATACAGAGTGGTCCATCAGTCTGTATTTTTTAGTTTATGCGATTATTATAAATATTACCGAAAATTTTTATGGGGTAAATATTTCAGTGGTAACTCATCGGATTGTGGATTGTGAGATCTTCAGTTCGAATCCCACAGCTGACAGTTGCCAATTTAAATTTATCCCTGTGGTTCCCCCTCCACTAACATCTTTGGGGGTTATGACTTGACGGCAGGTAACCGTATTTCATATGCAAAAATATATCACCTACCGAGATCTGAGTAAGCAGAGTGCCACACTCATAATGGGTAAATGGCGTGATGATATATTTATTTTTATTTATTTTACCCAAAATTTTTTCAAAGTTTATTTTACATTAAAATGCCCACGTATATGCAGTATAAGTTTTTCTATTGTGTGTTCCATTTTCTCGCAATGATATGTAACTTTATATTTTTAAATGGAACATTCTATATATTTAAGCAAAATTTTAAAGACTTTTTTTCTCTTTAAAAGGTCTTATTCATTATAGTCCTAGAATGATCAGTACAGAAACTATTCACGTTTAAACTAAACAAATATAACAAAAAAAATTGTTAAACTAAGTGAAAATAAATAAAATAAATAAATAAATATATCATCACGCCTTTTACCCATTATGGGTGTGGCACTCTGCTTACGCATATCTCGGTAAGTGATATATTTGTACGTATGAAGTGCGGTTACCAGCCGTCAAGTCATAGCCCCCAAAGATGTTAGTGGAGTAAATAATAATAATTAAAGATCTGATAGCAACTAATATGATTGTTTAAACATTCACACACAATTTTTTGGCATATTTTCCATTTTAGGACTAAAGTAAATAAGAACTTATTTAAAGACAAACATAAAATCTTTAAAATATACAGGGTGTTCTATATAAAAATACTAAGTTGCATACTATTTCGCGAAAATGAAGCACCCGGTAGAAAAACTAATATTTCAGATACGTGGGCATTTTAATGTAAAATAAACTTTGTCTGAAGAAAATTTCGGTAATATTTATAATAATCGCATAAAAAAATACAGGTCGTTCGACCTGTATGTAAGGCAGGTATTGTGACGTGTAAAATTATTCGGTAGTGAGTTTGGGGACCTTAGAAAACGATTTGGTCAACTTCTCGATGTGCTACTTCACCTCCTTTTTGTATGAAACGGCACGATACATTTATTTACTTTTTTAACTTTTTTCAATTTATATAAATATTTTTTTATGTCCTTTCTAACAAAGATGTACAATTTTAAATATGATGTGCGGAAAATAACTGTATAATTAGTTTTATAGATAGAAAACTTTCTTTTTCAGGAATATTATCAAATAAAAACGGCGTTGACATTTTCCAGCGTATACAGCAACATTTTAAAGCTAAATAATATAATCAGTTTGATTCTACGAAGCGAGAGAAAATGTTGACGGTCTACGGAGAAAACTCTCAATTTGCTACTCGACAAATTGCGGCTGCTGTCTTTCTGAAACGCATCACACTCAACACAGAGGCGGAGAAGAGAAAATTTGAGGAAATTTAACAAGATCTCACGAGAACCTATACGTTTAACATAACTCCGTTTCTTCCATTCATGAATGTGGAAGTTCTGTTGAAGGGAATATTGAAAATAACACAAGTAAATAATTACTCAACTGAATTAAGTACTGAAAATCGTAAAATGAAGAAAATCAATAACGAAATATTCATTCGGGTTATTATTATTAATAATTAATAAAAAATCTGGTGTGGGCACATCACTAGTTTCTTATACAAATGAAACCAACTAAACATGTTTGATTTGTTCCTTGTGTATATCTATTGTGACAATTAATGGACATATAGATATTATACCTATTTAATTTTGTGTTCTCAGCTATGATTTTAATTAAAAATATTAATTAATATCTAGTCTTTAAAACTTTGTATCTAATAATACAAATATTGCTTTTATAATATTTAAAACGACACATATTTTTGACACTTCACAATTATTTGACACGTTTGACACATAGATGTTAAAAATATTTTAGGTTTTGTTCCCAGTGTAAATAAAATAACTAAAATATATTTTTAAATACATAATTTAGTTTTTCTCGAAATTAGAAGCATGTTCAAGAAAACTGCAAATACCATTTTATATTCCAAATATTCTTGCTAACATCTTTCATTTGAAACTTTTTTCAAAGTTGATTCGATTTTTGAAAAAAAATGGAATTTAAAGTTTTGTGTGCTCAGTAAACTTCCTCTTCCGGTTTTCTAATTTCATTCAAAATCAACTCAGATCTTCGTAATTTCATGAAACTCATAAAATCCAAGTTTCGTTTACATATCTTGTCTCGTTCATGAGATATTGCGCACTCGGATATCCATCCATCCATCCTCATACCTAGACATCATTGAGAAATTGGTCTTAACGGATAAAGTGGACGTCAAAATATGTATTTCCGAAAAAATCTCGGCACCGATTTTTTTCATGATTCCAATACTTCCTTATACTTTGTATAAGAAAGTAAAAAGTTACAACTTTTCATTTATAATTTGATGAATAAGTTTCGCTGCTTCAAAATCAGTACATCATCTGTTAAACATTAGACAGGCAAAGATGTAAGTGATACAAATGATAGATGACAGGTTTAAAAACTGTAACAAAAAATGTCGAAACATTGAGTGAATAATATTTTATTAAAAGATTTAATACCCACTTAATTATTTATTCCTTCAATTATTTTTATGTTCGACTGTATTATAATCACTTAATTTTGAAATTATTCAGCGGCTATAAAATAGCTCTTTATGGACAAGTCTGATGAAGTTAAAAAGCTATTATTAAAATAAATTTCATTAATTAAATAGAAACATAATAGTTAATTTATTATGGTAATATTAATTATACAATTACAAATAGAAGTATTATTTTGATGCCATATACCTAGAATGATGATAAAAAAAGCACACTTCGAAATTATTAAATTTTTCATGTCCACGTCCTGTGTCAAATATAAATGTCATTCTAAACTAAGAAAACTAATCTGTAATACATTCGAACATATAATATCGTCTGTAACATATACCTATACATAATAGGGTTTTATTTATATACCTCAATTCGCTGCGCTCGCTCGACCCCTAAACTGTCTTTTTAATAAAACCTTAAATTATGTTCTTGTTCCATAATTTCTATTTTATAATTAGAGAAGAAAAACAATAATTGTTAGAAATGAAAAATCCTGAGCTATTTCTTTTAATAACTTTTCTTCATGACTGCAAAATAAACTAGGTTTATATGATACCAAAATCATGACAGATATAGCCAATTTCATATCTACGGGATATTTGTGCACTTTCTCTCTCGTTATGAGAGAGAGTGTTTAAATAATGTGAAAAATAAACAAAATGAAACAAATCAAAGGTAACTATCATAAACTATATTACAATTCAAATAATTTTGCAATGCATAAAAAACATCATAAATATTGGGACTGCAGGAGAAAAGTGTCGTATTGTAGCCCTCGCCTACAGTTCGTGCTTCAATTTACTCCGCGGGAAAAAATTATACACTTCTCTCCCTTAATGTATAATATACTATTTCAACGTTTCAAAATTGAAAACGCATAAAAAACATAATAATCACCCAGGAAACCAAAATCGTTAATTACTAAATAATTAAATATAATTTATAACACAATTTATTACACCTCTAGGTTTCTAGGTATTTTATTTAATAGATAAATATACAATAATATTTTTAATTTATGCGATGACTACACCAACGACTAATTGTATGGGAAGATTCAAGTAAAACCAACAGGCAATATTGATAATGGGGTCATACACTTTTTAAAAAAAGTTGTGTTTTTATACAAATTATAAAAATTTAGATCATTTCAGTCACGTATTATTCAATATTTCTTAAAATTTTTCAACTTTTCATTCATAATTTCCTTTCTGAAGTTTAGCGGTTGAAAAATCGTGATGTCATATAATAATTAGGCTTGCAACGAATATTCGGCAACTATTCGGTATTCGGCCTATTCGGCCATATTTTTACTATTCGGCCGAATACCGAATAGTTAAGCATTATTCGGCCGAATACCGAATAGTTTAGAATATAGAGAAAAGTGGAAATTTAGGGTATTTGAAATAAAATAATAAATGTAAAACACATAAGGGTGTCTATTCTGTAATTTACCTGTTAATTTTTAACGGCCTGTTAAAAATTTTAACCAATGATAACAGACGATACTGAATAAAAACTGAAAATTTCATTTGCCGCATTTCTATTAGTTAAATATTTATTTAATTTAAATAGGCCCCATACATAGACGACATAGGTAATAAATAAAGATACATAGGTATATAGTAAAAAATTTACAGTCAAAATTGACAAAATTTTAAATTTTAAGAAAGCTATTAGTCCCAGACAATCCACCGTTAATTTATATTAATTTAACAAGTTTCAAATTTGTTAGCAGGTAACAAATTATTTTTGTGTATTTCTTAACAAAATATATTTGTGAATATAGTAATTATTAACATTTATTTTTATGTACTTTTGACAAAATATTTTAGTAATTATATAGAAGCTGAACAATAAATCATAGTTATTAAAACAAATTAAGTTGTTACGAACAACAATTTCAATTTGATAAATTAGCTAAATTTACATTTTATTATTCACGAGACTATTTATTAAATTTTATAAATGTAACAAATAAATAAAAACAACAATTTTTCTTGGTAATAATTCAGAAATGACAAAATTTTAATTTAACAAATTGTCATATTTTTTCAAATTGTTAATTTAAAACAAAATATTTGTCAATAATAACTAAAAATACTGAGTAATAAACAGAAAAAACCAGCCGAATACTATTCGCCGAATATTCGGCTATTCGGCCAAGGAATCCGCCGAATATTCGGTATTCGGCCTATGGCCGAATACACTATACGTTGCAAGTCTACTAATAATAGAATATACAGCATGGCAAGGCAAAAGAGGTGTTGATAACAAATTAAAAACTTGCTTTTCAGGGTTGTAATAATTACTTATTACTATTAAAATGAACACTCCGATAAATTAAATTAGGTATTCGTTAATTATAACGTTTTTTAGTCAAAGAGTTTAGGACGTGTTAAAATAAAAATGCTTTGTTGTACTATATCTTGTCGCTTGTCGGTAATGTCAGCAGTCTCATTATCACACCTGTCTTTCAAGTCATATATTGCAGTTAACGATTTACAAATTAAACTTATGTTTATTATATTATTTAGCTCAGGTAATGTGAATAAACTATATTTGTAAAAACCTCTCAGTAAATAACAATGACTGATACCAGTCAATTTTACAGTTGGTGTAGTTCCTCGCTCTCCGCAAGAGCGTGTTTTATAGAATTACAAGATGACGCAGGTGCCGACGTCACAAGCGAAAAATTTGAAATAGGATGCCAATTTCAAAAAATCGTATCTTAATAACTAAATGCCTTTTAATATTAAAATTAGTATCTATATTTATAATTTTACTCAAACTTACAGAAAAAAATAAATAAAATGAAATAAGGTTTATGACCCCATTGAATAAATCTGTACGCCACTGCGCGAAAGGAAGCGTATGCAAAGTTCGTCTTCTCACGATGGACGACGACAAAAAGGAGCAAATAGAAGATAAATTAAATGCTTTATTACGCAGGTAGCCAACTTCTACCATTCTCTTATTCTCTCTCTACACACTGCTTCGTGTGTGCGTACCACACCTAAGTAAGGTCATCTGCGTATGTGTTGGTGTACTTCACGATATAATTTCATTAGTTTGAACCCGGGAACTAAGGTAAAAGCCACGACAGACAAAACAGCACAGCTACGAAGCTGCGACAATATATTGCAAGTCTGAAAGCGACATACGATACTATGAGAATATGCTATTCCCAAAGGTGACAACAAAATGATTTCTCTGTACTAAAATCATTTTTAAGAAAGTGGACGTGATAACTCACCATGAACACGTGCAGGGGTTTAGATTCTTCGCTCCTCCTCACTCCTCGCTGCCCGCATCCTGAAAGCAAATGCTATGTTTAATTAAATATTATATTATTTATTTATTTATGAACAACTACTCGACAGGATAAGTATTGCCGAATTCATGCAGCCATTTTCATTTACATTTAATTTTAAATTATTATTATCAAATGTAAGCATTCATACAATCATTTAATTTATGTTCTCATTTTCATGTTCATTTAATTTAATTTATAAGATAACCAACTTTTATCTATTAAAAGAAAATGGTAAATTTTGACATTTGTGATTGAAAATGTTCTATTTTAAATCATTGAGAATTGAAATTCTTTGCTAAAATATGAATGATTTTAATGATTTGGCATTAGTATTGTGTCATTAGGAGTAAATGTGATACTTTGTGTGCTGAGCATGTAAGTTTGAACGACGAGCGAAGCGAGTCGAACAATTACATGCTCAGCACCCAAAGACACATTTACTCTGAATAACACATGCTATTTTTTCTTCAAACATAGAAAATAAAATTATAAATATTATAAAATGCTCAAAACTTCAAAAAATATTCTGTCTTATCTAGCATTTCAAGTTGCCGTAGAATATGCTGTTTTGTTATTTTTGTTTATTTGTTTCATTTTTAACTGTCAAATTATTGAATTACAACCTAA
The DNA here is from genome assembly GCA_963942605.1 of Poecilus cupreus. Taxonomy (NCBI): domain Eukaryota; kingdom Metazoa; phylum Arthropoda; class Insecta; order Coleoptera; family Carabidae; genus Poecilus; species Poecilus cupreus. The sequence continues at coordinate 15,873,508 of OZ012727.1, forward strand.
CTATTTTTCATAATATTTTACTTTGTCCGCCGCCGGCGTAAATGTGTTGCCAAGGATACACTTTTACGCCGGCGGCGACAATATTGAACTTCTGCTTGTTGAATACAAATACATAACAACGTACTTTTATGACGTTTGAAGAAAAAATATACTTTTCTGTATGATAAAAATGAATATTTATTTTAATATAAAAAAGCTCTTTTGATTAGGATGTAGTAACATCTTACTAGCGGTCATAGATTTCAATTTCAAAAGGTTATTGAAGAATTATTTTTCCCTATAGAATCTATTTGTTGGACAAACGACTTAACTGGGTCTTAGTTTCTTCATTTTTAAATGATATGAGAGCACTTAATAATTTAAAAAAATTCATGTTTACAAATCAAAAATCGCGTAACTATTTGTGTATTAGTTATATCAATATTTAAGATTAACAGACTTAAATGTAACATATGACATACTTTGGTGCATGCATTCATTTTCATTTAATTTAATATTGTAATGTAGTATAAATGATACATTTAAAAAAGATAAATTAGAATTAAATTAAAATTTAAAATTAAATTAAATGGAAATGAAAATGGTTGCATGAATTCGGCATAAATAATATAATTACTCAGGTTTGGAAAAATAATAAAACCAAATATTTTTTTACAAGTAGAAAAATGCAATGCAAGAACACGGACCACCACTATCAAGAAACACTTATCCCTTCAAAAAATTATGACACATGACAAAAAATTACATTTTTGAACCGTTGTTTTGTTATTTCATAAAACACAGGTTAGCAGATTTAAACGAAAATATCAAAATATAATTTTTCTTTAACGTGTTGTAATTCGTAAATGGTAACAGTAAGAGGAAAATGTTTCAAACAATAATTGTAGGTAATAATATTTGAAACATTATTCTAATAACAAAATTTTCATTAAACCTTAATTTATTGAGATATTTTAAAATAACTTGATAGAGCTTCAAGTAAACTACCACTTCCGGTTATTGGAACCAAAAACTAACCAGCTCTTCCAAAGGGGAAAATTTTCAGTTTAGTAGTTTTTGAGAAACCGCAACTCCAGAGATCCACACAAATTGACAGACAGACAGACAAACTGTCAGACTGACAGACAGACACACACATATACATCATCGCGAAACTATTACAGGATGTGACGGGAGGTAAAAAATAATCAAAGAGAATATTTTTTTTATATTTATATTAAAATTAAAAAATATATTTTAATCCAGGTGACAACCAATTTGATTACAAATGAAGTATAATCTTCTAAAGGAGTAAATAATTCGTAATTCGTTCTCACATACAAAAAAGCGCATTATTTCGATCTAGGCTCGATATATCGTTTATTTTATTACCTATATAAGTAACGTAAATGTAGGATTGAATGGACATTACGCCTACTACTTCTAAGCATATTTAAGTCGTATAAAGTTGATGAGTTGCTATAAGTTCGCGAATTGAATGTATGAGAGAATTTTAGTGCACAGTTTCTTACATTACAAACTTCCTCTGTTTTATTTCAAAATGATAATTGTTGTAGGTTGAATTCCTCACTGCAATACATAGTATTCTACCATAGAACGGATTTAAGAATTGAGACATTAGGAATAATTTGTGTATTTCTAATTAAAAAATCAAGTTTTTAAAATGAACTATGAACAATATATTCAACATGTGATCCAAATAATAATTTGGGGTTGAAATGAATGCCTAAATCCTTAAATGAACTTCATAAAATGAAGACGAACACCAAACTAGTAGATTTTTAAAATGTGGAGCTCAAAATAAGCAGAATTTAACTTTAAATATTTTTACGGCATCTAAATTAATTGTCTTTCTAAACCAAATCTAATATAATAATCTGGCCAGCAATTACAATATATCTTATTACATTTCAGTAGTCGTAATGCAATAAAATATAAAATAAATTACAAACCCTTGTCTCATAATTTTCCGGGAACTGCGCGACGTGTCAGCCCGCAGTTCTCAGCACTCACACGTGTGCATGTGTATCTATAGCTATCCTACACGTACTCAATGTAAATTGAATAATGTATTCGCTATATGTCTGCATTTCGCCTCGGTTAGAAACTACAACTGTGAATTCAAGTAGAAACTGTCCACGAAGATATTTATTTGAATGCAATCTACGTTTAACATACGTATTTTATTTACTGAATTGATTTTTCACTTATTAATTTATAGGCAAGAATGGGGTCATACACTTTTAAAAAAAAGTTGTGTTTTTTACAAATTATAAAAATTTAGATCATTTCAGTCACATGTTATTCAATATTTCTTATTATTTTTCAACTTTTCATTCATAATTTCCTTTCTGAAGTTTCGCGGTTGCAAAATCGTGATGTCATCTTGTAATAGAATTTAAAGCATGGCAAGGCGAAAGATATGTTGATAACAAATAAAAACTTGCTTTTCAGTGTTGTAATAATTACTTATTATTATAAAAATGAATACTCCGATAAATTAAATTATATATTCGTTAATTATAACGTTTCTAGTCAAAGAGTGGGACGTTTTAAAACAAAATGCTTTGTTGTACTATATCTTGTCGCTTGTCGGTAATGTCGGTAGTCTCATTTTCACACCTGTCATCTCAAATCATATGTTGCAGTTAACAACGATTTTCAAATTAAACATATGTTTATTATATCTGTTATATTATTTTGCCCTGGTAATGTGAATAAACTATATTTGTAAAAACCTCTCAGTAAATAACAATGACTGATAACAGTCAATTTGACAGTTGGTGTAGTTCCTCGCTCTCCGCAAGAGCGTGTTTCGTAGAATAACACAATGACGCAGGTGCTGACGTCACAAGCGAAAAAATTTGAAATAGGATGCCAATTTCAAAAAATCATATCTTAATAACTAAATGCCTTTTAATATTAAAATTAGTATCTATATTTATAATTTTACTCAAACTTACAGAAAAAAAATAAAATGAAAAAAGGTTTATGACCCCATTGTGCTTAGAAGAAAATTTGTTATGTGTACAAATTAATACTGATTTCTTAATACATGGTATAGAGATTGGGTTTTTGATAAATACAGCATAATTTGAAGAACTTTCCAATGGACAATGTTGTACCAATAAAATAATGTTTAGCAGAGATTTAAGAGAAGAATTAGGTTGTTTAGCTAGAAGTGTCAGGTTGTCAAGAGTTTTAGGTGAATGGCTATAAATTATTCTCCAATTTCTTTCTCACGTTTATGTGCGAGCCATAAAATAAATGATGAATAACTTCCTTTTTAAATGTTTGTGCATATGTTTACATTTATTTTATTTGCCTATTTATTAATAAATAAAACACTATCAATACACTGACAAGCTGTGAATTTTAATAAAACTTAAATAAAAGAAGCGACTGAAACATCAACGACTGTCAATCATAACCATAACGTTAATTAATTAATTTTCATACCTCACAAGATATATACTAAGTTTGCATGCAGTTTTGAAAATTATTTCAGGTTTCAGTCAAATTTATAGGAAACTGTTTACATATAGTTTCCAAAACAGGTATAAAAATCTGATGTGGCCAGCACATAACCTCCCGCCCAATACTACTCTTAAACAGTACAAAATAGTATTTGATACAAAAACATACCTTCTTATTTGTTTATTTTCTATTTATATTTGAGAATTTAAATTTTCTTTCGTATATTTATTGCATTTTTTGACATATATTTCACTAAGAAAACAGCTTCACAATCACAATGACATGTGTCACATTTCGAAGAAAAAATTGAAAATTTTTAAATGTTTCCATGGTGTACTAGGAATGCAAGATTTGTGAAATCTAATTTCTTTATATTTTATTATCTCTAAATCTAATGAAAATTAATAAAATTAGTATAATCAAAACACATGTAAAATTAAATATTCTTCAACTTTGAAAATAACATAAATTGTTGAAAAAGGAAATTTAACCGTATTTTTCACAAAAAAACTGTTAAGGGCTTCAAGTAAACTTCTACTTCCGGTTGACCAATTTTATCCAAAATCTAATCAGCTCTTCATTTAAATATAAGAAGTAATAATTCACAAAATTGTATTTTTTGGTATTATAGTATTTGAGTTATGCGAGACGAAAAAATTGCCACAGACTACACACACACACACATACATACATACATACATACATACATACATACATACATACATACATACAGACATCATCGCGAAAATAGTAAAATCGTATTGTAGGGACCTTAAAACGTGCTTATTCATTGAAAACTCACTACCCAATTTTTTGACCAAAAACAATACCTCCCTTACCTAGAGGTAGGCGGGAGGTAAAAATAGATTTGAAAACAGTTTTGGCGCATGCGCATTTGGTTGATGTAAGTGACAGATCGGAATGTAAAACATAACCTCTCAGTATCGCTTGTGTATAAAATATGTACCTACAATAATCTTTTAATATTGTAATATTTATTAGAATGTGTTTTCTGAAGCTGCGTTGCTAATGTTATTCTAATTATTGTTTGTGTAATATTGGTGTTCCAAAGTACGCATGCGTAATCTCAAAACTGTATTTTACGTGTTTACATGAGTTGTTTTAAAACCAATTTTGAAGTCAACCCCATGAATTTTAGTTTTGGTTTGAGTTAAATCAAAACGGTTTTGACACTGTATACATGGAGTTCTCAAAACTTCAAAAGATTTGAAAACAGTTTCAAAACTGCATGTAAACGCAGTAATAGAGAATATATTTGGGCTTCTATTTCTTCACAAATTCTAATAGGATATTTCTAGAGAATTGAATCAAACGAGAAAACAAATTGAAACACGCTTAAAAATGAATTTTTACCTCCCGCACATACCTGTCTGAGGTATAAGATTCGTGCTAAAAATTCGGTAGTGAGTTTTCAGTGAATGAGCACGTTTTAGGGTCCCTAAAATACTATATTAATACGATAGTTTCGCGATGAAATCTGTGTCTGTCGCTCTGCCTGTGTGGATCTCTGGAGTTACGCGGTATCTCAAAAACTATTGGACAAACAATTTTGATATTTCATATATATCAACTGTATCCCCTTGGGAAGAGCTGATTAGTTTTTGGTGATAATCCAATAACCGGAAGTGGTATTTTACTTGAAGCTCTATCAAGTTATTTTGAAATATCTCAGAAAATTATAGTTTAATGACATTTTATTTATTGGAATAAGTAATTGTTGATTGAAACATTTTACTCTTACTGTCACTATTAACGAATTACAACACGACAAAGAAAAATTATAAATTGACATTTTCGTTCCATACAGATTCTAAGCAGTATATTATGAAACGTAAGCTTTTATAGCACGTACGACGGGTTTAAGAGCACGACGCGAAGCGGAGTGCTTTTAACGTCGCTAGTGCTTTAAAAGCACTTATACACGTGTGTCATACGCTATTTTTTATTATACCTGTATCATACCCTGGAAAAAACTAAAAAGTAACATTTTGATTTTGACGTATGTCGTTTATATGGAGATTGGTTAGCATTTATTGTTTACGTTTTCAGATTTGACAGATGTTAATAGTAATTATTTTTTATGTTGCTTAGCAACCTTGCGTTTATGAATGCTGAAACGTGTTTTAAACACGCATTATGATGCAGGTATAATAAATAAATATTTTAGTTTTTAGTTTTTTAGAAATAAATAATTTAATTTTTCTAATATTTTTTCTAACATGTTTTATTTGAAAGTTTAAAGAAATCTGATTTATTATTTTGTGTTTTAAATAAACTACCCCTTCCGTTTTTATTCAAAATCAACTCAGCCTTGCATATTTGCATGAATCTTGTAAATTCCAAGTTTCCATTACCATAACTTGACTCGTTCATGAGATATTGCACAATCGGACTCACATTTATCTATCCATCCATCTATCCATACACACATATACACACATCATTGAGAAAATAGTCAAAAAGGATTCAGTAGATCTCAAAAATATATTTCTACAAAAATCTTGTTAGCGATTTTTTTCATGATTCCAATACTTCCTTATACTTTGTATAAGAAAGTAAAAGAATTAAACGGAATATGTCGGAATCCATTGGATTCAGTGCCGTTCTAGATAAAATGGCCAACTGTCAATCTACTCTCTTTGGGCCTTTTAAAAAATCATAAAATCTTAAACGATTCACCGTGGCGTGGATTGAATTCAAACATTTTAGCAGCCCGTATATCAAATATATATTTATGATATTATAAAAACCTGTTTAAAAAGTCGTTAATAATAATTCGCAGCGGGACGGAGATGTTCTGTTTCCAATTAGTAAACGAAACCCACTTTATAACGTGAATGTGAGCTAACGATGCGTAAGAATATAAAAGTCGAGGTTTTACTTGTGCTAAAATTATTTCTAAGCGTTCGAAAAACCATGCGATGTTTTTTAGAGCTGTATTGACTTTCTTCTGCTAGCTGCAGTTTATTTTTAGATTTTCCTAGTATTAATAATTAATTTAATTGTCGATAACTGACCATTACTTTAAACTGTAAGATGATAAAATTATTGCCATATATAATTGTACCATTTATTAAAGTACAATTAACATTTATTTGAAAATTTGAAACATGGAAAAATAACCAAAACAAAAAATATTTGACATTTTAGAATAGTAATAAAATTGATATGTCTTGAAATATTAATATTTAGATAAATAAATTTAAATTCATTGATTTTTTTTTTTCATTTTAAAATAATTTCTAAACTATTGTATATTTAGAAAAATATTTTAAATAAGAAAGGTACATATTTTTATTGCCAATGGCGTAGAATAATTTTTTTCTTTGGTTCATATTCGTGATATGGCACAATCTTCTCATTTTTTAAATGGAATTAATAGTAAAAAACATCATAGTAAATAAAAGCTATTTTTTCTTTAAATAATAATAATAAATATTAATTTTAATTTGATTGATATATCTTGGAGGACTAATATTGACGTAACAAAACGGGCTTTATTGCACATTTCTAAATTCTGAAATTCTGAACATTTACACTTTTGCTGGAAAGTAAAGGTATAAAAATTTGCTGCAATATAAAAAAAAATATTGAAATCCCTATAAGGCACATTTTAATTTTAAACCCAATATATATAATATGGAATGAACTTTATTCTTGTCCTTTTCTTATAATTCATATCTATACTCGAACATACATCACCTATATATTTTGCAAATATCCTTGAAATTGTGAAAGGATATCCTATACATATAACATATATTCCTAAAACTACAACCATAACCGTCCGAATTATTTCTTCATTAGTAAACTTCCTTAAATTATGATTATAAGTTCATTTATCATTGACAACCTATGTAGAATTTTATCTGGAACAATTCTACGTATCAATAGTAATATACTAATTAAAGAAAAGTAAAATAAATATTGAATCTTAGCTGAAACTTACGGTTTTTGCTTCATCATTAAAATTTCGAGAAAACTAAAAGCTGCAGCTTCTGATTAACCAGATAATAGTTAAAATAACTTTAATTCTTAAATGGTTACAAAAATATGAAAAAATAGTTATTTATTTGAAATCGGCACTAAAGTGCTCAAAAATCGTCATTAAAGTAACCCATTATACAACGATTTTGAGCAACCCAGTGTTGGCAACCGTTAAATAATTATTGTACAATTAGGATAATTTTGGCAGATATATTGACGTACTATAGTAAATTTGGACGTAACATGAAACAAAATTTGCAAGAAGAATTAACTAATTAATGCCGATGACGAAATTGAGGACAAAACACATAATTTTGAGAGTTATTTACGATAACTTCACTCCTCGAGATTGGCAACACTGACTGTCAGTTTCAATTGACAACTGACAGATGCATAAACTTAACCTATATTGTAATTTTTTTACAGTTTTTTCGAATTTTAGATTTCAAATAAAACTTAATATGTATCTCGGCACTGAAGTTCCTTTTTATCATCCACATGGTTTATTTTCCTGGGTCCTAAAGGCCTCGGCAACTATATTTCATATTCGTGATAAAAAATTGAACTTGAGTGCCTTTATACATAAATAACTATTGTTTAACTAGGCACCAAAATATCAGATTTACAGCAGAGGCTGCCGTTTCATTGACGAGGCGGAGCCGAGGCTTTTGCATGCTGCCGAATTTGTAAATCTGTATTTGGTGCCGAGTAGAACATAATTTTTTTGCCGATTTGGAATTAATATAGTAAATTAGTGATTATTTTTAATACATATTTTGAAGGTTATCGGTATCAAATTACGTTGTCCTGCGTTTGTTGAACGGTTGCTATGTATTTGTTGACGGTTACTATGCGTTTGTCAAGCGGTTGCTATGTAAAATATTTATACAGCTTAAGCAGTAAAAGTAACACGTTACAGATTATTAGCAGTCCATAATGTGTCACCTTTAATGACAATCGACAAAAAAAAAATATTATTAAATATATATATCAATAAGGCCATCTAAGGCACGTCCGACCAACAAGAGCCGTTGTACATGTCAGCGGAATTAATTATTTCATAATTATTTCAGATAGATTATTCGTTTTGGTGTATTTATTCTTGTTACAATTTAGAAAAATGTTCCCATTTCCATCCTCCTAAACTTGGTGGTATTTTCTGTCGCGTCTAGCGAACCATTTCAAACCAATAACCGTTGTGAACGCAAATAACACCTGGTTAATACCATTAACGGGCAACCACATCACATAGCGCATTATTAGCGAGTTTCGCGGCTTCGCGCTTACAATGAACATAACTGCACGTCATGGGCGGCTCGGCATCGGGGGCACCGCACTGTACGCCACTGACGAATGACGTTATCGCACTGCACAGCACGCACGCGCACGGTGAAACGGTTTCGGTTTTGTGTTTTATGATGTGCTTGCTTTTATGATACGTGCTCTGCTTTGAATATCTTGCTAAGTTTTTATAAATGTGCGCTTAGAATTTTTTATTAAGGATTTATTGTGATGTTACTGCGTAATAAATATTAATTGTGGGTTGTTATTGACTCTACAGTTTATTGGACCAACTGTAAATAGTAAAATAATAACCTCTTGTACTTATTATTGTGCCTTCGGAGGTTGATAATATAAAACACGGCACAATCAGAAAAGATTGAACGGTGAGTGTCTGCAGGGTGCAAGGTATTGAGTGCTGGGTATAGTTCAACTAGAGAATTCAAGTTGACGTTTTAATTATTTTATGATCTGTGGTTTGTTTTCATCTGCGGTATGAATAAAGTTAGTAAGTAATATAACATTTATGTATTTTGATGCGAAGAACTACAATGATAAAAAACCCTAACCAAGTACTGGGTTAAAAAATCCTATAAAGTCATTAGTATTCTTGACATAAAATTGATAGAAAATAGATGGCTCATTATAGTACTTGTATACGTCCCTGTGTTTTTATTCCGAGGTTATAATTTTACTATAGTGGATTCATCTATTTTAAAGCAGACATGCTAATAATCCGTGAGCCAGTTATAAAAACAGCGACTTATTTGACCAAAAGATTCAGTAAGTTTTATGGAGTCTACCCATTTAGGTACATCGAAAAGTGCAAGTCTGATGCAGATCCAGGTGGAGTTCAAAATGGCGTCCATTAAAAATGGAAAGTAAATGAAGGAATTTTCATTCATGTGATCAAAATTTCCTTTTTATTTCGTAATACTAATCGAAAATACAAATCAAAAGACACCAGTCTGCCACTCGTACATGGTTGAGTAGACCCGGCAGATGAAATTCAAAATTTAAAATTTATGGCCTCTTTCGGTACACAAATTTTAAATTTTGAAATTCGTCTGCCAAGACAACCCGAGCACGTACGGGGGGCAGACTGGTGTCTTTTGATTTGTATTGTCTAGTATTTTGAGATTAAAAAGAAAATTTCACCCAGATCTAAATGGCAGACGTACGCTTTTCGATGTATGTACCTAAACGGGTAGATTCCATAGAACTTACTGAAACTTTTGGTCAAATGGGTCGCAGTTTTTAAAGCTGGCTCACGGACTATAATGTTTTTATGGAATTTTTAAATTCAACACTCGACTGGGAGACTAGGTGGAAACAGACTTTTGGATCCTAGTAAAAGATACCAGCACATAATGGATACTTTATGTAACAAATACTTAATTTAGGGTTTTATGAACGAATGAGACACAAAACGACAAGACAATAAACCCCTATTATGTACGTGTCACATACAATTTTTTATGTTCGACTGCATTGCAGTTTATTTGTGGTAATCGCGTCCAGAAATTAATTAAATGATACATTGATACTAGCCGGAGATTGGATGCATTTGAGAATTAAAGTTTTATTCTGCTTATCTGTCATCATCCAATCTCCGGCTAGTTTTTTGTATCAATTAATTACAGATTATTTTTTTTAACTTAGAATGACACTTATATTTGACACTAATATTCACATGAAAAATTCATTAATACTGCTAAACAGCTATTTTGCTTTAGAGAAGAGAACGTTATTTTCTACTACATTTGATGTCAGAAAACACGGAAATCATGATAAAAAGTCGAGTTTGGTTCTAGTTTTTATGTAAAGTTAGAAAAACCGTTTTAATAGTGTTTATATTTTCATATAATAGTTATGGATGATACAATTGTTAAAAGGCAAGTGGGGAAGTTTGTGAAACGAGGCGAAGCCGAGTGAAACAACCCCACGAACAAAATAAATCACTTTTAACACGTATTTTATAAATAAATGGGGTAAATAGCTCCGTGGTAACGTGTCGGACTGTGGATCGTGAGATCCTCAGTTCGAATCCCACAGCTGACAGTTGCCAATTTAAATTTACCCCTGTGGTTCCTCCTCTACTAACATGTTTGGGGGCTATGACTTGACGGCTGGCAACCGCATTTCATACGGAAAAATATATCACTTACCGAGATTTGCGTAAGCAGAGTGCCACACCCATACTGGGTAAAAGGCGTGATGATGATAGTAAATACTAAATAATTTAGAATGATATTTTGACAAGTAGGTAGGGTTGTATTTCTTGATTTACTGATACATATCGTTAACAACGTGTTAAAAGTAACAATAAAATCACTTTTAACACGTTATAAAAATATATTTCAAATAAAAATGATAAATAATATATTTCTTTGTAACTGCTATTGGAAGCTCGTGTTACCAGCCTAAGAGTTTAATGCATACGGCATTGCTGAAGCAAAAAAAAAAATTGATGTCGAGTGTAATTTAGAAGCATGTTTTTTCTGGTATATGGTTCCCAATTGTTTATTGTTAATTATTCTGACCTGTTATTATAGAAGAAATTATTCAAATAGCATCAAAATAATGCTTCTATTTTTTAAATTAATATTACAATTACCAAAAATGCTGTTCCTATTTAATTACTTACCTACTTAATAAAGTAATGAAATTTATTTTGCTGTTTATTTTGATAATAGAATTTTTTACTTTATCGAAGTAGTCCATAAAGAGCCACTTTATGACCACTGAACAATATGATAAACAAGTGATTATAATACAAAATACAATGGAATATGAACTAATTTTAACGTCAACTTTCATACTCTAGTTACACTATATATTTGCTCGAAACGTGAATGTGTCTAAAGATGCTCGATTGAGTGTGTATAATGATGTGTTAATGCCTACATTAATGTATTATGCTATGCTGAATGTTGGGTGTGGATGAAGAAGCATGAACGACGTATAACTGCAGTGGAAATGAGGTATTTGAGAGGAGTATTTGGTTATAGACTCCGGAATATTTTGGTGTTCGATGAGAGTGAGACTGAGAAGAAGTTGTTAAAAAGTGGGAGTGAGTCAGTTGAGGTGGTTTAGCCATTTCGAGCGGATGTTGATTGAAAGGTAGAAAAAAACTATATAATATATGCGTGCGAGAATGAGGGTGATCGAATGTGAAGAACAGACGTGCATTAAGGAATGTGGACGAAGCGGAAGTGGTGTGCCAGGATAAGAATACTTGAATGAAATTGACTCGTGCTACTTAACTGTATTTACCTATGAATGCAAATATTTAATACAAATTGAATGTGTAAACCAGATGACAGACAGTTAAAAATAACACACTGTAAAGAAAATCCTCTTAGCTAACAATAATTCTAATTTAATGCTTAGAAAGCAACGTATTAAAATTAATTTAATTTTAATGTTCGAAGCAAGCTGTGTGACGAGACAAGAGATAAATCCAGTGCTGCAACTGTCAAGTACTGCTATACGCGTAGCACTCCTAGATCTTCTATCGCTCGTCTGTCGGCGGTCTGCGCTCTATGGGACTCGAACCCGAACTCATCACCGGAACTGTTTCGTAACGGTGGTAACAGCCACTAGACTTTAATTTGTTTTGTAATTAAGCACAATGCGAAAGATGCTAGCGACTCTAATAATTATTGTCTTAATAATAATCGTTGTTCTTTTGTTGACGACAGGAATTTATTATGAAATTTTGATAAATCTGTCTTGGGCAAACTAATGTACTTATGAACAGGAAGTGCTAGAAGAACAAATGCACAAATTACACAATAACAAACTATATTTTCTTTTTACTTCCTAGAAAAGGAATCATAAAGCAGATCGATGACGAGATTTTCGAGGAAATGTTTTGGGGTTTGCTAAATGTGTATATGCAATAACTCATAATGGGGTCGTTCACTAAAGTCACAAAATAGAAAATTAGTCATTTTTATAGACCCAAAAATATCGCACGAAAGACATTGAGTGGAACTGATGGTGTACGTATTGGTGGACGTATAGTGCCTGCGTTAGCTTATGCGGATGTTATTGATGTGTTGGGTGAAACTGAGCTGAGCAATTAAGAAGAATGATTGTGAGCATAAATGAAGTAGGGAAAGGTTTAAATCTGCTATTGAATGTCGATAAATGTAAAGTGTTGGTGTTTGAGAAGAATGATTTGGTGATTGATTGTAATGTTTCAGTGAATGGTATAAGACTGGAACAAGTGAATGAATTTGTATATCTGGGTAGTATGTTTTCGAAGGATGGACGTATTGACCGGGAGATTGAAGGCGAGTGTCTGCAGGGTGCAAGGTTCTGGGTGCTCTGGGTACACTTGCTCGTTACGTGAATGTATCTAGAGATGCTCGATTGAGTGTTTATAATGGTATGTTAGTGAATACATTGATATATGGTTCTGAATGTTGGATGGGGATGAAGAAGTATGAACGACGTATAGCTGCTGTAGAAATGAGATATTTGAGAAGAGTGTGTGGGTATACGAGGCGTGATCGTATACGGAATACATTGGTGTATGATGAGTGTGAGATTGAGAAGAATGTTGTTAAGAAAGTGGAAGGTGGATTGGACATGTTGAGCGAATGTCGAATGTGAATAAAAGGTTGGTGAAACTAATATATGTGGGTAAGATTACGTGGGCGTCCGAGGAATAACTGGTTGGGTATGATTGATGGTTTGTTGCGTGAACGAATGATTCCGAGTGTGAAGAATACACGAGCATGTATGAATCGCACTTTGAATATGGGCGAGGCGAAAGTGGTGTGTCTGGATAGGAATGATTGGAGAAGATTGATTGTTGGTTAACTATGTTTCTGGGTTCGTGCTACCCCACTGATTGGGATATAGCATGATGTTATGTATGTATGTATGTATTAATTATTAAGATATTTGAGTTTTAAAAACCTCTACAATGGAGTCAAAGCATTATGTAATGTAATGTAATGTAATGTAATGTAACTATTCTAAGTTATTTGTATTTTTTCTTATTATTGAGCTGCCAGATTGTTCAAATGTCAAAATGGTTGGCAACTCATTTGAAGGTTTTTTTGTTTCACTTTGAATTCGTAAGTATATTTTAAATACATAGATAATATATTATTTATTTTTAACTTAAATATTACTTTAGATCGACTCAACGAAATTAAAGACTTGTTGTATAACATTAGTTTAGCAAAATTTATCAGTGGTAATCAAACATTTGACTAAAATAATCTTACAGTTGATTCATGTTTCTTGAAGAAATAAACGGAATTCATGTATATTTTAATTATTTACCATGAAAAGTTATTTTAATTCCATTTAAATAATTTTCCGATCAATAAATTAGAACATTCATATGACTAAAATTATTTACAATCTCTACTGTTTGAGATCCACCAACACCTCTACAATGACGTCACAACATATTTAAACAAATATTGTGGCTTAATGAATAACAATTAAGACTTTTTAAAGAATTTTTAAAAAACAAGTTTCAAAAATGAAAAATTCAATTAATATAATTAGAATAAACATATAACTATGAGAACAAACAAATAACTTACACATCTATTATACCATGAGCTTCAGAGCTAAGATGCAATATTTATTAAACAATCATTAATGCATTACCATGAATACGTATTATTCATATTAACATACTGTTCCAGATAAAGTGCAACATAGGTGTCGATGTTGCTGTTTTTAATCTTGTCTTTGTCTTATGATTCTTATCTACACACATTCACCACTTTCAAATTTTGTAAATATTCTCGAAACTGTAATGAGGAAGGATTTGGTCTAGAATGTCCAGAAAGTCAATTAGCAATCATATTACAAACACTTCTCAAATTATAATCAGATTTGTACCAAGTAAACATTTGAATTTTATCTTAATTAGCAAACATCTTTAAAGTATGGTGACAAGTTAATTAGATATTGACGCCTTATGTTGTATTTTATCTGGAACATTACTATGTATAACTGGTATCCACAATAATACATTAAGAACAGAAAATGTTGCATCTTAACTGAAACTCACGGTATATATCCAACATTTAAATTCAGATGTATATGAAGACAAAAATTTTTGGTGTCCTCACTAAATTCTTTGGTTAAAATATGAGAATCCGCACTTATAAGTTCATACAGACAACTTTTAATAGTTTTTCTTGAGGAAAAAGAATATGTATTAATTACCTATGCTTGCCCTCTGAAAGTTAACACACACACATATGCACAAATGGATTAAAACACGATAATATATTTATTTTTATTTATTTACACCAATATGTAATTCCACTAATGCTGCCGCGAACACACTGAACGTAAGTCAATAGCTACTCTTAAGTTTTGAATACGATACAATTCCAAGCAAGTTTACTAGAGATTAATCAACGAAACACGATCAAACAGAAATAATAGGATCAGATTTGTTAGAGTTGCCAACAAAGGTCACGGCATACAGTGCGAATAAATTGTTTTGTTTTTAAAACAGAATATTATTTGTGCATTATTATAAAGATTGTAAGTGGGGTTCGAATATAAAATATGGAAAGACTCATGTAATGCAGGATACAGTGTTTTATTCCAGGGATGGCCAATATGATTTATGAAATGGATGAAAAAACTAAGTAAAAAAAATCTGGTGTGAGAACCACACTACTTTCTTATACAAATAAAACCAATTGAACATGTATGACTTGTTCCTTGCGTATAACTATTGTGACAATTATTTGACATATAAATATTATACCTGTTTTGTGTTCTCATCTATGATTTTAATTTAAAATATTAATTAATATCTAGTCTTTAGAACTTTGTATTTAATAATACAAATATTGCTTTTATAATATTTCAAACAACACATATTTTTGGCACTTCACAATTATTTGACACGTTTGACACATAGATGTTAAAAATATTTTAGGGTTTGTTCCCAGTGTAACTAAAATTACTGAGATATATTATTAAATATATAATTTAGTTTTTCTCAAAATTAGAAGCATGTACAAGAAATGTGCATATAACATTTTATATTCCAAATATTCTTGCTAAAATCTTTCATTTGAAACTTTTTTTCAAAGCTAATTCAATTTTTGAAAAAAATGGAATTTATTATTTTTTGTGTGTTGCTTCCACATTCATTCTGGGAAAACTGAATATTCACTACTTTGCATCTTATCAAATACAATATATAATTAAAATACTAAACCTGTCCTCTTGTGTTTTATTTATTGTAAAACTGTTATATTTATTATTATAATACAAGATAAAAATTAATCAATTTGATTTATTCATGCATTCATGAGATATAAACATATATAATTCAGATATTTGCTTATAGATTAAAATTTAAAAGTAATAAATATTATAAACAATATTTAAGTATTTTTATATACAAGCATCTTCGTGCTGTCTTCAACAAGTTTTAAGCACAAATTCATATTATTTATTGGAAAAATATTGTATTGCAAGTAGTTTATATTCAAATATTTAAACAAAATGTGAACTGCGCAGAATCCAAAATATTGATCGATCCAAGTCAAGTGTAATGCGCATGCACAAATTATGGAATTTCTGATACATAGATCTTATTTAAAGCCGGTTACACATTTGACAGTATTTTTCTACTGCGGTAAATTGACAGTCGCGAAAACATTTTGCAGTGTTTACACATTTAGCGGTAAAAGCGTCGCCACTTATTAGAGATAGAAGAACAACCGCTTAAAGACAGCCAAAGAAAGTGACTTCTTGGCAAAAAAAAGGTAAATCTGTAGCCTGCCTTAGTTATAACTATTTTGTTCAATTTTCAGCATGGTAGCTGGCGCCATCTGCGAAAATCCTCTAGACGACATCAAGAACTACATATCTGAAATTTATTGGAAATCGATTTTCATAATTTTTGGCTATACTAGTCATCTTGCAGTAAAGATATATTGATATTAATTGTTTATTATTTATTTCTTAGCAGGTTTTATTTGAACCATTTTGCGATTAGACGAAGAAAAAAATCACCGCAAAAGTTCAGCCAACAACACCAGTGCTCCGACCGACGCGTTGCTCGCTGACATTTGGCGCTTAGAATGTGCGGGATCAAATCATTTCATCTGAACTGTTTTTTAACGCAAATAATAATAAAGTGGAAGTCACACTATTATATTAAATATTTGCAGTTTTCTAGTATCTGAAAACCTAAATATGTTTCAACAGTCATAGCTATGAGACAATAGTTATTTATCAAACTAGAAAAGAAAGCACTTCTTTTTCCCACTCGAGCTCGAATGAGGCATTTCAAGCGAGAGTGGAAGAAGAAACGATTTGCTCGGTCCTTAAATACTGTTTGACAACACAACACACAACTGAAGTTAGCAAGGCAGTGTAACAGTGTTGCCAATGAACCAATCTTAAATCGAAATTAATATCAAATTGTGATTTGATCTAGAAGAAGAAAAGTATAAGACATAATTATAAGATAATAAAGATTTTCTTCAAAATTAGGAATTTATTTATAATTTTCACAATATATTTTTTGCAAATAACATTCATATTAGTAATACTTCTATATTTTCCTCTCTAGAGAGAAAATACAAATTTTCCTCACTATTTCAGGAGAAGAATGGTGGGGTTTCCTCGTATGTCGTGATAAATAGTTATTTGTCAAACTAGAGAGGAAAGAGCTTCTTTTCCCCCTCGAGTTCGAAGTTTGCCTCATGAGCGCAGCGAGAGTGGAAGAAGAGCTTTCCTCTCTTGTTAGACACAACATTTTTTCACGACATGTTTCTAAAAACGATTTGCTCGGACCTAAAATACACTTTAAGAACACAACTGACAAACTGACACGTAAAAAGTTAGATTATCGAACACAAGGCGGTATAGCAGTATTGCCAATCTTAAATATCTTAATAAGTTGTCAAATTGTGATTTAATAAGAAAAAGAAAAATATGAGACATAATTGAATGATAATTTAAATTATGTATCACTAAAATAAGGATTTTCAATAAAATTAGGAATTTATTTATAATTTTTGTAATATATTTTTTGCAAATAAAATTCATATTGGTATCACTTCTATATTTTCCTCTAGAGAGGAACAACACATTTTTCTCACTATTTCGGGAGAAGAACGGTGGGGTTTCCCACCATGTCGTAAAAATCAAATGTTTTCATCATTATAAGTTTTATAGCCGATCTCGGTGGCGTAGTGGCTATGTCACTAGAGATGTCACTAGCGTAGCACACGAGAGGTCGTGGGTTCGAATCCCACTGAAGAACAAGGTAATTTGTGCTGTTCATATAAATTTACAATCAATGGCTCATGAAACAGCATATGACCAAAGTGGTTAGTCCGCTTACCATCTTCGTAAAAAATAATAATAAGTTTCATATTTGCTTAAGTATGTTTAGTTTTATAGCGGAATTTTACTACGGGCAATTAGCAGAATGGCATCTTTAGTAAGAAGCAAAAATGGTAAAAATGTTCATTCTTTACAGCCATAATAGGTAGAAAGTTTTACAACTATAATAATAAATTTTCATAAAACCAATTATCCAGCATAAATAATATTTACACCATTAATTACATCGTTTACCGTACACGCTTGAGCGCTGATATCGTTTTGGCAAAAAACAAAATAATGCCAACATTAATATTCATAAATAATTAAAGAAAGAAAAACAGATATTTACACTAAGCAATGGCTTGTTTGTCCACTAGATCACAATTAGTGCGTATCACACTAACACGAAATCGGATAAGATTCTTATTCTTATTACCGGCAGATCCGTCTGTCTGTCCCATTTTCGAGTAATCCACGAGAAGCTGTCAAGAGACGTACGAATGGTTTTAAGGCTGGGCACGACACGAAGTTTGAGAAGGGCATAATTGTAACTGTAAAAAAGTGGGACATGCAAAATTGCGCAGTTTAAATGCAGAAATCTCTTTATGGGGCCATGGACCTCTTTGTTTTTGCGAACTGCAGACGTAAAAGCCGTAATTTGAAATAAAATTTAATTGCTATGACTGGCACTGCTAACTCTGTTTTGGGTATGTGGAAAGAATGGTTTTGTACTGTCCAATGTTCTAAAATAATTGGTTTGTAGAAATGCTGCAAATAACAAATTTGATGTGGGCACTTCACGACTTCCTTAATACATATAAGTATAATAAATATAGAATAGAATTTCGGCCCAATACTCTAACGAAATTCTCACGAAGCAATTTGATAATGGTGATAAAATCGCTTGAAAACTTCATGTTTAAAGAAGAATATTTCTTTAGGTGTCAATAAACGATTCATTTTTGTCACAATTAGCAAGTTGTTACGGTACTATAGTTATTTATGTTTCAAAGCACTGAAGTTCAATTTTTTATCACGAATATAGAATTTAGTTGCTGAGGCCCGTAGGGCCGAGGAATATAAACCATGTGAGTGATATAAAAGGAACTACAGTGCCGAGGGACATATTAAGTTTTATTTGAAATCTAAAATTCGAAAATACTGTAAAAATATTACAATATAGGTTAAGTTTATACATCTGTCAGTTGTCAATTGAAACTGACAGTCAGTGTTGCTAACCTTCAGAAGTGAAGTTATCGTAAATAACACTCAAAATTATGTGTTTTGTCCTCAATTTCGTCATCGGAATTAATTAGTTAATTCTTCTTGCAAATTTTGTTTCATGTTGCGTCCAAATTTATTCTTAACTTCTGATTTTAAATTAGAAATTATACAAAAATAACATTCTTACAATTTGTATTTATTTATTTAGTGAAGTGTTACTTTTAATATTTTTTGGCACATGAATTTTCAGTAGAGTTACCAACATTGAAAATATAAATTGTACTGCTCTTTTATAACACTCGATTAAACTGTTACGAAATTCCTTTGGGTGTCGTAACAGCTTTGTTATGGCATCAAAATATAAAAAAAGTTTATTTTAAATCGGCACTGAAGTGCTCAAAAATCGTCACTAAAGTAACCCATTATACGACGATTTTAAACATCGCAGTGTTGGCAAACGTTAAATAATTATTATACAATTAGGATAATTTTGGCAGATATATTGCCGTAAATTTGGACGTAACATGAAACTAAATTTGCAAGAAGAATTAACTAATTAATTCCGATGACGAAATTGAGGACAAAACACATAATTTTGAGTGTTATTTACGATAACTTCACTTCTCGAGGTTGGTAACACTGACTGTCAGTTTCAATTGACAACTGACAGATGTATAAACTTAACCTATATTGTAATTTTTTTACAGTTTTTTCAAATTTTAGATTTCAAATAAAACTTAATATGTACCTCGGTACTGAAGTTCCTTTTTATCACTCACATGGTTTATTTTCCCGGCCCTACGGGCCTCGGCAACTAAATTCCATATACGTGATAAAAAATTGAACTTCAGTGCCTTGATACATAAATAACTATTATTGAACTTATTATAACTGAAGTATGACCTCTATTACATGCGTTGTTTTTTTTTCTTTATTAACGCTTTAACCAGGCACTTATCAAAAAATTATGCTTCAAGAAAATATAGCGTGGTACGCCTATGGCAGCCCACAAAACCTAGCAAACATTTGAAGATATCTAAACCATCATTTCTTGTTTCTTCTTCTGTAAATTCCATATGGTAGCCAAGAAATTACACACATTATCGCTAATGGTATATTTATGCATTTATATTTTTCTCAAACTGTGAAAGTTTACAAGATCTTCAAGAAAAAACAAACAAACGACAAACATTAATTCAAGTACTGATTGTATTTATCCATATTGATAAGATTTGATTCTCGTTAATACAGCTTAATTTATGAAGTATGTTATTGGTTACTTGTGTTTTATAATTTTACTGTTTCTTAATTTTGGGTCACAAGCGTGAAATTTTAAACTCGTTTTTTTAATAGATTTTTCTTTGAATTTCTAGAAAATTATTTATGATTATACATTTCCTTAATTTATTCCTCTTTGCTTAAACTAATTTAAATAGTTATTCCATCAAAAAAATCGTAAGCATATTAAAAATACTTACGTAAATTAAATTTCTCTTATATTTTCAATTTAATCTAATTTAATTTTCTTCCAAGTAATAGTCTAGATTTCTACATAAATACTATTTTAAAAGGCAATCATTTTTGCCATTAAATTAGCTTTCAATACTATAAGTGCTCCAAAGTTATTTTAACTGCCCTTGTTGAATTGCTTTTATGAATATAGAAGCAATAAAATATATACAAGAAGATCTTGAAACTATAATTTTCTTATACGTAGCATACAGAAATATAGTAATCATGAAAAAAATCGATGACGTTTCGGTGGATAGATGTATATTCTGTAATTCACGAATGGGAAAAAGAATACAACAAATCTTTATAATTTTGCAAACAAAGCGGAAAACTGAATAGATTTTGGTAACAATGGAAAAAGTGGAAATTAACTTGATACAAAATTATAAATTCAATTTATTTTGATAAAAATTTCTAAACATTTGAAAAATATTTCTGTAATCTAATTTAATTTATCTCTAAGTAATAGTCTATATAAATTTTTAGATAAATACAATAATTTTTGTCATTAAAATAGCTTTTAATACTTTAGGTGGTTCAAAGTTATTTTAACTGCCCTTACGCCCGGTTGCACCAACGTTAGTTAAATTTTAAACTTGGTTTAAATAAATAAAAGCAAATCGAAGTTATACGTCATATGGTGTAATTGACATTGATGTTAAAAATTAGATTCGCTTTTATTTATTTAAACCAAGTTTAAAATTTAACTAACGTTGGTGCAACCGGGCATTATTGAATTACTTTCATGAATATAGAAGCAATAAAATGCGTAAAAGACTGTCTTGAAATTATTACTTTCTTATACGTATTACGTAGTATAAATAAATATATCATAAAAAAATACATTTGCGATATTGTCAAGGAAACAATTGTTTTGAGGTCCTCAGATTCTGTTTTGACCATATTCTTAATGACGTCAGTGTGACTGGATGAATGGATGTGTGTCCGTATGTTCCATAAAGCACGAATGAAAAAAGATAGAGTAACAAAATTTCGTAATTATAAGTTTCAGAATTTACAGAACTGAATTTATTTTGGTAACAATTACAAAATCAGAAGTGGAAGTTTAATTGACACACAAAACAATAAATTTAATTTATTTAGAATACAAAATCAGTTACGAAAAAAGTTAGTATTATTATTTAAAATATGACATGTTATTTGAAATTATACATTGTGAAAGACGATCAATAATAAAAAAAATACAAATAATAAGACTTTTGAATATAGTTATGAAAATACAAGTATTTTCCACTTATTCAAAAATATTCATTAAACCCTGTCGAGTTTAGTATTAAATTAAAGGAGCCTTGAACTTAAATGTCAAAAATTAATAATCGCAAATTATTTTTATAATAGTTATTAGAATTCTTTTGAGTTTTTTCTACCACATTTTCAATGTCGTTTGTGTAACTAATTATTGGGCTTCGAATTATTAAGAGATGGCGTTGATCACAATTTCCAAAAGGTACATGTCAAATTCACTTTGTATGATATCTTATGATGGCGAATGTTTGCATTAGTATTGGTAGTTTGCTTTTATTGACAGCAGAACTGAAGCCATAGGTAGCCATACACTCTACAAATTTTTATAGGTTTTTTTTGGAGAAAATTCAATCTTAACCTATAATCTATAAATACAATGAACCTTTCATTTTTACATTTTATTTCAATAATGCGGCTTAAACAAATGTTATATTTACATTGGAATACTCCTAAAATAACTAGTATTATTTCTCGGTGTTATATCGGACAACAATGATTGTAGTACCAATAGAAAGATATCATTTTTCTGAATCAAACGATGTAAAATACACTACTATTTAGTAGTAATTTGGTTCCGTAAATTAATTTTTTAATTTTGAGAATTCTCGGGTTTATTCAATTTTTATCGTAAATAAATATAGTCACCTATGACTGTTTTGTTTTGATGCCTGTCAAGCTATTTATTTGACGTTTCTAACTTTTGGACTTAAATAAAATAAATAAATAAATATACCATCACGCCTTTTACCCATTACGGGTGTGGCACTCTGCTTACGCAGATCTCGGTAAGTGATATATTTTTTCGTATGAAGTGCGGTTACCAGCCGTCAAATCATAGCCCCCAAGGATGTTAGTGGAGGAGGAACCACAGGGGTAAATTTAAATTTGTAACTGTCGGCAGTGGGATTCGAACTGAGGATCTCACGATCCACAGTCCGACACGTTACTTGTTTAAGGCAATTTATAAAAATATGGCTAGTTATATATATAACCCATCCCATGTTAATCTCCTATGTACACCTTTAAGACAGACACACAGTATACGTATAAAAAATGTGTATACCAGCTACACAAGATTATTTTAAATTAAATTTATTCACTAATTTTGAACAATATTAAGATTGTTCTGGAAGGTTAAAATCAAACAACAAAATGGCTGCCGTTTGAATCACCTTCCGTTGCAATGTTTCAAGGTTTTGTATCCTTTTATTCACTCCCTTCAGTCTAGTTATATTCCTACTACTCGTACCTCTATGATTAAGTACTAACTTTTTTCTGCAGCAAAACATTATATTTAAATGAAAAAAACCGTAGTAATGAATAACCTACACCAGCAATTAAATATTACAAATTGTTCAGAAAAAAGTATTTAAATAAGTTAGCATACAATTATTCCATTAACCCATATTGGTATTATCTTAAACTCCGTGCGTCATTGAAACTGAAAGGTTCGATAATTTTGACATGATTTGACTGAGTTTGTATAGCATAGAGGCATCAATCATTTTTAGGAACGTAGGCCGACATTTTTAGGAACAATAATTATAACAATTATACTAGTATTCAAATAGACTAAGAGCTTTTTTCTAGGATAATTTTAATGTCAGCATTTACTCGCAATTCTTTTATGTAGTAATTATGACGTAAAGGCGTAATTTATTACATATTATAGTAATTATTATTGTTCTGTAAGGCTTAAACGCAACAAAATATATTTTTTCACGACATGGTAAGAAACCATACCGTTCTTCTCCCGAAATAGTGAGGAAAATGTGTTGTTCCTCTCTAGAGAGGAAAATATAGAAGTGTTGCCAATATGAATGTTATTTACAAAATATATATTATAAAACTTATAAATAAATTTCTAATGTTATTGAAAACCCTTATTTTAGAGATATACATAATTTAAATTATCTTACAATTATGTCTTATATATTTCTTTTTCTTATTAAATTATAATTTGACAACCTATTAAAGATATTATTTAAGATTGGTTCATTGGCAACACTGCTGCACCGCCTTGTGTCTGATAACCTAACTTTTAACGTGTCAGTCTGTCAGTTGTGTGTATTTTAGATCCGAGCAAATCGTTTTTAGAAACTTTTCGTGAAAAAACGGTTTTGTCTAACACGAGAAGAAAGCTCTTCTTTCACTCTCGTTCGAAATGCCTCATGAGCTTCAAACTCGAGGGGGATAAAGAAGCGCTTTCATTTCTAGTTTGACAAATAACTATTTCTTGAAGCATTATTTCTGCGCTGTCAAACTTTCTGAAATTATGTGCTAACTGAAACAATAATGCATTTAAAGAACAAATATGGTAATTTAATTATTACCAAGAATGTTCGCAAAAGTTTCTATTTTCCTTAATCAGGATTAAGTTATCAAACAAAAGCTGTCGTCCTGCTGAGTGGAACAATTTCACGGATTGGTCACAGTCGGCTAATCAAACGAACACATCAGAAATTAGCATTCAACAGTCAAAGACAGAATGTTCTAACGAGAATATTCAGAGATAGGCGTGTAAATTGTATGAGCCAGGTCTCACGGTCCAGCAACTGTCAATCTTGTTTACCAAATTGTAGTTGCTGTCACATTCATCAAAACACAAACACCTGAGATAAGAGAAGTAGAGCTGTGTTGATGATGTCTTACACCAGGGAACAAGATTCCATTCAGATAAACCGAGACATGAATGAGAGAGAGTCGAATTAGAAGCTACGGAAATTTATTTGACTCAAAAATTTACGAAAGTTTTCTTAATCTGTTTACTGTTGGAAATCAGTCGACAATATTTTTGGGGGTTGCGATATGATTGTACGTCCTGAGCAAAAATAAACATAGATATCTGCAAAAGCAGAGTGCCACATTCAAACTGACAGAACTTTCTAATTAATTATATAATTACATATAATATAAATGAAGATGTAAATAGGCATGCAAAATAATCTCAAATAAAAGAAAAATAGAGACGCAGCATTTAATATTTTGTCATAAATGTCTTACTTTGTATGCCAGCTATGTTCATTACCATACTGTTATTGATAAAATAAATGTTAAATAAACTTATCAGCTATAATATCCCTAATCCATTGATAATTCGAAATAATTTTGTCACAGTTACCGAAAGAACGTTGCTTGGAAACCGCCCGACGCCGTAGGCAGAGGGCTGTTACCTTCAAGCAACGTTCTTGAGGTAGTTGTGATCAAAATATGAGTATTTATCAATGGTCGAGGGATATTGGGCTTCCAAACTATCAAGAGATGGCGCTGATCACAAATCTCTAGCGGTACATGTCAGATTCATTTTGTATGGTCTTCTATGGCGAATGCGTGCTCTAGTTGTGGTAATTTGTGTTTTATTAGTGTATTTGGTAGATTTGTTTAGATTTTATTATTATTAATTATTGACTATAGTTTACATTAGCCATTAGTTGTTTTGTAGTTTTTTATTGTATGTAAGTAGTTATTAATTGTAGCATTAATTTGTTTAAGATAGGTTATCATCATTTTTCTTTGTGGATATTAGTTTGTAGTTGTATATATTTTCTAGTAGTATTTAATATTAATATTTTTGTAGTTATTTGTTGTTGTTTTCTGTAGTTTTATTTTACTTTTAGTTTAAATAGTAGTATGGATTCATTTATTTGCTTCGATTTAGATAGTATATGTAAGTTCGCACGTTGCTCTTTATCTTCTAGAAGCATGGTAGAAGGCCAGCAAATAATAAATAGTGGCCACATAATATTATGTGGAAGAACATCAACAATATCATCGCAATTTTCAATGCTCTTTTCCATGCCTTTAATTTGTCACACTGTCACACATCATTCTTCACACAAACTAGTCTTTCACCTATTTTTGAGAATTAATGAAATCGAACTTTTCGACTTTTATTAGCAGAAGAACTACAGCCATAAACAATGCAAATTTTTCTGTTTTTAACAGGTTTTTTTAGAGAAAACTCCATCTTAACCTCTAATCTACAAATTAAATGTAGTACTTATTTAAATAATACGTCATAGATAAATGTAATACTTCCATTGAAATTCTTCTATAGTAACTACTGTTGATATAAATTTAGAAAAAATAACAAATATGTTCAAATTCTTTAAATAAATAAAAACTCAGAATAAACGTCAAAAACACAATGTACCGCGAGACGTAGTTCAGAATTCTGCCGCTAGTTAGCGTATTTTAATATTGGAAGCCCAATTGGGTGAGAAAATTTTTTGCGATAATTATTATTATTTTCATTCACAAACCGTGAAAATGACATTTGAAAATGAACAAATCAAATATTGAATTAGCTGTCAACCGACTGTCAACAATTGTTACTTAGCAATAAGTGATAATTTCCCGCGGAAATTATCAGTAATAATATAACAAGAGGGTGAGAATAAATTGAAAATAATTTGACAGATCTTTCGCAAACTTGTTGTCAGGCAATAGTCACGAAAGCCCGTAGGGCTTGAGTGGCTATTGCCAAATGGCAACAAGTTTGATAAAGATACTGGAGAATTATTTCCTAATTTATCGAACTCTCGAGTTATGTTTAATTAGATTATATTTCATCAGCAGGCACACCACTAAATCTATCTTTTTTGCTCATTTTTACTTGTGTTGATGAACTATCTGACATCTGACATGTGTCAACAAAAACAAAAAAAGCTACAGAGAATATTGCCGGGAATATTCACAAGAGCATTATTTTGAAAACGAACAACAGAAGCAGTAAATCAATTCAACACGCCTGACACCGGAAGATATAAAGGCAAAAAGCGAAAGCACTGTAAGGGCTCTAAGTAGCACATTTACTTGTTTTGTACCAATCAAAGATGTTGAAATGTATTTCTATATGATTATTAAGACGTCCAACAACGATTGATTGATTGTAATAACATTATTCCAGTATAAATTAAATATAAAATATCTCGAAACCTATAATATCCCTCCAGTCAACAGAATAGAGCATCATTTGCTTCAGAATAGCCGAAAATTACACCCAGGCAATAATAGACATCGTGTTAACGGTTCTACAACAAAATTATCCCAAATAACATCACAAAAAACCTAGATATGTTCATGATGAGTTCCTGATCACTGCTGCATATAAGGAGCCTGCGGAACTGGACTGATCTTAGTGATCTCACATGCACGTATCTGTGGAATTATGTTTCGTGAACGTGGTTAGGTTCGGTTTGAATGATCGTAGAGTTGTAGATGTTAGACGGTAGAAACTAGACGGCTGCTGGAGCATCGCAATTGAATATCAAATCATTTTATGTTAGAGATGTATGTGAATGTGAGACGTGTAGACACGCAATGGACAGTACATGTAAAGAAATAAATATATTGTGTAGATGGTAAGATGAATTATAGAGTCCTCAGAAATTTGTACGGCAGATAAATTTTTAACACATAAGAATAGTTACTATACAAGTAGTGTCCGTTACACTAACAACTTTGGGGGTCGTGTCTTGACAGCTGGTAATCTCATTTCATGTATATCATATCGTAAATTAAGCACACAGAAATTATGTTCAACTTTTTACTTTCTCATATGTAAGAGAGTTGTTATACTCTGGAATCTGGATTATTTAACTTGGCGAGTTGATGTAATTTAGAATTTAATAAATTTTTGTACATTTGTAATAAAATAAGAATTATGGACTGGAGATTAAACCTAATGGCTGGTAGCACGAGGTCTGATTTTGGGTGCTTTAAGAGCAGTGTTTTAAGCTCGGTTTTAGCGCTGTACAATGTTCTACAATTATTTTATAAAAAAGTACTTCTAATAAAAGTGGTGGATAATACATTTCTCTGTAAATTCTATTTGAAGTATTTCTTTTATAAAATAATTTTAGAACATTGTACAACGCTAAAACCGAGGCTAAAACACTGCTCTTAAACACCCAAAAACAGAGCTCGTGGTACCAGCCAATATGTTTACAGTTATTTTCAGTAATAATATAACAGGAGAGTGAGAATAAATTAAAAATAATTTGACAGATCTTTTGAAAGCTTGTAGCCAGGCAATAGCCACGAAAGCTTTCGGGCTATTGCCAAATGGCAACAAGTTTGAGAAAGATTTGTCAAATTATTTTCTAATATATCGAACTCTAGAGTTATATTTAATTAGATTATTTTTTGATTAAATCTATCTTTTTTGTTGTTTACTTGTGTTGATGATACTTATCTGACATCTGACATCAATCAACAAAAACAAAAATGCTACATATTTCCGGGCATAATCACAAGAGCATTATTCTCAGTAATAATATAACAAGAGAGTGAGAATAAATTGAAAATAATTTGACAGATCTTTCGAAAACTTGTTGCCAGGCAATAGCCACGAAAGCCCGTAGGGCTTGAGTGGCTATTGCCAAATGGCGACAAGTTTGAGAAAGATACTGGAGAATTATTTTCTAATTTATCGAACTCTCGAGTTATATGACGTTTCTTTAAACCAAAGTAATGCTTTATTGTATGTCACGTGTCTGCGTTTTAACCAATCCTGTCATTATTATACTGAGAATAATGCTCTTGTGATTATTCCCGGCAATATTCTCTGTAGCTTTTTTGTTTTTGTTGATAGATGTCAGATGTCAGATAGTTATCATCAACACAAGTAAAACTGAGTAAAAAAGATAGATTTAGTAGCGTGCCTGATGATGAAATCAAAAAATAATCTAATTAAATATAACTCGAGAGTTCGATAAATTAGAAAATAATTCTCCAGTATCTTTCTCAAACTTGTCGCCATTTGGCAATAGCCACTTAAGCCGTAGGGCTTTCAGTTACATAGCTTATAAAACCGCCCTAAAATAATTTATAGATAACATTTCTTCTATGGCAAACCTAACTAACAAAGAAAAAAACATATATTTAGGTACTATTTGCTTTATAAAACCAACTTGGAAAAATAACCGTGACCCGCCGTGACCCAACGTGGGTGAATGTGAACATTTTTATACATATCGTTCGTAAATATACAATATTTTTACCTCCCGCCTACTCTTAGGTAAGGGAGGTATTTTTTTTGGTAAAAAAATTGGGTAGTGAGTTTTCAATGAAAAAGCACGTTTTAGGGTCCCTATAATACGATTTTACTATTTTCACGATGATGTCTGTATGTATGTATGTGTGTGTGTAGTCTGTGGCAATTTTTTCGTCTCGCATAACTCAAATACTATAATACCAAAAAATACAATTTTGTAAATTATTGCTTCTTATATTTTGATGAAGAGCTGATTAGATTTTGGATAAAATTGGTCAACCGGAAGTAGCACTTTACTTGAAGCTCTTAACAGTTTTTCGTGAAAAACACGGTTAAATTTCCTTTTTCAACAATTTATGTTATTTTGAAAGTTGTAGAATATTTAATTTTACATGTGTTTTGATTACACTAATTTTATTTATTTTCATTAGATTTAGAGATAATAAAATATAAAGAAATTGGATTTCACAAATCTTGCATTTCTAGTACACCAAGGAAACATTTAAAAATTTTCATTTTTTTACGAAATGTGACATGTCATTGTGATTGTGAAGCTGTTTTCTTAGTGAAATATGTGTCAAAAAATTAAATAAATGTACCAAATAAAATTAAATTTCTCAAATATAAATAGAAAATAAATAAATAAGAAGGTATGTTTCTGTATCATCAAATCCTAGTTTGCACCGTTTAAGAGTAGTATTGGGCGGGAGGTTATGTGCTGGCCACATCAGATTTTTTATTAAGGGAGTTACCGTGATCAAAAAATCACTCACTCGCCTATCTCTAGTTTAAATCTCCTATACATGTCGAAAAATATATAAGTGGTATTTGGTGATTAATTTTTATAAATGATACCCAATGAAATTCCTTTTAAAATATATAAAGTTTTACATGAGTTAAGAGTTACTCAACATTTCATAGCTATTTATTGTATTTAATCTGAAAAAGGGAATAATGAGTAAGGAAAATCTATAAAAGTAGATTTATTAGATTGAAGAGAAAAATTCCTTACTGTTCATCGTTCCAGGAAGAAGTCCAAATACCTAACTTTTATTCAACTAACAATAAATTCATCTACCGTTAAGAATTTCACTCAATAGATCAGTAATTATAAAATAATAAAACCTAAAAGGAATTATCAATAATGATTTTAATGAAGACAGCATCAAAGACCGACAATCGCAGTAGCAATGAACAATTACTGACTGAAGTAAATGAAATAAAAGTGGATTGCAAACTATGTTAATTGAATGATAAAACAAAGACAAAGAGTGCACTGGAATTGCTCCAGTGCAGATTTCGAACACTAGTTGCATGGAAAATGAATCTCTGCACTGATTATTAACAGTTGCACTTTAATTGGACCTTGTTTAGGAATTGATTATCAATTATTTCATAATTAATGTTTGTCAGTGAATAACTCCGTTACTATAATTTAAAACAGAGATGGCTCACTTATTCTTCTTTCATATAAGTTGGAAATAGAATTTGTAAACTTTAGAATTAATTTGGTTTAAGCAATATTTTTTTTCGAATACCAGTGAATGCGTACGTAATGTATACGTGGATCTATCATGCCATCAGCCATCACCAACGGGGCTCAGGTCTCGTCTCTTGTGTCATTAACGTACATATCTTACTATTCTATCTACTTTAGCTTTATTATATATTCCTTCCTACTCGTACAATACAAGAAATAAGTAGTTGTATACCAGGTGCTACTACTCTTTGGTATGGGTTGTTTTATTTCTATTTATATAATTTTTTCTGACGAAGACGTACTTGTAGTATGTACACGTCGAATTTTTAAATAAAAATCTGTTGTGGGCAACATAATACCTCCCGCCATAGATTTCTTATCGAACAATGCAAGAACACGGACCACTATCAAGAAAAGATCATCCCTTCAAAAAATTATGACACATGTCAAAAACTGACATTTTTCAACCGTTGATTTGTTTTTTCAAAAAACGAAAATATCAATATATAATTTTTCTTTAATGTGTTGTAATTCATAAATGGTGACAGTAAGAGAAAAATGTTTCAATCAATAATTGTAGATAATAATTTTTAAAACATTATTCTAATAACAACATTTTCATTAAACCATAATTTACTGAGATATTTTAAAATAACTTGATAGGGCTTCAAGTAAACTACCACTTCCGGTTATTAGATTATCATCAAAAACTAATCAGCTCTTCCAAATGGTACACAATTGATATGTACAAAATATCAAAATTTTCAGTTTAGTAGTTTTTGAGAAACCGTAACTTCAGAGATCCACACAGACTGACAGACTGACAGACAGACAGGCAGACAGCTACACACACAGACATCATCGCGAAACTATTAAAATGCTCATCCACTGAAAACTCACTACACAATTTTTAGCATGATTCCCTTACCTCCCTTACAGGATGTGGCGGGAAGTAAAAAATATCTTCAAATTATGCGATAACCATTTTCAAATGGAATAGAGTGTGCTTCACGTTGAGGGCAGTCTTTTACGTAATTATTGTAAACAATTTAATTTCTTAATCTATACGAGCCCAGAATCATATTATTTGGCCTAGTTAAAATCATAAAAAGGAAATTTGTTTAATTCACCATATTTATATCTTATATTCTATCATTTTTACATTCAGCACATACATATATGTAATGGAAGTATTGTTGATGTTACGAATTAATTAGATTTCGGGAACAATTCATCAACAATAAGTGGTTGATTATTTCAAGGCATATCAGGGTTTTTGGGCTTATCTTAATAAATAAATGAGATAGAGAAAATTTCATTGGAATCAAAAAGATGTAGAATAATATTACTTACAATTTTTATTTGAAACAGTTTTCTGTATTTTGTTATCAGATTTAAAAACAGTGTTTCTTGTATCAGTCAATACCTTTAGGTCAAATTGTAAATTTGATATTATTTCAGTTGTTATTTTTCCTTCAAATATTCTTTAAAATAATAGAATTTATGATATAAATAAATTTAATACAATAAATTTTCCCTTTGCTAGATCAGAACTATTTTTAACGCTATTCTAAAAGTTTTAATTGGGCCAAATAATATGATTTTGGGCTCGTATACCCAACACTGGTAATATAATTCGAAGTATCCCATAGAATCTACGTGGCAATCTCTCCTATCTAAATACTTAAAATCTAATTCAACTCGTTCTCATTACAGCAACTTCCCACAAAGGCCTCTCAGATTACAATTGACACCTCGCCACACATTGGTCCGCTTCTTCATCCGCGAGTATACTCGTTCATTATTACATTGATGTTCTATCTATGTGATGATGATGATGTTTGACGTGGGGTCACTTTCTCGCCGGCGATTACCCGAGGTGCGCGCGCGTTCTGCACGCTCCAGTTCCGCGGTATAATTATCTAAAGCCGCAGTCGCCGCTGCTAACAGACAAGAAAGATGCCGGTGCTAAGATGGGCGATCATAACCACAAAAGCCCTAACGGTAGAGGAGGAGATATCATAGCGCAAGATGTTGTATTTCAGTGTAAATTTTATTGGCAGTAGTACTTCCTGGTATTTTTATAACGTGAAGATTTGGCCTTGAAGTGCTAAACTCCGCCTCCTGGCCGGTTAGTTTTAATACTGGCCACTTGATGTCAATGCCTAAGCATCCTGGTAGGCGAAGCGGTGCATTTGAAATACACATCATACATTTGAAATTAATTAATGGCTGGTACCACGATCTCTGTTTTTGAGTGTTTTAAGAGAAGTATTTTAAGCTCGGTTTTAGCGCTGTACAAGGTTTTAAAATTATTTTATAAAAAAATACTTCAAATAAAAGTGGTAGATAATACATTTCTCTGTAACTTTTATTTAAAGAATTTTTTTATAAAATAATTTTAGAACATTGTACAGTTTTAAAACCGAGCATAAAACACTGCTCTGAAAACTCCCAAAAACAGAGCTCGTGGTACCAGCCAATATGATCAAAACATAACTTTTGATACAAGATACATACATGTTTGATACGAATTATGTGTTATTTGCATTAAATAAATAAATAAATAAATATAACATCACGCCTTTCTTTCGGTAGGTGATATATTTTTGCGTATGAAGTGCGGTTACCAACCGTCAAATCATAGCCCCCAAATATGTTAGTGGAGGGGGCACCACAGGGGTAAATTTAAATTGGCAACTGTCAGCTGTGGGATTCGAACTGAGGATCTCAAGATCCACAGTCCGACGCGTTACCACGGAGCTATTTACCCCATTAAATATACTATAACTACTGTAGTACAAAAAATAGTAATTTAAATTTAATTAAAACACTTGTAAAATTAAATATTCTTCAACTTTCAAAATAATATAAATTGTTGAGAAAGGAAATTTAACCGTGTTTTCCACGAAAAACTGTTAAGGGCTTCATGTAAACTGCTACTTTCGGTTGACCAATTTTATCCAAAATCTAATCAGCTCTTCATTACAATATAAGAAGCAAAAATTCACAAAATTGTATTTTTTGGTATTATAGTATTTGAGTTATGCGAGACGAAAAAATTGCCACAGACTACACACACCTACATACATATATACATTCATACAGACAGACATCAGGCGAAAATAGTAAAATCGTATTATAGGGATCCTAAAACGTGCTTATTCATTGAAAACTCATTATCAATTTTTTGACCAAAAACAATATCTCCCTTACCTAGAGGTAGGCGGGATGTAAAAACGTGATAATAGTATATTATACAACAAGTAATGGAATGGCGTGGGATAGGCCATTCCGTTACATGTTGTAGACTATACTTTCTATAAAAAGGTTTTGGAAATTATACAAAAATTCAAATATAAAACTGTTGAAAACGTCAAACTCAAATAAATCAAATTAAAACAAACAGACGTAACCATAGTAACTGAATCAAGATACCACATATGTCACGCTAATAAGCGGTTCTGACTCGTCGAAAATATTCCATACGCCGCGTATGGAATGTTAGTGATTCCATAACAATTTTTAGTAGTGGAATGCCCAGTTTCCAAAACAGTGTTATAGAAACATTTTTTCGTAACTAACTCTTAGTTGATTGAACTGAGATCATTTGTTAATTCTACTGTTTTTTTTTTTATTTAATTGAGAAATGTTCGTTCCCTTCTATTCTACTGAAATATTCAGTTGTTTCACACATCTATTCCAATCATAGGATACCATTGGTAACCAAATATTTCACTAATATAAGCTACAGTTTATTTATGTTTCTAAACTGGAATAAATGGTATTCATGTATATTTCAATTATTTACCGCGAAAAGTAATTTATTATTTATTAATTATTTACAATCCCTGCTGTTTGAGATCTACATCACACGACAACACAAACTTCAAAACATTTTAAAAATCATTGCAACTTAATGAATAACAATTATGACTTTTTAAAACTGTAGATAGTTTTTAATTTAGATAGTTTCATGAAAAAAAATAGAGAAGGTGTGAAGACCCCATTAAATAGATTAAATAAGACAGTAAGAGTAACTGAACTACTTTTTCATTTCTTTATTTTTATTTTTCATGTAATTTTTACTCGATTTATCTGTGCATACTATCACCAATAATTATTTATTCTAAATAGTTTTATTCTGCATATTTAATTAATAAAATCATTATACGACGGTTTTGAGCATCCCAGTGTTGGCAACTGTTAAATAATTATTGTACAATTAGGATAATTTTGGCAGATATATAGACGTACAATAGTAAATTTGGACGTAACATGAAACAAAATTTGCAAGAAGAATAACTAATTAATTCCAATGACGAAATTGAGGACGAAACACATAATTTTGAGTGTTATTTACGATAACTTCACTTCTCGAGGTTGGCAACACTGAGTGTCAGTTTCAATTGACAACTGAAAGATGTATAAACTTAACCTATATTGTAATTTTTTATAGTTTTTCGAATTTTAGATTTCAAATAAAACTTAATATGTACCTCGGCACTGAAGTTCCTTTTTATCACTCACATGGTTTATTTTCTTCGGCCCTAAGGGCCTCGGCAACTAAATTCCATATTCGTGATAAAAAATTGAACTTCAGAGCCTTGATACATAAATAACTATTATATCCTATCGAATTGGGTTTTAAATCCAAATAGAGTTAAACAGATCAGATTAATTATGACTTTTATATAAATTCCACCGCTTCATCTACAAGGAGGCGGAGCATATATGCGCAATAAAAATCGTTACAGATCATCAAAGGTTCTGACAGAGAGTGCGACTACTCTTAATAGCATTAGCATTTATACTGTTACTTACTACTGACTTAGAACACATATTACTCATCCAGCCATCTACACACACGGCATTGTGATAATGATAAATGATAACAGTCGAAATGAATTCAGGGGACCTCAAAATATTCTTCAAATAAATGTTATAGTAAATAGATCATTAGATTAATGGACTTCTACTGCGATCCAGTGACCTGTGACTGCAATGCCTAAATGCTTTTCCGGTTTCCGGGATTATTATTTTAATCGTTTTATCGTTTCGTGCTCATATAATTTATCTTTTTGTTGCCGTAATACCGTTAGATATTTTAAATACAGAATCGTAAATTTCATAGTAGAATTAAAAAACAATATTTTGTATGTTGCATGCATGGATCAAAAGATTACTATTTTATTTCAGGAAGTTTTTAAATACAGGAACTTGAATTATTAATGTTTCTGATTGTAGATAAGTAGATAATAGCGGTGAATGACTTTTGATTCAATATTTATTAAAGGAGGTATCAATAATTGATTTGTTAGGACGAAAGGATATTGCTCTATGGATATCTTGATAAGTATTTCCATCTGTGAGCGAGTAGTCATATTAAAATGGAGAACTAAGCCTGTTTTACAACCAACTTTCTATTTTAGAAATACTAATACTATTCCAAATAGCGGTACAACTTGGAACTAACTTTCAAATCGCGCCAAATCATACTATTGGTTGGGAGGGGATAACTAACGAGTAGGAATTACACAGCACAAAATTTTGCAGCGATCAGTTCAATCTGTTTGCAACTCCTTGTTATGCACTCGAGGGTACATTACATATTTGTATCATAACAAATTGTACATGAAGCTTTAAAATTATGTTTTTATCTGTAAATATGTTTCCTCTAATTTTTTAAGAGCTTTAAACTAAAATTAAAACACTTGCATCATTTTAGTTGTACCTTTTTTTTATAAAAAACCGTTCACAGAAAATATATATTAAGTTGTTTCAAGACGACAAATTTTTAATAAGTAATTTAAATTTTCTCGCTTTATGACAAATTTGTAAAATGATCTGTATTGAATCAGGCTTTTTTGAATTAGTTCCAAATTGTACCGCTATTTGGATTAGTCTATAGCAACAAATATTCAAATAAGAATTGTAATATTATTTTACTTTTTCTTTAAATTTATTTTAACTAAATTTGAAATGATATTGTCATTAAAATCTCATGTGTCCAACACAATACTTCTCAAAGAAATCTTTCCTAAACCGAACAAAATATGGAAAAAAAAATTCAAATAAAAATTGAGCCAACCTCTACTATTTTATATTTTTTTGAATATATCAAAATTTACTGTATTTCAATGAATTATTAAGATGTACCTGAAAACATGTTAATATACAAGCTGGTGACTCAGCCGATCATAGTCGTTTTACATGTTAAATAATTCTGCTTCCCTGATCATTTTAGAGAAAAATATTTCAAATAATAGTTCAAGAGATTTAAAATCTGCATCTGAATCAGTGAATTTCATTTTACTAATGAGTAATCATGGAATACAGCTCAGGATCTATACGGAAAAATTTTTACGAAAGATTTGGGTTTTGTTTAGATGACAATGGTATTTGAACATTATGATCTAGACTAGATTTATATTCTGTGTTCTTTATAATTGACTATTATTAACAAATTTATATTCACACCATAAAATTAAATAAACAAATTGTTCACTTGTCAATGAATAGCGTTTATATTTGCTGGAATGGGGTCTTTCATCATTTTTTTTTTATTATAAAAAGTTATTATTCATTAAGCCACAATGATTTTTTAAAAATGTTGTGACGTCATTATAGTTGTGTTGCTGGATCTCAAACAGTAGAGATTTAAATAATTTTTGGCACATAAATGTTCTATTTTATTGTATTAATAATAATAAAATAAGTAAAAAATATATGACTACAATTATTTACTATCTGCACTGTTTAAGGTCAAGCAACAATACAATAACGTCACAATATTTAAAAAAAAAATTATTGTCATCACAAAATTAAGACTTTTTGAAAGTGTAGATAGTCTTCAATTTAGATAAAGTTTCATAAAAAAATAATTTTAAAATGTTTAGAAACCCCATTGAATTTCAATTCCATGGTTACTCATTATAAAAACTGAATTTTTGATATTTTTTAACGTCGTTTTAGCCCTTATTAAATAAATATAATGACAGTTGTGCACTGATTTCGAAGCAGATGTTAAAACTCTTCAAACTTTTGAAACTTTTTTCTCTAAAATGATTAGGGAAGCAGGAAACTGCATAAGTATTATTGAACATGTAAAATTCATATACCGACTGAGTCAGTCACCACCCTGTATGTATGTTGAGAGATAAAAATTAAATATTAAATTAATGAGAAAATATATAAATATGTATTTCGGTAGATGCAAGAGGAATAAAATTATTTTTTTTTTAGATAAAATATAGCTACAGTTTATGTGTAAATATTTGTTTAATATAACACAATTTAATTATTTATGTGAAATCGATCATTAAAATAAAACTGCATGAAATTGTTGTCACTGAATATGCAGATGACATTAACATCCTCCGAATTGGGGCATTTATCTTTCTGCATATTTTTATTGTGAGGAGTCAAAATATTCGATAGTGAGTTTTCAACAGATAAGCACGTTTTGGGGTACCTAGAAAACTATTTCATTATCTGAGGTTGACGATAACTCAAAATCTAATGAAGATATCATTTGAAAATAATAAGTATATTAAAAATATAAAAAAGTAGTAGTTTACAGAAATATAAAAGTACATCAAGTTTTCTGAGTGTATCTAAATAATAGAGTTAGAATAAATTTTGCAAAAAATTGTAAGATTTTTTATTTCAAATTTTTTCTCAATTTTTAGTACCTACCGTTTAAAAATTATATATGGGGAAAGTTATGTGTTGGGACATCAGACTTTATGGCTGGTACCACGAGCTTTGTTTTTGGGTGTCTTAAGAGCAGTGTTTTTTTATAAAATAATTTTAGAGCATTGTAGAGCGCTAAAACAGAGCTTAAAATGCTCTTAAAACAACCAAAAACAGAGCTCGTGGTACCAGCCAATGAGTACAGAAGATTTTCTGATGTCTTTCGTAGTTCAGTATATTTCCGTAGACGGCAGCAGGTGGCACGTATCAAACATCCAGAATAATCAATACTCTGAATTCTGCGCACTGATATTTATGAAACAAATTGTAATTAATTATAATTTAATTTGACAAATTAATTATTTGCATATTAAAATGAGTATAATGACTTGAATTTGTAGGACAAGATTTTGTCAAAAGTACAAGCGAATCTTTTATTTATTGTTGTACACATTGTATAAATTGTTCCCCCATAATTAGTGCTCAATTCATTACTTAATTATTATTTACATTATTCTGAAAGTGAGATTTTTAGATATGGACAGATGGTTAATTTGGGGTAAATGGCTCCGTGGTAACGTGTCGGACTGTGGATCGTGAGATCCTCAGTTCGAATCCCACTGCTGATAGTTGCCAATTTAAATTTACCCCTGTGGTTCCTCCTCCACTAACATCTTTGGGTGCTATGATTTGACGGCTGGTAACTGCACTTCATACGCAAAAATATATCACTTACCGAGATCTGCGTAAGCAGAGTGCCACATCAATAACGGGTAATAGGCGTTATGATATAATTATTTATTATAAATTGAACATCTCTACGTCTGTGCAGATATCCCCCCTCTCCCATCACCAATGCATTGCAGCAAGTCTTTCCATGCCTCAACCCCTACAACGAATTGCAACAGTTTCCCCTGGCGCCAGGATTGGCGAAACAGTCGCGAATCGTCTTCACAGCCGCCTGCGACTTGATACAATTCGCCACAGTTGCAGAGCATGCGTATATTGCATGCGGGCCTTTTCCCCGCCTTTCGATGCACAATTGTTACAATTGGTGGGATCATTTTAGAAGTTTACCCCTATTTACGAAAAGAGTAGATGACAGTAGTACGCAGACGCAAAGCTGGTCACAGCGATATGAAATACTGTTTCTATTCTATCAGTTTAAATACGAATGTTACGGGTAAAGTTCGAAATCTAACAATGTCGATATCTATAATATCGTTTTATGGAAGCTGAAAAGTCGTTAAAAATTATAATAGCGTTTGAATAACTGTTGTAATTCTGCAAATAACTACTTGTTCTTGTTGTATATACATCTACCATGTATCCAAGCTTCTTTCATGGCGTTTATATAGAAGGAAATATCTATAATATTGAATGTGAAATAACTCATGTATATTGAAGACTTCATCACCGTTTTTCCTTTTATTTTCAATATCCTTCCTGGAGTCACACACGCGATTGTTAATTCATTTTAGTTTCCCTCCATATTTTGGTACCTTTACCTTTTTATGGGAGTTTTGTTGCGAACGGCACCAAATATTGTTTTGAGTTTTTATATTTTAGAGTAATATCTTTTATTTACAACTGTCAAATAATATACCCGCAATTCAACTGTTATTTATCAATTAATGACCTTTGTTATTATTGCTAAAGAAATAATATTGTCAGTTCGATGAATTAACATTATTTATTTGAAATCGGCACTAAAGTGCTCAAAATTCGTCATTAAAAGCTCAGAAATAGTCACTAAAGTAACCCATTATACGACGATTTTAAGCAACCCAGTGTTGGCAACCCTTAAATAATTATTGTACAATTAGGATAATTTTGGCAGATATATTAACGTACTATAGTAAATTTGGACGTAACATGAAACAAAATTTGCAAGAAGAATTAACTAATTAATCCCGATGACGAAATTGAGGACAAAACATATAATTTTGAGTATTATTTACGATAACTTCACTTCTCGAGGATTGGCAACAATGACTGTTAGTTTCAATTGTCAACTGACAGTTGTATAAACTTAACCTATATTGTAATTTTTTTACAGTTTTTTCGAATTTTGATTTCAAATAAAACTTAATATGTACCTCGGCACTGAAGTTCCTTTTGATCACTCACATGGTTTATTTTCCTCGGCCCTACGGGTCTCGGCAACTAAATTCCATATTCGTGATAAAAAAATTTAACTTCAGTGCCTTGATACATAAATAACTATTATTTAAAAGACTTTGAACTAAAATAATTTAGAAACGTTTGACAGCACAAAACAAATTTAAGCAACATATTTAATTTTAAAATGAAACAGTAGTTGTATAACTATAATTACAGCAAGTTTCCATGAGA
This sequence comes from Poecilus cupreus, assembly GCA_963942605.1. NCBI lineage: Eukaryota > Metazoa > Arthropoda > Insecta > Coleoptera > Carabidae > Poecilus > Poecilus cupreus. The sequence goes on from OZ012727.1 coordinate 15,914,151, forward strand.
CCAAAAACGAAATAAAAATTTCCTCAACACAAACGATAATTGCCTCTAAATTGATCAATACTATTAAAGTCATTTCCTATTACTAAAGCCACGTTCAAATATTTAACCAATTAAGTCTACACCGCCCTTCATTGCCAAAATTATAGATTTCAATGATTTCTCAACAGATTCCGGATATGGCCAATTTTACTTACGACCTACGAAATTTTTTCTTTTCTCAAAGAAACCTAAATTGTGATAAATATCTGAGTCTTGTAACATGTATGTAATCTGGATTTATTTGGCCAGTGTTACCAAATTACAATGAGTGATTCGATGCAGGAACTGATGGTGACTGATGAAAGTGTTTCTCAATAGGTGGTGTGGTCCGGCCCACTGGTTTGGTCCCATTGTTCATATTTGGAGACTGAAAGTCGCTATTTGATATTCAAATTATGTCGTTTGTTTTTGTTGAGATTAGACGAGTATCTTTTGTTGTATTGTACTCTGTTTTTACGCGGAATGACATAATAAATACATATGTCAACAAAATGTCGCCATTGTTTCTGCTGCTGCATCGACGGGGGTGGAAGAAGAGGGTTGTTTATTAATTTACTATTATTGCTTTCGAAGATATAATGGACTATAATAAATGATTTTGTGTTGGTGAACGTTTCCAGATTACTTTTGAGAAAAATCTTCAAGATAAACTACTACATTCTATTTGGGAATAAGAGAGTATTAAATCAGTTTGTCACAAATATTCCACGGGCGCGCCAATCGAAAAGACATAATTGGATAGAGATCAATAGATTTATCTAAATTACTTAAGGTCAACCATACGGGCTGAAGATAGCTCAACATGAACATGACTTTTTTGTAACAATATATTATTATTATAATAAATGAAATATATAATGTTTTATATCTATAATTGTAGATAAAAGTCCAAAGTTTTATAATAAATTTTAAAAGGCTAATTTTGTTTGCAAATTATATATGAACATAATTTTCAAAGTAGTAAAATTTATGTCACACATTCCCATGAACGACTAAAGTAATGCAAATAATTTGTATATTTATAAATATGATCGTCTATAACATACTTATTTTCCATTTGAATTTACAGTTTTTGAGAAACAAATAAAAATACACCAAAAACTGTGTTTTTTTGGAACTTAAAATATACATTTCCTCACTATTTCGGGGTTTGCTGGTATGTCATGAAAAAAGACTATTTTTTAACCCTTTAAATCAAAATTAGGGTATGAAGTCTAGAAGCCATAGGGGTAGCATGCTAGATATTGGATATTTTTAATGTACGAACAAGAAAAAATAAATTCAGCCATGAAACGTATCTACTTCATCAATTTTTCGAGACTTGTCCCCTGTTTCGTGCAGATTTTTACTGGACTATACGGTTCAAAAGAGATTGACAGTAAGTTTCGTTCCTGGACCTCTATTCTGTAACTTAGAGCTTAGAGCTAGCTCTATAACTATGACGTCATAGCAACAGTGAATGTTTCTATAATCAGAATAAAAACTGTTTCTATCCTAGGAATTTTGTAGTGTATAAGTTTTAAAAATTTAGGTTGGTAGCAAATTTGATTCATTTTGTGTTTGTTTATTCTTACAAATTTTAATTTTTACAGATTTATTTATTGTTTTTGTTTGGTTTTATGATTTATTATTAGTTTTAGCTCATTTTGTTAATGCTTACATATTTTACTTAGTTTTATAAATTACTATACTAATATAAATTAAAATCTATAAAATGAACCATATAATCAATCAAATTACAAACAAAACAAAATATAATGATGAACTAATACAAAAAATTGAAACACAAAATATCTAACAAAAAGTCATGTTCTCTACACCAAATGTCAAAATAGAGCTATCTCTACGAAGTAGAAACACCTCCAGTGGTAGCTCTAGAGATAAAGACAGACATGACGACATATACCTCTGTTTCCAGTCATCTCTGCTAGCTAGCTCTAAAGTTACAGAATAGGGGTCCAGGTACAAAGCGAGTGGCATTATATTAGCGTCCTACTACAGATATAACTTTTTTTCTGCTAGATTTATTTGCCGCATAGCCATTGGGGTACGACACTATAATAACAAAAATCTAATACTACTCTTACAAATTGTGATTATTTACACTATCTCATTCGCAAATGGAGTGTAGATAAGTTTTCTTTCTACTTTTTGGAAGTTAACGGCAAAATTTCAATAAAGTTGTCGAACATAAAAAGCAAACAGTCTGTGGTCTAATGCTAACGATCTATTCATCAACTCATTAATAAGTCGAAAGTAAATTCGCTAATGAATCCGATATTAATTTATTGAAATGTTTTGATTAAACTTGTAAATTATTAATTTCATTTTGGTGAATGTATAACAGTGCATGCTTTAATTTACGACCAATTCTCGAATTTAAAATGAAGATTCTCTACCTTGAAATTCATTCAAAACACAGGAAATGCTAAATTTTATGTTTCATAAAATGGATTTAATATGTAATTTAAAATATGGATTATAATTAGGTACATGAAAGTGTCAGAAATCTTTTACTAGTGATTCATTTTGGAATGAGTATAATACTTTTTAAATGTCAAGAAAACTTGTTTTTTATCTATAGATCGAACAATATTAATATTACGTAAAATTCTCATAATATGCTCCAGATACATCCATAAGCCTTTGTCACTAATGATTATTTATTGCTGACTGATATTAATGATGTTTACTTTAAAATTAGGAAATAAATTTTGTTGTAGTTGTAATTAAGACAACTTGGTTTTAAATATTGTATCTACACTGCAGGCAAAAATGCGACAGCGAAACATTATAAATATTATATTATATATTTATTATAAACATCATGTGTATTTTGGAAGTTTTAAGCACGCACAGCAGAAAGATTTCGCAAGACTTGATCTTGAGAAATGCAAAGAAGCCAGGTTCTGGACATAGGAGGGCTGCAAAAATTCTTCTTGAAGATATTCCAAATTTATGAATGGTTGTTAACAAACTGTGCAGTCCATGATTCATCCCCTAGTTCTTCTTATAATGACAACTAATTCTTGAAATACGTATTTAGATTTTTCTTTTTATATTTTAGGGTTTGAAGGATTTGTTTGATCATAATTTAGTAAAATCATATCTTCATCTTCTATTCCTTTATTTCTATACACAGGTTGGGTCTTGGAATACCTCATTTTAAGGTTAAATTTATTCATTCCTTCCATTCAGCCCTATTCTTTGCCATCTTTTTCATTTGTGCTACATATATTTTCTAATGTCTTGTTTCCTATTTCTGCTATTCCTACTTCCCATGTTTTCCTCGGTGCCCCTCTTTTCCTTTTTTTATCGATATTTCCGGATTCTATAATTTGCCTAACTAGGTTGTTTTGATCTATCCTCATTATATGTTCATATCATATACCATCCCAATTGCTTCTGCTCTGTTTTTAACTATAATTTTTTTTTGATTTATCATTCCTGTTATGTTTTCATTTCTTTCCCAGTTTCACTTTGTTTTTTCCGCAATCTTTCTTATATATTTCATTTCTAAATAGCGATTAACTCTGCATATTTTATGATTTGCTTCCATATGTGGCTGTCGACAGAGCCAAATCGTAATTTTAATAAATATATTGTCAAATGGATTAAAATAAACCGAAATTTAGCAAAAGTGAAATTGTAAATTAAATATCAGTACAAAATAAAAGAAAAGTTTCAAATAAAAATTTTAACTAATATTGTAATATGTGATGGGGTAAATAGCTCCATGGCAACGCATCGAACTGTGGATCATAAGATCCTTAGCTTGAATTCCACACCCGACAGTTGATAATTTAAATTTACTCTTAGGTAGTCTTCCTCTAACATCTTTGGGGGCTACGACTTAACGGCAGGTAACTATGCTACGAAAAATATATGAATGGGCGAGATCTGCGTAAGCAGAGTGCCACACCAATAACAGGTAAAATACATGATGATATATTTGTTTATCCAACACCTCTCAATAAATGCTCTATTACTATGGCGTTTTTAAACAAGCAAAGTAATGATTACCCACTAGTGGGTATAATTTTGTGAAAAGCCACTAGTGGGTATTTTTTTTATATATAACAATAATAATAACACATAACACCTTGGTAACTACTTCGATAGACATTTTAATTTAGAAAATTTAAAGTATATGTCACTGTCAAATAATATGTCTTTAATAAATTATGCATTTAATAAGACGTGTTGGATAAAACGTTATACTTCGCACCTGTGGGCAAAGTGAAATTACCCACTCGATAAAATTATCACACTCAGCCTTCGGCTTCGTGGGCTAAAATTTCTCTCGTGGGTAATTCCTTACTTTCCCCACTTGTAAAGTAAATAACTATTATTTATTTTTATTTTACTATTTTATATTATATGCTTATAAGATTTAAAATAATACTGTTATTCAAATATAATGTGGCTAAATTTTCAGTTATTTTCTTGTATACATTCGTTAAAGAAAAATTTGTTTCTTACAAAATGATTAAGTTCAATTTTAAAAAATATTAATTTTGAATATAATTTTCTTTATCTTCTTTTTCTGCATTGAAAGAAAATGAATATATTTAAAATTTTGTTTTCAAAAATAATGAAAATGAAGTCGTTTTAATTTTAAATAAATATACAATATACTCCTACTTCGTCCCCATACTGAATCTCAGTTGAATACTTTAATACGTTCCTTCAAAACTAGATTAATTTTCATACAAAAATATTTATTAAACCTACAAAAGTTTTCAATGAAAACGACATCAGATTAACACTATTCAAATCAATGTTTCTCTTCATTTAAGAGGAATCTGTTTGTGCAAAGAAAACCTTTTTATCAGTGTACCATATAACCTCACGAAAATTTTAATATCTCAACCCTTCAAAACATAGAAAAAAGTTTCACTACCCAGCTTTTCGAATGCATTAAAATTTACTCTAACTCTTTTATATTTAGAGATACGATACTGAAAACTTGGTAAGTCTTCAAACAAACTACAACTCCCGGTTAATGAATTGCTCCAAAAATCTAATCAGCTGTAACATGAACATCTAAAATCTAAATTTAAAATTTTACATCAAATGCTTCATTAAGTTGTTTCACATACTCAACTATTCACAGACGTCGTCGTGTTATCTGTTGAAAACTCACTACTAAAAATTATGACCTATACCTAAAAATAATCGACCAATTTACTACATTTAGGGTTGATGTATTCTCCTGACTCCCATGGTGAAAGAACACTTTAAATAAATAAATGAATAACATATTGAGTAACTAAACTACCATAACTTATGTAGATTTTTAACGTTGTGGTCATATAAATGTTTCAAAAATATTTTAATAGTTCCTGATATAATTTACAACTATTTTTATAATCTAGTTCCATTAATTTCATAACAGTTAATAACTCAATCTACCATAAAAATCAAATTTTGAAAGCCCTGTCTACACAGCAAAAATCTACACAGGCATCTGGGACCCAACAATTACAAATGACTATTATCCAAATATCGCATTAATCAGTTTAAGTTTCTTGTTCTAGCGGCTATGTTCGCGTACGCTTATAATAATGATCTGGGCGAACACACGTTACATAACATAACGTATTGCGTAACAGATCGTTAAGGCACAAATGCTATCGGAATGTTCATTTGTTTTAGGCGTGATTTGGCCCAGATTTTGACCGCCACTGAGGTCAAGTATTGTTAGATAAGTGTGCCATGGAATACTCCTTCGATATTTGGTTTTTGTTGGATTGGATTATGTTTGGCGGAGGAGAATGTTTGGAATTTCATTTGTGATGGTAATTGGCGCCAAATATTTAGATTTGATCAATTAAAATGAATGTTTAATGAATGTAACACTTAATTATGAAATAATTTCGTGGTAATGGATCGGACTGTCTATCATGCAATCTTCAGTTCGATACTCACAACCACCAAAAACAAACATTTATATGAAGATAACGTCCTCACTATTTCTTTTGGGAGTGGTTATTTGTCGGAACGGCACGTGCAAAAATCAGGGCAAGAAATCGGTTAACCGTTATTTTTGGGCCAAAACAGAAACCAAAACCGATATATATTTCCTAAAAAACAGTTAACAATTAAGCAAAAAATAAAAAAAACCGTTATTTAAAACGGTTAATTCAGTTCATAATTTGCCCTCTATATACTATAACTATATCGCACACTATGCAAACACCAGTCTATACTTTGTTTACACCGGTTTCCCTATTTGGTTATTTAAGCCGCCTTTATAAACCGGTTATTATACCGGTTTTCTTAAACCGGTTTTATTAACCGGTTTCATATCTTGGTTAACTCCACCGTTATTAAAAACCGGTTTGTAATCGAAAACCGATAAGAAAATTTCGTTCCCAATTTCTGTTAACCTTTGTGCGAAATTTTTTTCGGTTTCTTACCCTGGCAAAAATATATCGCATAACTCAAATACTATAATACCAAAAAATATTATTTTGTGAATTTTTGCTCCTTAAATTTAAATGAAGAGCTGATTAGATTTTGGATAAAATTGGTCAACCGGAAGTAGTAGTTTACTTCAAACATTTAACAGTTTTTCGTGTAAAACACGGTTAAATTTCCGTTTTCAACAATTTATGTTATTTTGAAAGTTGTAGAATATTTAATTTTGATTTGATTACATTAATTTTATTAATTTTAGAAATAATAAAATATAAAGAAATTAGATTTCATAAGTCTTGCACTCCTTGTACACCATGGAAACACTTAAAAACTTTCATTTTTTTACGAAATGTGACACATGTCATTTTGATTGTGAAGCTGTTTTCTTATTGAAATATATGTCAAAACATTAAATAAAAATACGAAATAAAATTAAATATCTGAAATATAAATAGAAAATAAATAAATAAAAAAGTATGTTTCTGTATCATCAAGTACTATTTTGTATCGTTTAAGAGTAGTATTGGACGGGAGATTATGTGCTGGACACATCAGATTTTTTAATTAACAGGTGTTCATACTATTATAATTTATTTTTTTATGTGCATCTTTCTTTATATCTCCGAGCTATAAAATAACAGATATAGCGGTAATACTAGAAAAACAAAGAGGTGGATGGAAAGAATAAATGATTTAGATGTATTTTAATAGCATATTACACTACGAGTGAAGAAACTAAGAATTTCGCTTACGCATGTGCCAGTTTTGAACACGAGGGGTGAGCCGAGTGGACAAAGACACATAAGTGAGCAAATTCGTTTCGTCACGAGTGTTGTATAACGTTTTGTTTTCAACCTGTAATTATAAGTACGCGCCCCCATCTTTGTGGTCCACAAACTCAATGTTACGAATCAGTCAATTTGGTAATGACAGATGAGTGGGCGAAAGTAGTGAGCTAAAGAATTTTCGCCCACTCACCTCTCATTACTCATCCCGTTGCCATAGGAATGAGTTGAGTGGACAAAACAGAAGGTTTCGAGCTCTATATCCAAGTAAGAAACAAGTTTCAATAGCAGGATTGAATAAATAATGTTATTAAGAAATAAATTGTAAACACTTGTACATAATTGAGGAAAATTTTTGTAAAAATTAAAAGTTGTAGAGTGATAATAGTATATTATTCAATACGTGTGTAATGATAGCTTTAACTCATAAGGGTGAAATTTACGCGAATAGAATACTATACTCTTTCTACTACTAAATCAGTCGACAGTTGCAATTATCGAAGTATCTCAATTCTTAATGCTGTATTCTATGCATTCAAAATGAGAAATGTGTGGTTGATGACTTGATATTTGAGAGTGTAAAAACTTAGAGTTATTTATATTGGTCGATTTAGGCTACTTCCCCATTGGGTAAAATGTAATAGCGTGTATATTATTATTTATCAAGAAACGCACAAGAAATGCACGCTTTATTAAAGAGTTGTACAAAAATAAGCATTTATGGCTGGTTTATACTGGATTTAATTTACAAATTTTGATTTAGAAATTTAATTTTAAAAATATAAAAATATATTGGTGAATTTACAAATTTACAGATTCATAATTTACAAATAAAATGTTAACATATTTTATATTCTAAATCAAAATTTCCAAATCCAACCAATCAACTTGACTGGGACACAAAAAATAATTTTGACAACAGTAAAATGTGTCAAGATTGTCAATCAAACTGATTTATTTGTAATCATCATAAAATTTTGTTGCAATATGGATGCGGAGAGTGTTAAATATGATAATTTAATATCTTTGATTGAAGAACATCACATATGACAAGTTATGGTTATTTTGTTGTTTAAGGCATATGTCAAAGCTGAAGCCTAATATGGATTGGCAGATTTCAAAAATAAATTCAGTATGAACCAGGAGGTAAATCGCAAATTTCAATTCTAAATCTGTAAATTAAATCCAGTATAAACCAGCCATTACTACTACATAAAAACACAACATTGAGTCAATGAACTCTTCGGTACATATTTGGGGATTGAAATTTGACGGTACTGTACGCGCAAAAATACATCATACACCAACATCTGCTTTAGAAAGAGGACCACATTCAGAAATGGGTAACGAAATAATACGTAACATTTGACACAGAAAAATATTTAAAAGGAGTATATTGCAACAGAAGAAATACTCATACAAAATGTGCTCATAATTCGCAATAAAGTCAAGTGGGCTGAATTTATCCCCTAAGCCCCACCCTGCCAAGACAATTCACTCGGCGGTATGAATATTCATACAGTGATATTTGCTATGATTTGTGAAGCATGCGTTATTACATAACAAATAATCCGAATTAAATCAGCAGTGTAGGTGCACCGAACAAACAGTACAGTATTGTTCATTGTAGACCGAAGCGGCTCTGCAGCGACAGATGAAATCTGGGTCTGTGGGTTAGTGCTGCGCCACTGCCTCGTTGTCCCGGAGCAGGACCGGCGGAGCTGTGTCTCCGGAGTCGCGTAGAGCTCAGACGTGCGTGAGGCAGGGCCGGATTGAGGAGGATTTCAAGTTTATTAACAACAGCAAGAAACAAATTATAATATAATGTTTTTTTTCTTCAAACGTCATAAAAGTGCGTTCTTATGTATTTGTATTCAACAAGTAGAAGTTCAATATTGTCGCCGCCGGCGTAAAAGTGTCTTCTTGGCAACACATTTACTCCGGCGGCGGACAATGTAAAATATCATGCAAAATAGTAAGCTTATAATTCAATAATTTGACATTTAACTATAAAACAAATAAACAAAAATAACAAAATAACATATTCTGTGGCAACTAGAAATACTGGATACGGCAGAATATTTGTTGAAGTTTTGAGCATTTTTTAATGTTTTAATATCTATTTTCTATGTTTGAAGAAAAAATAGCATTTGTTATTCGGAGTAAATGTGACTTTGTATGCTTCGCATGTAATTGTCCGACTCGCTTCGCTCGTCGTTCAAACTTACATGCTCAGCACCCAAAGTATCACATTTACTCCTAATAACACAATATACTATTTTAGTACACGCTCTCCAAAATAGTTGCGAACTATTTACACGCCGCAAAATGCCGTTTTAGCGAACTAGTCCTTTAAATGTCACCTAGCAACGGATTTAGTTTATTGATTCATTCATAAGTCAATATCACGTCTTCATTTACTACAGTTAAGTCGTTTTCCATCATCCAATTTCTAAAAATTTCATATTGTTTGCGTGACTTTGCTGGAAGCAAATTTAATTCGATCTCCCTCGCTCTTTCCCTAATTCTTACTGGAATGTTGGACATTTTCAAAGGTACACGTCTGCTAATTTTTACATTTGTATATTTTTTTGACATGCTGTTGTTCATAAACAAATGGGTTTCCATGCTTAAACCATCGCTTACCTACTACAAAATATGTACATAATTGTTTTAGTATTTACTTGCAATAATTTCTTACGTACCTAATGTATTAATTTGGACAGCTTGAACTAAAAAATATTGTATGTAACACATACGCAAATTGAATTTTAGCGGACTCATCTGATATTACGGCCTCGGCTAGCGCCTCTCCCGTAAACATCGATTCATCCGCTAAAACTCTATTTTGCGTACTTGTGTGTATGATTCGTATTTACTATCTATATGTACAAAGATATTTAGTAAATTTTAATGATAGAAGATTAAATGATATGGGAAAGTAATTGCCCATTGACAGTACTTTATTTATACGGGATGGTGACTGGCTCAGCTGAGCATACGCATTTTATATCTTATGCAATTTCCTGCTTCCCTAATCAAATAAAATTTGAAGAGATTTAATATTTGAATTAGTGAACAAATTTCATTTCACTTTCTTAATAGAGGCCGAAAAGACATTAAAAAATACTAAAAAAATTTTTTGCTTACTTTGATTATGAATACCGTTAAATATTAGCTTGAATTCAAGTCCATTTCCACGGTTACTCATTATAGAGAGCGGATTATATGCACGAAAAAAACTTAATTATATGCGCATATATATGCACTGATTTTTTGGGAATATGCGCTTTATGCACAAATATGACAATATATGCAGTGAAATTTTTCAAAATATGAAGAGCTGAGTTGATTTTGAAGGATATTTGAAAAACCGGAAGAAGAAGTTTACTAATTCGAAATTAAAATTTAAAATTCGTATTCCTTCTCTTAAGTTCTTTCATTTGTTATTAAGCAATGGACAATCAGTTTTCTGTTGTTTTAAAGAGACAGACAATAAACATTTGCAGTAAAAGAGTGAAACTTTTCAAGAAAAATATATTTATTTGAAATCGGCACTAAAGTACTCAAAAATTAAAAGCTCAGAAATCGTCACTAAAGTTACTTATTATACGACGATTTTGAGCAACCCAGTGTTGGCAACCGTTAAATAATTATTGTACAATTAGGATAATTTTTATAGTTATATTAACGTACTATAGTAAATTTGGACGTAACATGAAACAAAATTTGCAAGAAGAATTAACTAATTAATTCCGATGACGAAATTGAGGACAAAACACATAATTTTGAGTGTTATTTACGATAATTTCACTTCTCGAGGTTTGCAACACTGACTATCAGTTTCAAATTACAACTGACAGATGTATAAACCCTATATTCTAACTTTTTTTTACAGTTTTTTCGAATTTAAGATTTAAAATAAAATTTAATATGTACCTCGGCACTGAAGTTCCTTTTTATCACTCACATAATTTAGTTGCCGAGGCCCGTAGGTCCGAGGATAATAAACCATGTCATAAAAAATTGAACTTCAGTGCCTTGATACATAAATAACTATTATATATAATTGTCTATCTACTTTCCATACACATATGTATATAGAGTGCTCCATTTGACCGCAACAGTATGCAATACATAGCTTAAATTATTGTTTTTTTTTTTTTTTTAATGAAGACGGTTGGCAAAATTAACTTTGTTAAACTAAGTATGGATTTATTGTTTATTTCTTATCCATGTTGAATCTACCGAGAACTATTCCAGTTTTTAGGAAAAAGTGATGTACACCCAAAAAAATGATTGTTAAATCACTTGAGGAAAATTTACCTAAAACAATACATTTTCCTGGATGCGGTCCTGCATCATCTCCGTTACATTTCGTAAAAATCGAAAGCGATCACCGCCCAAGAGCCTTGAATGATCCAAAACACGCACTCACACACTCACACACTCACCTCAACTTGCATCCTAATTGCTGCATTACCTTTCCTGGCCATCGATTCTAAGAACCCGACAACGTACGTGCGTTTATCAGTTGGTTAGACGTTGGGCGGAGACCACACGGACACTGTAGATCTAATACTCTAATATGGACGTAATTGTCACTAGAATTTTAATGTAATTGTAAGACTGTGCCTTATACGCCAATTTATTGGAGCAAGTCTTTAGAGAATTGCAAAATGCCTAGACTTGGAGAAATGTTATGCATTTCGAATTGGAAATATAAATATTGAAAACAGAAATATTTGACATTTCCTTAACTGGTTCTTAAGACTTTAACTACTAAATATGAATCACAATCATTCCAGCAATGTTTCAAGATTTCAAGGGATTTATAAACGTGTTTCTGTCTTTACATTTTATACCAAAGACAAAATACAGAGTGTCTTGAAATGCAGCAAAAATATGAAAGTAAATATCATTGCAGTAAAGGAATAGTTATTTGCCAAACTAGAGAGGAATGCGCTTCTTTCTCCCCCTCGAGTTCTTTCGAACGAGAGTGGAAGAAGAGCTTTCCTCTCGTGTTAGACACAACATTTTTTTATCGACATGTTTCTAAAAACGATTTGCTCGGACCTAAAATACACTTTGAGAACACAAGTGACAGACTGACATGTAAAAAGTTAGGTTATCAGACACAAGGCGGTGTAGCAGTGTTGCCAATGAACCAATCTTAAATATCTTTAATAAGTTGTCAAATTGTGATTTAATAAGAAAAAGAATAATATAAGACATAATTGTAAGATTATATAAAGTGTGTATATCACTAAAACAAGGATTTTCAATAAAATTAGGAATTTATTTATAATTTTTATAACATATTTTTTATAAATAACATTTATAATGGTAACACTTCTATATTTTCCTCTCTAGAGAGGAACAACACATTTTCCTCACTATTTCGGGAGAAGAACTGTGGGATTTCCTACCATGTCGTGAAAAAAATATATATACTGTTATTCTAAAAAAAATCATAGTTAGAGCTGTATAAAATCAGCTTTAAATAACTAACCTAATACATTTTGAAAGAGCACACAACAATAACATTGTTACAAAACCACACACAACAAAAGAAACGGCAATATATCAAAATTAAAAAACCTGCATATATTTCATTGTAAGGCTTGCATCGTTCTCGGGCAAGCATTATTAATATTGTTAACTCACTGACAAATCTTTTTGCATTAATCTTAGATAAATAAAAAACGTACATTCTTTTTCTATTCGTCTGCAAATGTTTAACTTTCTCTGCTCGATTTTTATATGATTTATATGTTGGTAGAATTGTATCACGTCCAAAAATAACATCGCCAATTAAATGAGAGTTGAGCGCTCTTAATTTTAATTTGATGATTAGCACTACTTTATGTTCCTGCATCTCAAGAAGTATCATTTAGTTTGTTGACCGTCTTCCTGAAGGCCAGAAGTGTCATCAAAATTAGCTTAATTTTATTTGATGCCAAACACCATACAGGTGGTCCATCGGTCTGTATTTTTTATTTTATGCAATTAATTTTAAATATTGTCAAAGTGTACTTTAAATTAAAATACCCACATAACTGTAGTAGATTTTCTACAGGTTGTTCTATTTTTGCGCAATAATACGTAACTTTCAATTTTATAATGGCACACCATATAAATTTTTGTAACATTTTAAAGATCTTTTGATTAGTTTGAAACAGTTCTTATTCATTATAATCCTAAAGTGATCAGTATACAGGGTGGTTATTGGCGTAGTACACGTTAAATAATACTTATGCAACTGCTTCCTTAATTATTTTAGAGAAAAAAGGCTAAAAGGACAAACATATTGTAACGAACGCGGCAACGGCAAGCTGAAACTTGTAGTTTTACGCGATCGAGTAAATGACGGAACGCCGGCTTGTTTGAACTAGTCAGCTCGCTCCACAATAGAGAATATTCCAGGCACTTCTAGAAACAAGGAACGTGATATATAAAAGAGCGAATCACCGGGAACAGTCAGTCAGTCAATCAGTTAGTTGACTCAGACTCAATCAGTCAGTTGACTCCCGAGGTACTATGAAGAATTTGTGAACATAAATATACCGTCTTAAATAAATATCGCTCGGCTAGTTTATATAAATAATAGTGTTTATTTATAGTAGTGATAAGTGTTAGTTTATAAGTTTTTGTATTCGTTATTTTAGTCTTTAAATATAGTATTAATTAACTATTACTCTTTATTATACTAATTATTAATTATTAGTTATTAATAATATTTCTTTCTTTGGAGAAGGTTATTAAGCCGAAAAATTGTTGAAGAAAATAGTAAACAATTCACTATGTGTTATTGGATAACATGGCTTTAAATAAATTTATTTCAACATATATCGTCGTTGACGACGTTTCGGCTATGATTACAGCCAATATATAAATTGTTTGCTAATTTAACCGACCTCGTAGCTCTTATAGTTCTCGAAATAGCAATAGTGTATCACTTAAAATGAACACCCTGTGTATACAAATTATTTACAGTTATTACATGAATTTGTGGGAAACATTTTCTTGATTTTTACATACAGCAGTTTAATGCCAACATAAGAGAGAGATAGTCATATTTAAAATTACGCAGTGGGAGAAGAACAGCACATTCATACCATGTGACGGGTGGCATGAAAATGTACTGTTCTTCTCCCACTGCGTAATTTTAGATATGACTATCTCTCTCTTATGTTGGTTACAGATTACTGTATTAAATCTATGATAAGAACTCTTTTAAAGAGAAACAAAAGGTCTACATATTTAAAATAATATATAAGATGTTCCGTTAAAAATATAAAGTTGCGCGATAATGGAACAACCAGTAGAATATATTATACTGTGCATAAGTGAGAATTTCATTTTAAAATAAACTTTGACAAAAAAATTCGAGAAAATTAAAAAAAACTGACTGACCACCCGGTAGGTTTCTCTAACCTTTGGCAAAGCATTAACACTTTTAATTTGATACCTTACACGATTAAGTATAATTCCTGTATATAATTAATATTAAATAATTTACGTAATAATAACGTGAATAAATGGTATCTCATATTTATGAGAAATGGTTGTATGATTCAAGTTCCCATAAATATATCAGATTGGGTGGCGAATTGATAAATATTTAGTAATAAAATTTCTACACATGAGTTACAAATCCAAGATTTCTATCTTCGTATCCAGAGGTGATTAGTTTCGAATTCAGTCTTAAAATATTTGACAAACCCAGCAGTCCAGACTATGTAAATACTTATTAAGTGTGTCGACAGGTCCCATAATTTATCCCAATAATATGGATACGTGTTTTATCACTCGTTATATTATTTATTTCCGATCTGAATTCTAGCAAAAATATATCATTAACTTGCGAAATTTTACATATAAGTGTTTTAAATTTCCCACAACTTCGGTTCATGGATCGAATCGAAGATTATCGAAGAGAAATTTATTTTTTGTAAGGTTAATTACTATTAATTAAAGTGAAATGCTAATTGGCGCAATTACCCATCGAGATAAAATTTACTGTTTCAGCTGTCAAAGTTTATGAAAAGGAATTAACATATTAAAGACGTGCGTCTCAAATTGATGAATTTCTATTTAAGTGACATCACTTTAAAATTGTGTTGCAATGGTTTAAATGAAATTTAAGAATTTTGGTTTAAATGTCTCTGAACCGGTGGTAATTTTGCAATTTGCTGGTAAACTAGGTGTGTTGAAATTATGAAATTATACTAGTTTTGGAGTTTATCTTTATAATTAAAACAACCATTTGCACAGCACTATTTTAACAAATTTACTGCCAATTTTAATAATGTTTAGATAGTAAATATTTGTAATATTAAACAAAAATTCCTCCTACAAATTAACTGATTGGTACCGGGTTTTGTAGGACAAAAGAAATACGATATTAAAATTTTTCTTAGGCGATATTGAACAAAATTGTGAATACAAAAAATGTTTAGACATAAAAACTGCATCAAATGAGTTTAAATTTATTGATATTAATAATACATTTCTGTCATGAGATTGATGTGAAATAATAGTTATTTATGTATCAAGGCACTGAAGTTTAATTTTTTATCACGAATATGGAATTTAGTTGCCGAGGCAGGTAGGGCCGAGGAAAATAAACCCTGTGAGTGATAGATAAAAAGGAACTTCAGTGCCAAGGTACATATTAAGTTTTATTTGGAATCTAAAATTCGAAAAAACTGTGAAAAAATTACTATATAGGTTAAGTTTATACATCTGTCAGTTGTCAATTGAAACTGACAGTCAGTGTTGCCAACCTCGAGAAGTGAAGTTATCGTAAATAACACTCAAAATTATGTGTCTTGTCCTTAATTTCGTCATCGGAATTAATTAGTTAATTCTTCTTGCAAATTTTGTTTCATGTTTCGTCCAAATTTACTATAGTACGTCAAAATATCTGCCAAAATTATCCTACTTGTACAATAATTTTTTAACGGTTGCCAACACTGGGTTGCTCAAAATCGTCGTATAAGGGGTTACTTTAGTAACGATTTCTGAGCTTTTAATGACGATTTTTGAGCACTTTAGTGCCGATTTCAAATAAAATATATAATTTTAGTTGTTTACGGAGTGCCATGGAAAACAACACACAATATAAAATAAACAGTCCTATTATTTAAGTGTGAAGGTACAGATGTTATTTGTCTATGTCACAAAGTTTTAAATAATTATTAACTTGATTAAATTATTTATCAATAATCATGGGTACTTATACCATCTTAGAAAACATTCAATGGATAAAGTTGGTATTTTACGGGAAATTGCCCAATTTCTGCAGGAGAAACATAATTATAATGCAGTAAAATAGAATTAACGAAAATAAACTAAAATAAACGCCTTTGTGCGTAAGTGACTTTTTTATGAATAAAAACATGAATAGTTTCTGTATTTATTAATTTAAGACTAAGATGTAGAATTGAAATGTATATAGGGATTTTAATGCTATTTTTACTTTCTCATACAAAGTATATATATATATACTTATATTTTATATTTCCAGATATTTTGCACAAAAAGTTGTTCTTTCAAACAGCAATAAATTCAAATTGCCTTAATGTTCGTAAATAATATGGCTATTATTTGAAAATTATTTAACATAACGCTCTTTCCCATTTGTTGCTAAATGTAGCAAATATTTTGTGCAGAATTCGCATTCAAATTGCTAGTGTTGCACTTACTAAAAACCCTCCACAAAGCTTTCATGTTTCAATTTTGACACTCCTTTTTCTCTTGTAAACGAATAATCAGCAAAAGTATTATAAAAAACAAACAATTTTTCTTGTTATAATCAATGCAAATAACAGTGATTACTCTACTCTATAATACAACACGTACATTATCTTAAAATACAGGTTTACGTTGCGCTCAAAGGTCACCCGAATTTTAAGTAACTCGATCCCAAAAACACCGTTAACCTTTAGCCGAAATATTTGTATCAAGTTTAAGATGCATTGCAACATAAGCCTCCTGTTTTCTTAATGATTCCTCCGTAGCGTAAATTAACACTGACGCACTGCGCTCAGTTTACGTTAAGTAACGTTATGTAAGGCGGAGTGCGAGTGACACAGCTCACCTGAGAAAGTAGATCAGTGCGCAGTTCACACTGCAAAAATTGATCGAATTTGCTCGGTTGATATCGTAAATTTACCGTTGACGAAATTTATTTTATTGCCTTGTTTGATTGATGGATAGATTTTGTGGTTTTAATTTGTAAATATGTTTAGAAAATTTATTTGTGTACTGATTTATAGACAAGAATTCGTTTTCCTATATTTTGTTGCACCATTTTTTTGTTTTGTTTAAATACCTATACATAATGAAATGATATGTAACTACAGATCTCAAAAATGAAGTCGGCAGAAATTTTTATTTGAATGTTGAGAAAAAATACACATTTCTATGAGTAAAAATAGTAATACTGAATTTTTATTTATCTTAAAGAGATGCAGCTGCAGACCAAAATAATGGATCCTATGTTGCTGTAGATCACAAATTTTGGAAAATGATAATTAAGAATTAATAAATATTGATTAATTCCTCTCGAGTTTGGTATTAAATAAAAGATCTCAGAAAGGAGACTTGAACTAAAATACCAAAAACTTTTTTTTTAAACGATCGTCAATTGTTTATTATAAAATTTATTTCTATCCTTTCGAATTGGATTTTAAATCGAAATAGAGTTAAACTAGGTATATTGTTAAAAAAATAATATTGAAAATAAAAATGTTGTTTTCAAGTTTTTTTCGGAATATGATGCAGGTATAATAAAAAATAGCGTTTGACACACGTGCATGAAAGCTTTTTTATTAAACCTGCATCACAATCCGTGTTTAAAACACGCTATAGCGTTCGTAAACGCAAGAATAAAACACGCCGTGCTTTAAAGATTGCTAAGCAACAACAAAAATATTTACTATTAATATCTGTCAAATCTGTAAACGTAAACAACAAATGCTAACCAGTCTCCATGTAAACGAAATACGTCAAACGTCTCACGAGTAAAATTATGAAATGAATCAAAATCAAAATATTGCTTTCCAGTTTTTTCCAGAGTATGATGCAGGTATAATAAAAAATAGCGTATGACAAGTGTATAAGTGCAGGTATAATAAAAAATAGCGTATGACACACGTGTATAAGTGCTTTTAAAGCACTAGAGACGTTAAATACACTCCGCTTCGCGTCGTGCTCTTAAACTCGTCGTACGTGCTTTAAATACTTACTTATACTCTTGTATCATAATATACTATTAAAGTACTAGCGACGTTAAAAGCACTCTGCTTCGCGTTTCTCTTAAACTCATCGTACATGCTTTAACAGCTTACTTATACACTTGTGTCATAATATACTATTAAACATTCATACAGTGTGTTTCAATTTCATGGCTCATCACTGGGATCTCGAGAACTATAAGGACTTCGGCTAAATGAGACAAAAGTTGCCACACTACAAGTCTAATTTAATGTTGTATTAGTTTTCTCGATAAAATGCATGTCACTAAATATGGACTAAAAATATATTCTTCGTGATTTTTGTCATTTAATAATTGTAATATATTGTATATAGTATATAGTAATACTGCATTTTCTGGAAAACAAAAACACCATTACATTTGTTTACAAGTGTGGTAACTTTTGTCTAATTTAATCGAAGTCGTAGCTCTTATAGTTCTCGAGATCTCAATGGTGAGTTTCGAAATTGAAACCTACTGAACTAATGAATATATTAATTTACAACAATTATACTGAACATGAAATAATTTGTAGAAACATTGGACTTAATTAATAATATTCAGATAAGCAGCCTTCAAAGAAATTCCAACTTCTAATTTGAATTTCGCCTAAAGACTCATGTTCTCTAAATATTTGCAGCTGTTTGAGATAATAAGTTACGGCCGGAAATTCAAAGCCACCGCGTTATAATTTCGAGAGAAAAATCGAAAGTGTTGTACGGTGCGATCGAAGGCGGCCTTGAAACTGTTGTAGACGCATGTGTGCACGCACGCATACGCACACTCGGAGAAAGGACTACGCCTAACTGCGCCGCGTACCGCCAGCAGATCTCGAAGATCGTGCTAAATCACTCTTGCTTTCAATGCGCCAGTGGTTCGCAATCTCAGACGAAACGCAGACTCATTCTTATTACAAAGAAAAAATCCAAATTTCTATGAGTAATAATTATTTATGTATTAAGGTACTGAAGTTCAATTTTTTTATCACGAATATGGAATTTAGTTGCCGAGGAAAATAAACCATGTGATAAAAAGGAACTTCAGTGCCGAGGTACATATTAAGTTTTATTTGAAATCTAAACTTCAATAAAACTAAAAAAATTACAATATAGATTAAATATATACATCTGTCAGTTGTCAATTGAAACTGACAGTCAGTGTTGTCAACCTCGAGAAGTGAAGTTATCGTAAATAACACTCAAAATTATGTGTATTGTCCTCAATTTCGTCATCGGAATTAATTAGTTAATTCTTCTTGCAAATTTTGTTTCATGTTACGTCCAAATTTACTATAGTACGTCAATATATCTGCTAAAATTATCCTAATTGTACAATAATTATTTAAGGGTTGCCAACACTGGGTTGCTGAAAATCGTCGTATAATAGGTTACTTTAGTGATGATTTCTGAGCTATTAATGACAATTTTTGAGCACTTTAGTGCCGATTTCAAATAAACAGCCTTATTCATTACTTTTGCAGTCTGCTATGTATATTCCTTTTAGATCATACACTTATGTACATATTAAAATACTGTTAAACAATTCCACCAAGGGGTAGACATATGATGTATTCAAGTACACTAATGCTTTGCTGAAGATCAGAACTGTAGTATAGTACAGCGGTTGGCAACCTTTTGTATATATAACAGGGGCCAGAATAAGATTTACGTTTCATACGCGGGCCTTAGTTGTTAACTGACACATTTTTGTTACTTTTTTTCTGAAATTATAAAAAACAATAATAAAACAAAATTAACTAAGTACTGCATTTATTTCTTAATTTAAACTAGACGAATTGTATCGAAAATTAAACAGTAAATCTTCCTTTTTTCTTTATGTTGGGTACTAACCTAATTTAAATTTTTTGTTTTTGTAAATATTTATTTATTATTTCTTCTAAAGATCTCGCGGGCCGGATTGGAACTTTACGCGGGCCGGAGGTTGCCCACCCCTGAGTAGTAGGTAACTATATAATTTCAACAAAATGTACTGTATCATTTGTTCGTATCTTTTCAAAAAAATAAATAATATTATTATTATATATTTGTCGAACCCTTTCATTTATTCTTCTTTCTGTTCTTCCCTCTTATAATTGCATTTGCCATACTTTGCGTCCGTGAGTAACAATTGATTTAATTATAGTGAGTATCAAATAGCATTCATTTAAAATGATTGTCGATTTTCTTTTAGAACCACTGAACGTTCTTGCATATGGAGCCGAACTGTAACCGTGACTAAACTTAAAAGTTTGCTATTGTACTTGTACAGGTTAGAGATTGAGAAAAATGTAATTTTGTTTCGAGTTAAACTTGTTTTTGTTATGTTAAGTTGTAGGTTCAATTTTGGCGTATCGAGTTTTGAAATCTGCAGGTTATTTTTAAATGAATCAGGAGTATTGTCTGATGTTGGTTGAACTGAGGATTGCGAAACTGAATTTTAATTGGTGTAGACCCATTATTAAAAAGCGACTTTCTTTAAAATGTAATATACCGTTTAATTATATATTTTTATGAAATAATCCCCACTTCATTCTAAATGCGACTTATGCCCAGTTGCACCACGCTCACGTAAACATTAAGAGTTCCTTTAAATTTTAAGTACCTTAAATATAAAATTTTCGTTGTTCCAGCCTCAGCACTTAAATTGACTTAAAGAATCCTTAAATTAATAGTCCGACATTGGCTACTTAACGTCTACTTAACAAAGGAACTGTCAAATATATGTATTTGTGGTTAGGAAGAATGTTAAATTATTATGATATTGATTACGACGGTGATGATATAGATGATTTGGAAGATATTCGATATATGAACGGTATTTGGGGCTTTGGCATTAAATTGATTGGCGATAATTTCACATACTTCCTCTTTCTTTTTATTAGTCATTGCATTTGCGGTTTTATTTTCAATAATATTCTTATATTCTGGAATTACTTGTAACAGAAATAATTGTCGTGCGTTGTGATATTTGCGGATCTTTTTCTCTTTTTTTCGTTTTTCAGTTCCATTTTAATACTAGAATCGTATTTCTGTGATTGTGCTACATAATATTACAAATTCATTAATTTACTTGGTAATCCTTCTCGATAAATTAATAAATAACATGAACGTTTGAAATGTCACAAACAATATACAAATCTTTTTGTCAGTTCGTATTAAACTTACTAGATTCTAACATTAGAAAAAGAAAATTTCGGTAAGACTAGAATTCCAGGACAGGTCAAAATAACCGTTTTTACAATTGAAGATGATCTTAGTCACAGACATTTTTGACATCTAATGTTAAGTTACAAAAGATTCTTCTTCGTTTTTGAAATTTATTTTTAGATCTCTTGTTTTAGATACAGAATGTAGAACCTTAATAATAAGTAATGCTTATACTCAAAATCACAAGTTTTTACAGTATGGCAGACATAGGAATACAGTGTTGCTAAATATATTCCAAGAGTAACGTGTTAGACAAAGACGGAAAATCCAGAGATGGAGTATTTTGTTTTTCACTTATCTATATTCCTTAAAATTAAAAAACAAATACTGACAACTTTTCCTCGTTTAATAGTAAAGTTTAATTTTAAGGAAAACCGGTGCAACTGGGCATAATTCATATGTAATCCAATAAGCAGAACATAAGAGAAAACTTTTTATGAAAATTTCTAGAAGTATATTAATCAGAAAATCAATATATAAAGTAAAAGATGTTAGTCGGGAAACAAAATGATCTACATAAACTAGTAAGCAGTAAAGCGTGCATTACACGATGAAGTTTTTCTTTTCAAGTGACTTTAAAAGTTTTCTCTGTTGTACAATTACGTAAGTATAAGATAGATGAATCGACTTGTAACAAAAAACACGACCTGCAGGAAATTTAGGATACTTTCTTCAGAGAAGATTGTCAGAGACTTATGAATACTTAAAAACTGAAGATGAAGGTACACAACATTATATAGAGCAAACTTACATTACACAACAAACAGAAAAAAATACAATTGTACAGTTTATTATTTAAATTTAATTCAATGTAAGTACCTAAAAATATTACAAATTATTTGCACAATTTAATAAATATAAAATAAAGTGCATTATACTTGTCTTTCGACTTTTGTAAAACATTAAAACAAAAATTTGTACGGAAAATTTCATGTGAATATTGGCTCGTAAGTATGATTCGTTTCTCCAAAGTAGCAATTCTAGAAACTTTTGTACACGAAACCTTTCGTGGGAATTAGACATAACGCTCGATTAAAATTACCGGTTTTGCTGTGCGATATATTACCTGCTCGACTATTATAGTTGTAGACATAAGAATACTGTTATAACAACTATTAGTTGCCAAATTTAAATATGTAAATCAGCCGTTCCTCTTGGAACCATCATAGAGTTTCACCTGTAAATCAATTAATTATCTGTTGCTTCATGGATAATTAACCGACAGCTAAAACGTGCCGATCTAATTCTAATTTATTTCATCTCGTTACATAAATTCTACCGCTGCATAAATTCTCACAAATAAATTATAACAACACCTGAGCACGAAAACAACGTACTCAATTTTCTTTAGAACGAATCGAAACGGACCTGCTACAGGAGTTAGCAGTAGACTTAATTCGTTCACGGACAAGTAACGAGTGAAGTTAGTATTTTTAGCGCTCCGGATTTGAGGCTGACCTTAAATCAGCTCCAGTTTCAGTCCAAGTCGCGGATGAAGGACAGAAGGAGATAATTACTGTGGCATTAGGTGACATTTTGAGCAACTGGTCTTTACTTCTGGCATTAGAAGCGTAATTATTGTTAAGCAGTGACGAATTGTTTGACACAGAATTATAATGGTTCATTTTTCACAAAAGAAAGTATGTTTGTGAGGACAATAACATGATTTCATAAATTAATAACAAATATATAAAATCTGATGTGGACAACATATTTTCGTAGATTTTTAATTAAATTATACACCAATAAGCATTTTTACAAATGTTACCATTATCTACCAATTTTGTATTTATTTATAAATAATGGGGTTGTTCGCCATTTTTTTTATAAAACTTTATTTATATTGAAGACTATCTACACTTTTTAAACGTCTTAATTGTTATTCATTAAGCCACAATGATTTTTTAAAAATGTTGTGACATTGTGGTTGTGTGACTACAATTATTTACAATCTGTACTGTTTTAGATCCAGCAACACCTCTATAATGAAATCATTGTGGCTTAATGAATAAACAATTAAGAATTTTTAAAAGTGTAGATAGTCTTCTATTTAAATAAAGTTTCATAAAAAAAAATAAATTTTTAAATGGTGAAAAACCCCATTGTGGAACATTGTACATACAGCGTTAAAAGCGGGGCTAAAACACTTCTCTTAAAACACGCAAAAAAAATTTGATTAAAATAAATAAAAATGTGTACTTACAATAAATAAACAGATATAATTTTATAAAAGAACTGACGTTGGTCAGCACCTACATTTCGTATCAAACAATACACCAAAAAGGTCGTGCTTTAAAATGCACTATTTACTTATGACTAGAGAGCAGATTATATGCAAAGTGTATATTTTTTAATTTATGCATATCAAAATTAATCTATTTTCTGGACGAATTACATTGATTAGAGTTAATTAATGCTAATTACTAATTGCATATATTGCGTATTTGGGCATTCTTATGCATATTTTTACAAAAGTTGCATATAATTGCATATTTCAATATTTTTAAGACCTTTATCCAGTGATAAACATTCTGAAATTTCTGGTAATGCACATTGATAATTCCCAAATATTGGAGGAGGCCGCAATAAGTAGAAGAATGCACCGGAAAAAGCAATAAACAATACAATAATAAAATACACAAACCAATAAATTCCAATATTTCTAGGGAAATCCCTGTAACGGTAACGGTAGGTATTCATTGTGTACACGAATGCTGGTAAAAGTGGGTACAATGAATATAAGACCGAGAATTCTCAGATGGATATATCTTTTACTTATGTTTCACTTTTATTTAAAAATTTTGAATAATTTGTTATTGTAATTATGTAAATATTAAATATGTCATAAACTTATAATATCAAGTTTCAAGACTTAGTTTATATGTATATTAGTAGAATATTTGTTAATTGTGAATCAGGATTAAGACTGTATTGTGCAATAAAATTCACAATGCATTCATTTATACTTTTTATATAAAAATTTAAGGTTTTTTTCTTTCATATTTTGCTGCATATATTGTCATATTTTGCAAATATAGTTCATATTTCCCAAAAAATCAAAGCATTATATGCGTATATAATTCAGTTTTTTCGTGCATTCCGCTCTCTACTTATGACACATTTCTTTTCAAAAACCATAGGTCAACAAATTAGACGAATAAGTCGAAATTCAATATTTCCGTATCATACTGTAATTCCTAAATGGTTCTAGAAAGAGAAAAATGTTTTAAACTGCATTTCTATATAATAACATTTAAAATATTATTTTAATTACAAAAATTGCCATAAAATTATAATTTACTGAAATACTTCAAAATATTCATGTTTTCTTTTGGAAATAAATTATTATTATTTAAATAACTTGACAGGGTTTCACGTAAACTACATTTTCATTGGATTATCACCACAAACTACTTAGCTCTACCTAAGCGGTTTCACAGGTATAATACAAAATAATAAAATTTTTAGTTCAGCGATTTTTGAGAAACCGTAAATTCTATACATACATCCATCCAAAACGTATTCTAGGGGTCCTAAAACAAGTTTTCCATTGAAAATTCATTACCTAATTTTTAGAATGATTCCTATACCTCCCTTATATTATGTAGCGGGAGGTAAAAAGTATACAAAATACCTATATTACTAGATTATTAACAAAACGGCCAGGTGTAGTAAACAGATTAAAAGCTAAATATGATCATTTAAACTAATTAAAATTTCGGATGTAATTAATTAGCAGTGCATAAAAAAGATGTATATAAATTCTAGCCCTCCGGCAAGATCAGTTATAGCGTGTGAAATAACTGCTAATAAAAAATGAAAATTTGACATTGACTGTACCAATTTCATTTGCGCAATGCACGTAATTTACAATATCCACTTCAATTAAAAAATTAATTTGGTAACGTACATCCTGTTTTGAGTTCCTGACGAAAAAATGATCCAAATTTTGTTTCGGACACCTTGCCAAAATTAGTAAATGTTAAAGGTGGCAGGCGACACTGACAGATTATAGTGAGTTTAATTTGTAAAAACCTTGGAAAATTCTTGAAATTGCCAAATAGTAGTCGTCCTAATACAAATATGTTATGTTAATTAATTTTATAAATTAATGATGGGAATCTTCACAGCAATAATTTTGATATTTGTCATTGAACGTCTCATATATTCTATCTTCCTATAATTTTGTTGAAGATTCCAGCGTGTTATAGTTTATTAATTATTAATATAGATATATTAAGAGTCTAAATGAGTAAAAATTTCGCAGTTCCTGGTACAAAGACGGTGACCTGCTTAGGTGAACCGAGTAATCGCTTACGACATACAAACACGTCAGGCTTTGAGAATTAGCTTCGTGGAATGATATCAGATCATGAATAATTTGTAGAATTTATCAATTATTATTGAATTTATGAATTCATTTACCATATTTTATTTGAAATCGGCACTGAAGTGTTCAAAAGTCGTCATTAAAAGCTCAGAAATCGTCACTAAAGTAACCAATTATACGACGATTTTGAGCAACCCAGTGTTGGCAACCGATAAATAATTATTGTACAATTAGGATAATTTTGGCAGATATATTGACGTACTATAGTAAATTTGTACGTAATATTAAACAAAATTTGCAAGAAGAATTAACTAATTAATTCCAATGACGAAATTGAGGACAAAACACATAATTTTGAGTGTTATTTACGATAACTTCACAGTTCGAAGTTGGCAACACTGTGTGTCAGTTTCAATTGACAACTGACAGATGTATAAACTTAACCTATATTGTAATTTCTTAAAAGTTTTTTCGAATTATAGATTTCAAATAAAACTTAATATGTACCTCGGCACTGAAGTTCCTTTTTATCACTCACATGGTTTATTTTCCTCGGACCTACGGGCCTCGGCAACTAAATTCCATATTCGTGATAAAAAATTGAACTTCAGTGCCTTGATACATAAATAACTATTATAAAATTTCAAGAATACTTATTACTCAATCCATTTTAGTAAACGGAAAAAATATTCACTTACCATAAATTATTTAAAAAAAATTAAACACATTTTGACTATAGAAACTTTTAAAGCTAAAGAGAGTTGAACCAATAATGAACGAATGAATATTCTTTAGTAATGTATCGGACTGTGGAACATTGGATCATCAGTTCGATTCCTACAGCCGGGTACAAATATCGCCAAAAATATTAAACCCTATTTATCTGCTGCAAGCTGAGTAATCAATTATGGATGAATTTCGTTATCTTATACGGGGTGTTTTAATAAGCTTGCTCACTATTGGTAACTTTTGTATTTGAAGAGGTAGGTACGAGATTAGTTAAATGAGCAAAAATGTTTCATTTTAAATATGAAAATGTATAAAATCAGTAAAAATAAAATCTATCAGCAGTTCTCTAATTTTTGAGACAAAATATATATTTTTTAATTCTAATCATATACTTTTTATTACTTTATTTGTTGTTTATATAAATTTTATGCGGTAAATAGCTCCGTGATAACGAGTCGGACTGTGGATCGTGAGATCCTCAGTTTGAATCTCACTGCCAACAGTAACAAATTTAAATTTACCCCCCCAGCCGATCTCGGTGGTGTAGTGGCTATGTCGCTAGCCTAGCACGCCAGAGGTCGTGGGTTCGAATCCCACTGAAGAGCATGGTCGTTTGTGTTGTTCATATAAATTCATATTCATCTACTCATGAGGCGGCATATGACCATAGTAGTTAGTCCGCCTCTCATCTTCATAATAAAAAAAAAAAAATTACCCCTGTGGTTCCCCCTCCACTAACATCTTTGAGGGCTATGATTTGACGGCTGGTAACCGCACTTCATACGTAAAAATATATCACTTACCGAGATCTGCGTAAGCAGAGTGCCACACCCATAATGGGTAAAAGGCGTGACGATATATTTATTTTATTATTTTTTATTTTATATAAATTTTAAAAAAATTATTTATTTGCGTTTGAAATTAAATGTTTGTACACATTATTTAGTTAATCTAGTTAAGTAAACCATGGAAACACTTGTTTTTTAATTAACTTATTATTTTATTAACTTGTTTTACAGTCATGACAATATAATTAAAGGAAATATTTATTAGACCGGTCTAGGTAATCGATGTCTCTTAGTAAGCCTGTAAAACTTGTTCTCTCAGCTCTTCAAACGTTATTTACTGAATTAAGGTAAACGTTTTTCAATTTAAATGTTTCCTTTAATTGTTTTGTAAAACAAATTACTATAATACTATAATAAATATGTTTTTTGTCAATTCGGCATCAAACACAGATTTATAGCTTCGGCAGCATTAATTGCCTCGTCAATGAAACAGCAGCCTCGGCTGTAAATCTTGTATTTTGATGCCTAGTTAAACAAATAACTATTTCTTTGCGAAATCGATACTAAAGTAAATGAAATTACTACGCGAAGTTAGTCAAAATAGTAGCTAAAGTTGAACTTTACAGATTCTTATGTCAAAATTTTATTTCACAGACTCTTATGTCAAACTTGAATTACCAACATATGATTCAATAATACTATAGGTGAATTTATTTGTTATTTACCTTTGCTAAAAATTTATTGGATTTAATGCAGACCACGTCTAAGAACATGTAAATAATGAAAATTATAAGCATATTTGACAGTTTGACAGTACTTTTGTTATTACAGCCACCTCCCTCGCAACAGCTAGCTGACGTTTTACAAATACATAATGCTATTTATTTATGTTTCTAATTAATAATTTTACGATTTCGGAAAAAATATAATGTATACTTCGGCACTAAAGAATTTTTTTATTACTCATATGGTTTATTCTTCTCGGCTATTGCCTCGTAATAAATAAATGTACTTTAGTGCCTTGATATACAAATAACTACATAAAGCAATTCGTTAATGTGACAAAATTAAAAACATTATCTTATTGGACAGAAAAAAAATACTCTCTTCAATAATAGTATATTGTGTTATTAGGAGTAAATGTGATACTTTGGGTGCTGAGCATGTAAGTTTGAACGACGAGCGAAGCGAATCGAACAATTACATGCGAAGCATACAAAGTCACATTTATTCCGAATAACACATGCTATTTTTTCTTCAAATATAGAAAATAGACATTAAAACATTAAAAAATGCTCAAAACTTCAACAAATATTCTGCCGTATCCAGTATTTCTAGTTGCCACAGAATATGTTATTTTGTTATTTTTGTTTATTTGTTTTATTCTTAACTGTCAAATTATTGAATTACAACCTTACTATTTTGCATGATATTTTACTTTGTTCGCCGCCGGCGTAAATGTGTTGCCAAGGATACACTTTTACGCCGGCGGCGACAATATTGGACTTCTGCTTGTTGAATACAAATACATAACAACGTACTCTTATGACGTTTGAAGAAAAAATAATAAAAATGCAATTTTTTTTAATATAGCTAAAAAATTTGTCAAACTACATACCACTATATATCAATGAAATTAAAATTTGTATTTTTAAGAAAAATTGTAATACGGCCATGGAAAATTAAACAAAAACGAAAACTATTTGACATTTCAGAAAACAGATTTAGATTTCTTTATTTATAACTATCTGCAGAAATTTATGAAATGGCAAGTATTTTTTGCTTTTGTTTAATTTACTATGGTCACGTTACAATTTTCCTAATAAATGTTGATTGCTATATTCTCTGAAATAATAATACTTAGGTAGCCAATTGCATGCATTTTTAAATTCTGAACAACTTTTGTATTTACACATTTGTGGAAAGGTGAAAAATACAGCAATATAAAAAAAATAATTTTTCACGACATGGTAGGAAACCCCACCGTTCTTCTCCTGAAATAGTGAGGAAAATGTGTTGTTCCTCTCTAGAGAGGAAAATATAGAAGTGTTACCAATATGAATGTTATTTATAAAAAATATATTATAAAAATTATAAATAAATTCCTAATTTTATTGAAAATCCTTATTTTAGTGATATACATACTTTGTATAATCTTACAATTATGTCTTATATATTTCTTTTTCTTATTAAATCACAATTTGACAACTTATTAAAGATATTTAAGATTGGTTAAGTGGCAACACTGCTACACCGCCTTATGTCTGATAACCTAACTTTTAACGTGTCAGTCTATCAGTTGTGTTATCAAAGTGTATTTTAGGTCTGAACACATCGTTTTTAGAAACAAGTCGTGAAAAAAATGTTGTGTCTAACACGAGAGGAAAGCTCTTCTTCCACTCGAGTTCGAAGTTTGCCTCATGAGCGCAGCGAGTGAGGCATTTCGAACGAGAGTGGGAAAAAGAAGCGCTTTCCTCTTTAGTTTGACAAAAAACTATTAAATCCCTATATTCCAAATTTCAATTCTACACCCGATATACATTGTCATTGTCACATATTTTGCGAACCGCTGATATGTTTTCCCGATTTTATAATTTTTTTTATTTAATTAAAAATGGTACAATTTTGCTTATTTAACCTAATCTCACACCTGTTCTTTTATACAAATTACCAATAGTGCACAAGCTTACTGGAACGGTCTGTATTAATTGCTTTACCCAAAACAGTTCTATGCTACAATGTCAAATATCAGCCCAAATTTCTAATACACGTACGGGTCATTTCAAATAATTTCAATATTGATCCCAGCCGCCTCTGGTCGTTATGCAATTTTCGAACGTAAACTATGATACAAATTACATCTCTTTAAACGCAAAGAACAGTTATTGGCATAAGCGTTATCTATATCAGAACTATCAAAAGCCTTTTGTCCAATTTAAATCTACAGGTTTTAATACCACGTTACATAAACTCCAAAGACAGTTGAAACCTATAATCACCGAGCTCTTTTGACAACGAGCTTGTTATGGTGGTAGCACTGTCAGAAACTTCGCCTGCAGTAAGAAATTTCTGACCGTACTTCGTCATTTTATGTGTAATGGATATCCAAATAGTGATATTAATCTGCTAACGCAATGAACCTTGTAGCAGGAAAAAAGATAAAAATTTAATATTAATATATTTTTTGCGGTATTATTTTATGAAATATTAAGATTATTTATAAGATTAATTGGTATATGATGATATGATTATGTCATTATAAAGATATTTGCATTAATTTTAGCGCGTGGTTCGATAAACAAATTTTTCGGTAATTAAGAGTACAGAAAGAAATATGTACTGCCAAAATTTTTATAGTATCAATTAGAATTTATTACTGCCATCTACTCTTTAAATATCAACTAAACTAAATTAAAATATATTACGTCTATAAAATTTGAATATAAATTTTAAATGTTCTCTTTATAAATATATAAAAAATCTGGTGTGGGCACCACACTACTTTCTTATAGAAATAAAACCAATTGAACACGTATTACTTGTTCCCTAAGTATGACTTTATTTTGACAATTATTTGATATATAGATACCTGTTACCTGCTTAATTTTTTGTTCTCATTATAACTATGAATTTATTTTAAAATGGAAATCAATTAATATCTAGTATTCAAAACTTTCTAACTAATAATACAAATATTACTTTTATAATATTTCACAAGACATATTCTTGACACTTAACAATTATTTGTGTTTGCCACATAGATGTTAAAAATGTTTTAGTTATTGTTCTCATTATAACTAAGATTATTGAAATATGTTCTTAAATATATAATTAAATTTTTCTCAAAATTAGAAGCATGTACAAAAGTACATATAATATTTTATATTTCAATCATTCTTTAATTTGAAACGTTTTCTCACAGCTAATTCTATTTTTGAAAAAAATGGAATTTATTGTTTTGTGTATCTTGTAAACTTTTCAATTTTATTGAAAATTAACTCAGCTCTTCATTTGTTCATGAAACTTATAAATTCCAAGTTTCGTTTACATATCTTCTCTCGTTCATGATATATTGCGTACAAGGACATCCATTCATCTATCCATCCATCCTCACACACAGACATCAAACGGATTCAGTGGACGTCAAAATATGTATTTCTTTAATGATTCCAATAATTCCTTATACTTTGTATAAGAAAGTAAAAAGTAATTCATTCGGAGTTGTTGTGCTGGCAATAAATGTATTAGTTAATAACTTCATTGTTTATAATTATACGCAAGATTTGATAAGGGTGGAAATTGGTGCAAATTGGGTGCAAATTATTGGCAATGGAAATTTTTCGATTTTACATACTTATTGTGCTGTCATGAAGTTGGCACAAAAATTTTTCATGTAACTTCAAGTTTCGTTTACATATCTTGTCTCGTTCATGAAATATTGCGCACACGGACATTCATCCATCCATCCATCCTCACACGGAGACATCATTGAAAAATTGGTCTTAACGGATGCAGCGGTCGTCAAAATATGTATTGCCGTAAAAATATTGTCAGCGATTTTTTTTCGTGATTCCAATACTTCCTTATACTTTGTATAAGAAAGTAAAAAATGAGCACATTTCGAACACTTTCATAATTACATATATTTTAAAGAAATTTTATATAATTCATACTAACTATTGTGAGGCTTATAGCACTAAGTACTATTCCAATCCTACTGTTGGAATGCTATCTTTGCCTAATTTAATTTTCCTTTACGTTCTCCATAAACTGATTAATCGTATATTATGTTATAAGGGATGCTATGGGTATATTACATCTCGAAGATTTCTGATACACGAGCGAACCTAGTGAGCAAGGGTAGCAATGCTACTAGATTCCCATAGAACACAAGAAATTTTTTTTCACATTCATGAGAAACACGTATTGTATTTAGAAAATAGGTAGTTATTTAAATGCAGAACACAACCCTTCTACAATAATGCGTCCCTTTTCTGTTTCTGTTCAAAACTGCAATCATGACAACCAGAAATATAATACAGGATTTATAAAAATACTGGCGTAATTCAAACAGCTATTTTGTTAAATATAAATCCGAGTTGTAGAAAATAGTGACAACGAGTTTGACTATACTCGCAAAGAGATTATAGAAGATGCATCTACCACATGTAGCAATTTATTGTAGTCTAGAACTAAATCAAGCTAAGGAAAAACATTATATTACATTTAACTGTCACGTCGTACGTTTGCAAGGTAAAAACAAACAAATTTTTATAGCATCTCGCTTTTCACACTGTTTTTTTTTTATCAGTAAACGTAGGGATGTCATTATCATTGCTAAAGTGATTGACAGCAATGTATTAAAGCGGGGGTTTAAAAAGTAAACATATTTTTGGTTTAAGTTTTGTAAAATCTTTTTATTTATTATAATGAGTTATGAAAGCTATTATTGCAATAATTAAAAATTATAATCCTAACAATATAATGCAATTTATTAAGTGGTAAAGTAATTAAATAAGTGTCTTATATTTGTTTAAAATTGGAATGTTCTTTTATTATAATTTACTGTTATTAATAGTCAATGTAAATTATCTTAATGTTCTTTTATAAAAAAATGCTTTAATATATTGCTTTAAACCACTCTGTACATATAGAGAAATCGAATAAGTTAAAATGACTTGAAAAATTCGGTAAAAAAGTAGTTCATTTACTCATATTGCATAATTTAAACAATTTAATTGAAAAATTCAGTTATATGTTATGTATAACAATTGTGTTTACGAAATATTTCAGTTATTCGAGAAACAAATGAAAACTGAAAATTCAATAAAATTTATTTCAATCAACTAGGAGTTAGTTGCGAAGGAAATGACATGTCAATTTCGTTTTATGATATAATGTATTAATAGTTATTTACTTTACAACCCGATATTATTAACCTCAAATAAAGATGTAAACAATCTGTCAATTACATAAGTATGGATGTGAAAAAAGAATGAACGCTACTAAGTGGCCTGTTTATCTGTGCCCTTTTCATTTTCAAGAATATTTTAGTAGATGTTGCAAGGTAGATGTCTCGAAAATTGGTATAGGTATGTGCGATCGGTGATCGTTGGTCCAGACTCGCTTGTATGAGGCAACCGTAGATGTTGAACTTGAGATGTGATGCAGTTGGGTAATAGTTCGCACCCAGGCCCTACGCTGCCCCGCGGCCGCGGTGAAAGGTGGGACCGCACCGCGGCGCACCTCGGCCACTATATAAACTCCAGCGCCCATCTCAGCGAGCATACACAGCCCAGTGTTCCAACAACAAACATCAACATGGCATACAAAGTGAGTACGAGGAGGTCTGCACAACAACAAACAATTACTTATTCTCCTTTCTGTTTCAGTTCATCGCGTTCGCCGCCTGTCTGGCTGTTGCCCGCGCCGGCATCATCGACTACGACCACGGATACGCCGCCGGCCCCGTGGCGTACGCCGCCCCCGTGGCTAAAGCTGTAGTCGCCGCACCCGCCGCCACATCGCACTCGTCCATTGTGTCCCACACCGGTCCCGTGACCTATGCCGCCCCTGTGGCCAAATACGCCGCTCCCCTGTCCTACGCTGCTCCTTCCCTGTCCTATGCCCATGCTGCCCCCGCCTACTCCTACGGCCATGCCGCCCCCGCCTACTCCTACGCTCAAGCTGCTCCCGCTATCTCCTACGGACACGCCGCCCCTGCTCTGAGCTACGCTGCCCCCGTAGCTAAGGTAGCATACGCCGCACCCGTTGCCAAAGCTGTGATCGCTGAGCCCTACGCTCCCGCTCACTACGACTTCGAGTACGCTGTGCACGACCCCCATACCGGTGATGCTAAGAGCCAGAAGGAAACCCGCCAAGGAGATGTTGTCCAGGGCAGCTACTCCCTCATCGAAGCCGACGGCAGCAAGCGTACTGTTGAGTACACCGCTGATCCCCACAACGGTTTCAACGCTGTTGTCCACCGTGAGCCCGCCCAGCACCCCGTGGCTGTCAAGGCTGTGGCCCCCGTTGTGAAGACCATCGCCGCCCCCGTGGCTCACTATGCTGCCGCACCTGTGGCTCACTACGCCGCTGCTGCCCCTGCCGTCACCGTAGCTAAGTACGCCGCCCCCGCTCTGGGCTACGCTCATGCTGCCCCCGCCTACTCCTACGGCCATGCCGCCCCCGCCCTGGCCTATGCCTCCCCTGCTCATGGATATTACCACTAAGCTTAGTTTCCCGTTAAGGTCCATATGCCAATGTTGATTTTGTATCATTATTTACTCATTTTATTATTCGTACAATTTTTTGTATATATTGTTGTGAACCATAATAAATAATAAACTTATTTAAAATAATATTCTGTCTCACTTACCGTTTTACCATTTGAATTTCAGAAACCTGCAAAAATAAAATAAAAATTAATATGTTTAAAATAAAATACATAATTTTAACTACATATTAGCAAATTAAATGGAAAATATAATCATTGATAGATACGTTCAACATTTAATCAGTGAATCATAGATCATTGCGCAATATGATCTTGATCAATTAATTTACGAAGTTGTTTCTTGGCATCTGTAATATTTGTGCAATTATTACTTGGTATTAGCATAATCTATTAACCTAAATTCTTAATATTTTCGATGATTAAATAATATTAATGATGACCATTAACAGTCGCAGAACTGGATCAATTATAAAGATATATTTTCCTTTTCAATATGATAACTAGCGGGTACCAGGTGCAGTTATATAACGCCCGTTAATAACATTTTATTAATTTTTTAGCAATTAAATTATCACATACCCTTACAGTTATTATAATGTAAACATGCTAACTGCTAATTGCATATATTACATATTTGAGCATTCTTATGCATATTTTTAGAACAGTTGCATACAATTGCATATTTCAATATTTTTAAGTCTTTATCCAGTGGTAAACAATATGAAATTTCTGGTAATGCACATTGACATTTCCCAAATATTGGAGGAAACCGCAATAAATATAAGAATAAACGGAAGAAGCAATAAACAATAAAATAAACAAATACTCAAACCAATAAAATGTTAATTTTTTTGAGAAATCCTTGAAAGGGTAACGGCAGATATTTATTGTATATAGGAATACTCGAAAAAGTAGACCGAGAATTTTAGGCTGGATAGATCTTTTGCTTATGTCACTTTTCTTTTAGAAAATTTTGAAAAATTTGTTATTGTAATTATATAAATATGTCATAATATCATAATATATATTGTTGAACTGGATGTTATCTCGACTATGTAAATTACAAAACCGACGTTTCAGTTTACACTTAAACCATCTTCAGGGTATAAAATTTATAACATCATTACAACAATATTCTAAATATACAATAGATACACACTTATTAGTAAGCTATTATAAGATAAAACATGTAACAAAAACATTCGTAAACAATCATTCAATTTTTTGAAAATTTTGTAAATACAAAAGCAGTTTCATTTCATTGTCAGTTTTGAGGAATGTGTATGTGCTTTGCTCTTTTATGTACGAAGTTGAAAAAAAACCTGAATGAATGCTTACGAATGTATTTGATACATGATTGCTTATTGTAAGAGTTACCAATAAGTGTGTATCTATTGTAGATAAAGTATATTGTTGTAATGATTGTCGTAACTTGTTATGTAAGAAGAATATATGCTATATGCCTGAGATTTCGAGTATTTTTACACTTTATATAATACTATATTTAAGTTTCTAGGCTTAGTTTATATGCATATAAGTAGTAAATTTTCTAATTGTGAATCAAGATTACGATGTTTTGTGCAATAAAATTCATAATGCATTCATTTATACTTTTTATCCAACACCTCTCAATAAATACTGTATAACTATGTGGATTTTAAACAAGGAAAGTAACAGATTACCCACTAGTTGGTATAATTTTAAGAAAAGCCACTAGTGAGTATTTTTTTATTTGTAACAATAATAATCACACATAACACCTTGGTAACCACTTCGATTGACATTTTAATTTAGACAATTTAAAGCATCTGTCACTGTCAAATAATATTTCTTTAATAAATTTTGCATTTATTGAAATGTTGGATAAAACGTTATACTTCACACGTGGGCAAAGTGGAATTACCCACTCGATAAAATTATCACACTCAGCCTTCGGCTTTGTATGCCAAAATTTCTCTCGTGGGTAATTCCTTACTTTGCCCACTTGTAAAGTAAATAATTATTATTTATTAATTTCAGATTTTTTTGCATATTTTGCTGTGTCATAGTGAATTCATATTTCCCAAAAAATCAATGCATTATATGCGCATATAATTTAGTTTCTTCGAGCTTATAATCCGCTCTCTAGTAATGACACATTCCTGTACATGCTGATAAAAAAGTCTGAGTTTACATTAAATGTTTTTACCCAAAATGTACAGAGTAGCAGTTGCAAGAACACAAATTTTCTAAATTGTATCGAATACAGATTCGATACCTTTAGACTATCAAAAATATTAGTTTAATGTAATATAGAACAAAATGACTAACAAAAGTATATACATAGAACGAATTATATAACCTAACTAATTTTGCGCCTGCACTACTACCAACCTCTCAACCCAAAACTTCCTCACGTGAGCATGGTTGCGTTCAAAGAACTTATGCGAACTTGATCTATATAATTAAAATGCCATTTGATAAATTGCTCTTCATTTGCAACTAATTTAAATCGAATTAATCTTATATTATATTTGTCGCTGTTGCCTGAGGGCTGACATTGACAAAATACAAAGGTATTTGACCGCGTTGCACTAATTCTCAATATCAAGTGAAACTGTTGAATATTAATCGAGTTATAAACGCATGAATAACTACGCAATGTCACTGTCACTCCACGCGTGCTCACGGGAAACAGTGCGAGTTTATTTATAGGTGTCGTATGATGATTTAGATTGATATACATTAATACTAAACTAAATTGAAGCAGGGAGAAGATTTCGATATAGTAGGTATTCTTGAGACAAATTTTTGTTCATGTATTATGTT
Organism: Poecilus cupreus; assembly: GCA_963942605.1. Classification (NCBI taxonomy): domain Eukaryota; kingdom Metazoa; phylum Arthropoda; class Insecta; order Coleoptera; family Carabidae; genus Poecilus; species Poecilus cupreus. Next base: position 15,951,759 of record OZ012727.1, read on the forward strand.
TTTGTAACAGGTGCGTGAAGTTGGCACAACAAGTATGGGTGCAAATTCTGAAATTTTACAACTAATTTGCACCCAATTTTCACCAATTTGCACCCATTAAATCATTAATTTATCTCAATTGCTTTAGAAGTTATAAACAATTAAATTATTTTTTCCTATTTGATGTACACAAAGTCAATTTTGTGACACTTTTTCTCTCAAAAACAATGCTACAAAACTGAATTTTGTGCAACTGTTTTTGGGTAATTTAGTATTCTTAAAATAAACAGTCTGTGAAACTTGGGGCTGTCATTGCTCACGTAAAATTTTCGAATCAGAGCCTCTGCGTCGGGGTTGTGGCCTGGGACCCGATAGGCCTCGCGGGCAAAGCCCCTTGGTAACCAACATGCCGTACAATTTTATTTTATTTTTATTTTTATTAAATTTATGAATGTGAAATAGGAAAAGTAGTATGAACAACAATGCCTAATTGTAACACTAGTTGCTACTATTGTGCCAACTTCACGAAAACACAATAAGTAAAATCGAAAAATTTCCATTGCCAATAATTTGCACCCAATTTTCACCAATTTCCACCCTTATCAAATCTTGCGTATAATTATAAACAAAGAAGTTATTAACTAATACATTATTTATTACCAGCACAACAACTTCATCCGAATGAATTACTTTTTTTACTAAAATTTTGAATCCATGCATTAAAATTTGCACCCTAAATATTTTTTGAAAAATACAAATATTTAATGGGAAAACAATAATAATAAATCATTCTTTCGTTATATATCTAAAAAAGAAGTATCGTGAAGGAACGTATTCGCTTTTTGAGGTAGTATTCCACGGGTACGAATTATAAAATAAACGTAATTCAATCTTCAGGGATCAAATTTGTCATCATCAATTAGCAACTCCAAAACTCATCCTTCCCACTTCCGGTCCACGCTGCACGTTCATTTCCATGGTTACTACCCGCTCGCATTTCCGATACGCGCCGAACGTAACATATATATTTTTCCATAGGCCAGCGGTAAAACATATTCATGTTAAAATAAAAAAAAAACACTTTTAGTCTTAATAACTAAGCTCGTCAACTAATGCAAGTAACTAAATTTGAGATGGTGTCACACAAATAATCAACAAACGTCGATTTAAAATTAGTTACATGAGTTTAGGAGCTTAGTTATTAAGTCTAAAATGTTTATTTTATTTTTCGCTTTTCAGTTTATTTTTAGTCAGTTTCATTTTTTATTAAAAAGTTTTTATATTTAATACATTTTTCTCTAAAATGATTAGGGAACCAGAAAATTGTATAAATATTAATATTAATATACATGCAAAACGGTTAGTCACCAGCTGTATATGTTTTTGTGTCAAGTGGAATTTTTATTAACATTTATATGCTTTGTATAAAAAAGTAGTAAAAATATATTTATACATGGAAGATAATTAAGAAAAGTGGCATTGCATAAATTCATGTCGATAATAGTCAAGTTTTAATTGAATTCTACTTTCATTAAAACAAATTTTAATTGTTTAGTTGTTTAGTATATTGAATATTTAACTATGCGTGTAAAATACATAAGTTATGTATGCTGCAAAGTATGGAGCGTTGAAAATGTCTAGATACACGATATTATCTAACTGTAACGAGCAACATTTCAATTAATAACCAACGCACACAAAAAATAATCTAGATCACATCAGATCATGGGACTTCCCAAGAAGCGATTTCAACACCTCGGCGACTTTGAGAGACAGCTAATCTAAAGCAAATCGCTTGCAAAATTTTCCCAATTACTCCGAGGCAACAAGGCTGCGCGACGATAATTTCGCGGCCCCACCCATTGCTGAAATCCACTATAAAACCGCAAGGAATTTTGGCAAATGCACATTCAGTCACTGATCGTACAACAGTAGCTACAATGGCATTGAAAGTGAGTGTTTTGTGAAGTGCACCGCAAGGATTTACAAGAGGGATAGTGTTTATTAATAATGGTTTGTTTTGTTTGTAGTTCGTCGTGTTCGCCGCGTGCTTGGCTGTGGCCCGTGCTGGCCTCCTGGACTACGGTCACGGATACGCTGCCGCCCCCGTGGCATACGCCGCCCCTGTGGCTAAAGCTGTAGTCGCCGCCCCTGCCGCAACTTCTCACTCCTCCATCGTGTCCCACGCTTCTCCTGTAGCCTATGCCGCCCCAGTTGCCAAATACGCCGCCCCTGTTGTCTCCTACGCTCACGCTGCACCCGCTGTCTCCTACGCTCAAGCTGCCCCCGCTGTGTCCTACGGACATGCCGCTCCCGTCCTGAGCTACGCCGCCCCTGTTGCCAAGATCGCCGCTCCAGTAGCTTACGCCGCCCCAGTCGCCAAGGCTGTGGTAGCTGAAGCATACGCGCCCGCTCACTACAACTTCGAATACGCTGTCCACGACCCCCATACCGGTGATGTAAAGAGCCAGAAGGAAGTCCGTGAAGGAGATTCCGTCCACGGTAGCTACTCCCTCGTCGAAGCCGACGGCAGCAAGCGTATTGTTGAGTACACCGCTGATGCCCACAATGGTTTCAATGCTGTGGTTCACCGTGAACCCGCCCAGCACCCCGTGGCTGTCAAAGCTGTGGCTCCCGTTGTTAAGGCTTACGCTGCTCCCGTTGTCAAGGCTGTCGCCCCCGTTGCCTACGCTCAAGCCGCCCCAGTAGCCCACTATGCCGCCCCTGTAGCCCAGTACGCCGCTCCCGTGGCACACTACTCCGCCGCTCCCGTGGCTCACTACTCCGCCGCCCCCGTGGCTCACTACGCTGCCGCCCCCGTGGCTCACTACGCTGCACCCATCGCTAAGGCTGTGGTCGCTGGCCCTGCTGCCACCTCCCACGCCTCTTTGACCCAGCACACCGTGTCTCATGCCGCTCCTCTGGCCTATGCCGCCCCTGTGGCTAAGATCGCCGCCCCCGTTGTGTCCTACGGTGCACCCGCAGTTTCCTACGGAGCCCCCGCTCATGGATACTACCACTAAACGATCAACGATTGACGAATGCTATTATTTATTATAATTTGTAAATATTTATAACAATGGTTTTTTTTATTCAATAAATAATACTTATTGTCTTAATTTCTTGTTCTACTTTCTCACTGGTTTACCCTACTCTTATAATCTAAAATATAATTACAAAGAAATTGTAAATATATAATTGATATTGTAATTCACTAAAAAAAAGTGTTATTATATACTGGTGTACGTTGATGGCTATAAACGCACTGGAAATACATCGTTATGAAGATCTATAAGTGCACTGTTGCGGTGCTTTTCATTTTCTAGTGGTGTACTTTAAAAACTGGCAGATAAATGATATTCTCGTATGTCATTTATCTGTCAGTTTTAAAAGTATGTATTTATACACCACTATAAAAAGAAAACGCCACATACTGTGTGCTTACATGCGTAGATCTTTATAACCAGAGTTGGGCAAATTACTGAAAAAATATAATTAACTACTTTTTAATAATTACTGTCTCAATGTTAATTAAATTACAATCATTAAATAACATTACTTTACAATCAAAATGTAATTAATTTATTAGCTCAATTATATGCAAAAAATGATATTAAATTATATTAAATAATTACAAATTACAATTATTTTTAATTTTTTAAGAAAATAAGAAAAAACCTCATTTTAATACATTTTTTATTTTACAACTTTATAATACCATACAAAAGTTAAATATTAATCAATTAATTATTAAAATATATATAAAAAATCTGGTGTGGGCATGTTCCTTGCGTATAACTTTATTTTGACAATAATTATTTATTAAAATAGAAATTATTAATATCTAGTCTTCAAAACATTCTAATAATATAATAGTATTTTATGTATCTAGAACGAAAAGTGAATCTTTAAGATATGAGCAAGTTGTTTACGGCCGAGGCGGGTAGCCAAAGCCGTAATTACTTGCAAAGACCTTAAAGTCACTTTTCGTTCGCGGTACATACAAAATTGTATTTCATACTGGTTACTAAAGTTGTTAAATTATAGAATTTATTAACAGAAATTATCAAAAATTCATAGAAATATGAGTTGATATAAGTAGGCTAAATAGCAATTTCTATTGGAACAAGTATTTGTTTATAAATAATGAACCAATTAATAGTCAAATTTTACTTTAAAGTCCTAGGACTTTAAAGATTCACTTTTCGTACGATAAATAGTTCGAAAAATGTAACATATGTAACCAGTATGAAATAAATATTATTTTTATAATATTTCACACGACACATATTTTTGACACTTCACAATTATTTGACACGTTTGACACATAGATATTATAAATGTTTTAGTTTTTGTTCCAATTGTAATTAAGATTATAGGAATATATTCTTGAATATATAATTTAGTTTACTCAAAATTTGAAACTTGAAATATTATTTGACAGTGACATATGCTTTAAATTTTTAAATTAAAATGTCAATCGAAGTGATTACCAAGTTGTTGTGTGTTATTATTATTGTTATAAATAATAAATACTCACTAGTGACTTTTCTCAAAATTATAATCTGTTACTTTCCTTGTTTAAAATCACCATAGTTATAGAGCATTTATTGAGAGGTGTTGGATAAAATATTTTTAATTGTATAAAAAATACGAAAACACTAGTACAGTTAATAGTATACGACTAATAACAATCGTATTATACCAATTTGTATTTTGGAATTCTTTGCTCAATAATTATTAAACCTTGAGCACACTTACTATAATATTTTCTGTACGATTAAGTTAACATTGACCGCTGTAGTTATAGCTAAAATTAAGACTATGATTTTGAATCTTTGACTAATGTCCAATACGTGACAATTAACATTGCTTAATACCTTTTACAAAACAAAGAAACAAGAAACGTAATCGCCTTGTTACAAATCGGAATGATCTACATTAGTTCGAATTAAACGTATTAATGACGTGACGTTTTCTACCTTGAAAATGATGTAGGTAATATTTCACATTGGACAGCTATTTAAACAAATTAAGCACACGTATCACTTTGATTATTGTTCAGTTTTTAATACCAGTACATTTCAACATAATATACAACGCTGAAATATTGCTCATTTTGCACGCAAATGTTATCAACTTATTATAATGTTAATATCCATCGGATTCTAAAAATCTCGCACCTGGCGTAAGATAGATAACTTTATACAGTTGCTGTTAGTTGTATTCTTCAGTATTGTGCGCAGTTCGCATTAACCTATGAAGAATGAAAGCAACTGCTGTTTCCCAATGGAAATTTTTATAATTTCACTCATATCAAATAATCTATCCATTCTTTTTAATACAAAATATCGTCACACTTGCACAACAAGGTTAACGATAATTTAGCAGCCACACCCATCTGATGTGATACCTGCGAGTGTGTGTGTGTGTGCCTGTGTGTTATTAGACGCGATGTGAATGGTATAAAAGTCGCTGGAAATTCGGCAAAGGCACATTCAGTCGCTGATCCTACAACAGTCACTACAATGGCATTCAAAGTGAGTAGACGCCAGTGAGTTTTAGTGCAACATTGAAACCAGTGCTTAATTTAAGTTATAGTTGAAGGGTTTGTACTAATGGTTTGTTCTGTTTGTAGTTCGTCGTATTCGCCGCGTGTTTGGCTGTGGCCCGCGCTGGCCTCCTGGACTACGGTCACGGCTACGCTGCCGCCCCCGCCGCCACCTCTCACTCCTCCATCGTGTCTCACGCCGCCCCCGTGGCCTACGCCGCCCCAGTGGCCAAATACGCCGCCCCTCTGTCTTACGCTGCTCCTTCTCTCTCTTACGCTCATGCCGCCCCCGCCATCTCCTACGGACACGCCGCCCCTGCCCTGAGCTACGCTGCTCCCGTAGCTAAGGTGGCCTACGCCGCCCCGGTCGCCAAAGCCGTGGTTGCCGAGCCCTACGCCCCCGCTCACTACGACTTCGAGTACGCTGTCCACGACCCCCATACCGGTGACGCCAAGAGCCAGAAGGAATCCCGTCAAGGAGACGCTGTCCACGGTAGCTACTCCCTCATCGAAGCCGACGGCAGCAAGCGTATTGTTGAGTACACCGCTGATGACCACAACGGTTTCAACGCGGTGGTGCACCGTGAGCCCGCCCAGCACCCCGTGGCAGTCAAGGCTGTGGCTCCCGTCGTCAAGGCTTACGCTGCTCCCGTCGTCAAGTCTGTAGGATACGCTGCCCCAGCTCTGGGCTACGCTCATGCTGCCCCCGCCATCTCCTATGGACATGCTGCCCCCGCCATCTCCTATGGACATGCTGCTCCCGCCATCGCCTACGGACATGCCGCCCCCGCCCTCGCCTATGCCTCTCACGGTCATGGATATTACCACTAAACGACGAATATGCTTGTTAAATTGTATATATTTATAGGACTGTTATATCAATAAAATATATTTATTATTTCATCTCAAACTATATTTGTTTATTTACAAATTTACTTACTAGCCCACAATTTTATTTTCACATAGAAAATGGAAATAATAATAATTAATTAAGATCTACTTGGAATACTAGGATGATTGATCAAAAAGTTTCAAGACAATTCTTTTTTTAAATTTACTGGACATTGTCTTTGGAAAGCTATACATTTTCTCTTCACCGTTTCAATACTGAAAGGACCATGAAAGCTCATCTTCTGGAATTTTGTTCAATTTCTCCAGAGATTTTTGTTCATTTTCGTCAATTTCTCAGATGGTTAGTAAATGATTTTTTCTACGCTCACTATCGAAAATCGCATTTTCGAAATATCACTGCTCACTCCGAAATACGATTATTACAAACAACAGAAAAGAGCATGAATGTAAAATGCACGAAAGTGCATGTATGGACGCTTGTAAAATGCACGAAAATGCATGTGTATCTATTCATTTTTGTAGGCTTTGTTTTAGTTACCTAGGTTACCTTGATATCCTGTTTATTTAAATGTCAATTTAAAACTTTTCACTGAAATAAGAATAACAAGATAATAAAAAATGAGTGATACAGAAGAAATTTTTGAATGTACACCTCCAGAAATTATTGCAGCAGCCAGCAATAGCTGCAATAATTTATTGCCCGAGAAATCCCGCAAAAGGTACGATGACATTTATCGGAAACTCATTGATTGGAAAATTTATAGAAGAACAAAATCATTTTTGGAGAACGTATTTAATAAATAATTTAAAAAAATGATCGTAGAAAAAGTATAGTGTGCACCACGTGCGAAAATGCTCTTACATGCTCATGTTTTTCTGCAGCACTCCCCTTCGGGTCGTGCCACAAATAAAACACTCGCATGTAAGATGCTATTTTCGGCACTTGATACACAATATACTATTATCGCACGAGAACGTTCACTATGGCAATTTGATCGTCGTCAGGCGAAGTTAATAGGAGTCCTGAACGAGGATTATCTTCTGACGAAGTTCGGCCTGTTATGAACCTCTTCAACCACTCATGACACCGTGATCGACTCAAGATATTTATGCCCAAAATACTTTTACAACAGCTGAAAAGTTTATGTACAAAACTTTACATAAACGCTTTGTTTTTATTTTTTTATAGACAGTTAAACTCAGGAAGAGTCAAAACAATTAATATGGCCAACTGTATCACTTAACGTCGTATTTCATATAGTACTGGAACTCTTTCATCAGCTATCGCAAGTTAAAAGCAAGTTAAACAAGCCAGTGTTTAAAATCGGATCGGATTATTAAAACAAGGTGATGAATTGTACGCAGGGATGTCGGAAGTAATTTTTTCCAGGTAGAGGCGAATTTCTTGGATAAAATAATGTAAAAGATTTAATTGGATTATTTTTTTTTTGAGTGTTTTTTTAATATTAACCGAATATTCGATTAAAATAAAATACGGTTTTTATACAAAACTAAAATATTTCAAAAAATGTTTCATTTTCTACCCATTGGTTCAGGATCAAGGGTGGTGTCATCGCCCTGATTTTGTACGAAGTGGGCAGTCTACCCCCTGGCCAGGACTTTCGAAGGTCCTGTTTGTACGATGTCATCAAAAATGCTACTGAATAAATTAAAGGAATGAAGTGAAAATAAACATCTTCAAATATGACATTTAAAAATCCCCTACTTTAACTATTTAACAATTCAATTCGATCAACTGGTGCTGAAATATTTTACATCAATTATTAAAAACAGTCCAAATAGAATACCAGTCTAGTTATATTACAAATATAAGTAAGGCTATATATGTAAATATAAGACCATATTCACGCTGATGAAAAAAAAAAAAAATTGTTTAAAATTATTAGCGGTTACAAGTATTCTATTATTCCAATTAATAGTTCCTTTATTATAGTTCATTTAACTCAAATCATATTATTTATTAAAGAAAAAATCATTACTAGTAAATAGAAATGTTGTAGAAACTATAACAATGTAATAAACGGTATTTGCGTTTATTACGATTAAAGATTGCAAACGATATTTAGAGATTTCAAACTAAGTAAATGGTTCATTGTTAGTTGTTCGTGGAAAAACCACTTCTGTAGTATTTCAGTTCAGTTCCCGCCTAATCAGCGCAAGTCAATATGTTGTAGAAAATATTTAACCAGAGTCTTATGAGAGAGTAGTACCCAGCTAGAGTTATTTTGAGTGCCACTGTTCCATCCCTTTAGTAATAAATTGTGAATCTTGGGCAGTGAGCAGACACTTGTATTTTGGCTTTTCTTGTGAAATGTTGAAAGAATTTATACAGAGTTTTAAGGGCTTCTCTCGATTATCGATTGTATTCATAGTTTTTGTGAAGTTTATTTTGTGAGTTCATGTAAGTAGATTTGAGTTTTATGTATGAGTATTGTTAATAGCAAATGTTATATCAGTTTCGATTTTTGAAAGTTATTGTAAAAGTTAGTGAGTAAGCGATACTTTGGATTATATAGCGTCGAATTATTCAGCTCGTAAAAGTATTTGATTTATATAATTTCTTTTGCTTGTTCGTTATTAAATATTATATAATTTTGTTATTGTTGAATACGTGTTTGATTCCCGCCTGCGCGCATAATTCCCGCCATTTGATCAGAAGTCTTTTTCGAAATACTCTTCGGAATCGAGTTAAAATATTCCGTGGTGGCCAGCGACTACGCTACCCTTGGTTATTCATTTAATCAAGTAAAACCCTTTCGTATGTCAGTTACCTCTTAGTACCAAGTGCGAGGTACCTGTTACAACAATGACAAAGAAAAATATAGAAATATCAAAGATGTTGGAAAAATGAATAAATAAGAATAATACGAGTATCAAAAAAAAAAAAAAAAAAATATATATATATATATATATATATATATATATATAGAGAGTACAAATGAAACATGAAATAGAATAAAACCCACAAGAAGACCTACACTCATAAATGTAAATTCTTGTTTCAAGAAATTTTTCAGTATGCGTTTTGTAAGCATTCGTGAAGAAATTTTATTCTTTCAAAATTCAACTCAATTCAATTAAAACAAATTAATTTTGAATATACATTTTATTTATCTTCTTTTTCATCATTGAAAGAAAATAAATATATTTTAAATTTTGTTTTTAAAAATAATGATAAAGAAGTCGTTTCATATTAAACAAAACGTTTTTATTTAAAACAAAACCATTTTGAATTAAAACTACTCCTATTAAAACTACTTCCTACCCATAATGAGTCTTAGTTGAATATTTTGATATGTTTCTTGAAAACTAAATTAATTTTCATACAAGAATATTTATAAAATTACAAAAGTTTTCAATGAAAACGAAATCAAATTGGCACTATTCAAATCAATTTTTTCATCAATTAAGAGGAATCTGTATGGTCCAAGAAAACATTTTTATCAGTGTTGTGAAAAAAATAAAACAGCAAACAGTAAAATAGCTAGGACACGCATATAAAGCTAAAGATCAATGTTCAATAAAGAAAAGACTATGATAAAATTAAGCCTAGAATGAAGAAGAAGAAGAAAAAGAAAAGTAAAATTTGCAATAAAAATCAGCAGACAGAAAAAAATGGAAATTTTTTTTGTGGAATATCTTATTAAATTCGACAATAATGCCTAGATTTTAAATATTTGAGTAGATAAAACAAATAGACGAAGCAACGACTGGCAGATGAACTATACGCAGGGGTGGGCAACCTCCGGCCCGCGGGCCACCTCCGGCCTGCGTAAAGTTCCAATCCGGCCCGCGAGAAGAAATAATAAATAAATATTTTCAAAAACAAAAATTTTAAATTAGGTTTAACCCAACATAAAGAAAAAGGGGAGATTTACAGTTTAATTTTCGATATAATTCGTCTAGTTTAAATTAAGAAATATATGTAGTACTTAGTTAATTTTGTTTTATTATTATTTTTTATATTTTTAGAAAAAAAAGTAACAAAAATGTGTCAACAACTACGGCCCGCGTACGAAACGTAAATCTTATTCTGGCCCTGTTATACAAAAGGTTGCCCACCCCTGATTAGTATCATATGCAAAACATATACAATATAAAGTTAACAGATTTTGTTTCTATACAAACTCGAACAATCGAAATGTCAAAATATGTAGCTTATTACTTGAAAGTAGTTCATAGCTAGGAAACGTAAGCATTATAATATAGGAAAACAACCGATTTTCCATGACTTGTTTCATTTCTAAACAATTCGCACTGCTCTGATATTGTCCATCATTCCATTAATTAAATGAAAGAAGGAAAAATAAATAAAATTCTAATCGAATGATTAATTGACTTAATACTGAAAGTATTTCAAAGGTTTTACTTCCTAAAATCAAGAATACTTGAAATTAATGTCTTAATTAATACACTTCAAACGTCCGAAGTAAAATCAGTCGTATGGTTGACCGCAAAATTTTCAATATTTTAAAATATCGTTGAACTTGCATAACAAGGTTAACGATAAATGAGTGGCCACACCCATCTGATGTAGTACCTGCGAGTGTGTGTGTGTGCCTGTGTGTTATTAGACGCGATGTGAGTGGTATAAAAGTCGCTGGGAATTCGGCAAAGGCACATTCAGTCGCTGATCCTACAACAGTCACTACAATGGCATTCAAAGTGAGTAGTCGCCAGTGAGTTTTAGTGGAACATTGAAACCAGTGCTTAATTTAAGATTTAAGTTATAGTTGAAGGGTTTGTACTAATGGTTTGTTCTGTTTGTAGTTCGTCGTATTCGCCGCGTGTTTGGCTGTGGCCCGCGCTGGCCTTTTGGACTACGGTCACGGCTACGCTGCCGCCCCCGCCGCCACCTCCCACTCCTCCATCGTGTCTCACGCCGCCCCCGTGGCCTACGCCGCCCCAGTAGCCAAATACGCCGCCCCTCTGTCTTACGCTGCTCCTTCTCTCTCTTACGCGCATGCCGCCCCCGCCATCTCCTACGGACACGCCGCCCCTGCCCTGAGCTACGCTGCTCCCGTAGCTAAGGTGGCTTACGCCGCCCCGGTCGCCAAAGCCGTGGTTGCTGAGCCCTACGCCCCCGCTCACTACGACTTCGAGTACGCTGTCCATGACCCCCATACCGGTGACGCTAAGAGCCAGAAGGAATCCCGTCAAGGAGACGCTGTCCACGGTAGCTACTCCCTCATCGAAGCCGACGGCAGCAAGCGTATTGTCGAGTACACCGCTGATGACCACAACGGTTTCAACGCGGTGGTGCACCGTGAGCCCGCCCAGCACCCCGTGGCCGTCAAGGCTGTGGCTCCCGTCGTCAAGGCTTACGCTGCTCCCGTCGTCAAGTCTGTAGGATATGCTGCCCCAGCTCTGGGCTACGCTCATGCTGCCCCCGCCATCTCCTATGGACATGCCGCCCCCGCCATCGCCTACGGACATGCCGCCCCCGCCCTCGCCTATGCCTCTCACGGTCATGGATATTACCACTAAGCGACGAATATGCTTGTTAAATTGTATATATTTATAGGACTGTTATATCAATAAAATATATTTATTATTTCATCTCAAACTATATTTGTTTATTTACATTTTTACTTACTAACCCACAATTTTATTTTTACGCAGGAAATGGTAACAATACAAATCAATTAGATCTGCTTCAAATACTAGGAAGATTGATCAAAAAGTTCCAAGACAATTTTTTTTTAAATTGCACTTGGAAAGCAATATATTTTCTCTTCAGCGTTTCACTACTCGAAAGACCAGCAAAACTGATCTTCTTAAATTTTGTTCAATTTCTCCAGAGATTTTTCTTCATTTTCGTCAAATTCGCAGCTGGTTAGTCAATGATTTTATCGCATGAGATCGTTCACTCTAGCAATATGATCGTCGTCCGGCGAAGTTAATGGGAGTCCTGAACGAGGATTACCTCTTGAACCACTCATGTCACCGTGATCGACTGAAAACATTTATCCCCATAATACACTTGAAACAGCTGAAAAGTTTCTGTAAAGGTTTTAGCCACCTTCAAACAAAACTTTACATAAACGCGTTGTTTTTATTTATTTTAAGGCAGTTGATCTCAGGAAATAAATCTGCCAACTGTATCGCTCAACCTCGCATTTCATATAGTCCTGGAACTTTTTGATCAGCTATCGCAAGTTATCAGCAAGTTAAACTAGCCAATATTTAAGATCGGATCGGATTATTAGCCTTAGATCTTTAAGATAAACTAGACATAAAGATGAAACAAAGGGATGTAGGAAGTAAGTTTAGGCAGATGGAGGTGAATTTCTTAAATAAAATAATGAAAAAGATTTAACTAGACTATTTTTTTGGGAGTATATTTGTCGAGGTAATTCTGTACAAAAATAATGCACTTTTACTAATTTAAAGCTAATATTCGATTAAAATAAAATACAGTTTTAGTGCAAAACAGAAATATTTAAAAAAAATGTTACATTTTCTACCCAATGGTTCAGGATATAGGGTGGTATCGTGGCTTGATTTTGTATAATCTGGGCGGTCTATACTTTCGAAGCCACTGCTTGTACGATGTCATAAAAAATGCTGCTGAATAAATGAAAGGCGTGAAATAAAAATAAACATCTTCAAATATAACATTTACAAAACCTCTATTTTAACTATTTAACATTTCAATTCATTCAACTGGTGCTAAAATATTTTATATCAATTATTAAAAAAACATTTGAAATAGAATACTACGAGATCTATTCGTATAGCTATATAAATATAGGTAAGGCTATATTTGTATGTAAATATAAGACTATATTCAGGCTGTTGAAAAAAATTGTTTAAAATTATTAGCTATTACAAGTATTCAATTATTTAATTAATAGTTCCTTTACTATAGTTCATTTAACTCAAATCATATTATTTATTAAAGAAAAAATAATTACTAGTAAATATAAATGCTGTAGAAACTACTACAAAGCCAAAGCAAAATATAGAAATATCAAAGATATTGGAAAAGAATAAATAAGAACAATACTAGTATCAAAAAAATGTATCAAATAATTAATATAGAGTACAAATGAAACCTGAAATAGAACAAAGCCTACAAGAAGACCTACACTCATAAAGATAAATTTTTGTTTCAAGAAATTTTTCAGTTTTCTTTTTGTATACATTCGTTGAAGAAAATATATTTCTTACAAAATTCAACTCAATTCAACTTAAAAAAATATATATTTATTTTGAATATACATTTTATTTATCTTCTTTTTTCTGTATGGAAAAAAACTTATTTTAAATATTGTTTTTGAAAATAATTATAAAAAAGTCGTTTTAATTTTAAACGAAATATTTTTATTTAAAACAATATCATTTTGAATTAAAACTACACCTATTAAAACTGCTTCCTACCCATAATGAGTCTCAGTTGAATACTTTAATATGTTTCTTGAAAACTAAAGTTTTATAAAAGAATATTTATAAACTTACAAAAGTTTTCAATGAAAACGAAATCAAATTGGCACTATTCAAATCAATTTTTCTCTGTAATTAAGAGGAATCTGTTTGTTTCAAGAAAACACTTTTATCAGTGTAGTGAGAAAAATCAAACAGAAAAGAGTAAAATAGCTAGGATAGTATAGAGCTAAAGATCAATGATCAATGAAAACTATGATAGATACAAGGGGCACTGCCAAAGTTCGCGGAAAATGTAAAACAAAACACAAATTACGTTATGTAAATCGCTTTATTGCTTCTCAAAATATTCTCCTTTAAAATCTATACACTTTTGCATCCGACGAAACCAATCTTCAAAACAATTTTGCCACTCTGAGCGAGGTACCTTCAAAATAAGTGATTTAAATGCTTCAACGGCCTCTTCAGGCGATGAAAAACGCTCGCCACGCATTTTATTTTTGATATGTCGAAATAGGAAGAAGTCATTGGGCGATAAATCAGGCGAATATGGGCAATGAGTCATTAATTGGATGTTGTTACTGGTCAAAAACTCTACAGTTCGCCGTGCTGTGTGAGCGCTTGCATTGTCATGATGAACAATGATTCGCCGTTTTATGTTGTACCTTCTGATTTCAGCGATAACTTCCGGCAAACAAATTGAAGTATACCAGTCAGCATTAACTGTCCTTCGATCCTCTAATGCAACAGTTGCAACATGACCGGTTTTTCCGAAGAAACATTCATTCTTTTCGAAACGCTTCGTGAACGCACCACTTTTGTGGGTTTAGGTTCATTTTGGAACACCCATACAGTCGATTGCTGTTTAGTTTCAGGCTCATATGAATAAATCCAAGATTCGTCGCCTGTTACGATGTAATATACCGAATTTGAACGACCCCCTTCGAATTTCTTTAGCATTTCCTTGCACCACTTGACACGTGCCTGTTTTTGTTCTTCTTTCAAATTGTGTGGGATCCAACGACTGCAAAGCTTCCTGACATGCAAATGATCGTGCAAAATCGTATGTATTTGTTTCGCTGCAATGCCTAAGGATGCCTCTATCTCACTATAGGTCACATGCCGATCTGACAAAATCATTTCACGCACAGCATCAATATTTTTCGCGACAACAGAGGTGCATGGACGTCATCAAACGTTGGTCTTCCACGCTTGAATTCTGCGAACCATTTGTAAACCATAGTTTTGGATGGTGCTTCATCCCCAAATAACGAATTAAGTTTTTCCACACATTGCTGCGGTGTTAAACCGTATCGAAAATCATAAAAAATCATCACTCGGAAGTCACGATTCGAAATTTCCATATTTCACACAATTATTACTCCCGTTAAATTTTTTTGAAACGAAACCGAGCAGTTTGAAATCGAACTGTCAACTGAATTATAGGTTAAAAACGTCAAATTTTACGAATATGACAATCGCAGAACGCTGGAAATGCAGAGAGTACTTGATTCCGCGAACTTTAGCAGTGCCCCTCGTATAAGCCCAGAATGAAGAAGAAGAAATAGAAAACTAAAATCAGCATAGAAGTACAAAAAACCTTCAAACAGCAAGAAATAAAAATTGTAAAGAAAAATCAGCAGATGAAAGAAATGGAAAATTTTTTTTTGTAATATCTTATTTAGTTCGACAGCAATGTCTGGTTTTTAAATATTTGAGTAGATAAAACAAATAAATGAAGCAACGATTGAACAGATGAACTATAGTATCATATGCAAAACATATACAATATAAAGTTAACAGATTTTGTTTCTACAAACTCGAACAATCGAAATGTCAAAATATGTAGCTTATTAGTAGTTCATAGCTAAGAAACGTAAGCATTATATGTAATATAGGATAACAACAGATTTTACAAGACTTGTTTCATTTCTATACAATTCGTATTGTTCCGATATTGTTCACCAATCCATTAATTCAATGGAAGAAGGAAAAATAAATAAAATTCTAATTGTATGATTAATTGACATTACTGAAAGTATTTTAAAGGTTTTACTTCCTAAAATCTAGAATACTTGAAATTAATGTCTTAATTAATAAGCTTCAAAAGTCAGAAGTAAAATCAGTCATATTGTTGACCGCAAAATTTTCAATATTTTAAAATATCGTTGAACTTGCATAACAAGGTTAACGATAAATGAGTGGCCACACCCACCTGATGTGGTACCTGCGAGTGTGTGTGTGTTAGTTATTAGACGCGATGTGAATGGTATAAAAGTCGCTGCAAATTCGGCAAAGGCACATTCAGTCGCTGATCCTACAACAGTCACTACAATGGCATTCAAAGTGAGTAGTCGCCAGTGAGTTTTAGTGCAACATTAGAACCAGTGCTTAATTTAAGATTTCAGTTATAGTTGAAGGGTTTGTACTAATGGTTTGTTCTGTTTGTAGTTCGTCGTATTCGCCGCGTGTTTGGCTGTGGCCCGCGCTGGCCTCCTGGACTACGGTCACGGCTACGCTGCCGCCCCCGCCGCCACCTCCCACTCCACCATCGTGTCGCACGCCGCCCCCGTGGCCTACGCCGCCCCAGTGACCAAATACGCCGCCCCTCTCTCTTACGCTGCTCCTTCCCTCTCTTACGCTCATGCCGCCCCCGCCATCTCCTACGGACACGCCGCCCCCGCCCTGAGCTACGCTGCTCCCGTAGCTAAGGTGGCCTACGCCGCCCCGGTCGCCAAAGCCGTGGTTGCTGAGCCCTACGCCCCCGCTCACTACGACTTCGAGTACGCTGTCCACGACCCCCATACCGGTGACGCTAAGAGCCAGAAGGAATCCCGTCAAGGAGACGCTGTCCACGGTAGCTACTCCCTCATCGAAGCCGACGGCAGCAAGCGTATTGTTGAGTACACCGCTGATGACCACAACGGTTTCAACGCGGTGGTGCACCGTGAGCCCGCCCAGCACCCCGTTGCCGTCAAGACCGTGGCGCCCGTCGTCAAGGCTTACGCTGCTCCCGTCGTCAAGTCTGTAGGATACGCTGCCCCAGCTCTGGGCTACGCTCACGCTGCCCCCGCCATCTCCTATGGGCATGCTGCTCCCGCCATCGCCTACGGACATGCCGCCCCCGCCCTCGCCTATGCCTCTCACGGTCATGGATATTACCACTAAACGACGAATATGCTTGTTAAATTGTATATATTTATAGGACTGTTATATCAATAAAATATATTTATTATTTCATCTCAAACTATATTTGTTTATTTACAAATTTACTTACTAACCCAAAATTTTATTTTTACGCAGGAAATGGTAATTATACAAATCAATTAGATCTGCTTCGGAAGGAAGATTGATCAAAAAGTTCCAAAACAATTTTTTTTTAAATTGCACTTGGAAAGCTATACATTTTCTCTTCACCGTTTCACTACTGGAAAGACCAGCAAAACTGATCTTAAATTTTGTTCAATTTCTCCAGAGATTTTTCTTCATTTTCGTCAAATTCTCAGATGGTTAGTCAATGATTTTATCGCCCGAGAACGTTCACTCTGGCAATATGATCGTCGTCAGGCGAAGTTAATGGGAGTCCTGAACGAGGATTATCTTCTGACGAAGTTCGGCCTTTCATGATTCTCTTGAACCACTCATGACACCGTGATCGACTCAAGACATTTATGCAACAGCTGAAAAGTTTCTGTAAAGGTTTTAGCCACCTTTTACAAAACTTTACATAAACGCGTTGTTTTTATTTTTAAAGACAGTTGAGCTTAGGAAGCGTGAAAACATCTAATATTGCCAACCGTATCGCTCAACTTCGCATTTCATATAGTCCTGGAACTTTTTGATCAGCTAACGCAAGTTATCAGCAAGTTAAACAAGCCAGTGTTTAAGATCGGATCGGATTATTAGCCTTAGATCTTTAAGATAAACTAGCCATAAATATGAAACAAGGGGATGTAGGAAGTAAGTTTTGCCAGATGGAAGCGAATTTCTTAAATAAAAATTACGGCTGTGCGTTTACATCGATGTATCGATATATCGATATATCGAATAACGATATTCAGTAAAAAAAATATCGATATATCGATATATCGATAACGATATTCAGTAGAAAAAATATCGATACATCGATATGTCGATATATCGATTTATCAATATATCAATATATCGATGTATTGTTAGATCGATATATCGATGTATCAATATATCGATGTATTGATATATCGATGTATTGATATATCGATGTATCGATGTATTGATGTATCGATGTATTTTGTGAAAAAGAACTAAAATTTACCTATAATGCCATGTAATGAAAGGGGTTGTGCTCGATTTATTGATAGCATTGCATGCTGATATTTATTTTTACTTTCACTCTGGAGTCGGGATTAAGGGGAGAATTAATAATTAGGACGATGTATAGGTACAATTTCCAGCAGAAGTTTTCATAAAACTACCTTCCAGTCATGGCATAGTGCAATTTCAAACATTTTAAGTAGATTCCCGTTTGTTTTATAATGCTGGCGCCCAGCACCATAAAGCAAGTACACAAACACCCCAGATGTTAAAATTTTTCGCCTTTGAAACACCCGTTACTTCTCTTCACAATAGAATTGCCGACATCCTGAACCATTGTAATCCTTCCATAAAATCTATCTGCATTATATTGTTTACTATTTATATAGTACAGATCGACATCCTGAATCATTGTTTATTACCAATAAAATCTAACTATATTAGATCGATACATCGATACATCAATATCTCGATATATCAATATATCAATATATCGATACATCGATATATCGATATTTTTCTAATATCGAATATCGATATTCAAAACAAGATATCGAACAGCCCTAAATAAAATAATATAAAAGATTTAATTAGACTAATTTGTTGGGAGTATATTTGTCGAGGTAATTCTATACAAAAATAATGCACTTTTACTAATTTAAACCTAATATTCGATTAAAATAAAATACAGTTTTAGTGCAAAACAGAAATATTTAAAAAAATGTTTCATTTTCTACCCATTACCCTGGCAAGTACATTCGAAGCCACTGCTTGTACGATGTCATCTAAAATGCTGCTGAATAAATGAAAGGCGTGAAATAAAAATAAACATCTTCAAATATAACATTTACAAAACCTCTATTTTAACTATTTAACATTTCAATTCATTCAACTGGTGCTAAAATATTTTACATAAATTATTAAAAAAACATTTGAAATAGAATACTACGAGATCTAGTTATATAGCTATATACATATAGGCAAGGCTATATTTGTATGTAAATATAAGACTATATTCAGGCTGTTCAAAAAAAATTGTTTAAAATTATTAGCTATTACAAGTATTCAATTATTTAATTAATAGTTCCTTTACTATAGTTCATTTAACTCAAATCATATTATTTATTAAAGAAAAAATAATTACTAGTAAATATAAATGCTGTAGAAACTACAACAATGCCAAAGAAAAATATAGAAATATCAAAGATATTGGAAAAATGAATAAAAAAGAACAATAATAGTATCAAATAATTATATAAAGTACAAATGAAACCTGAAATAGAACAAAGACTACAAGAAGACCTACACTCATAAAGGTAAATTTTTGTTTCAAGAAATTTTTCAGTATTCTTTTTGTATACATTCGTTGAAGAAAATTTATTTCTTACAAAATTCAACTCAATTCAACTTAAAAAAATATATATTTATTTTGAATATACATTTTATTTATCTTCTTTTTTCTGTATGGAAAAAAAACTTATTTTAAATATTGTTTTTGAAAATAATTATAAAAAAGTCGTTTTAATTTTAAACGAAATATTTTTATTTAAAACAATATCATTTTGAATTAAAACTACACCTATTAAAACTACTTCCTATCCATAATGAGTCTCAGTTGAATACTTTAATATGTTTCTTGAAAACTAAAGTTTTATAAAAGAATATTTATAAACTTACAAAAGTTTTCAATGAAAAAGAAATCAAATTGGCACTATTCAAATCAAGTTTTCTCTTTAATTAAGAGGAATCTGTTTGTTTCAAGAAAACACTTTTATCAGTGTAGTGAGAAAAATAAAACAGAAAAGAGTAAAATAGCTAGGATAGAATGAAGAAGAAGAAATAGAAAACTAAAATCAGCATAGAAGTACAAAAAACCTTCAAGCAGCAAGAAACAAAAATTGTAAAGAAAAATCAGCAGATGAAAGAAATGGAATTTTTTTTTTTATAATATCTTATTAAGTTCGACAGCAATGTCTGGTTTTTAAATATTTGAGTAGATAAAACAAATAAATGAAGCAACGACTGAAAGATGAACTATAGTATCATATGCAAAACATATACAATATAAAGTTAACAGATTTTGTTTCTACAAACTCGAACAATCGAAATGTCAAAATATGTAGCTTATTAGTAGTTCATAGCTAAGAAACGTAAGCATTATATGTAATATGGGAAAACAACAGATTTTACAAGACTTGTTTCATTTCTATACAATTCGTATTGCTCCGATATTGTTCACCAGTCCATTAATTCAATGGAAGAAGGAAAAATAAATAAAATTCTAATTGTATGATTAATTGACATTACTGAAAGTATTTTAAAGGTTTTTCTTCCTACAATCTACAAAATCCTACAAAATTAATGTCTTAATTAATAAGCTTCAAGAGTCAGAAGTAAAATCAGTTATATTGTTGACCGCAAAATTTTCAATATTTTAAAATATCGTCGAACTTGCATAACAAGGTTAACGATAAATGAGTGGCCACACCCACCTGATGTGGTACCTGCAAGTGTGTGTGTGTGTGTGTGAGTTATTAGACGCGATGTGAATGGTATAAAAGTCGCTGGAAATTCGGCAAAGGCACATTCAGTCGCTGATCCTACAACAGTCACTACAATGGCATTCAAAGTGAGTAGACGCCAGTGAGTTTTAGTGCAACATTGAAACCAGTGCTTAATTTAAGATTTAAGATTTATTTGAAGGGTTTGTACTAATGGTTTGTTCTGTTTGTAGTTCGTCGTATTCGCCGCGTGTTTGGCTGTGGCCCGCGCTGGCCTCCTGGACTACGGTCACGGCTACGCTGCCGCCCCCGCCGCCACCTCCCACTCCTCCATCGTGTCTCACGCCGCCCCCGTGGCCTACGCCGCCCCAGTAGCCAAATACGCCGCCCCTCTGTCTTACGCTGCTCCTTCTCTCTCTTACGCTCATGCCGCCCCCGCCATCTCCTACGGACACGCCGCCCCTGCCCTGAGCTACGCTGCTCCCGTAGCTAAGGTAGCCTACGCCGCCCCGGTCGCCAAAGCCGTGGTTGCTGAGCCCTACGCCCCCGCTCACTACGACTTCGAGTACGCTGTCCACGACCCCCATACCGGTGACGCTAAGAGCCAGAAGGAATCCCGTCAAGGAGACGCTGTCCACGGTAGCTACTCCCTCATCGAAGCCGACGGCAGCAAGCGTATTGTTGAGTACACCGCTGATGACCACAACGGTTTCAACGCGGTGGTGCACCGTGAACCCGCCCAGCACCCCGTGGCCGTCAAAGCTGTGGCTCCCGTCGTCAAGGCTTACGCTGCTCCCGTCGTCAAGTCTGTAGGATATGCTGCCCCAGCTCTGGGCTACGCTCATGCTGCCCCCGCCATCTCCTATGGACATGCTGCCCCCGCCATCTCCTATGGACATGCTGCTCCCGCCATCGCCTACGGACACGCCGCCCCCGCCCTCGCCTATGCCTCTCACGGTCATGAATATTACCACTAAACGACGAATATGCTTGTTAAATTGTATATATTTATAGGACTGTTATATCAATAAAATATATTTATTATTTCATCTCAAACTATATTTGTTTATTTACAATTTTACTTACTAACCCACAATTTTATTTTCACGTAGAAAATGGAAACAATAATAAACAATACTGTTTTCGAGAACAAAATATTTAACCATTATTAATTTCATATCTTGTTAATCGACCCAGTGGTCAATATATGATCGGATTCTTAACCTTTTTTGAAAGAACCAAATCGATGTTATCGAAAATGTTTGTTTTATTTATACATTCGCTGCTAAATAAATAAAATGCGTAAAATGATAATTAATAATATTCCTTTCGTTCTTTTGGAATGTTTCAATACATTATTTTTTTATAAGGTTGCTAGCCTCATTTATTTGATATACTTTATCTTCTACTAATGTTCACATTTCAATTTATTTTTAGCTTCTGTTTTTAGGTGAACATATTTAAATATAATTTAATACTTAAATACCTCCAAGACTGTTTCGAGTTTAAATGACGGTTCAGGATCACTTTAATTCCATTTCTCATAAATTATTTTATATATATGACCTTTACAAAAACTCTATTTTAGCTACTTAACATTTCAATTCGTTCAACTGATGTTGAAATACTTTATACCAAATTATAAAAAAAGCAGTCTAATTAGAATACTACGTGATCTAGTTATATTACAAATACTCGTATTAAACTATATTCCTGCGGTTATAGAAATAGCATAATGAATGTAATATTTGCCTAAAATTATTTGCGGTTTGTAAAATTGTATTATTTGTATTAATGGTTTATTTCTTATAAATCGTAACACTCAAATCATATCTAATTTTATAATTATAAATCTTTATTCATTACCTGACGACCTAGAATCTACATTTAATTAATTATAATAATAAATATCTATAATAATATACAGTAAAAACTAGATAATGTAACTGTTGGTGACATTACTTGTTTTTGCTCTTTACAATTGTCTTCATCTAGTCCAGGGGTGGGGAACCTTTTTTGTAACAGGGGCCAGAATAAGATTTACGTTTCGTATGCGGGCCGTAGTAGTTATAATTACCTCCCGCCTACCTCTAGGTAAGGGAGGTATTGTTTTTGGTCAGAAAATTGGGTAGTGAGTTTTCAATGAATAAGCACGTTTTAGGGTCCCTACAATACGATTTTACTATTTTCGCGATGATGTCTGTATGTATGTATGTATGTATGTATGTATGTATGTGTGTGTGTGTGTGTGTGTGTGTGTGTGTGTAGTCTGTGGCAATTTTTTCGTCTCGCATAACTCAAATACTATAATACCAAAAAATACAATTTTTTAAATTATTGCTTCTTATATTTAAATGAAGAGCTGATTAAATTTTGGATAAAATTGGTCGACCGGAAGTAGCAGTTTACTTGAAGCCCTTGACAGTTTTTCGTGAAAAACAGGGTTAAATTTCCTTTTTCAACAATTTATGATATTTTGAAAGTTGAAGAATATTTAATTCTACATTTGTTTTGATTACACTAATTTTAATAATTTTTATTAGATTTAGAGATAATAAAATATAAAGAAATTAGATTTCACAAATCTTGCATTCCTAGTACACCATGGAAAATTTTCAATTTTTTACGAAATGTGACACATGTCATTGTGATTCTGAAGATGTTTTCTTAGTGAAATATATGTCAAAAAATTAAATAAATATACGAAAGAAAATTAAAATTCTCAAATATAAATAGAAAATAAACAAATAAGAAGGTATGTTTCTGTATCATCAAATACTATTTCGTACCGTTTAAGAGTAGTATTGGGCGGGAGGTTATGTGCTGGCCACATCAGATTTTTTTTTTATAAGTTGCTGCGTTACGACTTTCTATGTTATGATATGTGTTTAATTTAAACAAGACGAATTATATCGAAAATTAATCTTCTTTTTCTTTGTGTTGGGTACTAACCTAATAAAAATTTTTGTTTTTCAGTTATTAAGAGATGTTGGATAAAACGTTATACTTCACACGTGGGCAAATTGGAATTATCCACTCGATAAAATTATCACACTCTGTCTTCGGCTTCGTGTGCTAAAATTTCTCTCGTGGGTAATTCCTTACATTGCCCACTTGTAAAATAAATAACTATTATTATACAATGATTCTTTTATCATATTGCACTTATCTTGTTTTTGGTTTTCCTAATCTTTTTGCACGAGGAGTGCGTCTACGCTTTCTTTATTCTTACTGTTTTCTAAATCAATTGCTGAATAAATAACTTTAAATGAACTACATTATTGAAAGTATTCCAGCAATATTTGGTATTTAATTATTTACCTATTTTTATGAAAAAATAAACATTCTTTTATGAAGTCAAACAACGGGTAAACTTTTTATGTTTTTAGAAAAGAATGAATGAATAGTATCTTGAATAGTACAAATATAGAAACTCGTAACAATGTGAAATAAACATTAACAACGAAATGTCAATACTTACTCTTTAGCTTTTTAAAAATAATTAGAAATATTTGAAGTAGGTGGAAGATACATACCAAATGTATTAAGCAAAGACTGACTGTGTTGTGTACAATAACCAGATTTTGTTTCTACAAACTCGAACAATTGCATTGTTAAATAACAGTAAAGAAAAAAAGCATTATCATTTTTGTAAAACTGACTAGATTTTCGTTGACTTATTTTCATTTCTATACAATTCGCTTCGCTCCAATGTTGTCCATCAAATATTTAATTCAATGAAAGCACGGAAAGTAAATGAAATTCTAAAGGAATGATTAATTGACCTATTACCGAAAATATTCTAAAGGTTCTACTTCCTAAAATCTAGAATGCTTAAAGTTAATGTCTGTCGAGTATAGTTCGATCGTCGAAAGTAGAATCAGTCGCATTGTTGACCCCAGGATTTTCAATATTTTAAAATATCGTGGAACTTGCATAACAAGGTTAGCGTTACAGATAATTTAGCGAATTGGTCACGCCCATCAGATGTGACTGTGTGTGAGTGCAAGTGTTGTTAGGCTACATTCTCCTTGCAAAGAGATTGGTATAAAAGCTGCCGAAAAATCAGCAAAGACACATTCAGTCTCTGATCCTTCTGCAGTCACAGCAATGGCATTCAAAGTGAGTGACAGTGAAAAGTGTATTACTGGAACTGCCACTATCTCCTGGCACTGTTTTATCAGTTTTAATTGTCAATTTAGCTTAATTAAGGAGGAATAATTAATAAATAAAATTAAGATTAGTGTTACAAATGTAAGGTAAAGGGTTAAAAGTGTTTTAACGGTCTGTTTTGTTTGTAGTTCGTCGTGTTCGCCGCCTGCCTGGTTGTGGCCCGTGCCGGCCTCCTGGACTACGGTCACGGATACGCTGCCGCCCCCGTGGCTTATGCCCCTGTGGCTAAAGCTGTAGTCGCCGGCCCTGCCGCCACATCACACTCCTCCATCGTATCTCACTCTGCTCCTGTAGCCTATGCCGCCCCAGTTGCCAAATACGCCGCTCCCGTTGTCTCCTACGCTCAAGCTGCCCCCGCTGTCTCCTACGGACATGCCGCCCCCGTTGCCAAGATCGCCGCTCCCGTAGCTTACGCCGCCCCAGTCGCCAAGGCTGTGGTAGCTGAAGCTTACGCTCCCGCTCAGTACGACTTCGAATACGCTGTCCACGACCCCCATACCGGTGATGTAAAGAGCCAGAAGGAATCTCGTCAAGGAGATGCCGTCCACGGTAGCTACTCCCTCGTGGAAGCCGATGGTAGCAAGCGTATTGTTGAGTACACCGCTGATGCCCACAATGGATTCAATGCTGTGGTTCACCGTGAGCCCGCCCAGCACCCCGTGGCTGTCAAAGCTGTGGCTCCCGTCGTCAAAGCTATCGCCGCCCCCGTGGCTCACTATGCTGCCGCACCTGTGGCTCACTACGCCGCTGCCCCCGCCATCACCGTGGCTAAGTACGCCGCTGCGCCAGCCATCTCCTACGGCCATGCCGCCCCCGTCGTGTCCTACGCCGCCCCCGCCCATGGCTACTACCACTAAATTATCACGAATGCCCCACGAATGAATGACGCTACTTAGATAGCGTGTAGTTAATACTCACAATATTATTTGTATATATTTATTTTTTTTATCAATAAATTATTTTTATTGTCTTAACTTTATGTTCTACTATCACTCCCTAAAAAATCTACATCATTTAGTAACTTGAGCTTCTTATTTGAGAAAACGTATTACGTATAAACCTCTACAACAAAATGGTAATATGGATCAACTCAAGCCTGCATTTCAACACCATGGACTAATTTGATTCAGATAATTACCAATGCCAAAACTTGGTCAATTTTGTTCTGTTTTTTAGGCTGAGATTTTCTTGATCGTAATTATAAATAAATTGTAAGAAGGGTGTACAGAAAAAGGTACATCTATATATGCAACGACTACGGTTTACGAGTGTGGGATTTGCCATTCCGTTACATGTTGTAGACTATACTTTCTATAACAAGAATTTGGATATTATACAAAAAATACAAATACAAAACTGTTGAAAACGACAAACTTAAATAAATCAAATTAAAACAAACAGACGTAACCATAGTAACTGAATCAAGATACTTCATATATTGCGCTAAAATGCGGCTCAAATTTGCCGAATTTATTCCATATGCAGCGTATGGAATGAGAGTTATTCCAATACAATGTTTAGTTGTGGAATGTCTAGTTTCCAAAATAGTGTTATAGAAACTTATTTCCAACAGGATGAAGCTCCAGCACACGATACTTGATAGATAGATAGATAGGCAATAATGGTCCAATACTTTGGTCTGCCAGATCGCCTGATTTAACTGCATTAAGAATTTTTGACAGCATCAAGGTAGACTCAAAGTAAGTTGGAATGTTGGGAGATGTATGAGTTGCTCGCTAAGAAACTTTATGATACTTATTTGGGTACCAGGTCAACTACGCAGCAAGGTAAACACTGAAACTCTGATTCTAGAAGGCTCTGAAAGCACTCTGTGGATCGGAACCTATCTTTGGTCTCTCCAAGAGCTCAAACAAAACTACTGCTCAGCACTCGATATACTGGTCACCAGAACTGGGCTAAATATAATCAAAGCTCTTCATACCCCACTTACTTCAAGGAAGACTAAGGATTTCTCACAACTTAGTAAGAGGAAACAGAAAAATTGTGGCATTTCTTATAGGTCATTTCCTCAATAGATATCTGAAGACAATTGAAATCACCGGTGCCTACTTGTGCAAAAAATGAGGCTTCGATGAAGCATATAAATTAGCTTTCTTGAAGGTAACAGGACTGTTAGGACACTCCGAGAATATGAAGAAGTACAATGGGATTTTAAGCCTGAATACATGTGGTTTCTAAAGGGCGGGAGGGGGGACAACAACAACAACCTCTGCCAACACTAAAGTCAACAAATTTTCATTGGAATGACTAGCAAGACTAGCAAATAAACGTCACACTAAATGATCATCTTTAAATATAATTTCCTTCACAAACTTAATCATTCTAGTGTAGATACTGAAGCACTTACCGTATCTTGAATTATGGATTTAGGTTAACTAAATATTGAGGTTAAATTACACTTTTGACATTTTATTAGTGGTGCCATCTATACGGCTATATACAAAACTTAAAATAGTCAATTGTAATTGGAAAAGTTTTAATATTTACAAGTGCTATTTCGAAGCTTCAACTTTAGTTAGTCAGTCAAAAATTAATCGCCCTGGTCAACCTATAATTATTTTATATTTATGTTTTCTAAATCGTTATTGCTGTTCATATATTTATACAAAATATTTGAAGTGTGAAAAGTAGTTCAAATGATATCCCAAACTTGTTCGTATTAAATTTATCAGATCTAACATCTCTAGAGACTAGTTCTACATACGATATAAAGTTACTTTCTACATCTCTCAAAGAAAGATACGACGCGTTGTATTAACCTAAATGACTAACCACTTAATTGCTTTTACATTTATTACAGTCATTTAATTTTTAATTTAAAAATTTCGGATGTTTAACATTTTATCACGTGTGAATTCATTTATTTGCTAATTAATATTTAAAACAATTACTAAAACTATACGAAATAATTTTAAATATTTTATATTTGTGCACTTCTCGGAACAATGCATATCAAAACGGATAAAAATAAATACAGGATGTTTCCATTAAAAAAACCAGCGCATTTTTGGGCGAACTAACTATCTTAGAGAAAAATGTTATATGCAAAAAATGACCAGGAAAAAGGGCCCTATTTAATAGAAATAACAAACAGAAAATTAAACCAGTGGGTCTCAAACGATAGAATAAAATTATATTTTTTTAAATAGTAACCTAAATAAATTTTTAATCCATTAGATAGAGAATTTTTTTCTGATTTCAACGATATAAATATGATACGATACGATAATTTTATGTAGGTTACCATTTAAAAATATATAATTTTATTCTATCGTTTGAGAATTTTAATTTTCTGTTTGTTATTTCTATTATATAGGGCCCTTTTTCCTGGTTATTTTTTTGTATGTAACATTCTTCTCTAAAGTCATTAGTTCGCAAAAAAAAAGCGCTGGTATATTTATTTTGCGAAGAAAGTTTTAAATTTATTTTATTACATTCAATCATTAAGCAACATTTTAAATTTATGTAGATTAAAGTTTAGTTTAAGAAACACTATTAATATTAAAAAGCAATAAATGGACAACAATTTTTTGAAAAGTATAGGACAATCTAGCATATTCTCTAAAAAGTTGCTACAGTAACAACTTGTTAATTGTGGCAAAACTGAATCGTTTTTTTGACAGGTAATGAACTAGTCTCCATTAATCATGATATTTTGATGCGATTTTGTCACTGTTAGCATGCTACGATAACAATTTCTTAGAGAATTGGGCCGAATGTCTATTCCGTGTGTACCCATATTAAAGGTTAAAATAATAATAGCATAGCAGAAAACGAATTTAATAAGGCAATCTGTTAAATCTCAAGTCCAAGTTTTACAAAGGACAGGCCGTATGAAATGTGTTGTTTACACAATTTTTCTATTGAAGTAATTTCTTTTAGATTAAAAAAAATACGTTTGTTAAAAATATAACTTTATGCTTTTTATCAGTACTGCTGGTAGCGATTAGCAGATGAAAATTCATTGTTGACTGACACAGTAATGAATTTCTTTCCTTTTTCGTTCAATCAGCAAGGTTAGCAGATTATTCATAATTAAAATTAATATTTCGACCAATAACTTATTATTTTGTGGTTACATGTCGCTCATCTGTCAGTTTGGAAAGCATTCATACCATCATCATTAGAAAATAAAAGCGCCGCAAACAGTGGGCTTATAGAGCTTCTCAACGGCGTGCTTGAAGTGAGCTTAATCCAAGTAAGAGCACCGAAATAGAAAAATATTCATTCCTGAGCCAGAGTGCCCTTCAAAGATTAAATCTGAATTATCTTTCATATTTAAGTATCAACTTGCGGGTACCACGCTGAAGTCCAATTAAATGTTAAATGGCCCGAAACAAAAGCTGTTTCTCTTTCATAGACACCCAGTTAGACAGCGTGGTAGACAGTAGACACCGTAGCGAATGTTCACATTCCTGTTTACAGTTTTACTTTCATTTCAAGTTCATGCGAATAACTCACTCAATCGCGGTCGGCGGTTACGAAACAATGGACAGTCGCTCGGATACGTGCAATTAATAAATCAGCACGTGCCAGTTGCGAGTAACGTGTCTCTAGATCGTTCTGCACGTTCACATGGCCACGGATATAGTGGACAGTCACAACGTACCGAGAAATTGTTTAGCAATATCTACATCGCCTGAAGGAAAATTATTAATTACTGGCGAAATTATTCGCAATAATTAAGTGGTCATGATTTATCTGTATCTCTAATACACCTGTCATATTTCATTATAAAGGAATTCAATATTAAATAAGAGACAGAAGTAATAGAAAAATTACAAAACTTTATTTAGAGCATAAATACATAAATTAGATCAACATTCACACAAAATCGTCGGTGGTCATTTAGTGGTGGTAGCCGTAAGAGGGGGCGGCGTACGAGACGTAGGTGGCGGCGGGGGCAGCAGCGTACTTCACGACGGGAGCGGCGACGGCCTTCAGCACGGGAGCAGCCACGACGGGCGCCACAGCCTTGACAGCGACGGGGTGCTGCGCGGGCTCGCGGTGCACCACCGCCTGGAAGCCGTTATGGTCATCAGCGGTGTACTCGACAACACGACGGGTGCCATCAGGCTCGACGAGGGAGTACACGCCGTGCACGACGTCGTCCTTGCGGGACTCCTTCTGCTCCTTCACGTCTCCGGTGTGGGGGTCGTGGACAGCGTACTCGAAATCGTAGTGCGGAGGCGCGTAGGCCTCAGCCACCACGGTCTTGTGCACGGGGGCGGCGACCAGGGTCTTGGCGACGACGGGGGCGGCGTAGTGAGCCACGGGAGCGGTGGCGTAGTGAGCCACGGGAGTGGCGGCGTAAGCCACTTGGCCGGTGTGCTGGGTGAAGCTGGAGTGGCTGGAGGCGGCAGGGGCGGCGATCTTGGCTACCACTGGGGCGGCGTAGTGGGTTGGGATCACCCCGGCGCTCACGGACGCCACTGCCACCACGAAGAACACTATGAAACTGTTCATCTTGTACTGTACTCAACACTGAACGCTGGCTGAATGTGCTGTTATGAATTCAGTCGCTGCTTTTTATACCTACCTAGACTTGGAATGGGGCGAGATCTGGTTGTATGACACTCACCATGTCGCGAACTTAGCATGTTTATTTGCACTCAATTAAGTAACACGTCAGTTTTTAACATAATCCATTTAGACACATTGTCAAACTTTAACAGCATGTCCACATATGTAAATAATATATAATTTGTCAATATTATAAGAAATTAATTCGTACAAATATCGTGCACTATTAAAAAACTAAAGCACAAACACAAACAAAAATATAATTTTTAAGAGTGCGTTCCAAATTTAAACGGTTTTATTTAATTTATGGATTAAACATCTAAAAATAAGGTGACAAGTAATTGTGCATAAATCCTTTATTCCAGGGATATTCATGTTCTTTTTATTGGAACAATACTAATTTTAAAAATCTGGTGTGGGCACCACACTACTTTCTTATACAAATAAAATCAACTGAATACGTATGACTTGTTCCATGCGCATGATTTTATTTTGACAATTATTTGACATATAGATGTTAAACCTGTTTAATTTTTCGTTCTCATTGTAACTATGAATTTAATTCAAAATAGAAATCAATTAATATCTACTCTTCAAAACTTTCTAGGGAAAGAACATTATATATTGCAAATATTTTTGCTAATATTTTTCGTTCTCATTGTAACTATGAATTTATTTCAAAATAGAAATCAATTAATATCTACTCTTCAAAACTTTCTAGGGAAAGAACATTATATATTGCAAATATTTTTGCTAATATCTTTCATTTGAAATTTTTTCTCACAGCTAATTCTATTTTTGGAAAAAAATGGAATTTATTGTTTAGTGTCCAATAAACTTTCTCTTCCGGTTTTTCAATTTCATTCAAAAACAAATCCGCTCTTCATATTTTCATGAAACTTATAAATTTAAGTTTCGTTTACATATCTTGTCTCGTTCATAAGATATTGCGCACACGGACATCCATCCATCTATCCTCACACACAGACATCATTGAGAAATTGGTCTTAACGGATTCAGTGGACGTTAAAATATGTATTTCCGCAAAAATCTCGTTTGCGATTTTTTTCATTATTCCAATATTTCCTTATACTTTGTATAAGAAAGTAAAAATAAACTTCATAATAAAATATCAAAAATTATCTTATTGAGGTTCTAATAATTATTATTCTTCTTATTTGGCTCCAAAGTCCAGTTTGAACTTTGGCCTCCTTTACAATTTCCTACCATTGGGACCTATCTAATGCCTTCTGCTTTAATTTGGTTACTCTCATTTTATCTAGATCTCCTACCTGGTTTTTTTTCATGTCTTCCTCGGACGTTCTCGTTTTCTTTTCATGTGCATGTTCATTTCGTTTCTTGCCAACCTTTCCTCATTTTTTCTATTTATGTTTTCACCCTCCATTAAATCAATTATCTCATAATTATGCCTACTCATTTTTAAATTAAACTAAGAATGAATTGGTTGTTACTTAATTTCAATACTAAATTTAATTTGCTTGCACTGATGTTTTAGGATTAAATGAAAATTTTCAATGAATTCAATACGTAATACCATGTCAGAAAACTTCATAAATTATTTTGTATAGCATTTGTTCAAAATTTTGTTGCGTGATATTGCTCAAGAGATATGACTTCGCAAACTTGAATAATTTTTCTGTGTAGTCCAAATTGTACGTCGATTCATCACAAACTCTTTGTTTTATGGCACCCCAAGCAAAAAATCAAAAGATGTTAGATCAGGCAAACGTGCTGGCTACGTTACAGGTCCTCCACGTCTCTCATAATGGGCAAGGCAAGGTTGCCATCCACCTGTAGCCAAGGATTTATTCTTACTGCTAAACTAGCTTCCTCCATTAAATCATTTAAAATTTAAATAATTATTTAGAAAATTGTACCGCCTCTCTGAAATTAAACTATTTCCAATAATTCCTAAACATACATTACATTGTAATTCATATTGGAAATTTTCTCTTTAATTGCATAAAGGTGTAACCAAAAATCGAAATTTCTTTGATTCAATATTCCACGCCGTGCAACTGTAGCCTTATCAGTCGAAAAAATGTAGGTTCATTATATATTTTATTTAAAAACCAATTGCAAAATTCATTGCTTCGCCTAAAATCTTGCCGTAATAATAGTTGTAGTTTATGAATATGGTACGTATAACGTCCATTAGATTTAAGAGTTCTCCACACTTCTATTCGGTTTGAATTTAATGTGGATGCAAGATGTCGAACATTTGTCGTAGGATTTCCATCAAAATGTAATATCATTGCACTTTTCCTACATTTTGTAATGGTACAAATATACAATCAGAACTTGGAACATAAACAAAAAAAACCTGTATTCTCTAATGGCCAGTTACACCAGAAAACTTAAACTTTAAACTTGGAATCATTTACGTTGCTGTAAAACATATGATTTACTTTTGTCTAGTTAAGCCAAGTTTAAAATTTAAGTTTTGTTGGTTTAACTGGCCCTACGTTGAAGAAATGTTTTACATAAACAGTTTAGCACATAGCTAATCTTCTGTTAGGAATTTGTGTGAGAACGAGGCATTTCGATCAGTTATCACAAGCAAAATAATTGTTTTATTGAAATTAGATAATAACCAATTCATTTTTAATATCACACGTCATTAATAGTATATTGTGTTATGATTAAAAGTGATACTTTGTTTGATGAGCAATTATTTTGCATGTGCGAGCCGAAGGCACTTTTAATTTGAATAACACATGCTATTTTTTCTGCAACCAAGAAAATTACATTTTACTTTAATAAAATTTTTGTTGATATATGATTGTAACTTAGAAGGTATCTTTGCTTCAACTTTTGTTTTGATTACAAATTTTATTGCTCTGTCAATCTGAACTGAAGAAATAGTTTTAAATCTATTGCCACCGAAATCACGTGAAATTTACGATCGCGCATGTAACTGCTTTTTATAATGGTGCAAAGAAAACAATATAAAAGTGTATTTGGAAAATGTTTTATTGGCATATTTTGGGAATTTGGCCACTAAGATGAAATGCTCCACACTGGTGGTAGCAATATTCAATGGTTAAGACAATAATGAATCTTAATAACAGCGTAGATATAGGAAAATTCTCAAAATTGTGTCTATTTCTAGAAAGACAAAATGACAATTTTACTCGTAAATCAAGAGTTTTAACGAAGGAACAAATTGACCAATTCTTGTATCATGCCCTGATGATATTACCTGATGATTAAAGTGTTTAAGCATGAAGACTGATATATCTCTCTAAAGATATTAATATTTATAGGTTATTTTAATTCTGGGAATTTCAATATCTACAGAATACAGAAATACATAATCTACTTAAGGCTAGGATTAAAAGTACTTTTAAGGCTAGGATTAAAAGTGTAACCTAGCAACAGTTCCCTTTTTACTTTCTTATACAAAGTAGAAAGTACAAGGAAGTATTGGAATAATGAAAAAAATCGCAAACGAGATTTTTGCGGAAATACATATTTTAACGTCCACTGAACCCGTTAAGACCAATTTCTCAATGATGTCTGTGTGTGAGGATGGATGAATGGATGGATGGATGGATGGATAGATGGATGGCCGTGTGCGCAATATATAATGAACGAGGCAAGATATGTAAACGAAACTTGGAATTTATAAGTTTCATGAAAACATGAAGAGCTGAGTTGATTTTGAATGAAATTGAAAAACCGGAAGAGGAAGTTTACTATGGACACAAAACAATAAATTCCATTTTTTTCAAAAATAGAATCAGCTGTAAGAAAATGTTTCAAATTTGGAATATAAAATGTTATTTGCTCTTTTCTTGAGAAAAACTAAATTATATATTTAATAATATATTTCAATAATCTTAGTTACAATGAGAACAAACACTGAAACATTTTTAATATTTATGTGTCAAACATGTCAAATAATTGTGAAGTGTCAAAAATATGTGTCTTGTGAAATAATATAAAAGCAATGTTTGTGTTATTTGTTAGAAAGTTTTGAAGACTAGATATTAATTAATCATTTTAAAATAAATTCATAATTACAATGAGAACAAAATAATTAAACAGGTTTAACATCTATTATCAAATAATTGTCAAAATAAAGTCATATGCAAGGAACAAGTCATACGTATTCAGTTGGTTTTATTTGTATAAGAAAGTTGTGTAGTGCCCACACCAGATTTTTTTATTAGTAACGAAAACATTAACATTTATTACTAAAAACAGTATTAAAATCACTAGCTTTTAAGACAGTTGCAGAAAAAAATATTATTTGATATCTTGTTATGAAATTGATTTTTTTAAATTAGCTTTACTCCACTAGGAAAAATATGAATATCTCTGGAATAAAATGTTTATGGACATTTGCTCAAATGCTTATTTTTAGGAATTTAATCCATGAATTAAATCTAGGATATTCTATTCTATCCCAGTGGCTCCTTCTGTACAAATATCTATGGGGGTTGTATTTTCACTGCACTGTACCCACAGAAATACGTCATAAAGTGAGTTCTGCTTTCATATTTATTTAATATTTCGTGACACGATTTAAAATCACTCTCAAGTTTTGGGCATGTATAAATAAAATTATCATAAAATAAAAATTACCGAGACCTCAACATGAAACATTCATTCAGAGAAAGTCAGAAAAACAGTTCAATAAAATAATTAATGAATATTTACACCAAAAGTGTGGTTCCCCAAATCATTAAAAAAATAAATCATTCCAGCTATTAATTACTGCTATCGACAGCCCACAATTAATCAAAAACAAACCAAATAACTAATTAAAAACCTCATTAAACTGGATCAACATCAGCGTGGAGTAAAACATGTCGACATGCGGGATTTTGAAACATTGCGACAATGTGGAATCAACCTACAAGACTCCAAGAAACTGTTGAGTGGAGTTCCTTTCTCTGACACGGATTTTCAAGGGCTGAGGGCGTAAGGACGTCTGCCCTACATTGAACAAGTGTTTACAGAAGTTTGAAAATAAATGCTATTGTTTCTGTGAATTCCTCACTTTGTACGTGAGAAGTGGACTAGCTGATATTTGATGGAGAAAGAGATATGGTAGGTATTGTTGGATTTTTAAACAGTAGCGCCGGAGTAATTCTTTCTTACAAGGCATTTTAATATTGGCATTTATTATTGAATGAATTCTCCACTAACATCTTTAATGATTGTCATTTTACTGTACTGTCCATATAGAAATATATGGTACCGTGTGTCTATCTTAAAGGTGTACATAGGAGATTAACATGGGAAATCAGAAACCGGACAACAATGATTGTAATACCAATCGAAAGATATCATTTTTCATTTAGTAGTAATTTGGCTCAGTAAATAAATTTTATCCAACACCTCCCAATAAATGCTCTAAAACTATGGCGATTTTAAACAAGCAAAGTAACAGATTA
Organism: Poecilus cupreus; assembly: GCA_963942605.1. Classification (NCBI taxonomy): domain Eukaryota; kingdom Metazoa; phylum Arthropoda; class Insecta; order Coleoptera; family Carabidae; genus Poecilus; species Poecilus cupreus. The sequence continues at coordinate 15,987,485 of OZ012727.1, forward strand.
TCCACTAGTGGGTATAATTTTGAGGAAAGCCACTAGTGAGTATTTTTTTATTTATAACAATAATAATAACACACAACACCTTGGTAACTACTTCGATTGACATTTTAATTTAAAAATTTAAAGCATATGTCACTGTCAAATAATATTTCTTTAATAAATTTTTCATTTATTAAGAAGTGTTGGATAAAACGTTATACTTCACACGTGGGCAAAGTGGAATTCCCCACTCGATAAAATTATCTCACTCAGCCTTCGGCTTCGTGAGCTAAAATTTCTCTCGTGGGTAATTCCTTACTTTGCCCACTTGTAAAGTAAATAACTATTATAGCTTTGAAAATTCTCCGATTTATTCAATTTTTATCGAAAATAAACAGTCACCTATGACTGTTTTGTTTTGATTTGTTTCAAGCTATTTATTTGACGTTTAAAAATTAATTTATCGAACCAAATTACAACTAAATTGTAATGTATTTTTCGCGCCGCCGTGCGACATTGACACAATTACATATCTCTAAAGCGGTCGGAAATCATGTTTTTGTCGAACTAAAAAAAAAAATAAATATATCATCACGCCTTTTACCCATTACGGGTGTGGCACTCTGCTTACGCAGATCTCGGTAAGTGATATATTTTTTCGTATGAAGTGCGGTTACCAGCCGTCAAATCATAGCCCCCAAGGATGTTAGTGGAGGGGGAACCACAGGGGTAAATTTAAATTTGTAACTGTCGGCAGTGGGATTCGAACTGAGGATCTCACGATCCACAGTCCGACACGTTACCACGGAGCTATTTACTAGTTCGACAAAAATTGCTAACTTTTTATGGTTATATGTTGGCATCACTTCACTAATTTTAGCTTAACTTCTGACGCCAGAAATGTCAAAGTATTACATTGACATAAAAATATTATGGCAATATATCTACAACTGAGTATTTTCAATATAAGAAAACAGAATATTTATGGATTTTAAACATATTTGTAAGTATTTATAATTGAATTTGCAGTGTAAAATCCAAATAAAAATATGTAGATATTTTTAGTTATGATATTGGAAAATAAACATAATTGACATTCAAATATTGTGAAGTTAGCAACATAAAAAAAAATTCCCTGTCATTAAGAAAATGAGTAATAAATTAAATTTATTTATTAAATTTACATAAATGTTGGCGCGAAAAATCTTGTGTATCCCTCGGTTGGAAACTATTTTGCGAGTGCTCGTATTTGTAGGACTCGTCTACGGCTCAAAATAAACTCGCACTCTGAAAATAGCAGTTTCCAACCTTGTGATACAAATAACTATTACATCGTTTCATTCAGAAAAATGATATCTTTCGATTGATACCACAATCTCTATGTACATCTTTAAAAGAGCCAGTTTTACAATCGAAAATTAACAATTAAGAGTTTGTAGTAAACTAGAAGTTAATCAATACTTACCGTTTTACAAATAAATTATGAATAGACCAAACTTCTTTGAAGAATACGATATATTAAATTATAATACTTGGATTTTTAAAATCAGTTTTGGTTGACAAAAGGAAAAGGAATTTTCGTCAGGAAAACAAGTGAACAATATAAACAAGTATTACAAACAGTAACACGAAAGCAAGTGAACAACAGAAAGTAAATAGGAACGGTAACTACCTACATTTTATGATATATAAAATAGATGAAGCTCTGTCTTTTTCAACTCATATTCACTGTATTCTTTTGCTTACGTATTTCTATAGATTCTGTTATAATCCTGCCATTTCGCTACATCTTGCTATAATATTTTTGTATAAATTAATATTTGTTTAGATTGTTAATAATTGCATTTCAAAACATTTCAAGCCGCAGTATTCTGACCAGAATACCAAATGAAATGTTAAAGACTTGTAGTTGAAGTAAATGTTGCTCGAGGTGGTGTAGACTTTCGGTACCTAATTGTAATTGATCAGTGAAACATTGAAACCGTTGACAATTACCCAATTTCTCTAGTATCATGTGCAAAACCACGCCCAGTTATTCGCGCACGCAGTAGTATAAAAACCAGCGTACGAATTCATAACAGCACATTCAGCCAGCGTTCAGTGTTGAGTACAGTACAAGATGAACAGTTTCGTAGTGTTCTTCGTGGTGGCAGTGGCGTCCGTGAGCGCCGGGGTGATCCCGACCCACTACGCCGCCCCGGTGGTAGCCAAGATCGCCGCCCCGCCCGCCTCCAGCCACTCCAGCTTCACCCAACACACCGGCCAAGTGGCTTACGCCGCCGCTCCCGTGGCTTACGCTGCCGCTCCCGTGGCTCACTACGCCGCCCCCGTCGTCGCCAAGACCCTGGTCGCCGCCCCCGTGCACAAGACCGTGGTGGCTGAGGCCTATGCGCCCCCGCACTACGACTTCGAGTACGCTGTCCACGACCCCCACACCGGAGACGTGAAGGAGCAGAAGGAGTCCCGCAAGGACGACGTCGTGCACGGCGTGTACTCCCTCGTCGAGCCCGATGGCACCCGTCGTGTTGTCGAGTACACCGCTGATGACCACAACGGCTTCCAGGCGGTGGTGCACCGTGAGCCCGCCCAGCACCCCGTCGCTGTCAAGGCTGTGGCGCCCGTCGTCGCCAAGGCTGTCGTGGCTGCCCCCGTGCTGAAGGCCGTCGCCGCTCCCGTCGTGAAGTACGCTGCTGCCCCCGCCGCCACCTACGTCTCGTACGCCGCCCCCTCTTACGGCTACCACCACTAAATGACCACCGATGATTTTGTGTGAATGTTGATCTAATTTATGTATTTATGCTCTAAATAAAGTTTTGTATGTTTTTTATTAATTTACTCTATCAATTCTTTTACATTTTCTTTTCGTCTTTACAGTTAACAATTATTTTACGATCTTTGTGACTGACTCTTCGCGACAGAAGTATATATGCTTACTAGAGGAATAATGAAAACATTAATTGCTTGAAATACATAGTATTTCGATAGAATTGTTTTCAAATTTGCTAAATATTTTAGGTTTTCTTTTGATTATTACATGAAATATACAGTGTTGGGAAGTACTAGACCAATGTGTTTTGAATTTCGCACATAGTTTAATTTACGTATATGAATATGACGTGATGGACAATGATGAATAAAAGCTAAAGGTACATAGGTACACTTCAGTGCCCAATATACTAACTGTAAATATGTATAAAAAAAAAAATACTTTTGAATTAAGTTTTATAAAACATTTTATCTAAATACAACGTTTCGAGGTATTCTACAAAATTCTTCAAAAGAATATCTAAATATTACTGATGAAGAATTATGTGTAAGTAATTCGAAACGTATTTAAATAAAATATTTTATATGACTTAATCCTAAAGTGTTTAAATTTTACTTTGAGTTCTGAAAGTTTATTCTTTTACCTAGAGATTGAAAAGTCTCTCTCAAAGAGAATTAAAATTTTTCATTCCGATAACTTTTCGACTATAGACTTTCATCTAGGTTAGTTTAGTATGTCATTATTTTTACATATATACTGGGGTTTTATCAAAAGAAAGTCCCCAGTAAAAAAATTTACTGTCTCTATAATTTCACAAAAACTAAAAATTTTCTAATTCAATAACAGCAATAATATCGCATTATAACGGTTAATTAATAGTTATTTATATATGAAGGCACTGAAGTTAAATTTTTTAACACGAATATGGAATTTAGTTGCCGAGGCTCGTAGGGCCGATGAAAATAAAGCATGTGAGTGATAAAAAGGAACTTCAGTGTCGAGGTACATATTAAGTTTTATTTGAAATTTAAAATTCGAAAAAACTGTAAAAAAATTACAATATGGGTTAAATTTATACATCTGTCAGTTGTCAATTGAAACTGACAGTCAGTGTTGCCAACCTCGAGAAGTGAAGTTATCGTAAATAACCCTCAAAATTATATGTTTTGTCCTCAATTTTGTCATCGGAATTAATTAGTTAATTCTTCTTGCTAATTTTGTTTCATGTTACGTCCTTTACTATAGTACGTCAATATATCTGCCAAAATTATCCTAATTGTACAATAATTATTTAACGGTTGCCAACACTGGGTTGCTCAAAATCGTTGCATAATGGGTTACTTTAGTGACGATTTCTGAGCTTTTAATGATGATTTTTGAGCACTTTAGCGCCGATTTCAAATTAAAGTTGTTTCTTCGAACAATCTATACACACTACACCTATGTCAGGTAATTTGTATTCCTTATTCTTTAGCCATCGTCATACATTCATGTTTTTCGCAAATATTCAATTGCTGATTGCTTATTCTTTAAATAAGGTTAGGGTAATGTGTAACCCAAATGAGAATGCCAAATTATCAATGACAATTTTACAAAACTTTAAAAATAACACTTTAATAATAACAATATGGATGAAGTATTAGTTCATTCACTGATGATTTCTATCTTGTAATCCTGTTTTAAAGAAGTTGTATTTCTTTAAAAGCATTGCCAATAGAAATGAATAAAATCTATTACACTACAGACTATTATAATTAAATGATTTTTTTGCTTTGGCTTCATTTTCATCGCCGTAGCGATAAAAAATTCAGTAGCCAGAATTTGAAAAAGAGTTCGGTTTATCTTTCCTCGCAGTAGTTCTTCACCAGCCTGTTTAACAATACAAAGCCCTGAACGAAACGAAACAAACGAATCTGCTACCGAACAATTCTATTAATAAATCAAACGACCTTACAAGGTAACACTCCGTCAAAAAATAACCTCAAATTCTCCTCCAACAAAAAACTCACTCACGATCTTACAAACGAGGCCACCTTGAAGTCATTGTCCCAATTTTCGTGTATCAAGTCTCAGTGCTGCTCGTGTTTGCTTCTTATTGGTTCGCGAACCGAACCTTGTTGCGCACCTCAACGCAGAAGCTGTCACAAAGTGCCGACCTTGAGATGAAAGTGCAAGTTGGGCGGTGGTCAGACCGCGGGAGAAAGGCGAGCAAAAAATGTTGTAATTCGATTAATGACATAATTTTATAATCGAGCTTGTTTTTTGCGATAAGGCTACACGTTTTTTTGTTGCGAATTTAAATTGACTCATTGGAAACTGTTTGCCAAGGAATAAGTTCTTTCAATATTATATTTGTCAGGTGAAAGTTAAAGGGCAGTTAAAACATTCCCTTCACAAACTAACTTATAACCAATTAATTATACAAATGCGTGCAAGTGATTTAGAATTCAATGTTAAATAAATTAAAATAAATATAACATCATGCCTATTATCCATTATAGGGGCAACACTTTTTACGCAGATCTAGGTAAGGTAAGTGATATTTTTAAGCATGAAGAGCGGGTACCGACCGTCTAGTCATGGCTCCCAAAGATGTTACTGAAGGGGAACTACGGGGGAGTTAAAATTGCAAAAGGTCGACTGTGAAATTCAAATTGAGGATCTCACGATTCACAGTCCGATGCGTTACCACGGAGCTAACTAACCCATAGAATTAAATGCTATTATCATTATTCTTATCAATGGAGGGTTATGATTTTGACGTCACAGGCAAGAAAGAGAAAGATGAGGCAAAAGTTGAGATGGAAGTTCATAACACAAACATCCATGTTTTGACGTTTGATATGGTGTTTTAACAAGGTTATGTTTTTATTTTTGAAGTTTATTATTTAGATAACTTAATAAATTTAACACTTGCCATATATTCTTTATAGTAATAAAGTGAGTTACTATGCACAAACCATACACAAACTTTATTTTTTATATTTAGCATCATTTTAAGAACTGTCATTTTGACAGCGTTTTGCTTGTGTTTCGCCCAAGTGACTTTCATCGTAGTTCAATGAAAACATCAATAGATGGCAGCACGAAAATTGCTTCTGTATAACCCTCCATTGCACTGGAGCTTAGAATCAATTTATAAAATTGTGTACATTGTTTTTCAAGTCAAAGTGATTTTTCTTTTTATACTCGTGCTCTGGGTACATTTGCTCGGAACGTGAATGTATCTAGAGATGCTCGATTGAGTGTTTATAATGGTGTGTTAGTGCCTACATTGATGTATGGTTCTGAATGTTGGGTGTGGATGAAGAAGCATGAACGACGTATAACTGCTGTAGAAATAATAAGAGGAGTATGTTGATATACAAGACGTGATGGAATACGGAATACATTGGTGTCTGATGAGTGTGAGATTGAGAAGAATGTTGTTAAGAATGTGGGAGTGAGTCAGTTGAGGTGGTTTGGACATGTTGAGCGAATGTCGAATGAAAGGTTGGTGAAACTAATATATGCGGGTGAGGTTGAAGATGAACGATTGCGTGGGCGTCCGAGGAATAATTGGTTGGGTATGATTGATGGTTTGTTGCGTGAAGGAATGATTCCGAGTGTGAATAATAAACGAGCATGTATGAATCAAACTATGAATGTGGACGAGGCGAAAGTGGTGTGTCAGGATAGGAATGTTTGGAGAAAATTGATTGTTGGTTTTCTGGGTTCGTGCTACCTCACTAAGTGGGACATAGCGTGATGTTATGTATGTATGTATGCATTTTAACGAAATTCTTTAGTGCTCTGGTCATCCAATAGTTCATTTTCCTTTATCAATTCTCCTTTAATCTCTCTTCACGATGTCCAAATATCGTATTATTTCATCTTCTCTTCCGTTTGGTCTTTATCTTCGTAAATCTCCCGTTAACCATATTTATTAACTCTTTCTTATTTTCCACTCCTAAACCGCGCAATTAAAATTTTTTCTCATTTAAGATGATCCGTGGTATTTGGCGGCGTTTGTATTAATTTGTATCTTTTATTGTAGTTGGATTCGGATGTTTTACAAAGTTTGAACAACTGTTTTGCCATAACCGCGTGAATTTTCTATCAGTATTACAGAATATCCATTTTCTTCAAAATATAGTTTTCTTAGTTTTCCCCATATGCTCAACTTATTTTGACAGCTCTTCCCCCAGCTTTCTCCTGCAATTTTACAGTTTTAATCTTTTTCATAGCTATGCAATATGGTTTGCTTCGGTCCTAGTCTAAAATGTGTCTAACAAATTCGCTAATTCCGTTTCATCAACATCTGTACCATTGTTTTTAAATTAATTAAATTAACAAAATGTGTCAAATTTTGTGCTAACCAATCTTAACTACAACATTAGTTAAAACATGTATGTTCTGAGAATGAAAAAAGAAGTTGTAAATAATTAAATCTAATCCCAAAGTCTTAAAGTAATAAGAAAATATTTAAACCTAAATACGTATTTTGATAACTAAGTTATCATCATCAGTAGTCAAGATTGAATTCTATTAAAATAAAAATTAAAAACAAAAGAATTTGATCTTTATAGGAAAAGCACGACCGCTAATAGAAGCATTATTTTAAGCTCAATTCATAAAAAAAAATACAGATTTACGGCTTTGGCAGCATTCATTAGCTGTAGCCGCTGCTACTCTGCTGTACATTTAGTATTTAGGTGTATAGTTAAACAAATATCTATTGCAATAAATACACTTTACACAAAATGCCAATAATAAGTCACTAGCATGTCACAATATAGGTCGTGAGTTTGCATCCTACTAAAAAGCATCATAATACTGTATGTGATACAAGTTTTTGACATAGTTAGTTTGGCATTAGAAACATCCCTTAATAATAAAATATTCATTAAAGTTACTAATTAAAAAAAATTTAATTTGCGTGTGTTTGAATGTGTATGGAATTATATGTAAATACCTGAACTTTTGTAATACAAGTTTAATAGTCGCGTTTTTTGTTTTTTTTGTCCCATTCATAAAAAGTTAAGCATCAGAAATAAACCTTTATAAGAAAATATTCATTAAAGCTAATAATTAAAAAAAATATTCGGCTGATGTTTGATTATATGGAATTATAAAAAAAATATATCATCACGCCTTTTACCCATTATGGATGTGGCACTCTGCTTACGCAGATCCTGGTAGGTTATATATTTTTGCGTATGAAATGCAATTCATTTGTAATTACATGAAGTTTTGTAATACAAGTTTAAAGACGCGTTTTTTATTTTAATATAGTTAGTTTGGCATAAGAAATAACTCTTAATAAGAAAATATTCATTAAAGTCAATAAATAAAAAAAATTATTTGGTTGGTGTTTGATTGTATTGAATTATCATATGTAAATACATGAAGTTTTTGTAATACAAGTTTAAAAGTCGCGTTTTTTTTTGTTTTAACCCAGTTAGTTTGGCATCAAAAACAACCATTAATAAGAAAATATTTATTAAAGTTAGTAATTAAAAAAAATTAATTTGCGTTGTTGTTGATTATATTTTTGTACTAAATATAACTCCTAGGATGATGAAGCCAACTGAATTCAACAGATTCTTTAAAAAATAGTAAAGGCACATTTAATTATTAACAATAAATACTTAATTTCAAATTAAATATTACATTTTTTATTATACCTGCATCATAATCCGTGTTTAAAACACGCTACAGCGTTCATAAACGCAAGATTAAAACACGCCGTGTTTTAAAGGTCGTGCGTCGTGCTCTTAAACTCGTCGTACGTGCTTTAAAAGCTTACTTATACACTTGTATCATAATATACTATTATGAATCTAGTAGCGCATTTCTGTCGTTTCTAAAATAACAAAATGTTTAAACGTTTTCGTAACAAGATTTCTAAGGCGTGTGCATGGTTTGATAAAAAATCTATGGCAGGTGGTATTGTGATTGTGGTGCCCGTAACATTTTTATTAATCCTTTCGATTTATCTGCATTTGATTTAAACCCAACTTTATTCTATTTAATAATAGCTCCTAGGAAACGAATGTATTATTAGAGCTCCATTTCCGACGACTGATAACTGTTCTCAAAATTGGTAAAATTAATTCAATCCAGATCAAAATGTGATGGATTCAATCTGTATAAGACGAATTTTACTTAACATTGCACAACACGGTCATGTTTAAAAATAGCGTGCTCAATACATGCATCCTACAATTATAATAATACAGTCATTCCGTCACAAAACAGAAACCAGATTCCCAAACTGCGTCCCCTAAAGGCCCAGCCGGCAACCTGTCCGAAGTGTCGACATATTTCACAAATGAAACAGGGCACACAGACTGCATGTACCTTGGGACCGGTATATAAACCGCAACAGAATTCGCAATCATCACAGAACATCAGTAACAACAGAACAACATCATGATTAAGATTGCTCTGTTCGCTGCTCTTGTGGCCGCTGCTTCTGCAGGGCTCATCCCCGCTGCTCCTGCTGCTACCTCGAGTTCCTCTTTCACGCAGAAAACTGTCTCCCATGGGTAAGAACTAAATAGCAGTTTATTAAATACTTTTTTACTAATTCATCGCTGTGGATACGAAGTGTAAAAGCAGCTACAACATTCTATGACAGGAAGGTGTTTGTTTAATCGTTTTGTCCTTGTCTAATGTTAAATTTGTCAAAAACAACGAGAAATGTTGTTAAATGTAAAAATTGAAATGCATTTGAATATAAAGTTTGGCCTGGAACCCGATTTTTAATTGTGAAATTGTTTTTTCTCATTTTCGTGGGGCTGGAATGTGATTTTTGACAATCGATCTTACCTGAATCAACTGTTAAAAATAAAAAAATTAAGGTTGAAATATGAATTTTTTCAAGCAAAAGATCAACATAATAATAAAATTGTTGTCAATTATTATTAAAATTACACATTTTATACGAATATCGCATTAATTTTGTTAAGGTATCATAATTTATCAATGTCTTTTTACGGTGCTAAACGTGACAATGTCGTATTTTCAACGACCACTTCGTCAAACGTCAAACATAAGAATATCCTAATTTTCCATTGGATTCAATAACAACTTCAAAAATTAATCATTAATCATTAAATGCAACTAATGTAAACTAAACAAATGATATTCGTCGGAAAATATTTTGTATAATTTATGTTGCTCTCGAAGAAAGCAGCTATAATTCGAAAATGTGATGGTCGATAGTAAACCTGCAATACCAATATTTTGTTTTCAGTTTCGCTGCACCTGCTCTGAGCTACGCCGCCGCCCCCATAGTCACCAAGACCCTGCTCTCTACCCCACTACAAAAGACCGTGGTGGCTGAGGCCTACGCGCCCCCGCAATACGACTTCGAGTACGCTGTCCACGACCCCAGCACCGGAGACGTGAAGGAGCAGAAGGAGTCCCGCAAGGACGACGTCGTGCGCGGCGTGTACTCCCTCGTCGAGCCTGATGGCACCCGTCGTGTTGTCGAGTACACCGCTGATGACCTCAATGGTTTCCAGGCGGTGGTGCACCGTGAGCCCGCCCAGTACCCTGTGGCTGTCAAGGCTGTGGCGCCCGTCGTCGCCAAGGCTGTCGTGGCTGCTCCTGTGTACAAGCACGTTACCACTCCAGTCGTGAATTACCCTGCTCCTGTTGTGAGTTACGCCTCTGCCCCCGTGGTAGCCCCTGCCACCCACGTGTCCTACAACACCCCCAGTTTTACCTTCCACTACTAAGTTATGAACTGTTTTGTATTTATGTATCATACTTGTTTAATAAATATTTATTTTTAACAATTATATCTGTCTTTCTTTGTATTTCCCGCCTACTTCTTGCTAAGCTAGGTATTGGTTTTGCTCTAGGAATTTAATGAAGATTATTATAACCCGCTGCCTAAGGTAACCAGTAATTGTAAACTCTAACCTGTCACTGTCAACAAAACAATGACACAATGGCATATTTTCGTAGTAAGTTTGGTGAAAATATGCAATATAAAATGTTGTTTGCAATTTTCTATCTGCTTCCGGGTTTTGAAACATTTGTTTTACTAACTCATTTTACAAACTGTAATATTCGTAAATATTGATTAAATTATATCAAGTTTGATGATCGTCAATTGTTTTTTACCTCCCGTACCTTTAGGTATTGTTTTTGGTCAAAAAAATTGGTAGTGAGTTTTCAATGAATAAGCACGTTTTAGAGTCCTTACAATACGATTTTACTATTTTCATGATGTCTGTATGTATATGTGTGTGTGTGTGTGTGTGTTGTAGTCTGTGGCAATTTTTTTGGCCCGCATAACTCAAATACTATAATACCAAAAAATACATTTTTGTAAATTTTTGCTTGTTATATTTAAATGAAGAGCTGATTAGAGTTTGGATAAAATTGGTCAACCGGAAATAGCAGTTTACTTGAAGCCCTTAACAGTTTTTCGTGAAAAACACGGTTAAATTTCCTTTTTCAACAATTTATGTTATTTTGAAAGTTGTAGAATATTTTTAATTTTACTTCTGTTTTGATTACACTAATATTATTAATTTTCATTAGATTTAGAAATAATAAAATATAAAGAAATTAGATTTCATAAATCTTGCATTCCTTGTACACCATGAAAACACTTAAAAAATATCAATTTTTTTCGAAATGACATGTCATTTTGATTGTGAAGCTGTTTTCTTAGTGAAATATATCTAAAAAAATTAAATAAATATACGAAATAAAATTAAATTTCTCAAATATAAATAGAACATAAACAAATAAGAAGGTATGTTTATGTATCATCAAATACTATTTTGTATCGTTTAAGAGTAGTATTGGGTGGGAGGTTATGTGCTGGACACATCAGATTTTTTTTTTGCGAAGACAAAAGCGACTAACTACTATTGGTTATTGGTCATATGTCGCCACATGAGTGGATGATATTGAATTGATGTGAACCCAAACGACCATACTCTTCAGCGGGATTTGAACCCATGACCTCTGGCATGATAGGCCACTATGCCATCGAGATCGGTTTTATTATCGTTATTTTATATGAAGTGTAGATATTTCTAGAGAACAAAATATTTAACAATATTAGCAAGTAAAATTTTACATGTAACTCATTAAACAGACATGTTGCTAATGAATGAGTAAAATGTTCACCAATATTTCCAAATCGTTCCAATTCCAAAAACAGTTTTCTTTACAACTGTTAAAAATATCTTTGATCAAACATTCAAGCCACAAACGAAACCAAAAGAAAAAAGTAATTAATTTGACCGCAGGTGGGCAGCAGGTAAGGTACGTGTTCTACATTACCAACACACACTTCGGCGGACAGATCAGAGACAACAGACCAGCTATCGATTTGATAATGAATTTATGATGTAAGCGGTTGCAAAATTCAGAGTGCGGTACAGTAGACAGTAGTTACACCTGGTACTGCAGGGAAAGATTCAGTAATTTGTTCCGGAGTTTGAAGATAGCGTTGAAAGTCAATGCTTTCATTCATAGGCCGCTCAGTAGTAATGTGGTTAAAATGGTTACAAATAGAAAATTTACTTGATGAAATGAAACTTCAAAAAATTATAATATTTATTTATTTCCATATAATGGAATATTGTAGTTTCCTGCTACGTATTCTGTACATTGTCGGGAAAACAGATAATTTCTGGCCCATTTTTCGTTCACTATTTCACTAGTTTTAAAAATCTGGTATTGTTACTATACGACTTTCTTATGCAAAAAGATGACATTGAAAAAATTCAGGGTAAACATCTAAAAAATATATATACATATCTTAAAGAAAATATTATAAACCGTGAAATAAAAAATGGATAAATGAGCTACAAATATAACTTGCATCCAAAGAAAGCTTTTTGAAACTAAATTTGTAAGTATCATCAAACGAGGTGTCTTCGAACTTAGGAATGAATTCGGACATTTTATTCTGGTCGCGCATTTTGAAATGAGGAAATTTAATGGTTCATGTTCAGCGTCGAATTTTTTTCCCCTCATGTATCAAACTTCATGATTATTACGTGTGACAGGTGGCATCATAGTATTATAAGTATTTATACTGTTAAATAATATTTAAAATAGGCACATGAATTTGACTGTTTTGATAACTTCTTAAATTTCTTATTGTTTAGACGTGACACAAGTATTTATTTTTTAATTAAATATTTTTAAAGTTAGCCACATGCATGCACTTTCGGTTTTTGTTTATTTAAACATAAAAAGAGTTATTATTCATATGTCACAGAGAAAACATCAACTACGTGACGGTGATATAAGAAACGGTTGGGGTGTGACTTATATGCCAATTACGAACAAAAATATTTAGATGCTGCCATGAAGCTTGTTCAACTAAAAAAAAATTATCTAAGGCAAGCCTCCGAACAATATGTTATATCAAAAAGTACACTAATTTATTAAAGTCAAATAGCACCATAAATGATACATTTATTTTTCCTATTATTATAGACATTTCGACTGTTAAAAAAGATCAAATTATTTCTGTTCTTAATAAGTCATGTAAACTTAGACGAGGTGGCTATAAATTTTTTAAAAAATCTCTGTTTTAATTTATAATTATTATTATATTTACTCATGTACCATTGAAAATGTGATTCATTTTAACAGAGCTGTGATTATATACCTAATTAAAGAGTTGGTTTTCTTTTCATATTCATCACAAACAATGTTTATAAATTTATAAAAATATTTGATGCAAATAAATGTGCCCTACTTTATGTGGAATATTGAATTTTAAATATATGAACCTATTTATAACTAAAAAAGGCGTAAGAAATTATTTTATCTACGATAGTGTGTAAAATTGATGTTTACTGTTAGTTTCAAGTTTGTAAAACGGTTGTTTAGTAACACGATCCCATTAGTCACGGGTTGCCGAGCAACGAGTGATTAAAATTTTTAAACACGCCAAATTTGCAAAAATTTTGTTATCATGGCAAACTTCTCATTTGCTATTGTGATCCTACTTCATAAATAAAAATAATTTTTATATTTTTTGGGGTTTTTCACTATATCATAGATAAAATTTTGTATGATACAAATACGTAAAGCGTCTTTAGTCACGAATGGGTCAATTAAAACCCGAGCGTAGCGAGTGTTTTAAGACCCCTGAGACTAGCTTTACGTACTTGTATCGTAAATAACGAATATATATACCACAATTAAAATACTAAAAATGTAAAATATAGTACACAATTATTTTTAGACATATATTGCAACATCTAGCTGAAAAAATTTAATTCTTTTTTTTTTCATAAATAACAGTTATTAAAATAACCTCCTGAAATTGTCCGAAGACACCCCATTTGATGATATTCTAATAAATGAAAAGGAACAAATGTTAACATGGAGATATGAATATCAATCCTTTTAATAAAATATTATTCACTCAACGTTTCGACCTTACATACGTCATCCTCAGGACCACAAAGGTGAAGCGTAAATATAAAGTTATGTTTAACATGTAGTTTGTTGACAAAAATAATAAAAAATGTATAAAAATTGTTTTACTTTGTATTTTACATTGACGAGCACTTCTGAGGATGACTTATGTTGAGTGAACAATACTTTATTAAAAGGATTTATACCCACTTAATTATTTATTCCTTCAAAACTTCTCCAATCGAGTAATATTAAAATTTCAACATTCTAATAAACATTATAAAACAATTGACTCAAAAGTATATTTTCGTATCTTTATTTTTATTTAATCTCTTCCCCGAGACCTCTTTAATTTCATACCAAACTCTGTAGGATTCAATTATCTATTATAAAAAAAATTGACAATCGATTAAAATTAGTTTTAGATATTTTAATTTAACTCTTCTCCTTGATACTTTTATTTGATACCATTTGGGTATGATTTAGTAACTTGTATAAAAGAAATTAAGTTCAAGTTTTCTTCTTAGCAACTTTACTTTGATACCCAACTCGACAGGGTATAATTAACATTTATTATATCATATTTCAAAATACTGAAGTAAATACATAAATAAGTTTTTCTCAACACCGGAAGCAAATACGGAATACTGAAAATGAAATTTTATATTTCAAATAATATAGTAACATCTTGAAAGTAAAGGTCATATTACTTACAAACTTAGTTCATAGCGCAAACTTTGAAAAGAAATCACAAGCATAAAACAATTAAAAAGTCAATTTTTATTCTCTAGTTGAACTTGAGACTTTATTTTTGGACTTAAAACTGCCATCCAATTTTCGGAACTACTACTACTATATAAATATACCGAAACCAAAAGATGTGTATATATAGAAGGGAATCTAAAAAAACATTTTTTTTTGTAGAATGGGATCTTTCACCATTTTTTTTATGAAACTTTATCTATATTGAAGACTATCTACACTTTTAAAAAGTCTTAATTGTTATTTATTAAGCCACAATAATTTTAAAAAAAATGTTGTGACGTCATAGTAGAGGTGTTGCAGGATCTAAAACAGTACAGTTTGTAAATAATTGTAGTCATGTATTTTTTTTACTTAATTTATTATTATTACAATAAAATAGAACATTTATGTAACAAAATTTATTTAAATCTCTACTGTTTTAGACCCAGCAACACCTCTACTACATTTTTTTAAAAATCATTGTGGCTTAATGAATATCAATTAAGACTTTTTAAAAGTGTAGATAGTCTTCAATATAGATAAAGTTTCATAAAATTTTTTTTTTTTTAAATGGTTAGAGACCTCATTATTTCATTATCTTTATAAAGATTACAGTTCATTAAACCTATAGTTGAGTAGGGTCGTATTTATAAAGCTTAATAATTTGCGTTTACAAAATGATCATGCTTATTGAAATTAAACTAATTAATGACTGATCTCATTAATCGAACATTAACTCATTACTCAATTCCACACCAACATTACAAACAACTATCGTAATATTGAAATCATAGCGTTCCAATTACCGAAAACGAAACCGTGTATCATTTAGTAAAGACATCACCGCGCCCAGTGCTCTAGTTTGTAACGCAACGCCGCGACACTTTCGATCATATGGAAATCACTTTCCTCGAACTTGCTCTGAACGGGACCTACGCGTTTGGGTGACACATGTCCCCCACGGCAAGGCTTTGAGACCAACTACTTGAATTGGGGATTGTAGATTAGTATAAAAGACAGCTGAACTGCAGGGAGGTATCAGTTTGTGTGAACAGTTCTACCAACATGCTTAAGGTGAGAATGAGAAATAGATAATTACCCCCGCACATTTATGTGAGGGAAGTACAGTGACGGGTCTAAATTTTCGGTGGTGAATTTTTAAAAAAAAATTTAGATAATAATAAATAAATAATAATATATCATCACGCCTTTTACCCATTAAGGGTGTGGCACTCTGCTTACGCAGATCTCGGTAGGTGATATATTTTTGCGTATTAAATGCGGTTACCTGCCGTCAAGTTATAGCCCCCAAAGTTTTTAGTGGAGGGAGAACCACAGGGGTAAATTTAAATTTGTAACTGTCGGCAGTGGGATTCGAACTGAGGATCTCACGATCCACAGTCCGACACGTTACCACGGAGCTATTTACCGCATAAATAAAAATGTAGATGTTCATTCTATAAGCTGATTATATTTTGGGAGCAACTCTTTAACGGGAAATGATAGTTTATTTGAAGACTTATTATGTGTTTTGGGTATTTTTCAGTAAATTAGTGAGTTAGAGTAAATTTTGTTATAATAAAAGAGATATAAAATAATATTGGCAACAATTTTTATTTGTAACTTTTTGTATCTTGAAGGTATCGTTTAATTGTTATTTTGTCGGGAGTTTATGTGTTGGCTATATCAAACATTAATTCCCGCACATATATAAGAAAAGGTATTGTGAAATGCAAATTTTTCGGTAGTGAGTTCTATACGTTTTATGGTTCCAAGAATACAATTTCACAACTGGAACTGGTACTTTACTTCAAACCCTAGTAGTGTCGAAATAGAGCTAGAGTAAATTTAGCTACAATTTAAATTCGAAACATTTTTCTATGTTTTATACCATTTCGAAATTAATATTTTCGGGAAGTTACATGTCATCAGATTTTAATGGCAATATCATTTTCAAATTTCACATTTAGAGCCTTTTAAACATTCACAAAAGTGATTAGAGCTAACTCCATTTTTATTATCAGTCGTAACTTCATATTCCATTCTTAGAACATATTTATTTTAACTAAGGTTGCAGTTAAAATTGGTTAGCATAAAATTTGATACATTTTGTTAATTTAAATAATTTAGTAATAAAGATTTAGATGTTGAGAAAAATGGAGTTAACGTTAATTATTTTTATGAATCTGCCTGTAAATGTTCGATGACGAGCTGATTACTTTTTGGTAGGTATCTATGTAGTAGTAGTTAAATTGGAGGTCTTTAAAGTATTTTTAACAAATCTCAGTAAAAAATTGAGTTATATATCCCATTGGTAAAGTGCTTGCATCTTGTTTCGGGAGTTTGAATGCTGGTCAGGTCGGAAAACATTTTTGCGGCCTGATTTGGATCAGTACTCACTCCTGACACCATTCCATATTGGGATACATTTAACTTGGAAATTACAAAGCTATCGGGCACCGGCTAATGGTTGTAACAAGGACTTGCATATGGCATTTACATAACAATAAAGTGGCAAGGAAAAAGGAAATTTAATAGGTGTCAATGTGCTTGTCCAATTTAGTGTCAAAATAATAGTAAGTAAGTGTTGTGTTCAGTTCGCAGTGTTCGCGCTCCTCGTGGCAGTGGCCCGCGCCGGCGTCCTGGATTACTCCCACGGATACGCCGCCCCCGTCGTGGCAAAAATCGCAGCTCCCGCCGCTTCAAGCCACGCTAGCTTCACCCAGCACACCGTCTCCCATGCCGCCCCAGTTGCCCACTATTCTGCCCCCGCTATCTCCCACTACGCCGCCGCTCCCGTGGCTCACTACGCCGCCCCCGTCGTCGCCAAGACCCTGGTGGCTGCCCCCGTGCACAAAGCCGTTGTTGCTGAGCACTATGCTCCCCCACACTACGACTTCGAATACGCTGTCCACGATCCCCATACCGGAGACGTGAAGGAGCAGAAGGAGTCCCGCAAGGACGACGTCGTGCACGGCGTGTACTCCCTCGTCGAGCCTGATGGCACCCGTCGTGTTGTCGAGTACACCGCTGATGACCATAATGGTTTCAACGCGGTGGTGCACCGTGAGCCCGCCCAGCACCCCGTCGCTGTCAAGGCTGTGGCGCCCGTCGTTAAGGCTTTCGCTGCCCCTGTCGTGAAGTACGCCGCTCCTGCTCTGTCTTATGGCCATGCCGCCCCCGCTCTGGCCTATGCTGCCCCTGCCGCCCACCATATCACCCACCACTATTAAGCGAACCACTCGACTTAAGGATTATGTTAATATTTATTTATATTTATGTATAAAATGTTTATATAACGAAAAACCCAAAAAAATATACATTAAATATATTTTTCTTTAAAAATATCACTCTTTATTCTCCCAAAGTTGGACAACTTTGACATTAACAAGAAAATGTACGAGAAAGCGTGCAGAAAATGAACTGTACAGAATATGCAATGTGTTTTATCTCACTAAAAAAGCTACGACTTCCGTTAAATAACATGAAAGTTGCTATAGTAGCAGACCACAAAGTAATAATGTTTTTGTTTTCCCGAAAATCAACATTTAGATTATGCTATTGAGAAACGGGCCTCGTGCGGTAAAATATCATTTTTTTATAATAGTATATCACTAAAGAACATGGCCGTTTGTGTTGTTAGAAGATAGTTCGCTTCCCATCTACGTAAAAGAAAAATAAGTACTAAATAATTGAATATTGTTTTTATGGAATCAACTACCAAATATAGTTTAGAATGATAGAAAAGTATATTCTACAACAAGTAATGGAATGGCACATATTCCACGCGAGCAAAAAGTTTGCGAGCGTGGGATATGCCAATCCGTTGCATGTTGTAGACTATACTTTCTATAACAAGATTTTTGAAATTATACAAAAAATACAAATATAACTGTTGAAAACGTCAAACACAAAAAAATAAATTAAAACAAACAGACGTAACCGTAGTAACTGAATATAGATATTTCATATATCGCGCCTCTGATTCGTCAAAAATATTCCATACTTGGCGTATGGAATGTTTGTGATTCCATAACAATTTTTAGTTGGAGAATGCGTAGTTTCCAAAACAGTGTTATAAAAAAATGTATATGTTTGTTACTGTAAAAGCTCGTATATTGGTTAATCTTAGGTTTTACCAGTAAATCTTAGGTTTTACCAGTAAATCTGAGGAATAACCAAAATCAAAAATAGTTACTTTACAAGTGAGCAAAGTAAGGAATTACCCACGAGAGAAATTTTAGCACTCGAAGCCGAAGGATGAGTGTGATAATTTTATCGAGAGGGTAATTCCACTTTGCCCACGTGTGAAGTATAACCTTTTATCCAACAACCCTCAATAAATGCTAAATTTATTAAAGAAATATTATTTGACAGTGACATATGCTTTAAATTTTTGAAATTATAATGTCCATCGAAGTGGTTACCAAGGTGTTGTGTGTTATTATTATTGCTATAAAAAAAATACTCACTAGTGGATTTTCTTAAAATTATACCCACTAGTGGGTAATCTGTTACTTTTCTTGTTTAAAATCGTCATAGTTAAAGAGCATTTATTGAGAGGTGTTGGATAAAATATTTTTTGTACCCATACATTGAAATGTGTTGTTTAGCGTTGCCTAAGCAACGTCCGAAATGTCCATTTCCCAGGTCTCTATCAGATAGACAACCGGAAAATTTCGACGAAAACATGCCTATTTCTAAAACGTTTATTCATAAATTATATTTATAATAAAAATATAGTATTTTAAGCATCCCTTTACATAATATTAATATAAATAATGATGAAATAAGCATGAAATTGAATTTAAAAATAACAAATTTAGTGCATTTGTTTACCAATGTTGGCAATAAAATTTGCCCGATATGACAGCTGTAAAATACATAACCTACAAATGTAATGTTAGTTATCTCAATATAAATAAAAAACATAATAAATTTACAAATGAATTCGGTAAATATTATAAATATTTTAATTGTTTTCTAAAATATTAGACAAATTAATTTGTGTGTTTATATTTATAGTGCAACTTTGACAATTATCAAAATAACTCCTTGAAGAACTTAATTTCCTTGTATGGACTGTTATTAGTTCTATACTTTTCGTACAAAATATATTGTACAAACCTCTTGCGTTAACTCGGTTTCCGGATTCGTTCTATGGCAGCGCTCGCAAGCTCGCGCTGCCAAACACTCATCCGGGAACCGAACGTTCCCGCATTTGGTATGTAAATAACTATTTTGATGGAACGGTTCGTACTACGAAGAATAAAGTTGATACTTTGCGGCCAACTATAGTTTTGGCCATAAAGCCAAGTTTACTCTTGTACGTGTCATGTGGCAAAAAAAAAAATTAGTTTCCACAGAAAAGCTCAATCAGTAATGAAATATGCACAGAATTCGCAGGTTGAAAAGTAGTAACTTTCTGACCGGTTGGAAAGTGAA
Organism: Poecilus cupreus; assembly: GCA_963942605.1. Lineage (NCBI taxonomy): Eukaryota > Metazoa > Arthropoda > Insecta > Coleoptera > Carabidae > Poecilus > Poecilus cupreus. The sequence goes on from OZ012727.1 coordinate 16,007,811, forward strand.
AGGTAGGAATAATTGACTCTTCAATTTTGTAAATGTCCGAAATTGACTTATTTCTAACCGATTGTAAATAATAACTATTTTCTCGCCTACAATATACAGTTTAAATTTAACATATAAGCGTATTTTATTATTATTATAATAATAATTAAAATAATTAATATTAACTATGAGCAATAATTATACTTAATATTAATAAATATTTGATTCCGATCTACTATTTAATAAATTATAATCTTAATATATAGATGTTTGCGTCTAATACATATTTTCATATAAATTTATTTTATATTTTTGAATATACGAGTTTGCTTGCCTCTTTTTTAAATATATTTTCTATTTCGATCAAGTGTAATTATACTTGTTTTATATATACATTTCTCTCAGTGTAGCTTGTGGAAAGTACGCCATATCTCATGTGAGTAAATGGATGCAGAAAAGCCTAAATATTAATGAATTTTAGCTTCAAAAATATTTAGCTGCTAGCAATATATCACGAGCAAATGTGTAGAAGACAAGATAAAAATTTAAATAGCTGGAACGATTTCCGTAAAAAGCAAGAACACACAACAAACAATAGAGGCAATAAAAAAACAACACCTCTGCCGTTCTACTTCCCAGAGAGTGAGTCCATCGTGCACAGTCCACAGTCCACACCACTCGGCTATTGTCCACATTCACGCTATTCTTCTCCTGGTGATTGATTCGCCGGCGGTTTGAATCGCCGCAATAAATCCTAAGCCACTGCTGACCACTGCTAGAATTACTCCACTGGGCGCGAGCGAACGTGGAGAGTGCTATTGGCAGGCTACTTTTTTAAAAATGACCGCCGCTCGTGTAAAAAAACTGCACTGGCGAACAATATATAAATCTGGATTTTAGGTCCGGTTAAACTCCGAGTCCGGTGCTCCGGGGGGAGATTATATAGTGTCCGGCGAGAAAATCATGTCTGTGTGCGGCTTTTTTTAAAATCACTAGTCAATGTCGCCGCCATCTCACCCGGCTGCGTACTACCAAACACTACATATTCTAACTCAAATGACAAATTTATAGTGGGAGCATTATCATAAAAATCTATAACTTTTAAGATCTATAGCGTAAGAGAAATCTATAAATCGAAGGCTAATAGATTTTCATAAATCGGTATTCTGAACGCAAGTCTATACGCTATGTAAGCATCTGTATTTTTAAGGCACTAGAATATATGAGTATTCTCATCCGCCATTTTGGGTCCAAGTGTCATAAATAAAACAAATTATTGGAATCCAGTTACTTTAATTCTTTTCTGTCAAATTTGAAGTTGATATTGATTAATAATTGTGATATATCATTCTCTTAATTATTATATTTCATATCTAACAGGTAAGTGTACAGAATACTTTCTAATATATTACCGTATGATTTGTGTAGTTGGATTTTACAGAATTTCAAGAAATATGTTTCCAAATTTGACAGATACAAATTTTAAATGTTTTTTTTTAAGTAACTGGATTCCAATAACTTGTTTTATTTATGACATCTGGACCCAAAATGGCGGACGAGAATACCTACATTCTTCTAGAGCTCTAGTATTTTTCGAACACACTGACATCAAGCGTCATTCGCTATAAGTTTTTGTAGGAGAGTCTGACAGATTATATACAGCATTTCAATTGGAAATCTTATTTTGTACTTGAATAATGTCTGTTATTATTAACTGCGGGTTTGAGTTTAAGTGAGTTTGAAGAACAATACAAACTTTTATAAACCCATCATTAAGGCACGAATGAAAGAATTAACTAACCTACAAATTGAATGACAGGTAACAGTCATAGTTATATTGTATAGTTAAATGGCTACAATATATATATATATATATATATATATATATATATATATATATATATATATATATATATATATATTGTAAATGGGAGGGAAAATAGTAGGTATAAATGAGTTACTCAACGGGTTATACGACTTCTCTCCACCAATGAAATGTGCACTACATATTGTTGAATGCTTTGTTGGAGTCCACGGTTTATTATTTGGTCTAAACATTTAAATAACACGTTTCTTTAATTAATAAAATTTTATTATATTTATTTGTCATGTAAAAACGACTTAAAGAGATCTTGACGGTAATATTTTGACTTACGTTAATCGGCGAACTGAAGCAATCCATTTCTTTTTCGGTCAATTTCCCAGGCTTTATTGGCAAATGAGTAAAATTTTAGAGTCGGAGCATTCCTCCTTGTATTTCTGCAGCCCACCGCACTACAACAACTATGTGATTCCTTTTTTCCGTGCGAACTACTCACTTTCCCTATGCTAAACAATACAGCTGTCAAGGCGCTCTTCCCAGAAATGTTGCAACGGCTCGCCGCATGATGGCGCAGGTGTTGATGCTTACATAGCGTACACTGAGAAAAAGATTTGTTTGTCACTATGCAGGTTTATTGAATGTTAATAAATGATTTTTTGAAATATGGCGAAACAAATATATATTTATCAGTAATAAATAATATATTTAAGCAAAAATGATAATAATAAATAAGTTTTATTTAATATTAGTAAATATATTAATAGTTAACAAATCCTTGTTTTAAATGTTACTTAAGTCAATTTATATTTAATCAGTATTTATTAACATAAATATCGCAATATTTTTCCTGAACTAGTTGTTTATTTATAGTAAAAAAGAAGCTTTTTTATTAATGTACAAATTTTAAATATAAAACGAAAATAATGTAAATAATACCATACTAATTTTGTTGTAAATTAATGGAATATTTAAAGAAAATATGATAACATTTAATATTGAACTTACTTATTTAACTGTACTATAGCAGATTTATTAACCATATATTAACAATTATTGAAACTTGGGTAAATAATGAAATTTATTTAAATAAATACAATCGTGTATCGTTTAATATAATTATTACAAAAATAACCCTTATTTACATAAATACCTACTTAACCATGAACCTACTAATATAAATAATTGAGTCGGGAAAAACTAACTTTATAGAAAACATTTTTTGAAGAACTACTTACATGAATATATAGATATGTGTATACACATAATAATATCAATAGGTAATATAGCTTATAATATTTAAATTTTGATAGTTTGTTTTGACATTTATGGATTCATTATCTCTGATGATGTAGGAACTTTCGAGGAACAAGACTTTGTTAATGTTGGATTCGGATGGAGAATTTAAAAATTGTTAATGTCTAACGTCTAACTTATAACAAAATAAATGTCGTCTAAATAATAAAAACTTAAAGCCATACATCCACAAACACGTTCTTGTAAACACAAATTATTATAATTATTAAACAACACAAAATGGCGAACACTAGTTGGAACATAACATACAGTTTATAGAATGAAAAGCATACCTTCAAATATTGGGATTAAAAAAGCAAATCCCCAGGTTTTTCATTATTTTTATGCTATTTTAATATAAACGAAAATATTTTTATCACACCAATCACAGGACATATAGTGTATCGCGAGGTTGCAATTAGCAAGAACAAACAATAATGAACCAACTACGCAATATGCATCATCTGTGAGTGAAACTGGGTTCATATAATATAAAGTTTGTTAACTGTTAATAAATGTATTTATAGTCAACAAAATCTAGTTACTGTTAACAAATATATCATTGCAGAAAATATTTCGTTCAATTCATAAATAAAGAAAGAAATTAACTATTAATAAATTTACAATTGCCTAGAAACGTAATATTCTAAATATAAATATACATTCTTTATATGTAAAAAAATGCAGATTTAATAAAAATAGTATATTTGTTATCAATTATATCAGCTTATTTGAATTAATTGTAAAGTATTTTATTTTATATTAAACAAAGAATATTTAATGCTAATAAATCTAACGTCAATAAATTATTCGTTTCAGAGAAAACGTTGGTATTTATGTGTTTGTTATTAAAGAACAAATATTTATTTGATTTAATATTATGTAGTTTTATGTCAACGAATCCTACGTTAATAAAGGATTAGCTTACTATTAGTAGGTCTTTTTTCTCAGTGTATAACTTCTGAATTCTATAACTACGACTTAAGATATCTTAAAACCAAGACTGCCACTCTTTGGAAAATAAAACATGTATCTACGTTTAATTCTTATAAAATACGGATAATATTTTATTTACAGCTTTATTATTTAACGATATTTTTTACTAAAAACGAATTAATACTATTAAAATAAATACAAATGCAAGTTTTCTAAATTCTTAAATGCAAATAAACAGTATTTTTGTTTCTGAGGTTAACTACATTGATTCATTGTCAATTGACAGTTATCAAAAGTTGACAGAACTATATATGTCAAAATTGTTTGTGGGGTTTGTGTTGATTACAATTAAAAATGAACTAAAATATTATTATTTGTCATTTTATATATTTCTGTTGATTCACATTATAATAAAATGATAAAATTATTTTACAGTAAAAGAAAACGAACAAAAAATACAATGAAAGAGCAATATATGAAATATTTACAATACATGGAAAGGAGATTACGCCTTTAGATCAAATACCACAAACCTCACACTAGGTGAAAATTATTTAGTGCCAAATGGGAACAATTAACTGGCAAACTAAATGCTTATCTTGCTATTCAAATGGGTTCATTGCATCACTTATATTTTTTCTTAAGATTTACATGTGATTACTAAAAGTATAGCATTGGTAACCCCAAATATTAACAAATGTCAATAAATTTTAATTATATAATGTAAATATTACTTACTGTTCATATTCATCTTCCAATAATAAATGCGCAAATTGTAAAATTTGCATATTATTATCCATTTACAAGCTATTTATTATTTCTATGATAACTTATGACAAACTGAACAGTAACTGTAATTTTTTAAGATGTCTTAAGATATTTAAAATAAACCTATAAGCTATAGACGCGCTCAGAATACCACTTTAATATTTAAGATCTATAAGTCCTTAAGAGTAAAATTAAAGCTCTATACAGTCACGGAGTTAGGCTCTTTTCAATTACTATAACTAATTTTAATTATTTTTGTTCATAATGAAATGGAGAATTATTTGGACACAAATTTTATCGACTTATTTTTAATCATTTCAATTCTACAAATAGTGTAAACTTCATCCCTACCTATTATTCAAAAGTGCAATAAGTCTTTGACAAATTTTGAAAAAAGGCGATTATTTACTTTCTTATATAAAGTACAAGGAAGTATTGGAATCATGAAAAAAAACGTTGACTTAATTTTTGCGGAAATACATATTTTGATGTCCACTGATTCCATTAAGACCAATTTCTCAATGATGTCTGTGTGAGAGGATGGATGGAATTTATAATTTTCATGAAAATATGAAGAGCGAAGTTGATTTTGAATGAAATTGAAAAACCGGAAAAAAATTTGCTGAGCATACAAAAAAATTAATTCCATTTTTTCAAAAATAGAATCAGTTGTGGAAAAAAGTTTCAAATAAAAGATGTTAGTAAAAATATTTGGAATTTTAAATGTTATTTGCACTTTTCTTGTACATGCTTCTAATTTTGAGAAAAACTAAATTATGTATTTGATAATATATTTCAATAATCTAGTTACACTGGGAACAAAAACTAAAACTTTTTATCATCTATGTGTTAAACGTGTCAAATAATTATGCAATGCAATATTTGTATTATATGCAACGAACAAGTCATACGTGTTGAGTTGGTTTTATATGTATAAGAAAGTAGTTGGTGCCCAAACCAGAATTTTATTTTGTAAAAGGGCGGCATTTCTTACTAATGCCCAAGGACTGCGAATACTGTAAATCAGACCCTGATCAATTGTTCAAAATATTATTATTTTCTCAATGCTTAAATTAAATTTTCAATTAGTATAAGTGCTCGTGAAACTAGGAAAATCATATATAAATAAATTTAGAATGAAATATTGAATTAATTGTTTTTTAGAAAAATAAACACACGTAGATATATTGAATTTTAAACAAACTAGAGGTTTAATACAGATGATTAAAAATAAACTTTGTTCATAAATATATTCCTCGAAAATTGTACTCTATTTTGATTAGTTGGAAACGTTTAATTAACAGTCGTCAAATCAAATATACTTCATGTAGTATTACTTGTTTCTAATTGTATTTTTCATTTTTATGTTAAAAAAGTGGCATTGAGTCAGTTGAGGTGGTTAGACTATCTCGAGCAGATGTTGAACGAAAGATTGATGAAACTAACATGTGGGAAAGAGATTAAGGGTGGACGATTGCATGGGTTTCCAAGGAACAAGTGGTTAGGTATTGCATGAACGTATGATTCAAAATGAATGTAGATGAGGCAAGAGTGGTGTATCTATATAGGAATGTTTCGAGAGTTGATTGTGTCTCAGTTTTTATTTAAATGATAAAACTATTATTATTAACAAATACTGAATAATTATTATAATAAATAGTAAAAGTTAATTAACACCTGGTACATAACACTAAAATAACGAATACAAAAACTTACAACTAACACTTATCACTACTGTAATTAAACACTATTATTTATATTAACTAGCCGAGCGATATTTATTTAAGACGATATATTTATATTCAGACCGCGCGATATATTTATGTTCACAAGCTCTTCATAGTAGCTTCGGAGTCGGCTAAGTCATCTGACTTACTGAGTCTGAGTCAACTAACTGACTGGCCGACTCAACTCGACTAACTGAGTCCGAGTCATTTAAACGACTGACTGACGGCTGCCGGCGATTCCTTTTATATACCACGTTCCTTGTTTCTGGAAGCTTCGAGAATATTCCCTATTGTGGAGCAAACGACTTGTTCGAACCCGCAAGCGTTGCGTCATTCACTTGGCGGCGCGGCGTGGCGGCGTAGGCCGGCAAGCTTCAACTTGTCGCTGCCGCGTTCGTTACAGTATGTTATGTTGTAATTAAGAAGAGATAATTTCTGGTAGTTAGGAACTTAAAAAAAAAATTATGTATCAAAGGATGGTTTGTATGAACGCATCCTGGAGGGATGTGATTTGTATGTACCGTCTGGTGTCCAGTGGTGGCCAGTGCTACCCTTGCATTCGCTGACTAAGCAACGAAACCGCGTTGAAAATATCAGCCACCGTTAGTCTGCAATGCGCCTCACACTACATTCAAGCTGGTCACGTACACATACATCAACATTTACCCAATTAAAAACTTAACCATTCCCTAGATCTAAAGAATCACTATTATATAATTTATAAAATAATTTAAAAAATAGCGAATTCAAGTTGAATTAATATAAATCATTAACCCTTAAAATAAATTTGTAAATTTTCTGTGTATATTGCAGACAAACTATGGCCATCTAGGTTTTGGTATCACATTTACGGGAAATGAAAGGGCAGACGCAAGAGAAAAACTGCGCTGATCAGGGAATGAAAAGGGGTGAGAGGCAAAGAGGTCTGACATCTGTCCGCACGCGGTGGAGTTACGACCACCACCCGCAGTTTTATATTATTAAATAATCTCACGGCTAAAATGTCACTTACTGACACTAGTGTTAAAACAGAGCAACGTGTTAAAAGTGATTTTATTGTTACTTTTAACACATTGCTGACAATTTGTATCAATAAATCAACAAACATAACCCTACCTGTCAAAATATCATTCTACATTTTTTAGTATTTACTAATACACTAGTAAGATCGTAGATAAAATTTTGTATGATATACGTGTTAAAAGTGATTTATTTCGTTCGTGGGGTTATTTCAATCGGCTTCGCCTCGTTTCACAAACTTCTCTAGTTCAGTGTTCCATCAAGACAAGAAATCTTGTCTTGATTATCACTTCTTGTCTTGGGCTTGATTTTCAAGACAATGTATTTCTTCTTTTGTTTCAAGAATTCTTGATATTTCTTGATTCTTGACATTTTATGGGAATCCCCTTTCTCTATCGTTTTATCCAATCCGAACGCTCAAGAGTGTAGCGTTGGCGTCTGCCCTTGCCCCTCACTTTTAGTTTTAGTTAAATGTTTATTACGTAGATGTTTCGGCATAAATTAAGTTTTGAAATATATATGCATTTCGCCCATATATTTAGAGAAAAATGAAAATTATATGTAAGTAGTCCCAATTTATACATAAGAAATTAGGTACACATTTATAAAGTATCAACAATATATTAGCGACATAAAATTTATATATAAATCTTGATTTCATATATTTATAAAATCTTGTGTTGCATATTTACAAAATTTTCAGGTTCACATTAAGGCCGCCAGATGGTGTTAAAACCTGTGTACAAATGAGGAACGAACCTCAAAGTCACTTTATTGACAAAAATATATATTAATTTTTATATTTTAATCATAAATACGGAACTGAAAAATTTATTTTCAAAATATCAAGATTTCTCAACAAGAAATCTTGATTCTTGATGATACTTTCTTGTCTTGTTTTAGGAAATATAAAATACTTCTTATCTTGGTCTTATCTTGATTTCAAGACAAGATCAAGAGTCTTGTGAAACACTACTCCAGGTACTCATCAAATGTCACTTTTAACACTTGTATCATAAATAAATAAAAAATAAATATATCATCACGCCTTTTACCCATTAAGGGTGTGGCACTCTGCTTGCTCAGATCTCGGTAGGTGATATATTCTTGCGTATGAAATGCGGTTACCAGTCGTCAAGTCATAGCCCCCAAGTTGTTAGTGGAGGGGGAACCACAGGGGTAAATTTAAATTGGCAACTGGCGGTACTGGGATTCGAACTTAGGATCTTACGATCCACAGTCCGATACGTTGCCACTGAGCTATTTACCCCATAAACTATTATATAACTATTATTTAATTTAAATAAAACATAAAGCAGAAAAATAATAATAATATTTATTTAGAGTTAGACAGACGGAACATTTACATTTTAATCAGTGATAAGTTAAATTAAATTTACAACGTATGTTTGAACAAAATAGTTTTAAATTTCTTACATTACAATATATTAATTTTAGAACATTTTTTGACATTGTTGCTAATGTCTAAACATCTAACCAAGGGAGAATTAGATTTTTTATCCAACACCTCACAATAAATGCTCTATAACTATGGCGATTTTAAACAAGCAAAGTAACAGATTATCCACTAGTGGGTATAATTTTGAGGAAAGCCACTAGTGAGTATTTTTTTATTTATAACAATAATAATAACACACAACACCTTGGTAACTACTTCGATTGACATTTGAATTTAAAAATTTAAAGCATATGTCACTGTCAAATAATATTTCTTTAATAAATTTTTCATTTATTAAGAAGTGTTGGATAAAACGTTATACTTCACACGTGGGCAAAGTGAAATTGCCCACTCGATAAAATTATCTCACTCAGCCTTCGGCTTCGTGAGCTAAAATTTCTCTCGTGGGTAATTCCTTACTTTGCCCACTTGTAAAGTAAATAACTATTATTTACTTGGAATGTTGTATCCCTAAATCTTAACTTTATAATAGTAAAATTACGAAAATATCACATAACAGATCAGGTACAGTATTATTCAGAAGTTATGCCCCATAACCCCTCCGCAGGTACCAAAATTGAATGAAAAATCGACATACGTTCTCTCTGGTCGAATGAGAAAGATAAACAATACGAAATGAAGGACAGGTATATTATCCATTGTTTACCGGAGACAGGTAAACACCTTGAATAGATTATAAAATTTTTCACTTCTGATCTTACAATATTTTTTAAAATGCAAGTGAATGTTAGATGCTGTACCCAAGTTTGATGACGTTTACATTATTATTTATAATATCAATTATGAAAATAACAGAGATCATTTCTCTACGTGTACTTAATGTTTTGTAATCAAATTCATGAAGCTGATTGACGTACGATACTTTAAATTGATAAATATTATATTTACGGAAATATAATGTTCTTATAAATCTGCAAAAAAAACCCTCCCACAAAATTACCATACCGAACCCTCTCTCCAAATAAACACAAACATATCTGGGTAAACCATCCCCTAAACAACAAGTATCTTTCTAACAATGCATCTACCCGTCTCTCTTCTTCAAACAGGTGCTCCGCAGGTATACATTGCGTGGGAGCTGCGGTCTCCAGGGCGATAACATCATCCAAGGGTGCTTCGCCCCCAGGTGAATCTCCCCCCATCCCCCAGTGACTTTATTCCGATCAGAGGTAGAGTATCATCTTGCTACTTGTTCTATACTTGTCGATCGCTTCTTTATATTTGTTCTTTTATTTCGCTTGTTATTCGAGTTGGCTGCGATCTTGTTGCAAGTGATAGGACGGGAGATAAGGTTTGTTTGGAGAAGGAATTAGGGTAGTTTTGTTACATGAGTGTGTGATATTGTGTGAAAGATGTAGTGGAATTTCAAGTGTTGCTATATAAATACATGATTATTTTTTAGATTTTGTTGAAGACAACGGCGGAAGATTTTGACGTAAATGATTTTAAAATATGGAATTTATTTTCGCTAAACATACTACTTAGGGCCGGTCTTTTCATCTACGAATAAACTTCCGAAAAAAAAATTACAGCTAGAACAATAAGTATCATTTGAGCTATGATTTTGATGCTACATTTTTCATTTATTTGACGAATAATTTATTCGGTACTTTTTTTTTTCAATTAAGCAGCAGTACGGAGAAATAATAAAGATTATAACTATGTAACAATTTATTACCTCCAGCACATACATACCGTGTGTCTGTCTTAAAGGTGTACATAGGAGATTAACATGGGAAAACAGTTTTTTGCGTGCTGTTGCTCGGTGTTCTACAGGACAACAATGCTTGTGGTACCAATCGAAAGATATCATTTTTCTGAATCACATGATGTAAAATACATTACAATTTAGTAGTAATTTGGTTCCGTAAATTAATTTTTAAATTTTGAAAATCCTCCGATTTATTCAGTTTTTATGGAAAATAAATGTAGTTACCTATGACTGTTTTGTTTTGATTTCTTTTAAGTGATTTATTTGACGTTCCTGTCAATTTGTAAAATATGGTTATTTACAGTAATGACAAGCGTATTATATTTTATTAAATAAATAAAAGTCCAAATATCAGTTTTCTTTAAATAATATTAATTTATTAAGAATTAAGTTTTTTTAATCGATGACAAAATATTGCATTTTTATTAGCTCTGTTTTGTATATCTTCACAAAATACTCTTCCACTTTCTTCGTCAAATGGAAAAAGTTCTTGATTGCAGTGCATTTTGAAGGAATAATAAGAACTTTTTTTTTTCAAAATATGAACCGTGTACACCCAATTCATTTCCAAAAATATAGTGCTATACGAAGGATCAACATTTATCATTCCTAAAACCCTTTCTTCTAATAAAACACGTTCTTCTGCTCTTGCTAAATTGCAATTACTAAGCTCACGTGTATTTTTCATGGATACTGGCATTTGTGGTTGCACTTGGATTCGGTCGATTCATAAACTTAATAGAAAATAGATCTCACACTCTGAGCTAACTATTTCCTCCAAAAAATAGTTTTACTATAAAAATACGCTCTTCAGTAGTATAACTAGCCATATTTTTACAAATTGTCTTAAACAAGTCCAAAAGTCAGAAACGTCAAATAAATAGTTTGACAGGAATCAAAACAAACCAGTCATAGATGACTATACCTATTTATTTACGATAAAAATTGAATAAACCGGAGAATTCTCAAAATTTAAAAATTAATTTCGGAACCAAATTACAACTAAATAGTAGTGTATTTTACATCGTTTGATTCAGAAAAATGATATCTTTCGATTGGTACCACAATGATTGTTGTCCGATAGAACACCGAGCAACAGCACGCAAAAAACTGATTTCCCATGTTAATCTCCTATGTACACGTTTAAGACAGACACACGGTATATAAGGGGGGTATTGTGACGGGTGAAAATTTTCCGCAGTGAGTTTCCAACGTATAGGGATCCCTAGAATACGATTCCACTATTTTTATGATTACGCCTGTCTGGGTGCATTCACAATAACAAAATTGAATACTGATATCTTATTGAAAATTCATATTTGAAATGTTAACATTTAATTTACAAGCTGATTAGATTTTATTAGCAATATATCAACCGGAAGTAGTAGTTCACTTAAAACCCTATCAAGTTTTTTAAGCGTATAATTAAGTTACAGTAAATATCGTCATATACAAAAGATTTAAAATTATACATTCTTTATTTGAAACTTTATTATATATTTTGTACCGCTTAAGAATTCAAATTTTCGGGAAGTTATGTGGTGGCTAGATTCTAATAACAATATCATTTTCGTATTTAATATTTAAATCTTGGATATTCAAATTATGAGCAGATTAAATTTTGGTAGCTGGCAATCAACTCAATTAAATTCGACCCAAATCTGAGATGGAGTAGGTAGGTATTTGAGAAATAAATTTTTGAAAATAAAAGGGAATTCTTCTTCAGTATGCGATTGACATCTAATCTTTCGGAAAAACTGAAATCAACATCAATTGGTGCATTCGTATCAATTTTTTGTAATTTTCTTTGCAAGTGCTCTGTATAGTGGACCAAGATCTGTTAAATGTGAATATGTTAAATATCGACCGAAACTGACTACATATGGACAAATAAAATTATTATTTATACTCATACATTGAAATATGTTGATTAGCGTTGCCTAAGCAATGTCTGAAATCTCCATTTCCCAGGTCTTCACCAGATAGACAACCGGGAAATTTCGACGAAAACATTTCTATTTCTAAAGCGTTTATTAATAAATTATATTTATAATAAAAAATATAGTATATCAAACATCGCTTTACATAATATTAACCCTCTATTGCATGAATTTTTATTTTTTTAAAATAAGGGCTCAATAACATTATTTTTTACATAAGAAATATTCATATATTTAAAATAAATGTGTTACATAAATTTTTTTCTAAAAATAAAAAAAAATATTTTTTTTAAATTTTGTTCACTATTGGGAACATTATGAACAAATTCAACTTACAATAGAACTTTGGTCTATTGGGTCGTCTTCGCGTACTATACAAAATTGTTTGATAAACAACCTCTTCTAGGAAAACATCAGATAAAAATTTTTTTTGGAAATTTTGTAAAGTTGTATTTAGCTGTAATATATCAGCAGGTAATAAGCTGCTTCCTTCAAATTTTACATTTTATATCTCAGTTTCTGTAATTATCCTTTTTCCAGTTAAAATTTTTTTTTGATGTTGGTCAAATTGGGAGGAATGACCTAATTGGCAATTGACAAAGTGTATATAATGTTCCCAAATGTTACAACATGATTGCCATGAATGTAAACTGCATAAGAAAAGAAAAAAAAAATTTTAAATTTTATGTTCCCGTTCGGGAACAGTATGCAATAGAGGGTTAATATAAACAATGATGCAATAAGAATGCAATTGAATTTAAAAGTAACAAAGTTAGTGCAAATATTATAAATATATAATCGTTTTCTAATATATAAGACAAATTATTTTGTGTTTATATTTATAGTGCAACTTTGCCAAATATCAAAATAACTCATTGAAGAACTTCGTTTCTTTGTATGGACTGTTATTAGTTTTATACTTACAAAAAATATTGTACAAACCTCTTGCGTGAACTCGGTTCCCGGATTCGTTCTATGGCAGCGCTCGCAAGTTCGCGCCGCCAAACACTCATCCGGGAACCAAGCGTTCCCGCATTTGGTAAATGTAAATAACAATTCCTTGGTTTTAGATGAAAATGAATAAGTATGAGAGATTTCGAACGAATCGGGAAGGAGGGACAAAATTTGTGCAAATTTGGCATGGAATTACCCTAAATATGAATTATGCAAGCTTTTTTTTGTTTGTCAAAAATAGCCAAATAAATAATCTAGTGTCAAGAGGGCTTTAGCAAGATCTGTTGTAAGCAGAAAGCAAATCTACAACTTGGGTAAATAGCGTGATGACATATTAAAACTTTTTCTAGCGTTATTTCAATGCGAAATAAAAGTAATATAGCAAATTAACATAGAGCAGCTATTGTTAGACTGAATAAACATAATATAATTAAATTCAACCTAATAACTAACAAATTCTTCTGTCCCATTCATCCCAAAATCTAATTTAGAAGATATTTGGCAGACACAGCGTTATATCGTAACGTATCCGCAACGTAACATACAATAAGCCGTGTGGAATGGCGTAACACGGACGAAGAGAGAACAGTTCCCTGCATAATATAGTCTCAATCCAATTGTGATGTGTTCACAATGAAATGAGTTGCCGCCGTTCCGGAGCTGCCGGAGGCGGCTCCCGGACCAGGACCCGTACCTATTGTTACTCGCCGACTTCAAATGAATAAATTCTGTGACACATCGCGCTGAGCACACTGCTACCGAAAAGGGAGAGACACTAAGGATATAAGACGCATTTTCTGAAATACTAACATACTTTTTGTAAATCCTTATAATCCTTATAATCATTAAAGTTTACGATGTACTGAATCGTTTTCTGGCTTCTTGAATTGTAAGAACACATCATTGATTTTACATTGTTTATGATTTTTAAAACACCGATTGCGGTAAAGCGCACCGATATTTTTAAATATTTTTATCTACGATAGTGTGTAAAATTGATGTTTAACTGTTAGTTTCAAGTTTGTAAAACGATTTTTTAGAAACACGATCCCATTAGTCACGGGCAGTCACGGGTTGCCGAGCAACGAGTGATCAAAATTTTTAAACACGCCAAATTTGCAAAAATTTTGTTATCATGGCAAACTTCTCATTTGATATTGTGATCCTACTTCATAAATAAAAATATTTTTTTTATATTTTTTGGGGTTTTCCATTATATCGTAGATAAAATTTTGTACGATACACATACGTAAAGCGTCTTTAGTCACTCAGGGGTCTTAAAACACTCGCTACGCTCGTGTTTTAATTGGCCCATTCGTGACTAAAGACTAGCTTTACGTACTTGTATCGTAAATAACTATTACAGTGTTTATAATTTTTAAAACACCGATTGCGGTAAAGCGCAACTATATTTTTAAACATTTTTAAGGCCATTAAAATAAAAAGTAACTTTATAATAATAAAGAATAACTAAAAACGCTAGTTACCCCCAATATCGTTCAATAAAGTCATAGAGAAATAAATAAAACTACAAATTTAATATAAAATATGATGTGAGTTGTTCTTGACTGTGCACTTGAAATGGAATGGAAATAGTAATGGGTACACCAGCCTTATGGTTACTATTATGTTTATTTAATCATAAAGGTCTGTCGTTTCGGCCCTAATTGGAGCCTTCTTCAGAGACCAAATGATATCACATAATATAGTCAATATTACAACCAAAATATGTCATTTTTATGGGAACCAAATCTTCAGTACCAAAATGGCCAAACAGATGAAAAAATCTTAAAAGAACCTTGACCTAGCAAGGAGGCTAACAGCAACTGCGGAACTGAAAAATTTATTATCAAGACATCAAGATTTCTTGACAATAAATCTTGATTCTTGATTATACTTTCTTGTCTTGTCTTGGGAAATATAAAATACGTTTTGTCTTGGTATTGTCTTGATTTCAAGATAAGATCAAGAGTCTTATGTGAAACACTAGTAAGAACTCATTTACCGGACATATAATGTAATAACTATTTTATATATTCTTAGACGTATTTTGCATGTGATCTGTATTAAATCTGATAAATTATTTCAAAGGTAAATAAGAAATAAATTCACCAATAGTATTATGAAATAATTTTATTTTATGTTTGTAATTCATGTTTGACATAAGAGTCTGGTGAAGTAAAATTTTGACATAAGAGTCCACAAAGTTTAACTTTAGCTACTACTTTGGTTAACTTCAGGTAGTAGTATCAATTTTTGAAAAATATATCTTTTCGACTTGAAATTATAGGGTTTTTAATTTTTTTTAAAGTGAAACGACTTTTGAACACAATGGCTGGAAATATGACCATTTGGGTATTCAAGTTTTTTAGTACTTCTCAATGTTCTAAAATTATTTTATCTACGATAGTGTGTAAAATTGATGTTTAACTGTTAGTTTCAAGCAGAGACAAGACAGAGGAGACGTGTCAGCTACAGCAAAATTGAAAAGGATAGAAGTTCTGCGCCTCTACCGTCGGGACCACAAACTAATGGTGTATATAGGCGGGAAAATATGAAATTTCAAATTTGAACAGGAATAAAAATTAATTGAAAACAATAATTATGTATTAATAAAAATGTTATATTTCAAATTAACGAAATACACATCATTTAACAGAAAATATATACATAATATATATGTAAGATACATGTTCTGCGTCCATTCTTCACACAGACGGAATCTTTGGTAAACAAAAATATGTAAATGCAAGATTCTCTTTATTGAAACTCCTGCAGCCAGGAAGAATACATTTGTAACCACGTATGAACTGAAAATAAATAATGACATTTATAATCATGCAATAAAAACAAATTTGAAGAAATAAAGATGTAAAATTAGTTGCAAACCCTTTAAACATTCAAATACAGTTTCAAATAATGAAAATATGTGAAATCGGCTTACCTTTCAAATAAGATGCACTAGTCAGATTAATCACTCACACAAAATCAACTAAATGAGAATATTATCGATACAAACGAAACCAAATCAGAGAAGTGAATGTTTCAAATGTCAATTGGAAACTTCAAAATAAAACGATTGTGCTGCCACGTAGCGTGAAGACCATGGAACTAATTTCGCATTTCTATCACAAGTCGTACGTATAGCTGACAGGGCCCTGGTTTCAAGTTTGTAAAACGGTTGTTTAGTAACACAATCCCATTAGTCACGGGCAGTCACGGGTTGCCAAGCAACGAGTGATTTAAATTTTTAAACACGCCAAATTTGCAAAAGTTTTATTATCATGGCAAACTTCTCATTTAATATTGTGAACCTACTTAATTTAAATTGGTAACTGTCGCCAGTGGGATTGGAACTAAGTATCTCTTGATCCACAGTCCGACACGTTACCACGGAGCTATTTACCCCATACATACTTCGAATGACATTTTAATTTAATAATATAAAGCATATGTGACTGTCAAAGAATATTTCTTTAATAAATTTTTCATTTATTAAGAGGTGTTGGATAAAACGTTATACATTACACGTGGGCAAAATGGAATTACCCACTCGATAAAATTATCACACTCGTGGGTAATTCCTTACTTTGCCCACTTGTGAAGCAAATAACTATTCTTGTAATTTTTCTGATACACACTAGAAAAAATGCAAACAAATACATTTCCAAAGTATATATCTATATTTCATAATAATTTAAAGTATTTTTTAGCAAGAGTGATAGAATTTTCCTGCGTGAAAGTCTAGCAGTGTAGAAGCCGGGCGGTGTATCTATTGGCAATGCTAACTCGTAATCCTCATTTAATTAAATTCCTGAAGCTGTGAATCGTGCACCTATAGCTCCGTCATTATCCTCCTCTTTTATTCTACATATAACCTTTCGCATACCTAGTTCTGTACCCAGCAGTCTCCCCCCCCCCTCCACTGACAGTTCAACCCCCGCGCATCCCTCCGCCGTGGCGTTGACGGAGCCAAGACCCCAGACGAGATTTTCTTACAGAAAAATCTGCGAGTCTTAGATATTATTTTCGTAATTTTCTTCGAAGTAAAACCTAATGCTGTTTGAACTTTGAAAATCTTTAAATGAAATAACGAAGTACCTAACAGTAAGTGAAAAATGTTTCAAACAACAATTGTAGATAATAATATTTGAAACACTATTCTAATAACAAAAATTGTTATTAAACCATAATTTACTGAGATATTTCAAATTAACTTCATGGTGCTTCAAGCAAACTACCACTTCCGGTTATTGGATTACCACCAAAAACTAATAGGCTTTTCCCAAGTGAATACAATTGATATATACAAAATATCAAAATTGTATGTTTAGTAGTTTTGAGAAACCATAACTCCAGAGATCCACATAGACCGACAGAATGACAGACACACACACAAAATCTTTCAAAACACTGCAGAACCTTGAACGGTTGGAAGAAGAGTAGATCCTTTCGATATTTATAATAATAATGAATTTAATATTAAGGTACCTATTATACTATATTGAAACAAAATATGAAAGAAATAATCTGTACCAACATTGAATCAAGTTCTACTTACTTGAAGATATTATGTAATAAGAACTTTCCAAAAAAGTAAGTATGAATTACTTTAATTTTGAGAGAAAAGAATCGTTTACACAATGAAAATTATAGGAACTGTCAAATAACAAAACAAATATGATAGTCAGTTGATCATGGTTATTTGATACATGGATCAAGTTGGTGAATTAGAACTTATGTTAATCCACGGATCAGCTTGATTCTCGGATCAGTTGATCACTGATCAAGGGTATGTTGGTGAATTCGCTTGTTAAACATTTTAATTCAAGTAAATATCATCTAGTACTCCTTCTGAAATGAAAAAATTGTGTATCGAAATGAAGGCTCTTTCGAAAAATCTGGTGTGGGCACCACACTACTTTCTTATACAAATAAAACCAACTAAACATGTATGACTTGTTCTTTCGTATAACTCTTGTGACAATTATTTGACATATAAATAGAAGACTACTAAAATATGTGATTAAATACATAATTTAGTTTTTCCCAAAATTAGAAGCATGTACAAGAAAAGTGCAAATAACGTTATATATTCCAAATATTCTTACTAACATTTGAAAATTTTTTTCACATCTGATTCTACTTTTGAAAAAATGGAATTTATAGTTTTGTGTGTCCAGTAAACCTCCTCTTCCAGTTTTCCAATTTCATTTAAAATCAACTCAGTTCTTCATTTTTCATGAAACTCATAAATTCCAAGTTTCGTTTACATATCTTGCCTCGTTCATGAGATATTGCGCACACAAAAATCTACCCATCCATCCATCCTCACACACAGACATCATTGAGAAATTGGTCTTAACGGATTCAGTGGACGTCAAAATATGTATTTCCGCAAAAATTTTGTCAGCGATTTTTATCATGATTCCATTACTTCCTTATACTTTGTATAAGAAGGTAAAAAAATGTATAAGTACAATGTTCACAGGATATATTTGAATATTTATAGTTGCTATGTGAATAAACAAATAATTAAAACAGTCATTTAATATGTCAAACATGAGTCAAGTATAATTTTAAACATTTCTTTATGGATTCAAATATTGAAGAAAGTCGTGTAGTGGCCACATCAGCAGAATGGCATTGCGCCCTTATTTAACTACTTAAAATTCTAAAATATATTAATTATTTAATTTAACATAAATTTTGATAATGCTAGCAGGGATAGTTGAGAATAGAACCAAATCATTAGGGTCAACCAGCATAGTCTACTAGCATAAGAAAAACGAATAGAAGAAACACCACAATTCAAGATATCAAGAATAAATAATAGTAGCGCACTCATCACACAATAGGTACCTATTCATCCACTAGTCTAACATTACATTAACCGAATCAAAACCCTCTTAACCCTCCCCTAACCTTTGCCCCACCGCCCGAATCTAACCCTATTATAATATATTCAATTCCCTATAGTTTCCTTTATACAATTGTACTCCTATTATGAACCTTCACACACACACATGCACAGTGTCATTGTAGCGGGGTACAAACCCGCGGGGGCGGAGTCTCGTTGTGTTGTGACGTCACCAGGGGTGGAGTTAGACGCGGGATGGAGCTTGCCGGTTGGTGGATGTAACAAGAGGAGGCAGCCAACGATGATCGGCACTGTTGCAGCCGGGAGGTTACGCTATGATACCGTAGCATTATCGCGAAACGCCGGCGACAGAACGGATGTTAGTGAATGTTTGTGAAACTATAAACTTTAGTGCGACACAGGACAATTGAACTTAAATTGTAAGTAGGTACTTGTGACTGTTGTGTGTTCGGGAAAGAAATGAAGAAATTTTAGTCCTCCTTTCAAACCCAGCAATGACCATCTAGACTGCAGTGTGTCAAAAGCAGACCGACCAATAAACTGTTCTATCTAAACAAGATGTGGTGCTAGTTCGTGCAGGGTCGCTTCACTTCCCGTAATTAATGATGAGCCTCCCGAGCGGTGTCGGCGTCGACATGTCCACCCTGATGTCCCAGCACCCGGTGCTGGGCGCCTTGCCGCCCGCGTTCTTCCTCCGGGCATCGGAACGGTACCAACGCACCCCCAAGTGCGCGCGATGTCGCAACCACGGCGTGGTGTCAGCTTTGAAGGGACACAAACGTTACTGTCGGTGGCGAGATTGCGTGTGTGCCAAGTGCACCCTCATCGCCGAGCGGCAGAGGGTGATGGCCGCCCAGGTGGCGCTCCGGAGGCAGCAGGCGCAGGAGGAGAGCGAGGCCAGGGAGCTTGGGTTGTTGTATCCGGCGTCTGGAGGACAAGTACAGGAGCAGGAGATCATGAGGCCTGGTTTTGCCGACGCTGCAGAACCAGCTAGTCCAAGTAAGACTCGTTATATTGAATTTGTTTTTAATGTTTTTCAAATATACACTTCTGGCTAATCACGGGAGTATATATTAGTATTACCAGCGGCAAAATTTTGTAAAATGCTCTAGTTAGGGTATTTTTAAGTGATAAAATGTCCATTACATATCCATGAGTAGCATGTGTAACTAAATATAGATTGCTTATTGTATTTTTTTTCTACGACCACTTAGAAATTTGCTCATTGTATGTTTGTTGTTGCTACGGATATGAGGAACATTGCAAGCATCGTGCGAAATGAATTTGTTTTATGAATATTTCAATACAGATCAGCTCATTTAAGTACAGGTGCCATTGCTAGGATACTTATTTAGAATTGTCAAATATTGGAATGATGAAAGCGAGGCAACTTTTTAATTAATATTAAATGAATTAGGAAATAATATCGTGGTTGTAAAAAAAGTATAGTGTACAACTCGCATGGAATGTCCATTTCATACTCGTATGATTTACAGCATTCGCCTACGGCTCATGCTACAAACTTTCATACTCGTAGGAAATGAGTACCATTCCATGCTCGTTGTACAATATACTATTGTTTACAATTTATCAAAACTTGTGTTTATATTAGCTTAATTCGGAGATAGTCTAATAATAGTTATTTGCTTTACTAGTGAGCAAAGTATGGAACTACCCACAAGAGAAATTTTAGCCCACGAAGCCGAAGGCTGAATGTGGTTATTTTATCGAGTGGCTAATTTCACTTTGCTCACGTGTGAAGTTGAACGTTTTATCCAACATCTCTTAATAAATGCAATAATGCAAAATTATTAATGAAATATTATTTGACAGTTACATGCTTCAAATTTTTTAAACTAAAATGCCGATCGTGATATTTACCAAGGTGCTATGTGTTATTATTATTACTAGTAGGTAATCTGTTACTTTTCCTTGTTTAAAATTGCCTTAGTTACTTAGCATTTACTTAGGGGTGTTGGATAAAATATATTTCGGTTCCATTATTGTGTTGTTTTGCCAAGCCAAAATCTTTCGAAATACCAATATTTTCGGATCCGGCATAAAAATGTTCCTTTAATGTAATACTACATATTGAATATTTCCCCCATGTTAAATAAATGTACGACATTTTCTTTTATGCGTAAAATGTCACCACTTTTGTATAATAATTCAATTCACTGTGTCTCTTTATCACGCTCATATACAGTGGAAGATCTTGGTGTAAAATTTACTTTCATCAATCATACAAAATATATACAATGTAGCTAAGATTAAGGACTAAATTAAGTACTGCAACATTATTTGAAACCCTATTTACGAGGTACATCAGAACCTTGTAGAATTGGTTCAAAAAAAATTTTGAGATTTTAAAAGTTTTAATAACTATCTCTATCACCTTGTATCTTCTTCTTCCCGTTTTTCATCTCAAGAGTCTTCTTGTTAACCATGATAATTCTTCAGTCAATTATCTATCCAAACTTATAAATGTGTTGATAATCTCCGTAATATTTCCTATCTTCATTTCCATACTCCCTCTATTTGTACTAAAAATTCTGTACTTTTTACTTACCAGATGCCAGGACCAACTCTCTTTTAATGTTACTTAATTATAGAATGTGTTATATTTATCTTACTAAGTTCTCTAGTGTTGATGTTAACGGGTATGTAAAGAGTTTATAAAACTTAGATACTATACTTTTTCTTTGACCGCAAATTAGCATAGCAGAAAGATTTATTTTTTAAAAAACATACTTTAAGTTAATACTTATAAAACAGTGACAGATGCAGAGCGACCACAAATAACAGTAAAATTTCATATTTTATTAATTATTTGCATAGGTTAAACTGAAAACAGTTGATAATTATTAAAAGATCATATTCAATTCATAAATTAGTTGCTAATTTCACGCCATGACTAAAACGTTCAAAACCAGAAAGCCACAGCTTATTAAGATGAGATTAAGATGTTATTTAGTGCTATGAAAATCAGTACGTTAAATGACATTTTAATACCGGGAATATAAAATAGTATATTGTGTAACAAGTGCAGATAGTTATCTAGTTCATTTGCGTTGTGAGAGATTTAGCACGAAACGAAGTCGAGTGCTGAAATCACACAAGCGTGAAATAGGTAATTCTGCACGAGTTGCACACTATACTTTTTCTACACTCAAACTTTAGTCTTGTCAAGATTTAATAACAATAATTCTTATTCTTAAGAAACAAGAAATGATATCTCATACTCAAACTATTTGACGTTTATGATTACAGCATGAAGTATTTTCAAGCTTTGTTTAAAATGGAGAAAGTGTAATTTTCAGTTGTGACCGTAGAAAAAATTTCGGTTTTATTATTTAGTTGCTTTTAGACATTTTCCTACGGCTCATGATTTTGATCTTATCAATTGTCTTGAAATGTTACCAAGCAACAATCTTTCGAGATACTTTTCCGGCAAAATAATATTACTTTAATATATTAGTATTGAATATATCCCGGCCTGATGCCTTACGTCTCCGATAACAATAATAATTATAAACTAAAAAAGCTTTCAGAACTTGTATTAATAAATGAAAAGATTTACGTACAAAACTTAAATCAAATCTTTTAATAATTTGATAATAATTATTTCTTGAACAGGATTTGAACTAAAACAATTACTGTTAAGTACAATGCTCATCTGAACATATTAGAAAATAATAAGTAAATTTGAAATATTGATTTGTATTTTGAGAAGGCGGAAGCCGTATTCTTCAATTTTAATTTTTATTCAACATGAATTTAGTGGGCTTCTGTATATGCAGTTACCCTTCGGTAATAATTCTTTTTCGTTTTATCATTTTGTTACCTCTCAGTTTTAATTAGTTTCATCATTTCGTTTCAAGTTTTTATTTTCCGGGAACTGCAACATGTCTGGCTTCTAATATTGTTTTCACTGAAATTTTATCTCCTTGTCCTACTGTTTATAGAAATTCTCCAATATATTTTAAATATTTATTTTTATATTTTACAGATTATTTCCTTCATTAAATTATAAGACAATCGGAATACTTCATTTGCAACAAGACAACGTTTTTACAGCAATTAAATTATAATTATTTCTCACAAATAAAATAAACCAACCATTTGGTTTAATTTAATCACTTTTGAGCTATTGACCAATTACGTACCTACGTATTATAGCGACAAAATTCAGAAAAAACTGTCAAAATGTTCGTTACATATCCATGACTACCATATGTGACAAAATATTGATTGCTTATTTTATTTTTGTTTTAAATTTGTCAAAAATTATCTTAATTTTTTTTTTTGTTAGCTTGTCTGGGAATAAAATATATTTATGTTCCATTATTTTGCAGGTAAAATTTGTACTCAAAATTGTTTTTAGGTAACATTCCTTGACTTATTGAATGACAAAATCCCTCGCCTTCGACTCGTGGATCATATCATTTGTTTCGAAATGTTAGGTATCAAGTAACAATCTATAAAAATAAAGTTCTTGCAGCATATCCTTAGAAACCGTTTATTGATATTGAAAATTATCACATTTAAACAACTAGGTTCAGAAAAAAATAAGTAATAATAACAAAAGAGTGAGAATAAATTGGAAATAATTTAACAGAAACTGGAAATAGTATAGAGCAAAAAGTTTGTAGTCCGAGCCGAAGGCGAGGGCTACGGTTTGCGATTGTGAGATATGCCATTCCGTTACATGTTGTAGACTATACTTTCTGTAACAAGATTTTGGAAATTATAGCAAAAATATCCATATAAAAAACTGTTGAAAACGTCAAACTAAAGTAAATAAAATTAAAACAAACAGACGTAATCATAGTAACTGAATCAAGATACTTCATCTATTGAGCTAATATGTAGCTCTGATTCGTTGAAATTATTCCATACGCGGCGTTCGGAATGATATGTTATTCCAATACAGTTTTTAGTTGTAGAATGTGTAGTATCCAAAACTATATTAAATTATATTTAATTAAATTATTTTTTTATTCTACAAATTCAAATTAAAATTAGATAACGTTTTTAACATGTGTTATAAGCCAGTGTTATATCAACCTAACTAAAATATGTGACAATTGTTAAGAAGAACAAAAATTATTAAAATTATAGCCGAGAATAAACTTTCGAGTTTTATTGTTAGTAATAATATAACAAGAGAGTGAGAATAAATTGAAAATAATTTGACAGATCTTTCGAAAACTTGTTGCCAGGCAATAGCCACGAAAGCCCGTAGGGCTAGAGTGGCTATTGCCAAATGGAAACAAGTTTGAGAAAGATACTGGAGAATTATTTTCTAATTTATAGAACTCTCCAGTTATATTTAATTAGATTATTTTTTGATTTCATCATCAGGTACGCCATTAAATCTAGCTTTTTGCTCATTTTTTACTTGTGTTGATAACTATCTGACATCTGACATCTGTCAACGAAAACAAAAAAGGTACTGAGAATAATCACAAGAGCATTATTCTTAATATAATAATAACAGCATTAGTTAAAATGCAGACACATGACATAGAATAAAGCATTTCATTGGTTTAAAGAAACGTCAAAACATAATCAGTATAATAATGACAGGACAGACACGTGACATACAATGAAGCATTTCATTGGTTTTAAGAAACGTCAATAATAATCACTATAACAATAATGATTAAAACACAGACACGTAACAAACAATGACGCATTTCATTGGTTGGTTTCAAGAAATTAAAAAAAACATCAACCGAATATAACTCGAACCATGAATTTAATTGGTAAAAATACTCATAGTGTCATTTTTGACATTCAGCTGTTCATTTCTACACTATTCAAAATTTTACCGATACATCTTTGGCACTCGGTATATAACTTACGACAAAATGTGCTGTACATTTTCTCCTCAAAAACAAACGCGTAAGTATTAACAAAACTAACCAATTACGAGTCGCCGCAATCCGCCAAAACACAACCCCGCGTAAAACTAACTCGCACTCAGCGTAGCTCAAAAAGCGCAGCTTACGAGGGCCGGGGAACTTAGCAGTTAAAGCTTGAGTTGTGAGTACAGAGCAGTGAGCACTCTAACGAGTCTCGCGCTCGGCACACGCCAAATTATAACGCGACTTTATAATTGCGCTCTTGTAGCAAGGGGAGTCGAGATGGAGTGATGTTTAGCGACGATGGCTCTTCAAAACGATACACGGGTTGTAATGTTTATCAGGGGATTGCTTGACCAATTAATGATGGGGATTGTGGTTGTGAGTTTAATCCTTGTTTACACTGGTAATGACGAAGATCGATGCCTGCGGTCAACAATGTTACCACTTTGTACTTTATCCCTGTGGAATTAACTTCTTTACTTTATATTTACGGCTGCAAGGATGTGCGAAAGCAAGACTATTTCCAAAATAGATATATGATGATATGGTGTGATCGATGTTACTCCGATGTTTTTCTTTTTCTCTTAACGTCTTCGGTGTATTTTACTTAATTTGGATGTACCTATTCGTGCAAAATTAAGTAATACACCGAGATCTAGTGTTTCATCAAGACAAGAAGTCACTTCTTGTCTTGGGCTTGATTTTCAAGACAAGAAAGTAAACATTTCTTGTTTTGCTCATTTCTTGACAATATATTTCTTGTCTTGATTCGTGAATTCTTGATATTTCTTGATTCTTGACATTTTAGGGGAATCCCCTTTCTCTATCGTTTCAACCAATCCGAACGCTCAAGAGTGTAGCGTTGGCGTCTGCCCTTGCCCTCCCTTTTAGTTTTAGTTAAATGTTTCGATATAAATTAACTTCACATATTTATAAAAGGCCGTCAGATGGTTTTAAAACCTGTGTACAAATGTGGAATGAACCTCAAAGTCACTTTATTGACAAATGAATATCAAATTTTTATATTTAATTTGACAGCACTGTAAGCGCAAAATATATGAAACCAAGATCTTTTTTAAGCAGAGTACCACACTCGGAAATGGATTAATATGGCGTAAAGATATATCTATCTATTTATATTTGAATATAGTCGCCTCACGTACCCAGCAAATGCACGTCATCTAAAATGTAACTAGCATCGGTGACGTCATTACCTGATATGTTTATATAGGTTTTAGAATCGTAATAAAAGAAAGTCCAGCAGGTTGCATATATCCTTTTGATAGTTTAATTGAGATTGGGATATTTTTAAATCAAATACGAATAAGAATTAAATCAAATACAAAAAATATAACAAGCATGTAGATGTGTAAATGTCACGTAAATATTTAACCTTCAAACCACATGCGCGCACGTGTAAACGTTGAATACAACAATGTTACCAATGTTACCAAAAAAGAAACTAAAAAACAGACCATTTTTATATGTTATTTGATAATTGTACTTTTACTTACTTTTATTCACCATCTATAGGTGGTGGTAAATAATCAACACTGTACACATTTCTTTAGTAATTATATAATTTTGGATACTTAAAAATATCCAAATTTTCCGTCTCTTGTGATTTTAGTATTATAAAGATTTTCCACTATTGTGCATTGGCTGGGTAAGCGGGGCGACTATAATCGAACTTGGTAAAATATGGTACGAGTCCTAGGTTGAATTCTTGGCTAGAGTTCAGATATTTGAATCATTTTATCCAGTCGTTTTGTTAAAATAACTTCAAATGTACAGGTATTTATTTATGTTCGACTGTACTATAATCACTTTTTTTATGATATTATGTAGCGACTCTTTGTGGACTAGTCCACAATGAAAAAGTCAAAATAAAAGACAAAAAATATTTCATTAATTTATTAGGGAAGTAATTAAATAGGAATAATTTTTAGTAATAGTAATATGAATTACACTATTAAACTTTTATGCTATTTGAATGATTTCTTCTTTCTTCTTCTTTCACTGAAAACTCACTACCCAATTTTTAGCATGATTCCTATACCTCCCTTACAAGATGTGGCGGGAGGTAAAAATTGATAAAAGGCGTGATAAGAAAATATTTATTTATATTTTAATAACTATTCGTTGTAAATTTGCGATCACGCTTTGAACATCGTGATTTTTGTGAAAATAAGTTAAAATTGTTGATTTAGCTTGCAAAAACATAGAAAACGCTGTTTTCAACTATTCTAACTCTCATATTCATGTTTCCGTCGTGTGTAATCTTGGCTAGAGTTTGAATATTTGAATCATTTTATCAGGTCGTTCCTGTGCTTGTAAAATAATAAGAACCAAATATGCTTGTAAGATGGAACGAATCTAACTGTGGTTGATCGCTAAATAACTTTTATTTTAAATTTCCCCCTTTGGTTCCTTTTCCACTAAAATATTTAGGGGTTGCGATTCGACGGCCGGTAACACAAATCGCGGGTAAAATAGAGTGCCACACTTAAAATGTGTAAATAACAAACAATATCTTTTCCCGGCAAAATGCTGAGGCTTCCATGTTGAACTGTCTACTTAACTATATTAATTTGAACTCAGTCAGTATTTCTACACATTCTACACATACGCACATACACACAGACGTCCACGAAACGTCAGCAAATACACCGATGATATTCATATTCCCAGCACAGCTCAAATATCAGCTATTTGCAATGTTCATTTGTTAATATTGCAATAGATGTCGCGTCTCCAAGGAGCGGTCGTCGGAAAGTGTCTATTTGCTCCGTCGGTAAGACGATTCGTTGTTTTTTGTGTGAGGATAAACAATTGCAAGTCGGGCCGACATTTTGTGTGTTGGTTTTCGGGATTCATAGAAAGTTGTGTTTATTTAGCTCCTAAACCAAATAGATGATTTTGCTAATCAAGAGAATTGTTGCGCTGACCAACGTTCTGTTTCTAATATCATGTATATTTTACCGATGTACCGAGTTGAACTAAATTAAAGGAACAATGATCGTATTGATCATAGTTAAATATTTACAGATGTGAAACTAAAGTTAGATAGCGGATTTTTCATTTAAACTTAAACTCAAATATCTATACACGTGTGTTAGTGTGTACTGTATATACATGCGTACGTGTGTCTATATGTTTGTTTGTCATGCGAATCTAACCGTTAATGATTTATCAAACGAACCACAAAATTAGAAAACTTCTATTCAATATTTTAAACAAACATTTGATCAGTAAAAATGTTTATAATTAGAATTAGAATTAGATTAAATATTAAACAATAATATCTTTAGAACAAACCTCAGTTATAAAAGAAAGGAAATAAATATAGCATAATACACTATTATTTTTCCCTATTTCTGAGTGTCAACATTAGAAATAAAAAAGTTACTTCACAACTGCTACTTGTTTCTATTAAATAAGACAAAAAATCAATGAGAAAGACAACCAACAAATCAAAAGAATATTTATTTGGTATGTCACTTGTTTGACAGTAAAAATCATATGTGTCTCGTGAAAATTTGGCCCAATTTGTAGCAGTTGTGACGACACAAGTAAAACAATTTATATATCCCTTATGGGCCTATAAATCTTTTTTTTTTTATTTATGAAACTTTATTAGAATATAAGACGATCAGTGAAAACCCGATGAGAAAATTTCATACATTATCCGAGATATGATTTTCCAAATTTTGTGTGACGTCACTGCTACTGCTCCAGTGGCACTAAAATAACGATTTTTTGTGATAGTAGACATTATATATTTTTTAATGTAAAAATAATATTTTCATATTATAAATCCTAATTTACAACAATTAAACTTAATGTAAATAAAGATATAATTCCTTTGGCAACTTTAGAGTATTTTACTTGATATTCGAGTAAACATCATACGAAAGTTTGAGAACAGTGGCGCTAGTAGTAAGGTAACCTAAACTCAACAAACAATTTTGTTCAATAGTTTTTCAACCCAACACAATAAAACAGTGAAATTATAAAACAAGTAATAGAAGCCCGACAAATATATTCTTAAATACCAACAAGCAAAACAAATAAAATAACATTTCGTAGTTTATTTTAGCCCACAATAGGCGTTGGGTGCAGCAGCAAACGCGCGATTTGCAATTTTCATATTTCTGACCAATAACATCAATGCAAGTACCCGTGACGTCAAAATATGTTCAATTCGTTATATCGCTTTACTGCAGAATATTTAAAAGAAAAAAAATACTTTACTACTAATTATTCCGTAAGTGTTACACGATTTTGATATAAATTTATCATATTTCGTTTAAGGTTTATGCGCACACTGCAAAGTGGCAACAATAATTCGAATAGATCTATAATGTGTGTTCCACCTTTTCTGAATAAAAAGAAAACAAAAGTATAACCCGACCTCAGCGTTCGCATTCAAACCACGACCCCCTCTCCCCTCTCAGCAGCCCTGCCCATTCCTACGCCTCTGAACTCAGCATTGTGTGACATGAAACCAATCTCCATTGACAGCAGCTGATACGAATCCAATTTTCCAAGCGCTATCTGCTATCTCCGTCCCTCGCGCAGCATCCCCTATTTGTCTGCCTCCCTCCCTGGAGTCACAGGCGTGTTGATCGCGACTCGATGCGTCTTGTAATTCTTCCTTCCACTGAACTGAGTCGTCTCTTTCTATCGAACGAAGAGAACGAAAGAATACGGTAGCTGAAGAGGAGTTGAGATGAGTATTTTTAGATCGTTTAGAAATTGATTTCAAGGTTTTTTATTTATTGGATATTAATTAAATTTGGGAGGGTGCACGAAAATTCGGAAAATTGTATTCCACAGTGGAAGAATTTCATACATAATTGATCTGTAACGAAATTATTTCACCACGTTTTTTTTCGTACCGAGAATAATGTTTCAGGTTTTTGGTTTTTTCGAAAAATTTGGTGCTCATGTTACAGCAACTTTCAAATATTTTATTTCGTCGTTTTTCATAACAATGGCAATCCGAAGAAACAATTGAATAACGAATTAGTACTCGGGTGTAGTTTTCAATTCCACATAACTTTAAACAGTACGAAATAGGGAAAATTTATCAAATAAAAAATGGCTCGAATGAAACATTTCCCACCTCACATGTAATAAACAACTAAAATTTAATTAAACTTATAAAAATTTATAAGCTCTACGTAATAGAGAAAAAAGTAGAGTTGGCAAATTTTTGAGAATTTATTTTTCTGGAAATATTCTCAAGAAAAATATCAAAATTTTCCGTAAACTTTCCTTCGTGTTTTCAAAGTTATGTCAATGACAGAAATAATGATTGTATTTAAAATAACAACATTGGAAACAATAACTATCATAATCATAATATGCATACCACGCTGTTAGTAGAAATGTCTTTAATTTCTTTTTTAAGTTTTTATTTTTTTGCTGATGGACAAGAATTACATTTTAAAATGTGATAAATAAGAAGTAACAAGAAACATAGGTTATGTAAAAAAGAAAAATTTTGAAAGTTTCTAAATGCAAGGAAATATTCCCGGAAAATTTCCATTTTGGGAATATTTCATTTTGGAAATTTTCCGATTGGCCAACACTAGAAAAAAGTTTCGAATAATAGTTATTTACTTTACAAGTGGGCAAAGTAAGGAAATGCCCACGAGAGAAATTTTAGCTCATGAAGCCAAAGGCTGAGTGTGATAATTTTATCGAGTGGGTAATTCTACTTTGTCCACGTGTGAAGTATAACGTTTTATCCAACATCTCTTAATACCAAAAAAATTATTAAAGAAATATTTTTTGACAGTGACATATGCTTTAAATTTTTTTTAATTTAAATGTCAATCGAAGTAGTTACCAAGGTATTGTGTTATTATTATTGTTATAAATAAAAAAATACCTACTAGTGGCTTTTCTCAAAATTATACCCACTAGTAGGTAATCTGTTACTTTCCTTGTTTAAAATCGCCATAGTTATAGAGCATTTATTGAGAGGTGTTGGTAAAAATTGTAACTGTTGTACAACAAAATATAGCTTAAATGAATTATTTACTGAGATAAGTGTGACAAACGCAAGCAGAGTGTTATATTCAATGATGGGTGCATGTCGTGATGATATATTAAATTATTTATTTTACAGTAAATAATCTTATTGCTGACAAGTGCGAAAAGGTGTGACATGAACGTAAGGTATTTTCCCATCATGGCGAGGCCTATTAGCGGTATTGGCATGCGCCAATGATAAAGTGTAGAGTTTCTAACCGCTTCGTCTTGTATGTGTGTGTGTGTCGTTGTGTACTCAGTCATCATCAACTGTTACGTCCTCGTGTGAAGCATTTGTAACATTGACTAAGATAATGGCTGCGCAAACACTGACATCACCGCGGCCGCTGTTGCAATTAGCATTCGCTCTTCATCTTCACTCTCTTCACAGCAATAACCGGACACCTCGCGTCATGTGGAGTGTGGAGTGTACCGTGCCGGGGACAGTCCCAGTGCACGACCCACGCTTTGCATTAGGACATTTTCGCGGAGATCATCTTTGAGGTGTAATTTCTAACTGATCGCTTGCTTGTTTATCAATCAGGAAAACAACACAAATTGTTTTTACTATTATTAGGTTATATAAACAGAGACAGTAATGTACGGTTTTGTTAATAAGGAAGTGTGGAGTTTTCCTTGAGTTATGGAAATAATTTAACTCCTTGGAATACAGTTTAAACTGTTTCTTTAAACAGAGCAAAAGGCAGACTGATATCTACACAACTACCACATACACTGTAGTATTGAAATTTTTATTATATTTTATTTTATTTTAATACAGCTGCTTAACAGGCAAAGCCCAATGAAAAGGATAGGAAAAATGTACATAATACAAAAAGTATAACAATGAAGAATTACAATAAACAAAATTCATTAAAAATATAAATCATGAGCATACAATTTCTTACAAATATCTTACAATGGAAAAAAGAATATATCAACTTCATCTACGTAACGAATGCTCAAATGACATATACGAATAATAGGTGAAAACATATGCAGTATAAGTAATACAATATTATTATTATCTCCCGCACATTATATAATAGTATTTTACCGGTTTCAGGAGATTAAACCTATGTGTACATGCACAAAACTAGGCAGGGTAAGTATACTGTACGGTAATATTACCATACTGACCTGTCAAAACAGTCAAGAAAATGAAAATAAAACACAATGATAATATACTGCTTTTTATTAATACACACGGAATTAAGCTGTTCAGAGCTTCACCTGCTGCGTTCCAAATATTTTCAGGAAATTCACCATCGACAACATCCACTTTTGATCTAGCCTTTATGAATGCATCTGACGTTTAAGTAAAAAAATTATTTATAAATATGATACAAAGCAAGTGTAACCATGGTGTTCAATAAAAACAGACTTACTTGAACACTTTCTAAAATTATAACAAACGTTATTCATAAAAGAATTTCAAAAAATAATATTTATTAATGACATTAACGTCTTCATATTCTGGAACCGGTAAACTAATGAACAAACCACGGATGTTATGAGTCATAACAGGCCTTAGATGTCTTAAAATCCTCGCTCTACGAACTCGAATTTCAAATTGACATCTGCGGCTGTTATGATACTCATAACATTGCTAGGAATGTTAATAGCTATTACATTACTAGCAAAGTAAAACAGTTTTTACTGCTGAATGGAGGAAATGACCGACGAGCTGATTAGGCGAATCTGGCACCTCTTTGATGCAGTAAAAAGAGTTACCTTGCGTATATTGTACATTATATTTGTTTTGAAAAGTCTGCGATTTGTTCAATTTCTATCGAAGATAAATATGATCACCTATGGCTGTTTTGTTTTGATTTCTTTAAGCTATTTATTTGTCGTTTAAAAATTAATTTACGGAACCAAATTACAACTGAATTGTAATGTATTTTATATCGTTTCATTCAGAAAAATGATATTTTTCGATGGATACCACAGTCTCTATTGTCCGGTAGAACACCGAGCAACAGCACGCAAAAAACTGATTTTCCATGTTAATCTCCTATGTACACATTTAAGATAGGCACACGGTATACGTTATTACGAGTGCTATAATTCTTCGCAAATATTGAAATAATATCAAAAATGCGTACATATTATTGGCATTAGTATTACAATAATAAAATTAAATGAATTTGTAAATGTATTTGAGAAGAATTGCAACACAAAGTTTGAAGTAGAACCAATTAATTAAAATTTCCGTTCGCTACAAACAAATTTGTTGAATTTAATTGCAAACCCGGCTAAAAGCGTTCAACAAATTCAAAAAAAAAAGAATAAAAATACTTGAAGTAAATATAAAGCCGACTGTATTATATTCAACAAAATGAAATATACCTAAATTACTCTCTGAAAATTGCGGTGTACATTTTTTTGTTTCGTGTTTCGTTAATTCACAGAGATTTGTGCAGCACAGCGTAAAAAGACTTTGTACCAAGTTAATACCCGGGTATTTCTGTATTTTGTTCTGAATGCACCCTCCTGGGCTCTTGCACCCCCTGCCCTAACGGCGGCTTGACCACCGACGCAAGGGTGCGGGGCCTCATTGCTGCTGAGCGGCATGCTGGACAAAACGTGAAACGAAATTGTATTTGGAATATTTATGTTTATTCGGTTTCTTCTACTCATATTTTACTTAGTTTAATTCTGGTTGAAAAATAGTACAGTGTCCTTTTGTCCTTTGTCCTTTGGGGTAACGCCACGGTGTAAGAAGAGAGGTGTGTCGACTCCTTAGCTATCCGTCGAACCGAGCCAATCGTAAGTCGTTAGTTACATTATTCCCCACAGGCGCTGCGATCGCCGCATTGACGGTAAAATAGCGGCCACTGTTCGGTTCATGTCACATATTAACACGCCTTTAAACCATCATGTGGAGATAGTGTTTTATCGTGAATTGTTCAAGTGACACAAGTGATCACATTTCGATTTTTAAAGCTCCGTCTAATCAAAAAGAGCTTGAAATATGAATTGAACATGTTCCGGATTAATTATGAAAGGTTATACTTTGTGTCAGTTGTGAGTATATATCTATATTACATTCCGAACTGTAAATGTCATATTGATCATTCTAACCTCCATCAACTTTTATCTAATAGCGTTTTTTCTCTAACTACGATCGTACTAATAATTTTAGGTTGTTTTAAATTGACACTTCATTTTGACAAGCTGTTCGTCGCTATTTTACCCTCTAAGGCACTAGAATATATGAGTATTCTCATCCGCCATTTTGGGTCCAAGTATCATAAATAAAACAAATTATTGGAATCCAGTTACTTTAATTCTTTTCTGTCAAATTTGAAGTTGATATTGATTAATAATTGTGATATATCATTCTCTTAATTATTATATTTCATATATAACAGGTAAGTGTACAGTATACTTTCTAATATATTACCCAGGGCCGGATTTACGTACAAGCGGAACAAGCACGTGCTTGGGGCCCCCAACCCAAAAGGGCCCCCGGTCAACCTTTTTTTTTATTAATTATTCTTTTCCTTGATACATTTTTAAAGTAGAGAGTAGAGATAGGGGCCCCATCCCTTCCTCGTGCTTGGGGCCCCGCAAGCTGTAAATCCGGCCCTGATATTACCGTATGATTTGTGTAGTTGGATTTTACAGAATTTCAAGAAATATGTTTTCAAATTTGACAGTTACAAATTTTAAATGTTTTTTTTTAAGTAACTGTATTCCAATAACTTGTTTTATTTATGACATCTGGACCCAAAATGGCGGACGAGAATACCTACATTCTTCTAGAGCTCTAACCCTCTAACGACACCAGCGCACCTTACGGAAAAGTTATTAACTAACGACACAAGAAATCCCCATATAGGAAAGTTGACACCTCTCTTCTTACACCGTGGGTAACGCCGTATTTGATTAAGCTCTCTAGATCTTTTAGTTTAGGTGGATCAATTTCCAATTCATTTCCTTCAAAACCTTTTAGTTAGCTTTCCAAACATCTTCCTATCTTTTTATTTTACATTGCCAGTTTTCAATTCCTGCTACTTTTATATCTTCTTCTACCTCCTTTAGCCTTACTGATATGGATCTGCCTCGCATTCTTCTTCCTCCCGGTGTTCACTCTATTTAAAGTCAAACATACGCGTCGAAAGAACGAATCCTTTATTTTTTCAAAAACAGCAAATTCTGTATTTTTCATTCAATTTCATGTTCTTTGTGGCCCAATAATCCCCATCCGTCAAAATTTCATGGATTTTTTACAGTGACTTACATTGCAATGTCAGATGAAGTACATATTTTCGTTGGGTTCGTTCACTCCCATGAATTTTGTTTTGCAAATTTAAATTTGAATAAATTATTTCTTACAATTATTCTTATTATTAACAATTATTACAGTAAGGTCTTTGAACATTCTAGTATTTATAAATGTGGATGAAAAAGATAGCTAAAACATTAAATTCAGAATTTTGATGCTGTATTTCTCATTTCCATGAACGACTACAGTAATGAAAATAATTCGTATATTTATAAATATGATCATCTATAACATACTAAGTTCATTTTCAATTTTAATTTACGAGTTTTTTTTTTTTACTCAAACACGGTTATTTTGAGGTAAGACGATGGCAGAGTGTATATTATGTATTAAAGTAAAAAAAATATTCATAAACTAAATCTCGGTTCTTTTTCCGCTCGCTGCAAATAAGGGTTTTATTCAGCGAACCACAAACAGAACAGAAACTAAACCGTAACGACTGCAGCCTTTCGTAGTCGTACAGAAGCGATCGTTGGTGTTGAGAGTTGAAACTCTTGAGTTCTGGAGGCGAAGTCCAGTCCTCCACCCCCTCTGATCGCTAATTATATTGTTAAATGTTATTCAGAATCGTATTCGTGGTTTTGAGACTGCGGAGTTTATATAATACAACTCTAATGGGCGGCAATGTTTAGAGACTTCTCACATTCACATTATTTCCCGCACATATTCGTGGGAAGGTATTGTTAAGGGACAATTTTTTCGCTTGTTTTTAAGAGATAAATAGGTACAATAGCTTATAATCTAACAACAATATCATTTTGAAAGTAGATTCTTAGAAGTACTGGTTTTGAATGAAGGTCTAAAGATTTTCAGTAAATAGCATGGCTTTTGCAAAACGGTTACCCACCCAACTACTAACCGCGGACAGTAGTGCTTAACTTGCGTTGGCCATTGCCTTAACTGTTATTATATTATAAGTTGTAAAATGCGGATCAAAAAAAGTTATTCACATTATTTTTTATTATATCTGCATCATAATCCGTGTTGAAAATACGCTACAGCGTTTGTAAACGCAAGATTAAAACACGCCGTGCTTTAAAGGTTGTTAAGCAATAACAAAAATAATTACTATTAATATCTGTCAAAACTTACGTTTACAGTTACAACAAATGCTAACCAGTCTCCATGTAAAAGATATACGTCAAACGTCACACGCGCAAAATTATGAAATTAATACAAATCAAAATGTTTTTTCCAGTTTAATAAAAAATAGCGTGCTCTTAAACTCGTCGTACGTGCTTTTAAAGCTTACCTATACACTTGTATCATACATACTATTATAGATACGAGTATGTACAAAAAAAAATTAAAGAACACTTACCAATTTCATCTTTACTTCGGTCAAGAGATGCTAGTTGATCCCGAGTATCCTGTAAGAAGAAGACAAAATTATAATTCTTTCACATTCACTTTACTTTTTACTTTCTCGTTCATATAGTACAAAGTACGTCAAAATAAACCTGAGATAAATATATCATCTTTCTTATTCTTTCGGTCTTTAAACGTCAAACGGTACAGACATTTTAAATTAAATAAAACTTAGATAACATACTATGCAGCTATGATATGATAATAGTTATTTATGTATTTAGAACGAAAAGTGAAACTTTAAGGTACTAAGTAAGTTGTTTACGGCCGAGGCGTTAGCCGAGGTCGAAATTACTTGCGAGGACCTTAAAGTCACTTTTCGTTCAAAGTACATACAAAATTTTATTTCATACTGGTTACTAAAGTTGTTAAATTATAGTATTTATTAACAGAAATTATCAAATATTCGTAGAAATATGAGTTGATATAAGTAGGCTAAATAACAATTTCTATAGGAACAAGTATTTGTTTATAAATAATGAACCAATTAAAAGTCAAATTTTACTTTAAGGTTCTAGGACTTTAAAGTTTCACTTTTCGTACGATAAATAGTCCGAAAAATGTAACATAAGTAACCAGTATGATATAAACATATTTATGAATTTATGTTTAAGTAATCTCTATCGAATTCATTCTTTCCGAGTATCCAAACAATTTTAGGAATATATTTTTCGCGCCGCCGTCCGACATTGACACAATTACATATCTCTAAAGCGGTCGGAAATCATGTTTTTGTCTAACTAGTTCGACAAAAATTGCTAACTTTTTATGGTTATATGTTGGCATCCCTTCACTAATTTTAGCTAACTTTTGACGCTAGAAATGTCAAAGTATTGACATTGACTTAAAAATATTATAGCAATATATCTGCAATTGAATATTTGCAATACAAGAAAACAGAATATTTATGGATTTTAAACATATTTGTAAGTAATTATAATTGAATTTGCAGTGTAAAATCCAAATAAAAATATGTAGATATTGTTAGATCCCATGCTGATTCAGTATACCTTATTGTTAGCATTTAGCGACAGCACCTGCTTTCCGCAGTAAATCACTCCTTACTCAAACCCTTTTTACCTAACCCTCATAAAAGTATTGCCGAATAGACGAGTCCGTCCATCTCCTACGCAATAATTCATCGACATCCTTGACACTTAGCTGATTTACTGCAACCTATTGTTACCATTTCTAGAAAAGCATCTCGTAACCCAAAAGTTCGTTAACCTTCCCTCGGGAACTAGATGCTCTCCCACTCCTTAACCACCTTCCTACCCTATAAAAGCAAGACAAGTGTTACAAAAGTCAGTTAGTAAAGGTTAGTTTTCTGAATTGTTACAAACAGCAGTGCTTGTACCCAAATTGTACCAAATATACAACAAAATATTATTTGTGTTGTTTTAATACCACCCGGTATCCAACAATATTTTTGGTTATGATATTGGAAAATAAACATAATTGACATTCAAATATTGTGAAGTTAGCAACATAAAAAAATTCCCTGTCATTCAGAAAATGAGTAATAAATTAAATTTATTTATTAAATTTACATAAATGTTGGCGCGAAAAATCTTGTGTATCCCTCGGTTGGAAACAATTTTGCGAGTGCTCGTATTTGTAGGACTCGCACTCTCAAAATAGCAGATTCCAACCTTGTGATACAAATAACTATGACAGATTCATTTATTACTCTTTCTCTTTCTGAAACAAACCTAGGGTGTCGTGATTTTATTAAAACAATTTTCTTGTCAAATTGCTAGGTAACAAGGTTTCGTACAAACAGAAATGTATCCGGTAAAATAAAAAGCACAGCTGAAAAATATTAGAAGCATTCGATTATTACCAGTGTCCAAACTACGTATCAATTCCCCCTCCCCTTCCCCCGTGTTTGGCGCGCGCTGTGCATTGAACGAACCAACTCGAGTACCCCATACATGCTTCTAAACTGAGCGCCCTCTTATTATTTTTTGTGCGTGGCATCGAATCGTCCACTTTTTAACTGCTGGGTTAGAAATAAAACTCGAATGTTCTCTGTATACCTCCCTCATCCCGTGATGGCGGGTGGCTCAATAGCGGACCGTTAACATGTGCCGCACACCCCCAGGCAGAGGGCGCAAGCGGATATGTAATGCAATAGGTTGTCAACTATTGTAAGAGGTTAATAAGTACGGATACAAGAAAAGGTAAAGCGTTTTGTCGTCCTCACCAAAGGAAATATATCTGAAGAACTTTCCCTATTCTTAGCAAGGAATACTATTTATAAATAAATATATCAAATGCTATCTAGCCAATATTTAGTTTATTACACTGCTTAGAGTAATGCCCTCAAATAATATTCCTAAAAGTCGTGGTAATATTTGATACCGGCAGTAAGAACCATTCCTAGGCAATAAGTTATGATATTCTTAATGGGGTCTTTCACCATTTTCTTTTTATATTTTTTTATGATACTTTATCTATAATGAAGACTATCTACACTTTTAAAAAGTCTTAATTGTTATTCATTAAGCCACAATGATTTTTTTTAAATTTTGTGACGTCATAGTAGAGATCTAAAACAGTAGAGATTTAAATAATTTTTGTTACATAAATGTTCTATTTTATTGTAATAATAATAATAAAATAAGTAAAAAAATATATGACTACAGTTATTTACAATCTGTACTGTTTTAGATCCTGCAACACCTCTACTATGACGTCACAACATTTAAAAAAAAATCATTGTGGCTTAATGAATAACAATTAAGACTTTAAAAGTGTAGATAGTCATAAAAAAAAAATTAAAAAAAATGGTGAAAGACCCCATTATACTGAAGACATAAGCAATACAATATTAAAATTTTCATTAGCCGACAGTTCATTCCCTATGAATTTTAGAACAAAAGTGTCACTATAAAAAATGTTAAACAACTAAAACTGTATCAAATGAGCCTAAATTTATTGAAGTGGTACATTTCTGTCATAAGATGGACGTCAAATAAAATGTACAATTTTTAGCTGTTTCCAGGGTGCCATGGTAAATCTAAACGTGTAGAAGTTAATGTTTGTGGGAGTTTATATGCTGATTCTATATTTTGTATCATTTAGAAATTATAATCTAGGGAAGGTTAAGTGCTAAAAAAAAATATTTTTTTAAGTTGAAAAGATAATAATTTTTTTTAAATATGTATGTAACTTTAATGCAAAAAATGGATGTTTGTTGAATCAGCATGCAATACCAAAACTTATCAATAGCTAGGAAACACCATTTACAGTTTTGTATAATGTATCTGTCATTTTGACAAAATTATCTTCAGTTTTTCTTGTTGAATAAAACAGATTCGTAGGTAAAATAATATACTTGACTAGTGTTGGAAAGCAATTTAGCAAAAATGAAATAGTAGAAAGTTAAATACAAAATGAAAAAAAAATATAGTGTCTGGTGGGACAAACACCTTAAGCGAAAAACAAAAGTAAATATTTATAGATCTATTATCGAAAGTATATTATTATATAACTCGGAGATCCGGATTATTAATAAAAAATATGAAATCAAAATTAATAGTAACAGAAATGAATATATTAAAAAGAAACATGAGAAAGAGTAGATTAGAGAAACTAAGACACTAAGTGAGAACATTAAACGCAGTAGTAAATAGAATTCGGGGAAAATGAATAATTTGGGTATCCTTCGAAAAAGAAACAAATCGGGAAGACCATGAAAACCATGAAAAAATGAGACAAATAATGATAGACAAACGCCTACAGGACGCA
Source organism: Poecilus cupreus (assembly GCA_963942605.1). Classification (NCBI taxonomy): domain Eukaryota; kingdom Metazoa; phylum Arthropoda; class Insecta; order Coleoptera; family Carabidae; genus Poecilus; species Poecilus cupreus. The sequence continues at coordinate 16,048,649 of OZ012727.1, forward strand.
ATAAGGAACAACAGAGAAAAAGGAACAAAAAAATTAAAAACTTAATTGTACAGATAACTATTTATCCATATCGCTCATTTGCGACAAGAGTGACATAACTCAAAATCTTGAATATTTTAGTTTTTTGTATAAATGAGAATCCAAAGCACTTTTAACTTCAAGAGCGTCATAACAGAGACAATAAAAATATGCTCTAGAAGGCATTTGTGTCGTTCTTGAAGTTAAAAGTGCTTTGGTTTTGGATTCTCATTTATTCTATACAAAAAGCTAAAATAATCAAAATTTTGAGTTATGTCACTCTTGTCGCAAATGAGCGATATTTGCAGCTTGGCATTTGCAAATTTGGATAGTTGAATAAAGATATTCGGCAACTGAAAACAGAGCTTATAAATATGCAAATAATTGTAGAGGCTACAGAACAGTGTTGTTTTGAATGTGTATCAGGCTAGACTCCGCTTTAATCATGTATAGAGTTAGGAACAATTAATAACCCAAAACCCTGCAGATAATGTAATTCTAATTCTGCGAAATCCTTTCGGTGAAATTCACCCTCAACACTCTCCACAACAGTTAATTGGAATCTACAATTCACGAAGTTGCCTATCTGAAACACACTTATACATAAAATAACTCTGCACAATGGAAATCAGCAAATACAAATCAAACTCTCTCGAACAGCGGAGCCGGCCGGCCGGAGTGTGAATCCGTGAATTGATGTAGGAAGTTCCGGGGAACACTGCTGCTATATTTAATACTAACCATCCGCCTGGCATTGTACCAGCCAGCTATTGTCTTAACATTGTATTTGGGAGATATACGGCGGTCTGCCAGGGACATGTTAACTGTTGAAGCGTATTGTTGTGTGTGCCGAGCGCCCCGAGCGGGTTGAGATCGAGATGGTTGCAATAGAGATGTGGATGGCTCGGTGTTTCTGTTTGTTGTGCTTTAATGGCCTTTTAAATTTATCTGCTCTGTCTCTGTTATATTGTACTTGACACTTTGCACGTATTTCGTACTCATGATCTGGAAGTAATACGCTAATGTGTTGTTTTTTAAATCCGCGCTACTATATTGGCTAACGTACTACTTCTAAATATTTTATATAAGGACTTAACAAACCTATGGGGTAATACCGGTTCTTATGAAGCTCTGTGGATTTTTTGTTAGAGTTTCTTGTCCTTTAAATCCTTGTAGTAAGGATTCTCCATATCTTTCTATCTTTTTTTTTTGCTAGATTGCTACTTTTAATGGAGGGTTATGATTTTGACGTTACAGGCAAGAAAGAGAAAGATGAGGTAAAAGTTGAGATGGAAGTTCATAATACAAACATCCATGTTTTGATGTTTGAGATTGTGTTTTAACAAAGTTATATTTTTATTTATTATGTAGGAAAAGTTAATAAATTAAACACTGACCATATATTCTTTATAATAATAACGGGCGTCACTATTGCACAAACCATACACACACTTTATTTTTTATATTTAGCATCATTTCAAGAACTGTCATTTTGACAGCGTTTTGTTTGTCTTTTGCCAATTGACACCAACGTGAATTACATCGGAATTCAATGAAAACATCAATAGATGGCAGCATGAAAATTTGCTTCTATATATCCCTCCATTCTTCATCTATTTCCTTTAGTCATGTTGATTTGGGTTCGCCTCGTCTGTTTCTTTCTCCTGGTTTCCATTCTACTACCAATCTATCCAACTTTTTATTGCTTGATCTTTTTCACTATGTCTAGTCGTCCAATTCTTATTCTATTTCATAGTTCATTCTTATTTTGTATCGCTTTTTGATACCTTTATTGGTTCTAATATTGTTCTTATTATATTTCGTTCCATTATTCTTAAATTTACTTCATTTCTTTTTGTATCTCTTGATATTACTTGTATAAATATTTATTGTATTTTAAGTGTTCATCTTTTCTAGTTATATTTTAGGCATAATTGTTCCTGTTCTGTTATTAGGATACGTTCTGTTGAACAGTGTAATAATACATGTAGTATTTAATTTCTCTAATTTTATACATCTTCTTTTTCTTTATCCTCATACCTTACCTACGTGTTGGGTGTTGGAATTTTTCAGATTAAGGTTTAATTTTTATCAATTTCTTCCATTTAGCTCCATTTGATTGCTTCGTATTTTGCTATTATACTTCCTATGTTTTTCTCGGTTTCTCATTTCCTTCTTTTATTGATGTTTTCGGATTCTATAATTTTCCTAAGTTGTTTTGGTACATCCTCATGTGTCCATATTATCCCAGTTGTTTTTTCTGTATCTTTTTAGTTTTCTTTTTTTTCGCTGTCCCACATATGTATAATGATTGATTGCTTCGTTTTAGGATAAATAGGTATTTTTAGTTTATCAAGTTGGATTCAATTTTAATCACTGGCTTGGTTGACAAGTTGTGTAATCTTGGTTGTATCCCTCTTTTTGTTCTACTGATGATGACAACTTAGTTGTCGAAATACCTATCTAGATTTCTTTTTTTAGATTTCTTATAACTTTAAGGCTTAGAGGATAAATTTAAGTTTTTTATACTACCCACAGTATAGTTAGAACGATCCTATAATAATCAAATCTAAATATATATCAAAATATCAAAATATTTTATTGTCAGCTATTAAATAAGTTTCCCTCGTTTGATATATAATATACATGAGTATCAGAAAAACAATTTCCAATATCTATCTAATAAAGTATCTAATTTCTCGTAATCTTATTCCAGCTAGAAATGTTCTCCTCAGGTAATATAAATAGTTGTGAAAGTCTTATCGATTGGCATGTATAGTGTAGCCAGGTCCTCGGCGTCCTCTCCGCAGATTTCAAATTGAAAGCATTCTTCTAATGCGCTAAGGCTAAGGAGTGGAGCCTTGGAGTCTTCGCGTCGGGTGTGTAACGTAGTGTAACCAGATCCGCTGTGTATACACTCTTACAGAGGCTCGTCGAGCAACGTGATAGCCGATATCGCCGCTGTTGCTTCTTTAAACATTCGACGTTTCGTTTGCCGGGGTGTTCACAGCTGTAAGTGGATGGAATGCGAAATTGATTTCGTTAGGACTGCTCATGCTGGAGATTTGTAAGACGACCAAGTAAGGATACTTACATAAAATAAATATTAGCGAAAATATATGGAAATTTGGACTCAAAAGAAAGATACTGAAAAAGGTATTGCTTTATTTAAAAGCATCATGGGAACTGAAATGAGGAATATATTGTTTTTTCACGACATGGTAAGAAACCCTACCGTTCTTCTCCCGAAATACTGAGGAAAATGTGTTGTTCCTCCCTAGAGAGGAAAGTATTACCAATATGAATGTAATTTGCAAAAAATATATTACAAAAATTATAAATAAATTTCTAATTTGATTGAAAATCCGTACTTTAGTGATAAACATAATTTAAATTATCTTACAATTATGTCTTATATTTTTATTTTTCTTATTAAATCACAATTTGACAACTTATTAAAGATATTTAAGATTGGTTCATTGTCAACACTGCTACACCGCCTTGTGTCTGATAACCTAACTTTTAACGTGTCAGTCTGTCAGTTGTGTTCTCAAAGTGTATTTTAGGTCCGAGCAAATCGTTTTTAGAAACATGTCGTGAAAAAAATGTTGTGTCTAACACGAGAGGAAAGCTCTTCTTCCACTCTCGTTCGAAATGCCTCACTCGCTGCGCTCATGAGGCAAACTTCGAACTCGAGGGGGAAAAAGAAACGCTTTCCTCTCTAGTTTGACAAATAACTATTTCCTACATCTGTCAAAAAAACTTGACATTTTTTCATTGTTTTCAACATGCAAATATGCTATTTCTTGGCTATTTCTAAACAACAACGTGAAAAAAAGTATTTTGCGCACATGGGCCACAAACTCTTTTCCGCACTGTAAGCATATTAAATAAAAATACGTATCTTGGAAATGTAATCCAATATTTTTTTTGTAAATTAAACATGCGCAGACGCACAGCGCTTGCATTGTTGCATCTTTGCAACTGACTGAACGCGCCCTACGTGCTAAATGAATTAGTTTCTTGTAACTATTTAAATTTTTTTTATTTATTGAACACAAACTTGTAACTAATTAAGAACAGAAACGAAATAATAGAATTTAAAGGAAGATTGACAAATTCGATAAATAAAAGATTGAATTAAATTAATAATTTATGACCTTAACCTAAGAAAAATTATACAATTGGTAAGAATAAACATATTTGAGGAAACGTTACGTTTAAAAGTTAATTATTTATTTATATTTAAGGTAATGTTGCAGTTATTATACGAGTAATAGTTAGTATTCATTAATGCCCGATCATTTATTTGCTGAAGCTATACGAGAATTTGGTTTTCTATGTTAATGTTGACAATTACATGGTGAGTGTTTTTGTTGCTTAGTAACATCAAAATATATCAATATTCTAGTATGAAAAAAAGAATAATTTGACATATATATGTTATTAATTTCTTTTATTTGAATATTAAGAAAGTTGTAGGAGAAATATTGTGTGTATTACGGGTGCAAAATGGCATTGCTGCTCTCGCATAATTGAAGCTCGAAGCGCAGCTGAGAGTTTCAAGCTTTATGCTCGTGCTACAATGCAGCATTTTGCACCCTTAACACACAAATAACTATTGTTATAAATTTTCTAATACGTGTAAAAATAGAAATTACATCCAATAAAATACAACATTTCCAAAACTCTAACATTTGTTGTGCAAAATTACAATCATAATCATATACTTTAAACAAAGCGAATTTTTTACCATTACAAACTTATGGGGTAAATAGCTCCGCGGTAAAGCGTCGGACTGTGGATCGTGAGATCCTCAGTTCGAATCCCACAGGGTTGCCAATTTAAATTTACTCCTGTGATTCCCCCCCTTCCCCCCACTAACAACTTTGGGGGCTATGACTTGACGGCTGGCAACAGCATTTCATACGCAAAAATATATCACCTACCGAGATCTACGTAAGCAGAGTGCCACACCCATAATGGGTAAAAGGCGAGATGATACTATTATTTTATTGTATTTACAAAAAAAAAATAATTTTGACAACAGTAAAATGTGTCAAGATTGTCAATGAAACTGATTTATTTGTGATCATCATAAAACATTGTTGGAACATGGATGAGGAGAGTGTTAAATATGATATTAATTTAATATCTTTGATTGTGACAAGGTTATTTTGTTGTTGTTTAAAGCATATGTCAAAAAGCTGAGGCCTAATCTGGATTGGCAGATTTCAAATTTAATAAATTTAGTATGAACCAGGAGGTAAATCGCAAATTTCAAATCTAAATTTCTAAATCTAAATCTGTAAATTAAATCCAGTATAAATCAGCCATTAACATTATTGCATTTTGAGTATTTTTCATTTGAGTCCAAATTGCAACTATTTCTACATATTGTGCCATCTTTGAACTTTGGTTTAATTAGGAAAAAACGTAGGTAATTAACAGAGAAAAGAAAGCAAAGCAGCCCGTGCAATAACGATAAAATTGTCAAAAAAATCCGACCTAATTCCAGGACAGAAAAATGCCTGGTATCACAGAGAAAACCATCGTTAGTGCTGCCATCTCGCGCACATCCAGGGCCGACTGGATCTTATTATGAAGCAATAAACGGGGCGCTAATGGCCGTGTCTAGTACACTATATTAAATGGTTACTCATATTTAGAGCGGTTATAAGAACTCGCGCGCGGCACTACGGCATTCCTGGCTTATTGCGAATTCCACAAGTATCATTTGTCTGTAATGAAGTGTCACCCGGTCACCCAAGGGCGGCGGGCGCGTGGGTGCGAGCGAGACGGACGCAGCAGGCTGCTGGTGTCGGACGCGTGTGGAGATGGTTATTACTGTTGCTTCGGGCTGCCGACGAAGATGGAAACTAAGGGGGAGCAGAGCCAAGTGCGTTGCGGTTTGCACGAAGAAAAGCGGTTTGAGCTTCATTTGAGGGGTTAATTGAGACGCATCTTTTTAATTTGATACTGTAATAAAACAATTTAAAATGTGTAAATCCACCAATAATAATAAGGAGTTTAATTTTGGCAAGCTGGAATTTAAATTATATTTTATTAGATGAAATAAATTGATTTAACTTTGAGAATGAGAAGAAAGTTGTAGAATCAAATACGTTTGACCATCTCGAACGAATGTCGACTGAAATGTTGGTGAAACTAATATACAGGTTGTCCCAGATTTAAACGGCCTAACTTAATCCATAGATTAAACACCTAAAAATAAAGTGACAAGTTCATTTGAGCAAATGTCCGTAAATGCTTATTCCATAGAGATATTCATGTTTTTCTTATTAAGTAGCGCTCCTTTAAAAAACCAACTTCATAACGAAATATCAAAAATTATATTATTGAGGCGTGACATAATAATTAAATTTAATTAATAATAAATTGTTTCCTTTCCTCAAAATTATACCCACTAGTAGGTAATCTGTTACTTTGCTTGTTTAAAATCGCCATAGTTATAGGGTATTAATTGAGAGGTGTTGTATAAAATTATTTAAAGCGCTCATGAGAAATAGTGACACATATCATTGGTTTTAAGAAACGTAAAGAAATAAGCAATGTAACTTTTTATCCAATTCAGAAATTCCTAGAGGAAAGTGACCAAATATGAAATTGTTTCTTGACATAAGAAAAATGCTACAAATTAAAGACTTTTAATGATAATTATAATCAGTTATACATTTTCGCATAACATAGTAACAGTTTTATGTTTTTAATATTACTTACTTGATATTACTTGGGGTAAATAGCTCCGTGGTAACGTGTCGGACTGTGGATCGTGAGATCCTCAGTTCGAATCCCACTGCCGACAGTTACAAATTTAAATTTACCCCTGTGGTTCCCCCTCCACTAACATCCTTGGGGGCTATGATTTGACGGCTGGTAACCGCACTTCATACGAAAAAATATATCACTTACCGAGATCTGCGTAAGCAGAGTGCCACACCCGTAATGGATAAAAGGCGTGATGATATATTTATTTATTTTATTTATATTACTTGATATTATTATAATTGTACATAAATCAAAATAACAATCAAGTGCCGATCTTGGTTGCTTAGTGGCACTCCAGGGGTCGTGGGTTCGAATCCCACTGAAGAGCATGGTCGTTTGTGTACACATAAATTCTTAATCATCCATTCATTAAACGGTATATAACCATATCAGTTAGTTTACCAACTTCATAAAAAAAAAAAACAATAAAGTAGCTAATTTTGGAATAAATACCCAAATATGAAACATTAAAATAAGACACAACTTTTTTTTATGGAATATAATAAAAAACAAAACTAGTCTTTATCTTAGATGAAAGATATCTTAATCTATTTACAAAAATCATAAATTCAAGTGTCAAACTCAGAACCAGGGCAGTCATTTCGTGCCCAGAGCCCATACATTATACAATTAATATATTCCATAATTAGATCCCCCAGTGACTGGCCATATTAGGGATTTCAAACTACAGTACAGCTTTCTTGTGGTGCGGTTCACTTCACTATCTTCTTTCTCACTTTCTTCCTCTATTGCTGATGTATGAATCAAATCAGCAATAGGTGGAGAAAGTGAGAAAGAAGATAGTGACGTGAACCGCACCACAAGAAAGCTGTACTGTAGTTCAAATTTGTCTACGTATTCCATAAGTAATGTCATATATACAATAAACCGGTTCGAAAATAATAAAAGAAATATAAACACATGTTAAACATATAATCACAGTATTATGTCCAACGAGTCGAAGAATATCATACTTTTATGTACCTTGAGAAATTTTGTAGTACCGATAAAACAAAACACTCCTGTGAGTAAATGAAATAGAAGATACTCTTGTATTACGTCTTCAATTATTTGTTCTAAAGAAATGGCAGTATTCCACATTAAGGATCCTATTCCATTTTTGGTCACTTTCTTCTATGAAGCTATACCGTGATGTTTTGTATGAATGCATTTGTATTTTAGGTAGCTGAAAATGAATATTAATAAATATTTGGAAAAGATTATTAAGCCGAAAAAATTGTTAAGGAAAATAGTAAATAAATCACTGTTTTATTGAATGACTTGGCTTTCAGTAAATTTATTTCAATTTATTTCGTCGTTGACGACGTTTCGGCTATGGTTACAGCCATCTTCAGGTCTAATTTTAAATTACAAAATATACTTAAATGCAGCCAATTACATGTTGAAGTCAGATTAAGTTAAGTGTATACTTCCAACTAAAATTTTTATTACAAAATGTAATTATTCAGTGTTAAAAATCTTTTTATAAACTTAACTTAACTTAATTTGACTTCAACATATAATTGACTACATTTAAGTATATTTTGTAATTTAAAATTAGACCTGAAGATGGCTGTAATCCTGTAACCATAGCCGAAACGTCGTCAACGACGTAATAAATTGAAATAAATTTACTTAAAGCCAAGTCATCCAATACAACATAGTGATTTATTTACTATTTTCCTTATTAATAAATATTGGTGATGATTCAGCACAGTAGTAAAATAGTAAAGGGTGTTAAGCCAGCGAAGGGGTGACAGCCGGCAGTGGTAAATCAGCGGTGTCAATAGCAAGCCGCTGTGAAACTTTTAACGGCAATAACGACAATTAGCGAACAATGCTGTCGCGACTTGCAGATATCAGAGGGTGGTCGGCCTCTCCGTTCTGCTCGCCCCCTTTTTACTTTCTCGCTTCAGTCTTTGTATAATTGTTCTTTACGCCGTTTTAACCATTCATTCAACCCCGGGTTTATTTTTACTGAAATGTGTTCTTTTATTTCATTTTTGGTTGTTAAAATGTGATTTTTCTGGCACGACACCTACTTCAATCGCTGGCAACTCAACTGAATCTTATTGCAACTGGATCATATACAGACACCTATTAGGATTTTTTTGGAAATATATCAGTAAATAAATAAATTAGAGTAAAATTGGTTACAATTCTTAATTGAAACATTTGAATCGTTTATAAGTTAAAATAATAGGGATTCTAATAACAACATCATTTTCAAGTACTATATCGTTACCGATTCCAGAAAACCACGTAAGTGACAAAAATGGCAAAATATGATTTTTATACTTTTAAAGAGTATTGTATTATTTCATAATTTTCTTGAACATATTTGTTTTTGTCACACATGCGCAATAAAATGAACTCTTTAAATATATAAAAATCTCATTTTGTCATTTTTTTCACTTACGTGGTTTTGCAGAATCGGTAACGATATATAGAACTTGGCTGTTCAAACTATAAGCTGACTAGATTTTGATAACAATCCCTCAACCGGGAGTGGCCTATCAGATATTTTGAACATATCTAAGTAAATAATTGAGTTAAAAAAAATTTTGTTGTCTTGAAAAATAATATTAGATACAATTTTTATTTGAAATTGTTTCCTATTTTGTACCCTTAGTGGGGTAACACGAACCCAAAAACACAGTCAACCAACAATCAATCTCCTCCAAACATTCCACCACTTTCGCCTTGTCCACATTCATAGTGCGATTCATACATGCTCGTTTATTCTTCACACTCGGAATCATTCGTTCACGCAACAAACCATCAATCATACCCAACCAGTTAATCCTCGGACGCCCACGCCATCGTTCACCCACATATATTAGTTTTACCAACCTTTCCTTCGACATTTGCTCAACAGTCCAAACCACCTCAACTGACTCACTCCCACTTTCTATTATTTCTCTAATTTCACTGCGAGGCGACATCTGTGTGTGACGATTTATTCGTACACGATAACTTAAAATCTTATAAAGATATAATCTTAAAATTTTAAAATTTAGTACTTGAATGATATGATATGTATCACCAAAACCCAAAGGATTATAATAAAACAATTAATATAAATCCATCGTACTATAAGTACGAAAGAAAACTGCAACGCTTTTTCCGTAAATTGTTGTATATTTATAAGAAAACTTCCAATGCCCAGCGTCGGATTAACGTAAAAAGGTATTTTTGGTTTTACAATAGATTTTATATAAGTATAAATTAAATAAATGCTACACTTATTATCTTTGTATAACCAAATTATCATTGTTTGAATGTACAGAATCAATTATATTCTGCAAATCTCAGTAAATAATTAAGTTAAAGTAAATTTTATTAAATTAAAAAAATGTGGAATGGTATTGGCTACAGTATTTATTGAAACTTTTTTATTCATTTTTCAAAGTTTAAGAATTGCTTAAACGGGAGGTTATATGATACTTTATTAATGTTTATTTCAATATAAAGTATGAAATTATTGAAGTTCACTTCATAAATGAAAAGTGCAGTAAAGCCATCGGTGTATTGTGTAAGCTTTTTCCACTAATTAACAGAAACTCTAAACTAAACACATCTACAAATTATATATACGACCAATCTTAACCTATGCCTGCCCTGTATGGAGCTCAACAAGCAACACTAACTATAAAAAATTACAAATAGTACAGAACAAGTGTCTTAGAATAATTACAAACTCTCCCAGAGCAACAAAAATTAGTGAATTACACAAAAAAGCAAACTTAATACTAATTAAAGACTACATACACAAATTAACATCTAAATTCTTCAACAAATGTTCCATGCACCTTAATAATCTAGTGTCCCAAGTTGGCAATTACACAACAGACACCCTTAACTAGATAAGGTACAAACACAGAAGAATGAGGCACATCCTGCTATAACAATAATTTCAGTTCCTGTGCTCTTGGTTTTTTGTTTTTCTATATATTTTTCCAAAAAACTGTAATACATCATGTACTCACGTATGCCTTAAAATTGAATGTAAATATTATGTTTAGCTTGTGATTTTAATATTCGTCATGATATTGGAACACAGATGTCAAAAACCATGTAACAAATTAATTTTTAATAATAAAAAAATTTCGAAGTTCACTTAGTAAATGTTCTGTTTGATTTCGCGTGTTCCAGACACGAAGCGTCCACGCCTCTCCCCTACAGACTGCCCCGGCGGCGACGACAGCAACTCCGACGAAGACATCGAGGCCGAAAAACGTTCCCGCCATAGTTCACCATCCCTAATCGTCCCACAACCCCCTTCCTCACTCGGGGTAGGCCTCTCTTTACCCCTCACCCTCCCCTCGGCTTCTTCCCCTCCAGAGCGTCTTCCAAGTCCTGGTTCTCCAGAATCCCGCGACCTGGACGTAGATGATGAACCTCCTGAAGTAGACGCTCCAGAGAACCTATCTCTCAAGAAGCCAGAGACACCACCGCCGGTCCCGCAGCAAGCCACGCCTTCGCCTGTGGGAGTAGGGAACCTGGGGCATGGGCAGCATCATCAGCAACCTGGAGCAGCAGCGGCGGCAGCGGCAGCAGCGACGAGTTTCATGCCATATCACCATTTCCCTCAGTTTCCTCCGCATGCGTTTCAAGGACAGACCCCACCACCGCAGTATCCCATGCAGAGGAGTCCGGTGGATATTCTTCTGAGGGTGTTTCCTGGGAGAAGGCGGTCGGATGTGGAGGCGCTTCTTCAAAGGTAGGGCGTATACCATTATTTTGATTGAGTGATTGGTTTCGTATAGATCAGTGATGGTGAACCTATGATCCGTGCAAGTTTTTTAACTCACCCACGATTGCTTTCATTCAAACACTTATTGCCATTTGCACTAAACATTTAAGAATTTTTAACCCCACTAAAAAATTTTAAATCGTCAAACCGCGCCCATTTTTACCCGTTAAGCCAATTGAATTTTAAAGATGTTTAGTTTTAAAAATAACAGTTTAAAATTTTTCAGCTTAACTCTAGTGCAAACGGGCATTAGTGACCCACGAACTAGTACTATAAAAAATATGAACAAAATTTGACACACGTCTCAAAAAGGTTCGCCATCCCTGGTAGAGATGTTGGTGTCAAATAAGATTGTGAAAAGTCTCCTTGATTGTTTAATTTGTATTCCGATTTTGTTACGAGAGGTATTGAATGGAACGGATGGTGTACGTATTGGTGGACGATTAGTGTCTGCGTTAGCTTATGGGGATGATATTTTTGTGTTGGGTGAAACTGATTAGCACGAATGACAGTGAGTGAAAATGAAGTAGAGAAAGGTCAATAAATGTAAAGTCTTGGTATTTGAGAAAAATAATTTGATGACTGATTGTAATGTTTCAGTGAATAAATTTCTATATTTGGGTTTGGGTTAGCGATGGACGTATATCGGAAGACACTCGAATGGTTAGTGCCAAAATTGGCGGATGGTTCTGAATATTGGTTGGGGTTGGGGATGAAGAAGCATGAACGACGTATTAAGCCTGTTTTATATTATACTTATTTTGGCTAGAAACTTGAAATAGATTTTAGAATCTTTTTTGTTTAGAATCACCACTACCTTTTGTAGAAGTTACAAGGTCATTATTCAAACATTGCTGCCAATTCAACAACAAAAAACGGTTTTGACCGCGATTTTAACGTTTTGAGTGTTGTGGTTCTAAAATGAATAGAACAAAACAAATTGAATAAAATAAATAAATATCATTAAAATATATAACACATAAACGTCAAATAAATTTTAACAGCAGATAAGTTGGTAAATACAGAATACGTGTTCAGTGCGCAGGTCTAGCATGAAACAAATCAAAATTTGATCCGAATCTAGTTTTTAAAGACGTTTCTAGTACGACACTTTGATTGACTTTTTCTTGAATTAAATTATACAAGTTTATCTAACATGAAACTTGTTATATTTTCCACCCAAAAAAGTATAATATAAAATAGGCTTAACTGCTGTGGAAATGACGTATTTGAAAGGAGCGTAATATAAGAAACTTGATCGTGTTCGAAATAAATACATTGGTGTATTCTGAGTGTGAGATTGAGAAGAATATTGTTAAAAAGTGGGAATAAGTCAGTTGAAGTGGTTTGGCCATCTTCAACGAATGTTGCATGAAAGATCGGGCGAGATTGAGGGCGAATGAGGAATAAGTGGTTAGGTATGATTAATTGCTTGTTGCGTGAATGAATGATTCCGGGTGTAAAGAATAAACGAGTATGTATGAAAGTAATTTGCCAGGAAAGGAATATTTGGAGGAGATTGATTGTTGGTTGCTTGTGTTTCTTGGGTTCGTGCTACCCACTGAGTGAGATATAGCTTGATGTTATAAACTGCTCAAAAAAAAAAATCGAGCCACTTGGCCGAACCAAGAAAATAACTGTTTTTTAAAATGTGGGGCATTTCTTCCAAGGACGTGTAAACCAAAATCTTGAAATTCCCTCTGGAGATACATTCCTCCTCTACGTTTTCCAAAAATCGCGAAGAGATTCGCTCCCCCGACCCCCTGAAAAATCGCTTTATGTGATGTCATGTTTGAGCAATGAAAAATCTCAAAGTTTGAAGGCTTGTAGCTCCAAAAAATCCTGTCTTAAGGGGGTTGTTCGACTTGATTGTCACAAAGCCCTATCAATTTCCTTTTCAGATCTGAAACTTTTGTCCTTATTGGTGAAGAATTGAGTGAGGTATCGCGTTTTTTGGAGCTGCAAGCCTTCAAACTTTGAGATTTTTCATTGCTCAGACATGACATCGCATAAAGCGATTTTTCAGGGGCTCCCGGGGGAGCGAATCTCTTCGGAATTTTTGGAGAACGTAGAGGAGGAATGTATCTCCAGAGGAAATTTCCAGAATTTGGTTTACACGTCCTTGAAAGAAATGACCCACATTTTAAAAACAGTCATTTTCTTGGTTCGGCCAAGTAGCTCGAGTAGTGTATTATGTATGTATGTTGATTTAGCATCCTAAATAAATCCAATATCCTGCAGATGCAAAGGCGACGTGCTCCAAGCAATGGAGCTAATGGTCTCGGGATCCCACGAAGAGGTCACCACTCCTTCAGCATTCAGTCCACTAGGTCCTCCGCCTCAGTTCCACCGCTACAGTCCGCAACACCGTCGCTTCCTCGCTGCGCCGTACGCAGGCACTGGTTATCTCAGCACAGTGATTCGCCAGCCTCCTGCTGCCGCGGACTACGGTCTCGGGGCCCTGCTGCCCACGGCTGCGGTGCATGACATGTACCAACAAGAGAAGACGACGGCCAGCAGCCCTGGCTCCAACACTGAGTCGGATAAGACCAGCTACTCCGAATAGACGAGGAGGTAATTAAGTAGTGAAAGTGTGGTGGAACACAGTGCGAAATCAGACAGCTTTATGAAGTATGTAGTACTCAACTCATGTATGTTAAGGAATTTAGGAAATACGTTATTTGTATTGAGGTCAAAATACATTAGAGTATTTTAAACTTTGTATTGTTACATTCGTTACATATTGGTTACAGAATCTTACGGTCAACCTGTCAATGTACTAGATCAGCTCCAGAATGTTAGTAAATTTATTTGTTCATGCCTTTCGGCCTAGAATCTGCAAAAATTTTACATATTACTGCGATATTTATATAAGTCAACCAAAATACAAATAGTTTTATCCTTTTCCCTTTTTCTATAATTTTGCCCATCCAGTTTTTCCTGTTCCTTAGTCACTTGGAAAGTAATTTCATCTCTTCTTTCTCGTCATGTCTCTGTAATACAGTCTTAAATGTTCTAAAGATTTTTCTTCTCTACCACATAACCAGCATCTCTTTTATTCTGCTGACAACCAGTACATGTTACTTCGTTCCTCATTACCACATCTAAATCGAGGTATTAGGCGACTTCGACTGGCACTGGTTACTTAACGGTTACGTGTTTGGTTGGTTTCAAACAATGACGTCACACTGACCAAACGGTTACTGAAAACACGCGTTAGATTTTGACAATAATCAATTTTGACAGAAAACATGAAAAATATGTCAGCGTACTAGTTAGAAATCATAACAAATGAAATTCAACCAGGGCCGTCGCTACCAGGGGGTGCAATGCGTGCGTCGAACGCGGGCGGCATCGTCAAGGGGGCGGCAAATTTTAAAACTAAAATAAGCACTCTTTTATTATAATTAACTTTTCGGTAATACGTTTTTTGTGTATGCGAACTTGCACAAACGTGAAATTTACAGTTGTACAAAATAAAATTAGAAGATGTAACATGTTTAACACTTGCTTACACCTAAAAAAAGAGTAAAAGTATGATAACTACTGAAATATACAGCCCAAAAGTCTTACCGCTGCTGGTATCGTGCGCCGTGGGACGAAGCATTCGGAGGAAACGGGATAGATAGTACCAGGGATCATACACATATGTATGATCCCTGATAGTACGAACGAGAAATGTAGTCTGCTATAACATTTTTGTACTAAACCAAACATATAACATAATAATGAAAATGAAAAACTTAACCTGTCTCATTTTCACGTTCCATAAAATAAATTAATTTCGCAATAATTTCACCGGTTAGACTATTTCACGCACGGTCAATTAATTTACTTTTAAATCGTTCAAAAATATTATTAATTTAAAATAATAGATATTGTGTGTAAATAGAAATAATGTTTATTTTGTTTTTTTTTTTGTACAAAGGTTTTTTTGTGTTTTTATTTTGTTGTCTGTGTAACCTACGTATAGTTATTTATTTATTGTTTTTAATTTCACTTATTAAATTGGGCGGCATAATTCTTAAATTTATCTTAAGGATCTAAATGTATTCTTTGCTCGCTCATCAGATAAAGTTAACTAGCGATGAAAATATCAACCTACATAGTAGTCTAATGACGAGTTTTAGTAAGAAATTTAACTGTCGTTTAAATTTACTTTTAAAGTAAATTTATTTGTTCTTAATAAGTTCATAACATTTGAAAATTTTTCGAATTACTTAACATTTCCGTTAAATATTTTATTGTCATTTGGAAAACTGAATTTAGTATAGAAGTAAATTTAACTGGAGTTAACCGAAAATGAAATTTTATCTTAACTATAAAGTAAATAAAGTAAGTTATAATAAAGAATATGTGTAGGTATTAGAGTGCCCGTTATTTTGGGAAAGTCGGAAATTTGCTGCTCTCACCCTCTATAAATAATTTGAGCCGATATCCCAGGTACGTCAAATGACGTTAAAAGAGGGCTCAATATTTGCATGTAGTTTAAATGGGGAAATTGACTTTTGTAGGTACATAAGTCATTTGGATAAAAATCAACGGTATAGTGTCAATTTAAGTAATATTATTCAAATCGTTTAACGCACAACCATGAAAAAAAAAACAGATTTACTAGTTAAAAGTAAGTACCTATATAACAAAAAATATAACGATACGTGAAAAAGCATATTAGTTAGCATGTTCATGGTTTAAAACAAAATATTAAAATTAATTTAAAAAGCCATTCATTAATCATCGAACATATTATTTGAACATATAAACTTGAATATCATAATGTCGTTTTCACATTATTGTTAGTGTTCCATCAATTTTTGGGGTGAGAGCTGAAATATTACAGTTTTTGTCATTTTTATGCTTTAAACATTGTATTATTCAAAGTGACACTACGTCGTTGATTTTAATCCAAGTGACTTGAATTTTGAACTGCCTAAGAGCTTATTTCACAAGCCTTCAGGTAATTATCTTGAAATATTTTTAGCTTGAAAATATTTCCCCATTTAAACTACGTGCAAATATTGAACCCTCTTGCGAAACGTTCGTCACTTGGCGGGCCTGGGGTATCGACTAAAATTTTTATTATTATTATGAGTAGTTTTCGAGGGTGAGAGCATCAAATTTCCGTCTTTGCCAAAATAAGGAACCCCTTAGTGGGTATATGTGTGTCTGTTGTTTGATATCCATGTTTAAATTTATGCTTTTTAAAATAATCGAAATAAATCTACTCACATTTATGGAAATATATCAATCAATACAAGTTACGGAAAAATTAAGGGGGCGCCAAATGTGTTATTGCACGCGGGCGGCCAAATGCCTAGCGACGGCCCTGAATTCAACCAATCAGAATACTAACAGTTGGGCGAACCGAGCTCTCGAGAATGTTACTAATTTGACATGCCAAAACTGTCACCGTTTACATAGGACGTCATAAAAGTGTCAGTCGAAATCAATTGGTTACTCTACTTACTAACCATTCTTGTGACCAAGTACTAACCGGTGCCAGTCGAAATCGCCTATTGTAGTGACGTTTATAGCTTTTAATAAATACTTTAGTACATTTAGTATTGATCTCGTAACGTGGGTTATATTTTGTTTCTTGAATGAATGATTCCTTTCGATTTCTATTCTATTTTACTTCAAATCAATGGGAAATAATAGTATTAAGTGACGGTCGGACTTAAATGACCTTAAAAACCAAGTTTAATGGATCACTTTATTCCTTCCATTTGGAACGTGGAAAAGAGAATATCTTCACATAAGTTTCATTAAAAATGAGTACTATGATTCTAGTTTGTCGAGAGTGAGTTGTGTATGTTTAGAGTTTATTTGTGAAAAGTGCAAATAAATCGCGCCTACCTACAGATAAATTATAAATAAACATAACTTGTAAATCATTGTAAATGTTTTTCAGCGATATCAAAACACGTTCACAAACCCAAAGCCTACACAATTCACGCTCGACAAATTCGAATCATAGTACTCATTTTTAATGAAACTTATTTGAAGATAAGCTCCACGTTCCAAGTTGAACGAATAGGAATAAAGTAACCCATTAAACTGTGTTTTCATGGTCATTCGAATCCGACTGCCCCTTAAAACTATTTCCCCTTTAATTGGGAGTAAAATAAGATTCAAATCAAAAGGAATCATCCAAATCAGAAATATCCAATCCTCACTTAATACTCTTTTCCCTTTAAATCTGAATAAAATAGAATATAATTCAAAAGAAATCATCCATTTTGGAGATGAAGTAGTACGCTGACAGGTTTACCAATCATACTGCAAACTAAAGAAAGGTACAAAGTTGCTTGTCAAAAATGCTATTAGTATGTCGAACGAATATACGAGAGCAAAAGAATTAAAGTATCGACTTTATTAAAAACAATAAAAATGTGTTATTTTTGAAGCATCGGCAAAACAGCCCACTTCATCACCGGGCAAAATAGTCCGACCGCACAATAAATTCTCGATCAAACCAACAAACGAAATATTTACAGTTATTTAAAAACAATCTGCACTCGACGGTCCAGCCACTGGCAATTGTCCTCCACCCAATAACAACACACACTCACGCCTGCGCACGAGCGTGCGCGCTGTCCACTCGTCCAACAATAGCCGATGCAAATAGCGAGCCAGTTATTGGGGGCCCTATTGTCCGCAGAATGCCGGATCGAATAAATTATATTGTAAACTCTGTGAATAGGGAGCAAGGGTGAGTTTTAAGGGAGGTGGCAATAAGGACGGCTTTCCCCTACAGCTGGATGGAAACAATATTAATGTGTGTGGAATTGTGAAAAGTTTATTAACGTAGGTATCAATGATTGTGATTTATTTACAAGCATAATTTCAGTGTTCGATCAAAGCGTGATTGAAAATCGTGTTTTATGCGTGGGCTTAAATTATTGCTCCTATCAGCGAACCCCAAACAATTGAAAAACAATTGTTTCGACTTTCCATTCAAAAATGAATTTAGCTGGGTTAAATTTGTAGAATTATCTTTAGATACCTATGTCGATCAAAGTTGACTAAATTTCTTGCTTGAAGCAATGGAACGCTAACTTGTAGGTTTGTCGATGGGCCACCCTTCTTTGTCTAACACTTGTTTGCAGAACATTTGTTGAACGGTTGCTATATAAAAACATGTTACACAGTCTTGTACAAAAGTGATAAAAGATATTTTACTTGTTACTCACTTGTAAACACCATTTACTCAAGCCCTCTATTGCCTTTGAAAATAAATCTTTTTACAAGTTACTAATTGACAGCTACATTGTTCAAATTTTACAAGTTAGAAAACAAGGTAAACAATGCACATTGCCACAGTAATGCTTACAAGGCTTATGCGAAATCATTTAAAATAATTTTTGACAGAACAGTTGTGTGTAACTAACAGGATATGGTTATAATTTTATTTTAATTTACAAATGAGTAACAAGTAAAATGTTGTACAATACACGCAAGGTAACTGTTTTTACTACTTCAAGGAGGTGACAGGCTCGCCGGTCATTTCCTCCATACAGCAGTAAAAACTGTTTTACCTTGCTTGTAATGTAAATTATTATAACAGTCTATTGTTAATTGAACTCATTTTTATTAATGTATTATCAACTTTCTAAGCAAACTGCACAACAAAAACAGGTGGCCCAACGACTGTCTGTCTCTCTCGGCTCACATTTTCTATGCCACTTGGTGTTCCAGTATTATTATATTTCAATAAAAAACCATCGATACTTTCAGCCACCCCCCATTAACATTTTTAGGGGATGTTTTCTCATGACATCGGGAACTGTAACAACAGTGTTCCACACAAAATAATATATTTTTTTTTTAATGAATGTTTGGTTCGACGTGTAAACCACGCCAGAAACAGGAGTAACTTTTGTAATAAAGGGCAAAATGTTGCACTCTAAAATTTTGTTAGTTCAAATTTCACACATTTATTTAAATTGTCTTTGTTGTATTGAAGAAAGAACGTTTGCCTCTTTAGTGAGAGGTCGCGGGTTCACCAAATACAAATAATTAATTATTTACAAGAAAACTAATCACACTTAATCGGCATTTGTACTAATGGTCATAATAATTTTAATATTTCAAAAAAATTTCAAATAAATTTTAAAATTCATTGTTTATAAATACATATCTCATGTAAAGAATATACTATAAATTGACTATACAATGACTTATAGTATAACATACATAACCTAAAATTATGGCAAATTTTATACAAGTTTTGAAACATTGAGGATATCTTAGAATATACTCTGAATAAATACTCATATACACATTTTATGATTTTCTATTGAAAAATTGTATGTATAAAGCACTATTTGTAATTAATATAATATTAATTAATATGTAGATCAAGCGCTTTAATTAGATTAGTTTATTAATTAAAAATTAATTTGTAAATATATCGCAAAATGCACATATTATATTAGTAGAAATTTATATATAAATAATTATAAACATGAACGTATACAAATCAATGTAGAGATAGAATGTGACATATGTAGAATCGGTAGAGAAGTGTACAATTATGAATATACATGTATTATAATATCCAATAAATTATTTGAATAATTTATTATGCCTTCTATTCATCCATTTATCTCGTGCATCCTTCCGTCTTTCAATTTGCTTTATTCTCTCAGGTAAGTAACTCATGGAATATTCGTAATTCGTATTGCTTATTGTTTTCTTCCAAATCTGTATATGTTTTCAACTTTTTTTGATAAAAGTTGAGAACTAATTTTTATTTTTAAAATGCACATAATTTGAATATGTATTTTGAAAGGCTGGAACTCAACAACTAGAGAAGATACTTCATTTGAATTGCTCGTAAGTTTTTCTGTAGTCGACAGTAACTCAGAAACAAATTCGCGTTTTGGAATTTCAATTAAAATTTCAATTTTATTGACAATGGATGACGCCTAATATGTTCTTTGTTTTGTAATCTCCTTTTTACATAACGAAATGTTTCTTTTTCAATTTAGCTAATATCACTATTTTACAATAGGAACACGAGTAAAATATCTGGGCGATCTTGAAAAAGTAACAAGTACTAAACGATTGGCCTAAATATCCAAAAAATTGCCATTGATCCAAATTTATATTAATTTATTTATTTAATTTACATTGGGACGTTGAAGTGAAATGAGCGTATATTCAAATAAGTTCCATTAAAAATGAGTACTGCTATTCGAGTTTATCGAGCGTGAGTTGTGAAAGCTTAGGGTTTGTTTGTGAAAAATGCAAGTGCAAATGCATAAACAAAAGTTCATCATTATTTTAGTATCGCTAAAAACCATTCTTATTTCTAATAATGATGTAAAAATTTTGTTTATGTTGAATGGTAAGCTCGCTTTGCTCTCACTTTTCACAATCGAACCCTAATTCTGCACAACTCACGCTCAACAAATTCGAATCACAGTACTCATTTTTTAATTAAATTAATCTGAAAATAAGCACGGTTCACGTTGAACTAATAAAGTGGCCCATTAAATTCATCTATGTTTGACCGCCACTTGTCATATAACCTCATATCATATTTATATCGTTGAAATCAGAAAAAAATTCTCTATATAATGGGCTAAAAATTTATATAGGTTACTATTTAAAAAATATATAATTTTATTATATCATTTGAGAACCACTGGTTTAATTTTCTGTTTGTTATTTCTATTAAATAGGGCTCTTTTTCCTGGTCATTTTTTGTATATAATAGTTTTCTCTCAAGTCATTAGTTCGCCCGAAAAAGCGCTGGTTGTTTTAAAGGAAACACCCTGTATATCATCACGTAAATAATTTATTACGCGTGACGTAAAATTACCAGCTGTCAAATTACGACCTCAAAATGTTAATGGAGCGGAAATTACTGAGGTAAAGTTAAAATAGATTCGGTACAACTATAGCCGAATTTACTTTGTATTTACTCAATATTACTGTGAAGAAAATTGTGATCTTCATATTAATCAAAACAAGATTTATAGATTAGTGTTCATCAAATAATTAGGCCTAGATTAAGAGCTGTTGATTTAGATTCAAAACAGAAATGGGGTTAAATAATTTTGGTTTATAATTTAAATAAGTAGGCCAATTCTGAGCAATTCTGTAAGGCCTGTAAGAGAATCTGTAAGATCTGTAAATGCTTACAGGTCAAATGGCAATTCTGATAGCATCTGTTCCTTACAGAAAATCGTAAATATGTTACAGATATCTATAAAAGTTACGGTGGAGTTTGAGGTGCCTGTAAACTTACGGTCACTGTTGAGTGCAAAAATGCATCATTATTTTATGAATAATATATTATCACCATTATCATTTGTTCCCTCTACAGACTTCTAAGTATTAAATCAGTTAAAAATAATAATCAAGGTGATATTATTTATTGGATTACTTAGTGAAGTTTAACAATAATTATCCAACAACGCGTATTCATTTTTAGGTATTTTGATACAGACATTTTTCCTTTCCAATGTATATAAAATATCAATTTTACTTTAAAGGTTTTTGTAACTTTATATTTTGTGTGTTGTAGTTCTTTCTAAAATCCAGTAGGTTCAAACTGTTGGATATGTTTAAGTCAGTCGTCTGTGAGTAAAATATTTAAAATTATTAGTAGTAGTTTAGCGCCTCCAGAACTGACAATGATCATCCGTTTTCGTTATTTAATATATATGTTTTCAGTACAGAATTTGCAATTTCATATATTCAAACAATAAATAATTTAATTTCGATTTAAGTTAATATATTATTTAAGTATTTTCAGTACCTACTTCATTTTAAATGGATGTATTAGTATAAATAATTAAATATTATATTTTATCTATCACATGTCACTTACAGATAACCAAAATATAATTGTGAAGTTAGACACATGTCGTAAAATAATCGTCTCGTGACCGTAAAGTTGATCTGTAAATTGTCTTCTTACAAGGTACCTGTCGAGAATTTTAAAAACTGTAAATCTGTAAAGTTGTTAGTTAGGCGTATCATAGGTAACAGATTTACGAATTTACGATCTTACAGATAAAATGTTCAGAATTGACCCATAAACTAGTTTTAAGCATATACTATTTCAAAGTCTCCTCTAATTCTAATCCAGCAAATATGTTTCCAACCACCAAACCATATGCAAACCCTCAACAAAAAAACTAATTTATACATAGGGTTGAAACCCCATCCGTCCCAAAGGTTACCTACAACACTCACATTTAATAACCTCCGCAACTCATTGAATATACATGTAATCATTACCCTTTCCCCACCATGGTTCACATCCCGCCATGCGCCAGACAAGGACTGCCATTCGTAACTAGAGAGAGACCCCACATCCCGAGTTAATATTGTGTACATTTTAATTAGAAACTCTCTATTATCTCCGTATTGTTGTGTGCTGTTGTCTCCTCCTCCAGGACCGGAGTAAGGACGATTCGGGGCGGGAAGGCAGGCTCACCTGGGCTGCGATTGGAGGAGAGTATGTTAGTGTTTTGTTGAAACTTGTTTCTTTAAGGATAAGAGTGGTTTGACTAGATTGTATTATGGTAATTTGTGTTAATGTGTAATGGCTGGATGTGAGTGTTGTTCGGAAATTTTTTAACTTGTGATTAAATGGATAGAAAGTGTAATGTTTGGTTTCTAACTTTTTAGGTAAATATTTGTAGATAACTAGGAAACTATAACTTTGAATAACTTTTAAAATTATTCGCTTACAAGATGTTCATAAAACACTGAATAGTGAATAGTGTAGATGTGTAGCACACGGCACAGATTAATTTACTTATTTAGTATTTAAGTAATATTATTATTACATCGACAAAAGTTGGCATAAACATTTCATAGTTAAAAATATATAGAGCAGCGTTTCTCAACCTTTTTGTCCCATACACCCTTTTTACCTCCCGCCACATCCTGTAAGGGAGGTATAGGAATCACACAAAAAATTATGTAGTGAATTTCAGTGGATGAGCACGTTTTAGAATCCCTAGAATACGATTTTATTAGTTTCGCGATGATGTCTGTGTGTGTCTGTCTGACTGCCAGTCTGTCAGTTTGTCAATCAGTCTATCAGTCTGTGTGGATCTCTGGTGTTTCTCAAAACCAACTAAACTGAAAATTTTGATATTTTGTATATATCAATTGTATACCCTTTGAAAGAGCTGATTAGCTTTTGGTGATAATCCAATAACCGGAAGTGGTAGTTTACTTGAAGCACTATCAACTTATTTTTAAATATCTCAATACATTATGGTTTAATGAAAATTTTGTTATTAGATTAATATTTTAAATATTATTATCTATAATTATTATTTCAATCATTTTCCTCTTACTCTCACCATTTACGAATTACAACACGTTAAAGAAAAATTATAATTAGATATTTTCGCTTACATCTGCTAACATGTTTTTTTGAAAAAACAAAACAACGTTTGAAAAATGTATTTTTTTACATGTGTCATAAGCTTTTAAAGGGATGAGCATTTCTCGATAGTGGTGGTCCGTGTTCCTGCATTGTTCAATAAGAAATCTATGACGGGAGGTATTGTGCTGCCCACAACAGATTTTTAAAATATGTATGAATATCATTCCCCCTTTCCCAAAATTGTATTACTCGAAAGGTGGACTATACTTTTAATATTGAAAATCTTAAATTTTTTATATTCGGCCCAATTCTTTAACGAAGTTGTTACGTAGCAACTTGCTAACAGTGACAAAAACGCATCAAAACTTCATGTGTAATGGGGAATATATCATTAGTTGTCAAAAAACGATTCATTTTTGTCACAATTAGCAAGTTATTACGGTAGCAACTTTTTAGAGAATAGGTCCGATTATAACATCTATAAGATATTTATATGATTCAGATTAAGATAATGCTGTTTAGTGGGAAAATTTGCGATTGTTTTTTTCTTTTCAATTTTTCAATTCGTGGTGGCGTACTTGAAAGGACGCAGATCATTTCAACCGCCAATTTATTGCGTTGCATTGTTTTCATTTGTAACAATGTTCAAAATCCTGATTGTTGGGTAAGAATAGAACATCAAAGGCAAAAATTCTTCAACTATTGACTGCTCTAAAATCATTCTGCAATTCTAAAAATTATTAGGTACTTTTTCTACTGATTATCTGAAGAGATTTCGTAGTATGTCTAATTCCTCGTCACTATGTTCAAAATAAAATTACAGATACATAATTCGTTTTTCACAGATTAATTACTCCCTTGAAATCCTAAATCCCCCCTAAATCCCCCCCCCCCCCTGGAGGACAATTCCACTCATATAGAGTATACATAGTCTAATTTCACAGTCATTAGTCGGTAGTCAAGAGTTCATTGTCTAGCGATGTTTTGTGAACTTCCTTTTTATTACAATGGTGGCAGCGGTTGATGGATATCTCCCAAGCAAGACAAATTAACTGTAGAAGATTCAAGAAGGAAGATGTACGGGTAGAAAAGATCGTACAATATTGACAGAAAATAACTTAAATATAATGATACAGGAACGCCAACAAACGTTGTAAATGAGAACCAAGAGATACAGCTAGTCGTTAGGCCATCTGCTTTTGTGGTAGTCCGGATTATAAAGTTGATAAGAAAATAAAAAATAAATATTATAATATTCAATGATTTTGAAATAAAATGTTTAATGTAAAACAAATAATACATTTATAGAAACAAGTTCATTTAACTATTTTGTATGTGAATTTAAAGTAATTTTCAAATAATTGAACAATACACTGTTAAATATTATTTACCGGTTTCAGGAGATTAAACCTATGTTTACATGCACAAAAGTAGGCAGGGTAAGTATGCCATAACTCTATTCTGTAGGGTAATATTACCTTACTGACCTGTCAAAACAGTCAAGAAAATGAAAATAATACACAATGATAATGTAACGCTATTTATTAATACACACGGAATTAAGCTGTTCAGAGATTCACCTGCTGCGTTCCAAATATTTTCAGGCAATTCAACATCGCCAAAATCCACTTTTTATCTAGCCATGAAAAACACATTTGACGTTTAAGTAAAAAAATAATTTTAAATATGATACAAAAGAAGTGTAACCATGGTGTTAAATAAAAACAAACAGACTAACTTGATCACCTTCTAAAATTATGACAGACGTTTTTCATAAAAGAATTTCAATAAATAATATTTATTAATGACATTAACGTCTTCATATACTGAAACCGGTAAACTATTGAACAAACCACGGATGTTATGAGTCATAACAGGCCTTAGATGTCTTAAAATCCTCGCTCTACGAGCTCGGATTTCAACTGACATCTGCGGCAGTTACGATACTCATAACATCACTAGGAATGTTAATAGCTATTACTTGTTACTCACTTGTAAACACCATTTACCCAAGCCCTCTATTGCCTTTGAAAATGAATCTTTACAAGTTACTAGTTGACAGCTGCATTGTAAACATTTTACAAGTTAGTAAACAAAGTAAACAATTCACGTTGCCACAGTAATGCTTACAAGGCTTATGCGAAATCATTTAAAATAATTTTTGACAGAACAGTTGTTTGCAACTGTCAGGGTTTGGTTATAATTTTAATTTGATTTACAAATGAGTAACAAGAAAAATGTTGTACAATACACGCAAGGTAACTGTTTTACTGCTTCAAGGAGGTGACAGGATCGCCGGTCATTTCCTCCATTCAGCAGTAAAAACTGTTTTACCTTGCTTGTAATGTAAATTACTATATCAGCCGAGTCGATGCGATATTTAGGTTTATCGAGCAATTTTGTTTCTCAATATAAAATTGTCTAATACATCTAGGAAAAATTCTACTTTCCAAATTAGTTCCAGCCGGCCCTGCAGGCGAACGGAAACCCAATTTCACTGTCTAACCACTCGCAAAGGCGTCACCGTCACCAAAACGCGAAATCAGAATCAAATCATCATTCTCACACCTCTCTATCCATCTCTCTTTCAGTTTACATCTCTCTCCGTTCCTCCATCTCCCATCTTCGTCTTGCGTCGTTTCCGCGACGCTCACATCAACCCCTACCCCCGCCCCCGACGCTAGCGGACGCCACTGTGCCGGCAAAACAATTACAATCACTGAATTGATATGGGAAGCGGGGAATGAAATTTTAATTTGAATGTACGAGATCTGGCGGCTGATTGGGTATGTCTGGAGATGGAATATGTAGAAAATGAGACGAATCAATTGGATTTTATTTTACTCAGTACCAAGATGATTGTGAAATGTTTAAATGTTTTATCTAATATTATAAACAAACATTTCATGAAAAACTATATAGATATTACGCCATTATGTAATTAACTACTAGATATTAATTTCATTTGCAAATACTACTTATATTCTAGGAATTCCAACAGATACTACTTTGCAAAAAATTTAATTTATTCAGCAATGCAAATTTTTAAAATCTGATGCAACAACATACAATTTTCCGCCTAAAAAACTTTATAAAGGTACAAAATGAAATGAAAATTTCAAGTGAAAATTGTAGATAATATTATTTATCCAACACCTCTCAATAAATACTCTATAACTATGGCGATTTTAAACAAGCAAAGTAATAGATTATCCACTAGTGGGTATAATTTTGAAGAAAGCCACTAGTGAGTAATTTTTATTTATAAAAATAATAATAACATACAACACCTTGGTAACTACTTCGATTGACATTTTAATTTAAAAATTTAAAGCATATGTCAATGTCAAATAATATTTCTTCAATTAATTTATCATTTATTAAGAGGTGTTGGATAAAACGTTATACTTCACACGTGGGCAAAGTGGAATTACCCACTCGATAAAATTATCACACTCAGCCTCCAGCTTCGTGTGCTAAAATTTCTCTCGTGGGTAATTCCTTACTTTGCCCACTTGTAAAGTAAATAACTATTATCTACGATAGTGTGTAAAATGGGGTCTTTCACCATTTTTTTTAAATTTTTTTTATGAAACTTGATCTATACTAAAGACTATCTACACCTTTAAAAATTCTTAATTGTTATTCATTAAGCCACAATGATTTTTTAAAAAATGTTGTGACGTCATAGTAGAGATGTTGGATCTAAAACAGTACAGATTGTAAGTAATTGTTGTCATATATTTTTTTACTTATTTCATTATTATTATTACAATAAAATAGAACATTTATGTAACAAAAATTATTTAAATCTCTACTGTTTTAGATCTCTACTATGACGTCACAACATTTTTAAAAAATCATTGTGGATTAATGAATAACAATTAAGACTTTTTAAAAGTGTAGATAGTCTTCAATATAGATAAAGTCTCATAAAAAAATATAAAAAAAAAATGGTGAAAGACCCCATTGATGTTTAACTGTTAGTTTGAAGTTTGTAAAACGGTTGTTTAGTAACACGATCCCATTAGTCACGGGTTGCCGAGCAACGAGTGATTAAAATTTTTAAACACGCCAAATTTGCAAAAAAGTTTGTTATCATGGCAAACTTCTCATTTAATATTGTGATCCTACCTTATAAATAAAAATATTTTAAAATATTTATTGGGGTTTTTCATTATATCGTAGATAAAATATTGTACGATACACATACGTAAAGCGTCTTTATTCACTCAGGGGTCTTAAAACACTCACCACGCTCGTGTTTTAATTGACCCATTCGCGACTAAAGACTAGCTTTACGTACTTGTATCGTAAATAACTATTTTCTTATTGCTTTATTTATTTTTAATCTCATTTTATTTCCTTCCACTACCATTTCCAGTATAACAACTCTGCCATTATCTTTGAATTTTATGTGACGAACACAATATCATCAGCATGTGCTAGTATTTGCCCACCTCTTTGTCTTAATGTTCCTTTTTCTATTTTCTTCATTACATATTTGGAAACCAAATAGAACAAAGTTACTAAAAGTGAATCTCCTTGTTGCATTCCTTTATTTATCTCAAATTTGATCATCTAGTATATCTCTAATTAAATTACTCCAAACATAACAGTATCAAAAGGAATAACAGCAGTCTCGATTGATCTAACACGCCCAACCAAATTAGCATCATACGATCTCAGGTCACAAGAGCCTGCAGTTAGATTAACAAAGCCTACAATGTACCAAACAATGCGCCACCCCTTTCCTCAACACACATACACTCACAAACAATTGACGAACCATCACGTGTCCAACTAAATCATCCCCACACACACACGGACGCACAGTAGGCGATACAATATATGTCACGGGCAGACTTCATATCACCCACACGAAACAAATCACCATCACGCCACCATTGCCGCCTCTGATGTGCGGCAGGGGAAGACACTGGGGGTGGGGTTTGGACACTAAAGAGAAGCCACATGATTTTCGTGTTATGTAGTAGTAAATATTATTTCTACATTAGCTATATGTACATAGTCATGTTGTAATTTCATTTATTTATAATACTATAAAACTATTTTCATATTTTGCGTAACAAAGCTGTTACGACACTCAAAGGAGTTTCGTAACAGCTCAACCGAATGTTACAATAGAGTAGTACAATTTATATTTTCAAAGTTGGTATACGTAACTCTACTAAAATGTCATATGTAACGCCATATTCTTATTTGTTAACAATATATGTTCCTGTAGCATCCTAGGAGGAGCAAAGGGCTTCTACGAATACTTTCCATCTAGTTCTGTTTTTGGCTAGCAATTTGATTTCGTTCCAGGATTTTCCGTTTTCTCTAGCTTCTTTTAAGACAGTTCGTCTCCATGTGTTCTGCGGTCTACCCGGTTTCCGTTTCCCTTGGGGGTTCCAGTCAAGGACCATTTTGGAGATATTGTCGTGATCCCCTCTCATAGCGTGGCCTATCCACTTCCATTTTCTTTTCTTAATATCTCGGTAAACTTGCTCTTGGTTGGTCATTTTCCATAGGTCTTCGTTTCTTATAACTTGTGGCCAGTATATTCTGCAGATTTTTCGAAGACATTCATTAACAAACACTTGGAGTTTGTTAATTAGCGGGGTAGTAATTTTCCAAGTCTCGCAGCCATAGAGTAGTACAGATTTTACGTTACTATTGAATAATCGTATCTTTGTACTCCTAGTGATGTGATTAGATGACCAGACTTTGTGCAAAGACCCGAAGGCCTGTCGAGCTTTAGTAATTCGTGCTTGTATGTCTTGCTCAGTTCCTCCAGTTAACAATACCGATTTATTAATTTCAATATTTCTCTCTGCCAATAGAAGTCAGTGTTTGTGTAATCTGTGCCCAAAAGCTACAATGTCACATTTATAACGCTATAGGGAGTTATTTGGTATGTAATAAGTCTGATAGCCGAACTGTTATGATAACAATAACGTAACATTAATAGTTATTTACGATACAAGTACGTAAAGCTAGTCTTTAGTCGCGAATGGGTCAATTAAAACACGAGCTACGCTCATGTTTTAAGACCCCTGAGTGACTAAAGACGCTTTACGTATGTGTATCGTACAATATTTTATCTACGATATAATGAAAAACGCCAATAATAAATATGAAAAAAAATTTTTTATTTATGAAGTAGGATCACAATATTAAATGAGAAGTTTGCCATGATAACAAAATTTTTGCAAATTTGGTGTGTTTAAAAATTTTAACCACTCGTTGCTTGGCAACCCGTGACTAATGAAGTCGTGGTACTAAACAACCGTTTTACAAACTTAAAACTAACAACTAAACATCAATTTTCCACACTATCGTAGATAATAGTTATTTATGTATCGAGGCACTGAAGTTCAATTTTTTATTACGAATATGGAATTTAGTTGCCGAGGCCCGTAGAGCCGAGGAAAATAAACCATGTGAGTGATAAAAAGGAACTTCAGTGCCGAGGTACATATTAAGTTTTATTTGAAATCTAAAATTCGAAAAAACTAAAAAATTACAATACAAGTTAAGTTTATACATCTGTCAGTTATCAATTGAAACCGCCAGTCAGTGTTGCACTAAAGTGCAAAAAAATCGTCATTAAAAGTTCAAAAATTGTCACTAAAGTAACCCATTATACGTTGATTTTGAGTAACCCAGTGTTGGCAAACGTTAAATAATTATTGTACAATTAGGATAATTTTGGCAGATATATTGACGTACTATAGTAAATTTGGACATAACATTTGCAAGAAGAATTAAGTAATTAATTCCGATGACGAAATTGTGGACAAAACACATAATTTTGAGTGTTATTTACGATAACTTCACTTCTCGAGGTTGGCAACACTGACTGTCAGTTCCAATTGACAACTGACAGATGTATAAACTTAATATGTATCTCGGCACTGAAGTTCCTTTTTGTCACTCACATGGTTTATTTTCCTCGGCGCTCCGGGCCTCGGCAACTAAATTCCATATTTGTGATAAAAAATTGAACTTCAGTGCCTTGATACATAAATATCAATTATTTTGTAATATTTACAGTTGTGGTTAGATAGAAGAGCAGCCTGTGGCTGAATTTCGCCTTTGACTTTATTATTATAAAATACTATATCAAATCTAAATTCTAAACTGGCTGTTTAAGAATACAGACAGTATAATCAAGGATTTAAAATACATTCTCACGAATGCAACGGGCGCGTGGTGCAGCGCAGAATCAGATGGCGAGTGGCGAGATTAAACAGCAATTGTTTGCGCGGTCTGCATTGGACAGTTCGTTCTTAAAATTTAAATCAGTCCCTACAATGTCTGCACAACTCTGGCCACCCCGCTAATCAGATTAAAATGAATTAACAAGTACCAGTATTGAAATATTTCCTATGCTATTGAAATTAAATTACAACCAGAGGGCGAGGAAACAACCCTGCGCGAATTGTCAAAGGATTAAGACAGGCCCTTTAAAATTACATTGCAATGAGGATCTTACTTCGCAAACACACTAGAATAAAGTTGATGTTTTTAAACAAGTAAGTTGTCAAGATTCAT
Source organism: Poecilus cupreus (assembly GCA_963942605.1). Lineage (NCBI taxonomy): Eukaryota > Metazoa > Arthropoda > Insecta > Coleoptera > Carabidae > Poecilus > Poecilus cupreus. The sequence continues at coordinate 16,080,133 of OZ012727.1, forward strand.
TCTGATTTTAAGCTCGGTTTACACGTTGAATAAACTAAGTTTTTTCCTGCTAAAAAAGTTTGCTCTAAATTACAGATGAACCTAATAGTTATTCCGTGTGCGCTGCCATCGAAAAACATTTAGATTTTTTCCTACATTGGGGCCTATTCTGTACCTGTAACCATATATTTTCATTGGTTAAAATTTTGAACGATCTGTTAATTTTGAACGGTATGTTTATGTGTCAAATGAAATTTTCAATTTTTATTTTACATGTCGTTAAAAATTAGCAGGTACGTTACATAATAGGCCCCATTTTCTTGTAGATAATTTAGTAATTAGTTTTCCGTGCTTGAATGGCTATTGCCAAATAACAACAACATGTCTTTTTAAACCACTGTCATACTAACCTAACCTATATCGGATATTAGTCAAGAAAAACAAAAGCTACAAAGACTATCACTTTCGCTGGGATTATTCTCTGAACTAGAGTTTTATTATCAGTAATAATACAACAAGAGAGTATGAATAAATTAAAAATAATTTAGATCTTTCGTAATAGCCACGAAAGCTCGTAGGGCTTGAGTGGCTATTGCCAAATGGCGACAAGTTTGAGAAAGATACTGGGAAATTATTTTCTAATTTATCGAACTCTCGAGTTATATTTAATTAGATTATTTTTTTATTTCATTTTCAGGCACAGCACTAAATCTATCTTTTTTGCTCATTTTTACTTGTGTTGATAATAACTATCTGACAACTGATATTTGTTAACAAAAAAAAAGCTACAGAGATTATTCCCCGGTGGTTAAAACACAGACACGTGCTATACAGTGAAGCATTTCATTAGTTTTAGGAAATGTCAAAAAATAATCAGAAAGAAATTATTTTGAGAAATCAAAAGACCTCTTACCCAAGCCCTATATTGCCTTTGAAAATGAATCTTTACAAGTTACTAATTGACAGCTGCATTGTAAATATTTTACAAATTCGTAAACAAGGTAAACAATGCATGTTACCACAGTAATGCTTACAAGGCTTATGCGAAATCATTTATAGTTATTTACACTACAAGCGAGGTAAAACAGTTACCTTGAGTGTATTGTACAACATTTTACTTGTTATTCATTTGTAAATCAAATTAAAATTATAACCAAGTCCTTTACAACTGTTCTGTCAAAAATTATTTGAAATGATTTCGCTTAAGCTTTGTAAGCTTTACTATGGCAACGTGCATTGTTTAATATATTTACTAATTTTTACAATGTAGCTGTCAATTAGTAACTTGTAAAGATTAATTTTCAAAGGCAATAGAGGGCTTGGGTAAATGGTGTTTACAAGTGAGTAACAAGTAAAAACAATTTTTGACCGAACAGTTGTGTGTAACTGACAGGATTTGGTTATAATTTTATTTTGATTTACAAATGAGTAACAAGTAAAATGCTGTACAATACATGCAAGGTTACTGTTTTACTGCTTCAAGGATGTGACAAGCTCGCCTAATCGGCTCGCCGGTCATTTCCTCCATTCAGCAGTAAAAACTGTTTTACCTTGCTTGTAATGTAAATAACTATTACGGTACATATTTAGAAAACTTATTCGTACCATACATACTCATTTGTCAGACTTATGATGTAAATAAATGAATTAAAAATAATAATACGATTTACGATTCAGAATAACATGAAAACAAATAAAATAAATAAATAAATATATCATCAGGCCATTTGCCCATATCCTGGCGTGTTTTGAAGATATAAAACTTTTATACCTACACTACTGCATGTAGTGGTTGCAGAGTTAATAGAGTACACCCCTCGACCGTGCGTTAAAGTTAGCCATCAGAAACAAGCATCCGATCTCTCCTGGACCTCAGAGTTTCTCGAAACTCAAACTCAAAACTCCCAAAATAAAACAACGCAATGCGAAGGATTTGTTTGTCGTGTCAAGTGGACTAGTTCATTAATCGTCCACCGGCGGGTGGCGGCGCTACAGTGCTCTCACGGCTCACGGCGTCGTGGCGCCGTGGTCGAGGCTGCTGCATCCTAATTGAAACTATTTAACGTCACCGCCAGAACTTTCAACCGAATTCAATTTACATTCGCATTCGACAGCGTTGTTTTCATCTCTGCGCGTGCACCGGATTAAACTTTACACCCTGGCTGCCGACTCCGCGATCCCGCAAGTTTACCCGGGGAGAACACTCAATTGTTCAGTAAAAATATTTTAATATGGTTAACACCACCAATTTTTAAATGAGCCCTTTGAAAAATCATCCATTGAACTTGTTTTGTATTTTGGTTGAGATGTTTAGAATAATTTGTCAACATATCGGGTACAACATAAAAACCTGGCCGTAGGTATTTAAATGCTTCAAATAAATATCGGAGAATTTTAAAATCTAAATCAGTAATCACATATTATTTTGCAAAGTTTTTAACCGGATTTTATATCGGATTTAAAGACGTACACTAATCATCTAAACTTTTCCAACCAAACCAAATTCGTGGAGGACAGAAAGAAGTGGAAAAAGATGCTTGATCAGGCCAAGGAATACTGGAAATTCCGTGGAGCCGAATGAAGAAGAAGAAGAAAACTCCAACAACTAAATCATCGAAATATTTCAATTAATAGTTATTTGTTTAACTAGGTCCAAAATACCAGATTTACAGCAGAGGCTGCCGTTTCATTGACGAGGCGAAGACGAGGTAATGAATGCTGCCGAAGCTATAAATCTGTGTTTGATGCCGAGTTGAACATTATCATTGTGCTTTATTTTCATTTTCTTGACTGTTTTGACAGATCGGTATGGTAATATTACCTTACAGCATAGAGTTATGACATACTTACCCTTCCTACTTTTGTGCATATAATAGTTATTTACTTGACAAGGGGGCAAAGTAAGAAATTAATCAGGAGAGAAATTTTAGCAAGGCTGAGTGTGATAATTTTATCGAGTTGGTAATTCAACTTTGCCCACGTGTGAAGTATAACGTTTTATCTAACATCTCTTAATAAAGGCAAAATTATTAAAGAAATATTATTTTACAGAGGCATATGCTCTAAATTTTCTGAATTAAAATGTCAATAAATATCTACAATTCTTATTTGAAACATACATCCTTCATCAAATATGCGCGGAATACGATTTAAAAATCTCTATAAAAAAAAACAAAAATTATGGCATTTTGTGGCAAATACCCCATAAGATCAAAAATAATAATAGGAGATAAAATACTGGAACAAGTATCGTACTTCAACTATTTAGAATGTGACATATCGTATGAAGAAGACGGAGATATAAATAAAAAAACTAGCACGATTTCAAAATATATGTGGCACAATCAGAAGAACTTTACGTAACAAAACTCTCAAAGAAACACAACTTAAATTCTACATTGTAATGGCTACTCCCACATTGCTATATGGTTCGGAAACTTGGATCACAAAAACAAAGATAGAAATAAAATTCAAGTAGCAGAGATGAAATTCTTGAGATCAGTACATGGCAGCACGCGTGAAGACAGAATCCGCAACGTAACCGTTAGAAATGACCTAAACATATATAATACCATCAATAAAATTGACGAAAATAAAGAAAAATGGAAAGACCACATTGAAAGAATGGAAGAAGAACGACTCCCCAAAGAAGCTTTCTTTTATAAACCAAAAGGAAAAAGAGACGTGGGAAGACCTCCAAAAAAGATGGCGTACTTTTGTAACCGGAACCGGTATACGGCTAATCCTTGAAGAAGAAGAAGAAGACTTATTTGAAACATTTTTGTCTTATATTGACTGGTAAAACTGATTACCCATTTTAAACGCTTGTGACTAGCTTTTAATATTTATCTTGTATGTAAAGGAAGGTATTTTCAACAAATAAGCACCCTAATTGCATCATAAATTTCATATTTAAAATTTGGATGTTCAAATTACGAGCTGATTAGATTTTGGTACCAGACAATTAACTGAAAGTTGTAGTTTACTATAAGGTTTCATTAGACATATCTCAGAATTGAGTTGAATAAATTTTGTAAGTATTGTTAAAATGTAAATTTGTAGGATTAACTAAAACAAATTTAAACTTAAACAAATAGATGCTATTACTTTTGCTCAAAAGTGAACTCTCAACAACAAATGTTATTCAAAAACTCTACTCCCTTGCTTTCCTACAGTGTATATAGTAATACAAAATTAAATTAATTTTTCACAACTTTTTACACTTTAGAATATAAAACTTGCGGAGGGTACGATTATATCAGTTTAGCAGTTTTTTCTCGGGAAATGTCTTCATTGCGTCAGTCGCACAATCAGCCACCAACGACTGGCTTCCGTTGCAAAGTTCCACCGCCCTCGCCACACGTGTGTTGTACACCCTCTGCCCCCGGGGCATGGGACGTCACCAGTCACCACTCACCAGCTAACAGCTTTCTTTCGCCAGAACAATTTCCGGTTGATATACACTCCAGTTGCCAACAAAACGTCGGCAGCCGACACCATTTCAATTTACTCAAACATCTTTGTATACAGAGAGAACATCCACATTTTCACATACAAGAATTTACTTATAATACTATAAATCTTTCTAAATGTCTTTAAAGAGAAGTTTAATAACTTTCTATATGAAATATCTAAATCTAAATAATACAATACGTCCACATTTTCACAACAAGAAATATTATGATATTCAATACTTTTTGTAACAGTAAAAAATTCTTTCCTACCTACAGGTATTTCAAATTGTAAAGGAAATGCCGTAATAATAACAATTTTCGAGAAATTAATTAAATATTACCTCACGTAGGTACATTATAAAATGGAGGTATTGTGAAGGGTCAAAAATTTCGATGACATCTCATTTTGAAATTAATTATTTATATTTCATATTCATATTTCAGTAATACCTTTGAGGCTTGACAGCTAGTAACTTCACTTCATGCGCAAAATTATGTCACTTACTGAAAATGTGTAAAAAGCGTGATAATATATTTATTTTAGTTCACCATCTTTCGTTCATATGTATGGTTCTTCTATTATGCTTTGATATAACAGCAGAATAAAAATAATTATTATTAACAAAATATTGGTCTTCCCTATTATTTCCTTAATTTTGTAACGAAATGCAACTCCTTCCCTTATATATAAAAGTTTTTCGAGTAATCCTTAAACAAACAACTATTGGCTCGTTACTAGAATTTGTTTGAGGGATGGATTTATTACTACAGCTATTTTCGAATGGATTATAGTTCATTTTAAAATATTAATAGAGACGATATACCGTGTGTCCCACGTAAATGTTGGCATAGGCAACATGTAAAATCAGTTTTTTTTAAATAAAAAGTTTCCGGCAAAAAATCATGCATCCAAATTTTATATCACAATGCTGCCAATATCCCTATATCTTATTTAATGCAGATTATTTTATTTTGATACCGCAATTTAATGTAATTAATAATAATAATTCCTAATTTTCCGCCTACTCTTTTTATTGCTACTGACGTATAGTGCAATTTGTTTTAAATATTTTTTATTATACCTGCATCATAAACCGTGTTTAAAACACGCTACAGCGTTCATAAACGTCAGTTTAAAACACGCCGTGCTTTAAAGGTTGCTAAGCAACAACACAAATAATTACTGCTAATATCTGTCAAAACTGTAAACGTAAACAATAAATACTAACTAGTCTCCATGTAAACGATATACGTCAAACGTCACACGCGTAAAATTATCAAAATCAAAATGTTGTTTTTCAGTTTTTGCCAGAGTATGATGCAGGTATAATAAAAAATAGCGTATGACACACGTGTATAAGTGCTTTCAAAGCACTAACGACGTTAAAAGCACTCCGCTTCGCGTCGTGCTCTTAAACTCGTCGTACGTGCTTTAAAAGCTTACTTATACACTTGTATCATAATAAACTATTAAAGTCACTGTCATCAAGAATACATTAAATGTCGAGAACCGTGTAAATATTATTAGAACGTATTATGGGGGGCGCAGTGCAAGGCAAATATCTAAATTCTTCACGCAGGAATGAATGCCGAATGGTTTCCATCGCCAGAAATTGACAGTGACAGATTAAAATATTTAAAACAAATTGCAGACACTATACGTCAGTAGCAATGAAAAGAGTAGGCTAAAAATTAGGAATTATTATTATTAATTTCATTAAATTGCGGTATCAAAATAAAGTAATCTGTATTAAATAAGATTTAGGGATATTGGCAGTATTGTGTTATAAAATTTGGATGCATAATTTTTTGCCGGACACTTTTTATTTACAAAAAACTGATTTTACATGTTAATTGCCTATGCCAACATTTACGTGGGACACACGGTATATAGTTTGAACCCAATTTCAAATAGAGTAAATAACAACCCAAGTAAACTGATAATTGCTTAAAATTTTGAAGTTTTGATATACAGATGAAACAAAATACATTAACAAACGTAATTCCATTACTATTACAATTGAAGAAGTTACCCATGTCGTTGGAAACATGTTAGTGTAGGAAGAAGATCAAAGAGAAACTCTATCTTCCATAAAAAACGTTACGAGCAGTGGACAATACCTAAACAGCACATACTCAATGTCCAGTATTTTGTAGTTGTTCCCCGTTCAAACAGCAGCGGTCACACCGCTTAATGGATGAGCAAACATCGCGGAGGCCGCATAGGTGACACCCAGGACAAGACCGCCCAGTGCCCCAACCAACAACACATTCAAAGTAACCATCTTGAAATGTGTCGCCGACGTTACTTAAAATATGGATTTTGTCACGTTCCCGATGCTTTACTCTGTTTGCATGTTGATCACCTCAAGTTGCAGACACTGAAGAATTTTACTCTTTACGATAACCCAAAATATTTGCACATGCATTCTCCACCACTTGCCAAACTGCATTCTGCTTTCTTGCTAATGTTAAAGTAGCAATTTACCACTACGTTCACGCTGACTCATTAGCAATTGGTTGGTCTTAAAACTAACGATTAAAAATATGTATTAAACTTGGAATTATTACTTAGTTCAAGTGGCATGTATTGAACTATTGTTTAAGTAATCAGAAATCCTTTCACTGTGATAATTGATAAATAAAGAAGTTTTGGTTGAATAAATTATAGTATATTATTCAATGAGGATGTAATGTATGCTATTACTCATGAGAATGAAGTTTGCATCACGAGCGAACGCGAATGATGTTAATCATTTTAATGAGTAATAGCCATTACATGCGAGTAGAATACTATACTTTATCCACAACATTTCGTCCAATATTTGTTTTGAAATTATAAGATAAATAGAATTTTTGCTTTGACAAATATAAAAAACCCGTTGTTTATCAACATAGACAAATTGTAACAATCGCTAGGATATGTACTGTTGCAACATTTTGAAATGATTTGACATTTAGCAGAAAATCTTAAAACCAATTATTCAGCTACAGTTTAAGCTTAAAAGATAATAATAGTATTAAAAATGAGAAAATTAGTGTCTTTGCCTTTTAATGTGGATGAAATTTCTTAAAAGTCATTTTTATTTTACTCTTTTGATAGGTAAGATGAATTTAACATAACTAATAATTTTATATTTATATATCAAGGCACTAAAGTTCAATTTTTTATCACGAATATGCCAGGCCCGTAGGGCCGAGGAAAATAAACCATGTGAGTGACAAAAAGGAACTTCAGTGCCAAGGTACATACATATTAAGTTTTATTTGAAATCTAAAATTCGAAAAAACTGTAAAAAAATTACAATATACGTTAAGTTTATATATCTGTCAGTTGTCAATTGAAACTGACAGTCAGTGTTGCCAACCTCGCGAAGTGAAGTTATCGTAAATAACACTCAAAATTATGTGTTTTGTCCTCAATTTCGTCATCGGAATTAATTAGTTAATTCTTTTTGCAAATTTTGTTTCATGTTACGTCCAAATTTACTATAGTACGTCAATATATCTGCCATAATTATCCTAATTGTACAATAATTATTTGACGGTTGCCAACACTGGGTTGCTCAAAATCGTCGTATAATGGGTTACTTTAGTGACGATTTCTGAGCTTTTAATGACGATTTCTGAGCACTTTTGACGATGCCGTGGATAATAGTATATTATTCAATAAGCAGCTATTACTCATGAGAATGAAGTTTGCTTCACGAGCGAAAGCGAGTGATGTAAATCATTCGATAACATACTATTAAAAACGACATATTATTTTCTTGTTTTACAAATGCTGCGTGTTCAAAGACAAAAAAAAAAAGAGAATAAGTACAAGTAATAGCACATATTCCACGCGAGCAAAAAGTTTATAGTCCGAGCCGAAGGCGAGAGCTACGGTTTGCGAGTGCGGGATATGCCATTCCGTTACATGTTGTAGACTATACTATGTTATTACTTTGTGGACTATACTTTCTATAACAAGATTTTGGAAATTATATACAAAATACAAACATAAAACTGTTGAAAACGTCAAACTCAAAAAAATCAAATTAAACAAACAGACGTAACCATAGTAACTGAATCAAGATACTTCATACATCGCGCTAATATGCAGCTCCTTCGAAAATATTCCATACGCAGCGTATGGAATGTTAGTGATTCCATAACAATTTTCAGTTATGGAATGCCTAGTTTCCAAAACAGTGTTATAGAAAAGATATCTACATTACACTAATTGTAAGTGGACAGTTAGGAGTTTGCAAGATTCTCAATCAGTACTTATAATCAACGCCTTCATTTTGTAGGTGTGAATGTTATTGGGCATCCAAAATTAAAATACGCTAACTTGTGGTAGAAAGCTGAACTAACCATAAGGTACATAAATTTCATTGTATTTTGTAATTGTTATTTTTTAAAAATTAATAACAATAGTAGTTATTTTAAGAATATTACAATGTAAGTATAACATTTGTTTAAGCCGTATTATTTAAATAAGATGTAAAAATGAAAGGTACATTGTATTTGTAGATTATAGGTTAAGATTGAATTTTCTCAAAAAAAAAAAACCTATAAAAACAGGAAAAATTGCAGTGTGTATGGCAACAGTTCTGCTGCCAATAAAAGCAAATTACTAATACTAAAGTAAGCATTCGCCATCATAAGATATCATACAAAATGAATTTGACATGTACCTTTCGTGAATTCTAATCAACGCCATCTCTTGATAATTTGGAAGCCCAATAGTTGTATTCCATAAGTCAAAGCGCAACTATTAATTTTTATTGATAATTGGATAAATCTGAACGCATTTTAAGGTAGTTTTTAACATAAGTAGGAGACAATTATAATATTATTAATTAAATAACTTTTAAACGGCACTTAGTAGGGGAAAAGTTTCAAATAAAAATTGTAGCTAATATTATCCATATCTTTTATTTTAACTAAATTTAACATAAGTCAATTATTTACAAAGATATGTTTGAGAAACATCTACGTGCGGGAGGTAAAAATTTATTCAAAACTATGTTTCTCTTACGCCTCCAAGAAGAAAGAAAAATAACAGTTTTTTCTGTAAAATTCCCCGTTCTAAATAAATATTTTAGTTTGCTCAAATAACCTAAAAAGAAAAATTGATCTCAACCTGCACCTACAAACGTTTAGAACCGAAAATCGGATACATTTACAAGAATAATATTACAAATGGCTGGTCCGGCGACACTGTTTGTATTGGCGACAAAAAATTCGAACCCGCTCTGAATTTAGACGAGCCTGCGGTCAGGCGGTCACTACTTTCTGACCAGTGTGTAGTTTGACCCTTTATACGTATTATGTAGCACCGGCTGTCGTGTTAGGTTAATATTAATTCAGTTAGCGTTAGACTAGATAGAGATACACACTTACAGGGAAGTGGACTGATCTATTTAAATATTAATGTTTGCACTAAAAAGGGGCCAGTAAACTTTACACAAAACACATTAGTACATCGGGCATTATCATGGTAAGTATGATTTTAAAGGAAGAGAACTTTTAAAACGATTTGAAATAAAATTTTCTTTACTGGAGTGCAAGCATCTGTTCTAGTTTTGAAATTTTAGATAAATCTGCAGTAATATTGGGCTTCCAAATTATCAAGAGATGGCGTTGATCACAATTCCCAAAAGGTACATGTCAAATTCATCTTGTATGGGTGCGAATGCTTGCTTTAGTATTGGTAGTTTGTTTTTATTGGCAGCAGAACTGTTGCCATACACACTGCAAATTTTCCTGTTTTTATAGGATTTTTTGGAAAAAATTCAATCTTAACCTATAATCTACAAACACAATGATCCTTTCATTTTTACATCTTATTAAAATAATACGGCTTAAACAAATGTTATACTTACATTGGAATACTCTTAAAATAACTACTATTGTTATTAATTTTTAAAAATAACAATTAATTTCAAAATGTAATGACATTTATGTACCTTATTGTTAGTTTAGCTATCTACCACTAGTTAGCGTATTTTAATTTTGGAAGCCCAATGGGAGCAAACAATTTAATAATAAATATTCTTTTTTGCCGACTGACATTAAAGATGACACTTCACGGACTGCTAACAGTCTGTAAAATGTCACTTTTATGCCTAGGCTGTAAAATTATTTTACATAACAACCGCTCAACAAATGAATAGCAACCGTTCAACACAAGCATGGCAACAGCGATAACCTTCAAAATATCTATATAAAATAATCACTAAATTAATATTAATTTTAAATCAGCAAAGAAATTATATGTTCAACTCGGCATCAAACACAGATTTATAGCTTTGGCAGCCTCTTCTGTAAATCTGGTATTTTAATGTATAGTTAAACAAATAACTACTATTAGAACATGCTAATGAACAATAATATGATATAAATGTTAAACGTGACATTTTATGAGAAAGAGGGAAAGTTTCTGAAACGAGGCGAAATAAATCACTTTTGGTAGGAAACCCCACCGTTCTCCTCCCGAAATAGTGAGGAAAATGTGTTGTTTCTCTCTAGAGAGGAAAATATAGAAGTGTTACCAATATAAATGTTATTTACAAAAAATATATAAAAATTATAAATAAATTCCTAATTTTATTGAAAATCCTTATTTTAGTGATATACATACTTTAAATTGTCTTACAATTATGTCTTATATGTTTCTTTTTCTTATTTAATTACAAATTTGACAACTTATTAAAGATATTTAAGATTGGTTCATTGGCAACACTGCTGCACCGCATTGTGTCTGATAACCTAACTTTTAACGTGTCAGTCTGTCAGTTGTGTTCTCAAAGTGTATTTTAGTTCCGAGCAAATCGTTTTTAGAAACATGTCGTGAAAAAAAATGTGTCTAACATTTTCCTCTCTAGTTATACAAATAACTATTAACACGTATATCATACAAAATTGTATCTACGATCTTCCTAGTGTATTACTAAATACTAAAAAATGTAGAATGATATTTTGACAGGAAGGGTTATATTTGTTAATTTATTGATACAAATCGTTAGCAACGTGTTTAAAGTAACAATAAAATCACTTTTAACACGTTGCTAGGTTACCTTTAACACTAGTGTAAAAAAGTGACACTTTTAACTTGTTAAGCAACCGTTAAAAAGGTCACTTTTAATAACGATCGTAGATAATAGTTATTTACTTTACAAGTGGGCAAAATAAGGAATTACCCACGAGAGAAATTTTAGCACACCAAGCCGAAGGCTGAGTGAGATAATTTTATCGAGTGGGTAATTGTATCGAACCTCAAAGTCACTTTATTGGGAAATGAATATCAAATTTATATATTTTAATCATAAATGCGGAACTGAAAAATTTATTATCAAGATACCAAGATTTCTTGACAAGACTTCTTGTCTTGGTCTTGGTCTTGTCTTGAGATAATTATCTGCCTTCACTCCTACTCGGGGGTGGCAAAGTCATCGTCCAAAGAACAAAATAATTACAGGTCCATTGAAGCGGCAGCTAACATTCTCGTTTCAATTACACGGGGCGATCAAATTTTCAATTCGTGATCACGAGACTCGCAATTCACAATTCTTTCTTGGGGGTGGCAGGCGGCAGGAGGCAGACTGTAAAGACGCGCCTCGTCTGCGCCGCCACCGCCAGCTGCGGCTGTCGCGGGAACAGGACGAGGAAAGATCATTTTCAATTTTATACTCATGATTCAATAAAATCTCAACACTATCGGCAATACTTGAGTTCAGGCGTCGTGCGAACAGGACCGTAATGACAATAAAAGAAATTCAAAATAAATAGTTTTTATTTATTTATGAGATCAATGAAAATTATATAAGCTATGTCGCACAACTTACATAATTAATATGGATTAATTAAATATTCATTGACATCGTAATCACATTCTTCATTATGTTTTCATACATAATCTTTTAAGTGCTAGTTTGATTTGCGGAAATTTACCGCCTGGTCTATGGAGTTTTTATTGCTACGAAAATTACCACAAGTCGAAGACGAGTGGTGATTTTCAAGTAGCAATAAAAACGAAATAGACACTTTTTTGCATGTAGTGGACTCACACATTTTGACACATTATACATTTCAAATGATATTTTACATAACTCATTGTAATATAATCAATATTTTTATTGTAAATAGTGAAATACATAATAATAGTTATTTACTTTACAAGTAGGCAAAGTAAGGAATTACCCACGAGAGAAATTTTAGCACACGAAGCCGAAGGCTGAGTGTGATAATTTTATAGAGTAGGTAATTCCATTTTGCCCACGTGTGAAGTATAACGTTTTATCCAACACCTCTCAATAAATGCTCTATAACTATGGCGATTTTAAACAAGGAAAGTAACAGATTACCGACTAGTGGGTATAAATTTGAGGAAAGTCACTAGTGAGTGTTTTTTTTTTAATTTATAACAATAAAAATAACGCACAACACCTTGGTATCTACTTCGATTGACATTTTAATTACGTGGGCAAAGTGGAATTATCCACTCGATATAATTATCACACTCCTTCGGTTGCGGGTGTTAAAATTTCTCTCGTGGGTAATTCCTTACTTTGCCCACTTGTAAAGTAAATAACTATATTTTTTTTTGAAATGCCAGTGTGGGCAGTGGTGTAGCTAGATTTGGTATTACCCAGGACAATAGTGATAGTGTCAGCCCTTAGGTAGTAATCGTGACATTTTACTGACTGTTAACTGTCAAAAAAAATCACACTTTGAATGTCAACCGACAAAAAAATATGTTGTGGAACACGGACCACCACTATCTAGAAACGCTCAACTCTTCAAAAAATTATGACACATGTCAAAAAATGACATGACAGTTTGTGGAAAGTCACTAGTTAGTATTTTTTTATTTATAACAATAATAATACACAACCCCTTGGTAACTACTTGACATTTTAATTTAAAAATTTAAACATATATCACTGTCAACAAATATTTCTTTAATAAATTATTCATTTATTAAGAGGTGTTGGATAAAACGTTATACTTGTTATAATTCACGCGTGGGCAAAGTAGAATTACCAACTCGATAAAATTATCACACTCATCCTTCGGCTTCGTTTGCTAAAATTTCTCTCGTGGGTAATTCCTTACTTTGCCCACTTGTAAAGTAAATAACTATTATTAACATTGACCATAAGTGAGTTATTTTGGAAATATGTTTTGTGTCTCATTGCATATTAACATGTGATGTTAAATTTCTTGAACAACAGGAGTTATGAGTTATGTCGTCAGTATATGTAACATAATTATGTACATCTGTTTTTTTATGTCGTTTATATAAAAATATACAAAATTGGTCCAAGTTCGAAGAAAGATAATATTAACATCTACCATTGATATACGTGTAAAATTCTTGTGTCTATTTCTTAACTTATTGTAAAATTTTTTAATTTTCTTTAATTTAACGCATCGAATTGTGGATAATGAGATCCTCAGTTTGAATCCCACAGCTAACAGTTGCCATTTTAACTTTACCCCTGTGGTTTTCCTACCACTACCAACTTTGGGCGTAATGATTTGACGACTGGTAACCGCATTTCACGTATTAAAAATATATCACTCATTGAGATATTCAAAGGCAGGTTTTATTTACATATTAACAAACAAAACTGCGCCACGAGTGCTATTATCCTGATAAAATTCCTCAGTCCGGCCCTGTAGCAACAACGGAAACGGATCTTGGAGGGATATGGAAATGTTTAGTCGCGGCTGTGGAGTATCGCACAAAAATAATTGGTTTATGTACTTGGATGAAACGCCAACGCTATGGAACTACGGCTCCGTACAGTAGGTGGAGGAAAAGATGGGAGAATACAGGATACAAGGAGGGGAGATAAGAAGAAGCACTATTAAGGAAAGTGTAAAGATATCACTTTTACAATAATAACTTTCCTAATAATAATTAAAGTAAAATTCGAATTGATGTTTAAATGTTTTCATACACCGTGCATAAAGCAAATGTTTCTGCACTTCACCTGGTATTGTGTGGAAAATTGCCGTTGCCGTTACCCACACTAATATCCTATAATTAAAAAAAAATCTAAATTTCAATGCATGTCGCATTTATAAAACACGTGTACGCAATATCTGCAGAGTCTTATTTTCAACACTTCCACGTAAACATCTGGCAGTATCTAAATACCTTCTGTGAATTATGACTTTCAGTAGCACACGCCTCACAGAAAATAACCATTTATGCACTAATTTTCGATATACCCGGACAATTACGTGTCCTTTCCTCACGCTAATGTATATGTTGTAGACATTTAGCTAAATGTCTAGGCATTTAGCGAAATGCCGGCAATTAGATGAATTTTACTTCATTCTTCTATGTATTTGACTGGCGGAATCTCTATTTGCCGGGCGCGGTTTAGGCACTTGGAAGAATCATTTATAATATCGTGAACAATTTTATTAACAAATTTCACTTATTTGTTACAACAAGGTGCCGATAAATGGCATCGTGAATTTCATAAAATACCTGCTTTGAAGCAGGCACATCGTTTTGTTTGACATTGTTTCTTTGCAGCTTTGCAATTACATTTTTTGGGGCAAATAGAGAAATGCGCGATTTTTCGTCTAATTGCCTGATTCCGCCAGTCAAATAGAAGAATGAAGTAAAATTCATCTAATTGCCGGCATTTCGCTAAATGCCTAAACATTTAGCTAAATGCCGGATTATTATAAATGCCTACGACATATATAAATATATCGCGCGGTCTGAACATAAATATATCGTCTTAAATAAATATCGCTCGGCTAGTTTATATAAATAATAGTGTTTGTTTATAGTAGTAATAAGTGTCAGTGTATAAGTTTTTGTATGCGTTATTTTAGTGTTATATACTTAGTGTTATAATAATTATTTATTACTTTTTATTAATAGTATTTATTTTCGTTTAAATAAAAACTTGTACAACGCACGAACGTTACAATATTAACAGAACTAAATATGAAATATAACAAAGATGAATAATTATGTTTTGTTACTTTAACACTTGAAACACATTTTACAAAACACAACTTAGGAACTAATATAATTTTTAAGTACCATTTTTAACTTATCGTGGTTTTACAATTTGTGTATAATACTAACACAAAGATTTAAATATGAATGCATTTCAGGTAACCTTTCAGTAAAAATTAAGCAAACCTCCATCACGTACAATCTGTCTCAATAATCAAATAAACCTCTTTATCATATTATAATTCTTTCCCTCTGTATTCACAAACAATCAAACATCCGAGAGACACGCTTACATACATAACCCTACTTTTCACGAATGATCTACCCACAATGCATTGCAAACAAGTTCTCATAATAATATCATCGTGTCTAGCCACCGAATCGTTCATCATGCGTTGTGCTAAAAGAGTAAATAATGAGCGCATTATGTGAAAATAAAATGGCGGACATCTGTAATCATAGATTCATATCTCGCTTTGTGATTGTGCAGCGAACGAGTAAGATGTGTGCGCGTTTTTTGCTGGAAGTGGTTGGTTGTGTGAATGAAGCATGTAAGTGGTTATATTTATGTCTGTTTACTGTGGTATCTGATTGTAGAAGGGCTGAATAGCACTGGTGTGCTACCCCATTTTTTTGGGAATTGCTTGAATTGATTTTATTTATTGAAGCAGGCAAATACGAACATATATATTTTGGAGTTTTAATAACAATAGGCGTGTTAAAAAAATAAATACACATTGTAATTTGTGATTCAAAACTATTATTTTAGGGGGTGCAAGAAACTTATTTCCTATATTAATTCTTACATATACAGTGTGTCCCATTTAAGGTACGAATGCATGGGGATCTCGAGAACCGTAAGAGATACGAGGTTGGTTAAATTAGACGAAAGTTGCCTCTTTAGTAGGGCAGTTTGAACATGTATTTGTTTTTCCAATTGAATGCATAGATCACTAGATATGGGCTAAAATGTAAATTTAGCGATTTTCTTTTTTACTGATAACTTCGTTGTATAACATAATACGAGATTTTGGCTCGCACTTTCTTAAGACACTTTTTAATGGTGAATTTGTAGAAATACTCAAAATTTTTTTACATCTAACCATTTATGAGTTACTGGTATCAACTTTTATTTTTCATATGGAGGTCATAGTAAGCCATGACATTTTTGAATAGAGATTTTTTTTGCTTTACAACGATATAAAACACTAATCAAATATTTTAATAATTAGTAGAAAAGTTAACGAAATTTGTTATTTATAATAAAATTGAATTGAAAAAAGTGAATCATAGGCTGCTATGGAAGAAAATAACAATTTCAAACAATTCAAAAATAATTTACGAAAACTTTGCCCTAAATATTCTATTAATTGGCTATTTCGATTCAAGCACTTCTGCGCCTTTCATTGTGTTTTTCTATAACTTACTAAACATTCTTGAATTAATCTGATTTCGAATTCTTACTGTGGAATTTCGTAGCACATTTTCATTCTAATATTTCCAAATAAACAGTTTATTTTCTCAGTATCTCTATAAAAAAATCTAATTGTGTAAATTCTCTATCTATTGTCATTCAAATTGAACATTTAATTACTGTATTATGACCTGTGAAATGTGAGCAGAAGCTCCGCTCTACCGAAACCACATATTTTGTATTTGACGAAGTGGCAATATATCTAAAATATCTGCAATATCATTTTGTTACATATTTAAATATCTACAGATATTTAAATTTTCATTCATTATTAGTTGAATTCTTAGTATACCACACCATACAATGAAACTAAATTTAACTCAACAGCGAGATTCTATTATTTATTATTTAATTTTTTCCATAGCAGCCTACGATTCACTTTTTTTATTTCAGTTTTATTATAAATAACAAATTTCGTTAATTTTTCAATTAATTATAAAAATTTGTTATTACTATTTTATATCATTGTAAAGCAAAAAAAATCTCTATTCAAAAATGTCATGGCTTACTATGACCTCCATATGAAAAATGAAAATTGATACCAGTAACTCGTAAATGTTTAGATATAAAAAAATTTTGAGTACTTCTGCAAATTCACTATTAAAAAGTGTCATAAGAAAGTGCAAACCAAAATCTCGTATTATGTTATACAACGAAGTTATCAACAAAAAAAGAAAATCGCAAAATTTACATTTTTGCCAATATCTAGTGATCTATGCATTCAATTGGAAAAACAAATACATGTTCAAACTACCCTACTAATCAGGCAACTTTCGTATAATTTAACCAACTTCGTATCTCTTACGGTTCTCCAGATCCCAATGCATTCGTAACTTAAATGGGACACATTGTATATACCGTATGTCCCCGGATTGAGTTTACAAGAGGAAAAAAATTCTTATTATTGACTTTACGAAAAAATGCCAAGGGAAGAAAAATTTTTGGACATCTTAAAACGCATGTTTCAGCTATTAAAATTTTTAAATAATTTTTTTTATTATACCTTTTTTTTGTATTTTGTCCTAATAATACAGTTATTACATTCAATCAAACCTTATTTTAGTTGGCTTTGAAATATTGACAAATGATTATTAATTCTAACTACAGATAAAAAAAATTATGTAACGGTAACATTGCACTAAAAAGATTTTTTGTTCTAATGTTAACATTTCTTTGACAAACTGTCACTATTTTAAACAATAACTTCTTACTTTATGATAATACGAATTACTTTTGACATTTAATCATTTGTTTCAAAGCAAACTAAAATAAGGTTTGATGGAATGTAATAATTGTATTATTATAGGACAAAATACAAAAAACGTTATAATAAAAGAACCATGCATTATTAAAAAATTTTAATAACTGAAACATGCGTTTTAAGACATCCAAAAATTTTTCTTCTATTTGCATTTTTTCGTAAAATCAATAATAAGAATTTTTTTCCTCTTGTAAACTCAATCCGGGGACATACGGTATAACGAATAAAAAAACTGTAAATAATAAGGTCCTCAGTTCGAATCCCACAACCGACAGTGCCTTTTTAACTTTACTACCTCCTTAGGATCTTGAGATGATGGCTGGTAACCGCACCTTATAAGCAACAATGTATCACTTTTCGAGGTCTGTAAAAGCAGAGTACCACACCCAAAATGGGTAAATGGCATAAAAAATATTTATTTATTTATTTAAAAAAATTATTTGAGTGTAGTAAATATCCGAGAAAATTTTTATCTATCATATGAAATAGAAATGTATTTGTTTATTTAATTTTTATTAATATCTATACTAGTGATCTCTAACCCCCCCCCCCTCTTTAATTTTTTTTAAAGGCCGTTGCTTAGTGATCCACATCACGTGTTTAAAATATCCGTGAATGATGGATTTCTGGCTCTGTGATTGGTCGAGAAGAGTGAATTATAAATCATAATTCACTATCGTCAATTATGGGTACTATAATTCATTGAAAAAATGTAATTAAAAAATATTTTTATATTTAATGTTATTTCACATTAGAATGAATTTTACCAAATATTTTATCGCTAATGGGATCTGACATGTAGCGATATGCCATCTGGCGTTATATTTTCAAACACAAAGTAGGGTGAAGATTCCGTTAAAAATTATCGAAATTGTAGTTAAACATCGCGAAGAATCGAAAAATAAAATGTACTGTGTAGTAAAAGTGTGTAATAATAAGTCCCATAAAAATCTGGACGTTACATTCCACATTCCATTATTTTCCGAAGCTGGACAAACGTTTCATTTATGAAGTAAACCAAACTGGAGTGCAAAAAACTAACAAAAGTAAACAACATGAATACGTTTACAATAAATAATATGCTCTGCATATTTTTTACCAGACGATTATGTATATCTAAGTAAAATTTGAGGTTATAATACAAATTAGCTCTGAAATCTTTAAGTTTATAAATTATATTAAATCTTTATTCAAAGTCAATGTTCCTTATATTTATTCATTTTAGTTATTTGTTTATATAGCTAATTTACATCAAAACGTACAAGTAACCTATAACAGTACAACAACGTAGCAATGTAGTTTTTGTATTTTTCACCCAAAACCAGCCATGCAGGAACAAACAACACTCATCACTCGTTCATCTCCTGCAATTTGCCTATTAATTTGATGAGGATCACTTCGTAAATTGGACGTTGACATACACTGTCAGTTTCATTTAATTTTTTCCCACATTTAATCAATTATTAAGTATATAAAATACGTTCAGCTTCTTTAAAATTTAGTTTGCAGGATCTTTTGTACCGCATTCGCAAATATTATTAATCGTGAGACTCATTTTTTATATTTTATACGCGACAAGTACAAATGTCACATTCGAATATTCACCCTAATTGACGCCATCTTAAATAGGCCACCCCACCATTTCAGATCCCAATATTATAAAAATATTTTATCAAAATTAATTTTAGCAGCAGTAAATTCCATGTTTCTTAATGCCACACTTATTTCTTCTTCGTCAAGAAAAACAAGTAAACAACATAATCAGTGAATAGAAACAGTAACTAAGTAACAACAAACTATGATCTATAAAACAGAGGAAGTCCCGTCTTGTTCAATTCGTATCATTCATTTTGGTTTACTGTTATAAATTTTTATAGCTCCTCTTATGAATCTACCATTGGCATATTTCGATCTTGCTATAATTTATGTTTCTTCAATATTCAATGACATGACTAGCCACAGCAGATTTCTCCGGTTGGTTAAGACGAATGTCCCGTTTGTGTTCTATAATTTTTGTTGCTATTGTTCTGCTAGTCTGTCCAATGTAACATTTTCCACATTAACAAACAATGTTCTAAAATACAAATGACTTAAGCGGGAAAATATCCTTCACACACTTCAACAAATATTATAATTTATTGATGTTTAAATCTTTTTATTTATTACTGTGAATTCCGAAATATTTTTCAACTTAGTTTTAGTATGTTTTTCGGGTTTACCAGAAAAAAATATGATAATATTGAGGGCATTTAAGGGGACGAAAACTGTAATATAATATAAGGGTTAGTAAAGGGTGTATGGTGGCGACAGTGGGTGGCCGGAGGTGTAACTAAAAGTCTACATTTTTGCGTTTTGTGTGCGTTTTATTGCCTGGCCACGCTCCTCAGAATTCTTTATTGGAACATTTTAGACAAACGAGTAAACGACACTCAGAGCCGTACTCAAAATTTCCTCTTGTAGAAATTTTATCCGTGGTTCATTCATTCAGAGCTGGGCGTGTATTTAAATATTGTACTTATAAATCACGACTTAAGTACTTTTCAAAGTGATTGTATTTATACTTAAGTACAAAATTTGTGAAGTATTTGTATTTTGTACTTGAATTGAGTATTTAAATATATGTAAAAGTACTTAAGTACTGTTACATATATTTAAATACTCAATTCAAGTACAAAATTTGTAAAGTATTTGCATTTTGTATTTGAATTGAGTATTTAAAAATATGTAAAAGTACTTAAGTACTTTTCGTGTAAATATATGCGCTACTGCGTAGTGTGTACCAACATGTTCGAACCTGCGCATTCAGTGTTGGGAATTTAGTCGAAACCAAGATGTTCATGGAAATAAAATATACAAATATAGAAAAAATTAGTGACGATGACAATTTGCGTGACTTTAATGAAGAAAAATCAATTTACACGGAAAACGCGAATTCTAAAGTTGAATTATGGGTACTACAATATTTGGACGACTCTCGAAAACATGTAACAATGTTAAATACCTACTTATCCCATTTTAAAACAATTTTTTTTTATAAATATAATACTTGCCTCCCGTCATCAGGACCCAAAAAGTGGAAGTGATAATAATTTTGAAAAATTAGTTCTGAAAGCTAATAAAATTGGAGAAACAGTATAGTTTTATTTTCTTTGTTTCTCTATTCGTTGCCTTAGTTATTATTCATATTATATTTTATTTAAAATATGTTGTTTTTTTTTAATGTGTTCAAATAAATATTCTTTTTAATTTACAATGTATTATGTATATAACTAGGTAAACATAAGGTTTGTCTTTGTTTATTATTGTTGTAGTTTTATTTTATTTATTTTACAGTACAGTACTTCATTATCAATATCTACCTACAAGCTTGCCTTTCCTTAAATGTAATTTATTTCAATATTTTTAAAAAGTATTTGTACTTAAAAATTGAATAAGTACAAAAATATTTGTATTTATACTTAAGTACATTTTTCAAAATTTTAATTATACTTATACTTAAGTACAAACCAAAAATTTAATTGTACTTTGTACTTAAGTACTTTTTTTGTGTACTTATGCCCAGCTCTGCATTCATTATTATTCACAGATGAATCAGTCATCATTGCGTTGTTTATACATTCATTGCCTATTAAATTTATAAAAGATAATAGTACCTAACCAATATATTTAAAAGTATTTCAATCGTATAATTTACTACCAGTTTCTCTCAATTTATTCAAGAATGACTGAGTTTCGCTGTAAATTTTAGAAAAAATTGGGTTAATATTTCCGTGCTAACGCATCGAAATATGAATCCTGCATAGATTTAATAATATATATGGATGGAGCGTTGGCTATGCTTTTAATACAGAAATCTGTAACCAACATAAGAGAGAGATAGTCATATCTAAAATGGTGCAGTGGGTGAAGAACAGCACATTTTCATGCCACCCAACACGTGGTATGAATGTGCTGTTTTCCCACTGCGTAATTTTGGATATTACTATTTCTCTCTTATATTTGGTATTAAACTGCTGTATGCAAAAATCAAGAAAATGTTTCCCACAAATTCATGCAGTTTCATTAGGTTGGAAATTTTCTTGTTTTATATCTAATATCCATTTCTTGCTTAAATCCACATTTTTCGGAAAACTGTAATAAATATGTATATGTACAGCGTTCTAACCTAAAAGCGACACATTTACCTGTCAAATGAAACACTGTCCGTTTTGTAAAATTATATGTACAACAGGATTTTACCATATTTGATATATTTAAATATGACATAAATAATTGGCAAAATTATAAATTAGGGACAAAAGCTGGCACAATAGTCTAACAAAACAGTATTCTACTCACACGTCAAACGTCAAACCAAGTTCTTGTCGTCTTGCCACCCATCACGTCACTTTCATCTCTATCTCTATCGCGCAGTGTTGGTTACAGTCTATCTTTGTCTATACTCCTTTCATACATTTTATCAGTTCTATGGAATCCTCAGTTCGAATTCCACAGTCTTGGTTTCCCCTCTCCTAACATTTTTAGGGGCAGTGATTTGACGGCTGGTAACCGCATTTCATGCGCAAAAATATGTATCATTTACGGATATCTGCCACATTCAATATAGGTAAAAGGCGTGATGATATAACACGTCACTCAATAAGTTCGTAGGATGGCTAATGAAACTACAACTTTTTGGCAAAATTTTACTTTATTCATCAACATAGTCCCCTTGAAGGATGCCACATTCATTCCTACGCTTCTCCAATATTTCGAAACCATTTTTGTAGAACGAAATATCTTTGGCCGCAAAATACCCTTCAGTTTCGGAAATCACTTCTTCATTAGAGCCAAATCGCTTTCCCTGGAGCATTCTTTTTAGGCCTGCAAACAGTTAGTAGTCGCTAGGTGCCAGATCTGGTGAATATGGTGGATGAGAAAGCAATTCAAAGTGCAGTTCGTACAATTTTGCCATTGTTGCAATCGACTTGTGGCACGGTGTATTGTCTTGATAAAAGAGCACTTTTTTCTTCTTCATTTGGGGTCGTTTTTTAAATAATTTCTTCATTCAAACGCATCTATAATGCAATATAACATGCGCTAATTATGATTCTTCCTTTCTCCAGGTAATCGATGAATAAAATACCATTCACATCCCAAAATACGCAAGCCAAAACCTTACCAGCTGACATTTGCGTTTTTGGTCCCTTTGGACGGTCTTCATCCTTTGCTGTTCACTCCGCTGACTGCCTATTTCACTCTGGAGTGTAGTGATGGATCCATGTTTCATCCATTATCATATACCTCATGAAAAAATTATTTTTATTGTGCTAAAACAGCTCCAAACACCGCTTTGAATCGTCGACGCGTTGTTGTTTTTGATCGACTGTGAGCAAACGCGGTACCCATTTAGAACAGAGCTTTCTCATGCTCAAATGTTCATGCAAAATGGTGAATAAACTGCCTTCTGATATCTTTAAGGTGTCAGCTATCTAACGCAATTTCAATTTACGATCGCGCAAAATAATTTTGTGGACTTTTTTTATGTTTTCTGGAACAACTGCCAATTTTGGTTGACCAGATCGTTCAACATCATCGGTGTTTGTACGGCCGCGTTTAAAATCGGCACAAAAATTCTCTACTATTTGTCTCAATGGAGCAGAGTCCAAATAGCATTTGTCAAGCCATTGCTTTGCTTGAACGGTTCTTTTTCCCATTAAAAAGCAATGTTTTATCAACACACGAAATTCAGATTTTTTCATTGTTGTGAAAATTACAAAAGTAGCGTCACTAAAACAACTGTAACAAATGAAATAAACGTCAGATTGTCATAAAATTTTTACACGTATCGATCTAAGTTTGGTACTTCCTAAAAATCATATTAATTTGTCAATAGTGGTGCCATGCATATGTCATCCTACGGACTTATT
Source organism: Poecilus cupreus (assembly GCA_963942605.1). NCBI lineage: Eukaryota > Metazoa > Arthropoda > Insecta > Coleoptera > Carabidae > Poecilus > Poecilus cupreus. The sequence continues at coordinate 16,104,191 of OZ012727.1, forward strand.
GAGTGACGTAATATTTCTATAACTTTGAAAAAATATATTCAGTCCGTCTCTGGTAATATCGATACCGATACGATTCGCCACTGGGCGTGTATCGGGCCAAATGTGAAAGAAATGTAAATACAGACTCTTTCCTTGCGGTTGCCTCAATCGCTTCTACTATAACAACCACCCATCTGCTGCTGTATTCTTCGCGCTCCCCTTTCTAACCCTGGCACCCCGCAGATATTAAAAATATTAAGTGCAACGAAATAACCGCGGGATATTATATCTCGTAATTGCATTATAATTGAAGATAATTCAGCCGCCAAGCTGTATTTGCATTTCGTTAAACGTTAGTTTGAAATTAAGGCCATTAAAAACAAATGTGTTCTGATTTTTAAATGGATTCTTCAGTAGTTTCTTGAATACTTATTTTTATTTATTATCAGCGCGTTTTGCGGAGACGTTTAAGCACTTTTATTTTATCAATTAGTAATGGCAGAAACATTAATTAAAACTGTATTAATAATTTCTTTCCTGGATTAGTGGGTTTTCGCTCAGACCCCTCAAATCTATTTTAGTTTTCGTGTTACAGCAATTTGTATATTTTTTCAAGGGACAATATTCTGAAGCTTTAACATAAATACTAAAGCCGGTATCGAAACTTTGAACACTGTTTCGTGTTTCTGGTGCATTTTATGATAAATATTAGTTAGGTTAGGTTTATATAATACTTTTTGTAATGAACGATATTATTTTTAATGGAATAAAATTTCAATTAAAATACTCTTAAATTTACAAATAAATAGCAGCAAACTCATAGTTACCGTTGCTAAGGAATTTGATATTGACACATATTTCTTTTTAACTATTGACAATTATCAATGGTTTTTGTTAGTTTTGATAAATGAAAATTGGTGTGAGTACCATTTTATTTATGTACTAAATTTTGTTATTTTCAAAATGGTTTTGATGTAAAATTAACGGAAAAAAAGTGTATTTGGAAAATTTTATCTACGCTCATTAATTAAATGTCACTTAACCCACTCATTTTGCGTGGGTTAATAGTTTCATTAACGCACTCGTTTTCATTAACGTACAATTTATTATAAATGTTGATAATACAATCTTTACAATTTAAAGTAATTAATATTTATTTTACTAATGAATAATTTTTGTAACTTGTTCTTCTATATCCGACGAAATACTTTCTAAATCACTCATTTTCACGAAATGGTTCAAAAATTTATGAAAATCAACTACATAACTGCTTAATGTCAAATTGTGGTCGTCATGGATTTAAAACCATTTTAACAGCTACTACTTGCATTAATTTTCTACTTGTCAAAAAAATAAAGTCAAAATATTTAATTTTTTAACTTTCGGCGGACGTAGATAAAATATTGTACAATACATGTGTAATAATGCATTATTAATATACTTATGTGATTACACTACTCGGCTATCGCCTCGTTGTGCAAAATTCACATACGTATTTTAATAATGCTCTTATCCCACTAATATCGTAAATATCTATTATCGCACGAGTGCATGAATTGAAAGATACAAGTTGTCAACAACGTGCGTCAAATATTGTTTCCATACTTGAAAGTACAAAACAAAGTTATGAAATATATATATTTTTTTGAAAATTTTAATTGGCGATACTTTGAAAAATATTAAAGTTACGGAGATTCGATGACCACACAATTAGATTCAACTCATCGAAATATATAGTAAGTTTTAAGAAACTAAAAAAAGGGTTCAAATTTTAAAGAAAAAAGCTTGAAAAGGGCATGGAATCCGAAATTTCTCAAGGAGTATTGAGTTTTTTCCGGTTTTACGCCATATTTAGACTTTTTACTCAAATTTTTTTAACCCTTTATCCGAATTTCCTCAAACTTTGTATTTCAAGCAGCTGAATATATATTTTTTAATCTATTTTATTTTAGTAACTTTAACAAATATTGATAGTTAATAATATAATGGCGGGTATTAAAACCTTTCTCGAAAAAACGTTTCCCGAAAAATTACTAAGAAAAACACATCTCAAATACCTATAAAAATTTTGAAAATTACGATTAGAGATTGCACATTTACTGAAAATACAAATGTCGAATGTTGGAAAAGTTACAAATATCGAATATTACAAATCTCGAAAACACATTTTTCAAACATACAAATGTTACAAATTTCAAATGTAACGTTAATAGAAATTGTCAGTAGATAAGCTCATTTTGTTTGCATCTTTAATAAACAAACCCTAAGGCTACATAACTCACGCTCGACAAATTTGAATCACTGCACTCATTTTTACTGAAAATTTTCTGTAGGTATTATTCGACATTGGTATATTTGAGATATGTACTATCAAAATCTGTAATAACCCAGTGTTTCGACATATATAATTTCAAGATTCGTAACATTCGACATTTGTAACATTTTATAACATATGAAAGAGTATATTGAGGGTTTTTTTTATAAAAAGTAAGAGTGAAGAGGATATTATTTAGAAAAGAGTATAATACTCAATAGTTATATCACGAGTGCTAAGAATTTAATCAATTAAATTTGACATGTCTAGCTTTGGCTTAAAAAGTAAAAAAATCCCGAGACCGCAAGTCGAGGGGATTTTATCTTAAATTATTATGTACGATAACACTTTTTAAAAAGCAAAATTTTGTAAATAAGCTAGACATCAAATTTAATCGTTTCAATTTTTTAGCACGAGGAGTACATGACAAGATTATTTCATGAATTCGTAGCATAAACTGTGATACTTGCCGAAGAAATTGTACTAAAACGTTGGTTTTGGCAGTTTTACTTAAATAAATCGGTACACACATAACCAAAAAGCACCTTAAAATTTTGTTGTTATATTGTAACTATAGCATATTGTTTATTTTTCTTTTTACTTGTCAAATAAATGTTAAAAATTTGTAAATAAAAATAGCTTGAATTGAATAATTCAGCATATTAAAGATATAGAATACCATTAAAGGTAAAAAAAACATGTAATTATGTAACTAATTATTCGGCTAAATATGCCTTCAAAATGTTCAAAATTTGCATATAAAATTTAGCTTCAATTTAATCAGGATTAAATAGCATGGTGCTATTTAATCACTTATCTAAAATGCACAACAATGGAAAATGAGACATTCTGATTGGTCAAATTGGTAATGAGTGAAATAATCTAAAAAAGTGTTCGTCTGGTTATCCTATACAAATGATTCAACGAACTTTGATATTTCTATAAGCGATACATGTCTCCGTGATAGAGTGGAGGCGGATAACTTTAACCGTGAGCTTATATCCAACCGTATATTTTCGAATAAATAAATAAATAAAAACCGCTGTAAATTGTGATGAGGAACATTAGGGTTATTCCGATCACTCATGCATCAGGCCAAGTTGACGTCCGTGCATGGGAGGGCACTCCACACTCCAGCCTCTTTTGCAGAGCATCACAATGACGCCACAGAACACAAGCACACCACACATCAATTACACATCAGCTAATAATGACCATCACATCATGTGCGAGCGGGAGGTTAAGATCGAACACAGCGAGTGAATCTGATGGAACAATCACCGCGACGAGTCCACAATGCAGCCGAGGAACACAACAAACATCACACCCTGCCAGACACGGCACAATACCACAATAACACGTGTGGAAGATAGCCACCTATCGGCCAGGATCACATACAGGTCGCGCGAATATTTCACGCCACCATCATTCGTTTTGTTGGGTTAAATTGTGTTGCGTCACAACTGCTACTTGAAATTCAATGGGAAAATAAACTGTTTCGTAGTTTTATCAGGAGCATACTCATTATCTCAAACTGTTTTATTTATAATACATATCTTGGTTGCAGCACAGTACAACTTTAGTTCGTAAACTTCGTACGGCTTGCTTTGTCATCAGACAATTGAAAAACCAAAATATTAGTATTGATATACTTAAATCGTATTTATGCTAAGATTTATTCACTTTTAACATATGTCATTGTATATTGGGGAAATTCTTCTGCTGCTACTAATGTTTTCAAAGCTCAAAAAACAATTATTAGAGCTCATCTTGTAAAGATCTTTTTTTACAGTTAAATTTGATGACCCTTCCTTGTACCTATATTTATCATTGTCTCGTATTTGTAAAATCAAATTTATCCCTTTTTACAACGAATAGACAGGCAACTGGTATTGACAGCACTCATAATTGCAATAATTTATTAATACCTAAACACTAGGGCTCTCAATATCCGTAAAAATTCCAATCCGGATAAGTACGTATCCGGTATCCGGAAAAACCGGTAAACGGTTAATAAACCGGATAATTTGGTATCCGGATTAAACCGGATAAACCGGTATCCGGATAATTCAGGATAAACTAATATCCGGATAAACTGATATCCGGATAAATTGATATCCGGATAAAAAGAATCACTTTATTTTAACGGAAATATATACTGTGCTTGAAAAATATATATTTTTCTTAAAATATTATTTAATTATTATTTTTGATTTAAATCAATAATTAAAAAAACAAATGCTGATATTTTTAGCATGGCTAACTAGATTTTTGTGTATCCACTTTATCCAAATAGAAAAATCCGTATATTAAGATATTTATTTTATCTGGATACAAATCCGGACATTCGGAAATCCGGTTTGTCCGGATAACCGAAAATCCGGATAAAAATCCGGTTATTCGGATATCCGGTTTATCCGGATAGAAAAAAATGATTTTTTTACAAATAAAAATCCGGTTATCCGGATATCCGGATTTCGTTGACAGCCCTACTAAACACAGAACCCACAGTTTTAATCAAAATGTCTTGTATATGCCAATAAATATTTTTATCTAACACCTCTCAATAAATGCTCTATAACTATGGCAATATTAAATAAGCAAAGTAACAGATTACTCACTAGTGGGAATAATTTTGAGGAAAGTCACTAGTGAGTATTTTTTTATTTATAACAATAATAATAACACAAAACACCTTGGTAACTACTTCGATTCACATTTTAATTTAAAAATTTAAAGCATATGTCACTGTCAAATAATATTTCTTTAATAAATTTTTCATTTATTAAGAGGTGTTGGATAAAACGTTATACTTCACACGTGGGCAAAGTGGAATTACCTACTCGATAAAATTATCTCACTCAGCCTTCGGCTTCGTGTGCTAAAATTTCTCTCGTGAGTAATTCCTTCCTTTGCCCATTTGTAAAGTAAATAACTATTAATCATCTTTCTAATCGAATAAAATCGATTTGTAATATCAATTCACTTAAATCTGAAATTAAGGTCATCCTCACAAAAAACTGTTTTTATGCTGTTAACGATTACTTTTGTGCAATCAATTTGTAATTGTTTTGTATTATCTTATCTTATTTTTTTATATTTACTTGTATTTATTCATATTTTCATATTTTCTGCACCATTTTATTTAACATTAATAATTTGTGACAAGGCCTGTATATTTTGTATATTTGTATGGTTAATAAATTATTATTATAATACTGAAAAAAGCTTTCAGAACTTATAATAACAAATCTATTTTTTGGAAACTACATGTTAACAGTTTTTTTTAATCTTGTCTGAAAACTAAAATCATTCACTTAGCAATTTATTTTTATAGTAATGTAATTCTCATCCACCCTGTAGACAGTGCAGATCGTCCATGATTGGATATCAGGTAGATAACACCCCGATGATCGTATGATAACCAGTGGCGGGCAGTGGGGCGGGCTGACATACACAATATCCCCTTTGCTGTCACCCTACAGAGCCCACAACAACGAACGCTGGCGGTAAAGTAGTCGCTGGCCATCACGCCGACCACTGAACTACTGACTGACACTGGACATATTGGCCCATGTTGACAGGACGCTCAAGTCAGGGGCGTGCGTGACGCCGGGGCACACTTGCTGCTGCTGACACGCATGTCACATTAACATGTGTGTCTCATCACACTTCATCAAGCATCTCGTGCTGTGGTTTAGTCCAGTGGCTGTCCAAAATCACGTACGTACACACAAATGTTTTCATTTGGGTGCTACGGACCTGACATGTCATTATTTTTTTTATAAGTGCTGCGCATCGCAAATATTGTTAGATTTTTGACAATTGTTTAACTAATAGTTAGTTATGACCAATGAACTGCAAACACTTAGCCGGATTTATGCAGCCATTTATATTTACATTTAATTTTTAATTTAATTTAATTTTCATTCTCATTTATACTTTTTAAATGTATGTTATATCGTCGTCACACGGCACTTCCCGCTGAGTTAGCGGATCTCACGGTGTCATAGGACACCCCTAGTAATAAGAATGTTGTAGCGTAGAGAGAGTTATGTTTTGTTAGTTAGTAATTCAGACTTGATCTGTACTTTGAGCATGTAACATCTGAATTAGAAGGTTTTAGTAAAATAAAATCTTTTTTAAAAACACATCGACGATTAGTAACAAATTAATTTGTATGAATTCATGCAACAAGATAAATGAAAATGAACGCATGCGCACAAAAACAGGCAAGGCGCCAAGGTAGTAAATAGGTTTGTTCCAAGTGGTCATTTCTGACAAGTTTGTGACAAATTTCACTGTGAACGTTATTTTTGAGACGTTAACCAATAACCATAACTACTAACGATAACCACTAATTTCGTATTGTGAATGATGTTTTAAGCATGATACACCGTCAAGTCAGTATCCCCAAATTGGAGGAACCACAGGGGTAAAGTTAATTAGTGGCATCAGTTTACAAGTTACGGACAACGAACTCAAAACAGTGGAATGTCTATCTCAAAGTGGCTTCACATAAAAAACTGTGTAAAAATATTAATTCTTCCTCGAAGTCCCTACTTGCGTGTAGAAAATTTAAAGGCCCATTAAAGAACAATACGTTTTAAAAGTTTCGTAGCTTTGAGCCATTCCAGGGCGATATAAAAGACCGAATGAATCTCTCGCGAACTCTACATCTACAGTGGATGAAAGAAGCAAGCGTGAGTTTGAAACTACCGAGGAAGAACAACGGACGCAGTGATGTGTGCAATGACAGATAGAGTGAGGAACTTTGCACTTTTTACACGGACAATTCTACTTCCAATTCTTCCTACTGTTATCCCGATCCGCCCTCGAGCTAAGAATGAGGATTGCTAATTGTGAACGTGCCTTACTTTGTACTATTTATGAGTGTTCTTCTATTGTGGTGTATGGGAGTTTGTTAAAGAAGTTTTGATGTTTTCATATTTTGAAGTATTATACTCATTCAAGTGGCTAATAGTGAGGCCTTAAAAATGCGTTACGATTAAACAGTCCACTTATTGCTAACAAATATAGCGTAACCGAATTGTACAATAATTAAATTAAAGAATGACAGATATCAATTAAATTGAAATATCTTTCAGAACTCTTATTTGTAAAATTATACAAGACTTTTGGATTAGCTCTACAAAAATATTTATTAAATAAAACGTTGTGAGTTACTGAACATAAACAAATGATTAACATATACAAGTGAGATACCTAATAAGAACTTTCCTAGACACCTTGATAGTAGTAAAGTGTGAACAGAAATAGTACAATGGTACAACCCCTTTCTTAGATGTATTTTTCAAAAGAAAAACTGACGAAACCATTAGTTATTTAGGTTTTAGAAAACCTACATCTTTTTTATGTTATTCATTTGTTTCCCGAAGAAGATTTATGTTCAATGTGTAACCACCAGATCTATATAATTGATGGTAAAATAAAATGATAAACGATAATTAAAAATGAATTGCAAAACGAAAATATAATTTTTTTTATTTCAAGACAATAAAATATTTGTCAATAAAATAACATCACCAAGGAAGTTAATATTTAAAATAAAAAAAAATTATAAATTAAATAATTATGCCACAAACTCTTTGATATTTAAAGTAAAAAATAATAAATTAAATAAGTATGCCACAAATGCTCCGAAATGATGTATTTAAAAGTTATTTGTTTAACAAGGCACCAAAATTCCAGATTTAGAGCAGAGGATTTCGAAGTTGGAAATTTAGGATTCAGTGATTATTTTTTATTCATATTTTGAAAGTTAGCGTCATTAAATACTGTTGTTATAGCTTTGTTGAAAAGTTGTTATGTGTTTGTTGAACGGTTGCCATGCGCTTGTTGAGTGGTTGTTATATAATAGTATATTGTACAACGATCATGGAATGGTACTCATTTCCTACGATTATGAAATGGACATTCCATGCGAGTTGTACACTATACTTTTTTCTACGACCACTGAGAAATCTGCTCATTGTATGTTTGTTGTTGCTAGGGATATGATGTACATTGCAAGCATCGTGCGAAATGAATTTGTTTTGTGAGTATTTCAATACAGGTCAGCTCATTTTAGTACAGGTGCCATTGCTAGGATACATATTTCGAATTGTTAAATATTCTAATGGTAAAAGCGGGACAAATTTATTATTAAAATTAAATTAAATAGGAAATAATATCGTGGTCGTAGAAAAAGTATAGTGTACAACTCGCATGGAATGTTCATTTCATACTCGTAGGAAATGAGTACCATTCCATGCTCGTTGTACAATATACTATTCTACGACCACGACTTTATTTAAAAAATTAATTTAATTTTAATAATAAATTTGTTCTGCTTTCACCATTCCAATATTTGACACTTTTAAATAGGTATCCTAGCAATGGCACCTGTACTTAAATGAAATACTCACAAAACAAATTCATTTCGCACGATGCTTACAATGTACCTCATATCCCTAGCAACAACAAACATACAATAAGCAGATTTCTCAGTGGTCGTAGAAAAAATATGTTTATTTATTCACAATCACTATAGTAATATATCAATTCCAAACCTTTTAGAGGTTGGGAAATACGTCATTTCTGACTGATATGACAACCTCTTGGGTGGGAAGTGACAGATTTATCCCATGGGTGGGAAGTGTTTATAGAGAATTTCCTACCGACATACTCATAAATCTCTGAAAGTAAGTTGATCAGTGCTGCCAAACATTTTGATAAAACCTTATGATTACAATAAAACATCAATAATTACAATATTAATATTGAACAGGCGCATTTTTATTAAACAGTAATATAAAATTCTAATTTAACGCTGTTTTATTAGGATCTACATTGAAATTTAATGTCACATTTGAATTTCTTGAACTGTTGACACATCAAATCAAACATTTGTTTTCATGGACTATTTCCATGCATCACCTTTGTTTGTTGGATATACGCATAGAATGAGAAGTTACTTTGGATAATTAAGGATGATTGTGAATAAAATAGTATACATAGTTCGGTGGGAGTTTCATTACAGCCTTGCGCTACATCTGAGCCTCTCGGTCATATAATAAGCCCTCAGCTGAAATGAAACATTTCCCATCTCACATGTAATATACTATTACAGCCCAAGTAGTAGAAGTGATATGCTAGAGACTATTAACTGTAAAAAAATCGCACTTTTAATGTCGATAACAGAAAAAAGTTATTTGTATATTTAGAGCGCAAAGATATGTTTTGTTGCTCGAACACGAATTGTGTGAGTGTGACATACATACTTTGCACTCGAAACATACACAATATTTTTCCGATGACTGATTATAAAAAGAAAAATATTGATCTAATTTAATTCAAATAAACGCATGCATGACATTCCTGTCATAGATTGATGTAGCTGTTTTTCTACTTCGTATCCATGGTGAAGAATTAGTAAAAAAAGAAAAAAACCAAACTTTTGTCGCTTGTTGCTATAGGAGACGATCGACAAAAATAAAATTACTCAGAAAACATCAACTTTGCGTTGACAAATGCTGCGACAAAGCCAATTTTCTATAGCAGTCGTCGGAAAAATGTTTTTTGTCGATTGATATTAAAAATACTATGTATTGACAGCTAAAATGTAAAATGTAACTTCTACAACCTAGACAGTAAAAATATTTTTTCTGTTTTTCTGTCTATTGTTGCTACAGTGAAACATTTCTCTATTTCATCAACATAACCAGCATTCATTGACGATAACTGTTACAACATTTAAATCTAAAATTCTTGTATAATTTTACAGATGTCAAGTAAATTAGCAAAGGAATCAATGTTTACAATCCACAAAATGAACACGCGATATTCCCAGAGCAGAAATGTTTAGCCGCAAGTAAACTTGATTCACACACACTTCGAGGACGTCGAGGGTGAGTAGTGGATGTATTCGAGGGGGTATAATGCGGTTGCGGTTCACGTTTAACGAGATACTTGTATAGGTTTGGTCCTGCGAGCGGTGAGCGGTCAGTCTGAATAGCAGCCGCGATCTGCTATGTTGTGCGATCCGCGATTCACGATTTGTATCGGCCACTTCAACACACCAGGATGTGGATGTTAAGAGTTCGTAGCATTATACGCGTTCACCTCCAACCCCCGCCCGCCACCAGCGCCGGCAAATTATTTTATTCGGGGGGACATCATCAGTTATGGAAATTCACAGCTTTGAAAATAAATAGAAATACTACTCGTATTATATTTAGAGCGGTATAATACGCTATTGGTATTTTACATTTCTAATAAACATATGAAACTATTTTATTAAATTCTTTTCAATAGTAGTGTTAAAAGAATGTGTAAATTACATACGTTGATATTTAATTTATAATAAATTCAATTGAAGTAGTTGTTGGTTTTCGGTGAAACATATTGAGTATTAAGTACACTTTGTCCGCGATGTGGTGGCTGCTACATCGTTAGTTTCCGAACTAATAATTAACAGTTGTGTGTATAGTCTGTCTTTGTAACATACACGCTTGTTCAATCATTGGTTATTTTAACGTATATCTAATATGTCCATCACTTTTCCATTATTTGAAAAGAAAAAGAATAGATGAAATTTTCTATAACTTTTTACAAAAAAAAATAATTCTTAACACGTTGACTGTCAACAATGAGATAACTCGTAGGTTGCGTTCTATACTAGGACGCCGACTACGAGTTATCTCGTACTGTGTTTACTTGCTATATTCGTGCAGCTACGATTAAACTCGTAGTATATCAGTGCTAATATGGATAGATGGCTTCTGGGAAGATAACAAAAAATCAGTGCTGGCTTACATGAACAGAAAATTTAGAAATAAATGAACAGAAAATATAATTATAAAAAATTTATTCAAAATCAAAAAGTAAAACAATATTATAAAAAATTAATTTTCTATGCTTTTTGATGATAACTATGTACTATAATTAGAGTTTTTAATAACATAATATGATTAAATGAAGTTGGCTTCTTAGACCGGAATTCTGAGAATTACCGTAACGTATTGTAATGTTCGTGGGTTTCAAACGTTTTCTTTAAATAATAAAACTATTATTAATAACAAATAATTATAATAAAGAGTAAATAGTTAATTAACACTAGGTATATAACACTAAAATAATGAATACAAATACTTATACACTAACACTTATCACTACTATAAATAAACACTATTATTTATATTAACTAGCCGAGCGATATTTATTTAAGACGATATATTTATTTTCACACCGATCGGTATATTTATATTCACACCGATCGGTATATTTATATTCACAAGTTCTTCCGCAGAACTTCGGAGTCAACTAAGTCATCTGACTTACTGACTCAACTCGACTAACTGAGTCCGAGTCATCTAAACAACTGACTGCTCGGGAGTCATCTAAAAGACTGACTGACGGCTGCCGGCGATTCCTTTTATATACGGCACGTTCATTGTTTCTGGAAGCTTCTGGAACAATCCCTATTGTGGAGCAAACGACTTGTTCGAACCCGCAAGCGTTGAGTCATGCACTCGGCGACGCGGCGTGGCGGCGTAGGCCGGCAAGCTTCAACTTGTCGCTGCCGCGTTCGTTACAGTATGTCAATTTTTAAATTGGATGTTTTATACGAGAATCCCTAGACAAGCTAGAGATTCCTCTTCACAGCTTGGCAAATAAATTAACGTCTACTGACTTTTACTACATTTAAGGTTTAACCAACAATTTCACAAATACCAGCGTATCATCTTTTTCCAATTGTCTTACATTTAAATCCATCATTTGATAGCTTGAGAGACATTTCACAGACAGCGTAAAATATTGGATATTTGCCAAACTTTTTGTTTGTGTTTCATTTTTATTTTAGACTAGTGCAAACAGTGAGCTTCTAATTTGCAATTTCTAAGACGAGAAAAGTAAAAGGTATTCGAAAATACCGAAAGATCTGCAATCACAGAAGCATTTCACATTCATACATTTTTACTTCGATCTTCGTCAACCTTCATCAGCGAAAAATATTTTTTGTGGCAATAGTGCTAAGAATATTTCTTGTTGCTACTCTTGTAAAATGAGTTATCTACAGTTTCCGAGCCTACAAGCGATGAAGACATTAGAAAATATCGAAAGATCTACACTATCACACTTGTGGAGTGAGAAAACGACAACTTATAGGTAATCTACACTTTCCAAAACCAGATTCAGTGATTGATATTCGAAAATATCGAAAGATCTGCGCTTTCAGAACCCGAATTAATTTTCTAGACAACAAACGGTCTTGCACTTTTTGGAGTAAAAAAATAATAACTCAAGATTTGCAATTTCCGAGACCAGAAGCAGTGAATGGCATTCGAAAATACAATAGTTTTCTAGATACCGAACTTTTATGCAATTTTTGGGGTAAGAAAACAACAGCTCATAACCTCCTTTTTCGAGCTCAAATATAGTTTTTTTTAAATATTTCTTGATCCACAGTCCGATGTGTTACCATTAAGCTATTTATTTAAGCCATTTTATTTAAGAAAATTATAAGAAATCTACTACTAGATTGTCTTTCATCCTAGGTTTTTCTTGAATATTATTTATCCTCTCAAGAAAAATCCCTTCTCTACGGCACTGGTGGCGGACCATACATGTCTGTGTCCGGCGCAGGGCACAGAATCTTTCTCGGGAGCATCTTCATGCGTCGGACAATCGCAAATTGTCGCACGGGAATCTCGCCCTTACCGCACAAGCCCGTACGGCACTCGGAGATACAGTTTTCTTGTATTCGTTCCACGCAGCACTTGTGTGTTAAGTGAGATGATTGCGGTTATTTTTTTCTCTTTTTTGTATGTTGCGTCGTTTAGGGAAACTTTAAAGTGTTCTGAATCTGAAGATCCTAAGCTTTTTATTTATTTGTTCGAGAAAAGGTTAGGGAATGGTTTTTCCTTAACTTTATTTCGGGAGAAATGTTTATACGTCTTATGAAATATAAAATAAAAATGCATTTCTACACCGTCAGTATTTATGATGTTTCACCAAAACCCTAAAAATCATTTAAAAAACCATTAAATACTCCTTAATTATATTTATATTCAAATAATGATAATTTAGTAATATATTAAGGATACAATAGGTATAACATTTACTTATAATCTGTATTTATACCCTATGTTACATATGGTATGTATAATAGGAGTTATACAATATTATTATTAAAAACGTATTGTAAAAACAAAAGTTATTTATGTCTAAGGCACTGAAGTTCAATTTTTTATCACGAATATGGAATTTAGTTGCCGAGGCCCGTAGGGCCGAGGAAAATAAACCATGTGAGTGATAAAAAGGAACTTCAGTGCCGAGGTACATATTAAGTTTTATTTAAAATCTAAAATTCGAAAAAACTGTAAAAAAATTACAATATAGGTTAAGTGTATACATCTGTCAGTTTTCAATTGAAACTGACAGTCAGTGTTGCCAACCCCGAGAAGTGAAGTTATCGTAAATAACACTCAAAATTATGTGTTTTGTCCTCAATTTCGTCATCGGAATTAATTAGTTAATTCTTCTTGCAAATTTTGTTTCATGTTACGTCCAAATTTACTATAGTACGTCAATATATCTGCCAAAACTATCCTACTAGTAGAATAATTATTTAACGGTTGCCAACAGTGGGATGCTCAAAATCGTCGTATAATGGGTTACTTTAGTGACGATTTCTGAGCTGTTTTAATGACGATTTTCGAGCACTTTTGTGCAGATTTCAAATAAAAATAATTTTGCTTTAATCCGACACTGAGCATTGGAAGCAATCTGACAAATATAAAACAATTTTCGGTAAAAGCGTGAAAAGGTTTTTTTTTGTAGTATTAATATGACGAGTGCCAAATCGTTTTATTACGATCCTCTTGGTTTTGTCATACATACTTACTTACATACTAATATTACTCTTCACTGTCAAATTATTGTTAGAATAAAAAATGCAATAAATGAATATGATAGAAACTTGTAAGTTCATCATAGATGAACTATGGAATTTGCTAATATTTAAAAAATAATAACGAACATTTTCAAATAAAACTAAGCATTTAATTTTCTGGCTTCAGTGAGGTAACAATTTAAGGCCAGTAATATATCATATTATAAACATTTAGCGACAAAGAGTAGAGCAGGCATGTGAAGGTTGGAAGTAAATATTTCTATTGATGAATACAGAGCAGATGTCATATTTGTGCTATTGAATAAATATTTCACATATGATTGATTTTGTCGCGGCGCTCGGATTTTTCTGCACAAATGAACATTACTTTTGTCACAACGAAATGTCAGGACTTCTGCTTCAATGAAATATTTTATAAGTTGATAAACTATACACGAAAATAGGTATACCCTACATAAGAACTCATTTTAGTGAGATACATTACTTGACGCACAAATGGTATATTACATACCATAGTGAAAAGTGTTTCATTGCAGGCGAAGGCTGAGAGCTAAGCGAAGCTAAGGTTTTAATGAAACATACAAAATATTATATTAATTTTTAACTTTTTTCCCAGCAAACACAGTTATATCGCGAGTACGTTATATATACATAACATGGATAGATCTATGTCCACAACACGGTCTATGAGACATGACATCCCATGTATGTAGACATCGTAACGTTAATGGTACATAACAAAACTATTGGTATAAACAACTTTCAATATAAGAATGGACAGGGTTGGCAGATATATATCAAGTGATATATATCATGATATATATCTTGATATATATCCGATATTTATTGATTGATATATATCATGATATATATCACTTATTAATTTAATTTAATTAATTAAATAAATACCCAGAGTGAAAAATTCTTGATATTTTGAATAAAAATAAAAACGTGGCAACAGTGCGTTTAAATCAAAATACCGATAAAAAAGCCAAAAGCTTGGACTGGGTCTTCTCAAAAAGTAATGAAGTCGTGTTACGTGAAGATAATGATGATGATGATATTCCTTTGGCCCGGTTATGCGAAACTTAAAAACATGTCAAACGACAAGTTATTTTGATATTTATGTAATATAAATATTTAGGAAAATGTTATTTTTTGTTACTTAAATAAAAATATGAATATTTTATATCATATGTCAAACTACAATAGTATTTACTCATTTAGGTATTTACTATTTATATAATATATTGAGGAAAAATGTTATTTCTTGTTACTTAAATAATAATAATTTTTGTCTTGTTTTTTGTTATTTTAAACTAAAGTTTGATTTTTGTTGTTTACCAAAATAAAGGTATTTTACGTTTCATGTTTTTTTTTGCATATAGCCTAAGCACGAAATTCCTGATATATATCGGATATATATCGGATATTATGATATTTTGATATTTATATAAATATCATGATATTTGCCAACCCTGAGAATGGAATAGTTGTATTTGTACATTTTTGAATTAACAATTTCCTTCACATAAATTACTATACGGAAATATCTAACCACTTACCAAAATTAAATTAAATATATTTCAAAGTTGTTCAGTGTACACTATAAAATATTTAAAATTGTTTTGCTATATTTTTATATAAGATATATAAAACATTCTAATTAACTGTGAATATGTTATAAGTACGGTAACATAACATATACATGTTGTAGGTATGTACCATGTCCAAAACCAATGTGACATACCAATAATATAATTTTCTATAACACTGTTTTGGAAACTGGATATTCCACTACTATAAATTGTTATAGAATCACTAACATTCCATACGCGGCGTATGGAATATTTTCGACGAATCAGAGCCGCTTATTAGCGCGACATATGAAGTATCTTGATTCACTTACTATGGTTACGTCTGTTTGTTTTAATTTGATTTATTTGAGTTTGACGTTTTCAACAGTTTTGTATTTGTATTTTTGTATAATTTCCAAAACCTTTTTATAGAAAGTATAGTCTACAACATGTAACGGAATGGCCTATCCCATGCTCGCAAACCGTAGCCCTCGCCTTCGGCTCGTGCTATAAACTTTTTGCTCGCGTGGAATATGTTTACTTGTTGTAGAATATACTATTATACTCTCCCAATAGATGTCCGACATGGTATATGTATATGACGTTATTAGTACGTATATAAATGATATACTACTTAGGTTTCAGATATTACATACCAGGTATATTAATGTTACAACTGTGTTTGCTGGGTTGTGATGTAGACAATTTCATAGTGACACCTATATTTCTCAATAAATTTTCGATCTTTTGATTATTTAAAAGTGAATTATTGATTTGTACTCCACTTGAAACTTCGGCAAGTGGCAGAAAAAGCAACATAATATATTTTCACGATAACAGCTTTGTATATAAGTAGTCAAAACAATTTTAAATAACTATAAATGTCT
Organism: Poecilus cupreus; assembly: GCA_963942605.1. Taxonomy (NCBI): domain Eukaryota; kingdom Metazoa; phylum Arthropoda; class Insecta; order Coleoptera; family Carabidae; genus Poecilus; species Poecilus cupreus. The sequence goes on from OZ012727.1 coordinate 16,120,865, forward strand.
TTCTGCGTTTAATAACATCTTGCTTGCTCTGTTCCCTAAACATATACATATTTATTAAATAAATAAAATGGTTCTAACCTTTGACGAGTCTGAAAGCTGCGATCCATGAAGACGATCTACTTCTTCAGGACGGCATCTGGACATCTGGACAGTTCTTACAATCACAATTTATTCGAAACAAATACGACACTCCCCGTAATTGTAACTAAAACTAAATATATTAAGCTACAAGTTTACAACACGACGAATTATACTGCGTTATTATCATCACTCAAACTACTAAAATATTTAATAGAATAGAGAATATTTAAACATTTACCATAGACGATACCGCGACGTTTACACTCCCGCACCGTACCGAAACTGAAATCAAATAAAGGCAAAATATTAGTTAGCAGATATACAGAAACGAGATTGTGCAAGAAATTACAAACAAAATACAGCAGCAGAAATACGTTCGTTTTGAGTCGAAACAAGATTTTTAATACACTGCAAGAAATATAAATAAGTAAAACAATAGGTACAGTTGAAGAAAATTAATTGCCTTAAATAAAATGGAATATTATACATGTCAACATTAACCAGATTTCGTCTTTCACAGTAACATATGTACTATTTTTTTTTACGACCCCAATATTTATGATGATGTTTATGAATTACAAAATTATTACCTCCCGCCATATCCTGTAAGGGAGGTATAGGAATCATGCTAAAAATTGGGTAGTGAGTTTTCAGTGGATGAGCACGTTTTAGGATCCCTAGAAAACGATTTTAATAGTTTCGCGATGATGTCTGTGTGTGTGTGTCTGTCAGTCTGTCAGACGGCGTGGATCTCTGGAGTTACGGTTTCTCAAAAACTACTTAACTGAAAATTTTGATATTTTGTATATATCAATTGTATCCCCTTTGGAAGAGCTGATTAGTTTTTGATGATAATCCAATAACCGGCAGTGGTAGTTTACTTGAAGCCCTATCAAGTTATTTTGAAATATCTCAGTAAATTGTGGTTTAATGAAAATTTTGTTATTAGAGAAATGTTTCAAATATTATTATCTACAATTATTGTTTGAAACATTTTCCTCTTACTGTCCCCATTTACGAATTACAATACGTTAAATAACAATTATATTTTTATATTTTCATTTAAATGTGCTAATCTGTTTTTTGTAGAAAAACAAAACAACGGTTGAAAAGTGTCAGTTTTTGACATATGTCATAATTTATTGAAGGGATAAGCGTTTCTTGATAGTGGTGGTCTGTGTTCCTGCATTGTTCAATAAGAAATCAATGGCGGGAGGTAGTGTAGTGCCCGCAACAGATTTTTTGAATTATAATATAATTTATGATAGTTATCTTCGATTTGTTTAATTTTGTTCATTTTTCACATTATTTGAGCACATTCCCTCACAACGGGAGGGAAAGTGTACAAATCTGGCGTAGATATGAAATTGGCTATTTCTGTCATAATTTTGATATCACAGAATTTGAGTTTCTCTCCCGGTCGTGAAAAAAAAATTTATCCAACACCTCTCAATAAATGCTCTATAACTATGGCGATTTTAAACAAGGAAAGTAACAGATTACCCGCTAGTGGGTATAATTTTGAGAAAAGTCACTAGTGAGAAATTTTTTATTTATAACAATAATAATAACACACAACACCTTGGTAACTACTTCGATTGACATTTTAATTTAGAAAATTTAAAGCATATGTCACTGTCAAATAATATTTCTTTAATTAATTTTTTATTATTAAGAGATGTTGGATAAAGCGTTATACTTTACACGTGGTCAAAGTGGAATTACCCTCTCGATAAAATTATCACTCATGTCCGGTTTCACAAACGTTAATTAAATTTTTAACTTGGTTTAAATAAATAAAAGCTCATCAAATTTGTATCACCAATGTCAATTATTTCATATGACATGTAAGTTTGATTTGCTTTTATTTATTTAAACCAAGTTTAAAATTTAACAATTGTTTATGAAACCGGTCTTCGTGTGCTAAAATTTCTCTCGTGGGTAATTCCTTTCATTGTCCACTTGTAAAGTTAATACTATTATTTGTTACCACCTTATTAAATATGTACGGTAAGGTATCCTGGTGTATCAAAAATTATACGATTTTATGGAGATAATACCTATTTTTTGAAAAGCAGACTAACTACTATGATCTTAATATGCCGCCTCATGAGTGAACATAAACGACCATACTGTTCAGTGGCGTGCAAGTCTAGGATATCATGATCCGCAATAATATGGAGCTATTTATTTACGACAAAAAGTGTAGAAAATTAATATAAACCACAGACTCTAGCCTGAGAAGCGAGTATTCTGGTAGCAATATTTTCTTAAGAATTATATGAATGAATACCTCCGCAGGTATCTAATTTGGAACCGTTAATAATGGATTATATTTTCCGTGTACAATACCATAATAAAACGATTCTTAGGGATTGTTAAATTAGTATCAAGTTACCATCGACATCGCAAATCGGCTGACAAGTGACGTGTAATGTTTAACAAAGGCAAACAAAACAAAACAAAATGGCAGAAATAACAGAAGAAAAGCGCGTTTCCCACGACCACGAGCCTGATCGCTCTGTGCGTGGATAAAAGGATAAAATAATAAAACACACCCACACAAAACCGCTGGAGCGATGGGGATCGGTAACATATCCGCGATTTATTCACGTCATTTACTACCGGGGAATCTGATAGCCTCCGACGCACAGTGGCGTAGGCCCGGATTTTGCCACGGGCATTCAACACAATTCAACACAGTTTTTCATTCACTATCATTTTCAGTTTTGGCTAAAATAAATTTATAGTTATACTACAAATGTACATGAAGAGTACTGAGAGTGTGACGTCACTCTCTTTATTTATACGTCATTATTAATTATTATTTTATGAGCTGTCATAGCAAATATTGCACTATACTGGTTGTTAATGTATTATTTTATTTAGTAAGTAAAATTATGAATCTTTCTTCACATATAGGAATGTGAACAGTCAATTTAATAATTTTTTTGACAAATTGTCAATAGAAGTGCTAAGAATTTAATCGATTAAATTTGACATGTCTAGCTTATGCAAAAAAATTGCTTAAAAAGTGTTTGAGTACATAATTATTTGAAAAAATACAAGACCATAGGTAGAGGGATTTTATCTTAAATTATTATGTACGCTAACACTTTTTTAAAAGCAAAATTTTATAAATAAGATCAAATTTAATCGATTTAATATATTAAGATTATTTCATGAATTCATAGTATAAACTTTAATACTTACCGAAGTAATTGTACTAAAACGTTGATTTTGACACATTTTCATATAAATAAATTAGTACACTCATAAACAAAAAGCACCATAAAATTTTGTTGATAAATTGTAACTATAGCAAATTGTTTTTCTTTTTACTTGTCAAAATTTTGTAAATAAAAATAGCTTGAATTGAATAATAGCATGTTTGAAGATATACAGTTTATTCTTCTTGTGGTTCGGTTCACGTCACTATCTTCTTTCTCACTTTCTCCCACTATTGCTGATGGGAAAAAGTGAGAAAGAAGATAGTGACGTGAACCGAACCACAAGAAAAATAAACTGTAGAATACCAATAAAGATATAAAACATGTAAGTATATTGCTTCTACAAATAATTATCCGGTTAAATATGCCTTCAAATCAAATCAAATCGCGATTAAACAGCACGGTGCTGTTTAATCACTTATCTAAAATGCACAACAATGGAAAATGAGATATTCTGACTGGTTAAATTTGTAATGAGTGAAATAATCAATAGTTATATCACGAGTGCTAAGAATTTAATCGATTAAATTTGACAATTATGCAAAAAAATTTTGCTTAAAAAGTGTTTGAGTACATAATAATTTTAAAAATCCCGAGACCGCAGGTCGAAGGATTTTATCTTAAGTAATAAATAAAAAACTAAAAATATTTAAATTTCTAAAAGAAAAAACCCAAATAATTTGTTTCTAAATGAGTTTAACAATACAACATTTATAGTTGGTAACACTTTGCACCGTGCTTCATGCAGTAATAATAAACATTAAATAATTTGACTTTGCGATGTCATTTCTTGTTTCTGAAGAATAAGAATTATTATTATTATTCAGTCTGGAGAAAAGTGTGATCGTCGAAAAAGTATAGTGTACAACTCGTGCGGAATTACCTATTTCACGCTCGTGTGATTTCAGCACTCGACTTCATCTCGTGATAAAACTCTCACAACTCGCGTGAAATAGATAACTTTCCGCACTTATACTATTAAATTCCATGAAACAAAATTAGATATAATCATTACAGTGTTGTGTTATTTATCCATAAAACTGTCCTTATATTGCATGCATTTTCTTCCAATTTTGAACAAATTTGTATTTACACTTTAGCTAAAAAGTGAATAGATAAAAAAATATAGTAATATAAAAAATAGCGTTGAAACCCCTATACGTCACATTTCAATTATATACTCGGTATCAACAATACTGAACAAAATGTGTTGTGCTTTTTAATTTTTACAGTAAATATCGTTGCATTATATTTTGTATATCAAAAGTTGAATACATAGCACAGTTTTAATTTAATTTCCGTTTGGTATAAAATCTCAGGTTACGTCTATGGTCCAACAATACCTGTGTATGAAATCTACATTCATCCTTCGCTATACAAATCAAAGAACACTGAACACCGAACAGTATCGCAAGAAAAAACCACAAAACCATTGTCAAACCATCTTGGTTAACCATTGTCCCCCAGTTTGTTTTCTTAACAATATTTCTGTTGTACCAGCAATTAGATTCTTCCTCTTTGTCGCACACACGTGCTCTTTGTCTGACATTCAATACTTTTATTTATACCTCAGTCTTAGGTATACAGTAATTGGTTAGCGTTTCCTATAAGACACGGCCCATTTTGGACAGGCCCATTTAAGCCTATGTTACTTATCTTAAAAATTGCATTCTCTCGTATTTTAGCCAAATCACATTTTGGACAAATAATGTCAAATCGTATTTACCGGGTGGTCCAACAGTTCCTATTTTAAATATTAATAAAAAAATTTCCGAACAAAGTTTATTTAAAATTAAAGTGCCCAAATATCTGCAGTATAAGTTTTTTCTACGACCACTACTGAAAGTATATAATTACAGAACAAACTACAATCAATGTAAGTGCGTTGTTACGAATAGTGTTATGTAATGTTTATTACGTAACACAAATTTAAGTTGGCACTACTGACTGTCACATTACCAAAATAATTAAAATGTATGCATCAAATTTTAGATTTAAATGTTATGGATTCAAATTTGGCTAACTGATAAAAGTTTATAACTAAATTCATATTTTGCTGGATTTATTATAAATTATGACACCAATAAATATTTCAATAAAATATGTAGAAGGGACTATGTTTCATCATGTATCCCTACGCCAATTGTCGTTTATTTTTATAAACAATAACAAAGCTTGTTTGACATTTAGGTAATGTGTGTGATTATTGCATGTATACTGGTCATATTTTATAGTCTCCCATCTGCATCTATAGTTTATAATCTGTGTTTTATAGTGAGGTAAATATATACTGCTAAATATTATTATTCTTTACTTATATTTATTAATATTTTAAGTAAGAAATGTCAAGCGACAGTCATATTTCAATTGGAAAACCACTGGAGATACAAGCTAAAGCTAAAAGTGCAAGAAATAATCTTTTGGCGACTAAATCTCGAGAACGATACGAATTTGTGTACCAAAAATCATGGATTGAAGAATACAAAAATGCATTATAAATTTCTATCTATTTGAATTTTGTTTTTAATTCAGAAAGAATATTGAGTGGTCGTAGAAAAAGTATAGTACATTAACTCGAGATGTAAAGCAATTACGCCCTCGTGAAATTACAAACTAGCCGCTACGCGGCTCGTGTGTCAATTTTTTCACTCGTGCGTAAATTGCTTCTTACATCTCTCGTTATGTAATATACTATTCTATCGGATGTTCCATTTTTGCGCAATGATATGAAACATTACATTATTAATGTCCGACTTTTACGTTATTGTTAACATAACAGCTCTAGGGCGTTATAAATTTGACGTTGTTGTTATTAGGCACAAAATACAAAACACTGACTTCTATTGGCATATATATAGAAATATTGAAATAAACAATTTGGTATTGTAAACAAATAAGTATATCTTATTACCTAGTTAGTTAGTAGACTGTTTTCAAGCAAATAGATTAATCTCTCGAGCCGGTATTTCCAAACTCAGCTATCGATAACGATAGAATAAATTTATCAATAGAGTAAACAGAAAATATCGCATCAAAATCATAGCTTAAATCATGCTTAATTTTAGCTGTCATCATGTGTTCCAATTCTTTTTGTTTACTCCGTTGGAAATACCAACCTAACAAATATAATGATAGGACAAAATTCAATAAAATTTTCATTCATTTTAGTCATAAAATGATCAGTAAAGAAACTATGCATGTTTTTATTAATAAATAATCACACACAAAAAGTATGACATGAATTGTATGTGAATGTTTAAACAATTAAATTAATTTCTATTAATTCTTTAATAATTTTGATTTGCTTTTAGTTCATCATCATTTCGTTGTTATAAAACATTTTATTTAGTTTGTTGTATTAATGTTGAATTGCAGGCATTCGAATATCTTTTATCTTTTATAATGTTACTTATTGTTATTAACATCATGGAATTCTTTGCCAATTTAAATTTACCCCTGTGTTCTCTCCGCCACTAACATCTTTGGGGGCTATGATTTGACGGCCGGTAACCGCATTTCATACGCAAAAATATATCACTTACCGAGATCTGCGTAAGCAGAGTGCCACACCCATAATGGGTAAAAGGCGTGATGATATTTTTTTTATTCTTTCTGTGTAGGGTTTTATTGAATCGCCCTTTTATGTACTTGGCTCATCCATAAAACCCTAAATAAACTATTTACTTGTTACATAAATATGTATTATTAAAAATTTTCAAAATGTCACAAAATTATTACTTTTGTTGTTACTTGTTTATTTTATTTACTTGCGTTTCCTGATGTGAAATATCTACGAAAGCAGAGTGCCATACCATACCAAATATGGGTAAAAGGCGTGACATTCATTTATTTTATTTTCTAAAGCTTTTTCAACAAGTGAATGTTTTAAACGTTCGAAATAGGAAGGGACGAACCGAGAGCCATCTATCCTCTTGTGATTTCATTACGGAAATTGAAGGATATTGTAGTATTTGCTTTTATTCCTCGTTACGTTGCGTCCGTTAAGTTACGGTATGCTACGTGTTGTCTTGTGTAAACTGACCTGATTTCCACGTAACTTTATCTGAGTCGACAAATTAGAAGAAAGAATACTGGGGCGTTTGTCTGTTAAAGGAATATAGAGTAGGTTTTTGTGAAAGAAATTGATAATTGTATGTTTGTGGAGCTTGCAAAATTTGTCATTTAAAATTCTGGGGTGGTTTGGAAAATTGGTACATATTTGGTTACAACAAATTTCCAGTCTCAAATTACACGAAATTTGATTCTATGGCAATTATTCGTTGACAATTTGTATATATATATACAGTGACCTTATTTCAAATTTGGATCCTATTTCTTTCAATTTTAATCGGTCTTCCTTGATAAATTAATAAAATAATAATGCTTATTCCTTGTACCCGAATTACATTAAGATCTCTCAAATAATTTCACTCTCATTGAACAAAACAGACATTTCGCGCAATTAGTGCTGAAATGATTATAAAAAAGATTTGATACTCGACTTATGAGGAAAATGAGAATAAAAAACGGACATGCACTCAAAATATTTAATAAAACCGACGTTTCGGCAGTTATAACTGCCATCTTCAGGACTAAGTTAGGTCGAATAAACTACTTTAATGGACACGTACTACAATTTAAAAAACACAGAACAAACCCAGAGTCATGTTAAATATATACACAATAATAGTCAAAAAAAATCAAATCTTTTAGAGTACCAAATTTTTTGGTCTATATATATTTTTTTATTATTATTATTATTTTTTATTATTTATTTAAATAGTTTGTTCGACCTAACTTAGCCCTGAAGATAGCAGTTATAACTGCCGAAACGTTGACGTAGTAATCCGTTTTTCATTCTCTTAAAATAATTATTTTGCAATGTTTGTAATAAGTAATTTACATTTCAAGACCGTAAACTCGTTCGGGAAACGGTCGAGCATTGTACAATGTTATATGATATACTGAATCGTAAATAATTTTTATAAATTCTAACTTTCACTGAAGCAGATTACATTAAACGATTTGACTGAAATAGCCACAATAAATATGTATACTGTTATGATTATCTTAAATAATAGCTCGTAATAGTATCCTACATGTGAGTTGGAAATGTTTCATTCGAGCCGAGGGCTTATTATATGACCGAGAGGTTCAGATATAGAGCAAGGCTGGAATGAAACTCCCACCGAACTATGTATACTGTTTTATTCACAACCATCCATAATTATCCAAATTAATTTCTCATTCTACTCATATATCCAACAAACAAAGGTGCTAGTTTACATTTATTTCAATGATTTGCCCTGTTCAACAATTCAGGAAACTCAAATCCTAATAAAACAGCATTACATTAGAATTTTATGTTACTGTATAATAAACATGCTTCTGTTCAATATTTATATTGTAATTTATTTATTTTTTTCAATATGTTTGACAGCACTGTTCAACTTACTTGTTATTGTTATTAATAAGGAATGACGTATTTCCCAGCCTCTAAATGTTTGACATATTACTATAGTGATTGGGAATAATAGATATTTATTTGAAATCGGCACTAAAGTGCTCAAAAATCGTCATTAAAAGCTCAGAAATCGTCACTAAAGTAACCCATTATACGACGATTTTAAGCAACCCAGTGTTGGCAACCGTTAAATAATTATTGTACAATGAGGGTAATTTTGGCAGATATATTAACGTACTATAGTAAATTTGGACGTAACATGAAACAAAATTTGCAAGAAGAATTAACTAATTAATTCCGATGACGAAATTGAGGACAAAACTCATACTTTTGAGTGTTATTTACGATAACTTCACTTCTCGAGGTTGGCAACACTGACTGTCAGTTTCAATTGACAACTGACAGATGTATAAACTTAACCTATATTGTAATTTTTTTAGTTTTTTCGAATTTTAGATTTCAAATAAAACTTAATATGTACCTCGGCACTGAAGTTCCTTTTTATCACTCACTTGGTTTATTTTCCTCAGCCCTACTAAATTCCATATTCGTGATAAAAAATTGAACTTCAGTGTCTTGATACATAAATAACTATTATGTTCATGGCAATAATGAGAAGTGACATTTACGAATTATAATAATTCAACAACAGATGATGACAGCACGTTATCCGAAGTTTAAGGTCAAAACTATCCATTCTAAACTACTAAATACTAATATCACAATACAACTTCGGATTCGCTCTTAATTAGTTATTTCGGTTCTTCCCTAATTTTGACTTTTAAATAATAAAACATCAAAAATGTATTGACAAATAAAAATGTTACTCTGAAATTGTTTATAAAACGAACACCAAGTTAAACAAAAATATTTCACTAAGCGCTCATGCGAGTAGAATGTCTTATGTAAAAAACTATTATAATTTTATGAGTTCCAGTAACTGTCACTTCCAGTTTTGAATTAACCATCCATCCATCCATCCACATACTTACAAACGACATTAAGATAATTCCCAAAACCCAAAACGTATCTTTTATATAGATATCAATAAGAAATAGGCAAAAATAAATAATAATACTGCAGTAAGACAAAAAATAAAATTGTTTCATAATAGGTTTGTTCCAAGTGGTCATTTCTGACAAGTTTGTGACAAATTTCAGTGCGCCTTTGAAAAATGTAAACAAGTTAAGTTTGAAACATAGATTGCAACGGCGAATGGAATGAAGCGCATGTGCTTGCTAATTTTTTGTTTTAACAGCTAACCTTAAATATAAATATAAATAAAGAAATTCATACATTTTTCGCCACAAAAAAGAAATAAAACGTATGTTTCAAAGTTAACTTGTTTACATTTTCGCAGGCGCAATGAAATTTGTCACAAACTTGTCAGAAATGACTACTTGGAACAAACCTAATAAGAACCTTCTGCAAGCTGTATTGAATTTCTTTGTGCTGCAAATGCGATTAAAAGCAATCCCGCCCCCTCAAAATAAAACCAAACCGTTAATTTCCATCCCTCCGTTAAACTAACCATTATTGCAACCATTCCTATTATCCTGAACCATTTAAAAAGTGTACAGTCCGCGTAAACCAAACCAAGAACAAAGCCAAGCAGAACAATAAAATATCACAATTTGAACAATAATCACACAATAAATCCGGTGAGTTTTTTATTTGCAATCGGTCCGCATAGAATCTCCACTTATTATTTGAAAAACGCTCCACATCTGGGCAGGCCGGGATCGCTTTTCAACTGTTTGCGTGAAACAATGGCTGCCGGTGGGAGGCAGGCACATGCTGTGACAGTATATGAGCTATTATTCTATTATTCGACACCGGAGCGCTGCTGTCGCCGTGTTACCTCCTGCTGGGGTTAGGAACACTTCAAGAAATAAAAATTTCAATTTGTTTCTTGATTTTTCGAATCGTAATGAACGTTAGATTGTATACGAGACATGGGACAAATAAACCAGAGAAGAATTTTAGTCACCACAAGATTTTCTAAAGCCCTTGTCACATGGTCAATGAATACTTCACTTTTGTATATTAAACTATATATGATGACGTCATATCTTTCAATTTGATGTATGATGAAAAGAAGGTGCCAGACGGTCATTCTTTTTACTAGATTGAAGCACTTTCTATATTTGGTGATTTATTAAATTTAGCAGTTTTATGAAGCATTCGTCATCCATTTGTAAATAATTTCGAAAACTGTATTGATCTTGTAATCGGAGTTCTTGAGAAGAGGTCGGAAATCATGTCTAATTTACTAATTACTAACTTTTTATGGTTATATGTTGGCAACACTTCACTAGTTTTTGCTAACTTCTAACTCTAGAAATGTCAAAGTATTACATTGACTTAAAACTATTATGGCAATATATCTACAATTGACTATTTACAATACAAGGAAACAAAATATTTATGAATTTTAAACATATTTGAAAGTAATTATAATTGAATTTACTATGTAAAATCTAAATAAAAATATGTTGATTTTTTTGGTTATGATATTGGAAAATATAGACAGAATTGACATTCAAATATTGTGAAGCTAGCAACATAAAAAAAATCCCTGTCATTAAGAATGTGACTAATAAATTAAATGTATTTATTAAATTTGCATAAATGTTGGCACGAAAAATCTTGTGTATCCCTCGGTTGGAAACTATTTTGCGAGTGCTCGTATTTGTAGAACTCGCCTACGGCTTGTCCTATCAAAATAAACTCGCACTTGCAAAATAACAGTTTCCAACCTAATGATACAAATAACTATTTTGTACTCATACATTGAAATTTGTTATTTCGCGTTGCCTAAGCTACGTCCGAAGTGTCCATTTCCCAGGTCTCCACCAGATAGACAATCGGGAAATTAGACGAAAATATTCCTATTTCTAAAGCGTTTATTAATAAATTATATAGTATTTCAAACATTCCTTTACATAATATTAATATAAACAATGATGGAATAAGAATGAAATTGAATTTAAAAATAACAAATTTAGTGCATTTGGTTACCAATGTTGGCAATAAAATCTGCCCGATATGGCAGCTGTAAAATGCAAAATCTACAAATGTAATGTTAGTTACCTCAATATAAATAAGAAATATAATAAATATACAAGTGAATACGGTAAATATTATAAATATTTTAATTGTTTTCTAATATATTAGACAAATTAATTGCAACTTTGACAATTATCAAAATAACTACTTGAAGAACTTCATTTCTTTGTATAGACTGTTATTAGTTTTATACTTTTCGTACAAAAATATTGTACAAACCTCTTACGTAAACTCGGTTCTTTCTGTTAGATAAAATAATGATGTTTAACATGCAGTTGTCAAAAAAATATTTTGACATGCTTTTTATTATTTTTTGACAACTAATAACATTTTAAAGATTACTTTGTATTTTATATTGATGCATCACTCCTGAGGATAACTTATTTGTAGATCAGTAAATTGTTACATTATCTGGAACTACACAATATGGCCCAATTATTTAAACGAGGATTGTGGTTATAATTTGAAAAATGTTTATAATATTTGTACAAGTAAGAAAATTTAATACAAGTTCATCTACCATTGACAACAAATACATGTTAAGTACTGCACAATTTCAGATTTCACGAAATATCACTAAAAATTGGCACATACTTTTATTGTATTTCTATATAATATAAACCCTAAGAAACTCGATGCTGTAGAGCGCATCGTCATATATCTTAAATTTATAGAGATATGTCAATTTTCGATGTTTTTCGAAATGCTACTTTGAGTGGCTGCAACTCAAAATGTATTAAAGATATTGAAAAATAGACTCAGTTCTGTTCGTTTCATGCATTTTATTACAAATTAGCAAATTTTGAAAATTTTGAATTATTTCGATTTTTTCCCCAAATTTCGATAGGCGATTACTCGATAAATATAACAGATACAGACTCGCAGACCGGACCATTCGATTCAGCTCGTTAAAATACATAAGTATGTAAAATTTCATTAAAATTGCTTTACGCGTAATAGAGTTAGAGCAAAGAGTGTGCAAATGACGTTTTTGGCGAAAAACGTCAAAGGGTACTCCTTGACGTTTGGCCTGAAAAAGGCCATTTTCAGACTTTTTGCTCTAAAATTTCAACCCACCATCCGAATGATCTGAAATTTTTAGGGTTTATGTATTTCGATGAGCTGAATCCAATGGTTTAGTCTGCAACTCCGTATCTTGTTTATCATTTGAGATATTGCCAGTGATCTGAACCACAAGATGGATTGGCAACTTGAGTATATTTCTTGTCTCCAAAAAATTTTATGCAACCCGCTCGTTGGTGGACTGTCTGTCTCTTTCTATCCAGTGGCCACAAAAATGTTATTTTTATTACAATAAGCTTAAAAAATGTTCCCAATCACTTCTATTGATGCATTCGACCCAAAGAGAACGCGTTTCGGCATTCTTTGGAAATCTGCAAAATAAATAGTCTTTGAATATATTGAACTAATAATCTAAATATTTTAGTCCTTACCGATGAAAACATAAATTAGGTTTAATACCAATCGAACTATTACATCCGGGCACTGCACATATCATAACCATTGTAAAATCAAAAGCACAATATAGCAGCAACAAGAAAAACTAAGCGATACTGCTTCTGTGACGCACTGACAAGAAAGCAATGACAGCTAAATAACTACAACCACATTAAAACGTTCTTACTATATATTTTCACATTGTCACCAATGATAGGTTCAACTGTATATTTGTAACGCATGCGCAATGGTATTTATTAGAAAGAGATAGACAGTCCACCAGCAACGATTTTGACAGTTCTATGGAGACAGCCCCTTACGTTGTATTAGTATAGGAGTAGCCGATCCATCTTGTGGTTCAGATCACTGGATATTGCTGATCGAAATTTTGAAAAAAAAAAATCAAAAATTTTAAATTTTAGAAAAATTTGTTATTTTGCTATAATATGCACGAATAACACAAAACTGAAGAGTAATTTTTGAGTTGCAGTTCCTCAAAGTTGCACTTCGAAAAACATCAAAAACCGCCATATCTCGAAAAATTTAAGAGATATGATAATGCGCTCTGCACCAGTGAGTTTTTTAGGGTTTATATTATATAGAAATAATATAAAAGTATATGCTAATTTTTGGTGATATTTCGTGAAGTACATATGAACTGTGTTTAAATGAGTAAGAAGAATGTTTTCCGGAAATAAGAAATATAATAAATTTACAAGTGAATACGGTAAATATTATAAATATTTTAATTGTTTTCTAATATATTAGACAAATTAAACGTGTGTTTATATTTATAGTGCAACTTTGACAAATATCAAAAGAACTCCTTGAAGAACTTCATTTCTTTGTATGTATTGTTATTAGTTTTATACTTTTCGTACAAAAAATATTGTACAAACCTCTTGCGTGAACTCGGTTCCCGCATTTGGTATGTAAATAACTATTTCGAGATTTGTAGCATTCAACATTTGTAACTTTTCCAACATCACACATTTGTTTTTTCAATAAATGTACAATCACATCACTAAACGGAATTTTTCACATTTTTACATTCGAGAAATGTGTTATACCCACATTTTTCCCAAAGATAAAGTAGTATATTGCCAAGGTTGATCCAAACTAATCAGCTCTACTTATTATTTTGAAACAATTATAAAGTTTCATTATTCTATCTTTTCTTGTTCATGAATCATTGCATAACAGATTCAGGATACATCAAACTTACAACCTGACATGAAAATCGGTACCGGGTTTCAATCCCGTCGTCGACAAAAATACTGTGGCATGGGCGTAGGGCGCAGGGGTGAGGAAGGATTCCACGGGGACAGGTCGGAGGTGGAGACGAAGCAGCGAAGTTCTTTTCTTGAAAACTTTGTAATTGCGCTCACTGTAATAACTTTCCAACTTCAAACAGTCCGTTTAAAATGTCGCACACAGATGGCAGCAGAAACAAGCGTTGCCTGGAAACTTGTCTCCGCCGTGGCTTTGCTCCATGGGCGTACGTTACCCCGGGAGCTTCCAGAAATATTTATTTTTAATTCAACAATAAAAACCGGTCTAGCACTTGTTTTATTTTGGGTTAAAAGTTGGAATCATGGTTTGGTTTGACATAAATAATAAAATAAATTAAACCAATATGTTAAATAAAAATTATTGTTAGATCTAAATGTACCAATGGCACACATAAGAGAAGCTATATAATTCCACAGTAAAACAGTTGTCATAATTTGTTGTTACTTAGTTTCTGTTTCTGTTTATTTATTTTTGTTGTAAACTTATATTTATCACAAAAAAGTTACGTACAGTAATACGAAACATTGAAAAAATATTTCATACTTTATTACATTTGATGAACATTTACCGAACTGGAACCTTACAGTTTTTTATTTTTTATTTTTTTAAAGTAATTGTATCGTTGCTAAGCAATATGATCCATAATATCGTTTATTTCAAATCAGCACTAAAGTGCTCAAAAATCGTGATTAAAAGCTCAGAAATCGTCACTAAAGTAACCCATTATACGACGATTTTGAGCAACCCACTGTTGGCAACCGTTAAATAATTATTGAAGAATTAGGATAATTTTGGCAGATATATTGACGTACTATAGTAAATTTGTACGTAACATGAAACAAAATTTACAAGAAGAATTAACTAATTAATCCCGATGACGAAATTGAGAACAAAACACATACTTTTGAGTGTTATTTACAATAACTTCACTTCTCGAGGTTGGCAACACTGACTGTCAGTTTCAATTGACAATTGACAGATGTATAAACTTAACCTATATTATAATTTTTTTACAGTTTTTTCGAATTTTAGATTTCAAATAAAACTTAATACCTCTGCATTGAAGTTCCTTTTTATCACTCACATGGATTATTTTCCTCGACCCTACGGGCTTCGGCAACTAAATTCCACATTCTTGATAAAAAATTGAACTTCCGTACCTTGATACATAAATAACTATTTAGCACTCATCTTTGAAAAATGTTGTTAGAAATGTCAACAAAACAAAATTCTTTGATATTATTTTTTTTTTTTATTATTATTATTAAGATGACTGGATTGTTTTTAGGAAAGGCAGCGGGAAAGCAAACTTTCGTCTAAACAGGTATGTAGTAAGTACAGTTTTTAAAATTCTTGGCTCGGTTCTCAGGTCCTTCATAGCATTGTCCGTAAGTATCTTATTCGCATCGTAAAAACTCATTTACCGGACGTGAATAACTATTACAGAACTTAAACAAAAAATCGTAATTTGAATTTGAAATGCAAATCGCGTCATCTGCGTGATGTCAGTGTAGCCTAGCACGAATTGAAGGCCACACAATATTTTCATTTCTTCACATTTATACGAGCGTGTTGTCATATATTGTTTTAAGATAATAATAATCATTTTATAAGTCAGTCAGAAATATATTTGACATTGGTATTTTTCTCTTTCTCTTCCAATAAATCTATTTTTCTGAATCATCATCAATTCTAGAAGGACCAGGTGATTCTTCACCAATGGGGTCATACATTTAAAAAAAAAAGTTGTGTTTTTTTACAAATTATAAAAATTTAGATCATTTCAGTCACATATTACTCAATATTTCTTATAATTTTTAAACTTTTCATTCATAATTTCCTTTCTGAAGTTTCGCGGTTGCAAAATCGTGATGTTATCTTGTAATAGAATGTACAGCATGGCAAGGCAAAAGAGCTGTTGATAACAAATAAAAACTTGCTTTTCAGGGTTGTAATAATTACTTATTATTGTTAAAATGAATACTCCGATAAATTAAATTCGTTAATTATAACGTTTTTAGTCAAAGAGTTTAGGACGTGTTAAAATAAAAATGCTGTCATCTCAAGTCATATGTTGCAGTTAACAACGATTTTCAAATTAAACTTATGTGTATTATATTTGTTATATTATTTTGCCCAGGTAATGTGAATAAACTATATTTGCAAAAACCTCTCAGTAAATAACAATGACTGATAAGTCAATTTGACAGTTGGTGTAGTTCCTCGCTCTCTGCAAGAGCGTGTTTTATAGAATTACAAGATGACGTAAGTGCTGACGTCACAAGCGAAAAATTTGAAATGGGATGCCAATTTCAAAAAATCGTATCTTAATAACTAAATGCCTTTTAATATTAAAAATAGTTTCAATATTTATAATTTTACTCAAAATTACAGAAAAAAAAAAATAAAATGAAATAAGGTTTATGACCCCATTTCGTTCGTTTACAACAATTACTGATTGTATTCAATTTTTCTTTTCATTATTCATTATAAAATATTTTTCTTCAGAGTTTGCACATACTTTGAACCAATTTTTTTTGTTTTTCTGCATTATTAATTGTAATAAACAATGCAATTATTATTGAAAAAATATAAGTGCAAACCATAGATATGCATTTCCTTACGGTGAACAAGAAGAAGTGGTCAGCCTGGAACACCCAATGTAGCCCATCTTTCTTACTAAACCTAATAACATTTTTCTTGTATACTATAAATAATTGATAGATCTGTATGTAAAATGTAGTATGCAAAAGGTACAATTATTTTATTATATTTATTTTAAAGGCACCCAGAAAGCGGACGCCACTGCGTTGTGAAATCTCCACGCGCAAGAATAAGACATCAGGCATCGCAAAGCAACATAAAGAAGACGTTGGGTGAAACAAATGAAATCAGTCCACGAAACAACCACAACAGAACAGAACAACGTATCTCTTAGATCATCCAACCGTGTTGCGTCTCGACGCTGCCGCCCCCTCGCCGTTCCTGCCCCGCCCCCGGCCGCCGCCAAGCGTTAAAACAATTTCCAAGACCACCTTTGAAGCGTTGAAAATAATTTGCCTCAAGTTACAGAACATTTCACGCCACGCTGGACGCTGTATTCAGCGCTAACTGCGCGTGAGGGCGGAGGGCGGCGGTCGCCACCGCCCCCGGACGACCCCAGTAATGATGTTACTGATAGACGAGTTAGTCGACGGGAAACCGCGCAGGGGTCCGCTTATTTCAATTAATTCATCGTGTACTAAACATTATATGAAATATTTTACGATTATTTACATGATTATTCTTTAACAATTCTTAAAACCAATGAAATGTGTCATTGTTTGACACGTACACTTTATCCGCGATGTGGTGGCTGCTACGTCATCAAAAATATTCGTATGGGTTAAGATTTGAATTCATGACGTCATATAGGTTCTCAAACAGTTATGATGAACAAGTTAATATACTCAAAATGAGTTTGAAGAAGACGCACGTCGTCATAAATATTACTAGATAATGACGTCACTATGCAACAACGTTTACATGGGATACTAATTGTTGTTGAAATGAAAATGCTATGCGTGTTGCATCACACGTGCCGCCATTTTTAGACGTGATTTGTTGCAATAAACACAATATATTCATATATACATATTATAAAATACTGGATCACGAGGAGCACAAATTTTAACAACACAGTAAAGTCTGACAGTAAAGTGACAGTTCGATATGAATTTTGTATGTAAACGTGATCATTTACCAATAGCAACAACATAGCGAACAAAAAATGAACTACAATTATTATTAATAGTTTAAAATTCCATTAAAGGAATAAAATTGACTAAAAAATCACTATAAATTGCATTAATATATACTTTTCTTAATTCTTGTATTTTTACGTCCTTTGTTTTAAACATTAGCATACCTCAATAAACTTTACAAGTTATTTTTCACTTTATAAAGTTTTTTTTTCAGGTTGATGACGTGCGTCTTCTCCAAAATAATTTTGAGTATAGCACACTTTTATACTTGCAAATTAAGAGTTATTTATTAAAGAAAAAAAGTTTAATAGTACTTTTTCATGCTACTTCAACATTGAATACTTATGATAATGAAATAATTTAATAATTTCAAATGAAGACCATTGTTTTAGAATCAACGATCTGACATTATTTTGATGTTTCAGTTTGACAGTTCGAGGTGGTTCAATTCTCTTCCTGTGGTTTACGATAGTGTAGGTAACTTTCTATGATTTCTTTTTGAACATTTTATTATTATAATACTTATTATTATTATTATTAAATATGAAACTGTACAAAATATAAAAATTTTCAGTTTAGAAGTTTTTGAGAAACCGTAACTCCAGAGATCCACACAGAATGACAGACAGTCACACACACAGACATCATCGCGAAACTATTAAATTACAGGATGTAACGGGAGGTAAAAAAGAAATCCCCCCCTCTCTCTCCTCCTGAGAAGGTTTCTGTATTCACCATTGATATGTTGTTTTGTTTTATAAATCATGTTATGTGAAATAAATTGCTAAGTTAATAAATAAGAAAGATATTTGCTAGTTACATTTGAAAATAACATTCTGTACAATCTGCTAAAAAATTAAACAGAGTTAGGGCGCATTCCTGCTGGAGACACATGTCAGTTTGTTGACCTATACAAATTACATTTATTATATTTTGACAACAACAAAATATAATTATTCCTTGCTCCAGCAACATTAAGATTGTAACATAAAAATTAAAACCTTACCTTTTCTATTTAAAAACCTCTGGGTCGCCTTCGGCTCGGCAAACAGTCTCAAAACAAAAGACACACATTTTCACAGTTTTCGTGTGAACAAATAAACATCAAAGTCAAAGGTATTACACTCGCGATATACTGTTTCACTAACGTAGTCTCATTAAAAATCAAAAGATCTTTTAATATTCTCACCCGTCAGTTCTACAAAACGATTCAAACAAAACCAAACGCGAATGTACAGTTGTTCCCTCCCTTTACCCCTCTTCGAAAAGTGTACAGATATCACGGAAATATTCATAAGGCACCCATATCATAACATAATAACATATACTGATACTTGTGACATAGCAAACACGGCAATCATCGGATTAAAATCTTTTTAAATGCTGGTAAATACGACACACATCAACTGTAGCTATTCACAGAAACTGACAGTAACTCTAAACCGAAATGAGAAGCTTTGTGCGAACATAACATAGAACTTGAATCAGCCTGGGCGGTGGGCCCCAAATTCCCCGGCGGCAGTCTCACAATATGTTAATTTTATCTTTACAAAATATTCACTATTACAAATAACACTATAAGAAAGAAATTAATGCAACAAAATAGAGCTGTCACTTTTGTTCAGTCTAATTAACTATTATAGTTACTTGTGATATTAGGTAGTGACACCTTGTGCTAAAAATTTACACCAAAATATTTACTCATTGCTTGCTTGCTTGTTGCTATGGAAACGCAATACATTGCACTCACGTTGTTATTTGTTGAATTTATTCTGATTATTTCACTCAAGAAATTTCACTCATTACAAATTTAACCAATCAGAATGTCTCATTTTCTATTGTTGTGCATTTTAGATACCCACGTGCTAGCTTTTATATAAAAATTTTGAATATTTTGAAGGGATATTTAGCCGGATAATTATTTGCAGAAGCAAGATACTTACATGTTTTTTACCTTTACTGATATTCTATATCTTCAAACATGCTGAATTATTCAATTCAAGATATTTTTATTTATATATTTTTGACAAATTTATTTGACAAGTATAAAGCAAAACAAACAATTTGCTAATAGTTACAATCACAGTTACAATATAACAACAAAATTTTATGGTACTCTTTATTTAATGTGTACCGATTTATTTATATGAAAATGTGTCAAAATCAAAGTTTAATAAAATTTCTTTGGCAAGTATTAAAGTTTATGCTGAATTCATGAAATAATCTTGGCATATACCCCTCGTGCTAAAAAATTGAATCGATTAAATTTGATAGTTTATGCAATAAATTTTGCTTTTAAGAAACTGTTATTCTACATAATAATTTAAGATAACATTTTTTCAAATTATTATGTACTCAAACACTTTTTAAGTAAAATTTTTGAATAAGCTAGACATGTTAAATTTAATTGGTTAAATTCTTAGCACTCCTGATATAACTATTGATTATTTTTACCACCCGCCACTTCCTGTAAGGGAGATATAGGAATCATGCTAAAAATTGTGTAGTGAGTTTTCAGTGGATGAGAACGTTTTAAGATCCTTATAATACGATTTTAATAGAATCCCGATGATGTCTGTGTGTGTGTCTGTCTGTTTGTCTGAATTACAACACGTCAAAGAAAAATTATATTTTGATATTTCCGTCCAAATCTGTTAACCTGTATTTTTTGAAAAAACAAAACAACGGTTGAAAAATGTCATTTTTTGACATGTGTCCTAATTTGTTGAAGGGTTGAACGTTTCTTGATAGTGGTGGTCCGTGTTCCTGCATTGTTCAATAAGAAATTTATGGCGGGAGGTATTGTGCTGCCCACAACAGATTTATTTGACAGCTAACAGTCCGTAAAATGTTATGATTACTACCTAGGGGCTGACACTATCACTATTGCCCTGGGTAACACCAAATCTAGCTACGACACTGCCCACACTGGCGTTTAAAAAAATAGTTATTTGTTTAACTTTGCATCAAAATATCAGATTTACAGCAGAGGTTGCCAGAGGTCGCCTCGTCAATGAAGGCTGTCAAAGCTATAAATCTGTGTTTGATGCCGAGTTGAACACAAATTTTTTTTGCCGATTTGGTATTAATGTTAATTTAGTGATATTTTGAAGGTTTTTGCTATCAAATTACGTTGCCATGCTTGTGTCGAAAGGTTGCTTTAATGTCAATCGGCAAAAAAAATAGTTATTTACTTTACAAGTGGGTAATTCCACTTTGCCCACGTGTGAAGTATAACTTTTTATCCAACACCTCTTAATAAATAAAAAATGTAATAAAGAAATATTATTTGACAGTGACATATGCTTTAAATTTTTAAATTAAAATCTCAATCGAAGTAGTTACCAAGGTGCTGTGTGTTATTATTATTGTTATAAATAAAAAAAAACTCAGTAGTAACTTTCCTCAAAATTATACCAACTAGTGGGTAATCTGTTACTTTCCTTGTTTAAAATTGCCATAGTTATAGAGCATTTATTTAGAGGGGTTGGATAAACAATAGTTCTTGTTACAGTGATTTCTTATTAAAATATAAATTAAAAGGACAAAATTATCCTGGTCACAGAAATAAGCATAATCCCTCATATTCTGCCATTTCTAAACTGTACTGCGTTATCCCTTGCCTGAACTTAATTTAATAAATGAATATTGAAAACAATTTGTTAAAACAGCATAAAATCGAAAACAAAGCAGGTGTGGACGTTGATTAAAAACAATTGTCATTAATTATAATGAATAACACATATCATACATTGAGCCAGGAATCATTAACACGTATTGAATGCGTTTTGCACACTTGAATTCTTGTTTTTATTATTTGCAGTGGCACATAATTGTTCCCGTATGAAAAGTCGAACTATGGGTGGAGTAAATCAATCCGACGTGCATAATATCTAGCATAGCGAACGGTTTTCTCGGTTGCCCTGAGAATAATGAGTTCAATTAGAGATTCAGTGAGTACAAGCTTGGTACACGTTAGCAAATGCCATATAGAACTGAACCCTTACATTTGATCGAGACGGGAAATAAATGAGGCAGCATTTTTGCCTCACTTCTTTTTCACACTTCCACTTGGTCGATTTTCATTTTTATTTTCTAGCAATCAAAATGAAATACAGTTGAGAAAGGACCTGTACTTCAATCTGGAAAGTGTAAAGTAATCATTGTAAAGTTCAGTCCACCAATAGTCGATGGATCGTAATAAGACAATTAAACACCCATCAAGTACTTTTACAAAGATATCTGAAATTAAACCTGTCATAAATAAAAATGTGAACACTATCCGTGCTTTCTCAAGTTTGGCAGAGTTATACTCTACTGTTAAAAAATCAATTTATAAGCATCTCTTTTTCTGAAGTTATAAAGACATTCTCTGGACAAAAAGCGCGAAAAGTTAATTTGCCTTAATTTAAGATTTACTATGATTGTATCTTGTATTCTATTTATATTAGTTTTGCTTGTAAAAATTATAAAAATATAGTGTATAAAATTCTTTATTATTTTCATATTGACACAGAACCTTTCCTGTACTTCATAAATTATATTTCAATTAAATTAAATAAAATTTCATTTTAAAAATCATTTTATTAATAGTTATTTATGTATCAAGGCACTGAAGTTCAATTTTGTTATCACGAATATGGAATTTAGTTGGCGAGGCCCGTAGGGCCGAGGAAAATAAACCATGTGAGTGATAAAAAGGAACTTCAGTGGCGAAGTACATATTAAGTTTTATTTGAAATCTAAAATTCGAAAAAACTGTAAAAATATTACAATATAGGTTAAGTTTATACAGCTGTCAATTGAAACTGACAATCAGTGTTGCCAACCTCGAGAAGTGAAGTTATTGTAAATAACACTCAAAATTATGTGTTTTGTCCTCAATTTCGTCATCGGAATCAATTAGTTAATTCTTTTTGCAAATTTTGTTTCATGTTACATCCAAATTTACTATAGTACGTCAATATACCTGCCAAAATTATCCTAATTGTACAATAATTATTTAACGGTTGCCAACACTGGGTTGCTCAAAATCGTCGTATAATGTGTTACTTTAGTGACGATTTCTGAGCTTTTAATGACGATTTTTAAGCACTTTAGTGCCGATTTGAAATAAAGTCATTTATCATGTGTAATAATATTTAAATAATAGTATATTTTACATTAAGGGCCAGTCTTTCCATCTACGAATAAACTTCCGAATAAGTTATTCGTGGAATAATTAAAAAAATACGCATCAAACAATGACAGCTAGAACAATAAGTATTATTTGAGCTATGATTTCGAACGATGTGACTTTTTTCATTTATTCGACGAATAATTTATTCAGTAGGTACTTTATTCGTTGATGGAAATATTGGCCTTAAGGGAGGGAAGTGTGTTGTTTTTTCTCGCGGAGTAAATTGAAACACGAGCCGTAGGCGAGCACTACAATACGACAAGGAAAAAAATACACTTCTCTCCTGCCGTGTATACAGGGTGATTACTGACTCAACCGATCATTTCAAATAAAAGTTGAAAAATTTTATTAACTGCATCTGAATCAGACAACAAATTTCATTTTACTAACTTAATAGAGGCGAGAAAGAATATAAAAAATATCAAATATTCAATTTTAATAATGAGTAACCATGGAAATGGAATAGATTTCAAGCAAGTGTTTAACGTTATTCATAATCAAAATAAGCAAATAATCATTTTCATGGTTACTCATTGAAAAAACTGAATTTTTGATATTTTTGAACGTTTTTTTTTTTTAGTCTTTTGATGCATTTTTCTCTAAAATTATTAGGGAGGCAGGAAATTGCAACACCATCCTGGCATATTATTTTTTTCACGGCCCCAATATATATTATGGTTTTATTTTTTTTTTAATTATTTAAATTATAGTATAATTTATGATAGTTTTACCTTTGATTTGTTTAATTTTGTTAATTTTTCACATTATTTGAACACTCTCTCACGACGGAAGAAAAAGTACACAAATCTCCCGTAGATATGAAATTGGCTGTTTCAGTTATGATTTTAGTATCATAGAAACTGAGTTTCTTTTTCGGCTGTGAAAAAAAAATAATAATAAATAAATAAGTCATCTTTAACTTTGGTTTTTGGTGGTTCTTTTTAAGTTTTATTCCGATTTGTTTTTACAAAACATCAATTTCTCAAATTGGAATTTGTTGTCTATTTGGTAAGCATAAGTTTTAAATTTTATGCTTTTACTGGGTGTAACAATAAAATCTGGCCATATGCGTTTAACATGGGAAAACAGTTTTTTAGCAGGAGTGCAGTCAATAATAATTAGTCAAATAATTAAATATAATTTAACATATCTTCGACGTTTTTTCGCCTAATGTGACATCATCAGGAAAATGTCAAAAATTATTATTATCATTGTTAACTTTTGACTTTTTCCTGATGATGTCACATTAGGCGAAGAAACGTCAAAGATTTGTCAAATTAAATTTTAACTTTTGACTGCATTCCTGCGTATTTCATTCATCCCGTAACAAAATATGTTAATGTGTAATATGTGAATCTTTTGTAGACAATGCTATATCAAAATGTGAAATTTAGTTCATGTCAGCCTCTGCAATATTAAAAAAAATGGCCCTAAACAGTATATTATCTGAAAATTAATATTTTTTAGTCGAGAAATGTTTAAATGGCACGATGATAACTGGCATTTAATTTGGGAACGTTGACTGTGAAAAATAAAGTTATACAGTAACGGTATCCATGTTCGTTGATGTGTAAAATATGTCAAATTGCAATAAATTTCATTATAAAATGTTAAAAAACAATATAGGCAAAAATAAATAAAATTAAAAAATATCATCCGACGAGGATGGGATTCGAACCCACGCGTGCAGAGCACATTGGATTAGCAGTCCAACGCCTTAACCACTCGGCCACCTCGTCCCTTATAATACATGTGTATTGAATTTGTTTATAAAGTAATCAATATTTTAATTAAAAATATAATAAATGATTATTTATAAAATATTATTACGTGAACTCATAGATATCAAAGAGATATTCTCTTGATTATAAATGAATGTATATCAAAGAAAAGTAATTTGGATAAAATCTCATTAATAAGAAAATAAAAGAAAAAGAAGACTTATTGAATGAATTGTTGAGAAAGAATGTTGAACGTCTGTGGTCACAATAGAGTCTTTTATTACGAAGTCTTTCCCGTTTCCGTACCTATTCATGGCAAGATCACTTCACTCTACAAAAATAGTTTCGTCGAACAATTCGCGTCGATATCGCGAAAGTAAATTAAATCGAAGACGCAGACGCAGCGGTTCATAATAATTAAAGCGAAATGTAGTATTCGCTCAGAACACGTACTCAATATCGATGCAAATGTGGTAAGATTAGGTAAAATTTTACACAAGCCCTCGTCTCCCACCTCTGGAACGACAGTTGAGTGATCCGACGGCCGGGAACTTTAGATTATCGTGACTCGGGTGGCAAACGTCAGAAGTCAGAACGTCACGATATTGGTGAGAATCGTGCGAATGTTCAACGTTTGGAATGCAAAGGGACGGGCGAGGGTGGTTTACAATTTTCAATTCAAAGATGCGAACATCTTGAGATATTGCTATATGAGAAAGGACCGCAAGAGAATTTCAAATATTGCAACGATGTCTAGGGCATTCGATTATTAAATTATAGCGTTCTGGAGATATGACTATCACTTGAATATCATCAATTCATTGCCATAACCACAATTCATTCATTTGAATTCCTATATTTGAACATTTATGTTATTATAATCAAATATTAATAACGCTTTGCGTTTCAAATTCCAAAATATCTATTCAATCATGGGCATATTACAAAATAAAAAATATCGCAACTAACTTAGTATATTGAGCAAAAAGCAAACATGGATTAATTTATTTATAATAGTAACATTTACAGAAAATACAATAATTTATAAATATTTGTGTTAAATGCTAATGAAATTAATAAAAATATATGTTAACATTAAAATTGGAGTTTGTCCAAATATTAAATTAGTTGTTTAACAGCGTTAATGTTAATCATTGTTATAGTTTTGTGCTATGATAAATTCTAGATTTTCAAATAAAACCGCGTTGGCAAATGTCATTCTACTTCGCCAATAGAAATGGGCTATTCCTTCCTGGCAGTAAATGATTGGTTCGGAAGGTGTGTTGACGTTTAAGTCTGACGTATTTATTAAAGTTTTAAGTGAATTAAAAAACCTGTTTATTATAATTTTATCTACTTTATACATTAAGATAAGTTAAAAATGACATCACAGAGTACTACATCCTTATCATCTGTAAAGGAACAGGTCAATATTGTAAACATAACCTAATTGATAACATAATCCCGAATGAAACTTATAGGTAGAAAAAATGATTGAAACAATTCATAATTTGGATTCCAATGATAAAAGTGAAGCTTTTGTATGTCTTCGCAAATGTCTCGACATAGAAAACTCAAATATTTCAACTAAGAATAAAAGAAAGACTTCGACAAAATCAGTAACCTCTGTATGTAATATGTTATAAATTAGTTATCCCCTATTAAAAAAATATTTTTAGACATCTGGTTATATTGAAGGAAGACCAAAGCGCAAAATCCGTAAAAAAATCAAATTTAAAAATCATACTTCAACAACTGTGAAACCGGCAGTACTAAAATGTCGCATCTGTGGTGTTCCAAATAAAACAAAGTCCTCTTTGTTAAAACATCTGGATACTCATATCGGTACTCCAATATCTTGTAAACTATGTAGACGAGATTTTAATAATAGATCATCATTTCTATGCCACATTTCACTAAAAATGTGCAACAAGACCAGGTTGATTGTAAAGAAATACCATTGTACTCAATGTCCAAAAGTATTTGGATATAAAAGACATATTGACAAACATATAGAAGGGCATAAAAGGAATAATTGTACTTACTGTGATGCAAGAATAACAGTGCGAAAGGAATTGGAAGATCATCTTTTAACCGTGCATGGCATTAAACTAGAACGCACGGTTATGTTTAAGTGCGAGTTTTGTGAGAAAAGGTAACAACATTAACTATTTAATTAATTCAGAATTAATAAAAATATTAATTCAGATATGTAAAGAAACGTTCATTGTATCGTCATATGAAACAACACGCAGAGGATAAAATTGTTTGTATGGAGTGCGGCTGGTTTAGCGGTACTCCAGAAGAAAATGAACTTCATATGAAAGATCACGAGAAAAATTGGACGTGGAAATGTTACAAATGTAATGATAGGTTCTTGCGAAGACAGCAGTATGTGCATCACATGAAGGTAGGAATTTGTATTTTATCAAATCTAATTTTTAGTTGAGAAATCTACTGTTGAGTTTTCAAAATTTATCGTTGTGAAAATATTAACCCATTTTAATATAATATACAACAATAGAACGAATTTCATACATGTTTTCTAAATACAAAGTGAGTCCTTTATGTTATTATTTATATTTTGAGTCTTTTATATACTATAGTATTTGTTTATATAGGCACTAAATACCAGATTTAGTGCCATGTTAAATACAATGGCACGAACTCTGTTGTGTGTTGTAAGAGAAGCGAGAGAGAGAGCCTCGGTTTTAGCGCTGTACAATGTTCTAAAATTGTTTCTTTATAACTTCTATTCGAAGCATTTTTCATAAAAACAATTCTAGAACTTTGTACTGCGCTAAAACCGAATCTAAAACATTTCTTTTAAAACACAAAAAAAAACGACTCGCGGTATCAATTTTTAGTTTTTTGTCAGTTTTAGATTTAATTTTAATTTAGTGATTATTTTTTGACATTTCTTTAAACCAATCAAATGCTTTATTGTATGTCACGTGTCTGCGTCTTAACCAATCCTGTCATTATTATACTGGGAATAATGCTCTTGTGATTATTCTCGGCAATTTTCTCTGTAGCTTTTTTGTTTTTGTTGACAGATGTCAAATGTCAGATAGTTATCATCAACACAAGTAAAAATGAGCAAAAAAGATAAATTTAGTGGCGTGCCTGATGATGAAATCAAAAAATAATCTAATTAAATATAACTCGAGAGTTCGATAAATTAGAAAATAATTCTCCAGTATCTTTCTCAAACTTGTCGCCATTTGGCAATAGCCACTCAAGCCCTACGAGCTTTCGTGGCTATTGCCTGGCAACAAGTTTTCGAAAGATCTGTCAAATTATTTTCAATTTATTCTCACCCTCTTGTTATATTATTACTGATAATAATTTGTTTAATTAATCGTAGATTTTAGATGTAGTATTTATGTTTATACAATTTGTCTTTTGTAAATTGAATTTTTTTCTTACAGAGACATGACCGTTACAAATGCGTAACATGTAGTGAAACATTTGCTTTAAAATCTCGAGTTTTAAGGCACAGACAACGGGGACACACTGTTCAAGGATTAGAGCCCCAAAATAAGTGTCCTCACTGCCCGAAGGCATTCCAAAGAAGACTTAATTTACAGATTCATATGCGTAAACATACAGGTACCATCAAAGCTACAGAAAATTAATTTCGAAATTAATGTATATTTTTTGTAGATGAAAAACTTATGACCTGTAAATATTGTGATAAAAATTTTCGATCTCCTTACTTGTATTTTCGGCACGTGGCATCAACAGTCCACGGAATAAATTCCCCGGAAACTAAACAATTAGTTTGCGAAAATTGCGGAAAATCATTCATGAAAAAACACCACTTAGACCAACATTTACATCGAGTGCATAACCAGGCGAAGCAAACGTTTACCTGCGAATTTTGCGATTTTAAATGTTCAAACCGCGCGAATATAGACCGACATCTCAACTTACATTTAGAAGATAAGAAAGAAATTATTTGCGAACAATGCGGCCAAGCATTTTACAATCAGTTCAGTTTGAAAGATCACATTTCTTACGTTCATTCTCAAGAAAGAGTGTTAAAGTGTACACAGTGCGATAAAGCGTTTAAAAGAAACTCTGAGCTTATTAGACACATGACAAGTCATTCAGAGCTTCGTCCTCATGTTTGTGAAACTTGTGGAGTTTCCTACAAACGAAGAAACCATCTTCGAAGGCACGAAGAGGCCCAACATGGAACTGTAGTGAAAACCAGACGAGTACAGCGATTGACAAAAGGTGAAAACGGGGAATTGATTCCAGTTGCAGAAGAAAAGAAAAGAAAAATAAATACGAAGGCTCCCGAGCCAGCTGTAAACAACCAGCAACTATTTTCCATTATGGATGCGCAATCTGGAGAAATGGTTACATTCTCGCTTCCAGAAACGATAGAAAATCCAGAATCTTTAGCAATTTTGAATATCAATAGCCAGCAATTCAATCAAGATGTAATTCAAACTACGGAACTGCCAAATTTGGTTTTAAATCCTAGTGACAATATTATACTAACCAACGACCAATCTTTGAACATGGTTAATGCGCTAGAACCAAGTTTTACAAATAATTTTTTGAGTACTGAGCTCACCAATTCACAGATTGAAAATTCTTTCATGCCCGCTCATTTCTTGGCGCAGCCAGTAGCTATTCAGAACTCTACAACTTGTGATATTCTGCTACCGGAGAACAGGATGGTGAATCTGCAGACCCAAGGCGAATATTCCCAAAATCCCTATCAGTTTTTGTAGCAGAACAATATTTATGTAAGTAGGCACCATTTATTATGTCTATTATCGAAAAAGTATTCACTGTTAGCTTTAAATTGAGAATTAAGTTAGTGTTTTAGTTGAAATGTTGCTTCGATAGTTTTTTGGTCAGAATAATAAAATAAATAAATCTATTTGTCCTAGAAATAATCCTTACCCCACAGCCGCTTTTATTTTTGTCTACAATATTTACGAAAGCAGAGTACCACACCGAAAATAGGTAAAGGCCGTGATAATAATTTTAAAGTAAATTCATAAAACGTAAACAAATTATTGCTGAATATTGGATTAAAATATTTATTTTATTTAAAATCTTGTGTCACAAATTAAACTTAAATTACTGGCATGAAACGTAGATACAAACAAAACTGTACAAGTCTATACAGTCAGTCGTCTGCTTCTGTTAGTAGTGAAAAATGTGTTTAGTGTGATGGACGTGTTTCTTTCTCCATTTACTTATCTTTTGTAAGTACATTTTATATATTTGTATTTCTCAAAAAGTACAGGGAATATTTTAAAGAAATTCAACAACAGTTACCTATTTTTATTATCTAACTAATAACCTATATAAAAATAGAAAGAATAGATGAAAATGAGAACACAACAACTGTTTTTAAGAAATGTGAATATATTAAAAATATAACCTGATACGTTACTTGTACGTAATAAACTATAAATGTGTAACAAAATTCCTCTTTTATAATCAAAATGTATAATTTATTTAAAGTGAAAAATAACACAACGATTATCATGTAACAAAAGAACATAGCAAAATACCATCAAAAAATACATTTATTATAATTTCTCTTCACCACTTAAAAATACAAATTTATGAAAACTTAAATCGCCAAGCCACGACTCCAGCTATGCCAACGGCCACTGAAAGCGCAACCGACGCCCACATGTAGGTCTAAAAAATTAAAAAGAAGTTACAAATTAATCACAACTACTTCAATTTTTATTTACTTTAGTTTTTTGATCGGAATCGCTGGTCTTTGGATCATTCCTATCTCCAGTATTAAACATTCGTTTCGCCAGTTCCTTCTCATAATTTTTATGTTTCTTTAAAATAATATTTAATTCTAGAATTTCTTTTTGAATTGTTACATTTTCTGGTTCTAAATCCCTGGCTTTCTGTAGATATTTCATTGCTTCTTGGACATCATTTTTTGCTTTTAAAACCTATTAACCAAAATATGTTGAGATTGAAATCTAATTAATATTTTTTTAAGTGTTTACCTTTGATTTTCGGTATAAGGCTTTCACGTTGTTTGGTTGACAGCGAAGGACAATTTGTAAGGATTGTAAAGCAGCATCGTAGGCTCCTAGTTTCATTTGTGCAGCAGCCATGTTATTGCTGACATTAATTCGGTCTTCCATTAGTTCTTGCAAAGCAGAGTCTGTCATGGCACGTTGAATCGGATCATCGTTTTCTGTTTTTGGTTCAGTTATACCTCCTTCAACTTCATCTAGGTAATCTAAGGCTCTTCGATAACACTGAATCGCAAAAGTGCATTCGCCACGCCCGTACCACCAGTTGCCGCGTTGCTTCTTTTTATCGCTACAGAAAAATTCGTGAAAATTTATCGACCTATTTTAAATATTTTAACTCTTACCCTATTTGTTTTCTCTGAGTCATGGTCAAAGTTTCAATTTCTTCCTCGGGCTCGGCATTCAATAATTCGACTTCGTATAATACTGTCGCTTCCGGAGGAACCTTGGAGTCCAAACCCTGTGATCCATAGGCAAGACGTGATTCTATTCGTAAAGCACA
The DNA here is from genome assembly GCA_963942605.1 of Poecilus cupreus. Classification (NCBI taxonomy): domain Eukaryota; kingdom Metazoa; phylum Arthropoda; class Insecta; order Coleoptera; family Carabidae; genus Poecilus; species Poecilus cupreus. The sequence goes on from OZ012727.1 coordinate 16,152,643, forward strand.
TTTTTCGCCGATGTTCATCAGCGCTAAAGCTAAATCAAATCCTTGGACAACTTCCAGGTCGCCCATTTGAATAGTACCATTCTGGACATCTTCGACTTCAGTTCCGTCTTCCAAAGTACATTTGTAATTAACCGTGCAGATATCTAACCTCTGTGGTCTAGTGTTTTCGGTTCCAGATTTCAAAACTTTTTTCAATAAACTACCACTGCCTAGTACGTCGTCCCATTCGTCTTTCGGTTCTGTTAAATCTGCCGTTGAATTATTTTCAGTCGATACATTACTATCATCATGTTTTGTAGTTTCGTCTTTAAGTTCAGAGTTTGATTCAGTATTCTCTTTTATTTCAATTTCGTGAAACACTTCTTCTGACAATTCATTATCGATTTTTTCCGAGTGTTTAGTAATTCCTGATTCTGAATTTATTAATGATTTTGTAACATCGATATCACTTACTGTTTCCATAATTTATCAACTTTTTTTGGTTATATATTAATTGATACGGTTTTTAAAAGTTAAGAATTTTGACGTATATAAACTGGTTACTTAAAAATTTAAAACAAAATTATTATTCAACGTTACTAATCATTTTACACAAGAAAACCTTGATGCCATTACATTTGACAGCTATCAGTGGTACTAAAACAACGGAATTTTTGATAAAATATAGCCAACTTTAATTTTTAAAACATTTTATTTTGTACAATAATTTTTATGTATTATATATTTTAATCACTTAAATCCTCAGCTTCATTTCCGCTGTCTTCTTCGACTTCTTTATCCCAATCTTTCATTTTTGCGCCCATCATAAAATCGTCTCGTAAAACACTCCACGTAGAATCTGTTTGTTTCGCCTTCTTTTTGGTTTCAATAGTCGCTTCATCTTTTACTTCTCCATCAACAGCCTGCGACTTTTTTTGCATTAAAACGTCCAAGAACGCCCGTTTGTCAATATTCTTCATTGCATTTTCTCGTTTACGTTCCAAAGGTCCAGCTTCTTCTAGTTTATTATCAATATCTTTTTGCTGCATTCGTACCGAATTAAATAATTGTACTACGCCTCTTGTTGCAATTTTTGATAGTGTTCGCTCCCGATCTTTGTCTAATATGTTTGGTTTTACTCGAACTGTTGCTACTTCTTTTCGCTGCAATTAAAAACTGTATCAAAATCAAAACAAAGAGATAATTATTATAAGTTACTTTTTTCTTCAGCGGTTCATCGTCTTCTGCTTCAAGTTTTGCTAATATTGAGGGATCCGGCTTTTCTTCTTTAATTTCGCCGTCAATTTGAAAGCCAACTTCAACTGGCTTTTCTTTCTTTACTACATCTGTTAGTTTCTTTGCTTTAGATAATACTAACGTCCTTTTGTTTTTCGGTTTTTTTGTTTTTAAAATTTTTGCTACCGAATCTGCCCATCCTGCATTGGTTTCCGGTTGGTTATCAATATTTTCTCCGTCGTCAGAGTTTTCTCCTACTGCTAATTCCGAGTCTTCATTTTCGTTGTCTGTTTCCGAATTATTGTCATTATCTGATTCATCAGAATCACTGCTTGCAGTTTCAGACTTTATTTCGTCTTTAATTTCTATATCTTCTGAGCTAGAATCATTATCTAAAAATAAAATAGAATATGTTTAAAGGTAATACTACTATGTTAATGGAAAAACAAACCTTCTACAATTACTAGCTTTTTGCTTTCTGCCAAAGTCATGTTGATTTGTTTATGCTGTCATTAAATTTGGTTAAGATTTTAAAATTAACCACGTGCTATCTTTTATGTTGGTGCTACTGAGTATTGAGTTACAAGTTTCAACAACAGTTTATGTCAATGTCAGAAAACCGTTGTGTTTTCGGTATTTTTATTATTATAAATAAAACGTATATTTTAAGTTTCTGAAAACAATATATCCACTGTTTGAGATTCTTAATTGTATGTAAACAACAATTGTCAAGTGTCAAAAAAATTAAAAACTTGTACAATTTTCCCTCCAAGTCAACAGTTTTACATTTTCAGGTTAAATTTTAATAGCTTTGTTCGCAATAAGTCAGAATTGAATTAAAAGTGCTGCTTTATAACTAGTACTTTCCTTCAATATGCAAAAGTAAGTTTCATTTTAATGCGACTCAGCAAATTGTAAATAAATAGCTAATTTTTACAAATAGTTATAGACGTTCAGAATATACATCAGAAGAGAAGAAAGTTATTGTGGATTATATAATTAAATGTAAATGTTATAACGCACTACGAGGCAACGTATTTTGGCAAGAGATGGAAAGCAGACAGGTTTTAAATTCATATCTCTTAACTTAATACTTACACAAGTAATTTGATTGAATTTTAGATACTACAAAGAACCTGGCAATCATTAAAAGAACATTTCAAAAAGAAAATCGTAGATAATATACATACCTTCGATATACCAGAAAAAGAAAAATGCCTCATTAGAGACGGGTATAGTTCGAATTTAAACTTTCAATATTTATTACATTTATAAGCTGTCTGAATTTTTCAGTTGGAATACTTCTAGAGTGGTAAAACAAGAAGGTGACAGAAGAGTTAAACGTCCACGGTATAATTCAGTTACCAATAAGGGTGACGATAATTATAATATTAGTGATGAGAGTGATTCATCATCGAGCACCTATCACAATCCAAATTCTAGAAAAAAAATAAAGTTAAAAAAGAAAAATGTGCCACCAAAAGACCCATCAGAATTTAACCACTTCAGTGATGAAGAAGAATATCTTATAAATATTCCTCCTAGACGAAACATGGTTGTTAATGAGGATTCTTCAAATTGCGATTCTCCAGATTTATTATACAATAGTAGGTTATAATTAATCTTCGTATTTAAAATTTTTACTATTTATTTATTAGACAGACAAATGACTGCCGCTTCGAGTTCCACAACAAATGATCATAGAATTCAAAACAGACCTACTAGTTCAAAAACAATTGAAGAACCTACTACTTCACGATTAAATTTACAAAAGAAAAATAATACGGTCGAACCAATTCCCATTGATTCTGATTCAGATGATGCTACTGTTATAAATTTAGATTTGGGATCAGTAAGTAAAGAAATGAATTGAAGTTTATAATTTTGAATTTCTGCATGTTTTAGGTGAATAAGATAAATGATAATAGTGGAAACAATCCAATTGAAAAATTTAGGTATTTAATAGTTATTTACTTTACAAGTGGGCCAAGTAAGGAATTACCCACGAGAGAAATTTTAGCTCACGAAGCCGAAGGCTGAGTGTGATAATTTTATCGAGAGGGTAATTCCACTTTGTCCACGTGTGAAGTATAACGCTTTATCCAACATCTCTTAATAATAAAAAATTAATTAAAGAAATATTATTTGACAGTGATATATGCTTTAAATTTTTGAAATTAAAATGTCAATCGAAGTGGTTACCAAGGTGTTGTGTGTTATTATTATTGTTATAAATAAAAAAAATACTCACTAGTGGATTTTCTCAAAATTATACCCACTAGTGGGTAATGTTACTTTCCTTGTTTAAAATCGCCATAGTTATAGAGCATTTATTGAGAGGTGTTGGATAAACAATATTATCTATTATATATATTTTTCTTTGTTAATTAATTCATTTTTGCAGTCTGGAAGAAGATATGTCATTAATAAACTTTATTAGAGTAGATAAAACATATTTACAAAGAAAGAACCAGATAAGCATATATAACTATTATCATGAAATATACCCTCACTCAAGTGCGTACTTTTTCAAACTGTGTTTTTTAGTAATTTCTACAAAAATTTCTTTTAGAATCTCCGGAACAATTAATGGATAGGTTTTTAAATCATATTTTTCCAAATATTTGTACATACGACAAACTCAAACTTAATGAAATGACTCAGTTCTACAAAGATGCTGGTAAATAACAAATAATTTAATGCATAGTTAGTAAATTCTAAATCAAATATAATTTTCAGGAGTTGATATACCGGATAATTTAAGGGCATTATTAAAAAAATCAAACTTAAACACGATACCACAGAAGAAACCTATATCTGGTAAGTGATACAAAAATTTGAAACCACTAAAATTGAATAAAAATGATAAAAAATTGATGTGGCACCACACGACGTTTTATACACCCCAACAATATTTTTCGTCTCTTATTATTGAAATACGTTATAAACAGATAATAGGATAAATAATTTTTTATTTTAAATATCTTTTAAGATAACAAACTTTCATCTTCTGTTCTTCTTCTCGTTCATTACGATGTAGGTATAAGAAAAAGTAGCAGCTTGAAAATATAAATATTTTTTTTACAGATACACCATCAGAAAATTCTACCAAAAGTCAAAAACATTTTGTAATGAATATTTGTGAACATACACTTAATAGAAAGGATTTAAACTGCATGTATTGCCATATGGTACTAAAAGGAAAGTCCCACATATTTATTTCTGATTTATCAGGAAAAAGAAATAAAGATAAACTAGCCAATTTATTATCAAAAAAATTTAAAATCAAACCAAAATATATTCATCACACCAATTTTGTATCGGAAATTCTCTTGGAGCAAATAATTAGATTTCAAAAAACCATTCACAGTCAATTTGTGGACATTTTTAAAGAAAATTTACAGGATTGTTGCACAGATAGTGATATCGAAACAGTTGTTACATCGTTAGAAATCTGTGTACAAAGGTTTTCAAGTGAAGACGAAGAAAGCAGTTCTGATAGCAGTGACGAATCAATTACAATAAATTCGCAACAAAGTATGAACATAGAAGAATTTGATCCCAGAGAAAATTCAACTCCACGAAGGATAGATTCACAAAATGAAGAAATTGCGTCTTTAAATAAAGAAATTAAAGTAGAAAACATTTCTTGCAATGCTATGTTGGCTGTGTCAAGTGATCATGACTACATTCTTAAAATACGAGACCCGCTAGAAATTCAAGACGATTTATGTTCTAATTCAAGTAACACAGAAATTATAAACGCATCCAAGTCTGATTTAGAAATTGTTTCGGAAGATGAACTAGAAAATCTGACCGAGTTACAAGAAATATGCATTAAAAGTGAACCGAGTGTGAACGAATCTGAATATTTAGAGTCAGTTCCCAGTCAGGAGAGTGAGAATATAAGAAATACAATAATTAGAATGACTGATGAAACAATCCACATGAACAATCCTGAGGAAATACCAGCGAGTACAGAATCATTTTATACTGCAGAATGTTTTAGCCAAAATTTATAATTGCAGCAAATAAAACCATATTATGAAATATATTGTAATTTATGATACGAAAAAAAAAATGTTAGTATACAAATAAATATTTTTCGAATATGTCTAATTAATTTTAGTAATTTTTAAATTATTTTTTCCTGCACTCAAAAGAGCTTTCATATAATCAGGGAGAGGTTCGGCAACTGCTCCGGCCGCAATCATTTCTTTGAACAGTTCCGCAATATTTGGGGCCCGAAAACTCAACTTCATCGCATCATCAAGTGGTGTGTCGTTCATTTCATCGAAATCCTCAACTTGTTGCCACGAAACATTTTTTAAAGAAACTGTCAAATTTTGCAGTTGCGGCGGGTTTTCGCCAAAGATTTGCTTCGCGTATTTTTCACGGTCTTTTCTCGTTCCAAACTCTGTTGTTGTTTCAGTTATTTGGATGGTTGGAGTCTGTTTTGGTTCGGAAAACAAATGTGAGGCCATTTTTGACCTAGTTGTTTTGTTCATTAACAAAGTTCGCAGGTCGGTGACGTTTGGTCCGCTTAAGTTGCATAATTTCCAGTTGGAATAGCCTAAAGCTTCAACTATCGCAGACATTATTTTATCATCAGTTTTCAAACGTGTGCAAAACAAGAATGGTTCGTCCAAAAAGAACTGAAAGAATATTGGAGATTGTTTTTGCAATACTCGTTTCTTAGTAATTATTTTCTTCTCAACGCTTAGAACAAATCTATTGTTGAATTTTATCAAGTTTACATTAGCCATCATTCCTGTTCGCCGAATGGAACTTTTTATATTTTCTAACATTTCTCTATTTACGACTGGTATACTGTTCATTAATTGAAAAGAATGCCAGGTTTTTCTCAACGACTTTCCAATAGCTACAACATAATTTATTAATTTTTTTTTTCAAAATGCATGTTCCTATTATTACCTAATAAATGTAAATTTGAAATACGGCGATCTATTTCTTCTATGGGAATATCTTTAACATGGTTTAAAATAACTTTAATTACATTACCAATATTTAGTGCTTCGCTGTGTACCAATATAACATTTTGAATTTCACTCCATGTCATTTCTGGAAATTCTGTTAATGCTATATCGCATATTTCTTGCATAGTAAACTTTTTTAAAACTGTTTGTAAATTCTGGAGAACTTCTGTAATTAGGTTATGTTGTTCAAATTGTATTAATTTGTTCTTATGATACTTACTTGACGCCATTATTTAGAGCGTATGTTTAATATTTATATCTGTATTTTTTTTCTGAATGAAATAATGTTGCTTTACTAAAGAAATTAGCCAGAAGTGCGGTTCAAGTAACCGCCAAAACAACTTTCAAACAAATGTCAACACACTCAACATCAGCGCCAGTCGATTCCAAAAGATTCAATCCAATCAACCAACGTACAAAGAAAATTCAAATTTGACTGCGATAGTGGCGCTGTACTGAACTAAACCCTGGGATTCGATCGTACAAATTTCGTCAAGTACGATCGCTTCCCATGCTTTAGTTTTTAGGACGCTAGAGATTCTGTCTTGCTAATCAATCAACGTACACGTCTTTAACAGTAAATTCAAATTTAACATTTCACATCGAATTTTGACCCCAGGAACAGATTCATACTTCGATAGTAGCGCTACTAATCACAAGCTCCGGTGCTAGTTGCTTTAGGGTGCGTTCAGACAAAGTAAAAGACAAGATTATTAAAAAAAAAACAATCAACATTTATCTTAAAAAAAGGATATACAATTTACAACAATAGTTATTATTTCATAATATATTAGATTATGTACAAATGAGTGATTAAGAGCACAATCGCAGATGTTAAGTTATATTACTTACGATTGTGCTATTCTGTATAGGAATTAACTTAATTTTTTTATCAGCTGGTCCATCAGCACAACTTATGTTTCCAGAAAGTAAAAGTATTCTTTTCATTGCAGATTCATTGGCGGGTTGCAAAGGTTCCCGGTTAGCGGCTACATCTTCCTGCAAAGGTAAGTGCAATTAATATTTATTTTATAAATTTGACTAGATTTATAAGTACAGTTTGTTCAGAAATATGATGGGAATTTCCAGCTGAAAGTAGTAATAATTTAGTTGCTGCTGCTACTACTTTAGTTGTAGGTGGTGCATTATTATTTATTTTCGTGTTTTCTACAAAAAAAGAGCAAATTAGATAAATGATATAGAGTTATTATTTATTAGCTTACGTGAACCAAATGTATTACAAGCTGAACAAAAATCTGAAATTGTTTGTACATTTTCCAAGTTAGCTTCCATATTTGTAACTGCGGATACTACTTGTTCGGGTGAATTATAAAGAAATTCTTCATAAATTTGCGTCATTCTTCTCCATATTTCTTTTCCTTCTTTTATACATTTCTGCTTCGCTATTTCATTTTGATCTTCATCTATTATATCATTTTCTACTTCGACAATAATTGCGTCTTCAAAGAATATATTATTTTTAATATCAAATATATTTATATCTGATTGAGTTTCACTAGTTATAACATCGCTACTATTTTTTATTTCAATTAATTTAAAATCATGATTTGTTTCACTATTAACATTTAATTCTTCATTAATAATCAAAGTTGCGCATTGATTATCCGATGAAAAATCTTCTTGAGTTATTTGGTAAAAATTATCCCTGACTTCCGAGATGTTTAATTTCTTTTTACTAAAAATGTCCGAGTGTACTAAGAAACACATCCATTGAACATGTTTACAAATCGTGCCTGGATATCCGTTAAAACAAGTGCAAGTCAATAAATCTGTGTTAACTACGTACATTAATTCTTTTGTTTTTTCTGCGGGCACCAAATGTGTACTGTTGCCGAGAATTTTAATTTTTTGTAAAGTTTCAATTAAGGGCATATCTTCTTTCATTTCTAAAATGCTATTTATGCTACCTGTATTCGCGGCATCTAAAAGTCGATGTTCAAAATAAAGAAAAAAATTATTTATTATAAAATCAACTGATTGAAATATATTGAATGATTTTAACCGAAGAAACTCTTTAGTTTTCAATATTCGAAAAATGGTTTCTGAGTACTTTTCGACTGTAGAGTTCCCACGTAATAATAAATTTGACCGATAGCACAAAGCCCATTGTTCCTTTTTATCAAAATAATTACTTAACAATTTTAAATAATGTTCATACTTCAAAGCATTTATTTTAGCTATTTCGTATTTAGAAAGAAAATCTATTTCGCTAACTGCATATGTCAAATTATAAAAATCAGTAAATAATATTAATTTATCTTCTGGAATCATGTGATTTTTAATCGAACTAGAGCTCAAACACCTCCAAATATTTCTTAAAACAAACGAAACACCAAACAAAATCGTAGACTGGGGCCATAAGTTATTTAAAATATTTTGCAAAGCTAATGATTCCTCTACGACGAAATATTCTGGCCCAATGACATTTCCACCAAACGCACTTTCCCCCAACATGTCTTTTAGTAATGAAAACGCAGTGTATAACATATCTGTTGATTTTGAAGTAGAAATTATTACTCCCAAAGGCAAAGCACCCACTTCACAATATGTTAAGAGAATATATATTTTACTTCCGTTTTTGTCACTTAGGTTAGATGTATAAATAAAAGCGACGGTTGAAGATGATGTTCCATACTTGTGAACTCTTTTGACGAATGGTGGACAGAAACTGTAATACCATCAATTATATTACTATAGATTTTTGTAGAAGATAATCCAAGCTACGCACACTTAATTATTGTAAAATCTTGGATATATAGATTATACAATAACAATTATATTGAAACAAAATACAGGGTGTTTCAGGAGTAGTGTAACAAACTTTAACAGCTTATTCCTGAAATCATTTTGAGCAAAAAATGTCTTATGAACATAGGTACTATTCCTTCTAGTTACCAAAATACAAGAGATTTGTTTTACAAATAATACGAAATTTTCTAATTTTTGTAATCAAGGTACTTTCGGAAAACAGAGTTTTATTGAAAAGTGATACCTTATTTGTATGAATTAATTTTCTTTATTAATATTAACGAATACAATTTAGAGAACAAAACACAATTAAATAGACAAATAAATAAATTCGAAACACAGAACATAACAACATCGGTCAGACAGTCTTGGTATTCTCTAGACGCGTAACGGGTATTACCATTACATAATCCATAAATAAAAATCATATCTGCATATTTAGCAGTACTATAACTAGCCATTATGAAACAAACATACAATTAAAAGTACAATTTTTAATTAAGACCAATAAGGTATGACTTTTCAATAAAACTCTTGTTTTCCGAAAGTACCTTGATTACAAAAATTAGAAAATTTCGTGTTATTTATAGAACTTCAACCTCTTGTATTTTGGTAACTAGAAGGAATAGGACAATGTTCATATGACATTTTGGGCTCAAAATGACCTCAAGAATAAGCTGTTAAAGTTTGTTACACTAGTCTTGAAACATCCTGTATACCGGGTGGAACATCAAACCTGTGTACATAGGCGATTAACATGAAAAAACAGTTTTTCCGTGCGCATTGCTCCCCAAATTATTTTAGGCAAAAATGCTTCAAATACATGTTGTAGAGCATAAAATTCTGCATCTAAATCAATAAAAAGAATTACTTTTACATGTTTTGTAACGACAGAAATTAAATATGAAAACATTGAAAATTATGTTGAAAATATCAAAAAGCCATGGAATTGAAACAAAAATAAATAAGTGCTTGACATTTGCCGGGAAAAATATCAAATAGACAGAAAAACAACAAGCATTTATTTACTTTTGTTTCAATTCGATGGCTATTTGATATTTTAAACGCAATTTTCCATGTTTTTATATTTAATTTCTGTCGTTACATAGCAAGTATAAGTAATTCTGTTTATTGATTTAGATGCAAAATTTTATGCTCTACAACATGTATTTGAACCATTTTTGCTTAAAATAATTTGGGGAGCAATGCGCACGGAAAAACTGTTTTTTCATGTTAATCGCCTATGTACACAGGTATGATGTTCCACCCGGTATGTATTGTGTCATAATAAAAATAAAATTAGATTGTGTTCGAAAACTGTCGTGTATTAGTACAATTTATATTATTGAATACTGTCAAAACTAAACAATTTTAAAAATTAAATCAATAAAATTATTAGTGTTAGCAAGTTTTGTCAAAAATAGAAAAGTAGAATGACAATAAATTTACAAACACTGAAAATTATTCATTACCATATCACGTAGCCTGTGTCATCAATAGCCATTTTAGCACAGTCATCATTCAAAGCACGATTATAATTTTCCAACTTATTTTCTAAAAATTCTTCGTTTAAATTTAATGGGTCTTGCGTTTTAACAATGTATCTCTCGTAGATGTAGTGACAGAAACGGTAATCAGGGCATTTACTTCGATCACTCAATATTTCTTCATGGTTGTCACAGTTCATACGAATATCACTTTTCAGCCTCTGAAGCGCAGTAGCGGGCGTATGTCCCTGCTTGTATAAATCAATTAGTGCACTTCGAATTTCTGGCAAAACTCTACGGAATTTATATGCCATTTCATCGGTTAAAGAATGATTGTGTAAAAGTTTTACTTTGATCTCGCAAGGTTTGTCTGGATCAGGTTTGTCATTTTGATTTTTTCCGCGATACCGTTTTCCAGTCACTCTCATATGCACCATGAGAAATGAAGGGCATTTTGTGTTTTTTATATGCTTTCTATGTACTGGATCGTAAGTTTCTTTTCGTCTAGTATTGTGATGACATTTATAATGTTTTTTATACGTTAATCTTTCACCAGCACATTTTCTTGTATTGTGAACTGAATATGTTGTGTTGGTTTGTTCTTGGAACTGATTTACCCATGCATTAGTTGCTTCGATAGTTTTAGCATTAATTTTTAAAACCACTTCCATACCGTTTAATGGACATACTTCTTTTATAACTGTATCCCAGGCTGATGGAAGATTTTTCTAAAAAGTATAAACAGGTAATGGAATTTGGTTACATGGTAGACTCTTTATCCATACCAATATAAAATCCTTTTCGTTATCAGATATATTGACGTCGTCTTGAAAAATAATCATTTCTATTCTAAAATCTATTTGTTTATCAATAAATTACAATGTGTCACCACAATAATTTGACATCTGGATGCGTGCATCGAACAAGTTTTTGATATGATAGATGTCACAATGACAGCAAAAAGTCCTTTGCGTTGTAAAATGAAAATTATGGCAATATTATTTATTCTTTTATTAAATATTCATTTAATTCAACCTAATAATGAATTTTGTGAAGTAGACAACAGTAAAAATTGCGTACAAAATGATAACTTTTTTAGGTTAGCCATAAATATTGATCATTACCAATTTGATTACAATTTAATCATTTGCAGGTATATTTTATTCGATATAAATCCTCCAGAAGGTTTTAATTTACGCCGAGATGTTTATATGCGTTTAGCAGTGTTTATCCACACTTTACAAAAATCAAACAATGAGAAATTACAATATTTTAAACTTGTACTTCCACCTTGGTCTGATTTGTATCACTGGAGAAGTAATGAGAACAATATGCATATTCCTTGGTCACACTTTTTTGACTTGAATAGTTTGCAAACTTTTGCGCCGGTAATTGAGATGTATCAGTTTTTTGATGGTATAAAACCCTTATTGTAAAATTTAATCCTAACTAATTAAATGCAGTATTACAGAAGTTGGTAAAAACTATCAAATATTAAATATTGACGAAGTTTATATATTACAAAACTTTGAAGATATGTTTAAAACAGGTAAATTTGAAGATAAAGTAGCTGTTGAACCTTGTACAGAAGATACTAGCATTAATTTTTTTTATTACACTAATATGACATCAAAAAATATTAAATGTCTTTCATATCATGGACCTGCGTCACAACTGTCTACAATTTTAGAAAATTCTAACTCCAGGTAAATTTAATTAATACCTGATGATATAAATTCTTTTTAAATTCATATTGCAGAACATTTCTATTTCATCATTCCGAAATTGTTCTGCATGATCGTTATGGAGATAACATTTATTGGCAAGCGAGAAGAAGTATGAGATTTAACAAAGAATTACGCGATGTTGCTAATAAGTTTAGGTTAAAATATTTGAATTCTACAGATGAAGGTGACAAAACAATAATACCTGATGATTGGAGAAAAGAAAAAGTATTGTTATTATTAGTTAATTTATTTAAATTACAACTGTGTTTATTAACAGCCTCATCGAAATGCAAAAGGGGGACCATATTTATGCGTTCATTTAAGAAGAAGAGACTTTTTAAGAGGCCGTCCAAATGATGTGCCGGATTTAGATAACGCTGCAAAACAAATTGAAAAATTGTTGGAGAAAAATCAACTGAACGCAGTTTTTATTGCTACTGATGCTTCATTAGAAGGTATAAACATATAACAAACAGATAAAATTTTTACTGTTTTTCTTTATATTAAACAGAGTATGAAATCCTAAAACAATTACTTACTAATAAGTATAAAGTGTTTAAATATTCGCCTTCAAAAGAAGCAATGAAAAAATACAAAGATGGAGGAGTAGCAATTATTGAGCAAATAATTTGCTCGCATGCTCAATATTTTGTGGGAACTCACGAAAGTACATTTTCGTTTCGCATTCAAGAAGAAAGAGAAATTTTAGGGTTCCCCACAGATAAAACATTTAATCGATTATGTGGCAATGGTAGTAAAAAATGCCAGAAACCATCTATTTGGAAAATAGTTTATTAAGTTTTTTTTTTTATTATTTTTGTACATTTTGAATAATTAAAATAAATTACTTACAAATGATTTGTCATACGTGGACAGCTTCGTTTGTTCCGGAATCAGCAGACATTGCTTCTCTATTTTCATAGGCCCAAAATCCATGGAACTCAATTAAAATACTGACCATTGTGTCTCCTTGCCCACTAAAACATATTTTTTCTTCAAACGTCATAAAAGTACGTTGTTATGTATTTGTATTCAACAAGCAGAAGTTCAATATTGTCGCCGCCGGCGTAAAAGTGTATCCTTGGCAACACATTTACGCCGGCGGCGGACAAAGTAAAATATTATGAAAAATAGTTAGGTTGTAATTCAATAATTTGACAGTTAAAAATGAAACAAATAAACAAAAATAACAAAACAGCATATTCTACGGCAACTTGAAATGCTAGATAGACAGACTATTTTTTTAAGTTTTGAGCATTTTATAATATTTATAATTTTATTTTCTATGTTTGAAGAAAAAATAGCATGTGCTATTCGGAGTAAATGTGTCTTTGGGTGCTTCGCATGTAATTGTTCGACTCGCTTCGCTCGTCGTTCAAACTTACATGCTCAGCACACAAAGTATCACATTTACTCCTAATAACACAATATACTATTACTTAAAATTGCATCTTGCTGAATTATATATTATATTTACCAAGACAATAAATCTTGCAAAGTGATTCTTGTTGGATCTGTTGGTTTGACCATATCGTAAATTTCATCTTTAACATCTTCAAAATTAACTATTTCTGCTCCATGAGCTGTCATTTGTTCTTGAATTGCCTTAAATTGCACAGATTAAAACCAGTTAACAACTTTAAAAGAGTAACTTACCCTGAAAAAAAAATTTAAAGTAAAGGCATCTAAATAACCTTGAGAATTAATATCAAGAATTTTAAAAAGAAAGTGTAAACTTTGGGGCTCCTGCCTGTTCTCTAATGCTAGAACAAAATCTAGGTAGGTTTTGTAATCCATTTCACCATCATATGTAAGACACTCTTGAAATACTCGATCTAAGAATACTCCAGTTAATGTTCCAGTACCGTATCTGAAAAGATAATTATATAGAGATATTTAAAATAATAAAAATATGGTTCAAATACCCAGCTAGTTCTTCTTTACTTAGCATTCCGTTATGATCTCTGTCTAGATTTAAATATTGTCCATAAACTCGCAAAGCTGATGGTGCAGAGAACCAGTTCTGCTCTTGTAGATCTTTTGGTAAGTCTTCATCGCGTAACTGAAATTGAATAATGTATCTTTAAACTAACTTCGTTTTTCACCATTTCCACGTAATAAAGGTTTCAATAAAAGAAAACTTACCTCTAGCAGATCGTCAAGAAAACTGCAAGCTAGAATATCTTGTATTCTTACCCGGCCGGTGCGCAAAGGATCCAAAAAGAAAAGAAATTTCCTAACAGCTGTACAAACATAGAAACTGTGAAATGATTTCTCCAAACCTTCTAGCTGAGGCAGCGTGGGTATAAGTTCCAAAATATAATTCTCGAGATCCTATTATATAAATAAATTTAGTGCAGTCATATTTAAATATTTACAATTTGTTACCGTTTCTCGTAAATAACCCTGCCCAGTAACATCATAAAGAGATAAACCAATTCTAGTTTGATGGAACCAAACTTTTCGCATAGCGTAATTAAACAAAGACATGATTGAAACTCTTCCTTGCGGGTCCCCTTGCTGAAGTTTTGCGAAAACGGTCGCTGAGAAGTACGGTCTACAATATTGAAATATAAACACAGAAAATATAAAGAAATAATTAAATATACTTACTTGCATTTAGGACCAGCTAATTCTGCAACTTTCAAAAAATCAGAGTAATTTATTAGTTGTTCGTCGGGCGAAAAGGGAGGCGAGTGGTGTTTATCGAGAAGTAGCCACAGCGCCTGAAATAAATATTATTATTGCAAGGAATTTTAATAAATTACGAATTACTTTTAATTCGTTGTTGTCTAGAAGTGTTCTGCTTCGTCTTTGTAAAAATATAGATCGCGCTTCTTCCCTGAATTTCTGTTGTAAAACATCTTCCTCTTTAGGCAGTTTGAAAAAGAATTTTGGTATTTTGTTATACGAGTTTTCATTACTGTGTTTAGTATTCTTCCATTTCTTATAATATTCTTGAAAATATTTATCTTCAATTTCTTCAAGATCTTTCATTTGTTTTTCTTTATCTATTTTTGCGTTCTTCTCTAAATTGAATGATTAAATAAATAATATATAATTTTGATACATGATATGATATTTACCTTTTATCGCAGCTACTTTATTTTGTAAAATAGTTTTTAAATCCATATTGTGTATCAAAAGTGAGGAATTCTTAACAGTTATGTTAGGTTATGCTGTAGAAAAGACGTAAACAAAAAATGACGTATTGCAGGGGTGCGTTCTAAGCTCCATGCAACTCAAGGGAACGCAAACACTTTTCGAAAAAACATTTCTCGAATGTACAAATGTTGAAAATTACGATAGAGTAAATTTACCGAAAATACAAATATCGAATGATTAAGGTCAAAGAACGAACCCTTTATTTTTTTAAAAAACAGCAAATTCTGTATTCTTTATTTATTTTCATGTTCTTTATGGTCCAACAACCTCCATTCGTCAAAATATCATGGATTTTTTACAGTGACTTGTATATTGCAATGTCAGATGAAGAACATATTTTCGTTGGGTTCGTTCACTCCCATGAATTTTGTTTTGTAAATTCAAATTTCAATAAATTATTTCTTACAATTATTCTTATCGAAAAACAAAACAATTATTACTGTGAAGTCTTTGAACATTCTAGTATTTATATATGTGGATGAAAAGGATAACTGAAACATTCAACTATAAAAAAATATTCGTTGAAGTCTAGTTGGTCAAAAATTCAGAATTTTGATACTGAATTTCTAATTCCCATGAACGACGACAGTAATGAAAATAATTCGTATATTTATAAATATAATCGTCTATAACATACTAAAATTATTTTACACTTGAATTTACAGTTTTTGAGAAACAAATAAGAATATACCAAAAAACACACTTTTTGGTATATTTTTATTTGTTTCTCAAAAACTGTAAATTCAAATGTAAAATAATTTTAGTATGTTATAGACGATTATATTTATAAATATACGAATTATTTTCATTACTGTAGTCGTTCATGGGAATGTGTGGCATATATTTGACTACTTTGAAAATTATGTTCATGTATAATATGTAAACAAAATTGGCATTTTAAAATTTATTACAAAACTTTGGACTTTTATCTACAAACGTAGGTATAAAACATTATATGTTTCATTTATTATAATAATGATATATTGTTTCAAAAAAATCATGTTCATCTTGCGCTATCTTCAGCCCGTATGGTTCACCTTAAGGTGAACCATCCGGGCAAATACGGGCTGAATATAGCTCAAGATGAACATGACTTTTTCGAAACAATATATCATTATTATAATAAATGAAACATATAATGTTTTATACCTACGGTTGTAGATAAAAGTCCAAAGTTTTGTAATAAATTTTAAAAAGCAAATTTTGTTTACATATAATACATGAACATAATTTTCAAAGTAGTCAAATATATGCCACACATTCCCATGAACGACTACAGTAATGCAAATAATGTGTATATTTATAAATATAATCGTCTATAACATACTAAAATTAATTTACATTTGAATTTACAGTTTTTGAGAAACAAATAAAAATATACCAAAAAACACACTTTTTGGTATATTTTTATTTGTTTCTCAAAAACTGTAAATTCAAATGTAAATTAATTTTAGTATGTTATAGACGATTATATTTATAAATATACGAATTATTTTCATTACTGTCGTCGTTCATGGGAATTAGAAATTCAGTATCAAAATTCTGAATTTTTGACCAACTAGACTTCAACGAATATTTTTTTATAGTTGGATGTTTCAGTTATCCTTTTCATCCACATATATAAATACTAGACTGTTCAAAGACTTCACAGTAATAATTGTTTTGTTTTTCGATAAGAATAATTGTAAGAAATAATTTATTGAAATTTGAATTTGCAAAACAAAATTCATGGGAGTGAACGAACCCAACGAAATTATGTTCTTCATCTGAAATTGCAATGTACAAGTCACTGTAAAAAATCCATGATATTTTGACGAATGGAGGTTGTTGGACCATAAAGAACATGAAAATAAATAAAGAATACAGAATTTGCTGTTTTTTTAAAAAATAAAGGGTTCGTTCTTTCGACGCGTATGTTTGACCTTAAAGCTAAAATGCGCTTTCAATAATTAGAAACTTTTAACAACAGAACAATATGGTCAATTATCCTTAATCAGTTCTTATACCAATTGTTAATAAATGTGAATTTACATGTTACTGAGTTTTGAATTAATATTATTGCTATTTTGCATCAAATTTGATTGAAAATTCTACGACACAAAAAACAATTACAAATAAATTATTTTAAATACATTACACATAAATTAATAATATACTCATGTTTTGAATTTGTTGTTATGTCTACATGCATTGAACAGAAACCTAAAACACCCACATAACATATTCACAAAATAATACCAAGTCAATATAAAAACAATTAAAGAACTACTTCAGTTTTGATTTTCATGAAAATTATTGAACACATGAGTCAAGAATCTAAAATGAAAATAAATTACCAATAACTAGACATTTGAATTATTTTTATCAAATAAAATTAGTTATTTTCACTGATTTTATCAATAATTTACATAAAAATAATGATTCTTCCTTTAGTCCAGTCATTTTAGATCCAAAAAGGCTTCTTCCTGGAAAGTTTTGGAGTTTTTTTCTAGTTCTTACTTTGTTTTTTGGGTTGCTAAACATAAATTTCTAGTTTGCCACCTCGTAACTTTCCTGCTTAAAAAGTTATAAGCGAAAAACTGTGCAAAAATCGGATTTTTTTTCGGTGTTTTACGATTTTCTCGTAAATCGTTAATAATACGATAATAGTATATTGTGTCATAAAGCCCTGTTCCGACATGGACACACAGAGGACACATTGAAGCCACACACAGGCAACAGTAGCACAATGAAGAAGTGCGGTGTGTGTCGCCTGTCAAAATGCAGCGCCGCTAATTTGTGGCTTCAATGTGTCTTGGAAAAGTAGAAGTTCAAATTCACTGATAACTTCAAATCATTGAAATGTTTTGTTTCTAGCCCTAAAAAATTCTTTCTTCTGTCACTTGCAATTTCTTTAGGCATTGTTGATTATTGTCGATTGTAATTTTTCTTTTGGTTTTATTAACTTGGCTTAGTTTTTGAGTATAATCTTATGTTTGATTGTATAAAGAAAAATAGAGAAATAACAAAAACGAATTGTGAGTGCCTCTTTTGCTTTAATTTTGAGGTCACAAACAAATTCCATGTGTGAACGGCTCAAATTTTTGTGTCTTCCGTGTGTCTCCGTACTTCTTCTTCATTGAGCAACTGTTGCCTGTGTGTGGCTTGAATGTGTCCTCTGTGTGTCCATGTCTGAACAGGGCTTTAGGAGTAAATGTGATACTTTGGGTGCTGAGCATGTAAGTTTGAACGACGAGCGAAGCGAGTCGAACAATTACATGCGTTACATGTGTTGCCAAGGATACACTTTTACGCCGGCGGCGACAATATTGAACTTCTGCTTGTTGAATACAAATACATAACAACGTACTTTTATGACGTTTGAAGAAAAAAACTTTTATGTATGAAATTGTAGATCATTAAATTCTCCATAGAAAAGGTCCCACCCAATACAACTCTTAAATGCCTTCTTATTTGTTTATTTTTTTTTCTATTTAAGAAATTTAATTATCTTTCGTATATTTATTTAATTTGTTGACATATATTTCACTAAGGGCCGATTTTTCCATGTACGAATAAACTTCCGAAAAAGTTATTCGTCGAATAAATAAAAAAATACGCATCAAAAAATGACAGCTAGAACAATAAGTATCATTATTGGAGCTATGATTTCGATGCGACAATTTCATTTATTCGGTACTTTATTCGTAGATGAAAAAATTGGCCCTAAGAAAACAGCTTCACAATTACAATGACATGTCACATTTCGTAAAAAATTTTCAAAATAAAATAAATTGTTGAAAAATTTAATATAACCGTGTTTTTTCACGGAAAACTGTTAAGAATTGAACTGCTCCTTTCGGTTGACTAATTTTCTTCAAAATCTAATCAGCCTTCATATAAATATAAGAAGCAAAAATACGCAATATTGTATTTGTTTGGTATTATAATATTTGAGTTATGCGAGACGAAAAAATCGGCACACATACATCCAGACATTATGTCGAAAATAGTAAAATCGTATTGTAAAGACCCTAAAACGTGCATATTCATTGAAAACTCACTACCTAATTTTTTGACCATAAACAATACCTCCCTTACCTAAAGATTTTAAAATAGAAATCGATCACCCATATAGATTTTTTATTCTTGGAAATTTACAATAAAAATACAAGTTAACAATAATAGTTTATTTATTCAGGACAGCACGTTACATATCTCGTGAAGAACAGTATGAGCCAGAAGGATAGAGAGTACTATAATTTTTAAGTGTTACCAACTTTTAGTTATTAAATAATACTAGATAAATTTTGTCTAACATCAACATTTATGCTTTATCCGGCATACCCTTTAGGTTTCTTTGTAATTCGAAATTGGGGTACAAATAAATGTAGTACAGACTAAAGTACGACGTAAGTTATTATTTGTCACATGTATGCTCGTTTTCATATTTAGTAAGAAAACATTATTTACAAAGATGATGATTCTTTAATATTACAATTATTATAATACAACGATTTTTTCTTGTGTTTTAAGATTTTCATAGATCTGTTCATCTTTTTTTGGTAGTTGATTCTGAAAACAATAAATTGAAATCCGTCTTGAGAATCTATAAGTATATACATATAATATAATATAGTTACCACATAATTTGGTTCATTTTGAATATTGTCTACACTTTCATATGTGTGTTCTTCTGCAGGTACATTATTCTAAAACATTAAAATATAGTAAATAAACTATATTTGTAAAATAAAAATAAATTAATAAAAGTTTTTACCACATATGTTGCTGGCTCTTTATTATTAGTGGGGATTTCATATCCATCTTCTTCGGTCAGTTTCCCATTCTGAAGTAATAAGAAAATGTAAAAATATAAACATAAAAACACAATATATGCACATACTTGTATATCAGCTGTTGTGTTAACTTCATCATATTCAATTACTTCCAAATAACTGCATCTAAGAGGAACATCTGTAAATGCAAATAACATTAATTTTTAATAATAGATATTTTTTAAAAGTACCTGGCGTAATGTAGCTAGCTTCAATATATTTGTTTTTTATGTATCTACAATGCGAATAATTTAACTTTATTAATCAATTATGATAGATTATAAATAAATGCTTACCTGTACAGGAAATACATGAGTACTGGTAAAACTAGAAGTATGAGTAGAGCGAAGAGTTCATAACGAGATCTTGTTGCTGTCTGAACACTTTGGTGATAGAAATTGAAGCTATACTTATTTTTATACTGATTAATTAACACAATAGTTATTTCGTAAGCTGTGGATGGTTCTAGTTTATGATTAATGATTGTTTCATTCAAGTGTAATACTGACGATTTACTTGCTTCATTGCCTCCAATAAATACTTTAATTTCTCTTTCATGTAGCTAAACAAAAATAAGTGTAAGTTGAAAAAGATTTCAGAAATCATAGTAATAAATGAAAAAAAAAAAAATAGTTTCAAGAATTATCTGGTTGGCCCGTTTGTGTTCTATAATTCTTATTATTATCGTTCTGCTAGTCTTTTTAAAATGAATGGCTACGAAAAAAATAAGATATTGAAATACATATTTTTTTCCAAAAAGATTGAGGAACAACCTTGAAATAAAAACAATAAAGATTTGTTTGATACTCTGTCCAAATGTTACGACAAAATTTGAAGAAAATAACCATGAAATAACATTTTACAATTAGTATATTTTGTTCCACATCTCTAATTACAACATATGTTGAAGAGTGCGAAGGATATTTTTCCGCTTCAGTACAAAATTCCATGTGAATGTAAAAAAAAAAATTAAATTGGACAGACTAGCAGAACAATAACAAGCATTATAGAACACAAATGGCCAATTCATCTTAACTAACCAGAAAAATCTGCTGTAACTAGTTATGCCCATGCCATTGAATAAGTTTTGACGAAATAAAAATTAAAGCTAGATCTAAATGTGCAATAGAATGTGTATTTGTTTATATTGTTTACTTATTTTTCCTGACTTAAGTTTTACGTGCAGTATTTCGAAATTTCGATTTTTAATACAATTTTAGTATATTATGTTATTTTTGTGTTGATCTCATATATTTACAGCCGATGCGTCCGAAGCTGTGCAAATTGAGCGAAACACAAAAAGAGTGACATTCTATTTTTAATTCAAGCATTCTGAAGTAAAGTTGAGATATATGGAATGCAAGTATATAGTTTTTTTGCCATTTTAAGCAATAAAATATGACAGAACTACGCAAAACAACACTGACATTCGTCCGAGCTGCCGTTGTAGGTGCTGCCACCTCTATATCATATCTGTAGCAGCAAACTATGAATTTACAGAACAAAACCAAAAATCTTTCAAGTATTTGATTGATCGATTCAATAATAAAACCATGTTGCATTGTCATGGTTTTTAATGATTAAATACTTGGTAAATAGAATATTAAGTTTTGATTAAAGAATTACCTCTGTTATTTCTTTCGCTATCCATGAGTGTTCGTTTCCAGAAAGCTTAAGAATTTTTCGTTTTAAGGCATTACCTTCTTCAATATTTGATTTAACAGTAGAGCCTTTTTTACTAACTACAATATATAGAAAACTGCAACATATAAAAAAATGATATACAAATGAAAATTAAATTGAATGTATAACACTATTTACCTAATTCTGCTTTTGGATTCCTTTTTAATACTCGGGATGATAACTGTAACGGTGGTGTCTGTAGTCAGTTGATCATCAACAGTAACATCTCCAGTGAGTTCTGGAGTCTCTGGTGGTGTGTCTATGAGCAGAGTTGCATTTTGTCCATAATGTGAATTAACTCCACAAACTGTAACTACATAGGAGGAAGAATATTGGTACGTCTTTTTTATCTACAAACAATACTTTAAAATTAAATTCAGTTCAATGTGAATTATTGTTTTATAAACATTCTACGAACTGGATAAGTATAAGTTTTATTTTCCGCTGATATTGGATGTTCGAAACTGTAGACTGGTTTCCCTGCTTGGTTTTCGAGTTCTGTTCCGTTTTTTATCAAAGTAATTATAAATTTCCTTAATCTTCCATTTGCCTGATTTGGGTGATACCAATATAACTTTATTTCGTTGTTTTTCCATTCTCTTGAAAGATTTAAAGGAGCACTTGGTACTACAAATAAATAATCGCGGTTTAAAAAATAATTCAGTATGTTTTATATAAGTATGGTACCGTCTTCGTCCGTATAAACTGTAATTGGAGATGCGGGACTCCACAATTTGGTCCCATTATTTTGAGCCGTAATCTAAAAACGAACGAAATTGTAAATTGTGTCTTATAGTTATACTAAATAGTGAATTCCCAAACGGGATTTATCTACATTATGTGCGTTACCAGTCGTTAAATAACGCCTCTTAAGGATGCTAGGGAACGGGGAAACCATAGGGGTAAAGTTAAGATGCCAACTGTTATGGGATTTGATCTCAGGATCCCGTGATCCACAGTTCGATGCGTTACCAGAAAGCTATTTAGCTCATAATAAAAAAAAATGTATGTAGCCAAGAATACGTTAATGATATTCGTTGTGTACTGGGTGGGCGGAGTTTCACCACATTCCTGCCGGGGACCATCTTTCACTTTCTTCACACATTCATAAATACATACATAACATTACGCTATATCCCGCACAGTGGGTTAGTACGAACCCTGAAACACAGTCAACCAACAATCAAACATTCCTATCCTGACACACCACTATTCCTCACACTCGGATTCATTCATTCACACAACAAACCATCAATCACACCCTAACCATTTACTCTTCCATTTGTTTTATTCACCATCCGCTCGAGATGGCCAAACCACTTCAACTGACTCACTGCTTTTCTGCGCTCCTCTCAAATACCTCATTTTCACAGCAATTTACGTCGTACAACTAACACACCATTATAAACACTCAATCTAGTCTCTTTAGATATATTTACATTTCGAGTAAATGTATTCAGGGCACCGTTTTAATCGGGTTAATCTTATTTATGATTTGGTTGTATATTACGTAAACTCACAGTGACTGTATATACGGATTTCGTATATAGATTTGTAAGTATGTAACAATTAAAATGTTCAGTCCATAAATCACAAGGTGCAAGTTGATCAATTTTAATTTCTGGTGAGTGGCATTCCAATGAGGAACAGTATTTAATAGTGTACTTGTGCAGATATCCATGCGGTGGATATGGATTTAGCCATCGTAAAGAAATTGATGTTTTGTTCTTCAAATAATATGTAAAATTTCTCACAGCCGGTGGAACTGTAACAACAAACGCATTTATAATATTTCTTTGCTATTATGTTGTTGAACCCACCTCCTGCTGCGGAATAAATCGTTGTGCTTCTGTTGAAAGAAGTCAAGTCTGCACTTTCGGTTCGTTTGGCGCTCAGATAAACCAAGTAATGAGTGAATGGAGTGAGATCATGCGTAGTAATTCCTGTCAAACTATTAACGTTCAAGAAAACTATGTCTGGAATTAGATCACACCATTCATCCTGTACACATCTGAACACTATTTGGAAATATAGTGGACCTCTTAGGTTCACACAGTTCACTGTCCAGTTAACTGCTACTGATTCTGCGGTAGGCTCAGACGTGGTGATGGATTCGGGAAGTTCATCTTCGCTAATAACACCTAAAAAATATTTTAAGCGTTATAAATACAAAAAATAAACACTAATTTTCAACATACTGATCATTGTTGTATTGGCCTGGATTGGTGTTGGATTTCCTGGTAGTATGGTCTCTGCGGTCACTGTTATATAATAAGCGGAATATGGTTGCAGATTTGGGACCAGCACCTTAAATATTTCATTGGGAAATACAGTCAAATTGCCATCGTGCGCATGAGGCCTCTCCATGCATTCCAGTCGTTGTATCAACTAAATAAGAATAGTGTTGTATGCTCGCACATAAAATCATTGATATCTAGTAATATTGTAACGCTCACTAAAGTGAAAATGCGAGCAGAGAGAGACAAGCAATATGTGGGCAACTTGTCTTTATTGATAAGAAAATATAAAAATAAACATTTTAATAAAAAATTAAATAATCCATTAATAAAAATGAGTTCATGGCAACGGCCATAGCCAAGGCAGGTAGCGTTGAAGCCGGTTTACTCGATAACGTAAGTTAAGCAATACTGCCCGCGGTAAGTAGTTGGATGGGTGACCGCTTTGTGAAAACCCGTACCAGCGAACACTGCGTGCCGTTGTCACACGACCGGAAACGAGGTACCGAGTCGGCATGTAACCTCAGCAGTTGTGACCGCTTAATAAAAATAAAAATGAGTTCAATTAACTTATGTAAGTTGTATGTGAATTTAATAGTTATTTACGATACAAGTACGTAAAGCTAGTCTTTAGTCACGAATGGGTCAATTAAAACACTCGCTACGCTCGTGTTTTTAGATCCCTGAGTGACTAAAGATGCTTTACGTAATGTGTATCGTACAATATTTTATCTACGATATAATGAAAAACCCAATAAATATAAAAAATGTACTTTTATTTATGGTGTATGATTACAATATTAAATGAGAAGTTTGCCATGATAACAAAATTTTTGCAAATTTAGCGTGTTTAAAAATTTTAATCGCTTCTTTGTTTGGCAACCCGTGGCTAATGGGATCGCGTTACTACACATCAATTTTACACTATCGTAGATAAAGAAATTTTTAAATAATTGAACAATGCACTGTTAATTATTATTTATTATTTTTGGACAAGACTGTGCAGCATGTTTTTACGTAGCAACCGCTCTAGAAACAAATGTTCGATAAAGAAGGGTTACCCACGACATCTATCTGTCTTATAAAGTTATAGCGTTATATAGCTAAGATATAGAATAAGCACCACTAGACTCGTTTTTCGCTTCCATAAAAATCTACAAGTGCGCGTTCCAGTATTACTACATTTCACTGCTTGAAATACTTTTCACTCTACTTTAATTAGTTACGCACCTCGTATGTTACAATATACCTTTGAATATCACCATTCGGCTCTTTTGGTTCTTTCCAAGATAAAACTATTTCTGTTCCAGTTGTTGCCAAAATCTTAAGATCTTGGATTTCGCTGGGAGCTAGAATTACCGAATATTAAAAATACGTATATGTTTTTTATATTAGAAAGATTATTACCGTCTTGATTTGTTTTAAAATCCTTTTCCTCTTTGTAACTTGGAAACCGCGTATTAGTAAGCTTTATAGTGTATTCTATATTTGGTGTTAAATCCAAGAAAATCATAACCTGCCATACAAATTGCGGAGGCTTGTTCTGTTTACCATTTTGCAGTAATTCGATTACATATTTGTCCAATGAACAACTGAAAGTTGTAGTCTAGAATGGGCGTGAAATTAATTATTTTAGGAAAAATAAAGCATTCAAAAATAGTTATTTGTTTAACTAGGCACCAAAATATGTATTGAAAATAATCGCTAAATTAATATTAATTCTATAATTGGCAAAAAATAATTCATTCAATACGGCACTAAACAGATTTACAGCGTCAGTCGCACCCAATGCCTCAGCTTCGCTTGGTCAATGAAACGGCAGCCTCTGCTGTAAATCTGGTATTTAGGTGCCTAGTTAAACAAATAACTATTGTTATTTATTTACCTCGAAATAAATAGTTGCATTTCTTGAATTTTGGTTAATACGTACGTCTCTGGAAACTAAGATGACTTTTTATTTTATTGAACAATAACTTAATAAGATCATGTACTCATACCATTACATGTCGTGGTAGCTTCTACGGTTGGTAGATCCTCAAGTCTGTAGGCATACCCAGTATTGGTATAAACTACACCTCTGATGAGATATGTAGTTTCCTTCTCTAAACCGGTGATGGACACTTCTTTACACTCGGGTTTCATTTTTTCGCTACAGTTGAACCATTGTTTGTTATCTTCTTTAATCTAAAATACGTAACAAGGCCAGGTTGTATAAATTGTTGCTTTTTTTATATTATTTCAGAATGAATGTATCTTTTTATACCTTGCATTCTAATTGAACAAATTGGGCAATTTCTGAAGAACCATCTGTTTTAATTTCATCGAACTTTACAAGAACGCTTGTATAGAATTCTTTAACAACAGTAGGTGGCGCAGCAAGACGGGGGAAAGCTGAGGGAAATACATGTTTATTAATAATTAATAATTATTGTTTTGAACTGTGAAGATTGCAATAATAATTATATTTTAGTTTTAAAGCTCCGTTCCCTCCAGCTTCTCATGTGATTTCAAGAATTTTTCCTGTAATTTATTGAACTAGGTACTAAAAATTGACTGAAAGGCGGAGGGTTCACAAAGGCCGGTTTTCGACCCAATTGGAAAAACAATAAAAATACATTAATGCCGAATTCATGCAGCCATTTTCATTTAATTTAATTTTATATTTTAATTTATCTTTTTACCTCCCGCCACATCCTGTAAGGAATCATGTTAAAAATTGTGTAGTGAGTTTTCAGTGGATGAGCATGTTTTAGACTCCCTAGAATACGATTTTAATATTTTCGCGATGATGTCTGTGTGTGTGTGTCTGTCTGTCTGTCTGGCAGTCTGTGTGGATCTCTGGAGTTACGCTTTTTCAAAAATTACTAAACTGAAAATTTTAATATTTTGTATATATCAATTGTATATCCTTTGGAAGAGCTAATTAGTTTTTGGTGATAGTCCAATAACCGGAAGTGATAGTTTACTTGAAGCCCTATCAAGTTATTTTAAAATATATCAGTAAATTGGTTTAATGAAAATTTTGTTATTAGAATAATGTTACAAATATTATTATCTACAAATATTGTTTGAAATATTTTCCTCTTACTATCATCATTTACGAATTACAACACGTTACAAAAAAATTATATTTTGATAGTTTCGTTTAAAGTTTGCCTGTCTAGGTATTTGGGCGGGAGAGGGTGGTGGGGACTGAGGTTGTTTTGGGCCAAAATAAACTGCATATTGTTTGTCTAGTTCTAGGGAAGAGCAAAAATTCACTTTTCTGACGTTACTGCCCGTCATAGTTGTTGGGAGTGGGTAGGGTATTGCGAGTGAATAGGGTTTGGTTGTTTGAGTTCGTTTCGGCTAAAATCGATATAACTTCGTTTGTCTAATTTTATTGTTTATGGAACCTCCTCCTTTGTTTAAAATGTCTAATTCTTCGTGGTTTCATTGCCCCGTTGGGCGTGTCTGGCTTGAAATGAAAATGTATCTGTATAGTCATTGGTACACAGATTATAAAAATAATATTAAAAAAATTAAATAAGTAGCCTTACTCGTTTGACAGTAGGGAGGCAGATATCCTTCCTCGCAGCCATCTATACATTTTCCAGTGTTTATGTAGCATCTATTATTTTTGCACTTGCCACACTCGTTCTTACAGTTGTATCCATAATAACCTGTGCTGCATGCTAAAGACAATAAAAACATCTGTAGTATTATAATGTCATTTATAAAACAAGTAGTTATTACATTCTACGCAGTTAGATTGCCACGTGTAACCAGCCGCACATGTGCAGGCTCCCTGGTCGTCTCTTTGTGTTGGTAAACAAATTTTTTGCCCACCACAACCATTAAGGAATACTGATCCACATGATACATTACAGTGTTTGCCTATGTACCTTTCGTCTTTGCAAATTGGAGGCCCTGGAAAATACATATATTCAAATAGATATTAGAAATATTGTGCCTAGCGATCGTGATCGATATACGTTGGAGTAAGATGGGTGTGAGATATAGAATAATTTGTATAGGACAAAGTGATATAACGGTGTTCTGGGTTCGTGCTACCCCACTAAGTGGGACATAGCGTGACGTTATGTATGTGTGTATGTATGTAAATTAGAGAAAAATGGTAAACAAAAAACTCTGAAATTATTGGTTTTAGGCATAGGATACCCTTAATAATAAATGTAGGTAATACAAAAAGACACACAACAGAATAATAAAATATAGGCTGTTCCATTTGAAAATTACGAGTTCTAGTCATTTCAAGTGGAGTAAATTTGATTCGCTTTATTGAACAGCCTGTACAATTACATTAAAAAAAAAATATGTCAAAACATAGAGTATAGTTTAGATACAGTTGCGCAGAAAAAAAATCTTAATTTTTCTATTTTTTATAATAAAAAAATTAAGGGGAGGAGGGGTCCTTTTTCTCAGATTTGAATAGGACGAAGTGATATATTTGGAGATGTTGTAGTGAAGTAATATTACTTACCATTATTATTTACTTGCAAGTTTGTATTAAATGCCCAGCCGGAATGTTTCACAGATGTGCACAACATTTTCTTATTAGAATTGACACTAGCCACTCTAATTTCTTAAAAAATAAATACATGTTATATTGGTGTATACTATATTATTTTATGGTATACTGAATCATAAATCTACTATTATTGTGCAATGAGCTCTGTCTTTAGAGGTAAATAATTCTTTAATGGGCCGAGCCCGTAATAGTTATTTACGTAATTAGTGGTTTATAGACAAGATTATCGCACGAATTGTTATAAAAGAAAAAAAAAACACTGATTTTATTGTACTGTAGCTGTACTTTTATATCGTATTCATTATATTATATTATAAAAAAGGAAAAACAAAACGAGCGACAGAGTAAAATTCCTCAGAAAATATCAGCTTTGCGAAAGTAGCTATTTGTCTATGTATTTAGAGCGCAAAATTGTATTTTGTCGCTTGAACACGATGTGTGACATTCCTGTCATAAATTTGTTGTAGCTGTTCTTTTGCTTCGTATCCATGGTGATGAATTAGTAAACAAAGAAAAAATCAAATTTTAGCCGCCGTTGCTATTGGAGATGAGCGACAAATTTTTTTTGCTTGTTGCTATTGGAGACGTGTGACAAAGTAAAATGCAAGCGCAAAATTCAGCATACTTATTTATTGTGTATGTATTCAAAGACTTTCGATCGATTAGTTTAATGTATTGTTCTATATACTCCAATAAATGTAAGATTTGCTTAGTTATTTACTATTCAGTATATCGTGAAACATTGTACAATGCTCAACCGTTACTCAGAACTTTACGTGCTTGCACGGATAGTAAATTCGAAAGGTACCGTACTCGTCCGTACAGTTCTAAGTAACGGTCTTGCAATGTAAATTACTATTAATATGATAATATGTATAGGTATACCATTAGCAAAGCATTTACGGAAATCATCAATGGCCCAAAATGTATCTTCTTCATTATTTCCATCTATTGTACTTAAAACAACGTATAAGTTATAATTATCAGTTGCAGATGTAGAAATGCCTCCCTCCAATCTTATGTTTCTCCAAGTCATAAAGGGTTCATTCGCATTCCCCTGTATTACAATGTTCTTACAGATGAAAATATTAATTAGTTGCTTTACTATAACTTACCTGAATCTCTGATTGTATTTTGGAACTAACGTCTTCTTTTTCTAATTTTATTTGCATAATACATCGAGGACACACAGCGATGTAAAGGGAAACACATACATCAGTGCCAGATGCAAATATCAGAGTAGGGCCCACTGGGATTAAACCTTTTTTATACTTGATATTCATGAATTTATCTGCAATCAAATTAATAGTAATTTATTGTACTAGTGTACAATTTGACAAATTAGTCACAAAAGTTTAGTGACGAACCCGAAGGGTGAGTGACTATTAGGCATTCCACACGCGTACAATACAACGTTTTTTGTTCGATACTGATATTTGATATTGTATTTTCTAGAAATTACAAAGTAGCCATGGAATGGTTGTTTCTGATCTGTCATTGAAAATAGTAAACATGAAAAAATGTAAAAAATAGATGAAAATGTGAAAATACCTCTAAATATCTGATTAGAAGCACAAAAAGCATGTCTGAATTCAATTGCCTGTACGTGTACGTGAACGTATGCGTGCGTGCGTGCGTGCGTGCGTGTGCGTGCGTGCGTGTGCGCGTGTGTGTGTGTGTGTTCCGATTTTTTCGTCTCGCATAACGTAAATACAATAATACCAAAAATATAATTGTGTATTTTTGCTTTTATATGAAAAGCTGATTAGATTTTGGATAAAATTAGTCAACCGGAAGTAGCAGTTCATAAGTAAATCATGACTGTTTTTTCGTGTGAAAACACGGTTAAATTTCCCTATTTAAAAATACCATGGCTTCCTTTGACCTCCATATAAAAAATAAAAGTTGATATCAGTAACTCGTAAATGGTTAGATATAAAAAGAGTACTTTTGTATATTCACTATTAAAAAGTGCCTTAAGGAAGTTGATACCAGAACACTTATTATTTCATATAACAAAGCTACGTACAAAAAGAAAATCGCTAAATTTATATTTTGACCTATATAGTGACCTATGCATTTAGTTTGAAAAAGAAATACATGCTCAAACTACCCTATTAAAGGCCTGTGTCCACAGTGATAGAAATCGGTCCGAGATCTCGGATGTATTTCTATATCATAAACAGTGAACTTGTACGAAAACAGATGTCAAGTTAGTCATATTTATGAACTTAACTTCCGTCAATTCCACCAAAAACAAATCATATATAACTCAATAAATAATTCTGACATAAGTAAATTAAATTTGTTTATACGATAAATAAATAAATAATATATTTCATGTTTCAGAAACTGTTTGAAAATACTGATTTAAATAAATAAATAAATAAATATATCATCACGCCTTTTACCCATTACGGGTGTGGCACTCTGCTTACGCAGATCTCGGTAAGTGATATATTTTTTCGTATGAAGTGCGGTTACCAGCCGTCAAATCATAGCCCCCAAGAATGTTAGTGGAGGAGGAATCACAGGGGTAAATTTAAATTTGTAACTGTCGGCAGTGGGATTCGAACTGAGGATCTCACGATCCACAGTCCGACACGTTACCTCGGAGCTATTTACCCCATTAATGGGGTAAATACTGATTTTCAGCTTTGATTACAACTTCTTCAGCTTTTCAAACAAAAAACGTCAAAATTTTAATTTGGTAACATGTAAATGAAGTTAGCAACTGGTATTCAAAAATGGAATAGAACGTATTTTTTCATTTTAGTTTTCTATTCGAGTTTTTCATCCGAGTTGGTGTTGGAGTGTCCACGATCCGAATTTTCAATTCGAGAACTATATCCAAAAACTTGGACGAATTTCTTTCACCGAGTACATAGGCCATAATGGGGCAACTTTTGTCTAATTTAACCAAACTTGTAGCTCTTACGGTTCTTGAGATCCCAATGCATTCGGACCTTAAATGAGACACACTATCTATATTTTCTAAAGAATAATACTAAATGAAAAATGAATATATTTTTCGTTATGAATAAAATAAAAAAATATATCATCATGCTATTTATTCATTTTAAGTATGACACTCCATTTCGCAGCTCTCGGTAGGTGATATATTTCTTGTGGAATTCGAACTGAAAATTTCCATGATTCACGTTACTACGAAGCTATTTACCCCCTTGTTTTTAGTTTAGTTTTAGTAGTTGATTTAGTTTTTTCTGCATTTACTTACACTCATGCACTTTCCACTCTGCTACGGCCCTGTATGATCTAACATACATACGAGAGATACGTATCGGAAATTCGTCTATGTAATTTAGCAAGATTATGTAACCTGTGTCCAAGTCCCACTGCGATAGCTGGATATGATTGTTGCTTTGTCTAGACAGCGTGAAGTGCGTCCACTTTGATTCATCCAATAACTTCTCAGGCAGCTGCAATAAGTACAATATTATTTGTGCGAAGATTACTACAAACATTGGTAGTGCGAAGTTCGAAAGGTGAGTGTCATTCTCGACTTCATGTGGGGGTCTTCTGAGCTCCAATCCAATTCCACTTTATATTTATAAAATACTTGAATATAAATTTATGTTACATTAATTGACGCGGAATGTTCAATGTAACGACATTCGTTATGTATTTGGGTGGGCCACGGCGGACTCTATACAGATGAGAATGTGGTAGTGGGGGAGCGTGACGTCACGAGGCCGACTTTTATAAACTATACGTATACTTAGGAATCCTCAGGAAATTTCTCGTTTCAAGGAATAAACGCTTGTAAATAACATTTGTACAGAAATGAACAACATTATCAAAACGTTTTTCTTTATCTTTTTGAAAAGTACAAAATTATCCACTTTTATTTCGATATTTTATGTATTACGTGTAAAATATTCCTATACTCTATTTGAGAATGGGGAGAGAGTAATAAATAAAAATTCTCAAGAGTAGCATTGGATTTTTGTCAGCTATGCGGCAAATAAATCCACCAAAAAAATTAGATATAACTTTACTAGGATGTAGAATGCCGCTCGCCTTATGCCTAGAGAACGAAACTTACTTCTCCAACAATAGAAACACCTCTACGAGTAAACGTTCCGACAATTTCTTTTGGGCCGTAACATAGACGTAGATAGGATTTTTTAGACTGATCTGGAATAGACTTGCTCACCCAGTTAAGTATCACTTTCAGGTCTTGTTACGTAAATTACTATTATATTATCCAATTTAAAAGTGCTGGTATTTCGCGCATACTTCACCCTTTACTTGAGCCTACACTATTTTAGTTGGATTGAGTTCACAGTGAGAGGGCGGTAAACAAAGTATTGTATTATCGCGATTCTCTGCCATATCGTCAATAACACAGTGAAAATATTTATGTGTAAGTAATGTAGCGGTAATATAATTAAGTCTTTTCGATTATCCTTGCAGAAACAATTATTGGCGTGCCACTGGAATGTCTTTGACAGCCTAAGTTATGTTTTCTCTCTCTTTCATTCTCAAATGGTTTATAGCAGAAAAACTTTCGGTAATAGAATAATGAATACCGAAAGTGTTATATAAGGAAAGGACTAATAGCATTCTTACAGTTATATTATCTCTATTCATTCTGCAATCTTCCTTTGTCGCCCACTTATCCGGCACCCCAGACACGCATTTTCTAATGCCTGTCGTCTGGAAGTTATCAAATCCATCTATAATTATCCAGTAACATTGATCTTCTTGTGGTTTTGAATAGCCAGCACATAATAAGATTTGTGCATTTTCTGTAGATCGAACAGAAATACCCGCGACAAAATTATCGTAGGGAATATAATATATTTTATCGTACGTTGGTGGAATAATATCATATTTTTCTGACTTTCCGATTGTTCGGTAAACTGAGAAATCTACAAAGAAGTCAAACTCGTAATTTTTAACTTTCTTATACTCCAAGAGCGGGCTGCAAAAAAACCTGGCCGATCAATGTACAGGATAAAATGTTTTTAAACTAGTACTCACAGCGATCATAACAAAAATCACGGTGTGCCTGGGCACAAGTTGTTACAAAGATTTATATGGGTGTACAATTGAAATGTGGAACATAGGGATTTCAATGCAATTTATTTGATGTTGCTGTAAATTTTTACTCATTCACTGCACTTTACAGCAAAAGTGTTAATAAAAAACTTGTTCAGAATTTAAAAATGCATGCAATAAGGCTCATTTGGTTACCTAAATATATATCATTAAAATTAAAATTAATATTTACTAGAAAAATTCTAACACGACCACGGAAAATTAGACACACGAAAAATATTTGACATTTCCAGATCAGGTTAAGATTTGTTTACTTTTTTAACAGAAATAAATGGAATGATGTGAGCTATAAAATACGCCATTATATCATTACAATCTTCTATGAAATTTCCACATGAAATAATTCAACAATGTAGTAAATAAATCTAAATCTGTTTTCCGAAATGTCAAATATTGTTAGTTTTTGTTTGATTTTCCATGGCTGTGTTACAATTTTCCTAATAAATATTGATTTTAATTTGATTGATATATTGCGAAGTACTTATATTTAAGTAACCAAATGGACCTTATTGTTCAGAATGTAAAAATGCATGTAATAAGGTCCATTTGGTTACCTAAATATTAGTAGTAGCGATATATCAATCAAATTAAAATCAATATTTATTAGGAAAAATGTAATACAGCTATGGAAAATCAAACAAAAACAAACAATATTCGACATTTCGGAAACAGATTTAGATTTATTTATTACATTGTTGTATTATTTCCTGTGGAAATATCGTAGATGATTGTAATGATATAATGGCGTATTTTAGAGTTCACATCATTTAATTTACTTCTGTTAAAAAAAAAAATAAATCTTAATCTGATGTGGAAATGTCAAATATTTTTCCAACCAAATGGGCTTTATTGCATGCATTTTTAAATTTTGAACAATTTTTATATTTACACTTTTGCTGTAAAGTGAATAGGTAAAAGTTTACAGCAACATCAAAAAAATTGCATTGAAATCCCAATGTCCCACATTTCAATTCTACAGCCATTAAAAACCTAGTGAACAGCTTCTGCCCAGGCACGCAGTGATTTTTGTTATGATCGCTGTGAGAATTAACAGTTTAAAAACATTTCATTGTGTTACGCCGTTCGGCCAGATTTTTCGCAGCCCGCTCTCGCTCTATTATGTTATGTATATGCAAACAAGATACTGACCATTCCATCGCTCGTCTGTTACGGGAGATAAGAAATGACGACCCGCTGGTAGCTGAGTTGTGATTCCATCTATATTCCAGTTCCACCAACATCCGCTATTCAAAACCTCAAAGTTGCAGTTGCTGGAGTAGTCTATTGCTGAGCCACTTTGCCCATCTTTGTATTCAAATTCTGCAAACCATAAAAAGCTGTTCAGTAAAAATTCTCTCCAACACAAAATAATAACTACAGTGGCGTAACTTCCGGGGCCTCAAGACATAGTCGTAGTAGGCGTAAAATTAAAAGAAAATAAACACAAAATTCACAGACATCTTACATTTTTACGTCAAACTTTATTTATGAATTGACAAATACGGAATCGATCGCAGTGTATAAAATCTAGGAGGCAGTGTTCAAAATCTAGCCCTGCGACCCTCGCTTCTACAAACGCAATTATTTCACCCAGGATTTCCTTTAACGAGTTCGTAATCGTTCTGTCTATGGACAATATACCTACTACTACTATTTCCCCGGGAAATTATCACTTGTTGCTAAGTAACAGTTGTTGATTGAGTTAATTCAATATTTGATTTGTTTATTTCCAAATGTCATTTTCACGGTTTGTGAATGAAAATAATAATAATAATCGCAAAAAATTTTCTCACCGAATATCCCTCGACCTTTGATAAGTACTTATAATTTGATCACAACTACCTCAAGAACGTTACTTGAAGGTAACAGCCCGGGCGGTTACCAAGCAAAGTTCTTTCGGTAACTGTGATAAAATTATTTCGAATTACCAATGGTCTAGGGATATTATAGCTGAAAATTTTTTGGTTAAAGAAATATTCAATCGAATCCCTGTATTTCTGATCACGTGTGCAAAAGTAACCAATGTATCTGTGGAAGTAAAAATAACGATTTCAATTTTGTCCCAGAAATAACCGATTGCGGATTATTTGACGATATTAAAGCATTCTGCAATAGATTTGTGCCTTATTTTAAACATGAACAATAATGCCGCCCAATCCTATAATTCCGTCACTTCAAAATTTATTGGTGGAATATTCACGGAAGGATTGAACATAAGATAGTAAAAGATAAAAAATTTCGCTTTATGTATATTTTTCAACAATATTTTAAACTTCCTTAATCACCTATGTAAAACAAAAGTTCTGTAAATTTTCTCAAGATCGAATGTAATTTATATTAGTGAAAAATGCTTTTATAAAATTTCGTTATAAAACATTTTTTTTATGAAGTACTCTTATTATTTGGTACAGTATTTATTCATTTATCTGTCAGAAATTTATCCATTTTTCGGTGTAATGAGATCTCGGTAATTGATATATTACTGCGCGCATATGTGGTTACCAGCCGTCAACCCAAGACCCCAAGATATTAGTGGAA
This sequence comes from Poecilus cupreus, assembly GCA_963942605.1. Classification (NCBI taxonomy): domain Eukaryota; kingdom Metazoa; phylum Arthropoda; class Insecta; order Coleoptera; family Carabidae; genus Poecilus; species Poecilus cupreus. The sequence continues at coordinate 16,188,894 of OZ012727.1, forward strand.
ATGGAAGTTACAACGAGAATTTTGTATTTGGTGTTAGAGGGTTTGAACCTGAGTTTTCAGTTCGACAATCTGACACGTTACCACTGTGCTATTTTATTTGCATCACATAATTAGTATAATCGTATGAAGGCTGACGCTTCAGGAGTTATAAAATAAAACATCTAAATCACCATTTCACATTTACATTCAAACGTTGCGTCAGGTACTACTATCAAATAACGTTTGTCAGATTTACTAAATTATTAAAATATAAACTAGAAAGTTAATGAAATTTTATTAGGAGTCGATTTTGGAAAATCAGAACAAAGGTTACAAATTTAATTTTTCGGTTATTTGCAGTTTTTAAATATTCGTTTACAGAGAAGAAAATTTTGAAATTAAATTTTTAAAATTTAGCAAATTTTTTGGTGCTAGTACGATTCTCTACTAAAATAATCTTAGGTGAAAATACTTGCACCAAGTGCTAACAAGCCTCAAGCAAGGACAGTACCTATGCCGCTAGGCCTCGCCCAAATTGCACCAGTTATTTTACAGCCCGACTTAATGCTCCTTACTGTCTTTCTTGTTTGAGGAATTTGGTTCCCTTGTATCTTGAAACTTAAGTCGTAACTTATATTGCAAGCATTATACAGTGTTTTACTTTTAGAAAACTGTGAAACGCCTACAAAAATCTGAAATATTCTCAAGCGGAAGACTCCCCTTAAGTGCTGTATCTACTATTATTATTGCTTACCATTATAACGAATGATTAAAATATTTTCGCACGCAGCACAAAATTTAAACTTGAGATGCGCAGTCACAGATAAAAAATACGCAAGTGACAATAAAAAACAAATGGGTATGTCATGTGATGAAAGTGAATTAAGTAGCCACCTACATATCTATGTAGTTAATAGTTTTACGGGGACGCGTATAGATGGCAAGAGTGTCATATAATAAATAATAATTCCTATCTCGTGTCTGTAGCCTGGTATACAAATAACTAATGTTCCATCTTATTTTGTTACCAACGCTTACTTGTACAGTTTATAAGTTTGCTATGTAATTTTGCTTAAAATATGTAAATATACACATTTACATTTTGGCATGGTTATAGCAACGTTACTTTATCCACTAGTGGATCCATCCTTACTCTTAAAGTATTATTTTAGTATCGAGAAGTCAGTGGATCAAATATCACTTTACAAATAGGTGTTGAAATTTCTTTTAAAAATTAAGTGTTTCCATGGTGTACATACAATTTTAACCGTGTTTTTCACGGAAAATTGTGAACTGCTACTCGCGATTATGGTCATTATTCACACGGATGGTTTGCATCACTCGCCTGCAGCTCGTGACACAAACTTTATCTTCGTGAATAATGACTATCATAATCCCTCAGACCTATATTAATATACTATAGTTTTTGTTCTCATTGTAACTAAGCTCTTCATATTTTTATGAAATTTGTAAATTTCAAGTTTTGTTTACATATCTTGTCTCGTTCATGAGATATTGCGCACACGGACATCCATCCCTCCACCCTCACACATCATTGAGAAATTTGTCTTAACGGATCAATGAACCTCAAAATATGTACCTATTTCCGCAAAAATTTCTTCAGTGATTTTTTTCATGGTTTCTATAATTCCTTATACTTTGTATAATATTTAAATTTGGCGCTTTTATTAGCACGTATTATATTTTTTTAATTATGTGGATAATCTTACGATTTATATATATGTTGTCTCGTATGTTTTCGCTCATGAACGCCAAGCCGTATCCGTTGGTGTTGCTTCCAGCAACGCAAGTCTGTAAATTTCCTTTGTAGAACATCGTGATGTCGGGCCGGTCCGTCCCTGGCTCCCCCAGCACGACGACGACGCCCACCACGTACACTACCACCACCCAGCTGCAACACACCATCCCGGCTGCATCCACGAATATTTTACAAGAAAACTATTTGTATTTTACCGTGCGACATCCATTTTCGCTAATGTTCCTCTTGGTATCCACACATCACCACAGACAAGCACTACAATAATCGAACTGAAATGTTAAATGTGAAACTAAGTATCAGCGGATCTTCCTGTGGTGCATTATTTTCCTTATTAGCTTCCGCTCTGGGTTTGCAAGCTAGAATTATTTTATTGTTGTTTATGATTTTTATAAACATTTGTATCTTGTTTGCGCATACAGTCAGAAGACCTATCAGTTTTGAATGTCAAGTTATAAACGTGATGACTCAAATCCGCAAAGTCGGAATCAATGTTTAACTTTATGCGGTTCTGCCGATTACTGCTGATGTCACCGGAAATATGTTTTGTTGTTGAGATATGAAAAATTCTTAAATTATCTAATGAAAAACATTTTTTATCCAACACCTCTCAATAAATGCTCTATGGCTATGGCGATTGTAAATAAGGAAAGTAACAGATTACCCACTAGTGGGTATAATTTTGAGAAAAGTTACTAATACGTAAATTTTTATTTATAACAATAATAATAACACAACACTTTGGTAACTACTTCGATTGGCAGTTTAATTTAGAAAATTTAAAGCATATGTCACTGTCAAATAATATTTCTTTAATAAATTTTACATTTATTAAGAGATGTTGGATAAAACGCTATACTTTACAAGTGGAATTATCCACTCGATAAAATTATAAGACTTATCCTTCGACTTTCTGTGCTAAAATTTCTCTCATGGATAATTCCTTATTTTGCCTACTTGTGAAGTAAATAACTATTGTTGATACTTTTCCCATAATAATACAAACACAGTTAATAATTATGAAATTGAAATAATATCCCAAAATACATTTATACGAGCCCAACCCCGAACGTATTCGTACCACCTAAAAAATATGCTAAAATCAAATGTAATTATTTTTTCCCCGCTGTTATTGTCGCTATACAGTCTAAATTATTACGTCATATATGTATTCCACTGTACTCTGACGAGTATGATAATTTTTCGATAGATATTTATAAATTTTAATGTTTTAATGGGATTACAATACTTTTTCGTAAACGCCCTTCCACGGACCAAAATGAAAATATTTTTTTGACCATATTTATAATATTGAAGGTGTAATGATTAAAAACAATATTCAATTACTTGTTGACTAGATTTTTTACTCGGGCTAAATATTATATCTGTTTTAAAGTAAATACGAATATTATTTATTTATTATTTCTGAACCGCGCATAAAATTTTGTTATAACGAGAAATTTCTTAATAAATAATATATTCAGTTTTAGTACACTCTGACAATATTATTTATTAGGAAATTTATCATTATAACCATGCTAACTGGGCAGTTATGCCATAAAGTGCCCCCGGGCATGATAAATTTGACGTTGTTGCTATTGGGCACAGAATACACAAACTCTAATTTTTATTGGCAGATAGATAAACAAATCGGTATTGTAAATAAATAAGAATATCGCGTTACCTAGTTACAGTGTTTGCAAGCAAATAGATTAAGTCTAGCTTATGCATAAAATTTTGCTTAAAAAGTGTTTGAGTACATAATAATTTGAAAAAATCCCGAGACCGCAGGTCGAGGGGTTTTATCTTAAATTATTATGTACGATAACACTTTTTTAAAAGGAAAATTTTTTAAATAAGCTAGACGTCAAATTTAATCGATTCAATTCTTTAGCACGAGGGGTATATGTCAAGATTATTTCATGAATTCATAGCATAAACTTCAATATTTGTCGAAGAAATTGAACTGAAACGTTGATTTTGACACATTTTCACATAAATAAATCGGTACACTCATAAACAAAAAGCACCATAAAATTATGTTGTTGTAGTGTAACTATAGCAAATTGATTGTTTTTCTTTTTATTTGTCAAATAAATGTCAAAAATTTGTAAATAAAAATAGTTTGAATTGAATAATTCAGCATGTTTAAAGAAATAGAATACCAGTAAAGGTAAAAAACATGTAAGTATCTTGCTTCTGCAACTAATTATCCGGCTAAATATGTCTTCAAAATGTCCAAAATTTGCATATAAAAGCTAGCTTCAATTTAATCGCGAATAAACAGCATGGTGCTGTTTATTCACTTATCTAAAATGCACAACAATGGAAAATGAGACATTCTGATTGGTCAAATTTGTAATGAGTGAAATAATCTCTTTAATAAAACACAATGATAGGACAAAAATCGTTAAAAATCGTTTATAAAATAAGATATCGGTCGGACAGTAAACGGGCAATAATGCCTTCGGTCAACGTACATTAAGTGATCAAATAAATATCCATTGTTTGCCAAACAGAACCCAAGTCTATCATAAAAATTGCGTAGATTATTTTTTATTGTCGATTTATAATTTTTCCGCATTCTTCCACAATTTTTCGTTTCAATGAGCCTACATTTGCATGTCTAGTTTTGTAGATATTTTTCAAATGCCTCCATAAAAAAAAGTCATTTGGGGTCAAATCCGGGGATCGAGCTGGCCAGTTTATTGGACCACCGCGTCCTATCCAGCAATTTGGAAAACATTGGTTTAAAAATTTTAATGAGCAGGACAACCAAATCATGTTTCCCCCTGCAACATTATCCAAAGCAGGCCCAATCTCTATCTCGAGTAACTCCAAATATTTCTGGGAATTTAGTGTGCCATCAATAAAAAAAGATCCCATACAATTGGAACCTAACATTCCAATCCAAACATTCACACTTTCGCGATATTGAGAATGGTAATATAAATTAAATGTTGATTTTCTTTGTGCCAACTACAATAATTTTGAACATTTGGTTCTCCATTAATGCTAAATATAGATTCATCAGAAATGCAAATATTTTTGATAAAATTTCTGTCAGCATTCGCCATTTCCATTATCGTTTCGCAAAATGCGGTTTACTCTATCATGTTCAAACATTTCTTGACGGCGAGAATATTTAAAAGACTTGTATTTATGTTTTTTTTATATTTTGAAGGCCGTGGTGTGATGTATTCCTAATCCGATGCAATTTCTCTTGTACTCACACTAGGATTATTCGATACCGGAGCTAGAACATTTATTTCATTAACGTTATCATCAATCTCAATTTCTTCTTCTGGTGCAACATGTTTTTTAATGCAACTGTGGCATGTTGGAACACTGATCCATATTTAATTTATATTGTTAATAACTCTCTGAATTGTGTGAACTGCAGGAATAGGGGACACGCATAATTTTTAAATATAATTTTAAAGTGAACTTTATACTCCCTGTATCTATAGAAAAATAGTTAAATAGTATATTACGTACCGTGAACTGTAAGTGATAGTTTTTAGGTCGAGAATGTAGTTTGGGATGTCGAGACCCGTAGGGTCGAGATTTCCTAAACATTCGAGACCTAAAAAATCACTTACAGTTCGAGGTTAGTAAGATATTTTTTGCAATACCTGCGTAAAAAATAAAATTTGAATGATATATATTTACTTACCGTCCACCGTGAACGCTAAGTTTCACTTACCATCCACCGTGGACGGTAAGTAAATGATGTAACCATGGAAACCAATTGTGCAATCAAACTTCCACTTACTGTATTTAAATTTTGTTATTAATGGGTAACTTACAATACAGGTATTGCAAAAAATTAATTTGTTTATCATAAAGGGGTAAATATTAATATTTTAAAAACTAGATTAAAAAAAACGCACAAAAACGATCGTAGAGTGTGCTGTTGTCTGTCGTAACGTCATCTTCCTTGTTCACATAGAACATGGTGTTTGCATAGCATACTGTTTTCGTGTTTTCATGTGTTTTTCAAGGTTTATTTGAATGCGAAAGTGACAAAATATATCAGGTTGATAAAAAATTTAATTAAAAAGTAGAATATTGTGGTTAAATGCAATGAGACGAAATAAAAACGATATCTCTCAGCAATCAAAAGGTCATGTGTGTGTGTGAAGTTTTTCTATTCTTTATTTTTCACCATGTTACTATTAAAAGCACATTAGTCTCTCCGACAACCCATGCCGCACCAGGGTGATAGTAATTTTAGTCATGATTAAAACGCTGAATGATGTTTTATAGTTTATTTATTAATAAAGAAAAACTGTAGTTGATAACAAAAATTTAAATGTTTAATTAAAAGAACTTAACTAAAATTATTTAAAGAGCTGCACTAAAAACTCTTGTTAAAGAAAACTTTGATTTTCTTCATTATGTTAAGTCATAAACGAATATTATTGCACCGGAACCCATAGTTTACAACCATAAGTCTCGAAGTTTACTACTACATTAACATATATTGCAAACAATGAGGATATAGTATCTGGGATGACCGGTACAGCAAATTATATGTTTTTTTATACAGAGCGCTATAGTTCTCTAGGGAATGATATGATTTAATATGTTTTTTCTAGGTATTTAGCATTAAAGATTAATATTGCTACTTTTAAAAGAAATTATTGCATCGGTCTCTAGAGACCGATAATGCAGGCAACGTGTTAATACTCATGGGTCTTAAAACACTCGCTACGTTTGTATTTTAATTGACCCATTCGTGACTAAAGACTAGCTTTACGTACTTGTATCGTAAATAACTATTATGTGTTACGATACGAAACAAATAACATTAATGTATGTAAAAAACAAACTTTCATTGATTTTTAAATTTCATGCGTGTCTCCTATTGGCTTGTGAGAATACGAACCAGTAAATAAATCTCGCACTTGTCTAAAACTATTACCACCATAATTCAACCTAAGAAATTCATTTCTTTCACTAATTCTGTACTCGTAATTGTTCACCATTTTTTCTAATAATTAACTTTATAAATTGAACACTAATAAATAATTACTGGCAATAAACTCATGAAACAAGAAAAATAATATTCTTCTGACAGATAAATCGTCAATCTTTTCTTTACAATTTTGTTTAATTTCCAAGGCTAACCCGATTTTTGAGTTAATTTTTAATATTTTCATATTCAATTTCTGCCGTTATAGGGCATGTAAATTTAATTCCGTTTATTGATTCTGATGTAGAATTTTATGATCTCTCAACTTTATTTGAACCTTTTTTGTCTAATATAATTTGTTAAGCAGGAAGTTATTAAAGTATGATTTTACATGTTAAAGTCGTATCATCCGGGGTCGCGGAAATTACGTTCATAATTTCAAATAGCCATGGAATTGAAACAAAAATAAATAAATGCTTGTCGTTTTTCTGTCTATTTGATATTTTATTCGTCAAATTAATCATTATGATAAATTTAGCTGCACAAATTAGAAACATAATCAGATCGCCCTCTCTATGGTTACGAGTCTTGAACATAAGTGCTGCACCCGCAGGGGGGTGTAGTGACACTAAAATTAGACAAGGATGACAATAGAAGGATAGAAGATTGTTTTTTTAGCCTCCTTGATACTTTTTATTTTATATTTGTTGTACTTGTACAAAATTATAAGAGTTAGGCCCGGTTGTTCCACCTTCAGTTAGGAATTCGATATAAATTTATTCGACTGGTAAACCTTGTTTTGGTTTTTCCATGTTCAGTTAAAAATTACCAATAGGATAAACATCTGTTAACAGTAAGATAGGTAACTGGTAGTCAAACTACCAGTTAGATGGTTTACCAGAGGGATATTGTACCGAATACAAACGATTTAACACACGAAGTGAACCGAACATACACATTTTGACACTTGTCAAATTAATTATTTTCATAACCTATTTCTAGGAATTTATTATTATTATTTATAAAAATGGGTTAGTATGGCGGTGATGTATTCAAAGGTTTACAAGGAGAATAGTGTACCGATTGTGAATGATTAAATACATGAAGTTAATCGTAGGTTCATATAAATTTTGAAACTTGTCAACTTAATTATTTTCATAAACAATTTCCAGGAATTTATTACTATTTATAAATGAGTATGAACATATGAAGCAAATAACGAAGAAAGCTAACATATCACTCCCACAAATCTGGGGTATAGGCCAAAGAAAATTCGATAAATTGATTACGAGCATTATGATGTATGGAGCGCGTCGAAATTTGGGGTTGGAGAGAACAAGATGAAATAGAAAGTATCCAATCATTATATATTAGATGGATACTTGGGTTAGACAAATAAATACCGATATACTTATTAGAGGAAGAAACAAAACGGTACAAACTGAAGACAGAACAAGCAAGAGAGCAATGAAGTACGAAGAGAAACTAAGGACACCATAGAAAAGCCTAGAATAAGATTGTTGGGTAAAAATATCAAGAAAAGAAAAAAAGATTGGATGAAGAGAATTCGTTTTTATTATAAATAAATGAAATACCATAATGATAATGTAGAAATTTGAATACCGAAAGGGATCAAATAAAACATACTACTTTACTATTACGATTTATAAAAATAGATTTATCTGTCGGTAATGATAAAGAAATATTGGATTTTTTAAATAATATAAATGTGCGTAAACAGTATACGGTACGGCCAAGGATTAGTCACTTGGAAAAGTGGAACGGTGAAGAATTTTTCATGAGATTTCATATATCAAAGAATACAGTATTGCATTTATTTGAAAACATTGAAGACAAGTTGTTATTTTTATCAAAACGGTACGTTCTGAGAATATGTGACTATTGAAATTATAATTCCAAATATTCCGTTTTTAGGAATCAAGGTGTTGGCCACATCTTGAATTAAATTGTGACCCGAGCTGATTCCAATTTTTTTCTTTCTCCTTCCAAGAAATAGAATCTGTCTTCTTTGGCTTTATTATATCTTTATATTCAAAAAATCAAAGCAAATATCAAACTATAACCTTCAACGTCATATGAAAAGTGACAGCCAAGTTACCAATTTTATAAAATAAACACAAATTTTAACCTTTTATTCGTTAACTGCCAGTTACCTATCTGGAAGATAAAATTTCGTGGAACAACCGAAAAACTTTAACCTCCTGACAAGTAGGTAGGATAAATTTATCTCTCAGATAGTTAACTGAAATTTTATCAGAACTTGGAACAACTGGCCCTAAATATTAGGAATATATGTATTCAATTAAATTCTGTTTACACATATTTAATTATTTAGACAAAAATGTTATAGATTTCTAATAATATTTAATTTATTAATTTTTAATATTAATATTTATTATGAAAAGCTCTGTTTAAAATATTGAAAATGAGAATTTAATATAATTATTAGAAACCTTATAACTTTACTACAAAATAAGGGTTAAGAATACATATTAACACTTTCAATAGGATTTTCCTCGTTAAGTGCAAATTTTGACAAATTGTAAATTTGTTCTTATAAAAATATTTTTAGTCTTACACAATCTTTTACATTCAAATAAAATCTGTAGCATTTAGCGACAAATTTCTAAATATTTGTAGTTAAAGATATTACAATCATTTATAAGTTAGTTTAAACACAAAAATTCTTGTATTTAAAAAATATATTTCATTGAATTTTTAATTCAAATAATATTTTGTTTCTTTAAATACAACATGTTATTTTTGAGTTCCAAAAACTCTTAAAACATGTAAATTTTACTGCTGCAAACTGTAATGAATTTGGATGCGGGTGTGAGATTTGTAAAAGTAGAAATATAAAATGCACGTCAGCTTATTAAAAGCCGAACGACTGATTATTGATGATTATTATTATTATGTGATTATTTGATTCAATTTGTTATTATCTAAAGTGCCACTAATAATATATTTAATTGTAAAAGTAAATTTATAAGAGAACGAGGAATTGGTGCTCAAGAATAATCAAAATGTAATTAAAACAGTGCTTATACTCGCAAAAAAAATCCTCTTGTGAATAAGTTAAATTAAAAATTCCATTTAATAACCAGCACGAATTACTATTCTTTTATGATTAACCGACGCCGTGTGGGTGTGACATCCAAATGCTTGTTGTGTTATATGAATACTTCTCAACCTGGTGGAGATATCCAAATACTGTTGCACAGCCTAAAACAAATATATTTAGTAAAAATGAAATTTATTACTTCTAGAATTAGCATACCGTAGATTCGCATCATCGATATTCGTCTTCACAAATCGATTAACTTCGGAGTCTATTAATCTATGAATTCATTATAAAATTTTCTTTATTTTTCGTTCTTCGTAATCCCTTTCCTTCAATTACAGTTATATGTGTTGTCTTGTGCCGTAAAACGTTTAACTTTTGATTTTTTTTTTGAGCCAATTGTATTGGTGAAGAAGAAAATGCTTTGTTAAACAATTAGTTATTAAGTCTGTCCACTTGGTCTCTTCTTGTAACACTGCTAAGCCAGGTCCTTAGTTGTCGAATGATATTGTTCCCTGTCACAATCTTTAGTCGGTTCTTTACAGTTTCTTCGTAGAATGTTCATTCCCGGTCACTCAATTGATACACTGGTAATCGCATTTTTTTCAAAAACCTACAAGGGTTTAAATTATTAATAATGTTTATATTAAAGAAACCTTTATTACTACACCATGTTCGGATGTCTCACATTTTCTCTTAAAAGGTCTTTTACTGTTAGTTTGTAGATGGTCATGTCCGTTTGTTGATCGTTAGGAATTTATCTGACGTTACCTACGTCTAACCCAAGTATATCCATCCGAAATTGTTGCATTTCCTTACATTTAGGGAAACGAAATAGCCTTTTGTCTTTAATTAAGCATCCCTTTATTCAACATAAATTAAACATTGTTCTAAAATAGAAAGGAGAGGAAACGGATAAAAAAAGGAATTGGGAGAAATATACATAGTGGATATTTGTTATTTGGAAAATGCATGAGTGCAATACAACTTTTAACATTGCTTTATAATATATTTGTGTACATATAATTAATGAAAAAATATACAGTGATTTATTTTTAATGTATTGAAATTATATTTTAAGTGTGTATGTGATGTATAAAACAGAATATTAAATTTAACACTTACCTGTTGCAATATTTATACACAATAATAAACGACAATAACGAGAACGAATTATCAACATCAATTTTGACACTAAAATTGACAGTGATTTCTTCTTCTTTTTCCAAAGTAACTCGATTCCAATAGCTTATTTTATTATAAAGTGGCGCCTCCACATTTTAAGGAGTGGAGTGACACTAATCATATCATTGTGCTGACATTTGTCATCAAAGTTGCCTCCCCCTGTTTAGCTGTATGTAGAAGCAACGGATTTTTCTCTTCTCCTACATATACGTTTTATCTATAACTACGCGATGAGAGCACGAATATCGCGAATTTGACGTGCAGCATGCATTTTGAATGAATAAAATCAAATTCTAATCAACCCGCTACCCATGATTAAATATAATCAAGGATGACTAAAGATAATCGGGCTTAATCAATTGTTCATAAAAGCATTTTTTAGTCAGTTGCTAATCAAAATATAGTCGAATGATAATCAATACATAATCAGTGATCTTACTAGTAGCCAATATAATTAACTTTTTTTATTTTTGCTTTGATATCCTAATTTTGAATTCATAAATACCCAACCCTATTTACAATGATGATACTGGCTAATTGACAAGACTCAAAAGTCAAATCTGAGTAAAAAAAATAAAATAAAAATACATTGCTGTCAATAACTTTAACTGTAACTATGGTAATGACAGTCCTATGTATACTGATAAAAAAACTGTGATGACCAAACTGTTCAAATCTAGTTTTTTGCATTTAGTGCATATAGGGCTTAATTAATGGTATCTCTTATCTAGAATCAACATCAAATTCGTCATCAACAAATATTTCATTAAAGGATTTATCCGATCGAAGATTTCTAAAGAATTTTTGTAATTGATCAAGTGTAGATGCTAAATCGAAATCATTTCTTTGTACCAGTTTGCTTATTGAATTAATACAGTTTATGAGTTTAATAACATTTTAATATTTTATATAAAATATCTATTGAAACAAAACATACATAATTTAATAAACAATCTCGATACTCCGCCTCATATTAATTGATCAATTTCTTGGTTTTAATTTTGTAAAATTAAGAGCCAAAATGCCATCCTTTAGATTCGCCGCCCCGCGCAAATGTCAGGGCTGCCCGCCCCTTAGACTGACTGACTCTTATGTAAATAACTATTTTCTAATTGTCTCATACGTTTTTAAATTTGTATAACAAAAAAAGAAACTTTTTTTTTAAATATATATTTATTGTGGGTAAAGTTTAGGTCTCTTTGTGTTCGAAATTTGGGTACAAATAAATATAATATAGACTAGAGAAAGAAGTATAGTATTTGTCACTTGTTTTCATAATTAGAAAAAAAACATTAATTACAAATATGATGCTTCTTTAATATTACGACTATTACAATATAACGATTTTTATTGTTTTTTAAGATTTTCGTAGTCCTGTACTATATCCTCTTTTGGTAGTTGATTCTGAAAATAATAATTAAATTGAAAACCGTTCTGCGAAACTATAAGTATATATAATATAGTTACCACATAAGTTGGTTCATTTTGAATATTGTCAACACTTTCATATGTGTGTTCTTCTTCAGGTACATTATTCTAAAACATATTAAAATATAGCAAATAAACTATATTTGTAAAATAAAAAATAAATTAATAAAAGTTTTTACCACATATGTTGCTGGCTTTTTATTATTAATGGGGATTTCATATCCATCTTCTTCGGTCAGTTTCCTATTCTAAAGTAATAAGAAAATGTGAAAATATAAACATAAAAACATACAAAATGCACATACTTGTGTATCAGCTGTTGTGTTAACTTCATCATATTCAATTACTTCCAAATAACTGCATCTAAGAGGAACATCTGTAAACGCAAATAACACTGGGTGCTATTCACAGCTCGATACTAAAGTTGTGTACTAGGCTGTTTTAGTTAAAACATGTATTAGCGCTAAAACAGTAATTAATACACTACCTATTCAGAGCTCTATACTAGCGTGTTTTAGTTAGTTCAAGTGACTAACAAAAAACATAGTTGACAACATCGCAAATATCACCGGTAGTCATAGTTACGTTATATTTTGTATTATGTCAAACACCAAGTGACATATTCTGACATTTATATAAAATTTTAAGAGAATTGTAATTTATGAATAATATTTTAAAAAGGAAATGAAAGTATTTAAAAAATTGAACAAAATAGGAAGAGATCCGAAAATTGAGGAATGAAAAAGAAAAGGAGTGCGTGCGACAGAAAAAAATTTAATTGAAAGTATAGTGATTACAAACTGTTATTTTGACAACTAAAAAATTTAACCTTCAAAATTCAAGTATAAGAAAATATTTAATACCTAGATATCGTTTTATGTTTGGTACAAACTCTTTGTTTAAAATCTAAATGCAACAAGTACTTGTAATTCTGACGAAACATAGGAGTACTTCCTCGCCTGTCAATTCTTCTCTAGTCAAATTATTTACAAATCGGCTACTATCTTGGAACAGTCTCACAGTATGTAGCTCCTTTTAATTTCACTTTCCTTGAATTCGGTAAACGGGTCCATGTGCCGTCGAAACACTTTTATCCGCCTATTTTGTACATTTCGAACATATCGCGCACATCTCGCATTTCAAATTGTCCGTTCAGCCAAGTTAAACACGGTACTACCTTGTTTTACATTTGTGTACTAAATACAAAACTTAGTAACGCTTAGTATTGCCTAGTATCGAGCTGTGAATAGATTTTTTAGTAATTCCTAATACAATTTTCTTAGTAACGCTTAGTACAGAGCTGTGAATAGCACCCATTAATTTTTAATAAAAGATTTTTATTAAAAGTACCTGGCGTAATGTAACTGGTTTCAATTCTTTTCTTTTTTATGTACCTAAAATACGAATTACTTAGTTTTATTAATCGAATGTGATGGATTATAAATAAATGTTTACCTGTATAGGAAATACATGAGTACTGGTAAAACTAGAAGTATGAATAGAGCGAAGAGTTCATAACGAGATCTTGTTGCTGTCTGAACACATTGGTGGTAGACATTCATGCTATACTCATTTTTATACTGATTAATTAACAAAATAGTTATGTCGTAAACTGTGGATGGTTCTAGTTTATGATTAATGATTGTTTCATTCAAGTGCAGTACTGACGATTTACTTGCTTCATTGCTTCCAATTAATACTTTAATTTGTCTTTCATGTAGCTAAACAAAAATAAGTATAAGTTGAAAAAGATTTCAGACCATAGTAATAAATGAAAAAAAAAAATAGTTTCATGAATTATCTGGTTGGCCCGTTTGTGTTCTGTAATTCTTGTTGTTATCGATCTCCTAGACTTTAAAAATGAATGGCTACGAAAAAAATAAGATATTGAAATATTTTCTTCCAAAAAGACTGAAGAAAACCTTGAAATAAAAAAACAATAATAAAGATTTGTTTGATACTCTGCCCTATGTCCAAATGTTACGACAAAATTGGAAGAAAATAACCATGAAATAACATGTTACAATTAGTATATTTTGTTCCACATCTCTAATTACAACATATGTTGAAGAGTGCGAAGGATATTTTTCCGCTTCAGTACAAAATTCCATGTGAATGTAAAAAAAAAAAATTACATTGGACAGACTAGCAGAACAATAACAAGCATTATAGAACACAAATGGCCCATTCTTCTTAACTAACCAGAAAAATCTGCTGTAACTAATTATGCCCATGCCATTGAATAAATTTTGACGAAATAAAAATTAAAGCTAGATCGAAATGTGCAATAGAATGTGTATTTGTTTATATTGTTTACTTATTTTTCCTGACTTAAGTTTTACGTGCAGTATTTCGAATTTTAATACAATTTTAGTATATTATGTTATTTTTGTGTTGATCTCATATATTTACAGCCGATGCCTCCGAAGCTGTGCAAATTGAGGGAAACACAAAAAGAGTGACATTCTATTTTTAATTCAAGCATTCTGGAGTAAAGTTGAGATATATGGAATGCAAGTATGTATTTTTTTGCCATTTTAAGCAATAAAATATGACAGAACTACGCAAAACAACACTGACATTAGAGCTCTAGAAGAATGTAGGTATTCTCATCCGCCATTTTGGGTCCAGATGTCATAAATAAAACAAGTTATTGGAATTCAGTTACTTAAAAAAACATTTAATATTTGTATCTGTCAAATTTGAAAACATATTTATTGAAATTCTGTAAAATCCTACTACACAAATCATACGGTAATATATTATTATAAAGTATTCTGTACACTTACCTGTTAGATATAAAATATAATCATTGAAGGAATGATATATCACAATTATTAATCAATTTCAATTTGAAATTTGACAGAAAGGAATTAAAGTAACTGGATTCCAATACTTTGTTTTATTTATGACACTTGGACCCAAAATGGCGGATGAGAATACTCATATATTCTAGTGCCTTACTGACATTCGTCCGAGCTGCCGTTGTAGGTGCTGCCACCTCTATATCATATCTGTAGCAGCAAACTATGAATTTACAGAACAAAACCAAAAATCTTTCAAGTATTTGATTGATAGATTCAATAATAAAACCATGTTGCATTGTCATGGTTTTTAATTATTACATACTTGGTAAATAGAATATTAAGTTTTGATTAAAGAATTACCTCTGTTATTTCTTTCGCTATCCATGAGTGTTCGTTTCCCGAAAGCTTAAGAATTTTTCGTTTTAAGGCATTACCTTCTTCAATATTTGATTTAACAGTAGAGCCTTTTTTACTAACTACAATATATAAAAAACTGCAACATATTAGAAAATGACATACAAATGAAAATTGAATTCAATTTACAATACTATTTACCTGATTCTGCTTTTGGATTCCTTTTTAATACTCGGTATGATAACTGTAATGGTGGTATATGTAGTCAGTTGGTCATCAACGGTAACATCTCCAGTGAGTTCTAGAGTCTCTGGTGGAGTGTCTATTAGCAGAGTAACATTTTCTCCGTAATGTGAATTGAACCCACAAACTGTAACTATATATGAGGAAGAATATTGGTACGGCTTTTTTATCTGCAAACAATACTTTAAAATTAAATTCAGTTCAATGTGAATTATTGTTTTATAAACATTCTACGAACTTGATAAGTATAAGTTTTATTTTCCGCTGATATTGGATGTTCGAAACTGTGGACTGGTTTCCCTGCTTGGTTTTCGAGTTCTGTTCCGTTTTTTATCAAAGTAATTATAAATTTCCTTAATCTTCCATTTGCCTGATTTGGGTGATACCAATATAACTTTATTTCGTTGTTTTTCCATTCTCTTGAAAGATTTAAAGGAGCACTTGGTACTACAAATAAATAATCGCGGTAAAAAAATATTATACCGCATTTTTTATATAAGCAAGGTACCGTCTTCGTCCGTATAAACTTTAAGCGCAGATGGGGGACTCCACGATTTAGTTCCATTATTTTGAGTTCCATTATTTTGAGCCACAATCTAAAAACGAATGAAACTGTAAATTATGTCTTATAGTTTAATAGTTTTATACTAAATACTGAACTTTCAAACTATATATATATATATATATATATATATATATATATATATATATATATATATATATATATATATAAAATACTGTGGAGGTGTTGAGTTTGAGAATTAGAAATGGTGAAGTTTGAATAATCAAAAACAAACTATTTAAACAAAAAACGAAAATAAAGTAATTTATTATAAATATCTTCAGTACCTAACTTTATTATTTTTTCTAGTCTCTTCTATTTCAAACTGATTTATAGCATCAGTTGTATTTCAATTATCAAATAAACGGCACTCTATAGATAAAATAAAATACTAAGATCATTTAATTTTCCCTGAGCCAAAGAAGAACGTAATTAATCTTTTGATCATTTCATTGTTGAATATGATCGTTCATCGCTGCATATTGTATCAACAATAGTTTAAAAAATATACATTGTCGTGGTCACGTTAGAATATGTTGACTCAATTTTCGAATAAATTATTATCTTTAAACTAAGTTCAGCAGTAGTTACTTTTTCTATATTTTCCAATAAATTAGCACCTTGAAAATGAAGATATACTTCTATAAAATTGATTTCTAGATTTTTTTTATTTATTTTTTCTATCTACGTTTCCTTGTGTCCATCGCGATCGTGAGTGCAAGTAAAATTGCAACCCCAAAAAGCTTCTTCATCCACACCCAACATTCAAAAAACTAACACACCATTATAAACACTCAATCTAGTCTCTTTAGATATATTTACATTTCGAGCAAATGTATCCAGAGCACCGTTTTAATCGGGTTAATCTTATTTAAGATTTGGTTGTATATTACGTAAACTCACAGTGACTGTATATTCGTATTCCGAATATAGATTTGTAATTTCGTAACAATTAAAATGTTCAGTCCATAAATCACAAGGTGTAAGTTGATCAATTTTAATTTCTAATGAGCGGCAACTCCATGAGGAACAATATTTAATAGTATACTTGTGCAGATATCCATGCGGTGGATATGGATTTAGCCATCGTAAAGAAATTGATGTTTTGTTCTTCGAATGACATGTAAAATTTCTCATTGCCGGTGGAACTGTAACAATAAACGCATTTATAATATTTCTTTGCTATTATGTTGTTGAACCCACCTCCTGCTGCGGAATAAATCATTGTGGTTCTGTTGAAAGTAGTCAGTTCTGCACTTTCGGTTCGTTTGGCGCTCAGATAAACCAAGTAGTGAGTGAATGGAGTGAGATCATGCGTAGTAATTCCTGTCAAACTATTAACGTTCTTCAAAACTATGTCCGGAATTTGATCACACCATTCATCCTGTACACATCTGAACACTACTTGGAAATATAGTGGACCTCTTAGGTTCACTGGGTTCACTGTCCAGTGAACTGCAACTGATTCTGCGGTAAGCTCAGACACGAAAATATATTTGGGAAGTTCATCTTCGCTAACAACACCTAAACAAAATATTTGTAATTATGAATATGAACAGGAAACCTAATTATTTATTATTATTTGTAAGTGTAAAGGTTCCAATAATAATTATATTTTAGTTTTAATAATTGGTTCCTTTGTGAATTCAAGAATTTTTACTGTATTTTAATAATCGCTAAAATCAGTAAAAATTTTTAATTCTTCATCATCTCATTGCTCTGCTGGGTATGTCTGACTTGAAATGAAAATGTACCTCTAGTCATCAGTGCACAGTTTGTGAAAATAATTTAAAAAAAGTATGTAATCTTACTGGATTGGCAGTAGGGTGGTAGATATCCTTCCTCGCAGCCATCCTTACATTTTCCAGTGTTTATGTAGCATCTACTATATTTGCACTTGCCACACTTATTCTTACAGTTGTATCCATAATAACCTGTGCTGCATGCTAAAGACAATAAAAATATATGTAATAATACAATGTTATTTATAAAACAAGTAGTTATTACATTTTGTACAGTCAGATTGCCACGTGTAACCAGCCGCACATGTGCAGGCTCCCTGGTTGTCTCTTTGTGTTGGTAAACAAATTATTTGACCACTACAGTCATTGGATATTGATCTACATGATACATTACAGTGATTGCCTACGTACCTTGCGTCTTCGCAAATTGGCGGCTCTGGAAAAACAAATATTCAAACATTCTACCTAGGGATCGTGATCGGAATATGTTGGAAAAAGATGGGTGTGAGATATACAGGGTGTCCCAGATTTAAACGGCCTAACTTAATCCATAGATTCATTTGAGCAAATGTCCGTAAATGCTTCATTCCAGAGATATTCATGTTTTTCTTATTGAGCAGCGCTACTTTAAAATATCAACATCATAATGAAATATCTAATATTATCGTATTGAGATGTTACATATTAAATTAAAAATAATTTGTTTATTACCTAATTTCAATACAAAATTTAGTTTGCTTGCACTGATGTCTGGGAAAAAATGAGAAACCTACAATGAATTTAAAGAAATTTATTGTTTAAAATAATAATGTAATAACATAACTTCATAAACTATTTTTTTAAATAATATTTGTTCAAAATGTTCACCTTGCAATACGTAAACAAGCACTACAATGATCTGCCACTGTTTTGGTTGCTGCGTGACATTGCTCGGGAGATATGGTTTCGCAAAGTTGAATAATTTTTCTACGTAGTGAGTCTAAATTATTTATCGGTTCTTCATAGACTTTTCCTTTTATGGCATCTTACAAAAATTTCTTATATTCATTGATAAGTTTCTCATTTTTTCCTTGACATCAGTGCAAGCAAACTAAATTTTCTATTAAAATTAGATAATAGCCAATGTATTATTAATTTAATTTAATTATTCTGTCTCACATTAATAAGATAATAGTGGATATTTCGTTATGAAGTTGATTTTTTAAAATAGTGCTACTCAATAAGAAAAACATGAATATCTCTGGAATAAAGCATTTACGGACATTTGCTCAAATAAACTTGTCCCCCTATTTTTAGGTGTTTAATCTTAATTTTAAGTTAGGCCGTTTAAATCTGGGACACCCTGTAGAAACATCTCTGATATAACAGTCCTAATAGGACCAGGACCTCAAGTACCGTGGTACTTGATTCGCGATTTATTCGTCCTGGTGCAGTCAAGATCTCAATTTGTGCGACGGCATTGGTTTACTAGTGTAACCAAGACTGCATCAGCGAGGCTCTTGGGAGTACAGATCTACATTTTTAAGGTGAACTAGTGGTTTGCCTGTAACACCCGAATAATAATACTACTTACCAGTATTATTTACTTGCAAGTTTGAATTAAATGTCCAGTCGGGATATTTTAAAGAAGTGCACAACATTTTCTTGTTAGTTCTTACACTAGCCACTCTAATTTCTTAAATGAAAAAAATTCCTGTTATGTACTTGTAAAAAATATATTATTTTAATATGTACCTTTGTCATGGCACAGTCGAAAGTTATCAATTGCCCAAAATGTATTTTCTTCGTTCTTTCCATTGGTAGTATTTAAAACAGCGTACAACAGATAATTACTACTTGCAGATATAGAAACTTCCTTCTGCAATCTTACGTTTTTCCATGTAATGTACATTCCATCAGAAGAGCTCTGCAAAACAATGTTATCTAACTCTCTGGGCCGTGGAATTTTACAACTAGTTTTTAAAATAAAGCTCTACCTTTATTTGTTTTTGTATTTGTGTTGTACCGTTTTCGTGTTTCAACATTATTTCCATTTTGCAACGAGAGCACATTGCTACTTCGAAAGACACGCATATGGGTGACGATGGCCTTTCAAATTTAAGTACTGGCCCCAATCGAATAAGACCCTTTTTATAGTTTATATTTAAATACTGATCTGAAACACATATTAATTGAACTTAATATTTATTATGTATAATGTTACATACAGTCATGCACTTTCCAGTTTGCTATGGCGTTGAATGACCCCAAATACATTTGAGTAATAGGCAATGGGTCATCATCCGTGTAGTCCAGCAACAGTCTGGAATCGTCCAGGTTCCACTGCCGGAGCCGGATACTTTTACCGTCCTCTCTAGACACCGTGAAGTGTATCCACTTTGAATCGTTTAATAGCTTTTCGGGTACCTTAAATTAAGCCAAAACTTAATATCTTATAGTAAAAAAAAAAAACACGTGAAGCTGGCACAACCATTGTAAAACAATCACACAAAACCTATCAGAAAATTTCATTAATTACGAAAGAACCAAATTTATTTACTGTTGTTTAGAAAAAAGTGGGGTTGTGAAATATTAACGGTTAAGCTAGCAAAACCACGCAAGAAACATATTATAATAGCTATCACCAGAATAAAAATAATTCTAATTAATTAATGATTAATTAATAATTAACTACTAATTAATTATCGTAAAATGGGGTGGGGGGGATTAACCATTGGGGTGAATTTGACCGAAAAGTTGGAAATTGCTTCAGTACTTCATAATTCATACCGTGTGTCTGTCTTAAAGGTGTACATAGGAGATTAACATGGGAAATAAGTTGCTCGGTGTTTTGCATAATAAAAAATATGTTTCCATTTAAAATAAGAAAGTTGCACCCCACCTTTGGTTACAAAAATTATTTTTTATGCTCATTAAAATAGTCTTGTAAAATAGAAATTGTTTGCTAATAGTTCTCGAGATAGCAATGGCGGTACACTTAAATTGAAAACCTTGTATATGTATATTCGCAACTGAAATGGACCCATATCCATCTGGTGGTAAAAATATAAACTGCTATGAGGAGTAATGATGTGTATGACGCGTTTGACGCAATGTTAATAAAAGTGATCTTTGTGTAGTTGTTTAGTGCAATATTATTCCATTTAATTTATTTTATACATAAAAAATAGTTAATTGTACCAACTGTGTAGTGTTGAACTATATTTGATGTTTGTAAACTAAAAGTTAAATTTAATAATTCCGTTCGCATTAAAATTGATAATTTTATGTTAACTTGTTCTGTTTTGGAAAGTAATTTTTTTAGGCATAATTTTGAATAAAGTATAAATATTTGCTTTATTTCAGTAATCTTAGCCCTAGATAATTCTAAACTCCATTTTTCAATGTAAAGTGAAATAGTGGTCATAGTCGCCAATAATACCTTTTTAATTTTTTTAATTTATTGGTGTAGAACAGCAACAGTTAGAGACATATAATTTGAAGTAGTATTGCAAACCCATGCAGTGGGCTAATTTAATTCCTCTAAATATCAAATTGTCTAATGAATTTTTGAAACTAAACTTGAAAAGTGTTTAACTTCCCTCATTTTAATTATTAATTAAATACTAGTAAAATAATCTAGTAAAGAAATTTGGTGCTGTTTTCACTAATCTATCACCGCGACCATGGGAGAAACCACATAAAAATTACTTTCAGATAGTAATAAGTTTCTTAACAATTTTTACTTGTAATAAATATCAGATGCTCAGTTTTTAAATTATTACTCGAGCACAACCAAAGATATACAAGTTATGTTTATTTGAAATCGGCACTAAAGTATTCCAAAATCGTCATTAAAAGTTCAGAAATCGTCACTAAAGTAACCCATTATACGACGATTTTGAGCAACCCAGTGTTGGCAACCGTTAAATAATTATTGTATAATTAGTATAATTTTGGCAGATATATTGACGTACTATAGTAAATTTGCACGTAACATGAAACAAAATTTGCAAGAAGAATTAACTAATTTATTCCGATGAGGACAAAATACATAATTTTGAGTGTTATTTACGATAACTTCACTTCTCGAGGTTGGCAACACTGATTGTTCGTTTCAATTGACAACTGACAGATGTATAAACTTGACCTATATTGTTATCTTTTTTACAGTTTTTTCGAATTTTAGATTTCAAATAAAACTTAATATGTACCTCGGCACTGAAGTTCCTTTTTATCACTCACATAGTTTATTTTACAGGCCTCGGCAACTAAATTCCATATTGGTGATAAAAAATTGAACTTGATACATATATAACTATTTATCAGTAAATAAGCTCTCTTTATTCGCACTTTTCACAAACTAACCCTAAGCATATACAACCCATGGTCGACAAACTCGAATCTTAGAGCCAAGTTAATGGAAATTATCTGAAGATAATTAGTAATTAGTGATCAATTATTATTATAGTGCTAGCTATTAAAATATGTTTTATTGGGTGGTTGTGCTAGCTCAACTCTTAAGCTGGCTGGCTGGTTCTTTAGTAATTAATGAGTTAATTTAACAAAAAAAACAAAATCATAGTACAACAGTATGTGATTGTTGGTGAAAATACTCACATTTAAACTCTCTCTAAGTATTTTGCATTCTTCGGTTCCTAGTACGCATTTCCCAAAGCCTGTCGTATTGAATTTCGTAGATTCATCTATAACTATCCAGTAACATTCATCTTCTTCAAGTTGTTTTGCTATTCCAGCACACAATAAGATTTGTGCATTTTTTGTAGATCGGATCGAAATGCCAATAAAAAATGTTTGGTTTAAAATAACATATTTGTTATCATAATTGGATTGAGGTACAACTGTGTGATAAACTGCAAAATCTAGATGGTAAGCAAATTTATAATTAGTGTATATAATAAAGTACCCAATAAATTATTCGCCGAATAAATGAAAAATGTTGCATCGAAATCATAGCTCAAATCATATTCTTATTCTAGGTGTCATTATTTGATGCGTATTTTTTATTATTGACGAATAACTTATTCGGAAGTTTATTCGTAGATGGAAATATCGGCCCTAAGTTGAAAAAGCTTTCAGTTCTGTAAATTTTTTATTGATATCAACGAATTATAAAACGTAATAAACGTTTTTAACAATACAGTAAAGTGAGAGTTCGATATGAATTTTGTATGTAAACGTGATCATTTGCCAATAGCAACATAGCGAACAAAAAATGAACAAATATTAAAAAAAAATTAATTCCATTAAATGAATAAAATTGACTATAA
The DNA here is from genome assembly GCA_963942605.1 of Poecilus cupreus. Lineage (NCBI taxonomy): Eukaryota > Metazoa > Arthropoda > Insecta > Coleoptera > Carabidae > Poecilus > Poecilus cupreus. The sequence goes on from OZ012727.1 coordinate 16,212,244, forward strand.
AATCACTGTAAATTGCATTAATATATACTTTTTTTAATGCTAGTATATTTTACATCGTTTTTACCTCCCGCCTACGTCTAGGTAAGGGATGTATTGTTTTTGGTAAAAAAATTGGATAGCGAGTTTTCATGAATAAGCACGTTTTAGGGTCCCTACAATACGATTTTACTATTTTCGCCATGATGTCTGTATGGATGAATGTATGTATGTGTATGTGTGTGTAGTCTGTGGCAATTTTTTCGTCTCGCATAACTCAAATACTATAATACCAAAAAATATAATTTCGTGAATTTTTGCTTCCTATATTTAAATGAAGAGCTGATTAGATTTTGAATAAAATTGGTCAACCGGAAGTGGCAGTTTCCTTGAAGCGTTTAACAGTTTTTCGTGAAAAACACGGTAAAATTTGCTTTTTCAATAATTTATGTTATTTTGAAAGTTGTAGAATATTTAATTTCACATATGTTTTGATTACACTAATTTTATTAATTTGCATTAGATTTAGAGATTATAGAAATTAAATTCCATAAATCTTGCATTCCTTGTACACCATGGAAACACTTAAATATTTTAATTTTTTTACGAAATGTGACACATGTCATTTTGATTGTGAAGCTATTTTCTAGTGAAATATATGTAAAAAAATTAAATAAAAATGCGAAATAAAATTAAATTTCTCAATTATAAATAGAAAATAAATAAATAAGAACGTATGTTTCAGTATCATCAAATACTATTTTGTACCGTTTAAGAGTAGTATTGGGCGGAAGGTTATGTGCTGGCTACATAAGATTGTTTCAGGTTGATGACGTGCGTCTTCTCCAAAATCATTTTGAGTATAAATAAATCATAATTTGTTGTTACATAGTTACTGTTTCTATTTACTTGTTTTTTCGCAAAGTTGAATTTAATTAAAAATTTAAAGAACTTTAACCAAAAATATTTTATTTATCAATAACTCACTATTCCATCGTTCATCTGTTACTGGAGCTAGGGGCCTAAGGCTTGATGTTTGTAGATCAGAATCCAAGCCCCACCTGGACCAGCAACTATCTCCAGTGCGATTTTGAAAATTACAATCGTATGACGAACTTACTCTATTTCCAATTTCATCTCTATATTCAAAATCTAGAAATATTTTTACAAAAATAATAATATATTATGATACAAGTGTATAAGTAAGCTTTTAAAGCACGTACGACGAGTTTAAGAGCACGACGCGAAGCGGAGTGCTTTTAACGTCGCTAGTCATACGCTATTTTTTATTATACCTGCATCATACTCTGGAAAAAACTGAAAAGCAACATTTTGATTTTGATAATTTTACGCGTGTGACATTTGACGTATATCGTTTACATGGAGTTTGGTTAGTATTTATTGTTTACGTTTACAGTTTTGACAGATAATAACAGTAATTATTTGTGTTGTTGCTTAGCAACCTTTAAAGCACGGCGTGTTTTAATCTTGCGTTTGTGAACGCTGTAGCGTGTTTTAAACACGGATTATGATGCAGGTATAATAAAAAATAAATATATCATCACGCCTTGTACCCATAATGAGTGTGGCACTCTGCTTACGCAGATCTCGGTAAGTGATATATTTATGCGTATGAAGTGCGGTTACCAGCCGTCAAATCATAGCCCCCAAAGATGTTAGTGGAGGAGGAACCACAGGGGTAAATTTAAATTGGCAACTGTCAGCTGTGGAATTCGAACGATTCTGACGCGTTACCACGGAGCAATTTACCCCATACAAATAAAATCAAGGCAATATTCTTACTAATATCTTAGGGGATTGTTATTTGACGGCACATCATGAGCAAGAATACATCATTACATACTTACAAATACAGATTTATTTAATGAAATTAATAATAATTCCTAATTTTCTGCCTACACTTTTTATTGCTACTGATGTATAGTGCTTGCAATTTGTTTTAAATATTTTAACCTGTCACTGTCATCATGAATACATTAAATGTCGAGAACCGCGTAAATATTATTAGAATGTATTATGTGGGGCGCAATGCAAGACAAATATCTGAATACTTCACAGGAATGAACGCCGAATGGTTTCCATCGCCAGGTTTGACAGTGACAGATTAAAATATTTAAAACAAATTGCAGGCACTATACGTCAGTAGCAATAAAAAGAGTAGACGGAAAATTAGGAATTATTATTATTCATTTCATTAAATAACGGTATCAAAATAAATTAATCTGTATTAAATAAGATGTAGGGATATTGGAAGTATTGTGATATAAAATTTAGTTGCATATTTTTTTGCCGGACACTTTATTTACAAAAAACGATTTTACGTATGACAAAAATTTTTGTACTCTAAAAATTCTTACTATCTATATGAATCTCCCCTAAGATTTCGCTCATGAACGAAATGCCGTATCCATTGGTGTTGCCCTCAGCAACGCAAGTCTGCATGGTTCCTTTGTAGAGCATCATTATGTCTGGTTGATTATTTTCTTGCGCTTGGCTCAACTCTACACCCATCACAAAAACTACCATGAACCACCTGTAACACATCATGCGAAAATCTTTCTAAAAGTTACTTTCACTAAATGATTAGTGGCTCGAATTTTGTGTTTAACACCAAATTTATACGTACCTACTTCTTATCTCTTGCGGTCATTCTGAGCAGTTTCCTTCAAGATGTGGTCAACAATGAGATCATTTTTAAATGTCGATATGTTTTAAATGACGTTGTTTATTTAGATAGTCTACATATTATTTTCGTCTTGCGTTTTTGCGGAAGAGTTTTTTGGAAATTATTTTCTATTATCTTTTTATTCAGTTTTCCTCAATTATTTTTTCAACTGTAATTACACAAGAGCTTTTTATTTTGCCGGATAAATTTCTGCTTGTAACGAAATCTTATTACCTAGTAATTTGACAAGAAATCTGTTTTAATAAATCACGACACCGTAGGTGGAGTGATTTTATTTTAAATTATATATTTAATAATATATTTCAATAATCTTAGTTATAATGGGAACAAAAACTAAAACATTTTAAACATCTTGAAGTCCTACCAAGTTATTTTAAAATATCTCAGAAAATTATGGTTTCATGAAAATTTTGTTATTAGAATAATGTTTCAAATATTATTATCTACAATTATTGTCTGAAACATTTTCCTCTTACTGTTACCATTTACGAATTACAACACGTTAAATAAAATTATATTTTGATATATTCGTTTAAATCTGCTAACCTGTGTTTTTTGAAAAAAACTAAACAACGGTTGAAAAACGTAATTTTTTGACATTTGTCATAATTTTTTGAAGTGATGAGTGTTTCTTGATAGTGGTGGTCCGTGTTCCTGCATTGTTCGATAAGAAATCTATGGCGCGAGGTATTGTGCTGCCCACAAAAATTAAATTTCTGTGTAAGCATAGGGATAATTTACAGGGATTATTAATAATAGTTAATCCTAATGAAATAAATAATGCAAGTTTAAACAAATAAGGGATTTGTTTTAATAACATTAATACACAATAAATTGCCTACATTACATTTAATTATTGTAAGTTATCCCTATGTTTACTCATAAAAAAGACGCTATAACATTGCTGTCAAAAAATACTATGATGACTAAACTGGTCAAATCTAGTTTTTTGCATTTTGTGCATTTAGGGCTTGACTAATGGTAACTCTTATCTAGAATCAATATCAAATTCGTCATCAACAAATATTTCATTAAAGGATTTATCCGATCGAAGATTTCTAAAGAATTTTTGTAATTGATCAAGTGTAGATGCTAAATCGAAATCTTTTCTTTGCACCAGTTTGCTTATTGAATTAATACAGTTTAATATTTTATATAAAATAACTATTGAACACAAAATATAAATAATTTAATAAACGAACCCGATGCTTCGCCTCCTATTAATTGATCAATTTCTTGGTTTTAATTTTGTAACATTAATGCCCAGTTCACCGCCCTTCCTTAAAATGAAACTTTACTATAGCTTGTACAAAAATCCGTGGCGATTGACTTGACTTGCTAATGGGATAAGCCAGCCCTAGCCAGTGGGGTGCAAGTTTGTCTGATGTTCAGGAGTGGATTATTATAATTTTTGGCTTAGATGCTTCAATCTCCGAAATTTTTAATACGATTATCTTTTCAATTGTTTCCCCGAAAACTGTTAAGTAAGATAATTTTATACAAATATACCTTCAGAAAACGACATTTAAAATTCATTTTATTAAAATTTTTCATATTTTGATATTACTTGTGTCTGTTTGTGTAAAACTCATTTGAAAATATTATCCAGTACAACCCTGTAAAGTAGTCCCTCATAAATTTCTTTAATCCTCTTATGGAATACCTGCTGAGAAACACTAATGGAATCAATCGCCACGGATTTTTGTACAAGCTATAAGCAATACTTATTACTAAGGAATCCTTATATCTTAAGTTTGTTGCTCAGGTTGAATTGAAGCACTGCTTAGCTAGTCATTACTTAGCTATACTTTCTATATCTAAAACTAGAGACCTAAAACTGAATTTCTAAAACGAAGAAGAATCTTTGGTAACTTAACATTAGAATGCCCAGAATGTCTGTGACTAAGAACATTTTAAATTGTATAAACGGTCATTTTGACAAGTCCGGGCATTCTAATGTTAACGAAATTTTGTCTTTTCTAATGTTAGAATCTAGTAAGTTTAATACGAACTGTCAAGATTTGTTTATTGTTTGTGACCTTTCACACGTTCAGGAAATTCATTAATTTATCGAGAAGGAATACCAAGTAAGTTAATTTTGTAATATTATTTAGGGCCGGTTTCTGAAAAAATATTTAACTGATCTGTTAGCTAACTGCTCGTTTAATTTATCGATAGGTTAAAATTGCATTGGATTTCTGTAAACATGCGTCAAGCTGTATTCACATACAACTTATTGCTGTTGCCTTGCAGTGGTCTTGCTGTTGCGTTGCTAGCGTATGATGTTTGACAAGCGCTACAGCGTACCGTCGTTCACAATGACTTGTTGCTGTTGTAGCGCTGTTGCCTTGCGTTGCTCGAGTTTGCAAACTCCAAACTCAAGCAATGCAACAGCAAGGCAACGGAAGCAACAGCCAATCAGAGATCACTATGAAAAAGGATAGATATACATTTATGACAAGTTGACACTTAACCTGAAATATTTTCTAATATTGTGACATTTGTATATGTAGGTGTATGTACATATATTAGCAGAGAATAATTTTGTAAGTATTTGTATTATAGTTATACGTAGCCATTATTAAATTAATTATTACAACTTTCTAGTAAACTGACAGCCCATTGGCGTCGGTAACTATCAAAACTGTATTATTGGTAACAACGAAGTTAAGTCCTATGTAAACGGTGTACATACAATACAAATGCAACGCAACAGCAAGGCAAGACAACCGAACCAAGGCAACAGCAATAAGTTGTATGTGAATGCAGCTTCAGTTAATTTATCAATCCGATAGGTGACGTGTAAATACAAAAACACTATGGAAAATAAAGAAATCGAAGAAGTAATAATTGTGAAAAAAAATTAATTCACAAAATCAAAAAGGGAATAGAACTGCTAAGCAACTTCAGGCGTCGCTCTTTAAAAACTGGGACTCTTTGCACAGCTCCCACACAATGTCATTTGATGATGAACTACAACTCGCGAATTCTTTATTTTCCATTCTAATAAGTTCGATAAATATATAGGTAAACCACATAAGCCTAAAAATTTTAAAAGTATATCTGAAGATACGGAAAGTAAATTAGAATAAATTACAAAGTACCAAGAAGAACATACATTGTCAATTATTATATTCAAATATTTTTTTATCTACTATAGTGTGTAAAATTGATGTTTAACTGTTAGTTTCAAGTTTGTAAAACGGTTGTTTAGTAACGCGATCCCATTAGTCACGGCCAGTCACGGGTTGCCAAGCAACGAGTGATTAAAATTTTTAAACACGCCAAATTTGCAAAAATTTTGTTATCATGGCAAACTTCTCATTCAATATTGTGATCCTACTTCATAAATAAAAATATTTTTTTTATATTTTTTAGGGTTTAGGTTTCAGGGGCCTTAAAATTAACCCATTCGTGACTAAAGACTTGCTTTACGTACTTGTATTGTAAATAACTATCAAGTAACTAGGCATTCGCATGTGTCATATAATTTTAACTGACCAATTTTCTCCGTTAACTTAACTTGGCAGTTAAATGCCAATTTGATATTTCAGAAACCCATTTGCAAGTTTATCGAAGAGTTAAATTAACTGGCCCAATAAATCTGTTTCTAGAAACCGGCCCTTAGTGATATTATAGCAATCACAGAAATACAATTCTAGTTTTCTAGTATTACATATTTGTTAAACGAAATCGTTCTAAAAATTGTCCATCCGACAAATTATGAAAATGATCAGCTTGTTCATGTATTATTCTCGGACGATTCATTTTAAATCGAATATCTTCCAACTCATCCATATCGTCATCGTCATAATCAATGTCATAATAATTTAACATTCTTCCTTGCCACAAATACAAACTTAATTTAGGGATTCCTTAAGTCTATTTAAGTGCTGAAAATTGGTTGGTGCAACGAAATTTTTATATTGAAGGATTACTGGGCATTGGAACCAAAATGCCACTCTTTAGATTCGCCCCCCCCCCCCCCGCCCCTTCTCCAATTATCAGCGTTGTCCGCCCCTTAGACTAACTGACTCTTATGTAAATAACTATTTTTGAATTGTCTCACACGTTATTAAATTTTTATAAGTTACAAAAATAAAATAAAATGACACTTTATTTAAATATTTATTTATTGTGGGTAAAGTTTAGGTCTCTTTGTGTTCGAAATTTGGGTACAAATAAATATAATATAGACTAGAGAAAGAAGAATATTATTGGTCACTTGTTTCATATTTAGGATAAAAACATTAATTACAAAGATGATGCTTCTTTAATATTACGACTATTAAAATACGATTTTTTTTATTGTTTTTTAAGATTTTCATAGTCCTGCACTACATCTTTTTTTGGTAGTTGATTCTGAAAATAATAATTAAATTGATATCTGTCCCGTGAAACTATAAGTATATATATAATATAAGATAGTTACCACATAAGTTGGTTCATTTTGAATATTGTACACACTTTCATATGTGTGTTCTTCCGCAGGTACATTATTCTAAAACATATTAAAATACAGCAAATAAACTTTATTTGTAAAATAAAAAATAAATTAATAAAAGTTTTTACCACATATGTTGCTGGCTTTTTATTATTAATAGGGATTTCGTATCCATCTTCTTCGGTCAGTTTCCTATTCTGAAGTATTAAGAAAATGTAAAAATATAAACATAAAAACACACAATATGCACATACTTGTATATCATCTGTTATGTTAACGTCATCATATTCAATTACTTCCAAATAACTGCATCTAAGAAGAGCATCTGTAAACGCAAATAACATTAATTTTTAATAATTCATTTTTATTAAAAGTACCTGGCGTAATGTAACTGGTTTCAATTCTTTTCTTTTTTATGTACCTAAAATACGATTTACTTAGTTTTATTAATCGAATGTGATGGATTATAAATAAATGTTTACCTGTATAGGAAATACATGATTACTGGTAAAACTAGAAGTATGAATAGAGCGAAGAGTTCATAACGAGATCTTGAAGCTGTCTGAACACTTTGGTGGTAAAAGTTGAGGCTATACTCATTTTTATACTGATTAATTAACACAATAGTTATGTCGTAAACTGTGGATGGTTCTAGTTTATGATTAATGATTGTTTCATTCAAGTGTAGTACTGATGATTTACTTGCTTCATTGCCTCCAATTAATACTTTAATTTCTCTTTCATTTAGCTAAACAAAAATAAATATAAGTTGAGAAATATTTCAGAAATCATAGCAATAGATGAAAAAAATAGCTTCAAGAATTATCCGGTTCGTCAAGATGAATTCTTGTTATCGTTCTGCTAGTCTTTTAAAAATGAATGGCTATGAAGAAAATAAGATCTTGAATATTTTCTTCCAAAAAGAATGAATCAAAAGACATTAATGAACGTTTGTTTGATTCTTTGCCCTACGTCCAAAATGTTACAAAAAAAAAAATTGGAAGAGAACTTTCAATAAATAACATCTTAGTATCTTTTGATCCACATCTTAAATTACAACGTATGTTGAAGAGTGCGAAATTGCGAAGGATATTTTTCCGTTTCAGTATGAAATTCCATGTGAATGTAAAAATTGTTACATTGGACAGACTAGCAGAACGATAACAATAAGAATTACAGAACATAAATGGGCCATTCAGCTTAACTAGCCAGAAACATCTGCTGTGACTAGTCATGCCATTGAATACATTTTGAAAAAACAAACATTATAGCAAGATCGAAATCTGCCATTGTGTGTGTATTTGTTTATTGATGAGGCAAATAAGCCGTTGTATATTTATTAGGTGAAAAAATGGATTTTAGGCTTAAATAGTATATTTATTTATGAAATCATAAATGTGTCTAAACTGACGACGTTTCGACCTGTATTAAGATCATCCTCAAGTCTAGGATATATGATATATGTCTTACTGACTCCATCGTGTTGGAAGGTCTTCCATCTTAGGCGCAAAGTAGCAGCATATTGTTTAATTCAACTTCTTTCCGACCATACCTTCAACTTATATCAAATTTAACCAAATAATATTAAGAAATATTGATATTTACATCTTAGACTTGAGGATGACCTCAATAAATGTAAAATATGACAGAACCACATAATACAACTGTCATTCGTCAGAGCTGCCGTTATAGGAGCTGCCACCAGGGGTATATGAAATAACTAACATTTATTATTGTATGCCATGAAAAAATATTTATATTATTGTACGCCGTAAAATAATATTTATACTAATGTACTAGTAACAAAATGATTAACTTTTATATCGTATCTGTAGTAGCAAAATATGAATATTACAATACGCTTGAAAAAAAAAAATACAAAACCTAAAACAAAAAATCTTTATAAGTACCTATTTGATTGATGAATAAATTAAATAATAAAACCGTACTAGTTGCATTGTTATGGTTATTACATATTTTTAAAATATAATAATAACTTTTGTTTAAAGAATTACCTCTGTTATTTCTTTTGCTATCCATGAGTGTTCGTTTCTCGAAAGCTTAAGAATTTTTCGTTTTAAGGCATTACCTTCTTCAATATTTGATTTAACTGTAGAGCCTTTTTTACTAACTACAATATATAAAAAACTGCAACACAATAAATAATGACATACAAATGAAAATTGAATTGAGTATATAATACTATTTACCTGATTCTGCTTTTGGATTCCTTTTTAATACTCGGTATGATAACTGTAACGGTGGTGTCTGTAGTCAGTTGGTCGTCAACGGTAACATCTCCAGTAAGCTCTGGAGTTCTGGGTGGAGTGTCTATGAGCAGAGTAGCATTTTCTCCATAATGTGAATTCACCCCACAAACTGTAACTACATAGGAGGAAGAATATTGGTACGGCTTTTTTATCTGAAAATAATTTATAAAATAAAATTGAGTTCAATGTTATTTATTGTTTTATAAAAATTGTACGAACTTGAAAAGTATAGGTTTTATTTTCCGCTGATATTGGATGTTCGAAATTAAAGAATGGATTTCCTCTTTGGTTTTTCTGTTCTGTTGCATTTTGTATCCAAGTAATTATAAATTTCTTCAATTTTCCATTTGTAATATCTGGATGATTCCAGTATAAATTAATTTGGTTGTTTTTCCATTCTCGCGATAGATTTAAAGGAGCACTTGGCACTACAAATAAATAAGAGCGGTTTAAAACTGTTTTTATTCTATATTTTTATACGTGTTACAATTTCGAGGGTCACCATTGGTATCTCGAGAACTATAGGAGTTTTCGGTTAAATTAGACAGAATTTTCTGACTAATAGACTAATTTAATGATGTTTTGTTTTCTCGAAAAAAAAAAAAATTCGTAGGTCACAAGATATGGATAAAAACTCATTTCAAAATTAACGTATATTTAGAAAAATGTTTCAAATCTAACCAGTGGCAAATAAAAGTTGTTTTTTATATGGCACATATTCGAGGTTTGATACAAACATATATTTTTTTAAAAGGAAGCAATAGAAAAAAATCTGTAGGCACCATAATGCCTCCCACCATAGAATTATTATTAAATAATGCAAGAACACTGGCCACCACTATCAAGAAACGCTCAACCCTTCAAAAATTTAGTATTCACATATGACACATATCAAAAAATAAAATTTTTCAATCATCGGATCATTTGTTTTTTTCTAAACGCCCAAGAAAATGACAATAGTATATTGTGTCATTAGGAGTAAATGTGATACTTTGGGTGCTGAGCATATAAGTTTGAACGACGAGCGAAGCGAGTCGAACAATTACATGCGAAGCACCCAAAGACACATTTACTCCGAATAACACATGCTATTTTTTCTTCAAACAAAGAAAATAGACATTAAAACATTAAAAAATGCTCAAAACTTCAATAAATATTCTGTCTTATCTCGCATTACAAGTTGCCGTAGAATATGCTGTTTTGTTATTTTTGTTTATTTGTTTCATTTTTAACTGTCAAATTATTGAATTACAACCTAACTATTTTTCATAATATTTTACTTTGTCCGCCGCCGGCGTAAATGTGTTGCCAAGGATACACTTTTACGCCGGCGGCGACAATATTGAACTTCTACTTGTTGAATACAAATACATAACAACGTACTTTCATGACGTTTGAAGAAAAAAATAATTTTTCGTTAAAGTGTTGTAATTCGTAAATGGTGATAGTAAGAGAAAAATGTTTCAAACAATAATTGTAGATAATAATATTTGAAACATTATTATAATAACAAAAATTGTCATTAAATCACAGTTTACTGAGATATTTCAAAATAACTTGATAGGGTTTCAAGTAAACTACCATTTACGGTTTTTGGATTATCACTAAAAATTTATCTGCTCTTCCAAATTTATATATATATATATATATATATATATATATATATATATATATATATATATATATATTATCATTATTTTTATCACTAAAAATTAAGTTGCTCTTCCAAATTTATATATATATATATATATATATATATATATATATATATATATATATATATACCGGGTGGAGCATCATACCTGTGTACATAGGCGATTAACATGAAAAAACAGTTTTTCCGTGCGCATTGCTCCCCAAATTATTTTAGGCAAAAATGCTTCAAATACATGTTGTAGAGCATAAAATTCTGCATCTAAATCAATAAACAGAATTACTTTTACTTGCTTTGTAACGACAGAAATTAAATATGAAAACATGGAAAATTACGTTAAAAATATCAAATAGCCATGGAATTGAAACAAAAATAAATAAATGATTATCGTTTTTCTGTCTATTTGATATTTTATCCGTCAAATTAATCATTCATCTGTCAAATGTCAAAAATTTATTTATTTTTGTTTCAATTCCATGGCTATTTGATATTTTTAACGTAATTTTCCATGTTTTCATATTTAATTTCTGTCGTTACAAAGCAAGTAAAAGTAATTCTGTTTATTGATTTAAATGCAGAATTTTATGCTCTACAACATGTATTTGAAGCATTTTTGCCTAAAATAATTTGGGGAGCAATGCGCACGGAAAAACTGTTTTTTCATGTTAATCGCCTATGTACACAGGTATGATGCTCCACCCGGTATATATATATATATATATATATATATATATATATATATATATATATATATATATACAGAGTGTTCACTTTAAGTGTGCCACCATTGCTATCTCGAGAACTATAAGAGCTACAAGTTTGGTTAAATTAGCAAACAATTTCTATTTTACAAGACTATTTTAATGAGCTTAAAAAATATTTTTTTTAACCGGTAGTTCTCAAAATATGGGGTGCAACTTTCTTATTTTAAATGGCAACCTATATTTTTTATTTGCTTATTCGATTGAGTATTTTTTTCTGAATTCAATGATATTCACATGTAATGACCAAATAATACAAAATATTTGAGAAAAATGCTAAATTAGAAATGTATCATTTTTATTTAAATATGCCCATACAAAGCTTGCCATGGAAGAAAACCAATAAATCAAATGCAGAAATAATTGCAAAAACTGTAATTATGAGAATAATTATTCATTTTGTTGTTACAATACAGTAGTACACTTCAAAAAACTAATATTAACATTGTTTGATTTATTTGTTTTCTTCCATGGCAAACTTTGTATTGGCATATTTAAATAAAAATGATACATTTCAAATTTTGCATTTTTCTCAAATATTTTGTATTATTTGGTCATTATATGTGAATATCATTGAATTCAGAAAAAAATACTGAATCGAATAAGCAAATAAAAAATATAGGTTGCCATTTAAAATAAGAAAGTTGCACCCCGCATTTTGAGAACCACTGGTCTAAAAAAATTCTTGTTTCTCTCATTTTAATTGACTTATAATATAGAAATTGTTTACCAATTTAACCGACCTCGTAGCTCTTATAGTTCTCGAGATAGCAATGGTGGCACACTTAAATTGAACACCCTGTATATAACTCCAGAATTCCACACAGACTGACAGACAGACAGAAAGACAGGCAAAACAGACAGACACACAAGACACACAGATGCACACACAGATATCACCATGAAACTATTAAAATTGTAATCTAGGGACCTAAAACGTGCGGGGGTAAAAATATCATAGTAAAACAGCATATTTTAATGATGCATTACTTTGTACTTTATTATATTATTTTACGTGAAAACATTAATATTTTTGCTATTGGTTGCATTTAAAACATTATAAGTTTATCATATATCTAGAATATGAGCCATAGAAAAAACTATTTTTCGCGGGTTATACAGTAAAATAAAAAAATGTACCTTTTTTAATTTGAAACATTTTTCTAAATATGAAAGAGTTTATATCAAAATGAAAAAATCTGATGTTGCCAGCACATAACCTCCCGCCCAATACTACTCTTAAACGGTACAAAATAGTATTTGATGATACAGAAAGATACCTTCTTATTTGTTTATTTTCTATTTATATTTGAGAATTTTAATTTTCTTTCGTATATTTATTTAATTTTTTGACATATATTTCACTAAGAAAACAGCTTCACAATCACAATGACATGTGTCACATTTCGTAAAAAATTGAAAATTTTCCATGGTGTACTAGGAATGCAAGATTTGTGAAATCTAATTTCTTTATATTTTATTATCTCTAAATCTAATGAAAATTATTAAAATTAGTGTAATCAAAACAAATGTAGAATTAAATATTCTTCAACTTTCAAAATAACATAAATTGTTGAAAAAGGAAATTTAACCGTGTTTTTCACGAAAAATTGTTAAGGGCTTCAAGTAAACTGCTACTTCCGGTCGACCAATTTTATCCAAAATCTAATCAGCTCTTCATTTAAATATAAGAAGCAATAATTCAAAAAATTTTATTTTTTGGTATTATAGTATTTGAGTTATGCGAGACGAAAAAATTGCCACAGACTACACACACACACACATACATACATACATACATACATACATACATACATACATACATACATACAGACATCATCGCGAAAATAGTAAAATCGTATTGTAGGGACCCTAAAACGTGCTTATTCATTGAAAACTCACTACACAATTTTCTGACCAAAAACAATACCTCCCTTACCTAGAGGTAGGCGGGAGGTAAAAATCAGGGATTTTTTTCCGTATGACCAAACATTGTAAAATTCACCTACTAGTAGATATAGTATGGTAACTTTTGTCTAATTTAACCGAAGTCGTAGCTCTTATAATTCTCAAAATTCCAACGGTGAGTCTCGAAATTGAAATACACAGCATATGTGAGTTTCTGGAACATTCTCGAAGGCGCCTGGAATGATCGAGAGGCCGCGACACAGAGGTATATGAAGGGTCGCAGAGCGAACGGCGCTCAGCCTAGTCAAAACTGTCAGTGGATGAAAATAAATATTCAAAGTGACAAGACTCATTAGAAATAAATGATTAATTAAACTCCTAAGATTTCTTTCAACTTCACTGAACCCGAATAAATAGTAAAATCGTTACAGTATGGTACGTACTGTTTTCGGCAGTAATCACTTTAATCTGATACTCGGGACCCCACTGTTTTAAACCTTTATTCTGAGCTGCAATCTGGAAAAAAGTAAATATGTATTAAATATAATTGAATATTTTAAAGTATTTAGTGAACTGACACTTATTATATATTCTGCGTTACTGTAAAGATTTGTAAGCATGTAACAATTAAAAGGTTTATTCCATAAATTGCAGGTTGCAAGTTGTTCAATAGTTATTTCTATTGATTTGCAATTGAACGAGTAACAATAATTAATATTATACTTGTTCACAAGTCCATGAGGGGGGTATGGACTTAACCATCGTAATGAAATTGTAGTGTTGTCCTGTGAAAAGCATGCAAAATTTTGAACAGCTGGTGGAACTGAAATAAGAAATATATTTAAATGTTTTAATTACATTAAGTTAATAATGAATTAACTATGAATAGAAGTGTGATCAAAAAGTATCCAGAAATACAAAACGACAAGTGCTGTTAGATTTATAAATTAATCTCCTTCCAAGTCCCCTTTATTTTTTTAGCGCGGTTTTCACAGTTCGTAACATGTTTTAAAATATTTTCTGAAATAACGAACAACTGCCTAGTCGCATTCCATTGATCTTCTTAATATTCTAAAATCTATTTCCTTTCAAGTGGTATGTAAATTTGAAGAATATAAAAAAAGTCGCAAGGAGCGAGATTTAAGAATTAGAGAGGTTGCCGGGCTTGTGACATGTGATGTTTCGCGTGCATAATTTCAACATTGTCACATTTGCTTGTTGAGGGCCTCCTAAACGGCCATCTTTAAAGCGTTTATACCACGCATAAATTTGTGCTTGGCTCATACAATCCCTCAATCTATAGATTGTAACTTTTCATATGATCTTTACATAATATCTCCCTAGTTTTTGGTAAATTTTATATAATTTTTTCTGACAATGCGACGAATAAATTCACATACGTAAGAACTTAGTACAGATGTAAACTAATAAGTAGAGAGCGGATAATATGCACGAAAAAAACTGAATTATATGAGCATATATGTATATGCACTTTTTTTTTGGGAAAAATGCACTAAATATGCACAAATATGACAATATATGCAGCAAAATATACAAAAAAACTCTTAAATTATTAGATAAAAAGTATAAATGAATGCGTTATGAATTTTATTGCACAACACAGTCTTAATCCTGATTCACAATTAACAAATATTCTACTTATATACATAGATATAAACTAAGTCTAGAAACTTGATATTATAAGATTATGACATATTTACATAATTACAATAACAAATTAATCAAAATTTTCTAAAAAAAATTGAAACATAAGTAAAAGATATATCCAGCTGAGAATTCTCGGTCTTATATTCATTGTAGCCACTTTTACCAGTATTCGTGTATACAATGAATACCTACCGTTACCGTTACAGGGATCCTAGAAATATTAGAGTCTATTGGTTTGTGTATTTGCTTATTGTATTGTTCATTGCTTTTTCCGTTGACTTCTTCTATTTATTGCGGTCTCCTCCAATATTTGGGAATTATAAATGTGCATTACTAGAAAATTCAGGTTATTTATCACTAGACGAGGTCTTAATAATATTGAAATGTGCAATTATATGCAAAATTTTGTAAAAATATGAATAAGAATGCCTAAATATACAATATATGCAATTAGTAATTAGCATTAATTAACTCTAATCAATGTAATTCATCCAGAAAATTGATTTTATTCAAAGATATGCAAAACTTAAAATATATGCACTTTGTATATAATCCGCTCTCTACTAATAATATTAGAGGATCAGGGGACACGTGACTCACGGCAGAAGTGCGTTGGGTTCAAAGTTCAACTTATACGTAGCCGCTGGTGAAAGTTCGTTGTACAGTTTTGGACTTATTGGGCATCCAAAATTAGTGGTAGAAAGCCGAACTAACCATAAGGTACATAATTTTAATTGTATTTTGAAATTAATTGTTATTTTTAACAATAAAATTTGTTTTCAGAGTATTCCTATTAAGTATTGCATTTGTTTAAGCCGTATTATTTAAATAAGATGTAAAAATGAAAGGTGCATTGTATTTGTAGATTATAGGTTAAGATTAAAATTTCTCCAAAAAAACTTATAAAAATAGCAAAATTTGCAGTGTGTATGGCAACAGTACTGCATCCAATACAAGCAAATTGCCAATACTAAAGCACGCATTCGCCATCATAAGATATCATACAAAATAAATTTGACATGTACCTTTCGTGTATTGTGACCAACGCCATCTCTTGTTAATTTGGAAGCCCAATACTACTGTTCCGGAAATTTTTTGATCACACCTCGCATTACTTTAGAAATATTATTACCGTCTGATTTTGTTGTGAAATACTGTTCCTCTTTGTAGTTTGGAAATTTTGTATTAGTAATTACAGCAGTATAATTTGTATACGGTGTTAAATTTGTTAGAATCATAGTAGGCCAAAAGTATGACGGAAAATTGATTATTTTACCATTTTGTAGTATTTTTATTTTATATGTTTCCAATGAACAAGTGTCAGGGGTAGTCTAAAATGTGTACGTAAATAAATAATTATTATCGCAATTATGAAATAAAGCAGTCAACAATACTTATATTAACAGTAAAATAATTTTTTTCATTTATTTACCTCGAAATCAATACTTGCATCTCTTGAATTTGCAGTAATAACTATGCCGCTGTGAACTAAAATAACTATATTATTATTTCATAACTTAAGGTCAACCATACGGGCTGAAGATAGCGCAAAATAAACATAACTTTTTTGAAACAATATATCATTATTATAATAAATGAAACATATAATATTTTATATCTACATTTGTAGTTAAAAATCCAAAGTTTTGTAATAAATTTTAAAAAGCTAATTTTGTTAACAAATTATACATGAACATAATTTTTAAAGTAGTAAAATATATGCCACACATTCCCATGAACGACTACAACAATGCAAATAATTTGTATATTTATAAATATGATCGTCTATAACACACTAAGATTATTTTTTATTTGAATTTACAGTTTTTGTGAAACAAATAAGAATATACCAAAATGTGTGTTTTTTTTTTGTATATTTTTATTTGTTTCTCAAAAACTGTAAATTCAAAAAAAAAAAAAACCTAGTATGTTATAGATGATCATATTTATAAATATACGAATTATTTTCATTACTGTAGTCGTTCATGGGAATTAGAAATACAGTATCAAAATTTTGAATTTTTCACCAACTAGACTTCAACGAATATTTTTTTATAGTTTAATGTTTTAGCTATCCTTTTCATCCACAAAGATAAATACTTGAATGTTTAAAGACCTTACTGTAATAATTGTTTTGTTTTTCGATAAGAATAATTGTAAAAAATAATTTATTTAAATTTGAATTTGTAAAACGAACTTCTTGGGAGTGAACGAATCCAACGAAAATATGTACTTCATCTGACATTGCAGTGTACAAGTCACTGTAAAAAATCCATGAAATTTTGACGGATAGAGATTGTTGGGCCATAAAGATCATGAAAATAAATGAAGAATACAGAATTTGATTCGCTCTTTCGTCGCGTATATTTGACCTTAGTAAGATTATGTGCCATACCATTACAAGTCGTGGTAGCTTCAACTGTTGGCAGATCCTCAAGTGTGTAGGCATGCCCAGTTTTGGTATAAGTTACACCTCTAATAAAATATGTAGTTCCTTTATTTAAATCTGTGATGGACACTTCGGCAGGCTGGGGTTTTATTTGTTCGCTACATTTGAACCAAAATAAAGTTTCCTTGTTCTAAAATATGTAACAGTATCAGATTTGATAAACTGAATGAAATTTTTAATAATAAATGTAATTTCATGTACCTTGCATTCTAATTGAATTGATTGTACCATATCTAATGAACCATCTATTCTAATTTCATTGAATTTTACAATAACGCTTGTGTAGAATACTTTTACAACCGTAGGTGGCGAAGTAAGACGGGGTAAAGCTGAGGAAATACATATTTATTAATAATAACTTGTCCACATTCATGCAAGCATGTCTCTTCTTCATAGTCGGAACCATTCGTTCCGTTACAAACCTTCAATCATACCTAAGCATTTATTCGTTACGGGATCGGGGGGGGGGGGGTTATCCGCCCCTTCGTAAAAAATCAGGAGGGGTGTCGCCTCCCTAGATCTGAACATATGGGTAGAAATTGAAGGAATTTTTGAAATATTTCAGTTCTGAACCAAAACTGTGTATCGAATATTAGATGAAGAATGGTAAAAGTGGAAGATTTAAGGGTGCGTTCGACAGTATAGCGGGTTGCACAGTAAAATGAATAATTTTTCTTCCAGCTACATTCGGAAACTAATAATACGTAAACAATTTTACTTACATATTTGAAATCGTATTTTTAAGATCTAGTACATCAGATAATTTTTATTTTTAATTGAACTATATTAATGTTAATAATTTTTTAAATCATATGCAATTGAGCAAAGTATTTATTTAAAAATAGCTCTTGTACTAGATATCATTATATGTTTCACGTGTACAAAATTTGGTTGAAAAATATACTATAGTTTCTTAATGTAGCTGGAAATAAAAAACAGTGTATTTGACGTTCAACTAAACTAGAAATAGTTCAGCTTCTTTCCGCATAAATTTTCGGCGCTATGGTTGGATAAGTTTTTGGGCACACGTTTCTCAGAAGTATGGTGGAGCAAGGGGATTCGATATTCACCTGACTAGTATGAACGGTGGATCATGTTTCGAGTGCAGCATGGCCAGATTATCACGCTCTCGCATGTTGCCAAGTTCTCATAGTGCAAATACAAAAAAGAACAAGTAAATACCTACTAAATATTTTCAAATTTTCTACTAGAGCGCATCTATAATCAAGAAGTTTACTACTACAGGCTGCATATACAGTGTTGCCAACTAAATTTCGTTAGTGGTAAATTTGATCTTACTTCCAAATATTGACACTGTTCTATGGGGGTGTTACTTTCAAAACGCACTCTTAACGAAACTTTTTGCATTCAATTTTTTCACAGAATTCTTTTTCTGCGGTTTTTTCCACTGACAACTTTTTCCTACAGTGCTTTTTTTCACTAATTTCTTTTTCCATTTCAAAGGTTTCAATTTTTTTGAAGTTGGACATTCGTTTGAACAAATTCGAAAATATAAATATTCTACTGACGAAAGCAAGTTATCTGCAGATAAGATTATTTCGCTCGCACTTTTAGCAAACAAACTCTAAGCAAACACATCTCATGCCCGACAAACTCGAATCACAGAACCTACTCATTTATAATGAAAAATTAAATTAAATGAACTAAATTAGTGAGAGTAGCTCCGTGCAATTGGCCACAATATTCAATTTTAACTATTTTGTGATTTATTATAAAATAAAACTGAATAGGAAAAAAATTTGTGGGAAAAATGGTCAGTGCAAAACATGGTCATTGGAAAAAATTGAGTGGAAATTGTGAAATGGAAAAATTGAATGAAAAAAGTGTTTCACTACCAAAGTGCATTACTTTTTGTGTACAAATACAGTACCCAAAAAAATATTATAATTAAAAATTTTTTATTATTTTTTTCAAGAAATTTCGCCCTCCTCCCCCGTGACAAAAATTACTTCCGACGTCCCTTTGCCTACGCAATTATTCGCCCTCATATTTCCCGCATATATTAGTTTCACCAACCTTACACACGACATTCGCTCGAGATGGCCAAACCACCTTAACTGACTCACTCCCACTTTTTAACAACATTCTTTTCAATCTCACACTCATAGTACAACAACGTATTCCGGACATCATTATAATTCCTCAATCGAGCATCTGTAGATATATTTACGTTTAGAGCAAACTTATCCAGGACCCTGCAGACACTCGC
Organism: Poecilus cupreus; assembly: GCA_963942605.1. Lineage (NCBI taxonomy): Eukaryota > Metazoa > Arthropoda > Insecta > Coleoptera > Carabidae > Poecilus > Poecilus cupreus. The sequence continues at coordinate 16,232,311 of OZ012727.1, forward strand.
ATTTCAATATGACCATCCCTCGAAAATATACTATCCAAAACTACAAATTCATTCAGTTGGTGCAATCTCACACTATTCAATGAAACATTACAGTCACCAAAACAATCTTCTCAAACACCAACATTCAATAACAAATTTAAACCTTTCCTACATCATTTATACTCACAATAATTCTTCTCAATTGCTCCTTAGTTTCACCCAACACAACATCCGCATCAGCTAGTGATTCCTTATAGCTTTTAACATTGATTTAAAAAAAAATCTGATGTGGCAGCACATAACCTCCCGCTCAATACAACTCTTAAACGATACAAAATAGTATTTGATGATACAGAAACATACCTTTTTATTTGTTTATTTTCTATTTATGTTTGAGAAATTTAATTTTATTTCATATATTTATTTAATTTTTTTATATATATTTCACTAAGAAAACAGCTTTATAATCACAATGACATATGTCACATTTCGTAAAAAATTTAAATTTTTAAATGTTTCCATTGTGTACATGGAATGCAAGATTTAGGAAATTTAATTTCTTTATATTTTATTATCTCCGAAACTAATGAAAATTAATAAAATAAGTGTAACCAAAACAGATGTAAAATTAAATATTCTACAACTTTCAAAATAACATAAATTGTTGAAAAATGTAATTTTAACCGTGTTTTTTCACGGAAAACTGTTAAGAGTAGTGTACTGCTATTTCCGGTTGGCCAATTTTATCCAAAATCTAATAAGCTCTTCATATAAATATAAGAAGCAAAAATACATAAAATTGTTTTTTTAAAATTTATTTTAGTTATGCGAGACGAAAAAAAGCGCCATAGACTACACTCACACATACATACATAACATACATCATTGCAAAAATAGTAAAATCGTATTGTAGGGATCCTAAATCGTGCTAATTCATTGAAAACTAATGTAAAAAAAAAATAAAACGGTACAAAATAAAGATAAAAGTTTCAAATAAAAATTCTAGCCAATATTATTTTACATCTTATTTATTATGACAAGATTTACTGTAACTCAATTATTTACTGAGATATATCCAATAAACCTGACAAGTCTTCAAGTAAACTACCACTTCCGGTTTAAAAATTGCTACCAAAATCTAGTCAGCTCGTAACCTCAACATTTAAATTTTAAATATGAAATTTCAAAATGATATCTTTATTAGATTGTAAGTTCTCGTGGACGAAAAAATCGTCACACACACGCACACACAATCATCCAAATGGGAAGTAAGTAGTACATCGCAACTCTGGTCAATATTAATTGCATGTCAGTGAGTCATTGATAGAGATAACTGAAATTCTATTTAAAATTTCTATTTTTTTATGGTTTTTTTGTCCCGCTGGTCATGTTTGACTTGAAAACGTAGTCATCGGTGCACAGTTTACGAAAATATTATAAATAAATATAATAAGTAAACTTACTGGATTGGCAGTAGGGTGGTAGATATCCTTCCTCACAGCCGTACATACATTTTCCAGTGTCTGTGTAGCATCTACTATTTTTGCACTTGCCACACTCGTTCTCACAGTTGTATCCATAATAACCTGTGCTGCATGCTAGACAATAAAAACATTTGTAGTATTATAATGATATTTATAAAACAAGTAGTTCTTACATTTTGTACAGTTAGATTGCCACGTGTAACCAGCCGCACATCTGCAGGCTCCCTGGTCGTCTCTTTGCGTTGGTAAACAAATTTTTTGAATACTACAACCATCTCTTGATATAAGCTCACAAGAAATATTACAGTGTTGGCCGATGTTTTTTTCATCCTTGCAAATTGGCGGTTCTGGCAGAAACAAATATTAGCAAATATTCTATCGGAATTCGTTGGAATAAGATGGGTGTAAAATAATAGAAGAATGTTAATAATCATCTGACACAACAGTCCTTGGAGGAACATGGCTTTAAGTACCGTGGTTCTTGATTCGCAGTGGCGTCGGAACAGAATATTTTGTGGGTAGGCGAGCACCCCTCCTTCCACCTCCACTCCTTATACTAATTTCCAGACAGATTATATAATCAAATCGTGTACCATCAAAATTTTAATTATGTGGGATAAATAGAGCACAATTCAAAATATTATTATAGAACATATTAACATTAATTTATTCTTTGCCGATTGTAATTAAAATCGACACTTTACAGATTGCTAACAGTATATAATGTGTCAACATTTACTGCTTAGGCTGTAAATAGTTATTTGTATACCAACGCTGCGAAATCACTCTCTATCTTATCGCGAGAAAAGTAATTGTCGCCGAGGCCGCTTGCGGCCGAGGCAGGACAATTTCGAGGGCGCTAAAGGATTTCGGGGACAAAGTGTACATTCTATTTTATTTTATTAATTTTGTTGTTAATAGAAAATTGGTTTTCACGGTGGCTATGGGATTGACATTTGATAAACCAAACAATTAGTTTAGAAAAAATAATACGAACACATTTCTTAAGGCAACGGAAGCAACAGCCAATCAGAGACCACTTAACCTAAAATATTTTCTAATACTGTGACATTTATATGTGTAGGGTAGAAAATAATTTTGTAAGTACATATTTGTAATTGTATTATAGTTATACGTAGCCATTATTATATTAATTATTACAACTTTCTAGTAAACTGATAACCAAATAGCGTCGGTAACTATCAAAACTGTTATTATTGATAACAACGAAATTAAGTCCTATGTGAACGGTGTACATACAATACAAATGCAGCGCAACAGCAAGGCAAGACAACCGAAGCAAGGCAACAGCAATAAGTTGTATGTGAATACAGCTTTACGGTTGCACAAAAAATAGTGTGTACACCTTGTCCGCGAAATCCTTTAGTGTCCTCGAGATTGTCCTGCCTCGACCGCAAACGGCCTTGGCGACAATTTTTTTCTGGGTATTCTAAAGAGTGATTTTGTGGTTTTGGTATACAAATAACTATTTGCCGAAGACGATTCCTCCATAACATCATTTAGATTTCTGCTTTAACTTTAAATGTATTCAACTTCATGTATCATTGATACTCCAACAAGTATTGCCGTCGGATTTGGTGGGTGGGCGATGCCTACCCGCCAAAATATCTGGGTGGGCAATCGTCCACCCTGCCCCCACGGTTCCGACGCCACTGTTGATTCGCGACCTATTCGATTATCTTTGCGATGGCCTTTGGTTACTGGTTACTAGTGTAACCAAAGTGGCATCAGAGAGGTTCTTGTACGGCCAGATCTGCATTTTTAAGGTGAACAAGTGGTTTGCATGTAACACCCCGAATAATAATAATACTTACCAGTATTATTTACTTGCAAGTTTGAATTAAATGTCCAGTCGGGATATTTTAAAGAAGTGCACAACATTTTCTTGTTAGTTCTTACACTAGCCACTCTAATTTCTTAAATGAAAAATTTTCTGTTATGTACTTGTAAAATATATATTATTATAATATGTACCTTTGTCATAGCACAGTCGAAAGTTATCAATTGCCCAAAATGTATTTTCTTCATTCTTTCCATTGGTTGTATTTAAAACAGCGTACAACAGATAATTATTACTTGCAGATAGAGAAACTTCCTTCTGCAATCTTACGTTTTCCCATGTAATGTACATTCCATCAGAAGAGCTCTGCAAAACAATGTTATCTAACTCTCTGGGCCGTGGAATTCTACAACTAGTTTTTATAATAAAGTCCTACCTTTATTTGTTTTTGTATTTGTGTTGTACCGTTTTCGTGTTTCAACATTATTTCCATTTTGCAACGAGAGCACATTGCCACTTCGAAAGACACGCATATGGGTGACGATGGCCTTTCAAATTTAAGTACTGGTCCCAATCGAATAAGACCCTTTTTATAGTTTATATTTAAATACTGATCTGAAACACATATTAATTGAACTTAATATTTCTTATGTATAATGTTACATACAGTCATGCACTTTCCAGTTTGCTATGGCGTTGAATGACCTCAAATACATGCGAGTTATAGGCAACGGGTCATCATCCGTGTAGTCCAGCAACAGTCTGGAATCGTCCAGGTTCCACTGCCGCAGCCGGATACTTTTACCGTCCTCTCTAGACACCGTGAAGTGTGTCCATTTTGATTCGTTTAATATCTTTTCGGGTGCCTTAAATTAAGCAAAAATTTCATATGTTCTTATGAGAAAAAAATTCATAATAGGGTCAACTGGGGTAAATATGAAACTTAAAATTTTTTAGGTAAATGTGAAACATTTACGTCATTTGTTTTCTGTTAGTGTGAAACTTCTATGCAAATTATTAATTTGACTTAAGTTAATAATCCAGTCTATAAAAATTATTTATTATTAGTTGGTAAAAGCCTATACAAATTTCAATTTACTTTGAAAAACTTTCTCTGTATTTCATGTGAAATTGAAAAATATGAAATAATCAATTCAAATTTACATAGGGAATTCATGATATTTAATTATGCGATCAAGTTTTTTGTTTTTAATTATGTAGTTTTTGTTTTATTTATATTTAATTAGCCGGGGTAAAATTGAAACGTGATTCTGGGTAAAAGTGAAACAGGCTTTGGGGTAAAAATGCAACGAAATAATACGATTTCATTTGGTTTGAACTTCTTTATACTATGTACAACGTCGGTTATCATCGTAGTTACTCATGTTCCTTGTTGTGAACGGTTCTATTCGATATCGTCTTCAGTAAATTAAGAATAATGCCACGAAAATATATAAAAAATAAATAAATATTGCATAAAAATATATTACATGTTTTATTTATTTAAAATCTATATCCAGGTAAAAATTATCCCCTTGAAAGAGTAGCTTCTACAGTAAAAGATGTTCGGGAGAAGAAGAGAAGTATCTTGATAATATAAAAATTGGAAAAATTAACTAACTTTAAAAGAGGGAAGAGAAATTATTATAATTATAAATATGGGCGTACAGTACTAAAAACATTGGATGCAGAAGTTGAATTGATGAGGTTAAAAAGTATAGATAATGATAAAAGAGAATTTAAACTCATAGAAAATGTCATTTCAACAGTTGACATAGAAAATATTGAGCAATATTATCTGTGCCTCAAATTGTAACAATTGGTACAGACAGAATAAAATATGTTTTTGATATGCCTGTCCCAGTTTTCGAAAAATGATACGTGTTTCACTTTGTACCCATTAAAATATATATACAGGGTGTTCATTTTAAGTGGTACACTATTGCTATTTCGAGAACTATAAGAGCTACAAGATCGGTTAAATTAGCAAACAATTTCTATATTATAAGACAATTAAAATGAGCGAAACAAGAATTTTTTTAGACCAGTGGTTCTCAAAATGCGGGGTGCAACTTTCTTATTTTAAATGGCAACCTACTTTTTTAATTTGCTTATTCGATTCAGTATTTTTTTCTGAATTCAATGATATTCACATGTAATGATCAAACAATACAAAATATTTGAGAAAAATGCAAAATTAAAAATTTACCATTTTTATTTAAATATGCATATACAAAGTTTGCCATGGAAGAAAACAAATTATTATTCGATTCAGTATTTTTTTCTAAATTCAATGATATTCACATGTAATGACCAAATAATACAAAATATTTGAAAAAAATGCAAAATTAAAAATATATCTTTTTATTTAAATTTGCATATACAAAGTTTGCCATGGAAGAAAACAAATAAATCAAACAATTTTTAATATTAGTTTTTTTAAGTGTACCTCTGTATTTCTGTATTGTAACAACTAAATTAATAATTATTCTCATAATTACAGTTTTTTCAATTATTTCTGCATTTGATTTATTTGTTTTCTTCCATGGCAAACTTTGTATATGCATATTTAAATAAAAATGGTACATTTTTAATTTTGCATTTTTCTCAAATATTTTATATTATTTGGTCATTACATGTGAATATCATTGAATTCAGAAAAAATAATTGAATCGAATAAGCAAATAAAAAAAGTAGGTTGCCATTTAAAATAAGAAAGTTGCACCCCGCATTTTGAGAACCACTGGTCTAAAAAAATTCTTGTTTTGCTCATTTTAATTGTCTTATAATATAGAAATTGTTTGCTAATTTAACCGATCTCGTAGCTCTTATAGTTCTCGAAATAGCAACAGTGTACCACTTAAAATGAACACCCTGTATATATATATATATGTAAATAGAAATTGTTAAAAAAACACTATTAAAAATTTATAAAAAAGAGAATTCTTAATGTTAATTTCGTTTTCTAGTTTAGTTTATAAGTTTCATTTGTTTATCAAATACTTATAATTTGTATTGATTTATGAACAACTTTATTATAAAGTATATGTTTATTTTTATTTCAGAAACTTTACTCTTATTTATTAATTTGATATATGTTTTCGATACACTTTTTTTCGTTCTTTTTATTTTTACCTCGATCTCTGAACTAGCATGTATAGTATAGGAATTAAATGTATGTTTCTTTTTTTCCCAGTGATGTTTCAGATTTACCCCAAAATCAGGTTAAATGTGAAACATGATTTTACTTTATTTTCATATTCAATTTCGCGTGAAAAAAAAAATTGAAATATTCATAGATCGAAGGATACAACAGAAATGCATCGACCTAATACTTTGCGTGCAATTTTTAATTCTGTTTAATGCGTTTTAAACACAAAGTTATGTTTTTCGTTGCATATTTACCCCAGTTGACTCTACGATAGTACGTGATTGTTGATGAAAATACTCACATTTATATTATTTCTAAGTATTTTGCAATCTTCCTTTATTGCCCATTTATTCGGCACTCCAGAAACGCATTTCCTAATGCCTGTCGTATCGAAATTTACAAAACCATCTATAATTATCCAGTAACATTGATCTTCTTGAGGGTGCCTTGCAATTCCACCACATAATAAGATTTGTGCATTATTCGCAGATCGAACAGAAATGCCAAGAAAAAAGGTTTGATTTGAAATATCATATTTGAAATCATAATTTGGTGTAGTAAGTGGAGATCCAACTGTACGATAAACTTCAAAATCTAGATAATACGCAAATTTATAATTAGTGTATATTTAACAAATTAACAAATCACTTTAGTTCCCCCTCCACTAACATCCTTGGGGGCTATGATTTGACGGCTGGTAACCGCACTTCATACGATAAAATATATCACCTACCGAGATCTGCGTAAGCAGAGTGCCACACCCTTAATGGGTAAAAGGCTGATGATATATTTATTTATTTATTTATATTTATAAACGTTAGTTTGCTTCTCTGTCTTACGTCCAAAATATTAGACAAAATTGGAAGACAACTGTTGCCAGAGCGCGTTCCAGAATTAATATATTTCAGTGGATATTCCCTGTACTAAAAATATTCAATAGAAATGTTACGCAACAAAAAACTTGTTTTAATAGGTTTGTTCCAAGTGGTCATTTCGGACATGTTTGTGACATGTTTGTGACAAATTTCACTGCGCCTGCGATAAATGTAAACAAGTTAAGTTTGAAACATAAGCTTCATTTCCTTTGTTGTAGCGAAAAATGTATGAATTTCTTTATTTATATGTATATTTAATGTTAGCTGTCAAAACAAAAAATGAGTATGCACATGCGCTTCACTCCATTCGCCGTTCCAGTCTATGTTTCTAACTTAACTTGTTTACATTTATCACAGGCGCACTGAAATTTGTCACAAACATGTCACGAACATGTCCGAAATGACCACTTGGAACAAACCTAATAACCCAACTTACAGTTTCTTGACAAGTATCTCTTGTTTATACTAAAAATCTGATGTGTCAGCACTCTTAAACTGTACAAAATAGAATTTGATGATACAGGAAAATAACTTCTTATATGTTTATTTTCAAATTATATTAAGAAATTTATCCAACACCTCTTAATAAATGCTCTATAACTATGGCGATTTTAAACAAGCAAAGTAACAGGTTATCCACTAGTGGGTATAATTTTGAGGAAAGCCACTAGTGAGTATTTTTTTTATTTATAACAATAATAATAACACGCAACACCTTGGCAACTACTTCGATTGACATTTTAATTTAAAAATTTAAAGCATATGTCACTGTCAAATAATATTTCTTTAATAATTTTTTTTATTTATTAAGAGGTGTTGGATAAAACGTTATACTTCACACATGGGCAAAGTGGAATTACCCACTCGATAAAATTATCACACTCCTTACACTTTGCCCACTTGTAAAGTAAATAACTATTAATTACATTTTTTGCCGCAATAAATGTAATTGCAAAGCTGCAAAAAACAATGCCAAACAAAACGAAGTGCCTGCTTCAAAGCAGGTATTTTATGAAATTCACGATGCCATTTATCGGCACTTTGTTGTAACAAACAAGTAAAATTTGTTAATAAAATTGTTTATAATATTATGAATGATTCTTCCAAGTACCTAAACCGCGCCCGGCAAATAGAGAAATGCGCGATTTTTAGTCTAATTGCCTGATTCCGCCAGTCATTTAGAAGAATGATATAAAATTCATCTAATTGCCGGCATTTCGCTAAATGCCTAGCCATTTAGCTAAATACCTGATTATTCTAAATGCCTACGACATATACACCTAGGTTTTTGCATTTAGCAGATACAGTAATAGATTTATTGTCAACCATGATGGATATTAAATTAGAAACAGATGTTACGTTTTGATTACTACCGAAAACTAATACTGTGGATTTCTCAGGATTAATTAATTAATTAATAATAACATCGAGTTTTGGATAATTCTCACAAAAAAAAAAATGAAGAAAGTAGACACCTGGTAAAAATCTATAGGCAGAATACAAAGACATGGTTTCCTCTGTTATATAAATCATTGTTTGTTGATGTTTAGATACTGTTCCGTTTACTTGTTTTTATTCAAGTTTCTCTTGTTTTCTTGTTTTCATGGCCAAGATTTACGTACAGTAATTCGAAACGTTAAATTTTGGTTAACAGAACTTTAATCAAAAATATTTTATTTATCAATAACTCACTATTCCATCGTTCATCTGTCACTGGAGCTAGGGGCCTAAGGCTTGATGTTTGTAGATCAGAATCCAAGCCCCACCTGTGCCAGCAACTATCATTTTCAAAATCACAATCGTATGGCGAACGTACTCTATCTCCATTTTGATTTCTATATTCAAATTCTAGAAATATTTGTACAAAAATAAGCGTAATATTCATACTAACATATGTGGGGATTATTATTCGACGGCACGTCACGCGCAAGAATACACCATAGGCGATTTCGACTGGCACTGGTTACTTGCCGGTTACGTGTTTGGTTGGTTTCAAACAATGACGTCACACTGACCGAACGGTTACTGGAAACGCACGGTAAATTTTGACATTAATCAAATTTGACAGAAAACATGAAAAATATGGCAGCGTACTAGTTTGAAGTCACGAACAAGTGAAATTCAACCAATCAGAATACTAACCGTTGGACGAACCGAGCTCTCGAACATAGGCGATTTCGACTGGCACTGGTTACTTGCCGGTTACATGTTTGGTTGATTTCAAACAATGACGTCACACTGACCGAACGGTTACTGAATACGCGCGATAGATTTTGACATTAATCAAATTTGACAGAAAACATGATAAATATGACAGCGTACTAGTTTGAAATTAAAACAAGCAAAATTAAACCAATCAAAATACTAACCGTTGGACGAACCGAACTCTCGAGCATGTTACTGACTTGACATACCTAAACTGTCACCGTTTACATAGGACGTCATAAAAATGTCAGTCGAAATCAATTGGTTACTCTATTTACTAACCATTCTTGTGACCACGTACTAACCGGTGCCAGTCGAAATCGCCTCAAACCTATAGAATATATGAGAATTCTCATCCGCCATTTTGGGTCCAAATGTCATAAATAAAACAAATTATTGGAATCCAGTTACTTGAATTCTTTTCTGTAAAATTTGAAGTTGATACTGATTAATAATTGGGATATATCATTCTTTCAATTATTGTATTCCATATCTAACAGGTAAGTGTACAGAATAATTTCTAATAATATATTACCGTATGATTTGTGTAGTTGGATTTTACAAAATTTCAAGAAATATATTTCTGGCTGAATATAAAAACTGTACATAATAAAAATTTGCGCACTTTTTAAAACACTAGATGCAACTGAATAAGATGCATTGCAAGGAAAAGAAATATTCTATGGTTTCTCAAGTAATCCTTTTGACGCAGATAATACGAATATCAATGATGTGAATTTGCGGTATGCCAATTATGACAGTAATTAATTTAGTTTTTGCTAAATATAGTATATGTTGCAAGCTCAAGAAAAAATTATGATAACAATTAACCGCCATGTCGAGGTGTTTATAATAAGATAAACATTTAACTACATAACATTGATTTATAAAAATTATACTACTTAACATGGGCGTCCGCAGGATTTCTTGCAGGGGGGGGGGGGGTGGCGGGTCAATAAAAAAATAATATAGGCTTTTTAAATCGATCACACGCACTGCACCTGCGCGTCGAGCCCACTATGCTATGAATAAAATTTAAATATTCTGTATTCCAAAGTATAATTACATAAATAAAATTACAGAATAAAGAAAATAAATACTAAATTTAAGTTTTTTATAATATATTTCAAATTCCAGGGGGGGGGGGGGGGGCAAGCGCCCCCCCCCCCCTTGCCCCCCCCCTCGGGACGCCCATGCTACTTAATCCTAAAGATGTATTATTTAACTTTTCTAAAGTAAACCTATATAGAAGATTTCTAATGGTTCTTTTAAATTCTGTTTTAAAATAGATGTTTTAATAAAAACGGTACAATATCAACTTCAAAGACAGATACATTTTTTTTTCTTCAAAGTAACTGGATTCCAATAACTTGTTTTATTTATGACATCTGGACCCAAAATGGCGGACGACAATACCTACATTCTTCTAGATCTAGAGCATGTTACTGATTTGACATACCAAAACTGTCACCGTTTACATATGACATAATTAAGTGTCAGTCGAAATCAATTGGTTACTCTATTTACTAACCATTCCTGTGACCAAGTACTAACCGGTGCCAGTCGAAATCGCCTCATATTCCGAGATCCGCGCTAAGCAGAGGGCCTCGCTTACAATGGGTAAGAGCGTGGTAATATATTAATTTTTGTAATCGTCAAATTCTTACTATTTACATAAAGGTTCCCATTTAAATTTTCGCTCATGAACGAAATGCCGTATCCATTGGTGTTGCCCTCAGCAACGCAAGTCTGCATAATTCCTTTGTAGAGCATCATGATGTCTGGTGGATTATTTTCTTGTGCTTGGCTCAACACTGCACCCGTCACAAAAACCAACATAAACCACTTATAACACATCATGCAAAAATCTTACAAAAAGTTACTTTCACTGAATGATTACTGGCCACATTTATTGCTACTCCACTTTTAATATCAAATGTATACGTACTTCCTACCTTTTGCGGTCGTACTGTGCAGTTTTCCTTAAGATGTGGTTAATAATGAGATCATTTATAAATGTCGGTATGTTTTAAATGACGTTGTTTATTTAGATAATCTACGTATTATTTTCCATCGTGCGTTTTTGCGGTAGAGTTTTTTGGAATTTATTTTCTAATATATTTTTATTCAGTTTCCCTAAATTATATTTTACTTCTTCGTCACCAACGGCGGTATTTTTTATTATTTTTTATTTCAAAAGACTTGTAGGCAGTACTGGATTATAGCATAAGTTGACTAAAGCGTATATTACATGATGAAGTTTTTCTTTTCAAGTGACATTAAATAGTTTTCTCTCTCGCTCAATGACTTAAGTGTAAGAGAGATAGATGAATCAAAAAACAGAATATACGGTACTTTTTCTTAAAATTTCCTAAAAACTAGGCCATACAGTTACACATTGCTGCTTTACCGCATTTCCTTCTATCCGTTTGTTATGCAGTAGGCCAGTGATGCCCAACGTTGTCATATTTTGGGGCCAAAGTTACTACTGATTAATTTTAGTGGGCCAAATAAATAAAGAAGTGAATTATGACTAATAAAATTACGATCAATAGAATGACAACATATATAATATTAAAGAATTTTATTTATAACTAAGTCAGTAGAAATAAAATAAAAAGGGATAAAATCAAGATTTCACAACTTGTAAAAGAGGTTAGTGGTCAGTATTCAATTTTGACCACTGGCTTGGTTAAGTTTAGCTGGCCGGCTAATATTTGCTGACGGACCGGACGCGGCCCGCTGGCCATAGGTTGGCCATCACTGCAGTAGGCGAATTACCTATTAAATGTCATTTTAAAATAACTTGAAAAGAAAAGCTTCATCGTGTAATGCTCGCTTAAGCCTCCCCCCCCCCCCCCCGGAATTGTAAAAAAAATTAATAACTAATAATGAAAATTTTTCTGGATAAAAAATAACGAAGTAAAGAAACTACTGCTGGTTATTTCTGAAGGTTGTCAAGAATTAGTATTAAAAGCAAAAAATTCGCGCTTATAACACTTCCCCTTCAAAGTGTCGAAGTGTTTTTTTTTTTCAAAAACACCGATATAATGCTAGCCCTGTCCGAGATTCGAACCCGGGACCTGTGGGTCAGAGCCTAGTACTCTGACTGACTGAATAAATAGCTTTATTCAATAATTACTTATGTTTAATACAAATAAACTTAATTTATATTGTGTGTGTGTGTGTGTGTGTGCATTGTGTGAGTGTAGATACCTGTTTATAATAAAACTTAACACTACAGTGTGATTGTGTATGAATGAACTTAAAAAAATGTATTTGTGTTTCTGATGTGTTGGTGTGCTTATCTTTACTTATTTTATTTACTTTTGGTTTAATATATACAAAAGAGCAAGTTACTCATAGTATTTTTAACAATGAAATACTTAAATCTAAACTTACAAACTAATTTGGAGCTTAAACCGTAAAATGTTAAATTGATTGTTTAATTTATTTGTAAAACTTATTAAATAGTCAACAAAAAGGTACTTAAAAAGCTAACAATAACAAATAAATAATAAGTACTTTTCGTAGGTATGGTTGATAAATTTTTAAAAATATTTAAATTACTCCTGGAATTCCTCTTGGAAAATAGGTAAAGTTTGATATGGCAGTTTGTGTTTTAATGTAATTTCCGTGTTGTTGTGTCTAATTCTTATGATGTTTCTTATAAGTTCACTGACGAAGTCGTATGTTTGTGTTTGTGTAGTGTAGAATTTTTGTGCTAATTTGTTAATGTATTCGCGAATGTAGGGTATTTTGGTTTGTTCGTGTAGATGCGTAATTCGTGTGTATAGCGTGTTCGAATTTGCCTGGCGATTGACTTGACTTGCTAATGGGATAAGCCAGCCCTAGCCAGCGGTGCAAGTTTGTCTGATGTTCAGGAGTGGATTATTATAATTTTTGGCTTAGATGCTTCAATCTCCGAAATTTTTAATACGATTATCTTTTCAATTGTTTCCCCGAAAACTGTTAAGTAAGATAATTTTATACATATATACCTTCAGAAAACGACATTTAAAATTCATTGTATTAAAATTTTTCATATTTTGATATTACTTGTGTCTGTTTGTGTAAAACTCATTTGAAAATATTATCCAGTACAACCCTGTAAAGTAGTCCCTCATAAATTTATTTAATCCTCTTATGGAATACCTGCTGAGAAACACTAATGGAATCAATCGCCAGGCAAATTTGTACAAGCTATATCTGTCGTGTCCTGTTACAAGCCTCAACATTTTGTTTTGCAATCGTTAAATAGGTTTCAATGCAGATTCTGACAAATGCGCAAAAACTGGAGCAGAATAAGTTATTGTTGGTCTGATGAGTGTGATGAAGTCTTTTAGTTTCTGGTGTAAGTGTACTTCTATGTACAAGTAATGGGTATATTTGTTTGATTGTAAAGTGTGCTTTTCTGATTGTGTTTTGTATGTGTTCAAAGAAATTTAAACGTTTGTCCAAATAAACTCCCAAGTATTTAACAGTGTGTTTTGGAGTAATTTTTTGTGTTTTTACCTTAATAGGTGTGTAGATTGTAATATTTGAAAATTTTCTGCTGAAGACGATGGCTTCAGTTTTGTCGATATTAAGTTGAATTTTCCAGTCATTAAAATACTCTAGTACTTCTAAGCCACAAAGTAATAACATAGGAAGAGACAAAACTCAATGTATTAAAATCGAAGTGTTGACAGCAGCGCACCACAACTAAGTGGAAGAACTATAATGACAGGTAGCGATTTCATTGGTATTTTGTACATTCAAAATTAAAAACATTCATTGAAATTTAAGAAGTTTAAGAAGAGATATGTATATTTTATTTAACATATATTTTACATAATCAATATACATATATCTTTTATGTACATAAGCAAAAAATTAATTGTACAATATGAATGAATGCTATTTGCTGCTCACATATGGGTGGTTCCGGGTGACGATTTTTAAAATAAGATGCCTACATATGAAGGACGTAACAATTTCGCAGATTTGGTATCAAGCTTGATGTGTAGTTTGAAAAAATACGGTTTTGTTTGATTTTAAATTGGTTTTATAGTTATTATAAAATAATTGATATTTAGAATGTCTCAAAAACTTACTTTTATTTTTAATTTCAGTATATTTAAAGGTTTTCCACGGTTTGTGACTTTAAGTTGCTCATCAGCTTGTTTAATTTTATAGTTAATATCAGTAACACACAGATTGTATTTTTTTAAATGACTGATTGAAGTTTGAATTTGACAGTATAAACAAAATGCGTTTTGTTTACTACCTTTTACTAGATGTAAACATATAAAACAATGTAGTTTTAGTTTTCCAGGCAGTTGTGGCGGTGCTGCTGCCAACCAACTGAAAATGAACATGAGTTTTACCCCCGTGCTCTAAACCTTTGAGCCACAGAGGTGGGCCGACAAACTTTGCTGTTCGAAAATGTACATAAGGACTATTGTAATTCATTTAGATATAAGCGAATCATTCAGCGGATAAGTTTCAAAAAGTGCAATTGTAAAAGTTATTAATGTAGTTACGCATTGTATATTA
Source organism: Poecilus cupreus (assembly GCA_963942605.1). Lineage (NCBI taxonomy): Eukaryota > Metazoa > Arthropoda > Insecta > Coleoptera > Carabidae > Poecilus > Poecilus cupreus. The sequence goes on from OZ012727.1 coordinate 16,247,344, forward strand.
TTTCAAATTATGAAGACCTATTAATAAAGTCAATATTCATTTAATTATTTTCCTAGTAATAACCTTCTCTATTCTTTTCAATTGTACCATTTAATAGTTATTTATGTATCTAAAACGAAAAGTGAAACTTTAAAGTATTATCAAGTTGTTTACGGCATTAGCCGAGGTCGAAATTACTTGCGAGGACTTTAAAGTTACTTTTCGTTCGAGGTACATACAAAATTTTATTTCATACTGCTTACTAAAGTTATTAAATTATTATAATATTTATTAACAGAAATTATCAAAAATTTATAGATGTAAGTAGACTAAATAACAATTTCTATAGGAACAAGTATTTGTTTATAAATAATGAACAAATTAAATGTCAAATTTTACTTTAAAGTCCTAGGACTTTAAAGTTTTGCTTTTCATGCGATAAATAGTCCGAAAAATATAACATAAGTAACAATAAAAAAAAATTATATACAAATGAGATTATTTTATTCCCTGAGTAAAGACTAATTTTCTTCTATTGGAGACGACACCAAAATCTGCTGTGCTTAGGACCCCTCATAGTTATAAACATAATACATATAAAATGTGAACAATATTTTTATTTTATTTCATTTAAGTATAAAGATATAAATAACTATAAAATACATTTGAACTACTAACTTACAGAACTGAATTATAATAATTATTACTTTATTGTTTCAATCAGTTATTTTGCTTATTAACAACAGGCTGAAAATTCGAGTACGTTTCAAACATACTTAAATATATCACAGCAGATCTGTACAGAAACTCAAACTGCATCTGAAAAAGAAACAAGAATTATATCCCTGACTATACAACAATGTTTAGTTTAAAAAAAAATGAAGGTTTACATACTTTGTTGGACACAAATTGTTTTCTGTTTCTTCTTATCACTCTTACGGCTAAGCACGGGTCACATTGTTGTTCGAGTTTGATTTTTTCAATCACGAAAGACATAGACACAAACAGTCCACTTGCCGTTGCACCGTCACTGGAATAATTGCAAAATTTGCTTGTTATTGTCGATTTTTACATACATACATGTCTACAGCATGTAACGGAATGGCCATTCCATAACTTGTTGTAGAATATACTATTCTAGCAAATGTATTTACTACACTGAAATATAGTAATACTGGAACGTTAACTTGTAGGCTTTTATGAAAGAAAAAAAAAAAACAAGTTTGAGACAGATAGATGTTATAAGGCCACCTTCTTTGTCTGACCTTTATTTGTACAACGGTTGCTATACTAAAACATGTTGATACATAATATTTGGCAGCATTTTGTGCCATTATTTGATTTTTACCTCCCGCCTACCTATAGGTAAGGGAGGTATTGTTTTTGCTCGAAAAATTGGGTAGTGAGTTTTCAATGAATAAGCACGTTTTAGGGTCCGTGCAATACGATTTTACTATTTTCGCCATGATGTCTGTATGTATGTATGTATGTGTGTGTAGTCTGTGGCAATTTTTTCGTCTCTCATAACTTAAATACTATAATACCAAAAAATACAATTTTGTAAATTTTTGCTTCTTATATTTAAATGAAGAGCTGATTAGATTTTGGATAAAATTGGTCAACCGGAAGTAGAAGTTTACTTGAAGCCCTTAACAGTTTTTCGTGAAAACACGGTTAAATTTGCTTTTTTAACAATTTATGTTATTTTGAAAGATGTAGAATATTTAATTTTACATGTGTTTTGATTACACTAATTTTATTAATTTTCATTAGAGTTAGAGATAATAAAATATAAAAAATTAGATATTATAAATCTTGCATTCCTTGTACACCATGGAAACACTTAAAAATTTTCAATTTTTTACGAAATGTGACACATGTCATTTTGATTGTGAAGCTGTTTGCTTACTGAAATATATGTTAAAAAATTACATAAATATACAAAATTAAATTAAATTTCTTAAATATAAATATAAAATAAACAAAAGAGAAGATATGTTTCTGTATCATCCAAATACTATTTTGTACCGTTTAAGAGTAGTATTGCGCGAGAGATTTTTTTTAATTGAACTCATTTTTATTAATGTATTATTTAATTTGTATATTAAACATTTAATTTCAAAATCATTGAATGTTAATTTCTTTATAATTTCTTGTCAACTTTCTAAGGGGACTGTACGACAAAGAAAGGTGGCCTAACGACTGACTGTCTTTCTCGGATCACATTTTCAACGTCAGTTTGCGCTTCAGTATTATTATATTTCAGTAACTTACTAGCATGTGACAACCATTGGGTAGTTTCCATGAGACAAATTTTCAGTTTCTTCCCAAAGCATCACCAAATTTTCTTCATTTTGTGGCAACTTATTGCCATGGGTCCAGTTCTTGAACTGTACAATGTGTATCATCGTCGCTTCTTGAGTTGTTTTATTGTCTAAAATAATACGATGGATGTCGTAATAATCGTACGACTGCAGTTTATGATGCTTCAGGTTTATTGTTGGCACTGGTTTCATTTCTTCATTTTCGGGTGGCCAGAACATGCAACTTGTCTAAAAATAATCACGCATTGCCATGAAGCTATGATCTCACAAAATCTGCAATTGTACAGTATTCTATTACAATACATACCGTGTCTCCTTCTGGAATATCGTTTAAAGAAACGATGATTTTGACAGATTTTTCGGCAATCATTCTCCAGAAATCTTTAACCGTATTTGGCATCGGAGTTTGCGTTACAATGAACTGTTCTTTAAACCTGAACCCATCGACAGGAACAGCATTAATGTAGTCTGAATTATCGTCATCCACAGGGAACCGTGAAATGTATACTTGATTTTCAGCTAAAAAATATAATAATTAGAGAACAAGTATGATTCAGGTGACTATACAATTCATAGGAAAATAGACCAATCAGATAGCTCAACTTTTTCTTAGTTACGCTGTATAATATCGGTTATTTGCGTTGCTAAGTTGTGTTTCGGTCGCAAACAAATGAATCATATGTAATCATATAAGCCATGAATATAAACAAACAATTAATATTTTTGACATAAATAAATAATTTGTTTAAAGTTGGTTGATTCGTTGTATATTCTTAACATATACAACTCGAGCTTCGAAAATGATCTAAATATATAGTTGCGGACTCGATGTGTTTCCTACAAAACACAACTCCACCTACGGTGTCGTTGTGTTCCCTAGGCAACACATCTCGCCCTCTTATATTTTCGAACCTCTTGTTTTATAACTACTGATTATTCAACGCCATAGTAAACAACCCAATAAGAGGCTTACACATCATCTATTTTGACCAATCAAAGAAATGTTTTAGCGGATATACGGGTCCCAGCTGTATATCCCGTTACCATGACAAATTTTTACATAAATAGTTCTTTTCACTTAAACGTCAGTGTCATTTTTTCGCAAAAATGTGTGATAATTTACGTTTTAGTAATGAATTTAATGAATAATCTTTACAAATACCACTCGAGGTAAATATTTTTTTAGAATTTTTTTTGTTACTTGCAAATTATTACAAATTTCGCTCATCAAAAATTTCTCAACTACCACTCGACCTTCGGTCTCGTGGTGTTTGTAACGAAATTTTTTAAATTTTGACGTATTAATTTGCAAAAACCCAAAAAATATTTACCTCTAGTGGTATTACCCTTGAAAATCGCATTTTACATTTTTGAACCAATCAGAAGTAAGAATTTTTGACGTATCTACTAATAAAATTTCAATTATACTGGAAATCCTTCTCCTAATAGTTCCAGTATAATCGAAATTTGATTGGTCATGCACGGTGCATAATTTCCAGTATAATTGATTGGTAGATACGTTAAAAATTCTTACTTCTGCTTCTGGTTAATTTAAATACACCGTGCAATTTTTTTTTTTAAATCACTTTGACTAGATGTAGGTAATGGGTAAGAATTATGTCCAGAATGAAGACAATTAAATACACAATTCTAATGTCTCCAGCACCAAATGACAACTTTGCTAATATTTGATATATAGGACAAATTGTTATAGAATTCCAACCTGAAATTCACGAAATTGTTTTCACACGTACTCTTTCGAGTAATTTAGGAAAGTACTTGGTCGATTTCTCAAATGGACTTTGTAGAAAAACGAGAATTAATATTATTTATCCAACACCTCTCAATAAATGCTCTAAAACTATGGCGATTTTAAACAAGCAAAGTAACAGATTATCCACTAGTGGGTATAATTTTGAGAAAATCCACTAGTGAGTATTTTTTTATTTATAACAATAATAATAACACACAACACCTTGGCAACCATCGATTGACATTTTAATTTCAAAAATTTAAAGCTTATGTCAGTGTCAAAAAATATTTCTTTAATAAATTTTGCATTTATTAAGAGTTGTTGGATAAAACGTTATACTTCACACGTGGGCAAAGTGGAATTACCCACTCGATTAAATTATCACACTCAGCCTTCGGCTTCGTGTACTAAAATTTATCTCGTGGGTAATTCCTTACTTTGCCCACTTGTAAAGTAAATAACTATTATCCAACACCTCTCAATAAATGCTATATTACTATGGCGATTTTAAACAAGCAAAGTAACAGATTATCCACTTGTGGGTATAATTTTGAGGAAAGCCACTAGTAAATTATTCATTTATTAGGAATTGTTGGATAAAACGTTATACTTCACACGTGGGCAAAGTGGAATTAACCACTCGATAAAATTTCTCTCGTGGGTAATTCCTTACTTTGCCCACTTGTAAAGTAAATAACTATTGTTGACATTTCGTTTTAAATTTGCGAACTTTTCAAATTTTTCCTCTCGTATATTTACCTTTTATTTTGTTGCCATAGTTACAACTGAATAATTTTGAGTTTTAAAAATAGTTCTGTCAGTTAAAACGTAAAATACGATTTTCTATAACACTGTTTTGGAATCTACACATTCAACAACTAAAACTGTATTGGAACAACTATCATTCCATACGCCGCGTATGGAATAATTTCGACGAATCAGAGCCGCATATTAGCGCGATTAATGGAGTATCTTGATTCAGTTACTATGGTTACGTCTGTTTGTTTTAATTTGATTTATTTGAGTTTGACCTTTTCAATAGTTGTATATTTGTATTTTTGTATAATTTCCAAAATCTTGTTCTAGAAAGTATAGTCTACTACATGTAACGGAATGGCATATCCCACACTCGCAAACCGTAGCCCTCGCCTTCGGCTCGGACTACAAACTTTTTGCTCGCGAATATGTACCGTTTCATTACTTGTTGTAGAATATACCTTCTAGCTGAATCTATTACGAGCTAGTTTGATTTCTATGGAAATTAACACTTAATAGGTTATGTATGAAAATAAAGTTCTTACACGGCACAATGTCATTGAATCGATTCTTGGATTCATTGGCAGGATTTTGTTGTTTGGATGACGCAAAGTTGAGAGCCTTATCTTGCCATGAACTTTGCTGAAGATAATTCAGCTGGATTTGAAGACCACCTTCTTCAATCAGCTTCTGAATGGCGTTTGATAAATCAGCATTGCAAGGAATGTTTGTATCCGGAGCGAGCAAACATTCCAGAAGGACCATGTGGACGAGTTTGTACTGGTCCTGAAAAAGGATACAATATGCACCAAATACCAGCTAAAATTTCAAGGTTAAGGCTTACAATATTGTCCACCATATTGGCACGTTGTTCGCGAATTTCGTGGAGGTATCTAAGTGGGTCTATAGCTTTTTCTCTGGCAGCCATTCGCAGACAAATGTCACACAGGATAATAGTTCCTGTTCGACCCACTCCAGCGCTGGAAATCATCCTGATTAAAAACAAACAAAAATGGTAATGAAAGTATAATACCTGCAATGGACAACAACTGGAGCAGTACTCTGAGGAATTGTGAGCATTTTTTTCAAAAATGGTACAAGAGATTGCGGATACAGCGGTACTCCGTGGTCCGGCCAGGATGTAAAGTGGAGTTGAGTTACCTAAAAAAGAGTCTATCTACAAGATTTCTCTTTCAACCTAATTATACTTCTTACTTTTCGTTTTTCTCCCTTACAAGTTAGTTCAAAACTTCTATATTCATAATCAGCATAAACTTCCGATTTCTCAAAATACACGTCTACGAATCCATATTCTCGAGATGAGTCTATTTCTGGCCAGTATTTTTCACATTTTTTCTACAATTATAAGTACTATATAAAACACACGTCAACACCTCTATTAAAAATAATACTTTTCCTGCTTCTACAACATTTGCAAGCATGACGATGTATTGCGTTTTTTCTTGCCATATCATTCTCCAGAAATCATTGACAGTTGCTAATTTTGGACCTTGTGTTGCTATGTAAGCCTTGTCTTGTCTATAGCCCTGAAAATGAAGCATAGTGTGTGTGAAAAATTGAGAAGAATGTTTCGACAAATTGAAAAAACTTTTACAACTACTAAAATTATAAAATGGATTAAATTCCATAATATATATAAGTGGGATAAGAGCATTATTAAGATACGTATTTATCGCCTCGTTGAGTTATCACATTTATTAATAATGCATTATCACACGTGTATTGTACAATATTTTATCCAACACCTCTCAATAAATGCTCCTTAACTATGGTGATTTTAAACAAGGAAAGTAACAAATTACCCACTAATGGGTATAATTTTGAGAAAAGTCACTAGTGAGTATATTTTTATTTCTAACAATAATAATAACACACAACACCTTGGTAACCACTTCGATTGACATTTTAATTTTTTTTTTTTTTTTTATTTAGAAAAAATTTAGGATATTTCGACTGCTGAGGTCATTGATATCCTGGTACATTGTATTATTTACAGTGTTTCATTTGGTTTACATAGTGTATTTGTTGTACAGTGTTGTTTAAATTTCATTGTATAGGTGTACTGATTTCAGGAATTTGATGATGTTTTCTTCTGATGAGGCGTCATTCTTGAGGGCGTCGTTGAGCTGGGGGGGGATATTGTATTGTTGTCGTTTTTGTGTGAAGAGAGGGCATTCTGTAAGTATGTGCATCACTGTTTGTTGTGTGTTACAGTGGTCGCAGGCTGTTGGGTTTGTTCTCGTGAAGATATGGTTGTGGGTTAGCCGGGTATGCCCTATACGGAGTCGAGTTAGGGTTATTTGTTGCTTTCTTGTGCCAAATAGTTTCCATGGTATGGTGCTCTGTCTGATTTGCCGTAATTTGTTATTGGTAGTGGTGTTCCATGTGAGTTCCCAGTTTTCTCTTATTTTATTTTTTATGTGGGTTCTTAGGTCTTGTGGCTGTATCCGGTTGTTTACGACTGGGAAGTTTATGGACATTTTGGCGGCGAGATCTGCTTCTTCGTTACCTTGGATTCCGGTGTGGGATGGTATCCAAATAAATATGACTTCCACGTTATTATTTTTGAGCGAAGATGTGGAGTTCTGTATGTTTTGTATAATGACGTTTCTGGGGTACATATTTTGTATGCTTTGAATTACCCCGTAGGAGTCGGTGCAGATAGCATATTTCTTATTTTGGTGGTTTTGTTCGATGATGGTTTCCAGTGTTCTTTTTATGGCTTCAGCTTCGGCTGTATATATACTGGCTATCGAGGGGAGGTGGTAGACGTATGTTATGTGTGGCATGATTATTGCTGCTCCTGTCTGGTTCTGTGTTTTGGTCCCGTCTGTGTAGATGTATTCGTAATTTTTGTGTTCAGCTTGTATTTGCTTAAAAAGTCTTCTGAAGTATTCAGGAGCTATATCCTGTTTACGGTAGATGTCTGCTAGTTCCGCGATGCAGTGGGGTTTGTGGATTTTCCAGGGGGGGGATTCATTTTTATAGTTATCCTCGAGAACTGGGATATTTAAATTGAGGTCGTCTAGTATGTTTTGGATGTTTTTAAGAAAGGAGGTGTGTTGTTGAATTTCTAGGGTAGTTGGAGTTTTTTTGAAGAATGCATTGAAGTTTGGGTGGTTTTGGTTAGCGGCTAGGTTGATGAGGTAGGATATTGTTAAGTATTTTCTTCTGAGGGAGAGGGGGTGTTGATTTGATTCTATTAGGATAGAGTTTACAGGGCTTGTTCGAAGTGCTCCTGTTATTATCCTTAAGGCTGTATTGTGGGTTGGTTCAATTATTTTGATATGTTGGTGTTTTGCTTGTGAGTAGGCTATACATCCGTAGTCTATCTTTGATAGTATTAGAGCCTTATATGTTTTTAATAGTACTTCTCTATCCGCTCCCCATTGATGGTGTGACATTATTTTGAGGATATTCAGTCTTTTATGTATCTCTCCTTTAAGTTTTTGTAGGTGCGGTAACCACGTGAGTTTTTTATCTAGAATCAATCCTAGGAATTTAAAGTTGTCTGAATATGTGATGTTATTCCCATTATAGTATAGTTGCGGTGGTATATGTGGCCGTTTTCTGTTAGTGAAATGTACTGCTTTTGTTTTGGTTAGTGAAATTCTGAATCCAGTGTTCTCTGTCCATAGTTTTATATTATTTAGAGCTATGCTCAGGTGTTCTTTAATTGTTCTTAAGTTAACCCCTTTGCAGTAAATACAAAGATCATCTGCAAAGAGAAGTGGTTTTACTGGAGCAGGGATTTTGGCTGTAATTTTATTGATTGCGATTAGGAACAGTGTCACGCTAATGACTGAGCCTTGTGGGATCCCGTTCTCAAGCTTTTTATTTTCTGAGTAGTGACCATTAAATTTAACCTTGAATGTTCTCTCTGATAAATAGTTTTGGATAAAGTGCAGCATATGACCCTCGATTTTGTATTCCTTTAGAGTTTCTAGTATGTTGTAGCGCCAGGTGGTATCATAAGCCTTTTCCATGTCGAAGAATATTGCAATAACATTTTGCCTATTTTTAAATGCTTTATGTATATCCATTGTAATGTTTAGTATTTGATCTACAGCAGATCTGCCTTTCCTAAATCCGCATTGTTCATTGGTTAGCAGTTTGTTTTGTTCTAGATGCCATATTAATCTGTTATTTACAATTTTTTCGAATATTTTACATAGCGTGTTGGTTAAGGTTATGGGACGGTAGCTTTGTGGATCGGTTTTGTTTTTGTTGGGTTTTAATATGGGTATTATTATACTTTCTCGCCATTGTTTTGGGAAGGAGTTTGTGGTCCATATTTGGTTGTATATGTTAAGTAATTCTTGTATTGTCTCGTCTGGGAGTTGTTTTAGGATCTCGAATGGGATATTATCAGGTCCAGGGGCACTATTTAGTTTCGATTCCCGAATAGCAGTGGTTAATTCCCACATTGATAGTTCGTCGTTTATTGCGCTGTTATCATCTTGTATGTTTATTGGTGTTTTTTCTTTTTCTTCTTTGTATTGCATAAATTTGTCAGAGTGTTGCTTGTTGCTGGAATTTGATTCAATGGTGTTTGCTAGAATATTTGCTATTTCCTGAGGGTCTGTCGTTATTTTATTGTTGTCTGTAATTACCCTTGTTGCGTGGGTGTACTCTTTGTTTTTTATTTTTCTTATTTTCTTCCAGACCTCTGACACTGGTGTTTCTGCGGTGAGAGTAGAAATGTAGTTTTTCCAAGAGTTCTTTTTGCTTTGTTTGATTATGAGGCGTGCTTTGGCTCTCGCTTTTTTGTAGGCTATTAGATTTTCTGTGTTCTGTGTTCTTTTGTATTTACTGAAGGCTCTTTTGTTTTCTTTGATGGCGTTCTTACAATCTGTATTCCACCAAGGTACTTGTTTTTGGTTTCTATATTTTTTGTATCCTATTGTTTCTTCTGCTGCTTTCTGTATGCGATTTACGAGGTCTTTCATGAGTGTTGTTGTATTTTGTGTATTTGTTGGTTTTGATGTTTTCATTTTTTCTTTAAATAGTTCCCAGTTCGCTTTTCCTAAATTCCATTTTTGGTTTTCTGGGAGGGGTTTCTTTGGATTTATTATTGACGATATTATTATGGGGTAGTGATCGCTCCCAAAAGATTCTGAACTAACTTCAAAAGTGAAATTTGTTGCTATAGCTGGTACACAAAAGGCAAGATCTATTATTGATAGTGATCCGGTTCTGCTGCAGAAATGTGTATGTGATTCATCGTTGAGTAGGATGTGATTTTCAAAAACTTCTTCGATTGTTTTTCCTCTTTTATTTGTGTGGGTTGAGCCCCATATTGTATTGTGTGCGTTCAGATCTCCTACAATTACATGAGGATTTGGGATTTGTTGTATTATTGATTCTAGTGCAGTTTTACTGGGATTGGTATTTGGAGGTATGTATAGATTGCAGATTGTTATTTCTTTTGGTAGTTTTAGGAGTACCGCTACTGCTTCTAGGTCTGTTTGTAATTGTATTTCTTGTGATGGTATTGAATTCTTTATAAAGATTGCTACCCCGCCGCTGGCGTGTGTGTTATTAATTCTATCTTTTCTATAAATGTTATATCCTTTTATATTTACAATGGAGTCTTGTTTGAGTCTTGTTTCTTGGATACATAGTATGTCCGGTGAATGTTCTGTGATGAGGAGTTGAGTTTCGGCGTAATGGCTCCGAATACCATTACAATTCCAGGATATTAATTGTGTCATTGTGATTGATTGTTTGGTTTTAATGTATTTATGATTTTGGTGAATCGGTATTTCATGCTTCTATGTTTAAGATGCGGGTGTAGTGATATAAGCATGTCGGCTATTAGATCTGTGTTGGGGTGATATTCCTTTGCCAGTTCTCTTATATCATTTGAGTTTTGCGAATTTTCTATAAAGTCTTTTAATAGAGTGTAGGATAGAATGTATTTTTTTGGTTCTTCACTTATTCGGGGTTTTACTATTTTTAGTAGGTCGTCTAAGGAAAGCTGAGTTTGAGGTTCTTGTGTTCGTCTTGGTTTTTTCTTTCGGTTTTGGTTTGCAGATGCACTTTCTGAAATATCAGATAGTGCGTCATCTATTGTGCTTGTTTGTGATAAGATGTCATCATTTTTTGTGCTTTCTGTTGTGTCGTCGTAGCTGTCTTTGTCAATTTGCTCTGCTGGACGTTTTGAGCTTAGGGTTGGGTTAGGAGGGGGTAAAAAGGGATGTGGTGTTGATTTTACTGCTTCAGCTGGGTTAGTTTTTCGGTTTGGTTGTGAACATCTGTTTGCAATGTGTCCTTTTTGTTTGCAGTTTGCGCATATTGGTTCGTCCGTTGAGAGGAATATTCTATATGATACGTCTTCATAGTCAACTGTTAGTGAGGAAGGTAGAGGATTTTGTTCATCAGGTTTTATATAAGTCTGTCTTCGGAAACTGAGAATGTGGGCATATTCGTTTTCTCTGATTATTCCTTGTTTTAAGAACGTTATCGGCGATACTATATTTATGTTGTTATTTTTTAGCAAATCTAGTAGTATTTCATTTGGTATTGTAGGACATACATTTGAGATAGTCAGTCTTTGTGCAGGGGTAATCAGGCGTCGTATATCTATTTGCTGGTTATTGATTTGTATAGTTGGGTGATTTTTTATTATTTCGTCGACAATTTGTTTTGAGGAAAAGTATATGCACATTCGATTGTTGGAGATTCTTGAGGCGAAAATTATTTTGCTTGGTCCTGTAATGTTGCCTACGGCTTTAATGTAATCAGCTAGTTGAATACCATCTACAATGTGCATTACGATTGCTTGATCCTTTTTGGGATATGTTCGAGCTGTTTTGGATGCATACGTTTGAGTCGTGGAATTTACATCACGACTAAGTGTGTTTTGTGATTGGGTGAGTGGTAGATCGTCACTCTGGGAGGGAGAAGCCATTTTTTTTTTTTCCTCGCGTAACTAGTCGCTTTTGTTAGTTTTCATTTTTTTTTTTTGGTTTGTTTCTGCACTGCCCGTGCCAATTTGTGCCTAGAGATGGCACTGTCGTACGGCAGAGATCTTCTCTAACCCGTACTGCTATTTATCGACAGGTGGCGCTTAAGGCTGATCGATTAAGTTATTGATTGGTGTAACGGGCAATTAAGATATTTGATTTGGGGTTAAATTTTTTTGGGGGGGTTTTGTTCAGGAAAGGGTACGGGGAATATGTAGATAAAGGTTGTACTAACCTTATATAGCGGCTGGATAACTTCAAAGGTAATAAAATTCAATTTTGGTTGTGAAAAATGTGGAACTGTCAGATAACAACTAACTGTGCACAAGGTCAAAACCTCAATCGACATTTTAATTTAAAAAATTTAAAGCATATGTCACTGTCAAATAATATTTCTATAATAAACTTTGCATTTATTAAGAGGTGTTGGATAAAACGTTATACTTCACATATGTGCAAAGTGGAATTGCCTACTCGATAAAATTAACACACTCAGCTTTCGGCTTCGTGCGCTAAAATTTCTCTCGTGGGTAATTCCTTATTTTGCCCACTTGTAAAGTAAATAAATATTTAGTATCTACGTCCGCCCAAAGTTAAAAAATTAATAATAATTTGATTTGGTTCCTTTTGATAAATAGAACATAAATCCAAGTAATTACTGTAAAAATGTTTTTAATCCATGACGATAACAATTGGACATTAAACAATTATGTTGTTTTTCATAAATTTTTGAAGCATTTCTTGAAAATGAATTATTTAGAAAGTATTCCGTCGAATATAGAACAAGCTTCAAAATTTATTAATTCATTAAATATTAATTAATTTAAATAATTGTAAAGATTGTATTATCAACATTTATAATAAATAGTACGTTGGTGAGAAAGAGTGCGGTAATGAAGCTCTTAACTCACACAAAATGAGTGAGCTAAGTGATATTTTACTCACGGGCGTAGATAAAAATATTTTATCCAACACCTCCCAATAAATGCTCTATAACTATGGCGATTTTAAACAAGCAAAGTAACAGATTATCCACTAGTGGGTTTAATTTTGAGGAAAGCCACTAGTGAGTATTTTTTTATTTATAACAATAATAATAACACACAACACCTTGGTAACTATTTCGATTGACATTTCAATTCTAAAATTTCAAATATATGTCACTGTCAAATAATATTTCTTTAATAAATTTTTCAATTATTAAGAGGTGTTGGATAAAACGTTATACTTCACACGTGGGCAAAGCGAAATTACCCACTCGATAAAATTATCTCACTCAGCCATCGGCTTCGTGAGCTAAAATTTCTCTCGTGGGAAATTCCTTACTTTGCCCACTTGTAAAGTAAATAACTATTATTTAAATAGAACGTTTAGAACTATTCTACAAATTGCTTTCCTGACGAAGAATTATATAATATTTCTAAATGAAATAAAATATTTTTATAGAACTTAATCCAGAAGCCTTTTCTTTGATACCAAAATCATGACAGAAACAGCCAATTTCATATCTGATTTGTGCACTTTCTGTCCCGTCGTGAGGGAAAGTTCTTAAATAATATGAAAATGAACAAAATTAAGCAAATCAAATGTAACTATCATAAATTATATTACAATTCAAATAATTTTGAATTACATAAAAACCATAATAAATATAGGGGTCGTGAAAAAAATAGTATATACACTGCAGGAAAGAAATGTATTTTTTCCTTTGTCGTATTGTAAGCCTCGCCTACAGCTCAAGTTTTAATTTACTCCCCGAGAAAAAAAGCATATACTTCTCTCTCTTAATGTATAATATACTATGCATATGCATATGTGTAAGTACCTATGTAATAGTTATTTATATACCAAATGCGGGAAGACATTCTTCCCGCATGGGCGTTTATTTGAAGCACGAGCGAAGGCTTCATTTATGCGGATGTGTGGATGACGTCTTCACGCAAGAAGTGTGTACAATGCTTTTTGTAGCGAACAAAATTATATTTAACGGAATTAAAATGTAATCAGAATATTTAAAAACTTACAAATTCTACAACAGCAAAAGTAAGGTATACAAATCACCGTTTACTAAGGAATTTGATGATAGTTTAAAATTGGTGTAATATTTTATAAGAACAAAATTCTGTTATTTTGATATGATTTCGCTGTAGAATCTCCGGCGAAAATCAGTGTTTTCCATATTTTACAACACGATTTAGCGAATTAAAAGTTTCTGGTTGTCAGTAGAGTGCGTCAAACGGATTTCAAGATTGTGAGTACAAAAAAATGTTCTTACATGGATATAACTGGCATTTATGTAGTCTGAAAATTGATCATTGTTGATTTTTTCCAACTTCACTCGATTTTTGTCATCTGAAATATGAATTATGAGAAATATCTCTTAATGAGTTTGTATGATTTGTCTTACATGCAATTAGATTATTGTATCGATTCTTGAACTTATTTGGCTTCAACATTCCATAATCCCAAGGTTTAGTTTGGCCTCGCGGAAATAGCTACAAAATAATTTGTACAATGCTGTTTTAAACAATAATTCATAATTTCTTACGGCATGCTGCTCGTCCAAGTCTCCATTTTCCAGTGCTTCTTTCAAATAGTTCTCCAGGTTTTCCAGTAGAACAATACGTGAATGGAAGAAATTAGTTCCTGTTGTGCTCACTTCTACTGGTGTTTCTACACTTTCCTGGCAATAAAATTATACTGTAGCCTGTAGCTATCTTAAGTAATGTCATCAAGATAGTAAAACCCTTTATTGCATACTGTTCCCGATCGGGAACATAAAATTTAAAATTCTCCTTTTCTTTTCTTATGCAGTTTACATTCATGCCAATCATGTTGTAACCATGATTATATATGTCGTAGGCATTTAGAATAATCCGGCATTTAGCTAAATGCCTAGGCATTTAGTGAAATTGCCGGCAATTAGATGAATTTTACTTCATTCTTCTAATTGACTGGCGAAATCAGGCAATTAGACGAAAAATCGCGCATTTCTCCATTTGCCGGACGCGGTTTAGGCACTTAGAAGAATCATTCATAATATTATAAATAAATTTATTAACAAGTTTCACTGATTTGTTACAACAAGGTGCCGATAAATGGCATCGTGAATTTCATAAAATACCTGCTTTGAAGCAGGCACATCGTTTTGTTTGGCATTGTATTTTATGAAATTCACGATGCCATTTATCGGCACCTTATGGTAACAAATAAGTGAAATTTATTTATAAAATTTTTCACAATATTATGAATGATTCTTCCAAGTGCCTAACCCGCGCCCGGCAAATGGAGAAATGCGCGATTTTTCGTCTAATTGCCTGATTCCGCCAGTCAAATAGAAAAATAAAGTAAAATTCATCTAATTGCCGGCATTTCACTAAATGCCGGATTATTCTAAATGCCTACGACATATACACTTTGTCATTCCTCCCAATTTGACCAACATAAAAAAAAAAATTGAAGTGAAAAAAGGATAATTACGGAAACTGAGATAGAAAATGTAACATTTGAAGGAAGCAGCTTATTACCTGCTGATATATTACAGCTAAATTCACCTTTACAAAATTTCAAAAATTTTTTTTATCTGATGTTTTCCTAGAAGATGTAGTTTATCAAACAATTTTGTATAGTACGCAAAGACGACTCAATAGACCAAAGTTCTATTGTAAGTTGAATTTGTTCATAATGTTCCCAATAGTGAACAAAACATAAAAAAATTATTTTTTTTTTTTTTTAGAAAAAAATGTATGTAACACACTTACTTTAAATATATGAATATATTTTTTGTAAAAAATAATGTTTTTGAGCCCTTATTTCAAACAAAAATAATTCATGCAATAGAAGGTTAAAATGAAGCTTGCATTAATAGACTTACTGCCGGTTTTGAGCTGGGCCCAGGTTTCGGGGTGGTCGCAGGTTTCTTCGGTTTCTGCTGAGCAGGTTCGGTCGATGCCTCTGTTAAAGGGATAACATCAGGATCATGTTGATCTTCTGAAATTCGTCAATCGCAAATTGTTTTCGTGTTCTTTTATATTATATTTCAAATCAGCCAACGAATATTATGAACAATTTCCATATTTAATTTAACCAATTTAAGGGTAACAATTATCGTTTTGAAGAATAAAGAAGCTATGCAATAAATTTTTGTATGATATACGTGTTAAAGTGATATTTTATGAGTAAATGATGCGAAGCCGAGTGAAACAATCCCACGAAAGAAATATACGTAAATCATACAAAATTTTATCTACGATCTTCCTGGTGTGTTTGTAAAAAATATTAAAAAATGTAGAATGTTATTTTGCAGGTTAGGTTATGTTGATTTATTGATACAAATCGTTAGAAACGTGTTAAAAGTAACTATAAAATCACTTTTAACACGTTTCTGTTACTTTTAACACCAATGTCAGAAAATGACAATTTTAACTTGCTAAGCAACCGTTAAAAGGGCCATTTTTAACAAACATCTTAGATAAATAACTATTATCTACGACTATTATTAAAAGTGGATCTTTTAACAGTTGCTTAGCAAGTTAAAAGTGTCACTTTCTGACATAACATAGCAACGTGCAACGTTTTAAAAGTTATTTTATTGTTACTTTAACACGTTGCTAACGATTTGTATCAATAAATAATAGTTATTTACTTTACAAGTGGGCAAAGTAAGGAATTACCCACGAGAGAAATTTTAACTCACGAAGCCGAAGGCTGAGTGTGTTAATTTTATCGAGTGGGTAATTCCACTTTGCCCACATGTGAAGTATAACGTTTTATCCAGCACCTCTTAATAAATGAAAAATTTATTTAAAAAATATTATTTGACAGTGACATATGCTTTAAATTTTTAAATTAAAATGTCAATCGAAGTAGTTACCAAGGTGTTGTGTGTTATTATTATTGTTATAAATAAAAAAATACTCACTAGTGGATTTTCTCAAAATTATACCCACTAGTGGATAATCTGTTACTTTCCTTGTTTAAAATCGCCATAATTATAGAGCATTTATTGAGAGGTGTTGGATAAACAAATATAACCCGGCCTGACAGAAATTTCTACCTACTTTTTTTTAGTATTTACTAATACACTAGGACTAGGATGATTGTAGATAAAATTTTATATAATATTTATGTATTAAGTGAATAAAGACATATTTTAACTTTCGCGAGTGGTTAATATGTCTTTGTTCACGTGATGTATACAATATTTTTTACAACACCTTCCTTTAATATGCTTTTTGAATAAAATTAAAACGACATTTAACTAACAATTTTACATATTTATGTTTCATTTTATTTTCTTATCAACGCTTACTTGTATACCTTATAAGTTGCTAATGTAATTTTGCTTAAAATATAGAAAATAGAAACATCTACTTTTGTTTTTTTTTTTTTTTATTATTTTAGAATAAAAATCACCCAAGTGTGTAGTTAAATTAACGAAAAAGAAAAATTTTTAACTCTAGGCTTTTACACACTGTTCTTTATTTTATTTTTTCTACGACCACTACTGAAAGTATGTCATTACAGAACAAAATACAATCAATGTAAGTGCGTTGTTACGAATAGTGTTACGTAATGTTCATTCAAGTGTTACGTAATGTTCATTACGTAACACTTGAAAATGAAATTTAAGTTGGCATTACTGACTGTCACATTACCAATATAATTAAAATTTGATGCATCAAATCTTAGATTTAAATGTTATAGATTCAAAGGCTAATTGATAAAATTTTATAAGTAAATTCATATTTTGCTGGGTTTATTATAAATTATGACACCAATAAATATTTCAATAATATATGTAGAGGGGACTATGTTTCGTCATGTATCCCTACGCTCAATAATTGTCGTTTATTTTTATAAACATAAACAAAGCTTGTTTGACATTTAGGTTATGTGCGTGATTATTTCATGTAAACTGGTAATATTTTATAGTCTCCCATCTGCATCTATAGTTTATAATCTGTGTTTTATTGTGAGGTAAATATATACTACTAAATATTATTATCCTTTACTTATTAATATTTTAAGTAAGAAATGTCAAGCGACAGTGATATTTCAATTGGAACAACACTGGAGATACAAGCTAAAGCTAAAAGTGCAACAAATAATCTTTTGGTGACAAAATCTCGAGAACGATACGAATTTGTGTATCAAAAATTCATGGATTGGAGAAAACAAAAAAGCATAATAAATTTCTATTTGAATATTGTTTTAATTTAGAAATAGTATTGAGTGGCCGTAGAAAAAGTATAGTACAAAACTCGAGATGTAAAGCAATTACGCCCTCGTAAAATTACAAACTCGCCGCTACGCGGCCCGTGTGTCAATTTTTTCACTCGTGCGTAAATTGCTTCTTACTTCTCTCGTTATGTAATATACTATTACACAATTAATTGTGTAAAATAAAATAAAGAACAGTGTGTAAAAGACTAGAGTTAAAAATTTTTCTTTTTCGTTAATCTACTTTTGTCATTACTATGGCAACGAATTACTTGCCACTAGTGGATAAAGTAATACTTTATTCATCCTTACTATTAAAGTATTATTTTAGTTTCGAGAATTCAATGGATAAAATACCACTTACTATATACGTGTTTAAAGTGATTCATTTCGTTCGTGGGGTTGTTTCACTCGGCTTCGCTTCGTTTTACAAACTTCCCCACTTAAACAAACTTCCTCAATTACTCAGAAAATGTCACTTTTAACAAAAATCAAAAAACAAAAAAAAACACGTGTTTAATATTTTTCAAAAACCTATCTTATGGCACCAAGCGTGATGGGGGTTCCCATTTAAGATTTAAAAGTGTTTTTTTTAATGTGTTTTTCGCGAGATATTTTACCGTCCCGGAACTTTTTGAAGACCCAGTACATACACACTCTCTCAAACGTGAGTGTATGAAACAAATAATGATTGAACATACCATTTCGATTAACTCTTAGTCCAGGTATCATCATCATTATAGATGCTCGTCTTGTTTCTTTTTTGATAGCATATCTACACGAGTATAAGAAAATTATAGTACTATGTATCAATATTTAAAAATGCGTTTACCTATAAACAAAATATCCAATAACTGGTAAAAGAAGAAGCAACAACAAGGCGAACAAAGCTGCTGAGGAACCTGTTATTGTAGCTGTTGTTTGAACTAGTTGGTGATAAACGTGAGTGCTTCTTTGATCTCTATATTGGTTTATTAGTACAACAGAAACATCGTATTCACTAGAAGGCTCTAATTCTTTATTGTGTATAGGTTCGTTTAAATTATTAGAAAACTCTATGTTACCGTCACCTAATACAAGAATTGAAGTTTCTTCATTTAACTGTAAAGCAATTGATTAGAAAATAGAATTTTATTTATATCCAGTATTAATACTTCTCTTTCTATTGCAATCCAAGCGTTTTTAGAATTTGAATGTTTTAAGATTTCTTGTTTTAAACTATTTTCTTCTTCAGCTTGTCTTTTCGAAATGCTACTACTTTTTTTGTGTACCAGCACATATAGGAAACTGTAAGCAAGTTATAAATTAGTGGGGTAGCACGAACCCAGAAACACAGTCAACCAACAATCAATCTCCTCCAAACATTTCACCACTTTCGCCTCGTCCACATTCATAGTGCGATTCATACATGCTCGTTTATTCTTCACACTCGGATTCATTTGTTCACGTAACAAACCATCAATCATACCCAACCAGTTAATCCTCGGCCGCCCACGCAATCGTTCACCCACATATATTAGTTTCACGAACCTTTCATTCGACATTCGCTCAATATGACCAAACCACCTCAACTGACTCACTCCCACTCTCTAAACAACATTCTTCTCAACCTCACACTCACCATACACCTATGTATTCCGTACACGATACGTCTCGTATATCCACACACTCCTGTCAAATATCTCATCTCAGCAGTTAATACGTCGTTCATGCTTCTTCATCCACACCTAATATTCAGAACCATACATCAATGTAGGCACTAATACACCATTATAAACACTCAAACGGGCTTCTCTAGATACATACACGTTTCGAGCAAATGTACCCAGAACATCCAATACCTAGCACCCTGCAGACATTTAATAACAATAATAAAAAAATAATAATAAGACTCCACGTTAGTCTGTAATAAAGTTTGCATTATACGATGAAGTTTTTCTTTGCACGTAACTTTAATGCCCTCTTAAAATTAAACTTTTCTAAGCATTACTTATTACTAGGGAATCCTTATATCTTAAGTTTGTCGCTCATATTGAATTTAGGCATTGCTTAGCTAGTCATTGTTTATCCAGAACAAGAGATCTAAAATTGAATTTCAAAAACGAAGAAAAATCTTTGGTAACTTAACATTAGAATGCCCTGAATGTCTGTGACTAAGAACATTTTAAATTATGTAATCGGTCATTTTCACCTGTTCGGGCATTCTAATGTTAAAGAAATTTTCATTTTCTAATGTTAGAATCTAGTAAGTTTAATACGAACTGTCAAGAAGATTTGTTTTATGTTTGTGGCATTTCAAACGTTCAGGAAATTTATTAATTTATCGAAAAGGATTACCAAGTAAGTTAATAAATTTTTGATAATATTATTTAGTGATATTAGAAATCACAGAAAACCGATTCTAGTAATCTAGTATTTTATGTTAGGGAAATCGTTCAAAAAATTGTCCATCCAACAAATTATGAAAATGATCAGCTCGTTCATATATTATTCTCGGACGATTATTTATAAATATCTTCCAAATAATAACTTAACATTCTTCCTCACCACAAATACAAAAACTTGTCAGTTCCTTTGTTAAGTGGCCAATGACGGACACTTAATTTAAGGATTCCTTAAGTCAATATAAGTGTTGGAATTTGGCTGGTGCAACGAAATTTTTATATTTAAGGATTACTTAGAATTTTAAAGAACTCTTAACGTTTAAGTGAGATTGGTGGAGCTGGCCATAAAAATGTCTTTATAAGTGACCTTATCAGTATATTTACACAATCTAGATTTAAGTGAACTAAAATATCTAAGTGTCAAAACTCCGTTATACCAACGTAAATTTATGGTATTCATTCAAATCTCTTCAAATTTCGATTATGGTAAACACTCTTTTTCAATTTCTTCTCTACTCCATTGTGTCGTTTTAATTTTAATATGAATCAAACATATGTACACAAAAAACAAACACAAATGACATTTGACAACTACTTCGCCTCTTCTAAAACATGCACTAATTTGGTAATGCGGTAAAAACAGCAATGTGCAAAAGGCACGGCCAAATCTTTTAGGAACTTTTAAGAAAAAGTACCGCATATTGAAGACTTTCGTTGCTAGTCGATTGATCTCATCTCATGCTCACTTAAGTGTATAGCATCCCAAAGGTGACTATAGATAACAATGATGTCCAAAAATAATATGCGTATTGCGCGACTTGTAGACCCACCTGGTTTTGCTCTTCGTGTTGTTTTTAGCACTAGGTATAATGATTGTAACAGTAGTATTCGTGGACTTTTCTTCGTCAACGGTAACATCTGCAGTGAGTTCTGGGGTCTCTGGTGGAGTGTCTATGAGCAGAGTAGCATTTTCTCCATAATACGAGTTCACCCCACAAACTGTAACTATATATGAGGAAGAATATTGGTACGTCTTTTTTATCTAAAAATAATATTTTAAAATTAAATTGAGCTCATTGTGAATTATTGTTTTATAAACATTGTACGAACTTGATAAGTATAAGTCTTATTTTCTGCTGATATTGGATGTTCGTAACTGTAGAATGGTTTCCCTGCTTGGTTTTTGAGTTCTGTTCCGTTTTGTATCAAAGTAATGATAAATTTCCTTAATCTTCCATTTGCCTGATTTGGGTGATACCAATATAACTTTATTTCGTTGTTTTTCCATTCTCTTGAAAGATTTAAAGGAGCACTTGGTACTACAAATAAATAATCGCGGTTTAAAAAATCATTCAGTATGTTTTATATAAGTATGGTACCGTCTTCGTCCGTATAAACTGTAATTGGAGATGGGGGACTCCACAATTTGGTCCCAATATTTTGAGCCGTAATCTAAAAACGAAAGAAATTGTAAATTGTAGTTATATACTAAACAGCGAATTCTCAAACGGGATTTATCTACATTATGTGCGTTACCAGTCGTTAAATAACGCCTCTTAAGGATGCTAGGGAACGGGGAAACCATAGGGATAAAGTTAAGATGCCAACTGTTATGAGATTTGATCTCAAGATCCCGTGATCCACAGTTCGATGCGTTACCACAAAGCTATTTAGCTCATAATAAAAAAAAAAAAATGTATGTAGTCAAGAATACGTTAATGTTATCGTTGTGTACTTGATGGGCGGAGTTTCACCACATTCCAATATGAGTTTCACTTTCTTCACACATACATAAATACATACATAACATTACGCTATATCCCGCACAGGGGGGTAGTACGAACCCTGAAACACAGTCAACCAACAATCAAACATTCCTATCCTGACACACCATTATTTCTCACACTCGGATTCTTTCGCTCACACAACAATTCACACCCTAACAATTCATTCATCCATTTATTTTATTCACCATCCGCTCGAGATGGCCAAACCACCTCAACTGACTCACTGCTTCTCTGCGCTCCTCTCAAATTCACAGCAATTTACGTCGGTTCATGCATCTTCATCCACACCCAACATTCAGAAAACTAACACACCATTATAATCACTCAATCTAGTCTCTTTAGATATATTTACATTTCGAGCACCGTTTTAATCGGGTTAATCTTATTTAAGATTTGGTTGTATATTACGTAAACTCACAGTGACTGTATATTCGGATAACGTATATAGATTTTTAAGTATGTAACAATTAAAATGTTCAGTCCATAAATCACAAGGTGTAAGTTGATCAATTTTAATTTCTGGTGAGTAGCACCTCCATGTGGAACAGTATTTAATAGTGTACTTGTGCAGATATCCATGCGGTGGATATGGATTTAGCCATCGTAAAGAAATTGATGTTTTGTTCTTCGAATAACATGTAAAATTTCTCACTGCCGGTGGAACTGTAACAACAAACGCATTTATAATATTTCTTTGCTATTATGTTGTTGAACCCACCTCCTGCTGCGGAATAAATCGTTGTGGTTCTGTTGAAAGAAGTCAAATCTTCATTTTCGGTTCGTTTGGCGCTCAGATAAACTAAGTAGTGCGTGAATGGAGTGAGATCATGCGTAGTAATTCCTGTCAAACTATTAACGTTCTTCAAAACTATGTCCGGAATTTGATCACACCATTCATCCTGTACACATCTGAACAGTATTTGGAAATATAGTGGACCTCTTAGGTTCACACAGTTCACTGTCCAGTGAATTGTAACTGATTTTGCGGTAGGCTCAGACGCGGTGATAGATTCGGGAAGTTCATCTTCGCTAATAACACCTAAAAAAATATTTAAAGCGTTATAAATACAAAAAAGAAACACTAACTTTTAACTTACTGATCATTGTTGTATTGGCCTGGATTGGTATTGGATTTCCTGGTAATATGGTCTCTGCGGTCACTGTTATATAATAAGCGGAATATGGTTGCAGATTAGAGACCAACACGTTAAATATTTCATTGGGAAATACAATTAGATTGCCAGTGTGTGCATGAGGCCTCTCCGTGCATTCCAGTCGTTGTATCAACTAAAATATAAATAGGAATAGTGTTGTATGCTTGCACATAAAATCATTGAAATCTAGTAATATTGGAACGCTAACTAAAATTGAAAATGCAAGTTGAGAGAGACAAGCAATATGTGGGCAACCTGTCTTTATTGATAAGAAAATTAAAAAAAAACATTCAATGATTTTGAAATAAAATGCTTAATATAAAAATTAAATAATTCATTAATAAAAATGAGTTCATGGCAACGGCCATGGCCAAGGCAGGTAGCGTTGAAACCGGTTTATTCGATAACGTAAGTTAAGCAATACTGCCCGCGGTATGTAGTTCGATAGGTGACCGCTTTGTGAACACCCATACCAGTAAGCACTGCGTGCCGTTGTCACACCACCGAAAATGAGGTACCAGGCGATACATAAACAGCAGTATAGATCTCAATTATTTACTGAGATATGCTCAAAATATCTTATAGGCCGTCAAGTAAATTACCACGTCAAGTTGATAGCCAGCCACCAAAATCTAACCAATTCTTAATTTGAACATGCAAGGTCTAAATATTAAGTTTGAAAGTGATATTGTCACTAGAATCTGATACCCATAAAGCCTGACAGGTCTTCACGAAAACTACCACTTCCGGTTAATAGATTGCTACCAAAATCTAATCAGCTCGTAACCTCAACATTTAAATATGATTTTTCAAATTGATCTCTTTGTTAGATTTTGAATTATCGTGGACGGAAAATTCGTCACACACACAGACAGACGTCATCGTGAAAATAGTGAAATTGTATTCTAGGGACCTCAAAACGTGCTTATCCGTTGAAAACTTACTACTGAAAATATTGACTCGTCACATTACCTCCCTTACATATGTGCGGGAGGTAAATATAAAAAATGAGTTCAATTGACTATCTATTATGTAATTAGTATGTGAATTTAAAGGAATTTTCAAATAATTCAACAATACACTGTTAAATATTATTTATCATTTTTGAACAAGACGGTGAACATGTTTTTACGTAGCAACCGCTCTAAAAAACAAGTGTTAGATAAAGAAGGGTTACCCACGACATCTATCTGTCTTATAAAGTTTTTAGACTTTAGAGAAAAATGTTTTATACTAGAAAAAATGGCCTTATTTAATAGGAATAACAAATAGTAAATTAAACCAGTGGCTCTCTAACTGTAGTATTAATTAATGTATTTTTAAATGGTAAACTATATAAATTTTTAGTCCGTTAGATAGAGAATTTTGTTCTTATTTCAACGATATAATTGTGATATGGGGTTGTATAACAATAATTTCTAGAAAATTTATATTAAAAATCAGACATAATTTTACAATATTGAAGTTGGCTACGCAATAAATAACTATTAATACTACTATTGCCTAGGTTACGAAAGTATATTATTTTATTATTTGTAAAATAACGTGTTTTACTAAGAAATTATCATTTGTTGTATTTGTTTATTGCTTAGCTTACTGCAATATTGTACAATTATTTCTAATTTATAATATAATTTTTCTCGAAATAATTGTTAAACAACCCCATATTATATTTATATCATTGAAATAAGAAAAATTATACTACCGTTTGAGAGCCACTGGCTGAATTTTTTGTTTGTTATTCCTATTAAATGAGGCCCTTTTTCCTGGTCATTTTTGGTATAAAACATTTTTCTCTAAAGTCATTAGTTCGCCCAGAAGAGCACTGGTTGTTTTAAAGGGAACATCCTGTATAGCTAAGATGTAGAATAGCACCACTAGACTCGTTTTTCGCTTCCATAAAAATCTACAAGTGCGCGTTCCAGTATTACTACATTTCACTGCTTAAAATACTTTTCACTCTACTTTAATTAGTTACGCACCTCGTATGTTACAATATACCTTTGAATATCACCATTCGGCTCTTTTGGTTCTTTCCAAGATAAAACTATTTCTGTTTCAGTTGTTGCCAAAATCTTAAGTTCTTGGATTTCGCTGGGAGCTAGAATTACCGAATATTAAAAATACGTATATGTATTTTATATTAGAAAGATTATTACCGTCTTGATTAGTTTTAAAATCCTTTTCCTCCTTGTAACTTGTAAACCGCGTATTAGTAAGCTTTATAGTGTAATCTGTATTTGGTGTTAAATTCGATAAATTCATACCCTGCCATACAAATTGCGGAGTCTTGTTCTGTTTACCATTTTGCAGTAATTCGATTACATAATAGTCCAATGAACAACTTTCAGTTGTAGTCTAAAATGGGCGTGAAATTAATTTTTTAGGAAAAATAAAGTATTCAAAAATAGTTATTTGTTTAACTAGGCACCAAAATATGTATTGAAAATAATCACTAAATTAATATTAATTCTAAAATTGACAAAAAATAATGTGTTCAAACCGGCACTAAACAGATTTACAGCGTCAGTTGCATTCAATGCCTCAGCTTCGCCTCGTCAATGAAACGGCAGCCTCCGCTGTAAATTTGTTATTTTGGTGCCTAGTTAAACAAATAACTATTGTTATGTATTTACCTCGAAAGTAATAGTTGCATTTCTTGAATTTTGGTTAATACGTACGTCTCTGCGAACTAAGATAACTTTTTATTTTATTGAACAATAACTTAATAAGATCATGTATTCATACCATTACAAGTCGTGTTAGCTTCTACGGTTGGCAGATCCTCAAGTCTGTAGGCATACCCAGTATTGGTATAAACTACACCTCTGATGAGATATGTAGTTTCCTTCTTTAAACCGGTGATGGACACTTCTTTACACTCGGGTTTCATTTGTTCGCTACAGTTGAACCATTGTTGATAAGATTCTTTTAACTAAAATATGTAACAAGGCCAGGTTGTATAAATTGAGTGATATTTTTAATTTATTTCAGAGTGAATGTAACTTTTTATACCTTGCATTCTAATTGAACAAATTGAGCAATTTCTGAAGAACCATCTATTTTAATTTCATCGAACTTTACAAGAACGCTTGTATAGAATTCTTTAACAACAGTAGGTGGCGCAGCAAGACGGGGGAAAGCTGAGGGAAATACATGTCTATTAATAATTAATAATTATTGTTTTGAACTGTCAAGATTGCAATAATAATTATATTTTACTACTACTAAAAATTGAAAGAAGGAGGATCCTATAAGGCCGGTTTTCGGCCCAATTGGAAAAACAATAAAAGCATTATTTTTTATGTTAGTGCCAGACAAACAAAACTAAATCGATTTTTGCCGAAACGAACTTAAACACCCAACCCCTACCCACCTCCAATATCCTACCCACTCCCAACAAGAATCACAGGCAATAATGTATGAAAGTGAATTTTTGCTCGTCCTTAGCGGGATTTATAATGAAGTAAAATAAGAAGTAACGCAAGATGCAACGCAGGCGGTGACGCAGAAACAAAGCAAGAAACTTCGGTAGGCTTTATAACGAAGTATCCGTGGCTGCTTGCAGCCAATCACAGTGCTAGTACATGTTGCTTCTCAGCTGTTTGAATTTGACGTTGTAGAGCAGAATCGGTGTTAAATGAAATGCTAAAGTTGAGGATGGTAACAATAATGTACCCTTCAAATGGAAGGGTTGAACAGGCCACGAAAGAAGCATGAAAAATTTCCAATTCCAACTTTCTGGGAATTTATGAATTTGCAGATGTTCGCGCAGACGGAAATTAACAGCTTAGGCGGGAGTCTGTCTAGCACTAAATGCATACAAAGGCAATACACCGATCATAGAGAAATGAAATCTTTTAAGTGCCTTTACGAATACTTGAAAATTAACTAAATTGTCAATAGCGCAAACTAAAAATCAGAAAAATAAAATGAATACAAGTTGTGGTTTGAAATCAGTTCCGACAACACAAACAAACCTATCGGTAATATAGCTTTCTACACTGTAGTTTGAAATAGTGCGTCCGGATTGGTCAGAGGTAGAAAAGTAACGCAAGAAGTTGGAAGCTGACCAACTTTTGCGTTGCGTTGCTTCTGCGTCTCTGCGCTGCGTTTTGTTATAAAGCAGTATGTGCAGTCCTGTACATTTATTTTTTGTGTTACTTTACTTCAACCGCGTTGCTTCTTGCGTTACTTCATTATAAATCCCGCTTTAGAATTAGACAAGAAATATGAAATTGATTTTGGCCCAAAACATCCCAGCTGTGGTTGATCAGTTTGAGTTTGCCTGTCTAGGTATTGGGTGTGAGAGGGTGGTGGAAACTTGGGTTGTTTTAGGCAAAAATAAACTGCATAT
This sequence comes from Poecilus cupreus, assembly GCA_963942605.1. NCBI lineage: Eukaryota > Metazoa > Arthropoda > Insecta > Coleoptera > Carabidae > Poecilus > Poecilus cupreus. The sequence continues at coordinate 16,275,049 of OZ012727.1, forward strand.
TGTTTGTCTAGTCCTAGGAAAGAGCAAAAATTCACTTTTCTGACGTTACTGTCCGTCATAGTTGTTGGGAGTGGGTATGGTCTTGGGGGTGAATAGGGGTTGGTTGTTTGGGTTCGTTTCGGCAAAAATCGATTTAACTTTGTCTGTCCTTATGATATAAAATTCTTGCATTTTATTGTTTATGGAACCTCCTTCTTTGTTTAAAATTTCTAATTCATCGTGGTTTCATTGCCCCGTTGGGCGTGTCTGGCTTGAAATGAAAATGTATCTGTATAGTCATTGGTGCACAGATTATAAAAATAATATTAAAAAAATTAAATAAGTAGCCTTACTCGTTTGACAGTAGGGAGGTAGATATCCTTCCTCGCAGCCAACCTTACATTTTCCAGTGTTTATGTAGCATCTATGATTTTTGCACTTGCCACACTCGTTCTCACAGTTGTATCCATAATAACCTGTGTCGCATGCTAAAGACAATAAAAACATCTGTAGTATTATAATGTTATTTATAAAACAAGTAGTTATTACATTCTACGCAGTCAGATTGCCACGTGTAACCAGCCGCACATGTGCAGGCTCCCTGGTTGTCTCTTTGTGTTGGTAAACAAATTTTTTGCCCACCACAACCATCATTGAATACTGATCCACATGATACATTACAGTGTTTGCCTATGTACCTTGCGTCGTTGCAAATTGGAGGCCCTGGAAAATACAAATATTCAAATAGATATTAGAAATATTGTGCCTAGCGATCGTGATCGATATACGTTGGAGTAAGATGGGTGTGAGATTTAGAATAATTTGTATAGAACAAAGGGATATAACGGTGTATCTGGGAAAACGCCCCCCCCCCCCCCCACCCTTTAACTTTTTTATTATAAGGAATAGAAACATTTTCTGCATATATAAGTTTTATTATATTATTTACAGGGTGAGTCATCGAAATGCCCGTCTTCGATATCACCTTTGTTGTTAGAAATACAGCATAAATTTACTGTTTTGAAATTGTCGACTGCAAAGAGTAAATTACTCATTTATAAACCTTCTGCAAATATATTTCCGTAAGAATAGCGGTTACATTGAAAATATTTTTTAAATTAAAACAAAACAATATCCATGGTACACTAGATTTAATTTTTAATTAAATAAATTAATTTAGAGCAAAATGATAAAAAAAACTCTGAAATTATTGGTTTTAGGCATAGGATACCCTTAATAATAAAAAGACACACAACAGAATAATAAAATATAGGCTGTTCCATTTGAAAATTACGAGTTCTAGTCATTTCAAGTGGAGTAAATTTGATTCGCTTTATTGAACACCCTGTACAATTACATTAAAAAAAATATGTCAAAACATAGAGTATAGTTACAGTTGTGCAAAAAAAAAAAATTCTTAATTTTTACTATTAAAATAACTTCAGTAAGCCTTCATAAAGCAATGCGTATATTCGGCCTTTTTAAGAGAAAAACGGAGAAACTTGACAACACCGCGGAAAACTAAAACAAAATTCATATGTCCGTAAAGGTGAATAAAATACAATTCAAAATATATATGGTGTTTCATTTAAAAAAGGACAAACAATTCTCTCCAAGCCGTAACATACCAACCTGTATATGTGAAAATAATGTTACGTTATGCGTCTTGAGTAGTCGAATAAATTTTGTTAATAAATTTATGCTGTATTTCTAACAAGGATGATATCGAAGACGAGCATTTCGATTACTCACCTGTATACAATTTGATGACAGGCAGAGAATTTTTTTTATAAAGTCAAGTTTACATGATACGACTATCAACTTTTATTTTTCAAATAGGAACCTAAAATTGTTTTACTAAAATAAAAACCGCATTTTTTTTCTGTTTTCAACGATGTATCACTTGTCATAAATTAATATGAAAAAATTAGAGAATTGAGAAATATCAGAAATTATTTTTATTCAAATGTTCTAGGTTGTTATGCGAAATTAAACAAAATGTATCAAGGTAAAATAACTTAAAATAATGACAATTAAGCAGATGTTTATTTGTTACCTATTTTACGTGCTTTATAAGGTAATTTTTGTTTAATTTCGCATAGCCACCTGGAACATTTGAATAAAATAATTTCGGATATTTCTCAATTATCTTATTTATCTCGAAATTTTTCATTTTAATGTATAACAAGTAATACATCGTTCAAAAGAGAAAAATATGGTGGTTATTATTTTAGTAAAACAACTTTAGGTTCCCATTTTAAAACTAAAAGTTGCTAGTCGTATCATGTAAACTTGACTTTATAAAAAAAAATCTCTACCTGTCATCAAATAGTATATTTAATAAAACTTATATATGAAGAAAATATTTTATTTTTTATAATAAAAAAATTAAGGGGAGGAGGTGTCCTTTTTCTCAGATTTGAATAGGACGAAGTGATATATTTGGAGATGTTGTAGTGAAGTAATATTACTTACCATTATTATTTACTTGCAAGTTTGTATTAAATGCCCAGCCGGGATGTTTCACAGATGTGCACAACATTTTCTTATTAGACTTGACACTAGCCACTCTAATTTCTTAAAAAATAAATACATGTTATATTGGTGTATACTATATTATTTTATGGTATACTGAATCATAAATCTACTATTATTGTGCAATGAGCTCTGTCTTTAGTGGTAAAGAATCCTTTAATGGGCCGAGCCCGTAATAGTTATTTACGCAATTAGTGGTTTATGGACAAGACTATCGCAGGAATGGTTATAAAAGAAAAAAACACTGATTTTATTTCAGTGTTGTAGCTGTACTTTTACATCGTATTCATTATATTATATTATAAAAAAGGGAAAACAAAACGAGCGACAGAGTAAAATTCCTCAGAAAACATCAGCTTTGCGAAAGTAGCTATTTGTCTATGTATTTAGAGCGCAAAATTGTATTTTGTCGCTTGAACACGATGTGTGACATTCCTGTCATAAATTTTTGTAGCTGTTCTTTTGCTTCGTATCCATGGTGATGAATTAGTAAACAAAGAAAAAATCAAATTTTAGCCGCCGTTGCTATTGGAGATGAGCGACAAATTTTGTTTTGCTTGTTGCTATTGGAGACGTGCGACAAAGTAAAATGCAAGCATACATATTTATTGTGTATGTATTCAAAGAGTTTCGATCGATTAGTTTAATGTATTGTTCTATATACTCCAATAAATATAAGATTAGTTTAGTTATTTACGATTCAGTATATCGTAAAACATTGTACAATGCTCAACCGTTACTCAGAACTTTACGTGCTTGCACGGATAGTTAACTCGAAAGGTACCGTACTCGTTCCTACAGTTCTAAGTAACAGTCTTGCAAAGTTAATTACTATTAATATGATAATATGTATAGGTATACCATTAGCAAAGCATTTACGGAAATCATCTATGGCCCAAAATGTATCTTCTTCATTATTTCCATCTGTTGTACTTAAAACAACGTACAATTTATAATTATCAGTTGCAGATATAGAAATGCCTCCCTCCAATCTTATGTTTCTCCAAGTCATAAAGGGTTCATTCGCATTCCCCTGTATTATAATGTTCTTACAGATGAAAATAATATTTAGTTGCTTTACTATAACTTACCTGAATCGTTGATTGCATTTTGGAACTAACGTCTTCTTTTTCTAATTTTATTTTCATAATACATCGAGGACACACCGCAATGTAAAGAGAAACACATACATCAGTGCCAGATGCAAATATCAGAGTAGGGCCCACTGGGATTAAACCTTTTTTATACTTGATATTCATGAATTTATCTGCAATCAAATTAATAGTTATTTGTTTAACTACGCACCAAAATACAAGATTTACAGCAGAGGCTGCCGAAGCTATAAATCTGTGTTTGATGCCGAGTTGAACATACATTTTTTGCCGATTTGGAATTAATATTAATTTAGAGATTATTTGAAATACATATTTTGAAGGTTTATGTAAAATATTTTTACAGTCTAGACATTAAAGTGACACTTTACAGTCCGTAAAATGTCACCTTTAATGTCAATAGGCAAAATTATATATTTGTATCTAGGCACCAAAATACCAGATTTACAGCGGATGTTGCCCTTTCATTGATGAGGCGAATCCGAGGCAATGAATGCTGCCGTTGAACACATAATTTTTTGTCGAATTAAAATTAATATTAATTTAGTAATTATTTTGTATAGATATTTTGAAGGTTATCGCTGTCAAATTACGTTGCCATGCGTGTGTTGAACGGTTGCTATTTATTTATTGACGGTTGCTATGTGGTTGTTGAGCGGCTGTTATGAAATAGCTATTAACATTTCTAGCGATGTTATGAGTATCATAACTGCCGCAGATGTCAGTTTGAAATTTTAAGACATCTAAGGCCTGTAAGTGTAGCTAGATGTAGCCAAAATAATAGGTTTGTTAAAACTTGTTATTTCTGACAAGTTTGTGACATGTTTGTGACAATTTCACTGCGCCTGCGAAAAAATGTAAACAAATTAAGTTTGCAATATAGACTGGAACGGCGAATGGAATGAATATAAATATAAATATAAATAAAGAAGTGAGATGATTTCTTGACTGGAAGATGTATAAAGGAGACAAATAACGGAGAAGCAGTCAATTTATTAAAAATTTACACACAAACGTTTCGACACAATAAATACAAGAAAGTACAAATCTGGTACACGACTTACATTAATTTACGTTAGAATGAATAAAAATGAGTCAATGTTAAAAACATGTCAAAATAATTGTACGTCAAAAAATAATAAAAATAAAACAAGCAAAGCCAACCACATCCAACACTAACAAGAAACATCAAGTAAACTAAATAAAAAATATAAATAAATAAAACGTTAAAAAAAAATAAATATAACAAACACCAAATCACAGAAAATACAGCTAATGGTTACAATAAAAATATATACAAAGAAAAAGCAACCAAAATAATAAAATCAGCATTGTAATAAAGATGCGTAATGCTTAATTAAGACACCACTGTAGATGGAACTAAGATTTTTGATGTCAGTTTGCGCGTTTATGTTGTTTTTATTTTTATGAATGCAAAGCATCTCCAACGTCGTGTACCTGATTTATACTTTCTTGTATTTACTGTGTTTTTTTCTATGTTTGTAACTAGCACCCTGAAGAAGACTCAATTGGAGTCGAAACGTTGGTGTGTAAATTTTTAATAAATTGACTGCTTCTCCGTTATTTGTCTCCTTTATAAATAAAGAAATTCATATATTTTTCGCTACAAAAAAAAAAAGAAATGAAGCTTATGTTTCAAAGTTATTTTGTTTACATTTTTCGTGGACGCAGTGAAATTGTCACAAACATGTCACAAATGACCAGTTAGAACAATTCTATTGTCTTATCGTTAATAATTTTTGGAAAAAACCCAATAATAAAAATCTGATGTGGCCAGCACATAACCTCCCGCCTAATACTACTCTTAAACGGTACAAAATAGTATTTGATGATACAGAAACATACCTACTTATTTGTTTATTATCTTTACATTTGAGAATTTTAATTTTCTTTTGTATATTTATTTAATTTTATGACATATATTTCACTAAGAAAACAGCTTCACAATCACAATGACATGTGTCACATTTCGTAAAAAATTGAAAATTTTTAAATGTTTTCATGGTGTACTAGGAATGCAAAATTTGTAAAATCTAATTTCTTTATATTTTATTATCTCTAAATCTAATGAAAATTAATAAAATTAGTGTAATCAAAAAACATATAAAATTAAATATTCTTCAACTTTCAAAATAACATAAATTGTTGAAAAAGGAAATTTAACCGTGTTTTTCACGAAAAACTGTTAAGGGCTTCAAGCAAACTGCTACTTCCGGTCCACCAATTTTATCCAAAATCTAATCAGCTCTTCATTTAAATATAAGAAGCAATAATTCACAAAATTGTATTTTTTGGATTTGAGTTATGCGAGACGAAAAAATTGCCACAGACTACACACACACACACATACATACATACATACATACATACATACATACATACATACATACATACATACAGACATCATCGCGAAAATAGTAAAATCGTATTGTAGGGACCCTAAAACGTGCTTATTCACTTGACCAAAAACAATACCTCCCTTACCTAGAGGTAGGCGGGAGGTAAAAAAGGTACAGCAAATTAAATTTGAATCAAATTTATGAAAAGTCGTTACAAACTACAGTGGTTAATTATGTTTTAAATAGAAATTGGGAATACTGTAAAGTTAGCTGAACAATGTTAAGTTAAAAAAATAGTAATATAGTATCATAAAAGTTACGTCTATTTAAATTTTTCTATTATTGCTCAAAAATTGCTGTCCACATTAAACGTCAAAGTATGGCAAAAACGAAATGAAAAAGCATTATTTTGGCCCCCCTAGCTACACTTACAAACTTTTCTGTATGTTATGAATATTAAAATTAAATTAATTTATTTAAATTTGCATGAATGGGCCTTAGATTCTTAAGTTAATAGATATTTACGATATAAATGGAATAAGAGCATTATTAAGATACGCATGTAAAATTTGGGTTTAAGCGCTAACAAATGAAAAAATTGCACTCGAGTTATCCTTGTATAATTAAGAAATGAGTTCTCCTTGTTTTTTTAATTATTTTTCTGTTTATTTGCAAGACTTTTGTATTTATGTTGTATAATCATCCTGCAATTGGGACTTTGTGTCCTGTTGGATTGATTTGATAATAAATAATAAATAAATAAATAAATAAATAAACATCATGGGGTAAATAGCTTCGTGGTAACGTGTCGGACTGTGGATCGTGAGATCCTCAGTTCAAATCCCACTGCCAACAGTTACAAATTTAAATTTACCCCTGTGGTTCCCCCTCCACTAACATCTTTGGGGGCTATGATTTGACGGCTGGTAACCGCACTTCATACGAACAAAATATATCACTTACCGAGATCTGCGTGAGCAGAGTGCCACACCCACAATGGGTAAAAGGCATGATGATATATTTATATTTATTTTATTTATAAACATCTGAACCGTCAATATCGCGTTAACATCTTATATGGGGTAAATAGCTCCGTGGTAACGTGTCGGACTGTGGATCGTGAGATCCTCAGTTCGAATCCCACTGCCGACAGTTACAAATTTAAATTTACCCCTGTGGTTCCCCCTCCACTAACAACTTTGGGGGCTATGACTTGACGGCTGGTAACCGCATTTCATACGCAAAAATATATCACCTACCGAGATCTGCGTAAGTAGAGTGCCACACCCATAATGGGTAAAAGGCGTGATGATATATTTATTTATTTTATTTTATTTATCTTAACTAAAGAGGATAGATAATCTTTAGAAATATAATTCGGAAAAAAAATTCCCCCCAAAAAATATTTGGTTCCTACGCCTCTGCATACGCACTTTGCTTTATAGCGTTCACAACAATGAAATTAGAGAAACGTTACACTGAGTTAATCATGGTTAGCGCAGAAGTTTACAAACTTCAAACTTTTGGTTAGTACTATGGGTTATTAGTTAACGAATTTAACCAATCAATGACGTTAGACGTTTATTGATATCTCATATTTATTATATGGCACGTGACACAACAACAAAAAATAGAAGATGGTGGGTACATCCTTTAAATAGAAATAGAGAAATACAAGGAGATTAGGATAATCACACTATTCATTAAATTTTACTATATTAATACAATCCCTTTTCAAAACGACACTTCAAACTTTGAAACGTTAATTATAACTAGTGACTATAACTACTAATTTCGTATGCGATTGAGGCTTAAGGCCTATTCTTCTAAATTAAAAAAAGAAATAATAAGGATCACAATGGAGGGTTATGATTTTGACGTCACAGGCAAGAAAGAGAAAGATGAGGTAAAAGTTGAGATGGAAGTTCATAACACAAACATCCATGTTTTGACGTTTGATATGGTGTTTTAACAAGGTTATGTTTTTATTTTTGAAGTTTATTATTTAAGTAACTTAATAAATTTAACACTTGCCATATACCTTTATAGTAATAAAGGGAGTTACTATGCACAAACCATACACAAACTTTATTTTTTATATTTAGCATAATTTTAAGAACTGTCATTTTGACAGCGTTTTGTTTGTGTTTCGCCCATGTGAATTTCATCGTAGTTCAATGAAAACATCAATAGATGGCAGCACGAAAATTTGCTTCTGTATAACCCTCCATTCACTGAAGATTAAATTAATTTAGCATTTGAGACAACAAATTATAGAACAAAAGAGAGAATCTATAAAATAAAAGAAAAAATAAATATATATATACCGGGTGGAGCATCATACCTGTGTACATAGGCGATTAACATGAAAAAAACAGTTTTTCCGTGCGCATTGCTCCCCAAATTATTTTAGGCAAAAATGCTTCAAATACATGTTGTAGAGCATAAAATTCTGCATCTAAATCAATAAACAGAATCACTTTTACTTGCTTTGTAACGACAGAAATTATATATGAAAACATGGAAAATTTCGTTGAAAATATCAAATAGCCATGGAATTGAAACAAAATTAAATAAATGCTTATCGTTTTTCTGTCTATTTGATATTTTACCGGTCAAATTAATCATTCATCTGTCAAATGTCAAATATTTATTTATTTTTGTTTCAATTCCATGGCTATTTGATATTTTTAACGTAATTTTCCATGTTTTCATATATAATTTCTGTCGTTACAAAGCATATAAAAGTAATTCTGTTTATTGCTTTAGATGCAGAATTTTATGCTCTACAACTTGTATTTGAAGCATTTTTGCCTAAAATAATTTGGGGAGCAATGCGCACGGAAAAACTGTTTTTTCATGTTAATCGCCTATGTACACAGGTATGATGCTCCACCCGGTATATATATCATCATGCTATTTATTCATTTTGAGTATGATACTCCAATTCCCATTTCGCAGATCTCGGTAGGTGATACATTACTTGTGGAATTCGAACTGAGATTACTTATGGAATTCGAACTGAGAATATCCATGAATCACGTTATTAAGAAGCTATTTACCCCATTGGTTTTAGTTATGTATTTTCTGCATTTACTTACAATCATGCACTTTCCACTCTGCTATGGCGTAGTATGATCTAAGATACATACGAGTGATACGTATCGGAGATTCGTCTATGTAATTTAGCAAGATTTTGTAACCTGTGTCCAAGTCCCACTGCGATAGCTGGATATGATTGTTGCCTTGTCTAGACAGCGTGAAGTGTGTCCACTTTGACTCGTCCAGTAACTTCTCAGGCAGCTGCAATAAGTACAATATTATTTGTGCGAAGATTACTACAAATATTGAAAGGGCGAAGTTCGAAAGGTGAGAGTCATTCTCGACTTCATGTGGGGGTCTTCTGAGCTCCAGTCCAATTCCACTTTATATTTTTACTTAACGCACATATATGTAGGAGAGGTATTGCGACGGGTCGAATTTTTCGGTAGTTTTCAACGAATAAACTCGTTTTGGGGTTTTAGGGTTAAAAATGAAACATTTATTATTCGCAGTATTGCGCACAATATACAGCGAATTAGAAAGTATCTATATCTTAAAGCAGTCATTCTTCAAAAAAGGAATGGACATTGTAAATGTACACCTATAGTTCAACTAGAAAATGGAAGTTGACATTTTAATAATTTTATACCCCATTTCTTTTTACAGGGCAATAGAGTTCAAACATTTTCCTTTAAGTTTCTCAAGTTTCGAGTACCTACGACAATTTGGCGCAAAATACGCAATACGCAAAAAGTATTGCTCTTTCATTTAAAAGGCTATTGCATACAGATTAAACGATTTGATACGAAACAATTCAAGTTACGACAAAAAATACGCCTAATTCGTTAAAAAAAAAAAAATTATAACTTCTGGCCAAATCATCGTAGGTTCTTGAAAATTGCATAAACTTGAAGGAAAATGATTGAAGTTTAATTCTCTGTTGGTCAATTAAGTCAACGATTTTTTTTCTCACACTACGAATCGTTAAATTTGAACATTTTTAAATCAAAAACATGTTTCTCATCATCCGGGGGTAGCAGGGAGTGGAAGGGGTTTTGTGGCACATTAACGCACCGCAAAGAGAAATTTATAAACTTTTCAGAATTCCAAGGTCCATCGGTTTTGGTGCAAAAGTTATAGCCAAAAAAACGCAATATGCGATTTTTTTTTGAAAAATTCCCAATTTCACGTCAAATTGTCGTAGGTACTCAAAACTTGAGAAACATAAAGGAAAATGTTTAAACCACTGTTTGCCAATTGAGTCTACGACTTTTTTGGCACTGCCTATGAGCTGTCAAAGTTGGAAATTTGACATGAGGAACTTTTTTTTTATGTGTTGGAATGGAGTTGTTATCATATTGACTAGCATCACATTGAAGATAACAATTCAAAGTTTCTAAAACTCAAAGAATCATTCATTTAACAGCCTGAGTAATTTTTCTCTCTGTTTCATTTTCAAGTGGAATATAGGAGAAAAACTTTCGGTATTAGAATAATGTGTACTGAAAGTGATATACCGGGTGTTGACCGCGACCCCGGAACATAGGACTTTAACATGTAAAATCATAATTTCGTAATTTCCTGCTTAACAAATTATATTAGACAAAAAAGGTTCAAATAAAGTTGAGAGACCATAAAATTCTACATCAGAATCAATAAACAAAATTACATTTACATGCCCTATAACGCCAAAATTAAATATGAAAATATTAAAAATTAGCTCAAAAATCGGGTTAGCCTTGGAAATGAAACAAAATTCCTAAAAAAAAATAGTCAATTATGCAATTTATAATAATAATTAATAAAAAATACAATTTTCATTTCCAATTGAATACAATTTTGTTTTTTGTCTAATATAATTTGTTAAGCAGGAAATTACGAAAGTATGATTTTACATGTTAAAGTCCTATGTTCCGGGGTCGCGGTCAACACCCTGTATAAGGAAAAGACTAATAGCATACTTACTGTTATATTATCTCTAAGCATTTTGCAATCTTCATTTTTCGCCCACGTATTCGGCACCCCAGACACGCATTTTCTAATGCCTGTCGTCTCGAAATTAATAAATCCATCTATAATTATCCAGTAACATTGATCTTCTTGTGGTTTTTTTGAATAGCCACCACATAATAAGATTTGTGCATTTTCCGTAGATCGAACAGAAATACCCGCGACAAAATTATCGTAGGGAATATTATATATTTTATTGTACTTTGGTTCATCTGAATTTCCGATTGTTCGGTAAACTGGGAAATCTACAAAGAAGTCAAACTCGTAATTTTTAACTTTCTTATACTCCAAGAGCGGGATGCAAAAAAAACCTGGCCGATCAAGGTAGAGGATAAAATGTTTTTAAACTGTCAGTACTCACACACTTACAGCGATCATAACAAAAATCACTGTGTGCCTGGGCACAAGTTGTTATAAAGATTTATATGGGTGTACAATTGAAATGGTTTGGTTACCTAAATATTAGTATTTCGCGATATATCAATCAAATGAAAATCAATATTTATTAGGAAAATTGTAACAGCCATAGAAAATCAAACAAAAACTAAAAATATTCCATATTTCGGAAAACAGATTTATATTTATTTATTACATTGTTGTATTATTTCCTGTGGATATTTCGTAGAAGATTGTAATGATATAATGGCATATTTTAGAGTTCACATTATTTCATGTATTTCTGTTGAAAAAAATAAATAAATCTTAACCTGATATAAAATGTCAAATATTTTTCGTGTTTGTATAATTTTCCATAATCGTGTTTTTTTCTAATGTATATTAATTTTAATTTGATTGATACATCGTAAAATACTAATATTTAGGTAACCAAATGGGCCTTATTCCATGCATTTTAAAATTTTGAACAACTTTTATAATTACACTTTTGCTGTAAAGTGAATAGGTAAAAATTTACAGCAACATAAAAAAAATTGCATTGAAATCCCTATGATCCACATTTCAATTCTACACCCATTCAGTGGCGTCTTCTCCATGCAAGCAAGGCAAGCAATGCTTGCCTTTATATTTTACAATTTTTAATATATTTATTTATAATTATTTATTTCGAATTTTAGTATTTCGAAATTTAAAAGCAAACAGAAATACACAATTATTTTAAGATTGGTATATTACTGCATTAAATTTGTTATACATAAATTTTGAAAGTAAAAATAAACCTTGTATTGTATTGTATTTGTATTAGAATGAACGATATTTGTGCAATAAAAAAACTTGCTAGAAAAACATTTCGGTAGTTGAAGAAAAAGCTTTCATTCCAAGTGGTAGATCTGTTTCTCGTGTGAAGTTATTAACAACTATTGTTAAAAATGCATTAAGATATTTACATTATTTTTCACAATTTTTTTTTTACTTCTATGTGTCATTGCTTTCCTTTATTATAAAATCCACGAGACTCCACTGCACCCATTAAAAACCTTGTGAATAACTTCTGCCCAGGCACACAGTCATTTTTGTTGATCGCTTTGAGAATTAACAGTTTAAAAACATTTCATTGTGTTACACCGATCGGCCAGATTTTTCGCAGCCCGCTCTCGCTCTATTATCTTATGTATATGCAAACAAGATACTGACCATTCCATCGCTCGTCTGTTACGGGAGCTAAGTGATGATGACCCGCTGGTTGCTGAACTGTGAATCCATTTATATTCCAGTTCCACCAACATCCGCTCAAAGCCTCAAAGTTGCAGTTGCTAGAGAAGTCTATTACTGAGCCACTTAGCCCATCTTTGTATTCAAATTCTGCAAGCATTAAAAATAATAACTATCCCTTTTGGGGAGAGTCGTAGTAGGAAATCCCCTCAAAATTAACGGACATCTTACATTTTTACATCAAATTTTATTTATGAATTTACAAGTACAATCCCAGTGTTTAAAACCTAGAACGCAATGTTCAAAATAGCCCTGCGAACCTTCGCTTTCACAAACGTATCAATTATTTCGCCCAGGATTCCCTTCATTGATTTCGTTATCTTAAGACGCGTCCGAAGTTACACTTTTAGCACTCTAGTACACTAACACTCTGAAAATTGGATCCTAAATTAAGTCATCATTTAGTAATTTCCAAGCAGATTCTTAAAAGGGTTATCGCTAACTCCATTTTTACTTTCTTATACAAAGTAAAAGGAAGTATTGGAATCACGAAAAAAATTGTTGACGAGATTTTTGCGGAAATACATATTTTGACATCCACTGAATCCATTAAGACCAATTTCTCAATGATGTCTGTGTGTGAGGATGGATGGATGGATGTCCGTGTGCGCAATATCTCACTAACGAGACAAGATATGTAAAGGAAACTAGGAATTTATAAGTTTCATGAAAATATGAAGAGCTGAGTTGATTTTGAATGAAATTGAAAAACCGGAAGAAGTTTACTGAACACACAAAACAATAAATTCCATTATTTTCAAAAATAGACTCAGATGTGGAATAGTATATTCTACAACAAGTAATGGAATGTCACATATTTCACGCGAGCAAAAAGTTTGTAGTCCGAGCCGATGGCGAGGGCTACGGTTTGCGAGTGTGGGATATGCCATTCCGTTACATGTTGTAGACTATACTTTCTATAACAAGATTTTGGAAATTATACAAATAATACAAATATAAAACTGTTGAAAACGTCAAACTCAAATAAATCAAATTAAAACAAACAGACGTAACCATAGTAACTGAATCAAGATACTTCATATATCGCGCTAATTTGCGGCTCTGATTCGTCGAAAATATTTCATACGCCGCATATGGAATGTCAGTGATTCCATAACAATTTTTAGTTGTGGAATGCCTAGTTTCCAAAATAGTGTTATAGAAAAAAGTTTCAAAAGAAAGATTAACAAGAATATCTGGAATATAAAATGTAATTTGCACTTTTCTTGTACATGCTTCTAATTTTGAGAAAAATTAAATTATATATTGAATAATATATTTCATTAATCTTAGTTACACTGGGAACAAAAACTAAAATATTTCTATTTCTATGTGTCAAACGTGTCAAATAATTGTGGTGTCAAAAATATGTGCCGTTTTAAATATTATAAAAGCAATATTTGTATTATAAGTTACAATGTTTTAAAGACTAGATATAAAATCATAGCTGAGCACACAAAATTAAACAGGCATTGTATCCATATATCAAATAATTGTCACAATAGTTATACGCAAGGAACAAGTCATACATGTTCAGTTGGTTTTGTTTGTATAAGAAAGTAGTGTGGTCCACACACCAGATTGTTATTGTTATGCGAAACTACATTTTCTATTCTCAGAATATATTTATTTTAACTAAGGTTGTAATCAAGATCGGTTAACATAAAATGTGACACATTTTGATAAGAAATGAAGTTACAGATTAAGAAAAAAATTGAGTTAACGCTAATCCCTTTTATGAATACTTCCTTATACGTTGTATAAGAAAGAAAAATGGGACAATATTTAACTTTGGCGCTTTTATTAGCACGTATTATATTTTTTTAATTATGTGGATACTCTTACGATTTATATACATGTTGTCTCGTATGTCTTCGCTCATGAACGCCAAGCCGTATCCGTTGGTGTTGCTTCCAGCAACGCAAGTCTGCAAATTTCCTTTGTAGAACATCGTGATGTCGGGCCGGTCCGTCCCTGGCTCCCCCAGCACGACGGCGACGCCCACCACGTACACTACCACCACCCAGCTGCAACACACCATCCCGGCTGCATCCACGAATATCTTACAAGAAAACTATTTGTATTTTACCGTGCCACACCCATTTTCGCTAATGTTCCTCTTGGTATCCACACATCACCACAGACAAGCACTACAATAATCGAACTGAAATGTTAAATGTGAAACTAAGTATCAGCGGATTTTCCTGTGGTTCATTATCTTCCTTATCAGCTTCCGCTCTGGGTTTGCAAGCTAGAATTATTTAATTGTTGTTTATGATTTTTACAAACATTTGTATCTTGTTTGCGCATACAGTCAGAAGACCTATTTTACATCAAATCGTCTTATCAGTTTTGAATGTCAAGATATAAACGTGATGACTCAAATCCGCAAAGTCGGAAAGAGTGTTTTACTTTGTGCGGTTCTACCGATTACGGCTGATGTCACCGGAAATATGTTTTGTTCGAATTTTGCAACGTATTTTATCAGAGAATTATTTTATATTATTTATTAAATGTAACATATGAATTAGATTTAAAACTGCGAACTCGCAACTGAACTGCTAATTTTAGTTGAGATATGAAACATTCCTAAATTATCTGTTGAAAAATATTTGTTATCCAACACTTCTCAATAAATGCTCTATAACTACGGCGATTTTAAATAAAAAAGTAACAGATTACCCACTTGTGGGTATAATTTTGAGAAAAGTCACTAGTGAGTATTTTTTTATTTATAACAATAATAATAACACACAACACCTTGATAACCACTTCGATTGACATTTTAATTTAGAATATTTAAAGCAAACGTCAATGTCAAATAATTATTCTTTAATAAATTTTACACAGCTAATAATTATGAAATTGAAATAATATCCCAAAATAGATTTATACGAGCCCAACCCCGAACGTATTCGTACCACCTAAAAAATATGCTAAAATCAAATGTAATTATTTTTTCTCGCTTTTATTGTCGCTATACATGTCTAAATTATTACGTCATCTATGTATTCCACTGTACTCTTACATAGACGACGAAATAATTTAGACTTGTTTAGCGACAATAACAGTGTGAAAAAATCTCCCGTTATAGATTTCTTATTATACAATGCAGGAACACGGATAACTACTATCAAGAAACGCTCATCCTTTCAAAAAATTATATTTTTCAACCGATGTTTTATTTTTTTAAAAGATTTAAACGAAAATATCAAAATATAATTTTTCTTTAACGTGTTGTAAATCGTAAATGGTGACAGTAAGAGGAAAATGTTTCAAACAATATTAGTAGATAATAATATTTGAAACATTATTCTCATAACAAAAATTTTTTATTAAACCATAATTTACTGAGATATTTTAAAATAACTTGATGGGCCTTCAAGTAAACTACCACTTCCGATTATTGGATTATCACCAAAAACTAATCAGCTCTTCCAAAGGAGATATAATTTATATACAAAATACATGCGGTAAATAGCTCCGTGGTAACGTGTCGGACTGTAGATCGTGAGATCCTCAGTTCGAATCCCACAGCTGGCAGTTGCCAATTTAAAGTTACCCCTGTGGTTCCTCCTCCACTAACATCTTTGGGGGCTATGACTCGACGACTGGTAACCGCATTTCATACAAAAAAATCTGATGTGTCCAACACATAACCTCCCGCCCAATACTACTCTTAAACGGTACAAAATAGTATTTGATGATGCAGAAACATACCTTCTTATTTGTTTATTTTCTTGTATTCTTATATTTGAGAATTTTTATTTTCTTTCGTATATTTATTTAATTTTTTGACATATATTTCACTAAAAGAATACAACTTCACAATCACAATGTCACATTTCGTAAAAAAATTGAAAATTTTAAAATGTTTCCATGGCGTACTAGGAATGCAAGATTTGTGAAATCTAATTTTTTATATTTTATTATCTCTAAATCTAATGAAAATTAATAAAATTAGTATAATCAAAACACATGTTAAATTAAATATTCTACAACTTTCAAAATAACATAAATTGTTGAAAAAGGAAATTTAACAGTGTTTTTCACGAAAAAACTGTTAAGGGTTTCAAGTAAACTGCTACTTCCGGTTGACCAATTTTATCCAAAATCTAATCAGCTCTTCATTTAAATATAAGAAGCAATAATTCACAAAATTGTATTTTTTGGTATTATAGTATTTGAGTTATGCGAGACGAAAAAATTGCCACAGACTACACACACACACACATACATACATACATACAGACATCATCGCGAAACTATTAAAATCGTATTGTAGGGACCTTAAAACATGCTCATTCACTGAAAACTCACTACCCAATTTTTACCATGATTCCTATACCTCCCTTACAAGATGTGGCGGGAGGTAAAAATATAATTACATTTGATTATAGCATATTTTTCATGTGGTACGAATACATTCGAAGTTGGGCTAGTAGTAATTTATATGACCGTTACTTAAAAAGTTCAGGTTACGGTCAAGCATTGTTCAATGTTTTATACTGAATCGTTAATAATTACAAAAATCTTACATGTATTAGAGATTAGAGTGTGTGCACAATATATTAAATCATTCGATCGATAGTCTTTAAAAACATACACAATAAATAATGTATGTTGCTATGGTTTTGAAGATAACAACCCGTATTAGCTTTGTATATTTAGAGCGCAAAGTTATGTTTTGTCGCTCGAACAAGAATATTGAAACGCGAATGGAGCATTGACAAATGCAAGCGCAAAGTTGATGTTTTTTGAGGAATTTTACTTTGTCGCTCGCCGCTAATAGCAACAAGCGGTAAAAATATTGTCGCTCGTCTCCAATAGCAACGAGCGGTAAAAGATTGTTTTTTATATTTTTACTAATTCATCACTATGAATATAAAGTAAAAAAAAAAAAACAGCTACAACAATCTATAACAGGAACATGCGTTTATTTTTCATGAAATTAGATCATTTTTTTAAAACACAGCCCCACAAAAATCATTTTTTTGGAATGTGGTCTTTCACTATTTTTTTTTTATTTTCTTTTATGAAACTTTATCTATATTGAAGACTATCTACACTTTTAAAAAGTCTTAATTGTTATTCATTAATCCACAATGATTTTTTTTAAATGTTGTGACGTTACAGTAGAGATGTTGCTGGATCTAAAACAGTACAGATTGTAAATAATTGTTGTCATATATTTTTTTACTTATTTTATTATTATTATTACAATAAAATAGAACATTTACGTAACAAAAATTATTTAAATCTCTACTGTTTTAGATCCAGCAACACCTCTACTATGACGTCAAAAAATCATTGTGGCTTAATGAATAACAATTAAGACTTTTTTAAAGTGTAAATAGTCTTCAATTTAGATAAAGTTTCATAAAAATAAAATAAAAAAAAAATGGTGAAAGACCCCATTGCTACCGAGACAACTATATCCGTATGAAATTTGCGACGCTGAATTCGAATTCGAGTCAGAGAATCGTATACGGAATACATTAGTGTATGATGAGTGTGAAATTGGGAAGAATGTTGTTAAGAAAGTGGGAGTGAGTCAGTTGAGGTGGTTTGGACATGTTGAGCGAATGTCGAATGAAAGGTTGGTGAAACTAATACATGTGGTTGAGATTGAAGGTGAACGATTGCGTGGGCGTCCGAGGAATAACTGGTTGGGTATGATTGATGGTTTGTTGCGTGAACGAATGATTCCGAGGGTGAAGAATAAACGAGCATGTATGAATCGCACTATGAATGTGGACGAGGCGAAAGAGGTGTGTCAGGATAGGAATGTTTGGAGGAGATTGATTGTTGGTTGACTGTGTTTCTGGGTTCGTGCTACCCGTCTAAGTGGGACATAGCGTGATGTATGTACTAAAAAACATCCCCAAATCAGGGTAAAAATGACTTAACGCTTCCTGAATACTCTCATTCAATTACATTCCCATGACAGGGTGAAAATTACTCCTCATATAACACGAAATTCAAAAAAATACTTGCAGTAGCTTTTAGAGTATTCGTGAAAGTGTTACATCATTTGTACCCTTTTGAGAGAGTATTTATTAGCCCTAGAGGTTGATTTTTGGGATGTACGATTTTTTTGACCTCGGATTCGGATTCAGCGTTGAAAATTACATAGGAATATATTTGTCTCGATAGCATTTCCATATTATTATTTTTTGTGGGGCTATGTAATCATTTGTTGGAAAAATATTGTGTATAATTCGAGCGCAAAGTATTTATGTCGCTCTAAATGTACAATAGCTATTTATTCACAATCGTTTATTATTATGTAAATTTCAGACTTTTTAAAAATAAGCTGGAAAGTCAATAATTCCTACCTTTCACTTTTCAACCAGTCGAAAATTGACCACTTTCCTGATTTGTAAATAATATAGGCTTTACTGTGGAAGCAAATTTTCTATTGATTTTTCGGCCACTTATAGTTCGAGTGGAGTACAATAAATTTATTCACTTCAGAGTCATACGTAAAATTCACTACCTGCTAAACAAAAATATTTCACCCGAAAAAGCATACTTTATAAATGAATATAATTTTTTGTTTTATAAAAACTATGTGGGACATACTTGTAGAGTACGGTGAAGATGGTAATTTGTTGGGAGCGATTCGAGCGTTGTATGAAGGAAGTGAGGCTGCGGTGAGAGTTGATGGCAGATTGAGTGATTGGTATCGTATAGATGTTGGTGTTGCACAGGGTTGTGGAATGTCTCCTTGGTTGTTTAATTTGTATATGGATATGTTTTTAAGAAAGGCATTGAATGGAACTGATGGTGTACGTATTGGTGGACGTATAGTGCCTGCGTTAGCTTTTGCGGATGATGTTGTG
This sequence comes from Poecilus cupreus, assembly GCA_963942605.1. Taxonomy (NCBI): domain Eukaryota; kingdom Metazoa; phylum Arthropoda; class Insecta; order Coleoptera; family Carabidae; genus Poecilus; species Poecilus cupreus. The sequence continues at coordinate 16,294,600 of OZ012727.1, forward strand.
TTGGGTGAAACTGAGGAGCAATTGACAAGAATGATTGTGAGCATAAATGAAGTAGGGAAAGGTTTAAATCTGCTATTGAATGTCGATAAATGTAAAGTGTTGGTGTTTGAGAAGAATGATTTGGTGACTGTTTGTAATGTTTCAGTGAATGGTGTGAGACTGGAACAAGTGAATGAATTTGTATATTTGGGTAGTATGTTTTAGAAGGATGGACGAATTGACCGGGAGATTGAAAGGCGAGTGTCTGCAGGGTGCAAGGTATTGGGTGCTCTGGGTACATTTGCTCGAAACGTGAAGGTATCTAGAGATGCTCGATTGAGTGTTTATAATGGTGTGTTAGTGCCTACATTGATGTATGGTTCTGTATATTGGGTGTAGATGAAGAAGCATGAACGACGTATAACTGCTGTAGAAATGAGATATTTGAGAGGAGTATGTGGGTATACGAGACGTGATCGTATACGGAATACATTGGTGTATGATGAGTGTGAGATTGAGAAGAATGTTGTTAAGAAAGTGGGAGTGAGTCAGTTGCGGTGATTTGGACATTTTGTCGAATGAAAGGTTGGTGAAACTAATATATGTGGATGAGATTGAAGGTGAACGATTGCGTGGGCGTCCGAGGAATAACTGATTGGGTATGATTGATGGTTTGTTGCATGAACGAATGAGTGAGAAGAATAAACGAGCATGTGTGAATCGCACTATGAATGTGGACGAGGCGAAAGTGATGTGTCAGGATAGGAATGTTTGAAGGAGATTGATTGTTGGTTGACTGTGTTTCTGGGTTCGTCCTACCCCACTAAGTGGGATATATAGCGTGATGCTATGTATGTATGTATGTATTTATTAATTTTGTATTGTAAATAAAATGTTATACAAATCTTGGTGGAAAGTTTCATTACAGTCTCAGGCTATTAGCAATCTTAGCCTTCGTCTGCAATGAAAAACTTTCCACCCCGGTATGTAATACTATTACGGGCTCAGCCGTAAATAGATTCTTTACCAACCACTAGAGGCAGAGCTCAATAATAGTAGGTTTATGATTCTGTATATCGTGAAAACAGTTTTTATGACATAACTAGGTCTTATCAAGTAAACAACATTTTAAACATATATTTACCAAGTAATATTTTAATAACAATGCTAATTTTACATGATGTAATATTTATGATAACAGTTCTATGACGGGCTATATAAAAATATTAAAATATTAACGATATTTACTGTAATATAATATGAAAAATATACAAATGCAAATGTGATAAATTAACTCTTTTGTGGTCCTTCAAAATTCGAATAATCATCAAAAGATGCTACGTAATGAATCGCTGCTTGATACAAGAACTCAAATTGCTTTCGATAGGACACAAACTGCGTTCGGTTGATTCTAATGGCGCGCACTGCCTGGCACACGTCGCAAATCTGCTCCAGTTTAATTTTTTCGATGATGAAGGACAGAGCGACGTAGAGGCCACACGCAGATGACCCGTCACTGGAGAAGAACAACAGTTATTTATGTACAGTACATACAGGATGGTGAATCGAAGGACATACCATAGAATTCTCAAACGCTATTTTGAAAATGTATAATTATTGGATTTGCTAATTATTTTACATAAAAAAAGTTTAATAGTTTATTGCATAGGAAGAATTTCTGCATTTTTTGACACTAATATTTATAATTTTACTCTACCTGGAACCGGGAAAATGACTCACTTATTTATTGGTAATTTTCTTAAAATCAACATTACCATGAAATAACAAAATAAGGAGCGTTTTCTGTATCTTACATGTTAATTTTTAACGACCTGGTTCAAATTTTTACTTGTTACTCACTTGTAAACACCATTTACCCAAGCTCTCTATTGCCTTTGAAAATGAATATTTACAAGTAACTAATTGATAGGTACATTGTAAAAATTTTACAAGTTAGTAAACAAGGTAAACAGTGCACGTTGCCATGGTAATGCTTACAAAGCTTATGCGAAATCATTTCAAATAATTTTTGACAGAACAGTTGTATGTAACTGACAGGACTCGGTTATATTTTTTTATTATTATTTTGATTTACAATTGAGTAACAAGTAAAATTTTGTACAATACATGCAAGGTAACTGTTTTTACTGCTTCAATAAGGTGACAGGCTCGCCGGTCATTTCCTCCATGCAGCAGTAAAAACTGTTTAACCTGCTTGTAATGTAAATAACTATAACATTGATAACAGACGGCGCTGAATAAAAATAATAGCTATTAACATTCCTAGCGATGTTATGAGTATCATTACAGCCGCAGATGTCAGTTTGAAATCCGAGCTCGTAGAGCGAGGATTTTAACACATCTAAGGCCTGTTATGACTCATAACATCTGTGGTTTGTTCAATAGTTTACCGGTTTCAGAATATGAAGACTTTAATGTCATTAATAAGTATTATTTTTGGAAATTCGTTTATGAATAACGTGTGTCATAATTTTAGAAGGTGATCAAGTAAGTCTGTTTGTTTTTATTTAACACCATGGTTACACTTGTTTTGTATCATTTATAAATAATTTTTACTTAAACATCAAATGTGTTTATAATGGCTAGATAAAAAGTGGAGTTTGGCGATGCTGAATTACCTGAAAATATTTGGAACGCAGCAGGTGAAGCTCTCAATAGCTTAATTCCGCGTGTATTAATAAATAGCGTTATATTATCATTGTGTTTAATTTTCATTTTATTGACTATTTTGATAGGTCAGTATGGTAATATTACCGTACAGCATAGAGTTATGACATACTTACCCTGCCTACTTTTGTGCATGTAAACCGTTAAAAAAATTTATGACATATATTTCTTTTGGCTACAATTTTTAACTAGCCATTAAAAATTAACCGGTAAGTTACAGAATACCCCTTAAATGTGTAAAGGAAACGCTTGCAGAAAACTACTTCGTGAGCCAGACATGTTACTGGATTGGAAAAGTTGTCATAACGTGGAAATATCATTATAATTTATCTATTTTACCATTCATTATGAATATTAGTGTAAAAAATACAGAATTCTTTCCTCTAAACTATTTAATTTTTTTAATGTAAAATTTTTAGAGACGGCAATAACTGAACATTCTAAAAAAGCATTGAAAACGCTATGGTACGCCATTCGATTCAACATACTGTATAGGAAAATAATACTTACTAGCACGAGACTACTAGAGGATCTCCTTGTCTCGACAAATTTTGTGATTGTTCTAATAACCTAATCAATTCTGCTATATTGTCTGGTACCACTTGTTCTCTCTTCCAGTTTTTATACTGTATTATATTAACATTTGTCACAGAATTCTAAGAAAAGAAAAACATTCTTAATAGTTATTTAATTTACAAGTGGGCACATTAAGGAATTGCCCTCGAGAGAAATTTTAGCACACGAAGCCGAAGGCTGAGTGTAATAATTTTGTCGAGTGGGTAATTCCACTTTACCCACGTGTGAAGTAGAACGTTTTATTCAACATCTCTTAATAATAGAGAAATTATTAAAGAAATATTATTTGACAGTGGCATGGTTTAAATTTTCTAAATTAAAATGTCAATCGATGTAGTTACCAAGGTGTTGTGTGTTATTATTGTTATAAATAGAAAATTACTCACTAGCAGTGTCATTTTAAAAATGATCAAGATCAAGATCTTCACATTTAATATGATCTAGATGGGATCATACATCAATTTTTATGTTTGGATCTATTTTTATTTTTTTTAGATCAGATCAGGAATAAAAGATCTTTTTTAATAGATCATAAAATGATCACTAATTTTCTTTCACAAAATTTTCAATTCTTATTAAAAAAATAAAAAAGGTGACAATTTTAATAACAAAAATGAAAATACAAATTACTTTTTACAAAATAAAACCAAAAAAGTAATTTTATATTTTTGTATTTCTTATAAATATAAATAATTAAATTATATTAATTTAATTTAGTACTGATAGGCAAATTTTAGAGAAAAATATCTAATCTTTTTTAAGATCATAGATCTTATTCTTTTTGATTTAGATCAATATCAAGATCAGAAAATATAAAACGATCTAGATCAGATTAAAGATCTTACGAGTTGATCTAGATCAGTGGTCTAGATCATTTGATCCAGATCAGTCACAACACTGTTCACTAGTGGCTTTTCTCAAAATTGTACTTATTAGTGGGTAATCTGCTACTTTGCTTGTTTAAAATCGTCATAGTTATAGAGCATTTATTGAGAGGTGTTGGATAAACATATTGGGTGCTATTCACACCTCTATACTAAGGGCTAGTAACTAGGGCATTTTAAGATTTAACACTGTTGCTATTAAAAAATTGTTGATCTCCAAGGTAATCAACAACTTTTGCAAAGTAACAATGTCAAATTTTAAAATGCCTTAGTTAGTAGCCCTTAGTATAGAGGTGTGAATAGCACCCAATTACACTAAAAATATTTGCTGAAAATAGTTATTTGTGTATCTAGAGCAGAAAGTAGTCTATTGCCGCTTGCGCATGGACCATGCATAAGCGGCAAGGACACTTTCTGCTCGAGAAACACACACTATTTGTTCTACGACCGATTCAATAATGATAAAAAAACTGGATGAAAATATTATATTTGCCATTTTCTGTTTGAACTTTGATTCCGATCCATTTTACAGTTAGCCATGTTAAACCGTTTCCAAGGTGATGGATACTGTTTATTATATTATATTAATTTTTCAATTTTAAAATTTTGTGAAACATAAAATGATGGATAGTGACGAATGTGAAATGGAACGCACTCCACCACACATCAAAGAAGCTGCGAAGAATTTAATATTAAATTAAAATTTTCCATAACAACTGTTCATTTTCTATTCTACTAGAGAAATTTATTTTGCCGCTCAGCTTGGCAAGCGGCAAACGTCAGTTTTCTGCTTTCACCTGACAGTTGGAAATGTATATTTTCTGCTCGGTCGTAGAAAAAAGTACAAGTGAGAAGTACACGTAATATTTGTAGATTTAGAGAAACCATGCTTCCTTGATAAACTTATGGGAAATAATGATACTAAAGAACTTATCATAGCAATAATGACGTTATACGAAACAATAAATTGAAATTTAAAGAAAAGGAATAATATACAGACTGTAGAAATGCATTTTTTAAATTTTTTTTATCTATTCACTTTAGAGCAAAAATATAAACATAAAAGACTCTTTTGATTACCTATATATTAGTATTTCACAATATATCAATCAAATTAATATTAATTTTAGAAAAATTGTAACACGTGACCCGGTAAGTGGCGCTGTTGTCGAGATACAGATTTTTAAAAAAAATTTCTAACATATTCATGACTAATGCATTTGATCATCCAGTTGACTCCATAAGTACAAAAAAATGCATCAAAATCGGTAAAGCCGCTTAGGAATAGAAGAATTACGAACACCGGAATTTTAGAGTCCGGAGAAATATACTCTTTTGCGAGCGAGGTATGTGGCAGGACCACGGTGTAAGAAGAGAGGTGTGTCGACTATCTAATATGAGGATTTCTTGTGTCGTTAGTTATTCACTTGTCCGTGCGATGCGCTGGTGTCGTTAGAGGGTAAAATAGCGACGAACAGCTTGTCACAATGAAGTGTTAATTTAAAGCTACCTAAAATTACTACGACTGTAGTTCAGACCAAAAAACGTTATTAGATAAAAGTTGATGAAGGTTAGAATGATCATTATGGCATTTACAGTTCGGAATGTAATATAAATACATACTCACAACTGACACATAGTATAACCTTTCATAATTTATCCGGAACATGTTCAATCCATTTTCAAGTTCTTTATGATTAGACGGAGCTTTCAAAATTGAAATGTGATCACTTGTGTCACTTGAACAATTCGCGACTAAACACTTTCTCCCCATGATGGTTTAAAGGCGTGTTAATATGTGACACGAACCGGACAGTGGCCGCCATTTTACCCTCGATGCGGCTATTGCAGCGCCTGTGGGAAATAATGTAACTAACGACGTACGATTGGATCGGTTCGACGGATTGCTAAGGAGTCGACACACCTCTCTTCTTACACCGTGGGTAGGACAACGTCTGTCTACCTGGTGCGCTAGTATCTATACAGTGTGTCCCATTTAAGGTACGAATGCATGGGGATCTCAAGAACCGTAAGAGATACGAGGTTAGTTAAATTAGACGAAAGTTGCCTCTTTAGTTGGGCAGTTTTAACATATATTTGTTTTTTCAATTGAATGCATAATGCATAGGTCACTAGATATTGGCTAAAATGTAAATTTAGCGATTTTCTTTTTTTGCTGATAACTTCGTTGTATAACATAATACGAGATTTTGGTTTGCACTTTCTTATGACACTTTTTAATGGCGAATTTGCAGAAGTACTCAAAATTTTTTTACATCTAACCATTTACGAGTTACTAGTATCAACTTTTATTTTTCATATGGAGGTCATAGTAAGTCATGACATTTTTGAATAGAGATTTTTTTGCTTTACAACGATATAAAACACTAATAAAATATTTTTAATAACTAGAAAAATTTACTAAATTTCTTATTTATAATAAAATTGAATTGAAAAAAGTAAATCATAGACTGCTATGGAAGAAAACAATTTCAAACAATTCAAAAATAATTTACGAAATCTTTGCCATAATTCTATTAATTCTAATTCTATTAATTGGTTATTTCGATTCAAGCACTTCTGCGCCTTTCATTGTGTTTTTTCTATAACTTACTAAACATTCTTGGATTAATCTGATTTCGAATTCTTACGGTGGAATTTCGTAGTACATTTTCATTCTAATATTCCCGAATAAAGAGTTTATTTTCTCAGTAACTCTATAAATTGTGTAAATTCTCTATCTATTGTCCTCCAAATCGAACATTTAATTACTGTGAGCAGAAGCTCCGCCCTACCGAAACCACATATTTTGTATTTGACGAAGTGGCAATGTATCTAAAATATCTGCAATATCATATATATGTCTAGGACTATTTAAATTTTCGTTAATTATGATTGGGCAAATTAGTAAAATTCTTAGTATACCACACCATACAGTGAAACTAAATTTAACTCGATGGCGAGGTTCTATTATTTATTATTAAATTTTTTCCACAGCAGCCTACGATTCACTTTTTTTATTCAATTTTATTATAAATAACAAATTTCGTTAATTTTTCAATTAATTATAAAAATTTATTATTACTGTTTTATATCGTTATAAAGCAAAAAAAAATCTCTATTCAAAAATGTCATGGCTTATTATAACCTCTATATGAAAAATAAAAGTTGATACCAGTAACTCGTAAATGTTTAGAAATAATAGTATATTGTGTTATTAGGAGTAAATGTGATACTTTGGGTGCTGAGCATGTAAGTTTGAACGACGAGCGAAGCGAGTCGAACAATTACATGAGAAGCATACAAAGTCACATTTACTCCGAATAACACATGATATTTTTTCTTCAAACATAGAAAACAAAATTATAAATATTATAAAATGCTCAAAACTTCAAAAAATATTCTGTCTTATCTAGCATTTCAAGTTGCCGTAGAATATGCTGTTTTGTTATTTTTGTTTATTTGTTTCATTTTTAACTGTCAAATTATTGAATTACAACCTAACTATTTTTCATAATATTTTACTTTGTCCGCCGCCGGCGTAAATGTGTTGCCAAGGAGACACTCTTACGCCGGCGGCGACAATATTGAACTTCTGCTTGTTGAATACAAATACATAACAACGTACTTTTATGACGTTTGAAGAAAACAAAATTTTGAGTACTTCTACAAATTCACCATTAAAAAGTGTCATAAAAAAGTGCGAACCAAAATCTCGTATTATGTTATAAAACGAAGTCCAAAAAAAAAAGAAAATCGCTAAATTTACATTTTAGCCAATATCTAGTGATCTCGAGAACCCAATGCATTCGTACCTTAAATGGGACACACTGTATAATAACATAATGGAATAAAATATTCTAACTACGTACCTCAGAAGATGAGGAGTTTACCAATTGAATATTATAAATATCATAGTAATTTCCTTCTCGAACTGATTGACATTGTAGCGTCAGATACGGCAACGGTCGGTATTGTTCATTTTCAGGAGGCCAAAACAGACAACAACTCTGAAATAAATATATTATTATATCTACAGATCTTACCAGTTAGACTAGAAAATAATTATATGTTAAAATTGCTCTTGCCTTATCGTTTACGATGTTTTCATTAAGAGAGACTATAACTTTAACGTTATTTTCAAGAACCATTCTCCAGAAGTCTTTAACAGTGTGTGGTAGAGGAGTCTGCGTTACAATAAACTGATCCTTGATCCTGAATCCGTCGACTGGAACTGCATTTATGTAATCAGAATGTTCATCGTCGTAAGGATACCGAGAAATGTAAATTCTTCTCACACCTAAAATTCATTTTGAGAATTAAATGTTACTTTGCGCTAAAAACTTTTGGACAAGACCAAGGAGCACCAGGAGATACCACTCAAAGGTAAAAAATGGTACCGTCGTTGCCATAATAATTATAATTGCGGCCACAACCGTTAGATGTCACTACATGTATTATTTATACATGTTTTTCAAATATTTGTAATTATTTTATTCAAGACAATAAAAATCAAAGTCATATATGTCAAAAATAATAGTTACTTTACAGGTGGGCAAAATAAGGAATTACCCACGAGAGAAATTTTGAGTGTGATAATTTTATCGCGTGGATAATTTCACATTGCCCACATGTGAAGTATAACGTTTATCCAACATCTTTTAATAATAAAATATTTATTAAAGAAATATTATTTGACAGTGGCATATGCTTTAATTTTTTAAATTAAAATGTGAATCTAAGTGATTACCAAGGTGTTGTGTGTTATTATTATTGTTATAAACAAGGTTATGAAAAACTACTCACTAGTGACTTCTCAAAATTATTACTGCATTTGCATTTGATTTGTTTTCTTCCACGGCAATCTTTGTATAGGCATATTTAAATAGAAAGGATACATTTTTAATTTTGTATTTTACTCAAATATTTTGTAATATTTGAATTCAGAAAAAAATACTGAATCGAATAATGAAATAATAAAAATAGGTTGCCATTTAAAATAAGAAAGTTGCACCCTATATTTTGAGAACCACTGGTCTAAAAAATTATTTTTTCGCTCATTTTAATTGTCTTATAATATAGAAATTGTTTACTAATTTAACAGACCTCGTAGATCTTGTAGTTCTCGAAATAGCAATAGTGTACCACTTAAAATAAACAACCTGTATATGTCATGATGAAGAAGAATATACTACTGGTATCTCTTTTCAATCACAGGTTCGTTTTAGCTTCTTAAATTGATTATTTCTCAAAATGACAAAATTGTAACTGTTCTTTGTATGAGACATTTATGGCCAGTTACACCAAGGAAACTTAAATTTTAAACTTGGTTTAAATAAATAAAAAAAAATCGAAGTTAATTAACATTTCTGTAAAACATTCAATTTGCTTCTGTTCAATTAATCCAAGTTTAAAATTTAAGTGTAATTGTGGAACTGACCCTTAGTTAAACTGAATAGTGAGAACCCAGTTTAGACTAAATAACAACATTATATATATAAATTACTTGGTACAATGTCCGGGAAACGATTCTTGGATACGTTTTCTGGCTCAACTTCAATAGGACTTTTCATGACTTGACTATGCCATGCAGTATCTTTCAAATACCCAATCTGCTTTTGTATGCCATCTTGTTGTTTTAAATCCTCAACAGCTTTAGCCAAGTTATCGCAAGGAAGACTAGTCTCTGGAGCTAGTAAACATTCCAACAGAATCATGTGTACCAGTTTGTATTGATCCTAAAAATAATACTCAATGTTTATTTGTGTAGTGAGATTGCGTTAGAGAAACGTACAAAGTTGTCAACTAATTTAGCTCGTTGTTCTCGAATACTGTGCATGTATTTCAGCACGTCGACTTGTCTTTCGACTGCAGCCATTCTTAAGCAAATATCGGCTAAGATTATTGTCCCGGTTCGACCCACTCCTGCGCTGAAAAATTAATACATAAACACTCTTTTACCACAGTATAGGTGCTATAAGCAGTAGTCGCTCTCCCAGGGTTTTTTTGTAACGTGAAAATTTGGGCTTGAAGCGATAAACCCCGCCCTGGGGACTAATAGTTTCAGTATCGATCGCTGATGTCAGTAAGGTACTAGAATATATGAGTATTCTCATCCGCCATTTTGGGTCCAAGTGTCATAAATAAAACAAAGTATTGGAATCCAGTTAATTTAATTCTTTTCTGTCAAATTTCAAGTTGATAATTAATAATTGTGATATATCATTCCTTCAATTATTATATTCCATATCTAACAGATAAGTGTACAGAATACTTTCAAATAATATATTACCGTATGACTTGTGCAGTTTGACTTTACAGAATTTCAAGAAATATGTTTTCAAATTTGACAGATTTTAAATGTTTTTTTTTTTTTAGTAACTGGGTTCCAAAAACTTGTTTTTTCTTCAAACGTCATAAAAGTACGTTGTTATGTATTTGTATTCAACAAGCAGAAGTTCAATATTGTCGCCGCCGGCGTAAAAGTGTATCCTTGGCAACACATTTACGCCGGCGGCGGACAAAGTAAAATATTATGAAAAATAGTTAGGTTGTAATTCATTAATTTGACAGTTAAAAATGAAACAAATAAACAAAAATAACAAAACAGCATATTCTACGGCAACTTGAAATGCTAGATAAGACAGAATATTTTTTGAAGTTTTGAGCATTTTATAATATTTATAATTTTATTTTCTATGTTTGAAGAAAAAATAGCATGTGTTATTCGGAGTAAATGTGTCTTTGGGTGCTTCGCATGTAAATTGTTCGACTCGCTTCGTTCGTCGTTCAAACTTACATGCTCAGCACACAAAGTATCACATTTACTCCTAATGACACAATATACTATTATTTATGGCATCTGGACCCAAAATGGCGGACGAGAATACCTACATTCTTCTAGAGCTCTAATGTCAGTAACATCGCTGCCGCCACAATTGTAGATTGTCCAGGTTTTTAGGTTATGTTTTGTATTTACGTGTATTTTAAAGAGTAAGTTTATTTATTCGCAAGGTTATTTATTCCTGCACATTGTATTTTATTTTTTTATGAATTAATGTTGTATAATATTTAGATAATGCCGCAGTACAATATTGGTGGTATTTTTTGTGCTGCTGTCTATTGCCAAAATAATCTGTATCAAAACAAAGATTTAAGTTTCTTCAGATTCCCGAAAGATGAAGGAAGACATAAAATGCTACGGCGCCTTGATTGTTTCAAACTTTAAATATTTGGATATATCTCAGTAAATAATTGAGTTACAGTAAATTATGTTATATTAAAAAAGTTGTGGCTACAATTTTCATTTGACATTTTCTATATTTTGTACCGTTTAGAAATAAAAATTTTCTGGAAATTATGTGGTTGACATAGCTGGCTCTCGCACTACAAGATATTTAACAATACTGTTTCCTGCACCAATTATATTACGTTTGTTTTGATTTACCACCACCTCTATTATGAAGAAAATTAATGTCTGTGTTTTAAATTTCAAGTTCATGTTTGAATAATAGTGATTATATACAATTTAATTGTTAAAAACACGATATTTGTGTCAAATACTTTTCAATTTGAATTTGACGTTTATTTAAATTGCCCGCTGCGCCGCTCAGTCCACAGGGCGGGGCATAGGATGCGCAAGAAGATCTGACATGTTACAAAACATAAAGGTGCCGACAGAGAGTGAGACTACTGCTTATAGCATCTATACTGTGCTTTTACTTCTTGAGAAATTATAATTCAATCTTCCATTTAGAATGAAATTTGTGTGTAATTATTTCAATATTACCTGCAGTGAACTACAATTGGCGCAGTCGGAGGGATAATAAGAATTTTCCTCAAAAAGGGTACAAGAGATTGAGGGTACTGCGGTACCCCATGGTCTGGCCAAGACGTAAAATGAAGATGTTGAATCTAAAATCAACACATCTGTTAAATAACATATAGTTTATAAACTGCAAATCTTCACCATTCTGGTTTGCCCATCGCAGGTGGCTTGGAAAGACCGAAACTCGAAGTCAGCATAGATATCAGTTTGAATAAAAGTCACAGATACTTTATGATACTCTTGAGTTGATCCGAGTTCTGGCCAGTATTGTTCGCATTTGGGCTGAAATATTAATAGCAAAATTCATAGCTAGAACGATTTTGAGTATTCATGAAGTAGGGAAAGGTTTAAATCTGTTATTGAATGTCAATAAATGTAAAGTGTTGGTGTTTCACAGAATGTGTATTTGGATAGTATGTTTTCAAGGGCAGTATCTGCAGAGTACAAAGTATTGGGTGCTCTGGGTATATTGGGCTTCCAAATTATCAATAGATGGCGTTGATCACAATCCCAAAAGGTACATGTCAAATTCATTTTGTATGATATCTTATGATGGCGAATGCTTGCACTAGTATTGGTAGTTTGCTTTTATTGGCAGCAGAACTGTTGCCGTACACATTGCAAATTTCCCGTTTTTATAGATATTTATGGAGAAAATTCAATCTTAACCTATAATCTACAAATACAATGAACCTTTCATTTTTACGTCTTATTTAAATAATACGGCTTAAACAAATGTTATACTTACATTGGAGTACTCTAATAACTATTATTTGTATTAATTTTTAAAAATAACAATTAATTTCAAAATACAATGAAATTAATTTATTAACCTTATGGTTAGTTCAGCTTTCTACCACTAGTTTGCGTATTTTAATTTTGAAAGCCTAATTTACGCGAAACGTGAATGAATCTAGAGATGCTCGATTGAGTGTTCATAATGGTATATTAGTGCCTACAATGATGTATTATTGCTGGCAAATGAGGCATTTGAGAGGAGTGAGTGGTTATATGGAATTCTTTTTGTAGAGACAGTTTTAAGGAATTACGTATCATGACTAACTTTAATTTATATTTACGAACTTTGGGCAAACCAGAATGGTGAAGATATAAAAATAAAACATCATTTACCATGAGTTCAAGTCTCCACGATTATGATACTCGTCATAAGAAAAATCTAGACTAAATATTACTAAAAACTCTCCAAAGAGATATTGCTTAGAAATTTTTAATAACTTGCCTGAACATTTGAAAAATTAAAATAATTTAAAACTTTTTAAAAAGTCGTTGAAGACATTTCTGCTTGAACAAAGCTTCTATGTTTTGAATGAATATTTTGACATGTAATTTGTATCTCTATATTTATTTGACTTGTTCTCTATACCAGGGGTGGGCAACCTCCGGTCCGCGGGCCAACTCCGGCCCGCGTAAAGAAATAAAGAAAAAATAAAAATAAATAAATATCGCATAGTAAATGAATGGTAATTTCTTTATAATTCATTATAAATTATAAGAGAAATAAATGTAGTACTTAATTTTGTTTTATTATTGTTTCTTATAGTTTTAGAAAAAATTATAAGTAACAAACATGTGTCAATTAACGACTATGGCCCGCGTATGAAACATAAATCTTAATCTGGCCCCTGTTATACAAAAGGTTGCCCACCCCTGCTCTATACTGTAATTTTGTGTCCACAGAACTAATAAACTTATTATTTTATTATTATGTGATCGTGTCCTGAATACCCTTGTGTAGTCTAAGTGTGAGAGTGAGAAGAATGTTGTTAAAAATGGGAGTGAGTTTGGTCATCTTGACCGGATGTCACATGGAAGGTTCGTGAAACTAATATATGCGGGTGAACGATTGCGTGAGTGTGCAAGGAATAAGTGGTTAGGTATTGGGCATCCAAAATTAAAATATGCTAACTAGTGGTAGAAAGCTAAACTAACCATAAAGTACATAAATTTCATTGTATTTTGAAATTAATTGTTATTTTTTTAAAATTAATAACAATAGTAGTTATTTTAAGAGTATTCCAATGTAGGTATTACATTTGTTTAAGCCGTATTATTTAAATAAGATGTAAAAATTAAAGGTTTATTGTATTTGTAGATTATAGGTTAAGATTGAATTTTTTCCAAAAAAACCTATAAAAACAGGAAAATTTGTAGTGTGTATGGCAACAGTTCTGCTGTCAATAAAAGCAAACTACCAATACTAAAGCAACCATTCGCTGTCATAAGATATCATACAAGATGAATTTGACATGTACCTTTTGGGAATTGTGATCAACGCCATCTCTTGATAATTTGGAAGCCCAATAGTTGATAGTTTGTTGCGTGAATGAATGATTCCAAGTGTGAAGAATAGCGAGTATGTATGAATCACATAATGAATGTAGATGATGTTTGGAGGAGATTCATTGTGTTTCAGGGTTCGTGCTACCCCACTGTGTGGGATATATCGTGATGTTAAGTATGTATGTTGTGCATACTTTGTTTCCCTCAATCAGGTTTGCCAGCATGACAATATATTTAACATTTTCTTGCCATATCATTCTCCAAAAGTCATTGAGGGTAGATGGTTTAGGTCCCTGCGTAGCAATATAAGCTTTGGGTGTTTTATATCCCTAAAATATTTAATTATTATTTTAATAACTTCTTTTTGGGTATTGATAATATTTACATCAATATAATTAGCGTTGATAAAATCCGAAAATGGATCAGCTGGTAATTTATTAAGAACAACTCGCGTGTGGTCGTCTGTAACATAAAAATGAAGATAATTTATTTTTATGTGATCACTAGACATTATTATAGTGACATACAGGCAGTCAAGTTGTTGTATCTATTTTTAAATTTGTTTTCTTTTATCATCCCATACTCCCAGGGCTTTGTACCTCCTTTGGGAAATAGCTGAAAAATTTAATTAAATAAATTAATAATAGTTATTTATTTAACTAGGCACCAAAATACCAGATAAAATAAAAGTGATACTTTACCAGACTGTTAGCAGTCCGTAAAGTGTCACCTTTAATGTCCAGCGACAAAAAAAGATTTTTATCCAACACCGACTCATAATAAGGCTGTAACTATGGTTATTTCAAATAAATAATGTCCAACATTCCTCACACATTGAGAGAATAATAGAGAAGTCACGGAGAAAATAATTACTGATTAAATTCAGTTATGCTTCTTGTAATATTTAGAGATATTTCCACATTTTTATCTATTTTTTACCTTTTTGTGTGTTTACAATTTACAATGACAGATCACAATAATTCCATGTCCACTTTGTAATGTCTATATTTTATAAATAGCATATCAAATGTCTTGTCAGTGTCAAACAAAAAACCAAAATAAATAAATAAAATAAATATATCATCACGCCTTTTACCCATTATGGGTGTGGCACTCTGCTTACGCAGATCTCGGTAACTGATATATTTTTTCGTATGAAATGCGGTTACCAGCCGTCAAGTCATAGCCCCCAAAGTTGTTAGTGGAGGAGGAACCACAGGGGTAAATGTAAATTGGCAACTGTCAGCTGTGGGATTCGAACTGAGGATCTCACGATCCACAGTCCGACACGTTACCACGGAGCTATTTACCCCATAAAAAAACGAAAATATACAAATGATTTAAGACGTTTTTAGAGTGGTATTGGATAAAACGTTGTATTGCACTCGTGTGGAATGCACAATAGTCATTCAAGAAAAGTAGCCACTCAACCTTCGGGTTCGTGACTAAACTTTTTCTTTCGTGACTAATATGTCACATTTCACACTAGTACAATAAATTACTATTATTTTAAGTTCTGTAAAATCTTAGGATTAAAATACAACGTTTGGAATTACTGTAGGTGATTATTCGTTAGGAAAATAAATGAACTAACAACAAATTATAATTTATATAACAGAGGTCTGATTCACTATATAGCTTCTCTTATGAGTCTGCCATTGGCACGTTTCGATTTTGACATAATTTTTATGTCTTTAAAATTTATTTAATGGCATGACGAGCATTTTTCTCTAGTAGTTTAAGACGAATGGGTCGTTTGTGTTCTGTAATTCTTGTTGTTATCGTTCTGTTATTCTGTGCAATGTAACATTTTCCACATGCACACGGAATTTTGTAGTAAAGTGGAAAAATGTCCTTCGCCCTTTTCGATACATGTTGCAATTTAATGTGTCCACATTGGCAAAGAATTACGAACAGAAATTCGAAAGGTCGTATTTTAATTAAAACCTTTTACAGAACTTAAACCAAAAATCTTTTATTTATTTACTATGAGTTCTGAAATTATTTTGTACTTAATAAAACAAATAAGTTTGTAGGAATTACAATAATTGGTCAAACAAAATATCTTACCGCATGTTGCCTTTCTAATTCGCCATTTTCCAATGACTGTTTCACATATGCAGATAGATTACCTATTTTAACCAGTTTACTGTACTGTTGTTCCTCGTTTTGCTGGTTTTTATTTATTAAAGGTTGTTCATGTTCAGTTTTCTAAACAAAAAATTAATTTAAGGTATAAGACTAATTAAAAAAATGTTTTAGCGCTATGCAAATGTTATACTAATTAAAAATTGTTACCAAATGTTCGCTCTTTCTGTTCGGCAAGTTTCTTGATAAGTTATTAAAGATATTTCTCATAGGGACATTATTGCTTTGAACTGGTACTTCTGTGAAAAATATAACCAATTAGATACTTAAAAAACCTTTTGTGATAAAATAATACCATGGAATGATGTACCAGGCTCTGGTATAAATTTAGGTTTCATAAATTTCCTGCAATGAAATATTGTTCAAGATTTGGGTAATGAGATAGTACCAGTAAGGTACAGTTACCGCTTACCGATATGCAAAGAATCCAACGATGGGAATTATTAACAGTAAGAGAAGAAGAGCATATAACGCCGGATTGCTGCCAGGGGAAAGAACTGGTGCAGATGTAATTAAAGAATACTTTTGGAAACTATATTCATTGTTGAATTCATTAACAAGAAGGACGGTTATGGTGTAATTAACATCAGGTCTCAAAGGCTCATTTCCTTCTCCAACAGTGAATGCTTGTTCTTCTTCCGTCGCCTGAATAATAAAATTATACACAAAATAGTATTACCTACATTAATAATACCAATATAGTTATGTTCGAGTTCGACTGTATTATAATCACTTGTTTATAATATTGTATAGCGTCCGTAAAGTGGCTCTTTATGGACTAGTACGATAAAGTAAAAATTATAAACAAATTGTAAACCGGAAAACATAAAAAGCACTCTTTAAAATTTTCAAATTCTTTCATGTCAACGTCATGGGTCAAATATTATTATCATTTTAAACTAAGAAAAATATTCTGCAATTTAGTCGACCAAAAAATATTGTATTGTAACGTTAGTGGGTTTTAAACGTTTTTATTTGATATCGGCACCTCAAAGTTTTATGTCAGTGGTTATTTGTTATCACTTCAATCTGTCTGAAATGTGAAGCAGTAGGCAAGTTATTATTTATTATATTTTCCAGGCATATTTGAACATAAACTACTATACTCGATTATTATTTTATGCTAATTCAGTTAGACAGGAATACCCCATTTTTTAGAGAAGAGGTTTGCCGTTGTATGATAAAAGAAAATAGAGTTCGTTACTTACATTTAGTTTCGCGGCTACCCAAAACGTGCCCTGGCAACCAGATTCCGAACGTAAGGTTTCTTTAAGGCTTGTTAGAGTTTCCTTAGTCGGTGTTTTATGTTGAGATGATGAATCACATACCACTACGTACATAAAACTAAAATACAATAGCCAGAAATATATTTTATATCTTAAAGACTTAATTAGATGTACCTCTTTCTCGTTAATGTAGTTGGGTCAAACGCAGGTATAGTTATTCCTTGAGTTTCATTTCCTCGTTCATTATCTTTTATTTTGTCCACGAGCTTTGGCTGAACTGGTGCGGTAATGAAAACTATTATACCAGCTTGGCCCATTTCGTATTTTTTGTTCACTCCTTGCACTGAAATAGTATACTTTGAGGACAACGGAAGGTTTTCATCAAGCTAAAAAAAAAAATTTTTTTTACTATTAAAGCTTGTGTCCGTGATGATAGAAATCGGTACGAGATCTTGGACATAGTTTTACTAGAGCTCTAGAAGAATGTAGGTATTCTCGTCCGCCATTTTGGGTCCAGATGTCATAAATAAAACAAGTTATTGGAATCCAGTTACTTAAAAAAAACATTTAAAATTTGTATCTGTCAAATTTGAAAACATATTTCTTGAAATTCTGTAAAATCCAACTACACAAATCATACGGTAATATATTAGAAAGTATTCTGTACACTTACCTGTTAGATATGAAATATAATAATTAAGAGAATGATATATCACAATTATTAATCAATATCAACTTCAAATTTGACAGAAAAGAATTAAAGTAACTGGATTCCAATAATTTATTTTATTTATGACACTTGGACCCAAAATGGCGGATGAGAATACTCATATATTCTAGTGCCTTAGTTTTACTAGAGCTCTAGAAGAATGTAGGTATTCTCGTCCGCCATTTTGGGTCCAGATGTCATAAATAAAACAAGTTATTGGAATCCAGTTACTTAAAAAAAAACATTTAAAATTTGTATCTGTCAAATTTGAAAACATATTGAAATTCTGTAAAATCCAACTACACAAATCATACGGTAATATATTAGAAAGTATTCTGTACACTTACCTGTTAGATATGAAATATAATAATTAAGAGAATGATATATCACAATTATTAATCAATATCAATTTCAAATTTGACAGAAAAGAATTAAAGTAACTGGATTCCAATAATTTGTTTTATTTATGACACTTGGACCCAAAATGGCGGATGAGAATACTCATATATTCTAGTGCCTTAGTTTTACATCATAAATAGTGAACATGTAAAACTACAGATGTCAGGTTAGTCGAAATTGTGAAGTTAGTTTCAGTCAGTTCTACCAATACTAAAAACTAAATAATAAATAAATAAATATATCATCACGCCTTTTACCCATTGCGGGTGTGGCACTCTGCTTACGCAGATCTCGGTAAGTGATATATTTTGGCGTATGAAATGCGGTTACCAGCCGTCAAGTCATAGCCCCCAAAGTTGTTAGTGGAGGGGGAACCACAGGGGTAAATTTAAATTGGCAACAGTCGGAAGTGGGATTCGAACTGAGGATCTCGTGATCCACAGTCCGATACGTTGCCACTGAGCTATTTACCCCATACTAAAAACTAATAAAATGTAATTCAAGAAATTAATCTGAAATAAGTAAATTAAATTTGTTTATACGTGAAATAAACAAATAATATATTTCATGTTTCAGAAACGATTTAAAAACACTGATTTACAGCTTTGACTGCAATTTTTCAGCTTTTCAAACATCAAACGTCAAAATTTTAATTTGGTAACTTCTATATGAAGTTAGCAACTTATGTGAAAAAATGGGACGGAATGCGTTTTTTCATTATAGTTTTCTATTAGAGTTTTTCGTCCAAGTTGGTAGTGTCCACGAACCGAGTTTTCGATTCGAGAACTATGTCCGAGATCTCAGACCGATTTCTATCACCGTGGACACAGGCCTTTACAAAATATAATGATTTCCGATTATCAATAATTAATAAATAATTGGGTAATAATCCAAAATATAAAAGCAAATAAGTGACAATAAGGAATAGACAGAATGAACAGACAATCTACTAATAAATAGAAAGCTTACGAAACACAACATAGAAGAAACAATCTCTAGAAGAATGTCTGAAGAAAGACAAAACAAAAATTATATGGAACATAAGAACAAGAAGTGAAAAGCGGTCTACGAAGCAATTAAAAAAAAAAAACACTTACTGCCTGGAAGCAAGAAGAAGAAGCAAATGATGATATAATAAATACAATAAAACATATGAGACTTAAAAGATAATAATAATATTATTGCATAAGCACAACAAAGAATGGTCCAAACTGTTTTTTAAGAATAGAGGAGGCGAGAAAAATGTGTAAGAAAATTAACGCACAAAAAACAAAATGTATGTACATACAACTAAGAAATTAAATTCAATAAAATGATGAACAATGTATTAAAGGGAGACAATCAAATTGAATTTTTACGATATGAACTAAAAAGAAATTTACAATCTCACATATTATCAAGAAAAACAAAGTTTTGAATTTACAAAGTATTAATTAGACCAGTTCTTATTTATTTTCCGGAAACTCAGACGCTATTGAAGAGCGACGAAACAGATTTAGAAATATTTGAGAGAAAAACTCTTAGACATATACATAAAAGAGTATGTGAAGACCATATAGACGACCATATAGACGATATAACCATGAGTTATATGAACTGTGTAAAGAACCTGATGTGGTGAAAGTTATAAAAGTAAACCGACTAAAATGCATCGGCCACGTAGCACACAATAAAAATTTGATTTGTGATTTGTAAATTTTACGGTTAAGTATTTTTCGTTAATATTGACAAACAAATTGCGTTAAATTAACAATTTGAACAAATATGACAATTTATTAAATTAATATTTTGTCAATGGGGTCGTTTACCATTTTTTTAATATATTTTTTATGAAACTTTATCTAAATTGAAGACTATCTACACTTTTAAAAAAGTCTTAATTGTTATTCATTAAGCCACAATTTTTTTAAAATGTTGTGACGTCATTATATAGGTGTTGGTGGATCCCAAACAGTAGAGATTTAAATTATTTTTGCCATATAAATATTCTATTTTATTGTAATAATAATAATAAAATAAGTAAAAATATATATGACTACAATTAATTACAATTTGTATTGTTTTAGATCCAGCAACACCTCTACAATGACGTCACAATATTTTTTAAAAATCATTATGGCTTAATGAATAACAATTAAGAATTTTAAAAAATGTAGATAGTCTTCAATTTAAATAAAGTTTCATAAGAAAATTTTTTAAAAATGGTTAAAGACCCCATTCTGAATTTTTAACAAGAAAAATTGTTGATTTATAAAATTTAACAAATAGACTTGTCTAGTCTAATAACAAGTAAATTTAGCTAAATTAATTTAATTAATTAGAAATAAATATAGATGCAACTATAAAATTGTTAAAGAAAGTTTATATCCCTTGTGACAAATTAATTTGTTATTATAACTATGATTTACTGTTCTGCTTGAATATAATTACTAAAATATTTTGTCAAAAGCACAAAAAAAAAATAAATGTTAATAATTACTATATTTACAAATATATTTAGTTACGAAATACCCAAAAATAAATTCTTACTTGCTAACAAATTTGAAACTTGTTAAATTAACAAAAATTAACGGTGGATCGTCAGACTGTATTTTATGAAACAGTTGATAATTTTTATTGTCTTTATATTTTTAATATAAATGTTTCATAGACAGTTTTTGATTTTTGAAAACTAAAAATTTTGTTAAAATTTTGTCAATTTTGCCTATAAATTTTTTACTGTGCATGAATGGCAGATTCAGAAAATACGCAAAGATTGTGTAAACAGTAAATGGTCGGAAAAAGAGATGCGGTACGGGTAGATCGAAAAATTAGATTTATTGATCAAGCTGAGGAAGATCTTCGAATATTAAAGATAAGCAACTGGAGAAGAAAAGCTCGCGATAAAATGGATGAGGATTCTTAAGAAGGCCAAAACCCACTAATGATATAATGAAATTATTGGTCGGTAACATACCTCATAACAATAGTCTTTTTGCAATTTTTGTACTAGGAGATTTTGTGGATTCGTACTTGTCAAATTTGACATACGAAGAAATGTTTCAGTTCGAGTAATATTAATTTGGAACGCCTCCAATTTTCCTCTGGTGAAGTCAGGATGTTCCCAATAAACCTCTTTCTTCTCCTGGATTCTTAAATTTTTTGGCGGTCCAGTTTCTGTTTAAAGAATAAATTAAGGTTTATACTATTTTCCTATTCTCATCAGTTAAACTTATTATATACCTGTCCTCATTTCCACCTTTGTTTGCCATAAACTCTTTTCGTTTACTCCCTTATTCTCTGCACTAATCTAAAAGAAAACATTATACTTCAGTCTTACAAAATGTTTCGCAGTTCTTACAGTTATGCTATAGCAAAACTTATCATATTTAAATGAATCGTATTCCAGACACTGGAAATCATTCCAAATTGCACAATCAGAGGCTGTTTTCAAAGGAAATGCTTTATTATTCTGACCAGAACAATCAGTAACATTCGCAGAGTAGCCCATTAATTCACCGTGAGGAGGATATGGTTTTTTAAATCGTACAGACATGATGTCAGTATCCAATGAATACACTTGTAAATCAGAAACTTTGGGAGCAACTAAAACAAAATTTATTAATAATTAAATAAAAATCTTTATCTACGGTAGTGTGTAAAATTGATGTTTAGTTTTTAGTTTTGAGTTTATAAAACGGTTTTTAGTAATACAATCTAATTAGTCACGGGTTGCCGAGCAACGAGTGGTTAAAATTTTTTTTCACGACATGGTAAGAAACCCCTTCGCTCTACCACCGAAATAGTGAGGAAAATGTGCTGTTCCTCTCTAAAGAAGTGTTACCAATATGAATGTTATTTACAAAAAAATTATTATAAAAATTATAAATAAAATCTTAATTTTATTGAAAATTTTAGTGATATACATACTGCAAATTATCTTACAATTATGTCTTATATTTTTCTTTTTCTTATTAAATCACAATTTAACAACTAATTAAAGATATTTAAGATTGGTTCATTGGCAACACTGCTACACCGCCTTGTGTCTGATAACCTAACTTTTAACGTGTCAGTCTGTCACTTGTGTTCTCAAAGTGTATTTTAGGTCCGAGCAAATCGTTTTTAGAAACATGTCGTGAAAAAAATGTTGTGTCTAACGCGAGAGGAAAGCTCTTCTTCCATTCTCGTTCGAAATGCCTCACTCGCTGCGCTCATGAGGCAAACTTTGAACTCGAGGAGGGAAAAGAAGCGCTTTCCTCTCTAGTTTGACAAATAACTATAAATACGCCGTATTTGCAAAAAATTTGTTTTCATGGCAAACTTCTCAATTGATATTGTGATCCTAATTCATAAATAAACGTTTTTTATCCAACACCTCTCAATAAATGCTCTATAACTATGGCAATTTTAAACAAGCAAAGTAATAGATTACCCACTAGTGGGTATAAATTTAAGGAAAGTCACTAGTGAATATTTTTTTATTTATAACAATAATAATAACACACAACACCTTGGTAACTACTTCGATTGACATTTTAATTTCAAAATTTAAAGCATATGTCACTGTCAAATAATATTTCTTTAATAAATTTTTCATTTATTAAGAGGTGTTGGATAAAACGTTATACTTCACACGTGGGCAAAGTGGAATTACCCACTCGATAAAATTATCACACTCAGCCTTCGGCTTCGTGTGCTAAAATTTCTCTCGTGGGTAATTCCTTACTTTGCTCACTTGTAAAGTAAATAACTATTATCCAACACCTCTCAATAAATGCTCTATAACTATGGCGATTTTAAACAAGCAAAGTAACAGTTTATCCACTAGTGGGTATAATTTTGAGGAAAGCCACTAGTGAGTATTTTTTTATTTATAACAATAAAGATAACACACAACACCTTGGAAACTACTTCGATTGACATTTTAATTTTAAAATTTAAAGCATATGTCACTGTCAAATAATATTTCTTTAATAAATTTTTCATTTATTAAGAAATGTTGGATAAAACGTTATACTTCACACGTGGGCAAAGTGGGATTACCCACTGGATAAAATTATCTCACTCAGCCTTCGGCTTCGTGAGCTAAAATTTCTCTCGTGGGTAATTCCTTACTTTGCCCACTTGTAAAGTAAATAACTATTTTTATATTTATTGGGTTTTTTTCATTATATCGTAAATAAAATATTGTACGATACACATACGTAAAGTGTCTTTAGTCACTCAGGGATCTTAAAACACGAGCTACGCTACGCTCGTGTTTTAATTGACCCATTCGTGACTAAACTAACTTTACGTATTTGTATCGTAAATAACTATTGCATTGAAATGATAGCATGGCTCATAATTAATTAAGTATATAAAGCATATACATTATTCCGGATTATTTTGTTAAAGTTTTCTGGGGTAAATAGCTCCGTGGTTCATGAGATCTCAGTTAAAATTTCACAAGCAACAGTTGTTACTTTTACTTCACCCCTGAAGTTCTTTCTCCACTAGTATAAAAATATATCGCCAACTGAGATCTGCAGAGTGCCACACCAATAATTTGTAAATGGCGTTATTACATCGGTATTTATTTATTTATACTTCTCTATGATACGTACAGAATTGTTCAGAAATTATGCCCCATAACCCCTCCACAGATACCGAAACCGAATGAAAAATCGACTTACGTTGTCGCTGTTCGAATGAGAAAGATAAACGATACGAAATGAAGGACAGATATATGTATAATCCTTTGTTTACCTGAGCCAGGTAAACACCTCGTAGAGATTAAAAATTTTCTCGCTTCTGATGTTACAATATTTGGCAAAATGCAAGTGAATGTTAAATGCGAACACAAGTTCGATGAGACATCCAAACTACTTGAAATCTAATAATATTAATATTGTAATGTAAATATCATCAAATATTTATGACTTATAACAAAATATTTATCAATATACATACAAATAAAAATATTATTAAAAAAATTTAATAACAATTATATATATTTCGATATTCGAACTTTTATCTTGTCAATAAATAAATTAGGGGAGAAAAATGTTTTGCATAAAAGTTGAAGAGATTAAAAATTTACACCTAAATTAGAGAACAAATTTCATTTCACTTCTTTGATAAAGGCTAAAAATACCATCAAAAATATCAAAAATGGAAATGTCCACTTCCTTACTTTGCTTATGAAAAACGTTAAATATTTGCTTGAATTTAATTCCATTTCTATGGTTATTCATTATTAAAACTGTAAAATGCCTAGGTTCGGCTTGTATTTTTTTAATAATTGAAACACTTTTTGTGATATTTATTTTTGAACTTGTATGGCATATTTTTTGTATATATTGACGACACTTTTTGTGATATTTATTTTTGAACTTGTATGATATATTTATTGTATCTATTGACGACACTTTTTGTGATATTTATTCTTGAACTTGCATGATATATTTTTTGTATATATTGACAATACTTTTGTGATATTTATTTTTAAACTTGCATGGCATATTTTTTGTATATATTGACGACACTTTTTGTGATATTTATTTTTAAACTTGCATGGCATATTTTTGTATATATTGACGACACTTTTTGTGATATTTATTTTTAAACTTGTATGATATATTTGTTGAATATATTGACGGAACTTTTTGTGATATTTATTTTTGAACTTGTATGATATATTTATTGTATCTATTGACGACACTTTTTGTGATATTTATTCTTGAACTTGCATGATATATTTTTTGTATATATTGACAATACTTTTTTGATATTTATTTTTAAACTTGCATGGCATATTTTTTGTATATATTGACGACACTTTTTGTGATATTTATTTTTGAACTTGTATGATATATATTAATTGTAATTATAAACACTTTGTGATAATTATTTTTAAACTTATATGATATATTTGTTGTATTTATTGACGACACTTTTTGTGATATTTATTTTTAAACTTGCATGATACTTGTATATATTAATATATTTGATGATTAAATTTTAAATGGCCGTGTTACAATTTTCCTAATAACTATTAATTATAATTTGATGTGTAATATTTAGGTAACCAACTGTATTTTATGCCTCTTTTAATTCTTTTATATTTATACTTTTACTGTGAAGTGAATATGTAAAAATTTAAAGCAATATCAAAAAATAGCATTGAAATTCCTTTATTTTATATTGGTGACACGGTTACAAATAATTTCTTTGTAGCTAATTGATTCAGATTTTAACCATTAATATTGTTAGTTATCAGATAATTTGAATTTAATATGTAGTAGAAGGTTTTTGTTTTATTTCTGCTGAAAATGATATTAATTTTCAACATGGGTCGCAGAGTTCAAGAAGTTACTTTTGCCAAATATTGTAATATCAGAATATCTACGAGGTGTTTACCTGACTCAGGTAAAAGAAAGATTATATATCTGTCCTTCATTTCGTATCGTTTATCTTTCTCATTCGACCAGCGACAACGTAAGTCGATTTTTCATTCGGTTTCGGTATCTGTGGAGGGGTTATAGGGCATAATTTCTGAACAATTCTGTACATCAAAATGCACAAAAAGATTTTATAAATATATAAAAAATCCCACAAGTTATTTGCAATTGTTGGTCAATATTAATCTTTTTGCATTTTATATTTTCTTGTAAGGCAATGTCTCCTTTCTTGACAATACCACAGATGAACGTATTGACCGGGAGATTGAAAGGCGGGTGTCTGCAGGGAGTAAAGTATTGGTTGGGTGCTCTTGCAACATTTGCTCAAAACGTGAATGTATCTAGAGATGCTCGAAAGGGTGTGTATAATGGTATGTTAGTGCCTACATTGATGTATGGTTCTGAATGTTGGGTGTGGATGAAGTAGTATGAACGACGTATAATAGCTGTGGAAATAAGGTATTTGATAGGAGCGTGATCGTGTCCAGAACACGTGGGTGTTAAAAAGTGGGAGTGAGTTAGAAGGTGATCGAATGATTCTGAGAGTGAATAATAGACATGCATGTATGTATGTGGACGATTGATTGTTGGTTGATTGTATTTCAGGGTTCGTGCTATCCCACTGTGTGGAATATGACATGATGTTATGTACGTACGTATGTATGAAAGAAAAAAATATTATACAATACCATCCGGTTTAGTTTGAAATGTCTTCCTTTCAAGTTGAGTTAAATTGTTAAACTGCATTTCGTATTTTGTAAATGGTATCAATCCTTGTATGGTTTTACTTGTATCTAAGGTGTCAAATGAATAATTTCTAGGAAAATCTTTACACCAACGATCTCCTCCACAACTAATTTGAAAACTGAATTTATTTTCGCACACTGGAGCCCAATTAATAATTACTTCTTTTTTATTTGGCTCCACTTTCAAATTTTTTATGAGAGGTTGTTTTGATGAGTCTAAAATTAATAAGAGAGTTTTAAAGCATGATTATCTTTTTGGCTATTATAAGTAACATTAGTTTTGCTATCAATCATTCCTAAACTATTGTAGAAAAAAAAAAAACGTTTCTATAACACTGTTTTGGAAACTACACATTCTACAACTAAAAATTGTTATGGAATCACTAATATTCCATACGCCGCGTATGGAATATTTTCGACGAATCAGAGCCGCGATGTATGAAGTATCTTGATTCTGTTCCTATGGTTACGCCTGTTTGTTTTAATTTATTTTTTGAGTTTGACGTTTTCAACTGTTTTATATTTGTATTTTTTGTATAATTTCCAAAATCTTGTTATACAAAGTATAGTCTACAACATGTAACGAAATGGTATATCCCACACTCGCAAACCGTAGCCCTGGCCTTCGGCTCGGACTACAAACTTTTTGCTCGCGTGGAATATGTGCCATTCCATTACTTGTTGTAGAATATACTATTTTACATCTTTTTCTGTGAATCTAGCAATGTTTGACAGCATAAACTAAAGTTAAGTAATTATCACTTTGTAGTGTCAAATCTCACCTGTACAGGTTGTCTTTGCAGTTTTTGTAGGAATACAAGCATTATAATTATTATTGTTTTTTGTATAAAATACTACACGAATGTCATAATTTTTCTTCATATCTAAATTCTCCAATATTTTTTCATTACTCTCTTCTACTTTATTGCTGTTAGGTGAGTCCGACCAGTTATTATCAGATTTCTGCAATTATTTATATACAATAATAATTATTTATGTATCAAGGTACTGAAGCTCAATTTTTTATCACGAATATGGAATTTAATTGCCGAGGCCCGTAGGGTCGAGGAAAATAAACCATGTGAGTGATAAAATGGAACTTCAGTGCCGCGGTACATATCAAATTTAATTTGAAATCGAAAATTAGAAAAAAAACAGTAAATAATTATTATATAGGTTAAGTTTATACATTTGTCAGTTGTCAATTGAAACTGACAGTCAGTGTTGCCAACCTCGAGAAGTGAAGTTATCGTAAATAACACCTAAAATTATGTGTTTTGTCTTCAATTTCGTCATCGGAATTAATTAGTTAATTCTTCTTGCAAATTTTGTTTCATGTTACGTCCAAATTTACTATAGTACGTTCATATATCTTCCAAAATTATCCTAATTGTACAGTAATTATTTAACGGTTGCCAACACTGGGTTGCTCAAAATCGTCGTATAATGGGTTACTTTAAATACTTTAATGACGATTTCTGAGCACTTTAGTACCGATTTCAAATAAATATATTCTTATGAACATATGAAAATTAATACTCGTTTGTATTGAACTTTGTAGTGGTCTGCTGATTCCTTTCTTGTAATTTCTTCTCGATTGAACTGCACTGTAATGGTAGTTAACGTTGAGGAGACTATTCTAGGTGGTGATATTAATATAGGCCATTCTACAAACAGTAAGAACTATAAAATATGTCATTCAATTTCAAATCTTTATTTTACCGGACTCAGCTGTTGTAAAAGTCCTTGTTTCAGGCGGACTATTTGTTTCTGACTCATCGTCGCCGCTTTGAATTTCAAGATTGTATTCTGTACTTGGAAATAAGTTTGGTATTAAATACTCGGCTTTTGTTATATTGATTGCATCTGAAATTAATTGAAATCTGGGACAAGCCCAGGAAATTTGTTTTACAATTGAAGGAGTAAATTTAAGGGTTCCATTGCAGACTGGTGTCCAAGTAATTTTTACAGAAGTTGCATTTTCTACGATATTCATATTTGCGTATTTTGGTGTGCCAGGAGATGGATCTAAAAAAGGAGAATTTTTAATATAATTATAGATGCACATGAAATAAAGATACATTGCCTTTGCAGTCCGTTACAATACGTGTGTGTATATGTTCATATTCACTAGTGTCAAAGCTCTTATCACCAGTATATAACACGACTCGGACTTTATATTCAGACAATGGAGTAAGATTGCTTATAGTTGTTGTTTCTAAATTAGATATTACTCTCATTTCTCCATGTTTCATCCAATTTGTCATACTATCACACTATAAAAAGAAAATAGCTCGGTAATAATGAAATTCTTCAGTCGCCACTTTATAACCTATATTTTTTTATACATATATGATCATGCATAATTTTTACCTCCCGCCACATTCTGTAAGGGAGGTATAGGAATCACGCTAAAAATTGGATAGTGAGTTTTCAGTGGATGAGCACGTTTTAAGGTCCCTAGAATACGATTTTAATAGTTTCGCGATCATGTCTGTGTGTCTGTCTGTCTGTCAGTTTGTGAGGATCTCTGGAGTTACGGTTTCTCAAAAACTACTACACTGAAAATTTTGATATTTTGTATATATCAATTGTATCCTCTTTGGAAGAGCTGATTAGTTTTTGGTGATAATCGAATAACCAGAAGTGGTAGTTTACTTAATGAAAATTTTGTTATTAGAATAATGTTTAAAATATTATTATCTACAATTATTGTCTGAAACATTTTCCTCTTACTGTTCCATTTATAAATCACAACACGTTAAAGAAAAATTTTCATTTAAATCAGTGTTCCTGCATTGTTCGATGAGAAATCTATAGCGGGAGGTATTGTGGTGCCCACAACAGATTTTTTAATTTTGATAATTCTATTTTTATTGGATAGGGTATAACTCGTGATTGGTCTCATTTAAATTTGAAAAAAAATCATCACTTAGGGGGAAAATAGATGATTGATTGTTAACCCATTGAATTTTTACCTAATAACCGATTATACCACGCATAACTTTGTACTGAGTTATCCGATTTCGATTATTCTTTTTTCCACCTCAAAGGGTAGAAAAATAGGTAGTTACAAAAAATAAAAAATTTATAACTAAAAAACAAACCGACGAAAAAAGAAATTGAAAAGCGAAAAATAAACTAAACCTTTTTAGTCCTAATAAACTTCTAAACTAATGTAAGTAATTAATTTTGAGTCTACGTTCGTTGATTTTTTGTTTGCGCGTATTTTTAGGTCGTTCGTGATTACAATTTTTTTAATTTGGTAATCAATAGGTACATTGTTGTAATCAGTGT
Source organism: Poecilus cupreus (assembly GCA_963942605.1). Lineage (NCBI taxonomy): Eukaryota > Metazoa > Arthropoda > Insecta > Coleoptera > Carabidae > Poecilus > Poecilus cupreus. The sequence goes on from OZ012727.1 coordinate 16,324,805, forward strand.
ATTTTTATAATCAGTGCATTCTTGTGATCAATATATTTTTGTCATGAATATACTATTGTAATTTGTACATTATTGTAATCAATACATTTTTGTCATGAATACACTGTTGCAATTTGTACATTAGTGCAATTAATTTTTATTTTTACAATTAATATATATTTGATTACAGTAATGTACAGTGCATTGATTACAACAATGAATCTACTGCTTACAATAAACAAAAAGTATAATTACATATTTGTATTTCCTTTTAAAAATATTTTAATATTTTACAAGTTTTAAGCGGGTGGTTATGTGCTGGCACATCAGATTTTTATCGGTTTAATTTTTGTTAAAAACATTTTAACCTCTGTGTTTCATTCGGCGCTCACATCTTTAGAGGTTGTAATTTGACGGCAATGCACATAAAAAATATATCACTTACAGCAATCTGCGAAAACAAAGTGCTACATCGTATGGTGGAAATGGCGTGATAATAATTTTTAGTGAGTATTATAGAGGGAATAAGTACTTACTTTGTACTGTATTTCATATAGAATACTTGAATCCATTGTTTCTCCATTTATTTTTGGATGTATTGTAATTGTTGTTAGTGTTGAATTTATGAAAGTAGGTGGTGCAAGTATTTTTAATAAACCAGCTAAAAATGGTAAAATGTTAGTAAATGTTATAATCATATTACAATAGAATCTGGCGCCTCCGGTTTCAATATACCACTAGATTTTTGTAAAATTACAGAAAAATTTTGATAAATATGACAATATTTCCAATTTATGGAAAAATAAGGCACGCTCTAAAGCTCGCATGATATAAAAGCGCGCTATACATATATTATAGTTGTTTAAAAATGTACTTTTTGGGAAATTTTTATTTGTTTCTCAAAAACTGAAAATTCAAATGAAAAATAATCTTAGTATGTTATAGACGATCATATTTATAAATATACAAATTATTTGCATTATTGTAGTCGTTCATGGCAATGTGTGGCATAAATTTTACTACTTTGAAAATTACGTTCATGTATAATTTGTAAACAAAATTAGCTTTTTAAAATTTATTACAAAACTATGGACGTTATCTACAAATGTAGATATAAAGCATTTTATGTTTCATTTATTATAATAATGAGATATTGTTTCAAAGAAAGTTATGTTCATCTTGCACTATCTTCAGCTCGTATGGTTGACTTTAATCTGTAATTAATTTTTCTGCGTTGCACCAAATATTTTTCGCGACCCCAATTTTGAGAACCACTGCTTTAGAGTTTATGCTTAGAAATATAGCTGGTAATTAATTTCATTTTCTGAATTAACATAGATGTATAATATGTAATGCGCTTTTTTATCGTGTGTCTTTTTGAAAATCACCGTTATCATAGTTAATACGCAGGAATGAAATAATAAAATTGATGCGAAAGAATTCTAGGTCAAAGTCACTACATTCTACGATATATTAAATCATTTTTTATTTTTATTCTTAAATATCAAGTTCAAGAACAATTTTTACGTATTTATTTACTTACATATATGACAACCGGAATCCATATCATTTGCCTTACATCTTTTAGCAGAAGGACAAACACCTGAGGATTTCAGGCAGGATCCTTTACAAGGTTCACAAACTTGGAGACAATTATATCCGTAGAATCCCGGCAGACATGCTGCAAAACTCATTTATTGTAAAAGCCAGTCACATTTGCTTGTTTAACTAAACTTACTTTCCTGGCATTGCTTCCCATAGTAACCAGCAGCGCAAAAACATTTAGTTACAATTGTTGCAGAATTATTTGTGGGTTTGCAAATGATGTGATTATTACAATGTTTCACATCATTTTCCTTTTCAGAGCGGAACACTGATGAGCATGGAATGTCGCAGTTGATTCCAATATTTGATGAGTTATTACACACTTCATTTACTGTAAAAGGGACAAAAAAAAAATGAAGAGCGAGAAGGAGAACACAACGACTCACAACCAACTAGTTTTCCTTCTCACCCTTAGGTCCCTTAATGCAATGGAGGTCTGATGACCCTCCAGTGTAAAAGGGACAGTGTATGATTGAGTTCAAAATAAGTAGTGTTTTATGTATCAAGGCACTAAAGTTTAACTTTTTATCACGAATATGGAATTTAGTTGCCGAGGCCCGTAGGGCCCAGGAAAATAAACCATGTGAGTGATGAAAAGGAACTTCAGTGCCGAGGTACATATTAACCCTCTATTGCATACTGTTCCCGATCGGTAACATAAAATTTAAAATTCTTCTTTTCTTTTCTTATGTAGTTTACTTTCATGGCAATCATGTTGTAACTATTTGGGAACATTATATATAAACTTTGTCAATTGCCAATTAGGTCTTTCCTACAAATTTGACCAACATAAAAAAAAAAATTTTTGAAGTGGAAAAGGATAATTTCAGAAACTGAGATAGAAAATGTATAATTTGAAGGAAGCAGCTTATTACCTGCTGATATATTACAGCTAAATACACCTTTACAAAATTTCCAAAAATTTTTTTTATCTGATGTTTTCCTAGAAGAGGTTGTTTATTAAACAATTTTGTATAGTACGCAAACACGACCCATAATGTTACCAATATGAACAGAACTTTGAAAAAAAAATTTTTTTATCTTAAAAAAAATTATGTAACACCTTTATTTTAAATATATGAATATTTCTTTTGTAAAAAAATAATTTTTTAAGTCTTTATTAAAAAAAATAATAATTCATGCAATAGAGGGTTAAGTTTTATTTGAAATCTAAAATTCGAAAAAACTGTAAAAAAATTATAATATAGGTTAAGTTTATACATAAGTCAGTTGTCAATTGAAACTGACACTCAGTGTTGCTAACCTCGAACAGTAAAGTTAACGTAAATAACACTGAAAATTATGTGTTTTGTCCTCAATTTTGCATTGGAATTAATTAGTTAACTCTTTTTGCACATTTTGTTTCACGTTACGTATTAATTTACTATAGTACGTCAATATATCTGCCAAAATTATTCTACTTGTACAATAATTGTTTAACGGTTGCCAACACTGGGTTGTTCAAAATCATCGTATAATGGGCTACTTTAGTGACGATTTCTGAGCTTTTAATGACGATTTCTGAGTATTTTAGTGCCGATTTCAAATAAAATTTCTTGTCTGTGGAACAATAATTATAATACTATCTGCTGAACAGATCAACTGTCATAATTGGACCCTTAATTATTAATTTAAAAATACAAACCTGCTGTTCCTACTTCGCCCCCCTTAATCGAACTCGATATTTTCTGATTTTTAATCGCTACACAGGAAACTACATCGTTAGAATTCATTGGAGTTGATGTACTAATTAATCTCGTTTCTATAACAATTGTACTTTAGTATATTTACAAATGAAACCTTATTAAACACTTACCATCCAAATGACATCGCCTTACATCATCTATAAGCCAATATTTTAATTGGTTTTGGGAATCATCAGTTGTTGCTTTTGCATTTACTTCTAGCTGATAGAGTTCTTTATTCGCATTTAAAAGAGTAACTTTTATATATTTCCATTGCTGTGAGAATAGTTATTATTTAATGAGTTTTTCAACGTGATTTAAACGATTGAAAGTGATTTAATGACACTTCATGCGTAAAAATATAGATCTGCAATTGCAGAGCGCAACACTCAAAATGTGTAAATGATGTGATGATATATATATTTATTTATTTTATTACTCTATAAATTTAGAGTGTTTCAATTTGGAAGTTCACTTTACAGTGTTGTTAAAATTTGTGCTCCTTGTGATCCAGTGTTTTATAATATGTATGTATAAATAAATTGTGTTTTTCTTCATACGTCATAAAAGTACGTTGTTATGTATTTGTATTAAACAAGCAGAAGTTCAATATTGTCACCGTCGGCGTAAAAGTGTTTCTTTGGCAACACATTTACTCCGGCGGCGGACAAAGTAATATATCATGCAAAATAGTAAGGTTGTAATTCAATAATTTGACAATTAAGAATAAAACAAATAAACAAAAATAACAAAATATCATATTCTGTGGCAACTAGAAATACTAGATACGGCTGAATATTTGTTGATGTTTTGAGCATTTTTTAATGTTTTAATGTCTATTTTCTATGTTTTAAGAAAAAATAGCATGTGTTATTCGGAATAAATGTAACTTTGTATGCTTCGCATGTAATTGTCCGACTCGCTTCGCTCGTCGTTCAAACTTACATGCTCAGCATTCAAAGTATCACATTTACTCCTAATAACACAATATACTATTATTGGAACAAATCACGACTAAAAATGGCGGCACGTGTGATACAATACGCATTTCATTTTCATTTCAACAAAAATTAGTATTCCATATAAACGTTGTTGCATAGTGACGTCATTATCTAGTAATATTTTTGATGACGTGCGTCTTCTCCAAAATCATTTTGAGTATAATTTCGAAGTGTGCTTTTTTCCGTTTGGTTTCCAAATTGCTTATTATTTTTTACTCTAACTCTTAAAATAAATTCTAAGCTCTGAATATTATTATAAATGTACAAAGAAACATTTTCATATTCAGTAGAACGAAGGACATACATAACTTATGTATATTAAAATATTATTTACCATTTTAGATTCCTTTAACACCTTTTGAATTGTAGAGTCTTCTCCCTGGAATCTAAAGCTAAACTCGCAGTTTTCACATTTGGCTGCATATAAAGCCACACAAAGCGAACCATTTTTTGGACCAATCTGTGGACCTATTCCATTCCAGTTGCCGTTGGCCATATCTTCATTTATTGATAAATATCTATCTGCATATATACTTATTATTTAGAAAATTAATTGTGTGGGTATCATAAATCCACTCAACAGATGGACGATACAATATTGAGTTCATATTAGAATTAATTAGAAGAGACATAAATTGTACTTACACTTGTGAATTTTCCAAAAGCCTTTATTATTTGGTTGCAAATGTAAATACATAGTTTTGATGTTGATGGACATCGGAATCTTCAATTCATAGCAATTTGTTTTCCTTTTATAACATATTTTTATTATATCCGATATTTTCGATAAAAAGAAATGATTCCAATTCCTTTCACTGAGTGATACATTCTATAAATAGAGAACACTTAATTTTCTTATAAAACTTTTATGATTTTATTTTATTACCATTTCTTTATCCATTGTAACATTATCACATCCGAAATCTTCAACCTTAGATTTATCAGTAATTTGATTTACATTCCTGCAATTCCTTATCATCAGTGTCTTTTTGTTTTCGTTTAAAGTTATCCAGTAACACTGCTGTGATGTGTTTTCTTGACATAGAATTATTGACGCAACTGCTCTAGTTCTAACAGAAATACCAATGTTGATATTATCTGAACTGAATGTGTAAATCAGTGGATTGCTTTGATGACTGTAAGTAGTAAACTCTTTCAGGAGATGAAATATAAATTCTTTATATTATTTTGATTACTTACTCTCCCACCTTTCATCCAAAACAGGTTCCTGAATAAAATTGGAATTCTCTACTGATTCTGCTATCAAGCTATTAGTCCATATATTTGTACAAGAAGTATTTATTTCGAAATCGCAATTATAATCGTCTGGTGGATAGTCTATTCCATTGGAAACGTACCTTGATTCTGAAAATTAAATTTATGAATGGCTGTAAGTAGCAAATTAATATCCAGAATTTGTCTAGGTATACTACACAATAGATCTTTCAGATGTTGACCAACTACTCTTCATGGAAATTATAATAAAAAACTTGTAAAAATACCTGAAGTCATTTCTGGATAGGTAGAACCAATCGGTGTTATAAAAGTAATGGCACTACCATCAACATTGGGTCCTGCTACGCATGTGTGATCCATGTTCTCGTTGTTGATAGGGTATGACAGCAAGGTAATATCCGGAGTATCTTCTTTACACATTGCTGTAGCAACTGTCAGCATAAGAAGCCTAAACAAATGTGATATAAATATATCAGTGGGAGAAGAGAGTACTGAAAAGTAGAGACTTAAGTTATCCAAAAACAAGACTAATACAATAAGGTTCAATGACATAAAACACTGCATATACCAAAGTACTGAATAAGACAACGATTATAGCAAGATTTCGATGTGAAAACGAAGAAAGAAGTAAAGTAGTGTGGCTAACAGCAGAAGAGTGAAGTTGCAGATTATGTGGCAGAGAAGAGGAAACCTTGCTTTAAGACAGTAATGCTGAGAGACAAAAAGAGAAAAAAGAAACGAAATTTATTTCATAAAGAAAAGTTATTAATTTTTGCGGCAATTAAATATTGGCTTAGCAAAAAAAAAATCTATTTAATCATTTGGACATCATACAATGTATTTGTTGGCAAATGTAATATATACTACAGCAAAGAAAAATTATCAGGCTCAATAAATGGTTAGCAAACAAACTAAATTGCATCAGCCAGTAAACACATTTAGGCTAGATTAATATTTATGCCTATTCAATATTAAATAGCAACAAAATAAAATTAACACTTGTCAGCAAGATTATAAAATTGATCAGTAATAAAATTATACCCATAAGCTATAATATTTTTGCGATTTTATTCAAATATCTGCATAGTAACATATTTTTTTTGCACTTCCGGGTTTAAGTGCCCTGAAGTGTCAGTTTTAATTTTGGAGGGATTAAATTTCGGAATTTAATCCCAAGGGATTAAACTGACAAGTATACAAGTAACCACAGCAACAAGTAAAATATTAATTAAAATTACTTTTTTGCCGATTGACATTAAAGATGATACTGTCACTTTTATGCCTAGGCTGTAAAAATATTTTACATAACAACCGCTCAACAAACGCATAGCAACCGTCAATAAATACATAGCAACCGTTCAACACAAGCATGACAACTTAATTTGACAGTAATAAGCTTCAAAATGTCTATATAAAATAATCACTAAATTAACATTAATTCCAAATCGGCAAAAAAATTGTGTTCAACTCGGCATCAAACACAGATTATAGCTTCTTAATAATCACTGAAATATAGTAATACTAAAACTCGCAGTTGTAAGCTTTTATGAAAGCGAAAAGCGAGCCTGAAACAGATAGATGTCGTGGGTTACCCTTCTTTGTCTAACACTTGTTTTCAGAGTGGTTGCTATATAAAAACATGTTGCACCTTCTTGTTCAAAAGTGATAAAATATATATAACAGTATATTATTCAATTATTTGAACTTTTTAAATTCATATACCTAGTAGTAGGTACTAGGTAGTCCATTGAACTCATTTCTCTTATGCACGGTTGCATCAACGTTAGTTAAATTTTAAACTTGGTTTAAATAAATAAAAGCGTATCTAATATTTGACATCAATATCAATTACTCCATATGACATATAACTTCGATTTGCTTTTATTTATTTAAACCAAGTTTAAAATTTAACTAACGTTGGTGAAATCGGGCATAAATGGATTATTTAATTTGTATTGAAAAATTTTATTTCAAAATTATTTAATATTAATTTCTTTATATTTCCTCATCAACTTGAGTGTTACGACAAAGATAGATTGCCCATATCTTGCCTGTCTCTCTCTGCTCATATTTTCAACGTCAATGAGCGTTCCAGTATACTATATTCAGTGCTAATAATGCTTTTTTATTATGTAGAAAGGTAAGAATAAATTGGTACATACCTACCGTGTGTACCACGTAAATATTGGCATAGGCAATTAACATGTAAAATCAGTTTTTTGTAAATAAAAAGTGTCCGAAAATCCAAATTTGTATCACAATACTGCCAATATTCCTACATCTTATTTAATACAGAATAATTTATTTTGATGCCGCAATTTAATTTAATTAATAATCATAATTCCTAATTTTTCGCCTACTCTTTTTATTGCTACTGACGTATAGTGGCTTGCAATTCGTTTTAAATATTTTAATCTGTCACTGTCATTATGAATACATTAAATGTCGAGAACCGTGTAAATATTATTAGAATGTATTATGGGGGCACAGTGCAAGACAAATAAATATCTGAACACTTCACAGGAATGAACGCCGAATGGTTTCCATCGCCAGAAATTGACAGGGACATTAAAATATATAAAACAAATTGCAAGCACTATACGTCAGTAACAATAAAAAAATCTGATGTGGCCAGCACATAACCTCCCGCCCAATACTACTCTTAAACGCTACAAAATAGTATTTGATGATAGGAACATACCTTCTTATTTGTATATTTTCTAATTATATTTGAGAATTTTAATTTTCTTTCGTATATTTATTTAATTTTCTGACATATTTCATTAAGAAAATAGCTTCACAATCACAATGACATGTGTCACATTTCATAAAAAATTGAAAAATTTTAAATGTTTCCATGGTGTACTAGGAATGCAAGATTTGTGAAATCTAATTTCTTTATATTTTATTATCTCTAAATCTAATGAAAATTTATAAAATTAGTGTAATTAAAACACATGTAAAATTAAATATTCTTCAACTTTCAAAATAACATTATTTGTTAAAAAAGGAAATTTAACCGTGTTTTTCACGAAAAACTGTTAAGGGCTTCAAGTAAACTGCTACTTCCGGTTGACCAATTTTATCCAAAATCTAATCAGCTCTTCATTTAAATATAAGAAGCAAAAATTCACAAAATTGTATTTTTTGGTATTATAGTATTTGAGTTATGCGAGACGAAAAAATTGCCACAGACTACACACACACACACATACATACATACATACATACATACATACATACATACATACATACATACATACATACATACATACATACAGACATCATCGCGAAAATAGTAAAATCGTATTGTAGGGACCCTAAAACGTGCTTATTCATTGAAACCTCACTACCCAATTTTTTGACCAAAAACAATACCTCCCTTACCTAGAGGTAGGCGGGAGGTAAAAAGTAGGCGGAAAATTAGGAGTTATTATATAAATTAATTGGTATTCAATAAGATGTAGGGATATTGGTAGTATTGTGATATAAAATTTGGATGCATAATTTTTTGCCGGACACTTTTTATTTACAAAAAACTGATTTAACATCTTAACTGCCTATGTCAACATTTACGTGGGACACACGATATAATAATTGTAATTGTAATGTAAATAACTCCATATTGTAGGTATATATTATTTTTTTGTAATCTTTTTCTGTCTATAAAGATAAAAGCAATAAACAAACATTTGAATGATTAACATTTTAGTTCCTTATCAATACTAAATATTCATTATTTGCTTTTAGGTTTGGCGCCCGCAGAACTGTAATAAAAAAATGTTTTCATATAATATAAATGTGAATAAATTTCTATATAAATAATTTTACTCAAGGTATTCTTGAAACCCTAATGCACCCAAACCTATAATAACAAACTTAAGTTCCATGTACCTCGTACTGTATTTACAAATTTATTTCCTTTTTTATTTTGTACTTACAAGTAAATAAATCCAAAAATAATTGAGACTTAAGAGACTGATCAATATATAAACCAGTACAGGGTACAGGTATTTAAATACAGCTTCAAACTGTCAAAATGAATATATTTGATAACATGATCAGATAAAAATGGTACTCACCAATTATTAAATTATAAACATTATAATAATTTCATGTATTTACTTACCACAATAACAACATAACGCAATTTTTATAACATAAAACTGAATAGTCAAACGTAACGTATTTCACTGGAATTGCACGAACAATTTAAAATAATCCAAGTTATCTTCGTTATCTGCACATTTTAGCTTTTCCTGTATTTTTTACCTACACTCCTACTTTATTCTTCAATTTGATAATGTAAGCAAACATTCATTTCATGATAGGTACGTTTGTTTGCTGTCTGAGTCACTTATTTTATTTTTATAGCAATTTTAAATTACAAATATTTATATATCAGATACATGTTGTCACTTTTTAGACATATGACAAGGAAAAGGTTTTTATAAATAAATTACATATATTTTTTTAATAAAATTTTATTTCATTGGCTACGGAATACAAAACAGAACTTGACATAAAATACAAATGTATCGAAAACCATATTTTATAATATTTATTTATTTATTTATTTGAGCGGTGTCAACTGCTGAGGTTATATGCCGTCTTGGTACCTCGTTTTCGGTGGTGTGACAACGGCACGCAGTGTTCGCTGGAATGGGTTTTCGCAAAGCGGTCACCCATCCAACTACTAACCGCGAACAGGGCTGCTTAACTTGCGTTATCGAATAAACCAGCTTCAACGCTACCTGCCATGCCGTTGCCTATTTTTTTTATAATGTATCATAGTTATTATGTTAGAGGTGTATTCGTTTCTTATTATCTTATTGCCAAACAAAACTTTTACCTTCATACCAATAACAATCATACTATGTAATCTGCGAAAACAGTGCCACACCTAAAAAGTTATTTTAAAATAAATATTTCAACTTTTGAACAGTTTGAAATCATATGATTTTAATTAGTTAATTGTTTTGAATTCTTTCTTGATTGTATTCTGTTCTGTATTCTCTTTCTAGCATTGGAACTACAAATGTCTACAAATTTCTGACGTCCAGTTATTGAATTTCTTCAGTTCTAGATGCAGGTCTATTAAGCGGGTTTAACTCACTGAAATTAAATATAAAACTTACTATTATTCAGTACTGCAGTAAATATATTCATCAAAGAAATACCTTAAGTTTTGAAACAAAAAAACAAAAATATCTACAGATATAACTGCCTATAGATATTTTCAAAAGTTGAAATAGTTTCAGAACTCAGTAAATAAATAAACGATTTTTTGTTTGCGTTTGAAAACCTAACTTGTAACAACCGCAATACTTAAATTACTAATTTTATCTCTACCAGCAAAACCAAATAGTGCAACAAAATGTACTTTCGGAAGAAAGTTTTTCTCACGTCTTGAACTACTAACGCTGTCGGCGGCAAAACGTTGAACTCGTTTGGACAAACTACACAATTTTCAGTAAAATTTCACAAAATTTTAGATTATATTGTCCTGGTTGTTGTAAGCTAAAATTTTATATTTATATGTTTAATACATTCGTCATAACTACTTACAAATTTCGCACTTTTCTACATAATTTTTTTGTATATTTTGCAAGGAGTTAATGTTTTAAAATTATTATTTTATAGCTTAGAGAAATCTAGAAACCCCAATGATATCTGTTTTGTATCATACATATAAATGACATTGTTCCAAATTGCTTAAAATTATGAAGTTATAGTCATAAAAATAGCATGTTTTACCGGCTTTCAAACGCGCGTATAAATTCTTTAAAATATTCTATCAAATTCAACGTAAAGTGTTAAATTTGACAGACCAGCAGAAGGATAACACGAATTACAGAAACCAAACGGGCCATTCGTTTCAACTCTTAACCAACCAGAGACATCTGCTGTGGCTAGAAATATTATTGAATAAATTTTGAAGAAACAAAAATTAAAGCAAGATCAAAATTTACCAATAGCAGATTCATAAGATAGTTGAACAAGACATGGCTTCCTCTGTTTTACAAATCATAAATTGTTGTGACTTAGTTACTATTTTTATTTACTTGTTTATGTTGTTTAGTTGTTTTTTTTTTCCTGGCGAAGAATTATGTTCAATAATTCAAACGTTGAATTTTTATAAAAATTTTACAGAAATTAAACAAAAAAAATCCTTTTATTAATAGATATTTTGTTCATAGTTTTTAGGCTAAAGGATTTAATTTTAATTTAGTTAGTTTGTAGTTAAAATCATTGATCGCTAGTAAGAACGCTGATTAAGGGCGACTAACTAGCAGTTGACTATCTGTGTTTTTCAGCTGTCAAACCTTCTTACATGATTATTGAGAAAAATATTTGAAATAGAAGTGGTAGAATATTTAATTCTGTATGTCTTTTATTTGAAGCTTATATCTCTAAAATAATTTAGGAACGCCTGACAGCGTAAAATAAAGTTAGTCAACTGCTTGTTAATCACTCTTAATCGGTTGTTCTTACTAACTAGCAGTCATTATGTTCATAAATGTTATTACAACACTCGTGTGAAGGTCGAAAGTTTCTAAAAAATTATAGAAAATGTTTCGCATATAAGTGATAGAATATTTTACTTATAATAATAATAATTTACGAATATTGACAGGTAAATAAAGCTATATAATCACTCATAATATATTGTTCTTTTGTTTGACTAGCAGTCAATGTTTAATTTAAAGAGAGTCTACAAGCTTTGTTCTTATTTAAAAATATATGAACTTACCTAATTTCGAGTACTTCGGTCCCTGTATTACGACTTTGTACTTTATCTTTTATGCATTTAACACAGCATACTATCAAAAATATAATTATTCCCAATACCAGAACTCCTAAAACTGCACTCCCTACAATCTTATTTATAAACAAGTCATCATCGGAGAGATGATCGTGTTCACAATAAACGTTATATTCCAATTGTTTTTCATACTCATTTTCCAGCACAACACAAATATTATAATTATTACTGTCGTCAAGAGGAGGATTGCTATAAGAATTTAATGATTGGCTTCCATTACCGACCATAAATCTTACTTCGCTTGTATTGGTCTAAAAAAAAAAAACAAGAAGATTTAATACTTTTTTGTAAATATCACAATGTTTACCTCCATTTTTGTTGCTATCCTAGATGTTCGTGAACAATTTACTTTTGATAGTATTTCAGAGTCATTACAAATGGTTTTTCCTTTTGTGATAATTCCAGTTTTATTGCATACTGTTATGTACATGTAACTGAAAAGTAAATATGCATTTTACAAAATAAACAATTATCACAGGAGCGTTTTGAATATTTAAAAAAATGATGAAATGCATTAAGATCACAAGCGATATCTTTTTATATAGAGTATATTATAATTTGTAAGTTCATAAAAAAAAAGTACAACACACATACTATAAGGTTCATGTCACATATTAACACGCCTTTAAACCGTCATGGGGAGAAAGTGTTTTGTCGCGAATTGTTCAAGTGACACAATTGATCACATTTCGATTTTTAAAGCTCCGTCAAATCATAAAGTGCTTGAAAATGGATTGAACATGTTCCGGATAAATTATGAAAGGTTATATTTTGTGTCAGTTGTGAGTATACAGAGTGTTCATTTTAGGTGGTACACTATTGCTATTTCAAGAACTATAAGAGCTACGAGGTCGGTTAAATTAGCAAACAATTTCTGTATTATAAGGCAATTAAAATGAGCGGAACAAGAATGTTTTTAGACCAGTGATTCTCAAAATACGGGGTGCAACTTTCTTATTTTAAATGGCAACCTATTTTTTTTTATTTACTTATTCGATTCAGTATTTTTTTTCTGAATTCAATGATATCAATATGTAATAACCTAGTAACACAAAATATTGGAGAAAAATACAAAATTAAAAATGTAACATTTCTATTTAAAAAGATTGCCGTGGAAGAAAACACATAAATCAAATATAGTACAGTAATAATTTTGAAAAGTCACTAGTGAGTAGTTTTTTATAACAATAATAATAACACACAACACCTTGGTAATCACTTCGATTGACATATTAATTTAAAAAAATTAAAGCATATGTCACTGTCAAATAATATTTCTTTAATAAATTTTTTTTTATTGAGAGATGTTGGATAAAACGTTATACTTCACAAGTGGGCAAAGTGAAATTATCCACTCGATAAAATTATCACACTCAAAATTTCTCTCGTGGGTAATTCCTTACTTTGCCCACTTGTAAAGTAACTATTATTTTTGACATATATGACTTTGATTTTTATTGCCTTGAATAAAATAATTATAAATATTTGAAAAACATATATAAATAGTATATGTGATGGCATCTAACGGTTATGGCCGTAATTATAATTACCATGGCAACGACGATACCATTTTTTTACATTTGAGTGGTATCTCCTGGTGCTCCTTGGTCTTATCCAAAAGTTATTTAGCGCAAAGTAACATTTAATTCTTAAAATGACATGTATAGGCATACAAAGATTGCCATGGAAGAAAACAAATAAATCAAATGCAGAATTAATTGCAAACAATGTAATAATTTTCTTAAATTTGTGAATAATTATTAGTTAATAAACAAAATTGGTGGTCAAGAGGCTAAGAGCGCTCAGGTTTACAGTCTGTAATCTGACGGTCGGGGTTCGCGTCCCGCACGATACATCTCGAATTATAAAAAAATAATTATAATTCGTAGCTCTGACAAGTGACCACAGATGGGTCTGAGTGATTCGGAGGTCACTATAAGCCGGCGGTCCCTTGCAGTTGTCTGTTGACTGACCATCAGCAACATCGTTAATGCAAGTAAAACATTCGGTCATTGAAACCGGTGGAATTCCGGCCCTATGCTCCCAGGAGGAGAAACAGGAACACATTATTATTATTATTATAATAAACAAAATAATATATAAATTTATTTCTGTATTTAATTTATTTGTTTTCTTCCATGGCAATCTTTGTATAGACATATTTAAATAGAAATGATACATTTTTAATTTTGTATTTTTCTCCAATATTTTGTATTACTAGGTTATTACATCGAATAAGCAAATAAAAAAAAAAATAGGTTGCCATTTAAAATAAGAAAGTTGCACACCGTATTTTGAGAAACACTAGTCTAAAAAAATTCTTGTATCGCTCATTTTAATTGTCTTATAATATAGAAATTGTTTACTAATTTAACCGACCTCGTAGCTCTTATAGTTCTTGAAATAGCAATAGTGTACCACTTAAAATGAACACCCTGTATATCTATATTACATTTCGAACTGTAAATATAGGCGTGTTTCTTCGTCTTATGATTGTGATTTCCTAAATCATGATTCGCTTAAACATGATTCATTTGAATCATGATTAAAATGGAATACCAAAGAAACAAGTAAAAATGAATCATGATTTAAACTCAATCCATAACCTCACATTTTCCCTACCAGTAGCATTTCCATTGTTTACATTAGGTAGGAAATGTGTGAAACATTTCTAGATGTTACATAATAAAATTTATATCTCCTTGAATTGAGCATAATACACATTGAAAATTATTTCCAGTTTTGCACTGCTTTCCGCCATTATATTTGTGATTCGAATCATAGTAATCATGAAAAAAGTATGATTCAGAAGGGAAAGGGGATTGCAGTGCTTAATCACAAAAGTGAAAGAGTGGGGATAACGAATAACGAACGAAGAAACAAGATTCATCTTAATCATGTTAACTTTGATCACTTTGATTACGAATCATAGTCCAAAGAAACACGCCTTGTGATATTGATCATTCTAACCAACATCAACTTTTATCTAATAAAGTTTTTTGTCTCAACTAAAGTCGTAATCGTACAGTAATTAGGTTCCTTAAATTGATACTTCATTGTTACAAGATGTTCGTCGCAATTTTACCCTCTAACGACACCAGCGCGCCGTACGGGAAAGTTAAGAACTAACGACATAAGAAATCCCCATATTGGAGAATCGACACACCTCTCTTCTTACACCGTGGCTGAAACTCACGGTATATCAAATATATGTATACATTTTTTCTGCCTCCCGGCAGTGGGGATCGATTTGACTATCTAATATGTCTTATGGTAAAAATACACACCTATGTTTGGATTTGGTGTCTGGTACGATACCAGGAATTATAGTTAATTTTGATTGGTCATTATTGTCTTCTACTGTTATGTCTTCTGTTAACATGGGTTTAACTGGAAGAGTTATTAAAGTATGTTTTGCACAATGGGTTACTATTTCATTTCCACAAACTTCTATTTGATAGGTGGACGAAAGTGGAATAGTTTTCTAAAAAGAAAACTGTTTAATTAACACATTTTTATTATTAAATTACATCGTACATCTATAACGTGTGAAAATTCCTCTTTTCGATTTGAAAAATTTACAATTTTCTCGATTTTAGGAAAGTTGTTTGGAATTTCAGATATCATTAGCGATGCCATTATTTTATAGTTTGTAACAGTTTTGTTGCTTTTAGGATGTTGCCATTTACAATATATTTGAGTTTTTTCATTGAGTCCACACGACAAATTTATTGGTTCGTACTGTTCTATAAAAAAATAATTATAATATTAAATTTTATAATGTCAATAAATAAAAGAAGCCCCAAAACTTACTGATTGTACATGTTTCCGAAACATAATCAAATTCACAACCATTGAGACAAATTCCAGAGGACTTCAAACATGTTTCGTTGTTTTTGCATTTCCCGCAATGTTTTTGACAGTTGTAACCGAAATAATTCTGAGGACAAGCTGAAAATTATAAAATTTTAATAATACGTACAGTAAGTATAGTAATCATAAAAAAGATTGCTAGATTTTAACGGAAATACATATTTTACGGTCCCTTGAATTCGATTTGACCATTTTACAATGACATGTCTGTGTGGATGAATGGATGTGTGTCCGTAATATAGAGTAGAAAACTTCATTATTACAAGATTCATGACAATGTGAAAAACTGAGTTGATTTTAGAAACAATCAAAAACCGGAAGTGCAAGTTTACTTGACACATAAAACAATAAATTCAACTTTTTTGAATATTATTTTCAGGTTTCGAGAAAAACTAATTATATATTTATTAATAGAAGAATTAAATTGAAGTGTCTAAAAGTAATTTTGGACGATCGTCAATTGCTTTTTATGCAAGTTATTGTAATAATGTCTCAAAGTTTTCTGCACAATAGTTGAATAAATAAATATACAATCAAGTTATTCATCCATTTCTGGGTGTGGTACTCTGCTCAAAGCAGATTTCGATTATGATATATTTTTGCACTTGAAGTGCAGTTACCAGTCGTCAAATCATGGCCTCCAAGGATGGTAGTGTTGGAAAAGCAACAGGAATATTTTTAAGTGGTGAAATTTTCAAAATATATATTAAAACCTCCAAAAAGTATTTTTGCGATCGTAAATTGTTTTTATAATAGTTATTAGAATTCTATTGAGTTTGGTATCAAATTGAAACTTTCTGAAGGGTATTATACTATTATATTTACTCATTTTGGATTTTACAGTATACCGTGTGTCCCACGTAAATGTTGACATAGGCAGTTAACATGTAAAATCAGTTTTTTGTAAATAAAAAGTGTCCGGCAAAAACTTATGCATCCAAATTTTATATCACAATACTTCCAATATCCCTACATCTTATTTAATACAGATTACTTTATTTTGATACCGCAATTTAATGAAATTAATATTAATGATTCCTAATTGTCCGCCTACTCTTTTTATTGTTACTGACGTATAGTGCTTGCAATTTGTTTTAATATTTTAATCTGTCACTTGTCAATTCCTGGAGATGGAAACCATTCGGCGTTCATTCCTGTGAAGTATTCAGATATTTGTCTTGCGCTGTACCCCACATAATACATGTTAATAATATTTACACGGTTCTCGCCATTTAATGTATTCATGATGACAGTGACAGATTAAAATATTTCAAACAAATTGCAAGCACTATACGTCAGTAGCAATAAAAAGAGTAGGCGGAAAATTAGGAATTATTATTAATTTCATTAAATTAAAGTTACTATTCATATTGAACTTCACGATATATGATACATTTTTTGAGATATTGATATACATTGTAAGACTCCTAAATTATATCAATATAGTTTGCAGATTTATTTTTATTTCAATAATCTTATTTGCCATGAAAATAAATGAATAAACATATAATTGAAACATGTACTCTATATTTATTTGTATGAGAAAATCTTGTGGTGCCCACATCAGATTTTTTTGTGTTATAAAATATCGTACCTCCTACAATAACAGAATAAAAGTAAACGAAAATACTAACGAAGCCGGCTCAAACCGGCCTCAACAAATATCTTTGGTTCTAAGCAGCTAGAATCGTAGCAGGTTTAGAATAAACAATATAGCATTTAGAAGAACAGTTGAAGTGTTGTTGTCAGGTAGTAAGGTTGTCATTGTTCGATTCGATATTATTTATTTAAATGTAGTGTAAAATTAAATATAAGTGGTGCAATCGAATGTTTGAACATTGTTGAAGGTACATATTATAGTTTGACCATATAGATTAAAATAATACTCACGTTCATCACAATTAAGACCTGTGTATCCAGATGCACAAATACATTCATTTTCATTGATATTTTTGTGTGATTTACAAATTAAATGTTTGTTGCAGAATTCCACATTTTGGAGGTTAGAGTCTGGACCCAGTACAGTAGAACAAGGTATGTCACAATTCGTTCCAATATATTTTGCATCTGAACATACATCATCTGCAAATAAATATGTAAATAATTTGGATTTAATTATTTTTATTGTAATATTTACTTGAACTCTTCGCTGTATAATCCAAGGTAGAATACCAGTTAGAATATCTTAGGGCTTTACAAGAAATTCTAGATATTTTAAATTTGTTGTTTATGCTCAAAATACGTATTTCTGAAACAAGACTTGTTAGAAGAAATTAACCAATTTTTATTATTAAGTAATACCGTTTTCATGGCACAGACGAATATTGTCTATTGCTATGATATCTGTACTTATTTTCCTGGTTCCTTTTACAAATATTTTAAATTCATTTTGCTGTGAATTATTTACCACAATCTTGATGGTTCTCCAAGTACTAGTTATATTCCCAAAATATGTCTAAACGAATCAAAATATATTAGGTATATAGCATACGAGATAATAGTTATTTGTGTATCTAGAGCAGAAAGTAGTCTATTGCGCCTCGACCAGCAACCATGCATAAGCGACAAGGACACTTTCTGCTCGAGAAACACACACTATTTTTTCTACGACCGATTCAATAATGATAAAAAAACTGAATGAAAATATTATATTTGCCATTTTCTATTTGAACTTTTATTCCGATCCATTTTACAGTTAGCCATGTTAAACCGTTTCCAAGGTGATGGATACTGTTTCTTCTGTTATTTGTTTGAATCGCATGACAGATATTAATTTTTCAATTCAATTATGACGTTAAAATTTTGTGAAATATCATAAAATGATGGATAGTGACGAATGTGAAATGGAATGTACTCCACCACACATCAAAGAAACTGTGAAGAATGTAATATTAAATCTATTACCTGAAAAGTCGAAGAATAGGTATGAGAAGGAATATGCCTTGTTCAAACTAACTTGTCATTAAAAGTAAACTTGCTGTTATTATAAGATACTATTGTTAAATATTACCTACTATGATCATGTTAACTGTTTTCTTTGAAAATTAAAATTTTCTATGACAACTGTCCATTTTTCTGTTCTACTAGAGAAATTTATTTGGCAAGCGGCAAACGTCAATTTTCTGCTTTCAACTGACAGTTGGAAATGTATATTTTCTGCTCGGTCGTAGAAAAAATAATATTTAGAAAAATCTTTTGTACCTGTTTTGGCTGATTGTTAATTTGAATTTCAAGTGAACAATCCCGGCAAATCGCAACTAACATCGAAATACAAAATTTGTTAAAGTTATTTAAGGTAAAAGTTGGACCTAATTGTAGTTCTGAATCATAACTTAATAATTTTATATAAGTATCTGGAACACATAATTTTTAATACTTGGTAAAATCGTAGGTTACGGCCAATTGTGAAGTTAGCTACGGATCGCCAATGATATTTGGTAGATGTGACAGTTTGTGGTGGTGCAAGTCAAACAACAAACACCTAGTATATTTGCATTCTGAAAATGCCGTTGAACAAATTCAAACTCAAAACTAAAATAAATCTGAGTTTCTTGCTTTTTTAAATTGTTTTTCTTTAACTATGACCGGCTAAAGAAACTAGGACCTGCAGCTAACTTCTCTTGTGAAATGAAATCAATTAAAAATACTTTCAGAATCATAATGATTTTTTGATTAAGTTCTGTAAGTTTTTTTATCTAAATACAAAGTTTCAAATTACTAAACGTAATTCTTCATTAGAAAATATTCGAAACGTTGTATTTAAATAAAATTTTTATAGAATTTAATCAAAAAATCTTTTCAATGAAATTAACAGTTTTTACTTTTATGTACTCTCCATTCTCCTCTTTTGTCGTTGCTTGTTTTTAAATATAGCTTTTTCACATCATACTTCATATCTTTAAATTTAATATATTCTTCATTAGTAACAGCATCTTTGAAAATTAATTCCTTTCCAATTTTCTGAACTACAAAGTGAAACCAGTCCAAATCACGTACTAAATTAGTATCAAACTGAAATAAACATTATATTATTTTATCTTCAATACATTATTGTCCGATTTCACCAACGATAGTTAAATTTTAAACTTGGTTTAAATAAATAAAAGCATATCGAATCTTTGACATCAATGTCAATTACTCCATATGACTTGTAACTTCGATTTGCTTTTATTAATTTAAACCAAGTTTAGAATTTAACTATCGTTGGTGAAATCGAGCATTAATCGAAAAAATCTTTGCTATATCTTCAGATATACGAGGGCAGTTTGATAAGTCCGTGACTTTTCGAATTTCCCGTGTAGTAACTTTGATGGTAACACTGCTCCCGTCAACTAACATCTAGTAATAGACTAAAGTCAAAATTTGAGTAAGCTGCGTCGTTACGTTTTTGTTTGTTAGCCATTAAAAGCAGTCTACCTCGTGAATTTTAACGAAAATGGTAAAAAGTAAATTTCGTGTGCTGATTAATCATTAATTTTTGCGTAAAAAAACCATCACCGAAACCAAGGAAAAGCTCGATAAATATTATGGGGACTCTGCACCATCAATTTCAATGGTTAAGAAGTGATTTACTGAGTTCCGTTGTGGTCGTACCAGTACAAATGACGCCGAACGTTCAGGTCGCCCAAAAGAGGTCGTCATGCCAGAAATTGTCGATAAAATTCCTGAAATGATATTGGACGATAGGAAAATGAAAGTGCATGAGGAGGCTGAGGCTGTGGGCATTTCAACTGAGCGGGTACATCACATTTTACATGAATATTTGGACATGAAAAAACTATCGGCGCGATGGCTGCCGCGATTACTCATATTCGAGCACAAGCGCAACCAACTTCACCATGGCAAAATTTATAAATTAGGCTATAAACTGCTACCTCATCCAGAATATTCTCCAGATTTAGCCCTCTGTGACTATTTTCTTTTAATAAACCTGAAGAAATAGCTGGGTGAAAGGAGATTTGGGTCTAATGAAGAGGTCATCACTGAAACAAACGCCTATTTTGAGGGTCTTGAGAAAACCTTTTATTTGGAAGGTATTAATAAATTGTAAAAATGGTAGACTAAATGTATCGAGCTAAAATGGGACTATGAAGAGAAATAAAACGCTTTTTCTCCGAAAAAAATTTTTTTTATTCGAAAAGTCACGGACTTATCAAACTGCCCTCGTACCTATCACAATATAGATTGGTAAAATAATACCCAGTCCTGTGAGATGTGATGTGGGAATTCGACTGCATCTATTATTTGAAATAATACTTACGTTAGTTGAATAAAGTAGAGAACAGCTTGAATCTTTCATCGAAAAATAATTTTTATTTACTTTACTGCAATTTCTGAGAGCAATTTCAATATTCTCTTGTCCTCTTTCTTCAATTCTAAACCAAAAACATTGAATATATTCGTTTTCATTGCCTTCAGTACACAATAGAATCTGAGGTTCCTCTTCGGCTCTTATAGATATTGGAAAGTAAAAGTCTTGCTCTGATATTTCAAACGGAAGTTGATCATTGAATGTTCTTAATGTGGGCAGTTCTAGTAAAATAAAATAAAATTAGTTAGTTAAATTTAAAAGTATATACTGTTAGCGCATTATTAATTTGTACTAACTAAAATTATACATTTAATTTTATAAAATATCTGTTAGTTTTAACAAGTAGCAAGAAAAGTGTACGAAACTATAGTTGCTGAATCAAGCGCATTACAGGGACAGCAGCAAAAAAAAGGAATAAAATGAAACAATATGAAAACGCCTACAGAATATCGAACGATTAAAAATGACCTGTTAATTTATTTAAAATATAGTTAACAATAAATTTTAGAAATTGTGTTCCCTCCGTTACTCTACAGTGTTTCAATTTTGAGTATCAACGTTGAGATCTGGACAAATATAAGAGCGGTTAAATTAGACAAAAGTTCCTTTGAAATATAGTAATACTGGAACGCGCACAGCCATGCTCTGCCTGTATAAAAAAGCGAGCCGAGAGAGATAGTTTGCATCAGGTATCTTCATCATTATCTAACATTTCTGCGCTTGCGTAACTATAATTACGTCACGTACATACTGATACAGAAATTAGTCGCTATGTTTTAAGTAACTGTGTTTTTTTTAATAAAAAAAAAATGGAGCGACATTTTAGCGCAAAGCTTTGTAAAGCTGTGTGGCAATCAATTACGGAATTATCCTTTTTGAGATACGTAATAAATACTTTAACCTAAAACTTTTGACATTTGTTTAATTGTTTCATTTATTGTAAAATAGTAATGTATTTCACATTATATTCATTAAAGTGTATTAAATGCATCAATTTGACAATGAGTAACAATTCCATTATTTCTTTCTCTCATTTGAATTTAAGGTCAAACATACGCGTCGAAGAACGATTCCCTTTTTTTTAAATAGTTATCTTCATTTATTTTCATGTTACAAACACATATCATTTTACATCCATCTGTCAAATTTTCATCATGGATTTTTACAGTGACAGTTCAAGTACAGTGTACAGCTCATTAATATTTCCGTTAGGTTACCTTTAGTCCCATGAATTTTGTTTAGCAAATTCAAATTTGAATAAATTATTTCTATAATTATTCTTGTCGAAAAACAAAACAATTATCACAGTGAGGTCTTTGAACATTCTAGTATTTATATATGTGAATGAAAATGATAGCTATAACATTAAACTATAAAAAAATATTAGTTGAAGTCTAGTTGGTCAAAAATTCAGAACTTTGATACTGTGTCTCTCATTCCCATGAACGACTACAGTAATGCAAATAATTTGTATATTTATGGTCATTTATAGCATAATAAATTTATTTTCTATTTAATAATTTAATAAAAATGTACAAAAAAACACACTTTTGGTATTTTTTTATTGTTTTCTCAAAAACTAAGTTCAAATGGAAAATAATCTTAGTATGTTATAGACATATAGACGATAATATTTATAAATATAAGAATCATTTACATTATTGTAGTCGTTCATGGGAACGTGTGACAAAAATTTTACTACTTTGAAAATTATGTTCATGTAAAATTTGCAAACAAAATTAGCTTTTTAAAATTTATTCCACAACTTTGGACTTTTTTCTACAAATGTAGGTATAAAACATTATAAGTTTCATTTACTATAATAATGATATATTTTTTCAAAAAAATCATGCTCATTTTACGCTATCTTCAGCCCGTATGATTGACTTTAAGGTTTTCTATAAATATTGAATGCTACGACACAAACTTTTTGAACGTACTGTACGACAATGATAGAGCTACCTGAGTCCGTTATTTTTTCTTTGGCCCTGAGGATCTCTTTTTCTCTCGGCTCGCATTTAGGTACACCGCTAATACGCGTTCCAGTATTACTTACATTTCAGTGAGTGGATCAATTTTATAATGTTTTTGTCTCCCAAAAAAATGTATGTCACTAAATATAAACAAAAATCCTTTTTTATTATACCTGCATCATAATCCGTGTTTAAAACACGCTACAGCGTACATAAACGCAAGATTAAAACACGCCGTGCTTTAAAGGTTGCTAAAGTAACAACGAAAATTATTACTATTAATATATGTCAAAACTGTCATGACAAACAATAAATGCAAACCAATCTCCATGTAAACGATTTACGTCAAACGTCAAAATTATGAAATGAATCAAATTCAAAATGTTGCTTTCCAGTGTTTTTCCAGAATATGATGCAGGTATAATAAAAAATAGCGTATGACACACGTGTATAAGTGCTTTTAAAGCACTAGCGACGTTAAAAGCACTCCGCTTCGCGTCGTGCTCTTAAACTCGCCGTACGTGCATTAAAAGCTTACTTATACCATTGTATATACTATTTTCATTTCTAACTTGCTGGGTAAATAGCGTTATGCTAACGCATCGGACTGTGAATCGTGATTATCAATAAAATAAACAAATAATTACTTTCGAATCTGATATCATTAACAATCTGTAGAAGATGATTTTCTGATTTCACGATTTCCCAATAGTTATTGTTATATTTCGTTATACATTCATTCTCAAAATCGCAATTATATTCCTTTGGCACAGGCATTCCTTCCGGATTACGATATTCATTTTCTAAAAAGAAATAAATTAATACCAAAATATATTTTAAGAATTATATTTATTTTGATACCTATTGGTAGATAAGAACTTGATAAAGGTGTTAAGAGCACCACGCTATCGTTCGTTACACTTTTACCTATAACGCAAATATATTTGTAATCATCATTGTTTTTGTTTATTTGACTTAGTAGAGTTATATCCGGTTCGTAACTTTGACAGTAATCAATACTATTCAAATACACAATAATTATCAAAAAAATGGTTTTTTTTATTATCGAATATAACATGGAATGTGTCGTGATCAACACATCAAACACTATAAAGTACTCCATATTCAAACTAAAAGATAAGAAAATATTGACTTTTATATGTATTATTTGATAATGGGCGCAATACTCTAACGAATTTTTGTTATCGTAGCAACTTGCTAATGGTGACAAAATCGTATCAAAACTTCATGTTCAACGGAAAATATTACATTAGCTATCAAATAGTAATTTATACTGGGTGTCTCATTTTAATTTACCACCTGA
Organism: Poecilus cupreus; assembly: GCA_963942605.1. Classification (NCBI taxonomy): domain Eukaryota; kingdom Metazoa; phylum Arthropoda; class Insecta; order Coleoptera; family Carabidae; genus Poecilus; species Poecilus cupreus. Next base: position 16,349,618 of record OZ012727.1, read on the forward strand.
AATATCTGTAGACTTACGCTTCGAATCGAAAAATGTCCCAGGTAAAAGTTTAATGATTTGGAAGGAGACAGGTAATTATGTAAAAAATGCAACCCCCCTACCCCTAGGGGTGGCTGGATTGGGGGTAAATTTGAAAAATTAAGTTGGACCCCTTATTTTTTATTGTAGATTCGGGCAAAACGTAAAAATAAGTAAATTTTATCTAAAAAAAGTTTTTTTTATTACTATGACAGATGACGCTGCAATCAATTGTTTCATATTCAATAAAAAAAAATTTTTGATTTCAGCGCCATCTATCACAGTAATAAGAAATTTTTTTAGGGGGGGTTGCATTTTTTACATAATTACCTGTCCCCCTCCAAATCATTAAACTTTTACCTGGGATATTTTTCGATTCGAAGCGTAAGTCTACAGATATTTCATGTGGTAAATTAAAATGAGACACCCAGTATACCAAGGGGCTGAAGTGTACTTCAGTCTTGTGGTATATACACAATTTTTTCACTTCCAACCCTCGTTTCAGCAATACATTATAAATAATGATTTATTTTAAAGGATTTAAAATACATATTCGTATGTTGAAAATGGATAGCTTTGATAACAACGATAGCACTTAAATTTTGTAGGTTGCCTAGATGCCATATACAAATGAAAATTTGCGTTTATTTTGAGTGACGTTTCATTAGGGATAATTTGAGGAAGTCACAGTGGAAATACTGCCAATAAAATCTAGAAAAATATATAAAAACAATTCGAAGCTAGTATATTTTTATGGACCAAAAATTGTGGAAGCTAGTAACCTAAAAAGACAAAATTACACCAGAACAAGTTAATCAATTCTTAAAAGATGCACTAGACAAGGTATAGTGATATTCACCTAAGAATGGCATTCTTCGAATTCCATTCTGATGACGTCACAGAAGGGTATGAATTAAGTGATCCACATGCGTTATTAGCAATGCTTTTGTCTGATGTGTTGCTAATGTCACGAAGCGTGTGTTGACGTACGTCGCTACTTACACCGTATAGGTGACAGTTCAATATTTACTGTGTTTATATTCGCATTCAGTGATTGAGTTAAATTTAACGAATAAATATGAGTGGTAAAACATTATCTAAACGTTGCAAAGAAATTATTTTGAATGCTTCGGCATTTTTTCATGAAGAAAAACGTATAGATGGTCCACTAATTCCATTTTTTCTGCAGAAGATATAAGTTTTATATTGTGAGGTTATGTTATCAATTTGACGTAAATGTTATTATTATCTATTTTCTTATACATTCTTCGTTATTATTATTATTGTCTTAGGGGATTTGTGCAATGTAGAAATTTGAACGACGCTAGGTAATAAATTTGTAAATACTTATTTCTACTACATTGCCAACAGATGTCAGTACGGTCAATCGAAATTTCAATTTTTATTAGTATCTCATATAAATGAAGTGTGTGACGTCATCACATTGGAATGCCATTCTTAGGTGAATATCACTATATTTTTAATGATCAAAGTAATTAATTTTATCAAAAACGTTTAAATATACTCTATAGTTATGAACTGTATAATAGTTATTTACTTTACAAGTGGGCAAAGTAAGGAATTACCCACGAGAGAAATTTTAACTCACGAAGCCGAAGGCTGAGTGAGATAATTTTATCGAGTGCGTAATTCCACTTTGCCCACGTGTGAAGTATAACGTTTTATCCAACACTTCTTAATAAATGAAAAATTTATAAAAGAAATATTATTTGACGGTGACATATGCTTTAAATTTTTAAATTAAAATGTCAATCGAAGTAGTTACCAAGGTGTTGTGTGTTATTATTATTGTTATAAATAAAAAAATACTCACTAGTGGCTTTCCTCAAAATTATACCCACTAGTGGATAATCTGTTACTTTGCTTGTTTAAAATCGCCATAGTTATAGAGCATTTATTGAGAGGTGTTGGATAAAATTATTAATAATAAATATTTATATCAAATAATTTTAATAAATATTTTACTTGTTACCGTGGATACTTGTTTACTTGTCAATTTGACACTGACACTTCAGTCCACGAGAAGGAAGAATAAATTAAGGCATTTAAATCCGGCAGTACAAAAAAACTATTTATTTTTGTCACAATTAGCAAGTTGTTACGTAGCAACTTTTTTCGAAAATAGGCCCGATTAGGTACATTAGAAATAAAAGATTTGAACACGATTTTATATTTATTTTTTATACAACAATAATACATTTTAATATAATATTTACATTAAAGTATATATAAATATTATCTGAAATCAAATACTACATTATACTTCCTCCAGTTACAATTCCTATTTACACTAAATAATTAATTAATATTACAATATCACACGATTACATTTATAAATCTATTTCTTCATGTAATAAAAGCTCTACTATAGCAGTTCCATAAACAAAAATCTATTGATTGTATAAACAAATAAGTAATTTGCACTGCAGACCTTAACCAATTATTTTGCACAACTTCTGTCAGTCACAGAAGCTGTACAACCAAATATTTTTCCTTTATTATTACAATGGATTGTGCAAAAGTAACAAGTAACATGTGCATTTATGGCGCGAAAATTCCATAGGGCAGTTTTAGATTGACGTCTCATTATTACACTTATTTAACTTTAGCCAAACATTTTTATAAAAATAATTTTAAGTTAAACGGTTTAACAATTGTAAGAAAATTTAGTTTGTCCTTCTGCAATTTTATTTGTTCTAAAATGCCCTAAAACGACCTTCACTTAATTACCTGTCAAAAAACAAAAGTACGGTAATTTTTATTGTAAAATAAATTCCAGAAGATCGCATTTAATTAGTATGAAACTAAGATTAAGTATGTTATGGGTATTAACGTGCAAGTTGTATAATTAGCGCAGCGCACATTTCAAAAAATTCCATTGTGTGGTGACCACTGGGTGGCTGAATCACCCCTGATTGTACAGGGGTGGGAACCGCCCCCAAGTTGTTTAAACTCGCCCCAAGAGAGTTTGATTCGCTTTCTTCGTTGCTCAGAGATTTGAAATCCAACAGGTAGCTCTTGTAGTCCACCTGCAAAAAAAACAAATATTTAAGAATCATTTACACAAAATTCCCCTCGATTATTTTAAATATACAGGAAGTAACATTAGAACCTTAGGTTTCACTACAATGTCAATCATTCCATGTAACATATAACTTCGATTTGCTTTTATTTATTTTAGCCAAGTTTAAAGTTTTAAGCCGAATTCATGCAGCCATTTTCATTTTCATTTAATTTAAAATATAAATACGTATTATCAAATGTAAGCATTCATGCAATCATTTAATTTATGTTCTCATTTTCATTTTCATTTAATTTAATTTATAAGATAACCAAATTTTATCTTTTAAATGAAAATGATAAATATTGACGTTTGTGATTGAAAAGGTTATATTTTAAATCGTTGAGAATTGAAATTCTTTGCTAAACTATAAAAAATTTTGATGATTTGACTCTAGTAGAACTGATCAAAAATGATAAAATGTACTTTTCTGTATGATAAAAATGAAATTTTATTCTAACATAAAGAAGCTCTTTTGGTCAGGATGTAGTAACATAGATTTCAATTTCAAAAGGTTATTGAAGAAATCTTTTCCCTATAGCATCTGTTTGTTGAACAAACGACTTAACTGGGTCTTCGTTTCTTCATTTTTAAATGCTATGATAGAGCACATAATCACTTGTATATGATCATGATCACTATTTTAAAAAACTTCATGCTTGCAAATAAATCGCGTAACTATTTATGTATATGTTATTCCAATATTTAAGATTAAGACTTAAATGTGACATATGAAGTGCATTCATTTTCATTTAATTTAATATTGTAGTAATCCATGAATGATACATTTAAAAAAGATAAATTAGAATTAAATTAAAATTTAAAATTAAATTAAATGAAAATGATTGCATTAATTCGGCATTAGTTTTCTTGGTGTAACTGGCCATTAATAATCACAGATTCATATTAACTTTTTTGACAGTTAAACCGTCATACATTTGTTTATTTTATTTCAATTCGATGTCTATCACTATAAAGATGCAATTTTTATACAACTTTGAATCCAATTATTTCGCTTACAAAACCTGCTAAATAAATTGTGATTGCTGACACAGATCATTTAATTATCTATATTTATTTGAAACATTTTTGTCTAAAATTAGCTAACCATTTTTGCTCAAAGAAAAACTGATGACCTGGTTTTCATGTTACACCCGGCATACAAGAATTTTAAGATATAAAAAATACTTGATTTTTCAGTCATTCAGCATTTATTCTTCTTACATAATCGACGTTTAGGTTTACACTTAAACCTTCTTCAGGGTTAGTAAGATCTTACAACAAATAATAATGTAATAAATACATTCGTAAACAATCATTCATTTTTTTAAAAACTCCATACATACAAATTCATGTTCTCCAAACTGGCAACGAAATTCCGTTTTGACAGATTTCGAGTATTTTTTACACTTTACAATAAACACAGTCTAAAAAACATCAAGTTTAAACATTTTAAGATTTGATTGAATGTAAATGGAACATACTTGATACAGCTGCAGTGACATCTTGACAAATCGCTCATGAAGAGGATTCTTATGGCGAACTCTAACATGATACGGATTAATAACCTTCCATTCGAAATTCAACGCCTTCATAGCTCTGTAGACCTCCATCATAATATCATTCGGTTTGCTCTGAGATCGAATTCCAAGATGCCACTTGGCCCTCTTTACCGGAGTGCCCCGCCCCCTTTCCCCTGCCGTGTGGTTCGAAGCAATGACTCTATCCCTCAGAGGTGCGATCCTCTCCGGATGAGGACGAATCGGACTGGGACTTAGCTCACTAGGACTGAAACTGACCGGCGGAGGACTTCCCGCCATGTAGAAGTCCTTGATTTCAGCCTTCGCGGCTTCGTGTTCAATGCGTTTGTTGTCGATGATCAAGTGATACGCAATTGCGAGCTGATCGTGAGGGTCGCCACTCAATAAAGCGCTATGTACTTCGCCGTCTGTTACCCCGAATTTATCGCACACCTCAGACACCGCCTCTGTGTCGATCACCGACGAATCTTGCTCGACGGGTGATGGGAATAAGTAAGCTGGACAATCTTTCTGGAACCACTCGTGCTTTTTAATGTCTTCGATTGTTGCGCGTTTCATTGGATCGATGTGCAACATATGACACAGCAAACTCACAACAGACTTATTTAGATATTCAGGAATTGGAAATATTCCTGATTTGATTTTTCTGAACAATGTCGGGACGTGTTCATCGTCAAATGGCAAAGTTCCACAAAGCAATGCGTATAAAATCACGCCACAAGACCAAATATCTACTTCTGGACCGGCGTATAACTTCCCTGAAATTACTTCAGGAGCTGCATAATTTGGAGAGCCGCAACTAGTGCGTAAGAACTCGCCGTCCATCATCATGTTTGACAAACCGAAGTCGGCGATTTTTACGTGCATATTATGATCGAGAAGCAAATTTTCGGGTTTTAAGTCACGATGAACTATCATGTGCCTATGGCAGTAATCCACTCCAGAAATTATTTGTTGGAAGAATCTACGAGCTTCATGTTCTTGCAGCTTTCCATTTTTCACAATATAATCAAATAACTCTCCTCCAGAAACATATTCCATAATCATGAAAATATCAGTGGGTGTACTGATTACTTGATACAGCTTAATAATATGTGGATGCCGAAATAACTTAAGATTTTGAATTTCTCGGCGAATTTTACCAACAACATCAAGGCTCTTGATTTTTTGACGATTCAGGATTTTTACTGCAACTTTGCTTTTAGTTAGCTGATGTTCTCCAATTTTTACTTTACCAAACGTGCCCACTCCCAAGGTTTGGCCCAGTGTGTAGTGGCCTATTTTGACCAAGGGCTGCTGGGCCCCAGTTGATTTGTTGTCAGACATCGTCACTGTAGGTTAGGTACAAAACATGTACAGTAGGATTTTAGAAAAATTGAAATTTGTTTGTATTACATAATAAATTATGAATGAGTAAATAAGTTGACATTAAGTAAACATCAAAAGTTATTTGAAAACACTATCAATTTGTGATAAATAATATTCACCATAAGTCACATTCAGCACTTCATTGCGTTCAGTAAACGATTTATTCGAGGCGAATATTTGTGACGCAGTACGATTTTACTATGAAATTCTCATTTTATTTTAAATAATTCAGTGATATATATAATTGTTCTAAAATATATTAGTGTATACAGTAGCATATTTCAATAAAAAATATACTTCATTTCATTTATTGATTTCAAAATTGTTTTATCTGAATGGATATTTTACTTTCCGATAGCAAGAAACTTGGCAAGAAAGAAGGTTTGATGTATGAGAAATTTACAATATTTTTCCGTCAGATGTCACTACATGTACAACTATAGTCATTTATAACGAAATAACTTTAAAATGAAATATATCTAGAGAAATGTGATTGACTCAGCCGATCATAGTCATTTTACATGTTAAATAATATTTATGCAAATTCCTGACTCCCTAATCAATCCCTAATGCAAATAAAACTTGGAGAGTTTTAGCCTCTGCATCTGAATCAGTGAACAAATTTCATTTCACTTCTTTAATAATGGATAAAAAAACGTTAAGGTCAAACATACGCGTCGAAAGAACGAACCCTTTATTTTTTTAAAAAACAGCAAATTCTGTATTCTTTATTTATTTTCATGTTCTTTATGGTCCAACAACCTCCATTCGTCAAAATATCATGGATTTTTTACAGTGACTTGTACATTGCAATGTCAGATGAAGAACATAATTTCGTTGGGTTCGTTCACTCCCATGAATTTTGTTTTGCAAATTCAAATTTCAATAAATTATTTCTTACAATTATTCTTATCGAAAAACAAAACAATTATTACTGTGAAGTCTTTGAACATTCTAGTATTTATATATGTGGATGAAAAGGATAACTGAAATATTCAACTATAAAAAAATATTCGTTGAAGTCTAGTTGGTCAAAAATTCAGAATTTTGACACTGAATTTCTAATTCCCATGAACGACGACAGTAATGAAAATAATTCGTATATTTATAAATATAATCGTCTATAACCTACTGAAATTATTTTACATTTGAATTTACAGTTTTTGAGAAACAAATAAAAATATACCAAAATGTGTGTTTTTTGGTAGATTTTTATTTGTTTCTCAAAAACTGTAAATTCAAATGTAAAATAATTTTAGTATGTTATAGACGATCATATTTATAAATATACACATTATTTGTATTACTGTAGTCGTTCATGGGAATGTGTGACATATATTTGACTACTTTGAAAATTATGTTCATGTATAATATGTAAACAAAATTGGCATTTTAAAATTTATTACAAAACTTTGGACTTTTATCTACAGACGTAGGTATAAAACATGATATGTTTCATTTATTATAATAATGATATATTGTTTCAAAAAAGTCATGTTCATCTTGCGCTATCTTCAGCCCGTATTGGCGCGGATGGTTCACCTGTGTAAAAAATTCAGTTTGTATAATGAGTAAGCATGGAAATGTTTACTTGCTTTCTTTGAATTCAATTTCATGTCCATAGTTGCTCCTCATTAAATCATAATTTTTGATATTCTTTAATGTCTTTCTCGCCTTTATTAAGTAAGTAAAATGAAATTTGTACGCTGATTCAGATATAAAATATCTTCAAATTTTATCTGAAACATTTTTCTCTAAAATGAAATAGGAAAGCAGGAATTTGCATAAGTATTATTTATGTAAAATGCCTAAGATAATTTAAATAATAAAACAGATTTGAGTTTCTTACAATTTCTCTGTAGTTTAATTTATGTATTGTATTATAGAAAAACACTAGGATAATTTAATATAATCTTTTTAATATTTTAAAGAGTAAATAAAAGTTACTAAGTCAACATTTATTAAGTTTAGATTTTATAAAAATAAAAATTACGACTTAGTCTCTAGAAATTCAACATAAATAATTTAACATTTTACGTTCTAAAAAGTCCAACAGAAACAACACAATCGAGAAAAGAATTACAACTTTAGATTCAACGACAAATACATCAATATAACCGATGTCAAATTCATTTCATAATAATACCACAAAAAATTACATTAGGTACATAAAAAAGACATAATAAATAACTATCGATAGTCTTATTGGTCCACTTTGATGAATCTACTTAAAGCTTTAATTACTATTTATTCTCGAGTCCATAAAATCTCTTAGAACTCTAAGATAAATTATCTCAGGGGTTAATTGGAACTTAAACTAAACATTCACGGGTCTTTGCACTGCAGTCTCTGCATTTTCACTTCTATTAGTGTCTTGCTTTTCTGAACCACTTTGCCAACCAGAGTCCATAGTTCCATCACTGTGGCAAGCTTGCCCTTGAACTTCTTCGTCCGTACTATTTGCTTCTCCGTATAATAATCCCACAGGATTTACTCCTAAGTTCTGAATTAAAGTCGAAATATTTGATCCAATTCCTCTTCTTGGAGAATTACTCAAGTTTAAAGTCTTCGGAGGCATATTTTTTGGACTTGACGGATTGAAATTTGTGTTAAAGTTAGGGTTGACTTGTTTATTGCTAATTTGATTGTTAGTAAAATTCGGATTGGTATTGTTGAAACCCTGTGGAGGAAAATTTTGATTTGAAAAGTTGTTCAAACCGGAAATAGTATTTGTAAGATTACTGAATGATGCCGTTTGTTGAGACGACGATGATTCATCTTGATAGTTTGGCCTAAAGTTCTGAGCATTTCCTTGTTGTTGAATTATTTCATATTGTGCATCGGGGGCTAAGAATTGATCAATACTAGCATTGGAAAAAGTTCTGTGCCTATGAGATTGTTCAACATTTGTATTTTTTTCGGGGAAATAATTCATACAACATTCGTTTTGACCAAAAGATGGCGACATGGGAGAAATGGCGTCATCGGTGCTTTCCGTCATTGGAGTTTGAATACTTCCCAAACTATTTTGCGATATTTCTTTTGATAGTAACTGTAAACACGAATCCGATCCTAAGTCTGATAAAGTGATGTTGTCTGAATTTGGTAGAGGAAAGGGCAGTCGACTTCTCGTAGACATTTGTCTTTTACCAATTCTTTGCGCTAAATAATCTTCACTCTCTGCCACATTGGAAAAACCTTTTCCGGGCTCTTGAAAATTCTGATTACTTTGCAACAGATTTTCACCTTCGTTCGGCCTGTTTTGCTTATGAGCACATTGTAGAGACATCAGTCTTGGTTTTTGAGCCTCTAATGCTTCGTCGTATAATGAAGAATCCTGTCCATCGTTCCGAACTGAGATATTACAACAGCTGCTGACATCAGCGAAGTAAACTTCTGATTCTGTTGGTTCAGTTTTTTGTGGAGCGCCTTCTTGGTTTTGGAATGCTGCGTTTTCTACACCTTGTAACCGAGGAAGAAATCTACATTGTTGGGAATCCAAACCGGATGGATTCTTGTTGCCTTCCAGTTTTACGTTTGGTTCTTGATAGCTGTGTTCTTCGGAGGTTTCTTGGTCAGGTTGCTCTTCAGGATAACTGGGCTGAAAAATTTAATTATTTGAACTGTTGTTGCAGAATTATTTGATGATTTTCCTTACCGATAATATATCAATTCTCTTCTTGGATTTTCTAGCAGGTAGAGTGTTGTTTGATATTCGTTCAACACAACTGGAAGTGTCTGTATTTTCGCTGTTGTCATTAGCTTGATGCATCTCACTTTCAGTCGTATTTTCATAGTTATCTTTTGATGGAAATGTACCACGAACACGTCTCATTTGACAGTCGGATGAGCTTTGTGATTGGCTCTCTTCGTTCATTTGACAGTGGGCAGTATGTGCATGAGGGTGATGGTGAACGTGATGATATCTAACAGAAATTAATTAATTTAAAATAGAACAATCATCAGTGAGTGTTTCCACATACCGAGCTGGAGAATGAATAAGCCTTCTTGCCGGCGAATTAGGATTGCTGTAGGGTGGCGGTGGGCCCCATACATAAACCCCACCAACCGGCCGATTGTCTAACATACTATACGACCCTGTAGAACCGGTCATGGGATCACTTAGCGTATTTGGCATCATTCCAGACTCAGTTCCTGATCGATTACTAAACCCATACTGACTGTCTGGACTGCTTACGTTACCATGATACCCTATAGAACTTCCGTCCCTAAAAGCATTACTTTATATTATATAAAAATAAATTGACTCTACTAAAGAATCTCACCGTTGATTGTCTGCAATATTCTGTTGATTATTCCCTCGATTCCAAGGCAGTCTCCTCCAGCTCCACCCACTAGCAGCTCGTTCTCTTCCTCTAGGTTCGCCTCCTCCTGGAAGACCTTCTTCTCCAGGATTTGGCGAGTAAAAGTTTCCTACTCGCCCAGGCGTCCAGAATCTAAAGAAATAACACTATTATTAACTTATTGTGATACTATTTGCGATCTTTGTCTGTCAATGCATGATATTCAACGAATCCAGGAGTGCAAAATGTATGGGGTCGCGATTTTGTAAGAGTGCACATTTCTAAGATTGGTTGGTTAAATATGCAGCAACTAAGAGTTCACCACTTTGCTTGTTTGGTACAGCGTATTTGCTTACTAACACGCCTTAAAATTTTGTAGATAATATTTCATTTAAAAAAAAATTTCATCGACGTGATTTGATGGATCAAACAACTAACATCCACACTCCATCTCATCAATCATGCCTGTTTCAAAGTAGTTTTAGCCATAATTGTCAAAAAATATTTAATCATGTTCCTAATGTTCTAAAGACTAGTAATGCGTGTTTGCTTTCACGAAAATATAAAGAATATCTACATTCATGATATATCAGTAATTAACTTATTTTTATTCTATTTTAAGCGATATGATCCCTTCATTTCTGTAGAAATTATTTGTTATTATCTGTCATCGATTCGAAAATATTACTTATAATTTACGTTAAAAAAATTGTATTTTTTTTTGTTTAATTTTGTTCTTTGGTGAACTGTACTAACGCAAAGGTTAAGTGTAAGAACAGTTTCGGCTGAGCTTTGCCAATAAAAATTATTATTACAAATAACATGTTTGGGTAGTATGTTCTCGAGGGATGGACGTATTGACCGGGAGATTGAAAGGCGAGTGTCTGCAGGATGCAAGGTATTGGGTGCTCTGGGTACATTTGCTCGAAACGTGAATGTATCTAGAGATGCTCGATTGAGTGTTTATAATGGTGTGTTAGTGCCTACATTGATGGTATGGTTCTGAATGTTGGGTGTGGATGAAGAGGCAAGAACGACGTATAACTGTTGTAGAAATGAGATATGTGAGAGGAGTATGTGGGTATACGAGACGTGATCGTATACGGAATACATTGGTGTGTGGTGAGTGTGAAATTGAGAAGAATGTTATTAAGAAAGTGGGAGTGAGTCATTTGAGGTTGTTTGGATATCTTGTGCGAATGTCGAATGTAAGGTTGGTGAAACTAATATATGTGGGTAAGATTGAAGGTGAACGATGGCGTGGCTGTCCGAGGATTAACTGGTTGATTGATGGTTTGTTGCGTGAACGAATGATTCCGAGTGAGAAGAATAAACGAGCATGTATCAATCGCACTATGAATGTGGACGAGGCGAAAGTGGTGTGTCAGAATAGGAATGTTTGGAGGAGATTGATTGTTGGTTGACTTTGTTTCTGGGTTCGTGCTACCCCACTAATTGGGACATAGCGTGATGTTATGTATGTATGTACATGTTATGGTTCTAAATGTTGGGTGTGGATGAAAAAGCATGAACGACGTGTAACTGCTGTAGAAATGAGATATTTATGAGGAATGTGTGGGTATACGAGACGTGATCGTGTCCGGAATACATTGATGTATGGTGAGTGTGAAATTAAGAAGAATGTTCTTAAAGTGGGAGTGAGTCAGTTGAGATGGTTTGGCCATCTTGAGCGAATGTCGAATGAAAGGTTGATGAAACCGTGAACGATTGTATGGGAGTCTGAGAAATAAGTGGTTGGGTATGATTGATAATTTGTGCGTGAATGAATGATTCTTAGTGTGAAGAATAGACGAGCATGTATGAATTGCATTGATTATTGGTTGACTGTGTTTCTGGGTTGTGCTACCCCACTAAGTGGGATATAGCGAGACGTTATGTATGTCTATATTTTCAATGGTAGCAAGTACCTGTCGAGAGCATGGTGGGTATCCCATGGATAGACATGTCCTGCAGGTACTGGAGGGTAACGGCACTCCTCGCAGCAGCTGCAGTAAGGTGCAGGGGCTACTGGAGGACCTCGCCCTGACCCCTGGGTGCTAATGGTGCTACCTTGTTGTTGATAGAGTGATCGGCAGCGGAGTTCTAGTTGCTCCCAGTACATTTTCTTGCGCTCGTGGCTGCAGAACAAACGAAATTAAATGCTTTTAGAAGCTTTCTTCCTGAATTTTGATTTGAATCGTTCTCAAAGAAGTTTCAGTTCAATCAATTTCAAACTAATAGTAGTGTCCTAATTTAATCATCATCGACAACACGAAAGTATTAAGCGATACCTAAAGTACTGTGGTACTAGATTCGCGACCAATTCATCCTGGTGCAGTCAGAATCTCAATCTCTGGGACGGCGTTTGATTACTAGTGTGGCCTGTAGCACTGAAATATAATAATACTGGAACTCGTACTTGTAGGCTTTTATAAAAGCGAAAAACGAGCCTGAAGCATCCGAGGACACACCATAGCGTTTTCAATGTTATTTTTTAAATGTTCAATTATTGGCTTCCCTAATTACTTTACATCAAAAAAGTTAAATAGTTTTTCTGCATTTTTTTATACTAATATTTATAAATTCACCTGGAACCTGAAAAATGACGGATATGTTTATTGGTAATTTTCTTTAAATTATCAATGCCATAAAATAACAAAACAAATGTATCAATCGAAAGTTATTGGTTTTATCCAAGGGGCACCTTGGTTTTATCTGACATTTGCTGTCATCATTGTTTGATCTTAATTGAAAATGTGTATTTTGAAGAAAAATTTGAAATGGTGAAATGGTTTTATGGTCAAAATAGTGCTCGATTATATTATTCAATGAGCATGTAATGTATGCTATTACTCATGTGAATGATGTTTGCATCACGAGCGAACCAATGAGTAATAGCCATTACATATACTATACTTTTTCCAAAACATTTCGTCAAATATTTGTTTTGAAATCATAAGAAAAATTTTTGCTTTGACAAATACAAAAAAATTGTTTGTTTATCAACATAAACAAATTGTAGCTACCATCGCTAAAACAACAAAATTTTGAAGTGATTTGACATTTAGCAGAAAATCTTAAAACCAATTATTCAGCTACAGTTTAATGCTTAAAAAGAAATTAAGAGTATGAAAAATGAGAAAACTAGTATCTTTGGCTTTTTATGTGGAAAAAATTAATTAAATGTAATTTTGGTTTTACTTTTTTCAGAAGTAACATTTGAATTTAACATAACCAATGAATAATATTATTTCATCGAACTGTCAAAATTATTTCATTAGCAACAGTAATAAGGGTCATTAATTGATAAACAACGATTGATTTATGGGTATATTTGACACTTGTGGATAAAAGTGTATTAAGAGAAAAGGGAAATCCTCTCGTCTGTATTCACACTGTTCCAAATCTTTATTTTAAAAATGCACTTTTAAAAATAAAGTTTTGGAACAGTGTGAATTAAGATTTGATGATTTCCCTTTCCTCTCCTCGTACCATAAATAAATGTGATATTAAATAAAGTGATTTTATTCATTTATTTATTATTTTATTTATTTAAAAGTGCACTTTTTAAAATAATGTTTTGGAACAGTGTGAATACAGACTTGAGGATTTCCCTTTCCTCTCCTCGTTCCATATTCTCATATTCACACTTGGGTGACATTCCATCATCATCATATTTATTTTGTTAAATCAAGGCATTGGTGATTTTAAGACAATTACCAATAAACATTAATTGAACATTTCAAAAATAGCATTGAAAACTCTATGAAGCGTCCTTTTATTCACCACTCTGTATAGATCTACTAAGACAACCTTCTTTGTCTAATACTTGTTTATAGAATGGTTAAAAACATTGTACAACAAGGACATATAGCCCAACAATTAGCTGTCTTTCTCGACTTGCATTTTCATTGTTAATTAGCGTTCCAGTATTATTATATTTCAGTGCATCCGAATCGTGATATTACGATATTTTAATAACATACACACTTGTCGACTGGTAGATTTAAACCCCGACTGAATACGTACGTTACAACATACAGTGTAAAGCGGAATTTATAATGAAGTAAAGTAAGAAGTAACGCAAGATGCAACGCAGGCGGTGACGCAGAAGTAAAGCAAGAAACTTTGGTAGGCTTTATAATGAAGTATCCGTGGCTGCTTGCAGCCAATCACAGTGCTAGTGCGTGTTGCTTCTTCAGCTGTTTGAATTTGACGTTTGTACTGTACAGAAAGAGCACTTGCTAGTCGAATATAGAACAGAATCGGTTTTAAATGGAATGCAAAAGTTGAGGATGGTAACAATACAATAATGTACCCTTCAAATGGTAGGGCTGAACAGGCTACGAAAGAGGCATGAAAAATTCCCAATTTCAACTTTCTGGGGATTTATGAATTTGCAGATGTTCGCATAGACGGTAATTAACAGCGGGAGTCTGTCTAGCACTAAATGCATACAAAGGCAATAAACCGATCATACAGAAATGAAATCTTTTAAGCGCCTTTACGAATACTTGAACATTAACTAAATTGTCAATAGCGCAAACTAAAAATCAGAAAAAATAAAATGAATACAAGTTGTGGTTTGAAATCAGTTCCGAGAACACAAACAAACATATCGGTAATATAGCTTTCTACACTGTAGTTTGAAATAGTGCATCCGGATTGGTCAGAGGTAGAAAAGTAACGCAAGAAGTTGGAAGTTGGCCAACTTTTGCGTTGCGTTGCGTTTTGTTATAAAGCAGTAAGTGCAGTCCCGTACATTTATCTTATGCGTTACTTTACTTCAACCGCGTTGCTTCTTGCGTTACTTCATTAAAAATCCCGCTTAAAGCGCTGTAACACGTTCGGGTAATTTTAATTTAATAAAAAATATAAATATTGCTCACCTAAGAAGCTGGTAGACGAGCATACATGAAAAAATGCAGACAAGAATCCCACTAACAGACAATCCAAACATCGCTCTCAGACACGAATACAGAGCTCCGTGGATCACCTCGCAGTCCGGCGTGGAATCAAATACGAACCTCATACCTGCACATCACGTATAAATCAAATCACAACACTGTCATCTGTGACTGGAATCACCAATCACTATCCCTGGTTCACGTACCTTCTCCTGCATCAGCATGCGCTTCGAGTAACACCGAGTAGCAAGTGCATGTGCGGGTTTTCTGTGTGTACACGCACTCCCGAAGAGTTTGAAGGCGGTTCATGTGGATCACCGTGGTTGTTATGGTTACGAGGACGCAGGTTAGCGCGCAGACTAGGCAGCACACGCCGCACACTTTTATCTGAAAACGGAAGGAACGTTTAACAAAATTTTCTAAAATTAGATTTACAGGTGCCTTCAGATTAGTCTCTGTTATTGATAATTAGTACAGGTTATTTACCAGTTTTTCAATGGTTGTATCTAACTATAGTTTTAAAACTGTAATGCTTACAGTGAAATAATATTATATTATTCAATGAGCATGTAATGTATGCTATTACTCATGAGAATGAAGTTTTGCGTCACGAGCGAACGCGTGTGATGCAAATTATTCGAATTAGTTATAGCCATTACATGCGAGTAGAATACTATACTTTATCCACAACATTTTGAAATTATAAGATAAGTAGAATTTTTGCTGCGACAAATACAAAAAGCTGTTTATTTATCAACATAGACAAATTGTAGCAACCATCACTAGGCTACGTGCTGTTGTAACAAAATTTTGAAGTGAATTGACATTTAGCAGAAAATCTCAACCCTCTATTGCATACTGTTCCCGAACGGGAACATAAAATAAATTTTTTTTTTCTTTTCTTATGCAGTTTACAGTCATGGCAATCATGTTGTAACATTTGGGAACATTATATACACTTTGTCAATTGCCAATTATGTCATTTTTCCCAATTTGACCAACATAAAAAAAAATTTAACTAAGAAAAGGATAATTACAGAAACTGAGATACAAAATGTAAAATTTGAAGGAAGCAGCTTATTACCTGCTGATATATTACAGCTAAATACACCTTTACAAAATTTCCAAAAAAATTTTTTATCTTATGTTTTCCTAGAAGAGGTTGTTTATCAAACAATTTTGTATAGTACGCGAAGACGACTCAATAGACCAAAGTTATATTGTAAGTTGAATTTGTTCATAATGTTCCCAATAGTGAACAAACTGGAAAAAAATTTATGCAACTTTTATTTTAAATATATGAATATTTCTTTTGTAAGAAATAATGTTTTTGAGCCCTTATTTTAAAAAAAATAATAATTCATGCATAGAGGGTTAAAATCAATTATTCTGCTACAGTTAAACTTAAAAAGAAAATAAAAGTATGACAAATGATAAAATTAGTGTCTTGCTTTTTATGTGGGTAAAATTACTTAAAAGTCATTTTGATTTTACTCTTTTAACATATAACATTTGAATTTGACATAACGAATGAATTATATTATTTCATCGAACTGTCAATATTATTTCATTAGCAAGAGTAACAAGGGTCATTAATTGATAAATAACGGTTGAGTTATGAGTATATTATTTGACAGTTATTGATAAAATTGTTTATGATTACCAAATAATGTACGACAAATACATGGGTCCAATTAAACTTTTAATATGATTATTTATTTTTATGCATCAGTCATTTGTATTGTAATACTAATTAACATTGCTCAATAATAGCAGATCAAGTTAAAATTAATATTTATTAGAAAAATTAAACCGAAACAAAAAATATTTGACAGTTCACTCATTTCTAAAAACAGATTTAGATTTATTTATTGCAGTGTTTTATTATTTTCTATAGAAATACTGTAGAAGATTGTAATAATGTAATGGCCAATTTGAGAATTCATTTTTTCTGTTGAATAATAGTTATTTACTTTACAAATGAGCAAAGTAAGGAATTACCCACGAGAGAAATTTTATCGAGTGGGTAATTCCACTTTGCCTACGTGTGAAGTAAAACGTTTTATCCAACATCTCCAATATTTTGGTATGCAGGTATTTTTAAAATTCTAACTTTTGCTGTAAAGTAAATACGTAAAGATTTACAGAAATATCAAAAAATAGCATTGAAATCACTTTACACAACATTTCATTTATGCACCCTGAATATTTAACAATAATAATTTTAAATGATGCCAATATTTATGTTAACAGTTTTATGATAGGCACAGGCTTATAAAAATATTGAAATATTAACGATTTTTATTGTAATACAATATTTAAAAAATAGTTATTTGTTTAACTAGGCATCAAAATACCAGATTTACAGCAGAGGCTGCCGTTTCATTAACGAGGCGAAGCCGAGGCACTGAATGCTGCCGAAGCTATAAATCTGTGTTTGATGCCGAGTTGAACACAAAATTTTTTTGCCGATTTGGAATTAATATTAATTTAGTAATTATTTTATTTTATAGATATTTTAAAGGTTATCGCTGTCAAATTACGTTACCATGCATTTGTTGAACGGTTGCTATGTATTTATTGACGGTTGCTATGCGTTAGTTGAGCGGTTATTATGTAAAATATTTTTACAGCCTAGGCATAAAAGAGACACTTTACAGACTGTTAGCAGTGTTAGAAGTGTCATCTTTAATGTAAATCGCCAAAAAAATTATTTTAATATACACTTGCTCATCCCATAAAAAGATTTTTATACACTAGAGACAGAGCTTAGTAATAATACGATTACATACCAGGTAGCTATATCTATTTCTTCTTCTAGCTAGGCTCATTACACAGAGTCCAGTGAGAATTAACTGCAAAAAAATATTTATTATTTCCAATTGCTAAGTATGACTATTTGTCCAATTTTGCTATTTCATTCTGTAGTTATTACTGAAGCAGCAAAATTGGATATTTTACATCTGACGATGAAATACTAGTACAGCTTTCTTGTGGTGCGATTCACATCATTCACATTCGTATGAATCAAATCAGCAATAGTGGGAGAAAGTGAGAAAGAAGATAGTGACGTGAACCGCACCACAAGAAAGCTGTACTATAGTCACATATTATCTAATTCTTACCATGGTAGCGGGCACAAAAGTCGGTATCGTTTCGAAATACCCTAAAGTTGAAGTGTACGATCTGAGCATGAAATAGACTGCTAGAAACAGCGCCCCCAGAATTGTGGCGAATCCTCCGCATATCGTACACCAAAATACGTATTTTCGTATGCCTCCTCCACTTGATCCGCCGCTGCCTGCACACAAATAAATTGGGAAATTAATTCAGCGACTCTTTTACTTCCAATAGAAACAGAAGTTTTTCCTTGTATTATTGTTATTTTATTGCCTCTCAATTTTGGATTTCTGAACTAAGGACTCTTAGAGGCGACATAGTAACGTACGTCTAGATTCGAATAATTATATTGTATTCCATCTTTTTATTTTTCATTCTGTTTATTTATTATTTACCTGCTTACAGGATGTAATAGCAATCACAAAGGGGTTAAAAATACAATAATTAACAAAATAAAGAAACATGTGTGACTTAAAGACAAAAACATGATATATACATATGGATACATAGGAAATACTAAATATAAATACATAAAACATTCATTATCAAAGTGCAAGTAAATGTGTGCACAAAATATTTTTTTCACGATATGGTAGGAAACCCCACCGTTCTTCTCCCGGAATAGTGAGGAAAATGTGTTGTTCCTCTCTAGAGAGGAAAATATAGAAATGTTACCAATATTGATGTTGTTTACAAAAAAAATATTTATAAAAATTATAAATAAATTCATAATTTTATTGAAAATCCTTATTTTAGTGATATACATACTTTAAATTATCTTACAATTATGTCTTATATTTTTCTTTTTCTTATTAAATCACAATTTGACAACTTATTAAAGATATTTAAGATTAGTTCATTGGCAACACTGCTAGACCGCCTTGTGTCTGATAACCTAACTTTTAACGTGTCAGTTGTGTTCACTTGTCGTGAAAAAAATGTTGTGTCTAACACGAGAGGAAAGTTCTTCTTCCACTCTTGTTCGAAATGCCTCATGCCTCGAACTCGAGGGGGAAAAAGAAGCGCTTTCCTCTCTAGTTTGACAAATAACTATTAAATGTAGTATAGTTTATGTAGAAAATGTCCATCTCAATATCTATTTTCCTTTCAATCGCACCAAATCTCTAACAAAGTTGTTATCGTACTATTTAATAATGGTGACAAAATCTCATCGAAACTTTATGTTTAATGGAGAATATTTTATTAGCTGTCAAGAAACGATTCATTTTTGTCACAATTAGCAATTACGGTAGAACTTATTTAGAAAATAGGCACGATTATCATTACAAATGAAACACAGTTGGGTAATCGGACTCTTTAATAAATAATTCCTCTTAAGATGAGGAAGACTTTATTGAGGAATGTAGTGTCATGATAATAATTTATGCAGATAGAGACAAGAGCAAGAGTACATCTTACGTTTGGAATTCAATATAAACACATTGGCTGGTATGACGAGTTCTGTTTTTGGGTGTTTTAAGATAATTATTTCAGTCTGGGTTTTAGCGCTGTACAATGTTATAAAATTATTTTATAAAAAATACTTCAAATAAAACTGGGAGATAATATATTTCTTTATAACTTCTATTCGACGCATTTTTTTAATAAATAATTAAAATAATAGGACTATAACTTAACTGATTGAAATTTATTGCAATTTTTGAGTACAGAATCGTACAAAGTTATTTACATAAATAAAGTTAAATAAAATAATAAAAATTTGTACTATATGATTTATCTATAATTTTATAGTTTAAGTGACGTTAGAAAACAGAAAAAGAAACCACAAATTAGAGCAAAAAATTACAGCAGTAATGTCAGTAATCTTCACTTTAATTACTTGCTGTCTTAAACAGAAGAAGATTAAAAAAACAATTTGTAAGTGTTAAACCTAAATAAAACAAAATATATTGTGGGAAAATACTTACATTTTACATTTAAATCTACAGCTAAAAAACTGCATTTAAAATTTACATTTATTCATTACTTGAAATAACCCTCATTTACTATTTTGTGTACGAGCCCAGAAGCATATTATTTTGCCCAGCTTTTAGAATAACATTAAAAAATTTGTTCTGATCTTACAAAGTGAAAATTGTTCTCAGTTTATTTGTATTTTAAATTCTGTTATTTTTAAGAATATTTTACAAAACAATAACAATTGAAATAATTAACCAAAATCACTAACATATACATTTCATTTGGTACAAAGATATTAGCTGGTACCACGAACACTGTTTTTGAATCTGATGACAACAAAATATAGAAAAATGTATCAACTAAAGATTGTAAGTAATATTATTCTAAATCTTTTTGATTCCAATAAAAATTACTGTATCTCATTTATTTACTAAGATATGCCCAAAAACCCTGATAGGCCTTCTAATAATTTACTACTTACTGTTGATGAATTATTTCCAAAATCTAATCAACTCGAAACATAAACATAATATCTCCCTTACTTATATGTATGTGCGGGAGGTAAAAATGGTAGAATTTAATATATAAATATGGTGAATTAAACAATTATACCTTGTATGATGTTAACTGGGCCAAATGATATGATTCTGGGCTCGTAGTCAATATTATAATAATAATTAATATATAGGTATATACGTTAATGGTACATGTTATTTGATATGCTGATTACGAATCAAAAAGAATTTTTTTTTAATCGCAAAATTATTTTTTATGTTTCCCAGTCCAAAATTTTTCGTTGCCACTGCCATTGGGTGGATGATTATGTTAATAATTATCGTTTCATTAAAAATAATTAAATCTTGTTAGTTTATTTTACTAGTATTATGTAATTTAAATTGTTGATTACCTACTTCATTGTTTGTGTTTAATAGGAAAACGAATCCATTCCAGTACTACAAAAAATGTTTTAGGTAAACAACCCTTAATTTTTCGAATTTAAAAAAAATTATTTTAGATTCGTAATCAGCATATCAAACAACATATACCTTTAAAATATGTACTCAAAGTTATGATTTATATATTTGTTAACATATTTATTTATTTATTTATTTGCAATCTGAACAGCAGGGTTCAATACCCCAATTACAGGTTTATTATGTACAAGATTAATGACACAAGTAGTAAAGCAAGTATATAGAATGACAAAAAAAAGGACCCAGAACTTAAGAATACATAAAGCTATGATATACACTGTATATGTTAACGAACAGGAGTATATGTTAATGAAATAATTTAGCGAAAACGATTTGTAATAATTTGCTTGAAGCAGTTGCCCCGAAAATAATTTTAAAATGTTCAAAAGCGCAAATTAATATTTGGTCAACTTAAGAGTTAGATAAATAATAAAATTAAAAGATTTTGAAGATAAACGTTGAAAGAACTCCCGCGGAAAATACCAGTTCAATCTCCATTTAATGATTTGTATTCTGGTGAAATTAATAAAATATGAGTCATGTAAGGTTTATAAATGAGCACCTGGAGTACGTACCATGCGCCACGGGGGGCGGCAAAGGTTGTATGGGATGCGGCACGTGGTACTGCACCACCTGCATTACCGGGTAGCCGTGCATTTTGATTGTGGCACGGACTAACGCTATTGTTCACATCTTTGCTGGCGCTTTTAATGTAATTAAAAACGTTTTTTAACAACTTTTTAACCACACTTCAAGTCATTCTTGATTATAGAGAACATTTTCAACGTTTAAGCTATTTTCACACTGAATGCTCCAAATATTATCAAGTAATTTAATCAATATTTTCTATTTTTAGGAAACTACATTTATAAAAACTTCTGTCAATAAAATTGTACATCCTACTAGTTAATAATCAATAATGATTGTCACACAATTTTCACTTGTTAACAATAACAATCTCACTAATCACTGCTCATCATCTTCGTTCACTTGTTCACAGCAAAACAATCACATTCCCAAAACAAATCAATACACAATAAAAAAGCGAGAATCTTTCGTTTCCACGGCTAGCAGGATTTGGTTTTACAGGGGTGAAATATTTACGTAAGCACTGATTCACTACTAGAGGTATTGAAGACTGAATGCTCTAGATTTCAGGTGCTGAACGCTGAAGAAATGCAACTACCCGCTACAGAGCTAGTGTTAGGGGTGTGGGGGGTGCGGGGTGAACGCGGGGGTGGGCGCTTACGCTAGGGGAAGTTCAGGCAAAACGCAGGACTGGGTTCAGGGAGAATTTACCTGTGTTTATTCAAGACACGAAAAATATAATTTGTAACACAAAGAAATCGTCCCAAATTTATATAAAAATGTATAAAATGTTTAAAAAAATAATGGCTAATGACTCTTGCATGTTACAAAAAAATATATTAAAATAGGTATTTCAGCGGTACTAAAACCAAAATGTACAAATTTTGTTTATATGGAATTTATCTTTAGGTATAATGTTCGGTTTGTGGTTTGTTCGCACTTTTCACAAACAAACCCTAAGCCTACACAACTCATGCTCGAAACACTGGAATTACAATACTCTCTTTTAATGGAACTTATCTGAAGATAAAATCGCTAGTACGTTCCACGTTTAACAAATAAAGTGACCAATTGTTCTGGTACTGCTATATTCGTAAAATGAATATACTCTGTGCATGCATAAGAATACATTTGGTGCATGCGTGTAACATTTCAGTATTTCCGTGTGGAACAGTGTGTAACTAATCAGTTTCTTGTAGCATATTTAAATACATTCCTTTTTCTTCAAACGTCATAAAAGTATGTTGGTTGATATGTATTTGTATTCAACAAGTAGAAGTTCAATATTGTCGCCGCCGGCATAAAAGTCCTTGGCAATACTTCTACTCCGGCGACGGACAAAGTAAAATATTATGAAAAATAGGTTGTAATTCAATAATTTGACAGTTAAAAACAAATAAACAAAAATTACAAAACAGCATATTTTGTGGCAACTAGAAATTGCGGATAAGACAGAATATTATTTGAAGTTTTGGACATTTTTTGATGATTTATAATTCTATTTTCTATGTTTGAAGAAAAAATAAATGGGACTTTAAGTGCTTCGCATGTAATTGTCCTAATAACACTATATACTATTATTTAATAGGCAGAACAAAAAAAAAATGTGTGTGACACTTAGCGCGTGAAGTGCGATTACCAGCCGTCAAGATTAGTCACGGCCTTCGAAGATTTTTATGAAGGAATTTAAATTGTTAACAGTGAGAAATACAAGTAATATATTTTAGATTTGAAAAATTTTTTTTATACGTCTACTATTTTTGAAAAAAATATTCTGGTCCGTCTCTGTGTGCTGTCGTCATAGCAACAGCAGCATCCCACTTCACTCTAATAGTCAATATTCTCCCCACTGCTCCACTTTACCCCTACAACCCCTATAATCCTCTACAGAGAGTAAACCCACTAAAACCTCGGTTCGAAGACACGGGCGGTAACACCAAGTGAACGAAAACGAACCAGGTCACTTTGATTATAACTCATCGCGTTGTTCAGTTGTTCTGCTCGGTTCTGTTGTTAATTACACCACCGGGAAGCGATTCTGTTTTGTTTTGTTGCTGTTATTGTTTCTATTGGTGTGGTAATGGATGCTTGTTATTTATTGGGAAAATTTTCAGGTTATATTGCAGACAAATGAATTATTGTGAATTGTGCTTTTGTTTTATGGCGCTCGTTATTTGTTTTTGAAATTTTATAGAGATTGACATGAGAGTAATATAATAAGAATAAGAAATATTGAAAATAGCTTTCAGAACTCATAGTATAACAAATAACAATAACTGGGTTTAAGTTCTGTAAATATTTATTAATAACACAACGTTTCGACAGCAAAGTGCTGCCTTCTTCAGGTGAAATGTAAAACAATAAATACATAAATATGTAGTCAAGGATACAGTTCATTTAATTTAAATTAGTAAAATTGAGCCTTCCAAAATAGTTATCAGTCTTATCTTTTCCATTGTTTATCTGCACAATATAATATTTCATTCTAAAGTAAGGTGTTTCAAAAGGCAGGTAGTAAATCTTTCTTTTTTAATCGTGAATGAAACTTCAAAAGCCCTAACAGAGTGTGAGATCAAATTTCAAAAGCTTTTGTTGCGTATTCTTGTTTACGTATCCAGGTGACGGAGAACAGTTGACAGTGTTCTCAATCTCGCACAGTACAGATTCAGATCTCGATAGAATTAAAAAGAATAGAACCAGTCTACTTGCTTACATACACAAACATAAATATTGCTGTTGTCATGACAGGAGCGCCGAAACTGGGTTTTAACTTTACAAAATTGTTAAATAATGCAACAAATATACTTGCAACGTCAATAATATCCTTGAATATTATTTTTTGTATGTTGTGAATAATGGAATTTTGACTTGGACTGTACGGATAGACGTAACGTTATTTGTTGTGCATTTGGATGGGCGGAGATAACGTGCATTCCTACCGAGACCGAATATCGTTTGTCAGCTTAATATATTTTTCTTAAAGTTTTTTTTTTTTTCATGTTTTACTTTTGTATATGTACGGCACAGAAGTTAATCATATTGCATTTATTAATAATATTGTGAGTTTTTACCTAACGCCACATCCTGTAAGGGAGATATTGGAATCATGCTAAAAATTGGGTAGTGAGTTTTCAGTAGATGAGCACGTTTTAGGGTCCCTAGAATACGATTTTAACAGTTGATGTCTGTGTGTGTCTGTCTGTCAGTCTGTGTGGATCTCTGGAGTTACAGTTTCTTAAAAACTACTAATCAGTAAATTTTAATATTTTGTATATATCAATTGTATCCCCTTTGGAAGAGCTGATTGGTTTTTGGTGATAACCAATAACCGGAAGTGGTAGTTTACTTGAAAGTCTATCAAGTATAAATCTCAGTAAATTATGGAATAATGAAAATTATATATTTGAATAATGTTTCAAATATTATTATCTACAATTATTATTTGAAACATTTTCCTCTTACTGTCAGCATTTACCAATTACAATACGTTAAAGAATAGTATATTGTACAACGAGCATGGAATGGTATTCATTTCCTACGAGTATGAAAGTTTGTACCTTCGGCTCATGCTGCAAATCATACGAGTATGAAATGGACATTCCATGCGAGTTGTACACTATACTTTTTCTACGACCACGATATTATTTCAAAATTAATTTAATTTTAATGATAAATTTTTCCTCTTTCGCCATTCTAATATTTGACATTTCTAAATAAGTATCCTAGCAATGGCACCTGTACTTAAATGAACTGATCTGTATTGAAATACTCACAAAACAAATTCATTTCGCACGATGCTTGCAATGTACCTCATATCCCTAGCAACAATAAACATACAATGAGCAGATTTCTCAATGCTCGTAGAAAAAATTATATTTTGATATTTTCGTTTAAATCTGCTAATTTGTGTTTTTTGAAAAAACAAAACAACGGAGGAAAAATGTCATTTTTAGATATGTGTCATAATTTTTTGAAGGGATGAGCGTTTCTTGGTAGTTGTGGTCCATATTCCTGCATTGTTCGATAAGAAATCTATAGCGGGAGGTATTGTGGTGCCCGCAACAGATTTTTTATCAAGTCTAAATAATTTGGTAAATTGGTTTTCAATTAAATCAAGAGCACAGAATCTTAGCCTAATAAACTTCCAAGTGATAAAGTGCTATTTGATCAAAATTTTCACTGCATATTACTTCGGTAATGTTATGTTATAATTGTAAATGGAGGGTTATACGGAAACAAATTTTCGTGCTGCCATCTATTGATGTTTTCATTGAACTACGATGAAATTCACGTAGACGAAATACTAACAAAACGCTGTCAAAATGACAGTTCTTAAAATGATGCTAAATATCAAAAATAAAGTGTGTGTATGGTTTGTGCAATAGTGACTCCAGTTATTACTATAAAGAATATATGGTCAGTGTTAAATTTATTAAGTTTTCTAAATAATAAACTTCAAAAATAAAAACATAACCTTGTTAAAAGACCATCTCAAACGTCAAAACATGGATGTTTGTATTATGAACTTCCATCTTAACTTTTACCTCATCATTCTCTTTCTTGCCTGTGACATCAAAATCATAACCCTCCATTAAATAAAGTTCATGCGTCTGCGCCAAACGATAAATAAATAAATTTAGACGCGAAAATAAATTATTATCTAAACACTCCAATGAAAAAAATCCCATTCGCCGCCAATGCTCAGACGGATACAAGCACATACTGCACATACCTGTCCTCGGCCGTCTGGTTCTTGAGGTGAGAGTTCCATGACCGTCCGCGCGGGGCCTAGGCGGGGGTCTGGGAGGCAGAGCCGGCGGAAGAGGCGACACCTCAATGCTATCATCATCCAGCTTCCTAGTAGTGGGAGCCGCCTGCACGTGGTGCTCTCCGCCATCGGGCGGGCGCTCCTGGTGATGACACCCACATCCTGGTGCCGGTGACGTCACCGGGGCCACCTTGGGGACGTGGCCCGCTTGCGGGGACGCGTGCACATGCACGTGGACGGACTGGGAGTGGGCGGGGCTTGCCAGAGCGATGACGTTGTGGTGGTGGGGGTGAGGCTTTGCTCCGTGTTGATGGCAGTGCTCCTGCTTCTCGGGACACAAGCAGGAGTGCGAGTGGCTCAGCAGGGTGTGGTCGCTGGTGTCACTTGGTTGATAAGTTAGTTCGCCGCCGGACTGCGGGCCGGGGGATGGCGAAGACATTCTTGGAGATTGTTTATAGTACTGGGTTTAAAAGTGTAAAAAGCTGAACCCTTTTAGATGCCATCTATTCTTCCAGATTCGGTGCTCTTCCGGAGGCATCACAGTTATCGAGTCTACAAAAAAAAAAGAATTAGTTAACACGACATACGAGGTCTGTTCAGAAATAACATTTTGAATTACGCGCCCACCGAGATATTTAGTGATATGCGGTTGGCAGCATTGCTTTACGCATAACCAGTGTTGCCAATCCTACCGATTTATCGGTTAATCTACCAAAATCCATAGCCTTCTACCGATCTACCGAAAAATCCTAGAAAATCTACCGAAATTTGCCATAATTTACCACCACTAATGAATGGTAAATTAAAGGTAAAAGAATGTTTTGGTAACGAGTTGGAAAAAATTTAACATGACTTTTATGTTGGTATTGCAGTTTGGCCCATCAATCCATCTGCTTTATACGTCTAGTTTAAGATCAAACATAAGCGTCGAAGAACAAATACTTTTTTTTTAAATTATTATCTTCATTTATTTTCATGTTGTTTATGGTGCACAGACACATATCATTTTGCCTCCATCTGTCTAATTTTCATCATGGGTTTTTACAGTGACAGTTCAAGTATAAGTTCACATACTAAAAACGAATATTTCCGTTCCGTCCCATGAATTTTTTTTGCAAATTCAAATTTGAATAAATTATTTCTACAATTATTCTTATCGAAAACCAAACAATTATCACAGTGAGGTATTTGAACATTTTTGTATTTATATATGTGGATAAAAAGGATAGATATATCATTATACTATAACAAATTTGTTCGTTGAAGTCTAGTTGGTCAAATATTCAGAACTTTAATACTGTAATTTTCATTCCCATGAACGACTATAGTAATGAAAATAATTCGTATATTTATAAATATGGTCATCTATAACATACCTACTAAGTTTATTTTCAATTTGAATTTACAGTTTTTGAGAAACAAATAAAAATATACCAAATGACTCACTTTTTGGTATATTTTTATTTGTTTCTCAAAAACTGTCAATTCAAATGGAATATAATCTTAGTACGTTACAGAGGATCATATTTATAAATATACAAATTATTTTCATTACTGTAGTCGTTCGTGGGGGTGGCGATGGGGGATCGTGTTTGTTGACATAAGATAGGTTTTTTAAAAAAAATATTAAACACGTGTTTTTTTGTTTTTTGATTCTATGTGTATTTCCCAAGATATTTTACCGTTCCGGAACTTTTTGAACATTCTATAGCAAAAACCAAATATTGGTTATAAATTTGAGTCAGTAATAATTAAAATTTGCGGCAATCTAATCAACGAGAATTAAAAATCAATCAAAAAATGATCAGATAACATTACAGTCTAAAAAATCGACTACAACCCGTGCATAATGTAGAAAAAAGTCCGAAAAGATACGGGTAGATTTAATTACACCCTTGACGCATTTAAGTCGCAGAGCAGCTACAAAGCGACGAATGAAGGTCACAGGTAGTTTAAGGTAATAGCAGGGTTCGAATCCCTCTCGCCGGCATGCCGACACGAAAAGGGCGCAGGTAGAACTAATTTCAAGGGAGAAACCACATCATTTATACCCGCCACTTAAGATTGAGATTTCTTCATGAGAAAATGTAGCCAAGTTCTCGAAATTCCGCCGATTGACAGAAATTACGTTTTTTGTAATGTGACATTTCGAAAGCGATTATCTGATACATTGCGCAACTCTTTACAAGAGTCAGGCCAAATGCCATTGTTAGCATGTTTGAGATTTATTTAGTTACGGAACGGTGGCCTGAAACGTATAGTGCCATCCGAGAAACACAGATATAGTAGTCATCATACACAGTAATGGCTAATTTATAATTTAATTTAGAAAATAGTGTGATTCAGACAGGATGAATGAGAAAGCTATTCTATATAGTTTCCACTTCATGTCAAAACTAATAAAATTGTTATTTTTACTAACTCTGTAGGCAAAGAAGATTACAATTAAACTATTATAATACTGCATTCTTTCCTTCTATTATACTAAGTAGAGTATATCCGTTTTTGTTTTATCTTTCGACTGTCTTTGCATTTTCTTCTACGTTGATTTCCAAATAATTTGTACCTTCATTCCCAATTCTTGCTTTCATATCCAAGTATTAAATTTTCTTCCTCTGTGTAACAATTAAAACATTAGCTATTGGGCTTTCAAATTATCAAGAGATGGCGTTGATCACAATTCGCATAAGGTACACGTCAAATTCGTTTTGTATGATATCTTATGATAGCGAATGCGTGCTTTAGTACTGGTAGTATGTTTTCATTGACAGCAGAACTGTTGCCATACACACTGCTAATTTTCCTATTTTTATAGGTTTCTTTGGAGAAAATTCAATCTTAACCTATAATCCACAAATACAATGTACCTTTCATTTTTACATCTTCATCTTATTTAAATAATACGGTTTATACAAATTGGAGTACTCTTAAAATGACTTCTATTGTTTTTAATTTTTAAAAAATAACAATTAATTTCCAAATCAATGAAATTTATGTACTTTATGGTTAGTTTAGATTCTACCACTAGTTAGCGTATTTTAATTTTGGATGCCCAATACAGATGTCTCGAATTGAAAAAGTCACCATAAAGGATCTCGAAAACTACAGAAGCAATGAAGTCGGTTAAATGGGCAATGTTGAACAGTTTTTAATCCTTATTTAAATTCCGGTAAAAAACATTTTAAATTCCACAGTTTCAAAGTTATTTGAAAACAAATGAAAATCGAAATATAAAAATGTTTTATATACTGTGTGCATATAAGAGACTAACATTGGAAATTTGTTTTTTGTGTGCTGTTGCTCGGTGTTCTACCGGACAATAGATTTTGTGGTATCAATCGAAAGATATCATTTTTCTGAATGAAACGATGTAAAATACATTACAATTTAGTTGTAATTTGGTTCCTTAAATTAATTTTTAAACGTCAAATAAATAGCTTGAAAGAAATCAAACAGTCATAGGAGGTGACTATATTCGATAAAAATTTAATAAACTGAGAATTTTTAAATAAATAATTATATCATCAGGCCTTTTACCCATTATGGGTGTGGCACTCTGTTTGCGCAAATCTCGGTAAGTGATATATTTTGGCGTAAGAAGTGCGGTTACCAGCCGTCAAATCATAGCCCCCAAAGATGTTAGTGGAGGGGGAACCACAGGGGTAAATTTAAATTGGCAACTGTCAGCTGTGGGATTCGAACTGAGAATCTCACGATCCACAGTCCGACGTGTTACCACGGAGCTATTTACCCCATTTTTAAAACTTTTAAATTAATTTACTCAGCCAAATTACTACAAAATTCAAATTGTAATGTTTGTTACATTGTTGTCCGGTAGAACACCGAGTAACTGCACGCAAAAAACTGTTTTATCATGTTAATCTCCTATGTACACCTTTAAGACAGATACACGGTATATAAAAGTTACAAGATTTTTTTTTTCTTTACAACGATATAAAACAGTATACTCAAAATGATTTTGGAGAAGACGCACGTCATCAACTTGAAAAAAAAACTTTATAAAGTGAAAAATAACTTGCAAAGTTTATTGAGGTATGCTAATGTTTAAAAAAAACGACGTAAAAAATACTAGCATGAAGAAAAGTATTAATGCAATTTACAGTGATTTTATTGTCAATTTTATTCCTTTAATGGAATTTTAAATTATTAAAAATAATTGTAGTTAACTTTTTGTTCGCTATGTTGTTGCTATTGGTAAATGATCACGTTTACACACAAAATTCATTCACGAACTGTCACTTTACTGTCAGACTTCACTGCGTTGTTAAAATTTGTGCTCCTCGTGATGAAGAGATTTATAATATGTATGTATAAATATATTATATTTATTGCAACAAATCACATCTAAAAATGGCGACACGTGTGATGCAACATGCATTGCATTTTCATTTCAACAAAAATTAGTATTCCATATAAACCTTGTTACATAGTGACGTCATTATCTAGTCATATTATTGATTATAAAAACAAACTTTTATAATAAATAGAAAAATTTACGAAATTCGTTATTTATAATCAAATTAAAATTAAAAAAAAAATCTTAATTCATACGTTGCAATTGCAATTCATCGTTGAAAGAAGGTATTTTGCTTCCAAAATTAAAATAAACTAGTGGTAGAAAGCTAAACTAACCACATGGTATAGCTTGTACAAAAATCCGTGGCGATTGATTCCATTAGTGTTTCTCAGCAGGTATTCCATAAGAGGATTAAAGAAATTTATGAGGGACTACTTTACAGGGTTGTACTGGATAATATTTTCAAATGAGTTTTACACAAACAGACACAAGTAATATCAAAATATGAAAAATTTTAATAAAATGAATTTTAAATGTCGTTTTCTGAAGGTATATTTGTATAAAATTATCTTACTTAACAGTTTTCGGGGAAACAATTGAAAAGATAATCGTATTAAAAATTTCGGAGATTGAAGCATCTAAGCCAAAAATTATAATAATCCACTCCTGAACATCAGACAAACTTGCACCCCGCTGGTTAGGGCTGGCTTATCCCATTAGCAAGTCAAGTCAATCGCCACGGATTTTTGTACAAGCTATACATAAATTTCCATGTATTTTTAAAAAATTGTTATTTTTTAAAAATTAATAACAATAGTAGTTATTTTAAGAGTATTACAATGTAAGTATAACATTTGCCGAATTATTTAAATAAGATGTAAAAATGAATGGTTCATTGTATTTGTAGATTATAGGTTAAGATAGAATTTTCTCCTAAAAACCCTATGAAAACAGGAAAATTTGCAGTGTGTATGGTAAAAGTTCAGCTGCTAATAAAAGCAAACTACCAATATTAATGTAAGCATTCGGCATCATAAGATATCATACAAAATGAATTTGACATGTTCCTTTTGGGAATTGTGATCAACGCTATCTCTTGAAAATTTGGAAGCCCAACTAATCCAATATGGCGCTTATTTAAAATGTGGAAATTACTGTTACTATTGAAATCTTGGAAACCGGCATCTAGAATTTTATTCTATCATTTTTAAGTTTCCATCATTAATCATGTAACCTTTATATGAAACGTTTTCTATATCTTTTATAATTACGGAATAATATGACATTTTAAAATTGCGATTTTAATTTCTTTTGAATAACTTTCAAATTGTTCGTGATTTTAAATGTTTCTCATTGAAATCTAAATAAGCAATAAAACTGCACAATATTGCTCATTTAACCGATATCGTTTCCGATATTCCATTGGTGACTCATTCAATTTAAACACCTTTATTGTGGGCGTACAAAGATTTCAAAATTGTGCGAATGGCGTATGAAATCAATCGATCTTTATTGATTCTTGAACCTTCCCGAGTTAAATAAACCATAAAGACGTATAACCAGCCGATCAGGTTTAATTTCCCAATGAGAAATCGACATTCCTCAATTAATCAAAGTTTTGCAACTGTCTGTTGTTTCTGTAGTAACGTATCAACCACCTCCTGTTTCGCAAACAAAGGAAGTAGCTTTTTTATTCAAGTAGCTAATTACGCATTTAAAGTAATATGATTATCATGTTCTTAAGAACAGGTTGCTTGTTGCTTGGGAGAGACAGGAATTATTTTTACATATTAATTTAGTAAAGTGTAAAGCGACTCGTGGCTACATTCACATGTTACTTACACGGGAACTACTTCTGCGATGTTCAAGTTTTTATAGGGGGATTGTTGTTAAGTTAGCTGTAAGTAAGATAGTTTCCTGTGCATTGTACGCCGTGGAAATTAAAATTACAAATTATATCGGTGCAATTTTGATTTAATGAGAAGATGATTGAGATTTTCAGAGCTATTAAGTGTATCATTAAGTATCTATTTAAATAAGATTAATAAGGCTATACCTTTGTTGTTCTCTGTTCTCTAGTCTCTAACAACTTTGGGGCTGAGATTTGACAACTGGTAACCGCATTTCATGTGTAAAAATATTGAGATAAAACCGAATGGAGGAAGAACAAATTACCACCATAGTAGCATATTTGTTTTTTTTTCTAAGAAACAACTTCAACCGTTCTAATCCCCTATTACTGCTTTTGTTGTTGTGTTAGTTTAAAGGATTCTTTGTTCGAATTGTAAACATATTTAGTTAAATTTTTTTTTTGTGAAATTATGGAAAAAAATATGTTTTCTACTGGGGAGTTTTTGTGATGGTACAACCCCAGTTTTCAAATATCTCTTCATTGAATATTGGCGAACTGGTATTAATGATATTTATAAATTCATGTAAAATGTAAAAATAATAAAATATCAAACTAACCTAGATGAAAATCAATTGCCAGAAAGTTATCGGAACAGATATTAACGAGTATGCTCTTTGCTCTTTTTTTATATTAATGGATAATTAGGGAAGATAATGAGGTCTATTCTGTAACTTACCTGATAATTTTTAACAGCCTGTTATATCTATTAACATTCCTAGCGATGTTATGAGTATCATAACATGTGTGGTTTGTTCAATAGTTTACCGATTTCAGAATATGAAGACATTAACGTCATTAATAAATATTATTTTTTGAAATTCTTTTATGAATAATATCTGTCATAATTTTAGGTGATCAAGTAAGTATGTATTTTCACGACATGGTAGGAAACCCCACCGTTCCTCTCCCGAAATAGTGAGAAAAAAATTTGTTCCTCTCTAGAGAGGAAAATATAGAAGTATTACCAATATGAATGTTATTTACAAAAATTATATTGTAAAAATTATAAACAAGTTCCTAATTTTATTGAAAATCCTTATTTTAATTATGTACATACTTTAAATTATCTTACAATTATGTCTTATATTTTTCTTTTTCTTATTAAATCACAATTTGATAACTTATTAAAGATAATTAAGATTGGGGAATGTGATTGTTGGTTTCTAATTTCTGGGATCGTGCTATGCCAGGTAATTGAGAAACTGCTTGACTAACTCTTTTGAGATAATTTTTATTTTGAAAGGGGTTGATATTTTTGCAGTGATTTTATGCCACTGAAATGTAGTTAATCTGGCAACGCTGTCTTTTTCGTACAGGCTGCTCAAGAAGTATTTTACAATACTGTATCGGGCTTTAAAATTATTAAGAGATGGCGCCGATCACAATCAAGAAACGTACATGTCAAATTCATTTTGTATGATATCTTATGATGGCGAATGCGTGTTTTAATTTTGGTAGTTTGTTTTTATTGTCAGCAGAACTGTAGCCACACACATTTAATTAACTTGTTTTTAAAAGATGTTTCTGGAGAAAATTCAATCTTAACCTATAATCTAGAAATACAATGTACCTTTCATTTTTATTTAAATAATACGACGTAAACAAATTTAATACCTACATTGGAATACTCCTAAAATCACTACTGTAATTTTTTTAAAAATAATTAATTTCAAAATACATTAAAATGTATGTATCTTACGTTTAGTTCAGCTTTCTACCACTAGTTAGCGTTCGAATCGATCATAAACAAAGATATTCACT
Source organism: Poecilus cupreus (assembly GCA_963942605.1). Lineage (NCBI taxonomy): Eukaryota > Metazoa > Arthropoda > Insecta > Coleoptera > Carabidae > Poecilus > Poecilus cupreus. The sequence goes on from OZ012727.1 coordinate 16,384,199, forward strand.
TTTGTGACAGAATGTATTCCGCTTGACATTTGTTCAAATGCACAGTCACAAAAGTGTAAGACAGCGATAGCACAGTATAAGAATTCACACAGTAGCGACACTTCTAATATTTTCATGATCGCAGTATTTCAGTGGTGCGCAGCCGGGAAGATGGCCGCTAGTGTTCACTGATAGGCTATCTTAGTAACCATAGAAAAGAAAATATAATATGTCAGTGTCAGTAGTGTCTGCCAAATATCAAACTACAGTATTTCTGTCATGTTACGTTCATAAAATTAGTGCAAAACATTGAGGTAAACTTATTTGTACCATGAAAAATAGTAGAAACTTTTATAGTGCAGGTGAAATAATATTATTAGATTTTATCCCCTTTGCAACTGACAATTATTCAAATTTACCGCCGTATGCCGCAGCTGCCAATATGGCCGCTCGGCTCAAGGTCATCAGTCGATGCGACATAAAGATAAAAGGGACCGACAGTGAGTGTCGCTACTGTGTGAATTCTTATACTGTGGCTATAGCATCTCCCGTGACTAACTATCTCTCTCGGCTCGCTTTTTTTACACAGCGAACATAGACAGTGCACGTTCCAGAATTATTTTATTTCAGTACTGTTTTATGCCCACAAAGAATAAACAAAAATGCGTTCTTTTGAACGTTGCAAAATCAAATGCCTTACAATGCATTCCTAAAAATAAATCAAACGAAAATGTCTTACATACTGAAAAGTTCCCATGTTCGACATAGCTACAAAAACTATTCTTCTTGTGAACAATACACATTCAGATTTGCACGTTACTTTACGCTAAAATAAATTGTTTGAAAAGCGTTGCGTTCGGCGTGGTTTCGAACAATGCTTTTCGACTTTACCTGACATTAAGATCTCAGTAGGCTAGGGCTACTCGGCAAGGTTCTATAGATACAAGCAAGGTAGGGTCGTGTTAGAAAATTTATTTTGACGGTTATTATGTTTTGTGTGATGAAGGTAGGAACAGAGGTGGACTTGAAATATGTTTTCAATGATTCAAAGTTGTTAAAATAATTACATTTATTTGAAATCAGCTCTCAAGTGCTCAAAAATCGTCATTAAAATCTCAGAAATCGTCACTAAAGTAACCCATTATACGACGATTTTGAGCAAACCAGTGTTGGCAACCGTTAAATAATTATTGTAGAATTAGGATAATTTTGGCAGATATATTAACGTACTATAGTAAATTTGGACGTTACATGAAACAAAATTTGCAAGAAGAATTACCTAATTAATTCCGATGACGAAATTGAGGACAACACACATAATTTTGTATAATTTTGAGTGTTATTTACGATAACTTCATTTCTCGAGGTTGGCAACACTGACTGTCATTTTCAATTGACAACTGATAGTTGTATAAACGTAACCTATATTGTATTTTTTTTTTACAGTATTTCGAATTTTAGATTTCTCACATGGTTTATTTTCCTCGGGCCTATGGGCCTACGGGCCTCGCCAACTAAATTCCATATTCGTGATAAAAAATTGAACTTCAGTGCCTTGATACATAAATAACTATTAATAGGGGACACGCATAATTTTCAAATATAATTTTAAAGTGAACTTTATACTCCCTGCATTTACAGGGTGTACCATTTTAGTGCTACATTATTGCTATCTCTAGAAGTATAAGAGATACGAAGTTCGTTAAATTAGCAAACAATTTCTAAATTATAGGGCTATTAAAATGAATAAAACAAAATTTTTTTATTAACCAGTGGTTCTCAAAATATGGGACCCAACTTTTTTATCTTAAATTAGTACCTACCATTTTTATTAGCTTATTCTATTCAGTATTTTTTCTGAATACAACGATATAACACACTTATAAGTCTTACATAAGGTGCAGTGTTAACTCAGCCGTGTAGATTCAGCCGAAACTACCTGAGTAACCCTTCCAGGAAATTTTCGTTCCTTTTTCACAGCAGGAGACCAAGGGCGTAGAACACTTTATTTTGATAAATTTTTAGGGGGACAAGATTGCTTGTAATACTCACACTAAAATTTCAACAAATAATAACATGTTCTACGCCCATCGTCTCCTGCTGTGAAAAAGGAACGAAAATTTCCTGGAAGGGTTACGCAGGTACTTTCGGCTGAATCTACACGGCTGAGTTAATACGACACCTTACATAATATACATTTTGAGAAAAATTTTATTTTTAATGTTTGATTTTCGCCTCCTGAAGAAGACCTATGTGGGGTAGAGGTTGAAAAAATCTAGAAATTGTTTTTATTTTAATACAATCCCAGTAAAGAAGCTTACATGTTTTATGATACGAAACAAATAATAGTAATGTTAAAAAAACATTGAATGATTTTTAAGTTTCATGTGTGTCCCTTATTGTCAAAGTTGCCCAAAATTTTGGATTGAATTAAATAATTATTTTCAAATAAATACACAACTACATTTATTATAACAACAACATTAACGGTTAATCTACAAATTAAGTAAATAATGATATCATCATGACATTTACACAATTTTCGCAGATCTTAGTAACTGATACATATTTGTAAGTGCAACACCCTCAAGTTCAAATTATATTCCCATCTGATGTTAGAAGAGTACTGTCGGTTGTGAGAATCGAACTGAGGATATTATGATTCATATTATTAAAGCGTTATGTATTAAAAAAAGTATAAAAAAATTTTAAAAGATGAGAGAATTCCAGACATACTGAAGTACCGCGTGTAAATGTGCGAGCTCGCACAAGCCTCTTTAGCTCAGTGGTAGAGCACTGGTCTCGTAAACCAGGGGTCGTGAGTTCAAACCTCACAGGAGGCAAGTTAATTTTTATATTTTATTCCGTTTAAATTGCTTTCGTTATCCTTACTTCAAACAATAAATTTTCCCATACAGACTTGTCCAATTAAATATAAACTTATTCATTAAAATATTTATGAAGCATGCAACTATTGTATCAAAATGAATTTACTTCCGCGAAATAAACTAAAACATGATTAAAGATTAAACGATACGATATACAAAGCGACCGTTTTCACAGTTCAATACGGGTAGCAGGTGTGTTGAATCTGCAGGAAATTGACTATAAAATACTTTTTGCAACTTTTTATAAGCCGGAAACTTGACATTCGCGTTTAACCGATTCGCAAAAAACTTTGCACCTTGAAAAGGTTAAACACTCTACTAAACAGCTCAGTAAACACTTCACACATCATTGTTATTTTTTACCTTTAGACAGGAAGTCGACGTTCAAATAACGAAATGATTAGATTTTGGTAGCAATCCTTCATTCGGAATGTGTGGTTTACTTGAGAACCTTTCAGAATTCTCTTACATATTTAAGCAAATAATTAATATATGGTAAAAAAATTGTTTGTATATATTGTAACTATTAAGGTGAACCATCCGGGCCAATACGGGCTGAAGATAGCGCAAGATGAACATGACTTTTTTGAAACAATATATCATTATTATAATAAATGAAACATATAATATTTTATACCTACGTTTGTAGATAAAAGTCCAAAGTTTTGTAATAAAATTAAAAAGCAAATTTTGTTTACATATTATACATGAACACAATTTTCAAAGTAGTCAAATATATGCCACACATTCCCATGAACGACTACAGTAATGCAAATAATGTGTATATTTATAAATATAATCGTCTATAACATACTAAAATTAATTTACATTTGAATTTACAGTTTTTGAGAAACAAATAAAAATATACCAAAAAGTGTGTTTTTTGGTATATTTTTATTTGTTTCTCAAAAACTGTAAATTCAAATTGAAAATAAACTTAGTATGTTATAAATGATCATATTTACAAATATACGAATTATTTTCATTACTGTAGTCGTTCATGGGAATGAGAGACACAGTATCAAATTTCTGAATTTTTGATCAACTAGACTTCAACGAATATTTTTTTATAGTTCAATGTTTTAGCTATCCTTTTCATCCACATATATAAATACTAGAATGTTCAAAGACCTTACTGTAATAATTGTTTTGTTTTTCTATAAGAATAATTGTAAGAAAATATTTATTTAAATTTGAATTTGCAAAACAAAATTCATGGGAATGAACGAACCCACAAAAATTTGTACTTCATCTGACTCTGCAATGTACAAGTCACTGTAAAAAATCCATGAAATTTTGACGGATGGAGGGTGTTGGACCATAAAGAACATGAAAATAAATTAAGAATACAGATTTTGCTGCTTAAAAAAAAATAAAGGATGCGTTCTTTCGACGCGTATGTTTGACCTTAAATATTAAAATAATTAGCGTGGGTCTCATACGTCTTTCTTGCACATACAAATCTAAGTATTTGAATGGTTTGGTTAGCAATTACACTTTTGACACATATTACATATATACGATAAATGACACCAATTATTTGATTGCTGCAGTAGGAACTCTGATTATTCAAATATATTATTTTACGATATACTGAATCGAAAACCTACTAAGCTCTGCATATAGTGGTAAATAGTTATTTATGTATCAAGGCACTGAAGTTTAACTTTTTATCACGAATATGGAATTAATTTGCAGAGACCCGTAGGTCCGAGGAAAATAAACCATGTGAGTGTTAAAAAGAAACTTCAGTGCCGAGGTACATTAAGTTTTATTTGAAATCTAAAATTCGAAAATAACTGTAAAAAAAAGTACAATATAGGTTAAGTTTATACATCTGTCATTTGTCAATTGAAACTGACAGTCAGTGTTGCCAACCTTGAACAGTGAAGTTATCGTAAATAACACTCAAAATTATGAGTTTTGTCCTCAATTTCGTCATCGGAATTAATTAGTAAATTCTTCTTGTAAATTTTGTTTCATGTTACGTCCAAATTTACTATAGTTCGTCATTATATCTGCCAAAATTTTCTCATTGTACATGTACTATAATTATTTAACGGTTGCCAACACTGGGTTGCTCAAAATCGTCGTATAATGGGTTACTTTAGTGACGATATCTGAACTTTTAATAACTATTTTTGAGCACTTTAGTTCTATGTTGAAGGAAATGTTAATGGTTAGAAATAATACTGATATAAGCAATTTCCCGAAATTAATTACTTTCTTTAAAAGAAGAAATGGTGGCTTCTAACCTAACGAGTCAAAATTACAGCAGAACAAGGCGATCAATTCTTAAAAGCTGCACTAGACAAGGTATTTTTTTATGGCCAAAGTAATTAATTTTATCAAAAACATTTAAGAATACTCTGTACTTATCAACTGCAAAAAAAAAAATCTGATGTGGCCAGCACATAACCTCCCGCCCAATACTACTCTTAAACGGTACAAAATAGTATTTGATGATACAGAAACATACCTTCTTATTTGTTTATTTTCTATTTATATTTGAGAATTTTAATTTTCTTTCGTATATTTATTTAATTTTTTGACATATATTTCACTAAGAAAACAGCTTCACAATCACAATGACATGTGTCACATTTCGTAAAAAATTGAAAATTTTCCATGGTGTACTAGGAATGCAAGATTTGTGAAATCTAATTTCTTTATATTTTATTATCTCTAAATCTAATGAAAATTATTAAAATTAGTGTAATCAAAACAAATCTAGAATTAAATATTCTTCAACTTTCAAAACAACATAAATTGTTGAAAAAGGAAATTTAACCGTGTTTTTCACGAAAAACTGTTAAGGGCTTCAAGTAAACTGCTACTTCCGGTCGACCAATTTTATCCAAAATCTAATCAGCTCTTCATTTAAATATAAGAAGCAATAATTCAAAAAATTGTATTTTTTGGTATTATAGTATTTGAGTTATGCGAGACGAAAAAATTGCCACAGACTACACACACACATACATACATACAGACATCATCGCGAAAATAGTAAAATCGTATTGTAGGGACCCTAAAACGTGTTTATTCATTGAAAACTCACTACTTAATTTTCTGACCAAAAACAATACCTCCCTTACCTAGAGGTAAGTAGTAAGTGATTATACCCTGAGCGCCCCATTAATTATCAGGATTGGCGATCTTAATGACATCTTAATTAGTTTTGAAAAATTTATCAGGATTGGCGATCTTAATGATCATATCTTAATTAGTTTGAAAAAATGTGTGTTATTTATAATATGTAATATTTAATTATTTTTAGAAAATTTAATGTTATTGAACCAAAAATATGTTTCGGCCCAGAATTAGAAGATATTTGTTTATGATAATATAGTTAGCGATGATGATTATCAGGACTGGTAACCTTAATGATCATAGCTTAATTAGTTTGAAAAATATTTTGCGATTTCAGTTATCCAAAGTTAATATTGTCCGCTTCATTTCAAGATGTGACATTATGCTATTTTCAATATATTTTGTGTTCCATTACTTTTATTCTTTTAATGATCCTTTTAGAAATTATTTCCTTGTTCCATTAGTTATAAATACGTTTTAAGAAAACTTACGAAGCGAGGCGAAACTTGGAAAAAGAAGAAACGCATATTAGTACAGACCGATGGAGCTTTTCTGCCATTTTTATTAGCACCACTTTTAACCGGAGTTCTAAGTAGTTTATTTAAAAAATAATATGGAGCACATGGCAGCTATTGGTAATGAGGTTTAAATGTATTTATTTGTAGGTAATTGTAATGTAATGTTGTTCTGGTTTGCTAGTTTTCCTCATTTAGGGAAATAAAATGTTTAAAAGTTGCGTTTGTACATAGTTTCAAAATTTCATAATTTATTTTGAAAATTATCGATTCGAGTGTTTCCGGGAATTATTATATTTGTATGGGAAGCATTTGAAACTGAAATATTTAAATTTTTGGCAAAATATGCCATATTGGTTACTCTTTCGTACGTCACGTGATGGGGTGATAATTTGAAAGACACAGTGAAAACTTCATCGTATATTTTCCAGGGTGATTCGATTATTTATGCAATGAAGAAATAGATTATTTGAAATATTCTGTAAAAAATATAGGTCTCTAAAACATTTCAGGAATAATTGACTATGTTTCCGGTAAACAAGTCGGTTTAATAGAGTTTGTCCAGTTGTTTTATAGAAGCATTGTGAAATTTTCCTGTATATGATATTTGTTTAGAAGCATAGTAAAGTTATTTGATATTTTATTAATATGTTGAATGTAAATAAATCCAAATATACCTGTCATTTTGTTTATAAATAATTACTAGAAAAATATTTGATTTTTGGCTTGCATGTCTTAAATAATTTTAATAAGGAAAACAGAAAATAAATCTCTGTACATTCTTGGATAACTTGGCTTTAATTATAATTTATTAAAAATTATTGTCTATATATAATAATTTTAATGATCAAAAATTTTTCTAATACCGTAACAATGACTGAGACTTGTGAAAATATTCTTCGATTAAAAGACGAAGAGACTAAATTTTGTAATACAAAATATATACTTGCATTTTCAAAAATATTCGAATATACCTACATCACGTGATAGGTGATGATTTGTAAGGCAAAGATATTTTTATATTTATTTTAAACTAAGGTAATCCGTATTTTACCGTTTGAATTTCTGTATAAGAAAACCTCGTGAACAATTGCAGGTTTTAAAATTTCATAAGATTACAGACTGATTTGAATACTTTTATATTGTTAATAAAGTTATATAAAGTTAAAAAATATTATTTAGACCGCATTGACCATAATTAGTTAGTCAGTAAAAAATAATATTAGACTACCCACGGTATAAATATAAGAAAGTCAGAAAATACTATTTAAAATTGAAACAATTGCAAACGGCTTTTAAATCAGTAATACATAGTGCACACAATATAAAATGTATTACAATTACATTACTTTTAACTATTAATTTCAAAACAAAACTTATTTGTTAATATTTGCTTGCGACAAAAGGGTCTCAGTAACCCAACACCAAAAGTAGTATAATTATGATAATAACAATTTTCGTAGGAATTGTAAAATATTTATTTGAAAGAAATGACAAATATTAGCGAGTACACATATTTTTTTTATTATAAATCAAAAATTTCTTTCAAAGTTAATCACCATAATTTATTTTGTAATACCAAATATTTATTTGAATTTGTGAAATATTACTAAGTATGTTGCATTTTGGTACTGCAATTCATTAATTTTTATCAAAATTACTGACCATAACTTTAAAGAAAATTATGTTGTAGACTGTTTCAAGCAAAATACTTGTTTGACAATCATGTAGTGCTAAATTGTTGTTTCTGATAATTAGTGAATTTAGTTAAATGATCGAAATACCAAGAATTATTTAATTCACAAATTCTCAGAATTCACCTACAACTAATTACATTTCTCTTTCTGAAACACCTGTAGATAACGAAAGATTATTTTCTGAACCTATATTCCAAAACTTTTGTTTCTCAAAATTTTTTCAATAAAATTTAATATTTTCTTGGTGTTTTAATGTTTTACATTATTCAATTAGATTATATTTGAAAATAAATACTTATTTTATTAAACAAAATTATAAAAAAAATTAGCATAACTTTTATGTTTTAGTAACGGATTTATTTCTGGGGTTGTTTCCCCAACGAATAATAACAAATACATTTTGTTGTGAAATTAGTAATTAAAAATATCTATATTCAATTGACAAGTACTGTACAATTGTGAATAATTATTATTTGTGCAAAGAAAATGTAACTTATATTTCAGCATTATAGACTTGGAAAATATTTTAAAATACAGATTTGCTTCTCAATAGAACTACGGATAATAGTACATTTGTCATTATATCAGACGGTAAAAATTATAACAAATTTCTGCAGGAAGTAAATTTACTTAATTTAATTAAATATGGTTATAAATACAAATTCCAGTTTAAGTAATACCTGGTATTACAAAATTTAGAACAATTTTTTAATCGGAAAATATAGTAAGATATCGCAATAATTGTTACTGCCTTAGAACATTTTGGATCAATCATATAATTTATTTTGAGAATTTAGTTTAATAAAATATTTCCTATGTCGAAAAAGTATATACACGTAGTGGTATTGAAAAGCAAATGTGACTAAATATTCTAAATCAGTGCAGGTTTACAATTTTTAAAAAGAGTTAGTCTAAAAGAAAGGGCAGCATTGCGGAAATGGACCGAATTATTAATATAAGTAAAATAGATTTTAGTATTTTACCAAATAGACAATTAAAGTGTAGGTTAGGAAATACATTTATAGTTTTAAGTAGCGAAAATGTACAAAATATTATTAAATTAGAATTAGTTATTAACAATAAGTTAAGTATTTTAAATACGTGTACATTTGTTTTAATATCAAAAATTTACAAATAAGTATAGACTAATAATTTATAACGTACATAGTGTTATATTTATTAACTTGTGTGAATAGAAAATAATTGTTTGCATATTATTGAAAACTATTTTCTTACACCGCAAATATGATTTTGAATCTCAGCGAGTTAAAGAAAAATAAATACTACAACTCATTAAAATGGCATTAAGTTAATTGGTATGTGAGTTGTAATACTAGTATGAACATATATAAATATTCCGAATCATTTTTCTCTTACAGAAATTCTGTAGCCCTTGTGCTTGAACCTTTCGATTTCCAACTATTACAATTTAACATCACTCACTCCGTCATGTACAAAGTAAAGAATTTGAAAAACGAAGACAATACTGAAATCAAGATGTTGCATCCAATGCAACATTACTACGTTGAATCGGCCGAAAATTGGGACGATAACGACAATGAAGGCAACACGAAACCAGTGCAGAATCACCATGTGAAATCACTGGAAAACTTGGACGCTGACAACACCCAACCCCAGGATCCGACCCCCATTATACAATATCATGTTGAAAGTACAGAATCCTGGGACGACTTTGAAAACGAAGGCATCGCCGCGGGGTCTGACACAAGCAAACCATACAAGGTTGAGACAGTCGAATGTTGGGATGAATGTGACGAGCCATCCTATAATCCGACAGAGTACGTGGAGAATAACCCAGTAATTGTACCTCCGATGGGTTATAAAATGACTAAGACGGAGAAAAAGGCCTACTATCTCAAACAACGCGAACGGATGGCCCGTCTCATCAATAAGAAAAAACCATAGCTAGTTATGTTATATTTATATTGTAATTTTAAAATGAAATAAATATTTTATTTATATTTTCCGTTTTATATATTATGTTACTACATTACCTATCACCAGCAAACTAAAACTATAATTAGCTAAGAAAATGAGTTTTCTACAATGATTATTATGCTTCAATTTGTAGTTTCCCCTGATGGAAGTTAAGAGATTTAAGTAGATTTTGAAAAGAATGATAGGATTAGTTTTTGGTACATCAATTTGGAATAGAATTCCATTATGGAAGCTTTCAACATCAATACTATTATAAGTTAATATTATGGAATATTTTCTCTAAAAAGATAAAATTAATAATTAAAACTTAATATATTTAATTTACGTATTCTATGAATTTTATATCATTAATAATTAAATAATTATAGTTTATTTGTACGAGGACCATTATTATTCTACGTCAGTGTTAAGAAATATTTAAAAATATTGTAAAAATATTCCAAGTAAATTTTATAGCATTTATACTTATTCGATAATATAAAGTGTAGTGAGTGATTTTTAATCAGTTTTAGAAGATTTACGAGAATTTGTTAATAAATTTGAAATTTTTTTGTATTGTTGTGAAATTAATAATAAAGAACAACTATATTAAATTTACAAATTCTGTGCAATATATGTAAGTAAACTTTAAGTTAAAATAATTTATTTGTATAAAGAAATATTTACGTAAAACTCACAATGGGAATTATAAAAAATAAATAACAACTCGTTACCAAAAACTTTATAAAGCAAATAGTTTAATGACAAAATACTGATTAGTATATTTAGCCAAATTTCCTTCTTAATACATCGATTTTTTCCGTAGCCGAGCGCTATTTCACCGTCTTAGAACATTTTTAGTGAATAAATATTGAGAATTTAAATAAGTTACACGAAATGCATAGAATTTTAAATTGAATATAATTAATTTTAGTTAATAATTTCGCCAAAATGTCTGAATCACTCATAGGTATTAACACAAAAGAAACAAAACAAAATATTAAATAATTATACTACTATTTGCTTTATTTATAAAAATATTTCAGACATATGCATATTTTTACAATAATCCTACTATTTCTTTTGAAATTACTTACCATCATTTATTTTGTTATACTAGATAAATCTTTAAATTCGTGAAATAATACTTCTATTTCTAAATATATTCAAACATACATTTTTACGGTAATTTAGAAATTTCTATTAGTTATTTACCATAATTCTAAAGAATATTTCGAGTAAAATTTTTTTACAACAATATAGTGTGCGATTATACATGATAATTAGCGAATTTACTTAGTTCACCAAAACAATTTTACTCGCAAATTCTCAGAATTCATTTCTTGCCGTATTGTAGTGCTCGCCTTAATTTATCCGGAAGAGAAGCTGAAAGTTATGTTAATTTAAATTGACTTAGAATATGAGTATTGATTTTGAATGTTTTCACAATTAAATCCTAATCCAAATTGATAATGCTAAATAATTTGCGAAAGTCAACATTGTGATATATTTTTGTATACAAAAATTATATTTTTAAAATATTTATTTTATTATTCATAGAAGTTAATATATTGGAAGTACAGCTGAAGATTAAGATCTTTTGTTTCCTAAGTATACAAGGAAAAGTGACATTGGTAATGAATTCTGAGAATTTGCGAGTAAAATTGTTTTGGTGAACTAAGTAAATTCGCTAATTATCATGTATAATCGCACACTATATTGTTGTAAAAAAATTTTACTCGAAATATTCTTTAGAATTATGGTAAATAACTAATAGAAATTTCTAAATTACCGTAAAAATGTATGTTTGAATATATTTAGAAATAGAAGTATTATTTCACGAATTTAAAGATTTATCTAGTATAACAAAATAAATGATGGTAAGTAATTTCAAAAGAAATAGTAGGATTATTGTAAAAATATGCATATGTCTGAAATATTTTTATAAATAAAGCAAATAGTAGTATAATTATTTAATATTTTGTTTTGTTTCTTTTGTGTTAATACCTATGAGTGATTCAGACATTTTGGCGAAATTATTAACTAAAATTAATTATATTCAATTTAAAATTCTATGCATTTCGTGTAACTTATTTAAATTCTCAATATTTATTCACTAAAAATGTTCTAAGACGGTGAAATAGCGCTCGGCTACGGAAAAAATCGATGTATTAAGAAGGAAATTTGGCTAAATATACTAATCAGTATTTTGTCATTAAACTATTTGCTTTATAAAGTTTTTGGTAACGAGTTGTTATTTATTTTTTATAATTCCCATTGTGAGTTTTACGTAAATATTTCTTTATACAAATAAATTATTTTAACTTAAAGTTTACTTACATATATTGCACAGAATTTGTAAATTTAATATAGTTATTCTTTATTATTAATTTCACAACAATACAAAAAAATTTCAAATTTATTAACAAATTCTCGTAAATCTTCTAAAACTGATTAAAAATCACTCACTACACTTTACATTATCGAATAAGTATAATTGCTATAAAATTTACTTGGAATATTTTTACAATATTTTTAAATATTTCTTAACCCTGACGTAGAATAATAATGATCCTCGTACAAATAAACTATAATTATTTAATTTTTAATGATATAAAATTCATAGAATACGTAAATTAAATATATTTATTTTTAATTATTAATTTTATCTTTTTGGAGAAAATATTCCATAATATTAACTTATAGTATATTTTCATAGTATTGCTTTTGAAAACTAATCCTATCATTCTTTTCAAAATCTACTTAAATCTCTTAACTTCCATCAGGGGACACTACAAATTGAAGCACAATAATCATTGTAGAAAACTCATTTTCTTAGCTAATTATAGTTTTAGTTTGCTGGTGATAGGTAATATAGTAACATAATATATAAAACGGAAAATATAAATAAAATATTTATTTCATTTTAAAATCACAATATAAATATAACATAATTAGCTATGGTTTTTTTTCTTATTGATGAGACGGGCCATCCGTTCGCGTTGTTTGAGATAGTAGGCCTTTTTCTCCGTCTTAGTCATTTTATAACCCATCAGAGGTACAATTACTGGGTTATTCTCCACGTACTCTGTCGGATTATAGGATGGCTCGTCACATTCATCCCAACATTCGACTGTCTTAACCTTGTATGGTTTCCTTGTGTCAGACCCCGCGGCGATGCCTTCGTTTTCAAAGTCGTCCCAGGATTCTGTACTTTCAACATGATATTGTATAATGGGGGTCGGATCCTGGGGTTGGGTGTTGCTAGCGTCCAAGTTTTCCTGTGATTTCACATGGTGATTCAGCACTGGTTTCGTGTTGCCTTCATTGTCGTTATCGTCCCAATTTTCGGCCGATTCAACGTAGTAATGTTGCACTGGATGCAACATCTTGATTTCAGTATTGTCTTCGTTTTTCAAATTCTTTACTTTGTACATGACGGAGTGAGTGATGTTAAATTGTAATAGTTGGAAATCGAAAGGTTCAAGCACAAGTGCTACAGAATTTCTGTAAGAGAAAAATGATTCGGAATACTTATATATGTTCATACTAGTATTACCAATTAACTTAATGCCATTTTAATGAGTTGTAGTATTTATTTTTCTTTAACTCGCTGAGATTCAAAATTATATTTGCGGTGTAAAAAAATAGTTTTCAATAATATGAAAACAATTATTTTCTATTCACACAAGTTAATAAATATAACACTATGTACGTTATAAATTATTAGTCTAAATTTATTTGTAAAATTTTGATATTAAAACAAATGCACACGTATTTAAAATATTTAACTTATTCTTAATAACTAATTCTAATTTAATAATATTTTGTACATTTTCGCTACTTAAAACTATAAATATATTTGCTAAACTATACTTTAATTGTCTTTTTGGTAAAATACTAAAATCTATGTTACTTATATTTATAATTCGGTCCATTTCCGCAATGCTGCACTTTCTTTTAGACTAACTCTTTTTAAAAATTGTAAACCTGCACTGATTTAGAATATTTAGTCACATTTGCTTTTCAATACCACTACGTGTATATACTTTTTCGACATAGGAAATATTTTATTAAACTAACTTCTTAAAATAAATTATATGATTGATCCAAAATGTTCTAAAGCAGTAACAATGATTGCGATATCTTACTATATTTTCCGATTAAAAATTGTTCTTAATTTTGTAATACCAGGTATTACTTAAACTGGAATTTGTATTTATAACCATATTTAATTAAATTAAGTAAATATACTTCCTGCAGAAATTTGTTATAATTTTACCCTGTCTGATATAATGACAAATGTACTATTATCCGTAGCTCCATTGCGAAGCAAATCTGTATTTTAAAATTTTTTCCGAGTCAATAATGCTGAAATATAAGTTACATTTTCTTTGCACAAATAATAATTATTCACAATTGTACAGTACTTGTCAATTGAATATAGATATTTTTAATTACTAATTTCACAACAAAATGTATTTGTTATTATTCGTTGGGGAAAAAACCCCAGAAATAAATCCGTTACGAAAACATAAAAGTTATGCTAATTTTTTTTATAATTTTGTTTAATAAAATAAGTATTTATTTTCAAATATAATCTAATTCAATAATGTAAAACATTAAAACACCAATAATATATTTAATTTTATTGAAAAAATTTTGAGAAACAAAAGTTTTGGAATATAGGTTCAGAAAATAATCTTTCGTTATCTACAGGTGTTTCAGAAAGAGAAATGTAATTAGTTGTAGGTGAATTCTGAGAATTTGTGAATTAAATAGTTCTTGGTATTTCGGTCATTTACCTAAATTCACTAATTATCAGAAACAACAATTTAGCACTACATGATTGTCAAACAAGTATTTTGCTTGAAACAGTTTACAACATAATTTTCTTTAAAGTTATGGTCAGTAATTTTAATAAAAATTAATGAATTACAGTACCAAAATGTAACATACTTAGTAATATCTCACAAATTCAAATAAATATTTGGTATTACAAAATAAATTATGGTGACTAACTTTGAAAGAAATTTTTGATTTGTAATAAAAAAAATATGTGTACTCGCTAATATTTGTCATTTCTTTCAAATAAATATTTTACAATTCCTACGAAAATTGTTATTATCTTAATTATACTGCTTTCATGGTGTATGGGTCACTGAGACCCTTTTGTCGCAAGCAAATATTAACAAATAAGTTTTGTTTTGAAATTAATAGTTAAAAGTAATGTAACTGTAATACATTTTATATTGTGTGCACTATGTATTACTGATTTAAAAGCCGTTTGCAATTGTTTCAATTTCAAATAGTATTTTCTGACTTTCTTACCGTGGGTAGTCTAATAATATAATAATAAATTTTTGACTGACTAACTAATTATGGTCAATGCGGTCTAAATAATATTTTTTAACTTTATATAACTTTATTAACAATATAAAAGTATTCAAATCAGTCTGTAATCTTATAAAATTTTAAAACCTGCAATTGTTCACGAGGTTTTCTTATACAGAAATTCAAACGGTAAAATACGGATTACCTTAGTTTAAAACAAATATAAAAATATCTTTGCCTTACAAATCATCACCTATCACGTGATGTACGTATATTCGAATATTTTTGAAAAAGCAAGTATATATTTTGTATTACATAATTTAGTCTCTTCGTCTTTTAATCGAAGAATATTTTCACAAGTCTCAGTCATTGTTACGGTATTAGAAAATTTTTTGATCATAAAAATTATTATATATAGACAATAATTTTTAATAAATTATAATTAAAGCCAAGTTATCCAAGAATGTACAGAGATTTATTTTCTGTTTTCCTCATTAAAATTATTTAAGACATGCAAGCCAAAAATCAAATATTTTTCTAGTAATTACTTATAAACAAAATGACAAGTATATTTGGATTTATTTACATTCAAGATTTATAAATAAAATATCAAATAACTTTACTATGCTTATAAACAAATATCATATACAGGAAAATTTCACAATGCTTCTATATTACAACTGGACAAACTCTATTAAACCGACTTGTTTACCGGAAACATAGTCAATTATTCCTGAAATGTTTTAGAGGCCTATATTTTTTACAGAATATTTCAAATAATCTATTTCTTCATTGCATAAATAATCGAATCACCCTGGAAAATATACGATGAAGTTTTCACAGTGTCTTTCAAACCATCACCCCATCACGTGACGTACGAAAGAGTAACCAATATGGCATATTTCGCCAAAAATTTAAATATTTCAGTTTCAAATATAATAATTCTCGGAAACACTCGAATCTATAATTTTCAAAATAAATTATGAAATTTTGAAACCATGTACAAACGCAACTTTTAAACATTTTATTTCCCTAAATGAGGAAATCTAGCAAACCAGAACAACATTACATTACAATTACCTTCAAAGAAATACATTTTTAAAATACATTTAAACCTCATTACCAATGTGCTCCATATTATTTTTTAAATAAACTACTTAGAATTCCGGTTAAAAGTGGTGCTAATAAAAATGGCAGAAAAGCTCCACCGGTCTGTACTAATATGCGTTTCTTCTTTTTTCAAGTTTCGCCTCGCTTCGTAAGTTTTCTTAAAACGTATTTATAACTAATGGAACAAGGAAATAATTTCTAAAAGGATCATTAAAAGATTAAAAGTAATGGCACACAATATATATTGAAAATAGCATAATCATCTTGAAATGAAGCGGACAATATTAACTTTGGATAACTGAAATCGCAAAATATTTTTCAAACTAATTAAGCTATGATCATTAAGGTTACCAGTCCTGATAATCATCATCGCAAGTATATTATCATAAACAAATATCTTCTAATTCTGGGCCGAAACATATTTTTGGTTCAATAACATTAAATTTTCTAAAAATAATTAAATATTACATATTATAAATACCACACATTTTTTCAAACTAATTAAGATATGATCATTAAGATCGCCAATCCTGATAAATTTTTCAAAACTAATTAAAATGTCATTAAGATCGCCAATCCTGATAATTAATGGGGCGCTCAGGGTATAATCACTTACTACTGAGGTAGGCGGGAGGTAAAAATAATAATAATAAATGTAATTTATATAAAATAATTTTAATAAATATTTTACTTTACTTATTTACTAGTCAATTTAATCCCTCCGATATTAAAACGGTCACTTCAGTCCACGAGAAAAAAGAATGAATTATTGTATTAAAACCCGGAAGTGCAAAAAATACATTACAATTTTGTTAGTAAATTAATTTTTAAACGTCAAATAAATAGCTTGAAAGAAATCAGAACAAATTTTATTAAATCGGAGAATTTTCTAAACTTTAAAATTTATTTACTGAGCCAAATTACTACTAAATAGTAATGTTTGTTACATCGTTTGATTCAGAAAAATGATATCTTTCGATTGGTACTACAATTATTATTATTTATCGCACTTAAAACACAAATAACTATTATCGAGTTGTTATTTTCAATACAATAGCATATTCATTGTGTATGTTTGCAAAGACTATTTTGATTGAATAGTTTAATGTATTGTGCTTCACGCTCCAATAAACGTAAGATGTTTTAAATTATTTACGATTCAGTATATCATAAAATATTGTACATGCTCGATAGTATGCCGATCTTTACTTCGCTGATTCGTTAAGTGCTGTGATCGCCCGTAAAGCTCTGAATAACTATCTAGAAATGTAAATTACTATAATATATCAACATGCAATATTTATTAATCTGTCATTAATGTATTATATGAATACCAATTTTATATCACCGTACTGTTCTAAATCAAATACAACATAGGTTGTGCAAGGATATGGTCTATGACATTCAGGAAATATATTAGCAAACATATCACAAACTATAAAACAAATTGTACCAAGTAAGCGTCCGAATTTAGAATTTGTCTCTGATTTCATCTTCTTTAATAATAGTTATTTATGTATCAAGGCACAAATAAGGAATTTAGTTGCCGAGGCCCGTAGAGCCGAGGAAAATAAACCATGTCAGTGATAAAAGGAACTGCAGTGCCAAGGTACATATTAAGTTTTATTTTAAAACTAAAATTCGAAAAAACTGTAAAAAATTACAATATAGGTTAAGTTTATACATCTGTCAGTTGTCAATTGAAACTGACAGTGTTGCCAACCTCGAGAAGTGAAGTTATCGTAAATAACACTCAAAATTATGTGTTTTATTCTCAATTTCGTCATTGGAATTAATTAGTTAATTTTTCTTGTAAATTTTGTTTTATGTTACGTCCAAATTTACTATAGTACGTCAATATATCTGCCAAAATTATCCTAATTTCCGAATAAGGCTGGTGTACCCATTAATTTTCCATTCCAAAAAAGATATTGCATCTTAGCTGAAACATCTACTGATCTATGATTATAATTTGTTTCAAAACATTCTGATTTTGCGTAATTTGTATCATTCCCAAAACTACATTACGAATGGATTGTAGTTTGTGTAGTTTCAAATTTTTGGTACTCTATGACTGAAAATAATTACAAATTATTAATATTAAATTATTGTTACAGGTTGGTCCCGCTTAATTGACTCCTATTGGAATGCGACTGAAAGTGGGTAAGTGCTTTTCCTAACATTGTTACATTAAGCAAGTAATTGTAAATTACTAATTTATTCAATAATTGTAAGCTGAATCTTGAATTATTATCGTGGGGTCAAATCCGACCCCAATACTTCAAATTCAAATTATCAGTCAGTTTCCAGAGGATAAAATATTACACTGATTATTTTTTGACGTTTCTTTAATTCAATGAAATGCTTTATTGTATGTCACGTGTCTGCGTTTTAACCAATCCTGTCATTATTATACTGAGAATAATGCTCTTGTGATTATTCCCGGCAATTTTCTCTGTAGCTTTTTTGTTTTTGTTGACAGATGTCAGATGTCAGATAGTTATCATCAACACAAGTAAAAATGAGCAAAAAATATAAATTTAGTGGCGTGCCTGATGATGAAATCAAAAAATAATCTAATTAAATATAACTCGGGAGTTCGATAAATTAGAAAATAATTCTCCAGTATCTTTCTCAAACTTGTCGCCATTTGGCAACAAGTTTTCGAAAGATCTGTCAAATTATTTTCAATTTATTCTCACCCTCGTGTTATATTATTACTGACTATTTTTTGACGTTTCTTTAAATCAATGAAATGCTTTATTGTATGTCACGTGTCTGCGTTTTAACCAATCCTGTCATTATTATATTGAGAATAATGCTCTTGTGATTATTCCCGTCAATATTCTCTGTAGCTTTTTTGTTTTTGTAGACAGAGGTCAGATAGTTATAAGTAAAACTGAGCAAAAAAGATAGATTTAGTGACGTGCCTGATGATTAAATACAAAAATAATCTAATTAAATATAACGCGAGAGTTCGATAAATTTGAAAATAATTCTCCATTATCTTTCTCAAACTTGTTGCCTGGCAAGTTTTAGAAAGATCTTACAAATTATTTTCAATTTATTCTCACTCTCTTGTTATATTATTACTGAAATTTTTTTGGTTAAAAAAATATCCAATGAAAACCTTGTATTTCTGATCATATGTGCAAACGTAACCAATCAGGTCGCGATAACGGGAAAAATATCACTTGTTGCTAAGTAATAGTTGTTGACAGTTAATTCAATATTTGATTTGTTTATTTCCAAATGTCATTTTCACGATTTGTGGAAGAAAATATTAATAATTATCGCAAAAAATTTTCTCATCGAATATCCCTCGACCATTGATAAATACTCATAATTTGATCACAACTATCTCAAGAACGTTGCTTGAAAATAACAACCTACAGCGTCGAGCGGTTCTTTCGGTAACTGTGATAAAATTATTTCGAATTATCAATGGCCTAGCTGATAAACATGTTTTCTTGGTACAAACAAATTCCTCTAAAAATTTGAATAGTGCTAATCTGATTTCGTTTTCATTGAAAACTTTTGTAGGTTTAATAAATATTTTTGTATGAAAATTAATTTAGTTTTGAAGGAACATATCAAAGAATTCAACTAAGACTCATTATGGGGACGAAGTATTTTGAATAGGAGTATTTTTAATTCAAAATGATATCGTTTTAAGTAAAAACATTTTGCTACAAATTACATCTTTTTCATAATTTTTAAAAACAATATTTTAAATATGTTTATTTTCTTTCACTACCGAAAAAGAAGATAAATAAAATTATTATTTTTTTGAATTGAACCTAATCATTTTGTAAGAAATAAAATGTTCAACGAATGTCTATAAAAAGAAAACTGAAAATTTTCTTGAAACAAGAAGTTATTTTATGAATGTAGATTTAACTTTATTTGTCATATTTGTGTCGTAATAAATTGTTGTTTTTGTTTATATAAAACTTGAAGTGATGATTAGATTATTTGTGTTCTAATATTTTAATTTTCGTGAAATAATTTGTCTATAACAGTGTTTTGGAAACATTCCCATTCTACAACTAAAAACTGTATTGGAACAACTATCATTCCATTAGCCGCGTATGGAATAATTTCGACGAATCAGAATCGCATATTAGCGCGATATATGAAGTATCTTGATTCAATTACTATGGTTACGTCTGTTTGTTTTTATTTGTATTTTGTGTATAATTTCCAAAATCTTGTTATAGACAGTATAGTCTACAACATGCAACGGAATGGCATATTCCACACTCACAAACCGTAGTCCTTGTCTTCGGCTCGAACTACAAACTTTTTGCTCATGTGGAATATGTGCCATTCCATTACTAGTTGTAGAATATACTATTTTTACTAAAATGTGTATTTTAAGTACTCATAAATTCATTAAAAATGCAAAAGAAATCACAAAATACAATTATATTATTTCTACAACTAATTAAAAATTGAGGATACTTTTAACCCCACGATAGCAGTTATGTTAGTGTAAATGAACGATGATAGTTGAGGGTTAATTAAGGCTTATATTCGAGAGGTAGCTTTGTTATTGCAAACCATGATAAACGACTTCAATTTAATTCATGAAAAACTAGTTTAATTTATTGCTTTAAATCCGTGAAATATTTAATAATTAACGGTGTAAACTTATGTGAAAAAGTTTGCAAGAAATGTTCGTTTCATTAAATAAATCCCCGAAAAAACTGCGCCTCCGTGTCTGTCATCATTAGCTTGTTTTCTCCCAAACATTTTAATAGCATAATTAGAAGTTGCCACACGCAAAAATATCAAACGTGAGACGACTTCCAACTTGGAAACAATGCCTTGTAGAACAGCTGATTCGGCTTATTACCATTATCACTTTGAAAAATACTCTATGAGTTGAATTCATAATAGCTTAATCCAAAACTGTCAATCTTTATTTGGAAAAGTCATTAGCATTCGACAACTGTAGGTGTGTGTGTTGGTTTCCTGAGATTTTATGGTTTATTTTTCTCTCATGAAAAAAGTGTAACAAATTTTTAATTCTATGAGAAATTTATAGCATATTTCGTGGGATTGTTACAGAATAATACTTCTACCGGTTATGCATTTCATGAGAATATAGCAGTAAATTATAACAGAAATAAAGTAGTCTGTGACTAAATTATGATATTTTATTTGAAATCGACACTAAAGTACTCAAAAATCTAAATGAGATAATTGAATACGATTCCCACAGAGAGGCAAAAACAACCCCTAAATTTAAATTTGAGAGAATTCCGGTGAAAAAATATTTCTTAATATATAAATTAAATTATTTGAATATTTATTAGAAAAAATGCAACACAACCGTGAAAAATTACACAAAATATAAAAATGATAGTTTTTAATTTTTCCTCTATTTTGTAAAGTTTTGGAATTTTTTTTCGAGCGGTTATGTGGTGGCTATACTAGATTCTAATGATAATAACATTTTCCAATTTTATAATTAGAATTTAGAGATTCAAATTACGATCTGATTAAAGTTTGGAAGTTATCCATCAACCGGAGGAGGCAGTTTACTTGAAGACATATCAGGTATTTTGAGCATATCTCAGTAAATAATTGAGTTACATTTTTTATTTGAAACTTTTCTCTATTTTTTTAGTATATCAGATTTTTGTTCTCTGTTTCAACAAAGATTCAAGTTGTGTTGGCGAGACGTTATTATTTTTCACATCATAATTTTAACGCCATTTTATATAATTATTAACTTTGTGTTTTTTTTTTTTATAATACGTTCGTTTATTTATTTATCCAACACCTCTCAGTAAATGCTCTATAACTATGGCGATTTAAACAAGGAATATAACAGATTACCCACTAGTGGGTATAATTTTGAGAAAAGTCATTAGTGAATAATTTTTTATTTATAACAATAATAATTACACATAACACCTTGGTAACCACTTTGATTGACATTTAAATTTAAAAAATTTAAACCATATGTCACTGTCAAATAATATTTCTTTAATAAATTTTGCATTTGTTAAGAGATGTTGGATAAAACGTTATACTTCGCACGTGGACAAAGTGGAATTACCCTCTCGATAAAATTATTACACTCAGCCAGGTTAAATTTATACATTTGTCAGTTGTCAACTGGAACTGACACTCAATATTGCCAACCTTGAACACTGAAATTAAAATTATGTGTTTTATCCTAAATTTTTTTATCGGAATTAATTTGATAATTCTTCTTACACATATTGTTTCACTTTACGTATAAATTTACTACAATACGTCATATATCTATCAAAATTATCCTACTTGTACAATAATTATTTTAGGGTTCCAACACTGCCTTGCTCAAAATCGTCGTATAATGTGTTACTTGAGTGACGATTTTTGAGCTTCTAATGACGATTTTTGAGCACTTTAGTGCCGATTTTTATATATTGATTTACTAGTTATGGTGATTTATTTTAATATTGTTTTAATGCAACTTCTTTAGTCGCACTGAAGAAGTACAAATGTTGGCGAAACATCGGATTTTTATTAATAAATTGATCTTGACTGCAATCCTGAGTATTTTGTACCTCTCACATATCCAAGCCAGTCGATAAATTCTTCATTTCTAAGTGTCAAACAATGATTTCAAATAGTTTGAAGTATTTATAATTATGTAATTAATTATGAAAGATAAATAAAGTTTATTTTAATGTCAACATTATATAATCTAAAAATAAATTAAATGCCAATAAGTCGCTGCCTATCTTAATGCAATTCAAAATGCTAAATAAGTATGAATCAAATTGACGGACTGAAGAATGTCACATTCGCCTTTCGTCGTTCAGAAGTAATTTCTGCAATGTACTAAAAAAGTTATTGTTTGTTTATTCACACCGAGATATGAATGTTTAATTGCATCATAAACAGGCATTTTATACCGTAAACGAAAGGCAGTTGTTGACATGCAAGTTTAAATATAAACTTTAATAACTGCAATTCAAATTTCTGTTGCACCGAGATCTCCGTATGTTGTGTGTGATTTGTTCTTCTAAGTCGAACGGATTACGGTGTTTTTGATCGTATCTTTGTGCAGAGTACGTTGCCTTTAACAGTTGAAGCTAATTAGAGTAGTTTAAACTAATGTTTATGCAGCTACCTGTGTTTAAAGCTAAACCGTTGTTACCGGTTGTTTAATTCCAAGAAATAGGGATCATGCAGGATTACAGGGAGATTATGAGGGGGGAATCTGTTTTTGGCTCTGTAAGCCCTGTTCAGACATAGACACATAGAGGACACATGAAAGAAGTACTAGACACAAAAATTTAAGCCGTGCCCAAAGGAAACTTATTTATGGCCTCAAAATTAAATCAAGACAAGCACAAGCAATAGAGGGTTATGATTTTGACGTCACAGGCAAGAAAAAGAAAGATGAGGTACAAGTTGAGATGGAAGTTCATAATACAAACATCCATATTTTAACGTTTGAGATGGTGTTTCAACAAGGTTATGTTTTTATTTTTGAAGTTTATTATTTAGGAAACTTAATAAATTAAACACTAACCATATATTCTTAATAATAATAACGCGAGTCACTATTGCACAAACCATACACACACTTTATTTTTATATTTAGCATCATTTGAAGAACTGTCATTTTGACAGCGTTTTGTTTGTATTTCGCCCACCTTAATTTCATCGCAGTTCCATGAAAACATCAATAGATGGCAGCATGAAAATTTACATTTATTATTATTTATTATTATTATTATATTAGATTTTGTCTTTCCTCCACTTTTCTTCATAAATAAAGCAACAATGTACCAAAAAACAAAGACAAATCGGGAACACTTACACTTCCCGAAAAAATATTTCACAAAAATACAAATCACGAAACTACGTTTCTCGATTAATCAAATGTTAAAAATTACGATGAAGAATTATACATTTACCGAAAATATAAACTATAAATGTATTTTCGAGTTTTGTAACATTCGACATTTGTAATATTTCCAACATTCGACTTTTGTATTTTCGGTAAATGTATACAATTCTCCATCATAATTTTCGACATTTGTATTCGAGAAATGATTTTTTCGAGTAATGTGGTGTTACCCGCCAAATCAATAACACCAACAACAAAAAAGTTACGATCGACAATAATAAACAATAACAAAACAACTCGTACGTAACAGAATAAATAAATTTTCAAGGATATACAAACAAAACATTTCATTTACTTTAAGTTATCAGTAAATTTGAACAAAGTAGCGACGCCTCTATTTGACAGACGAGATACACGTTCTTCTTCATTGTGCTACTGTTGTCTTTGTGTGGCTTCAAAGTGTATCATAAAACGTTGTTAATTACATTGTTAGTTTACAATTACCAATAAGGCGGACACCGCATTTTTATAGTTTTGCCCATTTTTAGGTAAACAACAATAAGTCTATAAATAAATAAATATATCATCACGTCTCTTACCCAATTTAGATGTAGTCTTGTAGTACAGTACTTTCGGAGATGTCGGTATGTGATATAATTTTGCGGATGAAGTGCGGTTACCAGTCGTCAAGTCACAGACCTCAATTTAATCTTAGGATTAGGATCTCATGATCCCCAGTCCAATGTAATATGTTTCTAACAGTAAATTATTTGTTTAATTATACAGATTTAAATACCGAAAGTAATTATTTTGATATTGATTACGTGTAGTTTTTATTTCAATTCAACTTTTTCCTGCAAGTAGGTATGAAGCAAACCTTGTTTAATTAAAAAGAAAATTTATATTTATAAGTCACTATTCTAAAATGATAATTACAATTCTAAATTAGTATCGTGGCGGAGTAATGGCTGATTTATGCTGAATTTAATGTACAAATTTTGATAT
Source organism: Poecilus cupreus (assembly GCA_963942605.1). Taxonomy (NCBI): domain Eukaryota; kingdom Metazoa; phylum Arthropoda; class Insecta; order Coleoptera; family Carabidae; genus Poecilus; species Poecilus cupreus. Next base: position 16,409,619 of record OZ012727.1, read on the forward strand.
GGAAATTTAATTTTAAAAATATAAAAGATATATAAATAGCTTTACTGGTTTATGTTGGAATTACAAATTTTATGATTTAAAATTTACATTTGAAATATCACCATATTTTATATTCTAAATCTAAATTTCTAAACCCAGCCAATCTCAATTTTACTGAGAAATAAAAGCAACTGTAACAACAATAAGATGTGTTTAGATTTTCAGTTAAACTGATTTATTTGTGAACATAATAAACTTGTGTTTTAATATGGATACGGAGAATATTAAATTATTAATTTATTATTTTGACTGAAGAGCAAGTTAGGTTATATAAGGTTTTTTTTTTGCTTAATACATACGTCAAAAATCTGAAGCCTAATCTTGATTGGCAAATTTTCAATTTAATAATTTCAATATGAACCAGGCAGGTAAATAAAATAAAATATATCATCACGCTTTTAACCATTATGGGTGTGGCACTCTGCTTACGCAGATCTCGGTAAGTGATATATTTTTGCTTATGAAGTGCGGTTACCAGCCGTCAAGTGATAGCCCCCAAAGCTGTTAGTGGAGGAGGAACCACAGGGGTAAATTTAAATTGGCAACTGTCGGCTGTGGGATTCGAACTGAGGATTTCACGATCCACATCTTTAAATAAAATCAATTTTCTGGACGAATTACATTGGTTAGAGTTAATTAGTGCTAATTACTAATTGCATATATTGCATATTAGGGCAATCTTATGCATATTTTTACAAAAGTTGCTTATAATTGCATATTTCAATATTTTTAAGACCTTGTCTAGTGATTAACATTCTGAAATCTCTGGTAATGCACATTGATAATTTCCAAATATTAGAGGAGGCCGTAATAAATACAAGAATGCAATGGAAAAAGAAATAATCAATATAATAAGCAAATACACAAACCAATAAACTCTTAATATTTCTAGGTAAATTCCAGTAACGGTAACGGTAGGTATTCATTGTATACACGAATGCTGGAGTGCGTACAATGAATATAAGATCGAGAATTCTCAGCTGGATATATCTTTTACTTATGTTTAAATTATTTTTTTTTTAGCAAATTTTGAATAATTTGTTATTGTAATTATGAAAATATGTCATAATCTTATAATATCAAGTTTCTAGACGTAGTTTATGTGTATATTAGTAGTATATTTGTTAATTGTGAATCAGGATTAAGACTGTATTGTGCAATAAAATTCATAATGCGTTAATTTATACTTTTTATCTAATAATAAATTTTTTGCATATTTTAATGCATATATTGTCATATTTATGCATATACAGTGCATATTTCCCAAAAAATCAGTGCATAATATACCTATGCGCATATAATTAAGTTTTTTCGTGCATATAATCCGCTCTCAATCAATTAATTACTTACAAATAGCAATCCTTTGAAGCGTCTTTACACTATCGATTTAAAATAGGATTTATTCTTAGAATTACCACTTACTGGAAATAATAGTATTTTTATATTAAATATTTATGATTTTTGAAAATATGTTTTTAATTTTAATTAAATGTAAATCTCTCAACCCTAGGAAATATTACTGAAGTAATCAAAAACAATTTCAATTATACCGTGATAAATATCGCAGTATTTGTTGTATAAAGATACACTGTACAAAAACAACATAGTGTACAACTTATTTAAAAAAAAAAAATGTCACGCTATTTCCTATTTTAATAAATGTACGGTTAGCTTCTGTGCTGTTTGACTGATAGAAAGAGAGAAATGAGATTCTATTTGGAGTTTTCAAGCTTCTCAGTCCATACTAACAACTAATACCTGAATTTTGTAGTTGTAAACACTAACGTTGGTTTTCATAAACCAAAGCGCAACATTAATAATAGTTTCAGAACTCGTGAGTGAGATATGAAATTTATTTCTCACGTTGCGTGTGGTAATCGCGAGATAAGAAAAGGTGTATGTATACTCGTACATGAATGAACAGATAGCTTAATGGTCATGCAATTATATCATCAATTTATTAAAACGTTGATAAGATCTTCAGCAAGACAATCTTCAAACTTCTGAGTAAAACACTGTGCTATTGCAATTTTCCTCTTGGGTCAAAAAGTGATTCTTTCTACACTTATCCTACAAGTATTTTACTTCCCAGCCAGGTCAATGTTACATTAACGCCCAGTTAAAACTGAAAGTCCGGTAAACGAAACCTTCCCAAACCCAAGTCGAACAAAGCCTCTCCATTCTGCAAACCTACCAGCCCTTTCACTATCATACTCGTAATGCCATTTAAATTACACCAGCAATCACCAAAAAGATCTTACCAGTTTAGCTCGACGAGTCTTCATCGTCTGCCTCCAAGATCCCGCTCTCGATACCGCGTTCATTTGCTAATTGTTGCTGTTGCTAAGCAACTGTCGCACTGCACACAACAACTCGATCGTCAACTGTTGTAATTACTGCAACAGCCGCCTTCCTATGCACGGACACGTAACCACAACTGAACGCAACGAGGAACGCGAAGGCATTTTGCGTGGGAAAGAAAGAGTTGAGTGTTTATCGTTTTTCAGTCTTAAAATACAATTTTGTATTGATTCATAAACGAACTAAAGATTAAATTCGAAATCTATCCCAAATGTATTTGTGTTATTGTTTCTTTTCGCAAATTTGGATTCTTAAGTTGTTTGAATGGCCAATTAAACTAGTTTTTTCTGCATGTTTTTGACAGCTAAACTATAACAATTAATATTCGAAAGCTGTTCACAATTTCATTGAGCGGCAAAGCATCCACATGTTTCAAAGCAAACCACTATTCGCACTGCACTCTCGTGAAATCCTAACGGTTGCGTTTCAAAATATCACAAATGATCACAGTTCTAACACTTCACCACTATTTTCTCCGGCTGTATTTCTGCAAAAACTAACAGTTTAAGAGCAATGCTTCAAGAAGTCATCCTCAACCGGTGCAGTAACTGCACAGCACTTCTTGGTATGTGAACGTAGAGTGAGAAAGCGTTATGGAAGTTGGATCTACGGAGGCTGTTGAGCTGCTGGCGTCTTTGACCAGCGCAGCCGAAGACAGACAAGGAAGGAGTGCTGGTGGAAGAAGGATGGTGTCATGGCATCCACAGACCTTGAGGTGGCTGTGGAATGTCACCCCACCCCTCGCGGCCGCTGGTTGTTGCTCTGAGAACGCAGATCCGTAACAGATGGAAAGAGACTTCGATGATACGGCAAGCCAGTAAACAGGGCTATTTTTTTTCTTACACATATTACTTAGAAATAATGTATTTTATCTACAACTGTCAAATAATATACCCATAATTCAACCGTTGTTTATCAATTAATTATCCTTCTTACTATTGCTAATGAAATAATATTGACAATTCAATGAATAGTTATTTGTTTAACTAGGCATCAAAATACCAGATTTAAAACAGAGGCTGCAGTTTTATTGACGAGGCGAAGCCGAGACAATTAATGCTACCGAAGCTATACATCTGTGTGTGATGCCGAGTTGAACACATAATTTTTTTGCCGATTTGAAATTAATATTAATTTAGTGATTATTTTATACAGATATTTTGAAGGTTATTGCTGTCAAATTACGTTGCCATCTATGTGTTGAACGGTTGCTATGCGTTTGTTGAGCGGTTGTTAAATTGTTAAAATATTTTTACAGCCCAGGCATAAAAGAAACACTTTACACACTGTTAGCAGTTCGTGAAGTGTCATCTTTAATGTCAATCGACAAAAAATAATATTATTCATTCGTTATGACAAATTCAAATTTTACCTGTCAAAAGAGTAAAATCAAAATGATTTTTAAGTAATATTTTCTACATAAAAAGCCAAAGACACTAGTTTCTTTATTTTTCATACTCTTATTTTCTTTGAATGCTTAAACAATAGCTGAATAATAAGTTTAAGATTTTCTGTTAAGTGTCAAATGACAAAAATTTTGTTACAACAGTACGTAGCCTAACGATGGTTGCTACAATTTGTTTATGTTGATAAACAAACAATTTCTTGTATATGTCAGAGCAAAAATTCTACTTATCTTATAATTTCCAAATAAATATTTGACGAAATGTTGTAGATAAAGAGTATAGTAATCTACTCGCATGTAATGGCTATTACTCATTCTATGAGTAATAGCATACATTATATGCTCATTGAATAATATACTGTTATGTTCGACTGTATTAAAATCACTTGCTTATGATATTGTTTAGCGGCCATAAAGTGGCTATTTATGGACTAGTCCGTAGTAAAAGAGTAATAAGGCCTATTATCAATATAAATTTAATAAATTTGTTAGATAAGTAATTAAATAAGAATATCATTTTTAGTAATGGTAAAATAAATTACATAATTGGGAGTATTACCTTGATGCTATTTGAATGATTAATTTCATAATAACAGGTAATATAAAATGTCAGTTTGCAAATTTTTTTCAAAACAAATAATAAACGACTTGGTAACCAAACAATAGAAAAAAAGCACACTTCGAAACTATCAATTTTTTTCATGTCAGCGTCATGTGTTAAATATAAATGACATTCTAAGATAAAGAAAAATAATCTGCAATGCAGTCGAATACAAAATATTGTATGTAATACCTGCACGATTTTATTGACTCGCCCTTTTATGTGCCTCGCTTCGCTGCGATTGCTCGGCTTCTAAACTGTCTCATCCATGAACCCTTCATAGTTGTTACATAAATATTTATTAACAGTAACCTGCCGACAAATCTCTCCTATCCCCCTCGATTTACAAATCTGTTGTTCTATAGTTTGATGATTGAGTTTGTTTAAAAGTATCAGATATACATCACAATGCTAAAATAGATGATTCACTGAAGTATATTAATTTTTAATTTTAATTTTTCTGGTACCTAAATGAACCTTTCCTTTTAAGTAAGACATGCTGAAGATTTTTTAATAGTTCTAAAAGTACTTTTTGGATGGATACCTTTGAAATACATTTGAAAAACTTAAGAACAGAAAGATCAATTATAAAATAACTTAAACATTAATATTATTTATTATTATTTTACTTATTGAATTTCCGACAGTTGCCAATTTAAATTTACCCCTGTGGTTCCCCCTCCACTAACAACTTTGGGGGGTATGACTTGACGGCTGGTAACCGCATTTCACACGCAAAAATATATCACTTACCGAAATCTGCATAAGCAGAGTGCCACACCCGTAATGGGTAAAAGTCGTGATGATATATTTATTTAATTTTTTATTGAACAATAATGAATAGAGATGAACAAGAATTAATTTTTAAACATTGTAATTAAAAATAATAGATACAGGATTTTTTAACTATTTTGCGAATTGTATTATTCTGCTGTAGATGTCTTTAATTTATTTTGGATTGTTAAAATGTGTACAAAATCAATTTTGTTTGATACATTCTCTTAAAACTATATTAGCAATTATAATTGCAATAGATACATTTCCACTAACAAGTATAAGAGATTTCTACGGCTGGTAACAATATTTTACGTACCGAAGTATATGATATAGATAAACAGTGATAAAACATATGTCATACTTAAGTAAAAATAAAATTTTATTTCATACAAAGAATTGTTTTTACAAATTAAGAATTAATATTTGCGTAGTAAAGTTCAATGATATTTTAGTGTGAGTCATTGTTTGATTAATTATGAACATAAATATTTGTTAGAATTATTCTAGGTGTGAACAGTGACCGAAAATATTAGTATTATTATCGTTATTTGTTCAGTCCAGCACTGAATTCTGTGGGAACAAAACTAGTTTTTCCGTCTTCCATATAAGACGAAAAAATGTTGATGATAATTTCGCCTGTTGTAGAATTAAATGCAAACATTGTAACATACGTGCGTGACAGACTTCCGTTTACAGAATTCCTAGAACACATTCTTCTACGCCTTAACACTGGCAAAAATGCTACCTGATCCACGGCGGAGTTTGCAGAGTTGTCAAACATTGAGATAGATTTCAACGAGGCACGAACGCGAAACTTTAACTGTATTTACACAAGAGCTTTTTATTTTGCCGGATAAATTTCTGTTTGTCACGAAACCTTGTTACCTAGAAATTTGACAAAAAAGCTGTTTAAAAAAAATCACGACACCGTAAGTTGAGTGATTTTATTTTAACTTCCCGCCACATCCTGTAAGGGAGGTATAGGAATCATGCAAAAAATTGGGTAGTAAGTTTTTAGTGGATGAGCACGTTTTACGGTTCCTAGAATACGATTTTAATAATTTCGCTATGATTTCTGTGTGTGTGTCTGCCTGTCTGTCTGTCTCAGTCTGTCAATCTTTCAGTCTATGTGGATCTCTGGAGTTATGGTTTCTCAAAAACTACTAAACTGAAAATTTTTATATTTTGTATATATCAATTGTATACCCTTTGGAAGAGCTGATTAGTTTTTGGTGATAATACAATAACCGGAAGTAGTAGCTTACTTGAAGCCCTTTCAAGTTATTTTAAAATATCTCAGTAAATTATGATTTAAAGAAAATTTTGTTATTTGAGTAATGTTTCAAATATTATTTTCTACAATTATTGTTAGAAACATTTACCTCTTACTGTTTTCATTTACGAATTACAACATGTTAAAGAAAAATTATATTTTGATTTTTTCGTTTAAATGTGTTAAGTTGTTTTTTGAAAAAACAAAAAAAAACGGTTGAAAAATGTCATTTTTTGACATGTGTCATAATTTTTTGAAGTAATGTGCGTTTCTTGATAGTTGTGGTCCGTGTTCCTGCATTGTTTGATAAGAAATCTATGGCGGGAGGTATTGTGCTGCCCACAACAGATTTTTTAAACAGTTTTAGAGTCAAATTGCTGTCAGGTAACTAGGTTGAGTTGTCAAACTGAAATTTATCTGAAGAAAATAAAATGCTCGAGTGTAATTCGGCGAGATAATTTAACGACATTATTCATGAAAAGGTTTATTTAAAACTGCAGTTGATGAAAATACAATTATTATAATATCATATTTTTGACATGTAATACAAAGTATTTTTATCTGGTTGCTAGAAAAAAGGTAAATAACGTTTTATCACTTTTTAAAAAAGTTATCTTTCTATTTATCCGCTGTCAAAGCGATTTATATTGAATTTAAATTATCATTCAAAAATAGAGTTGATATTTCAAAAAAAAAAAATATGTAAAAAAAAAACGGCACAGTAGTGATACCTACTTCAATGAATCGGTAGAGTGTCAAAAATATGAAGCAAATAATTGAACTTGGACGTGGTTCTAATTTCAGTAATAATTGGTATCTTTCTTTGTTTTAAACTATTTACAGAGTTCCATGGAAAACAATACATAATCATACATAATATTAGGAAGAAAAGAATGGATAAAATATTATTTTGCGGGAAATTTGTTAAATCAAGTGATTTACGCTTGCATTTGTCAACGCAAAGTTGATGTTTTCGTACATAATCTATAAATGCTAGTTTGATTTCCGGAACAGAACTATTTACAAAAATCAAATTTATTTAGTTGTAAATGGCAAATGGCAATAAAATAGAATATAAATAAACAACGATAGGAAAAATTTCTAAAGGTTGCAAATTTAAAACGAAATTTCAACATATAATATGAACTCTCGTTTTTCTGCAAACTCCATATAAGAAATCGACCAAGCACTTGAAGGTACTACTCCCCAAAATACTCGAAAGCGTACGTTTGGAAACATTTTCAAGATTTTCAGGTTGGAATTTTATAACAATCATCTGTCATATTTATCAAATATTAGCTGAGCCGTCATCTGGTGCTGGGAAGATCAGAAGTTTGTGTATTTAATTGTTATTTCATTAATAATTAAATTTCTGGACCATTTTTTTTTTTTTTTTGAGTGAGCAAACATCAAAATTCAATGATTGTGGAATAATATATTCTGCAACAAGTAATGGAATGGCATATATTCCACGCGAGCAAAAAGTTTGTAGTCCCAGCTGAAGGCGAGGGCTACGGTTTGCGAGTGTGGGATATGCCATTTCGTTTCGTGTTGTAGACTATACTTTCTATAACAAGATTTTGAAAATTATATAAAAACTTCAAATATAAAACTGTTGAACACGTCAAACTCAAATAAATCAAACTAAAACAAACAGACGTAACCAACTAAATCAAGATACTTCATATATCGCGTTAATATGGGGCTCTGATTCGTCGAAAATATTCCATACGCGGCGTATGGAATGATAGGCGTTCCTATACAGTTTTTAGTTGTGGAATGTGTAGTTTCCAAAACAGTGTTATAGATAATATATTTTCGCACCATTTGTTCAATTTGTGTGTGGCAATCTGCTATCAAAGATCTCGTGATATATTTTGTGCGTCACCAGTCGTCAAGTCACATCCCCAAGGGTTTTAGTGGAGGGAGAACCACAGTGGTAAAATTAAAATGGCGACTGTTCACGTTAACACGGAGCTATGATGAAAGTAACCGCTTGTCTCTTACCCTGATTTTGACGACTTTTTTTGCGTTGCTTCATATTTTTTTATAGTTAACAATTTATGATTTCATCCTATTATCAAAGCCCACTTTTTAAACGATTATTAAACCTACAAAGATACACTTTCAGCCCCGGGTAGTGTACCAACTAACCAGGTGCGAATATCCCAACTACATTCAATTCATATTCATAAAATAATCTCTTCTTGTGAGATAAACATATTTTGGCGCGCGATCCCGTTGCTTTCTGCAAACAAGGATAACGTTATGATAATGACGGTACGTGTGGGCATTCGGGTGAAAGGGGGGTGTTGTAGGATAAGAGAGTAGAGAGTGTTCAGCAGATGTCGCGGGCACGTGCCCAAACAGCTGCACATCGCCACAGACATCAGGCAACAGTAACCGCCTTCTGGGTTTGTGAATAACACCACGTTCTTGGACTTGTTGACGGAACGGATAGGATTAGAATTTCGCGCGTGCCGGAATGTTATCTCTTCTTACTTTCTTATTCATTCTTCTTTTAAACTTATACAGGCAGATTCATAAAAGGGATTAGCGTTAACTCCATTTTTTTCATCATTTGTAACTTTATTTCTAAATTAATTATAGGTTTGTTCCAAGTGTACATTTCTGACAAGTTTGTGACAATTTCACTGCGCCTGAGAAAAATGTATTCAAGATAACTTTAAACATAAGCTTAATTTCTTTTTTTTTGTAGCGAAAAATGTATAAATTTCTTTATTTATATTTATATTTAAGGTTAGCTGTCAAACCAAAAAATAAGTATGCACATGCGCTTCATTCCATTCGCCGTTCCAGTCTATATTGAAAACTTAATTTGTTTACATTTTTCACAGGCGCACTGAAATTGTCACAAACATATCACAAACTTGTCAGAAATGACCAGTTGGAACAAACCTACTTTCAAACAGTGTCAAATTTTATGCTAACCAATTTTGATTACAACCTTAATTAAAATAATTTTGTTCTGAGAGTGGGAAATGAAATTACGAGTAATAATATAAATGAACGATGAGCAAAGCGAGTCAGACAATGGAGGATTATACAGAAGCAAATTTTCGTGCTGCCATCTATTGATGTTTTCATTGAACTACGATGAAATTAACGTGGGCGAAATACAAACAAAACGCTGTCAAAATGATAGTTCTTAAAATGATGCTAAATAACAAAAATAAAGTATGTGTATGGTTGGTACAGTAGTGACTCCCGTTATTACTATAAAGAATATATGACCAGTGTTAAATTTATTAAGTTTCCTAAATAATAAACTTCAAAAATAAAAACATAACCTTTTTAAAACACCATCTCAAACATCAAAACATGGATGTTTGTATTATGAACTTCCATCTCAACTTGTACCTCATCTTTCTATTTCTTTTCTGTGACGTCAAAATCATAAACCTCCATTACATGCGAAGCATGTCAGATTTACTCATAATAACACGTCATTTTTTCTTCAAGCATAGCAAATAATCATTAAAAAATGATCCAACAAATATTCTGATTGTATTTGCCATGCACGAGGGATATATTAGACGAATATTTCTCGAGAAGATTTCAGTCATTATTTTAAATTATTGAACATATATTTATTATAATCTGTCACATAAACGTCTAGACTTTGATTTGTCAAATTACGTTAAAAATGAGTCATCATCGTTTTGAAAGTAATTCTTTTGAAGAAATTGATTGAAAAATTGAAGATATTGTCCCTTTTGTCCTTTTGAAACGAAGAAATTAAACTATTTCTCATTATGTTTACAATTATTATAAATATTCGACTATCGCACTTGAGCAAATACTCAATATGCAAAATATTCACTGATATTCGATTGTCATTGGTCGAAATTCAGAAAATACTGTAACGTGATTGGTTGAAAATTTTCGAGGGAAATATTCATATATAATATCCCAAGTGCATGTCAAATTATCGTCAATTACATGCACAAGGGATATTCGAAGGACTATTTCCCAAGTAAAATTTAGCCAAACGCTGTTTCTCATAAAAAATAAAGCAAAATTTAAAACTTCATTTGACAGCAAGTCAGAATCACATTGGTAATTTGCACTAGTGCGAATTATCGATAATTTGCACTAGTGCAAAATTATCGCGTAATTCTACGTTGATTGGACGACATTCAGAAATGTCAGAATTCTGATTGGCTTAAATTTTAATTGGGAAATAATCAGTCGTATCCAGCATTTTTAGTTAGCATAGAATATGTTTATTTTATTCTTAACTGTCAAATTACTGAATTACAACTTTACTATTTTGCATAATATTTTATTTTGTCCGCCGTCGGAGTAAATGTTTTGCCAAGAAGTCACTTTTACGCCGGCGGCGAAAACATTGAATTTCTGCTTGTTGAATACAAATAAACAACGTACTTTTATGACGTTTGAAGAAAAAAAGTTTTCCAGCTGTACTTATAGTTTTATTTAATGTTAAATATTAACTATTAGAAATTATTGCACAATTTAGTAAATATAACATACTCTACATTATACTATATAGTACTTCTTTCGTATTTTATGAAACATTAAAACAGTATATTTTAAATGGGTTCGTAGAAGTTTTTAAAGAAATTGTTTGAAAATATAATTTACTTCATACATTAAGAAACGATCGATACGTATTTTTAGTGATAATTTTAATTATTCCTTTCTTTAACTTGTACATATGTTTTGAAAACAACAGGATGCGTTGCAAAATATTTCTCGTATACACTCTAAATTTACATGTTTTAGCTATTTACCTAAGTACATGAAAATTATATTAATTGTTCCTTACATTCACTGAACATAATTGTTTCCCGTAAAAGCGAAATTGATAATACTTGAAATAAACACAAAATGAAACAAATAATTACCGCGCTATTATCGCCATTTATTCATTACTTTATTTGGAGTAGATGTACACGTATGATACATTTTTGCGCATTCAGTTTTTTCAAATAGCACTCCCAAAGATGTTAGATTTTCCGAAAATGGGTAAATAGCGTGTTGATATATTTATATAGGTACTTCAATTCGTAGTTGCCATTTAACTACTTTTAGAATTTCTCCAACATAACATCTTTGGGGGCCGCGAATCGACGGCTGATAACCGCATTTTATATATCTCTTAACGGGAACTGCTCCAATCGAAAGTTTGTTTAAGTTCGGTCAGGAGTACATTTTCTTGCAGACAACAATTGTAATTGATTAGTTGTCAAATTAAATTAATTTTCTTAATTAAAAAATACGATCAGAATGTAATGCATTTACCAGATAAATATTATTTTGAAATAATTTAGTCGTTAGCTAGTTTTTTGAAATGCAACAGGTATTCGTATCGTATGTTTCCTGTCGAAAAACTTCAAAAGAAAAAATATTGAATTATAATTTTATTATTCCCAGCGGTCTCCATAAAACCCCCAACAATACAGTGCATCAAGTGTGCTCAGCAACATAAAACAATTGAATCCACCAAACAACAAACAATAGACCCAAAAGAAAAAATACAGAGAAACAAAATACTGTCGATATTACTCATGCTTTGTTTACATCGCTCAAAGCTTCATGCCCTATTGTCCCTTTGCTTGTGTAATTATTCTATAGCTTTTGGCTTTTACTAGTTGGTGGCACGGGCCCTTTTTGCTTAGGGATTCTGGCCCTTATTAACGAGAAAATAGAGCATGTAGCGGCAATGTAATTTGCTACGTATCCCCCAAGCGCAACGTATCAAGTAGGGGTTCCGTACCTTGGTTCCAGTGGCGTGCAAGGACGTTTTTGGCTTGTTTGCTGATAGTTCATAGTTTATTTTTAGATAAAATTTGTTTGATTATTGATAAAATTTAGCTAGAAACAGTTTTTTTTATAAGTTCATAATCATTTATTTTTGAAATATAGGTACAAATTCTTTTGAACCAATTATACAATTCAAAATGTTTTAAAAATAGTTTCTGCACGAAACCAAAATTTGCATGTATACAAGCGACCCTTTTGGAGAAGTTTAACCAGTTTTAATAATGAGAAAAGAATTCAAAAGTAGTTCAATTAAAATATTAGTGTATTCATTTATTTTTATCCAAGTTAATTCGCTTATTATTTTTGAATTTCTAACGAACCAAAACAATGAATAAACCAGATGAACCAAGGGGGTCAATTATATAGTATAAAATTTTCAAAATAGTAATAAATACCTTTAAACATATAATTCTATACCTATTTCTGTTGGTTGTAGATTATTTTAAAACAATTAACAATTCAAAAGGCAGTTCGTAAAATAGTTATGTATGTATCAAGGCACTGAAGTACAATTTTTTATCACGAATATGTGAGTGATAAAAAGGAACTTCAGTGCCGAGGTACATATTAAGTTTTATTTGAAATCTAAAATTCGGAAACACTATAAAAAAATTACAATATAGGTTAAGTTTATACATGTCAGTTGTCAATTGAAACTGACAGTCAGAGTTGCCAACCTCGAGAAGTGAAGTTATCGTAAATAACACTCAAAATTATGTGTTTTGTCCCCATTTTCTTCATCAGAATTAATTAGTTAATTCTTTTTGCAAATTTTGTTTCATGTTACGTCCAAATTTACTAAAGTACGTGAATATATTTGCCAATTATCCTACTTGTACAATAATTATTTAACGGTTGCCAACACTGGGTTGCTCAAAATCGTCGTATAATGCGTTACTTTAGTGACGATTTCTGAGCTTTTAATGACGATTTTTGAGCACTTTAGTGCCGATTTCAAATAAACAATATTTGTTATCATTTTGTTGTTGACGACTAGGGTATTTGTAATATTTTCTTGTACTATAATAAATTATTAAATTTAGTTCATATGTCAACCGAGGATTTATTCTCTTGGTTCACCTGTATGTCGTTTCTTTAACAATTAAAAAATTATTTACAGCATTTTTAATTTTGATATTGATACAGCAACACTTGCTATTCTGAATAACAAAAATTTGATGCGGTTACTTTGAAAAACTGATATCTTTAATGGGTGGCTTATACTGGATTTAATTTACAAATTTGGATTTTAAATTTACAATTTTCTTTTGTGTTTCATACTGAATTTATTAAATTTAAAATCTGTGAATCAGGATTAAGCTTCAGATTTTCGTGTTAATCGTCAGTCAAAGATATTAAATTTAAATCATATTTAACACTCTCCGCATCCATGTTCCAACAATATTTTTTATGATCACAAATAAATCATTGAAAAAGCTTTCAGAACTCATGGTATATGTAAATAACAATAACTGGGAATAAGTTCTGTACAAATTTTATTAATAACACAACGTCTCGGCAGCAAAGTGCTGCCTTCTTCAGGTGAAATATAAATTATAAACAAATAAATATGTAGTTTATAATTTATATTTCACCTGAAGAAGGCAGCACTTTGCTGTCGAAACGTTGTGTTATTAATAAAATTTGTACAGAACTTATTCCCAGTTATTGTTATTTACAAATAAATCAGTTTATTTGAAAATCTTGACACATTTTACTGCTCTCAAACTTATTTTTTGTTAGCAAGTCAATCTGTGATTGGTTGGATTTATAAATTTAGATTTAGAATATGTAACATGATGATACTTCAAAATACAAATTTTAAATCTTCAAATTTGTAAATCCAGCTTAAACCAGTAATGGATAATTTTTTAAATTGGTAATTTATACATTTAGATTTTAACTGTGTATGCTGGATTTACAAATTTAAAGATTTAAAATTTACATTTAAAATATCACCATATTTCTTATTCTAAATCTAAATTTATAAATCCAACCAATCACCATTTGACTGGGAACGAAAACAATTATTGTATTTGTGAATATTATAAAATATTATTGAAAGAATGCGATGATCGACTGATGTAGGAAATGGTAAATCAAAAAACGGACTAGCAATCAAATAATTTATTCAAAAACTATGCCTAATGACATTAATTTCTAATCTTAGATTGAAGAACATCACATATAAAAACATGTTAAGGTTATTTTTTGTTGCTTATATATCTCATAAAAATGAAATCTAATTCTGATAGATTTGAAATATAATAAATTCAGAGGATAAATCATAAATTTAAAATATAAATATCCTAAATCTAATTTTATAAATTAATCCATTATAAATTAGCCATTGGGTAATCAGCAATTGAATTTGCAAATCAGTGTTAATTAAGCTCAAACCATATTAGAATAATCAAAATAATCTTGTCTTAATTTTTAATTGTTTAATTCAAAGTATATTAATAAATACTTTGATAATAAGCTTAAAACGTTTCAATGATATATTTTCGCGAAACAAGTCGGTGAAATCGCATCGCACGCCCATGCTATCTACCCCATGTTCAGTCACATATGACGTTAGACATATGCAGCTGTCCTCTGTTTCTACCGTTACCACCTATAGCCACCAGTCTTCTTCGAAAAACCGGCGAGCGTACACACAACCGTCTGTTCGTAACACTGCTCTCAAACCGACCTTATCATTGTTATCATCAAACACCTCTTCAACTGTGATGTGATAGTGATAATCAGTGCCAGTGAGAAGTGTCAGCATGGCTAGCGGGAATCCGAACTATTACAGCAATCCTGCTTTCTGTCAACAAAGTGAGTTTTATAATCAAGGATGTGTGAGTCCTAGACAACGAGCCTTGAGTCCTGAAAGGAGGCAGCCGCCTGTGGGAGCCCACAAACCTATACAACAGGAAGGATATCATCAACCTCCTCCAAAACTTGGACCAAAACCGAAAATTGTGCAACGGAATAATAGCATTCAAATTAAAATTGGACCTACAAACGATAATGAAGCAGAAGAAATATTAGTGGATGATTATCAAGAATCCCAAAAGTATTTAGATGTTTCTAACGGTAATGTTAAACAAACTCCAACGAAATATATCAACGGAAATGACGAATATCAGCAAGAAAGACCAATAGTAAAGCCTTCTAGCAACAAAGGGAGGTATGCAGTCGTAACAGTCGACGAGGAAACAGAAGACAATCACCGTAGGGCAAAACATAGGTATGAATACATCCCCATGCAAGAACAAGCGAATGGCTACCCTTCCTCCCCCCGGAAACAACTACCGCACGCAGCCGTGCATCAAGAGGAAGTGGAAATAGTCCAAGGCAGAGTCCACCGATATGCAGTCATACCAACTGACGAAGAAATGGAAAAAGCCACCAAGAGGAACCGATATGCTTTAGTGCCTGTCAGTGAACTTAAACCTAACTCGAGATACGCAGTTGTCCCTTCTGAAGAAAGTAACAGAAATACAAGATACGATTACATTCCTGACGAAGTAGACAATCAAAGATATTACCATGAAGCTACCCAATATGTAGCCAGAAGAAACTACGTACACCAGTCGCCAAATAAATCAGTTACCTCTCCTCAAACTCCTAGAAAAGGCAATCCAATTGCTACCCAAAAGCTGCACGAACTATTAGCCACCCCTAGAAAAGTCCAACGATCAGCCTCATCCGTTCAAACGCCTTCAAAAGTCCTCTCTCCTCAATCCCAGCGTCGAATTTCCTCCCCTCAAGCTACAGACCCTTTCTTTACTCCTAACAAATCCCCCCCAAAAATAATTTCCCCTCGCCATCAAACCCCCAAAGCTCAACAGAAACTCAACTACACATTATCAACAAGACAGCAGAATAACGATCATAACAAACGACATACGGCTGTCATTGCTCCAATTTGTTCCAGCCCGGTGCAGTCTGTCTACAGCGAAACTACTTTCTCAAACAAAACAGAATCGTGGATGAATCTGAGCATGCAAAAGCCACCAGTGCAGGCAACTTTGGCGGTGGCAGCAGTGATGATGATCCTATGCGGTGGACTGACAGCAGGACTTTGTTTTTATATGGTGTCAGTGGTGGGGAGGATGTATTATTTGGACTTTGGGACTGTTTCTGGATTCGCTTGTCTGTTGTTGGGCCTACTGGGATTTCGATCCAGGAATTGTCAATGGCTACCTAACAGAAATTACATCAGTGGTAAGTAATTGTTAATTTATTATATTTTTTAAATAACTTGTTATCCTTTTAATTATTATATTGTTACCCCTTTGTTCTACTATGTCAAATATATTTGTAATTAAATAATTACGTTTAAAAGGTCAACAGACAGATATGCGTTCCTGGAAGGTGTGTACAATGATAACTTGTACAGTACGTACCACAAAAACCCGAAGAATCGTAGTAAAACTAGTAAACACCGCCTATTACATCCACAAAGAAGCTTTAAATTATACCTAAAGCCTACATCGATGAAGTTTTTGTTTTCAAGTGACATTAAATAGTTTTCTCTCTCACACAATGACGTAAGTCTAAGACAGATAGATGAATCGACAAAAATAATAAACGGTACTTTATCGTAAAATTTCCTTTAAAAAAATGGCCGTATACATGGACATTGTTACTTTACCGCATTACCATCGATCCGCATGTTTTGCAATAGGCAAATTACCTATCAAATGTCATTTTAAAATCACTTGAAAAGAAAAAATTCATCGTGTAATACACGCTTACCTGTCATAAAATAAAAATATGAACAGTTGGACTCTATCCTAACAAAAATAAGAGGAAATAAATAGATACAAATATTAAATTAAATTCTTACTTACAACTTACATACATACATACATAAAATAACATTATGTTCCACTTAGTGGGGTAGCACGAACACAGAAACACAATCAACCAACAATCAATCTCCTCCAAACATTCCTATCCTGACACACCACTTTCGCCTCGTCCACATTCATAGTGCGATTCATACATGCTCGTTTATTCTTCACACTCGGAATCATTCGTTCACGCAACAAACCATCAATCATACCCAACCAGTTATTCCTCGGACGCCCACGCAATCGTTCACCTTCAATCTCACCCATATATATTAGTTTCACCAACCTTTCATTCGACATTCGCTCAACATGTCCAAACCACCTCAACTGGCTCACTCCCACTTTCTTAATAACATTCTTCTTACAACTTTTACACCAATATTTGTATCAAAGCTTCTGCACTCCAGTATTATAAATATTATAGTTATTTAAAATATTTACACGCAAAGAAATTAAATATGTTAATATTAACAATAATTTATTATAACAATATTTACATAAGTCATAAAGACAATGACACAATTTACATAACAAAATTACTTATCGATTTCAATACTTGAACTATCGTTAATTACTTATAAATAAATAATAATTTGTTGAATAACAGGTATATGTAGATAGTGTCTTTTGTAAATGACATTTTAAATTAGAAATTTTAATCCACGTAAAATTTTTTACATTTGAAGAATGATAATGTGATAATTCAAGGATAATAATTATACAATTTTATTGAAAATGTTTTGAAAAACAAGAAAAATTTTTCTTTTATCACACTTGGCATTGAAAGTATTCTGACAAAAATATTGGCTTCCAAATTATTTATTTATTTATTATTCAACAGGAAATAATCCCACTTATACAGAATAATATTACATAGATATAAAAGTAACAAAAAATAAGACAATTTTCTTTTTAAAGTAGCATAATTATGAAAAAATTACTATGTAAATACCTTATAAACTAAAGTATGTAATAAAGTGAAATAAGATTAAAACTGAAACAGACAGTCAAAGCAAAAATTATGCAACAATATTTAACGCTAATCAACCAAAATTAAATTACAGATAATCATTTGATATTACAATATAATACAAAATAACCTAAATATCAAGAGATGGCGTTGATCAATTCACAAAAGGTACATGTAAAATTTATTTTGTATGATATCTTACGATGGCGAATGCTTGCATTAGTATTGGTAGTTTGCTTTTATTGGCAGCAGAACTGTTGCCATACACACTGCAAATTTTCCTGTTTTTCTAGTTTTTTTTTTTCAATTCAATCTAAACCTATAATCTACAAATACAATGTACCTTTCATTTTTACATCTTATTTAAATAATATACCTTAAAAAATGTAATACTTACATTGGAATACTCTTAAAATAACTACTATGGTTATTAATTTTTAAAAAATAACAATTAATTTTTATAATGAAATTTATGTACCGTACGGTTAGTTCAGCTTTCTATCACTAGTCAGCGTATTTTAATTTTGGGGTTATTTTGTACTTTTAATACAAGGGGTGTTTAATAATTTTATTACGATTCTTTGGGTTTTGGTGATACGTACTATACAACT
This sequence comes from Poecilus cupreus, assembly GCA_963942605.1. Classification (NCBI taxonomy): domain Eukaryota; kingdom Metazoa; phylum Arthropoda; class Insecta; order Coleoptera; family Carabidae; genus Poecilus; species Poecilus cupreus. The sequence continues at coordinate 16,428,317 of OZ012727.1, forward strand.
AGAGCAGGTGAAGTTTACGCGCAATCCTACCGGGAACGCATATCGGTCTGTTGACCCATACTATGCACTCCATTTTTTTATTTTTGTGAGTGACAGCTCTGAATTTGCAGATTTCAATATATCGTTATCGTAACTAACTGATAAAGAGAATAATCTTAAATTTTAATGAAAAAATATTTAAAAAAGGTAATTTTCATACTAGATCTAAGATCGAACCCAAGTTTCTTAGGTAACAACGCTTAACTTACTCCTCGTTCAATCCTTGTAAATCTTTTTGTTAAATAAACTATTCTTCAAAATATATTTCCTCAAATAATAATTTTCAAATATTGTTTTAGGACAATTTCTAATAATTATTTTTGTTTTAGGCTACATAGTTCTGAGCGCTTTCAGTTTATTAACATGCGCAGGATTACTAGTCCTGTTAGCACTGCAACCAAAACCAGGCAGTCCACTTGCTGACGTCACATCCGGAGCCGTATGCGGTATATCCGGTTTGTCACTGATCCTGGCCTCTGCTGGTGTCATTGCAAGTTACTGCTGCAAGTATCCACCGCCTGACAACAGAGTGCAGCATTGTGCACAAGGTTTTACAGTGTGAAGAAGTATTGGAACAGTATAGTTGAAGTCAAAGCATATGGGAGTGACGTCATATTAGCATCATCTATCTATTTTATTAAATAAAAAATAGATACATGAAACACTGCCGAAAATGGTACAATTGGACCATTAGCTTCGTTCTCTTTCATAAAGTAATTCAATATATTTAAAATAATCTGCTGAAACTGACTTAGGATTTTTCCGAACATTATAACCTAAAAAATAATTATTAATATTAAAATATTAAAAGTTACAAATACTTAAACTTATTTTGTCCTATGAAATAGTTATTTACTTTACAAGTGGGCAAAGTAAGGAATTGCTCACGAGAGAAATTTTATCGAGCGGGTAATTCCACCTTGCCCACGTGTGAAGTATAACGTTTTATCCAATATCTCTTAATAATAAAAAATTTATTAAAGAAATATTAATTGACAGTGACATATGTTTTATATTTTTTAAATTAAAATGTCAATCGATGTAGTTATCAAGGAGTTATGTGTTATTATCATTGTTATAAGTATAAAATTACTCTCTAGTGACTTTTCTAAAAATTAAACCCAATAGTGGGTAATCTGTTACTTCACTTGTTTAAAATTGCCATAGTTACAGAGCATTTATTGAGAGGTGTTGGATAAATGAATTTACCAACTTGACAAGTTGTTTTCAAATAGAATAATCATCTTATACCTTCAAAAAAAAAAAAATTATTTAGTAAATTATATTTCATATATGGTACTTATATTACAATTTGACAAGAAAAACTAGTACTTACCTTTTGTAAAATATATTTTCCGACAACCACTACGAAAAGTACATAAATACACACGCTAAACTATTACTGAAAGTTGGTCATTGCATATCACTAACTATGCTGTGTGATATGAAAGCTAGTTAGCCAACCAGATGCGTTCGCAACTATATGATATGATTTTATCACAAGCTGCGATAACTGAGCGAACTAACCTAAAAATTTATATTTAAAAGTTTGACAGTTGCAGATAATTTGCTGAATTTACACGGATTAAAAAGGTTGAACCCTGATTTATCAGATTTTAACATTATGTTAGGTAAATTCTGATAGCAATGATGTTAACATAATCCGTTTTAATATTTTTATGCAAATTTTATAGTTTTTTTACCTCCCGCCTACCTCTAGGTAAGGGAGGTATTGTTTTTGGTCAAAAAATTGGGTAGTGAGTTTTCAATGAATAAGCACGTTTTAGACCCCCTGCAATACGATTTTACTATTTTCGCGATGATGTCTGTATGTATGTATGTGTGTAGTCTGTGGCAATTTTTTCGTCTCGCATAACTCAAATACTAGAATAACAAAAAATATAATTTTATGAATTTTTGCTTCTTATATTTAAATGAAGAGCTGATTAGATTTTGGTTAAAATTGATCAACCGGAAGTAGCAGTTTACTTGAAGCCCTTAACAGTTTTTCGTGAAAAACACGGTTAAATTTGCTTTTTCAACAATTTATGTTATTTGGAAAGTTGTAGAATATTTAATTTTACATGTATTTTGATTACACTAATTTTATTAATTTTCATTAGATTTAGAGATAATAAAATATAAAGAAATTAGATTTTATAAATCTTGCAGTCCTTGTACACCATGGAAATAATTAAAAATTTTCAATTTTTTACTAAATGTGACACATGTCATTTTGATTGTGAAGCTGTTTTCTTAGTGAAATATATGTCAAAAAATTAAATAAATATACGAAAGAACATTAAAATTCTCAAATATAAAGAAAATAAACAAATAACAAGGTATGTTTCTGTATCATCAAATACTATTTTGTATCGTTTAAGAGTCGTATTGGGCGGGAGGTTATGTGCTGGCCACATCAGATTTTTTTTACTTAATTGTGGTCGTCGAAAAAGTACCTATTGTGTACAACACGTGCTGAAAGGATTTTTAAATATCTAACTTTCAGCGCTAGTTATACAATACGATTCAATAATCTTCGCCCCTTAAAATACACAATCTGCTAAAAGAGACCTACCTACATACGAATAAAATATGTGTGAAAGAGATTACTCACTTCGTTGATGTCGTTGATTAAATTCACTTCAATGACGTCACTCCTATATGTCTTGAAGTTTATAAATGTTAATACACAGAAGTCGCATTCTCCAGTATTTTTGTAACGAAAAAATTTGGCCTTGTAGCAGTAAACTCCGCCTCCTGGCTGGTTAGTTCCAATACAGGCCACTTGATGTCAATACTATCGCAATAATTTTTTATTCTAAAATATATTAAGTTATAATTTGCATTAGGTACATAATTGTTAAAAAACACGTAACTTGTATTAAAAGCTATGTTTTAATCATTTTTTATCAGTTTAAATTTGACGTTGATTGATATTCCACCGATTCGCCTACCAGGAGGCGGAGAATAGGTGCTCAAGAAAATCTGACACGTTACAGAAGGTCAAAGGTGTCAATAGGGAGTGCTGCTACTAATATTAGCATTTTTACTGTGGTAGAGAAGTGTGAGAAAATTTTATTATTATTAAATGCCAAAAATTGTAATATAATAATGATATCAGTATTTATTAATTTATTCTGTAAGCTTGATTTCATGAAGGCTATGTATGAATGGTGCTTTTGTGATGAATTAGATTCTAATTAAGATTAATTAGGTATGTAACATACAGGGGTTAGTTTTAGTTCAAAATTTGTTTAGAATTCCTTAACTGGTGTTGGTTATAATAACGTTAAAATATATAACTGTAATGTTATTTATTCTTATTTTTAAGTCTAAGTCATTTTACGTACATGAAAAGTCATATCATTACGCTGATGTAATCAATAATTAAGATAGAAAATAATTAAATATATCGTACATAATAATATATTATATATTTTTGAATTGTAAATATATTTTGTATACTCTTTTACGTAGATATGTTGCTTTGTAAAAATTAATAAACAATAAAAATATCCATAAAGTTCATTTCAAATTATTAGGCGGACGGATCATAAAATATTTTTTATTATACCTGCATCATAATCCGTGTTTAAAACACGCTACAGCGTTTACAAACGCAAGATTAAAATACGCCGTGCTTTAAAGGTTGGTAAGCAACAACACAAATAATTACTGTTAATATCTGTCTAAACTGTAAACGTAAACAATAAATACTAACCAAACTCCATGTAAACGATATACGTCAAACGTCACACGCGTAAAATTATCAAAATGAAAATGTTGCTTATCAGTTTTTTTCCAGAGTATGATGCAGGTATAATAAAAAATAGCGTATGACACACGTGTCGCGTAGTGCTCTTAAACTCGTCGTACGTGCTTTAAAAGCTTACTTATACACTTGTGTCATAATATACTATTATTTGTATGATTATAATTAAGATAATTTTTATTTTATTTACTTTTTCTTCAATTTAGATCACCAGTTATACAGAACTGTGTTTCAAGTTGCGCTTTTTCTAAAAAGTTAGACTTTCTAAAAGCTAGAAAATTGTAACCAAATAAATATTAAATATCATTTAGTATTTACTTTTCTTGGTAATGAACTATTTTAAAGTAATTAACTACATATTTTGATAATTCAAAAGAATCTTGGACTTCGTAAAAACAAATAAAGTTAAAATTCTGCTCAACCCGACGCTGCTAATCGTAGCAATTATTTCTTTAACGATTTTAAAATATATCATCACACAACGTACGTAGGTACGACCTTGAATTACCAAAAATAAAAGTACGCAGCACACGCATGTCACATATGAACGCACGTTTCGTCTCACGTGCAGAAGACAACATAAAAAAATTGAAACTCGTTTCCATGGATCTGTGCTGCTGTAACCTTCAACACTCGCTCTTGATCACGTTTCGTGATTGTCATTTGTCGCTAGGTACACTAATGCGTTATGCATTTGTTATTGCAACATTTGAAAACATGATTATTAGAATTTTATATTGGATTTTGAAATTACCGTAGTCTTGAACTGAATTTCGATGAGTAATGGTGAAATAATTCAATTATTGATAGCAGAAAAACTCGACAATTCTCATAAGTCGCAGAAACTATATAATTTTGTTTTTTTGTTCGTTTTTATAGCTATTTCATCATTTTAGTTCTTAAATAATTTGTATCTCTTTCAATCTATTTTTTTATTCAATAACAACAATTTATAAACATATAAACTGTCAACAATTTGTAATAACAAAACAAGAAAAACATTAATTTGTCAACATACAATATTTAGTGAATTGTTAATGATCGTAGTGACGAATATATTTAATATAAAACAGTCAAATAGCTGTCAGTTTAGTCATATATTGTTTGGTTTTATCACTGAAATATAATAATGCGTGTTGAAAATGCGAGCCGAGATAAACAGCTACTTAGTTGTTGGGCTGCCTGTCTTTGTTGTACAAATAAATTATACTTTATAAAATTCGCAGTTTTAATTTCAAGTGAGGATCCCAAATTGCTACAAACAAGAACATCATTCGAAAATACAAAACAATAATTTCATAAGCTGTAACACAAAATATCTAAAAATACCTAACATGAAAAATACACATTAAAAAAATAATAATAACTAGGAATTAGGACTTAAAAAAAACTATATTAGGTGATGGGTAAAATCTAACGAAAATTCATACAAAATAAACTACTAATAAACAAAATCATTTAAAAATTCATGTGAACTTATGTGATACAGATTTAGGGAACAGGAAGCGAGTCCAAATCGAAATAGGCCCATAAACCAATTTTTTTTATTAAACTTTATGAGAATATATGACGATCAGTGAAAACCCGATGTGAAAATTTCATATATTACCCGAGATATGATTTTTCAAAGTTTGTGTGACGTCACTGGTATTACTCTAGTGGCACTAAAACAACGATTTTTCATGATAGTAGATATTATATATTTTTTAATGTAAAAATAATATTTACATATTATAAGTATTAATTTACAACAATTAAACTCAATATAAATAAAGATTAAATTCCTTTGGCAACTTAAGAGTACTTTACTTTATATTCGAGTAAACATCATATGAAAGTTTGAGAACAGTGGCGCTAGTAGTGATGTAACCTAACCTCAACACACAATTTTATTCAATATATTTTCAACACAGCACAATAAAACAATGATTTTATAAGACAAGTAATAGAAGCCCAACAAATATAATCTTAAATACCAACAAACAAAATAAATGAAATGACATTTCGTAGTTCTATTTTAACCCACAATAGGCGGTGGGCGCAACGGCAGACGCGCGATTTTCACGTTTCATATTTCTGGCCAATAGAATCAATGCGAATACTCTTGACGTCAAAATATGTTCAATTCGTTATATCGCTTTACTACAAAATATTGAAAAGAAAATAGTTATTTACTTTACAAGTGGGCAAAGTAAGGAATTACCCACGAGAGAAATCTTAGCTCACGAAGCCGAAGGCTGAGTGAGATAATTTTATCGAGTGGGTAATTCCACTTTGCCCACGTGTGAAGTATAACGTTTTATCCAACACTTCTTAATAAATGAAAAATTTATTAAAGAAATATTATTTGACAGTGACATATGCTTTAAATTTTTAAATTAAAATGTCAATCGAAGTAGTTACCAAGGTGTTGTTTGTTATTACTATTGTTATAAATAAAAAAATACTCACTAGTGGCTTTCCTCAAAATTATACCCACTAGTGGATAATCTGTTACTTTGCTTGTTTAAAATCGTCATAGTAATATAGCATTTATTGAGAGGTGTTGGATAAAATACTTTACTACTAATTATTCCGTAAGTGTTACACGATTTTGATATAAATTTGTCATATTTCGTTTATGGTTTATGCGCCCATTGTTTATTTATGACGCGGAATGTACAACTTGAGTAAGTAGATTTAATGCGTATTCCTTGGGAGACGCATATCTCAAGATTAGAACATAATAGGCAATAACAATTTTATATGTTTTTCAAATTTGTATACAACATTATTAATTTTTTTCGGTTATCCAAAAATAAAATTATAATGCCGGGTTGCAACAAAGTTAGTTAAATTTTAAACTTGGTTTAAATAAATAAAAGCAAATCGAAGTTATATGTTATATGGAGTAATTGACATTGATGTTAAAAATTAGATACGTTTGTATTTATTTAAACCAAGTTTAAAATTTAACTAACGTTGGTGCAACCGGGCATAAATAAAATATTCTCTGTGTACATTTATTAGCCGCTAAAGTTTGTGTGTGATGCAACCAATTAAGATTACCATTACTATTATTTAATACCAATAATTATAATTAGTTTTTAATTCTCGCCAGTAACAGCAGCTGTCTTCGAAATAATACCAGATATAGTGTAGTGTATTGTCAATAACACTTTATTTTAGTTCATTTTAGTAATGTAACATTCCCCTCGTGTATGTTTGAATCTCAAGTCATGTTTATTTTCGCATAAATAGTCTTTTGAAGGACATAAAACAACAGACTGTACAGTCATACCGAATAAAAATAAATCTCGTCGGATTCCCACCATTATTGAAACCTCCTCAACATCGTGCAAGTAAACGTGCAGAAATCTTCAAGCCAGCAGCTGCGTTAGTACGTAATTATGCAAAGAAATCGTTGACTGTCTCGTGTGTGGAAGGTCTCACGTGTTTTGTTTTTTCTCTTTTGTTTTCAGTAGTGACTTCGTTGAAAGCTGGTAAACAATAATTATGATCTAACCATGTGTTTGTCGCTTTACCTCGTGAAGCGTTAAATATATTCAAATTGTTTGATGGTGTAATATGTTGTAAGAGTAACGGAAATCAATTTTTAAGAATATAAAATTTATGAAATGTATAGTTTCTAGTTCAAATAAAATAACAGCAAAATTCTTTTTCCTTTATTAGGTTGTTGCCTGTGCTTTTCACATTTTTGTGGCGTATCCTCGGATGTAGTTATCCAGAGTTTTAATGGTCGTCCTGGCGGTAGCTTATGCTAGTTTATTCTGTAACTTAACCAGGATCGTGGTTGTGGTTTTGTTGTAATACGGGTGGTCAAGTTGTGGTTATTGAAAAAGGGGTTATAATTCGGACACTCTGGTTAATTTTTGTCAGAGAACAAGAGATTCGCAATTTTAGCGTCTTATTTATTTATAAATTAAATACAACAGATTGAAAAACCTTTCAAAACTCATAGTAAACTTGTAAAACACTTGAATTAAGTAAGTTCTGTAATAGATATTTACGATATAAGTGGGATAAGAGCATTATTAGGATATGCATGTGAAATTTGCACAACGAGACGATAACCTAGTTGTGTAATCATATAAGTATATTAATGATGCATTGTCACATGCGTAATGTATAATATTATATCAATGCCTGCCCAAAGTTAAAAAATTATAAATAATTTGACTGTATAGTAGAAAATTAAACCAAGTAGTTGCTGTAAAAATGTTTTTAATCCGTGACGACCACAATTTGACATTAAACAATTATGTAGTTGTTTTTCATAAAGTTTTGAAGCATTTTGTGAAAATGAGTGATTTATAAAGTATTTCGTCGGATATAGAAGAACAAGTTACAAAAATTATTAATTAATTAAATATTAATTACTTTAAATAATTTTGTAGATTATATTTTTATAATAAATAGTTCGTTATTGAAAACGAGTGCGGTAATAAAGCTCTTAACTCACGCAAAATGAGTGGGGTGACATTTAACTCACGGACGTAGATAAAAATATTTTTACAGTACTTAATTCAAAAGTCTTTTATAAAAAGAAAAAAAAACAATTTAATTGTTAAGTTCACATAAGTAGCTATTGATTATTGATTATATTTCATTATAAATATAATTTTATATTATTTTACAATGAAATGTCCATGTGTCGGCAGTATAAGTTTTTCAACCGGGTGTTCCATTTTCTCGCAATGATATGCAACTTTATATTTTTAAATGGATCATCCTATATATTTTTTTCCAAATTTGAAAGACCTTTCGCTTCTCTTTAAAATAGTCCTTACTCACTATAGTGATCAGTACCGAAACAATTCACGTTTTTATTAATGGAGAATCACACACAGAAAGTATGCCATGAAATGAAAAACAATAAATAAATTTATAAATAATGTTCGACTTGAACATTAGTTCAACAAACTAAACAAAATATAACAAAAAAGTTGTTAAACTAAGTGAAAATAGTAAATAATAATTATTAAAGATCTGACAACAACTAATCTGATTGTTTAAACATTCACACACAATTTTATGGCATATTTTCTGTGTGATTATTGAATCATAAAAACGGGAATAGTCTTTGTACTGATCATTTTAAGACTATAGTGAATATAAACTTATTTAAAGGAAAAAATAAGGTCTTTCAAATTTTGTAAAAATATATAGGATGATCCATTAAAAAAAAAAACTAAGTTGCATACCATTGCGCGAAATGGAGCACTCGGTAAAAAAAACTTACACTGCAGCTACATGGGCATTTTAATGGAAAATAAACTTTGTCTGAAAAATTTTCCGGTAATATTTATAATAATCGCATAAAATAAAAAATACAGACCGATGGAATGAATTATAAATACTCGTATATGAAGGACAGTTATTCAGTCAAGAATGTAGAAATTCAGCAAAGGTATAATAACATTTAACAATAAAGAAATATTTTAAAGATTTCTTGAAACTAGCGGGAGTAATTTTGTTTTTTTACATCCTTTGGTTATTTGTTAAAAATATTCGTACCCAATTTGCCATGTTATGTTTAGAAGTAGGAATTTTGAAATTAGATTTCTGTCTTGTATTGTAGTCATGAACTTAGCTATTTGTAGTATATTTATCTTTTTCCAAATAAATATAAGTGGCCATTCTTACAATAATAATAAATCCTACTATAAGAAATCTCATTTTTTCCGAATATCAATGTACAATACATTCCCTTAGAAATCGGAAAGCTGGTGCGCATTCTGAATTCTCGACATTTAACTTGACAGACAGCAAATATTATTTAATTAGTTGTGAGTTTGACGCATCGCATTGATTTCTCCACGCTAGGGTGTCTTCTATGTTTAATCTTATCATTAACTAACTCAATGTTTTTCTTTAAAATATTTTTGCTTAAATGCTTACCTATTACAGTTGTTTATTTATTATGATTCTTGTAAAAGTGAACCATATACTAGGATCTATGAAGATAGGTGTAATTTAAACCTCAACCACAATTTGTTTGAGACAAAGTATCATTTTATATTGAATGAAACTTACAACTTACTACTCGTATGCACTGTACACATTTTTGCAGCCAAAGTATCATTGTTTCAAAACAATAAATCTATTTTCATGAATCTCTAACAGGTTTGGAGTTAATCATTTTAAAAATGATTTTCTTCAAATATGATCATTTGTTTGCAATAAAAAATATGTGTATTTAAGGGTATAAAAAAAGACTGGAAAGACCCTGTAGACATAACGAGGAAAGCATTAGAATAAAATGCGTAGGAAACAAAGGCAGTATCACGGAATATCGAAAACAGCGAAAAGTCAAAATTTCAGCCTAATTGAATTGATACAACATCTTAAAAAAGTATATAAAATCATAATATTTATGTATCAAGGCACTGAAATTCAATTTTTTATCACAAATATGGAATTTAGGTGCAGAGGCCCGTAGGGCCGAGAAAAATAAACCATGTGAGTGATAAAAAGGAACTTCAGTGCCGAGGTAAATATTAAGTTTTATTTTAAATCTACAATTCGAAATAACTGTAAAAAAATTACAATATAGGTTAAGTTTATACATGTCAGTTGTCAATTGAAACTGACAGTCAGTGTTGTCAACCTCGAGAAGTGAAATTATCGTAAATAACATTCAAAATTATGTGTTTTGTCCTCAATTTCGTCATCGGAATTAATTAGTTAATTCTTCTTGCAAATTTTGTTTCATGTTACGTCCAAATTTACTATAGTACGTCAATATGTCTGCCAAAAGTATCCTAATTGTACAATAATTATTTAACGGTTGCCAAGACTGGGTTGCTCAAAATCGTTGTATAATGGGTTACTTTAGTGACGATTTCTGAGCTTTTAATGACGATTTTTGAGCACTTTAGTGCCCATTTCAATTAAAATATATTATTTATTAACATGTTGCACCAATTCTATAGGCTGATATTTTGGTGGACTGCAGAGTTCTACATTTGAGATTTTTTTTAATTGTCGCTCAAATATTACAAATTTTTGAATTTATTTTTTATTGCAAAATTCAAAAATATTTTGAATTTCAAAGTTATTTGCAGCAAGATTATGCTTGTGTAATTCGTTAAAAAAATCCTTTTTTGCTTTCAAGAGTAATTAAAGTTCACAGGGCAGAGGGCGTATTTAAAAGAATGCGCAATGTTTTTTAACTTTTTAACTATACGCGGGGGTATTTTCTACCTTCTCACCCGGCTGTAGTTTTTACAAAACTTGGTAACCAAACCAGTGGTTACGATTGTATTCATTGAATCGGGTATTATTTTATTAAATTAGTTTTTTTCATTGTTGCTGCAAATAATAAATTATTTATCTTGTTATTGTTTACAGGTTCTCCCAGTTTATTTGAACTCTGCAGGAAATTAATTTTTCGGATGAAATGCTGTAAGTGAGTAATTTTTAATTTTTAATAACTCAATACTAATATTTCAGACTGTCGTGAAATTATTATTTTTCAATATTTCATTTCATTTATAATATTAATTATCATACATAGTATTAAATCTTACTGTTATTAAATAAACAAACACAAAGTTTCTGAATTTGGAATCATTCAGTCATTAAAAAATAATTTTATTTATATATGCGAGAACGCTTCGCAAATCCGGAAACCGATTTCACGCAAAAGGTATACAACAAAAGTGTAAAACTAATATATAATGCAGTCTAATTGTCAAAGTTTCCCTTTGAATTTTAACATATACAGAATGTTCAATTTATCTGAAGTCATTGAAATATCTCCAAAACTACAGATAAAAAAATTATAATTAGAATTTGTTCGTCTCAGGAGGGGACATCCAAGGATACTAAACTCGATCTCCCACGCCCCAAATCCTAGAAGGTGGGGGTGGCGGATACAAAATTTAAATAGGAACTCCATTTTTTTAGTGCAGATTTGGATTCTCCTGAAAATAGGTATTTTTTAGATGGTAAATCATCGATTAATTCTTCAAATAACGTAATAAACTCTCCCTGTATTTCTCTTCTTTCCATGCCTCGTGAACCCATTTCCCTTTTTCTTCTGCTGTTGTTCTTCTTCTTCTCTCAAAATTAATGCTATCGTAGCCAATTTCTTCACCGAAAACTCCATCACAAAAATAGTCGATACTTGACACGAAAAAAATACTGAATGGAGTCAAACAAACCTGATATTTATTTCATTTTTGTTTTGTAGCGTGCATATTATTTTCCTGGAGAATTAAAAACTACAAAAAAAAAAATGGAACTTCCTATGTAAGTTTTGTATTTTTATTTGTTTACACTTTCGATTCGTTTATTTTAAATATTTCTGTCTGTCAATATAAGTCCGTGCTAGTGTAATTGTGTATTCGGTGCCCTATAGCAACAACGTCAAATTTATAACGCCCTAGGGCATTATTTGGTACATAACAACCCGGATATCCGGGCTGTTATGATAACAATAATATAATGGTCGAACATTAATTTAATAAGCGTGTTTAATTTCTTATTTATGTTGTGATTACTAACAATACGTTCGTAGGTTTTGTATTTCATTGTTGTTAAGAGATGTAATATTGAATATATTTTATTGTCAATATTGATAACCAAATACACTAAATTTATAACTTTAAAATTAAATTTCATGAATATAACACCATTTTAAAAATTAATATTATGTAAAGGGATGTTTGAAATACTACACTTTCTTATTATAAATATAGTTTTTTAATAATTGCTTAAAAATAAATATGTTCTTGTCAAATTATTTGGTAGAGCCCTGAAAAATGGACATTTAGGACGTTGCTTAGACTTGACGAAACAACACATTTTAATGTATGAGTACAACATAGAATATTACATATGATATGAGGGATTATAACAGTCATTAATTATGAAGATGATGTTTGAGTCATGAACCATAGGCGAGTGATGTAAATCATCCGATTGAATAATGACCATAATTTCGAATATAATACTATAATTTTTCTACTCCTGTAAATTCGAAAATCACTTTTGAAAATGATAAACACACGTTGAAAAATATCAACTTAAAAAAAATACACAATGATAATTGACTACACATGTCAACTGAAAGACGGCCATTGCTTGGAGATCCACCTTATGTCTTTAAAATAACCGTGATGGATTTCTGGCTCTATGATTGGCCGAGAAGAGTAAATTATAAATCATAATTCACTGTCGTGAATGGGCGCATAAACCATAAACGAAATATGACAAATTTATATCAAAATCGTGTAACACTTACAGAATAATTAGTAGTAAAGTATTTTTTTTTCTTTTAAATATTTTGCAGTAAAGCGATATAACGAATTGAACATATTTTGACGTCACAGGTACTTGCATAGATGCTATTGGCTAGAAATATGAAAATTGCAAATCACGCGTCTGCCGCTGAGTCCAACGCCTATTGTGGGCTAAAATAGAACTACGAAATGTCATTTAATGGAGGGTTATGATTTTGACGTCACAGGCAAGAAAGAGAAAGATGAGGTAAAAGTTGAGATGGAAGTTCATAACACAAACATCCATGTTTTGACGTTTGAGATGGTGTTTTAACAAGGTTATGTTTTTATTTTTGAAGTTTATTATTTAGGAAACTTAATAAATTTAACACTGGCCATATATTATTTATAGTAATAACGAGAGTCACTATAGCACAAACCATACACACACTTTATTTTTCATATTTAGCATCATTTTAAGAACTGTCATCTTGACAGCGTTTTGTTTGTTTTTCGTCCATGTGAATTTCATCGTAGTTCAATGAAAACATCAGTAGATGGCAGCACGAAAACTTGCTTCTGTATAACCCTCCATTTGTTTCGTTTATTGGTGATTATATTTGTTGGGTTTCTATTACTTGCTTTATAATTTCACTGTTTTATTGTGCTGTGTTGAAAAATTATTGAATAAAATTGTGTTTTGAGGTTAGGTTACCTTACTACCAGCGCCACTGTTCTCAAACTTTCGTATGAAGTTTACTCGAATATCAAATAAAATTCTATAAAGTTGCCAAAGGATTTATATCTTTATTTATATTAAGTTTAATTGCTGTAAATTAAGACTTATAATACATAAATATTATTTTTACATTAAAACATATATAATATCTACTATCATGAAAAATCGTTGTTTTAGTGCCACTGGAAAAGTGTGAGTGACGTCACACAAACTTTAAAAAATCATATCTCTGGTAATATATGGAATTTTCACATCGGGTTTTCACTGATCGTTATAGAATTTAATAAAGTTTCATAAAAAAAAAAATTGGTTTATGGGCCCATTATAGGTACTATAATTCATGGCAAAAATATATGTATATTTATACAGGAGTAGAAAAAATTGTTGTGGCATTCTGTTCTTTCAAGCATTTCTCATGAAAATGAAAAATTAATTGCTGTTTACAATTTCACAGTTTGTTGACTATAATTTTACTTTAAGTTAACAGTGAAAATATAATTTTAATTTAAAAGTAATCGCTCTCCTTGCAACAAAAGCAAAACTTGTCACCTCGTAACTATAAACAAAAGACAATCTAACGATCTCTAGACTACTCGGATTAATAAAACAGCGTCAAACATTGTCTAAAAGATAAAAATCCGCATTTGTTTCAACCCGCGTCACCAACTCTCACTTCATCTGTCTTAAGTTAGAACAAACTCAACCAAAGTGAAATGAATTCCCTCGAAATCGAGAGTTCAGTTATCTCGCGGAGATCAAGCCAGCCTGATACAAATTCCGTGATGTGATTGCCATCATGGCGACGTCGTGTGCACGTTTATAGGTTAGGTTGGTTCGTTTGTCGTTTGTTTCCACGGCTACAGTGATTTTCTGAGGCTGATAACTGAGTTTGAACTCTGAGTATGATTGATGATTTCGTGATGCTGTGTCGTGGTTCAAATGTCACCCACTTGGGTTGTACTTTCTTTTGTTGTTTCGTTTGAAGGTCGTTTTTGTCAAGAACGCGGATTCTATATTATGTTATCTGCCAATTTAAATGTTTCGTAGACACTTGAATTCTGAGGCAAAATAAATATTCAACCAAAATAATATATTTATTTTTAGGTAGTTTTGTATTTTCATTCTGGGTGTTATAATGGGGTATTCCTGTTTAATTGAATTAGTATAAAATAATAATAGTAGTTTATGTTAAACTATGTAATTAATAATTTAAAAACATTACTTTTCATTCATAATTTTATATTATAAATCTGTATTTTTTCGTGGCTTTAAAATGCGTGACGTAAACTTGCCTACTGCTGCTCATTCCGGCAGATTCAGGTTATATATTTTTTACGTCCAGGAGAGAAACTAGGTTTCTATGATACCAAAATCATGACAGAAACAATCAATATCATATCTACGGAAGATTTGTGCACTTTTTCTCCCGTCGCGAGGGAAAGTACTCAAATAATGTGAAAAATGAACAAAATTAAATAAATCAAAGGTAAAAATTATTAAAAATTATATTACAATTCAAAAAATTTTGAAATACAATCACCTTAAATATTGGGATCATAAAAAATAGTATATAATACACTGCAGGAGAGAAGTGTATGTTTTTTCTTGTCGTATTGTAGCCCTCGCCTACGACTCGTGCTTCAATTTACTCCGCGGGAAAAAATCATACACTTCTCTCCCTAATATATAATATGTTATTTTATATGGTTCATATTCAAGATATGACAAATTTTCGATTTTAAATTCAACCAATAATAAAAAAGCTTTTATGTATATATGACAATCAGTGAAAACCCGATGTGAAAATTCCATATATTACCGGAGATATGATTTTTTAAAGTTTGTGTGACGTCACGGGCACTGCTCTAGTAGCACTAAAACAACGATTTTTATGATAGTAGCTATTACATATTTTTTTATTGTAAATTAATATTTACATATTGTAAGTCTTTGTTTACAACAATTAAACTTAATATAAATAAAGATAAAATTCCTTTGGCAACTTTAGAGTAGTTTACTTGATATTCGAGTAAATAACATACGAAAGTTTGAGAACAGTGGCGCTGGTAGTAAGGTAACCTAACCTCAGCACACAATTTTATTTAATAGTTTTTCAACACAGCACAATAAAACAAATAATGGAAGCCTAACAAATATAATCTTAAATACCAACAAACAAAATAAATGAAATGACATTTCGTAGTTCTATTTTAGCCCACAATAGGCGTTGGGCATCACGACAGACGCGCGATTTGCACATTTCATATTTCTGGCCAATAGCATCAATGCGAGGGCCCATGACGTCAAAATATGTTCAATTCGTTATATCGCTTTACTCCAGAATATTTAAAACAAAAAAATACTTTACTACTAATTATTCCGTAAGTGCTACACGATTTTGATATAAATTTGTCATATTTTGTTTATAGTTTATACGCCCATTGACACTCAGCTATTGACAGCTAGTAAATAGTGGGTTTAATTTTAACGTAATGTCATAATAATGAAATAGAATCAGTTACTTCCTAGATTCGCAGAGGTCAAACGAATGAGACCCAGATTATAATTAATTATAACATCTTGTCATCAGGAAGAGATGAGCTTCTTTTAATTAATTACTTTTTGTATCTTGCAAAAGTCCCGTTTCTCATTGTGTATAAAATGCTCAAGATCTCAGCAACGATTATTTTCAAGTAACATTTAAAATCAATTTTAATTTAATTATTTGCCACACCACAAAATCGATACTTATTCAATATTAAAATCGCACTACTATATCAGGAGCTGGGTGTGCACTGATAATTATTGTTCAATTCTATTTGAAATCGATTACCATAGCAACAAAAAGTAACCTTGTCTCGACCTAAACAGAGACGGGAATAAAAAGAAACCAATATCACATATTGTCAAGCCCAGATTTTCCATCACGTTTAAATGATAAATCACTGTGCTCCTTATGGCACGCACGGCACTGGTGCTCACGTGTGCGTGCGAATGTGCACGTGTGTGTGACGGGTGTTGGCTCTGCTACCGTAGAAAGTGGAAGTCGAGAAGTCGACAGTGTTTTTTTATTTAGTGGCGTCAACTGTTTAGTGTCTACTAAATGTCAGTTCTTGCAGATGTAAGAGTTAAATGGTTAATTGTTGTTGTTTGGAATGATTGCGGTTTAAAATTCTTTCAGAGAAACTTGGAACCACTGATGACATGTTTTTAGAAAATGAAACTAGATTTATTTTATTTATATTTTAATAAACAATCTTCTAAATTTTTTCTTAATATCGTACAATAAAGAATGTAAATGAACACTTCTCGGTCCAGTGGAGGGTGGGCTTTAATAAATTCCATACTGATGTATTTTTAATATTACAAAATGGTGGTTGATAGTTCCTACCAACGATAACAAACTGAACTATTGTTGATGCGATTTATTTTATTTGTATTTATCAAGATTTCAACTTGTAATGGCTGAAAATATTTCTTGTTGTGCCGAAAGTCTATTTATAAGAAATATGTTGATGATGGTTGAGTTTTTGACATTTCAATATTCAAACTTGTATAACTTGAATAAAAAAATATAGATATATTAAGGGAGAGAAGTGTAAGCTTTTTTCTCGTGGTCTAAATTAAAGCACGAGTCGTAGGCGAGGGCTACAATACGACAAGGGAAAAAATACACTTCTCTCCTGCGATGTATATACTATCATGACGGGAGAGAAGGTGCACAAATCTCCCTTCGATATGAAATTAACTGTTTCTGTCATGATTTTAGTATCATAGAAACCCGGTCGTGAAAAAAAGTATTTTTCTACGACTATTACATAATGCGTTCATTTCTTGTGCGTTTTCTGATAAATAATGATTTATTTTACTATCACACTTTACCCACTGGGGTCGTAGCCTCAATCGACCAATAGGAACAACTGTCAAGTCTTTAGCTTTGCCCACTCATCTGTTAAGTTTTTTACTTGTTACTCACATGTAAACACCATTTACCCAAGCCCTCAATTGCCTTTGAAAATGAATCTTTACAAGTTACTAATTGACAGCTGCATTGTAAATATTTTACAAGTTAGTAAACAAGGTAAACAATGCACGTTGCCACAGTAATGCTTACAAGGCTTATGCTAAATCATTTCAAATGATTTTTGACAGAACAGTTGTGTGCAACTGACAGGACTTGGTTATAATTTTAATTTGATTTACAAATGAGTAACAAGTAAAATGTTGAACAATACACGCAAGGTAACTGTTTTACTGCTTCAAGGAGGTGACAGGCTCGCCTGTCATTTCCTCCATTCAGCAGTAAAAACTGTTTTACCTTACTTGTAATGTAAATAACTTTAACCACTCATCTGTCATTTTGAATGCATAGATGACAGCATTAAGAGTTGAGATACTTTCTCAAATATATAATATTTGGTGCAAATAAGAAGTAATCACAATTTTATGATGTACATTTATAATTTTTATATTCAATAGGGGATGTAAAATAATTTGACTTTTTTTAATTTTTCACTACGCTCCTGGCGGAAGACATATTCTAATACAGGGTGTTTCATAACTTCGAGTACATACGTTAATGGTATATGTTGTTTGATATGCTGATTACGAATCTAAAAGATTTTTTAAAATTCGAAAAATTCAGGGTTGTTTACCTAAAACATTTTTTGTAGTACTGCACTGGATTCGCTTTCCTATTAAACACAAACAATGAAGTAGGTAATCAACAATTTAAATTACATAATACTAGTAAAATAAACAAACACAATTTAATTATTTTTAATGAAACGATAATTATTAACATAATCATCCACCCAGTGGCAGTGGCAACGAAAAATTTTGGACTGGGAAAAATGGAAAATAATTTAGCGATTTATAAAAATTTTTTTTTGATTCGTAATCAGCATATCTAATAACATATACCATTAACGTATGTACCTGAAGTTATGAAACATTCTGTATACTATTTTTTTCTCGACCCCAATATTTGTGATGGTTTTTATATATTTCAAAATTATTTGAATTGTAATAATAATAATTATGTTCACAATTTCTTCATAGTAGCTCGGGAGTCAACTGACTGACTGAGTCTGAGTCAACTAACTGACTGACTACTCTCGGTGATTCGCTCTTTTATATTTCACGTTCCTTGTTTCTAGAAGTGCCTGGAATATTCTCTATTTTGGAGCGAACTGACTAGTTCGAACAAGCCGGCGTTGCGTCATTTACTCGGCGGCGTAAACCGACATGCTTCAACTTGTCGTTGCCGCGTCCGTTACAATATGGTATAAATAGAAACTAATAATTAATAGTTAAAAATATTCTTCTTTTATTCTTGTTTACCTAAAAATTGATAATTTTAATCTGCAAATTATAAGTGAAAATGATTCTTTCATTGTATCTTTCTGGGATGCATTTTAAGAATACATTATTATAACCTAGTTTGGAAGATCGTTTCTTAGTATAATGTCACGTCTATTAAAATATTTATAAAAATTAAGAACAAAAACAGTACTTACATCGTAATTCAGAGCATACATAAAAGTCTTATGCATAACGTACCATAAAAATCTATCTAGGACATAACAAAATAATTTTACGGTAGAATAAAACAATTTAAAACCGCTATTAACATAAATTACTGACCATTCACGCCTTAAAACAATTCAACAATAATTACAAAATTAATTACAAGTATTTTAATTAAGTATCAAACTCAATTAAAGCAGGGAAATATGCTTTGAATTGTGAAATACAGAAGGCGTAGGAGAAACAATCGAAATAATGATTTATTTTGTTTTTAAATATTTTTACCATGGTTGCCTTGAAGAAACTTAAATTTATTGTTAATCTAGTTCACATATGACGTAAAAAAATTGACTGTCTACATTTTTTATTATGCTGATATCAAGTTAGTCACGTAGATTTTGTTTTTGTTACGTAACAAATAATTTAATATGTTTTTGTTTGCTATTTAGTTTTTTGCGGGCGGTAAATAATTTGCGTATCTATTTTTACGACAAAATTTGCATGCCAAAATAGGTGTTATGTATTTATACGATACAGAATTTATTTGCTTCCAAATATGAACACTTAATTAATCTTATAAACTATGAACATATAGGATTGTCTGAAATAACGTTAATTTGCAAGTAAATAAAAATAAATACTACACGTAATTTTTCTAACAGTACTTTCAATGTATATTCGTCAAGGACGCGCTGCAAGATACATGAAAATTAAAATAAATAATGGTAAAAAACTTCCGTCTATCAAATTAGTTATCATGACAATTAAATTTACTAATGCTACTGATTAATTACATATAAATTGCAAATGCAAAAAATACCGTTTACTTTGCAATTATTCAAAAACTTCCTCATAAGTAAATGCTTTAAACATTTTTTCAGTGAAATCACGGGTTCTAAAATTATGATGATGTTAACGATCTAACATCTATTTGTAATTACAATTTGTTTTCAACTTAACAATGGGGTCGTTCACCATTTTTTTTATTTTTTCTTTTATGAAACTTTATCTAAATTGAAGTCTATCTACACTTTTAAAAAGTCTTAATTGTTATTCATTAAGCCACAATTATTTTTACCTCCCGCCTACCTCTAGGTAATGGAGGTATTGTTTTTGGTCAAAAACTTGTGTAGTGAGTTTTCAACAAATAAGCACGTTTTATAGTCCCTACAATACGATTTTACTATTTTCGCGATGAAGTCTGTACGTATGTATATGTCTGTACAGTCTGTGGCAATTTTTTCGTCTCGCATAACTCAAATACTATAATACCATAAAATACAATTTTGTGAATTATGGCTTCTTATATTTAAATGAAGAGCTGATTAGATTTTGGATAAAATTGGTCAACCGGAAGTAGCAGTTTACTTGAAGCCCTTAACAGTTTTTCGTGGAAAGCACGGTTAAATTTCCTTTTTCAACAATTTATGTTATTTTGCATGTGTTTTGATTACACTAATTTTATTAATTTTCATTAGATTTAGAGATAATAAAATATAAAAAATTAGATTTCACAAATCTTGCATTCCTAGTACACCATGGAAACATTTAAAAATTTAAATTTTTTACGAAATGTGACACATGTGATTGTGAAGCTGTTTTCTTAGTGAAATATATGTCAAAATTAAATAAATATACGAAAGAAAAATAAAATTCTCAAATATAAATAGAAAATAAACAAATAAGAAGGTATGTTTCTGTATCATCAAATACTATTTTGTACCGTTTAAGAGTAGTATGGGGCGGGAAGTTATGTGCTGGTAACATCAGATTTTTGTTTTTTTTTTAATGAAACTTTATCTAAATTGAAGACTATCTACACTTTAAAAAGTCTTAATTGTTATTCATTAAGCCACAATGATTTTTTTTAAATGTTGTGACGTCATTATAGAGGTGTTGGTGAATATAAAACAGTAGAGATTTAAATAATTTTTTTCTACAATCGTTGCACAATATCGACATTGTTATTCCATTTTTGGTTAGGAAATGTTCAAAATTGTCGCTCTAGGGCGACAAAGTGACATATTGTCGCACTAGTGCGACAAAAACAAAACAAAAATAAATAAGGTAAAAGAAGTAAATGATGCATTGGATGTTTCTGGTACCTTGCTATTGCAAATACAGTTGGCATATACGTACATACACTTCCAACTTAATCACCATAAACGTATTCATTCTGTAGACTTTATGTCAAATGTACTCCATATGTCAAATGTACTCCATGTGTCAAATTATGATTTCTTTGAAAATGTTTATTTTGTTCATAAACGTTGTCATGATTACGGTGACATGGGTAACTATAATTTCGCTGAATTGTTATAGGAGTGACCAAAGATAATTTTGAAAATTAATTTTTTTCTACAGCTTGACATTGTTCAACGATTGTAGAAAAAATATTGTGTGTATCTCGTCGGATAGAGCTTGTTCGGTGCACTTGTCGAGTTGTTGATCTCGGCTTCGCCTCGATCAACAATTTCTCGCCGCGTGCAACAAACAATGCTCTATCCGCACTTGATACACAAATAACTATTGTTACATAAATGTTCTATTTTATTGTAATAATAATAATAAAATAAGTAAAAAAATATATGACTACAATTATTTACAATCTGTGGCAGATTTTTTGATATATTTTATTTAGTTTCTTGAATTGATGTTCAATTCGAATATTTTTTTATAAATTTATTTGTTTTATTTTCATATGGCACACTTTCCGTGTGTGATTCTTCGTTAATACAAACAGGAATAGTTCCAATACTGATCGTTTTAAAACTATAATGAATAAGAACTGTTTTAAAGAGAAATTAATGTTCTTTAAAATTTTGCAAAAACATATAGGGTGTTCCATTTAAAAATATAAAGTTGCATATCATTGCGCGAATATGGAACACCCGGTAGGAAAACATATGCTGTAGATACGTTGGCATTTTAATGTAAAATAAGGTTTTTTTTACGACATGGTAAGAAACCCCATCGTTCTTCTCCCGAAATAGTGAGGAAAATATGTTTTTCCTCTCTAGTGAGGAAAATATACAAGTGTTACCAATATGAATTTTATTTACAAAAAATATATTGCAAAAACTATAAGTAAATGCCTAATTTTATTGAAAATCTTTATTTTAGTGATATACATACTTTAAATTGTCAACTTTAATTTATATTTAAAATTGGTTTATTGGCAACACTGTCACACCGTCTTGCGTCTGATAACCTAACTTTTAAAGTCGTGTCAGTTGTGTTGTCAAAGTGTATTTTAGGTCCAAGCAAATCGTTTTTAGAAACATGTCATGAAAAAAATGTTGTGTCTAACACGAGAGGAAAGGCCTTTTTTCACTCTCGCGCGAATTGCTTCGAGCGAGCTCAAGTGGGAAAAAGAAGCGCTTTCCTCTCTAGTTTGACAAATAAATATTACCTCTCTGTTTTGCACTCATTTTATGAACTTAACATGAAAGAAATACTGTGATTTGCTATTTGCCACATATAATTGACACTGACACTGACATATCATACTTTCTTTTCTATGGTTACTAAGAAATCAACCTATCAGATGGCACTGAGGGGCCATCTTTTCGGTAGCGCACTGAAACATCAGGATCATGAAATATTTGAAGCTCCGTTACTGTATGTGACTATGTTATGTAGTTTTTATTATTTTTCTTATTTTAAAATTTGTTTGTTTAATGCCCGGATGCACCATCGTTAGTTAAATTTTAAACTTGGTTTTAATAAATAAAATCGTATCTAATTTTTGACATCAATGTCAATTACATATGACATATAACTTCGATTTGCTTTTATTTATTTAAACCAAGTTTAAAATTTAACTAACGTTGGTGCAACCGGGCATAAATTCCATATGGCCAGCGACCCCATTGTAAGCAAGTTTGTTCGCTTCACAATACAAAGATCTGCAATCGCAGACAGTCTGAAAGCTGCTATATATTTCTCTACATCCTCTTCATCATCAAAACTTCCCTCCGATGACGTTAGATTCATAGCTTCCTCTCGTCCACTTCTCGGTTCAACACACATACACACAAAACCATTGGCGGCGGGAACAGCGGGGGCTGGGGGGCCTTCCCGCCAACATGTTCTTGGTCGCTGGTTCCGCGGTCGGCACTCGCAGAGTTGTTGGTTTCGTTTTGACTAAGCGCTCACGGCACCACACTTTGTTGTTGACTGTTGTTGAGACTGTTCCTCAGCAGCTGATTGTCAGTTGTTTGTGGCTGCAGATTTTTACTGAAGATAAGGAAACTAGTGAGGTAGTGCGGTGAAGATACATTTTGGATACTCTTGAACTGAGGTAAGTTTATTTTATTTTTAACTAAATTTAGATTCGGTACTGTTGACTTTCTTGTCATGTTCTTACAATTACTTTGTCTATAGTTCTGAACAAAGGGTTATACAGTTTTACATTAAAAGTTGAATATATCAAAATTCACAAAATTGACAACAGCTTAACCAGAAATAAATTAATAATCATCACGTCTCACGCTATTTATTCCGATTGTAACAGTTTTCTTGAAGTAATATATTTTATCCAACACCTCTCAATAAATGCTCTATAACTATCACGATTTTAAACAAGGAAAGTAACAGATTACCCACTAGTGGGTATAATTTTGAGGAAAGTCACTAGTGAGTATTTTTTTATTTATAACAATAATAATAACACATAACACCTTGGTAACTACTTCGATTGACATTTTAATTTAAAAATTTAAAGCATCACTGTCAAATAATATTTCTTTTATAAATTTTGCATTTATTAAGAGGTGTTGGATAAAACGTTATACTTCACACGTGGACAAAGTGGAATTACTCACTCGATAAAATTATCACACTCAGCCTTCGGCTTCGTATGCTAAAATTTCTCTTGTGGGTAATTCCTTATTTTGCCCACATGTAAAGTAAATAACTATTACGAGTTACCAGCCGTCAAATAACGCACTACATGTAGGTGAAGAGAGAGATTCATTTGAGGAAATTTGTCACTGTTTGAAAAATACTATAGATCTTCAAGGTAATCAAGACTTGATCCATGTTGATCTGAGAATCAAGCCTTGATTAAAGGTTGGTGAATTTCTGTTTATTTAAATTTAAATAAAACATCAATTATAAAATTGAAATAATAGTTGTGTTTGGTGCCGTATTGAACACATAATTTTTTTACGATTTGGAAATAATATTAATTTCGTGATTATTTTTAATACTTATTTTGAAGGTTATCACCATCAAATTACTTTACCATGTGTTTGTTAAACGGTTGCTATGCGTTTGTTGAACGGTTACTATGGGTTTGTTGAGCGGTTGCCATGTAAAATATTTTTACTGCCGAGACAGTAAAGTGACATTTTACAGACTGTGAGCAGTCAATCGGCAAAAAAAATTCACGCCATTTATTCATTTTGGCTTTTATATTCTGCTTTTACATATCTTATTATAGTATGTGATAGGGGCCTATTCTGTAACTTACCTGTTAATTTTTAACGGCCTGTTAAAAAATGTATCAAATAATGGGGTCCATTCTGTAATTTACCTGTTAATTTTTAACGGGCTGTTAAAAATTTTAACCAATAAAAATATATATGACTGGCAAACGAAATTTCAATTTTTATTCAGTGAGGTCTTTTATCATTTGTTAAAATTTTTAACAGCCCGTTAAAAACTAACCGATAGTTATAGAATAGGCCCTAATAACAGAAGGCACTGAATAAAAATAAAAAATTTAATTTGTCACATTTATTTTTATTGCTTAAAATTTTTAACAGTCCGTTAAAAGTTAATAGGCAAGTTACAGAATAGGCCACATATATTTTTATTTTGAAATACGGTTATCAGCCGTTACCATGAAACAATTTACCCCATAAATATGAATTATGTTGCACTATAAAATATAAATATGTATATCGAGTTATAATTTAAAAATGTTTTAATAACAAATTATGATTCATGTACTTATAAATAATGTGTAATTAAAAACTTATAATTGGAAACATTGAATGCTCATTAAAAAAATATGCACTACCTTATCCTAATCTCTGTGACCACTGCCTACTAAAGGCAAATACCAGTAATGTCTTTTAAACAGTTCAAGTACACTCGAAGACATAAATAAATAAGTGTGTCATCGCCATCAATAAATAAAGTGTTCTTGACCAGATAAACATTACAATATTTATTATATTTGTCGCATTACTCATTCGCAAAAAAATCGAAGTTGTTGGACTTGAACTAAGAAATAATAGATGTTGCTATAGGTCGACAAACCGATATGCGTCCCTGAGAGGTGAGGCTTGGAAGGTCGTTAAATTGATTACTATTTTAGAAAACAGCTTAAAATGTTACAGAAATATTTGTACCGTCAGCAATAAATAAAACAATTATTTTTACCTCCCGCACACACAGGAAGTTTCCTTTAACATAACCAGCGCTTTTTTGGGCGAACTAATAACTTTAGAGAAAAATGTTATATACAAAAAATGATCAGGAAAAAGGGCCCTATTTAATAGAAATAACAAACAGAAAATTAAACCAGTGGTTCTCAAACGATACAATAAAATTATATTTTTTAAAATAGTAACCTATATAAATTTTAGTCCATTAGATAGAGAATTTTTTTCTGATTTCAACAATATAAATTTGGTATGAGGTTGTATAACAATTATTTTGAGAAAAATGGTATTAAAAAATCTCAAATAATTTTACAATATTGAAGTAGGCTAATTCAATAAACAAATGCAAACAAATGATACAAGTGATAGATAGTTTTGTTACTTTACGTTAAGGAGGTGCTTTTGAACAATTTTTTTTTAATTAACACTTTTAAGTGAAAAAAATACCAAAAATACCTATGGTTACATAAATCGTAAATTATTTACATCATATTGTTTTTCTTTTTGTTATTTCTATTATTTTCTGGTATTTCTTCGGTGTGTAGTTCATTTGTTATTATTAATTTCTTAGTAAAACACGTTATTTTAGATATAAGAAGGTTGCGACCTAGACAATAATCAAATTAATAGTTGTTTATTGCATAGCCTATTTCAATATTGTAAAATTATTTCTGATTTTTAATACCATTTTTCTCAAAATAATTGTTATACAATCTCATATCATATTTATATCATTGAAATCAGAAAAAAATTCTCTATCTAATGGACTAAAAATTTATATAGGATACTATTTAAAAATATATAATTTTATTCTATCGTTTGAGAACCACTGGTTTAATTCTCTGTTTGTTATTTCTATTAAATAGGGCCCTTTTTCCTGGTCATTTTTTGTATATAACATTTTTCTCTAACGTCACTAGTTTGTCCAAAAAAGCGCTGGTTGTTTTAAAGGAAACATCCTGTATATGTAAGGGAGGCATTATGATGGATTTAAATTTTCAGTAGTGAATTTTCAACAGATAAACACATTTTGGGGACGATTTATATTTTCATAATGACGTGTGTCTGTCTGTGTATGTATGACAATTTTTTTCGTCCACGGTAATTCAAAATTTAAGAAGCTGTCAATATCAATTCTTATTTAGATTTAAGATGTTCATGTTACGAGCTGATTAGATTTTGGGAGCGGTCCATCAACCGGAAGTGGTAGATTATTTGAAGGCTTATCAGGTTTTTTGGCCATATCTCAGTAAATATAATATTTATAGTAAATTTTGTAAAAGTAAAAAATAGTATATTATACATTAAGGAAGAGAAGTTTATTATTTTTTCCCGTGGAGTAAATAGAAGCATGAACTGCAGGCGGGAGCTACACTTCTCTCTTGGGGCGTATAGGTACTTATTCTATTTTTTTTCACGACCCTAATATTTATTATGGTTTTTATGTATTTCAAAATTATTTGATTTGTAATATAATTTATGGTAGTTACCTTTGATATATGTTTAATTTTTTTTTCATTTTTCAACTGTAATAAAATAACACAAAAGCTTTTTATTTTGCCGGATAAATTTCTATTTGTCAGGAAACCTTGTTACCTAGCTATTTGGCAAGAAAACTGTTTTAATAAAATCACGAAACCGTAGGTGGAGTGATTTTATTTTTTAAACTTTTTCCGAGTCAAATTGCTATCAGCTCACAAGGTTGAGTTGTCAAACTGAAATTTATTTAGAATATAAAATGTTCGAGTGTAATTCCGCGAAATAATTTAACATTATTTATGAAAAGGTTTATTTAAACGTGCAATTGGTGAAAATACAATTATTACAAATCATATTTTTGTCATATAATGCAAATGACATTAATGTAGTTAGTATTTTGATCTGGTTGCTAGGAGAAAGGTTATTAACGTTTTATCACTTGCAAAATGTTAACTTCCTATTTATCCAGCTGTCATAATGATAAAATTATTTTTTCTTTATGGCTTACTTTATAATGGAGTTAAATTATCATATTAATTGAATACTTTCCCGCAAGACGGGAGAGAAAATGCACACATCTCCCTTAGATATGAAATTTGCTGTTTATGTCATGATTTTGGTATCAGAGAAACCGAGTTTCTCTCCCGGTAGTGAAAAAAAAAAATATTTAAAGTAATTTTGGTTACAATTTTTTTTTGAAAGATTTTTCTATATTTTATACCGTTTAGAAATTAAAATTTTCGGGAGGTTATGTGGTGAGCACATCAGATTTTATTTCCATCATTTTCAAATTTCATATTTAGTATTTGGATGTTCTACTTACGAACTGATTAGATTTTGATAGCAACCCTAATCAGGAAGTGGCAGATTACTTGAAGGCCTATAAACTTATAGTTAGATTAAATTTTGTTATAGTATAATAGTATATTATTCAATGAGCATGTAATGTATGCTATTACTCATGAGAATGAAGTTTGCATCACGAACGAACGCGAATGATGTAAATCATTTAAATGAGTAATAGCCATTACAGGTGAGTAGAATACTAAAGGTACTTTATCCACAACATTTCGTCAAATATTTGTATGAAATCATAAGATAAGTAGAATTTTTGCTTTGACAAATACAAAAAACTGTTTGTTTATCAACATAGACAAATTGTAACAACCATCACTAGCAGGGCTGGATTTACAGCTTGCGGGGCCCCAAGCACGAGGAAGGGATGGGGCCCCTATCTCTACTCTCTACTTAAAAAAAATGTATCAAGGAAAAGAAAAGGTCTTTCATAGTTTACTATTATGATTATGCAATAATTTCTATTTTATTTATTAAGGGAGTAGTGGGGGGTATTAATAATTAAGTATAATTAATATTAACCTTTTATTTATTTATTAATTGTATTGAAATAATTTTTTTCAATAAAAAAATGTTGACCGGGGGCCCTATTGGGTTGGGGGCCACAAGCACGTGCTTGTTCCGCTTGTACGTAAATCCGGCCCTGATCACTAGGCTACGTACTGTTGTAACAAAATTTTGAAGTTGTTTGACATTTAGCAGAAAATCTTAAAACCAATTATTCGGCTACAGTTTAAGCTTAAAAAGAAAATAAAAGTATTAAAAATTAGAAAATTAGTGTATTTGACTTTTTATCTGGATAAAATTACTTAAAAGTTATTTTGATTTTGCTCTTTTGACAGGTAAGATTTGAATTTGACATAACGAATGAATAATATTAATTGATCGAATTGTCAATATTATTTCATTAGCAACAGTAACAAAGGTCATTAATTGATAAACAACGGTTGAATTATGGGTATATTATTTGACAGTTGTGGATAAAAAGAAGTTACATAATATTGGTTACAATAATTTTTATTTGAAACTTTTTTCTATTTTGTACCGATTAAATTTGTTTAGGCGGGAGGTTATAAGTTGAACAAATCAGATATTTTTTACTAGAATTGTACAATCACATTAATGAACGTAATTTATGTACTTGGGTGCACCTTTGCCGGGCATTCCAGCCGGAAACGCATATCGGTTTGTCAACCTACAGCAATGCTAACTTCAAGTACTCGTAGGTAGATTTGCGATAGTTGATTGTCGATTGTTTCACGTGCAGGATGCGAAGGAGTGCGCCATTAGTAAACAAAAGGTCACGGCAAAACTCTAAACTGTAATTTATAATTTTAGCTTGTTGCTAAATTAACGCGATAAGTTACAATTAAACTTAATTAAATATACGTATATTCATGTTGGAATTAATTAAACAAGATATGCATCTAAGGAGGAAAAGGAAATGTATCCTCGCATTTTTGTATTTAAATATTAGAAATTTGTATTTATAAATTAATGAGAAATAGAATAGTTAATCATTATGAGTATGTAATAGTAATTTATTTAGCTAGACCATTGCTTTTAGAACTTTACTAGCGAGCACGGTACCTAAAGAATCGTCCGAAATGAGCTTGTAAATATCCTTGCGACTTGCGAGCATGTAAAGTTCAGGTTACGGTCGAGCATTGTACTGAATCGTAAAGAATTTAAAAAATCTTACAATTATTGGAGGGTCTAGCACAATATATTAAACTATTCGATCGAAATAATCTTTGAAAACTAATATATTCTTTACCACTATAGACAGAGCTCAATAATATTTGGTTTACAATTGATTATATCGTAATTGATATTTATGTAACAAGAATATAATTTAGGGTTTTATGGTCGAGGCACGTGCTACATACAATATACTTTTTTTCACGACATGGTAGGAAACCCCACCGTTCTTCTCTCGAAATAGTGAGGAAAATGTGTTGTTCCTCTCTAGAGAGGAAAATATAGAAGTGTTACCAATATGAGTGTTATTTACAAAAAAATATATTATACAAATTATAAATAAATTCCTAATTTTATTGAAAATCCTTATTTTAGTGATATACATACTTCAGATTATCTTAGAATTATGTCTTATATTTTTATTTTTCTTATTAAATATCAATTTGACAACCTATTAAAGATATTTAAGATTGGTTCATTGGCAACACTGCTACACCGCCTTGTGCCTGATAACATAACTTTTAACTTGTCAGTCTGACAGTTGTGTTCTCAAAGTGTATTTTAAATCCGAGAAAATCGTTTTTAGAAAATGTCGTGAAAAAAATGTTGTGTCTAACACGAGAGGAAAGCTCTTCTTCCACTCTCGTTCGAAATGCCTCATTCGCTGCGCTCATGAGGCAAACTTGGAACTCGAGGGGGAAAAAGAAGCGCTTTCCTCTCTAGTTTGACAAATAACTAATGTTCCACTGCATTGCAGATTATATTTCTTAGCTTAGAATACTAATTATAATTTTAAATTTCTAAGTATGCCTTTTTCTGTTATTTATTGTTTTTACTTTATCGAAATAGTTCATATAGATCCACTTTCTGCGCTCTGAACAATATCATAAACAAATGATTATAATACACTCGAACATAAACATTTTTATTTTTATTACTATAACTCCCACGTTAAATGATTAAGTCGACTTCAAGGCGTTTCATTTCAAACATACTTGATCTCAAAACATACAATTTTCCAATGCAAATATTGCATCTGTTACTATAATTTATTTTGAATAATTTGTCGCCTTTACATAAGTTAGAAAGTGAGTAGAAGTAGAAAACAACTAAAAAGTATCATCACATAATTAATGTGTTTGTTATTTCATTTTGTGAAACATTTTAAAATGTAAAACAAATGCGACAGCCGGAAATAAATATTTAGAACAACTCAAATACCAACTGCCAAATTCATAAACTGTCATGTCGTGCTGTTTAACTAGTAACCTGTTAAATTATTAATCAAAACCTATTGTAATGAAAATTACCATCGCCTACTACGGAGTAAGAAACTAAACTGTTCATGCATACGAAGAGAAATCTGGTTGGAACTATAATTTATTAATGTCTTATTAACAAACACACATCACTGATAGTTTGATCAGATGTTAAACTGAGCATAATGGTTCAGATTATAAGATTTTACTAAATTCTTTACGGTTTACAAATGCGTGAAATCGAAAATAAATATTGTTGCTCAATATTTTGCTTAATAACTTCACAAAGAATATTGCAAAATGTTCAACGTGGTTTACAATAATTTGCATCATCAATACCATTGTTCCCCTAGCACCTTAACCAAGAACACTTTTAGTAATATAGGTTCACAAATCGATATGCGTCCCTCCTCCCATTTCCAAGTACCTACATAACGGATGCCGTTAACAGCTACTTATACTAATTTAAATAAATAAATAAAATATATGTCTTTGAATTGCACAATTTTCATATGTTACTTTGTTTCTCTTCAAAAAACACAGATCAGTAGATTTAAACGATTATGTCAAAATTTAATATTTTTAATGTGTAATTCCTAAATGAGGTTAGTAAGAGCAAACTATTTCATTTAAAAATTGTAGATAATAACATTTGAATAAAATTGCCATAAAACCATAATTTATTGAGACATTTCAAATTAACCTTATAGGACTTCAAGTAAACTACCACTTCCGGTCATTGGATTATCACCAAAAACACGTGTGAAGTATAACGTTTTATCCAACACTTCTTAATAAATGAAAAATTTATTAAAGAAATATTATTTGACAGTGACATAAGATTTAAATTTTTAAATTAAAATGTCAATCGAAGTAGTTACCAAGGTGTCGTGTGTTATTATTATTGTTATAAATAAAAAAATACTCACTAGTGACTTTCCTCAAAATTACACCCACTAGTGGGTAATCTGTTACTTTCCTCGTTTAAATTCGCCATAGTTATAGAGCATTTATTGAGAGGTATTGGATAAACATTATTTACTCCGAACTAATTTCATTTTTATTAAAACTATTATTAATTTTCATTTAATTTAATTTTAATTTATCTTTCTTAAATATTAAATTAAATGAGAATGAATACATGCACCAAAGCACGTCATGTGTCAGATTTAAGTCTGGTAATCTTAAATATTGGAATAACAAATACACAAATAGTTACGCGATTTATATTTTGCAAGCATGGAGGTTTTTAAATAGTGATTATGATCATAAATAGGTGATTATGTGTTCTATCATATCATTTTATTATTTAAAAATTAAGAAACCAAGACCCAGTTAAATGCCGGTTGCACCAACGTTAGTTAAATTTTAAACTTGGTTTAAATAAATAAAAGCAAATCGAAGTTAATTGACATTGATGTCAAGAATTAGATACGCTTTTATTTATTTAAACCAAGATTAAAATTTAACTAACGTTGGTGCAATCGGGCATAAGTCGTTTGTTCAACAAACAGATTCAGCAGGGAAAAAGATTTCTTCAGTAATCTTTTGAAATCTATGTTTCTACATCATGATAATTAGAGCATCTTTATTTTTAAATAAAATTTCTATTTATCGCACAGAAAATTGTATTTTCTCATTTCTGATCAGTTCTACTTAAGTCATACCATCAAAATTATTCATATTTAAGCAAAGAATTTCAATTCTCAATGATTTAAAATATAACTTTTTCAATCACAAACGTCAAATTTTATCATTTTCATTTAAAAGATAAAAGTTGGTTATTACATAAATTAAATTAAAAGAAAATGAAAATGAGAACATAAATTAAATGATTGCATGAATGCTTACATTTGTTAATACATATTTATTTTTTAAATTAAAATAAATTAAATGTAAATGAATTCGGCATGACTGCTGGGTTGCAAAAATATGTACAATACATAATAAGCTTCATACATTATAATTGCTTCAAATAAATTTTAGTTGTAGTGTTGTTCTTATCGTGATTTTTGTGTAGAAAACGAAGGTTTAAAATATAAAAATGCCTCTGATAGATGTTGCAACAACCACACCTACTTATTGCCTTTTGCACCAACACACCTTTGAGAGATCACAAGATAAATCTAAGTAAATTAACACTTTATTAGCAGCTGTAAAGAATACCTTTACAAAAGGCGTGACAGCTCCGCATTATTTTGCCGTGAATCAATCTTGCAATCATAAGAATTTTATTGACAAATGAATTGTTTCAATGTCATGATTTGTTGGCTTCCCGTGCAATTATGTGTAAATGAAACTACGGAAAAAATCAATGAATTCACAAATTTACATATTGGGTTGATGTTTGATAAACAACATGAGCATGTTTGAAATTTTAGCTAATGGTTGTAGTAATTTCAGTGAGTTTGCCCAAGGATCTGGCAGTTTATTTATAGCCAAGTAAAAGTTCACTTTTTGCACAATTTCTACTTAAATGTTTCTCTAGTGAAATTAAAATATATTTCCTGCAACAAAAACTGTTGATTTAAAAAGTGAATTAGGTGTTTTTCTCTGCAGATCTTGCAACATTTCAATAATTGGCATTCATCTTTTTGTGATACAATTGTTTGCCACAGTTATATTGTTATTTTAATTATGAATCTTCATTGATGTTTTTTTTACACGTATTCAATCTTATGTAATGTAATTACAAGACATTGTTACATTTTACCTGAGAAAATTATGTAACAAAATATTCGCAGGCCATATGAATTGTAAAAGAAATCATATTTGAATTTTTATTGTATTTTTATTTAAATAAACTGAAAATGGACTCCGGCAGAAAACAGAATTTCAAATAAAATTATGCAAACAAATTTTTATGAAAACTGGTTTACTCTCTTCTGTAGCTACTAAAATATATGTAATACATAAATGGTAGTTTACTTGAAACCCTATTAGGTTATTTTGATATATCTCAATAAATTATAGTTCTCAAGTCGACGGGTATATTTTTTTATGGTCGACCACGCATATCTTTTTACAGAGTAGTCCGATTTTGATGAATCTTTTTTATGGGATAGGGTATACCTCTAAGAAGATCCTATTTAAATTTTTTTTAATCCACCCCTAAAGGTAGGAATATAAGGGATAATTGATTGTTGAACCACTGAACTTTTACCTGTTAACCTATTCTACCACGCATAATTTTGTACTGTTATTCTATTTCGATGATTCTTTTTTTTTTATCCCTAAGACTAAGAAAATAGGTAGCCAGAAAAAATTAAAAAATAATTTTTTTTTGAACAAAAGCATTAAACCGACAAGAAAAAAAACCTGAAAAGCGAAAAATATTTTCCTAGCTCCTAAACTAATGTAAGTAACTAATTATGCTTTGGTGTTCGTTTTTTATATGGCACCGACTCAAAATTAGTTACTCAAGTTTAGTTTTAAGACTAAAAATCTTTATACTATTTTTTGCTTGTAAATTTCTTTTCTCGTTTTTATGTTCAAATGTTATCTACAAGTTCTGTTTGAAATATTTTTCTCTTACTGACACCAATTATGAATTGTACTTCATGCGTAAATATATCAGTTACCTGAGATCGGCTTTTACTAGAAATGTTTTAGCCTTGGTTTTAGCGCTGTACAATGTTCTAAAATATTTTATAAAAAATTACAAATTAAAGTGGTAGATAATATATTTCTCTGTAACTTTTATTCGAAGCATTTTTTTTAATAAAATAATGGTCCCATAAACCAATTTTTTTACGAAACTTTATTAGACTATATGGCGATCAGTGATAAACCCGATGTGAAAATTTCATGTATTACTTGAGATATGATTTTTCAAAGTTTGTGTGACGTCACTGGTATTGCTCCAGAGGCACTAAAACAACGATTTTTCATGATAGTAGATATTATATATAGTGAAATTATGAAACAAGTAATAGAAGCCCAACAAATATAATCTTAAATACCAACAAACAAACAAATGAAATGACATTTCGTAGTTCTATTTTAGCCCACTATAGGCGTTTGGCGCAACGGCAGACGCGCGCCTTGCACGTTTCATATTTCTGGCCAATAGAATCAATGCAAATACCCGTGACGTCAAAATATGTTCAATTCGTTATATCGCTTTACTGCAAAATATTTAAAAGAAAAAACGTACTACTAGTTATTCCGTAAGTGTTACACGATTTTGATATAAATTTGTCATATTTTGTTTATGGTTTATGCGCCCATTTTAGAACATTGTACATCGCTAAAACCGAGGCGAAAACACTTCTTTAACAACACTCAAAAGCAGAGCTCGAGGTACCAGCCAATATGTTTCAACTGTTGCTAACATCACATCGGATGATTCACTGATATCGCAGCAAGTAAAGTGCTTGTTTGTAATATTCGTGGTTCTGGATTGCTGCTTTCGAAGTATGTTTTTATTTTTTGTTTACGTTTTTATCCAAGTTAAAAAAGATCTGGTTTCCGCATTAAGAGATGATTTGATATTTGACAAGGCCAAGATTTATAGTTTAAACCGATCGCATGCAAATAATTGTTTATTACGTTTTAATTATAATGTTTATTGAAGTTCAAGGGAAGAATATGTTTCTTTTTCATAAAGAACCGTTGATGTTAACGTTGATATTTAAATGGAATATCATTTATTGTTGTTCGTGCAATAGTAACTCTTTGCTAAGACATTATAATTTATTTTGAAAATATTGTAATTATTATCATGTCGCGAATGTGTGGAATGTTGCAACATCTTTTTTATCTATAAATATTTATTACATGCCATAACATTAATTCATTTATTCTGAATGGTAAACATATTATTTAGGAGTTTATTAACACTTTCGTTTAAGTATGCTTTGGTCATTATTAATTATTAACATTTGTAAATTGTTGAAAGTACGTTCTCTATTGCAACTAAAACACTGAACTGAAATTAGCTTCTCTTTCATCAAATTAATATTCAAATGTATTTGCAAAGTTAATAAATAAGATCCTTAGTTCGAAAGTTTCAATAAAATTGTAGCGATAATTTGACTCCAATATAAAGTAAGCCATAAAGAAAAAAACAATTTTTCCAACACCTTTCATTAAATGCTCTATAACTATGGCGATTTTAAACAAGGAAAGTAATATATTACCCACTAGTGGATATAATTTTGAGGAAAGTCACTAGTGAGCATTTTTTTATTTATAACAATATTAATAACATACTACACCTTGGTAACTACTTCGATTGGCATTTTAATTTTGAAAATTTATAGCAAATGTCACTGTCAAATAATATTTCTTTTATTAAGAGATGTTGGCTAAAACGTTATACTTCACACGTGGGCAAAGTGGAACTACCTACTCGATAAAATTATCACACTCAGCCTTCGGCTTCGTGTGCTAAAATTTCTCTCGTGGGTAATTCCCCACTTTGCCCACTTATAAAGTAAATAACTATTATCGCTTTGACAGCAGATAAATAGGAAGGTAACTTTTTGATAGTGTTAAATCGTTATTTACCTTTCTCCTAGCAACCAGATCAAAATACTAACTACATTAATGTCATTTGTATTATATGTCAAAAATATGATATTATATTAATTGTGTTTTCACTAATTGCAGTTTTAAATAAACCTTTTCATAAATAATGTCGTTAAATAATCTTACCGAATTACACTCGAGCATTTTATTTTCTTCGGATAAATTTCAGTTTGACAGCTCAACCTTGTCACCTATCAGCAATTTGACTCGAAAACTGTTTTCTATAACACAGTTTTGGAAACTACACATTCTACAACTGAATATTGTTATGGAATCACTAACATTCTATACGCTGCGTATGGAATATTTTCGACGAATCAGAGCCGCATATTAGCGCGATATATGAAGTATCTTGATTCAGTTACTATGGTTACGTCGGTTTGTTTTTATTTATTTGAGTTTGACGTTTTCAACAGTTTTATATTTGAATTTTTTGTATAATTTCCAAAATCTTGTTATAGAAACTAGAAAGTATAGTCTACAACGTGTAACGGAATGGCATATCTCACACTTGCAAACCGTAGCCCTCGCCTTCGGTTCGGACTACAAACTTTTTGCTCGCATGGAATTCAATTACTTGTTGTAGAATATATTATTAAAACTAAAATCCCTCCTCCTACGGTGTCGTGATTTTATTAAAACAGTTTTCTTGTTAAATTGCTAGGTAACAAGGTTTCATTATAAACAGAAATTTATCCGACAAAATAAAAAGCTCTTGTGTAATTGCAGTTGAATATTTTTAAATCATTTTTATTATAACAAAATTTGTTCTAACTAATTTATTTTCTGAGATATGCTCATAAAAACTTGTTAGGCATACAAATAAACTACCACTTCCGGTGATGGATTGTTCCCAAAATCTAATCAGCTCGGTAACATAAAATCTAAATTTGACAGACAGACGGTATCATGAAAGTAGTGGAATCGTATTCTTTGCACCACGAAAAATCTGTTGCAAACTCACTACCGAGGATTTTGATCCGTCACAATACCTCCATTACGTATCTATATGTGCGGGAGGTAAAAATATACCACCATCCGAGATCTGCGGTACCTAAAATTGATAAAAGGCATTATGATCTATTATTAGGTATATTATTATTAATAAGTGAATAACTAAACTTTTGAGATGGAATGTACAATTTAAACTTGACAAGCTATTCGCTGTGCACTTCGGGGGGCTCATTTCTGTCCAAAAAACAATTAATTAACTTATGATATACATTCAAACGAGAATGAAACAGAACTTTCAAATAGTTTTCAACTGTTCAATCCTCTAGTATAGCGTTAAATGGAGAAGATACTCATTACTTTAGTGTGCCGCAAAAATAAAAATATACCCGGCATTACATAACAGAGTAATCAACATATTTCACCAGTAACGTCAACAATTAAACTTCAAACTTGTTAATCACGAATCCACGCCAAACAAAAACAATCACGATTTTTTTCCAGTGTTGCAAATCGTGCCCAAGATGATGGTTCATCGTTATTTAACAGTTTTTGTCTTAACTTTCATTTGTTCATGGCTAAAACCACGTAGGGATCAAGGTTGTGTTGAAATTTGAACAGAAGACTGTTGAAAAATAATTGTTTGTCATTTCGTGGTATTTGAATTTGAACCCCGCCTAAATTATAATTATAATTTAACATATTTGTAACGGTTGATTTCAACAATTAAATCAAAATTTAAAAAAATGTAACCTTGCCAGCAATTTAGAGATTTTCAAGAAAAAATTTACCGTTTTGTCAAATGTAATCGTTGTCAAATAGACCGTGGTATATTGTACAACGAAAAATTACATTTTTTATATAGTTCTGATCTTTTGTTCAATATTTCTTTCGAAAAACCAATCACACTTTCTATTGGAATTCGATAGAATTAATGAAGCTTTAAGTCTAGTTTTTCGTACCTAGATAGTGAAAATTATTTACAAGCGAAGAAAAAGTAATTACTATTTTTTAAAACAAATGATTTTCTGTTTGGAAATTTCCTTTTGATCTTCATACTGATATCAAGTTAAATAGCTACCAAGGTCGGCGTAATAGCAAAAGAAATTGATTTTAATTTGTAGTTTCCATGTCATGAACTCTTATTAATGTATTTAGTTCAATGCTCATTGATATAATGATTTAATAAACAACTATTTTTCTTAATAAAATTGTCGGATGATACTGAAAGTTATAGTTTAATTTCCAGTCTGTATACGTTAAAGGTTACACTACCCAAACACGGTAAAATCTAATTGCACATTTATAACCTTTCAGCAACAAACATTACTTAATTAACATTTTCACAATCACATACATAATTATGAAACTGTAACATCTGATAAACAAATAAAAATTAGTATCAATGTTACAATTAAAAAGCATGACAAGTAAGATTGCAACAATCAAAATTACCCTGATTAATCAAGATAATTGATTTGGATAGAAAGTTACCCATAATGCAAAGCAGGCGCGGAAATCTGCACCGATACTAACTCAGTTTGTCTTTT
The DNA here is from genome assembly GCA_963942605.1 of Poecilus cupreus. NCBI lineage: Eukaryota > Metazoa > Arthropoda > Insecta > Coleoptera > Carabidae > Poecilus > Poecilus cupreus. The sequence continues at coordinate 16,467,348 of OZ012727.1, forward strand.
GTTACAGAAACCATCGAAAGAAGTACGAAACGTGACACGAAGCAAAGGTGAAGCAACAGAATTACGACATCTGATCTAAACAGTCATTGTTAGCGAACGAAAGGATAACCATTATTGTTAACATCTTGGGAACTATACAAATCAACACTACTGTGAAATTTTTCACCTTTTAAGCAACAGTGTTGTCACATTCTTCAAGAAAGTAATTAAAAATGTAAAAATTACGAAAGTGATTGTAGAAAAACATATTTTACATGTAAATGACTTGCTAGAAAAACTTCCACAGCTACTGTGCGCTGTTATAGATTTATTGGGCAATTACCTACTCAAATATTTGAAAGTAGATGTGGTAAAAACTGGTGGTTTATTTGAAATTGACTAAAAAATGAAATACCGTTACACCCAGCAATTAAAATCACAGTGAACAAAAACTTTAAAATGGAGGACATATACACGATAAAAGTTCGTACGAATCCAGATCCAAGGGACTTGTATCCTTCAGAAAGAAGATACTCTGCTTCAACTGTCTTAGGATTAAGCGTAGTCCATCTAGCTTTAGCTGTAACAGCTTTATTATTAGCATCTTTAAGTCTGTCAGCTCATCGACCAATTTCCACAGAAATATCCACCAAATCAGACTTACCAATTCAGTACGAGAACTTCACCGATTTTACCAATTCTTCAAAGAAGCTAAACCTAACAAAAGAGCATCATGAAGACTTCAGAAACGATGATATGGCGTTCCTAGACGAAGACATCGAAACATCAGACCAGAGCTCAAAGTTGGAAGAAGAAAACACGATTATAATTGAAGATGATGGTTTTCAAATTGAAAATATTTATAATCCATTTATTAGTTTGACTTTGGCGCCTGGTTTTATGGCTTTGGGAGCCTTACTAGCTGGCACTGCAGGGATTTTAGCGTGGAAAAGGTGGTATATTGATCAAAATATAAAATGGTTCTTTTTCATGTCATCTGTTTCGATTGTAACTTCTCTAGCTTGTTTGGCGGTTACTGGTTTGACTTTAGGAGTTGTTACGGAACAACAAAATCAAGCAATGAGTTTTTCAAATAGTTTACAGAATGGCAACGCATTTATTTTTAGTTTTAACGATAACAATGTTTACATAGATCGTTTACAGCAACCGAATCAAAATTCGCAAGTCAATGTTTTTGCAAATAAACAATCAAATACAAAAACTCCAAATATTCGAATGGTACTAGCAGTAAATTTATTAATTGCGACAATATTAGAGTTTATCTGGTCAATTTTGTCTTCTAAAATTGCTTGGAAAGGCATGAGGAATAGCTATCCCGATGATATTGTTTTATCAAGAGGAAAAATGGAAGTTAATACAGTCCACAAAGGAAATAAGAAGAATAAAACTATTGCGCCAGATATTTTAAACCACCATCCGAAAAAAAGAAAGTTTGCGAAATATTTTCCGAAAAAAGAAGACGATTTTTTACCTAAACAAGAAAGCAACGTTGAATACCAAGAACGTGTTAATAAATTTTTATCTTCAAATATTCACGAGCCAGATAACTAGTTTGGAGTTTTAAAGTAAAGTTACCAATTATTAGAAGTACAAAGAACTGAGCAGTTGATATAAAAATGCTTATATTAAATCTATAAAATTAAGTTATATTATAATAATATATAAAATAAATTTTATAATTATATTTTTGTATGTATACTGATACAAAATGTAAATATTAAAAATAAATATTATGCTTACTGTGTCTGTTTTTACATTGTAACATTATTTGAGATTTGTGGAGATTCTAATTCGAAAAATTAAGTACAAATGTTCATGATTTAACATTTAATTTTACCTAATGTAATAACATGCTTTTAATAGTAACAATAAAAATTATAAGCGTAGAAAACTATATCCATAAGAAGGATATGGCACAAAATTTTCTTACTAAATATTCCTTATTTATTAAATTCAGTTGGTCCACGTTAATTGTTCTTTTATTACACTAATTGCATTGGTTGACTGAACTATTGTTATTCGATATTATTTAAGTAATACTTTTGTTTGTAACACTGTAGATAGCTGTCCATTATTTACCCCATTTCATTATTTTGGAAGATATCTTAAAACAGCCTAAGACAATTTATAACACCACAATAAACTAGAATTATTTCTAAAATTAATTCATTATGATTTGATTTGAGTTGTGACAATAATTCCCGTAAACTGTTTTAAAGTACAAATTAATTAACACTTCGAAAAGGGTAAATACTTTATAGACACTTTTATATATTGAAAATAAATGAGACTGGATGTGGAACAACTGTAATCTTAATACTACAAAATCTTTAAAATATTGATCGGTAGTATGAATATTATTTGAGGGTTATTAACTTCATTTTGTGCTGTCAAACCTTCCTACATTTCTAAAAAAATAATAGTTAATTACCCTTAATAGAGATTCATACCAGCCGTCGTTCTGTATAAAGAGCAATACAAAAATATGTAACGACTTTCGCTTTAGCGAGAGAAATTCGAACTAATTCAAAGCGCGAAAATATAAACTGCTTTTAAAACGAATGTACTTTCGCGCGTTTCTTTGATGCCGGAAGGTTTTTGAACAACTTTCATATTTTAACTTCACTTAAGCCTCATTTTGGTCTAACAAACAAGCCAAACAACTGACAATCTCTGTCGGATTTTGTACTGTGAAAATTCAATTGAAAAATTATCCCTACCGACCAATGAAATACTGGAACGCGTACTTATAAGCTTTTATGAAAGCAAAAAAAAACGAGTCTGTGAAAGATAGATGTTGTAAGGCCACCCTTCTTTGTCTAACACTTGTTTGTAGAAAGATTGCTATGTAAAAACATTGCACAACAAAAACAGATAGCCCAGCAACTAGCTGACTCTCTCTGCTCGCATTTTCAACGTCAGTGTTTCAGTATCAATTTAATTATTTAGTTAGTTCCAATTTCTCTCACTATAGCGAATGAACCATAACTATATTATAAAACTGGAATGAGCGGTTGTTTAGGCACGTAGGTCATATGTTAAAAGTTTGTATTATAAATTAAAATATGTCTATCAGTCTATTGCATCATGGCTTGTTTTAAATTATTGTTAAAATCTTACGGTTATTGTTGAAGTACAAAATTCGTGGTGTTGTCGGACTTAATTAAATTCGATGTATCATGTATGAAAACTAAACTGAAATCTTACACATTACGAAGGCATCGGCTCTTCTGTGAGGTAAGTGTGGGATAAAGCTTCTGCTGCGCTGATTCGATGATTAGGATCAAATTTTAACATTTTCTGGAAATAGCAGTTAAATTTTGAATCTTTTAAATACTTTTACAATCAACTTACTCTTAATAAATCTTCGCTACTATCACACAACCTCGGTAAAACCTGCTTCAAAGATACGGAAGGTCTAGGTTCAAAGCAATTCCACATAATAGAAACATTCTCTGGCCACTCGTTTTCTGTTGGCGTTCCAATAATTCTATGAAATAAACAAATAATAATAAAAATAATCAAATAATTATGTAGTTAACTTACTGGAAAATTCTATCTAGCTGATCTCCTTCTGATGTACCACAAAAGAGAGGTGACAATCTAAATAATTCTGCCATTATGCATCCACAAGACCAGATATCAACTGGAGTCGCGTACGGCATTCCTAATAATACTTCCGGTGAACGATACCATAAAGTTACCACCTGAATTTAATCATTTATTAATTAATTCCTTCATTTATAAACTGTTCAATACTTACAACTGATGTAAGTCTCATTTCGAAGTCGTAAGACTTGGCTAAACCAAAATCCGCTAATTTGATATGCCCAGAATGAGTCACCAATAAATTCTGTGGTTTTAAATCTCTGTGGACGATTCTGTGACTGTGAAGAAAGTCAACTCCACGAATTACTTCTTTCATGATTTGCTGCAACATTAAATGAAATAAATTCACAATTAATTGGATGATGAATAGTCTTACCATGATTCTAAAGTTGCTCAAGCCGCCCTTAGCTGTACATTTTTCCAAGTAGGAAGCTAGATCTTGATCGACATGTTCAAAAACTAAAAATAGCACAAGTTGGTTTTCTTTTTCCGATCTTTTCCCATGGCAAATGTCTAGTAATCTAACTATATTTGGGTGTTCAAACGTATCTAAATGTTTCAAAAGCGCAATTTCCCTCAAAGTCGACATCGGGATTCCATCTTCTGTCAACGGTACTCGTACCTTCTTCAGAGCTACTACTAAGTTATTAGTTCTATCGCGAGCCTTGTAAACCGTCCCATATGCACCTAAACAAATCAGCAGATTTATAAACATATGAGTACATATTTATTTATTTCTTACCGTTTCCAATTAAATTAAGTTCTTCGTAGTTTGATAAATTTCGGAATGGACCAGCATTATCACCAGGATTCTTAGAAGTTCCAGCCATTTTCTTTCTTTAGTTCCTCTTGCATAACTTAAACTAGGAAAATACATGAATAGCTTACTAAGTGGTATTTAAAGACGGTTACGGTTGCTAACTTTGCTCAACGAATCAGTCACAAATAACATGTTTCAGAGATAAATTATTTTTTTCTCGAACTGTATTACTAAGATTGCTGGGATAAACAGATATGATGTCATAGCAAATATGCAGGCTTATTTATTCTTAACGGAAATAGTTCATGATATTGGCATTTAAATATTTTCAAGAATTGGTGCAATTAGTAAGCTTGTTTTAAAATAGTCATTCATAAATATTAGAGATAAGTTTAAATGTCCAATTTTCATGGTCATACATGCTACAAATTTTACTGTTTTACCACGTGCAAAATAAATACTTATCGACATGGAAATAAATTTCAAATTATCAATTTGAATTTAAATAAATTTATGATAATATAGTTGAAATAATTTAAATGTTAGAAACTAAAGTACCAAAAGATGTATTACATTTTCTTTAATTTATTACATAGACAATAATTTGTTCTCGTAATATTTTATAATTTAATATTTCCTGTATTATCTTACTCAAGAGTACAAATGCATTTAAAAGAAACAGTTGAAAGACAGGATATGCAAAATGACAGCTGTTTAGTTAAACAGAAGAACATCTGCTACCAAACAATTGACTACACAGTTCTTGGCTAACTTTGATGCTGCGATCAGAACGGTTAATTAACTGTTTTGTAATAGTTTCAAATTTTTAGATAATCAAATAGTTTCTTCGTGTAATTACTTTTGAACCTAGAAATTTCTTAGTCGGTCTTCAGTAATTTACAAAAAACACAAATTAATGATACTTCGAAATATTTAAAAGTTACGAATAACCATAATATGATTTATGGGTAAATTCCTAAAGGAAAAATAAAACAAAACAGAGTTCAATGGACCAAAATTATGAATGAAAGCTTATCAATATTGAAAATATTTGATAACATTCCAATAGGTTTGATTTATCTCCGTGAAATAAAAGTTCTAAACTATATTTAGTTTATGAAGGCCATGTTTTTATTACATAATTTTAAGATACTTCCGTATTAAAAGAACGTAATAACAAAAGTAGTACTTATGTAAATAAAGATAAGACTGTGCTAATTTTTTCAGGGAGCACTCTTTGTTGTCAAGAGAAACATTTTTGAGCATTCAATAAAAACAATTATATAAATAAAATAAAATATATATGTATATTTATAAATAAGCAGATTAAAAGTGATAAAAGATAAACTTTGACAGTGTGTTACAAAAAAATACAAACAGTTTAAAATTTGTTATTTATTTTTTGAACTATTTAAATCTACAGACTATATATAGATTATACATACTTATTTTGATAAATGTTTCGTTATTTTCGTCTTTGTAGAACAAAAATTAGGCACTACAACACACGCTTAAAGCTACTCTTCAAAATATTTAAGGTTATATTTGCTTCTTGCGACCTCACTGCTATAAACTTGTACTAGAAATACCAAACACTCGGAATGAAAACCAATGAAGGACATTATCAGAGCCGTACTTGCATTTTTATAAGCTACAGAACTTTCAGTAACTTTTAATTTCTTTAATAAAGGGTGACATTTGGAGCGCTTATAACGCAATGACTGTAGAAAACTTATTTAGTAGGTATTTGATATATTACTGGAATAAATAACGTATGATAATTGTACATAAAAATACGCTAGCGCAATAAATAAATATAAAATATAACATAAATAAATATCAATCTTCTTCTGGCGGTTTAATAGGATATATAAGGACATCTGGTCCCCATTTATTTAGTCGAAATTCTTCTTTACTTGACACCCATCCGTACTCATGATTTACACTTTTAGGAACTGGACGTAGCGTACGTGTATCTTTTCTTTTTGACGATTTTGGTTGTTCAGTAAGGGCTAGTTCGTCTTGTAGTTTCCTTCAAAGAAAATTAAGTCATTAATAGAATCTAGAACCATAATGAGATCGCAACACAACTAACATGCAACAAAGAAGAATTTTATACACATTTCATACGCAAAACATTGATGTCAGCGATATTGAACATTTTAAAAATACAAATTTATATGGATTACTTGTATTCCGGAATCATCCAGCTCCATTTTCTCTTCCATGCAAAATAAATGTCTTCTGTTCTTAAAATTTGTTCTTTATGAACATTTATATTTAGACAAAACTGTCAAATTCAATAAACGATAGAATGTTTGTTGATTTTACTCTTTTTTTTTTTAATTATCAATAAACACTAAGCGTAGTTTTAGAAGGAGACGTATTATAATCAAATCTAATATTAATTACAAAATTACCTACAATTAGTTATTGTGCCATCGAACAATCTAAAATAGTTTTGATTGTAAAATTTTTAATAGTTTCGTAAAAGTAATAATTATTGTTTTTGTTTCTTTACAGATTTAAGTCTATTTTATTAAACGAAGAGATCTGAAAACTTGCAGCAGCTCTGGTATCTTGGAGTCGTTGCTATTTATTCATCCTACAATGTCTTCTTCAACATCATGAGTTTCTCCGTATCTTCTAAACTTCTGCAGCATCTTTGAAGTTAGTGACATCGTAATCATGTATTTATATTTTAAATTTATTCCTAGCTATTCTTATTCATATACTTTTTATATATTTATAAAAGCATCATGGGCTTGATATCGAGCTGGTCTCTTCTTTGAGAATATTCATGAAGCTGATCATCTCATCTTGCATCTTTGACACACATTTCACATTTGTCAGCATCGGTGGAGCCAACATGGCAACATTAAAATTAGTAAATTAATTTTGTCATAAGCAGTACTTTTTTTATTTTATTACATATTTTTAATGCTATAAAATGGAAGATATTAATTTTAAAGTGGTTAAAATTTTATATTAATTGAATTTATGTCTATTTAATTTTTGAAAATGTATTGTTTTGTTTGTATAGCTGCAGCTAAGTGTTAAAGATTCATTTATGCACCAGGAATTCGCCATTTTTCGGTAAGGAAGTCATCTCCAAGCGGTAAGAAGTAGTTTCCTGTATTTACAAATAAATATATGTATTGTAATGACAAAATACAGGGGGGAGATCAATAAGTATAAAGATCACAGGAAAGTAAAGTGTGATTCAGAGCGATTTAAATTTTAAAGAAATATACCTATTAGACGTTTATTTTTAAAAAATAACTGAAATATTTATTATTTATTGATTATAACAATGAACTATTGCGTATGGTGATAGATGGAGTGAATAATAGAGGAGGAAATGCAAGAAATGCTAGATACATTGAATGGAATATAGATGAAGTCAGCTTTGCATTGATGCCAGGGGGAGGTAACTTGGATGACAAAAGTCAGCACAATGATATGATTAGTGGCACACCACGCCACGAAGTTGGGAGGCGCCACTTTATATAGCACATATAATAAAACATGTTATTGGAATCGAGTTACTTTGGAAAAAGAAGAACAAATCATAGTGAATTTTCTTGTCAAAATTTATGTGTGTTGACAATTCGTTCTCCTTGCTATTGTTGTTAATTATTATTGTGCAATAGGTACTTTACAACGGGTAAGTGTAAAATTTAATATTCTGTTTATCCATTATGTATAATCCAATTCCTTTATTTCAATTATTTTCTCTCCTTCCTATCTTAGAACATTACAATTATTGTTGTATAAAGAGATGCCTAACGGAAGGAAATGCAACAATTTTGGATGGATATACTTGGGTTAGACTTAAAGTTGGATAAAATACCTAAGTGCTCTGAACACATCCGTCTGTCCTGATTCATGCACCTTTTCCTGGTCCCAATGCTTCAAGCTCTTCGACCTGACGCGACCACCAACCGGACAATATATAACAAACCGACCAGCAGAAAAATATGATTCAACCCAACGATGAACAAATGGGCATGACCATTTACAAACTAACATTGAAAGACCTTTTAAGAGAAAACGTGAGACATCCGAGCATGTTATAGTAATGAATTCATTTTTTTTTTAATAAACATTAATAATTTAAACTACTGTAGGTATTTTGAAAAAAATGCGATTACCAGTGCCTCAGTTGAGTGGTCGGGAATGAACATTCTACGACGAAACTGTAAAGAATTGGCTGAAGATTGTGACTGGGAACAGTACCATTCGAGAACTTAGGACTAGGCTTAGCAGTATTACAAGAAGAGACCAAGTGCACAGACTGAACTATAAAACTAATTGTTTAAGAAAGGATTTTCTTTTTTCACCAATACAATTGGCTCAAAAAAAAATTAGACGATTTTCAACACAAGACAAAATGTAACACTGAAATCAAATATAAGAATAAATAAATTTAGATAATTGAAGGGAAGAGATTACGAAGAACGAAAAATAAAGAAAATTTTATAATGAATTCATAGATTTATGGACTCCAATGTTAACCAATTCGTGAAGACGAAAATCGATGATGCGAATCTACGGTATACTAATTCTAGAAGTAATAAATTTCATTTTTATGAAATAGGTATATTTGTTTCAGGATGAACAACAATATTTGGATATCTCCACCACGTTGAGAAGTATTTATATAACACAAGTATTTGGATGTATCACAGGCGTCGGTTAATCATAAAGGAATAATGATTAGTGCTGGTTATTAAATGGAATTTGACAAGATAATTTTTGCGAGAATGATTACTGTTTTAAGTACAGTTTGATTCTTATTAAGGATAATTCCTGGTTTCTCCTATAAATTCACTTTTACAATTTAAATATGTTTATAGTGACACTTAGTTAATAACAAATTTATTCATATAATCACAGATAACAATAATAATCATCACCAATCAATCGTTCGGCTCTAACTACAAATACTTTGAAATTCGCTGTTAATTGCAAGCACAAATGCAGATATTTGTTAAATGTGAAAAGTTGGGTTAGAGTAAAAATATTGTTAACATAATCTGTTAAAATTCGTTCTTAAACTTGAACATCCTATTAAAAGTGGTAATAAACTCTTATTTTATAGTAAAGTTAAAAGGTTTCTAATAATTATATTAAATTCTCATTTTTAATATTTTAAAAGAAGCTTTTCATAGTAAATTCATAAACTTTCTTTTTTAAATATTAAATTAAATTTTATTAGGAATCTTGAATATTATATTTTTTGTCTACACGTTTAAATGTATGTAAACAGTATTTAATTGAATAAATTTATTCCATACATTTATTGTTATAATTTCGAAATAATAAAAATACATATAAATATAAAATAAAAAATATCAAGGAGGCTAAAAAGCAATCTACTATCCTTCTATTGTCATCCTTGTCTAATTTTAGTGGCACACCACTCCCACGCGGGTGCAGCACTTATGCTCAAGACTCGTAACCATAGAGAGGGCGATCTGATTATGTTTCTAATTTGTGATTGATGCTTCTAAAGAATGATAAGGCTTCTTTACATCACAAATGAAAAATTGAAATATAGTGGTGAAAGATTGTTTGATTGGCTAGTTTATTTTGTTTGAAACGGCGCGTGGCTTCTTATAATTGAAAACGCGCTGTCATTTGTCCTTTATTGCAAGTGAGTGTACAAATTTTCGAGCGATCAGTTTGTTGAGTGTGGTAGAGAAGTTGTACGGAAAAATCTGAATTCATAAGGTACGAGCTTTAACAATTTCTCAGTTGAGTGATATGCAAAGAGGTTTGGTGGCTTTATCGATTAAAAAAAAGTATTACAATGTTCTTCGGGAAACTATGCGGGATATACTTGTAGAGTACAATGTTGATGGTAATTAGTTGGGAGCGATTCAATTTTTGTATGAAGGAAGTACGGTTGCGGTGATAGTTGATGATAGATTGAATGATTGGTTTCGTATAGATGTTGGTGTGAAACAGGGTGGTGAATGTCTCCTTGGTTGTTTAAATTATTTGTGGATGTGTTGTTACGAAAGGCATTGAATGGAAGTGATGGTGTACGTATTGACGTATAGTGCCTGCGTTAGCTTATGCGAATGATGTTGTGTTGGGTGAAACTGAGGAGCAATTTAAAAGAATGATTGTGAGCATAAATGAAGTAGGGAAAGGTTTAAATCTGTTGTTGAATGTCGATAAATGTAAAGTGTTGGTGTTTGAGAAGAATGATTTGGTGACTGGTTGTAATGTTTCAGTGAATTGTCTGAGATTGGAACAAGTAGTATGTTCTCGAGGGATGGACGTATTGACCGGAAGATTGAAAAGCGAGTGTCTGCAGGGTGCAAGGTATTGGGTGCTCTGGGTACATTTGCTCGAAACGTGAATGTATCTAGAGATGCTCGATTGAGTGTTTATAATGGTGTATTAGTGTCTATAATGATGTATGGTTCTGAATGTTAGGTGTGGTTGAAGAAGCATAAACGACGCATGTTTGCTGTAGAAATGAGATATTTGAGAGGAGAGTGTGGGAATACGAGACGTGATTGTATCCGGGATACATTGGTGTATGGCGAGTGTGAGATTGAGAAGAATGTTGTTAAGAAAGTGGGAGTGAGTCAGTTGAGGTGGTTTGGACATATTGAGCGAATGTCGAAGGAAAGATTGGTGAAACTAATATATGCGAGTGAGATTGAAGGTGAACGATTGTGTGGGCGTCCGAGGAATAAGTAATTGGGTATGATTGATGGTTTGTTGCGTGAACGAATGATTCCGAGTGTAAAGAATAGACGAGCATGCATGAATTGAACTATGCATGTGGACGAGGCGAAATTGGATGTTTAGAGGAGATTAATTGATGGTTGACTGTGTTTCTGGATTCGTGCTACCCCACTGAGTGGGATATAGCGTGACGGTATGTATGTATGTATTTAGGTAGGTTACTTTTAATATTCGAATTTAAGAGTGAAACAAATTTATTAGTATGCTATTCTCCTGCATGCAATTACAGATATTCATGTAAAATAATTTTGAGCATGGTTTGTAGCCAATACCTATAGTTATCAAAATACTGCACTCAGGATGAGATACAAAGTTGATTTTATAAATTAAATTACTCGTATTTCCAGAGAATCTGATCTGTCAAAACATTATTTTCGCCCACTTAATTGTTTATAAATAGCAAAAGGAGGACAATTCATCAAAATATTTATTATTATTAGACGGGTGTTTTTTACCTCCCGCCTATCTACCTACCTAGGTAAGGGAGTTATTGTTTTTGGTTAAAAAAATTGGGTAGTGAGTTTTCAATTAATAAGCACGTTTTAGGGTCCCTACAATACGATTTTACTATTTTCGCGATGATGTCTGTATGTATGTATGTATGTATGTATGTATGTATGTGTGTGCGTGTGTAGTCTGTGGCAATTTTTTCGTCTCGCATAACTCAAATACTATAATACGAAAAAATACAATTTTGTGAATTATTGCTTCTTATATTTAAATGAAGAGCTGATTAGATTTTGGATCAAATTGGTCAACTGGAAGTAGCAGTTTACTTGAAGCCCTTAACAGTTTTTCGTGAAAAACACGCTTAAATTTCCTTTTTCAACAATTTATGTTATTTTGAAAGTTGAAGAATATTTAATTTTGCATGTGTTCTGATTACACTAATTTTATTAATTTACATTAGATTTAGAAATAATAAAATATAAAGAAATTAGATTCCACAAATCTTGCATTCCTAGTACACTATGGAAACATTTAAAAATTTTTAATTTTTTACGAAATGTGACATATGTCAGTGTGATTGTGAAGCTGTGTTCTTAGTGCAATATATGTCAAAAAATTAAATAAATATACCAAAAAAAATTAAAATTCTCAAATATAAATAGAAAATAAACAAATAAGAAGATATGTTTCTGTATCATCAAACACTATTTTGTATCGTTTAAGAGTAGTATTGGGCGGGAGGTTATGTGCTGCAAACATCAGATTTTTTTAGAGGTATAGAATTTTAAAATGAAATATAAAACAAAAATTGTGATAATGGCCACGACATTAGCTTTTTTAGAAAGATAATTTTATGCCGTTTATGTTTGAATATAATTTCTAAAACACAATCTGGACGTCTAATTTTTGATCATTTTTGAGGCAGCTGGGGTCGTATATAATCGAATGTTGGATCTTAGATCCACCTCTCTTCTATATTAAAGCCAACGTCATTCAATTGGGGAGCAAAAATGTTAGTAATCATGGCTCCATAGCGGTCTCCATTGACTGTATCGTTTTGGTAGGTATCATTTCTGAAGAAATATGAACTGATTCCAACAGCCCGTAAAATACAGCATACAGTGACTTTTTGTTTATGTAACGTCGTCTTAATAATGGCTTGTAGATTACCTTCTCCCCAAAGGCGGAAATTTTGCTTGACTTACCAATTTAATCAAAATAGAGCCTTATCGCTGAGTTAAATTTTTGAAATAAATTTGCACAACTTTCAATCTTTGGTTTTTGCTAAGGTGTTCCTTGATTCAGGTTTAAATATATTTATGATAAAATTGCAAACCAAACTAAGCACAAAACAGCTGTCGGCTGTCAAACTGGCTGTCGCTGGAAAAAGTATTGCCAATTTGAAAAACTAACCTTTAAAAAAACATACCCGTTATTATATTTTTATGTGATTAATCTATCAGGAATTAGAATTCGTTTTCGCATTTGGCAACATCTCTGGCCTGTGTCCACGGTGATAGAAATCGATGCGAGATCTCGGGTATAGTTCTCGAATAGAAAACTATTGTGAAAAAACGCGTTCTGTCACATTTTTTCATACAACTTACTAACTTCATATACATGTTACCAAATTAAAATTTTGAAGTTTGATGTTTGAAAAGCTGAAAATTTTTCAATCAAAGCTGAAAATGAATATTTTTGAACAGTTTTTGAAACATGAAATATATTTTTTATTTATTTCACATTTAAACAGATTTAATTTACTTATGCCAAAATAATTCCTTGAGTTATATTTTATGGGTTTTTAGTATTGATAGAATTGACTGAAGCTAACTTCATAAATTCCGCTAACCTGACATCTGGAGTCATACAAGTTCACTGTTTATGATGATATAGAACTATATTCGAGATTTCGAACCGATTTCTATCACCGTGGACACTATCCTTAACAGTTTCTGGGAAACGAAATCATTTAGTAGATCTTCCATGGCTTTGCTGATCGTTGAAGTCATCTCCAAGCGACAAGAAGTTGCTTATTCCAGAAGTCACTCTAGTAACCAGTGAGTTATTCAAAACCTTATTAATAATAGTTATTTACTTTACAAGTGGGCAAAGTAAAGAATTACCCACGAGAGAAATTTTAGCTCACGAAGCCGAAGGCTGAGTGAGATAGTTTTATCGAGTTGGTAATTCCACTTTGCCCACGTGTGAAGTATAACGTTTTATCCAACACCTCTTAATAAATGAAAAATGTATTAAAGAAATATTATTTGACAGTGACATATGCTTTAAATTTTTAAATTTAAATGTCAATCGAAGTAGTTACCAAGGTGTTGTGTGTTATTATTATTGTTATAAATAAAAAAAATACTCACTAGTGAATTTCTTCAAAATTATACACACTAGTGGGTAATGTTACTTTCCTTGTTTAAAATCGCCATAGTCATAGAGCATTTATTGAGAGGTGTTGGATAAATAAATATATCAATCCATTTCCTATTTCTGTTGTGGCACTCTGTTCAAAGCAGATCTCAGTATTATGATTTATTTTTGCACGTGAAGTGCAGTTACCCGCCGTCAAATTACGGTCCCCAAGAATGGTAGTGGTGGAGCAGCCATAGGGGTAATTTATGTGGTGTAATTTTAAATTTTTTTACCTGCTGCACTGTATTTTAACTGGTTGCCCATGTTAAACATCTGTTTCAGTTTCTGTGACACATTCTGTATATGTTTGTATCTTCATCGTGTGTATTTTTTGTTTGCCCTGTGAAATCATATGAAATCGGAAATATTAAACAATATTATTTTGTAATTATTATTTCATATTTCATTTGTAATATGTTTAACAGCAAAATATTATTTTTATCGCAGTGAAGGTTTTTTCGATTAAGGAAACACGTGGCTAGTGTTTGTCGAAACTTGTTACATTCCATTTAGCAATGAAAGCATTGGATCGGCACTGGCCTACGTGACTTCTTGCATGATTGTTCGGGAGCGGGGTATAGCTTGAGGTAACTATCTGCCATGTCATGTTTCATGTTCGGTGTTGTTCAGTTGAGTTTTATTCGCGTAAGTAGAAGCTGCGTCGCTCTGTGTTATTTTAAATTGTGAAAACTCAACCTCTCGCGTACATTAAATGTGAATTTTATAGTTGGATATGGTATGCAATTACTGTATTTAAGTGTAAAATTCAAGTTTGACCGTTGGGTGATTAAGTGGGTGATTAAATTTGTGAAATCGGTTAGCAGTCGGGTATTTTGGATGGAGGCTGGGCGCGTTCGCGAACTGAAGTGATAGGTGCCTGATCACACGTTCGTCTTGCAATCAAAATTTATCGTTCGCGAGTGGGCTTCTCTCACTACACAAGAGTATGATTTCGTATGTTTGGCTCACGCAGTGCATGCCTGGAGTGGCTCGTACAGTCTGTGAGTCTCTCCATCTTCCTATAGGGTGGAGAGAACAAACCTCTGCAGGTCATACTCTTGTGTCCGTTGCAACTACGTGTAGAATCAGCCGTGAACGTTCGCGGAGTATGATTTTGTATGTGCGGCCTACGCAGTACGAGCTGGAGTGCTTTAGTACAGTCAGTAGGTGGGTGGGTGAGAACGCACCGCTGCAGGTCATACTCTGTGTCCGTTGTAGAATCAGCCGGTACCGTTTACGGGATTTTTGCAAAGCGCTCTGTCTTCACGTGAAGACCATCGATTAAATTTATTCCGATTACTGGTTTAGCGCTAACGCGGCGCGTGGGACATGCTCACAGCAGTCCGATCATCTAGAGTGGATCCAGAGTCATGACTGGTACCATCTCTCGGCAAATATCGCATCCGATGCGCCTTAACAGGATTCGTTCCTGAGGTTTCACGATAACTTTTCAACCACACATATGATAGGCTCTATGTGAATGGTTAAGTTTTCAAAGTGAATTCCGGATGGCAGAGAAAGTAGTTGATCGGCTAACGTGATTCTGTGACATGAGCTCGGGCCCCTGCGGGATCGCGAAGTAGGAGACCATGCGGGGTTCGGCTAGACGACCCACGTTTATTTTTTGAAAAACAGGCAACACACCGGTTGCTGTTATTAGAGTCAAAGAGGCACAGGAATGTCTGTGGGGTGATGTGAATCTTAGTTTTAATTTAGCTTTAATGGTTTTGGGTACCTTTAAGCTAATTTTAAGTTAATCCATTTTATTTCAGCTTTAATTTAAGTTAGGTTTAAGTCTACTAACCCATGTACTTGTATTCCTTTACAGCATTTCTCTTTCAGATTTCTATTTTTAATACGTAAGTTTTCATTTGCAGATTTAATTTGTTTCAATGTTTTTAATTTGTTTGTTTTTATTTGTTTACAGAGATCAAGAATAATGAAGACAAGAAGTAGCAGTACTAGAAGTAAGATTTATTTTTATTTTTTCAACATTTCTGTTGTTTATTTATTTCTAATTTGTTGTTTTTATTTTTGTAGAATCATTGCAGAGTCGCGACCGTGGGAAATGTAGCTGAGACTACCGTCGTTGGAACAGCAGCTGAGGCAGCCACCGTGAGAAATGTATAATGTTCCTGTGTCTACCATCGAGGGATGAAGTTGCAGATGGAATGTTTTCTGCTTTCATTGTTTGTTTTTTTTTGTGGTATGTTTTTGTTTGTTTTGTTTCTTAAAACAGGAATGAAGATAACACAGTGAACTTAGTCGTCTTCGCTGGATTTCTACGTGTTTACTTTCTACTTCACACATGTAATTATACATTGTTTCATTTTAATTTGCAGTTTCTTATTTTTGTTTTGTTTTTTCAGCCACGAGTTTACGGCTGGCAGATGCAGTTGAAGAGTCTTCAAGAGAGTTTCACCCCTCGTAGTCAAGAGCCTGCGGCCAGCAGATACAGTTTCAGAGCCTTCAAGTAATTCTTCAACAACATAGTTCGCCATTCCCAACAGAAATGTAAGTTCAATAAATTAATTCATTAATGAATTGATATATTTACTGATGTATTTCTGTTTGTTTAGTGGGCGGCGACACTGCTCTTCTGTCCTAGGTTTTCTGGAAGTTTCCCTAGGATGTCAGGCGAATACCAGAGGAGTTTCAGTCTCTTTCTTCCAATGTCAATCCAGGAGATCTGATCTTTGTATTCATTCCAAATAAATAATATAATAAAATTATATACTTTTACATGTACTCTTGTGTTTTATTTAAGTTATAATAATAAATAAATTATAAATTGTATTTATCCATTGAGATAATAAAGATATTGTTACACAAATAAAATATGTTTTATTTACTTTCAAATAAGAAAAACAATAGCTGAAATTAATATTATCATTTAATAAAACGAAATTCATAGAGGGACCGCGGTTTTTCGTTATTTTTGCGATATCTCTTACCGTTTTCGAGAGATGACGCTTTCAAGTTTCCACAATAGTTTCCCTTAAAAACCATCCTTAATATCAACTTTAAAGGGCTAGAAATGATTGTATACCCCTTTTAGAATGTGCTGAATACGATTTCACAAACCATTTTGCGATATGATGTGTAGTTAAATAATTAGAGCAGTATTTACTTTGCTTTATTTAAAATTACATAAGATTTAAGGGTGAGTGCCAATTTTTGAGACCGCTATTGGAGTTTTTAGGGCTGAATCTATAGGAATCTACCCTTAACTCGATGTTTTTGGGTGTTTCTCAAAGAAAAGTATTTTTACGATTAAATTTTGGGGTAAAATAATTGAGATAAGGGCGCTACACCCTTCATTATGGTCCAGAGATTTCGAATCTGTAATTTAAACTAGCTTAGGGTTAATATTTTTTGCGTAAAGGGCTAAACATTTGTTGCGGACTTACAAATATATTATGAACGAAAATACATGTTACTGATAAAAAATTTATATATTATGGACTAGAAATATTTATTACGGGCTAAACATTTGTTGCGGAGGAACTTATATATTATGGACTAGAAATATTTATTACTGTCTAAACATTTGTTGCGGACTAACTTATATATTATGAACCAAAATACATGTAACTGATAAAAAATTTATATATTATGGACTTGAAATATTTATTACGGGCTAAACATTTGTTGCGGAGGAACTTATATATTATGAACGAAAATACATGTTACTGATAAAAAATTTATATATTATGGACTAGAAATATTTATTACGGTCTAAACATTTATTGCGGACTAACTTATATATTATGAACCAAAATACATGTTACTGATAAAAAATTTATATATTATGGACTAGAAATATTTATTACGGGCTAAACATTTGTTGCGAACTAACATATATATTATGAACCAAAATGTGATACAGTGAAGTAAAAAATGCTGATATTTTGATACTAAAAGACGATAAATTAGCGATTTCGGGAACCCTTGGCCCTACGCCTTCCATACTCACATATGTTGTAGAAAAATAGCGGTTTTTCAGGGGTCAACTCACAGGGGACGGCGAAATTTCGTTATTTTTGCGATATCTCTTACCGTTTTCGAGATATGACGCTTTAAAATTTCTACAATAGTTTCCCTTAAAAATCACCCTTAATATTAACTTTAAAGAGCAAGAAATGATTGTATACCCCTTTTAGAATGTGCTGAATACGATTTCACAAACCATTTTGCGATTAGAGCAACAATTTCATCCCTTTAATTAATTACGTATTTTCGACATCGACTGAGTGGCGAAGATTCAAGCGAAAATCGGATTTCGTACCAGGGCAGCAAGGATTGGAAGAGCACTCTTTTGGATAAGATGAAGAACTTGTGCATTTTTGCTATAGTTGGCAACACTATAAAAATCAATGTTGCCAACGATAGCAAAAATAGATAAGTTCTTTTTCTTATCCGAGGGCTCTGCCAGTCTTTGTTGCCCGGATACAAAGTTAAAATTCAGGTGTTTTCTGACAAACGTGACGTCATCTTCTCGGTACAGCAAGACATCAACCCTCAATTTATTAAACAAAACAAGGAAAGAGAAGGATAAATATAGTCAACACAAGTATAATTTTAAATATTTCATTGCAGTAGATTAAATATTCCATACAAAATATACACATAAACAATAAAAATCATAAAAAAATATAAAATGTCCGACGTGATCATTTTTAATATGTCAATATCCAACAATAATAAATTAACAAATGAGATATTTTGCAACTCTACAGTTAAGTTAGAGATGCGAAATTTACACTATAAAATTTTAGGTCATATATTTTAAGAATAATGAACAATATCAAAATGTCCGCCATGAAAGATAGATGAACATTTTTATATCGCATGTACATTTTTATTTAACAATATTATTAACAAATGAGATATTTCCCAACTCTACAATTAAACTAGAGATGAAAATTAGAGACTACAAAATTCTAGCTCAGATATTTTAAGAATAATGAACAATAGAAATATGTCCGCCATGATAGAGAGATTAACATTTTTATATCGTTTGTATCTTCCTAATTAATCATAATAATTTAACAAAATATATATTTACAATTAAACGAGAGATGGGAATTTGAAACTACAAAATTCTTGCTCGGATATTTTAAGAATAAGGAATAATTAAAATATGTCCACCATGACAGATAGATGAACATTTTTATATCGCTTGTATCTTCTTAATTAACAATAATAACTTAACAAATGAGATATATCCGAACTCTACAATTAAATTAAAGATAATAAATTGAGACTACAAAATTCTAGCTCAGATAGTTTAGGAATAATCAACAATAAAAAATATCCGCCATGACAGATAGACGAATATTTTTATATCGCTGTATCTTCTTAATTAACAATAATAACTTAACTGAGATATTTCCCAACTCTACAATTAAATTAAAGATAATAAATTGAGACTACAAAATTCTAGTTCAGATATTTTAAGAAAATCAACAACAACAAAAATGTCTGACATGACAGATAGATGAACATTACTATATTACTTGTATCTTCTTAATTAACAATAATAACTTTAAAAATTATATATATTTCCTCACTCTACAATTAAATTACAAAATTCTAGCTTAGAAATTTTAAGAATAATGAACAATAGAAATATGTCTGTCATGACAGAAAGATGAACATTTTCATATAGTTTGTATCTTCTTAATTAACAATAATTAATTTAAAAATGAGATATTTCCTATCTCTATAATTAATTTATATTTGAGGATTTCTGACTACCATATTTTAACTCAAATAGTTTTTTTCTAAATTAACGAAATACAAATTTCAAAATAGTGGCTTACCAAAAAATATTAGTTCGCCAATAAATGAATAATGCCTTGGAAAATTTTAACAAATTCTCAATACTAGACATTGTGTTTTATGCATACTTGCTTAAATTAACACCGTAGCTATAATACTTTTTATGATATTAACAAAATACAAACTTAGTATGACGTCAAATTGTACATTATTATCTCATCAATATTTTAAAATATTTATTACAAAATAGTAATAAATCTAATAATTCTTAACGTAATTTTATCAAGGAATCCATAATATAATTGAAATGATAACAGCAACAGTTGAGAACATTCTTTCAAGTATGTAGAAGTTGACGAAGATGCTGCAGGTGTTTATCTCGAGCCCGTAGATGTAGTAGCAAATGAAATTAGAATCCAACAGGTTCTGTAAGTTTATGTTTCGTGGAATCACCATAACTCAATAGAATCCCGAGGAATCCTGTGTACAATGTTAATTATCATTATTGCACCCTGAAAAATATTATTCAAATATAAATAAACAATTTCATAAATAAATATGTAGATTTAAAGCAATGTTTAAATTATTTATTATTTTATTTTGGATTAAATAAATTACTTACAGCATTTTGAAATAGAAGCTTGAGAAAAATCTTCAAAATTGACAATTTAGAACTATCACTACGGTCATAAAAGATCTACCAGATGGTTCCATTTCACAGCAGCAATAGTAATTGTAACCTACAATATGGAACGGAAAATTAATTTGTTAATATCAATAAATAAATGGGTTAAATGTTTATTTTGTATTATTTACCTACGTCCGTTTGCTATTTGGCAGTCAAGCAATGTTTTGACTGTTTCGATCCTCTGGATTCAATACCAGTTATGAAATTAACCTTACACCTCATCCCATAGGCTCTAATTTGACAGCTTGTAGCGCAAATATCACGCTTGAAAATGTTGTTGGTCCAGATCTTTAGTTGCAAACTTACAACATCAACATTTGAGTGAATGACTGTGATATATTTATTTAACAGCTTGAATACTGTGCTGAAAGAAACCTAAAAAGAAAAGAATTGTTTATTAGTTTTATATCATTCAGCAACTACAAATAATGTAAACTAGAAAAAAAATTAAAAAACAATAACAATTATAAATGATAATCATTGTATATGGAAATATTAGGATATTGCTGAAGGTCTTTGCTTTACATTAAACCACATTTTCAATACTAAACATATAGATATACAACTTAAACTCTTAAAATGTCATCAATAACAAAATAAACACAACAAAAATAAAATGACATAAAATAACAATTTAAATGCCATGTTTCTCTGTCTATACTTATTAATAAATCTGTTCGTACTGACCGATTAAATGTACAACAATTAAATAATCATAGCCATGATCATTTGAAGAAGTAATTGATTTTTTCCCGCGGAGTAAATTGAAGCACGAGCTGTAGGCGAGGACTTACGACTAGGGAAAAAATACACTTCTTTCCTGCGGTGTATGTACTAATTTTTTCACTACCCTAATTATTTATATGTATTTCAAAATTACTTGAATTGTAATATAATTATCGTTGATTTGTTTAATATTGTTCATTTTTCACATTATTTGGGCACTTTCCCTTACGACGGGAGAGAAATTGCACAAATCTCCCGTAGATAGGAAATTAGCTGTCATGATTTTGATATCATAGAAACCGGGTTTTCTCCCGGTCGTGAAAAAACATTATTAATACCTAATTTAAAGAAGTGTTTGTATATATTTATTTATATTAAAATTCTATACAACGTTTTGACAGCCTCGTGTACTGTCATAAACAAATCTTAAAACTATTGTTACCAATGACGTCTCATCTATAGACGAGTAATGTCGTATCCAAGTCAACGCAATGTTTTGAAGCAGAAAAGGATAGAACAAATGTAGGCAAGACGGGCGTGCGGTGAGAGGGGGACTTAAAATGGTGTAATGCACGTTGCATACAGCTACTGTATAAAACGTAGCTGACTCGCCTTTCAAATATAAAAAAATTACACGACACTGCGAAAATCTCAAAATAAACTTGTCAAAGTGAATTAAAACAACAGTTCTTTTAACACGCACAACAAATACAAATGGTTGCCATAACCAATATAAACAAAAATGTATGCAACGTGCAACACACCATTCTAATGCCCCCTCTTGCCGCGCACCTGTCTCGCCCCAGCCCTCCGGCTTCACAACAAACAGCGCTATACTTTGTCTATAGATGAGACGTCATTGATTGTTACCTTAGTTCTACATGAAATAAATGATTTCAAATCATTTCGAATTAAATTATAAATTAAGATTCATCTGCGCCGAATCGCAATTATTGATTTTTTTGATTCGATGATCCTCAATGCGCATGCGCTATGATATTTGAAATATGCAGAAGTAAAGCACAAAGTATAGACAAAGTCATTGATTATATATACTTCGTACGAAGTATATATAATCACTTTCGTACGAAGTATATATAATCAATGACAAAGTGAAAGTACTCAAATAATGTGAAAAATGAACAAAATTAAACAAATCAAATGTAATTATTATAAATTATATTAGAATTCAAGTAATTTTGAAATACATAAAAGCTAAACCATCATAAATATTAGCGTCATGAAAAAAATAGTACAAACACCGCAGACGTCAGGAGAGGTGTATTTTTCCCTAGTAGTATTGTAACCCTCGCCTACGATTCGTGCTTCATTTTACTCCACGGGAAAAACAATACACTTCTCTTCCTTGATGTATAATATACTATTGTTTTTTTAAACTACATTTTATTTTTTTCTAGAATATTACATTTTTACCTCCCGCCTACCTCTAGGTAACGGAGGTATTGTTTTTGGTCAAAAAATTGGGTAGTGAGTTTTCAATGAATAAGCACGTTTTAGGGTCCCTATAATACGATTTTACTATTTTCGCGATGATGTCTGTATGTATGTATGTATGTATGTATGTATGTATGTATGTATGTGTGTGTGTGTGTAGTCTGTGGCAATTTTTTCGTCTCGCATAACTCAAATACTATAATACCAAAAAATACAATTTTGTGAATTATTGCTTCTTATATTTAAATGAAGAGCTGATTAGATTTTGGATAAAATTGGTCAACCGGAAGTAGCAGTTTGCTTGAAGCCCTTAACAGTTTTTCGTGAAAAACACGGTTAAATTTCCTTTTTCAACAATTTATGTTATTTTAAAAGTTGAAGAATATTTAATTTTACATGTGTTTTGATTACACTAATTTTATTAATTTTCATTAGATTTAGAGATAATAAAATGTAAAGAAATTAGATTTTACAAATTTTGCATTCCTAGTACTCTATGAAAACATTTAAAAATTTTCAATTTTTTACGAAATGTGACACATGTCATTGTGATTGTGAAGCTGTTTTCTTAGTGAAATATGTCAAAAAATTAAATAAATATGCGAAAGAAAATTAAAATTCTCAAATACAAAAATAATAAACAAATAAAAAGGTATGTTTCTGTAACATTAAATACTATTTTGTACCGTTTAAGAGTAGTATTAGGCGGGAGGTTATGTGCTGGCCACATCAGATTTTTTTAATTAGTAATACCAATTATCAATAATCAATCAGCAACAAATAAAACAAATTTGTCAACATTAATTACACAACAGCTTTATATTTTGCCAGATATATTTCTGTTTTCTGTTTGTGATTAAACCTAGTTACCTAGCAATTTGAATAGAAAACTGTTTTAATGAAATCATGATACCGTAGGTGAAGTGATTTTATTTTTTAAACAGTTTTCTAGTGAAATTGCTGTCAGGTGACAAGGTTGAATTGTCAAACTGAAATTTATCCGAAGAAAATAAAATGCTCGAGTGTAATTCGGCGAGATAATTTAACGACATTATTTATGAATATATTTATTTAAAAGTGCAATTGGTGAAAATACAATTATTATATATCATATTTTTTACATATAATGCAAATGACATTAATTTAGTTAGTATTTTTATTTGGTTGCTAGGAGAAAGGTAAATAACGTTTTATCACTTTCAAAAAGTTACCTTCCTATTTAACTGCTGTCAAAACGATAAAATTGTCTTTTCTTTATGGTTTACTTTATATTGGAGTTAAAGTTATTTGATTTATTTCTCATGGCAATCTGTAATTAGGATTAAATTGTGAATTTTTTGGCTTGTACCTATTTCGTGAAAAAAAAACCGATTTGATTAACACAATTAGGCATATTAGATGCAGTTTTTCATTTTAAACATTTTTTTGTCTGTATGGTTTCTAGTCTAAAATCCTTAAGGAACAAACTGCTGATACCATGAATATAACGTTGCATTTTCTATGTGAAATAAAAAAAAAGTCATCAGCCGGATTGTAAAAAACTATTGTTATTAAATTAAAAATTAATTAGATAAAAATAAACACGGATTTATTGTCTTACATTTGCGTTACGAGCTTTCGTGCTCTGATGTTGCTGTACTGTTCCGGTAAACTCCAGGTGAATATGTAATCTATGACGATGATGTCCATGTAGCTACGAACCCCAGCTGCACCAAGATGACTTCTGGGGTATGGTAGTCCTAGAAAAATAAAAAAATATATGTTAGAAACAGAATTACAAGTTTCATTCATTTTAATTTTGCATTGATTGCTATATTCGGTAAAATAATCAAATGGAATTAAAATGACATAATATAACAATTTAAATACCATAATCCTATGTCTATACTTATTATTATTAATAATTCTGTTCGTACTGACCGATTAAATGTACAACAATTAAATAATCGTAGCCATGATCATCTGAAAGTCGCCTTGGTCGCTTTCAAAACTTTCTCTTTTCTACATGATTCATACCAACCATTATTATCATAAACTGCTCTCTATAACTACATGAATATAAAGACACCATGACTCCGTGTGTGTTTTGCTTGTAGTGGTTACCGGATGCAAATGGGTAAATCCAAGATCCGCCAGATGTTAACGCTTTCAAACAAAATACTTCGACAGCTATGCACAACACATTCGATTGTTTCTGTCAATGACACCTGAGAATCTACACCGTTACATTTACGTTTTATACTTTTGCAGTTAATAAATTTTAATTTATTTATTAAGTCGAAAGCAACCCGGTTTCCATGCAGTTATGTTTCGGAAAATGAATATGTTAAAATTGTAACTTTAATAATTTTTTTGCAAATAGGAGACTCCGATGCTTGTATCAGGGAAACTAGAACCTGGATGAAATAATGTTTCAAACAAAAATGTTTTGTCTAGTTGTTTGGAACATCTTGTATTTGAAATATATTTTTATCAAGTATTTAGTTTTGAAGATATTGTGCAAAATAATTACACATACATAGTTTAAGAAATTCTTAAGGTATCGCACCAGAACTTTCGTTTTAAAATATCTTGTACAAATTTTCAAACAATAATTTGCCCACCAAAGGTGTAGCAAGGTTTACGGTAATGGCTATTGCAGATGGAAGATCCGTGTTAAAAAACTATTACGTATAAAAGTGAAGAGCATTAAAATTACTAAAAAATTATGCAGGAAGAAATGTTTAAAGAAATAGACAACTGTCATTATAATTCGGGTTATTTTTTAATTAATTATACAATTAGATGTGTATATTAAAAAATCTGGGGTGGGCACCACTCTACTTTCTTATACAAATAAAACCAATTGAACGCGTATGACTTGTTGTTTGCGTTTACATTATTTTGACAATTATTTAATATATAGATGTTACTTGTTTAATTTTTTGTTCTCATTGTAACTATGAATTTATTTTAAAATAGAAATCAATTAATATCTAGTCTTCAAAACTTTTTAACTAATAATACAAATGTTACTTTTATAATATTGCACAAGACACATATTTATGACACTTCACAATTATTTGACACGTTTGACACATAGATATTAAAAATGTTTTAGTTTTTGTTCCTATTGTAACTAAGATTATAGAAATATATTCTTAAATATTTAATTTAGTTTTTCTCAAAATTAGAAGCATGTACAAGAAAAATGCAAATATCATTTTATATTCCAAACATTTTTGGTAACATCTTTCATTTAAAACTTTTTCTCACAGCTGATTCTATTTTTGACAGAAATGGAATTGATTGTTTTGTGTGTCTAGTAAACTTCCTCTTCCGGTTTTTCAATTTCATTCAAAATCAACTCAGCTCTTCATATTTTCATGAAACTTATAAATTCCAAGTTTCGTTTATCTTGTCTCGTTCATGAGATATTGCGCACACGGACATCCATCCATCCTCACACACAGACATCATTGAGAAATTGGTCATAACGGATTCAGTGGATGTCACAATATTTATTTCCGCCAAAATCTCGTCAGCGATTTTTTTTTTTCGTGATTCCAATACTTCCTTATACTTTGTATAAGAAAGTAAAAATTGTGGTCTACCGAGATCTGCATTGCAGAGCAAATACACTTTTAGACCCAGAAATGAGAGCGCAATAATAAAATCCCTTTAATAAAAGTGAACCAAATGATTACAGATTAATTAAATTTGACATATCGAAATAGGCCTTCAAATATGAAAATTTAACTAAATTACTAATTTTAACAGATTTTTTTGATAGAATTGCTAAAATATACAGTTTACTACTTTGAAGTAAATATTTGTGTTGCATTGGACAGACCAGCAGAACGACATCAACAAGAATTACAGAACACAAACGGGTCATTCGTCTTGACCAACCAGAAAATTCTGCTGTGGCTAGTCATGCCATTGAATAAATTTTGAACAAAATTTACAGCAAAATAGAAATGTGCCGATTCATAATAAAAGCCATAGAAATCTATAAGCAGAAGAATACACATACAGTGAACAAAACATAAATACTTTGTTTTACAAGTTGTTTCTTAGTTACTGTTTCTATTTACTTGTTTATGTTGTTCACTTGTTTTTCTGGTAAAGTGTTACGTAGACGTAGAGCAATTCAAAACCTTGAATTTTAAAAGAAATTTATACTATGAGTTCAGAAAGTTTTTTCAATTTATAAGAAAATACGAGCCTAAATGCTCATGAGATTGATCGTTACAAATTTTTCATTTTCATATTTTACAAACATCCAAAAACAAGTATAATGGAGTGTATAAAAATATTTTCTAAATTGGACAATTAATTTATAAAATTTTTACGTACATTTAATGTAAATAAAACTTAGATAATAAACTGTACAGCTGGTAAATTTTTCTTTGTTGTATAATAGTTATTTATGTATC
This sequence comes from Poecilus cupreus, assembly GCA_963942605.1. Classification (NCBI taxonomy): domain Eukaryota; kingdom Metazoa; phylum Arthropoda; class Insecta; order Coleoptera; family Carabidae; genus Poecilus; species Poecilus cupreus. The sequence continues at coordinate 16,494,430 of OZ012727.1, forward strand.
AAGGCATTGAAGTTCAATTTTTTATCACGAATATGGAATTTAGTTGGCGAGGCCCGTAGGGCCGAGGAAAATAAACCATGTGAGTGATAAAAAGGAACTTCAGTGCCGAGGTACATATTAAGTTTTATTTAAAATCTAAAATTAGAAAAAACTATAAAAAAGTTACAATATAGGTTAAGTTTATACATCTGTCAGTTGTCAATTGAAACTGACAGTCAGTGTTCCCCACCTCGAGACGTGAAGTTATCGTAAATAACACTCATAATTATGTGTTTTGTCCTGAATTTCGTCATCGAAATTAATTAGTTAATTTTTCTTGCAAATTTTGTTTCATGTTACGTCCAAATTTACTATAGTACGTCAATATATCTGCCAAAATGATCCTAATTGTACAATAATTATTTTACGGTTGCCAACACTGGGTTGCTCAAAATCGTCGTATAATAGGTTACTTATGGAGTAAATAGCTCCGTGGTAACGTATCGCACTGTGGATCGTGAGTTCCTCAGTTCGAATCCCACTGCCGACAGTTACCAATTTAAATTTACCCCTGTGGTTCCCCCTCCACTAACATCCTTGAGGGCTATAACTTGACGGCTGGTACGAAAAAATATATCACTTACCGAGATCTGCGTAAGCAGAGTGCCACACCCATAATGGGTAAAAGACTTTAGTGACGATTTCTAAGCTTTTAATGACGATTTTTGAGCTCTTTAGTGCCGATTTCAAATAAAAGTTTGTTATAATCTAATATTATCTTCTTTACAACAGTATAACTTTAATTTTTAAATCACGTCTTTACTGAAGAAGAATCCCAAATTCCCTGCAGTCTGTGTCGCAATTCCTCCATGGTTTCTACTTTTTCACAAGTTACTACGATTTTTCATGATAGTAGATATTATTTGCAAACAATTTTATTCAATAGTTTTTCAAAACAGCACAATAAAACAGTGAAATTATAAAACAAGTAACAGAAGCCCAACAAATACAATCTTAAATACCAACAAACAAAATAAATGAAATGACATTTCGTAGTTCTATTGTAACCCGCAATAGGCGTTGGGCGCAACGGCAGACGCGCGATTTGCACTTTTCATATTTCTGGCCAATAGAATCAATGCGAGTACTCGTGACGTCAAAATATGTTAAATTCGTTATACAGCTTTACTGCAGAATATTAAAAAAAAATATATACTTTACTACTAAATATTCCGTAAGTGTTACACTATTTTGATATAAATTTGTCATATTTCGTTTATGCTTTATGCGCCCATTGCCTATACATTTTTGACAATCCTTTTCAGCTGCAATAATCAAAAATTAAAATGAAATTCCGCTAACAGTTACTCGTACTTTCCACCAAACCTACTTAGCAATTTATCCGTCCGCAACGTTAGAAGGTTTCAATATCTGGTAAGGCCCAAATGAACGGTGTCTCACCTCACCTGTGCCTAGGTAAGTCATTACCCCTACCACTAACACGAATACCTGTGTACACTCCAAGCAAAAAGCCACCGGTTGCCGCGGAAGACCCGTTAGCCTAAAGAACTCAGTCTGCATGTCGGTGTCTACGAGGAACCAAGATGCCTGCGAATGTCATCGCTTTAGTTGTTTTAGTTGTCGACAGAAGAAACAAGTGCTAGTTTAACCTGACATCTCAATGTGCCAAGAGATTAAGAAAAAAAGTGACAATTGTAATATTTTGTACCCTCATGAGAGCGAGAGGAAAATCGTGTTTTAAAAGTGGGTTAAATTAATGCGGGTTAGAATTCCGGCGCTTTTGAATTGTCTAGTCAGCTGTGATAAGTGCGCCGCTTCGCAATTGTTTCAAATATGTTAACAACACCAACATGAATAAACAATTGAACAGCATCAAAATAAAATTAAGCAAAAACAATGTTCTACTCGAATTGAAATTTAGTGTACAAAATATAGCGGGATAACATTGACAAATAGTGAGCTCTACGCTATAGTGTAATAAGGTGTATTAAATGCGTAACGTGGATCTCAGACTAAGTTAGTGACCTCAACTCAAGGAGTTTTAAAATGGCGGACGTTGGATCGAATGCCATCCGCATTGTTGGACTGGTGGCGCTTTTGTTTACGGCGCTGGCAAAAGGTAAAATAGGAAAAAAAGAACATACATGCTACTGACACATTTATTATACGGGAACAAGAACAAAATACTAAGTTTAGTTTAAAATTTCACGATATGTTTTGTATGTAGAGCGTTAAGTTATTGAGGCAATTAAAATTGCAATTAGGCGACTAATTAATTATTGTTTTAAGTTTATTTAATTAAACCTACATTTTCAGTATATCGGTAAATATGTCACTACTCTTGTGCTATTAAGAAATACAAAACCTTTTTGACCCCAATGGCTGGTACCACGAGCTCTGTTTTTGGGAGTTTTAAAAGCAGTGTTTCAAGCTCTGTTTTAGCGCTGTACAATGTTCTAAAATTATTTTATTAAAAATACTTCAAATAAAAGTGGTAGATAATACATTTCTCTGTAACTTCTATTTGAAGCATTTTTTTATAAAACAATTTTAGAACATTGTACAGAGCTAAAACCGAGCTTAAAACACTACTCTTAAAACACCCAAAAACAGAGCTCGTGGTACCAGTCAATAAGTATATAATCACAGCTTTTACCCATTTCGGTGTGGCACTCTGCTTTTGCAGATCTCGGTAGTGACTACCACTAACAAAATACAACCCCCCAAAGATGTAAGTTAAAGAGGAACAGGAGTTTTTTTTTAATATTAAGCTTTAAATTAATAAGAAAATGTCTAAATACGTAATCCTTTTACCCATTTTGGGTGTGGTACTCTGCTTTCGCAGATCTCGGTAGTGACTACCATCCAAGTCCCAAAGATGTAAGTGAAAGAGGAACCACAGGAGTAAAAATGTAACTTTTAAGTCTTAAAATAATAAGAAAAAAATATAAATAGTTATTTCGATAACTAAATTATCATCATCAGTAGATGCAAGAGGGATAAAATAAAGTTTACACAGCTTGAAAACCAAGACAGTGATAAAAATTGAATCCAAATTAAAAAAGAAATAATCAAAATTACCTAATTTCTATTAAAACTAAGCAATTAACCATGTCAAATTAACCAATAGTAATAACGAAAACTAAAAGCTTATTGTTTGAGTACACCTAATAACTAATCCCCTAAGAAATCAAACAATTAATATTATAACACCCAAAATAAAAAATCTGGTGTGGGCACCACACTACTTTCTTATACAAATTAAACTAACTGAACACGTATGACATGTTCCTTGCGTATGACTTTATTTTTACAATTATTTGATATATAGATGTTAAACCTGTTTAATTTTTTATTCTTATTGCAACTATGAATTTATTTAAAATAGAAATCAATTAATATCTTGTCTTCAAAACTTTCTAACTAATAATACAAATATTACTTTTAAAATATTTAATAATAATAGATATTAAAAATGTTTTAGTTATTGTTCCCATTGTTACTAAGATTATAGAAATATATTCTTAAACATATAATTTAGTTTTTCTTAAAATTAGAAGCATGCACAAGAAAAGTGCAAATAACATTTTATATTCCAAATATTTTTGCTACCATCTTTCATTTGAAACTTTTTCTCATAGCTGATTCTATTTTTGAAATAAATGAAATTTATTATTTTGTCTGTCCAGTAACTTCCTCTTCCGGTTTTTCAATTTCATTCAAAATCAACTCAGCTCTTCATTTTTTCATGAAACTTATAAATTCCAAGTTTCGTTTACATATCTTGTCTCGTTCATGAGATATTGCGCACACGGACATCCATCCATCCATCCTCACACACAGACTTGATTGAGAAATTGGTATTAACGGATTCAGTGGACGTCAAAATATGTATTTCCGCAAAAATCTATTCAACGATTTTTTTTCGTGATTCCAATACTTCCTTGTGCTTTGTATAAGAAAGTAAAAATAGATGGTCAGAGTTAATCAACCAATGTTTATATTTAATTTTTTAAATATGTTAATACATACTTTAAAACGGGTTTAACTGTTTATTGTAATTACAATTATTAACAGTTTTAAATTATTTTTATTATTATGATTATTATGGAAACTGTTTTCTATAACACTGTTTTGGAAACTACTCATTCCACAACTAAAAATTGTATTGGAACAACTATCATTTCATACGTCGCGTATGGAATAAATTCGACGAATTAGAGCCGCATATTAGCGCGATATATATGAAGTATCTTGATTCAGTTACTATGGTTACGTCTCTTTGTTTTAATTTTATTTATTTAAGTTTGACGTTTTCAACAGTTTTATATTTGTATTTTTTGTATAATTTCCAAAATCTTGTTATAGAAAGTATAGTCTACAACAGGTAATGGAATGGCATATCCCACACTCGCAAACCGTAGTACAAACTTTTTGCTCGTGTGGAATATGTGCCATTTCATTACTTGTTGTATAATGTACTATTCCGCAACGCTCGATTTTTTCGAGTGTACCTACTGATAAAGATCGTGATAACTTAGTTATCGAAATGCTTATTCAGATTTTTTAGGCTCATGTGTTCTTAGAATTTTACAATATATTTCGCAGGGGTAACGTTTAAGTTCCAATTGAAAAATAAAATATCTAATAGAGTGTATTACACTCAAAAATGGGTAAATGAGGTAAAGAAATAATTGTATATTTATTTACAACATTGAATTACAATTTATAAATCTAAATCTCGTGCGTGTTTCGCGGCTGATCGCTCGTGCAAGTCTCCACGTTTCAATTTGCGATTGTTAAATAAATCAGATATGTAGGTAAGCAGTTCACTTAATTTTACTTTAAAATTATATTCTGAGCAATATATGTCAACTGCAACGTCTAGCATATGCTGCATATGTTTCTATATATTCATCTTGAGGTGCTACAAAAAGATGTTTAGAAAATTCAAACACTACTACGCTCCAACAAAGAATTTGTACTTTCTTTTGACAATTGGTTCGTTATTCTTAGGCACGCGTCCTAATATTCAACAATTGGAATTAGCTTTCGATAAATTATAATTGTGGGTGCAAAAAACGACGACTGGTAACTGTACCACTTGGTAGAAGTACTTGTAAGTGTTATGGAGATTTTGTAAGCACTTAAAGTTCTGATTATACCATGAGTTTCAGATGCAGCATTTACTTTTTCCTACGACCACTTAAAAATCTGCTCATTGTATGTTTGTTGTTGCTAGGGATATGAGGTACATTGTAAACATCGTGCGAAATGAATTTGTTTTGTGAATATTTCAATACAGGTCAGTTCATTTCAGTACAGATTCCACTGCTAGAATACTTATTTAGAATTGTCAAATATTGAAATGGTGACAGCGAGACAAAATTATTAAAATAAAATTAATTAGGAAATAATATCGTGGTCGTAGAAAAAGTATAGTGTACAACTAGCTTGGAATGTCAATTTCATATTCGTAGGAAATGAGTACCATTCCATGCTTGTTGTATAATATACTATTCTGTCTTTACTGTTCCAGATAAAATGGAACACAGGTTGTCCATTTATCGAACATACAGGATGTTAAAAAAATTCAGGTAACGGATTAAGAGTGAAACAATAAAACAAGTTTATATAAACATATATCCGAAAATGCCTAGTTTCAGAGCTATAGCGATTTTAATATTTTATTTCTGTCATGTACAACTCATACTTTTAAAATTATAATAAAATCGTAGAGGTCATTTACAATGGAAAACAGTTGAAGATAGTCTTTTATTTGAAATCGGCACCAAAGTGCTCAAAAATCGTCATTAAAAGCTCAGAAATCGTCTCTAAAGTAACCCATTATGCGACGATTTTGAGAAACCCAGCGTTGGCAACCAATAATTATTGTACAATTAGGATCATTTTGGCAGATATATTGACGTACTAGTAAATTTGGACGTAACATGAAATAAAATTTGCAAGAAGAATTAACTAATTAATTTCGATGACGAAATTGAGGACAAAACACATAATTTTGAGTGTTATTTACGATAACTTCACTTATCGAGGTTGGCAACACTGACTGTCAGTTTCAATTGACAACTGACAGATGTATAAACTTAACCTATATTGTAATTTTTTTTACAGTTTTTTCGAATTTTAGATTTCAAATAAAACTTAATATGTACCTCGGCACTGAAGTTCCTGTTTATCACTAACACGGTTTATTTTCCTCGGCCCTACGGGCCTCGGCAACTAAATTCCATATTCGTGATAAAAAATTCAACTTCAGTGCCTTGATACATAAATAACTATTGTTTTTCCTTATTTGTTGTTAATTAGTGTTATTTTGAATATTTTTTATAATTTTTAATTGATTGTGTTCCACTATAAACGGGTACTATGATTTTATTGTAATGTTAAAAGTATGAGTTGCATATGATAGAAATAAAATATTAAAAACGCTATAGCTGTGAAACTAGGAATTTTCGGATATATGTTTACATGGACTTTCTATATTGTTTTTAAATCCGTTACCTCTATTTTTTAATACCCTATATGTCAAACTATAACCAGAATTGTACCGAGTAACCATTTGAATTTATTCCATTAGTAAAATCTCTAAGTTAAGATGCAAGTTTTCTTAACCTTGGCAACTCACAGTATAGTTATTTATATTGAAACGAATTTCTAAAAAGTTAGTGAAAATTTGGAACGTATTACAATATTTATTTTACAGTAAAAACATTTCAAAACAAGAGAGAGTTGCAGAGAACAATTTTTGTTTTATGTAAAGTTCATATTTCAAGCTAGCGGAACAAATCTTTTGAATAAGAAGTAATATTCAGCTCGCTGACTGTTTTTATAATAGAACACACTTTTACGAATATAAAATTTAGCTTAATATGCTAAATAAAAGTTTGAAATTTCTCATTATTTTTCGTTGTGATATTCTCATTTTGTAATTATCATATTCTCACTAGCAAACATTGTTGTTGGTTTTATAATCGTTCGTAAATTCTCATTTTTGTGTAATTAGTTTGTTGATATCTTTCTTTGATTTTTGCTTCTGTTTCTCACATGCTTATTAGTATAATGCTCAAATATTTCAAATTATCATAGATAATCTATTAAGTGCTAGTTTGATTTCCGAAAATTTACCGCCTGGACTATTGAGTTTTTTTTTTTTTTGTACAAAAATGACTACGAGTCAAGTTTTCCAGAAGTTAAATTTCCCCAGGAAATGAAACTAGCACGAATTAGATTTAGCTAGAAAATCGCATTTTACGTTTTAACTGACTGAACTATTTTTAAAAATCAATTTTATTTAGTTGTAACTATGGCAATTGAATTTAAAACGAAATGTCAACAAATAATATTAAATCTCGTTTTTCTGCAAAGTCCATTTAAGAAATGGACTTGAAAGTAGTAATCCCCAAAATACTCGAAAGCGTACGTTTGGAAACTATTCCGTGAATTTTAGATAATAATTCTATAATAATCTGTCATATTTATCAAATATTAGCAGAACTGTCATCACGGTGTATTTGAACCAATCAGAAGCAGAAGTGGGATTTTTTTTCGTATCTACCAATCAAATTTTGATTATACTGGAAATTATGCACCGTGAATGACCAATCAAATTTCCAGTACAATTGAAATTTGATTGGTAGAGACGTCAAAAATTCTCACTTCTGATTGGTTCAAAAATGTAAAATGCGATTTTCATATATAATATCCCAAGTGTATGTCAAATTATCGACAATTACATGCACGAGGGATATTCGAAGGACTATTTCCCGATTAAAATTTAGTCAAACACTGTTTCTCTCATAAAAAATAAAGAAAAATTTAAAAACTTCATTTGACAGCAAGTCAGAATCACCTTGGTAATTTGCACTAGTGCAAAATTATCGTGTAATTCTACGGTGATTGGACGATATTCAGAAATGTCAGAATTCTGATTGGCTTAAATTTTATGAGGGAAATAGTCAAATTAATAGAATTTTAAATCTCCTATCTTCAATTCTTTGTTTCCAACGATTTTTCCGAGTATAGCAATATTTTCAAAATATATCTCTATTGAGATCTGCCACATCCAATAAATAACATGATATATTTCATAAAAAAATGTGCGAAATTAGCAGCTTCGTATGGTGCGAAGAAAGTGTAATATTCCATAATAGTAACAGAAAAACTATTTTCTATTTCTTGTCATATGCAGTAACATCGAAAATCCGCCACCAAAACAATCGCGAAAGTAATTACGATGCACGCGCTAATCCACACGTTACTGTTTAAAGGCTTTCGTCCATATATTTATGGATGAAATAGAATGTGTAATTTTTTAATTAGCGCCTGATATCGTGATAGAATGCTCACAATCGCGACGGGGAGAAATTGGAAAGTTTCTGCTCTTATTGGCACGAACTGATGCATTTAGAACGCTCGCCAATCTGTTTTCCTTCGGATAATTATTTTGTTCTAAGCTATTATTTAGAAGAGAATTTCAAAGGATATCCGATGTCTAGATTGCAGGAGATTGTGATGAATTAATCGTCAAAAAGGTACAGAGTTGTTAATTTGTTTGCAGGAGGTGTTTAGGCTTATAGAGGAAGGATGGAATTATTGTCAATTATAACATTACATTTTACAAGAAGAATCTTTGATGAAATTGTCAAGTGACATTGCGGTTGTTAATTGTCAAGTTGTGACACTTAAATTGGTGTATTGTAATCGTCAAAAGTGTGGAAATTGATAAAGCTATGGCCTTGTTGCATTTCGTAAACTAGCCGTCAAATTGCAGTACCTATTATTGTAGATAAACTGCAAGCCTTAGCGATGAATATAACACTTCTCGACTGGATTTGAACCTGGGTATTTTGGGTTATAAACTATAATTAATAATGATATAATTCGTCAGGTGCCGATCTCTATGGCGTAGTGGCTATGTCACTAGCCTAGTACGCCAGAGGTCGTGGGTTCGATCCCACTGAAGAGCAAAGGGTTGCTTGTGATCATATATAAATTCACTATCATCCACTCATGAGGCGGCATATGACCGAAGTAGTTAGTACGATTCCCATCTTTATAAAAAACAAATTCGCCAGATGATATTGTGATTACCAACTTGCAACACCTAAACTTATGTATTGTACGCGTCAAAAATGTGGAAATTTTGCTATATTCGTAGTTATTATCTTTTTTCTCACTGTAAACCAGCCATCAAATTTTAATTCTTAGATAAAGAGCTAATCATATAGATAAGTTTGATACTTACAAAAAGCATTTGGACCTGGGTATTTTAGGTTATGAATTATACCGTGTGTAGAATTGAAATGTGGAATATAGGGATTTCAATGATTTTTTTTTGATATTCCTGTAAATTTTCATCTATTAACTTTACAACAACATTGTTCAGAATTTAAAAATTCATGTAATAAGGCCCATTCGGTTACCTAAATATTAGTATTTCACGATATATCAATCAAATTAAAATCCATATTTATTAGAAAAATTGTAACATGGTCATAAAAAATTAAACAAACACAAAATATGTTTGACATATCATAAAATGTTTTAGGGTTATTTATTTGTTTACCAGAAAGAAATGGAAAAGAATGAACATTCAATTTCGACACAATATAATTACAATCTTTTACGAAATTTTTACAGAAAATAATAGAACGCTGTAATAAATAAATCTAAATCTGTTTTCTGAAATGTCATATATTTTTCATTTTAGATTAATTTTCCATGGTCGTATTATAATTTTTCGAAAAATAGTTATTTATGTATCAAGGCACTAAAGTTCAATTTTTTATCACGAATATGGAATTTAGTTGCCGAGGCCCATAGGGCCGAGGAAAATAAATCATGTGAAAATAGAATTATTATTATATCATATTTTTGAAACATAATACAAATGACATTAATGTAGTTAGTGTTTTGATCTGGTTGGTAGGAGAAAAGTAAATAAAGTTTTATCACTTTCAAAAATTTACCTTACTATTTATCCGCTGTCAAAACGATAATAGTTATTTACTTTACAAGTGGGCAAAGTAAAGAATTACCCACGAGAGAAATTTTAACACACGAAGCCGAAGATTGAGTGTGATAATTTTATCGATTGGGTAATTCCACTTTGCCACGTGTGAAGTATAACGTTTTATCCAGCACCTCCTAATAAATGCAAAATTTATTAAAGAATTATTATTTGACAGTGACATATGCCTTAAATTTTCTAAATTAAAATGTCAATGGAAGTAGTTGCCAAGGTGTTGTGTGTTATTATTATTGTTATAAATTAAAAAATAATCACTAGTGGCTTTTCACAAAATTATACCCACTAGTGGGTAATCAGTTACTTTGCTTGTTTAAAAACGCTATAGTAATAGAGCATTTATTGAGAGGTGTTGGATAAAATCGTTTTTTCTTTATGGCTTATTTCACTTTCAAAAAGTTACCTTCCTATTTATCCGCTGTCAAAACGATAAAATTGTTTTTTCTTTATGGCTTACTTTGTTACTTTATATTGGAGTTAAATTATCAGTAAGATAAAAGATGACACATGTTTGTTAGGAGTTTAAAATATAATATCCCTTTATAAATTTGTCTTTTAAAACAGAGCTGAACTATAACAATTTACCAATAAGTGCACAACCAAATCACCCTTGATTCATCTATTTATATGTCTACAGTGTGAAGTTTTGAAATAAATTAGGCGAATGCACTATAAAAAATTCCCATCAAAATAGTACTAACTCTCTCGCGTTGACAATTGAAACTAAGTAAGATTGTCATAAAATAAACTCTGCTCTTTTTACGAGCGAATTCGTGAGCAAATAATTCAGCTAGTGAAACTAAGAAAAGGAATTTTATACAATAACGGACTAATTTATTTTAACAAGAGCTTGCGTGGAGAAACTCTGCTGACGACTGTCGACTGTTCTACGTGACATATGTGACTTGATTGTTGATGACTGTTGCTCCGATTACGATAAAATGTTTTACTTTGTTACAAACAAAAAAATAATCACGAAATGCTAATTATGATATGTAATTAATTGTTAGAACAATAGTCGGAAGGATGTTTCGACGTTCAAACTTTAATAATATTTTTTCTTGAAAGCCTTCAGTAATTACTATAATTAAATGAATTATTGTTGAATTTGAATTAGTTGAATATACGAGCCCAAATTAATATAGGAACACCCTTTCAAATTTTTTGGTTCAATGATTTACAAAAGCCCAAACACAAGTATATTTTTATGTATAGTTAACATTAAATAAAACATAGATAATCAACTATACTTCTGGCAAACTTTTTTTTTGTATTTGCTCTATCTATAGTTATTTACATTACAAGCAAGGTAAAACAGTTTTTACTGCTGAATCAGGCGAGCCTGTCACCTCCTTGAAGCAGTAAAATAGTTACCTTGCGTGTATTGTACAACATTTTACTTGTTACTCATTTTTAAATCAAAATAAAATTATAACCAAATCCTGTCAGTTACACGCAATTGTTCTGTCAAAAATTATTTGAAATGATTTCGTATAAGCCTTGTAAGCATTACTGTGACAACGTGCATTATTTACCTTGTTTACTAACTTGTAAAATATTTACAATGCAGCTGTCAATTAGTAACTTGTAAAGATTCATTTTCAAAGGCAATAGAGGGCTTGGGTAAGTAGTGTTTACAAGTGAGTAACAAGTAAATATTATTTACCGGGTTCAGGAGATTAAACCTATGTTTACATGCATAAAAGTAGGTAGGGTAAGTATGACATAACTCTATGCTGTAGGGTAATATTACCATTCTGACCTATTAAAACAGTCAATAAAATGAAAATAATACACAATGGTAATATAACGCTATTTATTAATACACACGGAATTAAGCTGTTCAGAGCTTCACCTGCTGCGTTCCAAATATTTTCAGGCAATTCAGCATCGCCAAAATCCACTTTTTATCCAACCATTATGAAAAAAGATTTATAAATATGATACAAAACAAGTGTAACCATGGTGTTAAATAAAAACAAACAGACTTACTTGATCACCTTCTAAAATTATGACAGACGTTATAAATAAAAGAACTTCAAAAAATAACGTCTTCATATTCTGAAACCGGTAAACTATTGAACAAACCAAGGATGTTATGATACTCATAACTTCGCTAGGAATGCTAATAGCTATTATTTTACCATTTTGTAACTCCATCTTTACTTTTAAATCTACTTTATTGACATTTGGCAGTCTTTTCTGGGTAAAAAACCTCAAATTTCCTGTAGTACCAGTTACAATTCTTTGGTTATCCTGCAGGATGTTTCAATATATTCCTTTTTTTTTGTCATTCAGTTCTAAAAAGATTCGATTAGAGATAAATTGGGGTTTAGAAGACCATTCCAGAAACGGTATAAAATTGCTATTAATATTATTACAACGCAGCTTTTTTATTAAAGGCACAATGCATTCTATCCCTTGTTTTAATTTTTATTTAAACTTTTATAAAATGAAAAATTTGATACTTGTAATAATGTTAGTGGAAGAGACTTATAAGCCCTGAGTTTGTTTGGCTGTTTTTTTCTTTTCGCGTTTGTTTTCCAATTCTTTATCTCAGCCTCCTAGCTTTATCACGTCTCTTTCAACTACCTCCAGCTATCTTTTTTTTTGTCTGTCTTTCTGTCCCCATCCAGTTTATGATGTATTTTGGTAGTCTTTCTTCAGGTAATCTTTTTATATGTCCTACCCATTTTATTATATGTATTCTTTCTATTTCTTTGTTAGTTCATCTTAGCTCTTCGTTTTTTGCTATTCTTCCGTAAATTCTTCCTAACAGCTTGCGTGCCCAGATTTGTATAAGTTGCTCGTCCGATTTCGTGAGTGTCAAAATACTGTTGGGTCATATTACTGTGTAAAATTATTTTGTCAATATTTGTATATACGATTGTATGTCAATTATATTTAAAGGTTTACAGGCCATTGGTTTAATCAGAGCTATGCTAATTAAAATGTCAAATTATGTAAGTATTTTGAAAGTTCAATAACGGAAACATTGGTAATGACCATGAGAAATTTCAAGTTGAAAATCATTAACTTTCTTATGTCAATCTTAGATACATTCTTGTAGCTGTTTCCAATTTGATTCATATTAGTTACACTTGAAAGCGTATAAATTTGATTTACGGTATATGAACCCATTTCTAGTTAAAATCGTAATTTCATTATTTCTTTTATAGTTTTTATAAAGTATAAACATTAATTACAATACAAATAATTAACTAGTATTTGTGTCAAAGGTCTTTAACTTATTAGAACTATTCGCTTTGCAACTGAAAGCCAATAGCATTTGTTGTTATGCGTTCCTGGGAGGCATGCTAACATAAATTGCATTTTATTTAAATCAGAATAATTTAATTTCTAAATAAATACAATCAGATGATTTTTTTATGTTGTTCACTTGTTTTTCTGGCGAAGAATGGGGTCTTTTACCATTTTTTTAAATTTTATTTTATGAAACTATCTGCCTATCTACACTTTTAAAAAGTCTTAATTGTTATTCATTGAGCCACAATGATTTTTTTAAAAATGTTGTGACGTCATAGTAGAGGTGTTGCTGGATCTAAAACAGTACAGATTGTAAATAATTGTAGTCATATATTTTTTAACTTATTTTATTATTATTATTACAATAAAATAGAGTATTTATGTAACAAAAATTATTTTATTCTCTACTGTTTTAGATCCAGCAACACCTCTACTATGACGTCACAACATATAAAAAATCATTGTGGCTTAATGAATAACAATTAAGACTTTTTAAAAGTGTAGATAGTCTTCAATATAGATAAAGTTTAATAAAAAAAAAAAATTTTAATGGTGAAAGACCCCATTATGTACAGTAGGTAGGTAATTAGAAACGTTGAATTTTAATAAAATGTGCAGAAGTTAAACAAAATTTTTTTTTTTTTATTTATTTACGGTGAGTTTTGATCTGAAAGCTTTTTCAACAATTTGATTTCTGTTTCTTAAAATTGCTACAAAACATTTGCAACGTAATGACCTAGATCTAGAATATAATGTGTTTTGATTTGGAATGTACAATTTAAACTTGTATAAGTAGACGATAATATATTTTGTTATATAGTTGGGCGGGAAAAGTTTATGAGCATTCCTGCTGGGGATGTAGTGGTTGGGGGGCAGAGGGGTCAAATGTAGACAGTTGTCCCCCATATTTTGGTAAAGCAGGAGCAAATAACTTAGGGAAATTATAACATTGATTAAGGAATATTCCTTATCAATGATTATACATATTTGCTTTAACAATTTTTACCTGTGTGATTCTTTTATACTTTATTTCCTTGTCTAAGTTGGCAATTTAACATTTCTGTACTTGAAATTGAAAACTAATACATTGAATTTTTTTAATACTTACAATGCAAAAAAAAACATTTCATTCGTGTAGGTAAGTATTTAAAAATAATTTATCAGAGTTTGAAGATTTACTGATTTGCATTCAAGAATAATTAACAATTACCAACAAGATCAATCCTCCCGCCCCAATAAAATTGCTGAACTTCCGCCATTGTGGATCACCATAAATAATATATTTGTTATAGTTTCTGGGGCAATAAAATTATTATCTCATGGTTCTAGAAGTCTTTGATTTGATCCCAGTTTTCTTATATTGAGTGGAGGTGTTCTGATTTGACGGCCGGTTACAATTAATGAATGAATTTTTATAGTAGTAATTTAAAAATTATTAGATAGTGAACCATTAGGTCCTGAGTACGTTTTTCGCAATCGACAACAAATATCACAACATAAATTTTCCGTTTACACCAGAACGTCGTTAAGGGATGGGGGCTTTGACTGGACGGCTGGTAACCCCTATAAACACGCTAAAAGATATCGCGGTGACCTGTGACAGCAGAGTGTCATATGATGTTACTAACTACTTAGGTCATATGTCGCCTCGTGAGTGGATGATTGTAAATTTTATGAACAGCACAAACAACTCTGCTTTTAAATGGGATTCGAACCCACGATCTCTGATATGCTAGGCTAGTGACATAGCCTCGGTACCTCGTTTTCGATGGTGTGACAATGGCAAAGCGGTCACCCATCCAACTACTGACCGCGGACAGTGCTGCTTAATTTGCAATATCGAATTAACCGACTTCAAAGTTACCTGCCATGGTCGTTGTCAAATATTGTATTTATACTATTTATTAATAATAAATAAATTAATATATCATCACGCATTTGCCCACTATGGGTGTGGCACTTTGGTTCCGCAGATCTAGATGAGTGATTTATTTTTGGGCATACCAGCCGTTGAATCACGACCGCCAAAGGAGAGGAAATCACAGGAGTAAATTTAAAATGGCAACAGTCATCTGCGGAATTCGACATTCGACCTGAAGATTTCATGATTTACTTCATTTATTTATTTATTATTATAATGCTCGATTGAGTGTTTATAATGGTGTGTTAGTGCCTGAATGTTGGGTGTGGACGAAGAAGCATGAACGACGTATAACTGCTGCAGAAATGAGATATTTGAGAGGAGTATGTGGATATACGAGACGTGATCGTTTACGGAATACATTGGTGTATGATGAGTGTGAGATTGAGAAGAATGTTTTTAAGAAAGTGGGAGTGAGTCAGTTGAGGTGGTTTAGTCATGTTGAGCGAATGTCGAATGAAAGGTTGGTGAAACTAATATATATTGGTGAGATTGAAGAAGAACGATTGTGTGGGCGTCCGAGGAATAACTGGTTGGGTATGATTGATGGTTTGTTGCGTGAACAAATGATTCCGAGTGTGAAGAATAAACGAGCATGTATGAATCGCACTATGAATGTGGACGAGGCGAAAGTGGTGGATTGTTTGGAGGAGATTGATTGTTGGTTGACTGTGTTTCTGGGTTCGTGCTACCCCACTAAGTGAGACATAGCGTGACGTTATGTATGTATGTATTATTAAACATTGAAATTTAGTAAAAACAGATTTGCAATTGAAGAACAAAGACATCCCAAATTGGGTAATAACATATCTCTTAGTGGTATTTCATCATATGTTTTCACACTCTTCTAATTAACAAAATCTATTTAATTACAAACACGTCGTTAAGTTGTTTATGTTTTAATAACTAAAAACCTTTTTCTCTAATCTTTCACAAGTAATTAAAACACACAATTAGTTTGCAATGCTTATAAAAATGCATGTTGCAGTTTCATTATTTCCCACTGACTCACATCTCCCTCCCATAATAAAAATAAAAGAACCTCAGAAGGCCTGATTAAGCACCACACAGAGTTCTAATTATCTCCGCAGCGAAAAGTAGCGTTAGGTCCTCACATTTAATCACTCTATGTAATCTCATCTCTTGTTCATTCTCACAATTTACATGTTGTATAGTGTAAATCAGGCCTCGAGGTGGTGGCGGCGACGTATACGGGTCACTGTGGTACGGGTACCATCGAGGATGGCAGTACAGAGGCGGTGTGAGTGGGATTTGAACCCGAAACCCAGTGGAGATGTATTTGGTAGCAGTGGGATGGAATGCGGTCTTACTTTCGTGGAGATGATGTTTTGGTTGTTGGTTTTTTAAATTAATTAAAATTATTTCGAAGATAGATATTACTTAAACATATTTCATAAAATAATACCGGGTGTTTAAAGTGATTGACACCAATGTATTCACGCGTCTTTTTTTTTTTTTAACCGGACGCAAAATTAGCATTTCGCAGCCGCAGTATATCGCGAAATTGAATTTCGCGGCCGTTACCATGACATCAGACGCGAAATAGGGTAAAAAAACAATCATTTTGGCGCTTGAGAATTGACATTATTTTTTCAAAACTAATTGTTTTGTTTATCAAATGTCAATCCCATAGTCACTTTCCATTTACAATAAAACTGTTTAAAATTTGTAATTAAAATTTTCTACGGTTGCACAAAAAATAGTGTGTACACCTTGTCCGCGAAATCCTTTATTGTCCTCGAGATTGTCCTGCCTCGGCCGCAAGCGGCCTCGGCGACAATTTTTCTATCGGTACGCTAACGGGTGATTTCGCGGCCTTGGTATACAAATAACTATTAAACCATTTAAATAAAAATAAAATAAATAAATAAATTTAATGAATCTAAAAATCGAATTCACTACTATTATGTCCGTTCTTCTCAATATATAAATTTATTGAAAACTCAAACTTAAAACTTAACACCACCCACCACAATGATGATGGCTAATCAACTAAGTGATTAAAAAAAAAAAGCTAAAAACTACTGGTGTGTCAAATTAATTGAAATACCACATCGAAAAACTGCCACCTATACATTACTCTTGGAGATCTCTTGCCGAACATCTTTAAAAACCATGATTTGACAGTCGGTAGCTACACTTCATAAGCAAAAATATATCAATAATCAGAATGAAGGCTACAAGTTGAACAAGACCTTCGTTTTGTAAATCATAAATTGTTATTACTGAATTACTGTTTATTTATTTAAAATATATTACTTTTCGGAATCCGTTATACCTATAACACTGTGCTACTGCCAAGAATGTGAAATGTGGATCATGAAATTGATATTTTGAAACAAAATTCATGAATTAAAAATTACCCATGTGGCTCCCCCAATGGAGACGGATGGTAACTTCACTTCACGCGCAAAAATATACCATATATTTGCTCTAAAGGCCTGTGTCCACGGTGATAGAAATAGTTCTATATCATAAATAGTGAACTTGTATGACAACAGATGTCATGTTAGTCGAATTTATGAAGTTAGCTTCAGTCGATGCTACCAATACTAAAACTAATAAAATATAACTCAAGAAATTATTCTGACATAAGTAAATTACATTTGTTTATACGAGAAATAAATAAGAAATATATTTCATGTTCAGAAATTGTTTGAAAATACTAATTTTCAGCTTTGATTGCAAATTTTTCAGCTTTTCAAACACTAAACGTCAAAATTTTAATTTGGTAACATATACCTATATATGAAGTTAGCAACTAGTATGAAAAAATCAGACAGAACGCGTTTTTACATCATAATTTTCTTTTTGATTTGGCCTTAAGCAGAGTGCCACACTCAGAAATGGATAAATGGTGTGATGTTTAAATAGTACTAAACTTATTATTTTAATGTAGCAATTACAAAATTATGTACCTATTATTTATTTTATTACTCCCCCAATTAAAAGTGTCGACCTCAAATGACAATTGAAAAGTGGGTAATTTTCAAGATAACTTATTCATCTTGTTCATTTCATTCTCAACAATACCCTAAACAATTACTCAGTAAAAGAAAGTAACTGCTATCATACATCTTTAGGTGCACCATACACCTTACAATATGCAAACAAAACAAAGCTAAGAAAAAACGGTCACACATGGCCGGCATTTTGTAAGTCGCGGATTCCTGACATAGCGACGAGTTGGGTTCACTTCTTGCGCTGAAGAGTGAAGAGCCAAGACGAAGAACGCGACACCGTTACTTGAACTGTTGAAAAAACCCGCTGCGCACGATTCCGCGTGATATGCGATCGCTGATTGTGCTGGCGATCGACACCGCCGTCAAATTAAATTATTACGCATGGAATTCGCAGTTACTATTTGTTATTGTGATTGAGGCAATTTGTTAACTGTTAGGATGCCACTCTCGGATAGACATCTGCATGATTTCAAAATAATATCGTTAAATGTATACATTCAAATTAATCATAAAATCCTTCAGTGCTGTGGTTTCTCCTCTACTAACATATTTAGTGAGGTTTGTACAATATTTTTTGTACGGAAAGTATAAAACTAATGACAGTCCATACAAAGAAATGAAGTTCTTCAAGGAGTTATTTTGATAATTGTCGAAGTTGCACTATAAGTATAAACACACAAAATAGTTTGTTTAATATATTAGAAAACATTTAAAATATTTACCGTATTCACTTGTAAATTTATTATATTTCTTATTTATTTTGAGATAACTAACATTACATTTGTAGGTTATGTATTTCACAGCTGTCATATCGAGCAGGTTTTATTGCCAACATTGATAACCAAATGCACTAAATTTGTTATTTTTAAATTCAATTTCATTCTTATTCCATCATTGTTTATATTAACATTATGTAAAGGGATGTTTGAAATGCAACATTTTTTTTATTATAAATATAATTTATTATTAAACGCTTTAGAAATAGAAATGTTTTCGTTGAAATTTCCCGGTTGTCTATCTGGTGGAGACCTGCGAAATGGACATTTCGGACGTTGCTCAGGCAACGCTGAACAACACATTCACATTTCAATATATTATAACGCATTTGATTGTGGATCGTAAGATCCTCTGTTTGAATCATTTGTTATCATTCCCTACTGAAATTATTGTGTTTTTGACATTAAAATAATATAAATGTATATGCGCTTATAATTCATTTTTTTCGTGCATATAATCCGCTCTGTATTTATCAGGTTTTTTATTCCTTGTCATGGTTTCATTTGTGATCATGAAAGCGACTCATTTTACTACTTTTACATTAAAATTAACTATTTTATATAATACGTGTTTCTCATGAATGTAAAAAACATATCTTGTGCCCTATGGAAATTTAATAGCATATTAAATCCTTCAGCTAGTGTCAGTTTCGCTCACTACGTTCGCTCGCGCATCAGAAAGCTTCGAGATGCAATATGCCCATAGTTTTCCTTATAAGGCAATATAGGTACTATTGCAGTTTCAGCCCGTAAAAGGATACTTTACCACTAAAGTCAGAGCTCAATAATTAGTAGGTTTACGATTCAGTATGTCGTAAAATACATCATTTATTGAGATTTGTAAAAGCAGAGTGCTACTTATCGTCTAGTCGTACACTTGTAGTATTTAGTTGAACGAATTTATTAATTTCTCACATTGTTATTTACAAAAGAATATATTGGAGTCATAGCAACCTCCAAAGAACCAGAGACACTTATCGGTTTGTTAACCGATATCGTCTTGCATTTATTTCCAAACTATACTATTCTCCTGTTCCAATATTATTAACCCTCGGAGAACACACTGGGTCAATTTTACCCACAAAAAAATGTATACTTTGAGAGTTTCCATATAAATTTGTAGCTTAAAATATTAAAAAATAAAAAAGTTACAATATTTTTGGTAAAATTTCATTTTTTATAAAACAAATTTTTTCGCGATTTTTTAACGTAGTCAAAAACATCAACAATTATAAAATTTTGCATAAATCATTTCTATCAGATCTTAAATATACCTCAGAATTTTTTTAGACTAATCTATCCATTCATTACAGAATGGTAGACGATCAATAAAAGTATTGAGTCAGATTCAGTTTCAGAGTGTTTTCCGTGATCGAAAAAATAGGTGTGTTTTCGGAGGGTTAAGTCAAGGATTAATGTTATACATATAAATGTTTTTTTTTTAATATTCTTGCCTGCTCCACTAAATATTTCTGGACATAGATCTGTTTGGAAGTAAGAACAGATATCGATCTGTAAATTTGACCGTAAGTGGTATACTTATTGTGCAAGAAGAACCAATTAAACAGATAAAAAAAGTTAAGTGAACGATGCGAAATTTCTTACTGAGTTTCGCATTGTCAAATGTTCCCTAATATTTTATAAAATAGATGCAATGGACGACTAGCAGTCAAATAATTATTAAAGTAGTTATTTTTAAATAAACATTTGACCGTTAGTCCGTATTTTTATTCATCCCATAATTCTAAAAAATGTTTCAAGTAAAAAATACTATTTTACTTTGCAGCAAATAAAGTTTCATTGCTTAACAGAGCCAGGTGAACGTGTGATAGTGTTGTCACCCGCCATACGCACGCTCCACGCCCCAGGTGAAACCCAGAAAGTGGGTCACTACGTACGTCACACATCACACTAGCTCCCAGCACAACCGGACGCAAACAGGATGCCCCGTGTGACGCACGACACTGTTCATGTCTTCTGTCCCATCCGGCGACGGTGGAGACGTTTGCGCAATTTTTAGTGTGAATCATTTGAAATATTTAGTAGGATTTGGAAGTATCAATTATAATAAACCGAATAAAATGAGTTTTTTCACGACATGATAGGAAACCCCACCGTTCTTCTCCCGAAATAGTGAGGAAAATGTGTTGTTCCTCTCTAGAGAGGAAAATATAGAAGTGTTGCCAATATGAATGTTATTTACAAAAAATATATTATAAAAATTGTAAATAAATTCCTAATTTTATTGAAAATCCTTATTTTAGGGATATATATACTTTAAATTGTCTTACAATTATGTCTTATATATTTCTTTTTCGTATTAAATCACAATTTGACAACTTATTAAAGATATTTAAGATTAGTTCATTGGCAACACTGTTAAACCGCCTTGTGTCTGATAACCTAACTTTAAACTTGTCAGTCTGTTAGTTGTGTTGTCAATGTGTATTTTAGGTCCGAGCAAATCATTTTTATGAAAGAAACTGAATCTATGTAATACATTTAAATGTCGCGGTCTTACTTTAACTTCCGTTCTGACTGATTCAGTTGAGTGTATTTTTATACTTTACAAAAAGAGGTTGCAAGACTGTAGAGTGAATGTAGTTTTTCCCTCGTAAAGTTGTTACTCAGTTTTTATGTTGTTGTAATAGTTTAATACATTATTAAATCATTCAGTAATTACAAATACAAGTGTACTAATTGGCATTACAAACGAACCTCTGAAACTAACAAGTAAATAGGTTATGGGCCCAGGTATCGTTTAAAACACAAAAGAACTGAAATAGTTCTCGAACAAAAGAACGCCATCTTCAACGTTTCTGACGATCTTTTGTAAAAGTCCAAATAGAAGTTTTGTCGAACTGAATGATCGAAAATGGATAAAGTCGACATTTCCACAATTAACAAATTTAACGGATCAAACTACGCACAGTGGAAATTCCAAATCAAGTGTGCGCTCAAAGCCAAAGGAATTTACGGAGTGGTAGATGGAAGCAACCCGAAGCCATCAGACAATCAAACCAACGAGCTCAAAGACTGGAATAAAAAAGATGCTCACGCAATGTTTGCGATCACAACAGCCATGCAGTTGGAGCAAATTACGTTGATTGAAAACTGTGACAACTCGAAACAAATCCTCGACAAGCTTGACTCAATATTTCAGCTCAAATCAGAAACGAACAAGATGATAGTACATGAAAAATTTCACCAATATAAAATGCATAAAAACGACACGATAGCGCAGCACATCTCCAAGGTCGAAAATTTGGCAAAACTTGTTCGTGAAGCAGGAGAAACTGTAAGTGATGCTGCTATAATGATGAAAATTCTTAGTACACTTCCTGCAAAATACAGGAACATACGACAGGCTTGGTTGTCACTGGACGAGGCCAAACAAACCATTTCAAACTTAACAGCACGACTTCTCGATGAAGAAGCTAACCTAGAATCCGTAGAGGAAGCTGAAACCGCACTAGCAGCTTTATCACTAAAGAAAAACAAGTACGGATACAACAGCACGAAAGAAGACAAAGGTCAAGGAAGCAATCAATCAAAAGGTTCCTCAATTGTTTGCTACAACTGTGGAAAGAAGGGACACATCGCCAGAAGATGTAGACAACCACAAAAGAAAAAGGGACCACCAAACAATCGATTCGAAGCAAGAAATCAACAAAGAACCAGTGAACGACACGAAGAAAGCTACGAAGTTGCTCTTCACGCAGACGGTAACCCAAATTATTCCTACGCAGAATCATGGATAATGGACAGTGGTGCGTCATCCCACATGACCTACAGGAGAGAATTTTTTAATACGTTTGAAGATAGCTTTGAATCCAGCGTTACTCTAGGGAACGAGACAAGTCTGAAAATAAAAGGAAAAGGAACAGTAAAAGTTCAAGCATTGGTCAAAGGAAATTGGCATGATCGTACATTAATAGACGTTATGTATGTTCCAGATCTAAAGAAAAATCTTTTTTCAGAAGGTGCAGCAGCAAACAAGGACATAAACATAATAAAAGATAAAAATCATGCACAACTCTATAAAAATGAAGCAGTAATTGCTAATGCTGTCCGCGAACCAAATAACATTTATAAAATGTTATTTAGAACTGTAGTCAATGAAATGTTTCAAGCCAATCTAACCAAAAGTGAAAGCCTGAAAGTATGGCATGAAAGACTTGGACACTTAAATGTGAAAACTCTAGAAGAAATGGTGAAAAAGAACTTGGTAACCGGTATAAACTTTTCAAATGTTGAAAACTTTTTCTGTGACGCGTGCGCATATGGCAAGCAACATCGTCTTCCATTTAAAAAGAACGAAAAGACATTGAACTTTAAAGTAGGTGAAAAGATCTATAGTGACGTGTGTGGACCAATGGAAACAACATCCATAAGTGGTTCCAAATACTTTATCGTTTTCAAGGACAAAATAAGTGGTTTTCGTGTTGTTAACTTTATTAAGCATAAATCAGATGCACTGGAATGTTTCAAAACATTCAACAACATGATCAAAAACAAATTTGAACGTTCAATTAAAGTATTGCACGTAGACAACGGTGGCGAATACAAAAACAAAGACTTCGAAAAGTATTTAAACAAAGAAGGGATAGTTTTGGAGACAACCGCTCCTTATACTCCTGAGCAGAACTCTAGAGTAGAGAGAGACAACAGAACCATCGTCGAGAGTGCTAGAACAATGATTTATGGTGCCAACATGCCTAAATACATCTGGGCTGAAGCTGTCAACACAGCTGTATACTTACTAAATAGAACAGCTACAACTCAGACCGATACTACCCCTTATGAAGCTTGGTATGGTAAAAAGTCAAATTTAGAACATGTAAGAACATTTGGAAGCGAAGCATTCATGCATATACCCGATCAAAAAAGAAGGAAACTAGATCCTAAGAGCAAAAAGATGATCCTGGTTGGGTATGACAACGACTCAAATAACTACAGATTATTTGACCCAGACACCAAGAAAATAACAATTTCGAGAAACGTACTTTTTAACGAAAGTAAGTTAAGCCTTGAGAGAAAAGAAAATACTGTGAAAATCAGTATCAACGCTGATGACGAACTAAACGAACTCCGAGAGCAAGAGGAGCAGGAGCAGATGCAAGATCAAGAAGCGAACAGATTAATCCAGCCAGTACAAAACAACGAAGAGGAAGAAGTACCAAATCCAGGACGTCCACGACGTCAAATTAGATTGCCAAGTCGATACAATGAATTTGAAATGTTAAACTTCGTCGAAATGAATATTCCACAAACCTATACAGAGGCACTAAATTGTGACGAAGCACGACACTGGAAACTGGCTATTGCTGAAGAACTAAAAGCACTAAAAGCAAACAACACATGGGAAGCTGCAGAACTTCCGCCTGGTAAGAAACCAATTGGATCAAAGTGGGTATTTAGAATAAAACACAATGAAGATGACTCAACTTCACGCTACAAGGCTCGGTTATGTGCAAAAGGATACGCACAGCAAAAGAACGTTGATTACTATGAAATATTCTCGCCCACAACTCGTTTTGACTCAATTAGAACGCTTTTGGCAGTAACAGCAGCAAGAAATCTAAAAATTAAACAATTCGACATCAAAACTGCCTTCCTCAATGGAGAACTCAAAGAAGAGATCTATATGACACTTCCTGAAGATATGGAAGTAACAACGACAAAATGTAACCAAGTGTACAAGTTGAATAAATCACTATATGGGCTTAAGCAAGCCCCCAGGTGCTTTAACAAAAAGTTTAGCGTTTTTCTCAAAAATTATGGTTTTGAACAATCTCAAGCAGACAAATGTGTGTACACAGGTTTTGTAAATAACACCAAAGTGCTACTTGTACTTTATGTAGATGACGGACTGTTAATAAGCGAAAGTGATGTAATAATAAACATAGTTTTAAAAGAACTAGAAAAACAATTCGAAATAAAAAGTAGTGAAGTGAAAAACTACGTGGGTATGCAGATAAAAAGAGACTCTGACGGCTCTATCTTCATAAATCAAGAAAATTACATAAAACAAATTGCTAAGAAATTTGAACTTGACACTGCAAACGCAGTATGTGTACCTTCAGACCCACAAACAAACATTACAGGTGAAAATAGTGAATATCTTGAAGAGAATGAGGTTCCATACAGACAGTTGGTTGGTTCCCTCATGTTTGCCGCAATTGTTACTCGCCCAGACATTTGTTATGCAGTGGGAGTAGCTAGTCGATTCCTAAACAAACATAACAAACAACAATGGAATGCAGTGAAAAAGATAGTAAAATATCTTATTGGAACGGCTGATTACGGAATTTACTATAAAAGCTATAATTCTACGTCCCTGACCGGTTTCTCCGACTCAGACTTCGCAGCTGATCTCCAAACAAGACGATCAACCAGTGGTTATGTCTTCCAACTTGGTGAATCTGCAGTAACTTGGACCAGCAAGAGACAACCGACCGTATCGTTGTCAACCACAGAGGCAGAATATGTATCAGCCTCTCAAGCCGCCAAGGAAGCTAGTTGGCTGCAGAGACTTCTTTCAGATATAGGTGAAAATCCAGAAAAACCTACCACAATCAACATAGACAACCAGAGTGCTATACGTCTCATAAAAAATCCAGAGTTCCACAATCGGACAAAACATGTAGACATAAAATACCACTACGTTCGTGAAAAATATGAAGCAGGTGACATCCTACCCATGTACATCAACACGAAGGACCAAGTGGCAGATATCCTAACGAAGCCGCTGCCCAAAATGTCTTTTGAAAAATTGAGACTCCTATTAGGTGTACAAAGATATAATATGTAAATCAGAATTAATTTTAAGATTTAAAGAATGTAATAATTTAATATGTTTATTTTATGTAAAGTATTCAAAAGTGGGAGTATGAAAGAAACTGAATCTATGTAATACATTTAAATGTCGCGGTCTTACTTTAACTTCCGTTCTGACTGATTCAGTTGAGTGTATTTTTATACTTTACAAAAAGAGGTTGCAAGACTGTAGAGTGAATGTAGTTTTTCCCTCGTAAAGTTGTTACTCAGTTTTTATGTTGTTGTAATAGTTTAATACATTATTAAATCATTCAGTAATTACAAATACAAGTGTACTAATTGGCATTACAAACGAACCTCTGAAACTAACAAGTAAATAATTTTTAGAGACATGTCGTGAAAAAAATGTTGTGTCTAACACGAGAGGAAAGCTCTTCTTCCACTCGCTGCGCTCATGAGGCAAACTTCGAACTCGAGGGGGAAAAAGAAACGCTTTCCTCTCTAGTTTGACAAATAACTATTATCTATATGTATATATAGCTTGACAAAGAAACCGGTTCATTTAAGATTGGAAAAAAGGGTATTGGAAGATATTACAAATTAGTTAAATAGGTACCTTTCAAATCTCGAATTTGGTCGCCAAGTTTCCCTTCGGTTATCAATTTGAACAACCCTGAACTGCCATTCTGAAAAAGAAGCATAACAAATTTAGCACAAATGTTGTTTATTATTAAAAGAATAAATGATTAAAAAAGGTTACAGTAAAATACAAAAAACAACACTCTAAATTTAGTAAAAACTGTATCTCACGCGTATTTTTTTTTATCGCTTCTATAGGTAATGAATAACATTTTGCTCCATTTATTCCATGCTCTTACGACTCATATTTTACAATTTTGACGTAATAAGCGACCTCAAAACTTATCCCTCTCGTACTTTCGGTCCACGCTGAACGTGCGTTTCGTAACATATTTTTTCATACATATGAAAATCTGATAGGATATCAAATAAAATACCATTTCCGGTTGATGGATTGTTCCCAAAATCAAATCAATTTATAACATGGGCATCTAAAATCCAAATGTAGAATATAATATTGATAGTTTCACACACGTAATAAAAGTGAAATCGTATTCTAGTGTGCTTATATATTGAAAATTCTCTATCGAGAAAACCGTTGTTTTGTTTTTTCAAAAAACAGGTTAGCAGTTTTAAACGAAAATATCAAAATAAACTCATATTTGTTCTACATTTTGTATTGGTGCCTGGATACATCGCACTGCTCTTCGTAAGACATTCCACAGATTTCCAACAGGCGACAAATTTGAAGAAATGATAGGCCTTGGAAGCACTGGTATTCTTAGCAACATGAGATTTTGCGTTATCCTGTAAATTACTACTGCTGGATGAAGTTAAATATGTAGAGCAACTTCAACAACCTTTGTGTTAAATTGCGTCCGTTTATTCCTATATTTTTTGGTGTTCCGATTTAAACGACCGCTGATGTTATTGTTTTGATGTAAAAGCTCTAGATTTATATAGTCTAATAGAGAAAACCAGTGGTTAAAGAGAAATTTAATCTAACAAAATTAGACATTATGATACAGCCCTAGAAAAATTCATCATTTACATTTCTAGGCACAGTTTTGTACAATAAAATGTTATTATCACTTCTTGTTTCTACGAACGGTTTTTTCAATTCTAAAATTGCCAATGTACTTATACTTTAAAGTATAATTTCATAAAGAAAGTTTTCATCACGAAAAATCCTGATGAAAGCAACATTAGTTAAAAATGAAAGCAACATCTCCTTGGAGATCATTGAAAATTGTTCAACATGACAATGAAACAATTTTTGATTTTTATTTCTGTTGAATACATTTAATATTAAATCATTTTATTTCATTTATTGGATTGTTATACAACAAAGACTTCTTATATGAGATAAAATATTGGTTCCATTATTAATTTTAAATATATTTAATAGTTATTTATGTATCAAGGCACAGAAGTTCAATTTTTACCTCCCGCCTACCTCTAGGTAAGGGAGGTATTGTTTTTGGTCAAAAAATTGGGTAGTGAGTTTTCAATGAATAAGCACGTTTTAGGGTCCCTATAATACGATTTTACTATTTTCGCAATGATGTCTGTATGTATGTATGTATGTATGTATGTATGTATGTATGTATGTATGTATGTGTGTGTGTGTGTAGTCTGTGGCAATTTTTTCGTCTCGCATAACTCAAATACCATAATACCAAAAAATACAATTTTGTGAATTATTGCTTCTTATATTTAAATGAAGAGCTGATTAGATTTTGGATGAAATTGTTCAACCGGAAGTAGCAGTTTACTTGAAGCCCTTGACAGTTTTTGTGAAAAACAGGGTTAAATTTCATTTTTCAACAATTTATCTTATTTTGAAAATTGAAGAATATTTAATTTTACATGTGTTTTGATTTCACAAATTTTATTAATTTTCATTATATTTAGAGATAATAAAATATAAAGAAATTAGATTTCACAAATTTTGCATTCCTAGTACACCATGGAAATATTTAAAAATTTTCAATTTTTTACGAAATGTGACACATGTCATTGTGATTGTGATGCTGTTTTCTCAGTGAATTATATGTCAAAAAATTAAATAAATATACGAAAGAAAATTAAAATTCTCAAATATAAATAGAAAATAAACAAATAAGAAGGTATGTTTCTGTATCATCAAGTCCTATTTTGTATCGTTTAAGAGTAGTATTGGGCGGGAGGTTATGTGCTGGCCACATCAGATTTTTTATCACGAAAATAAACCATGTGAGTGATAAAAAGGAACTTCAGTGCCGAGGTACATATTAAGTTTTATTTGAAATCTAAAATTCGAAAAAACTGTAAATAAATTAGAATATAGGTTAAGTAGATACATCTGTCAGTTGTCAATTGAAACTGGCAGTCAGTGTTGCCAACCTCGAGAAGCGAAGTTATCGTAAAGAACACTCAAAATTTTGTGTTTTGTCCTCAATTATAATATAATCCTCGAAATTAATTACTTAATTCTTTTTACAAATTTTGTTTCATGTTACGTCCAAATTTACTATAGTACGTCAATATATCTGCCAAAATTATCCTAATTGTACAATAATTATTTAACGGTTGCCAACACTGGGTTGCTCAAAATCGTTGCATAATGGGTTACTTTAGTGACGATTTCTGAGCTTTTATGATGATTTTTGGGCACTGCAAAACAATTTTAAAACACTGAACAGCGCTTAAACAATTCTCTTAAAACACCCAAAAACCGAGTTCGTGGTACCAGCCACTATGTTTAACTATATTTGTCAAGTTAGTTCACATTTTCGCCGCACGGTAGTGTCCCTGGTTGTGCTGCATAAATATAAATAATTTAAAGGCTGTTATTCTTGAATAAAAATTAGTAGGTAAGAATAGTTTTAAGTACCGTTGTATCAAACTGAAAACAGGTTAAAATAATATTATGATGCAACGCGCATACTTGGCGTCAAGTATCCTGCACCACTGAAACATGATATGCTTTCAGAATATAAAACAATGAGGTGCAGTTGCGAAAATGCGACAGCTCGCGACCGGAACAATTTAATTACGATTATTAATTTTATAGAAATTAAAGTTGCTGTGCTCAACCGTTATATTTGAAGGAAAAAAATTAATCATTTTTAAACTACGGTTATTAGGAAACGTTACACTGTTTGATTCATAAATAAATATTAACTTAATACGGTAACTTTATACCTCATACGTGAAGAGAAGTGGTACACTTGAAAGAGATACTTTTGTTATTACTAATTTTTATTGAATTAGTTAATGTTCGGTCAATGAACTTCAGCATTCTTTTCACATGATATTTATCGTTTTAAATACTCGTTAGCTAGATAGGTAAATGAAATATATACTCGTTACTAGTCTATGATTATGGTATACTAACTTGTGTAGGTTCATATACAGGATCTAGAATTAAAATGTGGCGCATAGGGGTTTCAATGCTATTTTTATGAGGGATGTAAGATACTCAGGAATGCAGTCAAGATGAATTTATTTAATCAAAAGCAGACGTTTCGCCAACACATTTTATTAAAAACTTTGTAAGTTAACTTGTATTTTTTATATAATGATACGTGTGTGTGACTAACATTTATGTTTTGTTGATTTATTTTAATATAATTTTAATGCGTTACTAACTTTTTTCGCCCTGAAGAAGTCAAATGTGTTGGCGAAACGTCGGCTATTGATTAAATAAATTCATCTTGACTGCAGTCCTGAGTATTTTGCATTTCTCACTTATCCAGGCCAGGCGATAAATTCTTCATTTCTATTTTTTTTTTATATTGCTGAATATTTTACCCATTCACTTTAGAGCAAAAGTGTAAATATAAAAGCTGTTCAGAATTTAAAAATGCATGCAATGCATAATTACCTAATAGTTATTTATGCATTAAGGCACTGAAGTTCAATTTTTTATCACGAATATGGAATTAAGTTGCCGAGGCCCTTAGGGCCAAGGAAAATAAACCATGTGAGTGATAAAAATGAACTTCAGTGCCGAGGTACATATTAAGTGTTATTTGAAATCTAAAATTAAAAAAAAACTGTAAAAAAAGTACAATATAGGTTAAGTTTATACATCTGTCAGTTGTCAATTGAAACTGACAGTCAGTGTTGCCAACCTCGAGAAGTGAAGTTATCGTAAATTATGTGTTTTGTCCTCAATTTCGTCATCGGAATTAATTAGTTAATTCTTCTTGTAAATTTTGTTTCATGTTGCGTCCAAATTTACTATATACGTTAATATATCTGCCAAAATTATCGTAATTGTACAATAATTATATATAATAACGGTTGCCAACACTGGGTTGCTCAAAATCGTCGTATAATGGGTTACTTTAGTATTTACAATATACCAATTAAATTAAAATAAATATTATTTGAAACATTGTAACATGGTAATGGAAAATTTAACAAAAACGAAAAATATTTGTCACTTCATAAAACTGTTTTAGATTTTTTTAATTATTTATTTAACAAAAAGAAATAAACTGTTTAATTCACCATTCTGTCATTACATTTTTCTAGAAAATTTCTGCAGAAAATAATATAATACTGTAATAAATAAATTTAAATTTGTTTTCTGAAATATCAAATATTTTTCATTTTAATTTTTAATTTTCCATGGGCGTATTTCCGTTTTTCTAATGAATATGAATTTTTATTTGATTGGTATATCGTAAAATACTAGTATTTAAGTAACCAAATGGGCCTTATTGCATACATTTTTAAATTCAGAACAACTTTTATATTTACATTTTTGCTGTAAAATTAATAGGCAAAAAGATACAGCAATATAAAAATAAATAGCATTGAAATCTCTATACGCCACCCGGTATAGATAGACGTATGGGTGCTACAGATGTCATCCTAAAAGTAGTATGGCCGCAAAAGAACATCCCTGATGCCGATTTGATTACACTAGTAAATTATGACTACACCAGGAAAAATTGGTTGTTACCCAGAAACGGTTTTAGTCAAATTTACAATTACAACTATCACATCAACTACTGGGTCAATTTATTATTTGTGTAAAATATAAGTCAGTACTTTCGCTGTTCATAACTGAGTTTATTATGTAGGTATCGGAATAATTAACAGAATTGTAATTAGGAAGCAATTAAATATTTTGTTACCGGAAATGTACTTAACTGTACAAGCGATGCAACCAGGAAGTAGACAAACCTATTTTAGTTTCGAATACTTTGTTTCTCCTACTTAAATTGAAATAAGATTTGATGCTATTTAAAAGTAATTCTTTTGTAGCTAGATTTAATGACAATATATTAAAATGAAAATTATACTCTATCCAATGATAATTGGAGTAAAATGCTTCCTCTTTCATCAAAATGTGGTACATTTCTTCTGTCCAGAGCTCTAAAACATTTTATAAGTGTAGTGAACTCACAACTTCATGTTATATTTGTCAAGCTAGTTACATTTGTAACGAAATGTCGACATAGAAAGATTACAAATGTTCACCAGCATGCAAACAATTACATGACAAGGAGGCGGGACGTGTCATAATGTTATTTGTCCGAATCCGGGTCAGCGATGACCAGTCTTGATTTCGTAATGTACAAATTCTTAAGAACAAATATGTCACTCACGGTGGACAATAACAATGAGTGACCTTCATACAACACAAATAGACTTAATATATTATTTTTTCAGGCGCAGAGCTGTACGCAAACTCGCACATCTCTCCAAATTCCGCGAAAGACAACGAAGCAATATTATCTCGAACGTTACCATCAATCACAACATCAAACTTAGAAGAATTCATCCTACAAGAAACAATTAATCTAGCCCCAATCGAATCCAGCGAACTAACCCCCTCTCACGTCATCGTGACAAGATCAGTCAACCAAGACATCCTCACCAAAACCAACGGCTTCGATGACGACATCTTGGTGTTTAAGAATTTCGGAGATCATTCCGATCAGAATGAAGTTGAACTAAGTGGACGTTCAGTGAATTTGATTCAACCTACGAAGACTTATAAAGACAGTGCAAAAATGAAAAAGGTCTCGGCGACGGAAGCGGAAGTAGGACCGTTTCCGGGGGAAGAGCAAGGGGCTCCACAGGCAAGAGCACTGCTGGAGCCCCAGGAAGTGAAGCCCACTGCGGTGATGACTCACAGTTTTGTTACATTCTCTCCTGAGTTGGCTAAAGCGAGACAAGCCTCGCCTGACATCCAAGACATCATCACGGGGATTGTTAAGTTGTTAAATGGAAATGTTAATGTTCAAGCTAATACTGCTCCAGCTATGGGGCGACCTTTACGGCCTATATCCACAAGGATAAACAACAGAGGACCTCCAAGAATAACTGATGTACCTCCCCTACCTCCAGATTTTGATATTCCAGCACCGTTACCCCCTCCGCCTTCTGGGCAAATGTCCCCACCAGGAACTACAACTAAACAACCAACCCCTTATCCATTTGAATTACCTCCCCATAGCACTTCTCCAGTTAAACCGTTCTTAAATGGAATACCTCTTCCAGAACAAATAGTTCCAGTCAATGGTTTCAGAAGACCTGTAACAATTCCCCCCTGGAAGAGACCTCAAAGAAGACCTCCAGGTCCTCCTAGACGACCTCCTGGTAATCTTTCCCCGTACAAACCCTTGCCTCCTTATCCTGATGAGGGTCCTGTGACGTTTTCAAATAACTCCCAGGATATTTTAACATTAAATTTAGGATCTGATATGCAGATTATTCCTATTACCGAAGGACCAGAACCAGATCACGAGACCGAGATAAAAGATCACGTTGAAAATAATGAAAGTATTCCTCAAGAAGTTACAGTACCTCCTGAGCCATCTACAGAACCTCCTACTGTTCCGCCAGTTGTGGAAAAAGAACATAAAGATAAAGATGTTCAAGTGGAAAAGAAGAAAGATAAAGAGAAGAATTCTTCTAAAATGGATAAATATAACAGCAAATATATTGTTAGTACTAGTAGTGAAGTTAACGAGAAAACCAAAGAGTATGAATTGGTACCAACAACAACTAAAATTGTAGAAGAAACTAGCACAAATGTTGCTGTATTAAATGAAACAACTAATTCACCATCAGAAGTATTTAACAATTTAGGAGAAGGTATAGGAGAAGCTACTCCAATTCTAGAAAGCTCTATACAGGACCTATTACCATCAATTGTTGAATCTAGTGTTTCAACAATAAGTTCAACAGCTACTGATGCGCTTCCAACTGTTTTAACAACATTAAACATTACTGAAACATCAGAACAATCTACAGTAAAAACAACTTCATCAAGTAATATAACTTTCTCATAAATAATAACAAAAAAAAATCAATCTAAAATCTTATTCTAGGTAAAGAGCAAAGTTCAAGCACAGGTTTCCAGTACTACCCATATCGTCCTCGTCCAGGGATCGTCTTAGACGATACCGAATACAAACCAGGTGGGCATAGAGCGCCTCCAATTATAACAGCGCGACCACCAATAGGCCAAATCGGAGAAATCTTTGACGTGACAGTTTCTGCAATTCAAGGACCTAACGGTGGTGGTAACAGTGGAAATTCTGGAGGATCCGGAAAACCGTTTATTATACCAGGTATAAATTATCGCCATTTTTTCCTCAGGAAATTATATATTGGGCTTCCAAATTATCAAGAGATGGCGTTGATCACAATTAACATAAGGTACATGTCAATTTCATTTTATATGATATCTTATGATGGCGAATGCGTTCTTTAGTAATGGTAGCTATTTTTTATTGGCAGCAGAACTGTTGCCATACATACTATAAATTTTCCTGTTTTTATAGGTTTTTTTGGAGAAAATTAATTCTTAACCTGTAATCTCCAAGTATAATGTTTTTATATATTATTTAAATAATACAGCTCAAGCAAATGTAATACTTACATTGGAATACTCTTAAAATAACTACAATTGTTATTAATTTTAAAAAATAACAATTAATTTCAAAATACAATGAAATTTATGTACCTTATGGTTAGTTCAGCTTTCTACCACTAGTTAGCGTATTTTAATTTTGGATGCCCAATAGTAATTTTTTTTCAATATTACCTAGGAAATACGTTATTTTTAATCGACGAAAAAACAAAGGAGGTTCTTTAGTCGACGTGTATATTTTTTATGTATGACCTCGCATAACTTTTTACAGAGTGGTCCAATTTTGATGAATATTTTTCTATTAAATAGGGTATACCTCGAAGTTGGTCCCATTTAAATTCCACCCCTAAAGGTAGGAAAATTGGGGAAAATTGATTGTTTATCCACTGATTTTTTTATGTTAACTGATTCTACCATGTATAACTTTGTACTAGTGTTGGCCAAAATGAAATATTCCCAAATTGGAACTTTACCGGGAATATTTCCTTGCCTTTAGAAATTTTCTAAATTTTTCTTTGTAACATAACCTATGTTTCTAGTTACTTCTTGTTTAGCATATTTTAAAATGTAATCTACTCTTCTTCTTTCTCCTAGTCTCCATTTTACTACTGATTTAATTGCATTCTTTTCTTCTGTTCTCCATATATGTCCAAGCCATCTGACTCTCTGTTACTTGATCATTTCACTATGTCTTCTCCTTCCAATTTTTGTTCTATTTCATAATTCATTTATATTCTGTATTCGTTTTCTGATATCTTTATAGGTCCTAATATTATTATTTGTCGTTCCATTATTCTTAAATCTGCTTCATCTTTTTTTGTCATTGTCGTACTCTCAGAATCAAGTACTGTTATTGGTCTTAAATTCTTATTTTAGTATCTAGTTAAAACTTTTTTTTTAGTAACTTTTTGTTTGTTTTGTCATCATCTTTGATTTTTGCTTCTCTTTCTCTTTACCCAAAAAATTAAATTTTTTAACGTGCTCGAATTAAAAATGCCTTATCTTTATTTCTCTGTTTCCAACAGTTTGTCCAAGTATCATTATTTTTATTTTTGCTTCTCTTATTTCTAAGCCCTCAGGAAATTATTAATGAATATTTTTCCAGTTGATATTGAGCAAGTACATGGGACGCAACCAAAAGATGTAATTACAGCAGCTAGCGGATCAGAAGGATTCGTTTCAATTGACGGAAAAAGAACCTACTTGAATCTATTTGGAGATGCAACGACCAGTTCTCAAATTAAAGCTACACCGACTAAAAGCACAACTCATTCGATAAGTGCTACAGGGTACGCAGTGCCCCACACGGAACCATCCAGAACCAAACCAACTCAAAGACGTCCAGTTTATAATCGACGCCCTAGTCAACCTCCAGTTAGGTAAATGTATTCCTACAAATATATTTTATCAATTTAAACAATTATTCATTGTAGAATTGACACTTGCATTGTTGGGGATGCATCAACTTGCGACCAAACTCAAAACGAAATTTGCCGAACTGAGTTAGGGGTAAGTTCTTGTCACTGTCGACCAGGGTTTGCCAGAAGAAAACACCGAGAACCTTGCAGAAAAATAGTGGCAGTTCTAATGTCTTTGAGGGTAGACAGAATGTACGAACACCGAATTTCTTGGGGCCCTGATTTGGCTGATGTTACTAGTGAACAATACCAACAACTGGCTTATGAAACTACAAGAGCAGTAAGTGTACACTGTCTTTTAAGGTTAACCATGCGGGCTGAAGATAGCGCAACATGAACATGGCTTTTTAGAAACAATATATCATTATTACAATAAATGAAACATATAATGTTTTATATCTACATTTGTAGATAAAAGTCCAAAGTTTTCTAATAAATTTTAAAATGCTAATTTTGTTTACAAATTATACATGAACATAATTTTCAAAGTAGTAAAATATATGCCACACATTCCCATGAACGACAACAGTAATGCAAATAATGTGTATATTTTTAAATATGATCGTCTATAATAACATACTAAGATTATTATTCATTTGAATTTACAGATTTTGAGAAACAAATAAAAATATACCAAAATGTGTGTTTTTTGGTATATTTTTATTTGTTTCTCAAAAACTGTAAATTCAAATTGTAAATAAACTTAGTATGTTATAGATGATAATATTTATAAATATACGAATTATTTTCATTACTGTAGTCGTTCATGGGAATGAGAAATACAGTATCAAATTTCTGAATTTTTGACCAACTAGACTTCAACGAATATTTTTTTATAGTTTAATGTTTTAGCTATACTTTTCATCCACATATATAAATACCAGAATGTTCAAACTGTAATAATTGTTTTGTTTTTCGATAAGAATAATTGTAAGAAATAATTTATTAAATTTGAATTTGCAAAACAAAATTCATGGAAGTGAACGAACCCAACGAAAATAAATACTTCATCTGACATTGCAATGTACAAGCCACAGTAAAAAATCCATGAAATTTTGACGGATGGAGGTTGTTGGACCATAAAGAACATAAAAATAAATGAAAAATACAAAAATTGCTGTTTTTTTTAAATAAAGGATTCGTTCTTCGACGCGTATGTTTGACCTTAAGTATAAAAACTTGAACATTTATATTATTATGATTTCTAGATCGATTCAGCAATGTCAATGACTCCATTCAGCGATGAGTTTATGAGTGCCAGAGTGAACAATGTTTACAGAGGGGAAAGGTCACAAGGTCAAGCTGGAGTTTTTGTAAACGTGACGTTGCAATTGGAAGAGAATGCTGAAACCGCCAGACCTCAAGTTAGAGGCGATATTCAGAAACATTTGCTTGGGGTTATTCAAAGAAGAAGTAATAATGTTGGGAATAGTGCTCTGTGGGTTGACAGCCCCCCTGGATCAGTCTCCAACTTACAAGGTAGATATTTTTTTATTCTGTTAAGTTGGATTTCATCTTAACCACTGGCTTGTTAACAAGTTTTATGCCGAATTCATGCAGCCATTTTCATTTTCATTTAATTTAAATTTAAATTTTAATTTAATTTTAATTTATCTATTTTAAATGTATCATTCATGGAACACTACAATATTAAATTAAATGAAAATGAATACATATACCAAAGCATGTTATGTGTCATATTTTTAAGATTGTTAATCTTAAATATTGGAATAGCAAATACACAAATAATTACGCGATTTATTCTTTGCAATCTTGGAGTTTTTTTTAAATAGTGATCATGATCATATACAAGTGATTATGTGTTCTATCATATCATTTTATTATTTAAAAATGAAGAAACGAAGACTTAGTTAAGTCGTTCAACAAACAGTTTCAGCAGGGAAAATATTTCTTCAATAATGTTTTGAAATCTATGTTTCTACATCATGATCATAAGAGCTTCTTTATTTTTTAATAAAATTCCTTCTTTATAGGACACAAAATTGTATTTCTCATTTCTGATCAGTTCTTCTTAAGTCAAATCATCAAAATTATTCATATTTTAGCAAATAATTTCAATTCTCAATGATTTAAAATATAACCTTTTTAATCACAAACGTCAAAATGTCAATTTTCATTTAAAAGATAAAAGTTGGTTATCTTATAAATTAAATTAAATGAAAATGAGAACAAAATTAAATGATTGCATGAATGCTTATATTTGATAATACATATTAATTTTTTAAATTAAAATAAATTTAAATTAAATGTAAATGAAAATGGCTGCATGAATTCGGCTATATATCTTTTTTTGTATTTGTTTATTACATAACCTACTTCAATATTGTAAAATTATTTCTGATTTTTAATACTATTTTTCTCAAAATAATGCAAACAAATGATACAGGTGACAGATAGTTTTCGTACACAATTTATAAAAAAAATTATTACTTTTAAGTGAAAAAATATTGTTTTTCTTTTTATGTTATTACTATTATTTTCTGGTATTTCTTCGTTATGTAGTTCATTTGTTATTATTAATTTCTTAGTAAAACACATTATTTTAGATATAAGAAGGTTGATCGTGTGAATAATAAATGTGAATGTATCTAAAGATGCTCGAAATAGACGAACATGTATGAATCGCACTATGAATGTGGACGAGGCGACAATGGTGTGTTTGGAGGAGATTGATTGTTGGTTGATTGTGTTCGTGCTACCCCACTGAGTAGGGTATAGCGTAGCATTATGATGTACGTATGTATTCTATGTATGTATGTTTACAGTGTTAAGGATTGGGCGTTTGACTTTATTATATTAAATTAGTTCATTTTGTTATTTACCTTTTTGCTCTTTTAATTCAAGTTACTAATCCTTCTATTCGACTTCTGCCTGTAGATCTCGATGAATGTTCAAGTTCCGAGCTGCACGACTGCCACTATCTAGCTCGGTGCATCAACGTATTCGGGTCCTTCCAGTGCGAATGTGCAGATGGGTACAGAGACCCTTGGGCTGACAACCGCCATCGGGCTGGAAGGCAATGTGACCAGTGTCCTACCCAGTACTGCAACAACCGCGGCGAGTGCAAGTACAACAACGGACAACAAATCTGCGTGTAAGCGAAGATTTATATTAGCATTATATTAACAGAAAGAAGAAATACCCTTATTTACGGCCGTTGTTAAAAGTGGCCCTTTTAACAGTTGTTTAGCAAGTTAAAAGTGTCACTTTCTGACACTAGTTTTAAAAGTAACATAGGAAGTGATTTTATTGTTACTTTTAACATGTTGCTAACGATTTGTATCATAAATCAACAAACATAACCCTACCTATCAAAATATCATTCAACATTTTTTAGTATTTACTAATACACTAGGAATATCG
This sequence comes from Poecilus cupreus, assembly GCA_963942605.1. Lineage (NCBI taxonomy): Eukaryota > Metazoa > Arthropoda > Insecta > Coleoptera > Carabidae > Poecilus > Poecilus cupreus. Next base: position 16,533,472 of record OZ012727.1, read on the forward strand.
CAGATTACAAAAATTTGTATGATATACTTTGCATCTTATAACACTTTATCAAAAATAACTATTTTCATACTTATGATTGCGTATTGAAATTTGACAGGTGTTCTGGAAACTATTACGGATCGCAATGCGAGGTAGACGGAGAAGTTCTAGGAGTAGCTGTTGGCGCTAGTGTCGCAGCTGTCGTCATCATTGTCTTAACTCTTGTTTGTTTGGTGATGTGGAGGTATGTCACGATTTAGTTTCATTATTTCTCTTTCTCATGATGATGATTTTTTTATAGTCGTCGATGGAACAGAGAGCAGAAGACAGCAGTGGGTAGTCCAGTGTTTGGGTACATGGCGACAGCGGGTAGCACAGTGAAGACTCCGAATGTTGGTGGGCCCCCGTATCAGGTATCGTTGGAGGATCGACTTCGGTGGGCCCAGATCGCGGATGTCATGGCACAAGCCAACCATTACGCCGTTAGTAATCTGAAAACTGTAAATATTTTTTAGTACTAACATACTAACATTAAACTACATACTGTTTTAACACTAATAAATTAAGAAATAATAATTGATATGAGAAGACTGTATACTGAGTGTAGAATTAAAATGTCGCGTTTAGGGATTTCAATGCGATTTTTTTATATTACTGTAAATTTTTACCTATTCAATTTACAGCAAAAGTATAAATACAAAAGTTGTTCAGAATTTATAAATGCATGCAATAAAGCCCACTTTGTTACCTAAATTACAGTAGTTTACGATATATCAATCAAATTAAAATTAATATTTATTAGAAAAATAAACAAAGCCATGACAAATTAAACAAAAACGAAAAATATTTGACATTTCACAAAACAGTTTAAGATTTACTTATTTAATAAAAAAAAGAAAAATATGAACTTTCAAATTCGTCAATCTTTACAATTTTCTACGGAATTTCTACAGAAAATAATACAAAAGTATAATAAATATATTTTTTGCGTTTGACATTAAAGATTACACTTCACGGACTGCTAACAGTCTTTTATGCCTAGGCTGTAAAAATATTTTACATAACAACCGCTCAACAAACGCTTAGCAACCGTTAATAAAAAGATAACAACCGTGTAACACACGCATGGCAACGTAATTTGACAGCGATAACCTTCAAAATATCTATATAAAATAATCACTAAATTAATATTAATTCCAAATCAGCAAAAAAATTATGTGTTCAACTCGGCATCAAACACAGATTTAGAGCTTCGGCAACATTCATTGACGAGGCGAAACGGCAGCCTCTGCTGTAAATATGGTATTTTGATGCCTAGTTAAACAAATAACTATTTTCTACGACCGCTTAGAAATCTGCTCATTGTATGTTTGTTATTACAAGGGATATGAGGTACATTGCAAGCATCGAGCGAAATCAATTTTTATTGTATACAGGTTATTTCATTTCAGTACAGGTGCCATTGCAAGGATACTTATTTAGAATTGTCAAATATTGGAATGGTGAAAACGGGACAAATTTATTATTAAAAATAAATAAATTGGGATATAATGTCGTGGTCGTAGAAAAAGTATAGTGTACAACTCGCATGGAATGTCCATTTCATACTATTTTAACCTGTTTTTAAAATATTTTTCATTTCCGTTTATTTTCCATGGCTGTATTACAATTTTTCTAATAAATATTAATTTTAATTTGATTGATATATCGTGAAATACTAACATTAAAGTAACCAAATTGGTCTCATTGCATTCATTTTTAAATTCTGAATTTTTTTTTTGTATTTACACTTTTACTGTAAAGCATAACAATGGAAAAAAAGTTAAGTTACTGAAAAACAATTTAAAAAATCTGATGTGGCCAGCACATAACCTCCCGCCCAATACTTAAACGGTAAAAATAGTATTTGATTATACAGAAACATACTTTCTTATTTGTTTATTTTCTATTTATATTTGAGAATTTTAATTTTCTTTCGTATATTTATTTAATTTTTTGACATATATTTCACTAAGAAAACAGCTTCACAATCACAATGACATGTGTCACATTTCGTAAAAAATTGAAAATTTTTCCATGGTGTACTAGGAATGCAAGATTTGTGAAATCTAATTTCTTTATATTTTATTATCTCTAAATCTAATGAAAATTAATAAAATTAGTGTAATCAAACCACATGTAAAATTAAATATTCTTCAACTTTCAAAATAACATAAATTGTTGAGAAAGGAAATTCAACCGTGTTTTTCACGAAAAACTGTTGAGGGCTTCAAGTAAACTGCTACTTCCGGTTGACTAATTTTATCCAAAATCTAATCAGCTCTTCATTTAAATATAAGAAGCAATAATTCAAAAAATTGTATTTTTTGGTATTATAGTATTTGAGTTATGCGAGACGAAAAAATTGCCACAGACTACACACACACACACACACACATACATACATACATACATACATACATACAGACATCATCGCGAAAATAGTAAAATCGTATTGTAGGGACCCTAAAACGTGCTTATTCATTGAAAACTCACTACCCAATTTTTTGACCAAAAACAATACCTCCCTTACCTAGAGGTAGGTGGGAGGTAAAAAGCAAGAAACTAAGATTTATTTAATTTTGTTAACGGCATTTTCAGAATGCAAATTTGCTTGGTTTTTGTTGTTTGACTTGCACCACCACAAACTGTCATATCTACCAAACATCAGTGGCGATTCATAGCTAACTTCACTTCTGGCCGTAAACTACGGTTTTACCGAAAAAATACTATTGAAATCTCTATATGCCACATTTCAATTCTACTTAACACTATTCTTTCTCTTACTAACATCTACTACTACTAACCTCATTATCTCCATCTTGCCAGCAGCCTGAACCTGGTGCATTACCCACACGCCCCTCGAGCGCGGTGTTCGGCTACCCAGCCCTGACACTCCACCATCCTGGCGGTGGAGGTACCGTACATGGGACTCTGCCCCCGGTGCCGCTGCCAAGACTCACCCTTCAAGCACGCGCTGCTTCTGTGCATGGCATGCGCCCTCTGGATAACTCCAGCAGCAGCGAAGAGGAAGACAGGGCGGATCTCCTCGGGAGGAACTTCCACGTGCCGAGGCCTAAAAGCAGGAGTAATGCTAGTATAGCGGTACGAAAATATATTTTATAATTAAAATAAACTTTTTTTTAAGGTTAAGAACGATCTAGTCTAATCTCCCATCTAAAGAACTTAAACATTACAAAATCAAAAAAGAAAGTGTCAAGTTAAAATTGAAACTAATATAATTTGACATCTTTTTTATTATAACAAAATTTACTTTAACTCAATTATGTACAAATATGTGCTCAAAATACCTTACAGACCTTCAAGTAAACTTCCATTTCCGGTTAATTGATTACTACTAAAATCCAATCAGCTTGTTATTTTAACATCCATATAAATTTAAAATTAATTTGTCATTAAAATCTATTGTGACCTCCAAATAACTTCCTGAAAATTTTAATTTCTAAACGATACAAAGCTCGAAAATACATTTGTCGAAAACGGACAATACCAAATGTCGTAGTTCCATCTAGTGAGCAATGATTACAATATGATATCTGGTATGTTTCGCTGTCGATAAATGTATTTTCGAGATTTGTAACTTTCGACATTTGTAATATTCGAGGTTTGTAATATCCAAGCTATTCGACAACAGTTATTTTAGCGCCGCCGTCCGACATTGACACAATTACATATCTCTAAAGCGGTCCGAAATCATGTTTTTGTAGAACTAGTTCGACAAAAATTGCTAACTTTTTATGGTTATATGTTGGCATCACTTCACTAATTTTAGCTAACTTCTGACGCTAAAAATGTTTAAAATATTATGGCAATATATCTACAATTGAGTATTTGCAATACAAGAAAATAAAATGTTTATGGATTTTAAACATATTTGTAAGTAATTATAATTGAATTTGCAGTGTAAAATAAAAATAAAAATATGTAGATATTTTTGGTTATGATACTGGCAAATAAACATAATTGACATTCAAATATTGTGAAGTTAGCAACATAAAAAAATTCCCTGTCATTAAGAAAATGAGTAATAAATTAAATTTATTTATTAAATTTACATAAATGTTGGCGCGAAAAATCTTGTGTATCCCTCGGTTGGAAACTATTTTGCGAGTGCTCGTATTTGTAGGACTCGCCTACGGCTCGTCCTATCAAAATAAACTCGCACTCTCAAAATAGCAGTTTCCAACCTTGTGATACAAATAACTATTGTCGAAAACGGACAATACCAAATGTCGTAGTTCCATCTAGTGAGCAATGATTACAATATGATATCTGGTATGTTTCGCTGTCGATAAATGTATTTTCGAGATTTGTAACGTTCGACATTTGTAATATTCGAGAAATGTATTTTCAAGGTTTGTAATATCCAAGCTATTCGACAATAGTTATTTTCGCGCCGCCGTCCGACATTGACACAATTACATATCTCTAAAGCAGTCGGAAATCATGTTTATGTAGAACTAGTTCGACAAAAATTGCTAACTTTTTATGGTTATATGTTGGCATCACTTCACTAATTTTAGCTAACTTCTGACGCTAGAAATGTTTAAAATATTATGGCAATATATCTACAATTGAGTATTTGCAATACAAGAAAACAGAATATTTATGGATTTTAAACATATTTGTAAGTAATTATAATTGAATTTGCAGTGTAAAATCCAAATAAAAATATATAGATATTTTTGGTTATGAAATTGGAAAATAAACATAATTGACATTCAAATATTGTGAAGTTAGCAACATAAAAAAAATTCCCTGTTATTAAGAAAATGAGGAATAAATTAAATTTCACTAGCCTAGCACGCCAGAGGTCGTGGGTTCGAATCCCACTGAAGAGCATGGTCGTTTGTGATGTTTACATAAATTCACAATCATCCTCTCATGAGGCGGCATATGACCATAGTAGTTAGTCCGCCTCCCATCTTCATAATAATAAAAAAAAAAAAAAATTAAATTTATTTATTAAATTTGCATAAATGTTGGCGCGAAAAATCTTGTGTATCCCTCGGTTGGAAACTATTTTGCGAGTGCTCGTATTTGTAGGACTCGCCTACGGCTCGTCCTAACAAAATAAACTCGCACTCTCAAAATCGCAGTTTCCAACCTTGTGATACAAATGTATTTTCGAATTTTGTAACATTCGTTATTTGTTATATTTCCATCATTCGATTTTTGTATTTTAGGTAAATGTACAATTCGTCAAAGGTATTTTCGACATTTGTAATATCGAGAAATGTATTTTCGTGAAATGTTTTTTCGAGAAATGTGGTGATACCCCTTTTAAGTCAGTGGTCAAGATTGAACCCCTAATGCTGATAAAGCAGTTATCGAAATACGTATTTAGATATTTTCTTATTACTTTGTCTTAGGGGGATAGATCTATTTTTTATAGATACTTTATAATAATGAGAATTTGTAATAGCATGAATGTCGAATGTTCATCTTGTTGTGAAGTTATGCTGTGAGTTTCGGAGGGTAAAGAAATGGCAAACACTTAAGCCCATGCAGCATATTACATTCTGAAAAGATTTGAGTAAATAACTCATCGCGCAGGAATTTTATATTGTTTGTGACCTTTCACCCTCGTGCGTTGTGCGTGCTCTTTTGTCTTTGCTTTAATGTCGCTCGCTACTGTTTTATGGACGCTTTTGTTCCGTAAAGTTCAAAGTATCATTTTAATATGAGTTGTTTGGATGTTGCAATTATTAATGTATTATGAATTTGTAGATTATTAATCTGTTGTTCATCAACTGATTTTCAAATTAATTAAATTGCCTTTTACTCTACTCTCTTTAAATGACGCAATATTCATTAAAATTTGTAATTATTTACCTATTTACACGATTTTTGATCTCTTCCATTTTATTATTAATACACAACACTGTACAAAAATTTTTCATTGTTTTTCAAATCCTACTATACTACTACTATGAACATTACGTCTTTTATTAAATTTAATGAGAGCACATCTGCAATTGCAGATCATAGTTGCGCTACTGTTACAGTTCGGCAGGCTTATGAAAGTTGACGTGTTCAAATTCCCATTCTGGCAATTACTAAAATCCCCTAAAAATTGTCGAAAAATATAACATGTTCTAATGAAGAAAACATTAACGCAAAGTGTCGTATTACTCACAACAATAAATTAACAAAAAAAAACTAAGCCAAATTATTGATTAATAAAATACGACCTGTAAAATAGGCATAAGAGAAGATCAGATACAACAGAGGAATATTTTTCAGTGAGAAATAGTTATTTTTTCACGACATGGTAGGAAACCCCACCGTTCTAGTGAGGAAAATGTGTTGTTCCTCTCTAGAGAGGAAAATATGGAAGTGTTAACAATATAAATGTTATTTACAAAAAATATATTATAAAAATTTATTTTAGTGATATACATACTTTAAATTGTCTTACAATTATGTCTTATATTTTTCTTTTTCTTATTTAATTACAAATTTGACAACTTATTAAAGATATTTAAGATTGGTTCAGTGGCAACACTGCTGCACCGCCTTGTGTCTGATAACCTAACTTTTAACGTGTCAGTCTGTCAGTTGTGTTCTCAAAGTGTATTTTAGGGGGAAAAGAACAAGAAAAAGACAATAGTTATTTGTCAAATTAGAGAGGAAAGCGCTTCTTTTTCCCTCTCGAGTTCGAAGTTTGCCTCAGGAGCGCAGTGAGTGAGGCATTTCGAAGGAGAGTGGAAGAAGAGCTTTCCTCTCGTGTTAGACACAACATTTTTTCACGACATGTTTCTAAAAACGATTTGCTCGGACCTCAAATACACTTTGAGAACACAACTGACAAACTGACACGTTAAAAGTTAGGTTATCAGACACAAGGCTGTGTAGCAGTGTTGCCAATGAACCAATCTTAAATATCTTTAATAAGTTGTCAAATTGTGATTTAATAAGTAAAAGAAAAATATAAGACATAATTGTAAGATAATTTAAATTATGTATATTAATAAAATAAGGATTTTCAATCAAATTAGGAATTTATTTATAATTTTTGTAATATATTTTTTGTAAATAACATTCATATTGGTACACTTCTATATTTTCCTCTCTAGAGAGGAACAACACATTTTCCTCACTATTTCGGGAGAAGAACGGTGAGGTTTCCTATCAAATCGTTTTTAGAAACATGTCGTGAAAAAAAATGTTGTGTCTAACACGAGAGGAAAGTTCTTCTTCCACTCTCGTTCGAAATGCCTCACTCGCTACGCTCATGAGGCAAACTTCGATCTCGAGGGGGAAAAAGAAGCGCTTTCCTCTCTAGTTTGATAAATAACTATTTCATAGTAATGTGCAGTCGATTCAGTTACCCCCCACCACATACTCTGCACCCTGCCAATGTCACCAAAGTTTTCAAAGAAAACAAGTGAATTAAAATAAAAAAAGTCCTAGTATTTAATATATGACAAACAAATTAGTAATTTTATTTAATAAATTTGGAAGCCTCGCTTTCGGCTAGGCCTGTTAAAAATATACACGCACACGTAAAAATGCAATTTCCGAACTAGTGATACAAACAACTATTGACAGATAAATGAGCAATGAGCACGATTTCTATACTTATATTGTTTAAACATTTTACTCTCCTAAAATCTTTTCAGCTCTGGTTTCCAGTTTGTTATAATTAACTTGTTTCAGAATCAGAGTGGGATATATTATGATGTGGACTACGAACAGAATGACATCTACAAGCATATCCCCGGCCCGGGTATCCCAATGAGCACCTACACAGCAGGCAGGGCCCCATACTTCCGAAACTAGCGTCCGTTCTAACTTTGCGGTTATGTGCTATACTGTAACTTTAAGGACGGCGCCATTTTGAAAGGAAACCTTACAGTAATACCAACAATGACGGACTAGAATGGTGAAAGATTTTGACCCACAGAATTATATTAATTTATTTTAGTGTAAGATTGTTATTGTTATAATAAGTTGAAAATATTCTGTGAATGTATTTTATTTTAAGCTTATGATGATTTCGGTTTGCACATTGTAATTTTAGTTGTACTTTATGTTTTTTGTATATATTTTATTTAGAAAAATGTTTGAAAAGACTGTATAAAAATGTTATGTTAAAGTTAATTAATGATAATCCTAAATTATGATATGAAATTGTAATTTGCCTTTATTTTCTATTGTATGAATAATTAATAAATAATAAACAATACATTTTATTGTTGAGTCTGTTTGAATAACCTAACTAACCAGCAAATAGGATTATTTTAATAATCATTAAAATTACTACAATAATGCATACGAATATCGGTCGGAATATAAACAAGAATTTATATTTATTAACTTATTTATATTAGAGTGAAATGTTTATACTCGTAGTTTGGAAACTTATTCGTCGAACAAAAACCATTCAAATTCTATTACGTTTTTTATGTGCCTAGAATACAACGCTTCTAGCGTTTTTTATGATTTTTTTTTAAATGTAAACTTGGGACACATAACCTACCGCCCAATACTACTCTTAAACGATACCTACAAAATAGTACTTGATGATACAGAAACCGAGGGGGAAAGGTCCATACCGTACAACTGACTGCAATGGGGTATGTGACCATAATCGAATTTCAATGTATACGCCATAGCAAATGAATGTTCTTCATTGTAGTTTCTTATTATAACAATAAAAACTGTACATTATTTTATAATAATAATGTTATTAGCAATTTTGTGTTTTGGAGAAGGGATGTGACGTCACTGTGGCCGAGGAATTCACTGCGCTGTACGCATGACCCGCGCTGATCTATATCTATTATTTCTTTCCTTTACAGTATCTCTGTCTTTTTCTAGCACCATACCTACCGCCGCAATCTATTCAGAAGACACAGTGACGTCACACATCCCCTCTCCAAATCTTTAAAAATTAATTTCTCGTTAACTATAAACAATTAATTGATTTAAAAAAATACGGGTATTTTATTTTTGTATCTAGTATCATGTTATGTCAGAAAAAAAAATTGGTCACATACCCCATCCTTGCAGATTGTCCATAGATTTTAAAGATTTTTGAGACTGTAAATAGATTTACAATGATTTTAGAGAATGTTAGGGGATTGCAAGGATTCATTGAATTAATAATAAGATTTTGAAGATTACGTTATGGATTTTAAAGATTGTTTAGATTTTATAAGGGAATGCAAGGATTTCACATCAAATTATAAAGATTATTGCGAAAAATAATGAAGACTGTAAGGATTTATAAAAAAAAAGTTTATAAAAAATATAGAATTCAAATACTTAAATACTCAATACGACAGTTTTATTAACAAAATCAATATAAAAAATTAAGTAAAGCATGGAATTTTAATCTTTACTGAAACAAAATACACATTTTAACAACAAAATATTTTCCATTATTACAAGCATTAGGATTGAATTTTCTATCTAGGATTATACTCGGAATAAATTATATGCTGATAAAAAGTAAACTACCTGTAAAATATATATGTATGTAATTGGAGCAAATAATATTATTTGACCTGAGAATTAAATTTTTTTTTTAGTAATTATTTATTCGGAGTTTTATCGACGATTCCTCGAGAGTAGTTTAAGATTAAATTAAAACGAATTAATTTAAAATGTTCTTTACCAGTTAAAATCAGGGTTTTTATACCAAGGGACTGAAGTGCATAATTTAATCCTGAAGGTGAAGTTTATTTCACGAGCCGTAGGCGAGGGATATAATCAACTGAGGAATTGAAGGCAATTCAGTCCTGTGGTATATACACTGTTTTTGCACTTCCAACACTCTTTCCAGCAATACATTTTAAATAATGAGTAATATTAAAGGATTTAAAATAAATACTTGTTTACTTCACATATTGAATGAATGGATGGCTTTGATAACAACGATATAACTATGCTAATTTTATTTTGAGTTACGTTTCATTATCGATAATTTGAATAAGGAGCTACAGAGGTATTACTGCCGCTAAAAAATCTAGAAAATTATATAAAAACAATTAGAAACTTATTGTGACACTAAAATACATAGATCGGAAACTATGTGCTGCTTGTGTATACATACATACATACATAACGTCACGCTATGTCCCACTTAGTGGGGTAGCACGAACCCAGAAAAACAGTCAACCAACAATCAATCTCCTCCAAACATTCCTATCCTGACACACCACTTTCGCCTCGTCCACATTCATAGTGCGATTCATACATGCTCGTTTATTCTTCACACTCGGAATCATTCGTTCACGCAACAAACCATCAATCATACCCAACCAGTTATTCCTCGGACGCCCGCGCAATCGGTCACCTTCAATCTCACCCACATATATTAGTTTCACCAACCTTTCATTCGACATTCGCTCAACATGTCCAAACCACCTCAATTGACTCACTCCCACTTTCTTAACAACATTCTTCTCAATCTCACACTCATCATACACCAATGTATTCCGTATACGATCACGTCTCGTATACCCACATACTCCTCTCAAATATCTCATTTCCACAGCAGCTATACGTCGTTCATGCTTCTTCATCCACACCCGCTTGTGTATTTTTATGAAAAATCTAAAATTGTGAAATCTTCTATCTTTTGAGCGCAATATTCGATGTTGAAAGCAATATTGGTGGTTAGAAATAATACTGATACAAACAAATTCCCGAAATTAAAAATATGTCTATCGTTAGAAGAAAAAAAATGGTGGCGACTAACCTAAAAAGTCAAAAGCGCAGCAGAAGTTTATCAATTCTTAAAAGATGCACAAGACGTGCAATTTTTAATGGTAAAAGCAATTAATTTTAGCAAAAACTATTAATAATAAATGTAATTTATATAATAGTTATTTACGACACAAGTACGTATAGCTGGTTTTTAGTCAATTGGTCAATTAAAACACGGGCGTATGATGGCAACAATTTAAAAGTGTAAAATATGAAAGAATTATTCGCATTATTATTACATTATTTTCGTTTTTATTTCTGTAAATATAACACTTTTTACGAGAACAATAATTGTAGTCTGTTTTGTACAAAAATAAAATGAAGAAAAAATAAAAATAATTACTACCATATAGTTTGGTGTACAAATATTGAAATCACTATATTCAAACCGAATAATAACTTTATTGTCTATGATAAAAACAGGTTTATCGTGATAAAATAATATGACTTTCCGAGAATTTTACTGATTTTAACGAAGATTTTACGGATTTTAATGAAGATTTTACGGATTTTAATAGTGATTGCTCGGATTTTTAAGAGATTGTACAGACTTTTACGAAGATTGTTAAGATTTTCAAAGAGACTGTAGAGATTTTAGGGATTGGCAAAGAGTACAAGATTTTATTTACAAATTTTATGGATTGTAGATGAATGCAATCATGATTTTTGACTAGGTGTACAAGGATTGTTGTCGTGATTTCCCCCTCGACAGAAACATACCTTCTTATTTATTTATTTTCTATTTATATTTTAGAAATTTAATTTAATTTTGTATTTTTATTTATTTTCTTGACATATATTTCAATAAGAAAACAGCTTCACAATCAAAATGATATGTGTCACATTTCGTAAAAAATTTAAATTTTTTAAGTGTTTCCATGGTGTGCAAGGAGTGCAAATCCAATTTTTTATAATTCATTATCTCTAAATCCAATGAAAATCAATATAATTAATGTAATCAAAACAGATGTAAAATTAAATATTCTACAACTTTCAAAATAATATAAATTGTTGAAAAAGGAAATTTAACCGTGTTTTTCATGAAAAACTGATAAGGACTTCAAATAAACTGCTACTTCCGGTTGACCAATTTCATCCAAAATCTAATCAGCTCTTCATTTAAATATAAGAAGCAATAATTCACGAAATTGTATTTTTTGGTATTTTATTTGAGTTATGCGAGACGAAAAAATTGCCACAGACTACACACACATACCCACATTCATCCATACAGACATCATGGCGAAAATAGTAAAATCGTATTGTAAGGACCCTAAAACGTGCTTATTCATTGAAAACACACTACCTAATTTTTTGACCATAAACAATACCTTCCTTACCTAGAGGTAATTATTAATTAATTATATGAAGTTTCGTTTTCTGATTTTGGTTTTGGCAAAACTTTAAACAATGTTTTCGAAACAAGTCATTCTCAATGAACAGTACAGAAAGCGCTGCAATTTATTGTTGTCGAAGAGTCTAACATAAATATTTTTTTATCCCATTTAATGCTGAAAAAATCGTCGCACCCTCTAAAACCGCGCGCTCCCAGGCTTTAGCCTAAATAGCCTATAAGGTTAATCAGGCGCTGATTAAAGCTCTCCAAAGATGTCTGGTAAAATTACTAAAAATCGCTGTAACTCGAAAACTAAAACAGATATAAAGGTACGAATACTCTACGCATTTCAAATGATAAAGTTAATAAAAATAATTTCGAAGGCTTGTAACTCAAGCAGAGGTAAAGGCGGTTCGGTTCGGTATGCATAGAGTATTTAGCAATTCCAGTCACAAGTTGTAAACATTCCCGGTCACTGATTGTCTAATTAACCGTTGCAGCATCTTCTGTGTACTGCTAAGTGTACACCAGTACCCGGAATCCTCGTCCACGCCGCGTCACGTCTTGCGATGTGTTCGGCGGGTGATCCACTGCTTGGCATTTTAGCACCACACCCACTAATCACATTGTGAAGTTCAGGCACTAACAGCATCACTATGATGCCTCTGACTGTATACGCGTCACACATTTCACGCTACGAGGAAATAAATATTCGAATATTCTATCTTCTACTAGATGACAATATAGTTTTAAGTTTTAACAATAGTATATTGTGTTATTAGGGGTAATTGTGATACTTTGTGTGCTGAGCATGTGACAATTACATGCGAAGCATAAAAAGTAACATATAATCCGTACACATAAATTCATAATCATCAACTCATGAGGCGGCATATGACCATAGTAGTTAGTCCGCCTCTCATCTTCATAAAAAAAAAATCCGTACAACACATGCGATTTTTTCTTCAAACATAGAAAATAGACATTAAAACATTAAAAAATGCTCAAAACTTCAAGAAATATTTCTAGTTGCCACAGAATATGTTACTAGGTTTGTTCCAAGTGGTCATTTCTGACATGTTTGTAACATGTTTGTGACAAATTTCACTGCGCCTGTGATAAATGTAAACAAGTTAAGTTAGAAACATAGACTGGAACGGCGAATGGAGTGAAGCGCATGTGCATACTCATTTTTAGTTTTGACAGCTAACCTTAAATATACATATAAATAAAGAAATTCATACATTTTTCGCTGCAAAAAAGAAAATGAAGTTTATGTTTCAAACTTAACTTGTTTACATTTATCGCAGGCGCAGTGAAATTTGTCACAAACATGTCCGAAATGACCACTTGGAACAAACCTATTGTTATATTTGTTTATTTGTTTTATTCTTAACTGTCAAAGTATTGAATTACAACCTTACTATTTTGCATGATATTTTACTTTGTCCGCCGCGGAGTAAATGTGTTGCCAAGGAGACACTTTTACGCCAGCGGCGACAATATTGAACTTCTACTTGTTGAATACAAATACATAACAACGTACTTTTCTGACATTTGAAGAAAAATGTTGTTTTAAGATATTCTTAATTAACAGTGAATCAAAGCCACCTGAAGGGTTGAGATGAACTCTACAAGATGACTATGACTAGAAAATTAATATACAGTATGTTTCAAAGTCGAGGATTACTAATGGGATCTCGAGAACTACATATAAGAGTTGATTTCGGAAACTTACACAAAAGTTGCCACACTAGTAGACCAATTTTTATTTTATCTGAAATTAAGTGGATCGACTGCTACGGTCATACCGCTGTAAAATTAATTATGGCCAACCAAAATTAAATAAATAAATAATGGAAGTGAAAACAAGAGAAAAAAATTAACTATAAAATGTCATTGATCAAACCAGTAGAATGGATAAACTTTAAAAGTTTCTCGACACTATCAGCCTCATTGGAGAGAAACGATGGAAGAGTATTTGAAAAACTGAGAAGATTTCTGATGGTGAACAGAAATAGGTAGCTTCCACTTTTCGATGGTGGTTTAACAGATCTAAGTTTATCAGTTGGATCGATTCCACTTGTCCTGCCAAGTAACAATATAGAGAAATTGTGTTTTTGTTTTTCCTTTGTATACTTTTAATAATATTTTACGTGAAAATAATTAAGTACTAATTTTAGTTCGTTTAACGATAAGTTTATTATTTTCTTTTTAAAGAAATAAGATAAGCTATTTAAATTAACAAATGATAAACAATTCACCTAATATTTATAGATCTAAATCATATAAAATCAGTACAACGTCTACTGAATTTACTACTAGGACTACTAAGTTTTTAGAAGTATACAAAGTCATACATCATTAAAATCAGAAATAAATAAACTTTTTCACTATGTTATTTTTTCACTATTAGTTTTATTTTGTTTGTGTTATATCTTTTATATAAGCCACAAAAACAAATATATTTCTACGCCACTAGTTTGACAGTAAATATTTGAAACACTTTCTTAATATGCAACAGTTAAGAAATTATTTAAAAATTAATAAATCAACGAAAATAGGTTTTTTGTCCATATCTATTGACCTAGGCATTTTTTCGTTGAAATAAAAACTATTAACTTGGTTTACTAATGTGGGAACTTGTGTCTAAATTAACCGAAGTCGCAGATAAGCCTCGAAATTGACAGAGATGGCAATAATTAATTACATGTAATTGTTAATTTAATTTTCAATTACATTTGCCATGTAATGGAAATTTCAGTAATTAATTATATTTTTTTGCAAGCAATAGTAATTCTAGCACTTTTTCATTGTAATTACAATTACTTTGCTTTTTTTCATGAACAAAATGACCAATTTTATGAATTTTTTTTATAAAATCCAATGCGCTGTCGAATATCAGGTTTTCTCTTTGAGAAATTACTAATTTTATAACACCAGTTTGAACAACCATAATCCATATTATTAGTTACAACGTTTTGTTTTTGTTTTAGACTTACAGTCCATATTTTAAATATATTTTAATAATAATACTTTTATGCTGCTACATTTTGCCTTTGATTTATATTATTCTTTTTTTATACTATAAAGATATAAAATAAATAAATATATTAAAAAGGATTTTTTTTTTATTTCAAAACAAAAAGTAAATTTGTTTTGTAATTATTTAATGTAATTTAATAACATTTTTTACATGTAATTAATTATTTACACCTTGACCGTAAAGTTATGTAATTTGACGATTGAAAATAAATTAACATTGAGACAGTAAATATAAAAATGTAATTAATTATATTTTTTTCAGTAATTTGCTCATCTCTGGAAACTGCGACACACAACATATGCACATTTATTTTATTTTTTGTAATACCTGTACTGTAAGTTACCCATTAATAACAAAATTTAAACACAGTAAGTGAAACTTTTATTGCACAATTGGTTTTCGTGGTTACATCAATTACTTACCGTCCACGGTGGATGGTAAGTCAAATTTACCGTTCATGGTGGACGGTAAGTAAATATATATCATTCAAATTTTATTTCTAACCTCAATCTGTCAGCTGTTAATTTTGATACCTATTTTTCCTTTTCTTATATTTACGCAGTTATTGCAAAAAGTAACTTACTAACCTCGAACTGTAAGTGATTTTTTAGGCCTCGAATGTTTAGGAAATCTCGACCCTACGGGTCTCGACATCCCAAACTACATTCTCGACCTAAAAACTATCACTTACAGTTCACGGTACGTAATAAACTATTAAAGTATGCACAAAAAGCAAGAACCTAAATAATTTATTTTGCGATACAAGATACATTGCATCGTAAACCTGCTATTATTGAGCTCTGTTTCAAGTTGTAAAGAATAATAAAGAAGATTCACAGGCTAGACAGAAGCCAGTAAGAAAACAATGAAGTATGAAGAGAAACTAAGGACACTACGAAAATGTTTCGCCCATGATTGTTGGGTAAATTATCAAGAAAAGAAGATTGAAAGCAGAAAAAGAACAAATGGGAAGTAG
The DNA here is from genome assembly GCA_963942605.1 of Poecilus cupreus. Taxonomy (NCBI): domain Eukaryota; kingdom Metazoa; phylum Arthropoda; class Insecta; order Coleoptera; family Carabidae; genus Poecilus; species Poecilus cupreus. The sequence goes on from OZ012727.1 coordinate 16,549,588, forward strand.
AATAGACAAAATTGTAGGAAAGAAACGGACATCCAACAACGGATATAGAAATACTAAGAAATCTAGGTCAGAATATAGAGGACGAAACTATATGGAGAGATCTAGTAGACAAACAGACTCAGTTAAGAAGAAAAAGATATATAAACCAACTTATAATCCAAGATTAAGATGTAAATACTTATTGTCTACAAGCCGACCACTATAAATGACAATGTATAGAAAAACTGCGAAATGACAAATTTGCACAACAGATACTAACGATATTTGAACAGCAAAAGGTAACAAATAAACATGTTTACCAACATAAGTTTAAAAAATATTTTTTATTTGACATCAAGGTATACAGAAATAAATAAAAACGATTTAAAAATGTCCTCATAATAATTTAAATGACTTTACAACTTTTTATGATGATTCGCACTGATAAAAATTCCACTTAAATATCATAATTAAAACAGCTTAAAATAAACATAAAAATAATTGTAAATAACTTATTTTTCTTTAACCAGCACAACCGTTAAACAGACAATTAGCTTCCAAAAATTCTTTTTTCAACATTTTTATTACTTTTCGTGAGCTTTATTGACTTAGCCCAGCAACACGGTTCCGAATTTGAAGAAGGAACTCAAATAGTACTGAGTGTTTATTTAACAATTACTTTACCGTTATCCAAGTGTGGACACTCAAATCTCGCTGGTTTTTACTGTACTAATAAAACGATTTATTTGCGTACGGAGACGATAACTAGGTATATAAGCGCGGGAGTTGTCGCTAGTAGAGACTTAGTGCCAAGATGTGGAAGATAGTATTTTTGTTAGCGTTAGTGAAGAGTGGATGGTGCGGGCTCTTTGATTTTACTGGGTTTGATGATCCCTACAATACTTTCTTTCTCAACAGACGTAAGTTATTACATAAAATAATTATAGTTGGTATCCGATTGCCCTCATTGTGATTATTGACACGATTATTAATAGTATACTTCCACGATTCAATTTTAAAATAAACAAAATTTATTTTGTATACAGCGTGTCCCAGATTTAAACGGCCTAACTTAAAATTAAGATTAAACACCTAAAAATAGGGGGACAAGTTCATTTGAGCAAATGTCCGTAAATGCTTTATTCCAGAGATATTCATGTTTTTCTTATTGAGTAGCACTACTTTAAAAAATCAACTTCATACCGAAATATCCACTATTATCTTATTGATGTGAGACATAATAATTAAATTAAATTAATAATACATTGGTTATTATCTAATTTTAATACAAAATTTAGTTTGCTTGCACTGATGTCAAGGAAAAAATGAGAAACTATCAATGAATATAAGAAATTTTTGTAAGATGCCATAAAAGGAAAAGTCTATGAAGAACCGATAAATAATTTAGACTCACTACGTAGAAAAATTATTCAACTTTGCGAAATCTCCCGAGCAATGACACGCAGCAACCAAAACAGTGGCAGATCATTGTCGTGCCTGTTTACGTGCTGCAGGTGAACATTTTGAACAAATATTATTTAAAAAAAAATAGTTTATGAAGTTATGTTATTACATTATTATTTTAAACAATAAATTTCTTTAAATTCATTGATAGTTTCTCATTTTTTCCCAGACAACAGTGCAAGCAAACTAAATTTTGTATTTAAATTAGGTACTAAAAACAAATTATTTTTAATTTAATATGTAACATATCAATACGATAATATTAGATATTTCATTATGATGTTGATATTTTAAAGTAGCGCTGCTCAATAAGAAAAACATGAATATCTCTGGAATGAAGCATTTACGGACATTTGCTCAAATGAACTTGTCACCTTATTTCTAGGTGTTTAGTCTATGGATTAAGTTAGCCCGTTTAAATCTGGGAGACCCTGTATATTTGTGGAGTATTTGTGATGATTCCAAATTTTACAATTTAATTTTTGTTTAATAAAACAAAATCAAATTCATGAACTTTAAAATATAGACAAAAAAATTAAGAGAACAAAGTTCTCATCAGCAGTAGAACTAAGAGAGAACAATATTTTAATGTTAAATTGAAAAAAATTTTTAGAACTCACAGCAAAATTATAAAAGATTAAGTTTTGTAATAGTTATTTATACCGGGAGTTTACTTGTTATGTAGGACATAGGAAATACAATGTTAAAATTTTTATTATGCAATAGTTCGTCCCTTGTGAATTTTAGAGCAAAATAGTAAATGAAAAAAATGTACAGCAACAAAAACTGCACCAAATGAGCCTAAATGTATTGATGTGATACATTTCTGAGCTAGACGTAAAATAAAATTTATAGTTTTAGCTATTTCCAGAGTGCCATGGTAAACAAAACATACAAACAGTCGTATTGTTTCAATTTGACAGATGACATTTGGCATAATTTTAATGATAAATTCCCACGACTAGTTTTTAACCAATCATAATGCAAAATACTCGAAAATTCAACCAATAGGAACAGTTTTATACTGATAAATTCGCACGACTAGTTTTTAACCAATCATAATGCAAAACACTTGAAAATTCAACCAATAGGAACAGTTTTATACTGATAAAACCCCGTTGCCTGGGTAACGGGAGTTTTACCAAAGTTTTACCACGGTAAAACCCCGTTGCCAGGGTTACACCGATAAAACTCCCGCTACCAGGAAACAAATAATTGTTACTGTCAATCACTGTCAGTGTGACAGTTAATTAATATTTCAAGTTACATTTTACTTTGTCTTTGGAATTTATCTTATCAAATACCACGCGACCTTTCTGATTTTCTCAGATAAATTTTTATTTTTGAGCACTCATTTTCTTTGCTTTTAAGCAAAACCACTCAAGCAAACTGACATTAGGTAAAACCCCTCCTCCTTCGGAGTCGGGATTTACCATGCAGTTTGCTTTTGTGATTGTTCCTAAGCAAAAAAAATTCGTGCAAAAATAAACATTTATCGATAAAATCAGAAGGTCTTGTGATATTACCCTCGATTATTTCACTCATTACAAATTTGACCAATCAGAATGTCTCATTTTCCATTGTTGTGCATTTTAGATAAGTGAATAAACAGCACCATGCGGTCTCGGGATTTTTTCAAATTATTATGTACTCAAACACTTTTTAAGCAAAATTTTTTGCATAAGCTAGACATGTCAAATTTAATCGATTAAATTCTTAGCACTCGTGATATAACTATTGATTATTGACTTGTTTAAAAAATATTTCTCACTAATTATGAATACATTTACCATTTTGAAACAAAACAATAATCATTAAAACTATGTCAAATGTCATCTGTCAAACTCAAGCAATACGACTGTTTGTATGTTTTGTTTACCAAGGCACCCTGGAAATGGATAAAATTATAAATTTTATTTTACGTCTATCGCCTAATGAAAACTTTAACATGTCCTATAAAAATAGTAGACACCCGATAAAACTAAACTATCACACAACCAAGTTACACAAAACAGCATTTCAATACAATATTTTTTCTGATTTTGATAAAAACAATTCATTACAATTTTAAACCATTGAATGTATTCATTTTGTATGATTTGTGTTAAGAATCAAGTGAGTATACTTATTTCACTCCTATTCAATATTTTTTATTATACCTGCATCATAATCTGTGTTTAAAACACTCTACAGCGTATATAAACGCAAGATTAAAACACGCCGTGTTTTAAAGGTTGCTAAGTAACAACAACAAAATAATTACTATTAATATCAGTCAAAACAGTCATGACAAACAATAAATGCAAACCATGCTCCATGTAAACGATATACGTCAAACGTCAAAATTATGAAATGAATCAAATTCAAAATGTTGCTTTCCAGTTTTTTCCAGAGTATGGTGCAGGTATAATAAAAAATAGCGTATGACACACGTGTATAAGTGCTTTTAAAGCACTAGCGACGTTAAAAGCACTCCGCTTCGCGTCGTGCTCTTAAACTCGTCGTACGTGCTTTAAAAGCTTAATTATACACTTGTATCATAATATACTATTATTGTAGTTGAAATGAACTTTTTATGACCAGGTTGTGAAATATTTTTCATTTCCTAACTAGTTGTGAAAAGTATGGTGTTTCAAAACATCGGTGCCAGTTTTGAAATATGACACTTTATCGGTCAAAATTAGAAAAAAATATTTTATTTAATTACCTGCAACGTCTCTAATTATGGTACATAATTTATTTGTCTTTATATCAAAAATGAAATACAAACTTTGATTATTATCCTGTACAGCGTTTTCAATTACTGTATTCAATTCTTCATCAGCGAAACAAACACGAACAGTAATTCAAAAAATAAAATATTTATTTAATATTTATACAGGGTGTTCATTTTAAGTCGCATACTATTGCTATTTCGAGAACTATAAGAGCTACGAGGTCGGTTACATTAGTAAACAATTTCTATATTATAAGACAATTAAAATGAACGAAACAAGCAACCTATTTTTTTTTATTTGCTAATCAGATTCAGTATTTTTTCTGAATTCAACGATATCTATATGAAATGACCAAATAATACAAAATATTTGAGAAAAATGCAAATTAGAAATGTATCATTTTTATTTAAATATGCCTATACAAAGCTTGCCATGGAAGAAAACAAATATATTAAATATTTATACGGGATAAATATTTTATTTTTTGAATTACTGTTCGTATTTGTTTCCCTGATAAAGAATTGAATACAGTAATGGGGTCTTTCACCATTTTTCAAAAAACATTCTTTATGAAACTTTATCTATATTGAAGACTATCTACACTTTTAAAAAGTATTAATTGTTATTCATTAAGCCACAATGTTTTTTTAAAAAATGTTGTGACGTCATAGTAGAGGTGTTGCTGGATCTAAAACAGTAGAGATTTAAATAATTTTTGTTACATATATGTTCTATTTTATTGTAATAATAATAATAAAATAAGTAAAAAAATATATGACTACAACTATTTACAATCTGTACTGTTTTAGATCCAGCAACACATCTACTATGACGTCACAATATTTAAAAAAAAATCATTGTGGCTTAATGAATAACAATTAAGACTTTTTACAAGTGTAGATAGTCTTCAATATAGATAAAGTTTCATAAAAAAAAATTAAAAAAAAAATGGTGAAAGACCCCATTGAAAACGTTTATTTAAATAAAATATTTTTACAAAATTTAATCCAAGAGTCTTTTATAATCAATAAGTTTGTTTTTAATATTTTATACATGGTCAAATACAGTTTATTTATAAATGTTCAACACCATGAACGTTTACACTTTTAAGTATTATTATTATTATTTACTTAATATTTGTGTTTATTTTACTGGAAAATTTTGTTATTTATATTTTATAGCTGCAGCAATAATTCGACAGCACCATGGCCGGTGTACAACAACATTGGCCGGCTCAAACCAAGAAGGCGTTTGTTTAACACGTCCTGAGTGTGCTCTTAGTGGAGGAACACCTCAAGGCCGACAGTCCTGTATCCTGGGAACTTGCTGCGTCTGTACGTATACTTACAGCACTTAATAGTATATTCTACAAGAAGTAATGGAATGGCACATATTCCACGCGAGCAAAATGTTTGTAGCCCGAGCCAAAAGCGAGGGCTACGGTTTGCGAGCGTGGGATAGGCCATTCCGTTACATGTTGTAGACTATACTTTCTATAAAAAGGTTTTGGAAATTATACAAAAATACAAATATAAAACTGTTGAAAACGTCAAACTCAAATAATTCAAATTAAAACAAACAGACATAACCATAGTAACTGAATCAAGATACTTCATATGTCGCGCTAATAAGCGGTTCTGATTCGTCGAAAATATTCCATACGCCGCGTATGGAATGTTAGTGATTCCTTAACAATTTTTAGTAGTGGAATGCCCAGTTTCCAAAACAGTGTTATAGAAAACATTTATTCAAACATGTGTTAATTAGAAAGTGGTATAGTGTCCTTGCGCAAAAAACCCAAATATTTTTTTAGGCAAAAATGCTTCAATTGAATGCTGTGGAGTAGATAATTAAATACTGCATGTAAGTTAGTTAACAGATATTATTTTTGATTTTATAATAGAGAAATCAATTTTAAAGTTTTTGGTAAATTGCCCATTTGCCCACAAACCATTTTTTTATGAAACTTTATTAGATAAATTCTATGACGATAAGTGAAAACCCGATGTGAAAATTCCATATATTACCAGAGATATGATTTTTTGTTTGTGTGACGTCACTGGTACTGCTCCAGTGGCACTAAAACAACGATTTTCATAATAGATAGTTTTTTAATGTAAAAAATAATATTTACATATAATAAGTCTTAATTTACAATAATTAAACTTAATATAAATAAAGATATAATTCCTTTGGCAACTTTAGAGTATTTTACTTGATATTTGAGTAAATAACATAATAAAATTTGAGAACAGTGGCGCTGGTAGTAAGGTAACCTAACCTCAACTCACAATTTTATTCAATAGTTTTTCAACAGAGCACAATAAAACAGTGAAATTGAAAACAAGTAATAGAAGCCCAACAAAAATTTGACAAATTTATATCAAAATCGTGTAACACTTACTTAGTTACGCGATATACTGAATTGAACATATTTTGACGTCACAGGTACTTGAATTGATGCTATTGGCCAGAAATATGAAAATTGCAAATCGCGCGCCTGCCGCTGCGCCCAACGCCTATTGTGGACTAAAATAGAACCACGAAATGTCATTTTATTTGTTTTGTTTGTTGGTATTTAAGATTATATTTGTTGGGCTTCTATTACTTGTTTTATAATTTCACTGTTTTATTGTGATGTAATGAAAAACTATTGAATAAAATTGTGTGTTGAGGTTAGGTTACCTTACTACCAGCGCCACTGTTCTCAAACTATCTTATGTTATTTAGGGCCATTATTTCCATCTACGAATAAAGTACCGAATAAATTATTCGTCGAATAAATGAAAAATGTCGCATCGAAACCATAGCTCAAATGATACTTATTGTTGTAGCTGTCATTTTTTGATGCGTATTTTTTTATTTATTCGACGAATAATTTATTCGAAAGTTTATTCGTAGATGGAAAGATCGGCCCTTACTCGAATATCAAGTAAAATACTCTAAAGTTGCCAGAGGAATTATATCTTTATTTATATTAAGTTTAATTGTTGTAAATTAAGACTTATAATATGTAAATATTATTTTTACATTAAAAAATATATAATATCTACTATCATGAAAAATCATTGTTTTAGTGCCACTGGAGCAGTACTAGTGACGTCACACAAACTTTAAAAAATCATATCTCTGGTAATATATGGAATGGGGTCATAAACCTTTTTTCATTTTATTTTTTTTTTTCTGTAAGTTTGAGTTAAATTATAGCTATAGATACTAATTTTAATATTAAAAGGCATTTAGTTATTAAGATACGATTTTTTGAAATTGGCATCCTATTTAAAATTTTTCGCCTGTGACGTCAGCACCTGCGATATCTTGTAATTCTACGTAACACGCTCTTGCGGAGAGCGAGGAACTACACCAACTGTCAAATTGACTGTTATCAGTCATTGTTATTTACTGAGAGGTTTTTACAAATATAGTTTATTCACATTACCTGGGCAAAATAATATAACAAATATACTAAACATATGTTTAATTTAAAATCGTTGTTAACTGCAACATATGACTTGAGATGACAGGTGTGATAATGAGACTACCGACATTACCGACAAGCGACAAGATATAGTACAACAAAGCATTTTGTTTGAACACGTCCTAAACTCTTTGACTAAAAATGTTATAATTAACGAATATCTAATTTAATTTATCGGAGTGTTCATTTTAATAATAATAAGTAATTATTACAACACTGAAAAGCAAGTTTTTATTTATTATGAACACGTCTTTCGCCTTGTCATGCTTTACATTCTAATACAAGATGACGTCACGATTTTGCAACCGCGAAACTTCAGAAAGGAAATTATGAATGAAAAGTTGAAAAATTATAAGAAATATTGAATAATATGTGACTGAAATGATCTAAATTTTTATAATTTGTAAAAAACACAACTTTTTTTTAAAAGTGTATGACCCCATTTTCACATCTGGTTTTCCCTGATCGTCGTAGAATCTAATAAAGTTTGATAAAATAATATTAAAAAAAATAGTATATTGTGTCATTAGGAGTAAATGTGATACTTTGGGTGATGAGCATGTAAGTTTGAACGACGAGCGAAGCGAGTCGAACAATTACATGCGAAGCACCCAAAGACACATTTACTCCGAATAACACATGCTATTTTTTCTTCAAACATAGAAAATAAAATTATAAATATTATAAAATGCTCAAAACTTCAAAAAATATTGTCTTATCTAGCATTTCAAGTTGCCGTAGAATATGCTGTTTTGTTATTTTTGTTTATTTGTTTCATTTTTAACTGTCAAATTATTGAATTACAACCTAACTATTTTTCATAATATTTTACTTTGTCCGCCGCCGGCCAAGGATACACTTTTACGCCGGCGGCGACAATATTGAACTTCTGCTTGTTGAATATAAATACATAACAACGTACTTTTATGACGTTTGAAGAAAAAATGGTTTATGGGTTCATTCTATATATAATTCTGTTCAGAATGACAAGCTTTTAGAAAGAATTATTGTAAGAAAAAATAGGTCGGTGGTAACGTGAGATCCAGATGCTATAGAGTGGCACACTAAAATGGGCACATGACAAATTTCCGTGGTCCGTGCCTGCGCTTGGCGCCGTCAGCCACCCAAAAACCTTCGGTGAAAACCAACAACTCGGTTATATTTCAGCAGTCGTGGCTCCTGCTGACCGAACGTTATTGTAATAACGTATTTACCCCGGCCGTTGGCATTCCGCAGATAGTTCGTAGTTGCGCTTAACAAATGTGCGCCTGCCAATACCCCAACAGGAATCTGTTAATTTGGGCCGTCGCCGTTTGGTTCGGAATGTTTGGCGCTGGCGCAGGATTCGCATAACGCTACGCTTACAATGAATTAACCCCCAGTAACTAATTGCATGATTGTTGGCGTTTTCGGTTATTTCAACTATCTTTTGTGTGAGGTTCGATTGTTTTTAGAAATGCATACGGTGCAGGAATGAATCATCTGTCACGGGGTTTTGTTTTTCGACTGGCGATTTGTTTTGTTTTTGACGGGCGGTAGCATTTTTATTGCTACTTTTTGGGTTTGAAGTATTGATTTTATAATTTATTGGACGTGGATGTAGGACAGGTGAGCTTCATGCATATTCATTTGGATTTAATCGGAAAATTTTATAAATACATTTATTGATTCGAAGTTAATATGCATTCAATTTTAAACTTGATTCTGTAATATTCACGAGGGGTCGACAAATAATTAATAAGCTTTCTGTGCCAAAATAAAATTTACTCCTTTATTAAACATCTCAGGGAGGATGTCATGGCGGTTGGTAACACTTCTTCCATGCTTGGTACATCAGATAGTCGCCCAAAAATGGTGACAGATGCAATGGTGCTACACTATTGCTATCTCGAGAAGTATAGGAGATACGAAGTTCGTTAAATCAGCAAACAATTTCTAAATTATATGACTATTAAAATGAACGAAAGAATAGTATATTGTACAACGAGCATGGAATGGTACTCATTTCCTACGAGTATGAAAGTAAAGGGGTAAATAGCTCCGTGGTAACGTGTCGGACTGTGGATCGTGAGATCCTCAGTTCAAATCCCACTGCCGACAGTTACAATTTTAAATTTACCCCTGTGGTTCCCCCTCCACTAACAACTTTGGGTGCAATGACTTGACGGCTGGTAACCGCATTTCATACGCAAAAATATATCACCTACCGAGATCTGCGCAAGCAGAATACCACACCCTTAATGGGTAAAAGGCGTGATGATATATTTATATTTATATGAAAGTTTGTAGCATGAGCCGAAGGCGAATACTGCAAATCATACGAGTATAAAATGGACATTCCATGCGAGTTGTACACTATACTTTTTCTACGACCACAATATTATTTCAAAATTAATTTAATTTTAATAATAAATTTGGTCCGCTTTCACCATTCCAATATTTGACAATTCTAAATAAGTATCCTAGCAATGGCACCTGTACTTCAATGAACTGATCTGTATTGAAATACTCACAACACAAATTCATTTCGCACGATGCTTGCAATGTACCTCATATCCCTAGCAACTAGAAACATACAATGAGCAACTTTCTCAGTGGTCATAGAAAAAAGTTTTTATTAACCAGTGGTTCTCAAAATATGAGACCCAACTTTTTTTATTTTAAATTATAACCTAGCTTTTTTATTAGCTTATTCGATTCAGTATTTTTTTTTTCTGAATACAATATAATACACTTATTAATTCTACTTTATAAAAATGTTGAGAAAAATGCAAATAAGAATTGTTATTATTTCAATTTAATGATATAAATGAGAGTGCTGTGACAGAAACAATTGTTGTTGTCAAATATCAAAGTTCAACTTTAGTGTGTTTTCTACGTGAAACAAATGTATTTTACTCATGAAGAAAGAATTGATATGTATGAAATTTACATTTTGTATGCTGAATCGTGAAATATGGGTACTATAATTCATCGAAAAAATTGAAATAATGCGGATATATTTATACAGGAGTAGAAAAATTAATATTTAATTATTTTCGCGTTAAATGTTGATATACTATGATATTTTTACTATTGATTCTATTTGAAAAAATATATAAATTTCTCTCATATCTTGAATATGAGCTATATAATTTTTTTTCTAGGCCACTGCTTGCTTATGGCTGGTTTATACTGAATTTAATACACAGATTTAGATTTGAAATTTGCGATTTACCTCCTGGTTCATACTGAATTTATTAAATTTGAAATCTGCCAATCCAGATTAGGCTTCAACTTTTTGACATATGCTTTAAACAACAATAAAATAACCGAAACTTGTCATATGCGATGTTCTTCAATGAAAGATATTAAATTAGTATCATATTTAACACTCTCCGCATTCATATTACAAAAAAATTTTATGATGATCACAAATAAGTCAGTTTGATTGACAATCTTGACACATTTTACTGTTGTCAAAATTTTTTTTTGTTTCCCAGTAAAGTTGATTGGCTGGATTTGGAAATTTAGATTTAGAATATAAAATATGGTGATATTTTAAATGTAAATTATAAATCTATAAATTTGTAAATCCAGCATAAACCATTAAAGGCATTTCTATGTATTTTCTATTTTTAAAATTAAATTTCTAAATCAAAATTTATAAATTAAATCCAGTATAAACCAGCCATTAGACAGTTAAAAATGTATCTTTTTATTTGAAATATATTTCTCAATATGCAATAGTTTAGAACTTCTTAAAAAATTAAAAATCACAGAAAATATGTTTTTAATTCATGCATTTTTCGGGAAACAAACACATCATTAAATTGACCTAGTAGTGTGTCATATTTTGTCTAATTTAACCAAAGTCGTAGCTCATACAGTTCTTGAGATCCGAATATTATTACAATGGGGTCTTTCACCATTTTTTAAAACATTTTTTTTATGAAACTTTATCTATATTGAAGACTATCTACACTTTTGAAAAGTCTTAATTGTTATTCATTAAGCCACAATGATTTTTTTTTAAATGTTGTGACGCCATATTATAGGTGTTGCTGGATCTAAAACAGTACAGATTGTAAATAATTGTAGTCATATATTTTTTTACTTATTTTATTATTATTATTACAATAAAATAGAACATTTATGTAACAAAAATTATTTAAATCTCTACTGTTTTAGACCCAGCAACACCTCTACTATGACGTCACAACATTTAAAAAAAAATCATTGTGGCTTAATGAATAACAATTAAGACTTTTTAAAAGTGTAGATAGTCTTCTATGTAGATAAAGTTTGATAAAAAAAAATGGTGAAAGACCCCATTGCCTCACAATTTATGCTTCCACAACAAATAGACAATATGGTCATTTATTATGTACTTGGATGGACGGAGTTGGCTCATATCGTTTTGCGGTTCAATATTTGTAAACATTCGCAGATACAACACATTCTCCCCGAAGCCATCCCAACATTCTAGCTTCATCGCTTCATCTCCTCTGTTTCCATATAACACAGAAGCTTCATTTAACAACAACAAACCACACAACTTCCAACAAGCGAAAGACACCGTTAATGAACGCAAATGAAAAGTGATGGGTCTGGTCTGTCGAAGGCGGCGTTGAAATGTGTCAAAAAACAACACAGCAGCCGGCAGCGCTGTATGCAGCGCGAGATAGATGTGCCTGTGCCCAGTTCGGTGTCAATACGGAATGTGTTCGTTTTTGAGAGAAGTCATTAACAAATAAATTAATTATTTGAGACACCCCGTCTCTGGGAGTTCCTCGGGTTATTAATTGACTTACGGGTTTGGAAACATACCATATATTTGACAATTTTTCACCATAAAATTATTAGGTTTCCTACAAATAATTTTTCGAAACCGAAACGACCTATTTTGTTACAAAGTTTTATTTTGAGAAAATGTTTAATTATCAATAATTTAAATGTATTATATTTCTTTTAGATTCAAGAGGCTGCAACCAAATCTCAACCAGACGTGTCTCCTATTTCGAAGGGACTTCAACTAACAACAATAATGAATGTACTTATACAGTTCGGGCCGAAAACGTCAACATTTGTCAAATGAGGTAACCATTTTACTTTCTTATACGTTTTCCAGGAAGATGTGTTTTTGGGAATCCCCAGAATCCGTTTTGACCATTTTTTAAGAGCGACTGTGTGGATGGATGTGTGTCCATATTCAAGAACGAAAAAAGATAGCATAACAAAGCTTCATAATTACAAGTATTATGATAATGCGAATAAATGAATTGAATTTAGTCATAATTGCAATATTTCAATAGTTATTTGCAGTAGGTTGGAAACTGCTATTTTTCGAGTGCGAGTTTATTATTATTTTCAATCCCTCACATTTTAGTCTAGATTTTATACAACCCTTATTAAATGTGTATACTTATATAAAAAAAAAATTAAGATAAAATTTAGTTGGAAAACAAAAAATATACCTATTGTATTAGCGGTTGCCGAAATATGGGACCAAATGTATTTTTAATTCTTTTATTGAAGAGATTATTTTTGTTTTTAATAAGGATATATTGTTAATATACAATTTTTTTCAAATATATTAATTATTTGCGGATCAAAATATATTTTTTGTACAAAAGTAAGCAGAACTTCCAAGTCAAACTATTGTGCTTTATAAACTTATTATTTTAGAATATTTTCTTTAATTGTTATTACTGTAAAATAAATTAATAAAAGTTTATAAAAAAGAACAATTTTAAGTACAATCAATTCGTTTATTAAAAAAAAAAAAACAAGATGAAAAATATATTTCTCTCTTGCGCTGTACATAATATTTTTTCACGACCTCAATATTTATGATGTTTTTATGTATTTCAAAATTATTTGAATTGTAATATTATTTTTGTGCAACCGGACGCGAAATAAGCATTTCGCAGCCGTTATACAGACCTCGAAATAGAGGACAAAACAATCATTTTGACACTTTAAATGCCAACTTTCTATTTACAATAAAATTATTTGAGCACTTTTTGTCATGACGGGAGAGAAAGTGCACAAATATCCCGTAGATATGAAATTAGCTGTTTCTGTCATGATTTTGGTATCATAGAAACCAAGTTTTCACCCGATCGTAAAATAAAAGTAATTTTGAGAAAAATTCGAAATAGTACAAAGCATCAACTTGATGAACACAGATATTGAGAACATTGTTAACAACTCATGGTATACAGGGTGTTCATTTTAAGTGGTACACTATTGCTATTTCGAGAACTATAAGAGCTACGAGGTCGGTTAAATTAGCAAACAATTTCTATATTATATGACAATGAAAATGAGCGAAACAAGAATTTTCTTAGACCAGTGGTTCTCAAAATGCGGGGTGCAACTTTCTTATTTTAAATGGAAACCTATTTTTTTTATTTGCTTATTCGATTCAGTATTTTTTTCTGAATTCAACAATATTCACATGTAATGACCAAATAATACAAAATATTTGAGAAAAATCCAAATTAAAAATGTATCATTTTTATTTAAATATGCCTATACAAAGTTTGCCATGGAAGAAAACAAATAAATCAAATGCAGAAATAATTGCAAAAACTGTAATTATGAGAATAATTAATAATTATTCATTTTGTTGTTACAGTAGAAATACAGAAGTAGGTACACTTCAAAAAATTAATATTAACAATTGTTTGATTTATTTGTTTTCTTCCATGGCAAACTTTGTATAGGCATATTTAAATAAAAATGATACATTTTTAATTTGGATTTTTCTCAAATATTTTGTATTATTTTGTCATTACATGTGAATATTGTTGAATTCAGAAAAAAATACTGAATCAAATAAGCAAATAAAAAAAATAGGTTGCCATTTAAAATAAGAAAGTTGCACCTCGCATTTTGAGAACCACTGGTCTAAAAAAAATCTTGTTTCGCTCATTTTCATTGCCATATAATATAGAAATTGTTTGCTAATTTAACCGACCTCGTAGCTCTTATAGTTCTCGAAATAGCAATAGTATACCACTTAAAATGAACACCCTGTATACATACATCAAATATCATACTTCCATTTCAGGCTAGATTTCGACTCCTTAAATCTGCCAGATCCAACTAGGACCACAATTCCAGGAGCGACAGCCCAAGACACCATGCTAACAGGTCCTTACACCTGCAAGGATGCATCCTTCCGAGTGGAGAGCCCCAACAACGGAAGGATCCCCAGTCTATGCGGCAACAACAACGGACAGCACAGTACGTTCCAAAACACGCCTCCCGGCTTTCAAATCTCATAAAAGTTTTCAAATATTACAAATCAATTGGATTCCTAACACAATTTGTATGTTGCATGTTCAGTAAAAAATTGTGTACCCCATTTATGTAACACAGTTTTTGTAAAGTTCAAGTCAAGCATTTTTTGTAAAGTTGCACGAAGAGTACTTTCTTGTGTCAAGACTTTTTATGGAGCAGGAAAGTTAGGCGATAAAAAGTTCAACTTGTAAGATTAAAAATATTCGTCGGACAAAAGTATTTCACTGTTGTACATCGCTGTAGAGACCATTGCCATTTTTAACGCAGTGTTTCAGTTTTACAAGATAATTTGTTGTTTTTAGTTTATGTCCCGGTCAATGCTAGTCGCGGGGAAAGAGACATGGTTATCAAAATTGTTAATAATTTTGTTAACACTGCTACCGGCAACAATAATGGCAACTCTATCAGTTGGAAAATTAAAGTCACACAATTGGAATGCCCAACTTTATCCAAACACCAGAAGCCTATCAGAATTTGGGAGGACTCTCTTCTTGTCGGTAAGTTACTCTTTGCTTTAATAATCAATTTCTTCATTTAATTTACGAGCACCTTATCATAATAGTTTAATTTTACTTGTTACTCACTTGTCAACAGCATTTATCCAAGCCCTCTATTGCCTTTGAAAATGAATCTTTACAAGTTACTAACTGATAGCTGCATTGTAAAAAATTTACAAGTTAGCAAACAAGGTAAACAATGCACGTTGCCACAGTAATGCTTATAAAGCTTATGCGAAATCACTTTAATAGTTATTTACGATACAAGTACATAAAGCTAGTCTTTAGTCACGAATGGGTCAATTAAAACACGAGCGTAGTGAGTGTTTTAAGACACCTAAGTGACTACAGACGCTTTACGTATGTGTATCGTACAATATTTTATCTACGATATAATGAAAAACCTCAAAAAATATAAAAAAAATATTTTTATTTATGAAGTAGGATTACAATATTAAATGAGAAGTTTGCCATGATAACAAAATTTTTGCAAATTTGGCGTGCTTTAAAAATTTTAATCACTCGTTGCTTGGCAACCAGTGACTGCCCGTGACTTATGGGATCGTGTTACTAAACAACCGTTTTACAAACTTGAAACTAAGAGTTAAACATCAATTTTACACACTATCGTAGATAAATAATTTTTTTGCAATACCTGTACTATAAGTTACCCATTAATAACAAATCGGTCAAAATTAGAAAAAAATATTTTATCCAACACCTCTCAATAAATGCTATATTACTATGGCGATTTTAAACAAGCAAAGTAACAGATTATCCACTAGTGGGTATAATTTTGAGGAAAGCCACTAGTGAGTATTTTTTTATTTATAACAATAGTAATAACACAACACCTTGGTAACTACTTCGATTGACATTTTAATTTAAAAATTTAAAGCATATGTCACTGTCAAATAATATTTCTTTAATAAATTTTTCACTTATTAAGAAGTGTTGGATAAAACGTTATACTTCACACGTGGGCAAAGTGGAATTAATTCCTTACTTTGCCCACTTGTAAAGTAAATAACTATTATTTAATTACCTGCAACGTCTCTAATTATGGTACATAATTTATTTGTCTTTATATAAAAAATTAAATACAAACAGTAAGTGGAACTTTTTTGCACAATTGGTTTTCATGCTTACATCATTTACTTACCGTCCACGGTGGATGGTAAGTGAAACTTACCGTTCATGGTGGATGGTAAGTAAATATATATCATTCAAATCTTATTTTTAACCTCAATCTGACAGCTGTTAATTTTGATACCTATTTTTCCTTTTCTTATATTTACGCAGGTACTGCAAAAAATAGCTTACTAACCTCGAACTGTAAGTGATTTTTAGATCTCGAATGTTTAGGAAATCTCGACCCTACGGGTCTCGACATCCCAAACTACATTCTAGACCTAAAAACTATCACTTACAGTTCACGGTACTATTGACAGAACAGTTGTGTGTAACTGACAGGACTTGGTTATAATTTTAATTTGATTTACAAATGAGTAACAAGTAAAATGTTGTACAATACACGCAAGGTAACTGTTTTACTGCTTCAAGGAGGTGACAGGCTCGGCTAATCCTCCATTCAGCAGTAAAAACTGTTTTACTTTGCTTGTAATGTAAATAACTATTACAAATGGGCAAAGTAAGGAATTACCCACGAGAGAAATTTTAGCTCACGAAGCCGAAGGCTGAGTGAGATAATGTTATCGAGTGGGCAATTCCACTTTGCCGACGTGTGAAGTATAACATTTTATCCAACACTTCTTAATGAATGAAAAATTTATTAAAGAAATATTATTTGACAGTGACATATGCTTTAAATTTTTAAATTAAAATGTCAATCGAAGTAGTTACCAAGGTGTTGTGTGTTATTATTATTGTTATAAATAAAAAAATACTCACTAGTGGCTTTCCTCAAAATTATACCCACTAGTGGATAATCTGTTACTTTGCTTGTTTAAAATAGCCATAGTTATACAGCATTTATTGAGAGGTGTTGGATAAACAAATTTATTATTTATATATTCATAAATTTTATTGTTGCTTTGATAAAATTACTAATCAATTTATTACATAAAATAGAGAGTGATGAATAATATTTTGACTCGCTTAAAAAATTTATTTAATAAGATACACGTTACGCGTGTGTGTTTGAAAGACAGTGGCAGGTCCAAGGACCCCCCGGTCCCCATATGGATTTCGTTAAAATCATTTTTTGTCAATTCAATTTATAGATATTTGATCTTTAGCGATATCTGTTAGATCGCTGATGGAATATTAATAACAATTGACATTCAAGTGGCGTGAAATTAGTTGCAAAAATGTAATTCGTCCCTCTTTGAGAGATTTTTTGGATCCGCCAGTGTCGAAAAGTGGAAATTGCAGTTTTGTTGATTAAATACATAAATGCCAAATTTGTTGTTGCAGCATAGCAATGAAAGGCAGTAAAAGTAAATTTGACAGATTGTTGTCAAAATCTCACTTTTAATTGATATTTTGATTCTCTGATCAACAAAGATTTTAGCTGTTGATCTTTTAGGTAATCAACAATTTGATTTAAAAACAGTGTTGATTAAAAATTCCAGCCTTGCCTAATAACCTACTGCATGGGGCATTGTCAGCTAATCAGGTTTATAACTATGGAAAAGTTGAGTTTTAATAAAAAACAATGCCCACATTTTGACTTTTCAATATTCAATCGTATATAAGTTACCTGAAAATTGCTAATTTCAAAGTACAAATTAAATAATTAAAACGAAAAATGTGTAAATCGTGATACCAGGCATTGTTAATTTCTAGCACGTTGTTAGTTAACAATGTAGTTGACAACATTTTATGTGACTGGCCGGGTGAACATGCAGATCATAGTGTTACAATATTTTAACTTTTATTACTTTCAATTCAGACAACTAATATTTTAATCCTGCCGATAGCGCCAGCTGGTTGTCTGCAGTACTACTTGAACCCTAGCGGTACAATTCGGAACCTGGGCTACGACACGGGGAATACCGGAACAGCCCTTGCAAATAACCACTATGAAGCCAATTTAAATTACGCTATTTGCTTCAGGCGTACGCCAGACATGTGTGGCATGGAGTAAGTACTTTTTACTTTCACCCTTTAACCTTTTAGAAATAATGCAATCGTATACTTGACTAACTACGTCATTTATCCATGTCTGAGAGTGGCACTTTGTTTAGAGTAGATCACGATATTGATGCATTTTGAGGGTTAGGAAATATCGGAAAATAATCTGCTTTATAAATGATTGTATTGTATTTTAGCTTCAACGTGGACCAGTTCAGCTTGAGCGGCAGTATAGATCCTGCAGGACTTAGTGCTGATTGTACCTATACTACTGACAACGGCGGCCAACAAGATTCAGATTACTTATGGTTTCCCAATGCACAATTTACTACGATTGACACGACTGGGGGGGGAGGAGCGCCCACGATCACAAATCGTGACAGATACTGCGGTGTGATCACTGCTAACTCCAGGATTCGAGGTATGAATTTAAAAAAAACTGACTTGTCCAACACAACCATTCGCCATAATTTGACAGATCTTTCGAAAACTTGTTGCCAGGCAATAGCCACGAAAGCCCGTTGACTATTGCCAAATGGCGACAAGTTTGAGAAATATACTGGAGAATTATTTTCTAATTTATCGAACTCTCGAGTAATACTTAATTAGATTAATTTTTGATTTCATCATCAGGCACGTCACTAAATTTATTTTTTTGCTCATTTTTACTTGTGTTGATGATGTTTGACCTCTGTCAACAAAAACAAAAAAGCTACAGAGAATATTCCCAGGAATATATTCGCAGTATAATAATGACATGATTGGATAAAACACAGATGCATGACATGCAATGAAGCATTTCATTGATTTTAAGAAACGTAAAAAAATAATCGATTTAATAATTTAATAAAAAAAAAATATCATCACGCCTTTTACCCATTAAGGGTGTGGCACTCTGCTTACGCAGATCTCGGTAGGTGATATATTTTTGCGTATGAAATGCGATTACCAGCCGTCAAGTCATAGCCCCCAAAGTTGTTAGTGGAGGGGGAACCACAGGGGTAAATTTAAATTTGTAACTGTCGGCAGTGGGATTCGAACTCAGGATCTCACGATCCACAGTCCGACACGTTACCACGGAGCTATTTACCCAGATCTGGGGTAATAATTTAATAAAACAACTATTTATGTTACAAATTTTTACATAACATTGCCAAGAATTTAAAGTGGTACAAAATACAGGATGTAGAATTTAAATGTGGCGTATAGGGGTTTAAATGCTGATTTTATACCGGATGTCTTTTTCATAGAACATAGGAAATACAATGTTAAAATTTTCATTAAGCCATAGTTCGTTTCCTATGAAGTTTAGAAAAAAAGTGTAAATATAAAATATGTTCAGAATCAAAAACTGCACCAAATGAGTCTAAATATGTTGATGTAATATATTTCTGGCATGAAATAGAGGAAAAATAATATGTACAATTTTTATCTGTTTCCAGAGTGCATGATAAACAAAACATACCAGCAGTTGTATTGTTTGAGTTTGACAGATGACATTTAGCATAGTTTTAATGATTATAGAATTCTTTAAATTATTTCTAAATGGGAAATGTGTTCATGATTACTGAGAAATAATTTAAACAAGTCAATAATCATTAACACTATGCCAAATGTCATCTGTCAAACTCAAACAATATGACTGTTTGTATGTTTTGTTTACCATGGCACTCTGGAAATAGCTAAAATAAATTTTATTTCACGTCTATCTCATGACAAATGTATCACATCAATAAATTTAGGCTCATTTAGTGCATTTTGCTGAACATTTTTCATATTTACATTTTGTTCTAAAATTCTTGGGGAACGAACTATTGCATAATGAAAATGTTAACATTGTATTTCCTATGTCCTACAATACAAGTAGGTACCCGGTATATTGCTGTGTTTTTTTTTTATTTTTGTAATGTCATAATTTTTGTAGTACTTAATAAAAGCGTTTGGTGTTTTACGAAGCAAGTTACTATCAGTGAGCAGAAAAAATAGCATTATGTTATTTAACTTAACAAAGATTGTGTGTATTAAGAAACGAAAGAAAATTCAGTTTCGTAGATTTTCATTAAGTTTTTAATAAAACAATCAATTATTTATGGCCTTGTTAAGATCATACTAGCTTCGGAAAAATAGAAATGTACTATTGTAAAATGAACAATTATTATAAGTGGCGTTTTCTGGACATCTAAATGAAAAATAACGACAAATGAAGCTTTTAACGACAAGACAAGTGCAGAACGTTACATATTTCACACTAGGTGCCAATTTTCTATGTTGTTTTGATTTTTAACTGCTTTAAATAGCTCCATGTTAACGCATCGGACTGTGGAACATAATATCCTCAGTTCGATTCCCACTGTCTATCATCATGTCGCCCCTAACTTAACTTATTTATAATTTACTGAAGGAGGATCTATAATTTTGCGTTGTAAATTTGAGTTTTAATAACTAAGTCAAGTGTCTGTTTCAGCTGTGACGCCAGGGCCATTCTACATATTTTTCAGAACGGATAACAGGGTGTTAGATGATAGTTTTATGAATATAGATGGATCCCCGAATGCTCAGCCACCTGTATTTGATCCAGAAAATGGCTGGGAACTCACTTATACCACGTTGTATGGTAACAACTGTGGACAGACCTTCTAATTTGAAATCACTGTCAATATTCATAGTATATGATGATTATTTATTATTTATTTATGTTTATTTGAATTTCAATAAACTATAGTTTAGAACTTGAGAGTTTTGTTTTTATTTGACAGCATTGCAAGAATTTATTCCCAATGGAGACTCACATGTACATTCCCAAACAAAAATTGTAACACAAAATTAAATTCGAGTGTAATACTGAAGCACCTTTGTACAAGTTATAAAACAAAATGTTTTATGCCCAGTTGCACTACTCTCACTTAAGCTTTAAGAGTTCTTTAATATTCTAAGCAATTCTTAAATATAAAAATTTCGTTGCACCAGCAACAAAGGAACTGTCAAGTTTCAAACAACAATGGGGTCTTTCACCATTTTTTTTATATTTTTTTTATGAAACTTTATCTATATTGAAGACTATCTACACTTTTAAAAAGTCTTAATTGTTATTCATTAAGCCTAATTTTTTTTTAATGTTGTGACGTCATAGTAGAGGTGTTGCTGGATCTAAAACAGTATAGATTTAAATAATTTTTGTTACAAAAATGTTCTATTTTATTGTAATAATAATAATAAAATAAGTAAAAAAATATATGACCACAATTATTTACAATTTGTATTGTTTTAGATCCAGCAACACCTCTACTATGACGTCACAACATATTTTTAAAAATCATTGTGGCTTAATGAATTACAATTAAGACTTTTTACAAGTGTAGATAGTCTTCAATATAGATAAAGTTTCATAAAAAAAAATTTTAAAAAATGGTGAAAGACCCCATTGTAGATAATATCTAAAATATTATTCTAATAACAAAAATTGCCATTAGCCCATAATTTACTGAGATACCACTATCGGTTATTGGATGATCACCAAAAACTAATCAGCTCTTCCAAATGGGATACAATTGAAATATACAAAATATCAATATTTTAATTTTGTAGTTTTTGAGAAACCGTAACTTTTGAAAACTCACTACCGAATTTTTAGCATGATTCCTTACAGGATGTTGCGGGAGGTAAAAACAATTGACGATCTTCCAAAATAACTTTTTGCACTTTAGTTTAAATATCCTCCGTGAGACCTTTAAATTAATACCAAACATGGTAGGATTTAAATTACATTTATAAAAAAAAATTGACAATCGCCCAAAATAACTTTTTGACACCTGAATTGAAATCTCATCCTTGAGATTTTTAATTTGATACCAATCATGGTATGGGGTAAATAAAATAACTTAATAGGGCTTCTAGTAAACTACCACTTGCGGTTATTGGATTGTCACTAAAAACTAATCAGCTCTTCACATCACATAAAGCGATTTTTCAGGGGGTCGGGGGGAGCGAATCTCTTTGGGATGTTTGGAGAACGTAGAGGAGGAATGTATCTCCAGAGGGAATTTCCAGATTTTGGTTAACATGTCCCTGAAATAAATGCTCCATATTTTAAAAACAGTCATTTTCTTGGTTGGGCCAAGTGGCTCGATTTTTTTTTTTGAGCAGTGTAGTATGTCGAAATTGTGTTCTTTAATGTTCAGTTTCTATTTATTTTTCTATTCAAAGCTACAATATTTGATCAGATCTATAACCAGAAATTCAGTTTCATTTCAAAACGATGTAATAAATTAAATTCCCTACAACTGTTATTAGGAACATTTTCCTCTAAAACAATTGACACACGATTTATAGCCACCTAAACATAAATAGGTGACAGCTGTTAGACACTTTTTTTTGTCTACAAGTCCCCCACTAATTATTTAATCAAAAAATGTTTCGGATAAAAAAAACGTACAATTAAATTCCCTACAACTGTTATTAGGAATATTTTCCTCTAAAACAATGGGGCCATAAACCTTTTTTCGTTTTATTTTTTTTTCTGTAAATTTGAGTAAAGTTATGAATGTAGATACTAATTTTAATATTAAAAGGCATGTAGTTATAAAGATATGATTTTATGAAATGGGCATTGATATATACAAAATATAAAAAAATTCAGTTTAGTAGTTTTTGAGAAACCATAACTCCAAAGATCCACATAGACTGACAGATACACATACACACAGACGTTATCGTGAAATAATTAAAATTGTATTCTAGGAACCTAAAACCGTGCTTATCTACTGAAAACTCACTATCGAATTTTTAGCATGATTCCTATACCTACCTTACAGGATGTGGCAGGAGGTAAAAATATATCATTTTCCATATCTTTAAGGATGCCTTGAAGAAAATCAACTTCAACCAAGATATACGAATAGCCTTATTATGATTTCGCCAGAGGTCTTATCTAATGTGTACTTATTACTGGAACGTGAACTTGTAGCGAAATACGAGTCTGAGACAGACAGATGTCGTGGGTTACCCTCCTTAGTCCATCACTTGTTTTTAGAGCGGTTGTTATGCGTTTGTTGAGCGGTTGCTATGTAAAAACATTGTACAACAAAGGCAGATAGCCCTTAATGTTTCTCTCGGTTCGCATTTTAACGTTAGTGAGCATTCCAGTATTATATTTCAGTGTATTTTAGAATGTCCATCATTTGGTCGCTCGGAATTGATATATATATATATATATATATATATATATATATATATATATATATATATATATATATATATATATACATATATAGTACAGCTTTCTTGTGCTGCGGTTCACGTCACTATCTTCTTTCTCAGTTTCTCCCATTATTGCTGATTTGATTCATGTGGGAGTAATTGAGAAAGAAGATAGTGACGTGAACCGTACCACAAGAAAGCTGTACTGTACTTATAAGTATACCAGCTACAGCCTTTCAATAAAATAAACTATGTATTAGAGTAAATCGATATTAGAACGGGCCAATAATACGAGTACGACCCTGGACAGTCAGCGCGAAACGATGACCCATCGTTCTAGTAAGCTTCTCGTGCGGTTCCATCATGAAAGCATCTAGAAACGTCTAGATCACTAACGCAACCGATATATAAACGCGCCAGCCTACCTGGAGAGGCATTCGACTCCGATACGCTGTTCAGTACAAATCGAATATAGCGGAAATAAATAAAACGTTTGCGTAGTGAATATAAATAGTGTAAATAAATATTTCTTGTGTAATATTCTAAGTTTATTATTGATTTATTGTTATTTTGCGTTTATTAATAAGTGTGTAAAAATAAATAAGTAGTTCAAATAAATATAAGTGTTAGTAAATAAACTCTTTGCGACTTTTAATAGTTGTTTTAATTATTGATTAATAAACTTCATCGAACCCGTCAGTTACAAACGTAACAATATGTAAGACAGTCAGACCAATACGTATTTAAAAAAATAATGGCATTAATTTGTTTATTTCATAAATTGTAGATATTTTGAAAATTCTTAACTTTTTTTTTATGAAAGGTAACATATGGTTTGTCGCTTTTATTTCTGGCCCAAAATGAACATCAGCTAATATCAAGTTGTCCGAATCATAGCGGTACAAATAAAATGTCAACTGTCAACTGTAGGATTCGAACTGAGGATCCATAATAAAAAACGTAACGATTAGTTACTTCAAAACTAATAGCTAGTATAAATAGAGCAGTTTAAAACAGCCGAGGAAACATTAAAATTAATATTAGGAATAACGTATTTCCCAATTCTCTCGTTAGGCAATAAAAAGTCAACCAATTATTAAATTTTTAACAATCCTGTTCAATTTTAATTATATCCGATTAAACAATGAAAAATGCGTGAAATCAGACAAAAATCCCAAAAAGAAAAATTCTCTATCACTGTGATACGAGATATTCCATCATGCAGAAATAATTCAAAATTCGTGATCGCAGTGTGCGCTGGATTCCCAGTGGCGGCGGCGTGAGGGGGTGCGGTCACGTGTCGCCAACGTGTTGAACACCGATGAAGAATTTCAAATATTCGAAATTAAAAATAATAACCTGCTTCTCCATCCAATGAAACCTGCCTTGTGCATTTGTTTTTTATTAATTTTATAATTTTATTTTTGGTTTGTCCCCATTTGCACAATCTACTTCGACCAGAAATATTGAAATTTAATATTTTAATACTTTAAATATTTATAATAACAATTCGGGTTGAATTTCATAGCTACCAACTTTAATTTACTAAGCTACAATTTCTTGAACTTGTGGCTCGGAATATACAGGTATAGTTTAACTAGAGTATAAAAGTTAAATTACTTTACGGTCGACTGTATAATCACTTGCTATAATATTGTTTAGCGTCCATAAAGTGGCACTTTATGGACTAGTCCGATAAAGTGAAAACAACAAAAAATAATAAACGACAGAAAAAAAAAACACTTTGAAACTATCAAATCAATTGTCAACTGTAATTTCACAAGAGCTTTTTATTTTGCCGGATAAATTTTTTTTTGTAACGAAACCTTGTTAACTAGCGATTTGATAAGAAAACTGTTTGAATAAAATCACGACACCGTATGTGGAGTTTTCGAGTCAAATTGCTGTCAGGTGACAAGGTTGAGTTGTTAACTGAAATTTATCCGAAGAAAATAAAATACTCGAGTGTAATTCGGAGAAATAATTTAACATTATTTATGAAAAGGATTATTTAAAAGTGTAATTGATGAAAATACTAGTTATTTGTTTAACAAGGCACCAAAATACCAGATTTACAGCACAAGCTGCCGTTTCATTGACGAGGCGAAGCCGGGCAATGAATGCTGCCGAACATAGATTGTATCCTATTCAAAATTTCGCGGGAAATCGATTTTAAATAGCCACTGTTATATTTTTTGCAATTCATCTGAGCGAAATTTTGAATAAGAAATTGTTGACAACTTGTTTTGTTCAAAATTGAAATAGTCAGTATTTCAACTTACGCGATATACGTTTATAAGTAAAATTAGTTGCTAGGATACCGAAGCATGCTGCAAAGAGTCGCTTTCAGCATTAAAAACAAACCAGAAAATTATTTTTTCAAAGCAGGAGTAGAAAAAAAAGGTTATATTGCTTTCAAACTTTTTCCATAACGCGAATCTATTAAAATAAACCATAGGGCATAAAATACTAACTATAGAACTTACGCGCTAACTACCCTTTCTATGTAGTTCCAATTCCCTCCGTTAAGAGCACATTCCACCGCCTTACTAAATCCTAGTAGCGCAGTGTGGAGTAAAATAAATACATCACGTTAAAAATTCATTTAGCAAAAATGGATTTTTGTATCACCTGTGCATTGAGCGCGATTGGCATAAGTCCTTTCAAAAATATTTTATTAAAATGCAACGCTTTTTTTCTCCTACAAAACGTTTCTATTTCCTGTAGAATAGATTGAAACAAAACACAACCTCACAGCAATTGTTTAACCAACACACACTTGATTATTTCATCAAACATTTTTACGATAACGTTTCCCTCTTTCCTGTCCCAGGAAAAGATTGACAGTCGCCGGTATCACTTCGTCGCCATCTCTAACACGCAAACATAGCTACAGCTTAAAGCTTCGTCCACACGGTCGGCGGCTAGTATTCGCAGCGTGGAGATAACCACAAGCAAACACAAAAAGACGTGGTAGGATATTAAACACACTGCATCTCTTCCGCTGTGTCAATCACAGCACCGCAGCGCCACTTCCGATGCGGTGGACGAGAGAACTACCCCTATGCATGCATTATGCACGCAGTCAATACTTGCCGTTATAATATTCATGGGTTGAATGTGTGACTGCATGCTGAACTCGTTTGTAAGGATGATAGTGAATACACTTCAACGGAGTTTTGTTGTCGTCTTTCCGGTGGCGAACAACGCGCGAGATTTGAATCTTGACGCTGTCATGCTTTGTTTGAATTTAATATTCTGGTTTAATGAACAAAAACCGTAACCATTGTTCTCAATTCTGATATACAAATGCTCCATTTTTGCTTGACATCTTTCAAAAACGTTTGTCTTAAAAATACTTATATTTAATAAATAATAATAATAATATTAATTTTACATTAAAAAATATGTATTATCTACTATCATGAAAAATCGTTGTTTTAGTGCTACTGAAGCAGTACCCGTGACGTCACACACAATTTTAAAAATCCTATCTCCGGTAATATATGGAATTTTCACATCGGGTTTTCACTGATCGTCATATATGCTAATAAAGTTTCATACATTTAAAAAAAAAATTGTTTATGGACCCATTCAACCAATATTTATTCATTACAACCTCGACCGGTTTCGGTGCCACATACGTCTTCTTTAGGAGGTGGTATTAATATAGACAAATATAAAACATGTTAAAATGTGAATAAATAAATAAATACCTATGAACAACACAACATGTATGAATCTCTTCGTCAGATATTAATGCAATAAATACATAATAATAAATAAAATATAGTTAGATAAAAATAAAAACGTTGCTTTTCAACCCAGCGGAAAAAATTGACTCATTTTTATCTGACTACCAGTATCACCTCCTGAAGAAGACGTATGTGGTGTCGAAAAAAAATACTTTTTTTCACGACATGGTAGGAAACCCCACCGTTCTTCTCCCGAAATAGTGAGGAAAATGTGTTGTTCCTCTCTAGGAGGAAAATATAGAAGTGTTACCAATATGAATGTTATTTAAAAAAATATATTATAAAAATTATAAATAAATTTCTTATTTTATTGAAAATTCTTATTTTAGTGATATACATACTTTAAATTATCTTACAATTATGTCTTATATTTTACTTTTTCTTATTAAATCACAATTTGACAACTTATTAAAGATATTTTAGATTGTTTCATTGGCAACACTGCTACACTGCCTTGTGTCTGATAACTTAACTTTTAACGTGACAGTTTGTCAGTTGTGTTCTCAAAGTGTATTTTAGCTCCGAGCAAATCGTTTTTAGAAACAAATGTTGTGTCTAACACGAGAGGAAAGCTCTTCTTCCACTCTCGTTCGAAATGCCTCACTCACTGTGCTCATGAGACAAACTTCGAACTTGAGAGGGAAAAAGAAGCGCTTTCCTCTCTAGTTTGACAAATAACTAATTTCTATTTGCCTTTGATAGTATATTGTTTTAGAACTGTTTAAAAAATCAAAACTATTTGGACTTGTAAGAAAATGATGTAGAAATCCTATCGAATTAAATTCCTGTGTCGATGTTCATTTTTCCATTTTCTTTCCACAGCGCCTAGATTGCGTCGGTGAATCTGTTAGAATGAAGCAAACACCTGGCGTATTACTTTCTACAAACACAAACAAAACTTTTTTCTCTTCCTTAAGAGTAACCAAACATCGCCCCCTCCACTGCTGCCCGCCCGCGCGCCCCTGGTTTACACTGCCAACGTAATAGAAAAATTTACATTTCGTTTCGCAGGTGGCCACGTGCGGAATAGAACAACAGCTTTTATTAACACGATGCGCAGATGCAAGATGATGCACCTAGGATTTATACTTAGTATATTATTTATAAGTTGTGCCCTTTCCCAACTTTTTAATCGGCTACTCCACCATTTTTTCGAATTATGACAAGATAATTAAAACGTTTACTAAGGGGGTTGATTATTGAAATGTGAGAGAATCACATCATATAATCTTTGTTTCATCTTATTTGTCAATGTTTACACCATTTTTACTTTCTTATACAAAGTATAAATCGCTGACCAATTTCGCAATGATGTGTGTGAAGATGGATGTCCGTATGCGCAATATCTCATGAACGAGACAAGATATGTACACGAAACTTGGAATTAAAATTAAAATTTGAAGATCTGAATTGATTTTGAATGAAATTGAAAAACCGGAAGAGGAAGTTTACTGGACACACAAAACAGAAAACAATAATTTTTTTTTATATAGCTGTGAAATAAATTTCAAATGCTTTCATTTAGTATAAATATTTGGAATATAAAATGTCATTTGCACTTTTCTTGTACATGCTTCTAATTTTTAGAAAAACAATATTATATATTTCAAAAAAGTTACAATGGAAAGAAAAACTAAAACATTTTTAACATCTACATGTCAAATAATTGTGAATTGTCAAAAATATATGTTGTTTTAAATATTATAAAAGCAATACTTGTATTATTAGTTAGAAAGTTGCAAAGACTAGATCTTAATTAATACCTATTTTAAAATAAAATCATAGTTACAATAAGAAGAAAAATTAAACAGGTTTAACATCTATATGTCAAATAATTGCCAAAATAAAGTCATACGCAAGGAAAAAGTCATACTTCTGTTTAGTTGGTTTTATATGTATAAGAAAGTAGTGTGGCGACCACACCAGGTTTTTTAAATGTAGTGTTTCGTAGTGAAATGTCTGATTTTCTTTTTACTAGTATAGTAGCAAAAAAGAAGACGAAGACCCAGATCAACGTGGTCAAAATACGTAGAAGAGGCCTTACGATTATTAGGATTTTAGGAATTAGAAATTTGAAAACGAACAGGAGATACGAAAAAATTGTAATATACGAATGTTGTTCAGAATTTAAAAATGCATGGAATAAGGCCCATTTGGTTACCTAAATATTAGTATTTTACGATATATCAATCAAATTAAAATTAATATTTATTAGAAAAATTATAAATAATGATTTCGTTGAGATATTTTTTGTTTATTTCACTTGTAAATTTATTCTCTAGTTTTTCTGGCTGGAAATACCGGTCATAAATTGTCTACTTGCTTAGGTATGATTATTAATAACATCAAATTTATGCTTCAATTCAATTTAATTTTCATGGTTAATCATTATAGAAACAAAATTTCTGATAATTTTAAACGCCTTTTTGGCTTTTATTAAATAAGTACAATGAAATTTGTTCACTGATTGAGATGCGTATGTTAAAATGTCTTCAACTTTTATTTGAAGTAATTTTCTGTGCAATGATTAGGGAAGCAGGAATTTGCATAAGTATCATTTAACATATGAAACGCTTATGACCACTGAAATGTAGTAATTCTGGAATGCTCACTAACGTTGAAATGCGCGCCGAGAGAGAGACAGGCAATACGTGGGAAACCTATCTGATACGAGAATATAAAGAAATTAAAATTCAATAATTTTGAAATAAAATGTTTAATATAAAAATTAAATTATACATTAATAAAAATTAGTTTAACCATCTATTATGAATGTGAATTTAAAGGAATCTTCATATTATTGAACAATATATTGTTAAATATTATTTATAACTTTTGGATAAGACTGTGCAACATGTTTTCACATAGTAACCGCTCAACAAACCCATAAACAACTGCTCTATAAATAAGTGTAAGACGAAGATGGATAACCCACGATGTAAATCTGTCTCAGGCTCGTTTTTCTCTTTCATAAAAGCCTTCAAGTGCGCGGTCCAGAAATACTATATTTCAGTGCATGATTAAATAAAGGTATGCAAGCTTTGATCATCATTGTTATATCAGTAGTCTGTCAAGAATTTCTTTCGCATCACAAAGATAATGAATATTATATTTCAGATGAATATCAGTATACAAAATTAAACAATGCTTGTACTATATCAAAACTACGATTTTAAGAAATACCGGTAATTAAATATCGTGTTTCGATTTTACAAACTGATTTTAAACGTAACAGACGAACCTAATCCGATGGCTTGTTCCACATTGTCTAAAACAATTTCTCTGGCGCGGTACCCAAGCTTCGCATCTACACTGACGCCTCTGCATATTTTAGCGCTCGCGTCGTGCTATATTAAAATGATAAAAAATTACTAGGCACTCTGGGTTCCGTTACAACCTGAAACACTCCTACCTTGCAGCCCGGAGGTAGGTGGCAGCACGGGCAGCGACAGAGCGAGAGAGAGGCTAGCAATGTTCCTGCTGTTTCCATTATTTTTAGCAGACACGCCGTGCTAAGTACTTCACCTGCGCGCAGGAAAATTGGCTGATAATGGCGTGAAGTTTGCGCTGGCCAAGTAGACAACTTCGCACTTCAACTTCATGGAGTAATGAGTTACAAGGCTACCGTAACAGGGAGGGGAAATTTGGTTTAAATGGACGTGCATTTGTAAAATGTTACACAGTTTAAAAATTATCTTTAAGGAGATTTAGATCTTAGATGCTGATCGCACTATATACTTGTGTTCCAGGGCTCAAATTAATTATTGCTTCTGTTAAAATCATTTATATTGTACATATGAGCTCAAAATCAAATAATTTAAATGACTTTTAAAATAATTTGATGGCTTTTAAACGGTACAAAATAAAAAAAAATGTTTCAAATGAAAATTCAATCTTAATTATTTTATCGTAATCTTAATTATTTTCTGAAATATACTCAGAATACCTGATAGGCTCTCAAGAAAACCACTTCCTGTTCCTGTTGATGATCAACCACTAAATTTAATCAGCTCGTAATTTGAACATTCAACGTTTAATTTGAAATTTGAAAATGATATTAGAATCTGATGTTGATAACATATAACAGAAAAAAAAATAATTTAGTTATTACTCACTTGTAAACGCCATTTAACCAAGCCATCTATTGCCTCTGAAAATTAATCTTTACAAGTTACTAACCATGATAGGTGCATTGTAAAAATTTTACGAATCCTTGTAGCTGTGCATTTATTGTTTACGTTGTCAAAGAAATATTTCCATGGCTTATGAGAAATCATTTCAAATAATTTTTGACAGAACAGCCGTGCCTAATTGACAGGATTTGGTTATAATTTTTATTTTGATTTACAAATGAGTAACAAGTAAAATGATGTATAATACACGCAAGATATAGTTATTTACATTTCAAGCAAGGTAAAACAGTTTTTACTGGTGAATGGAGTAAATGACCGGCGAGCCGATTAAGCGAGCCTGTCACCTCCGTGAAGCAGTAAAACAGTTACCTTGCGTGTATTGTACAACATTTTATTTGTTACTCATTTGTAAATCAAAATAAAATTATAAACAAATCCTGTCAGTTTCACACAACTGTTCTGTCAAAAATTATTTGATATGATTTCGTTTAAGCCTTGTAAGCATTATTGTGGCAACGTATATTGTTTACCTTGTTTATTAACTTGTTAAATATTTACAATGCAGCTGTCAATTAGTAACTTGTAAAGATTCATTTTCAAAGGCAATAAAGGGCTTGGGTAAGTGGCGTTTACCAGTTAGTAACAAGTAAAC
The DNA here is from genome assembly GCA_963942605.1 of Poecilus cupreus. Classification (NCBI taxonomy): domain Eukaryota; kingdom Metazoa; phylum Arthropoda; class Insecta; order Coleoptera; family Carabidae; genus Poecilus; species Poecilus cupreus. The sequence goes on from OZ012727.1 coordinate 16,581,845, forward strand.
TGTTTTTACTGCTTAATGGAGGTGATAAGCTCGCCTGATTCGCTCGTCGGTCATTTCCTCCAACAGTAAACATTATTTTACCTTGCTTGTAATGTAAAATATTGAGTACTGAAGTATAAAAGTGTGCTAATAACTTGTTCATAATAACTGTTTGAGAACCTATATGACGTCATGAATTCCCTCCCACCATTCAAATTTTAACTCAAACGAATATTTTTGATGACGTAGAAGTCACCACATCGCGGACAAAGTTTACCTTCCTATTTATCCGCTGTCAAAACGATAATAGTATATTCTACAACAAGTAATGGAATGGCACATATTCCACGCGAGCAAAAAAGTTGTTTGTATACGTTTTGCGAGTGTGGGATATGCCATTCCGTTACATGTTGTAGAATATACTTTCTATAACATGATTTAGGAAATTATACAAAAAATGTAAAATACAAAACTGTTGAAAACGTCAAACTCAAATAAATAAAATTAAAACAAACAGACGTAACCATAGTAACTGAATCAAGATACTTTATACAGGGTGTTAATACTAAGTCGTTACACCCGAAAATGGTAGATAGAACTCATTAAAACAAACAACTTTTTTTAGTTCAAATTTTTTATTTGGAGCCCCATTTCATAGTTATTGGCGTTCTCTTGTTTTTCGAAAAATCGCCATAACTCCCTTATTTTAAAGAATAATTAAAAAATACAAAAACTTTAAGCATTTGCTTTCGGTTCTCTAAAACACTTGTATTTACAATTATTTTCTATTTCATCAAATAGCAAAATGGCGACCAATCAAAAATTTCTAAACAAGATATTTTGAAAACCACCCCATCGATTTTTGAAAATAAAACATTTTTAAAATCCTTAAACTTTCTATTACAATATTTGTCTGAAACATTTTTTTCTATCTGGCCAACAAAAGTTTTTATTGAAATTGAATTGCAAGATAAATTTTAACAAACTGCAACAATCATTTAAAACAAAGTAGGCTTGCTGCCATTAAACAAGAAAAACAAGAAACAAACAAGAAAAATAAAACAATAAACAATGAATCAACAAGGGTGGGACTAAATATTATTTTCAAAGTGGCCACCATTCGCAGCAACGCAAGCCCGGCAGCGTGCTTTGATGTTGGTGGAGACCTTCGCAAGGACTGCCTGCTTCTCTTTTATATCTTCTGCTGCAACCACGATTCTAGCCACTAGTTCTAACTCTGTGTTCACCGGTGTCTCCTAAACAGAGGTCTTCATCTGACCCCAAAAAAAGAAATCTAGTGGAGTTAGGTCGGGGCTCCGGGCTGGCCACGCAACTGGACCTCTCCTCCCAATTCAGAACTTGCCAAACACTGACATGATTCACATTTAATCTGTTCCCTATTATTCTTGTGCTCGTCGATGGCTCATCTTCAATAATGTTAAGTACAGCCTCTTCAAATCTAGGGGTTCGACGTACCCTGTTGGCGTTTCCACCAGTTGGTGGCCACTTTGAAAATAATATTTAGTCCCACCCTTGTTGATTCATTGTTTATTGTTTTATTTTTCTTGTTTGTTTCTTGTTTTTCTTGTTTAATGGCAGCAAGCCTACTTTGTTTTAAATGATTGTTGCAGTTTGTTAAAATTTATCTTGCAATTCAATTTCAATAAAAACTTTTGTTGACCAGATAGAAAAAAATGTTTCAGACAAATATTGTAATAGAAAGTTTAAGGATTTTAAAAATGTTTTACTTTCAAAAATCGATGGGGTGGTTTTCAAAATATCTTGTTTAGAAATTTTTGATTGGTCGCCATTTTGTTATTTGATGAAATAGAAAATAATTGTAAATACAAGTGTTTTAGAGAACCGAAAGCAAATGCTTAAAGTTTTTGTATTTTTTAAATATTCCTTAAAATTAGGGAGTTATGACGATTTTTCTAAAAACAAGAGAACGCCAATAACTATGAAATGGGGCTCCAAATAAAAAATTTGAGCTAAAAAAAGTTGTTTGTTTTAATGAGTTCTATCTACCATTTTCGGGTGTAACGACTTAGTATTAACACCCTGTATATCGCGCTAATATGCGGCTCTGATTCGTCGAAATTATTCCATACGCGGCGTATGGAATAATAGTTGTTTCAATACAGTTTTAGTTGTAGAATGTGTAGTTTCCAAAACAGTGTTATAAAATAGTATATTGTACAACGAGCATGGAATGGTACTAATTTACTACGAGTGTGAAAGTTTGTAGCATGAGCCGAAGGCGAATGCTGCAAATCATACGAGTATGAAATGGACATTCCATGCGAGTTGTACACTATACTTTTTCTACGACCACGATATTATTTCCTAATTCATTTAATACTAATAAAAAAATTGTCTCGCTTTCATCATTCCAATATTTGACTATTCTAAATAAGTATCCTAGCAATGGCACCTGTACTTAAATGAGCTGACCTGTATTGAAATACTCACAAAACAAATTCATTTCGCACGATGCTTGCAATGTACCTCATATCCCTAGCAACAACAAACATACAATGAACAGATTTCTAAGTGGCCGTAGAAAAATAGTATATTGTGTCATTAGGAGTGAATGTGATACTTTGGGTGCTGAGCATGTAAGTTGTAACAATTACATGCGAAGCACCCAAAGACACTTTTACTCCGAATAACACATGCTATTTTTTCTTCAAACATAGAAAATAAAATTATAAATATTACAAAATGCTCAAAACTTCAAAAAATATTCTGTCTTATCTAGCATTTCAAGTTGCCGTAGAATATGCTGTTTTGTTATTTTTGTTTATTTGTTTCATTTTTAACTGTCAAATTATTGAATAACAACCTAACTATTTTTCATAATATTTTACTTTGTCCGCCGCCGGCGTAAATGTGTTGCCAAGGATACACTTTTACGCCGGCGGCGACAATATTGAACTTCTGCTTGTTGAATACAAATACATTACAACGTACTTTTATGACGTTTGAAGAAAAAATGTTTTTTCTTTATGGCTAACTTTATATTGCATTTAAATTATCTTTATAATATTATATGAAATGATTTTATTCTAGACTCGTAACAAATGACAAAGTAACTTTGCTAATTACAACAGCAGTATTTAAATTATTATTATACATGGTGCTTGGCTAATTTAGCCATAAATATGAAGTAACAACTAATATTATTCAGCTAATTAGAATAAATGTATATTGGAGATACGTTAGAAAACATACACATTCTAGTACGTACGTAGTAGCCGGAAAGTTTATTGAACATTAACACAGAAAGCTTTCGTAATATGTAACAAATTTCAGCTCCCAATGATATATCGATCCCAAAACCATAAACACAGAAACATTGAAAACGCGAGCAAAATAGCCGCAATGGCCCGAAATTGCGCGAGGGGGTAGGGGGGTAGGGGTGCACTCATACTTCACGAGTCTCCCGTGTAGTTAATCATCTCACAGACGCATTCCACGCGCCATTGTTTCCAGCGGCGTGGGGGGCGGGCAGGCGGCAGGAATGCGGCAAAGTCCCCGGCGCACCTCCGCGCTGCCCGCCGCCACTGGACAAGTCAAAGAGCAGACGGAAAGTTGACTGGAATGAGCCTTTTGTTGGATGAAGATGTGGTCAGCAGAGCAGCTTTCAGTGGCGGAGAAAAGGGGTGGAAAACCGGGCTATTGTTGAGGTTTTGGAAGGTTAGGTAAAAGGGCGGACAACGCGTTACGGGGAACAATAACTAAATATTCAAATAAGTTGGGCACAATAGGGTGTTGCTAATTTTTAGGTTCACTTACTAATTTACGCTTTGGAAATTAATTGATGTATTTGCTAGAGTTTTTCTACATGTTTGTATACGTTTCACAATAGTTATTTTTCTACAATCATTGCACAATATCGACATTGTTATTCCATTTTTGGTTAGGAAATGTTCAAAATTGTCGCTCTAGGGCGACAAAGTGACATATTGTCGCACTAGCGCGACAAAAACAAAACAAAAATAAAGTAGGTATAGAAGTAAATGATGCATTGGATTTTTCTGGTAATAACCTTGCTATTGCAAATACAGTTGGCATATACGTACATACACTTCAACTTAATCACCATAAACGTATTCACTCTGTAGACTTTATGTCAAATGTACTCCATATGTCAAATGTACTCCATGTGTCAAATTATGATTTCTTTGAAAATTTTTATTTTGTTCATAAACGTTGTCATGATTACGGTGACATGGGTAACTACAATTTTACTGAATTGTTATAGGCGTGACCAAAGATAATTTTGAAAATTAATTTTTTTCTACAGCTTGACATTGTTCAACAATTGTAGAAAAAATATTGAGTGTATCTCGTCGGATAGAGCTTGTTCGGTGCACTTGTCGCCGCGTGCAACAAACAATGCTCTATCCGCACTTGATACACAAATAACTATTTTTTAACTAGGCATCAAAATACCAGATTTACAGCAGAGGCTTCGCCTCGTCAATGAATGCTGCCAAATTTTATTTTATAACTTTTTAATATTTATTTATAATAAATAATATAACTCCACCAATTAATTATTTCATTTATTTATCTTCTTTACATGAATACTGAACAATATATCTATTATTGTCACATAAATCAATTCACAAATCAATCACAAATAATCTAATCTTTATGGACAAACAATTCTTATTCAACTTTAAATTCGATTATTGCGGTTACAAAACGTGCAAAATGAAATTTGGTTATTGACATAGATGCAGAATATAATTATTTACATTTATTTGACGCATTTTTATCTAAAATTGGGCACTTTTGTGCAAGGAAAAATTAATTTCCCATGTTAAACGCCTATGGCCAAGGTTTCATGTTACACTGGGTATATTATTCCCAATATCCAACAATTGCGATTTTAACTTTATCCTCTCATATTCAAACATAAGTAAATGGCGTGATGATATTTTTATATATTATAAATACGTAATTTGAAATAAACTTCTTTGTCTTTAAATGTCACCATGAAGATTTACGAATAAACCAGGTTACAAATCGCCTCCACCATTTTTCGCTCAATTCTCTTTTGCATTAAATTTATACGAACCAAAATTCCCATGAATTCAGCCGTTTTAAATTTTTCGTTTTATTGGTTTAAAAAGTCGGAATGCAAGTATGATACTGCATATTTTATATTTACTGAATTGAACAATTAATTTTTAATATTTTTAGGTACATTTGACATAAAAATAAACTAAAAGTAAATTGTACAGCTGGCAAACCTATAACGTAAGCTTGCTCTAATATTATCTATTATACCACAGTGTGATTCCATTTTTACTATTTTTAAATGCTTAGTTATCCACAAGTTTTAACAGTCTTTTCTCAACAATGAATCCCAAATTACCTGAAGTCTGTGTCCCAATCCTTCGATTGCCCCTGCACGATTATTTTGCAATTTTTTTATTCGATTCTATAAAGTTTCGTATGGAGATAAATTGGGTCTGCTAAAAGGTCATTCTAGCAACACTACTTTTATTGTTATTAAAATGCAGCTTTAAAAAATATGACATCGTGGATTCTACTTTTGTTTTGATTTTTATTTAAACTTATATAAAATATTACACGAAAAATTTGACCACTATTGCTATCTCGAGAACTATAATAATACTTGAAGGCCCATAAGGCATATCTCAGTAAATAATTGAGTTTGAGTAAATTTTGTTATTTAAAAAAAATATATTAAATAATATTAGTTACAATTGTTATTTGGAATTTTTTTCTATTTTGCACCGTTTAAAAATTGTTTAAGCGGGAGGTTATGAGGTGGCCACAACAGATTATGTAGGCATATCTCAGTAAATAATTGAGTTACAGTAAATTTTTTTATATACTAAAAGATGTAGAATAGTATTAGCTAATATTTTTATTTGAAATTTTTTTACAGTTTGCACCGTTTTGAAATTAAAATTTTTGAGTAAGTTATGTGGTTGACACATCATAAGGCCTGTATGGTATTTTGAGCATATCTCGGTAAATAATTGAGTTGAATAAATTTTGTTATTTTTAAAAAGATGTTAAATAATATTAGATACAATTTTTATTTGAAACTATTTTTTTTATCTCCGTTTAAAAATTGATTAAGCGGGAAGTTATGTGCTGGCCACATCAGATTTAAAAAATTATAATTAAAGTACAGCAACAGAAAGTCTATTTTATTTGAAATCGGCATTAAAGTGCTCAAAAATCGTCACTAAAAGCTCAGAAATCGACACTAAAGTAACCCATTATACGACGATTTTGATCAAAACAGTGTTGGCAACCGTAAAATAATTATTGTATAAGTAGGATAATTTTGACAGATGTATGACGTATTGTAGTAAATTTATACGTAAAATGAAACAATATGTGCAAGAAGAATTAACTAATTAATTCCGATGACGAAATTTAAGAGAAAACACATAATTTTGAGTGTTATTGAAAATAACTTCAATGTTCAAGGTTGGTAACACTGAGTGTCAGTTCTAATTGACAACTTACAGATGTATAAACTTAATCTATATAATATTTTTTTACAGTTTTTTCTAATTTTCGATTTCAAATAAAACTTAATATGTACCTCGGCACTGAAGTTCCTTTTTATCACTCACATGGTTTATTTTAAATTACATATTCGTGATAAAAAGCTTAACTTCAGTGCCTTGATACATAAATAAATATGAAACATGCATTATTCCCAATCCAGTTACAAATGGGGTAAAACATCGGATTGTAGTTCATAAGATTCTCAGTTCGAATCCCACAGCCGACAGATATTACTTTAACTTTACCCTTATGATTTCATTTTTACTTAGATCATTAGAACTATTACTTCACGCGCCAAAATTTATCTCATATTGAGATCTGCGCAATTAGAGTGCCACACTGAGACTCAGTTAAAAGTCGTGATAATATAAATATATAAATTTTAAATAAACTTCGTGTTTTCAAATGTAACCGTAATCCCTCTCGAGTAAATCAGGTGACACACTGATCTCAGTGAAAGAACTCGCATTCACCATTTGTCGCCCAATTCCCCTTTGCATTAGAGGCGAGAATGGCACGTAAACGGGGGAGTAAACACAACACGGGATCGGTGATGTGACGAGGCGAGATTTCCAGCTTCATTACGCTAACGCTCTGCGCGTTTCAAACCTTTTATTGTCTTGTTTTAATTAATTGTATCTCTGTGCCACAGATGGCACGATGGTATGCTTGTGTTAAACTGATAATCAACGTACTTTAACCTATTTTAATTTGCCTGTGATTGCCAAACTGTTACAGACACTTAGTCTTTCACATATTATCGTAGAAAACAAAAATCCAATATCTGTACAAATTTAAAATAAGATTAGTTGCTAATTTTTACCTCTTCCCCCGAAATAGTGAGGAAAATGTGTTATCAAGATGAATGTTTTTTACACAAAATATATTGCAAAAATAATAAAAAAATGCCTAATTTTATTGAAAATCCATATTTTAGTTATATAAATACGTTTATTTGTTATCCACTTGTAAACATCATTTACCCAAGTCCTCAATTGCCTTTGAAAATTAATCTTTACAAGTTACTAAATGACAGCTGCATTGTAAAAATTTTACAAGTTAGTAAACAAGGTAAACAATGCACGTTGCCACAGTAATGCTTACAAGGCTTATGCGAAATCATTTCAAATAATTTTGACAGAACAGTTGTGTGTAACTGACAGGACTTGGTTATAATTTTATTTTGATTTACAAATGAGTAACAAGTAAAATGTTGTACAATACACGCAAGGTAACAATTTTTACTGCTTCAAGGAAGTGACAGGCTCGCCTAATCGGCTCGCCGGTCATTTCCTCCATTCAGCAGTAAAAACTTTTTTACCTTGCTTGTAATGTAAATAACTATAATTTATCTTACAATTAGGTCTTATATTTTTCTTTTTCTAGATTAAATCACAATTTGACAAGTTTAATTTATATTTAAGATTGGTTCATTGCTACCCCGCCTGCATCCGATAACCCAACTTTTAACGTGTTAGTTGTGTTGTCAAAGTGTATTTAAATTCAAACAAATCATTTTTAGAAACATGTGAAAAAAATGTTGTGTCTAACACGAGAGGAAAGCTCTTTTACCACTCTTGCACGAATTGCCTGATGAGCGGAGCGGGAAAAAGAAGCGCTGTCCTCTCTAGTTTGACAAATAACTATTTCTTGGAACAAATAGATTCGTCTTAAATGAAAAAAAAATTGATTTGAATATTGCTAATCCGATTTAGTTTACATCGTAAACTTTAGTAAGTTTAATAAATATTCTTGTATGAAATTTTCATTTAGTTTTGATGAAAAATATCAAAGTATTCAACTGAGACTCATTATGAGGACGAAATAGTTTGAATAGGAGTAGTTTTAATTCAAAATGATATGAAAAACGTTTCATTTAAAATTAAAACCACTTCTTTGTCATTATTTGTAAAAACAAAATTTTTAATATATTCATTTTATTTCAATGCAGAAAAAAGAAGATAAATAAAATTTATATTCAAAATTAATATTTTTTTTTTAATAGAACCTAAGCATGTTGTAAGAAATAAAATTTTACTATAATTGGTCGAAAATAAATGACGCAGTTCTGACGTACATCAAGGAAGATTTGAAATTTAATACTGCTCATAATAATTATGTAACGGACGCAGCGGTGACTTGTTTGAACTAGTCCGCTAGCGTCACAATCGGGAATATTCCCGAAGCTTCTCGAAGCAAGAAAAGCAATATAAAAGAGCGAATCACTAGTAGCAGTCAGTCAGTCAGTTAGTTGACTCAAATTCAGTCAGTCAGTTGACTCAGTCGACTCCGAAGCTACTATGAAGAAGTTGTGAACATAAATATATCGCGCGGTCTGAATATAAATATATCGTTATAAATAAATATATAATAATAGTGTTTGTTTATAGTAGTGATAAGTGTTAGTGTATAAGTTTTTGTATTCGTTATTTTAGTCTTTAAATATAGTGTTAATTAACGTTTACTCTTTATTATAATTATTTGCTATTAACAATATTTCTTACGAACGTTACAATTATATCTCGATAAACAAAATATTTGTAAGGCGCAAAATATGATCTAACATATTATACAATTTTATACAATCATAAAAAAATAAAACCGAAAATGTGAAATGACCCCACTGGAGTACAGTTATGCCTGAATAGTTTCTAGAACTCAAACAAGATTAACTGAAATCCAAACTGAAGGTAAAGTGCAACAAATACAAATAAACCGGCGGCGCGATCAAGACACCTAGCACACCTTGGAACAGTTGAAACTCAAGTTCTGGGCAGATATATAACTCGTACGTGCCTCAGAACCTCTACTTCTTCCGCTGTTTTATTCGGCGTAGATAAGCAAAAAGCAGCGCTGCCCGACAGCTCAATAAATCTTCCTTTACTTTTGTATAAATTTATTAACTCGGAAACATTAGCACGCTGTTTTTCATCATTCTTTTGTTTTATCTCTGAAGGATGTTGTATGCTTTATTTGATTAGATATTTGTGTTAATTGCGTGAAGGTGGTTTTTGTTTTCTGAGAGAATACCAGATGAATGTGTCGTGCAGAAAAAGATTTATATTGAAGAAAGATTTGGGAAAACTTACTCACCTAGTTTTGAGCAACAAGTTTTGGCCCAGATTTTTTCGAGAACGGCATCTGCAAAAGGAGAAGAAGAATTATAAGTTACACTTTGTCAATGTAAAACAAAACTTATTAATACGTTTACAAACAATTTTTACTTAAAACAAGAACCTGGTATTAATGAGGCTGACAAAAACAAACTATATAGTTAGCTATATACATTGAAATATAATACATTGTTAAATATTCAGCTATACAGTATCATTTTGCTATACTCCATTTTCAAACTAGGAGGAGCAAATGCTGACCTCATATTTATACAGTAGAAAATCACCAGAAAAATTACTAATTTTTTTCACGGGACGTTTGAAATTAACGTGTAATTTAATTTTGATTAACCAATAATATTTCAAATAGTTATTTATGATATAAGTGTTAAAAGTGATATTTTATGAGTAAGTGGAGAAGTTTGTGAAACGAGGCGAAACCGAGTGAAACAAACCCACGAACGTAAAAAATCACTTTTAACACGTATATCATACAAAATTCTATCTATGATCTTTTAGCGTATTAGTAAATACTGAAAATGTAGAATATTTTGACAGGTAGGGTTATAATTGTTGATATATTGATTCAAATCATTAGCAATGTGTTAAAATTAAAAATAAAATCACTTTCAACATGTTGTTATGTCACTTTTAACACTAGTGTTAAAAGTAACACAACATAATAACTTGCTAAGCAACCGTTAAAAGGGCCACTTTTAACAACGATCGTAGGTAAAATACTTTATTTGAAATCGGCACCAAAGTGCTCAAAATCGTCATTAAAAGCTCAGAAATCGTCACTAAAGTAACCCATTATACGACGATTTTGAGCAACCCAGTGTTGGCAACCGTTAAATAATTATTATACAATTAGGATAATTTTGGCAGAAATATTAACGTACTATAGTAAATTTGGAAGAATTTTCTAATTAATTTCGATGACGAAATTGAGGACAAAACACATAATTTTGGGTATTATTTACGATAACTTCACTTCTAGAGGTTGGCAATACTGTCTGTCAATTTAAATTGACAACTGACAGATTTTTATGAAAATACACATTTTAAGGACTCCTGAATCCGTTTTGACAATTTTTAAATGTCTGTGTAGATAGATGGATGTGTGTCTGTATGTTCTATAACTCAAGAACGAGAAAGGAAAGAGTAATGAAAATTCATAATTATAAGTTTTATAACAATGCGAAGAACTGAGTTGATTTTGAAATTGTAAAACTGGAAGTGAAAGTTTATTTGGTACACAAAACAATAAATTCAATTTATTAAATAATATCACGTTTTTTTATCCATTTTGGGTATGGCACTCTGCTTTCGCAAATCTCAGTAAGTGATATATTTTTGCGCATGAATTGCGCTTACGGCTGTCAAATCACCCCCCCCCCCCCCCCCGCCAACATGTTAGTGGAGGAGGAAAGTTAAAATGATAACTGTCGGCTGTGGGATTCGAACTGAGGATCTCACGTTCCACATTTCGATACGTTATATAAAATATAAACGATGTTAGCAATATTATTTAGAATATAATATGTTATGTAACGGGCCAGTACGGCCCTGCACAGACAGCACGTAACGATGACTCATCGTTCTCGAATTGTACCATGGTCGAAGGTGCAAGAGAATTCCAGACCGCCAGCTTTACAGATATATAAATGCGCCTGCCTACCCAGCGACTCGATTCGACTCTGATACGCTGTTCAGTACATACCGAATCAAGTGTAAATAAATAAAACATTTACGCAGTGAATATAAATAGTGTAAATAAATATTTCTTGTGTAATATTCATAGTTTAGTATGAATTAATCGCTATATTGTGTTTATTAATAAGAGTGTGAAAATAAATAAGTAGTTTATATAAATATACTGTTAGTAAATAAACTTTTTGTGATTTTTAATAGTTGTTTTTATTATTGATTATTAAACTTCACCGAACCCGTCTGTTACAAATGTAACAGTTAGTTAATATTTTATCGTATCTGCTGCAGATTTTGATATGAGAATAAATCTATAACTGAAACATCTATTCTATATTTATATGTGTAATAAAGTCAGGTGATAACACCAGATTTTTTTAAAATTTAACTAATATTAATTAATAATTTTTTTTGCAACAGTAATATATTCACTAATATAATTAGCTACATTTCATGAAATAGTAATGGATGCACATGTCATTAATGTCCGTTATGAATTTATAAATTTTTCATTTCCGGCCAGTATAAAATGTGATATCATTAATTAATACAAAAAACTAATCAATAATCAGTAACCTAATAATTAAATCCCACCCAAATATATCAAGTCCCATGAAATAGCCATCAAATAATTTAATTACATTCCCAAACAGCGGCGAAACAACTTGAAAACCGCAATTCGCATCATTCCAGTAGATTCGCTTCCCACTACGCATACTGTGTATCGATTACGCTGGACAACACACACGAGAGAGCGAGAGGCAGTCTCTCACACACTCGGAGAGGAGAGTGGTTGGTTGGTACAGGCATGAAACGGTTTTGGATTATTTATGATGCTGGTTATTAATGGTGTCCGGAGTTGGTTGCTGGCGCGGACTGTACCTGAGTGGAGGCTGGTCGTCATGGCGACCACGATGGATCGACGGCTGGTGGGGGCATAGGGGAGGGGGTTACTCCGGCGCGGTAGTCAGTCGATAGCTCTAACAGCAGGGTCGCCAACATACGAACTTCAAATCAAATCAGCATTACTAACATCGAAATTATTTAATACATTAAACACTCAACTACTTTGTAAGAACTGAGATGTCAGTAAAATAACTAAAGTCAAACCTGAATAGAGGTAAAGCACAACTTCTTAAAAAAATAATATCTAAAATAAACAGTTCAAAACATAATAGTTGTAAGGTATTCAAAAGTGCGCCTGCCTAAAAACGAGTATAACGGCAGGAAGAGTTTGTCTTAAACATGATAGCAGCACTGAAATATAATGATACTGGAACGCCAATTGACGTTAAAAATGGAAGCCGACACTCGTTGGGACACTTGTCTTTGTCGTACAGTCCGCTTAGATAGTTGAGAAGAAAATTATAAGGCAATTAGCATTTAATGAAGTAAAATGTTTAATATAAAAATTAAGAAATACATTAATTGAAATGAGTTTATTGATGTGCGTGACCCTAGTGGAATTTAAAGAAAATAATGACATGCCAGGAAGATATGATAGTATATAAAAATTATGCTATTTTTTGCATTTGAACCCCACTGATGAAAGTTGCCTATTTAAATTTACCATTACCACTTACCAAGATCTGCGTAAGCAGTGTGCCACACCCATGATGGGTAAAAGGCGTTTTGGTATATTTAAATTTATTTATTTATTGAAACTTCAAATATTTGAATATAATTTGATTAGATGACGTGATCACGGGTCCCTGAAGGTAGCTGCTTTAATGGAGAGTTGTGTTATTTACACATAATTATTATAATTAAAATACATTGAACTTTTAGATTAAAATCGTAATAGTTTTTTAGTACATTCATATGGAATGGTAAGTAATTAAATGAAACAACTATATTAAATAATTAATTTCTTCGGAACTAATAAAAATAGAGGAAAATAAAATATACATTTAATTTATTTTTAATTTCTTATACAAAGTATAAGGAAATCGTTGACGAGATTTTTGCGGAAATACGTTCACTGAATCCGTTAAGACCAATTTCTCAATGATGTCTGTGTGTGAGGATGGATGGATGCATGGATGCCCGTGTGCGCAATATCTCATGAACGAGACAAGATGTGTAAACGAAACTTGGAATTTATAAGTTTCTTGAAAAAATGTAACTATTACATTACTAGCAAGTATAACAGTTTTTACTGCTGAATGGAGGAAATGACCGGTGAGCCTGTCACCTCCTTGAAGCAGTAAAACCGTTACCTTGAGTGTATTGTACAACATTTTACTTGTTACTCATTTGTAAATCAAATTTAAATTATAAGCTAGTCCTGTCATTTTAAATTATTTCGCATAAGCCTTGTAAGCATTAATGTGGCAACGTACATTGATTATCTTGTTTACTAACTTGTAAAATTTTTACAATGTAGCTGTCAATTAGTAACTTGTAAAGATTAATTTTCAAAAGCAATAAAGGGCATGGGTAAATGTTGCTTACAAGTGAGTATCAAGTAATAGTTATTTACTTTACAAGTGGGCAAAGTAAGGAATTACCCACGAGAGAAATTTTAGCTCACGAAGTCTAAGGCTGAGTGTGATAATATTATCGAGTGGGTAATTCCACTTTGCCTACGTGTGAAGTATAACGTTTTATCCAACACTTCTTAATAAATGAAAAATTTATTAAAGAAATATTATTTGACAGTGACATATGCTTTAAATTTTTAAGTTAAAATGTCAATCGAAGTAGTTACCAAGGTGTTGTGTGTTATTATTATTGTTATAAATAAAAAAATACTCACTAGTGGATTTCCTCAAAATTATACCCACTAGTGGATAATCTGTTACTTTGCTTGTTTAAAATCACCATAGTTATAGAGCATTTATTGAGAAGTGTTGGATAAAATGTTTTTACATAACAACCGTTCTACAATCAAGTGCTAGACAAAGAAGGGTGGCCCTACGACATCTATCTGCCTTAGGCTCGTTTTTTGCTTGTATTAAAGCCTTCAAGTTAGCGTTCCAGTATTTCTGTATTTTAGTGGAAAGCAAGATTAGGGTTCAGTTAAATTCAAGCTTGACTGCAATATGCTTTGGCATAATTATCTGAAATATATATTTCTCTCAATAAATATTGAATCGCTCCCCGCGCAGGAGAGAGGCTACTCCGCCACTGTGCGCTCCTACAGGGGTGCGAAAACACGTCGACCAAGAGAATTAGCGTTTGACAGACGCGGAGCGGCCGACCAACTCTGGGCCGTCGGGGCTCAGGGCAGTAAAATTCGGGAAACAGCACATAAAAGAGACGCTAAAGTGAATCAAATCGGATCAAAATAATGCAGTTTACTTTCGCTCGCTGCCGCAGCCGCAGCGTGGTCGACAACGTAACGTAACAGTAACGTTTTTGGAGGTTTTTTGTTCGTAGTTCACGGACAACGAAGCTTACCGATGGAATTCGCTACGTAAACGTAAACGACTTTGCAGGATTCAGGAATGTTGTGATTGAGGGGTGCTACATTGTGCAGGGCACAAATTTGAAAACTACTGGGGTAATCGTAACAATTAACACATTTTTCATACATTGAATACCAGAGATATGCCGATTATGACTTTGGCCGATTAGTCGGTTGCAAAGAGGCCGACTATTCGGCCAAGCCGATCACGGTTTCGGAGATTTAGATTAACATCATAATTTACCTTTAATTAAAAAATATAAGTAAGTTATAAAAAATATAAGGAGATGATGACATTTTTCTTTATCACTTTGATTTGATTAGGTTATGTACGGTTATAAATCATATAAGTACGTTTCTGTCTTTTTGTTTTGTTTTTATGAAGCAGACAATGTTTAGAATTTTTTGATATATTTTTTACTATACGTCATGTACATGCAATCTTGCTTTAATATTACTTAGATTGTTAATAAAGGAATTCCTACTATCTTATTTAAATAAGAAGAAATAATTATAGGTAAATGTTAATTGAAGATAAAAAGATATTATGTTGTTTTGTTTGTTAATTCAGACATTAATTTTGTTTGATAAATGTCATAGATTTGTTTTCTTTACAAGTAATTATAAAACTGATTGATTACTAAAGGAAAGGTTGCTTTACTTTACATATCAAAATATGTAAGACTGATTATAAAAAAAAATTAATAAACAATCAAGGTTTTTATTTAATGTAATTCCCCTACGTACATTTTTTTGAAGAAGCCGAATAGTCGGCTCTCTTTGCCGAATAGTCGTCGAATAGTCGCCGACTACGATAGTGGCTGGATAGTCGGCTTTACCGACTAGTCGCCGATTAGTCGGAACATCTCTTTTGAATAGTTGTTATATGACTCCACCAGAGGCAACAATGTGTAAGTGGGCGCGTTCAGTCGAACCTAGCGGCTAGCTAGCGTTTGCTAGTGATAGATTCTAGCAGATGAAAAGTACTATGAACATGAACGGAATTTTGCTTGTACTGTCATCTTGTGTCAGTCAAGTTAGGTGGAATTAACCTCAAGTTGTGATAAGAGACAAATCTAAAACAGTATTTTAAAATTGGTAAATAATAGATGTCAAATACTACATATATTTCACTACATTTTAAGTTATTTTTATAGTTCTTTTTGAAGACTTGGTTAATATTGATGACATTACAAATAAATTTCTATACATTTAACAGTTCTAGAAGGTTCGCTAGCTCATCTAGCGCAAATTTATTTCGATAGGTCCGCTATTCTAGCTGCTGAAATCTAGCGGTTACTTAGCAATACGTACAGCTGTGACCGCTAGGTTAGCGATCTGGTTGCTAGGTTCGGCTGAACGCCCTATGACATCTAGCTGATTCTAAGATAATTACAAAAAACTGTTTACGAATGAACTACGTGGAGATCAGTCATGAATTTTTCACTGAAGATGGAGCTGCCCTTCCTTAACAAATTCGTACAACATTCATCATACCATTGAGATTTACAGAAATATTGTAATTAGAAAATATCATATACACATTTTTGCAGCCGATGTAATACTTTTGTGTGCTATGTGTAACAAAAAAATTAAAATGCACAAGAAATTTAACTAAAGTAGAGCAAACATAAAGTAGAAATGTAAAATAATAATTCAACTATTGGATAGCAGTCAATAAATTTTATAAAAATCGGCCTCTACCGGTTTCGGCAACACATTTGTCTTCTACAAGTGATTTTGTTAAAATAAATTTGATTTTTATACATTTTTTAAAATTACACATTAAAAATTAGAAAAGTAATGAAACACATTAGGACGCCAAACAGTTAAATAAATAAATAAATATTTTAAAATGCTTTAAAGTCATCAAAAATTGTAAAAAAAATCTGATGTGTTCAGCACATGACCTCCCGCCCAATACTACTCTTAAACGATATAAAATAGTTAATTAACATAAGGTACATTTCAAATTCATTTTATATGATATCTTATGATGGCGAATGCTTGCTTTAGTATTGGTAGTTTGCTTTTATTGGCAGCAGAACTTGTTGCCATACACAGCAAATTTTTCTGTTTTTATAGGTTTTTTTGGTTAACCTATAATCTACAAATACATTGAACCTTTCATTTTTACATCTTATTTAAATAATATGGCTTAAGTAAATGTAATACTTACATTGAAATACTCTTAAAATAACTACAATTGTTATTAATTTGAAAAAATAACAATTAATTTCAAAATACAATGAAATTTATGTACCTTATGGTTAGTTCAGCTTTCTACCACTAGTTAGTTAATTTTGGATGCCCAATACTATATATAAAAATGAAATTACGGGAGATTATAAATAACTATTCTTTCTCTATGATATTAAAAGAAAATACCGGAACACTAACATTTACTAAAAACTATATTTACTTACTAAATGCGTAATTTTGAAAAGAACGATCATTAATCCTTTACAATTTACGAATTAGTTCAATAAATAGAAAGTGAGAAACCTTGTAAAACTCTTTGAAATATAGTGCATTACAAAATGCAGAACAGCATTTATAAGTAAACTTTGTAATTTTCTTAAAGTTTATTTATTTATACAACAAAGTTAAGGACCTAAGAACATGTAGCAACTTGTTGAAACAACACTTTAGCAACCCCTGTGACAAGCACTAGCGCTAACTATCGGCAAACTCCTGCACTACTACACTGCCAAACCAGCCTACTTCTGAACCGTCAAGCGACCGTCGAACAAGAAGAAGAACATTCGAGTAGATGTGCATCTTGAATCCAGATATAGCTATCGTATTTAGAAACTAACCTTGATGTTCTAATAGTTATAAGTAACTTTTATTGGTACATTCTACGTATATGACGCCAAAACTACGACATCTGTTAAGGTCAACCATACGGGCTGAAGATAGCGCAACATGAACATGACTTTTTTGAAACAATATATCATTATTATAATAAATGAAACATATAATGTTTTATACCTACATATGTAGATAAAAGTCCAAAGATTTGTAATAAATTTATAAAGCTAATTTTGTTTACAAATTATACATGAACAAAATTTTGAAAGTAGTAAAATATATGCCACACATTGCCATGAACGACTACATTAATGCAAATAATTTGTATATTTATAAATATGATCGTCTATAACATACTTAGATTATTTTTCATTTGAATTTACAGTTTTTAAGAAACAAATAAAACTATACAAAAAAGTGTATTTTTTGTATATTTTTATTTGTTTCTCACAAACTATAAATTCAAATTGAAAATAAACTTAGTATGTTATAGATGATCATATTTATAAATATACGAATTATTTTCATTACTGTAGTCGTTCATGGGAATGAGAGACACAGTATCAAAGTTCTGAATTTTTGACCAACTAGACTTCAACGAATATTTTTTTATAGTTTAATGTTTTAGCTATCATTTTCATCCACATATATAAATACTAGAATGTTCAAAGACCTTACTGTAATAATTATTTTGTTTTCTCGATAAGAATAATTGTAAGAAATAATTTATTCCAATTTGAATTTGCAAAACAAAATTCATGGGAGTGAACGAACCCAACGAAAATATGTACTTCATCTGACATTGCAATGTACAAGTCACTGTAAAAATCCATGAAATTTTGACGGATGGAGGTTGTTGGACCATAAAGAACATGAAAATAAATGAAGAATACTGAATTTGCTGTTTTTATAAAAAATAAAGGATTCGTTCTTTCGACGCGTATGTTTGACCTTAATTCTCTGGCCCACTTTAAACCTGGTATTATTGAAATATAATAATACTGGAATGCCAACTGATGTTGGTCCATCTGTTTTTGTTGTACAATTCGCTTAGGAAATTGATAAGAAAATATAGAGAAATTAATATTAAATGATTTTGAAATAAATGTTTAATTATTTAAAATAATATCATCTCTAAATATGAAATTGAATATACCACCAAAATCTTTAATTACCGTGTAAACTGTATAATTTTTAACAGATGGCGTAATTATAACTTTTTAACACAGCGAAAAAATTTGGAACATTTAGTAATGTTTCAGATTGCAGGGTATTAAAAATAGTTTCAAATTTTGAGCGATTCCCAAAAAGTTTAAACTTTTATTTTTATTAATTAAATTATTAAATTTTCACGGCGTGAAGTGCGAAAATTCCAAATATGCTGAAGGAATGTTGTAATTAATAAAAAGTTACACCATATACGGACATATTTTCAGGTTTGCCAAGCGAAAGATATTTTATTATTAGACATTTTCTGAAATTACTGTGGCACAGTTTTAACGCAAGCTTTGCATTAATGTTTAATTAAATACAATACGTTACGTTAGATGTTAAAACACCGTACGTTACTACAGAAGGTCTAAAAGTTTTAATAACTAACTGTAGTAGAAACTTTGAAAGGTATTAATTTTCTTACAATCTAGAATTATGTCAAAAATATAAACATGATATTGAGAAACTTCTACAATTTCTTGCGAATTAAAACGGTAATCTTTTAAGTTTAAATTTCTCACTATTAAATTTTAACGTAACTGTTAAATTGTAATAATACATTATTTTGTAGTTGGTATTTTTAAATATTAAAATTATAGTTGTCATATATAGTAACTAATTATAGTTGATTATTTCACTCATTACAAATTTGATCAATCAGAATGTCTCATTTCCCATTGGTGTGCATTTTAGATAAGTGATTAAACAGCACCATGCTGTTTAATCGCAATTAAATTGAAGCTAGCTTTTATATGCAAGTTTTGAACATTTTGAAGACATATTTAGGCGGATAATTATTTTTTACTTTAACTGGTATTCTATATCTTTAAACATGCTGGATTAATCAATTCAAGCTATTTTTATTAATTATTTTTGACATTTATTTGACAAGTAAAAAAATCAAACAAACAATTTGCTATAGTTACAAATATATAAAAATTTTATGATGCTTTTTGTTTATGTGTGTACCGATTTATTTATGTGAAAATATGTCAAAATCAACGTTTCAGTACAATTTCTTCAGAAAATATTAAAGTTTGTACTGTGAATTCGTGAAATAATCTTGACATATACCCCTCGTGCTAAAGAATTGAATCGATTAAATTTAATGTCTGGCTTATTTATAAAATTTTGGTTCTAAGGAAAATTCATTGCATAAGCCAGACATGTTAAATTTAATCGATCAAATTCTTAGCACTCGTGATATAACTATTGAATATACAGGTTGTTCATTTTAAGTGGTACACTATTGCTATTTCGATGACTATAAGATCTACGAGGTCGGTTAAATTAGAAAACAATTTCTATATTATAAGACAATTAAAATGAGCGAAACAAGAATTTTTTTAGATCAGTGGTTCTCAAAATGCGGGGTTCAACTTTCTTTTTTTAAATGGCAAACTATTTCTTTTTTTATTTGTTAATTCGATTCAGTATTTTTTTCTGAATTTCAATTTCAAAATCAACTCAGCTCTTCATTTTCTCATGAAACTTATAAATTCCAAGTTTCGTTTACATATACGAGCCCAGAATCATATTATTTGGCCCAGTTAAAGTCATAAAAAGGAAATTTGTTAATTCGCCTTATTTATATCTTAAATTCTATAATTTTTATATTCCGCACATACATATGTGTAACAGAGCTATTGTTTATGCTACGAATTAATTAGATTTTTTTAACAATTCATCAACAGTAACTTGTTGATTATTTCAAGGCCTATCAAGGGTTTTGGGCTTATCTTAATAAATAAATGAGATAAAGAAAATTTCATTGGAATCAAAAAGATTACTTACAATTTTTATTTGAAACAATTTTCTGTATTATGTTGTCATCAGATTTAAAAACAGTGTTTGTGATACCAGCCAATACCTTTGAGACAAATTGTAAATTTGAAATTATTTCAGTTGTTATAATTGCTTAAAATATTCTTTAAAATAACAGAATTTATATTATAAATAAATTTAGTACAATAAATTTTCCCTCTGTTCGATCAGAACTATTTTTTTAAAGCTATTCTAAAAGTCTTAACTAGGCCAACTAATATGATTTTGGGCTCGTATTGTCTTGTTAATAAGATATTGTGCATACGGACTTCCATCCATCCATCCTCACACACAGACATCATTGAGAAATTGGTTTTAACGGATTCAGTGGACGTCAAAATTTGTATTTCCGCAAAAATCTCGTCAGCGATTTTTTTCGTTATTCCAATACTTCCTTGTACTTTGTATAAGATAGTAAAAATTACTGTTACTGAAGTATTCAGTAGTTGTGACTGATTCTTCAGTTGCACACAAATTAACTGATTACTCAGTTAAATTGCCCGAACCCTACTAGTTTTGTTCTCAGTGTAAGGTTGTCCCCAGCCCTAAATTCATTGTCAACGAATTAAGTTTATAAGTAAGCACAGCCTCATTACGAATCTTTTTGTTATCTACAATACTAATTACTCGTAAAATCTTTCCGAAAGTCGAAATCAAAAGAGTAAAATAAAAGAAAAAAGTATAAAGACATCACGTTGAGAGTATCTCCAAAGCTCTGGACTATAGGCTTTCCAGGGGTGTCCAGGGGTCGAGAGGGGTGTACAGAAGTGTCGCAAAGACGCTCAAGGAAAGAATAGTGTCACACCCCCCTCCCCTGCCCCACAAGAGCCGCCCCAGAGCCATGAAGCGAATCGATAGCGCCAATATTGTCTGTGTTCGTGTTATGTGTGGACGACTCATTTGTTGGTGTTTCTTACACACTACGATGGTGTCTTGCTGTCTTCGTCCAGCACGACCTTTTAGCTAATATTTGCTCGGTTGCAAATAGAACAGAAAATGTTGTTCGTTAATTAATTAACTAATTTACCGTATTTTGTTTTGAACCAGCTGGCTAATATTTAAATAGCATACGTTTAAATGTTCATGGGTATTACCTTATACCTTAGTGTGTATACACATGTGTTTTTTGTGTTTGTGTACACACAGTAAATGTGCTCAGATAGACGTGAAATTGGAAGAAATGGAAAAAATACTCACTAAGTGCGGTTTTAAGTTAAAAAATATTTCATTATACACATTTTTTTATTTGTAATCGGCACCAAAGTGCTCGTCATTAAAAGCTCAGAAATCGTCATTAAAGTAACCTATTATACGACGATTTTGAGCAACTCAGTGTTGGCAACCGTTAAATAATTATTGTACAATTAGGATAATTTTGGCAGATATATTGACGTACTATAGTAAATTTGGACGTAACATGAAACAAAATTTGCAAGAAGAATTACTTAATTAATTCCGATGACGAAATTGAGGACAAAACACATAATTTCGAGTGTTATTTACGATAACTTCACTTCTCGAGGTTGGCAACACTGACTGTCAGTTTCAATTGACAACTGAGATGTATAAACTTAAGCTATATTGTAATTTTTTTAGTTTTTTCGAATTTTAGATTTCAAATAAAACCTAATATGTACCTCGGCACTGAAGTTCCTTTTTATCACTCACATGGTTTATTTTTCTCGGCCCTACGGGCCTCGGCAACTAAATTCCATATTCGTGATAAAAAAAATTGAACTTCAGTGCCTTGATACATAAATAACTATTTTGTCATTTTTGAGGAATTCTGCTAATTTAAACGTTGATTATATGCGCAATTTTCTCTAAACATTTTCAATTAAAAAATACCTGATGTGGCAGCACATAACCTCCCGCCCAATACAACTCTTAAACGGTACAAAATATTATTTGATAATACAGATACATTCCTTCTTATTTGTTTATTTTCTAATTATATTTGAGAAATTTTATTTTCTTCTGTATATTTATTAAATTTTTTGACATGTATTGCACTAAGAAAACAGCTTCACAATCACAATGACATGTGTCACATTTCGTAAAAATTTAATTTTTTTTAAGTGTTTCCATGGTGTACATGGAATGCAAGATTTGTGAAAATTAATTTCTTTATATTTTATAATCTCCAAAACAAATTCAAATTAATAAAATTAGTGTAATAAAAACAGATGTAAAATTAAATATTCTACAATTTTCAAAAATTATATAACTGTATTTTTCACGGAAAACTGTAAAGGGCATCTAGTGAACTTACGGTTGATTAATTTTATACAAAATATAATCAGCTCTTCATATAAACATAAGAAGCAAAAATACACAAAATTGTATTTTTTTGTATTACAGCATTTGAGTTATGCGAGACGAAACACACTTCTGGTTTAGGTTCTGTGAAGTATGCTGCATCAGATAAAAGTATTTGCAGCAGATAATCCAAAAGATAAATTTTCTAGATGCAAAAATCTGAACCAGTAGCACAAATCGTAATTATTTATATCTTTATAAATACAGTTATTGCTTCAGTTTTAGGACCAGTGAAGCGTCCTGCACAAAACAAATATTTGGTTCAGCTAAACTCACGGATACTTTTTCTAGACGCATACATCTGGACCTGCAGCACAAACCATATTTTTTTTTAGAATATCTTTATAAATATTGTTGTAGCTTAAAAATTAGCAAAGATAAAGAATCATACGCTGCAGATTTGGATTCAGCAAAAACATAATTTGTACATCATTGTTTTAGGATCGCCTGAGAAATATTCCTATTTCCAATAACGTACTACAGTTCCATCAGTTTGAAACTTCACAATTATATACTGGCTTCATATTAAAGTTTTACCAAAAAAAAAACATCTGAGTACATTTTCTATGAGTACGCACTCCTTACCAACAGCATGTTCATGTTTTCTCTTGGAATAGAGTGATAGAAACGCCTAACGCCTTCAATATTCATGATAGGGCCCCATCTAAAAATGTCCGCATTCAATCGTTCATCTGCTAATGTCCTGGGCAGCTAGTAGCGTCTACTTCCCTTCACAGCGGAAGTAGCTCCACCGGAAACCACCGGGCGACGCTGCACGACCGGTATGATTTATCGAATTCATTTCGCCCAAGTTCAATTCCCCATTATCGCGTCGGCAACGGCTCCAGCTCCAGCTCCGGCTCAGATAACGAATGAATCAATTTGAACTTGGCTTTTTTATCGTCCCGGAGTCCACAGTCCGGGTGGACGCTCCGGAGTTATGGTATTGTGGACCCGGGCCCGGACCCCCGCGCACCACGATAACAAATTTATTTATTTGAAAAGTTCTTGATTAAAAAAGACGAACGTGCCAAAGTGCTGCTAAGTTTTTGTTTCCTACTAACTACTGATATTTCGCACTCGCCACTTATCTTTTCTTTAAACATTTGTCTCTTACAATTATATAGTATAGACACTGGATAGGTGTACCACGTTTACTTCTGACAAGAATTCATATAACTTTCGATTTCTTATAACTGTTGATACTCGTATTATAAATACACAAGGAAGTCCAATAAAATAACCTGTCTTCTAAACAATGAAACGAATCTGTCAAATTCGAATTGGCTCCCACAATATCTTTGAGGGACGTGGCTTAACGGTCGGTAACATTATCAACATATTTATAATCACAACAAGACCTCTATGGGCCTTGAAAAAATAGCAAGGTCGTGCTAAAGAAAGACGGTATCTATAACATCATCTATATGTATATGTATATGTATATGTATATGTATATGTATATGTATATGTATATGTATATGTATATGTATATGTATATGTATATGTATATGTATATGTATATGTATATGTATATGTATATGTATATGTATATGTATATGTATATGTATATGTATATGTATATGTATATGTATATGTATATGTATATGTATATGTATATGTATATGTATATGTATATGTATATGTATATGTATATGTATATGTATATGTATATGTATATGTATATGTATATGTATATGTATATGTATATGTATATGTATATGTATATGTATATGTATATGTATATGTATATGTATATGTATATGTATATGTATATGTATATGTATATGTATATGTATATGTATATGTATATGTATATGTATATGTATATGTATATGTATATATATATGTATATATATATATATATATATATATATGTATATGTATATGTATATGTATATGTATATGTATATGTATATGTATATGTATATGTATATGTATATGTATATGTATATGTATATGTATATGTATATGTATATATATATATATATATATATATATATATATATATATATATATATATATATATATATATATATATATATATATATATATGGGGGGCTGAGTTCCAAAACTCGCTTTATCAAAAATAAGGGATTTTGATAATTCACAAAAAACCGATTACTGCTATACTATATAAGTAGGACTGTAATTGCATACTACAATACAAAGAAAATAGTGTTCTTATTACAACAAGAAAAGGAAAAATAAAAACATGACGTGATTTTGGAAATATTAGATAAATAAATTTGGATAAGTCTAGTTTTGTTGCAAAACAATGAATAAGAATAGTTTTGAAAATAAACATAGTGGATATGGAAATAAACATAGTGGATAAGGAAATATATGGAACTAAATTCAAAATAATTTACTATTAAGTACAATACTTACATTTTTTAAATTTTTTATAGAGATACTTATGGAAATATGAAATATCAAAAATAATAGAGAAATTAGATTTAAAAAACCTTAGTTATTCAATTCCTTAGACTTTTAATGATTACCCTGACGTTTCTTTGGCAAAGATATTGGCTTATATCTAAAACTTTAATAAACACAATTTTGGAAAATATATTTTGGTAACTACAGCTTTCATTTTTTCCTTAGTACAGTGTTTTTGTCTCGTTTCTTATTCCTTTTTCTAAACACAAAGTCTTGTTTAAATCTTCTGTTGGTTAGTAAATAGTTTATTATTTTTATAAATATGACAATTAAGGTTAGAAACTTAATATTAATATAACCTGATTAAACTCAAACAGATAAATATTTTGAAAATAAAAATTACTTTCGGATAAGGTAAATTTTGAAACAAAACTATGTGAAAACAGAATGTGAAACAAGGACAAGGCACGTTTTGGTCACAATAATAAAGTTAAGGATTTGGCGAGTTGGGCTATTAAAGAGGGTATGGATAAGACAAGTTTTGGAAACAAATCAACTTTTGTACAGTCCAAATATTTTCGTAACAATCAATCTCACCCAAATATATTAGTTTCACCACCCCCAGATTAGACATTCGCTGAAATAGCCAAACCATTTCAACTGACTCACTCCTACTTTCTTAACAATAATCTTAATCTCACACGATGTATCAATGTATTCCGGATACAATCACGTCTCGCATACCCACACATTCCTCTCAAATATATACCTCATTTCCACAGTAGTTATACGTGCTTCTTCAACCATTTAGAATAATACATTAATATAGGTTAATAAACAAATACAAATTTTCCATTATTAAATATACATTTTTCAATATACACATATCTGTGATTCTCCCATCAATAACACCTTTGAGGGCCGTTAGTTGACAGCCGGTAACCATACTTAACGCGATATCACTTACTGAGATCTGCGAAAGCAGAGCGCAACATCCAAAATGAGTAAAGGCATCATGATATATTTATTTCATTTAATATTAACGACCTAAACTCTCCAACGAAAATTTCAGCTTCCTTATAATGAGTTTCCGATGTCGTTGGGAAAATAAAACAATTAGAACGGAGCCATAAGTAGGTAAAGGTAGCTAAGTAGATTATTTTAGTGGGCTTGAGAGATCCGACGAGAAGATATTTTTTCGTTACTCGTTTGTAGCTAATTAAATTCACAACATTCCCTACTTCGGCAGAAATTCGTTGGTCGAGTAAAACATTTTTTGCCTGTCGTCCCGGGCTGTCCTAATCAGGATAACGAAGGGCAATATCCGTTCGGGAAATCGAATCCAAACACAGAACGTGTCCTGAAGGACTTTCGCCCCAAGATAATCGAGCCAAGGACACGGTGCGTTCAATTTTCTCCCTAAATCTAAATATATCATAAAAATTATCCGCCAACGTACGCTTCCGTAAAAGAAGACAATTTAAAAAATAATAGTAATAGTACGAGTAGTAAATATTTTTTTCGCATACGGTAATTTCATTTATTTATAATACTACAATAGTTATTTACATACCAAAATCCGGGAACCGAGTTCACGCAAGAGGTTTGTACAATATTTTTTTGTACGAAAAGTATAAAACTAATAACAGTCCATACAAGAAATGAAGTTCTTCAAGTAGTTATTTTGATAATTGTCAAAGTTGCACTATAAATATAAACATAAAAATTAATTTGTCTAATATATTAGAAAACAATTAAAATATTTATAATATTTACCGTATTCACTTGTAAATTTATTATATTTCTTATTTATATTGGGATAACTAACATTACATTTGTAGGTTATGTATTTTACAGATGTCATATCGGGCAGATTTTATTGCCAATATTGGTAACAGGGGGCTGACAGTAGTATAGGATTTCTTGTGATAGAAGTTTTTGATTACTTCGGGTGCTCTAAACATAGATGGAAATGCTGTAGCGTTTGGTTAATAACTACAACTAGTAGGCGGCCGCACAAACAGTTGATTTCAAATTTGAAACTGACGTTTAAAACATTGAAACCGTTACCGTTACTTTGTGTTTTATGCAGAGACAAATATCTAAAGTTTTGTGTTTAGTTAGTGAAGTGATTCAATTTACTTGAAAGGTAAGCATTTTTAATTTATTACTTTCTTTGTTATTATCTAAAATATTGTTAGAGCATTTGCATGTTCCTTCAAAGTTTTATTTAAATTTGAACTTTCGATTGGTTTGTATATTTTTAAGCAGTTTAACAATTTACTTTCACCGATTTAACAAAATAGGCTGTTCATATAATCTAATAAAAGATCGTTATTTTGATATAATAAATTTGTTTCAGAACATGAAGACCAAAAGGGGCACTGTTCCAAGCTGCAGAATGGATAGTGTGGGTCATCCTGACATTTCCTTGTTCTGCTTACCAAAAAACCCAAGTTTATGTAACGTGTGGATGCAAAATTAGGGGATTTCGGTGCTGCTGGAAGGCAAGTCGGACGCTGCACTTACACACGTGCGAGTGTGTAGTTTGCATTTTGAAGATACGTCCTTCCAAACGGCGTTTAAGAAAAAGCTATATAAATTTGTAAAGATATATATGTATTCATTAATTAAAAAATAAATTTGTATACATGAATTTATATTTTATTATTTTTAGTACTTTGAAATTTGAATTTCATTAAATTCCCGCATTTTCATTTCAAATATCGTCTTAGTTCGGGTGCTCTATTCATAGATGGCGCAGAACTTCTATCACACTTAATTTTGCTGGGACTGTCGCGTCTCTCTTTAGATATTTGTCTCTGATTGGTAACCAAATGCATTAAATTTGTTATTTTTAAATTCAATTTCATTCTCATTCCATCATTGTTTATATTAATGTTATGTAAAGGAACTTTTGAAATACTATATTATTATATTATAAATATAATTTATTAATAAACGCTTTAGAAATAGGAATGTTTTCGTCGAAATTTCCCGGTTGTCTATCTGGTGGAGACCTGGGAAATGGACATTTCGGACGTTGCTTAGGCAACGCTAAACAACACATTTCAATGTATGAGTACAAAAAAACAATTACAATGTACAAATATTTAATCTATTTC
This sequence comes from Poecilus cupreus, assembly GCA_963942605.1. NCBI lineage: Eukaryota > Metazoa > Arthropoda > Insecta > Coleoptera > Carabidae > Poecilus > Poecilus cupreus. The sequence continues at coordinate 16,610,299 of OZ012727.1, forward strand.
GATGTACTTGTATACTCTCTTCATCTAATCGTATCTGGGTTTTCATCGTATAATACTTGTGTAGATTTGTAATTTTCTAGGTCTTCTGTACAAATTTTTCTTAAGTGCTTTATTGTTTCAAAGTTTCTCTCACGAATTCTGCATTAACTGTCATCGTCTCTTATCCAATAATTATTTTTCTTCGCTCCTATTCTAAATTTTAAAATTATTTTTCAGATTTTTATTTTTTTTTTTATCATATTTTGTGGTCTGCTTGTAATCAGTAGGAATTTATATCCTGGATAATAAATTGATTTATATAACTCTTCTCTTTTTAACTGAGTTTGTATATCTAGATCTTTCCGTATGATTTCGTACACAATATTTTGATCTAGATTTCTTCGTCTATCTATATCCGTTATAAGTATTTATTTCATTCAAGTCCTTTTTACTTCCCATTGGTTCTTGGTCTGCTTTTTCTCATCTTTTTTTGATTACTATTCAATGGTGTCCTTTTAGATTCTTCTATTGCTCTCTTACTTGCTTCTGTCTTAATTTTGTACCGCTATGTATCTTCCTCTAATATATTTATGTTTGTCTAACCTTAGTATCCATCTAGTAAATTTTGAATGGATTCTTTCTATTTTGTCTTGTTCTCACAAATCCCAAATTTCGGCACATACATTATAGGTAATGCTCGCAATTAATTCATCGAAAAGTAACATCCTTAATCAAAATATATTTATGAATTTTCTTTTTTTTTATATCCCTTTGTGGAACAATTATGTTATTAGCTTTCATTAATTTCTCCATTCTGTGAATTTTACTTTTTCTACTTCTCTGCTTCCCATAACCATGTATTTCTTTTGCTTCCTTGCCTCTTCCTTGATTGAAAACAACTATCTTGGTTTTATAATGCGTTTAACACTATGCCTTTTTCATTTAGATATGTCTCAAGTTTCTTCATTAAAGCATTCATTTCTTGTTTCGTTTTCGAAACTACTGTCAGATCGACGTACGATAATTTCCAAAACTTAAGTTCATAACATAGTGAACGCCTTGTAAATGATTAATTTAATAGCAACGATGATGCATGATTGTTGAAGAAATATTATATTCGAGTCCCCTTAATTATGTCGTATTATCTGAATCAAGGAGTGGAGAAAGATAATAAAATTATCCCGAAGTCAGAGTTTGAAAAGCAGGAGCCATATTTTTGTTTCCATTTGCAATTTCTCACAAGCAGATTGCACGAGAGAAAATATACGAACTTTTAGCGAAATAATCAAATTAAATTCCTCACTGGTAAAAAAACAATTTTCAGTCTTCAGTCTCTTTTCAAACTGTAGTTTGGCGTGTAGGCAAATATTTGCAGAGCTCACCACACCCGGCGGGCACTCAGCACTAGCCGAGCTGCTAGCTCGCAGCTTTGCTGTGCCAAGCAAAGAAAATATTTGATTACAAAACGGTTTTTATTGAAAATCAGCGGTCAGACAGTATGCGGAAAAACAAAAACACGCCAAATGTGAAACAAAATCAAGCTGCCAAGCCAGTGACTCCCAACATATCTAAGCTGCGTTTGCGAATCCCATAATCCCATTCGCGATTCTTAAAAATATTTTATCCAACACCTCTCAATAAATGCTCTATAACTATGGCGATTTGAAACAAGGAAAGTAACAGATTACTCACTAGTGGGCATAATTTTTAGAAAAGCCACTAGTGAGTATTTTTTTAATTTATAACAATAATAATAACACACAACACCTTGGTACCTACTCCGATTGACATTTTATTTTAGAACATTTAAAGCATATGTCACTATCAAATAATATTTCTTTTATAAAATTTGCACTTATAAAGAGATTTTGGTTAAAACGTTATATTTCACACGTAATAACACTTAATAAATGCAAAATTTACAAAAGAAATATTATTATTGACAGTGACATACGCTTAAGTGGTTACCAAGGTGTTATTATTATTGTTATAAATAAAAAAATACTCACTAGTGGATTTTCTCAAAATTATACCCACTAGTGGGTAATCCATTACTTTCCTTGTTTGAAATCGCCATAGTTATAGAGCATTTATTGAGAGGGGTTGGATAATAGTTATTTACGATACAAGTACGTAAACCTAGTCTTTAGTCACGAATGGGTCAACTAAAACACGAGCGTAGCGAGTGTTTTAAGACCCCTGAGTGACTAAAGACGCTTTACGTATGTGTATCGTACAAAATTTTATCTACGATATAATGAAAAACCCCAAAAAATATTTAAAAAATATTTTTATTTATGAAGTAGGATCACAATATTAAATGAGAAGTTGGCCATGATAACAAAATTTTTGCAAATTTGGCGTGTTTAAAAATTTTAATCACTCGTTGCTTGGCAACCCGTGACTGCCCGTGACTAATGGGATCGTGTTACTAAACAACCGTTTTACAAACTTGAAACTGACAGTTAAACAACCATTTTACACACTATCGTAGATAAAAAATATAATATTTACATAAAAATACGGAGGTGGCATATAACCTCAGCAGTTGAGACCGCTTAATAATAATAAAAGGTATTTAAACATTTTTATTTAAAATGTTTTGGAAGACACAGTTAACTACGAGGGCAGTTTGATAAGTCCGTGACTTTTCGAATAAAAAAAAAATTTTTCGGAGAAAAAGCGTTTTATTTCTCTTCATAGTCCCATTTTAGCTCGATACATTTAGTCTACCATTTTTACAATTTTTTAATACCTTCCAAATAAAAGGTTTTCTCAAGACCCTCAAAATAGGCGTTTGTTTCAGTGATGACCTCTTCATTAGACCCAAATCTCCTTTCACCCAGCTATTTCTTCAGGTTTATTAAAAGAAAATAGTCACAGAGGGCTAAATCTGGAGAATATTCTGGATGAGGTAGCAGTTTATAGCCTAGTTTATAAATTTTGCCATGGTGAAGTTGGTTGCGCTTGTGCTCGAATGTGAGCAATCGCGGCAGCCATCGCGCCGATAGTTTTTTCATGTCCAAATATTCATGTAAAATGTGATGTACCTGCTCAGTTGAAATGCCCACAGCCTCAGCCTCCTCACGCACTTTCATTTTCCTATCGTCCAATATCATTTCATGAATTTTATCGACAATTTCTGGCATGACGACCTCTTTTGGGCGACCTGAACGTTCAGCGTCATTTGTAGTGGTACGACCACAACGGAACTCAGTAAATCACTTCTTAACCATTGAAATTGATGGTGCAGAGTCCCCATAATATTTTTTGAGCTTTTCCTTGGTTTCGGTGATGGTTTTTTTACGCAAAAATTAATGATTAATCAGCACATGAAATTTACTTTTTACCATTTTCGTTAAAATTCACGAGGTAGACTGCTTTTAATGGCTGACAAACAAAAACGTAACGACGCAGCTTACTCAAATTTTGACTTTAGTCTATTACTAGATGTTAGTTGACGGGAGCAGTGTTACCATCAAAGTTACTACACGGGAAATTCGAAAAGTCACGGACTTATCAAACTGCCCTCGTATTTTAAATCAGTTATGTACACTAATATATATGGGGTAAATAGCTCCGTGGTAACGCGTCAGACTGTTGATCGTGAGATCCTCAATTCGAATCCCACTGGCGACAGTTGCCAATTTAAATTTATCCCTGTGGTTCCTCCTCCACTAACATCTTTGGGGGCTATGGCTTGACGGCTGGTAACCGCACTTCATACGTAAAAATATATCACTTACCGAGATCTGCATAAGCAGAGTACCACACCCATAATGGGTAAAAGGCGTCATGATATATTTATTTATATACACTAATGGTCCCCGAATTGAGCCCCAATTTGAGTGTACAGTCACTGGTATGTATTGGGATGGGTAAAGTTCCATTGCGGTCATAATTTGAATGCGATTTTAACCTTTACCCCCCGATATAAGTTATGGTTCAGTTGCAATGGTATTTGCTTAAGTTTGTATCAAGATATCGGTCGAACAGATAAAGCTATTCGCTATTGTAATAAGAACTTTGCAGGACTGGGGATATTATGTGTTATGCGATAGTGTAAATTGGGTTGCGGCTATTTTGGTCAGCTTAAGTTCATAGAAAGTTTCTGTGACAAACAGTAAACGTTCAGACAATTGATTAAACTCTAGGTACCTCAAATTATATTAAGGAAAATTATATTTGACATAGGTTTGACATATAGAATAGATGCGTCAGTTATTTGTTTGTTCTCAACGCAATAATACGTTTATTGAAATATACAATAAAAATCTGCATATAATTTTAATTTTTAAACGGTATAAAATATAGAATAATGTTTCAAATAAAAATTATACACAATATTATGCTACATCTTTTTAAATATAACAAAAGTTACTCTAACTCATTTACTTACTAAGATATGTCCAAAAAACCTTTAAGCCTGTAAGTAAATTATCATTTCTGATTGATGGATTAGTACTATAGTACTATCATCTAATCGCTTGTAACTTGTACTTGAAAATGTGTTCCGCAAGAAAATCTAGTGTTGCGGAACACATTTTCCATAATAATCATGACATTAACTAGAAACACTTCTAAAAACAGTCTGTAATAATAGAGAGTTAGATGCGTTTGAAAGTATCAATATATTTAAAAATAAACATTGGCTGATTAATTCTGACAAGGGTCCCATATCTAACAGTAAATTGTTCGACCTATTGGAGAATTAGTTTTTAAGTTGACCCAAGCATTTAGCTATTAGTTATTTTCTTAATTATTATTGGTTAGTTTGACACGACTGATTGCTTCGTTTTAGTATAAATAGGTATATTTAGTTTATCAAGTTGGATTCAATCTTGACCACTGGCTTGGATCACAAGTTGTGTAATATTGTTTATATCCCTCTTTTTGTTCTACTGATGATGACAACTTAGTTGTCGAAATACCTATCTAGATTTCTTTATAATTTTGAGGCTTAGGGGATAAATTTCAGTTTTTTATATTAAAACTTTATTGTTCCTTGATTATTATACTTTCAATTTATTGGCTTTAAACTTTCCTCATACTACTTAGTGGGGTAGCACGAACCCAGAAACACAGTCAACCAACAATCAAACATTCCTATCCTGACACACCACTTTCGCCTCGTCGACATTCATAGTGCGATTCATACATGCTCGTTTATTCTTCATACTTGGAATCATTCGTTCACGCAACAAACCATCAATCATACCCAACCAGTTGTTCCTCGGATGCCCATGCAATCGTAAAAAAAGATCTCATTTTTTAATAGAGGAGAGAAGAATAGTATGTTGTATAACTAGCGAGTGTGAAATACCCTTTCAGCATGTGTTATACACGATACTTTTCCGATGACCACAATTAAGTAAAAAAAAAATATATCATTGCTATCAGAATTCACCATAAATTATGTTCAAATTTTATAAATCAGGGCCCAATCTATTAAATCTGTGTAAATTCAGCAAATTATCTGCAATTGTAAAACATTTAAATACAAATTTTTAGGTTAGTTCGCTCAGTTATCGCAGCGTGTGATAAAATCATATCACACAGTTGCGGACGCATTTGATTGGCTTACTTTATTATATCACACAGCATTGCTAGTGATATGCAATGACCAACTTTCAGTAATAGTTTAGCGTGTTAATTTATGTAGTTTTCGTAACGGTCGTCGGAAAATATATTTCAATTATTTTCTCACAAAAAACATTTGTTTGTTTTAACCCCAAGAGTTATTTAGCTATTCTTTTACTTTTACGCACGAAGAGCAAATTATATTTAGGGCCGGTATTTCTAACCTCATATAAACTATAGAATAAATTATCAATGAAATAAACAAAAAATATCGCATCAAAAGATGACAATAATAATCATCATTTAAGCTATGATTTTGATGCGATATTATTTGTTTATTCTATTGAAAAATTTATTCTCTAGGTAACGGAGTTTGGAAATACCGGCCCTTAGTTAAATAATTTACAATTTCTGTAATGAGAACAAAGTGTATTTATCGATTATCCATATCTGCAGTAACTGCGGTGTTTGCGGCGGAAAAGAAAAAATCGTTACACCCCCGTCACATAATAAGCACTAAATAACATCGAACAAACCTGTCATCTTCAGTGTTACCAACCTATTTCCCCCAACAACAATAAAAAAAAAACCAAGAAAAAAATCAGCATCACAATTTCCCGAATGGCCAAATCCATACATCGACATCTAAACCACAAAACATCATCGCATCGTGCTCTGATAAGCCCTGTGATTGGCTGCCACAACCGAAACCTGACCTCAAAGAGGGAAATAGTTGATGGGAAAAAGTAAATGAGTCTCCTGTTATATTTATCTGTGACGTCAGCACGGGCAGATGTCGTGGACACAGTCCGGCGGCCACCTAGCGGCCGGACGAGGTACTAGTGATTGCTCTGCTCGGGCGGTGTTTGACAGTGATGTTCGTTTCGTCGGTGGTCGGTTCGGGATCTTTATCGCCTATTGTGAACATGAGGTCTGCAATGGACGGTGAGTGCCGACCAATTGGATGTTATTGTTTGTGGATAGTTTGGAGTGGGGCTGATTGTCCGCCATTTTTTTAATTACTGATAGTAATTGGTATACGGCCGCACGAGAAAAGGGAAGGAGGCAGCAGGAAGATTTTTTTACAACTTCTGGTTCTTATTGATGAATTGCTACCAAAATCTAGCCAGCTAGCAACTTGAACCTCCAAATTCTAAATAGAGTTTCTTATATACATAAATGTAAAAGTGTAATCCAAATGTTCAATAACTGAGTTCTGCACGTAATTTTAAAGAGAAAAAGTATCCTTTATACATTATACATTAGTTATACCTGTTGGATGCAAAAGTATGCAAAAGTATGCAATTACTATATGTCATTAAAGCCTCGTTCACAATACGAAATTAGTGGTTATCGTTAGTAGTTAGGCTTATGGTTAGTAGGTAGCTTCTTAAAAACAGAGTTCACAATGCATAAAATTAAGGTTATTTTCTCCTTAATTTTTGTCGGTAATATAGAGATCTCTACTGATGTTTCAGAATATTACAAAATGTTTGGACAGATGTCGCAATAATCGTTAGACATTTATGACAGATATTTGGCATTTAGCGATATTTTGAACCTTTTGATCATTGTTTTAGTTAAATTACATGGCGTGTTTGATTTTGCTACTGTGCATATTAATAGCAAAAGAAGTATTTATAAGTGGTTCCACAAGTTGTAATAAATGATTGAACTAAATTTTCTCAATATTCTAGACTTCTTCTGTTATGATTTGTCCATCATCTTCTATTATCGCAGTCATTTTTCTTTTGCAAATGTAAAAATAATGCCATAATTAATAATAATAATAATTATTTACAGTTGATTAAATTTCTAAACACAATCATTTTTCAGGGGGGCGGGGGTGCAATATTGAATTTTTTATCAACTTTAGGAGTTCGGTTTAATGGGGAACGCATCGGACTGTTGATCGTGAGATCTTCAGTTCGAATCCCACAATCCTAAATCACACAGGCTAAAAGAGTTACTAAAAAGGGTTAAAGTTAGTATTATCTTTTCAATTATTTACTCCTGGTTGTTCAAATTGGGGAAGAGGGAGCAAATGCCTACCCTTACCTCCCTAAATCCCGCCACTGAGTTCAGCCAGCGAATTATCCAGAAAAACCCCAGCAAACACAGTTATGTCACGAGTAGGTTATATATACATAACATGGATAGACCTATGTCCGCCACACGGTCTATGAGACTTAACATCCCATGTATGTAAACATCGTAACATTAATGGTACATAACAAAACTATTGGTACAAACAACTTTGAATATACGAATGGAATTAGTTGGTTTTCTACATTTTTGAGTAAGATCTCTTTAAAAATGTTTATTTATTTATAAATTAACAATTTCCTTCACATAAATTACGATACGGACATATATAACCACTTAGCAAATTTAAATTAAATATATTTCTAAGTTGTTCAATGTACACTATAAAATATTTAAAATTTCTTTGCTATATTTTTATATAAAATTTTCTAATTAACTGTGAATATGTTATAAGTATGGTAACATAACATATACATGATGTAGGTATATACCATGTCCAAGACCAATGGGACATACCAACAATATAATTTTACGCTCTCTCAAGAGATGTCCGACATGGTATATGTATATTACGTTATTAGTATGTATATAAATGATATACTACTTAGGTTTCAGATATTACATACCAGGTACATCAATGTTACAACTCTGTTTTCTGGGACTGGTAAATCCTTTACTGTAAATTAGGTTTATTTAAAAATATTTAGCTCTAAAGTAATATTCCTAGTCTATTTGGCAAATAAATTCTGCATAAAATTTCGTAAAATGTATGAATCTAAAATATTCTCTTACAGCTTGCATACACCTCATAAAAAATTTACGAGATGGCTAGTAAAAATTGAGCTGCGCAGAAATATTTCACTTATCTTATAAAATACCGTATATGATCCTCGAGTCGTTCTGTCTCTAGTTATTAATAAAATAAAACGCAACAATTTGCGAAAAGTGCAGCGGGCGTAATCTGGGCTCATGCAAAATCATCAAATATTTATCTGAAATCCAGCTGCTTTATTAACTGCGTCTCCGTGGGTAAAACAGTGCAGCGCCATCTACACAGGACTTCTGATTCAATTGCTCTGGAGCGATGCACAAAGCGAAGGATAGATTTGAAATTTCCATTTATTTAATTTCCTTGAAAAGTTCGCACGGGTGAACAGAGACGGCGCGACGGAGGCGCCGCGTGCGAGAGAGATGCAAGCGTACGCGGCACGCAGACAAATGACACTTTCAAAGAGTTCACTTCAGTTATTAGGGAAAGTATCGAGAAGTCACTTAAATATAACTTTGGTTCATGTGAGACGCGGAATTAAATCTGGATTTCTGTTTTGTTTAACTCGTGACTATAATTTAATTATTATTTGCTGCTTGAAATTTATTTGCGAAGTTTATTCCAATGTAGTCGAGGCTGCTAAATTGTTTTATTTATGAGCGAAACTTTACTCATATTTGTACGGAATTTAAGTCCCCGATTGTATTAGCTTCATTTTAATATTTATGTACTTATGCGCCGTTCATTTTCGCATTGCGTGTGAAACAAATGCACATTCATTTAGTTAAAAAATCCAAAACCCTTCCACCCAAACAACTTATAAACGGTACAAAATAGAGAAAAAAGCTTCAAATAAGAATGGGGTCATACACCTTATTTCGTTTTATTTTTTTCTGTAAGTTTAAGTAAAATTATTAATAAAGATACTAATTTTAATATTAAAAGGCATTTAATTATTAAGATACGATTTTTTGAAATTGGCATCTCATTTCAAATTTTTCACTCTTGACGTCAGCATCTACGTCATCTTGTAATGCTACAAAACCCACTCTTGCGGAGAGCGAGGAACTGCACCTACTGTCAGATTGACTGTGATCTGTCATTGTTATTTGCTGAGAGGTTTTTACAAATATAGTTTATTGACATTACCTGGGCAAAATAAAATAACAAATATAATAAACATACGTTTAACTTGAAAATCGTTGTTAACTCCAACATATGAATTGACATAACAGGTGTGATAGTGAGACTACCGACATTACCGACACAATAAACGACAAGGTATAGTACATCAAATGATTTTTATTTTAACTCGTCCTAAACTCTTTACCTAAAAATGTTATTATTAACGAATACCTAATTTTGTTTATTCGAATGTTAATTTTAATAATAATAAGTAATTATTACAATCCTGAAGAGCAAATTATTATTTGTTATCAACACATCTTTTGCCTTACCATACTGCACATTCTATTACAAGATAACATAACGATTTTGCAACCGCGAAACTATATAAAGGAAATTATTAATGAAAAGTTAAAAAATATAAGAAATATTGTATAATATGTGACTGAAATGATCTAAATTTTTATAATTTGTATAAAAACAGAACTTTTTTTTTAGTTTATGACCCCATTGTAAAGAATATTGTTCTACAACTATTTAAATGTAACAAAATTTAATCTAACTCAATATTTACTGAAATATGCCCTAAAAATCTGATAGGTCATAACCTAAACATTCATATACTAAATATGAAATTTTAAAATTATCTCGTTATTAGGGATCACAATTTCGCGCCAAATTGTCGTAAGTACTCAAAACTTGAGAAACGTAAAAGAAAATGTTCGAACTTTATTGGCCAGTATGCCAATTGAGTCTACTACTTTTTTGGCACTGCATAGGAGCTGTCAAAGTTGGACATTTTTTGACATCAGTAACATTTTTTTATATGGAGGTGAGAGGGGGTGGAATGAATTTGATATATTGACTAGCATCACATTGAAGAGAACATTTCAAAGTTTCTATAACTTAAAGAATCATCCAGTTTCAACAAATTGCAACCGAGTTATGGCACTCTGAATTTTAGCCATTTTTCTGCATTTTCAAGTGCTGCGTTTTTTTCCCTCGAGTTTATTTCTCAAACTATAACCAAAATTGTGCCAAGTAATCGTTCGAACTTTTCTTTCATTAGTTTTCTTGAAAGTATGATGACAAGTTCATTTGACATTGAAATCCTATGTTGCAATATATCTGAATCAGTAATGCGTAGCTGAAACTCACGATATACATCTCTGAAATGATTTTATAACATGTTAACCTTTTTGTACTATAGCCAATGTAAAAGCTTTTACAGTTCTATAATCTTAATGATAAATAAGACGCACACTAGTATATATTTAATATTGCGCCGCCATTCAAAAGCAATAATTATAGTCTAAACTAGCGAAAACAAAATAAGTGTATGTAAATTCCAGCGCATTTGCAAACTTTCTTAAACAGTTCATCGTTCCTCGTCTCACCTATCAAATAAAATCAAACGTATAACCTGCCATCATACTCTAAAGTTCCCACACTAGCACTGCCACTGCATTCGCTAACCTTTAATAACAATCGCTATCACGCCCCAGTCGGTAACTCCACATTGCAGCGCGCTTCCTTACCGGCTGCGCACCGTCTCGGCTCGGCACATTTCTCTCTAATTATTGTTCGTATTCAAAGGCGGCGACGAACGTGCAGGAATGACAATTAATAGGGCCGGTAGTTACTCCTGCTCGATATTGTCTCCGCGCGCTTGTCACTAGTTGCCGTTGGCGGCCATCTTGACAGCCGGCCATTTTATCACGCGACAGGTTATGTTCATGCAACTGTTTCACACTGCTGATTGTTGATGAGTTGTTATATTAAGGTGTTTTGTTTCTAATTGCTGTTTCGACCTCTTCGTGATTGTCTGGATGATTTGGGTGATAAATCAGTGGTGGCGGTCTTGGCAGAGATTGAGGGGGACTTCAAATGTTGTTGCCACTATCGTTAAATGTAAATTTCAATTATTGCTGCAGCTTCAATGATTTACTTGTCTTACATAGTAGATTAATATTTTAGCAAGAACAATCTCAAATAATCGTACATCAACAAGTAAACTCGTTTGAAATAGTATATTGTACTACGAGCATGGAATGGTACTCATTTCCTACGAGTATGAAAGTTGTAGCATGAGCCGAAGGCAAATGCTGCAAATCATACAAGTATGAAATGGACATTCCATGCGAGTTGTACACTATATTTTTTTTACGACCACAATATTATTTTCTAATTAATTTAATTTTAATAATAAATTTGTCCCGCTTTCACCATTTCAATATTTGACAATTATTCTAATTAAGTATCCTAGCAATGGCACCTGTACTGAAATGAAATGGCCTGTATTGAAATAATCACAAAACAAATTCGCACGATGCTTGCAATGTACCTCATATCCCTAGCAACAACAAACATACAATGAGCAGATTTCTAATTAGTCGCAGAAAATAGTATATTGTACAACGAGCATGGAATGGTACTCATTTTCTACGAGTATGAAAGTTTGTAGCATGAACCGAAGGCGAATGCTGCAAATCATACGAGTTGGAAATGGACATTCCATGCGAGTTGTACACTATACTTTTTCTACGACCACGATATTATTTCCTAATTAATTAAATTTTGATAATAAATTTGTCCCGCTTTTACTATTAGAATATATAACAATTCGAAATATGTATCCTAGCAATGGCACCTGTACTTAAATGGGCTGACCTGTATCGATATACGCACAAAACAAATTCATTTCGCACGATGCTGGCAATGTACCTCATATCGCTAGCAACAACAAACATACAATAAGCAGATTTCTAAGTAGTCGTAGAAAATTAGTATATTGTGCAACAAATTCAGAAAGTTATCTATTTCACGCGAGTTGTGAGAGTTTTATCACGAGACGAAGTCGAGTGCTGAAATCACACGATTGTGAAATAGGTAATTCTGTAAGAATTGCACACTATACTTTTCTACAATCACACTTTTGTCAAGATTTAATAATAATTCTTACTCTTCAGTAAGAAGAAATGATATCTCAAACTCAAATTATTTGACGTTTACGATTACAGCATGAAGGCGGCGCAAGCGCAGATGTTCGCAGTGGTACCATCTATAAATCTATAGATTGCAACATACAAATTAAAGACATATCTTATTAAAAATTGATTAATAATCAATATTGAAAACGAAGATTTAACTCGAAAATAATTATGAATTATTTTATGATATATAAATGTAATTTATACTTGACATATTAATATCATACAGTATTAGGTATATTATCAGTAAGTTGGTCACACTTTCGTGTGGAATTATTACGCACGCTATTCCACACGACTGCGAAATATACCATTTTCAAGCTTTGTTTAGTAGTCATCGTAGACAAATTTACTTACCTCATAGTATTTCATATAGAAAATCATATAAAAGAAAAGTTATTTGTTTAACTATGCAATAAATTACCAAATTTACAGCAGAAGGAACCGTTTTATTGCCGAGGCGAATGATTTCGAAACTGCCTAGGCATTAAAAGTGACAGTTTAAAGAATGTTAACTGTAAAAAAAAAATCGCACTTTTAATGTCAGCTGATAGCCGACAACTCTTTTCTGTGAGGTTATTTAAAAGAGGGTTCATGTTAAAAAACCTTGAACTTGACAGTAATAAAAAAACAACATTAGAACAGAAATCAGGCTATTAAAGCAAGACATTTTAACACCACTCAGGGAAAACACGTCAGACTAGGCATCGGCAACCTTTCCTGACCGTGGGTCAAAAACAATCAAAATATGACTATTAAGAATCCTTTTCGGGGTCAGTAAAAATTTAAAATTCTGATTATTATAAAAACAATGTTTTACTTAGTATAATTTTTTATATTATTCTTTCTTGTAAATCAAAATTTATACAAATGTAACACAATTGTTACTAATTGTTGGCAGATTTCAGGTGTTTTTTTTTTTATTTGCGGAACCGGAACCTCAAATGGGTCACATGAAATGGGCGCATAAACCATAAACGAAATATGACTAATTTATATCAAAATCGTGTAACACTTACGGAATAATTAGTACTAAAGTATTATTTTTAAATATTCTGCAGTAAAGCGATATATCGAATTGAACATATTTTGATGTCACGAGTACTCGCAATTATTCTATTGGCCAGAAATATGAAAAGTTCAAATCGCGTATCTGCCGTTGCGCCCAACGCCTATTGCGGGTTAAAATAGAACTACGAAAAGTCATTTCATTTGTTTTGTTTGTTGGTATTTAAGATTATATTTGTCGGGCTTCTATTCCTTGTTTTATAATTTCACTGTTTTATTGTGCTATTTTGAAAAACTATTGAATAAAATTATGTGTTGAGGTTAGGTTATATTACTACCAGCGCCACTGTTCTCAAACTTTTGTATGATGTTTACTCGAATATCAAGTAAAATATTATAAAGTTGCCAAAGGAATTATACCTTTATTTATATTAAGTTTAATTGTTGTAAATTAAGACAAAATCACACAAACTTTAAAAAAACATATCGCGAGTAATATATGGAATTTTCACATCGGGTTTTCACTGATCGTCATATATTTATAGTTTCATAAAAAAAATTCAAAAATTGGTTTATGAGCTCATTATGAAATGAGTTACTTGGTGACCCGCGGGTCATACATTGCCGATGCCTGTAGAACAGAACCAGAATATGAGGTCATCTGCGGCCTGCGGGATATTATCATTCCTCACTAATGAGGAAAAAACTCAATATCACGTACTGTTACTTCCTATAATAATTTTTTTTTAAATAATTTTTTTTTTAAATCCCCAAAGAACTTCTGGGCAATTCTGTACATCTTTGAGGGATTGATGGCCGAAAACTATATCACCCAGTGCTGGATTAACCAATAGGCAATACTAGGCAATTGCCTAGGGGCCCCCGCCAAACAGGGGCCCCCGCCTAACAGGGGCCTCTAAAAATTCAGTTTTATGTTACGTCAAAATACGGAAATGCGAAAAAATCACATAGTGAATTATATCAGATTTTAATGACAGATCGGATAGCGGAGGTGTTTGCCAATGTAGAAATAGCTCTACGAATGTTTTGACAATGATGATTACAAATTGTTCTGCAGATCGCTCAACAACTATGCAATAGGCACGACTGGATATGTTAAGTCTTCTTTGCATAGAATCCGACGTCATAGAGAAAATTGATTTTAATGACATTATTGATCAGTTTAGCGAGTTGAAATGCCGCCTTCTGAATTGACCGTTGGAATACAATTACAAATGTTTGTTTTTTATTATGAATTATTATATGTAAAGTTATGTTTGCTGTTTATTTGAATTATTAATAAAGTTTATTGGAATTTTAGTTATTGTATTTTCGGCTCGGGGGAAGGGGGGGTTAGGGCCCCTCGTTTGCAATTGCCTAGGGCCCCGCCTAGTGTTAATCCGGCACTGATATCACCTATTGATATCTGCGAAAGCAAAGTTTCACACGGAAAAGTGTAAATTTATTTGCTACAAACCAACAATGATTCCTTACAATTTAAAAGTAAGTAGCAGTTTATTGTAATTCCACTTTTATTAAATGGAAAATTCTTCCTTCCATTACGCCAATAAAACCAAGTAATGAAATCAAAACGTACTCAAGTTAAAAACCTGATACCACTTAAAAACATTGCATCATAAAAACTATTCCGGAAACAAAGTGGTCAAGAAAACGATTCCAACTTACAAGGAGAGCCGAAAAGAAGAAGCACAAGAAGCGAGAGAGACACAAAACAAGAACCAAGTTACAGAATAAGAAAGAAAGAGTACGAATACTACTTGAGTGATCGCGAGAACTTATCAGGTTCTACAATTAGCACGTCGCGGTACTCTTTGGGAGTTAGCGCATTAAATGAGCCCCCCGCCACCCCCCGAGAGGTCACGTGGCTGAGGAGGTCCCTCGGAGAAATGCAGTAAAAATTCTCAGACATCTTGTGGAGATTAAAACCAGTGATATTAATGTTGTATTTCGTCCCAGCGCTGCAATGCTCGTGTTTAATTATTTTTTCGCGGTTAGTTTTTTTTCCGAGGGTTTAAGAGGGTTGCTTTGTGCGGAGGGAGGTGTATGATATGTTAATTTAGGAAATATATTCCGCGGAATTTAAAGAACATTACATAATTTTTCAGCGACACGTTTCAACAACATTTTTACATTGTTCTAGTTGTGTATTATAATAAAATAATGAACGTAACTAAAGGACTAAGACTTAAGGACCGGATCAGATTTCAAGTTTAATTTTTAGGCGAAAAATGGCCGCATCCACCAAATATCGTACTTCATTATTAAAACACATTTTATTTGAAATCGGCACTAAAGTGCTCAAAAATCGTCATTAAAAGCTCAGAAATCGTCACTAAAGTAACCCATTATACGACGATTTTGAGCAACCCAGTGTTGGCAACCATTAAATAATTATTGAACAATTAGGATAATTTTGGCAAATATATTGACGTACTGTAAATTTGGCTGTAACATGAAACAAAATTTGCAAGAAGAATTAACTAATTAATTTCGATGACGAAATTGAGGACAAAACATATAATTTTGAGAATTATTTACGATAACTTCACAACAACTGACAGATGTCCTATATTGTAATTTTTTTTAACAGTTTTTTCGAATTTTATATTTCAAATAAAACTTAATATGTACCTCTGCACTGAAGTACCTTTTTATCACTCACATGGTTTATTTTCCTCGGCCCTACGGGCCTCGGCAACTAAATTCCATATTCGTGATAAAAAATTGAACTTCAGTGCCTTGATACATAAATAACTATTATTGAGATAAATTTACCCATTTTGGGTATTACACTCTACTTCACGGGATTTCAGTAAATTTGTCGACATATCTTTTTGATATTGAAATTTATAGGGGAGCAGTTTTCTAAGTTAATAATAAATTATTTATTAATGAAACATTAATAGTCCATTGACATTATTTGGAGCTCAATGGAGGCCATTATTAAATACAATACAAAACCTGGATGTGAATCTTCTACCACTATTGAGTCTACTGACTTAAGGTCAAACATAGGTACGCGTCGAAGATCGAATCCTTTATTTAAAAGAATAAAACAGCTAATTCTGTATTCTTCATTTATTTTCATGTTTTTTATGGTCCAACAACCTCCATCCGTCAAAATTTCATGGATTTTTACAGTGACTTGTACATTGCAATGTCAGATGAAGTAATTTCACAGGCTGGGTTCGTTCACTCCCATGAATTTTGTTTTGCAAATTCAAATTTGAATAAATTATTTCTTACAATTATTCTTATCGAAAACAAAACAATTATTACTGTGAAGTCTTTGAACATTCTAGTATTTATATATGTGGATGAAAAGGATAGCTATATCATTAAACTATTAAAAAAAAAATCTGCTGTTCCCAGCACATAACCTCCCGCCCAATACTAAGGCACTAGAATATATGAGTATTCTCATCCGCCCTTTTGGGTCCAAGTGTCATAAATAAAACAAATTATTGATATCCAGTTACTTTAATTCTTTTCTGTCAAATTTGAAGTTGATATTGATTAATAATTGTGATATATCATTCTCTTAATTATTATATTTCATATCTAACATGTAAGTGTACAGAATACTTTCTAATACATTACCGTATGATTTGTGTAGTTGGATTTTACAGAATTTCAAGAAATATGTTTTCAAATTTGACAGATACAAATATTAAATGTTTTTTTTTTTTTAAGTAACTGGATTCCAATAACTTGTTTTATTTATGACATCTGGACCCAAAATGGCGGACGAGAATACCTACATTCTTCTAGAGCTCTACCAATATTACTCTTAACCGGTAAAAAATAGTATTTGATGATAAGAAACATACCTTCTTATTTGTTTATTTTCTATGTATATTTGAGAATTTTTATTTTCTATTGTATATTTATTTAATTTTTTGACATATATTTCACTAAGAAAACACAATCACAATGACATGTCACATTTCATAAAAAATTGAAAATTTTTAAATGTTTCCATGGTGTACTAAATATGCAAGATTTGTGAAATCTAATTTCTTTATATTTTATTATCTCTAAATCTAATGAAAATTAATAAAATTTGTGTAATCAAAACACATGTAGAATTAAATATTCTATAACTTTCAAAATAACATAAATTGTTGAAAAAGGAAATTTAACCGAGTTTTTCACGAAAAACTGTTAAGGGCTTCAAGTAAACTGCTACTTCCGGTAGACCAATTTTACCCAAAATCTAATCAGCTCTTCATTTAAATATAAGATGCAATATTTCATAAAATTGTATTTTTTGGTATTATAGTATTTAAATTATGCGAGACGAAAAAATTACCACAGACTACACACATACATACATACATACAGACATCATCGCGAAAATAGTAAAATCGTATTGTAGGGACCCTAAAACGTGCTTATTCATTGAAAACTCACTACCCAATTTTTTGACCAAAAACAATACCTCCCTTACCTAGAGGTAGGCGGGAGGTAAAAATTCGTTGAAGTCTAGTTGGTTAAAAATTCAGAACTTTGATACTGTATTTCTCATTCCTACGAACGACTACAGTAATGCAAATAATTCGTATATTTATAAATATGGTCATCTATAACATACTAAGTTAATTTTCAATTTGAATTTACAGTTTTTGAGAAACAAATAAAAATATACAAAAAACACACTTTTTGGTACATTTTTATTTGTTTCTCAAAAACTGTAAAGTCAAAAGGAAAATAATCTTAGTATGTTATAGAGGATCATATTTATAAATATACAAATTGTTTGCATTACTGTAGTCGTTCATGGGAATGTGTGACATAAATTTTACTACTTTGATAATTATGTTCATGTATAATTTGCAAAACAATTAGCTTTTTAAAATTTATTACAAAACTTTGGACTTTTATCTACAAATATAGGTATAAAACATTATATGTTTCATTTACTATAATAATAATATGTTGTTTCAAAAAAGTTTTGTTCATGTTGCGCTATCTTCAGCCCGTATGGTTGACCTTAAAAACAAATAATTATTAATCATAAAAAAGGTTTCCTATTTTACCCAAGGTGTGAGAATTTCTGCACACTAAATTATTCAAGTGTTACTTTTCAACCAAATAAAGGCAAGGCATCATATGCCCTTATGCGTAAAACAATTTTCAGAATTATAATATTTAACAATAAACCCTTGAAAAATCTCTCCTTTCTGTATCTCGTGGCCTACTCCAAGCTCATTTATTTATTCACCAAATACCTCATAACCCCCTATAAATATTAAACAAACAATTTAAAAGCGGCGAAAATTAATGTTCTCGGCCTCACATTATTATAACTGGAAGAGAGGGGTTCGCATTTAGCCCAGTCGCCTACTGCGATAACACATCGCACACAGAGCGCACTTTCAGCTGTTTCGTGGCCCGTGACGTCACAAGATGGCCGCCGGTAAGATACTCATGCTTTAAAGCGGTGTTAATGGTTTTAAAACAACAGCAATTTCAGTGATTATATGTTCCGAACGTGTGGTAGCATTTTAATTACTTATCACGCCGCGCTGGGCCGTGGCGCTGCTGCAGATTTATATTTGTTGGCGCAGGCAGCGATGAATGTGTGGACGGAGGGAGGCTGTGGTATCTTTGATGTTTTTGGCTCTGTTTGTACAGCACAGCTTTAAGTATTTGCTCTGGGTGAGATCATTCATGTCGCCCAATTTTTAGCTCTAGCACATATGTAAGGGAGTTGTTGTGATGGGTCAAAATTTTTGGTAGTGATGTTCATATTATGAACTGATTAGATTTTGAGAGCAATCCATCATCAGGAAGTAGTAGTTTATTTGAAGGTCTATAGGTTTTATGAGCATGTATCATTAAATAAATGAGTTATAGTATATGTTGCTATGATATAATAACATTGGCTACAATTCCTATTTGCAAATTTTTTGAGATTATGTGGTGGACATCAGATTCTAATGACAATATCATTATCAATTTTTATATATAAAACTTGAAGGTCCAAATTAACCCTCTATTGCATGAATTATTATTTTTTTCTAAACAAGGGCTCAAAACATTATTTTTTACAAAAGAAATATTCATATATTTAAAATAAGTGTGTTACATAAATTTTTTTCCAAAAATAAAAAAAAATTTTAAGTTTTGTTCACTATTGAGAACATTATGAACAAATTCAACTTACAATAGAACTTTTGTCTATTGGGTCGTCTTCGCGTACTATACAAAATTGTTTGATAAACAACCTCTTCTAGGGAAACGTCAGATAAAAAAAAATTTTGGAAATTTTGTGAAGGTGTATTTAGCTGTAATATATCAGCAGGTAATAAGCTGTTTCCGTCAAATTTTACATTTTATATCTCAGTTTCTGTAATTATCCTTTTTCCAGTTAATTTTTTTTTTTATGTTGGTCAAATTGGGAGGAATGACCTATTTGGCAATTGACAAAGTGTATATAATGTTCCCAAATGTTACAACATGATTGCCATGAATGTAAACTGCATAAGAAAAGAAAAGAAAAATTTTAAATTTTATGTTCCCGTTCGGGAACAGTATGCAATAGAGGGTTAATATTAATTTAGTGATTATTTTATATTGATATTTTGTATGTTATCGCTGCCAAATTACCTTGCCATGCATGTGTTGAACGGTTGCTATGTATTTATTGACGATTGTTATGCATTTGTTGAGCGGTTGTTATGTAAAATAATTTTACAGCCTAGGCATAAAAGTGACATTATACAGTCTGTTAGCAGTCCGTGAAGTGTCTTCTTTAAATTTAAAAAATTTATTTATTAAATTTACATAAATGTTGGCGGGAAGAATTTTGTGTATCCGTCGGTTGGAAACTATTTTGCGAGTTTACGTATTTGTTGGACTCGCCTACGGTTCATCCTATCAAATTAAACGCGCACTCGCAAAATAACAGTTTCCAACCTAGTGATACAAATAATTATTACGCATAAATGGAATAAAAACAAAAATATCGTAAACATGTGAAAGTTGCACAACAGGGTTGTAGATCGAGTTTGTGCATAATACAAGTGCAATAATCATGTAGTATCCCACGCATTGTGTACAAATATCGATCATTCCGAAGATTGTAAAATTATTAAATTAGTTTTTATTGAAATAGTTGAAAGAATATAAAAAATGAGAAAACTAGTGTATTTGCATTTTTATGTGAAAAAATAAAAGTCTTTTTAGTTTTACTCTTTTGACAGGTAAAATTTGAAATTGACATAAAGAATGAATAGTAATATTTTATCAAACCGTCAATATTATTTTATTTGAAACAATAACACGGGTCATTAATTGATAAACAACGGTTGAGTTATCGCCATTGGTATATTATTTGACAGTTGTAGATAAAAGCAATTATAACATGCTTTATAAACGTGAATTCAACGGAAGTCTGCATGAAATAATAAAAATATGTCAATATGTTTACAAATTTGCTTGAGATTACAAATTTGTATTATTGTAATCAGTGCATTGTTGTAATCAATATATTGTTGTCATCAATAACTGTTGTAATCTGTACATTATTGTAATCAATTATTATTCTTACAACTATTGTAATGATTGAAAAAATTATATAAAATAAATAAAATAAAAATATATCATCACGCCTTTTACCCATTATGGGTGTGGCACTGTGCTTAAGTAGAACTCGGTAAGTGATATATTTTTGTGTATGAAATATTAATTTTGAATATAAATTTTATTTATCTCCTTTTTTCTGCATTGAAAGAAAACGAATAATTTTGTTTTTAAAAGTAATGGAAAAGAAGTCGTTTTAATCTTAAACAAAACTTTTTTATTGCCAACGCTATCATTTTGAATTAAACTACACCTATTTAAACTTCTTCTCCATAATTAGTCTCATATTTGAACATTTTGATATGTTCCTTCAAATCTAAATTATTGGTCATACAAGAATAATTATTAAACTAACAAAAGTTTTCAAGGAAAATGAAATCGGATTGACACTAATCAAATCAATTTTTCTCTTCATTTAAGAGGAATCTGTTTGTTCCAAGAAAACATTTTTATTAGTGTATTTACCCTATTATCATTTAATTCAAAAACGCATTCAATAATAACCTATAAGTTTCACGCGGGATGTTATGTGCTGGCCACATCAGATTTTTATGTGATATAGTGATATAGTAGATATAGAAAAACTATTCCCTTACCGACCTCCCCATCTCGCCCCGTTGTCTACAGAACAGATAACGCACTAAGGACAAAACATAATTAAACAAAAAACATCCTTCACTTGTTTTTGTCCCCTCAAAAACAATTTCACAGCCTTCTACAACAATGCACATCTTTTTACGCCATTCGGAATATACGCGTCGAGGGACCAAAAAATGACTGTCGAACTCACGCCAGAGAGGGGGTAAATAACTACCCTGAGGGCACTAGGAGGACCTCATTAGTACTCACTAATTATCATGTTAATGAAAAGGGGGAAAGAGAAAAGTTTTTTCAGGAATGTCGCATATACCTACTAATGTCAGATTGCTCAAGTATTAGTATTTCTCGTGTATGAGGGTAGTTTTTTCGCGACATTGACACAATTATATATCTCTAAGGCGGTCGGAAATCATGTTTTTGCCGAACTAGTTCGACAAAAATTACTAACTTTTTATGGTTATATGTTGGCATCAACTAACTTCTGACGCTAGAAATTTCAAAGTATTACATTGACTTAATAATATTATGGCAATATATCTGCAATTGAGTATTTGCAATACAAGAAAAAAAATATTTATGGATTTTAAACAGATTTGTAAGTAATTATAATTGAGTTTGCACTTTCTTATGGCACTTTTTAATGGTGAATTTGCAGAAGTACTCAAAAATTTTTTATATCTAAACATTTATGAGTTACTGGTATCAACTTTTGTTTTTCATATGCAGGTCATAGTAACCTATGACATTTTGAATAGAGATTTTTTTTGCTTTACAACGATATGAAACACTAATAAAATTTTTTTATAATTAATAGAAAAATTAATGAAATTTGTTATTTATAATAAAATTGAATTGAAAAAAGTGAATTATAGGCTGCTATGGAAGAAAACAATTTCAGACAATTCAATAGTTATTTGTCAAACTAGAGAGGAAAGCGCTTCTTTTTCCCGCTCGAGTTCGAAGTTTGCCTCATGAGCGCAGCGAGTGAGGCATTTCGAACGAGAGTGGAAGAAGAGCTTTCCTCTCGTGTTAGACACAACATTTTTTTCACGACATGTTTCTAAAAACGATTTACTCGGACCTAAAATACACTTTGAGAACACAACTCACAAACTGACACGTTAAAAGTTAGGTTATCGGACACAAGGCGGTGTAGCAGTGTTGCCAATGGACCAATCTTAAATATCTTTAATAAGTTGTCAAATTGTGATTTAATAAGAAAAAGAAAAATATAAGACATAATTGTAAGACAATTTAAATTATGTATATCACTAAAATAAGGATTTTCAATCAAATTAGGAATTTATTTATAATTTTTGTAATATATTTTTTGTAAATAACATTCATATTGGTAACACTTTTATACTTTCCTCTCTAGAGAGGAACAACACATTTTCCTCACTATTTCGGGAGAAGAACGGTGGGGTTTCCTAGCATGTCGTGAAAAAAAATAATTTACAAAAACTTTGCCATAAATATTCTATTAATTGGCCATTTCGATTCAAGCACTTCTGCGCTTTTCATTCTGTTTTTTCTATAACTTACTTAACATTATTGGATTAATCTGATTTCGAATTCTTACTGTGGCATTTCGTAGTACATTTTCAGTATAATATTCAGGAATAAAGAGTTTATTTTCTCAGTAACTCTATAAAAAATCTAATTGTGTTTAATTTATCAATTAATTATAAAAATGTATTATTACTGTTTTATATCATTGTAAACCAAAAAAAAAAAAAATCTCTATTCAATAATGTCATGGCTTACTTTGACCTCCATATGAAAAATTAGAGTTGATACCAGTAACTCGTAAATGTTTAGATATAAACAAAATTTGAGTACTTCTGCAAATTCACCATTAAAAAGTGTCATAAGAAAGTGCAAACCAAAATCTTGTATTATGTCATATAACAAAGTTATCAGCAAAAAAGAAAATCGCTAAATTTACATTTTAGCCAATATCTAGTGATCTATGCATTCACTTGAAAAAACAAATACATGTTCAGACTACCCTACCAATCAGGCAGCTTTCGTCTAATTTAACCAACTTCGTATTTCTTACGGTTCTCGAGATCCAAATGAATTCATACCTTAAATGGGACATACTGTATATGAGGTGAATTTTCGAATATGTTTCTCCATGAACATCTTTGAGGGTTGGCTTTAAGCAGAGTGCCACATCAAAAAATGGGAAATCGGCGTGATGATATATGTATTTATTTTATTTTCGCAGCAACCAAATATAAATGATTATTTTTCATCTAAAAAGTGGGGATTATTCGTCGATTATAGTGTTGGTATGTTTTATATTCGAAATTATTCTGCGATTTGCCCGGCAGGTTTTCGAGATAAATATTTAAAAATATTTTGTTACAAATGTATCGGTTTCAACAACATGAAAGGATTGAATTGTACGATGAATTGATTTGAGTTTTATTTTATTGTTTGCGTTTGAAATTTGAGATGTCTGAATTGTATCATTTCTGTTACCTAAAGCTATGCGGATTACAGATTTATTTTTATAAATGTGTGACATGGAATTTTCACGAAAATCGAAAAATACATTTGCTTGCCTGTCACGAGAACTTACTGTGGCGATTTTTGCAAATTAAATTTTTAATTGACACATATTTACATCGCAACGGTGTTAGCAAGTGCTGTGATGCAAACTACAGTGTAAAGCGGGCATTACACTATGAGGTTTTTCTTTTCAAGTGATTTTAAAATGACATTTGATTGCTAATTCGCCTACTGCAAAACATGCGGATAGATGGTTATGCGGTAAAGCAGCAATGTTCAAGTGTTCGTCCAAAATTTTTAGGAAATTTTAAGAAAAAGTACCCCAAATCCTTTTTGTCGATTCATCTATCTCTCTTAAGCCTGTTTTACGTAGTTTCATGCTAGAAGCATCTAGCCAAATTTAGACGATTTGTATTTTGTATTTTTTATATAATTTGCAAAATCTTGTTATAGAAAGTATAGTCTACAACATGTAACGGAATGGCATATCCCACACTCGCAAACCGTAGCCCTCGCCTTCGGTTCGGACTACAAACTATTTGCTCGCGTGGAATATGTGCCATTCCATTACTTGTTGTAGAATATACTATTCTAGTAAAGAATTATAAGTTCGGCTCTATTTTTTTTATTCGATTTTCATACTAGATGCATTGTACGCATGCGTTACATTTATCTGTTTTTGGTTGAGGTTAGTTTTGTTAGCCTAGCTCGTTCGTCGTTCGTGTTTATTGTTTTGTATACAATTTGAACAAAAATATAAATATGGCACAAAGAAAATGGTCATCCTAAATGACGAAATCTTTAGTATGTATCAAGTCAGTAGATTATTGACTTATTTTATTTCAAATATATGTCAGTGATGCCGATTGTACGATAATTATTGTTTGAAATTGGGTCTTTCACCATTTTTTTTATGAAACTTTATCTATATTGAAGACTATCTACTCTTTAAAAAAGTCTTATTTGTTATTCATTAAGCCACAATGATTTTTTTTAAAAATGTTGTGACGTCATAGTAGAGGTGTTGCTGGATCTAAAACAGTACAGATTGTAAATAATTGTAGTCATATAATTTTCTACTTATTTTATTATTATTATTACAATAAAATAGAACATTTATATAACAAAAATTATTTAAAACTCTACTGTTTTAGATCCAGCAACATTTCTACTATGACATCACTACATTTTTTTAAAAATCATTGTGGCTTAATGAATAACAATTAAGACTTTTTAAAAGTGTGGATAGTCTTCAATATAAATAAAGTTTCATAAAAAAAAAATGGTGGACAAAGACCATAATTTTGAGTGTTCTTTACGATAACATGTCAAGAAATGTCACTTGCTCTAAAATAAAATTATTTATCCAACACCTCTCAATAAATGCTCTATTACTATGGTGATTTTAAATAAGGAAAGTAACAGATTACCCACTAGCGGGTCTAATTTTGAGAAAAGTCACTAGTGAGAAATTTTTTATTTAGAACAATAATAATAACACACAACACCTTGGTAACTACTTCGATTGACATTTTAATTTAGAAAATTTAAAGCATATGTCACTGTCAAATAATATTTGTTTAATAAATTTTGCATTTATTAAGAGGTGTTGGATAAAACGTTGTACTACACACGTTGCCAAAGTGGAATTACTCACTCGATAGAATTATCACACTCAGCCTTCGGCTTCGTGTGCTAAAATATCTCCCGTGGGTAATTCCTTTCTTTGCCCACTTGTAAAGTAAATAACTATTATGGGCCTTCAAGGAAACTAACCCTTATGGTAAAAGAAAAACTATGATATTAGTTATCCAAGAATATAGAGATTCTAATTCAGCTTCAGTAATCTTTTCAGCTGAAGAACCTTTTTGATTTTTTTACTAATTGATTGTATTGCACTCTGCTTTCGCAGGTGTCCGTAACTAATACATTTTAACGCGTGAAGTGCGGTAACCAGCCGTCAAGTCACGGCCCCAAATGTGTTGGATTTTATTAAACAAGAATTAATTAGTGATTAGCAATTATTATTGCGTAAGTTGGGTTTATTCATGGAAATTTTGTAAGTAGCTCATTGTGGAAATCCCGCTCTAATGAAACTCTGGCAAGATTACGAAGATCACAGGTATGTTTGTGTGTGTGGTTGATAGTTCGGTTCACTATCAACAAGAAACGGCATGTCCCCATACACACGTTATATTAATTGCGTTAGAAAACCGCGGAGAAACGGGGTGAGAGGCAGTGTTGTAGACGTTAATTAATGAGCCGGAGTCGGTAATGCAGTTCCGTTACTCAGCCGGTAACCCGCAAGCTCCTCTGTGTCGCGAGAACATCAACTTCCTCACATGAGCAGAATTCGTGCTAGTGCTAATCGTACAGGCATACTTATAAATAAGTAGAGAGCGGATTATATGCAAAGTGCATATATTTTAATTTTTGTGTATCTGTAAATAAAATCAATTTTCTGAACGAATTACATTGATTAGAGTTAATTACTAATTATGGGGTAAATAGCTCCGTGGTAACGTATCGGCCTGTGGATCGTGAGATCCTCAGTTCGAATCCCACTACCGACAGTTGCCAATTTAAATTTACCCCTTTGGTGCCCTCTCCACTAACAACTACGGGAGCTATGATTTGGCGGCTGGTAACCGCACTTCATACGTACAAATATATCACTTACCGAGATCTGCGTAAGCAGAGTGCCACACCCATAATGGGTAAAAGACGTGATGATATATTTTTTTTTTTACTAATTGCATAATTGCATATTTGGGCATTCTTATGCATATTTTTTACAAAAGTTGCATATAATTGCATATTTCAATATTTTTAAGACCTTGTCTAGTGATAAACAATCTGAAATTTCTGGTAATGCCCATTGAAAATCCCAAATATTGGAGGAGGCCCCAATAAATAGAACATTGCAATGGAAAAGCAATAAACAATACAATAAGCAAATACACAAACCAATAAACTGTAATATTTCTACGAAAATCCCTGTAACGGTAACGGTAGATTTTCATTATATACTCGAATGCTGGTAAAAGTGGGTACAATGAATATAAGACTGAGAATTCTCAGCTGGATATATCATTTACTAATGTTTTACTTGTTTTTTTTTTAATTTTGAATAATTTGTTATTGTAATTATGTAAAAATGTCATAATCTTATAATATCAAGTTTCTAGACTTAATTTATATGTATATTAGTAGTATATTTGTTAATTGTGAATCAGAATTAAGACTGTATTGTGCAAAAAAAATTCATAATGCATTCATTTATACTTTTTATCTAATAATTCAAGATTTGTTTGCATATTTTGCTGCATATATTGTCATATTTGTGCATATATAGTGCATATTTCCCAAAAAATCAGTGCATATATATGTGCAAATAATTCAGTTTTTTCGTGCATATAATCCGCTTTCTACTTATAAGCAAAATTATACTTCTTTACTTATTATCAGTACAGGCCGTTTTAACTTCTGGTGGATTCATTTGGGGATACGCATAACAATATATGGGTACACCAGTACCCAACGATCTACTTCTATTTGTACAAGTTAAATTGTACAATTCAATTCAAAAGTTCATTAATGTAACACAAAATATAATATTCCGAAAATATGAAATTTTAAATGAAAAAATTCTTATTAAGTGAGATATGGTTTTTTAAAGATTTCATCAAATTTTAAATAATCAGACTGTGACGTCACGACGCCTACAGCTAATTTCAGAATAAACAAGCCCGTGCTCATGGTTATCATGTTGTCAATGTCAACCTGTCAGTGTCTCACTGGTTTGATTATAGTTTTTGTCTAATAATTGTCAAGTATTTGTAGAAAATTGGTCAAAATAACACATACCAGGAAATACAGTATTCAAATGTTCAAAAATAATATTTGAATTCACAAAAATATACGCAAAACCAAACATATAGGCATGAAGTAAGCGGTAGGCGTTGTGACGTCACAATTTTCAGGAGAGTTTACAATAACCTAAAAAATGCATCTTTCTTACATAGAATTATGAATGAAACCTTGTTTTTAAGAATTAATCCCATTATATTGTTATATAATCTATACAAAAAATGATTACTTTGAATAAATTCAATAAATAAAATAAAATAAATATATCATCACGCCTTTTACCCATTACGGGTGTGGCACTCTGCTTAAGGCCTGTGTCCACGGTGATAGAAATCGGTCCGAGATCTCGGACATAGTTCTCGAATCAAAAACTTGTATCGTGGACACTACCAACTTGGACGAAAAAATTGAATAGAAAACTATGATGAAAAAACGCGTTCTGTCCGATTTTTTCATACTAGTTGCTAATTTCATATAGATGTTACCAAATTAAAATTTTGACGTTTAATGTTTAAAAAGCTGAAAAATTTTCAATCAAAGCTGAAAATTAGGATTTTGAAACAGTTTCTAAAACATGAAATATATTTTTTATTTATATCTCGTATAAACAATTTTAATTTACTTATGTCAGATAAATTGCTTGAGTTATATTTTATTAGTTTTTAGTATTGGTAGAATTGACTTGAAGCTAACTTCATAAAATCGACTAACCTGACATCTGTTGTCATATAAGTTCACTATTTATGATATAGAACTATAACCTAGATCAGGGGTGGGCAACCTTTTGTATAACAGGGGCCAGAATAGGATTTACGTTTCGTACGCGGGCCGTAGTTGTTAATTGATACATTTTTGTTACTTATAATTTTTTTTAAATATAAAAAACAATAATAAAACAAAATTAACTAAATACTATATTTATTTCTTAATTTATACTAGACGAATTATATCGAAAATTAAACTGTAAATCTCCCATTTTCTTTATGTTGGGTACTAACCTAATTTAAAATTTTTGTTTTTGAAAATATTTATTATTTCTTCTAAAGATCTAGCGGGCCGGATTGGAACTTTACGCGGGCCGGAGTTGGCCCGCGGGCCGGAGGTTGCCCACCCCTGACCTAGATCTCGGACCTATTTCTATCACCGTGGACACAGGCCTTTACGCAGATCTCGGTAAGTGATATATTTTTTCGTATGAAGTGCGGTTATCAGCCGTCAAATCATAGCCCCCAAGTATGTTAGTGGAGGGGGAACCACAGGGGTAAATTTAAATTTGTAACTGTCGGCAGTGGGATTCAAACTGAGGATCTCACGATCCACAGTCCGATACGTTACCACGGAGCTATTTACCCCATTATATTGGAATACCCCATTATAGTAAAAAATTATTATCAACTTTGTATTTTCGGATATATATTTAATAAAATGAATTCATTTTTGAAATATTAATGGTTATGTAAAATAAAATTACCCGTAAATTTCAAATAAGGAGCGAACTAATTCTAGTGATTTTTTTGGTGTTTTTCTGCAGTGTACTTTTACATTTCCTCCTCATTGTTACCATTTCAAATGTAGCACACTACTTTTTCAGATCTAGGCAAAAGTTAAAATGGCAACTACAAGTTGTGAGATTCTGACAATTTTTTCATCTACGTATAAATTATACGCCGAATAGAAGGAAAATATCTCATCGAAATCATAGCTCAAATGATAGTAATTGTTCTAGCTGTCATGCGTAATTTTTACTTATTCAACGAATAACTTATTCGGAAGTTTATTCGTAGATGGTAAGACCGGCCCTAAGAGAAATTATATAAAACCAAATACTATTTTTTGTACTCATACATGTAATGTGTTGTTTCGCATTGCCAAAGCAACTTCCGAAATTTCGATTTTCAAAGTCTCCGCCTGATGAGCGTTTGAGAAATTTCGACAAAATTATTTCTATTTCTGAAGCATTTCTAAAAAAAAATACTTTGTTTATAATATAAAAGTACGGTATCTCCAACATCCCTTTACATAATATTAATTTAAAAAATGTTGGAATATGAATGAAATTTAACACTCCAATTAAATTTTAAAAATTGGGTGCATTTGGTTATCAATGTAGGCAATAATTTCTGCCCGATATGACAGTTCTTGCCAGCAGCAAAACACAGAACCTATAAACGTAACGTTAGTTGTCACAACATAAATAAAAATTGAACATGTTTGTTATATTTAAATTTACATGTAAATATAGTAAATATTAAAAATTTATTTTCTAATATATTAGATAAACTATTATGAATGTTTAAATTTATAGTGCAACTTTGATAATTAGCAATAGAAACTCATTGATTAACTTCGTTTCTTTGTATGGACTGTGTTAATTAATAGTTTTATACTTTTCATACAAAAAAATATTGTACAAAGCTCTTGCGTGATCGCGATTTCCATACGTGTTATGTTAATAACTAGACAGCGGATTATATGCTCGAAAAAACTGAATTATATGCGCATATATATGCACTGATTTTTTTGGGGAAATATGCACTATATATGCACAAATGTATATGTAGCAAAATATGTAAAAAAACTTAAATTAATAGGTAAAAAGTATAAATGAATGCATTATGAATTTTATTGCACAATACAGTCTTAATCCTGATTGACAAGTGACAAATATACTAAAAAAGTGAAATATAAGTAAAAGATATATCCAGCTGAGAATTCTCGGTCTTATATTCATTGTACCCACTTTTACCAGAATTCGTGTATATAACCTACCTACCGTTACCGTTACA
Organism: Poecilus cupreus; assembly: GCA_963942605.1. Classification (NCBI taxonomy): domain Eukaryota; kingdom Metazoa; phylum Arthropoda; class Insecta; order Coleoptera; family Carabidae; genus Poecilus; species Poecilus cupreus. Next base: position 16,641,180 of record OZ012727.1, read on the forward strand.
GGGATTTCCCTAGGAGTATTAGAGTTTATTGGTTTGTGTATTTGCTTATTGTATTGTTTATTGCTTTTTCCGTTGTATTCTTCTATTTATTGCTGCCTCCTGCAATATTTAGGATTTATCAATGTGCATTACCAGAAATTTCAGATTGTTATCACTAGACAAGGTGTTAAAAATATTGAAATATGCAATTATATGCAACTTTTGTAAAAATATGCATAAGAATGCCCAAATATGCAATATATGCAATTAGTAATTAGCATTAATTAACTCTAATCCAAGTAATTCGTCCAGAAAATTGATTTTTTTCACGACATGGTAGGAAACCCCACCGTTCTTCTCCCGAAATAGTGAGGAAAATGTGTTGTTTTTCTCTAGAGAGGAAAATATAGAAATGTTACCAATATGAATGTTATTTACAAAAAAATTATTATAAAAGTAATTTTCTAATTTTATTGAAAATCCTTATTTTAGTGATATACATACTGTAAATTATCTTACAATTATGTCTTATATTTTTCGTTTTCATATTAAATCACAATTTGACAACTTATTAAAGATATTTAAGATTGGTTCATTGGCAACACTGCTACACCGCCTTGTGTCTGATAACCTAACTTTTAACGTGCCAGTCTGTCAGTTGTGTTCTCAATGTGTATTTTAGGTCCGAGCAAATCGTTTTTAGAAACATGTCGTGAAAAAAATGTTGTGTCTAACACGAGAGGTTTCCACTCTCGTTCGAAATGCCTCACTTGCAGTGCGCATGAGGCAAACTTCGAAATCGAGGGTGAAAAAAGCGCTTTCCTCTCTAGTTTGACAAATAACTATTTTTTAAAGATATGCAAAAATTTAAATATATGCACTTTGCATATAATCCGCTCCCTATTAATAAATATTGTATGTCTAAATTATTGTATTAACTAGCAAAGGAAACAAAATAAACTTCAAATAAAAATAATATTAAATGAATAACTATGGCTCCGGGAATTCGGTGCAGGGGTTCGTAACCAAAAATCCATCAGCATTACCGCTCTGAGATGCTGTTTGCGCAATGGCTTAACAGCGCGTCGCTTCGACCACAAGCGTCGTCAAAATGTCCGCTGTGCACTCTGCACCCTCTGTGAACCGCCCCCGACCCGTGGTTCACATGTGAGTGAAACTTAGTTCATATTACTCGTAACTCCAACCGCCAAACGTCAAATCAAAAACACGCAAACTAATATCGCCGAGCCAGATGGCTGCAAGGCTTCGCATTTTCTTTGAGCTTTCAAATCGTATTTTCTGCATAATTCATCATTTATTTTTCACATTTTGTAAAGTAATGGATTGTATTGCTACACTTAAATCGTTTAGTAAAGTAGTGGAGTTAGTACTTTATAGCGTAGCAATGAATTTTGATGGTTTTTGCCATTTTGTTTACTCTCCAATCGCAAAATAAATTGTAGTACTTGTTATATCTTTCTTATAACTTTTCTGGGAGTAAATTCGAGGATGCTTCTTTAGCCGCATTTAAAATCCCTTCCCCCGGAAAAAGAAGAACTTTCTGATTGATTTTCGTGTCTCCTATTGGCTGATTTATACTGAATATAATTTTGAATGTATAAAATACATACATACTCGTAATTACATTTATTGGTTTATGTTAAATTTACAAAATAAGATTTAAAATTTACAATTTAAATATCACCATATTTCATATTCTAAAACAAAATTTTTAAATATAACCAATCACAATTTAACATGGAAATAAAGAACGACAGTCTATCTAGTTTGTCAGTGGGTCGGTCACCATTTTTTTTTATGAAACTTTATCAAAATTAAAGACTATCTACACTTTTAAAAAGTCTTAATTGAGCCACAATGATTTTTTTAAATGCTATGACGTCATTATAGAGATGTTGGTGGATCTCAAACAATAGAGATTTAAGTAATTTTTGTCACATAAATGTTCTATTGTATTGTAATAATAATAATAAAACAAGTAAAAAAATATATGACTACAATTATTTACAAATATGTACTGTTTAAGATCCAGCAACACCTCGACAATGACGTCACAACATTAAAAAAAAATCATTGTTGCTTAATGAATAACAATTAAGATTTTTAAAAGTGTAGATAGTCTTCAATTTAAATAAAGTTTCATAAAAAAAATATAAAAAAATGGTGAAAGACCCCATTAAACTGAATTATTTGTAATCATCATAAAATATTGTTGCAACATAGATGAAGAGAGTGTTAAAAATGATATTAATTTATAATCTTTGATTAAAGAACATTACATATAAAACCAAGTTGACAAATTAGGTTTTTTTTATTATGAAAAATATGAAGCCTAATCTTGATGGGTAGATTATAAATTTAATAAATTCAGTAGGAACCAGCAAGGTAAATTGGCAATTTAAATATGAAATTTTAAATCTAAATTTGTAAATTAAATTTAGTATAAACCAGCCATATTATAACCAAATAGATAGAATTCAAGTAGAACAAATTGTGACATTTCTACTTTTGTTTGTTTATAATGCGTTGTTTTGTTTCTAGGACAAGCCGCCTAGCATTTATTTATTATTAACTATTTGTAGTATTTAAAATAAATTGTACGAAAATACTGAATTATATGCGCAGATATATCCAGCTGAGAATTCTCGGTCTTATATTCATTGTAGCCACTTTTACCAGCATTCGTGTATACAATGAATACCTACCGTTACCGTTACAGGGATTTCCCTATAAATATTAGAGTTTATTGGTTTGTGTATTTGCTTATTGTATTGTTTATTGCTTATTCCGTTGAATTCTTCTATTTATTGCGGCCTCCTCAAATATTTGGGAATTATCAATGTGCATTACCAGAAATTTCAGAATGTTTATCTACAGACAAGGTCTAAAAAATATTTAAATATGCAACTTTTGTAAAAAATATGCATAAGAATGCCCAAATATGCAATATATTCAATTAGTAATTAGCATTAATTAACTCTTATCAATGTAATTCGTCCAGAAACTTTATTTATAGATATGCAAAAATTAAAATATATGCACTTTGCATATAATCCGCTCTCTAATAATGAATATACAATACTGTTTTTCATGAGTTATGGCATACAATATGCGAACAAACACACATCATTGAAGTGGAAGATTGGAAGTGGGAAAAGGATGAAGAAATAGAAGAAGTCAAGACCTATAAATACTTGGGATACACCTTCCAAAGAAATAACAGTGAAAGTCTCCACATACAAGACGTAACAAAAAGAGCCACATCAGCTATGGCGCAAATCTGGGGCATAGGACAGAGAAAATTTCAAGAAAATGTCAAACTTAGACTTCTTCTGTTCGACTATACTGCGAAGAACATACTATTATACGGGAGCGAAATCTAGGGGTGGAAAGAACAAGAAAAAATAGAAAAAGCGCACATTAAATACATTCGATGGATTTTGGGACTCAACAGCACCACACCCAGCTACATTGTACAAGAAGAGACAAAAAGGAACAAATTAAGAGCGGAAGCTGCAAAAAGAGCAATGAGATACGAAGAAAAAATGAGACAAAATCAAGATAAAATAATATTACATGAATGTTGGAAAGAAGTAGTGAAGATAAAAGACAAAAACCAGAAGAACAAATGGGAATTAGAACGGGAAAAATTCTACGAAAACAGAGGCTATTCAACAACAGAAGTAGAGAATAGGAGGGCGAGCAGAGTCAGTATGACAGAAGCAATAGTAGAACGCGACATAGATATCCAAATCCAAGAAAGAAGGATCAGAATAAACAACACAAAATACAACACCAGGTATAAATCAATTATGACACTAGGCATACCCAGACACCTAACGCAAGACACCAGACATCATGGGACGGTCAAGCTGATATCCAGATTCCGGTGCGGTAATGAAGAAAGAGGGAACTGCTGCTGGAGGGAGGAAGAATACAAGTTGTGTAGATTATGTGAGACACAAGAAGAGACGCTCGAACATCTGACACAAAACTGCTATAAAATAGCAGATCATCACAGACTAGATATTACAGTAATACTAGATGATCAAGGGACGGGAGTGAGGTGGATGAAGACAATTACGAAAGAAGAAAGGAACTCGATGTATTGTAAATAATATTATTTAGAAATAAATTGTAAACACTTGTTAATAATTGGATACGTTTTTGTAAGATTTAAAGGCCGCAAGGCGATAAATAAAATTATTACTACTACTACTACTATACACACATCATTGAAGATTCAAAAGTCTTTAAAACTATGCTTCTTTATAACTATGATAAGAACGTAAAATATACTGAGCAAATATTATGAGAAATAATTATAATGATAGCAAAGTATGTATAAAGAAATTGCGTTTCATCAGCAGCGGAAAATTAATTTTTAATGAAAACTGTCGTTTCCAAAACCCAATATGACACGAAATAATGAAAGAAAATGCAAAGAATGGACTCTTCGAGGTGAGAATAATACAGCCATTGTGTTTAAAATAAGAAATAAATCGTTTAACTTATTTATTAACGGCCACGAAATTTAATGAAATGCGCGCTCGAATATATTTTCAGATTCTTTCTCGCATCTCAGTGTTCTTATCATTAAATTATTTGATAACACGATTTTTTTAATGAAATTATACCGGAACGAACAAAAGAATGTCTCGGAAATTTTTTCGCGGGGACAAGCGAATTTCAACCGTATTTCATTCATGAAAAGTTTTCATCTTGCGGTGGTTTTTATTGATGTCTTGTGAGTTTTCTAGGTTAACTACTACTTGAATGTTTGTGTAATGTAAATTAATTTTGAGATAAACTCTTTTTAGATTTTTTACGAGATGCTGCGTCCGGTGACTAAGAGTTTGTAGATATCAAAGTGAGTTCAGAAGCTTCTGACACATTGCAAAAGATGCTGAGAATTTGTGTTTTAATGTTGAGTCATTTAGTAATCGTAAAATATTTATTTCGACCGTCGTTGTGCATTACGACTCCTCGGTACATTTTTATAGGTTTGGCAGTCATAATTTATTAATAAATAACACTGAAAAAGTGCAAATATCTCTTTAGATTATTGTAGATTCTTTTTTCCCTATTCCAGATATTGTAATATAGGGGTATTTGAAAGTTTTTAGAAGTGTTTTAGTAGTATAAGGTTTTGTAATCAGTTTCGTTTGCTTTCTTAGTACAAAATGGCGGCCATATAACGCGTTTCTAACAATTTTTTCCAGATAGGATTAACGTATTTATATAAATCAAATCTTTTGATCGGTTCAATCAGAGTTTAAATAAATGTAACATAAAAATTGAAAATAAATATAAGTTTCGTTTTGCAAATGTACACAACACACCCAAATACAATTTCATTTCCCAAAAGGGGCTAAAAAAATTTTTCATAAATTTGGTTTACCATTTGCAATATTCATTATTAGAGAAAAAAATTCTGGATTGTAGAATTATTATAATATGGAATATATATTATTTGCTCTTATTAAAATGAACAGTTTTGGTCCTCTGAGTAGCAGTTGTGACGTCACAAAAACTTATCGAACAGCCCTAATTATTATTATAAAGATGAAATTTTTTTAACACTGTTAAACTGACTATTTCGTTTATAAAATGAGTAAAATAGTATACAGGGTGTCCCAGATTTAAACGGCCTAACTTAAAATTAAGATTAGACACTTAAAAATAGGGGGACAAGTTCATTTGAGCAAATGTCCGTAAATGCTTTATTCCAGAGATTTTCATGTTTTTCTTATTGAGTAGCGCTACTTTAAAAAATCAACTTCATAACGAAATATTTGCTATTATCTTATTGATGTGAGACATAATAATTAAATTAAATTAATAATACGTTGGTTATTACCTAATTTTAATACAAAATTTAGTTTACTTGCACTAATGTCAAGGAAAATATGAGAAACTATCAATGAATATAAGAAATTTTTATAAGGTGCCATAAAAGAAAAAGTCTATGAAGAACCGATAAATAATTTAGACTCACTACGTAGAAAAATTATTCAACTTTGCGAAACCATCTGTGGCAGATCATTGTAGTGCTTGTTTACGTGTTGCAGGTGAACATTTTGAACAAATATTATTAAAAAAATAGTTTATGAAGTTATGTTATTACTTTATTATTTTAAACAATAAATTTCTTTAAATTCATTGATAGTTTCTCATTTTTTCTCAGACATCAGTGCAAGCAAACTAAATTTTGTATTGAAATTAGGTAATAAACTAATTATTTTTAATTTAATATGTAACACCTCAATACGATAATATTATATATTCCATTATGATGTTGATTTTTTAAAGTAGCGCTACTCAATAAGAAAAACATGAATATCTCTGGAATGAAGCATTTACGGACATTTGCTCAAATGAACTTGTCACCTTATTTTTAGGTGTTTAATCTATGGTTTAAGTTAGGCCGTTTAAATCTGGGACACCCTGTATTGTGCAACAAGTGCAGAAAGTTATCTATTTTCGCGAGTTATGAGAGTTTTGTAACGAGACGAAGTCGAGTGCTGAAATCACACGAGCGTGAAATAGGTAATTCTGCACAAGTTGCACTCTATAATGTTTCTACGATAACACTTTTGTCAAGATATAATAATATTATAATTCTCTCTCTTCAACAACAAGAAATGACATCTCAAACTCAAACTATTTGACATTTATGAATTTATGATTACAGCATGAAGGCGGCGCAAGCGCAGATGTGTTCAATGTTACCAACTATACATCTATAGATAGTAAAGATAATTTTATTAAAAAATTGTTATTGTATTTTCTTTGTAATTTCAATATTGAAAACGAAGATTTATATAAACTCTGAAATAATTATTATGAATTATTTTATGATATAAATGTAATTATACTTGACATATCAATATTACTATATGATTAGTAAGTTGGTCACACTTGCGTGTGGAATAATTGCACACGCTATTCCACACGACTCTGTGAAATATACAATTTTCAAGCTTTGTTTAGGGTGGAGAAAGAGTAATTTTCAGTAGAGATCGTAGAAAAAAAAATTAAAGGATCTACTCTATCTATAAGCAACTAATACAATTTTTTGTTTTACTATGTATTTGAACAAGAGTATGAATATCAACCTAAATGTGTTATAAAATTTACATAAAATATATGTTCAAATATGGTATTTGAGTAGATAAAAATTCAAATTAGTTTTAAAATATTTTAAAATGCTATGTATGACAAAATCCTCTATCTCCAGAATTATTTTATTGAATATAATTTTTAAATGTAGGAGTAATAAATTAAAAACTGTATTTTAAAAATCGATTATTTGGATTTTCTCAAATTTCACCTCAGAATAATAATATAAACACCCAAAAACAGAGTTTGTGGTACCAGCTGATATATTTGAAGAATTTATTAAACTTGTTTTCGAAAACAGTGTTAAAACAAAACACAATCTACAATCAGGAATAATGGAGATATTAAATTAATATACAGGTTGTTCATTTTAAGTGGTACACTATTGCTATTTCGAGAACTATAAGAGCTACGAGGTCGGTTAAATTAGCAAACAATTTCTATATTATAAGACAATTAAAATGAGCGAAACAAGAATTTTTTTAGACCAGTGGTTCTCAAAATGCGGGGTGCAACTTTCTTATTTTAAATGGCAACCTACTTTTTTTATTTGCTTATTCGATTCAATATTTTTTTCTGAATTCAAAGATGTTCACATGTAATGACCATATAATACAAAATATTTGAGAAAAATGCAAATATTAAGTAGTAACACTCAGTACATACTCTACATTTATTGAATAATATGTACCTTCTAACAATACCCCATTAAATTATAAAACAACTCGTGTACAGAAGCCTGTAAATAACACTTAGCAATAAGTTATCGGTAAAATTGTCGTGTTTTAAAGTTGCACGTGATAAATCGCTTGATATTTGGCTCCGGGGTTGGAACCCGAACCACCGAACCGCCGAACCGGTGTGGCGGTTAGTGCTCTTATCACACACGAGCGGCGTTTTGTTTTTATTGCTGGGCCGACGGCCAAACTACTGTATTGAATCAGGATTATTGGCAGGCGCCGTTTTGCTAACCATTCGCACGGATTTAATGATAATTTGCTTTTATCGGAATCACTACATCGTGTCTCGTATATTACGGCAGTTTTACAATCTTAAATTATTGGTAATTCTTATTACATTGTTGTCGACACAAAATACTGTCAACAAAATAAGATAGGTAATGCAATTTATTAGTTGGTATATTCATAATATTTTGAAGGCTGGTAAAATGAAAAATATTGGTGCAATTCTAAGCAATTTCTATATTTAATCGTAAAATCGTAAAACGGTAGTGTGCGAGACATTCGTAACAAGTCAAGTTACAGATTTACGATAAATTCAATTCTATGCAGAAAACTGTATCGACGAATGTTACAGATTAGCTTTACAATGTACGTCATTCTTTACGGTCAGTTTATAACTCCATTGCTAATACAGTATCTGAAGATTGAATATGACAGTTGGTTTTTTTTTATTTATTAACTTATCAAATTCAACCCTGTGGAGAATTTTCATTACAAATTTTAAGAAAAATGGTCTTGTCTGCGAATTATGAAACAAGAATTTCATGTACATGTGTCATTGTCAATAATGACATACGAAAAATATGTCTTGGCAATATTTGACGCCATTTTGATTTTATCAAAATCTATATTACAAATAAATTAGATTGTCCATTACGGATCCAATCTATACATTTGTTTGAAATGTGTAAAAACAGTAATGTCAAATGGGTATACCAAATCTTTCATATCTGTATCTGTGCAAGAGACGAAAGTAATTTCTAAAAAAAAAAAAATGTAATATAATAAACATGTTTTTCTTTTGTATTAACTGTTGGAGACCAATATGCAAAATATTTATATTTAGATTCATCTTATTGCCAAAATTGAGCAATAATTAGAGAGAAAAATCACTAACCGTAATGTTACGTCCAGTTGACCTCTCAACGTAAAGTTTTCGAGAAATCGTAAGATATTTACGAGTAATTGTAAGCACAGAATTGCTCTTTGATTCGTAAACTGTTACGAGTCTTACGAGAACACCTAACGAGCCTTACGATTATGCTTAGAATTGCACCATTCAATTAATGGGATAGATGAAAGCTTGTGCCAAGCACTAAAATATAGTAATACTGGAACGCGCACTGCCATGTTCTCTCTGTATGGAAAAAGCTAGCCGAGAGAGATAGTTTGCGTCAGGTATCTCTATTCTTGTCTAACACATCTACGCTTGCGTAACTATAGTTACGTCACGTACACACTGATACAAAAGTTAGTCCCTGTTTTTTAAGAAACTGTGTTTTTGACATTTCTCATAAATGGTTAAATAAATAAAAGTGTTTTTCTAATTTAAAAAAAAAAATGTTGCGACATTATAGCGCAAAGTTTTACAAAGCTGTGTCGGAATTATTCTTTTTTAGGTACGTAATGTATACTTTAACCAAAAATTTTTGACATTTGTTCAATCATTACATTTAATTTAAAATTGTAGTGTATTTCACATTATAATCATTTAAGTGTATAGAATACATCAGTTTGGCTATGAGCAACAATGGCATTATTTCTTTCTCTCATTTGAATTTCAGTTTTCCTATAAATAATGAATGCTACAACACAAACTTTTTAAACGTACTGTACGACAAGGATAGAGATATCTGTGGGTCGCTTTCTCTCTCTTTTATTTATCTTCTTTCTCCATTGAAAGAAAATTAATGTGTTTTTCTTTTAAAAATAATGAAAAAGAAGTCGTTTTAATTTTAAACAGAACTAAGAACAAAAAATATTTTATTTGAAATCGGCACTAAAGTGCTCATAAATCGTCATTAAAAGCTCAGAAATCGTCACTAAAGTAACCCATTACACGACGATTATGAACAACCAAGTGTTGCAACCGTTAAATAATTATTGTGCAATTAGGATAATTTTGGCAGATATATTAACGTACTATAGTAAATTTAGAAGTAACATGAAACAAAATTTGCAAAAAGAATTAACTAATTAATTCCGATAATGAATTGAGGACAAAACACATAATTTTGAGAGTTTTTTACGATAACTTCACTGAGACTCACTGACTGTCAGTTTCAAATGACAACTGACAGATGTATAAACTTAACCTATATTGTAATTTTTTTTACAGTTTTTTCGAATTTTAGTTTTCAAATAAAACTTTATATGTACCTCGGCACTGAAGTTCCTTTTTATCACTCACATGGTTTATTTTCCTCTGCCCTACGGGCCTCGGCAACTAAATTCCATATTCGTGATAAAAAATTGAACTTCAGTGCCTCTTTACATAAATAACTATTCATTGACAAGCAACAAATTCAGTTTATATTTTTAGGTAGAAAAATACTGACTAATATGCAGAACTAGCATGAAACCTAAAATGAATTAAGTTAAAAGAGGATTACATTAAAATCTCTACCTAATTAGTTTAAAACATACAAGTTTATTTATATTATTTTTAATAAATACTGTTATAAATAATATTTAAAAAATGTAATCATGCTTCAAAGTTACACATCATTAGTTAATCCGGATCCAGGCTCCTGCATTCATCTCCCAATTATTTTTAAACAAGTGACAGCCGTCACATCCACCAATCCGCGATTCGCGCAAGCTGTGACACAACCCCGTCTACAATCTACAGTCACTTCCGCTTCCGATGATCATAATTAATGGCAGATACCTTGTATAAGTAAGTTAATCTTATAAAACTTAATACATCTTGTCAACTTTGCTACAGAGAGTAAGGCAGGATGACGAAGGGCCAGACGCACGGAGGGGCAAGGGATGAAATTGCGCACGACGCGACACCATTAAGGCATTATTTAATTAATTAAGAATTCGTTATGACAGCTTACCGTCATTTAGCAGCAGGCACGACACGGCTTCAGCTACGCAGATCTTCGCGCTGGAGACGCTGAACTGGATGGGATCTGGAGAGAAAAATTGTTGTTAAAATTGTAAATGACGTTTGGGATGATATTTAATATTGAAAATTGAATCAGCGTTTATTGCTTCAAAGAAAGGTTAACTTAGGTTCCTGTTTTGACATCTCGAAATGTAGGTTGTACAGTTCGTTTTTATTTATAGTGGAAGGTTTGTACAACACTTTCAATTATTTTGTTTTTAATTTATAAAAGGAATATTTTTAAAAAAATTGCTGTGGTCACTAAACAATTTACATATAAATATAATAAATATAGAATATATATTTTAGTTACAGTCGTCTCGCATAGTCAGTCAATACACGATATCAAAAAAGTAACCAGCATCCGTGACGTCATTACCTCATTAATCGGTATGTTTACATAAAATAAATGTTTTAGAATCGGAAAAGACTGTTTTATAATGAATACGAATACATACATACATAACATCGCGCTATATCCCACTTAGTGGGGTAGCACGACCCCAGAAACACAGTCAACCAACAATAAATCTCCTCTAAACATTCCTATCCTGACACACCATTTTCGCCTCGTCCACATTCATAGTGCGATTCATACATGCTCGTTTATTCTTCACACTCGGAATCATTCGTTCACGCAACAAACCATCAATCATACCCAACCAGTTATTCCTGGGACGCCCACGCAATCGTTCACCTTCAATCTCACCCACATATATTAGTTTCACCAACCTTTCATTCAATATTCGCTCAAGATATCCAAACCACCTCAACTGACTCACTCCCACTTTCTTAACAACATTCTTCTCAATCTCACACTTACCATATACACCAATATATTCCGTATACGATCACGTCTCGTATACCCACACATTCCTCTCAAATATCTCATTTCTACAACAGTTATACGTCGTTCATGCTTCTTCATCCACATCCACACCCAACATTCAGAACCATACATCAATGTAGGCACTAACACACCATTATAAACACTCAATCGAGCATCTCTAGATACATTCATGTTCCGAGCAAATGTACCCAGAGCACCCAATACCTTGCACCCTGCAGACACTCGTCTTACAATCTCCCGGTCAATACGTCCATCCTTCGAAAACATACTACCCAAATATATAAATTCATTCACTTGTTCCAGTCTCACACCATTCACTGAAACATTACAATCAGCCACGAAATCATTCTTCTCAAACACCAACATTAATACGAATAGGAATAAAAATAAAAACACGTCACAAATAACAAAAATACGTATATCAAGCATGGAGCTGTATAAATGTCCAGTAAATATTTAACCTATAAACCACGTATAAACATAGAATATTATTGTTACCAATGTTATGAAAAATAGATCGTTAATATTTATTATTTGATATTTGTACTTTTATTTACACTGTAGCTGACAAATTATAAATTCTATACACATTTTTGTTAGTAATTGGATAGGATTAATTAATTTTTGACACATAAATATCAGAATTTTTCTATTGTAATATTATAAAGTTTTCCCGAGCACTAGAAACAAGTATATGTGTTTATTGAAATGTAAATAGATATACAAACGAGATTAACAATTTAGAATGTTTCAAAAAGTTTATACGTAGGTAGGTATGTCTCGGAAAATAACCTGATAATATAAATCCCTCTTCAGAAAATTCTAAAAAAACTATTATAAAACAATTGACTATTATTCAAAAGTACAAGACATTTAAAAATAACTCGCCTTACTCAGATTTTTAATTTGATACCAAACACGGTAGAATTCTAAGATTCAATTAACTTACCTATTTTTAAAACAAAAACTGACCATCGTCATAGATTCCTTTTTGACATTTGAGTAGAAGTCTACCAAACTCGATAGAAGTTTATTACGTGTCATTTTTCAAAATATATTTTTTTTAAACCGGAAGAAAAACAATTGACGATCGTCAAAGATTCATTTTTGACATTTGAGTTCTTCTATTCGAGACCTTATTTCATACCAAGCCCGATAAATAATGTTATTTGTAATTAGTTTTTTCAAAAATGGAAGCGGACACGAGAAAAATACGTATAACATTATATATTCTAATTAATATTATTAATAATTTTTATTTTAAACTTTTCGCAGCTAATTTCATATTCGGAATAAATTGAATTTATTATTTTCTGTGTCAAAGATACTTTCACTACCCGTTTTGCAATTGTTACCAAAATCAATAATTCTATTCTCCATATTATCAAGGAATTTAAAATTATAAAGTTTTGTTGCTCTATCTTTTCGCGTTCATGAACATAATACCCATCGATTCATCTATCCACACAGACGTCATAGAAAAAATGATCAAAACGTAATCGGGGGATTGCTATACTGTTTTGTAGCGTGTACTAGAAAGTATAATTAAAAAATAAAGCAGCCTCAGAAATAGCCGAATTGGGGAGATATAATTTATTTTTGAATCGTGACGTCACAATTGCAATATTTAACTTCATTTAAGTGAAAATGCCTATACAATTGCTCCAACAGTTTGAGATTAAGACGATGCTATGATATAAAATTCCAACAGTTGAGAGTGTAAGAATTTATTGTTTTGTTTCCTATTTTATACACAACCAGTCCACGTAGGTAGCAGTTGTGACGTAATACACATTTTATCTTATAAATATTACAAATTAACCATTTCACAGATAAATTATGATATAAGAAATAAAATAAAATTTGTTAAGACTATCTCTGTGGCGTAGTGGCTATGTCACTAGTGTAACAAACGGTATTTGCGTTTATTACGATTAAAGATTTCAAACAATATTAAAAGATTTCAAACTAAGTAAATGGTTCATTGTTAGTAGTTTCTGGAAAATACCACTTTTTTAGTATTTCAGTTCAGTTCCCGCCTAATCAGCGGATATCAATATGTTGCAGAAAATATTTAACCTGAGTCTTATGCGAGACTAGTGCCCAGTTAGAGTTATTTTGAGTGCCACTATCCCATCCCTCAAGTAATAAATTGCGAACCTTGGGCAGTGAGCAACCACTTGCATTTTGGCTTTTCTTGTGAAATGTTCAAAGAATTACTACACGCAGTTTAAGGGCTCCTCTCGATTGTATACGTAGTTTTTATGAAATTCATTTTGTGAGTTCATGTAAGTAGATTTGAGTTTTATGTATGAGTATTGTTAATAGAGAATGTTATCAGTCTCTATCTTTGAAAGTTATTGTAAAAGTTAGTAAACAAGCCTTACTTTCGATTATATACATCGAATTATTCAGCTCGTAAAAGTATTTCATTTATATAATTTATTTTGCTTGTTCGTTATTAAATATATAATTTTGTTATTGTTGAATACGTGATTGATTCCCGCCTGCGCACATAATTCTCGCCATTTGATCAGAAGTCTTTTTCTAAATACTCTTCGGAATCGAGTTAAAATATTCCATGGTGGCCAGCGACTACGCTACCCTTGGTTATTCATTTAATCAAGTAAAACCCTTTGGTATGTCAGTTACCTCTTTTTACCAAGTGCGAGGTACCTGTTACACTAGCATAGCACACCGGAGGTCGTGGGTTCGAATCTCACTGAAGAACATGATCGTTTGTATTCATAGTCATCCACCCATGAGGCAGCATATGATCTAATAGTAGATGGTGCGCTTACCATCTTCGTATAAAAAAAGTAAATCTATACAAGATATATTAATTTCTAGTAAACTCATTTTACTTTATAATAAGAAGGCAGCACCATTCTCAACAGAGGTCGCTATTAAATTAATAGGACTAATAGGGCTTATAGTAAGCTAAATATTATAAATTGGACTTTCTATTGTAATAAAAATCATAAATAGTAGAGGCGCTGTTCAAGATAAAACTATTATTACAGTAAAGTTAAAAAATAAATTATAAATTCTAAACTACATGTTATAAAAAACCTTTTCATATCACTTGTGCAAAACTCCAAATAAAACAAAAAGATCAAAAAACAATTTTAGATTGAAAAGTTTGTGATACTTTGCTACATTTTCCCAAGATTATTCCGGTGGTGGGGGCGAGCTTCCCCCTCCACGTTCAGCACACGGTGGTGGGGTGGAAGCAAATCAACCAGCCAATGCCATCGTCAGAGACAAGTGCCAAATGTTTAAACACGGCCTGTGATATATTACATCGTTAACGTATATCCGTGCAATCAAGCAGGCGGCGGAGTGACTATATCACACACGCGCACATACGTCACGCATGTGTGTGTGTGTGTGTGTAGGTGAGAGAATTAAGCAGAAATTGAGTATATATCGTTAGTTAGGTTTTAATAAGGAAGATGGAAATTTACTTGATGTCACAAATAAAATAAGATGTGGTATATGTTCTCGTAAGTAAAATTACTTCCTTGTTGATTAATTTTAACTACCCTTGAAGACTTTTGCTTTTTAAATCAATTATATTTATAAGTGTGATAATTTGAAAAAACCCTCAAAACAGAGCCCAAAAATGTGAATAAAAGAAAATATATACCGGATGTCTAGTTACATTCTTATACAAAGTATAAGGAAGTATTGGAATCACGAAAAAAATCGCTGACGAGATTTTTGCGGAAATACATATTTTAACGTCCACTGAATCCGTTAAGACCAATTTCTCAATGATGTCTGTGTGTGAGGATGGATGGATGGATGTCCTTGTGTGCAATATCTCATGAACGGGACAAGAAATGTAAACGAAACTTAATAAGTTTCATAAAAAAATTAAAAGCTGAGTTGATTTTGAATGAAATTGAAGAATTGGAAGAGGATGTTTACTGGACACACAAAAAAATAAATTCCATTTCTTTCAAAAATAGAATCAGCTGTGAGAAAAAGATTCAAATGAAAGATGTTAGTAAAAATATTTGGAATATCAAATGTTATTTGCACTTCTCTTGTACATGGTTCAAGTTTTGAGAAAAATTAAATTATATATTTAAGAATATATTTCAATAATCTTAGTTACAATGGGAACAGTAACTAAAACATTTTTCTTGCCTAGTGCCAAACGTGTCAAATAATTGTGAAGTGTCAAAAATATGTGTCGTGTGAAATATTATAAAAGTAATATTTATATTATTAGTTAGAAAGTCTTGAAGACTTAGATATTAATTGATTTCTATTTTAAAATAAATTCGTTATAATGAGAACCAAAAATTAAACAGGTTTTACATCTATATATATCAAATAATTGTCAAAATAAAGCATTCATTGCTTCGGCTTCGCCTCGTCAACGAAACGGCAGCCTCTGCTGTAAATCTGGTATTTTGGTGCCTAGTTAAACAAATAACTATTTTTTACTATTTATTTGAATTTAATAATTTTATTTGGGTTAAATATATAATTATTTTTATTAAAAAATATATATTTATTTTAATTTATGATAATAGTCGATTATCGATATTTCTGATATTTATTTATTTGAAACTAGTAAAAATATACCCAGTAACTTTAAATAAATAAAATTTAATATTTTTTCAAAAACTCATATTTTTTACTAGGTTGTATTTGAATGATAAAAAATCTGATGTGGCCAGCACATAACCTCCCGCCCAATACTACTCTTAAACGGTACAAAATAGTATTTGATGATACAGAAACATACCTTCTTATTTGTTTATTTTCTATTTATATTTGAGAATTTTAATTTTCTTTCGTATATTTATTTAATTTTTTGACATATATTTCACTAAGAAAACAGCTTCACAATCACAATGACATGTGTCACATTTCGTAAAAAATTGAAAATTTTCCATGGTGTACTAGGAATGCAAGATTTGTGAAATCTAATTTCTTTATATTTTATTATCTCTAAATCTAATGAAAATTATTAAAATTAGTGTAATCAAAACAAATGTAGAATTAAATATTCTTCAACTTTCAAAATAACATAAATTGTTGAAAAATGAAAATTTAACCGTGTTTTTCACGAAAAACTGTTAAGGGCTTCAAGTAAACTGCTACTTCCGGTCGACCAATTTTATCCAAAATCTAATCAGCTCTTCATTTAAATATAAGAAGCAATAATTCAAAAAATTGTATTTTTTGGTATTATAGTATTTGAGTTATGCGAGACGAAAAAATTGCCACAGACTACACACACACACACATACATACATACATACATACATACATACATACATACATACATACATACATACATACATACATACAGACATCATCGCGAAAATAGTAAAATCGTATTGTAGGGACCCTAAAACGTGCTTATTCATTGAAAACTCACTACCCAATTTTCTGATCAAAAACAATACCTCCCTTACCTAGAGGTAGGCGGGAGGTAAAAAGTGTACGCCTCTTTGAATTGAGAAAGCCACAGAACATCTTTTTGTTCTTTTCAAGTGACATCTCAACCATCATACGAAGAGAAAACAATTGATCCATACAACCTCTCGCTGGCAAAAAACCTCTTTACATACCACTCAACTTAGAAATTGTTAAGGGGAAAATGAAGAGACACATGTCATTTTGATTTTGAAGCTGTTTTCTTAGTGAAAAATTTGTCAAAAAATTAACTAAATATACGAAATAAAATTAAATTTCTCAAATATAAATAGAAAATAAACAAATAGGCAGGTATGTTTCTGTATCATAAAATACTATTTTGTATCGTTTAAGAGTAGTATTGGGCGGGAGGTTAGGTGTAAACTGTAAATATATAAAGATTTCGATTGTAAATTATCCCTTCAAAAAAGTATAATTATGATAAAATGTCTAATAGTATATTATTACATGAAGGATTATGATAGTCATTATTAATAATGACCATAATCCCTCATATAATACTATATTTTTTCTACTCCTGTAAATTCGGAAATCACTTTTGAAAATGATCGAAATTCGTTGAAAACACACGTTGAATAAAGTCAACAAAAAATACACAATGACAACTGACTACATGTCAACTGTCATACGGCCGTTGCTTGGTGATCCACATTACGTCTTTAAAAATTATGGATTTCTGGCCCTGTGATTGGTCGAGAAGACTGTATTATGGGATGGATAATATAATTCACCGAAAAAATTGAAATAATGGGGATATATTTATACAAGAGAAGAAAAAATCATAAATTAAGTTATTCATGTTTATAAAAAATAGTAGATTATAGTAAAATTATATTAATTTAAACCAGAAGTCAAATATTATTGCACTCAAATGGAGCATTCTATACATAAACAACAAAGTAGATATAGACAATGTTGTATTAAATAAATTTTATTTGAAATCGGCACTAAAGTACTCGGAAATCGTCATTAAAAGCTCAGAAATCGTCACTAAAGTAATCTATTATACGATGATTTTGAGCAATGCAGTATTGGCAACCGTTATTTACGATAACTTCACTTCTCGAGGTTGGCAACACTGACTGTCAGTTTCAATTGAAACTTAACCTATATTGTAATTTTTTTACAGTTTTTTCGAATTTAGGTTTCAAATAAACTTAATATGTACCTACCTCGGCACAGAAGTTCCTTTTTATCACTCACATGGTATAATTTTCCTCAGCCTTACGAGCCTCGGCAACTAAATTCCATATTCGTGAAAATAAATTGAACTTCAGTGCCTTGATACATAAATAACTATTATTTGAAGAGTTTTGCTCTATAATTAAGAATAAAAGAATTAAAAAGAACAGACCGATGAATTACCTGTACACGAGGCGAAAGGTTAGGAATGTTTTGAAGAGATTGATTACTGGTTAAAATTGTTGATAACAAAAATAAATTGTGCGACTACCTAGTTCCAGTTCTCTCGACGAATTAAATTTCCATTCCTGATAAATTAAAAATAAAATTTTTCATTTTCGTCGCCAGAAAAATTAACATAACTAACAAAACTCGCAAACAAACTCCCATTCGACATAGGGTGAAATAACTGAAATGAAAGCCGTCAACTTTAATCAAGTATTTAATTTTTAGTGCGGCATTTTTCGGCGTCGATATGTATTCAGCAGAGCTGTCGCTGCGTCGCGGCGCCACGCTACAATAATTAAAAGTGCGCCGTGGCTATTAGCGACGGCGACTAATCGATAGCCGACGTGCAGCCGTGGCTCCCACCCGCTGAAGTGTGGCTCTTCTATTCGTATTCCATGTGGCTTACTTATACTTTATATGGAATAAAATTGGTCCACTGTTTTAATTTTATGGTCTTTAAACCAAAATTAAACAAAATATTATAAATTCCTTTTAAAATTTAAATTCTCTATGATGTTTCATTTCATTTCATTGGGTAATCATAATTAAAATACGCTAGTGACAGAAAGCTGTACTTACCATAAGGTACATTAGAGGAGATTAAAAGGAACAATCTGGAAATAGAGGCAGGGGATAGAGCAATGAAATTTTAAGAAAAAATTTTATAGGACAAAAACGAATGATAATGGAAGAATGTTACAAAGATATCAGAAAAATAGATGAAGATAGAGGTGGGATGAGCAAGAGAAGAAAATTCTTTGAAAGCAAAGGATATATTTATATAGAAATAGACAATGAGAGAGAAAGAGGACAGGATATAAAAGGAAGAATAAAACAAAGAAGTATAGACATCCAGAACCAGGAAAGATTAAGTAACATCGAGTCCTCCAGATATAACCCGAAATATAATAACATAAGAACTCTCGGCATACCTACATATTTGAAATGGGAAAAAATCGAAAACATCAGGAAAGTAGCAAGGTACACGAGCGGAAATGAAGAGAAAGTCAACGATTACTGGAAACCAGACGAAGAGAGAAGATGTAGACTATGTGGAGAAGGGTGGGAAACAATAGAACCCCTGTTACAGGAATGCAGTGAACTTAAAGAAAAAGAAGAAACAGAGAAGAAATCCTAGAAGATTCGGGAATAGGGTTAGGATGGATGAAAGAAATAGAAGAAAGAAAGAAAACACTAAAACTGAAATATGAAATGAAATGATGTGTACATATTTATTATTTAATTAAGGGGTATAAATGTAATGTATTAAGCCGAGAGGCAAATAAATATTATTTACTACTACTAACCATAAGGTACAAAAATTTCAATGTAAAAATGAAAGGTACATTGTATTTGTAGATTATAGGTTAAGATTGAATTTTCTCCAAAAAAAAACCTAGAAAACAGGAATTTTTGCAGTGTGTACGACAACAATTCTGCTGTCAATAAAAGCAAACTACCAACACTAAAGCATGCATTTGCCATCATAAGATATACAAAATGAATTTGGCATGTACCTTTTGTGAATTGTGATCAACTCCATCTCTTAATAATTTGGAAGCCCAATACAATTGAAATGTGGCGTAAGGGGGTTTCAATGCTTTTATTTATATTGGAGTATCTTTTTACCTATTCACTTTATCCAATTATAAATTTTACACCCTGCATAAATAAACATTCATAGTTCCTTGATATTTATTTATAAAATAACGCAACAAGATTTTGTACCAGTTTCTTTTTACCTCCCATCACATCCTGTAAGGGAGGTATAGGAATCATTCTAAAAATTCGGTAGTTTTTTTGCTGTAAAAAAAGTGTTATCGTACATAATAATTTAAGATAAAATCCCGAGACCGTATGTACTCAAACACTTTTTAAGCAAAATTTTTTGCATTTAATCGATTAAATTCTTAGCACTTGTGATATAACTATAGATAATTCACCTCATTTATAGAAACGACACTTTTGTTTATCTTGTAAGTGGTTTTATTTTTACTATTAATGAATAATAAAAATTATGAAAACATAAAATTCGATGAATTCGCCTCTGTAGCCGAAACACTCCTAACAAAACATACAAGTATCATTGAAACTCAACAAAAAATCGTTTTCCATTTTCAGCTCACATTTCCGTAAATTCCATCCAAACAACAGGGTGTGCGAGTGCGCAATCCGCACATGCGCCTGCGCCATTTAACCCTTCAACCTTTACACACTCCCCCTGTCCGCACTCAGCGCGCGCGCACGCGCACCAGCGACATCTCGCACGAGTCGTAAACAAAACTGCAACAATTCTATTGAAATTATAACCGGTATTCAGAGTACAGTAATTTGGTTTGCGCGGAGTACAACTGTCAGAGGGGCGGGGGGATTAGTGTTAGTGACACACAGGAACTGTCAAATTGAAGGTATTCAACGAAGCGACATATGAGCCACGTAAATGTCATTCAATGACTGCGTGAATGTCATGTAATTATTGAAATAATTGTTACAGTTAATGTTTATTTGTTCGCGCGATTTATGGAACGCTGCTGCTCTGCTGGTGAAATGTTATTAATTATTGCGATAAATTCAGCGCGGTGTTGTTATTAGCAGCTGTTTAGCTGGCGTCTATGCATATGATCACATTTCCAGGAGAGAGCTCTAATAGATATAGTTTCGTTTTACATAGCAACAAATTTTTCACTCGCTAATCATCTTTACAGCGATTTCATCATCTGTGTTTAAAGTGCCTTGAAAACTTAGCTTATAGGTATTTAAAATAAAAATTTACTGATTTTCTTATATATAAAGGCTGGTACCACGAGCTCAGTTTTTGGGTGTTTTAAGAGCATTGTTTCAGGCTCGGTTTTAGCGCTGTACAATGTTCTAAAATTATTTTATTAAAAAAATGTTTCAAATAGAAGTTATAGAGAAATGTATTATCTACCACTTTTATTTAAAGTATTTTTTTATAAAAGAATTTTAGAACATTGTACAGCGCTAAAACCGAGCTAAAAACACTGCTCTTAAAACACTCGTGGTACCAGCCAATGGCTGGTAGTATGGTCACGGTTTTACACCCGGGTGTAACTCTGTTGTAACTAAAACCATGGCAATGTCTTAAAACTTACTTACAACCAAGCGTAGAATCGTCGCGGTTTTAGACCGGTTGTAGGCTACAACGGCTACAACGAAGAAACAATAAATTTGACTTGGCAACAGTGTAACTATTGACATCAACTGTCAACTGATGCTCAAATTGTGAGGTTAGCGATGTAGATTTAAGAATGTTATATTTCTTTTCAGTTTACAGTATTTTATTAAAATATCACCGTTAAAACATAATAACAACCTGATATATATTTTTTAGAAAATAAAAAAGAAATGTGTTAAAAATTTAGTGAAAATTTAACGAAGGATGAAAAGGAGCTTTTGGCTGGAATGTTTAAAGAGGTATAAAAGCATAATAGAAAGTAATAAGATTGACATAAGTATTAGAAATAAGAAAAAGAATGCATGGAAGATTATAGAGGGAATGGCTACATAAAGAGATGCTAATAAATTGAAGCAGCTGTGGAAAGAGATAAAATGTGTTGCCGAGAAAACAGTGGCAAAATATAAGAAAGAAAACTGGTGCTGGATCTCCACCAACACCGTCAGATAAATTTGTGGAGAAAAGTCGGGAATACGTCCCGATGATTTCATCATCGAATTTCGAAAATATGTTCAAATATTGTATTTATACTTTAATTTTAAGAAAATGGAATATTGGAACCTGTAACTGGGAAGATTCAAATAAGATGTATCTTCATTTACGGTTCTTCTTATGGACATATAACATATTGAAAAATAGCTCTGGATGTGTAGAATAAATAAACAAATTATAATTATTCCACTATCAAATGATTTTTATTTTGTCAGGACAAGATGCTTTATTAAACTACTTTTAGCTTTACTATAAAGTATTTAATTAATAAATTTTCTCAAATTATTTTAATACATAGGTATATTTAGGTATACATTTTTCTCATTCTTATTTACATGCATCTTATTGCAGTGATATCAATTATCAAATTGAAAATAAATTTAGTACGTATAGTAGAAGATTTCGTGACAGAAAAATACTATTCAAGGTTTAACAGAAAATTAATTCAAACTCAGATATCGAATAAATAACTCTTCTTCTCATTCGGTGTTCTGCTACGTCTTGTACTTCAATAACATCAACAATTTCCTCAATACTTGTCATTATGTCATTATTATTTATAGCACAATGACATAAACTCACCCTGCACCAGTTGTAAGTTTGGTTGTAAGTTTGACAGTGTTACTATGGTAAATACAACCAAACATACTTAAAACCGCGTTAAAATTGCACTATACTACGATTTTTATCCTCAAGCTTACCCCCGGGGGTAAAACCGCGACCATACTACCAGCCAATATGTTTAATAATAATTAGACTTGACATATGTTTGACATAAAGATGTACCAATTATTTATTCTAATAGCAATTATAATTATGAAAAATTTTATTTAAACATAAAATTTATTATTATTTTTTTTTTTTGTTACACCTCGGAAAAGATGCTTTCCTGTTCCTATTTTGGAAATCTACTTGTTTCAGGCTAATGACGGAATGTTCTCATATCTGTCCTAGGACAGAAATGGAGTGATGGTATCGGAAAGAAATGATACATATCCATTTCTAACAGTTAATAAAGTTACCTAAAGCCGATTATTTGATACTTTTTACCTCCCGCTTACCTGTAGGTAAGGGAGGTATTGTTTTTGGTCAATAAATGGGTAGTGAGTTTTCAAGAATAAGCACGTTTTAGGGTCCTTACAACACGATTTTACTATTTTTGCCATGATGTCTTTATGTATATGTGTGTGTGTAAGTGTGTGTGTCCGTGTGTGGTCTGTGGCGATTTTTTCGTCTCGCATAACCCTAGATTTAGATTTAGAGATAATAAAATATAAAGAAATTAAATTTCATAAATCTTGCATTCCATGTTACACCATGGATATACTTAAAATTTTAAATTTTTTACGAAATGTGACACATGTCATTGTGATAGTGAAGCTGTTTTTTTAATGAAATATATGTCAAATAATTAAATAAGTATACGAAAATTTCTCAAATATAAATAGAAAATAAAGAAATAAGTAGGTAATTTTCTGTATCATCAAATACTTTTTTGTACCAGTTGAGAATTGTATTGGGCGGGAGGTTATGTGCTTTCTCTGCCGTCGAGAGTGAAAGTACGCAATTAATGTCATTTGTTGTGAAAAATGAACAAAATAAAACAAATCAAAGGTAACTATCATAAATTATGTTACAATTCAAATAATTTTTAAATGTTTTTTTAATACATAGTAACCATTATAAATATTAGGCTCGTGAGAAAAATATTATATTATAGACCGCAGGAGAGAAGTGTATTTTTCTCTCGTCATATTGTGGCCCTCGCTTACGGGTCGTGTTTCAATTTTATTCCACGGGAAATAAGTGCTCGATAATCGTCATTAAAAGCTCAGAAATCATCACTAAATTAATCCATTATACGACGATTTTGAGCAACGCAATGTTGACAACCGTAAAATAATTATTGTAAAAGTAGCATAATTATGACAGATATATGACGTATTGTAGTAAATTTATACGTAAAATGTAACAATATATGCAAAAAGAATTAAATAATTTATTCCGATGAAGAAATTGAGGACAAAACACATAATTTTATGTGTTATTTACGGTAACTTCAATGTTCGGTGTTGGCAACTCTGCGTGTTAATTTCAATTGACAACTGACAGATGTATAAACTTAACCTTTATTGTAATTTTTTTACATTTTTTTTCGAATTTTAGATTTCAAGTAAAACTTAATATGTATACCTCAGCACTGAAGTTCCTTTTTATAACTCACATGGTTTATTTTCCTCGGCCCTATGGGCCTCGTCAAGTAAATTCCATATTCGTGATAAAAATTAAGCTTCAGTGCCTTGATACATAAATAACAATTATTTGGAACAGTACGAAAATTTATATAGCTGGTATCCACAGTAATACATTAATGACATAAAAGTAGATATTGCATCTTAGCTGAAACTGATGGTATTTATAATATTAATAATTGTTAGTTTGAAACTGTTGTTATAGTCGTAGCGTTGATATTCTACCAACCGCAAGCAAAAGAAGAGTAGAACATACCTTGTAACTATAACTAAGGCTTCTTCCCACCCCACAAGTACAATTAACACCATCTGCAATTACCTAAAACATTAATAACAGTTTGAAGTTAGAATCCTCCAGGTATGAGTTCCCCCGCCCATATGTTCTCTACCTCTACCTAACTCAGCAATCATCGCACAGCCGGGGCATAACTAACACTTAATTAACACCATGGGGTACTTTTATATTAGTAGCGCAGCCCGCCACCACGCGCGGTGTGGCTGCGGCGCCACTGTGCTCGCGGGCCGTATCACCGCTCCGCCGCGACAGCCGAGCACCACGCTTTCCATTAATTTAAATGAGTTTATAAATTTATATATGTAACGAGGAAATTGTGTATGAATTCATTAATTATAAGCGGAGCATTTGGCGACCCCCACTGACACATAGCCGGCGTGGGGGTGGCTAATGGGGGCGCAGTACTGACACGAGGAAATGAAGTCATGCGGATGGAACACTGTACATCACTAACTTTTTCTGAGACGATGATATTGTTTCTCTATTACAGTATATTTTAATTATTTATAATATAATAAAACTGTTCCATGACCGTGACTGACTGACAGGTGACAGACAACGTAGAGATAAAACCGCTGGACGTAAAGAGCTGAAATTTTGACAGTGCAATCCTATAATGACATGGATAATCGATAAGAAAGGATTTTTTTTAATTCCATCTGTAAGGGAGTAAATTGGGACACTCCCAATACATTCGTGTGAGATATCTCGAAAAATTGTAATTATGATTTGAGTCATATTACTAGAGAGCGGATTATATGCGAAGCGAATATATTTTAATTTTTGCATATCTTTGAATAAAATCAATTTTCTGGACGAATCATATTAATTAGAGTTAATTAATGCTAATTACTAATTGCATATATTGCATATTTGGGTATTTTTATGCATATTTTTACAAAAGTTGCATATAATTGCATACTTCAATATATTTAAGACCTTGTCTAGTGATAAACAATCTGAAATTTCTGGTAATGCACAATAATAATTCCCAAATATTGAAGGAGGCCGCAATAAATATAAGAATAAATATCTTTATCTACGATAGTGTGTAAAATTGATGTTTAACTGTTAGTTTCAAGTTTGTAAAACGGTTGTTTAGTAACACGATCCCATAAGTCACGGGCAGTCACGGGTTGCCAAGCAACGAGTGATTAAAATTTTTAAACACGCCACATTTGCAATAATTTTGTTATCATGGCCAACTTCTCATTTAATATTGTGATCCTACTTCATAAATAAAAATATTTTTTTAAATATTTATTGTGATTTTTCATTGTATCGTAGATAAAATATTGTACGATACACATACGTAAAGCGTCTTTAGTCAGACTAGCTTTACGTACTTGTATCGTAAATAACTATTAATATATAACAAGTATTGTCTTTATTTATTATTTTCCATTAAGTATTTATAGAACAATAATATAAAATAACATTGAAATATACTTTTAGTAGTCTACTAACTAAATTTAATATCACCAAAACTGTTCTGCTTATTTAATAAGCTGATTTAGTAGGAGACTAAATTTATATTACCTTTATAATACACTTTTTGCAAATAGTAGGTTACTTAATTTATAAAATACGCTATTAAATTTTAACATTCGTTTATAATACCAGGCCTTAATTTATTTCCAACTAAATCAAGACGTCAGTATCCATTCACAAAAATTGACATCTGTGCAAGGTAAATCTTCTGATATCAAACATTGGACTTTTTGTATGAGGTAAGAACGTGATTTTTACTCTTTTAATGTACTATTGATTAATGTGTAATTTTCATGTGTGTGTTGTAGTATTATTCTTCGAGTACTTACTAGACTCTGGCTAACCCTCGACACAGTCCAAATTATTCTGTTCAATATTTGTTGTGATCAAATCGTATTTTACCCCGATCTTGAACTGACTTAAAAGATTCATGATCTCGAATAAGCTAAACAACATGTGTAACAGTGCGAACATTCGTAAGATGATGATTTGGAAAACGCCCCAAATAAATTTAACGGGGTGGAGCAGCGTTATCTTGAACTTCAACAGAATGTTTGTGAGCTGGCTGTTCAGAAAATCAGGCACTTTTACATATTATTACTTTTATAATAATAATTTATTAGTTGATATTGTAAAAATTTATTTGAAAAAGTTGACAAGTGACATTTGTCATACTGACATACTGCTATTGGACCAAATTATGAATGTACCTGAATGACTTGTCAATTTATTGGGTGGGGAAAATGCTAAAAAAAATGGGATTTAGAAAAAGGTTATTAAGAAAAATTGTTGTTCTCGATGAGTTCTATCACTGGTCAAATTTAAGGCGATTTCGACTGGCACCGGTTAGTACTTGGTCACAGGAATGGTTAGTAAATAGAGTAACCAATTGATTTCGACTGGCACTTATATGTCATATGTAACCTGTGACAGTTTTGATATGTCAAATCAGTAACATGCTCGAGAGCTCGGTTCGTCCAACGTATAGTATTCTGATTTGTTGAATTTCACTTGTTATGATTTCAAAATAGTATACTGTCATATTTTTCATGTTTTCTGTAAAATTTGATTAATGTCAAAATCTACCGCGCGTTTTCAGTAACCGTTTGGTCAGTATGACGTCATTGTTTGAAACCAACCAAACACGTAACCGGCAGGTAACCAGTGCCAGTCGAAATCGCCTTTAATGTACTTATTTATGTTGCACCCTGTATATAGTGCATTCCGTAAATAAATATGCGTGGGATTTCGAAAATGGTTGGTTTGACACTTTTCAGGATTTACGGAACTAATAACCACAAAACCGGTCGTACCGGCTACATCGCTGACAACCAGTTGCAACTTGGGAACATAATATTAATATTCCATTAAAGAATAATGAGTAAGAAAAGAGATTGAATATTGAG
This sequence comes from Poecilus cupreus, assembly GCA_963942605.1. Lineage (NCBI taxonomy): Eukaryota > Metazoa > Arthropoda > Insecta > Coleoptera > Carabidae > Poecilus > Poecilus cupreus. The sequence goes on from OZ012727.1 coordinate 16,669,012, forward strand.
AAAACCATCCACAGATTGTTTTGATATTAAATGGTTGTTTACAAATTTACCAAAATAACCTCATTGTTGCTGAAGCCAACGGTTATTATTGAATGTTATATATTGATAATTGAATAACGCGTGTTGTTATATTGTAAATCAATTGATGAATTGGACTGTTTCTGTTTTAATCGCGTTCATAATAATTTAATTACCTGTTTATTGAAGCTAAAATTAGCTTTGGAATACGTTGTGTGTCGGCATTGCAGGTTGCTGTATTCCAGTGCTTTCATAAATAGACAACTGAACCGTTTTGTGATTATGCGGTGTTAAATTAACGTTCGCTATGATTGTTTGTACGCGGGAGCTTCATAAATTCCTAATTATAATATTAATTATTTGTAGGTTATTCATATTATTATTGTTGCTACTCTCATTATATTTAAAATTGAATGTAGTGGAGCTATTTTTATCAAACTCAGTCAAACTTTATAACATAATTTCCTGCCAAATTTATTTCACTTGTAAAATACCTACGAGGAATAAATGGTTAGGTATGATTTAATTTATACAATAATTTCCTTTGTAATGAAACGACGTGTATGTAAAAATGTGGAGGAGACGAAAGCGGTGTGCCAGGGTAAGAATGTTAGGAGGAGAGATTTATGTATATATTATAATTAGAGAGCGGATTATATACAAAATGCATATTTTAATTTTTGCATATCTTATAATAAAATCAATTTTCTGGACCTTGATTAGAGTTAATTAATGCTAATTACTAATTGCATATATTGCATATTTGGACATTCTTATGCATATTTCTACAAAAGTTGCATATAATTGTATATTTCAATATTTTTTTGCTCTTGTCTAGTGATAAACATTCTTAAATTTCTGGTAATACACATTAATAATGGCCAAATATTGGAGGAGGTCGCAATAAAGAGAAGAACGCAACGGAAAAAGCAATAAATAATACAATAAGCAAATACACAAACAAATGAACTCTAAAATTTCTAGGGAAATCCCTGTAACGGTAACGGTAGGTATTCAATGTATGCACCAATGCTGGTAAAAGTGGGTACAATGAATGTAAGATCGAGAATTTTCATCTTTTCCTTATGTTTTTTTTTTTTAGAAAATTTTTAATAATATGTTATTGTAATTATGTAAATATGTCATAATCTTATAATATCTGGTTTCTAGACATAGTTTATAAGTATATTAGTAGTATATTTGTTAATTGTGAATCAGGATTCAGACTGTATTGTGCAATAAAATTCATAGCGCATTCATTTATACTTTTTATTTAATAATTTAAGATTTTTTTGCATATTTTGCTGCATATATTGTCATATTTGCACATATATGGTGAATATTTCCCAAAAAATCAGTGCGTATATATGCGCATATAATTCAGTATTTTCGTGCATATAATTCGCTCCCTATTCATAATTATAAGATTCATGATATTGCGCACAATTAAATTGTTTTTGGTCTCTAATTATAATTATTCATATTGTTTATAACTGTCAGTGTTACAGTAAATTAATATTTCAAGTTACATTTAGCTTTGTCTTTGGAATTTATCTCATCAAATACCACGCGACCTCTCTGATTTTCTCAGATAAATTTTTATTTTTAAGCACTCATTTTTTTACTTTTAAGCAAAATCACTCAAGCAATATGCAATTAGGTAAAACCCCTCCTCCTTCGAAATCCGGATTTACCATGCAGTTTGCTTTCGTGATTGTTGCTAAGTAAAAAAAATTCGTGAAAAATACTATATAATAGAACAAGCATGGAATCGTACTCATTTCCTACGAGTATGAAAATTTGTAGCATGAGCCAAAAGCGAATCCTGCAAATCATACGAGTATGAAATGGACATTCCATGCGAGTTATACACTATACTTTCTTTAAACCACGATAATTCCTAATTAATATAATTTTAATAAAATTTGTTCCGCTTTCACGATTCCAATATTTGACAATTCTAAATAAGTATCCTAGCAATGTCACCTGTACTGAAGTAAACTGTCTTGTATTGAAATACTCACAAAACAAATTCATTTCGCACGATGCTTGCAATGTACCTCATGTCCCTAGCAACAACAAACATACAATGAGCAGATTTCCAAGTGTGTCGAAAAAAATTATTTTTGTGTTTTTTTTTTCAAGCTTGTTGCCATCTGGCAGTAGACACTTGGAAAAATCTGTCAAATTATTTTCATTTTATTGTTTTTTGATTATTACTGATTATTTTTTGATATTTCTTAAAACCAATAAAATGTGTCATTGTTTGCAATGTATTTGCCCTTTAAACAATCCTGTCATTAATGAAGAATGTAGACAGACTCAACCTGTAGAGATTATTCCCGGGAATAGCTTATGTTTTTCTTGACAAATATCCGATAGCTAGGTTAGGTTAGCATGACAGGCTTATAACACATGTTAAGTGTGTTACCTAATTTTGTTTTGAATTTGTGGATAAAAAAAATAATTTAATAAAGATAATTCGAGAGTTCGGCCATCTAGCAAATAATTCTTCAGTTTCTTTCTCAAACTTATTTTAGAAAAATCTGTCAAATTATATATTATTACAAATAATTGTTTTAAAATTATACTTTAGGTGTTTGGCTACCAAAATATCTACAATACATAACAAATTTCCTTTATTTCAATAATGCTATTTTGCATCAAAGAAATATTGGTCGCAGCAGAGTTAACTGTTTCCGTCGTCATAGGTAAAAATGGCAGCTACTTTCAAGAATATGTTTCGGCTTCAAGAGCAGTCGAATTTCTATGCGGTGCGAGAAAGACAACCTCCGAAGCCTTGAAGCTCCTCCAGTGGAAGCAAGACAGACGTGGAACAATTTTCTCGTGTAGGATATATCCGCAGCGATATATTCTTCGAGTTAACGTTGCTTAAAGTACATAATTGCATCGAAATTAACTCTGCGGCCACAATTACCGGCTCGCGGGGTCCAATCGCTGTTGTTTACTGCGTGGCCATGGCAACCGAACCGTGCATGGACTGGCAACACTGTAGTGGAGAGTGGAGAGTGTACCCGCACAATGGTATGGCGGAATGTACATTTGCCCAGGGGAGAGAAGCAGGAACAGTGATACGCAAACGTTTCGGAGATTTTTGGTGGCAGCGAAAAACTTCCAGGAATAGTATATTCTACAACAAGTAATGGAATGGCACATATTCCACGCGAGCAAAAAGTTTGTAGTCCGAGCCGAAGGCGAGGGCTACGGTTTGCGAGTGTGGGATATGCCATTCCGTTATATGTTGTAGACTATACATTCTGTAACAAGATTTTGGATATTATACAAAAAATACAAATATAAAACTGTTGAAAACGTCAAACTCAAATAATTAAATTGAAACAAACAGACGTAACCATAGTAACTGAATCAAGATACTTCTAATATTGCGCTAATATGTGGCTCTGATTCATCGAAATTATTCCATACGCGGCTTATGGAATGATACTGGTTCCAATACAGTTTTTAGTTGTAGAATGTGTAGTTTTCAAAACAATGTTATAGAAAATATATTAAATTATCCCTATGGTTCTTCCTCATAACATCTTTTGAGGTTGTTATTTGAAGTCTTATTAATTTATTTTTTTAAAAAATCAAACCCTGAACCACTGAAAATGCGAGCCGTGAGAGACCGTTAATTGTTATCTGTCTTTATTACATAATATTTTTACATAACAACCGTTCAGTCAGATATCTGGTCATATCTATAATTCCAAAACTACATAAAAAGTTATGGGGTAATTATGGAATCATCAGTTCAATTCCCAAAGTTCTCCATAATTTCACAAAATATATTACCCAACAGATAAAGTATTTAAATAAATGGGCAGAGTCTCAACTGTGCAGTAAGATTTGTTGAAAAGTCAGCTTTACAAACTACAATTTTAAAAAGGCTGAAGAATTAAATCGTTTTATTTATAGAGTAAAATTTAAACACAATGGTTGCTATTCACAGGTCTGTACTAAGTAGGGATGGGTATCGAAGTCATAACCATCGATAGTTGACATCGATGTTTTTTTTATGCTGTAACATCGATGGCTAGAAAACATCGATGTTTTTTCGTTAGCGAGCAAAAAAAATTCAAATCATGAAATTAAAGAAAAATATTGTGAAAAAACATTTTATTGAAACACATATGTAAATACAGTATAGTACACAACACATATATATATATATATATATATATATATATATATATATATATATATACAGGGTGTAAATCAAAAAACGGGCCATAAGCGTTTAACATGGGAAATCAGTTTTTCCGTACGCAAAAGTTCCCAAATGGTTTTAGACGAAAATAGTTCAAATAAAAATGTAGAGAATTTAATCCTGCATCAAAATCACTAATCAGATTTTATTTTACACGTCTTGTAATCCGTAAAATCGACTTTCAACTTTTATAAATATTACTCATTTGTAGTGATAGCCATGGCTAGTGGAGGAACACGGAACAGTTCATTTCGCTCTCACCAATAACAGCTTTGACATCAGAACAGATCGTAAAAAAATAATTTCTTATTTTTCGTTGCGAATTCTAATATAAAATAAATATGGATAACATCGGTACTAAAACATCGATATGATAAAAACATCGAAGGCTTAACATCGATGGTAAAAACATCGATATTCTTCGTTACTCGATACCTATCCCTAATACTAAGTGCTACTAACTAGGATATTTTAAAATTTGGCACTGCAACTTTGCAAAAGTTGTTGATTACCTTGGAGACCAACAATTTTTTCATAGCAACATTGTTAAATTTTAAAATGCCCTAGTTAGTAGCCCTTTGTATAGCCCTGTGCATAGTAGCTTATGTATCTATTTATTAATATAATTTCATGATATATAATTACTGATCTCAGCTGTCGAGTACTTCGATCAGTGTAAAATTAGCTTAGCAAAAGCAATACTGTATTTCAATTTCGCGCACATATGTGGGAGGAGTATCTACTCTATCTGTTAGGCGTCCAGATTATAAATATGTTTAAAAAACTCGACAACAAAACCAATAATATCAGATTGAAACAATGGGTTATTCCTGTCTAACTGAATTAGCATAAAATAATAATAGAGTATAGTAGTTTATGTTAAAATATGTTTAGAAAATATAATAAATAATTTTAAAAACATTACTTTTAATGCATAATTTTATATTATAAATCTGCAGTTTTTCGCGGCTTTAAAATACGTGACGTAAACTTGCCTACTGCTACTCATTTTAGACAGATTGAGGTTTTCAAATGTCTTGTGTGCTGCCATCTTGTAATCATTTATCATAGTAGAAGCAATTAAAGGAAAATTTGATGAATCTGCTTGTTGGAATCCAGGCTCTATATTTCAAATCTTATCACACGCAATCCACAGATAAATATATACTAACAAACAACAAATTGAAATGTAAACAAGTTTCTTGACAGCTTCGAACACGTGCGTCGCTACTCACTTGGCGATATATGGCGCTGATATCAGTTTACAAATGTCATAGGCAAGATGACGTCACACGTTCCATATTTGAATTTTAATCATTTTTTATAAATTTAATATCTCACTTATTACTTCGAATTTTTCACTAAAATTTGGATTATTGTAGATCTAATAATATTTACTAATGAAAAAAAAAAAAATGTCCCAAAAATGCAGGAATACCCCATTAAACAACAGTTGTTTCCAGGAAAATCATTGTTTTCTCCGTTCCTCCTTCATTTCGCCACCGCCCGACCCGCCACCTATATTTAAGTTTCTTTCCCAATATTATACCAAAAAGCCTTTAAGGGTGCATCTGAACTTGTACTGTGATATTTATATTTAGTAGTTTAGAATGAATAATTTAGACCAACTAAAAATTAAATTTCGGATGACGTGCTGTCGACATCTGTTGTTGAATTAATAAATTTCGTAAATGTCACTTCTCTTTTTTTACATGAACTAATAGTTATTTACGATATTAGTACGTAAATCGTAAAGCTAGTCTTTAGTCACGAATGGGTCAATTATAACACAAGCGTAGCGAGTGTTTTAAGACCCCTGAGTGACTAAAGATGCTTTACGTATGTTTGTCGTACAATATTTTATCTACGATATAATGAAAAGCTCCAATAAATAAAAAAATACATTTATTTAAGAATTAGGAACACAATATTACATGAGAAGTTTGCCATGATAACAAATTTTTTGCAAAATTGACGTATTTAAAAATTTTGCTCGGCAACGCGTGACTACAGAAGTCGTGTGACTAAACAATTGTTTTAAAATTTTAAAACTAACAACTTAACATCAATTTTATACACTATCGTAGATAAACAATTTTAAATTAATTGTTGTTTCACCCATAGACAAATTATGGAAGCCATTGTTTTAACAGTGCTATTATATTGTAATTGTATAATAATGAAAACAAAAATGAAATAATATGCATTAACTGCTAATCTTCAAAACTTATTCCTTCATGCTTGAAATTCCCTAAAATTAGTGTTCACATCAATAAAAACTACTGCGTAAATCCTAAAATATAATTTCTAAATCACTAAATAATAACGTCATTTAGGATCCAATTTTTAAGGTTTTAGTGTATTAGGGTGATAAAAGTGTAACTTCCAACGCACCCTAAGTTTCCTGACCCTACATGGGTCTGTTTGAGGACCGCTGCCCTACCCGTATACCTACTTCTGTCGCTGTTTCTCTGTTTCTATTCGTGTGTAATTGTTGGGAATCTCAGTGGAATTAATTTAAGCGGGATTTTTGCCGAGATACAACGCATTTTCGTCATTGTTGGAGCTCTTGGCTCGGCTTAATTATGCGTTTTTTTGTCGCTGTGTGATGGGATATGACGACGAGAGATGCCTGATGCCGGCGTTCAACTGTTCTTCCTTTGCTTTTGCTTCTGTTTAGTGGTCAACGAAATTGTTTCTTTTTTACAAGATATGTCAGCGTTTATTTGTAACGAGAGAGGTGCTTTCATTATATTGGCAGGAAAATTGTGTTAGTGGTGTAACCATATAATCTACAAAAAGGCTCTCAATTTTAATTATTTTTGTATTTATTAATGTCATTTTTAAAAACATTTCTTGAATTTTCAAAAGAAAAATTAAATGAGTTAACAAAAACTATTGCCTTTTAATTATAAAAAAACGATTTTAAAGCAGAAAAATGAAAATGTAATATTCTAGGAGCAATAACATTTTAATTAATAAACATAAAACTCAAGTTTTCTTGTCAACAAATTGTCAAGAACAAAAATATTTGCGTTCAATAAGTTTTCCGTCAATTTATTGTGACAATTTCAATAGTATCAACACAATCTCAGCTGCCACCTATGGACTAATATTTTTTTTCACGAAATGATAGGAAACCCCACAGTTCTTCTCCAGAAATAGTGAGAAAAATGTGTTGTTCCTCTCTAGAGAGGAAAATATAGAAGTGTTGTTATTTACAAAAAATATATACATTCGGCAACAAAAAAAACGCGCCACTTGAAAATGCACGAAAAAACGCGAATATTCAAACCGCTGTAACTTTGTTCAGTTTCGACGAAAATGGATGAAACTTTGACTACGAGAAAGGTTGAAAGGTTTTCTTTAAGGCCGTGTGAAGGGATGAGTCGCAAGTTGGAATCTAACCCCCCATAAAACCCCTGTGAGAAAAAAATGTTCAGAATGACAAAAAATGTCAAAGTTTGACAACTTGTAACACACGCGAAAAAAATCGTGGCTTAGTGCGACATACAAGGTGATAAAGTTCACTCAATTTCCGTTAGATTTAACAACCATTCAAGCCGCTACAATAAAATGGCGGGAAGTTATGAATTTTTTTAAAAAAAGTGTATTTTTGGATATTACTTTGGCAGTCTCTGCCGGAAATGGATGATTCTTTGGGATCTTGCTGCGTATAAATGTTCTCTTTCAGGTAACATGCCTAAGTTTTATAAAAAATTACAGTTCACCCTTTTGCACCCCCTAAAAATGAAAAAATGTTTGACATCTTGTACCGTGCGCAAACAATAACGTGGCTTCGTGTGACAAAAAATGTTGTAGAGTAGACTCGTTGTGCATTTGCATATTGATTATTTACCAGAGCCGAAATGCCACAAAAAACAATTTTAAGATGCATGACATTGTGTTTTTTTTGTTGCCGAGTGTATTATAAAAATTGTAAATAACTCCTAATTTTATTGAAAATTCTTATTTTAGTGATATACATACTTTAAATTATCTTACAATTATGTCTTATATTTTTCTTTTTCTTATTAAATCACAATTTGACAACTTATTAAAGATATTTAAAATTAGTTCATTGGCAACACTGCTAAACCGCCTTGTGTCTGATAACCTAACTTTTAACGTGACAGTCTGTCAGTTGTGTTCTTAAAGTGTATTTTAGGTCCGAAAAAATCGTTTTAGAAACAAGACGTGAAAAAAATGTTGTGTCTAACACGAGAGGAAAGCTCTTCTTCCACTCTCGTTCGAAATGTCTCACTCGCTGCGCTCATGAGGCAACTTTCGAACTCGAGGGAAAAAAAGAAGCGCTTTCCTCTCTAGTTGGACAAATAACTATTGGTTCAAGCTACACATACAAAAATGACAAACGAACCAAAACATAAACAAGTTTGATTGGTTGGTAGTGACTAAAATCCTCTAGAATTCCCTAAAAATTGTCGTAAAATAGAACATGTTCTAATTCGTCAATAAAGTGACCAATTCATTAGAGAAGAAAAAATTGACGCAGAATCGTATTACACACAACAATAAATTGACATGAAAACTTGGTCAATTTATTTGCCAATAAATTGGAAGTAATGTTTTACTTGTGCAAAAGTAGCCAGTTAATTAGGCAAAAATATTTAAAATAAATGTAATATAGATAATTAAATTCTGTGTCTAAGTCAGTAATCACATTTCATTTCATTCATTTTGTAAACGAAATAGTCCGATTACAAGTGTTACAAGAATTGCATCGTTGGTAATACCTATAGAATTGAAACAAATAAATATATGACGTTTTAACTGTCAATAAATAGGGATTATTCACGAAGATGAAACAAATCATCTGAGTGACTAATGACCATAATCCCGAATATAATACTATACTTTTTCTACTCCTATGAACACCGAAATCACTTTTGAATCAATTGTCAGACGATCGCTGTTAGGTGATCCATATCACATTTTTTAAATAACAGTGAATTATGGATTTTTGCCTCTGTGATTGGTTGAGAAGAGTGATTTATGGGTACCACAATTAATCGCAAAAATTGAAATAATGGGGATATATTTAAACAGGAGTAGAAAAAAATGTTTTTTGCTGATTGACATTATGCTAACAGTATGTAAAGTGTCATTTTTATGCCTAGGCTGTAAAAATATTTTACATACCGACCGCTCAACAAACACATAGCTACCGTCAATAAATACATAGCAACTGTTCAACACATAAATGGCAACGTAATTTGACAGCGATAACCTTCAAATATCTATATAAAATAATCACTAAATTAATATTAATTCCAAATCGGCAAAAAATTATGTGTTCAACTCGGCATCAAACACAGATTTATAGCCTCGGCAGCCTTCATTGCCTCGGATTCGCCTCGTCAATGAAACGGCAGCCTCTGCTGTAAATCTGGTATTTTGATGCCTAGTTAAACAAATAACTATTATTATAAAGTGATTGATTTAAGTGTAAAAGATTTATTATTAAAACTGAACATAAACAAAAGTTATAGATAGTTAAATTGATTTTTTTTAATAATAATGGAAATATTACCCAAACAATTACTTTATTTTTCTTCTTCACAAATTCATAATAAGCTAAATGTTTTGATATATAAACGTCATACATTTGTTTATTTTGTTTCATTTCCTTGGCTATCACTACAAAGAAGTAACTCTTATACAATTTCAAATCCTATTATTCTAGTTACAATACTTGCAAAATAAAATATGATTACTGAATGAGATGCAGAATTATATATCTACGACATTTATTTAAAGCATTTTAGAACTAACTGACTATTTTTGCTCAAGGAAAAACTGATTTCCACCTCCAACGTCTATAGCGTGATGTTTATCAATTTTGCTCCAATATACCCTTCTCATTATTTCGTTCTGCAACTACTACGATAAGAAAGCAAAAACGATGCAACCTCTTGAAGAATACAATTAAAAACAAGTGTAAAACTAGAAAAAAGTTTGTCGAACAACTTCAGGTAGTTAAATAAAAACAAAACAACTTCCCAAGAAAACTTGCAAAAGTGATTAAAAACTAAACAGTGAACAAGTTCATCTCACCACCTGACATTTGGAAACCGATATTGACATCTAATATCTTTCTAGAAATAGTGCGTTCAATTTTTTCTGTTGGGTATGATGTCATAAACAACTTCCAATAAAATCGATCGTCGTGGTTGCGCGTATCAAATACGAGATGTGTATAAAAGTAATAAAAATTTTATACATATTTACGAGCAATAAACGAAGTCGAACGATCGGTTACCCGCCGTACAAGCCTGATAGGGTGGTTGCGGAATTATAGAGAAAGTTGCTACTAAAAGAGTTTATAAACTACTTCTTTAATAAACAACTAAAGTACATTTTAGTTAAAGACCATTTCATCTAGTGAATAAAAAAATAAAAAAGTCCCCGACCACGAAAAAAGAAATAACTTATTACCTATATGAAAAATTTTTTGTTATTATCACAGTACGAGTATAAGAATTCTTACAGTAATGATACTCGCTGTCGGTATTTTTGACACATCGACAGATGACCTTGAGCTAAGCGGCCATATTGGCAGTAGTATTATACGACGCTAAATTTGATAAGCTGTCAGTTGCAAATGAAATAAAATATAATAGTGTATTCTACAACAAGTAATGGAATGGCACTTATTCCACGAGAGCAAAAAGTTTGTAGTCCGAGCCGAAGGCGAGGGCTACGGTTTGCGTGGGATATGCCATTCCGTTACATGTTGTACGAGTAAACTATACTTTCTATAAATTCTGGAAATTATACAAAAAATACAAATACAAAACTGTTGAAAACGTCAAACTCAAATAAATCAAATTAAAGCAACTGACGTAACCATAGTAACTGAATCAAGATACTTGATATATCGCGCTAATGTGCGGCTCTGATTCGTCGAAAATGTTCCATACGTTGCGTATGGAATGTTAGTGATTCCATAACAATTTTTAATTGTGGAATGCCTAGTTTCCAAAACAGTGTTATAGAATATTATATTGTACAACGAGCATGGAATGGTACTCATTTCCTACGAGTATGAAAGTTTGTAGCATGAGCCTTTGGCTCATGCTGCAAATCATACGAGTATGAAATGGATATTCCATGCGAGTTGTACACTATACTTTTTCTACGACCACGATATTAATTCCTAATTAATTTAATATTAATAAAAAAAATTGTCTCGCTTTCACCATTCCAATATTTGACAATTCTAAATAAGTATCCTAGTAATGGCACCTGTACTTAAATGAGCTGATCTGTATCGAAATACTCACAAAACAAATTCATTTCGCACGATGCTGGCAATGTACCTCATATCCCTAGCAACAACAAACGTACAATGAGCAGATTTCTAAGTGGTCGTAGAAAAAAATATTATTTCACCTGCACTATAAAAGTTCCTACAATTTTTCATGGTACAAATAAGTTTACCTCTCTGTTTTGCACTCATTTTATGAACCTAACATGAAAGAAATACAATGGCTTGATATTTAACAGATATATTATAGATTATGGTATCTCATTTCGTTCAAGTATACAACTTAATTCTGTACTTCTAATACCAAAATGTGAACATAAATAGAATGACTTTATTATCGAAATTTTTCAGTGTACGTCGTTTTTAAAAGGCCAAAAGGTATCATATTTAAATGAAAATCATAAAAATATGAAATCTCGATGTGGTCCATTTTATCGTTTGTTGGGTGTTAGAAATCATAATTTTTAAATAGGCGCCAGTCCGTTAATTTTCTTTGAAATGACTTGATTCTTGGTATCGAAATAAGTGTATTTAGTAAGCTCTATGAAGGTTATTTTGAAACATTAATAAAATGAAAACAATGAAAGTTATTGTGCGTCTTCTAGAGGCACGGGTTAATATAATTAATAGTATTGGATGACCGAGAACGTTTGGGGGAGGAAACAACAACTCACTTTTCGAAAATTAGGAGCACCAATATATATTTATATGTAGAGGGCGGATTAAATGCAAAGTGCATACATTTTAATTTTTGCATATCGTTAAATAAAATCAATTTTCTGGACGAATTACATTGGTTAGAATTAATTAATGCTATAACTACTAATTGCATATATTGCATATTTGGGCATTTTTATGTATGTTTTTACAAAAGTTGCATATAATAGCATATTTTAATATTTTTAAGATCTTGTCTAGTGATAAACAATCTGAAATTTCTGGTAATGCACATTGATAATTCCCAAATATAGGAGGAGGCCGCAATAAATAGAACAATGCAACGGAAAAAGCAATAAACAATATAATAAGCAAATACACAAACCAATAAACTCTAATATTTCTAGGGAAATTCCTGTAACGGTAACGGTAGGTATTCATTGTATACACGAATGCTGATAAAAGTGGGTACAAAAAATATAAGACCGAGAATTCTCAGCTGGATATATCTTTTACTTATGTTTTTTAAAGAAAATTTTGAATAATTTGTTATTGTAATTATGATGTAAATATGTCATAATCTTATAATATCAAGTTTCTAGACTTATTTTATATGTATATTAGTAGTATATTTGTTACTTGTGAATCAGAATTAAGACTGTCTTGTGCAATAAAATTCATAATGCATTCATTTATACTTTTCATCTAATAATTTAAAGTTTTTTTTTTTTCATATTTTGCTGCATATATTGTCATATTTGTGCATATAGTGTATATTTCCCAAAGAATCAGTGCATATATATGCACATATAATTCAGTTTTTTTGTGCATATAATTCGCTCTCTAGTTATATGTAATTATATGTCTGTGGCTTTCGGGAAAAACCAGTTAAGTCACTTTTTTTGTCAAATTGAGTTAACTGCGGACTTTGATACATATTTATGTATATTTTATTATTTTGAGGATAACCGAAAAAAAAACATTCAGTTTTAAATAAAGAACTGTTACCAGCGACTTTTGCACATGGTTATAAGTTACAACCAGAGCGTTTCAAAACTTACCCAAAATATCGGTTATCATTTAGTTAACGGTCTTTTGGTTAAGTTTCGGAACAGACTTTAAACCAGCACTTTTAAATTGGAGAATATAAAAAAAAAACTCTAATTATAATATAATAACATAAATAAATAAACGAATCATTCTGTCCAAATCCTATCTACGTTTATATGGTCCAAAAGGGATTATCGGAAATTTTATAGCAGTGTTTCTATTGTTTGACAAATAAGTTTCGTTCCAGGTATAAAGCGAGCGGCTTTTATGAGCTTTCTAGTGAAATTATATCTTATTTTTCTGCTGGAGTTATTTGCCACATAGCTGACAAAAATTCAATACTAGTCTTGTTAATTTAAATTTATTACTCTCTTTAATTTTGAAATAGAATATATAGGTTTGCCTCAAACAAAAAATTCTAGAAAGTTAAATGTTTAAAACAAGTTTCAATCTCAATATTATATACCTAAAATATATAAAACATCTGCAAAAAAATTCCGCTCGAGAACAAAAGCCTCCAAAATAAGACATCCGAAAAACGCGTGGAAAAAAACAAAAACGCAACATAAAAAGCTGTACGAACACCATCAGGCCTCATGACGCTACTTTGCTTACAACACGCGGAAGAGAGACAAAAGACGAAGGAAAGAGATAGTGGTAGATAAAAGAGGGGATAAATACAGACAGAAGCAAGATATGGAAAAGTGTTGCGATCAAAAGTCGCTCGGTACGCAAAAAAAAGAAACTTCAAAGGGTGCTGCGACGTAGCGTCACCCAGAGAGACGGGGAAAGAGGGGGTACTTGTATGAGGGATTAAAAGATGTTAGGGCGGTATGCGTGTTTAGTAGGCCTACTGGGATTTATACACCCCATACGCATTTTCAAATTGTTTATCGATTACCAATAATCATAACTGCTTTAAAGTGAAGTCATTGAAATTAATGTGGACATTGTAAAAAATGGGATCATATATCTGAGCACATCTCTAATTTCAAAACCATGTAGAAGTATAGGGTAATTATGAGATCTTCAGTTTCAGTTCGATTTCCACAGTGGATAATTACCACCTTAACTAACTATAATCTTTCGGGACAGAGACTTGCTACAAACACGTCTGTAGTTACCGATTGATAGGCTTGGCCGGTCTCTGGGAATTAATAACTTTGTTATTATTATGAGACTGTATTTTATGAAACAGTTGATAATTTTTATTGTGTTTATATTTTCAACATAAATGTTTCATATACTGTTTTCGATTTATGAGGATAATTATTAACAGTTATATGTATGTCTTTGTCACATAGACGCTTGTCCCATCCTTGGTCAAACATACGCGTCGAAGAACGAATCCTTTTTTTTTTTTTTAAAAACAGCAAATTCTGTATTCTTCATTTATTTTCATGTTATTTATGGTCCAACAACCTCCATCCGTCAAAATTTCATGGATTTTTTACAGTGACGTACATTGCAATGTAAGATGAAGTACATATTTTCGTAGGGTTCGTTCACTCCCATGAATTTTGTTTTGCAAATTCAAATTAGAATAAATTATTTCTTACAATTATTCTTATCGAAAAACAAAACAATTATTACTGTGAAATTTGTGAACATTCTAGTATTTAAATATGTGGATGAAAAGGATAGCTATAACATTACACTATAAAAACGAATCGTTTTTTTTTTTAAACAGCAAATTATGTATTCTTTATTTATTTTCATGTTTTTTTATGGTCCAACAACCTCCATCCGTCAAAATTTCATGGATTTTTTACAGTGACTTGTACATTGCAATGTCAGATGAAGTACATATTTTCGTTGGGTTCGTTCACTCCCATGAATTTTGTTTTGCAAATTCAAATTAGAATAAATTATTTCTTACAATTATTCTTATCGAAAAACAAAACAATTATTACTGTGAAATTTTTGAACATTCCAGTATTTATATATGTGGATGAAAAGGATAGCTTTAACATTAAATTATAAAAAAAAATTTAATTGAAATCTAGTTGGTCAAAAATTCAGAACTTTGATACTGATGTGTCTATCATTCCCATGAACGACGACGAAATAGGGTCATCTATAACATACTAAGTTTATTTTCAATTTGAATTTACAGTTCTTGAGAAACAAATAAAAACACACAATTTAGTATATTTTTATTTGTTTCTCAAAAACTGTAAATTCAAATGAAAAATAATCTGAGTATGTTATAGACGATCATATTTATAAATATACAAATTATTTGGATTACTGTAGTCGTTCATGTGAATGTGTGACATAAATTTTACCACTATAAAAATTATGTTCATGTATAATTTACAAACAAAATTAGCTTTTTAAAATTGATTACAAAACTTTGGACTTTTATCTACAAATGTAGATATAAAACATTATATGTTTCATTTATTATAATAACGATATATTATTTCAAAAAAGTCATGTTCATGTTGAGCTATCTTCAGCCCGTATGGTTGACCTTAATTTTACGTGTGTCTAATATGTCCATCTCTTTTCCACTACTTGAAAAGAAAAAGGATAGATGATCACTTCACGGACGGAAAAGTCAAACTTGAATCTGTTATTTCAGTATTAATTTTAGGTTATATTTTGAACGAAACTACCGTTTCCTATTAAATAGTAATAGTAATAAGTCTTAATAATAATAAAACGTTCAAAAAGAAATCATAAAAAGATACCTACACTATCGTTAACCACAAAAAAGTATTATATTATAGTTACCTTGAACCACCTCGATCTCGAACTGTCAAACTCAAACATCAAAATAATGTCAGATCATAGGTTCTAAAATAGTGGATGTATTTAATGTTGAAATAATTTATAGTGATGCTAGCATGAAAAAAATACTATTTAACTTTTGTTTATAATAAATAACTTTTAATTTGTAAGTATAAAAGTATTCCATTAACTTGTTCATCATGACTGTTTGAGAATCTGTATGACGTCATTAAAATCTTAACCCATACGCATATTTTTGATGACGTACTGGTCTTCACATCACGGACAAAGTGTAGTAACCTAATTTCTCGGGTAAAAATATATCACTTAACGAGATCTGCTCGAAGGAAAGTGCCACATCAAAGTCGGTAAAAAGCGCAATTATTTTTCTAGTAATCTTCAAATATACGCATTTTTGTAATGCTGAGAAATGGTACAAATTTGAGAAAACCATGAACAGTAATTTAACAAGAAACAAAAATGCTGCCGAAGATGTAATCTATTTTTCTTGACGACTTGAAATTACTCCATTAATTTATTTTGCTTTTTAAACGACTTCTATGCCTTTGTTGAGCGGTTGCTACATAAAAACAAATTTGTTATTAATATTTTCATAAAATTTAATTTTGTTGCTTTGTGAAAATTCCTAATTAATTTATTACATAAAATGGAGAGAGAGAGTTGAATAATTATGTTTTATTAAAATTCGTTGTTTTAAATTTATTAGGATACACGATACACGTGTATATTTGGAAGATGCAAATTGAGGTTATGTTGAAGAAATACAGAAATGTTAAATGTGTTGCTTCACCATAGCAACAATAGCCAATAAAACTGTCTGTTTGCCGGTCTGTATGGAACTCTGGAGTTACGGTTTCTCAAAAACTACAATAAAAAATTTTGATATTTTGTATACAGGATGATTCATTACTAAGGAAAAGATTTTAAGTGTAGTTAGGGGTGCCCAAAATAATGACTTTTCTTTAATAAACTTTTGACAAAAATTGGGGTCTTTCACCATTTTTTTTTTTATTTTTTTTATGAAACTTTATCTATACTGAAGACTATCTACACTTTTAAAAAGTCTTAATTGTTATTCATTAAGCCACAATGATTTTTTTTAAATGTTGTGACGTCATAGTAGAGGTGTTGCTGGACCTAAAACAGTACAGATTGTAAGTAATTGTAGTCATATATTTTTTTACTTATTTTATTATTATTATTACAATAAAATAGAACATTTATGTAACAAAAATTATTTAAATATCTACTGTTTTAGATCTCTACTATGACGTCACAATATTTAAAAAAAATCATTGTGGCTTAATGAATAACAATTAAGACTTTTTAAAAGCGTAAATAGTCTTCAATATAGATAAAGTTTCATAAAAAAATATAAAAAAAAAGGTGAAAGACCCCATTAATGATCATTTGTTAAAAGCTATGGATGTTAATTATGGTTTAAATAGATACTGAGAATATTTTAAATTCTTGTTGAAAAAAAAATAATAGTACTTTAATATTATAAAAGTTACGGCAATTAAAATTTTTCTTTTATTGTTCAAAAATTGCTGTCCACATGATTGAGAGCCACTTCAAAACAAAAACACAAGAAAACTAGTTGCCGTTGAAATTCATTTAAATGTCAATTCGTCAAACGTCAAAGTATAATAAAATATAGTTTAGTGCAAAATTCTTCATATTTTCAGTAGCGAGAAATATGTAGACATAAATAAATATAAATAAATATATCATCACGCCTTTTACCCATTACGGGTGTGGCACTCTGCTTACGCAGATCTCGGTAGGTGATATATTTTTTCGTATGAAGTGCGGTTACCAGCCGTCAAATCATAGCCCCCAAGGATGTTAGTAGAGGGGGAACCACAGGGGTAAATTTAAATTTGTAACTGTCGGCAGTGGGATTCGAACTGAGGATCTCACGATCCACAGTCCGACATATGTAGACATAATTATGGTTTATGGAATAAGTTCAATAATTAAAAAAATCTACATTTCACAGCTATTGCCATTTGAATTTGAATATAGGGAATATATACTGAGATAATTATTTTTAGATAGTCTACATTATTATAATCAATTAATTTCAAATAATGTTTAGCGATTTTATTTAAAATGACGGAGTTATAATTTTTTTTTGGAAATTAATGTTATATTATTTAGTGTCAAAAACACAATAATTTCAATAAGCTATGATAACAACTGTATAGCTTGTACAAATTTGCGTGGCGATTGACTTGACTTGCTAATGGGATAAGCCAGCCCTAGCCAGCGGGGTGCAAGTTTGTCTGATGTTCAGGAGTGGATTATTATAATTTTGGGCTTAGATGCTTCAAATCTCCGAAATTTTTAATACGATTATCTTTTCAATAGTTTCCCCGAAAACTGTTAAGTAAGATAATTTTATACATATATACCCTTCAGAGAACGACATTTAAAATTCATTAGTTCAGCAGCACTGTAACAGTGAACACAATGTCGCAAGTTGAATACGAAGATTTTGAAGAAATTACCACGGTCATACTGTATTAAGACTGCCTCCGTATTACTGTATATTAAATCCTATAGAACTAATTTGGGGACAATTAAAAACAAGTATTAGACGAAAAAATGTTACACCAACCGTGTGCGCTAATGTTGTGGAATTAATTAAAAGTGAAATAAATAATATGAGTGACTTAAATTGGGCTAGTAGTGTTCGGCATGTGATAGACATAGAAAACAGTTACTTAAATTTCAATAATATTATTGATGAATTTATTATAAATGTTGGACAGTCAAGTGACGACACTGATGATGATATTGTTATCGATTAATCACCTAAGTAAAACAACATAGATGTAAAATAAAACATAAGTTTTTTTATCAATATATGTTTATATTTACTGAACGACAATGACAATACTGTATTCATATTTAATTTTATTAAAATTTTTCTTATTTTGATATTACTTGTGTCTGTTTGTGTAAAACTCATTTGAAAATATTATCTAGTACAACCCTGTAAAGTAGTCCCTCATAAATTTCTTTAATCCTCTTATGGAATACCTGCTGAGAAACACTAATGGAATCAATCGCCACGCAAATTTGTACAAGCTATATAATATCTGCAAAATTTAAAAGTAAAAACACAATTTCTAGAATAATGTAATTTATTTTGACTTATTTCCATATTTAATAATAATATTTTTCAGTTATTGTTATCATAGCTTACTGAAATTATTGTGTTTCCGACATTAAAATAATATAGCATTAGGACATCATCCTCGCATTCGTGAAATTAATAAGCGCTCACGCGAAATCACTCGAATTTGGTAGGTAAATAACTATACTCCTACCCGATAACATTTCTATACTCAAAATGATTTTGGAGAAAACGCACGTCATCAACAATATTACTAGATAATGACGTCACTATGCAACAACGTTTATATGGGATACTTTTTTTTGTTGAAATGAAAATGCAATGCGTGTTGCATTACACGTGCCGCCTTTTTAGACGTGATTTGTTGCAATAAACACAATATATTTATACATACATATTATAAAACACTGGATCACGAGGAGCACAAATTTTAACAACACAGTAAAGTCTGACAGTAAAGTGACAGTTCGATATGAATTTTGTATGTAAACGTGATCATTTACCAATAGCAACAACATAGCGAACAAAAAAATTAACTACAATTATTTTTAATAATTTAAAATTCCATTAAAGGAATAAAATTGACTATAAAATCACCGTAAATTGCATTAATATATACTTTTCTTAATGCTGGTATTTTTACGTCGTTTTTTTTAAACATTAGCATACCTCAATAAACTTTACGTTATTTTTCACTTTATAAAGTTTTTTTTCAGGTTGATGATGTACGTCTTCTCCAAAATTATTTTGATTATATAAAAAATGGGTTAATGAATACAAAACAATAGCTGTTTGGCTTCGAAAATATAAACAATACATAATGAGTTTAATTTATTATAATTTCCATAAAAAATTGTGATCGTATGAGTTAGCTGTTGCTAACTTATAAATTCTGATTTCTTACAATTTAAATTATAAGAGGCAGTTAATAATCTCTGATGGTTTGTCGCAATATCCTAAAATAATTCACCCTATTCAACAGATGTTACAATTGAGTTTTTTGACTATTTTTTACATTGAATTCTTAGTCTGTGTCTGTGTTTACACAACTGTTTAAATGTATCAGCAGTTCTCAACCTCTGCTACATAGAAACCAAATAAAATATTTCATAATACGTAGTAAAAAAATGAATGTAAGAAAAGAGTGACGAATTGTTATTGTTGAATGTGTAACTGGTTGAGAGCCACTGTTCTACATGACGAAGTGCGGTTTGATAAAACTTCCTAACAACACGTTTGTTGTGATAACCTCAACATTACTGATTAGAATGGAATTCTTATATCGAATCAAAACGCACCGACATTCAATTTTATATAAAATAAACTTTTAAATTGACGATGACAGATTGTGACTTTCAAAGAGATAAAATGAATTTTTAACACACATTTCAGCTTCTAAAACTTTGATATAATAAGAAATTTTTAAACAGCTTTGAAAAAGGAAATTAGGTTTCAAAGTAACAATTGACATTTGGAATGATGTGCATTACTTCGAAATATGTTTTTGGCAACTTGAATGTAATTTTTACAGTAAGTAATTGGGTAATATTCAATGTCGGGATTGAACAACAAGGAACCTGAGGCCAATTCTAAAGGTCACGGTCATAGAAATCGGTTTTGGGTAACCAAAATTAAAATACGCTAACTAGTGGTAGAAAGCTGAACTAACCAGAAGGTACATAAATTTCATTTTATTTTAAAATTAATTATTATTTTTTTAAATTAATAACAATAGTAGTTATTTTAAGAGTATTCCAATGTAAGTATTACATTTGTTTAAGCCGTATTATTTAAATAAGATGTAAAAATGAAAGGTACATTGTATTTATAGATTATAGGTTAAGATTGAATTTTCTGCAAAAAAACCTATAAAAACAGAAAAATTTGCAGTGTGTATGGCAACAATTCTGCTGCCAATAAAAGCAAATTACCAATACTAAAGCAAGCATTCGCCATCATAAGATATCTTACAAAATGAATTTGACATGTACCTTTCGTGAATTGTGATCAACGCAATCTCTTGATAATTTGGAAGCCCAATATTTCCCGAATCGAAAATTCGGATCGTGGACACTACCAATTTCAATAGAAAACTAGAATGAAAAAATGCGTTCTATCCCATTTTTACTTTCTTATACAAAGTATACGGAAGTATTGGAATCATGAAAAAAATCGCTGATGAGATTTTTGCGGAAATATATATTTTGACGTCCACTGAATTCGTTAAGACCAATTTCTCAATGAAGTCTGTGTATGAGGATGGATGGATGGATGTCCGTGTGCGCAATATTTTATGAACGAGACAAGATATAAACGAAACTTGAAATTTATTAGTTTCATGAAAATATGAAGAGTTTACTTGATTTTGAATGAAATTGAAAAACTGGAAGAGGAAGTTTACTGGAGACACAAAGCAATATTTTTTTTTCAAAAATAAAATCAGCTGTGAAAAAATGTTTCAAAAGAAAGATGTTAGTATAAATGTTTGGAATATAAAATGTTATTTGCAGTTACAGATTTGCTTGATTACCTTCTAAAATTGTGACAGACATTATTCACAAAAGAATTTCAAAAAATAATATTTATTAATGACATCATCATATGTTATGAGTCATAACAGGTCGTAGATGTCTTAAAATCCTCGCTCTACGAGCTCGGATTTCAAACTGACATTGCGGATGTTACATGTTATCAAATTAAAATTTTGATGTTTAATGTTTGACAAGCTGAAAAATTTGCAATAATAGCTGAAAATCAGTATCTTCTAGTTGTTAACATGAAATAATTTTTTTATTTATTTTACCTATAAACAAATATAACTTAAGGCTGAACATTTTCTTGAGTTATATTTTATTAGTTTGTAGTATTGGTAGAACTCACTGAAGCTAACTTCATAAATTCGACTACTAGACATCACAAGTTCACTATTTATGATATAGAATTATATCCGAGATCTCGGACCGATTTCTATCATCGTGGACATAGGCCTTAATTCAAATATCAAGTTGATATATATCAAGTTCGAAATCAAGCGTATTTTGTATAAACTCTCGAAAAAACAAATGAACTTTCACTCATTTTTAATGCATCATATCTGACAATTCAATTCATATCTCATCAGTTAAAAATGGTCCAATAAATTTTGAAGATTTATAATTTTCCACCAATTGAAAAGAATTAGACATTTTTCACTAGTGATCTCATCGATATTTATTTTCAACAATTTTCACTAGTGATCCAGTCGACAATTTTAAACAAATGAATTGTTACATTGTTGCTCTGGAAGTGAATCTATTTGCAAGTCAGTTTAAAGAACGAATACATTTTGACTCGTTGAATTGTCCTCCGAATATCATTCGTGTTACAAGCTATGTAGACAACTTTTGGGACTGCATCACTCATGGTTATTACGCTTGAAAATATCATTTAAAATCAAGCTTTAAGCATAATACCCATTCGTGAAACAACAACAAAAATTATCGACATAACTTGCAACACTTAAGGTAAGGTATTATATATGAAAATAAGTTTGCTTCCAAGTTTCAGGTTGAACGAATAAAGTAACCTATGAACCTGTGTTTTCAATATCATCTGTGTCAAACCGCCACGTAATACTATTTTTCCCTTTTATTGGGAGTAAAATATAAATCAAAAGGTATCATTAAAAAAGGAGGTGAATCAGTACATCGCAAGGTTGACTATAAAATGATGCAGGTTAAGAATTTTGGATTCCAATAAAATACTCAAATTGGAATAACGTTAACGTTTCGCTTTATTTAAAAGCATCATCAGAACATTATATTTTCCAAAACTGAACACTGAAATTATTCAGAATTACATTTAATACATACAATATAAAAAGGTGTTTTGCACGTACAAGGAGAAATATTATGTTGATGTTCTTTTAATAAAGTGAAACGTTTCCGTTATCAATTTGAGTATAATTGGATTCCAAAACAGACTAGTTCATTTTAGGTAGCCTTAAATCTACTCTACATGGAATGGAATACACAAAACTTCATGGTCATAGAAAATTACACAATATAGGTTAAAACTATATGCGTACTGTTTAAATTATATACTACTTTCAGCTGTTTGTTGTATCTACAGCCTGCTATATTTAGTATGTTCTTAAAAAGTTTAATAAATAAACACACTTACATTTTGATGATTCTGCTGCAGAAATATTATATTAAAGCACAAACACTCGACACAAATCACTTCAAAGGTCTCCGCACTACTGACTGGTGATTGCAAACCGAATATTTCGTGTTCTCTGCCGCGATTTTGCTAATTAACAGGTTTGAAACAAGTTAAAAAGCTGCAAGTATGAACTGTTATTTATAGAATAAAACATTTATTTCACGTATTATTCCAGTTCTCAAAACTGTATCTATTGTAATATCTTTTTTCCATTTTGCAATGATACATATTTCACGCAATATTAATTTTAATATTTAACTCTGACAATAATTTATCGGATTTAATGCAGATCACATGCAGAACACGTCTAAGAATATATACAGAATGGTCCATCGGTCTGTATTTTTTATTTTATGCTATTGTTTTAAATACTACCGAAAAAATTTGCAAACAAAACTTATTTTACATTAAAATGCCAACGTATTTGCAACATATGTTTTTACATTTACACCATATAACTGTTCGAAATATTAAATGTTTTTCAACGGAACCCAAATAAATACTAAAAATTGTACTACATTGCCCATTTAACCTACCTCATTGCTCTTCTAGTTTCCAAGGTACCAATGGTGACCCAATCAATTTCGGACACTATGTATACTATTTTTTTTCTACTACCCGAAAATAAAATATGATTATTCTTAAAAATATTATTAAAATTATTTGAAAATGTAATTTCATAGTTGCCATTGGTGTATTTCTTGTTGTGTATAAAATTTGATCAAAAATCAAGACAACAATAAATCATACCGATCTCGGTGGCATAGTGACTCACTAGCTTTGCACGCCAGGAGTCGTGGGTTCGAGTGCCACTAAAGAGCATGGTCGTTTATGATCACATAAATTCACAATCATCCACTTATTAACCGGCATATGACCATAAGTAGTTAGTCCGCTTACCATCTTCATCTTCAAAATTAACAATAATCATGTAATTGCTAATAATTTATATTTTCAATAAATACGAGAGCAAGATTTTGGTTTCTTTTTTCCTTAGTACCGGCTCTAAGATATTTTAATCCTGCCGTTATTGGTAACGATGTTTGCAATGAATAAGCACGTTTTAGGCTCCCTACAATACGATTTTACTATTTTCGCCATGATGAATGTATGTCTGTATGTATGTGCGTGTAGTTTGTGGTAATTTTTTTGTCTCGCATAACTCAAATACTATAATACCAAAAGATACAATTTTGTGAATTATTGCTTCTTATATTTAAATGAAGACCTGATTAGATTTTGGATAAAATTAGTCAACCGGAAGTAGCAGTTTACTTGAAGCCCTTAACAGTTTTTCGTGAAAACCACGGTTAAATTTCCTTTTTCAACAATTTATGTTTTAAGTTTAAGATTATTTAATTTTACATGTTTCTGATTACACTAATTTTATTAATTTTCATTAGATTTAGAGATAATAAAATATAAAGAAATTAGATTTTACAAATCTTGCATTCCTTGTACACCATGAAAACCTTTAAAAATTTTAAATTTTTTACGAAATGTGACACATGTCATTTAAATTGTGAAGCTGTTTTCTTAGTGAAATATAGGTAAAAAAATTAAATAAAAATACGAAATATAATTAAATTTCACAAATATAAATAGAAAATAAATAAATAAGAAGGTATGTTTCAGTATCATCAAATACTATTTTGTATCGTTTAAGAATATCTAGTATTGAGCGGGAGGTTATGTGCTGGCCACATCAGATTTTTTTTTATACAATCATATATCGAAAATAAAAGTCTAGTCGCAGACCCCATTGAAATATTTCTGTATGATTCTTAACAATTTTATTTATTTTTTGTATTGTTCTAATTTGAATGAATTCGTGTATATGTGACATAACTGACATTTTTTTCAATATTTATTTCGTAATAAATTTGAATATGAACCCAGATGTTAGCGATTTGCGAAGTACTTTGGTTAGCAAACTTACATCAATAGTTTCATGATTCTATCAATTGGAATATGCTTTCTTGTGCGTCAAGGCGAACAACAAAATATATTAAAATAAAATGATATTTCTAGAATATTGCATCGGTGCATACTGAATTTTTCTTGTGACCAAAACCGCAACGAAATTATCTGAGCTGCACTGAAATCCTTAGTCGAGTAACTCCATTGTATTTCGCCTTCCGTATCAAAGTTGGCCTGGACAAACAAATGCATGACTGCGTCCAGATCCACAGCCTTCTTGACTCGACGTCGACGTAGCGTTTAGTTCGCTAGTGGCGCGCGTGGCGTGCAGATGGCAGCGCTGTCGCTGTCACCCCAAGTTACAAATTCGGCAATTTGCGAAAAAAATCTGACAAACTAAAGTGAGATAGAGCGCAGAGAGAGAAAGAAGACTAGACGAAGATGGAATGATCTTGTAAGAGGACGATGGAATATTTATGGCAAGAGGTTGCTTCTTCTTCTTTCTTCTCTGTTTGGTTCAAGGACGTGTAGGGCATTTTGAAATATGAATTTCAAATTTTTGTTTGCGTCGAGGATGTATTGTTTGACAGATTCAAGCTACGCTGTTTTGAATTTTAATATTTTAAGTTTTATTCGGTTGGAAGATGGATTCTGGAATACACTTCATCGAGGTAACCACAAGAATAAACAATTTTATATGCCATATTTTGCAATGCAACTATTCAAAACTCTGGCATCCCTCACAACTTTCAATTGAATTATCCTCTTTCAGAATGCCATAGTTATAGAGCATTTATTGCGAGGTGTTGGATAAACAATCAAACAAAATAAACGTAAACTAAACTGTCAAACGTCAAACTTCTGTTACTGATATTTCGATATTACCAACTATTTCAAACTATTTGGAGTCTACATTACATTTGAAATTAATAAACGAAAACACAGATGAGCAAAGACGATTGATATATAAACTAATTACAATCATTGTAGTTAAGAACAAAATTTTAACACACTTTGGTGTCTCAAACTGATTTTCTTTGCAATTTTTACCTCCCGCCACATCCTGTAAGGGAGGTATAGGAATCATGCTAAAAATTGTATAGTGAGTTTTCAGTGGATGAGCACGTTTTAGGGTCCCTAGAATACGATTTTAATAGTTTCGCAATGATGTCTGCGTGTGTGTGTCTGTCTGTCAGTCTGCCTGAAGTTACGGTTTCTCAAAAACTACTACACTGAAAATTTTGCTATTTTGCATATATCAATTGTATCCCCTTTGGAAGAGCTGATTAGTTTTTGGTGATAATCCAAAAACCGGAAGTAATAGTTTACTTGAAGCCCTATCAAGCTATTTTATATCTCAGTAAATTATGGTTTAATGAAAATTTTGTTATCAGAATAGTGTTTTTAAATATTATTATCTACAATTATTGTTTGAAACATTTTCCTCTTACTGTCATCATTTACGAATTACAACACGTTAAAGAAAAATAATATTTTGATATTTTCGTTTAAATCTGCTAACCTGTTTTTGAAAAACAAAACAACGGTTGAAATTGTCATTTTTTGACATGTGTCATAATTTTTTGAAGGAATGAGCGTTTCTTGATAGTGTTGGTCTGTGTTCCTGTATTGTTCGATAAAAAATCTATGGCGGGAGGTATTGTAGTGCCCACAACAGATTTTTTTCTTCTCTGATGCCCACAATAGATTTTTTTAAAATGAACTATACGCTAAACAAAAAAATGTACCCACTACTTTTTTTCATAGTTTTTGACTCTAGTTTGTGGTTTATTAATTAAAATATTAAGTTCTGTAAATATTTTATTTAAATGCAACGTTTCGAATTACTCATTTTTATTTGGTGGAGAATTATGTACAATAATTCAAAACAAAAATTCAAAATATAATATTTACAAGACTTGATTCAAATGTCTTTTATAATTTTAATATAATGAATTTTAAAAAGTTTTTCCATATTTATTATTTATGATGAGAATATAATGAATTTTGTAATGCATTTGTATTGTGGGAAGAATTATGTACAATGATTCGAAACATACTCGTAGTATTTCAATAAAATATTTACAGAACTTAATACAAACGTGTATTATAATTTTATTAAAATTATATTGTTCCTTAATTATTTCACTTACTTTATTGTCTTTAAACATTTTATACACCATCAACAACCATTTCATTAATATTTAACGGCAATCGTAAAAATAAGTGTCTTCTTTTTTGTACAGCAATGTAGAAATACAATGTATAGGTATACAGTTTTGAAATCACAGAGGTTAATTCAGAAATATGTAGATATATTATATCGAATTCTAAAATACCGATTGAATGAACAGGAGTTAAAATGCAAAAATTAGACAACTTAATTCAAATTAATTATTATTTTCTACTGATATCCTCTTCACTCTTTTAATTTTTATAAAAAAAAAAAATACACAATATACTCTTTCATGTGTTATAATATTTTACAAATTTCGAATGTTTCAAATCTCGACAAACATCTCAAACATTCGACATTTGTATTTTCGATAAATGTATAAACACTGAATTTAATTTTCGACATTTGTATATTCGAAATGTATTTTCGAGATTTGTAACATCCAAGCTATTCAACAAATGTATTTTCAAGATTTGTAACTTTTCCAACAATCGACATTTGTATTTTCGGTAAATGTACACTGTATAATCGTAATTTCAACATTTTTATATTTTCGTAATTTGTATTTTCGGGAAATGTATTTTAGAGAAATATTTTGTTACCCGTTATTTTATTATCAACTATTAATATTTCGTTAAAGTTACTAAATTATTTAAGTAGGGTAAACTGGGGTAAATATGCAACGAAAAACATAACTTTTTGTTTAAAACGCATTAAACACAATTAAAAATTGCTTAGATCGATGCGTTTCTGTTGTATTCTTCGATCTATGGATATTTCAATTTTTTTCACGCGAAATTGAATATGAAAATAAAGAAATATCGAGTTTCACATTTAACCTGATTTTGGGGTAAAACTGAAACATCACTGGGAAAAAATACATTTAATTCTTATACTATACATGCTAGTTCAGAAATCGCGGTAAAAATAAAAGGAACGAAAAAAAATGCATCAAAAACATGTATCAAATTAATAAATAAGAGTAAGGTTTCTGAAATAAAAATAAACATATACTTTACAATAAAGTTGTTAAAATGAACACAAATTATATGTATTTTATAAACAATATGAAACAGATAAACTAAAGTAGAAAATGAAAATAACATTAAGAATTCTCCTTTTTACACATTTTTAATAGTGGTTTTTTTTTTAACAATTTCTATTTATATAATAAAATGTTAACATGTAATATCAGTTTTTTGTCAATAAAAAGTGTCCGGCATAAAATTATGCATCCAAATTTTATATCACCATACTGCCATATTCCTACACCTTATTTAATACAGATTAATTTATTTTGATATCGCAATTGAATGAAATTAATAATAATAATTCCTAATTTTCCGCCCACTTTTTCATTGCTACTGACGTACAGTGCTTGCAATTTGTTTTAAATATTTTAATGTTACTTTTAAATATTAAATATTTTCTATGTCAGCTGTTGATGTCATTTTCTATGAGTTTAAATTCTCTTTTATCATTATCTATACTTTTTAATCTCATCAAATCATAATTATAATTATAATAATTTCTCTTCCCTCTTTTAAAGTTAGTTAATTTTGCCAACTTTTATATTATCAAGATACTTCTCTTCTTCTCCGAAAACATCTTTTACTGTAGAATCTACTCTTTCAAGGGGATAATTTTTACCTGGATTTAGATTTTAAATAAATAAAACATGTAATATATTTTTATGCAATATTTATTTAATTTTTATATAATTTTCGTGGCATTATTCTTAATTTACTGAAGACGATAACGAATAGAACCGTTCACAACAAGAAACACGAGTAATTACGATAGTATAAAGAAGTTCAAACCAAATGAAATCTGATTATTTTGTTGCATTTTTACCCCGAAGCCTGTTTCACTTTTACCTAGAATCATGTTTCAATTTTACCCCGGCTAATTATATATAAATAAAACAAAAACTACATAATTAATACAAAAAACTTGATCGCATAATTAAATTTCATGAATTCCCTATGTAAATTTGAATTGATTATTTCATATTTTTCAATATCACATGAAATACGGAGAAAGTTTTTCAAAGTAAATTGAAATTTGTATAGGCAAATTTTACCAACTAATAATAAATTATTTTTACTGGTTTCAGGAGATTAAACCTATGTTTACATGCACAAAAGTAGGCAGGGTAAGTATGTTATAACTCTATGCTGTAGGGTAATATTACCTTACTGATCTGTCAAAATAGTCAAGAAAATGAAAATAAAACACAATGATAATATAACGCTATTTATTAATACACACGGAATTAAGGTTTTCAGAGCTTTACCTGCTGCGTTTCAAATATTTTCAGGCAATCAGCATCGCCAAAATCCACTTTTTATTTAGCCATTATGAACACATTGACGTTTAAGTAAAAATATTATTTATAAATATGATAGAAAACAAGTGTAACCATGGTGTGAAATAAAAACAAACAGATTTACTTGATCACTTTCTAAAATTATGACAGACGTTATTCATACAAGAATTTCATAAAATAATATTTATTAATGACACTAACGTCGTCATATTCTGAAACCGGTAAACTATTGAACAAACCACGGATGTTATGAGTCATAACAGGCCTTGGATGTCTTAAAATCCTCTCTCTACGAGCTCGGATTTCAAACTGACATCTGCGGCAGTTATGATACTCATAACATCACTAGGAATGTTAATAGCTATTATGGACTGGATTATTAAACTTACACAAGTCAAATTAATAATTTGCATAGAAGAAGGTTCGCACTATCTAAAAATAATTTTATATTTTTTATAATGTAAACAGAAAACAAATGACGTGTTTCACATTTACCTCAAATTTTTTAAGTTTCATATTTACTCCAGTTGACCCTACTGGTTTAATATTTCAGTTAAAGTACCATCATACTCTATTTCTATAAAAAGATTCTGGTCAGACTAAACTTAAATATCCAAAATGAAATTTCTAACATGAAACTTAAAAATTATATATACACTCACGTCAAGATTACAATTGTGATATCATATTGCCAGACCTCAAAACGTGCTAATTTTAATCGATTATTTCTTAGGCCCGTTTCATATATGTGGAAGAGTTAAAATCGATTTCAACTATCCCTAAATACACGCAAGGTTCTCTCCCAAAATTAGTTAGAAAATATTAAACACACTCCTGCAAATACCTCTCCGTGTAGTTACCTGAGAGGTGAACACAACAAAGTTTGCTAAGTAAATGATAATCACCAAAAGAAACATTCTTGTTTAACGTAACGTAAGAAATAACGTTAAGCGTTCGACAAAGTCCGCGTTAACTTAAATTAAGATTGTGAACCGTATTTGCAGAGCAAAGTTTGCGAGTGACAAATTAACCGAATGATTTTATGCAACGAGAGAGATGGAAACTTGGGAGTGGTGAACTTTTGTTTTGGACTACAGTTATTTGTTTTTCAAGTTTCGTAATTTTAAGTTTATTTTAGAGATTGTTGTGAGAAATGGCGTTTTTAGAGATTAATTAAGTTCAAAGTAAGAGATTAAATTAAATAGTTCCTGTTATAAGTTTTCTGTAGTTATTTTAGCGAATAATATTTCATTTACGGATTATGATATCGTATTTTAGAAACTAGCGGTACATCAGCTTTTCATACTTAAAAAACCACTAAGCCGTTTTAATTTTCGAACTTATTTTTATTGTATTACTTTATAAATTAAAGTGCATAGAATACAACGCTAACACACTCATTCTTGTTTTAGTTTTTGGGCTTCGGCGATTTTCAAGGTTTACGGTTTTTACCTCCCGCCTACCTCTAGGTAAGGGAGGTATTGTTTTTGGTCAAAAAATTGGGTAGTGAGTTTTCAATGAATAAGCACGTTTTAGGGTCCCTACAATACGATTTTACTATTTTCGCGATGATGTCTGTATGTATGTATGTATGTATGTATGTGTGTAGTCTGTGGCAATTTTTTCGTCTCGCATAACTCAAATACTATAATACCAAAAAATACAATTTTGTGAATTATTGCTTCTTATATTTAAATGAAGAGCTGATTTGATTTTGGATAAAATTGGTCAACCGGAAGTAGCAGTTTACTTGAAACCCTTAACAGTTTTTCGTGAAAAACACGGTTAAAATTGCTTTTTCAACAATTTATGTTATTTTGAAAGTTGAAGAATATTTAATTTTACATGTGTTTTGATTACACCAATTTTATTAATTTTCATTAGATTTAGAGATAATTAAAAATAATGAAATTAGATTTCACAAATCTTGCATTCCTAGTACACCATGGAAACATTTAAAAATTTTCAATTTATTTACGAAATGTGACACATGTCATTGTGATTGTGAAGTTGTATTGTAAATATATGTCAAAAAATTAAATAAATATACGAAAGAAAATAAAAATTCTCAAATATAATTAGAAAATAAACAAATAAGAAGGTATGTTTCTGCATCATCAAATACTATTTTGTACCGTTTAAGAGTAGTATTGGGCGGGAGGTTATGTGCTGGCCACATCAGATTTTTTATTTTATCATCAGGCACGTCACTGAATCTATCTTTTTTGCTCATTTTTTACTTGTGTTGATGATATTGATAACTATCTGACAACATTTGTCAACAAAAACAAAAAAGCTACAGAGATTATTCCCAGAAATAATCACAAGAGCTATATTCTCAGTATACTAATGACAAGATTGGTTAAAACACAGACACGTGACATACAATAAAGCATTTCATTGGTTTTAAGAATCGTCAAAAAATAATCAATGGTTATATCACGAGTGCTAAGAATTTAATCTATTAAATTTGACATATCTAGTTTATGCATAAAATTTGGCTTAAAAAGTGTTTGAGTACATAATAATTTGAGCAAATCCCGAGACCACAGGTCGAGGGATTTTATTTTAAATTATTATTTACAATAACACTTTTTTAAAAGCAAAATTTTATAAATAAGCTAGACATCAAATTTAATCGATTCAATTCTTTAGCACGAGGGATATATGTCAAGATTATTTCAGGAATTCATAGTATAAACTAATAATTGTACTAAAACGTTGATTTTGACACATTTTCACATAAATAAATCGGTATATATACAAGCTAAAGGCACCATAAAATTTTGTTGTTATATTGTGTAACTATAGCAAATTGTTTGTTTTTCTTTTTACTTGTCAAACAAATGTCAAAAGTTAATAAATAAAAATAGCTTGAAATGAATAATTCAGCATTTTTAAAGATATAGAATACCAGTAAAGGTAAAGAACATGTAAGTATCTTGCTTCTGTAACTAATTATCCGGCTAAATATGCCTTCAAAATGTTCAAAATTTGCATATAAAAGCTAGCTTCAATTTAATCGCGATTAAACAGCACCATGCTGTTATCTAAAATGCAAAACAATGTAAAATGAGACTTTCTGATTGATCAGATTTTAAGAATGAAATAATCAATATAATAATGACAGGATTGGTTAAAATGCAGACACAACGAAGCATTTCACTGGTTTTAAGCATTGTTGTGACTGATCTAGATCAACTCGTAAGATCTTTGATATGATCTAGATCGTTTTATATTTTCTGATCTTGATCTTGATCTAAATAAAAAAGAATAAGATCTATGATCTTAAAAAAAATTCCTATCAAATTTGATTCTCAGTAGGTACCTACTAGATTAAAATAATATAATCTAATATAATAAATTCAACATATCTTTTGGAAAAAAATAAATATTAAATAAACTTTTTGATTTTATTTGTAAAAATTAATTTGTTTTTTATTTGTTGTTATTAAAATTTTCACCTTTCTATTTTCTTAATAAGAATAAAAAATTTGTGAAAAAAATTACTCATCTTTATCATGATTAAAAAAGATCTTCTATTCCTGATCTGACCTAAAAAAATTGATCTAGATCATTTTTAAATGATCCTGTCACAACACTAATTTTAAAAAACGTTAAGAAATAATCATTCTAAGAGTGACAGGATTGGTTAAAACGCAAATACGTTACAAACAACAACACATTTCATTGGTTTTTAGAAATGTCAAAAAATAATTAATGAAACTATCTGTAAACTATTAGTGTAAAATCTAGCACGTGTCTTGCAATATAATCGCATCACAAAAAGATGACATGCTCATCTCTAGATGAAAAAATAATTCAGTTGTTTCTTATTTTTCACAGCTCTCTTGTAGCAGCAATAAAATAGATTCCGTTTAACGCAAAAAGTGGAGCAAGGCAGCAACACAGCGGCACAGAACTTACCGAGAACTCGAACTCTCGCAGAGAAAAAGCCGAGGCCGCGAGGGCTCATGTGAGGGAGATCGATCGCCAAAGAAAGCAACAAGATAGAAATGAAATGAGACGCGAACGGAGCTGAGAACAAACCCGACAAAAACACAGCGACGAAACGGATTCTTGTGAGCTGGAAAATGCTGAGGACCTGTTACTTGAAGGGACGTAAGCCCCTGTACAAGAAGGGTGTGTTTATTTATCGCGGGATGGAACTACGTTTCTTGCTGGTTCCTAAATACATAATACAAAATACACATACCTACACCGCTTTCAATATAAAGCAAGTTTGCAATATTCGGGAAAAGATACAAATAAAAGTTGTTAAAAAGTTTTAAGTCCATATTTATGTCAAGAAGAGCATCTATTTTATTCCTAATTCGAGCTACTTTAAATTTTTCTGTCTTCATCTAACAGCAGTTTCTCTTGTTATTGATATATTTCGACAGCTAATTTTGAGGTTATAGCTTTGTTTACATCGAAGTTTACTATTAAAATAAAATAAATATATCATCACGCCCTTTACCCATTTTAAGTGTGGCATTCTGCTTTCGAAATAATGTGTAATAGTTATTTACATACCAAATTCGGGAACCGAGTTCACGCAAGAGGTTTGTACAATATTTTTTGTACGAAAACTATAAAACTAATAACAGTCCATACAAAGAAATGAAGTTCTTCAAGGAGTTATTTTGATAATTGTCAAAGTTGCACTATAAATATAAACACACAAATTAATTTGTCTAATATATTAGAAAACAATTAAAATATTTATAATATTTACCGTCTTTACTTGTAAATTTATTATATATCTTATTTATATTGAGATAACTAACATTACATTACTAGGTAATGTATTTTTTCTACGACCACTACTGAAAGTATGTCATTACAGAACAAACTACAATCAATGTAAGTGCGTTGTTACGAATAGTGTTACGTAATGTTCATTCAAGTGTTACGTAATGTTCATTACGTAACACTTGAAAATGAAATTTAAGTTGGCATTACTGACTGTCACATTACCAATATAATTAAAATTTGATGCATCAAATCTTAGATTTAAATGTTATGGATTCAAAGGCTAACTGATAAAATTTTATAACTACATTCATATTTTGCTGGGTTTATTATAAATTATGACACCAATAAATATGTCAATAATATATGTAGAGGGGACTATGTTTCGTCATGTATCCCTACGCTCAATAATTGTCGTTTATTTTTATAAACACAAACAAAGCTTGTTTGACATTTAGGTTATATGTGTGATTATTACATGTAAATTGGTAATATTTTATAGTCTCCCATCTGCATCTATAGTTTATAATCTGTTTTTTATTGTGAGGTAAATATATACTACTAAATATTATTATCCTTTACTTATATTTATTAATATTTTAAGTAAGAAATGTCAAGCGACAGTGATATTTCAATTGGAACACCACTGGAGATACAAGCTAAAGCTAAAAGTGCAACAAATAATCTTTTGGTGACAAAATCTCGAGAACGATATGAATTTGTGTATCAAAAATTCATGGATTAGAGAAAACAAAAAAGCATAATAAATTTCTAACTATTTGAATATTGCTTTTAATTTAGAAATAGTATTGAGTGGTCGTAGAAAAAGTATAGTACAAAACTCGAAATGTAAAGCAATTACGCCCTCGTGAAATTACAAACTCGCCGCTACGCGGCTCGTGTGTCAATTTTTTCACTCGTGCGTAAATTGCTTCTTACTTCTCTCGTTATGTAATATACTATTACAGCTGTCATATCGGGCAGATTTTATTGCCAACATTGATATCCAAATGCATTAAATTTGTTATTTTAAAATTAAATTTCATTCTTATCCCATCATTGTTTATATTAATATTATATAAAGGGATGTTTGAAAAACTATATTTTTTATTATAAATATAATTTATTAATAAACGCTTTAGAAATAGGAATGTTTTCGTCGAAATTTCCCGGTAGTCTATCTGGTGGAGACCTGGGAAATGCACATTTCGGACGTTGCTTAGGCAACGTTAAACAACACATTTCAATGTATGAGTACAAAAAAATAATGTAAACCTGTCGATGTACTATTTCACCTTCAAAATGAATTATTCTTCGTAATATATACAATTACATTTTACGTAAAACTAAAAGGACAAATAATAACAAGTAGGTTTTGGATTTGGATGGCATTGAAATAATTGTACAAGTGCAGAAAGTTATCTATTTCACGCGAGTTGTAAGAGTTTTATCACGAGACGTAATCGATTGATGAAATCACTCGAGCTTCTGCACGAGTTGATAATAATAATTCTTACTCTTCAAAACCAAGAAATGACATCTCAAACTCAAAATATTCGATGTTAATGATTACCGCATGAAGGCGGCACAAGCGCAGATATGATGAATTTATGAGATAAAAATGGAAAGTGTTAACGAAGAAATTCATAATTTAACATCCGTAGATACAATATAGAAGCTGCCAAAGTAACGTCTAAAAATGTTGTTTTAAAAAAAGAAAACTTATGACGTTGATTAAGGTGGTTACACAAAATTCTCATAAATATAAAGCAATTTTAAAATATCGTATTTTAAAAGTATAGTGTCGTAAATGTTGATGAAAACAATTTATAAAACTGTAATATTCTCATCATATTTTGTGTATTTTCTGATAGATTAGGAAATGGTATATGCTTATTTATTTAACAATTAGTGAAAATCCATGTAGATGTCAGAAATTTAATAGTATTAGAAATTAACTTCAATTTGAAGAAAATTTTGAGAAGTACATTTTGCATCAACTAACTAAATTAAAAAACTATTTGCTTATTACCAAAATAAACCAATTAAAGTAATTTTCAAACCACCTACCAATTTCAACCCCAACAACAAATGAAAAGAGGATATAAAAAATAATTTTGGTTAAGTTCTTCAGTTACTAAACAGTTTTTAATCAGTTATCAAGGGTTTCGACAATTAACATCATAATTCTAACAAGATTTAGCATTGTAAGACTTGACAAGTATTATTATTTTATTGCTTTGATATAACTGTTTTCTTTAACTTTAAATTTTAAAATATATTAATTTATATTGCATTTTTAGATGAGTAAATTAAGTGAATATGTAAAAGCTTTATCGAGAGAATCTAAGGAGTGATATTTGGAAAAAATATCTATCATCAGTATTGATTCATATATTATACATCAACTTACCAATACATTTAATGTGTTTCTAATACATTTCATTTAAAATATACTTGCTCTACATATATGTATTTCATGCAAATACATTATATATACATTTACCTTTCTTTAAAAGTATATAATATAAACAAAACACTCAATCAACACCGACAAAACACAAAAATAAGTCACAAAAGCCAAAATCTCCATAAGACTCAATGCTAACCTGAACACTAGTTGCCCAGAAACAGATTCCTGCCAAATAGGACACGCCTCCTGCAAGTACTCTATTTCGAGTAAAAAATATAAGGTGTCGAATAAATTGTTTATGGATTGGCGAAAACTTTATGAAACAACTTCATCGTTTTTGATAAAACTGTTAGATATGAATTTATACCTCACGTTTTCTATAGTTATCGTTAGATATCAAAATGTGTTTTATCAAACACACATCAAGCAAATATCATAATGATCCAATGCAATTGCAATAGTCGTTGAACGCTACAGAATTAAAATGGATTAATGCTTTAATCTAGCATTCATTTCAGATAGAGTTCCATAATCAAAGTACAGATTTACTTCAGGTAAATACAATTATCTGCATCATCCAGAAAATAAGAAAGTTTCATATTGTTTTGAGCAAAAGAATAAACTTGGGCAGCATCAATACTCTCGTTGTCTTCTATATTAAATACTCAATTTGAAATCCCGCAGATTTCTTTCCGTGTAAAACGTGAGTAAATAAACCGATCTCAATTCGCAGCGTTCGCTAACACACGTCTCCCGGATTACGTGTAATTCCCTCGAACGATGAAAACAAATGACGGCGTGCTACCATGGGAGGGAAACAGGCTAGAACGCTCCGATGTGCAGTTGTCGGTGAGAGACAAACGATATTTCAAAATGAATGATGGACGCATGCCGACAAATAAATAAATAAAGTGGAGGTAGCGAGAGATTAGAGGAGAGTGTGAAGCACGAGAATGAACCGGGGTTACCAAATTAAGTTTATGTAGTTTCGGGTAACGGTTTTAAACAAAATGGCGGCTAATTATCTCGCGGACCAATTAAATTTGAATGAAGCAGCGGTCAAAGCGTCTCAATTATCAATTATAACTACTAATTATAAATAGCAATCGGTCTAAACGTTTTAAAATTATCGATTTAAAACATAAATTATACTTAATATTACCACTTAGTGGATGTGATAACTATTGAAGTATTGTTGGTGTAACCCAGCAAACGCAGCTATAACATTGATGTACCTGGTACGTAATATCTGAAACCTAAGTAATATATCATTTATGTACGTACTAATAACGTAATATACATATACTATGTCGGACATCTCTTGAGAGAGCGTAAAATGATATTGTTGGTATGTCACATTGGTCTTGGACATGGTACATACCTACAACATGTATATGTTGTTACAGTACTTATAACATATTCACCGTTCATTAGAAAGTTTTATATATTATATATAAAAATATCGCAAAGAAATTTTACATATTTTATAGTGTACACTGAACAACTTTGAAATATATTTAATTTAATTTTGCTAAGTGGTTATATATTTTCGTATCGTAATTTATGTAAAGGAAATTGTTAATTTATAAACAAAAAAACATTTTCAAAGAGATCTTACTAAAAAATGTACAAAAACAACTATTCATTCGTATATTCAAAGCTGTTTATACCAATAGTTGTGTTATGTACCATTAACGTTACGATGTCTACATACATGGGATGTCATGTCTCATAGACCGTGTTGCGGACATAGGTCTATTCATGTTATGTAAATATAACGTACTCGCGACATAACTGTGTTGGCTGGGAATCGGAAACTACATAATTTATTTGTAAAATGTTCAAGCTATTTTCGCTTTTGAATTCTATAGAATTAAATTATATGCTACTTGACATGCAGTGAGGGATTTAAGAATGGTAAGGCTTAGGCAGTTGCCCCAAGCAAAAGAAAATAATTTGAGACGATTATACTAACCTTAACCATAGTTATTCTTTTTGCCTGTGTGAATCTTTTTATGTTATTTCCTAATATTTCATCATGGATTAAGGAATATGTAATTATCCGTAATCTATATTTCTATACTTAAAATTGAAAACCAATATATTGTATATCTTGATACTTAATATTTCAAAAACGAAAAACATATCTTTCGTGTAATAATATAAAATTATTTAATTTTCTTCTATTTAGAAACATTTCAATATTATTTTATAGATTATTTTAATAGTTATTTACTTTACAAGTGGGCAAAGTAAGGAATTACCCACGAGAGAAATTTTAGCACACGAAGCCGAAGGCTGAGTGTGATAATTTTATCGAGAGGGTAATTCCACTTTGCCTACGAGTGAAGTATAACGTTTTATCCTACATCTCTTAATAAATGCAAAATTTATTAAAGAAATGTTATTTTACAGTGACATATACTTTAAATTTATGAAATTTAAATGTCAATCGATGTTAACAAGGTGTTGTGTTATTATAGTTATAAATAAAAAAATACTCACTAGTGGCTCTTCTCAAAATCATACCCACTAGTGGGTAATCTGCTATTTTCCTTGTTTAAAATCACCATAGTTATAGAGCAATTATTGAGAGGTGTTGGATAAAATAAGTTATTGGAGTTTTAAGATTTACTTCCTAATATTTATTAATAATAATTAACAATAAATAAAAAATATCTTTAAAACGGCATACCTACTACATATTTGACATTTCGAAAAACAGATTTATATTTATTTATTACATTGTTGCATTATTTCCTGTGAAAATTTCATAGATGATTGTAATGATATAATTACGTATTTTAGAGTTCACATCATTCCATTTATTTTTGTTAAAAAAATAAATAAACCTTAACCTGATCTGGAAATGTCAAATATTTTTCGTGTTTGTCAAATTTTTCATGGCGGTGTTACAATTTTTTTTCTAATAAATATTAATTTTAATTTGATTGATCGTGATATCGTGAAATATTAATATTTAGGTAACCAAATAGACCTAATTGCATGCATTTTTAAATTCTGAACAACTTTTGTATTTACATTTTTGCTGTAAAGTGAATAGATAAAAATTAACAGCAACATCAAAAAAATTGCATTGAAATCCCTATGTTCCACATTTCAATTCTACACCCATATAAATCTTGTGCACAACTTCTGTCCAGGCACACAGTGATTTTTGTTATGATCGCTATGAGTACTAACAGTTTAAATACATTTTATTTTGTTAATCGATCGGCCAGGTTTTTTGCAGCCGGCTCTAAGACTAGTAGGAATTGTAAATAATGGTAGTCACATAAATGCTCTATTGTATTATTATTGTGATTATTTTAATAGAATGAAAATAAATTTTTGTTGGTAAATAATTAAAATATTCATGAATACCATTTATTTATTGCAGAAAGAAATATAAATACATTTTAAGGTTATTTACTTTACAACCTCAGATTAACTAGAGAATAAATTTATAAGTGGAATAAACAAAAAATATCGCATTGAAATCAGCTTAAATAATGATTATTATTCTAGCTGTCATCTTTTGATGCGAAGTTTTTGTTTACTCCACTGATAAATCTATTCTCTAGTTTATCAGTGGTAGGTAATACCTTTTCTTTGTCTAATTATCGATTACCACTGATTAATTATGCTGACCAATGTCATTCAACAAGTCTTTTATTTCGTTGTGCCGACCTAACCACGTAATTTCATTATCGCGTCAATTCTCAAAAAAATATTCAAATTAGGTGCCAACCATTTGGCTCTTCGACAATCTGACAACTCAATAATAAAAAAAAAAAGTACAAAGAATTTAGAACAGAATAGATGTATGAGAGAGAAGCTTGAACATAAGAATTGCTATCTTTTAAATTCAAATATCTTAATAATTAATTAATATTAACTTTAGACTTATGGCTGGTTTATACTGGATTTAACTTACAGATTTAGATTTAGAAATTTAGATTTGAAATTTGCGATTTACTTCCTAGTTCATACTGAATTTATTAAATTTGAAATCTGTCATTCATGATTAGGCTTCAACTTTTTGACATATGCTTTAAACAACAACAAAATAACCTGAACTTGTCATCTGTGATGTTCTTCAATCAAAAATATTAAATTAATATCATATTTAACACTCTCCGCATCCATGTTACAACAATATTTTATGATGATCACAAATAAATCAGTTTGACAATCTTGACAGATTTTATTACTATTGACAAAATTGTTATTTTGCTTCCCAGTCAAGTTGATTGGTTGGATTTGGAAATTTAGATTTAAAATATAAAATATGGTGATATTTTAAATGTAAATTATAAATCTATAAATTTGTAAATCCAGCATGAACCAATAAATGTATTTCTATGTATTTTATATATTTTA
This sequence comes from Poecilus cupreus, assembly GCA_963942605.1. Classification (NCBI taxonomy): domain Eukaryota; kingdom Metazoa; phylum Arthropoda; class Insecta; order Coleoptera; family Carabidae; genus Poecilus; species Poecilus cupreus. The sequence goes on from OZ012727.1 coordinate 16,710,337, forward strand.
AATTAAATTTCTAAATCTAAATTTGAAAATTAAATCCACTATAAACCAACCATTATTTGCCATTTGTGACTCTAAACTAACTGTTAAACTGACGGACTAGCACTTAAATATTTATTTAAGAAACTACGCCGACTTTTCGATAGTAACTACTATCATCTTCATGGCTAAGTTATGGTTGAATAACCATATGTATATTATAACCATAACTATTTAATGCTAATTGTTATTTATAATATTTGGTAATTGGATAGCTCTGAACAAAGATTAAGACTAAGAGTTATATTATTATTGTCTTGAAATATTGGCTACACAATTTGATCTACAAATTTGAAACAAGATTCGGCCAGCCATTTTAAAATAAAATGACGTCCGGTTACCTTAAGAAGAATTTACCCATGTTAAACAAGTCTATAATTGTTTATCTTAATTATTTTAATCTCCCATTCCAAAACAAAATAGCGAGGGATATCTAAGAAACTTTGAATATTTAGTTTGTGAGAATACAAAATGATCAGATAAGTTTGTTTTAAAATTGCGAAAGGGGAGCAGTTTGTATTCTCTGACGGTATAATAAATAATATTTTAGTACTTTGATACATCGCAAATTTATAAATAAAAATGCTTACCAAAGTTTTTCAAGGATACCACGATACTCGCCGAAAAATTTCAAGTCATTCAACTCGTAGCAAAGAAAGACGAGTATCGAAATAATTTTGTACCTGTAAATAACAACATACGAATGAGTATTTTTACTTGTAAGAATTATAATTAAAATGCACACAAAAATCTGCATAGATTTTTACATAAACACTTAGATCTAATAATTATTTATAGTTAAATCTAACATTTAAAATTATGATTTGTGTCATATTTGCTCGTCGAAATGATACTGAGCCACCTCAGACATTTCAAATTAACATCCAATTCACATAATTCAAAATTCAATCAGTGGCACCAAAACAACCCCTCCAGCGGTTCCCATAGCATCGACACAGCAGCGTCCGACAAAGACAAACACAAACCGACAAAGAAGGCAAAGAAAAACTGAAAAACGTTTCTGTTTCTGTTACATCTGCAGATGAGAACGAACACACAAGACATTTATCAAAGTCTAGGTTTATTTCAATATTGACAATCGACGGTACGATTTCGTGTTTGCGTTCAATCGAAAAACGTTGTGAAGCAAATACAGCGTTGCCGCGTGGCCGCTATTATGTAACGGTTTCGTGGATGTGCGACGCACGTGCGTGTTGTTAGTTCTGTTTCTTCTTCTGATTCTTCTGTGTTTGAAGATGATCGGTTTCCCACAAGCCCTTATCAGTTCTCCGTCCAGTAGTACCAAAACACCGGGCCAGAGAATGACAAGGGTCTGGGAGAAACGCAATGATGACACCCAAGAGAAGATGTCTTCGGTCTTCTTCTTCTGTTGCCACTAAATAAATTTAACAACATTATTCCGTTAGCTAAGACTACACAATATAGTACATACTATTTCAATGCAAGATTTGACAGCTGGTAATCGTAATTCACGAGCAAAATATATAATTTACCAAGGTCTGTTTCAAGCGAAGAAACAACTAAATTACTCAGGAGTGCAGTCAAATTCTTCAATATTTTTTCGACCAATGGAAAAACCGTACATTTTTTACCTCCCACCACATCATGTAAGGGAGGTATAGGAATCATGCTAAAAATTGTGTAGTGAGTTTTCAGTGGATGAGCACGTTTTAAGGTCCCTAGAATATGATTTTAATGGATTCGCGATGATGTTTGTGTGTCTATCTGTCTGTCAGTCTGTCAATCTGTGTGGATCTCTAGAGTTACGGTTTCTCAAACACTACTAAACTGATAATTTTCATATTTCGAATATATCAATTGTAAACCCTTTAAAAGAGCTGATTAGTTTTTGGTGATAATCCAATAACCGGAAGTGGTAGTTTATTACAATTATTGTTTGAAACATTTTCCTCTTACAGTCACCATTTACGAATTACAACTCGCTAAAGAAAAATTATATTTTGATATTTACGTTTAAATATGTTAACCTGTGTTTTTTGAAAAAACGAAAAAACGGTTGAAAAATGTCATTTTTGACATGAGTCATAATTTTTTGAAGGGATGAGCGTTTTTTGATAGTGGTGGTCCGTGTTCCTGCTTTGTACAATAAGAAATCTATGGTGGGAGGTATTGTGGTGCCCGCAACAGATTTTTTTTTAATATAAATATAAAATTTGTCTTATTCTATGAATAATGCAATGAAAAAAATTTTAAAATTGAATTCTTTTTATACAAAACTTTGGTAATAAACTTAAACGAATTCGTTACGTCATTTATTTCTACACAATCAAAGATACTTTTCAGTCACACATTCACATAAAACGCTCCAACGTCAAACGTCGGTGTTCTAACCTAAAAATATTGGTATGTGCAAAATACAAACATGAAACAAATACATACATCTACATAGGTATTTATAACGTGGTTGTGAAATATTGCGGTGATCTCTATTTAATCAGCAGTTGATGTCAAGAAATAAGAAGACAACTCACAGACTTTCATTAGGTATAAATAAATGACGTACTCTGACGTAGGTACATAGAGAAAGATTAGAAATTTGATACTAATTTGGAAAAATTGTAAGTCAAAAACAAAACATTTGTAAGGCGTAAAGTATAATATAATACAGAATTTCATGGATTATACCACAAAAAAAAAATTGGTAAAGTGAAATAATCTCATTATAGCTTCTTCAGGACAGCTGTAAAATACAATAGTGAAACAGAACAATACAGAACAATTACAATAATACTTACAATATAATTCTTTTGTCATTTTTTTTTAATTATTATTATTAACCGGTCTCAATTGCTAAGGTTATATGCCGCCTCGGAACCTCGTTTTCGGTGGTGTGACACCGGCACGAAGTATGGGTTTTCATTAAGCGGTCACCCATCCAACTACTAACCGCGGACAGCATTGCTTAACTTGCGTTATCGAGTAATCCGACTTTAACGTTACCTGCCAAGCCATTGCCTTTGTTCTGTCTTGTTTTCTTCAGTGTTGTATTTTACAATAATTGTCATGAAGATACAAAATTGGTCGGCGAAACGTCGGTTTTGATTAAATAATAAAGAATTTGACTGCAATGCTAGATAACTCTTACCAGTCGCTTAACCTTGCTTATTATAATAATAATAATAAATCTTACATTCTAATATTGAAAAATATCAACGACATATAAAAACATAAAAAGTACAAACTACAATCCAGAGGAAAACGCATGCCCTACCCGCCAAATGGATACCTACTCAAAATTCGATCCCTTCTAGCAAAAAATGACAATCGTTTAAGCCACTTGGCGACATTACTCCAAATAAAAAATACGCTGACAATTTTAAAAAATGGCTAGCAATTGAATCAAATCTCCGACAAATATCATCATCCGTCTTTCTTTCAGTTCGACATGTTGAGAAGCGCTGATTTATCGGGTGCTTGGGGGTATTTCCTACAGAACTTCAATACAATTTTATTTGTTTAAAAACCCGGGAGATAAAAATAATATCACTGGTTTCTTCGACAACAAAGATACCACAACAAAAGGTTAAATTTATATGAGACGGCGGAGGACTAATAAAAGAAAGGATTTCTCTGCGACGCCATTTTGAGGAATATGTCATCAACAAATGGCAATCCAGCATTCGATTATCTGCTGATATAAACAAATTACTTTTTTTTAAGTAAACTAAATTACTCATTCGAATAATTAATAGCATACATTGCATGCTCAGTGAATAATATTACTATTACAGAACTATAAACTATAGTCCAAAAGTCTATCATAATTTAATAAATATGAGTTCTGTTTATTAAATTTATTGAAATATATTTATGTTAACTACGTTCTCATTTTTTATTGTATTAAATAAATAATGTTACAGAATTAATTTAGAAGTGCTAAATAGTGTTAATAGTAGTTTTTAATCATTGTATTGCAAAAATATTGTGTCACAGTGTTATAATTATAAATAATTTTATAACGTATAGATTTCTTCCCTCAATATCCATTATTATCGAAAAAATGGAAGTCTATTTCTCAGAGAATAATACATATCTGTTCCAGTCAATTTCTGACTACTGATTTTTATTTAGGTTAGTTTGGTATAAGGCATTATTTTTACATGAATTTTTAAATAACATTGACTTCTGTTCGCCAATATTCAATGAAGAGATTTGAGTCCCCAACAGAAAACTTAACTTTATTCATAGCTTCACAAAAAATGTAACTAAATATGTTTACAATTCGAACTAAATCAACAATAAGAGCAATAATTTCGGATTAGAACAGTTAATTAATAGTTGTTTCTTAGAAAAACAAATACATGTCGTAAGTAGTTTAGTTTCCCCGTTCCTCCTCCATTTTGTCTCTGTCCAAACCACCACCTACAATCAGGTTTATTTCCCAATACTATACATATTAATAAAATTTCATACTTGCAAAATACTGCCATATATTTTCGATTTATTATTGGCCCCATGCGCTCTAAAGAACCCCCCCGTAAATAATTAAGTGGCCAAGTATTTGATGTATTTTTATTAGCGTTTATTTCCACGTATAGCAAGCGACTTAAGAAATGCCATCCAATGAAACACCACCTGTTCGGATATATGTCCAACCATTGGTCGATGGAAACTCACGTACCCGTGGTAACCGCATAACAAACTAACACTATACATAGCCAATCAGTGAACACTGTTTGTATACTGTAAATAAATGACTATCGAAGTAGTACTTCTATTAATTGACCACTCATTTTGATTAGTAATTTCATTAGGAGAACATTACTAAATAGTGTTTAACATGCAGACTCAAAAAGTGTATTCATTTTGAACATTAAGACTATTTTACACAATCATAAGCTTACATATGTATATTTATACAACTTTCTATTGAATCATGTAATTCTATGTACGAGTAAATTATTTTCAATTAGAACATGTTGTAATATCTGCTTTAAATTTTAGTGACACCTAGGGATTTTATTGCATAACGTACAGTATCTAACGTTGATTTCAATTTAGCACTAACAGTTGCTATGAAAAATAAAGTAGTCGAATTTCTAACTGTTTTATTTACTTTTATTTTATTTTATTTGTAACAATAAACGTTCACTGACGTTGAAAATGTGAGCCAAGAGAGAGACATGCAATATATGAGCAACCTACCTTTGTCATACAATCCGGTTAACAAGTTGATAAAAAAATATTAAATAATTTAGAAATAAAATATTTAATACTCCCATAAAAATTAATTAACAATTATGTAAGTATGTATGTATTTTCAAATAATTGAACAATACACTTTTGGAAAAGACTGTATAACATATTTGTACATAGCAACTGTTCAACAAATGCATAGCAACCGCTCTAAAACAAATATTAGACAAAGAAGGGTTCAAGGGCGCATTCCAGTATTACAGTATTTCAATGCTGCCACAACACAAATGTGAATATACATTTTCTATATTGAAATCTTACTATAGTGATATTCACCTAAGAATGGCATTCTTCGAATTCCATTCTGATGACGTCACAGAAGGGTATGAATTAAGTGAACCACATGCGTTATTAGCAATGCTTTTGTCTGATGTGTTGCTAATGTCACGAAGCGTGTGTTGACGTACGTCGCTACTTACACCGTATAGGTGACAGTTGAATATTTACTGTGTTTATATTCGCATTCAGTGATTGAGTTATATTTAACGAATAAATATGAGTGGTAAAACATTATGTAAACGTTGCAAAGAAATTATTTTGAATGCTTCGGCATTTTTTCATGAAGAAAAACGTATAGATGGTCCACTAATTTCATTTTCTTCTGCAGATGTAAGTTTAATATTGTGAGGTTATGTTATCAATTTAACGTAACTGTTATTATTATCTATTTTCTTATACATTCTTCGTTATTCTTATTATTATTATTGTCTTAGGGGATTTGTGCAATGTAGAAATTTGAACGACGCTAGGAAATAAATTTGTAAATACTTATTTCTACTACATTGCCAACAGATGTCAGTACGGTCAATCGAAATTTCAATTTTTATTAGTACCTCATATAAATGAAGTGTGTGACGTCATCACATTGGAATGCCATTCTTAGGTGAATATCACTATATAAATAATGTGACTGGGTAAAACGAAAATCCAGTTTACAAATTACAAGTAGAATAGTTATTTACTTTACCAGTGTGCAAAGTAAGGAATTACCCACGAGAGAAATTTTAGCACACGAAGCCGAAGGCTGAGTGTGATATTTTTATCGAGTGGACAATTCCACTTTGCCCACGTGTGAAGTATAACGTTTTATCCAACACCTCTTAATAAATAAAAAATTTATTACAAAAATATTATTTGACAGTGACATAAGCTTTAAATTTTTTAAATTAAAATGTCAATCGAAGTGGTTACCAAGGTGTTGTGTGTTATTATTATTGTTATAAATAAAAAAATACTCAATAGTGGCTTTTCTCAAAATTATACCTACTAGTGGGTAATCTGTTACTTTCAATGTTCAAAATCGCCATAGTTATAGAGAATATATTGAGAGGTGTTGGATAAATTAATTTACACGTAAAATGTGTAAATATATAATTGCGTAAAATAGACTTTACTCTAAGGGCCGATATTTCCATCTACGAATAAAGTACCGAATAAATTATTCGCCGAATAGATAAAAAATGTCGCATCGAAATCATAGCTCAAATGATACTTATTGTTCTAGCTGTCATTTTTTGATGCGTATTTTTTTATTTTTTCAACGAATAACTTATTCGGAAGTTTCTTTGTAGATGGAAATATCGGCCCTAAGAGAAAATGCTATTAGGATAGATATATAAACCACAGAATTTATTGTAAATATTATATCCATTTCTGAGCATGGCCCAAAGAGGCGTAAGAAAGCCAAGTTCCTGCCTGGAATACTAAGGGTCGCTTGTTCAAATCTTGGCTAGGATATAGATCAAGATTCGGATAAATTACTCCGTAGTAACATAGGTAGATTATATTCAGTTCGAATCCCATAGCCGACAATTGCCATTTTAACTTTACCCCTGTGGTTCTCCCTCTACTAACATCTTTGAGAGCTATGATTTGACGGGTGGTAACCGCACTTCATACGAAAAAATATATCACTTAACGAGGTCTGCGCAAACAGAGTGCCACACCCATAAAGGGTAAAGGCGTGATGATATATTTATATATTTTATTTTATAATTATACTAAGGATTCCAATTACCAAATGTTTGCATTTATCTTTGTAATCGTTCACTAATTCAATCGAACAGAACAATCAAAATAGCGCCAAACTCGTATAAAAGAAAACAAAAAATAATAATATTCATTCATCTAGACCTAACTTTTGTATATTATTCAAATTAATTTCAAAAGATTGTAGAAAGAACATATTTAATCTATTTTTGAAACGTATAGATATTGTAAGCAAATACAATAAATTATAACCCTAAATCGTAAATTGAAATCGATATAATAATAATTGAAAATTGATTTGACAGGTGTTCTTCAGCGAAATCATTTGTCTTGGAATGACCAATTGGCCCGATCCAAATCCAATATCCATAGTATCGATTAATTAATTTGTACGTAACCAATACACTATATATGAGAACCAATTGATACATTTATTAACGAAAATGTGTATTTAATTAATTTGAACAAGACATTAAACAATAAAATATCAATAATAATAATTAACAGATAAACTGAGCAACGAACAACTATCAAAATATTTTTTCCCTTTACTACCATCTTCGTGGAAGCATATTTAACAGCTGGTAAAGTAAAGACAGATCTTCAAGAGCAACGGAATATTTTTTTACGAAATACGAAACTTCTGCTCACCCCTTTTGAGTGGAGCAGAATCGGAGGGTCACTCATGAATATTCATGGCGCACGCGCGTTCAAGGGCCGCCATTAACATTTGCACGCGCTCGCCACTTCACTTACACCATCCTGATTTTTATTCATTTTTTGTTTACTCCCCAAAGAAGTGTACGTGTCGACCGCGGGATTTTTCAAGGATTTTTGAATATATTTTGATGAACTCGCGCTTTGCTTATTTTTATTTACTGCAAGGTTTGTATATTGCGATTTTTTGCGATCTCGGGAAGTGATTTTGGATTAAGTGGTTTGTTTTTTTGGGATTTTGCAGAGAATAATTTCAGAGATAAAGCGATAGGGAATGAACAGTGTAATGCAATAACTTTTCAATTTTTAAACCGTTAAAGACTATGAGGCTTATTTGAGGTATGTTTGCTTTAGATTAGCCTATGAGCCAAAAGTAATTAAAATTGTGGTTTAGATATAAAATATAAAGCTTGACTTACATTGCCGAAGTACAAAAATGAAGTCGGTCAGATTTCGAGTTGCTGGAGTCTGTAACAAAAGACAAAAATATATTAGAAATATTAATAAATACGCGATCCAACCTTGAGGAAAAGCATTGCACTGTTTTATTAGCTTGCCGTAATTTTCAACGTATCATTTTACTGACAGATCCATAGTATTAATTTGCGTTAACTCAATTTTTTTCATCACCTGTAACTTCATTTCTAAATTAATTATATTATCAAAATGTGTCAAATTTTATGTTAATCAATCTTGAATACAACCTTAGTTAAAATAATTATGTTCTAAGAATGGAAAATGAAGTTGGGAGTAATAATAAAAATGGAGTTAGAGCTTAACCTTTTTATGAATCTGCCTGTTAAAAACTATCTATTTTAATTCTGAATGATCATATATACACTTTTGTACGCAATTGCGTAATATTTATATCAGCCCAGCTATGGGTAAGGCTTATACATGAACATTCCTCTAGATTTTGCATTAGGCTCTCCTCTACCTTCGATCTACCTTGCTTTACATTTCCCCCACACTATCACTAACTCCGCGCACGTCCGCTGCACGTCGCCACGGCCGCTGTAGCGTAAAGTCAGCGGTGGTACAGCGGCACGCAGTGCTGCCAACTTTATCTTAGTTACGTACGGGTGAGTGCAGCCACCCGACATGAGATAACGCTGGTGTAGAGTAGAGTACAACGGGGTAACAGCCCTAGAGTAGAGCGAAACAGGTCGAGTGTAAACTCGGTGATGTGTGACAAAGAGAAAGAGAGAGGGAGAGAAACGTAGTGAGAATGTGGGGGAGGTGGGTGTGATAGTGGATTGTTTAGGTTTTAGTTTTCAGGATTTATATTACTGCTGCAGTGCAGTTCTTTTAGTTGGGTTGTTGCTCTAATTTGTAAATCCAACTTTGACAGACAACTCTATATAAAATATTATATTAGTTTTCCAGCAACTAAAACAGGTGGGGGGGGGGGGGGGGTTGTAAAATTTGATGGCACTGCAGACGCAAAAATATATTAGTACACTGTAAACTGTCAGACAAAAAATTGATTAATGACGCGATAGTATATTTAATGTAAATCTATAGTCAACAATCTTTTAATATTTTCTTGCACAATTTGACGGTTGGTAACAGTAGTAGAAGAAAAGCTGATATATTAATTTTATTTATCTACACCCATGAGTTAATTGGCACTTATCCCACTCATTTTGCTTCAGTTAAGAGCTTCATTACCGCACTCGTTTTCATTAACGTACTATTTATTATAAATGTTGATAATACAATCTTTACAATAGTTTATATTATTTAATATTTAATTAATTATAATCTTTTAAAGCTTGTTCTTCTACATTCTTCTAATCCGATGATATACTTTCTAAATGACTCATTTTCAAGAAATGCTTCAAAAAATAACTACATAATTGTTTTTTCAAATTGTGGTCGTCATGGATTAAAAACATTTTTACAGAAACTACTTGGATTAATTTAAAGTTGTATACTATAAAAAAAATACATAATAACTTTTCTAATTCATCAGAAAACAATTAATATATTTTTACCATATTCATCTGTAAATTTAAATATAATAAATATGTTTACTTTTTTATTTATGTGGTGAATACCAACATTACGTTTGTAGGTTATGTATTTTACTGCTGTCAAATCGGGCAGAAATTATTGCCAACATTGGTAACTAAATGAGCTAAGTTCATTATTTCAAAATTAAATTTCAATTATATTTCATCATTGTGTAAATTAATCTTATGTAAAAGGATGTTTGAAATATTATAATTTTTTATTACAAATATAGTTTCTTAATAAACGCTTTAGAAATAAGAATATTACTGTAAAAGATTCCCGGTGATCTACCTGATGGAGACCTGGGAAATGAACATTTCGAAAGTCAATAAGAAAAAACACATTTCAATGTATAAGTACAAAAAAGAATATAAAATATTAATAGTAACAGATTTGAGAGTAGTGCTTAAATGAATTTAGTTACGCCTAATTGAATAAGCAACTAACTCAACATTCCCACAAGCAGCATCGACTAAACACTTCCTCTCCAATACGAACAATCGCCCATCTACGCGGAATCCAGTGCCCCGGATCTTTAATTAACACATCCAGTCAGCAGCAAGGACTGACTACACATACCCCACCCGAGACGCAGGGGGGTAAGGCGACCTCGCAAGAAGCTGGCAACGCCAAACACGTCAGGAGTCGTGACGTCGCTACGTCGTCAACCTGGTTGCTTGTATTTCCCTCATCTTATTAAATAGTAAAACAAGGGAAGGTGATATTGACGGTGAAACTGTGATGATGTGCTAAGCAGGCTGAGGCAGAACTCAGCGAAGACAGTGGCGCCGGGAGACGCTTTTTAGAAGGGCGTAAGCATTCATTTATACAATCAGATATTTGTTGAAAATTTTGATATTATAATTGTCTATCCTGTCAAAACAAAAAAATTAAATGAAATACTCTATACCTCTATGGGGTATACGAAGCTCTCTAGATATTTTTTTGGAGTAAATTAAACTCAGTTTCATTGTATAGTTGGGACCAAACTATTTACTATATAGAAGTGACGTCATTTAAGTGAATTTGATAATTAACAACATTAACAAAATGAGTTATTTCTCTCGAACACATTTTACTCATATAAATATCTATTAATGGGCGCATAAACCATAAACGAAATATGACAAATTTATATCAAAATCGTGTAACACTTACGATAAAATAATTAGTAAAGTATTTTTTTCTTGTAAATATTTTGCAGTAAGCTATATAACGAATTGAACATATTTTGACGTCACGAGTACTCGCATTGATTCTATTGGCCAGAAATATGAAACATGCAAGTCGCGCGTCTGCCGTTGCGCCCAACGCCTATTGTGGGCTAAAATCGAACTACGAAATGTCATTGCATTTATTTAGTTTGTTGGTATTTAAGATTATATTTGTTGGGCTTCTATTACTTGTTTTATAATTTCACTGTTTTATTGTGCTATGTTGAAAAACTGTTGAATAAAATTGTGTGTTGAGGTTAGGTTACATCACTACTAGCGCCATTGTTCTCAAACTTTTGTATAATGTTTACACGAATATCAAGTTGCCAAATTAATTTTATCTTTATTTACATTAAGTTTAATCGTTATAAATTAAGACTTATAATATGTAAATATTATTTTTACATTAAAAAATATATAATATCTACTATCAAAAAAAATCGTTGTTTTAGTGCCACTGGAGTAATACCAATGACGTCACACAAACTTTGAAAAATCATATCTCGGGTAATATAAGAAATTTTCACATCGGGTTTTTACTGATCGTCATATATTCTAATAAAGTTTCATAAAAAAATTGGTTTATGGGCCCATTTAATAGATTGTACAAGTTTTGTTCAGAATATACCCGAACTTAAGTTTTTAACTTTATTATTAATTTTACAAATTATTGGTTCTTGTCCACTTTAAAATACCCTCCTCCCGTATTTACAAACTTTTTTCAGCAGTGTTTCTATTTTGCGAAGCAGTTCTAGATAGCTTTATTTGAATTGGTCTTTAAAGCATGTAACGCATTTGATTTCAAGTCATTAATAGTCTGAAAATGGCATCCTTTCAACACTGATTTTAATTTCGAAAATAAGAAAGAATCACAAAGAGCCAGGTCTGGCGAATAAGAAGGTTGATCTAATTTTAGGCACAAAACTGACGAATTGACAAAGCTTAGTGTGTCTGCAGCATTTATTTGGTGCAAGAACCATGTCTTGCCACAACTTTGGTCTCTTTTTGTGGTTTCTCTAAAAGTTTGCTCCAGTTCCACTCAAAATTTTGTTTTACATCGTTGCTCAAGAAATTCGCGCATTTAAAAATTCACAACCAACACAAACACGTTGCACTAAAATAACTAACAATATCACGATAACTTAACGAGATATGAAGAATCCAATAACATGTGGTTTCAGAGGTTATACACAATGTATTGCTACAAACCGCACATAGCTAAATATCTTCGTTGGCGCGTAATTCAAAATGTGCGATTATTTTCTGTACACATCTGACTCTCTGTAGTTTGATCTTTTTCATTATATCGTCTTATTATTATTATTAAATGCAAATCTCGATGAGTAATATATGGTTGCGGTTCCTCTGCGGCGACACTGGTGACAGAGTGTTCTCTGCTAAGCTCAACCCAACAGAGCAATTTCAAGCGAAGCGACAGATCAGACAAGAGCGGGTGTACGAGAGGAGCAGGGGGGCTCCCAGCAGCATGGCTCACTCTGATGATACATCATCACTTCCGAACTAAATTGAACATGAAATGATACGGCGAGCAAATAGCGAATGTTAATTTAATAAACAAACGCGACGTTCACTTGTCACCCGTGCTTAGAAACAATCGAACAATCGGCGATCGACACTTGCGGCTATCATGCCATGGTCATCTTTGATGTGGGGTGTAAACAATTGCGTTTTGCTAATTGGAACAGATGAAGGATCGATTTGGTTCGGTGGAATATCAGCCAGGTAATTTCAGCGGCGGAGGGTGGCGATGTCAACTGTCAAATTATGCAAATGTAATCGGGAAATCGTCCAAATCGCGATGCTGCATTGGGAAATTTGCCGGAACGCGAATGGAAAATACGCCAGTGGGAAATTTTACGACGGAATCACTACTTTACTAGAACATAACCTGACTGATATTTTGCAAAGTGACTAGGCAAGCAGACAAAAGGCAGTAACTGGAAATTTTTAATGACTTAAGAAGTTTGATTTTAGTATACCTTGTACTTGTAACTTGCAAATCTTTATTAATTGCTTACGGCATAGAATCTACTGTTAATTAATTATAATAAAATTCTAGACCATATCATCTAGTGAACGATTACGTGGGCGCCCGAGGAATAACTGGTTGGGTATGATTGAAGGTTTGTTGCGTGAACGAATGATTCCGAGTGTGACGAATAAACGAGCAAATATGAATCGCACTATGAATGTGGACGAGGCGAAAGTGGTGGAATGTTTGGAGGAGATTGATTGTTGATTGACTGTGTTTCTAGGTTCATTCTACCCCACTAAGTGGGATATAGCGTGATGCTGTGTATGTATGTATCATCTATCATGGCTGCTTTCTGTGCTTTACAATTTTTCTGATCCCATCTATTCTCCTACCCTTTTCGTTTAGCAAATTTATTTCGCTTCCAGTTTCTCTCTATCTCTCTTTATTTTTCTGCAGTAAAATCTTAGGTGTTCTTTCTCTTCCCTTCCAGATAATCTTCAGCTCCGCTCATTCACGATCAACTAGTTTTTGTTGCTCTTTTCTTCATTGCTTCATCTAAATTTTGCGATTATTGACGGGTTACTTTTATATGACAGAAGATATTATTTAATTAGTTTACTTGCAGTTTTGTAAATGATTTCAGTTTTCAGTCAAAATTATAGGAAACCGTTTACATGTAGTTTCCAAAACAGGTGTAAAAATAAATTTGAAATCAGTTTCGGCGCATACGCATTTGGTTGATATAAGTGACAGATCGAAATGTGAAACATAACCTCTCAGTATTGCTTGTGTATAAAATATGTACCTTTTAATAACGTAATATTTTAAATTAACATGGTTCAAAAAAGTAGAAAAAGACCATCGAACATCAGGAGTTAAAAACTATGGAAAGAAAAAGCAACAGATAAAAGAATTGGAAAAACGAAACAGTTAGTACATAACAAAAAGATTTGGAGAATGATCCCCTCCAAATAATGGATACAAGTAGTTACCGGGATTTGAAACATACAAATTCATGTATCCATAGTACGAAATGGCGAAATTTTGTGAAATTACGATAAAATTGTTGTTTTAAACTTGAAAAAACATATAAAACGCTGTATCAACTATTCAAACTAACAAATTCATGTTTCTATCGTGCGAAACAGAGAATTTTTGTGAAATCATGAAAAAATTGCTGTTTTAAACTTGCAAAAATATAGAAAACGCTGTTTTAAACTATTCAAGCTGAGATGTGTTTGGGTAGTTATAAAAAAAATACTTCAAATAAAAGTGGTAGATAATAACTTTTATTCGAAATATTTGTATATAAAATAATTTTAGAACATTAAACATCGCTAAAATTATACCCAAAAACAAAGCTCGTGGTTACTAACCATTTCTATTGCTGCGTCTTTCAATTACGAAATAATTTATGTCAAAACTGTCCCATACAGAATTATAATTACAGCAGTAAATTCCTAATAATTAGCAATAAGTCTCATTTTCCTAAATGAATTCGAGTGCGCTACTGAACCAAGTCAACATACACTAGGAAGACGAGAGACGTAGACACGGACACATACACACCAGCATCACATGTGCGTGTGAATGTTCCAGTGGCTCTTAATTTAGACGCCGTGACGTCACACAATCGAAACACTTGCTCGCAACAGATCCCATATCGCAATAAATAACACACACACATACATACATCATACATACACCAGAACACCTAAGATTTCCTAGACGTTCAAATTTGTTAATATTGTTGTAAAATAATACCACTATATACACTGAAGTATAGTAATACTGGAACGCTAATTTGTATGCTTTTATGAAAGCAAAAAACGACCCTGAGACAGATAGATGTCTTTGTCTAATACTTGTTTGTTAAACGGTTGCTATGCTTTTCCTGAGTTGCTGAGCGGTTGCTATGTATAAACACGGTCTTGTGCAACATTGATAAATAATATATAACAGTGTATCCTGTATTTTATTTCAAATATTTTATTTCAAAATCATTGAATGTTAATTTCTTTATATTTATTTTCTTATCAACTTTTTAAGCGGACTGTATAACAAAGACAATGGAGTCCTTTACAACAAATTTTTATTTATTATTTTTTTATGAAACTGTCTCTAAATTGAAAACTATCTGCAGTTTAAGAAAGTCTTAATAGTTATTCATTAAGCCGCAATTATTTTTTAAAAGTGTCATGACGTCACTGTGTTACTTGGTTACTAATTCAAAACAAAACAAAAATATTTAAATTAGGTATCAACCATTTGTCACTTTTATTATCTAACAGCTCAATAATTTGGGAAGTATAAAAATATGGAAAGAATAGATGAGTGAGAGAAAAGCTTAAGCAGAAAAACATAATACTCGTTAAAATTGCTTTCTTAAAAACTCAATTATCTTAATAATTAATAATATTTTTAACTTTCTATTATATCTAGTACGATGTTTTTGGGGCTAGTTATAATATACAGGGTGTAACATAAATAGGTACATTAAATTAAACCAGTTATAGAACTCGGCAAGAGGAACAATATTTCTTAATAGCTTTTTTTTCTAAAACATCTGGTTTTCGAGTTAAAATTCTTTAAAAATTTATTAGAATTTAGGTGTCCCGCCAATGGAGAACATATAACTGTATAGATGGCGTTAGTGTAGACATTGCGCTACTGCGCATTATGTCTGTTTCTGCATCGTGAAAGCTAACCTAAATTTTGTATTTTTGCAATAAAAATGTATTCAAACGATATTGAAGCTGAAGAACAAATTCCAATGAGAATACCACTCGAAATTACGCAAGTAGCAACATTAATTAATATTAATTTATTACCAACTAAATCAAGACGTCAGTATCCATTCGCAAAAATTGACGTCTGTGCTAGGTAAATGGTATCAAACACTGGACTATTTGCATGAGGTAAAAAAGTTATAAAGAAAAATTGTTGTTCTCGACGAATTCTATCACTGGTTAAATTTAATGTATTTATTTATGTTATATCCTGTATATGACTTATATGCCATTTTGTGACTTTAGTGAAAGATCCCATTGGCCTAACAAATGTCTGTCTTGCTTGGCTCGAATTTTCTCCGTCCGTTAGCAGTCCAGTATAATTATATTTCAATAGCAATGCATCCGAAAATTTCGCACAACGTTTTCATAATATCAAGAATTCTGTGGTGAAATTAATATTTCCATGCGCATTTCTCCCAGGGAGGACTCGTAGCAGTATTAATAAGAAACAAAATAAACTAATAAAAAGAAAAAGATTTCAATCTGCGTTCATTTTATCCCGAACCGGAGTGTGCTGTGGACATTAGCGTGCGAATCGAACATAAAAAAGAACAAACGCGCAGCGAAAACAAAAAAATAAAAGACGAACGCGAGATCTCCACAATACGTGCTGATTCATCGCAGCGAGAGCTCAGTGTCGCCGCCGACTCCGCAGTCGCCCCCGATGCGATGCTGTTTTTAATGTTCATTCGTTTCTAAATTCAAAAGAGACATTGGATTAATTTTATTATTACAAAAACATTAATGCGCCGGTGACATGATACTCTTATTCGTTACTCCCGCGTTATGTCTTCTCCACATGAAATCGCTCGCCAGCGGCGTACGTTACTTTTTAATTATAATCATTGGTGCTAAATTAATAGGTACAGAGGATTGTTCCGTAATGGGCGCATAAACCATAAACGAAATATGACAAATTTATATCAAAATCGTGTAACACTTACGGAATAATTAGTAGTAAAGTATTTTTTTCTTTTAATTATTTTGCAGTAAAGCGATATAACGAATTGAACATATTATACGTCACGGGTATTCGCATTGATTCTATTGGCCAGAAATATGAAACATGCAACTCGCGCTTATTGTGGGTTAAAATAGAACTACGAAATGTCATTTCATTTATTTAGTTTGTTGGTACTTAAGATTATATTAGTTGGGCTTCTATTGCTTGTTTCATAATTTCACTGTTTTATTGTGCTATGTTGAAAATCTATTGAATCAAATTGTGTGTTGAGGTTAGGTTACATCGCTACTAGCGCCACTGTCGTATGATGTTTACTCGAATATAAAGTAGTAAAATACTCTAAAGTGGCCAAAGGAATGTTATCTTTGTTTATATTAAGTTAAATTGTTGTAAATTAAGACTTATAATATGTAAATATTATTTTTACATTAAAAAATATATAATATATACTATCATGAAAAATCGTTGTTTTAGTGCCACTGGAGTAATACCAATGACGTCACACAAACTTTGAAAAATCATATCTCGGGTAATATCTGACATTTTCTCATCCGGTTTTCACTAATCGTCATTATATTTTAATAAAGTTTGGTTTATGGGTCCATTGTACCATATACAATTCCTTTTTTGTAATAATGTTTTACTAGTGCCCCAATGGCACTCGTAAAGGAGGATATAGAATCCATGATCCTACCACGAAACTAAGTAACCAATTTTAAATGTAGTCTACAAAAAAATTGATCCAATTTTGCTGAGTTAAATTGCACCACATGTCAATTCAAATAGTTCACAAGGTCAACTTCTACCAATTCATCTGAGTAAAATATTCAGGCCACTCTTGACTTAGCCACCAAAACTATTTCACCAACCAAACATGTGTCTCGCATCCATCAACGAAATTCATCGCGACCACCATGCACAAGAAGCGGCAAATAACTCACTTCTTGCCCGAAATCCGAAGAATGTTTCAGTAAATAAATGACATCGACGTGTTTATGTTTTTGTAAACAATCTCCAGACAGAAGTTTATTTTCTTGAGCGTGAGTTAAGAATGATTTTATCATGGAGTGTACACACGTTACATATGTGAACGAGGTGTTGAAAGTTTAACGGTAGTGACGTCACGAGGGGACCACAGCGTTTCCGGTCCGGGTCGCAGGTCAACAGAATCATAAATAATCAGTGAGTCTGACCTTTTCTGACCTTACACTGGATATAGACTTATCGAGCCATCGGTAGTGTTTTGTTTGTTACAAGGTTCAAAATAAATATGGAGATTTTTAAATATAATGCGGACAAATCACTGGCACCCAAAATGTTATTGTAGCACTTACAACAATAGTATATAAGGAAATCTAAAGGCATATTACACCCTGAAATTTTCTGAAGTAAGAACGAATATAGACTATAGTAAGCAAGGGCAACAATAACTGATTGAGTCATTAGATTTCTGTAGGGCATAATATATTTTTTCACATCTATGAGAAACACCTATTGTACAAAAAAATAGTTAATTTTAATGTAGATCACAACCTTTCTAGGGTGCTTTTCCGTTCACAACTGAAAACATTGCAATTAGGAACAAAATACCGGAAAAATAAAAATGTTTAAGTAATTCCGACAGCTATTTTTGAGAATAAAATTCTTGTCACATGACATATTTTCCGTCAATCAACATTGTGAATCTCCTTATAACCATTGAAATATAGTAATACTGGAACGCTCATTTGTATGCTTTTATGAAAGCGAAAAACGAGTCTAATGTATAAAGATTTTTAACAGTCACTTAAATTTACTTACTTGTTTTTAATAAATGCACATCATTTGAAATTATTTTATGACTTACTTAACATTGACATCATAAAGATTGTCGTTTTTGAAACTTGATGAAAATTTTGTATGGAAGTAAATTTAAAAAAAAGAACTGGAATTTAAATTTCTCTATCTTTGTTCGAGTATAACAGATAGATATTGTAAAGCTACTCTTCTTCGTCTAACACTTGTTTTTAGAGCGATTGATATGCTTTTGTTGATTGATTGGGATATAAATACATGTTGCACAATCTTGTCCAAAAGTGATAATAATACATTCTACAACAAGTAATGGAATGACATATTCCACACGAGCAAAAAGTTTGTATTCCGAGCCGAAGGCAAGGACTACGGTTTGCGAGTGTGGGATATGCCATTCCGTTACATGTTGTAGACTATACTTTCTAAGACAAAATTTTGCAAATTATACAAAAAATACTAATTCAAAACTGTTGTTAACGTCGAACTCAAATAAATCAAATTAAAATAAACAGACGTAACCATAGTAACTGAATCAAGATACTTCATATATCGCTCTAATATGCGGCTCTGATTCGTCGAATTTATTCCATGGCGTATGGAATGATAGTTGTTCCAATACAGTTTTTAGTTGTAGAATGTGTAGTTTCCAATACAGTGTTATAGAAATAATATTTATTCAATTATTTGAAAATTCCTTTAAATTCACAAACATAACAGTTAACTGAAATTATTAATTTTATATTAAACATTTTATTTCAAAAACATTTAATGTTAATTTTTTTTATATTTTCTTATCATCTTGCTAAGCGAACCTTACGACAAAGACAGGTTTCCCAATTATTCCATGTGTGTCAGCTCGGATTTTCAACGTCAGTGAACGTTCCAGTATTACTGAATTGCAGTGATCACAGCGATGATAAAAAACAAATGAAATTATTACCTTGTTTTGGTCCGTTGCCAAAGACAATCTTTCATAATTGACAGCTAGTCGTAATTTTGTAATTTAAAGCATCATGCCTGTAGTTACAAATGTTCATTTTAATACGCCAAAACTTAGGTTAGTACACTCATTCCACTTCACAACAAATAATTATATTCTCTGACTTAATATAAGCTCGTCATATGATTAATAATCGAAGATATTGCTTGCGAAATCGATTTTCAATACTCCCCTAGAATGGGGTCTTTCACCATTTTTTTTCAATTTTTTTTTATGAAACTTTATCTAAATTGAAGACTATCTACATTTTTAATAAGTTTTAATTGTTATTGATTAAGCCACAATTATTTTTTTTTAAATGTTGTGACGTCATTGTAGAAGTGTTTCAATTTAGATAAAGTTTCATAAAAAAATGGTAAAAGACCCCATCTGCATATTACAATTCATTGCCTTCTAAATCTAAACCTACGTATGAAAAATTTTCAAAACATCCCACGTTTCAAATTTTCCCGCCATTGTTAACCTCAAATTAGGTAATCAATTTGTCAATTATAAATGTGAGTACCCCCAGAAACATTAAAGTTTTGCAAAAATACCTTTAAAATCTACATAACACCAACCCTACCGTCTTATAAATCAAGCATTTCGCAAACATGTACCCAATATTAATTAATACTATTTCTTGCAGAGTGCCCCGTTGGCGAGACGCCCCTGGCAGCCGCTTGGCATGTTCCCAGAACCTCGTACGCTACAACATCAGCTGTTACAATCATTCGGGTCCACGGAGACACAGACACAACAGAAACGAGAATAAAAACCGAGGAGGAAAAATGAGATTTCATGGAAGCCGGACTGCGCTTCTTGTAGTGGTAGCACTACTGGTGGTTTTGTTAGGGTGGTGGATTATGACGTCAGATACGCAATGTTGCCAGACCAGTGAATGTGAACTGAATATGTTTGCAAGTTAAATTGTTTTAGGTTGCGAGCAGCACAATGGAATAATTCGGTTCTAATAAGTTGAAGCGTATTGTCTGTGCCAAGTTGAATGATCATTGACTTAGAATAAATCATTAAATCATTGGGTGCTAGTTGAATAAATCCGTTTTTCTCAATGACTCATGAACGGGAGAACAGGGCAACAAAATTTCATAAAATGTGCAGAGCTGATTTTGGTAGAGTTTCTGAGACACACAAAACAATAAAATCAATTTATTTCCAATGTGACATCAGCTGCGAAAATAGTGCAATTTTCTTGAATTTGCTTTCAATATAGAGACAAATTAAATCGTAGTTGCTATAGGAACCATCAGATATAACATGTACCGGGAGTTTCAGTTAAGATACAACATTAACTTTTTGTACTCATACATTGCAATGTGTTGTTTAACGTTGCCTAAGCAACGTCCGAAATGTCCATTTCCCAGGTCTCCACCAGATAGACAACCGGGAAATTTCGACGAAAACATTTCTATTTCTAAAACGTTTATTAATAAATTATATTTATATTATAAAAAATATTGTATTTCAAACATCCCTTTACATAATATTAATATAAACAATGATGGAATAAGAATGCAATTGAATTTAAAAATAACAAATTTAGTGCATTTGGTTACCAATGTTGGCAATATAATCTGCCCGATATGACAGCTGTAAAATACATAACCTACAAATGTAATGTTAGTTATCTCAATATAAATAAGAAATATAATAAATTTACAAGTGAATACGGTAAATATTATAAATATTTTAATTGTTTTCTAATATATCAGACAAATTATTTTGTATGTTTATATTTATAGTGCAACTTTGACAATTATCAAAATAACTCCTGGAAGAACTTCATTTCTTTGTATGGACTGTTATTAGTTTTATACTTTTCGTACAAAAAAAATTTTATAAACCTCTTGCGTGAACTCGGTTCCCGCATTTGGTATGTAAATAACTATTACCCGTCATTAATGTATTGCTATGGATAGCAGCTATTGTTCGAACGATATAACTTGGTCCAATATTTCTATGATGTCAAAAATATGTTTTTACTTGGATGCCGTACAGCTAGAATAGTTATTTTTTAAACTTTCATTATTCAATTAGCACTTCTGTTTGCACATAGGCGTGCAAAAATTTTTCTTTAAAATAATTCTGTTTTTTTTTTTATTTTGATTTTTTTTATCTGAGATATATTGACGTACTATAGTAATTTTTGACGTAACATGAAACAAAATTTGCAAGAAGAATTAACTAATTAATTCCGATGGCGAAATTGAGGACAAAACACATAATTTTGAGTGTTATTTACGATAATTTCACTTCTCGGGGTTGGCAACACTGACTGTCAGTTTCAATTTACAGTTTTTTCGAATTTAAGATTTCAAATAAAACTTAATATGTACCTCGGCACTGAAGTTCCTTTTTATCACTCACATGGTTTATTTTCCTCGACCCTACGGGCCTTGGCAACTAAATTCCATATTCGAGATAAAAAATTGAACTTCAGTGCCTTGATACATAAATAACTATTACTGTATACCGAAATTCTATGTAAATAAATGTCTGAACCTGGAACATAATTCCTGATTCAACTTTGAACTGTGGTCTGCACTGCTAAATAATTCAAAGAATTTTATTAATAAGCTAACGATATTTTAATAAAGGAAATTCGAAAAAACTTTTTATAAGCAACATCATGTTACGCGCCTTCATTATAAAGAATCTAAATTGTTAATTCAAAATTCGATTATTCAAATGGCTTTAAAATTTCAATTCCACATTAATTTACATTATCAGAGGGCAAAGCCCGTTTCACACTGTCGTGTATGATATCCGGCGCTGATTTCACGCCGTTCGAATTGGAAATGAAATTAGCGGCGAGCACTTGACTCGAGAGTGAAGTTAGCAGAGTTGGCTGCACTGGGAATGTCTGCGGGTGATTTTGCATGGAAACGCCAAACGGGCGGGACTGTACATCATATATCATGCAGGTGGCAGCAGCATGCAGCGTGCGGCCACAGGATCGCCTCTGCCATAAGAGCAAGAATAGAACTTGCTGCTTTATTTTTTATTCTATGAATATTGCATACTAGGGTGAACTATTTGAATGTGGCTGCTAATTATTGTATTTCTTTTGCAGCTACTGGAACAATTTACATACTTATAGGTCTGCAAACCGATATGCGTCCCCGACGGAAATACTCGGTAACCAAACTTACTCAAGTACATTGTCATATACCGAAATCTACAAAACCCAAAATAGGTAAAAGACGTGATGATATATTTATTTATCATTTATCAACAATCAAAAACTTTAATTTCGCGCACTTGTGCGGTAAAATATACTCTTAAAAAAACAATGGCTTTTTCTGGACATTCTGAAATAAAATTACATATAACAGTTCGAATCCCACTGCCGACAGTTACAAATTTAAATTCTCCCTCCACTAACATCTTTGGGGGCTATTATTTGACGGCTGGTAATCGCACTTTATACGTAAAAATATATCACTTACCGAGATCTGCGTAAGCAGAGTGCCACACCCATAATGGGTAAAAGGCGTGATGATATATTTATTTATTTTATTTTAAAGTTTAGTTCATAAAATATAATTCCATTAAAAATAATGTTGATCGATATAATAGTTATTTACGATACAAGTACGTAAAGCTAGTCGTTAGTCACGACTAAAGACGCTTTACGCATGTGTATCGTACAATATTTTATCTACGATATAATGAAAAACACCAAAAAATATAAAAAAAATATTTATATTTAGAAGTAGGATCACAATATTAAATGAGAAGTTTGCCATGATAACAACATTTTTGCAAATTTGGCGTGTTTAAAAATTTTAATCACTCGTTGCTTGGCAACCCGTGACTGCCCGTGACTAATGAGATCGTGTTACTAAACAACCGTTTTACAAACTTGAAACTAACAATAAACATCAATTTTACACACTATCGTAGATAAAAACCTTTGCAGGAAATCACCACGCATTCACGTAAATGATACGGTCATGCAGGAAGAATGCTTTTCTGCACTTGATGTGTCAATAAATATTATTAGTTATAGAGACGTATTTGTTTATTTCAAATAGTTCAGTCTCAAAAAAAGTAAATAAATCATAAATTTATGTTATTTATTACCATGTTTATCTTTTAGGAATAGTTTTGCATCTGTTGATTTAACGATTTCGATGACAGTGCATTATAGATTATTCCGCTTGATTCATTTGTTTTATTTTAAACAGCTCGTAACTTCGATCTTGCAAAACATAATTCGAACTTATCACAAATCTCATCAGCCAGTTTAAAATTCTTTAGAAAGAAGAGTACAGTATATTGGTCACCCCTGCAAGTATGCTAGTTCCAAGTACATCCTCTTCGCATCTGGGGACAGAGGACAGCGCAGATAAGATAAACCCACCACGATAAGTTCATTCACCAAGTGATGAATCAGCGACTAACTGAATTCACCAAGCACTAAGCTAAGATGCGCGTCCGAGGCGACAGAGATACACGCAGCAGAAGTTGATAAACAAAGTATGTATGTACAATGCTTGCTCAATGAGCTGAACAGGCTCTTTTGGTGTTCAACATTGGCTGTAGCTGATTATTATGCTTATAGATAATTTGAGTTGTGATACGTGTAGGAAAAACAAGATTTGCTTGCTGTGTCATCTGGACTTGACTCACACTTAATGGCAATACTTTAGTTGATACCACATTAAAAAAACTAAATTTATCATCACGCCATGCACCAATTTTTAGGTGTGTCATTCTTCTTACAATGGATGTCTGTGTATGATGTTATCGCGTGTGAAATAACGGAAAAACTCACAAAAATGTCAATAAGAGATCTATTTATCTCCCACATATATTCTGGATGTCCCATTTTAATCTTAACACAGGAATATCTCGAAAACAAAAATAACAAAATGTTTTGGACAAAAGTTTAAGGGTTTAAAAGGAGACATTTGTATGATACAATTTGGGAGGGGCGGGGGGGGTGGAGGCTTAAAAAGGGTAAACTTATCATCCTTGTTTGTAGATTTTGTTTAGCATGGCACTTTGGAAATAGCTAAAAATTATACATTTTATTTTACGTCAATTTCATGACAAATGAATAAATAAATTTTAGGCTCATTTGGTGAAACTTTTGTTGCTGAACATTTTTTGTATTTATGTTCTAAAATTGATAGGGAACGAACTATCGCATAATGAAAATTTCAACATTTTATTTCCTGTGACCTATAAAAATATCTGATGTAGCCATCACATAACTTCCTGCCACTACTACTCTTAAACGATACAAAATATTATTTGATGATACAGAAACATACCTTCTTATTTGTTTATTTTCTATTTATATTTGAGAAATTTAATTTAATTTCGTATATTTATTTAATTTTTTGACATATATTTCACTAAGAAAACAGCTTCACAATCAAAATGATATGTGTCACATTTCGTAATAAATTGAACATTTTTAAGTGTTTCCATGGTGTACAAGGAATGCAAGATTTATGGAATCTAATTTCTTTATATTTTATTATCCCTAAATCTAATGAAAATTAACAAAATGAGTGTATCAAAACACATGTAAAATTAAATATTTTACAGCGTTCAAAATAACGTATTGTTGAAAAAGGAAATATAACTGTGTTCTCCACGAAAAACTGTTAAGGGCTTCAAGTAAACTGCTACTTCCGGTTGACCAATTTATCCAAAATCTAAACAGCTCTTCATTTAAATATATGAAGCAAAAATTAACAAAATTGTATTTTTTTGGTGTTATAGTATTTGAGTTATGCGAGACGAAAAAATTGCCAGACTACATACATACATAACAAACATACAGACATCATGGCTAAAATAATAAAATAGTATTGTAGGGACGCTAAAACGTGCTTATTCATTGAAAACTCACTACCCAATTTTTTTACCAAAAACAATACCTCCCTTACCTAGAGGTAGGCGGGAGGTAAAAAGTTGTAGAATAATATTAGCTACAATTTTTATTTGAACTCTTTCCTATATTGCATACCAATCAATAGGCGGCGCATTCAGTCGAACCTAGCAGCTAAATCGCTAACCTAGCATCACAGCTGAATGTATTGCTAAGTAACCGCTAGATTTCAGTAGAGCTCTAGAAGAATGTAGGTATTCTCGTCCGCCATTTTGGGTCCAGATGTCACAAATAAAACAAGTTATTGAAATCCAGTTATTTAAAAAAAAAAACATTTAAAATTTGTATCTGTCAAATTTGAAAACATATTTCTTGAAATTCTGTAAAGTCCAACTACACAGATCATACGGTAATATATTAGAAAGTATTCTGTACACTTACCTGTTAGATATGGAATATATTAATTGAAGGAATGATATATCACAATTATTAATCAATATCAACTTGAAATTTGACAGAAAAGAATTAAAGTAACTGGATTCCAATATTTTGTTTTATTTATGACACTTGGACCCAAAATGGCAGATGAGAATACTCATATATTCTAGTGCCTTAATTTCAGCAGCTATACTAGCGACCTAGCGAAATAAATTTGCACTAAATGAGCTAGCGAACCAATAGCGAACCTTCTAGAACTGTCAAAAATTCATTTGTAATATGAACCATGTCTGCAAACAAACTATAAAAATAAATTAAAATGTAGTGAAATGTACGAAGTATTTGACATCTATTAATTATCAATTTTAAAATACTGTTTTGGATTTGTCTTTAATCAGAATTTGAGGTTAATTCCACCGAACTTGATTGCCACAAGATACTACTTTTCATCTGCTAGAATCTATCACTAGCAAACGCTAGACTTAGCACATTAGATTACTTACACAGTACAAGGATGTATAAGAATCAAAAGTAAATGAGACTCGTCAAAGTAATACTTTTGCTCTGCATTTGGTTAGTGTTCGAAAGCCCGCCATCGGGTGTACCGTCCACCGTATCCGGTTTATTGAATCTATTCTTCGGGTTCCGGTTGAATTCGCTGCGTTCGACCAGGCGCTTTGTGACCGGTTACCGCTTGGAATACCGGTTCATACTCTTGAATTTATTTTCGTTAAATATGAAATGCGTTTTAAAAAGTTATACGTGTCGCAGATTTCTATCCAGAGTGCCCCTGGAATGTTAAGTACCTACAAAGTTTAATGCAGGGCGAACGAATCGCGCCTTCGTGGTGTTATAATGATGAAAGGCCGTGAAGAATTTTTTTATTAAGGGTCGCTTTTTTAGAATTATTTTTTGAATAGCGTGAATTAATTTGTGTGATTTATTTTGCGACAAGTTTTGAAGTTAATTTTGGGGGAATATAAATAATTACTTGTTAACGAGAAAAACTCACAAAAATGCTAGCATATGCTTTATGGTTCTCCCTGAAAAATTTCTCGTAAATTTTATGATGAGAGTTCTCAGAAAAATCGGTCATTTTTCAAGATACTTTCTGGGAATTATTTAGCCGATCGCTCAAGGTGGTAGCTTGTAAAGTTCAACAAAGGGTTTGAAACCCTTATTCAGATATTATTGGTACCGGCTGTTTACATATCTAGGAAATTGACTTGGAAAAGTATCTCTACCAACTTTTTTTGAGGAAAATAACGTAGCTTGTCTTTTTAAACAGGAAAAACCAGTATTTGAAAAAAATAGTTATTTATATGTCAAAGCATTGAAGTTCAATTTTTTATTACGAATATGGAATTTAGTTGGCGTAGGGCCGAGGAAAATAAACCATTTGAGTGATAAAAAGGAACTTCTGTGCCGAGGTACATATTAAGTTTTATTTAAAATCTAAAATTCGAAAACACTGTAAAAAAATGACAATATAGGTTAAGTTTATGCATCTGTCAGTTGTCAATTGAAAATGATAGTCAGTGTTGCTAACCTCGAGAAGTGAAGTTATCGTAAATAACACTCAAAATTATGTGTTAATTTCGTCATCGGAATTAATTAGTTAATTCTTTTTGCATTTTTTGTTTCATGTTACGTATAAATTTACTACAGTACGTCAATATATCTGCCAAAATTATCCTAATTGTACAATAATTATTTAACAGTTGCCAACACTGGATTGCTCAAAATCGTTGTATAATGGGTTACTTTAGTGACGATTTCTGAGCTTTTAATGACGATTTTTGAGCACTTTAGTGCCGATTTCAACTAAAGAAGTATTATTTACATTTAGTTTTTATTGTCAACATTTTAATGTAACCTTTGAAAGTTTGATAACTAGTAATCAAGTACTATAGTTACTATAGTGATATATAGTAAAGTTTGCGTTACTATACAGTATATTAATTGGCTATCTACGTGGAACTTCCCGGTTGATCTTCCCTGTGGTGATCTAGAAAGGAAGTTGATATCGACTGATAGTCATTGATATTTGATATCGATGAACCTGCCATCTGCCGTTTTGTTGGAGCAATAATAATGATTTATTATTGATCGTGTGTGATCCATTCTCCTTTATCTTAAACATCAATAAATTGTTTGTAAATTACTTTAGATTCTGTTTCATATTTCACGCATCACAGTAAAGACTCAAAAAAAAAAGTATTTTGGCGTACGCAAAAGTATAAAGTTTAATTACCTAATAGTTATTATAAAGTATGTAGGACACAGAAACCTACGAACAATACAAATATCAGTATGTGCATTGGCTGACTACTTAGAGGTTATAGCAGGGAATGAAGAATTTAATAACATGGAATAAAGCGATTGAGAAATATGATACGAAATTTGACCATTAATAATGTAGAAAATAGAATAAGTCAATAAGTTTCAGTATTTTGAACGACAATAGATAATAACTGTAAACAGGACATTGACATAAATGAGCGAATAGTCGTCATAACGGCAAGAATCTTTCATGCAATGAAACCCAACTTCATAGAGGAAAAAGAAATCTGTACAAAAACAAAATTAACAGTCCTTAACACTATATCTATACAGATATGGTTGCGAGTCATGGGTACTGTCTCAAAGAATGAAAAGCAAAATTCAGGCTTGGCAATGAAGTATCTAAGAAATGTATGTACAAAGGGTAACAATATTGGACAGAATAATAAACGAAATAATAAGAGAACTATTGCAATGCAAGCCAATACTGAAACAAGACAACTAGCACGGTGGAATCAAGACCAGTGCGGCATATTTGGGCGAGAAATATGAAGAAAAATAGGAATCGTGTAAAACCAAAATACACCTGGGATACCATCATCAGCAAGACTGAAAAAGAGGAACGTTACACTACTGGATGCACGAAGGATGGCAACACTCTACATCTTATAGTAGAAGGATTTTTCACTATACATAACCAGGAAGCCAAAATTATGTAATTATACATAATAAGCGATTTCGACTGGCACTGATTACTTGCCCGTTACGTGTTTGGTTGGTTTCAAACAATGACCTCACACTGACCAAACGGTTATTGAATACGCGTGGTATATTTTGTCATTAATCAAATTTGCAGAAAATATGACAGCGTACTAGAATACTAACCGTTGGACTAACCGAGCTCTCGAGCATGTTGCTGATTTGACTTACCAAAACGTCACACTGACCAAACGTATAAAGCGATTTCGACTGGCACAGGTTACTTACCGGTTACATGTTTGGTTGGTTTCAAACAATGACGTCACACTGATCGAACAGTTACTGAAAACGTGCGGTAGATTTTGACATTAAACAAATTTGACAGAAAACATGAAAAATATGACAGCGTACTAGTTTGAAATCATAGCAAGTGAAATTCAGCCAATCAGAATACTAACCGTTGGACGAACCGAGCTGTCGAGCATGTTAATGATTTGACATACCAAAACTGTCACCGTTTACATATGACGTCATATAAGTGCCAGTCGAAATCAATTGTTACTAGGTTTGTTCCAACTGGTCATTTCTGACATGTTTGTGACAATTACACTGCGCCTGTGAAAAATGTAAACAAATTAAGTTTGCAATATAGACTGGAACGGCGAATGGAATGAAGCGCATGTGCATACTCATTTTTTGTTTTGGCAGCTACTCTTAAATTTAAATATAAATAAAGAAATTTATACATTTTTCGCTACAAAAAAAGAAATGAAGCTTATGTTTCAAAGTTATCTTGTTTACATTTTTTTCAGGCGCAGTGAAATTGTCACAAACATGTCACAAACTTGTCAGAAATGACCAGTTGGAACAAACCTATTGTATTTACTAACCATTCCTGTGACCAAGTACTAACCGGTGCCAGTCGAAATCGCCTAATTGGTTACTGTATTTACTAACCATTCCTATGACCAAGTACTAACCGTTGCCAGTCTAAATCGCCTTAAGATCAAAATATAATTAGCTCTATTTTATTTCTGTTGCAAGTACGCAGCAGATCTCAAATAGTATCAAAAAGAAATATCATGATCTCCCATAAAGTATTCCGCATCCCAAGGCATATTGTGGCAATAATCCGCGTCAATCTTTTACATACGTTTGCTAACGTTCCTCTAACGACATAAAATTCCCCTAGTGTCCAGGCAGCAAACACGAACATCCCCAAACTAACCCAATTTGTAACGCAAGCAAAAAAACCTGCATTCGTCAACTGTAGACATGCGACTGACACAAAAGCTCGCTTCGCCGTCTTTGATTCTTTCTTTCTCTGGAAACAGTTGAACGAAAATAACATCGTAACGTGCCGTTTACCCTTCGGTACACATCGGTTGAAATCAGAGGGAGGGATTTTGGAGGTATTGAGAAGGGTGTAAGGGTTATTTTGGTGCGAGCGAAAGCAAATGTTTCTGGGATTGATTTTATTATTGGGAACAAGATTGTGCGACAGATTTTGTTTTTAATTTGAAGTATTTACTCTATTTTCAATATTGTTTTATCAAAGAGTGTAATATTGTAGGTTTAGAATTCGATATTGATGCGCAGTTTTCGCATATCATTCGAGAGACATTTGATCCAAAACCATGTTTCCATATAAAATAGAGTGCGTACAATACGATCCGTTATTTCGCATCTACATATCTGCTATCATTTTCGAGAAAACGTATTGAAATTTTAGTTTTAGGAAATACTTTTTATGCCTTTTAAGACTACTTAAGAAATTTTGAAAATATCGAAAAAAATTCATTTGTTTTTTAAAATTATCTATCGGCGATGTCTCGAAAAATAAACTAGATAATAGAAAGCAGATTGCACCAATCAATTCAGCTCTTCGAAATACGGAACTTTGGTAAATTTCAGAAGAAATAATCAAAGGGTTTTACAGGAAACAAAAAGTCCTGAATTCCGAAATTTCAAACGGTTTATATTAATAATTCTTTTATTTTAAGCCATTTTCAAACTTTTTGCTTTAAAACTAAAACCCCTTAGTAAAATGGTGTCGTATTAACTCAGCCGTGTAGATTCAGCCGAAGGTACCTGCGTAACCCTTCCAGGAAATTTTCGTTCCTTTTTCACAGCAGGAGACCATGGGCGGAGAACACTTTATATTGATAAATTTTTAGGGGACAAGATTGCATGTAATACTTGCTTGAAATACATAATTTTATTGTATGTATTTTGCCTGATTATTGTTTGATTATTTGGGTGACAATTAGTGAAAGTAGATTTTATTTTTTGAGGGTAATACTTATGTGAGTGGTCTTGGTAGTCAAATAATAAATAAAAAATAATATATTAATTCAGAATATTTAATTACCAAACATACAATAAAAATAAGATAAATATATCGAAATAAAAAAGCATAACGACAGTAAAGAAACATGAAACACTAACAAACATAAACTAAATAAATATTATAGTTAAAAAATGTACATTAGTAAAATAAAACTATTTATAATTACAAAAATTAAAATTTCACAACAGTTACGTCCAAATTACAAGAAAAAAACGCTCAACATATGTAACATATATATTATCAATAAATTTCGCTAATTGAGACAGATACAGAATTTTATACTCTATAGGTACATTTTCGATTTGAAGCATATTTGCCTAAAATTATTAAGAAAGCAGGCCCTTAATTTAATATATTAGTTTGTAACGATGATGAGTACCTAGTGGTCAAAATCTACTTTAGTACATTTTATAATAAAATTATTTAGTGAAGATAAAACCGGCAGCCCATCGGCCAGAATGAGATTATCTACATGTATTATTTGTTGAAATTTTAGTGTATTACAAGCAATCTTGTCCCCTTAAAAATTTATCAAAATAAAGTGTTCTACGCCCTTGGTCTCCTGCTGTGAAAAAGGAACGAAAATTTCTTGGAAGGGTTACTCAGGTAGTTTCGGCTGAATCTACACGGCTGAGTTAACACTGCACCTAGTAAAATATGATGAAATTTACCATGTTTATCAGCCCAATTCACCGTGCCCCAACAAAGGTTTGATTTATTGGTCAACATTGATCCGTAAATCAATAAAATTCATCATTAAAAATCAAGCAAATCTTGTAATCAAATTCAGTGATCAACTGATTCGTCAAAATTCCATGAATCTTGAGTTGATTACTCGTTTTGAACTTTGTGTTGACATTTGTGAATATTTGTAAGATGTAACTCTCTGAAAATATACGAGATCTATAACAATAATAATAATAATAATAGTGAAGAAGATAGCTCTTAAATAATGCAATTTATATTAAATTTTAATAATAATAATTATAGTTAGTTTAAGTTCACATGTTAAATGTATGGTAAATTCTGCCGTAAGAATTTTGACAAATTGAATTCAATGCTCAATACGAGTATCTCGCCTAGATTTTGAGTTACGAGTTCTCAACGTTGTCTCTTGTAAAATCACAACTACAACTAAAAAACTTAATTAGATTTAGAGATATTTTATTCCACGCACTTAAATTTATAAAGAAATGTGATTTAGAAAATTGAAAGGTTTTGCGATTTTTCATCATCGGAAACGTAGCTACCAGGCTCTGTCAGCTATACCTACGACTTGTGATAGAAATGTGAAATTAGTTCCATGGTCTTCACGCTACGTGGCAGCACACTCGTTTTATTTTGAAGTTTTAAAGTGACATTTGAAATTTGAAACATTCACTTCTCTCTGATTTCGTTTCGTCTGGATCGATAATACTCTGATTTAGTTGATTTTGTGTGAGTGATTATTCTGACTAGTGCATCTTATTTGAAAGGTAAGCCGATTTCACATATTTTCATTATTTGAAACAGTATTTGAATCTTTAAAGGTTTTGCAATTCATTTTACGTCTTTATTTCTTCTAATTTGTTTTTATTACATGATTATAAATGTCACTAAATTATTTTCAGTTCATGCGTGGCTTCAAATGTATTGTTTCTGGCTGCAGTAGTTTCAATAAGGAGGATCTTACATTTGACATTTTTTTATCCACCAAAGATTCCATCTGTATGAAGAATGGACGCTATGTTATGTATATATTTTCTGTTATTTGATGTGTATTTCGTTAATTTGAAATATAACATTTTTATTAATACATAATTATTGTTTTCAATTAATTTTTATTCCTGTTCAACTTTGAAATTTCATACTTTCCCGCCTATATACGCCATTAGTTTGTGGTCTCGACTGTAGAGGCGCAGAACTTCTATCCTTTTCAATTTTGCTATAGCTGACACGTCTCCTTTGTCTTGTCTCCGGTAGCTACAGACTGCGTAATTTCCCGAGGTCCTACTATACAGAATCAATTATATTTTTGTAATACCTGTACTGTAAGTTACCCATTAATAACAAAATTTAAACACAGTAAGTGGAACTTTTATTGCACAATTGGTTTTCATAGTTACATCATTTACTTACCGTCCACGGTGGATGGTAAGCGAAACTTACCGTTCATGGTGGACGGTAAGTAAATATATATCATTCAAATTTTATTTTTATCCTCAATCTGACAGCTATTAATTTTGATACCTATTTTTCCTTTTCTTATATTTACGCAGGTATTGCAAAAAATAACTTACTAACCTCGAACTGTAAGTGATTTATTAGGTCTCGAATGTTTAGGAAATCTCGACCCTACGGGTCTCGACATCCCAAACTACATTCTCGACCTAAAAACTATCA
This sequence comes from Poecilus cupreus, assembly GCA_963942605.1. Lineage (NCBI taxonomy): Eukaryota > Metazoa > Arthropoda > Insecta > Coleoptera > Carabidae > Poecilus > Poecilus cupreus. The sequence continues at coordinate 16,744,093 of OZ012727.1, forward strand.
CTTACAGTTCACGGTACGTAATATACTTACAATTTTGTAAACAAAATATAACAAATGAAACCTACGAGTATTTGGGTGCTTTCAAACAATTGACAAGTAGAAAACCAAACTATATTTATATACGTACACGTTCACGGCATCATTTTACATAATACTCCGAGTTCAGTTGAAAATTTAAAATTCAAATTCAAACAATCCATTATTTGAACGCACAACGCAGACAGCAAAGGTTACACAGGGGTGTCAAACTTTCCAACTTGCACCATAAACAGTTCATAATCATAATTGATTCCTCGTCCTCGCTTCTGGAGGGAAATGGCGCGTGAAACGGACCTTTGACACCCCTTCCTTGCCAGCACAATGGGCAGGATCTGGGACTTTAGGTCGGCCGGCACGGGCACCGGGACCGGGACCGGCACCGGGACAAAACGCCGCCATTATGGTGTTGCAGGGCTAGTTAAAGCCCTGCCACTTTGCTTTTAAGTTTTGCGTTTGAGTTCGGAGTGTGTTCGCTGCTCGATCAATAACGGCTAAAGACGGATTTAGATTCGATACAAAAGGCTGGTTTGGCATGTGACGGAAAAGGGTTGCAGGGGCTAAGCCAACGTGATTCTAGACAAGTAAAGTTACACCCATATTTAAATCGATCAGTTATTTAAAGTTTACGGGAAATATGTCATTTTTAAGAAGCTGCAAATATTGTAATTATCAATGTTATTGCTGGTTTATACTGGATTTAATTTACAAATTTAGAGTTAGAAATTTAATTTAAAAAATATAAAATACTTGTAAATACACTTATTGGTTTATGCCTAATTTACTAATTTATAGATTTATAATTTACATTTAAAATACCACCATATTTTATATTCTAAATCTAAACTTCCAAATCCAACCAATCAACTTGAGTGGAAAACAAAAAATAATTTTGACAATATAAAATGTGTCCAGATTGATTGTCAACCTAACCGATTTATTTATGGTAGAGAACGTTAAACATTATACTAATTTAAAATCTTTGATTGAAAAACATCACATATAACAAGTTAAGATTATTTTGTTGTTTAAAGCGTATGTCAAAAAGCTGAAGCTTTAACTTGATTGGCAGATTTCAAATTTAATAAATTCAGTATGAACCAGGAGGTAAATCGCAAATTTCAAATTAAAATTTCTAAATCTAAATCTGTAAATTAAATCCAGTATAAACCAGCCATAACGTACAAATTTAAATTTGCCCCTGTGGTTCCACCTCCACTAACATCTTCGGGGGCTGTGATTTGACGGCTGGTAACCGCAGTTCATACGAAAAAATATATCACTTACCGAGATCTGCGTAAGCAAAGTGCCACACACCCATAATGGGTAAAAGGCGTGATGATATATTTATTTTATTTTTTATTTTAAAAGAAATATTATTTTGTAGGCATGGTAGACAGTAGTAAAATGATCGGTTATCTGCCACGTGGCCATAAATTAATTAATGCTGAGCCATCCTGACGTCACGGTACATAAATTTCAATTTAAAATACACTATAATTTTTAGATTATACGTAATATAAAGAAGTATAACAATAATGAAAAAAACTTGTTTGAGAGAATTTCGCAGAAATACATGTTCAATGGTCATTGTATTATTGAAGTCTGTGTGAATAGATGGATTTTGATAACAATTACAAAACTAAGTGGAAGTTTACTTGACAAACAAAACAATAAATTCAATTTATTTCGAATATTGGGTCAATTTCGAAATAAGTTTGAATTAAAAGATACATGTATTTGCTTTTTTTTAAGAAAAATTAATTATAAAATATTTTAAACCCCTTTCAAGTCTGGTATCAAACTAAAGGTTCTCAGGGAGAAGACTTTTGCACGATCGTAATTGTTTTTTTTTATACAAATTATTTAAATTCTAATTCTCATAGAGGAGAGAAAATATCCCAAATTTCTTTTGAACGAACGTGAACTATTTTTTATACAATTGTTAATTGGATTTTGTCCAATTTGGTGTCAAATTAAAGATCTCCCAGAGGAAAGTGGCACTAAAATAAATTTTGTACAATTTTTTTTTTATGGTTCGAATCCCATAACAGACATTTGCCATTTAACTTTACCTCTGTGGTTTTCTATCCACTAACACCTTCGAGGGCTTTGATTCCACGGCTGGTAACCGTATTTCACCGAAAAAAATATCATATACGACTCCTGAATTTAAAAAATAATTATGATCTAACAAAGGGAAAATTATTGTACACAATTTATTTGTATCATAATTTCTGTTCTTTTTAAGAACATTTTTAGGAAAAATAATAACAAATAAACAATTTGGCCCAAAGGTATTGGCTGGTACCACGAACACTATTTTTAAACCTGATTATAACAAAATACAGAAAATTGTTTCAAATAAAGATTGTAAGTAATATTATTCTACTTCTTTTTCATTCCAATGAAATTTATTCTATCTAATTTATTATTAAGATATGTCCAAAATCCCTGATATGCCTTCAAATAATCTACCACTTACTGTTGATGAATTGCTCCCAATATCTAATTAATTGGTAATATAATCAATACGTCCCTAACAAATATGTATGTGCGGAAGGAAAAATAAATGAATTTAAGATATAAATATTGTGAATTAAACAATTATACCTTGTATGATTTTAACTGGGCCAAATGATTTGATTCTGAGCTCGTATACCGAGATCTGTGAAAGCAGAGTGCCACACTCAAGCATGGGTAAATAGCGTGATGTAATATTTATTCATTATAATTCTTTTGCGTTTATCGGCTGTGTATTCATTTACATTTAAATATTCATATAAATGAAACATCTATTGTATATTAATTAAATGCTTTCATGTTTATAAAAGTACGTGAGGTTATCAAAAATCGAAAACAGTCTATGAAACATATATATTAAAAAATATACACAATAAAAATTGTCACTGCCTCACAGCAGTTGACGGGTTACACTACACTGATGAGCTCCAAAAAGACCGAAACGCGTCTGTAGTTACCGATTGATTGGCTTGGCCGGTCTCTTTGAATTAATAACTTTGTTATTATTCTGAGACTGTATTTTATGAAACAGTTAACATTTTTTAATACGTGAGGTTAATTTTCTAATTTCACAAATAATTTGTTTCTCAAAATTCGACTACGATCACAGTTCCTATTATGGCTCATTTCTCCTCAATTTTTCTCCGTCAAAAGAAACGTAACTCCGTAATAATTTTCCTTGTACGCCACTGACTTTCTCGAGCTCCCGATTGCTCGGCAGATGTGAAAAGAATCAGCGTGTTTGTAAAACGACTGCACACACACACGCACACTAACACACTTGTGTTCACGTACACGATGCAGACAAGGATATAGAGCAGACACGTACAGCATGTGTGTGAGTGTATGGGTGAGGCTGGGTATATACTCATGTCCGGGAACATCTGGGCACCCCCTGTCACAGTATTGTACTTGGCCGTCATTCATCCCAGCACGAACGGGAAACGTACCGTGCGCACCCCGGCAGCGGCACCCAAAATGTTGCACGAATGGGAACACTCATTTATTTAGTTATTTAGTAAATAGTTATTTATAAATCATATGAGTGATAAAAAGAAACTTCAGTGACCAGTGGCGCGGTACATATTAAATTTTATTTGAAATTTATAATTAGAAAAAACTGTATAAAAATTATTATGCACATAGGTTAAGTTTATATATTTGTCAGTTGTCAATTTGAACTGACACTCAGTGTTGCCAACCTCGAACATTGAAGTTATCGTAAATAACACTCAAAATTATGTGTTTTGTCCTCAATTTCATCATCGGAATTAATTAGTTAATTCTTCTTGCACATATTGTTTCATTTTACTTATAAAATTACTAAAATACGTCATATATTTGCCAAAATAAACCTACTTGTACAATAATTATTTTACAGTTGCCAAAACTGCATTGCTCAAAATCATCGTATAATGGGTTACTTTGGTAACGATTACAATGTTGCACGAATGGGGAGACTCATTTATTTATTTATTTAGTAAATAGTTATTTATAAATCATGTGAGTGATAAAAAGGAACTTCAGTGATCAGTGGCGCGGTACATATTAAATTTTATTTGATATTTAAAATTAGAAAAAACTGTAAACACATTATTATACATATAGGTTAAGTTTATACATTTGTCAGTTGTCAATTGGAACTGACACTCAGTGTTGCCAACCTCGAACATTGAAGTTATCGTAAATAACACTCAAAATTATGTGTTTTGTCCTCAATTTTATCATCGGAATTAATTAGTTAATTCTTCTGGCCCATATTGTTTCATTTTACTTATAAATTTACTACAACACGTCATATAGCTGCCAAAATAATCCTACTTGTACAATAATTATTTTCTATAACACTGTTTTGGAAACTAAGCATTCTACAACTAAAAATTATTATGGAATCACTATCATTCCATACCCGTATGGAATATATTCGACGAATCAGAGCCGCGAAATATGAAGTATCTTGATTCAATTACTATGGTTACGTCTGTTTGTTTCAATTTGATTTATTTGAGTTTGACTTTTTCAACAGTTTTATATTTGTAGTTTTTGTAAAATTTCTAAAATCTTGTTATAGAAAGTATAGTCTACAACATGTAACGAAATGGCATGTCCCACACTCGCAAACCGTAGCCCTCTACAAACTTTTTGCTCGCGTGGAATATGTGCCATTCCATTACTTGTTGTAGAATATATTATAACAGTTGCCAATACTGCGCTGCTAAAAATCGTCGTATAATGGGTTACTTTAGTGACGATTTTTGAGCACTTTAGTGCCGATTTCAAATAGTGGGTATATTTTTATTGACTCTATTCCATTTGAGAATGCAAAAGAATTATAAATCAAAATTAGCTAAAGTAGTATTGAATTTTTATCAGCTATGTGTATGTGGCAAATAAATCTACCAGAAAAATAAGATAAAACTTTATTAGAATGCTCATAGAAAGTCGTTCACTTTATACCTATAACGAAACTTACTATTGTAACAATAGAAACACCGCTATAAACGTTCTGATAAACCGTTTTGGACCGTAACATCGTCGTAGATGATTTGTTTCACTATTTATATCATTAAATTATATTACCCAATTTAAAGTAAAAGTAAAATGAATAAGGCGGTAAATAAATTAACACATTCCCGCGATTTGCTTTCATATCGTCGATAACATTGTGAACATATTTATGTGTAAGTAATTTAGCAGTAGATCTTTATCGAATTCACTTTTTTCGGCTATACTTGGAATGGAATGGCTTTGACAGACTGATTTATTACACTCTCATTCTAAAATGGAATATTGCAAGTGTGCTGCGATCAGCGCCATCTATTATTAGCATTGTAATAAATATTCGCACCGAAAACTACATATGCCGTAGACAAAATGGCCGATCTAAGGTATAATGTGGTTTGTAGACAATACAATTGTAAAACAGAATTATATAAAATTACGGTGTGGCACAAATTTGCAGATCATTTAAAGATGAAGTATTATACTTGTTATTTATTTATTTGTTTTAGTTGCGTTTATTGTATCAATTTGTTTTTTAGGTGAAACGGGTGAGCTAAGAAACGTGTAATTCAAAATGAGAAGTTTCCTTTTCAGAAGATGTTCCATTGGAGAAGGAAGCAATTTTGAACGGTGGGCTTATGTTATGTGAAATTCAACGTTTTTTATCTTCGTTTACAAACAAGTTCATTAAACATAATCTTCATTCAAAAAGTGCAGTGACCATATTCTCATGTGTTACAAAACTGGTTTCTTTTGTCAACTAATGTGAAAAACAGCGAAATAGTTATTTGTCAAACTAAAGAGGAAAGCGCTTCTTTTTCTCACTCACGGCAATTCGGTGACACATTTTTTCACGACATGTTTCTAAAAACGATATACTTGGACCTAAAATACGCTTTAACAACACAACTGACCCGTTAAAAGTTAGGTTATCAGACGCAAGGCGCTGTAGCAGTGTTGCCAATGCAAAATACAAATTGTGATTTAATCTAAAAAAAGGAAAATATAAGACATAATTGTAAGATAATTTAAAGCATGTATATCACTTTAAATTATTATTATTAATAAAATTAGGAATTTATTTTTAATTTTTATAATATATTTTTTGTAAATAGCATATTCATATTTCTGGCCAATAGCATTAATGCAAGTACCTGTGACGTCAAAATATGTTCAATTCGTTATATCGCTTTAATGCAAAATATTTAAAAGAAAAAAAAAAATACTTTACTACTAATTATTCCGTAAGTGTTACACGATTTTGATGAAAATTTGTCATATTTCGTAACAACAAGTTTTGTAACCAAATCTGCGATTTTGTATATTGTCCATAACAGTTTTAGATAAAAATGTCAAAAAGGGAATAATGCAACAAAACTATTTAAAGTACACAGTTTAAGCACAATTAGATTAATAGTTTTATAAAAGATGATTAAAAAAAGCAGTATTTATACTTGATTAAAAGATTAATTAAAACTTTCTAAACAGTAGAACACTTGACAACTAAAGTAAAACAATCAGAAAACTAAAAAAAATATAACACAATTCTCATGTTGCAGTATTCATTTCAGCCGCTAGGCGGCTACAACAACTTTACCTTCGCAAATAAGTATATCAGGGGTGCTATTCTTGAGCCTTCGTAATGGTCCAGGTTACTCGTAATGTGAGTCATATCGAATGAAATTCGAAAAATTGTATTCTTGATCATTCGCTAGGAAACGTATTCGTGTTTATCAATCGTGTTCATTGCGAGTGGGTATGAGGCACTCGTCTTGCCTAAGCGAGTGGTCGTTTCCATGGAAAATTTAAAATAAAAAATCTCTAATTCGTTTTTGACGCTTACACGTCAATCTACGTTTATTTAAGTGTAAAGATGGATGAATTAGTACATTTACAACTAATTGAAGAATTAGAAAATGCAGAAGAAGTTATTGAAGATAGGGAAAATTTAAACATAGTAGTACGGAATCCATTCGACGAACTTTCTGACCATCAATTTAAAAATATATTTCGTGTAAATAAAGACTTATTTGGATACATAGAGGATATGTTACGACCATTTATGCGTCCAAAATTGAGAGCTACTGATTTGAGCATACCATTAAGAGTAAGTAATAATATAAATGAATTGGCTATAATAATATGAATAAGACTAAACAATTAATAAAACTTGAATGTAGATTTTAGCTGCTCTAAGATTTTATGCAACTGGTAGCTACCAATTAGATATAGGTTCTAATTGGTTTCTTGGACTATCTCAGTCATCTGTTAGCAGGTGCATTAAGGAAGTGAGTAATGCATTTAACAGGCCCGAAGTTATGAACCAATGGGTAAAGTTTCCTGCGACTCGTGAAGAACTACTAAGAACCAGAAGGAGATTTTACGAAGAATATCAATTTCCCGGAATAATAGGACTTATAGATTGCACGCATGTAGCAATATTTCCTCCAAAAATCGAAGACCAACAATACCCGGAACATGTTTATGTCAACAGAAAAGGATACCATTCTATTAATGTTCAATTGATATGTGATGCAGACATGAAGATTATTAATGTCAATGCGCGTTTTCCTGGAAGCACACATGATTCGTACATTTGGAATAATTCCAACGTACAATTAGCTCTCCGAAATTTGCACAGAATAGGACAAACTGATTTTTTTTTATTAGGTGATTCTGGATATCCTTTGCGGACATTTCTGTTGACGCCAATCATTCCAGAACCTATAGAAAATACTCCGGAACATAGGTACAACACACGGCACAAACATGTCCGAAGTTTAATAGAACGTTGTAATGGAGTTTTAAAAGGAAGATTTAGATGTTTATTGAAGCACCGTGTTCTGCATTATAAACCCGAAACTGCGTGTAAAATTATAAATGTATGTGTAATATTACACAACTTGTGCATCCATTACAATATTGGAGAAATACATGATGACGAAGATTTTCATATACCAAATAACGATGATAATGACGACAATGACATAGAAGAAAATGTACCATTAGCAATTAATCCGGAACTTGAAGAAGGAAAACGTGCGCGTAGAATAATAATACATCAAATAGCTAGAAATTAATTTGAATATTTTCTATTTCTTAGTTTAGAATTAAAATAAAATAAGTAATTCATTATAAACAAGACTTTATATTTCTAATAACCAAAAACAGAAATTATTTAATAACTATTAATACATACATATATTGAAAATACAGAAATGCAAGGTTAAATATTATTCACTAATTTTTTCTTTTGATACTAGAATTTGGATAGATTGTCGAATTTCTTTTAATTCCTTAACCATTTGTTCTCCATTTTCTTTTAGTATTTTATTTTGTTCTTCTAATAATTTTATTTTAGCGTTATAATATTTTTCTTTTATATCTAATTTTCTTTTTAATGTTAGTTCATATGAAGCTACAGCTTTTTGTGTGCTCTTAAATTTATTTGGTGGTTTGATTGGCCTCCTTGTTGTTGAGTCTCTTATTTTTGTAGTTTCATTTTCTGTTGTTGTTGCCTCTAAATCTATGCATGGTACATCATTTTGTGCATGTTGCAAATTTTCTAAATCCATTTCCACAACAGATTCTTCAACTTCCTGATGTCCACTTAAACAGACTGGCTTAATTATAGTCATAATGTCGTTATCTGTTGTGGACATTGTATCTTTTATTTGAGGTCCCCCTCCTGTGGCGCTCATACTATTACGAATCTTTGAAAATTTTGTTTTCGTCCTGCTACGTAGATCTTGCCATGTCTTTAATTTTAAATAGATTTAGTTATTATTAATATACTTCAAGTAAAGTTTTAATTAATGGTATGGTATACCACTATGAACTTACTTTTCTCCAATTTTTCCAGTCCTTTGTTGCTCCGCCTGGAATACCATTTAAAATTGCGGATATTTCTTTCCATTTCTCCTCTGCATGTTTGAATGTAAAAGAACTTGTAAATTTACCGCTAACTAATGCTTCTTCATGTTTTAAATATTCTATTAAAGTGTTTCTTTGCTTCTCGGTTATTTTCATTTTGAATATCTTCACGAAACATTAAATGTCAAAATAAGTTATTATTCTTTGTAGATATCTATGATTTTGGAAAACAAAATATACGATGTTGCCACAAACATCATTCGCTTGACACGATTGATATTGCGAAGGGTTGTCAAGAATATCATTTTTCTGTACTATTCGCAATCATACCCTTCGTGTTCATGCGTATACGTCCGATTACGAGCGATGTCAAGAATAGCACCCCAGTAGTTGTAAATATATGAATTAGTTTTCTAAATGAAACATTTTCCTAAGCACTGTTACATCTCTACACAAAACGCACGCGCCCTTGTCAGCATCCTTACCCCCCCCTAACCGTTGTCGAACCCTTCGCAAAAGCGTTTACCGCTTCTCCTCGCGTTACCGTTACCGGTTCGGTTACCGTTTCGCGGTTAAGACCGTCTTAGCGTACAGAAGCCAAGGCCGCTGAATCATGCAACACAGGGACCAAGACCAACCAGATCCTGGTTTATTTATGGCAACTTGGCAACGCTGTTTGTAGTTATGTTCCGGGAAAATGGTTTGTAACCGCGGCGAGCGGAAAATGTAAATAAGTAAATGTCGGATGAAAAAGTGAAAAACTCACCGATGATGAGGTTGTGAGCAGTAGGCAAAACCGCCATTGTGGAATCTGGAAAAGAAAAGAAATATATTAAGTGAATTGAAAAACCTTTCAGAAATCATAGTGAAATTATAAAAGCTTTGGATTGAGTACTGTAAAATTATTAATTTAAATACAACGGTTCGAATTACTGTGTACGTAATTCGAAACGTTGTATTCAAATAAAATATATTTTTGCACGATTGGTATTTTTTATCAACTTATCATGCCTGTTTTTAAGACGGCGTTTGTTCTTAACGGTTGCTAGGGTAAACAGGACGGAATAGTTATTTACATACCAAATCCGGGAACCGAGTTCACGTAAGAGGTTTGTACAATAATTTTTGTACGAAAAGTATAAAACTAATAACAGTCCATACAAAGAAATGAAGTTCTTCAAGGAGTTATTTTGATAATTGTCAAATTTGAACTATAAATATAAATACACAAATTAATTTCTCTAATATATTAGAAAACAATTAAAATATTTATAATATTTATCGTATTCACTTGTAAATTTATTATATTTCTTATTTATATTGAGATAACTAACATTACATTTGTAGGTTATGTATTTTATAACTGTCATTCGGGCAGATATTATTGCCAACATTGGTAACCAAATGCACTAAATTTCTTATTTTTAAATTCAATTTCATTCTTATTGCATCATTGTTTATATTAAAATTATGTAAAGGAATGTTTGAAATACTATATTATTTTATTATGAATATAATTTATTATAAACGCTTTAGAAATAGGAATGTTTTCGTCGAAATTTCCCGGTTGTCTATCTGGTGGAGTCCTGGGAAATGGACATTTCGGATGTTGCTTAGGCAACGCTAAACAACACATTTCAATGTATGAGTACAAAAAAAATACACCACGAAGCAAAATTAGTAAAATTACTGCTTCGTATTAAAATGATAAAATGCATAAATAAATTTGTTTAAATCTGTCATAAACAATAGCAACTATAGAAAAATATTTTAATATATTTGCTTTCAATCGTGCAAAAATTATGTAAGCATCACGAATGTTAAGAAATTACCGATGTCAGACAAAATTGTCTTTTATGGGTTCGTAATGCTTAATATACTATTACAGAACTAAATACAAAAGTGTTTTTATAATTTTGAAATATATTACGTTTTGTGAGTTGAATATTGAAATGTAGAAAATACAAATTAATCAAATGAGAACAGCCGTAACAATGGGAATGTCAAATGCGAAACAAAAACCCGTAAAATGGTCATATTAACAAAACAATATCAGTAAAAACCACTTGATTACAACAATGAAATCAGCAAGTAATCAGCGAGCGCAGAGAATTCATTTCCGGCGCGTACTCAATCAAAACCTCAAAATATCACAAAACAAAACAAATTCAGCGGGCGCAGTGGACGCAAACAGCACATACGCCGCGAATACAAATACAATACGCACAAAACCGCATTTAGGGTAAAAACGACTCAATTCGACCGGCAAAACCAGTAAAATAAATTAGCAAAAAACACAAACACACGCTCGGCTTTAGAATAGTTGGTAAAAGCTCCACCAGATGACGCTGCCGGCGTTAGAGAGAGATAGCGACGAGGCATTGTTGACAAACGAGGACATTGATCAAGAATTTCGGTAGATAAGAAGAGGGGTGAAGAGAAATCCACTCTATTCAAATAATAATGGGCTTCGCTTACGGTTCGCCCGTTTATAGAGGTTAGTTGGGTTTGCACGTGCGCTAGAAAAATTAATGGTGCCTTTCAAACATGGCAGCTTCTTTGGGAATTCATAGGCGCAGAATAGGGGAAGTCATCTTTGGACAAATGACACGAGTTTACACCAAAAGTGTTTTAGAACTTGCCGAATTTTACCTCAGAATATATGGACTTTTTTCTAAAATTGTTTTGGGAAAAATTGACACATTTTTCTTTTCAACCAGATAGCTGGAAGCTGTTCGTTATAAGAAATGGACATCCTTCAACTACCTCGTGGTACCTTTCGTATTTATCGACTCCCAAACCTTCATACTCGACTTTTATCATCTTTTCTGAAATAAACTGAAGCATGCGTGGCAAAATTACGGTTCGTATTGAATCACTTTTACAGCTTTTAAACAGAATTTTATTATTATTATTTCATGCACATTACTTGTCCATTATCTTCAATGGAGGGTTATGATTTTACGTCACAGGCAAGAAAGAGAAAGATGAGGTTGAGATGGAAGTTCATAACACAAACATCCATGTTTTGATGTTTGAAATGGTGTCTTAACAAGGTTATATTTTTGAAGTTTATTATTTAGGAAAGTTAATAAATTTAACACTGGTCATATATTCTTTATAGTAATAACGGGAGTCTCTATTGCACAAACCATACACAAACTTTATTTTTCATATTTAGCATCATTTTAAGAACTGTCATCTTGACAGCGTTGTGTTTGTATTTCGCCTAGGTGAATTTCATCGTTGTTCCATGAAAACATCAATAGATGGCAGCACGAAAATTTGCTTCTGTATAATCCTCCGTTGGAATAATCATTCGAGATGTGAGATTTGAGTTTGTCAACGATTTAAAATCATCCCCTTTGCTCATTCATCTACCACTAACATTTGTTGAACAGTAATAATTATAATGTTACATTAAATGACAATAATTGTAGCATAAAAATATAATAAACATAACATTTGGTGCAACATTCACCTTAAATGTAGTTCTGACCTAACAAGAACCTCTCTGATGTTACTTGGTTACACTAGTAACCAAACCCGTCGTACCAGAATGAATTGGTAACGAATGAAGTACCAAGGTACTTGAGGCCCTGGTTCACTTAAAACTGTCTTGCCATAGATAATAATGGAGAAAATAAACATGAATACATCATTACACCATTTATCCCTCTACTAAAAAAAATAATTAAATGATATAATATATTTTATTCCGTTGTGTGTAATTACCAGTAGTGGCCTTTGATTCAAGCTTAGTTCACTTTTAATATAAACCAACATCAACTTGATATTATAAAATTATTATAATATATTATATTGAAAGAAATATTTTTTTCACGACATAGTAGGAAACCCCATCGTTCCTCTGTAGACAGGAAAATATAGAAGTGTTACCAATATGAATGTTATTTACAAAAAATATATTATAAAAATTATAAATAAATTCCCAATTTTATTGAAAATCCTTATTTTAGTGATATACATAGTACATACTTTAAATTATCTTACAATTATGTCTTATATTTTTCTTTTCTTATTAAATCCCAATTAGACACCTTATTAAAGATATTTAAGATTGGTTCATTGGCAACACTGCTACACCGCCTTGTGTCTGATAACCTAACTTTTAACGTGTCAGTCTGTCAGCTGTGTTCTCAAAGTGTATTTTAGGTCCGAGCAAATCATTTATAGAAATATGTCGTGAAAAAAATGTTGTGTCTAACACGAGAGGAAAGCCTTTCTTCCATTCTCGCTCGAGTGGGAAAAAGAAGCGATTCCCTCTTTAGTTTGACATAATGTAATAAGAGAGTGAGAATAAATTGAAAATAATTTGACAGATTTTTCAAAAACTTGTTGCCAAGCAATAGGTACGGAAGCCCATAGGGCTTGAGCACTGAAATATAATAATACTGGAACGCTCACTGACGTTGAAAAGGCGTGCCGACAGAAACATCTAGTTGAGGGCTATCTGTCTATGTTGTACAATGTTTTAACATAGCAACCGCTCAAAAAACCCGTAGCAATCGTAGTTTTTACATAGTAACCGGTCAATAAACGCTTAAGGCTTGTGTCCACGGTGATAGAAATCGGTCCGAGATCTCCGACATAGTTCTCGTATCAAAAACTCGGATCGTGGACACTACCAACTTGGACGAAAAAATCGAATAGAAAACTATGATGAAAAAACGCGCTCTGTCCGATTTTTTCATACTAGTTGCTAACTTCATATAGATGTTACCAAATTAAAATTTTGACGTTTAATGTTTGAAAAGCTAAAGAATTTTCAATCAAAGCTGAAAATTAGTATTTTCAAACAGTTTCTGAAATATGAAATATATTTTTCATTTATTTCTCGTATAAACACATTTAATTTACTTATGTCAGATAAATTTCTTGAGTTATATTTTATTAGTTTTTAATATTGGTAGAATTGACTTGAAGCTAACTTCATAAAATCGACTAACCTGACATCTGTTGTCATATAAGTTCACTATTTATGATATAGAACTATAACCTAGATCTCGGACCTATTTCTATCACCGTGGACACAGGCCTTTAGAAACAGTTCTATAGAATCTATATAGTATAGACAAAGAAGAGTAGCCCACGACATCTATCTGTCTCAGGCTCGTTTTTCGTTTTTGTTAAAAAATAGTGCGCGTTCCAGTATTACATTTTTTCAGTAGGCTTGAGTGACTATGGGGGATAAATAGCTCCGAGGTAACGTGTCGGACTGTGGATCGTGAGATCCTCAGTTCGAATCCCACTGTCGACAGTTACAAATTTAAATTTACCCCTGTGGTTCCTCCTCCACTAACATCCTTGGGGGCTATGATTTGACGGCTGGTAACCGCACTTCATACGAAAAAATATATCACTTACCGAGATCTGCGTAAGCAGAGTGCCACACCCGTAATGGGTAAAAGGCGTGATGATATATTTTTTTTTTTATTTGACTGACTATTGCCAAATGGGAACAATTTTGAGAAAGAAACTGGAGAATTATTTTCTAATTTATCGAAGTATCGAATTATACCCACAAATTCAAAACAAAAATAAGCAACCATTGTTATGGTAAACTGACCTAACTATTTGACATTATCAAGAAAAACAAAAGCTACAGAGAACAAAAATTATCCCGGGAATAATCTCTAGACTCTAGACTTAGATCTTAATTCTTATTAAATAATAACAGAATTGGTTAAAACGCAGATTCATGACAAACAATTACACATTTAGGAAATGTTAAAAATAATCTCTAGATTAATCATCCATTGTGGTCTGCAATTGCAGTACACCCAGAAAAATGGACAAAACGAAAAAATAGACTTATTTGTTTCAAATGAAAAGTAAAATTTAAGTTTATAAATAATATCTGTCCCATAACTTTAGGGTACTTTTAACTTAGATCTGCTCCATCACTTTGAAATAATTTGTACGAATGTACAAAAATATTTAACGATAAAACCATCAACAATCATCGTAAAAACCTCCATTTCATCATGTCCGTCTCCACAATCTGAAATCTCGTGACAAACATATAATGAAATCTGTTTTTGTTTCGGCGTAATGAGCATTCGGAGCGAAGGGTCTCTAGCAGTCTGCGGTCAGGGGAGGCACGAGAGGGGCAAGGGGAAGGGCGTGTGACCGCCGTCAAACGGTTACGACTGTTTTCCGGTGAGCCCGATAACGCGCGCTAAATGAACAGGAAGTTTAATCTGTTAAAAATGAGAACATTACCAACCGCAACTACCCGATGTCAAATATTTTTGAATAGATTTTTTTCCTGCTTGATTATGGCTTTTAACGGAGTGTGTTTTTTTTTTGATAACACAAAAAAGTACAGCGAAATGTTCAGAATTGTAGTTTATTTGGAATTTTAGTTTTGTGTTGTATAAAAAAAAGCGAGTCGTGAACGAGAACATGTATGTAAATATTTATTTTTATGCGTACCGCCATATCGTCATATTTTGACAACGAATTATAAGCGAGAAATGTAACAACAATTTTTACAACAATATTGAAGTTGTGGAATGCAGTTTTTTCAAGAGGGCGCTTTACTCGCACCACAGAACATTTTCCGACAAATTCAAGCCGTGTAATTTTAAATAGACAAATACAATATGTTACTTTTTTACCTCCTGCACATTAAAATTGATTGGTTATTTGTAAGGGAGGTATTGTGACATGTAAAATTTTTTAGTAATAGTGAGCACGTTTTGGGGCCCTAGAATACAATTTCACTGATTTCACAATGACGTCTGTCTGTCTATAAGTGTTTGTGCGACGATTTTTTCGTCCGGGATAAATAAAAATATCATCTTGATATTTCATAGTTATAGTTTGAGTTACAAGCAATCAACAGAACATAGTATCTTACTTAAGACCTAGTAAATAATTGAATTATAGTAAATTTTATCATACCTAATCAAAAAGATGTATATTGGCTAGAATTTTTATTTTAAACTTTTTTCTATTCTTCGTGCCGTTAATTAAAAAGTTATGTGGAAACTGATGTGCCAGTTTATAATGACAATATCATTTTCAAATTTCATGGATCAGTTAATTGTTTAATTTACGAGTTGATTTGACTTTGGTGGCTGGCCATGAACCGAAAGTGGTAGTTTACCTGAAGGCTAATAAGATATTTTGTTATAATGAAAAAGATATTAAATAATATTAGCAAGAAATTTTAAATGAAACTTTTTTCTATTTTGTTCAAATAGGAATAAAAATTTTCTGGAAGTTATGTGGTGGCAACATCAGATTCTAGTGATAAATATTAGATGTTTAAATTACAAGCCGATTTGATTTTGGTAGTATTATTATAATCAGTGTACTGTTGTAATAAATACATTGTTGTAATCAATACAAATACATTATTGTAATCAATAAATATACATTGTTGTAATCATTATGAGTATATTATTGTAATCAAAAAGGATACATTGTTGTAATCAGTACGAGTACATTATTGTAATCAATATGAGTACATTATTGTAATCAATACACGTTATAATCAGTACAGTATTGTAATAAATTACTACTCTTAGAATTATTGTAATAAATGTAACAATAGTTATAAATAAAAAAGTTTTTTGTAATTTTCTGAACATTGTGGCTTTAGATTTTTAATTTTTCGTATTTAATATTAAAGTGATTGTTTTTTTTTTCCTAACTTAGGAATTGTCATCAATTTGGACTAATCTGTTTGGCTCGTATCAGATTTTACTGCATATAATAGTATTTCTTTTTGTGGCAACTGTAGTCGGGAATCGAACTGAATATAACATGTTCCACAGTCTGATGCGTTTACTAATACGATATTTTCAAATTATCTGACAGTGTGAGAGAGTTGTCAAATGGTAATTATGAAATTAAAATTGTTTTTAATGTAAATAATTAAAAATATCTGCTTATATACAAAATTATTCTGTATAATAACATATTAAATTTGTTTTTTATCCTCCAGATAAAATTAAATTGTTATCAAGTTTAAAATTCTCGCTACATATTCAACAAAATAATCTTCCTCCTCTCTCTCTCTCTCTCTCGCAAATTCCTAATTTCACCGTTGAGCACGCCCAGATAAAACCCCAAATTTAACAATAAAGTACTAGAAAACAATTGTTAACATAATTAACATGAGAAAGCAGCGGTACCAACTAAACATTACCGAGGAAGCATCCGCCGTGCCTCCTTTGATAGATCTCTCGTATTCATTGTTTCCGCGTTTCAACTGTTTTCCACTTGGATCTGAGATTCGGATAACAAAATATTTAACAGCGCGTGTGTGTTTTGTTGCGAGTGACACGAGACGGGTGGCGGCGCAGTGGTGGTTTTCGGTACTACGTGCTTGAGGATTCTGGGAGATTATGCTGCCAGAGCTTCTGAAGGACTCTGGAGTCCTCAAGGATGAGGAAGGGAAGAAGGCTGCAAATTGGAGCGATTTTTTAGGGGTGAGAAATTAATTGAGAATTTTATCTAGTCCTATTAGTCGTTAAATATCATCTCTGGTAGGCGTGATTTGACGTTTATAAAAATTATAATTTATCGAGGTCTTCGAAAGAATAGTGCACACCCATTTTTCATATAAGACTCCACATTCATATGAGTTCGCTAAGTTTCAAATTTTTCGCTTTAATGTTTTATAAAAGTCGAAAGACAAATATAATGCATTCTATCATATTTATTGAATGGGCGCATAAATCATAAACGAAATATGACAAATTTATATCAAAATTGTGTAACACTTACGGAATAATTAGTAGTAAAGTAATTTTTTCTTTAAAATATTTTGCAGTAAAGCGATATAACGAATTGAACATATTTTGACGTCACGGGTACTCGCATTGATTCTATTGGCCAGAAATATGAAAAGTGCAAATCGCGCGTCTGCCGTTGCGCCAAACGCCTATTGTGGGTTAAAATAGAACTACGAAATGTCATTTCATTTGTTATGTTTGTTGGTAATAATTATTAATTATTTTTTTATTATACCTGCATCATAATCCGTGTTCAAATTACGCTACAGCGTTCGTATACGCAAGATTAAAACACGCCGTGCTTTAAAGGTTGCTAAGCAACAACAAAAATATTTACTATTAATATCTATCAAAACTGTAAACGTAAACAATAAATGGAATCCAGTCTCCATGTAAACGATATACGTCAAACGTTACACGCGCAAAATTATGAAATGAATCAAAATCAAAATGTTGCTTTCCAGTTTTTTCCAGAGTATGATGCAGGTATAATAAAAATAGCGTATGCCACACGTGTATAAGTGCTTTTAAAGCACTAGCGACGTTAAATGCACTCCGCTTCGCGTCGTGCTCTTAAACTCGTCGTACGTGCTTTAAAAGCTTACTTATACACTTGTATCATAATATACTATTATGATATATAACTGTAATTATATTTGACATATTAATATCATACAGTATTACGTTATTAGTAAGTTGGTCACACTGGCGTGTGAAATAATTGTCCACTCTATTCCACACGACTGTGCGAAATATACAATTTCAAAACTTTGCATAAAAAAATATATATATATATCATCACGCCTTTTACCCATTATGGGTGTAGCACTCTGCTTACGCAGATCTCGGTAGGTGATATATTTTGCGAATGAAATGCGATTACTAGCCGTCAAGTCAAGCTTTGTTTAGTATATTTCGGTTCCATTATTTTGCAAGTAAAATTTGTACTCAAAATTTTTAGGTAACATTGTTGAAAATAATCAAGAATGCACTCATCCAGTTCACATTATGAAAATCTAGTTACGTATTTTGTAAATAAAAACAATAATAATATAAATAAATAAAAATAACGAACGTCAGTTGAAATTGTTTAACCCAATAAATAAAGTGTTATATATTTGAAGCTTACATAATGAATATATATATATTTTACATTATTGTAATCAATATGAGTACATTATTGTAATCAATACACGTTATAATCAGTACAGTATTGTAATAAATTACTACTCTTAGAATTATTGTAATAAATGTAACAATAGTTATAAATAAAAAAGTTTTTTGTAATTTTCTGAACATTGTGGCTTTAGATTTTTAATTTTTCGTATTTAATATTAAAGTGATTGTTTTTTTTTTCCTAACTTAGGAATTGTCATCAATTTGGACTAATCTGTTTGGCTCGTATCAGATTTTACTGCATATAATAGTATTTCTTTTTGTGGCAACTGTAGTCGGGAATCGAACTGAATATAACATGTTCCACAGTCTGATGCGTTTACTAATACGATATTTTCAAATTATCTGACAGTGTGAGAGAGTTGTCAAATGGTAATTATAATTAGTTACGTATTTTGTAAATAAAAACAATAATAATATAAATAAATAAAAATAACGAACGTCAGTTGAAATTGTTTAACCCAATAAATAAAGTGTTATATATTTGAAGCTTACATAATGAATATATATCATCACGCCTTTTACCCATTAAGGATGTGGCACTCTGCTTACGCAGATCTCGGTAGGTGATATATTTTTGCGTATGAAATGCGGTTACCAGCCGTCAAGTCATAGCCCCCAAAGTTGTTAGTGGAGGGGGAACCACAGGGGTAAATTTAAATTTGTAACTGTCGGCAGTGGGATTCGAACTGAGGATCCCACAATCCACAGTCCGACACGTTACCACGGAGCTATTTACCCCATTGAAGCTTACATACATTATTTAATTCAAAAACTACAAACATTCCTCGACAAATTGAATGACAAAATCCCTCGCCTAATCGGCCTAATCATATC
This sequence comes from Poecilus cupreus, assembly GCA_963942605.1. NCBI lineage: Eukaryota > Metazoa > Arthropoda > Insecta > Coleoptera > Carabidae > Poecilus > Poecilus cupreus. The sequence continues at coordinate 16,763,811 of OZ012727.1, forward strand.
ATTTGTCTCGAAATGTTACCAAGCGCCAAAATTTCGAAATACAAATAATCTCTTAATATATTCCTATTGATTATATCCCCGTCTTCTGCAATTATAAATGGTTGCCTTGCAACTAGGTTAGTCACATTTCCAAATCCGGCTCCAATTTCTATAGCTTTTAATTGTCCCTTCCCGTTTCAGTGCAGCATAATTATTTCATTTATTTCATTGTCACAAGCTCAGTTGCTCCGACCGCCCGAATTCCACCTCGCCGCAGATGTCCGCACTAGATCCCAACCTCTGTCGAAGCGGCCCCCATTCTGTTTCTGAATACGGGAAATTCATATTTCGCCAGAATAAGGGACAGATGTACGCAAACAGGATTTCAAAGCCGATAGAATGTTGTTAGATGGAGTATTGTTATCGCAGTTGACTGTTTGGCTAGTAAATATGATTTTGCAACTGTTTAGAGAATGATAAACGTGTTTAAAGACGAGATTTTGTACTTCCGGGAGGGAATATTATAAATATTTGATGATGTTTGAACGGAGATTTTGGGGTTTAACAGATGAGACTTTGTTTGGTAAGATTTCTGTTACTCTGTTTAATTTATTGTTTGAGTTGACAATGAGTACTGATTTTACGAATATTTGCTTAAATGACAACTTCTATATCATTTTAAAGGTACGTCCATACTACCTAATGATCATTGTCTCATCGTACAGTATTTATTCGTAATCCGTTCAATTGAATGAATCATAAATGTAGTGTACGTTTGGTCGTTTATTCCTTTTGAACAAATGTTTTAAAATATAAATGATTAAGGAAGTTGATATGCTGTTTATTTTTAACATTAATATAGCAATATTTAAGATAAAAATATATCTCGACAAGCCAATTGAGGTCCCTAAAAAGTTTAGCTTCGGATACTTATTATACAGGGTGTTTCCTTTAAACAACCAGCGCTTTTTTTATAAATGGCTGTAAAACGATATATCTGTAAATCACCTTTAAATAATAAAATCACAAGAACAAAAAATTTTGATATTTTATACTGTCAAAAATTATTACACTCTTTCTTATAGAAATAAAACCAACTGAATACGTATGACTTGTTTCTAGCATATGACTTTATTTTGACAATTATTTGATATACAAATGTTAATTAATATCTAGTCTTCAAAATTTTCTAACTAATAATACAAATATTAATTTTATAATATTTCACACGACACATATTTTTGATACTTCATTTGACACGTTTGACACATAGTAGATATTATAAATGTTTTAGTTTTTGTTCCCATTGCAACTAAGATTCTAGAAATATGTTCTTAAACATATAATTTAGTTTTTCTCAATATTAGAAGCATGTACAAGAAGAGTGCAAATAACATTTTATATTCCAAATATTTTTACTAACATCTTTCAATTAAATAGCTCCGTGGTAACGTGTCGGACTGTGGATCGTGAGATCCTCAGTTCGAATCCCACTGCCGACAGTTACAAATTTAAATTTACCCCTGTGGTTCCCCCTCCACTAACATCCTTGGGGGCTATGATTTGGCGGCTGGTAACCGCACTTCATACGAAAAAATATATCACTTACCGAGATCTGCGTAAGCAGAGTGCCACACCCATAATGGGTAAAAGGCGTGATGATATATTTATTTATTAATATATCTTTCAATTAAAACTTTTTTTCATATCTGATTCTATTTATATATAAATGAAATTTATTGTTTTGTGTCCAGCAAACTTCCTCTTCCGGTTTTTCAGTTTCATTCAAAATCAACTCAGCTTTTCATTTTTTCATGAAACTTATATATTCCAAGTTTCGTTTACATATCTTGTCTCGTTCATAAGATATTGCGCACACGGACATCCATCCATCCTCACACACAGACATCATTGAGTAATTGGTCTTAACGGATTCAGTGGACGTCAAAATATGTACTTACGCAAAAATCTCAATGATTTTTTTCGTGATTCCAATACTTCCTTATTCTTTGTATAAGAAAGTAAAAAATGTGTATAGTGCTTATTATTTACCACCTACAGTGTGAATAAAAGTACAATTATCAAATAATAAATAAAAATGGTTTGTATTTTTATAACATTGGTAACAATAATATTCTACGTTCAAGCATAGTTTACAGTTTAAATATTTACTTGATATATTTTTGTAATTTGCCCCGTGTTTTATTTTTATTCCTCTACTCGTATTTACTACAAATCAATATTTTTCAATACTTTAGATTATTTTGTTTATTTCGATTTTAACACCTGTGCAAACATACCGGTCAATGACGTCACAAATGCTAGTTACTTTGTTGATGATGTGCACTGGCTGAGTATGCGAGGCGACTGTATTACATTTTTCATTTACAATTAGACTAAAACTGAAAAAAAATAGTTCTTTGGTGGACTGTACAAGTACATTCACTGACGAAGCACGCTGCGTTCCTGTCGCAGAACATATCGGTTTATTGAAGAGATTACATATCTCTGAAATAATTTCCTTTTTCCCTTATTTAAGGTGTTTAATTTTAACACGAAAATGATAACTTTATAATCAAAATAACAGGCCCATTTCAGATGTCTGTAGTTAGTGTAACAGTAAAATATAAAAAGCAAAGCTTGAAATATTATAAAATTTAAATAGAAGATACAGTGTTGCACAGATTTGATAAAAAAACTTGTGAAACACAAACTAAAATTGAATGATAACGCATAAAAATATCACAACATTTGTCAACAATATTATCTCTTATCACATTTGGTTTCTGATAAAAAAGTTAAACATAACTCAAAGCCATACAAAACATCCAAACCAATTCAAATTAAATAATTTATTTTGGTAAAAATCTATCGTACGGCACTGGTCGTTCGGCCTCGGCAAATTTATTTTAACTATCTGCAGAGCAGAGGGGCCTCTACTACAAGGCAGGATGTTTTAAAACTCATACACAAACCACAAATTTGGCACTATGAGTGAATCACCCTGGTCAAATTATCGCGTTAAACTTTTAACTCGATCCCACGAGTTTATTCACATCCAAAAACTAAACTCATATGACAAACCGAAAGTTTTGTCTTTACGTACTCAAAAGATTCTCAATGTTTAAAACTAATCTTAATCGTTTTTACAGACATTAAACACCAAGAACAATAAACTGAGATTGTGCCCTAGGTATCAAATAACGGAAGCATCTCTTTGTTTATCGTAATCAACAAATAATACACAACGAAAAAGTCTGATTTTAGTTATTGGAGTATTGGGACTTGATTACAACAATGAACTTTTGCGGAGCACAATTTTCCGCAGAAACAAATCTATACAACCAACAAAAGAACAAAAATCTGCTAAGAAAAAATCATTTCAAGTTGAACAATGCGACAAATGAACCATAAACTAATCCAAATGAACCAAATACATCAAAGAAAAACTAATCTACTTACAGTAATCAGCCCAGTGAATCACTTCCCGCCAAATTTGCACAATTCGTTAACAGCACAGTAAAAAATCGCGATTTGAGACACTAAATACAATATTATTCAAAATTACAGAACGAAATAATTTTAAAGAAACACTTTCACGTGCAAGTTAGGTTGAATATTGTTGTGATCAGTTCAACGGGATATCACGAGCAAAAACGAAATACTGCTAACACTGCTGAATCTTGGTGCTATACTGAGTAATGGAATAGTATACTTTAGAGTTCCCCCACTCTGTAGGCCGTTGGTGACGACCAATAGGACGCCGCTTAAGAGCGTCGGGGCGAATGTGGGAAATGATTTTCATTTGTACAATTGATAGGTTGCATTTCTTTACAACAAAATTCTGTTTTCAATAAATGCTCGAGTGTAATACGGCGAAATAATTTAACGACATTATATATGAAAAGGTTTATTTAAAAGTGCAATTGGTAAAATTACAATTATTATATATCATATTTTTGACATAAAATGCAAATGAAATTAATGTAGCTAGTATTTTGATCTGGTTGCTAGGAGAAAGGTAAATAACGTTTTATCACTTGCAAAAAGTTACCTTCCAATTTATCCGCTATCAAAGCGATAATAGTATATTAGGTACCGTGAACTGTAAGTGACCCGTAGGGTCGAAATTTCCTAAACATTCGAGGCCTAAAAAATCACTTACAGTTCGAGGTTAGTAAGTTATTTTTTGCAATACCTGCGTAAATATAAGAAAAGGAAAAATAGGTATCAAAATTAACAGCTGACAGATTGAGGTTAGAAATAAAATTTGAATGATATATATTTACTTCCCGTCCACCATGAACGGTAAGTTTCACTTACCATTCAACGTGGACGGTAAGAAAATGATGTAACCATGAAAACCAATTGTGCAATAAAAGTTCCACTTACTGTGTTTAAATTTTGTTATTAATGGGTAACTTACAGGTATTGCAAAATAGTATATTACGTACCGTGAACTGCAAGTGATAGTTTTTAGGTCGAGAATGTAGTTTGGGATGTCGAGACCCGTAGGGTAAGTAAATGATGTAACCATGAAAACCAATTGTGCAATAAAAGTTCCAATTACTGTGTTTAAATTTTGTTATTTTTGGGTAACTTACAGAACAAGTATTGTAAAATAGTTATTTACTTTACTAGTGGGCAAAGTAACGAATTACCCACGAGAGAAATGTTTGCACACGAAGGCGAAGGCTGAGTGGGATTATTTTATCGAGTGGATAATTCCACTTTGCTCACGTGTGAAGTATAACGTTTTATCCAACACCTCTTAATAATAAAAAAAAATTATTAAAGTAATATTATTTGACAGTAGCATAAGCTTTAATTCTTTTAAATTAAAATGTCAATCGAAGTGGTTACCAAAGTATTGTGTGTTATTATTATTTTTATAAATAAAAAAATACTTACTAATGACTTTTCTCAAAATTATACACACTAGTGGGTAATCTGTTACTTTGCTTGTTTAAAATCGCCACAGTTATAGAGCATTTATTGAGAGGTGTTGGATAAAATAGCTCTGGTGTGCTAGGTAAGTGGCGTAGCCACTAAGCCACAGAGATCAGCAAAATAATTATTTATTTATGGTTCTATGCATATATTTTTAAATCTATGTTATTTTATCATCAAGTTATTATTAGCTGGTTTATTCATTGCCGATAACAATTTTAGTTCGTATTATTATATATTTTCTACTTCAATAATACATTTGGCATTTTGAGATCAAAAACTATTTTAATACGAACAAAATATAGAGTAAACATTAATGTATTGTTAAAATACTTTTCAATGAAATGCATAAGAAAAAACAATAACATTTGTTAGTATTGTCAGTTGCAAAACAGTCGCCCAACGTGGGGCTCGAACCCACGACCCTGAGATTAAGAGTCTCATGCTCTACCGACTGAGCTAGCCGGGCGATAATAAATCGCGAGTAAAGTGCTCTAAAAACGTCTGTAACCGCAGCTACACCGATCCGCTGGCAGCCAACTCTACGTGTATACGGATTGGAGACTCTGCTACGCAGGCAGTAGGCTTGGCCTGGGTGTGGTGTAGCCGACTTAAAGGGGCGCGCCTGAAGGCAGGCCGCCGCTGGACAGCGCTCGACCAGCTGCCAACAACCCTTGAAAAATCTCACTCTAACTCTAGCTATTTTTCAGCGGCGGAATAGGAATGGTCTAATGAAAGTATAATAAATACTTCTGCGTTATTTATCACCGAGAGTTCTAAATGATTTTTTCGTTTAATATCTGCTACGACTTTCATTTGACATTCTGCCATTTAACATTTGCGCTCATGGTTCTGATTCGGAAAAATACTGAAACTGTATTATGAAACCGCAAGAAACTTGGTTGGAGTAATTTTACTACTGAATAAATTTGTTGTTTTTTGTTATTTACATAAGTTGTGCTACGTCTCCTTTAACTTTTTGACCTTGGCGTCGAGAATCGGCTGCAACATTCAGGTCGAATATTCTATGTCTAGATCGGGAAAATAAAATAAGATTCAACATTCGTAATATTCGTAAATTTACTAAAAAATCCCAACACACTTTTCAACCAATAATACCAAAAGTATTATCGAGTTTTGATTCAAATTGGGTTTCGAGTTTAAAATACATCTTCAAGAAATACAGAATTGCCGGCAAAAAATGTAATTGCAAAGCTGCAAAAAAACAGTGCCAAACAAAACGATGTGCCTGCTTCAAAGCAGATATTTTATGCAATTCAAGCTGCCATTTATCGGCACCTTATTGTAACAAATAAGTGAAATTTGTTAATAAAATTGTTCACAATATTATGAATGATTCTTCCAAGTGCCTAAACCGCGACCGGCAAATAGAGAAATGCGCGATTTTTCGTCCAATTGCCTGATTCCGCCAGTCAAATAGAAGAATGAAGTAAAATTCATGCCGGATTATTCTAAATGCCTACGACATATATTTTAGAAGCCAATAAAGATGTATATATGTATGTAATTTAGAAAATTTAAAGCATATGTCACTGTCAAATAATATTTTTTCAATAAATTTTGCATTTATTAAGAGATGTTGGATAAAACGTTATACTTCACACGTTGGCAAAGTGGAACTACCCACTCGATAAATAATCACACAGCCTTCGTCTTCGTGTGCTAAAATTTCTCTCGAGGGTAATTCCTTACTTTGCCCACTTGTAAAGTAAATAACTATTTCTATTTCAGATTTATGTAGGAATTTATAAATAACTAAAATTGATAACGTTTGTCAAAATTATTCTATGAAAACTCTTTTATATATTTGTTTAATTTTAAGTCTTAATTATTTACTACAACTCGATTGCCAGCCGTCAAATAACGACAACCACAAATTTATAAGAAATGTAATACTAATTGTTTTTCTAAATCACAAATTTGAACAAGAAACTTATTACAGGTTAGTGATTTATTATTTTGATACATTCCAGCAACATTGTCGATTTATTTTCTACCGGTCCTAGAGTTTAAAAGTGTTCAACAATATTATAAATATTCAACTCAACGTAGCGTTGAAACCAGTCCAATAATTTTGATCTTCGCAATATTCCTTCCTGTAAGTAAACTCTACAATTCTGGGAGCTGTTGAAAATTTCAGTGTTTTGACCCGGTGGCCTCTGCTGGTGGCAGAAGGGGCTGGAGAACGAACTGCGCGGTGTGAAATATTCACCAGGTCGATTTAGAGAGGCGAACACGAGCGCCGACTCAGGTAATGGTATTAAACGACGGAGGAAATATACCTGTACCTTCCCCGACAAACACATGACGGAAAGACGCAAAAACCTGGTCGAAAATGTTACTGTGTTTTTAAATAGTATATTTGAAATCGGCAGTGCTCAAAAATCGTCATTAAAAGCTCGGAAATCGTCACTAAAATAACCCATTATACGACGATTTTGAACAACCCAGTGTTGGCAACCGTTAAATAATTATTGTACAATTAGGATAATTTTAGCAGATATATTGACGTACTACAGTAAATTTGGACGTAACATGAAACAAAATTTGCAAGAATTAATTCCGATGACGAAATTGAGGACAAAGCACATAATTTTGAGTGTTATTTACGATAACTTCACTTCTCGAGGCTGGCAACACTGACTGTCAGTTTCAATTGACAACTGACAGATGTATAAACTCAACCAAAATTGTAATTTTTTTTACAGTTTTTTCGAATTTTAGATTTCAATAAAACTTAATATGTACCTCGGCACTGAAGTTCCTTTTTATAACTCACATGGTTTATTTTCCTCGGCCCTACGGGCCTCGGCAACTAAATTCCATATTCGTGATAAAAAATTGAACTTCACTGCCTTGATACATAAATAACTATTATATGAAATCGGCACTAAAGTGCTCAAAAATCGTCATTAAAAGCTTGAAAATCGTTACTAAGTAATCCATTATACGACGATTTTGAGCAATGCAGTGTTGGCAACCGTAGAATAATTATTGTACAAGTAGGATAATATTGACAGATATCTGGATGTATTGTAGTAAATTTATATGTAAATTGAAACAATATGCGCAAGAAGAATTAAATAATTAATTTCGATGAAAAAATTGAGGACAAAACATATAATTTTGAGTGTTACTTACGATAACTTCAATGTTCTAGGTTGGCAACACTGAGTGTCAAATCCAATTGACAACTTACAGATGTATAAACTTAACCTATATTGTAATTTTAATATTACAGTTTTTTCGAAATTTAAATTACAAATAAAACTTAATATGTACCTCGGCACTGAAGTTCATTTTTATCACTCACATGGTTTATTTTCCTGGGTAACTACATAAATTCCGTATACGTGATAAAAAATTAAACTTCAATGCTTTGATACATAAATAAATATTTCGTTGTTGTTGTTGATAGTTACGTGAATGTTTTTGTTGCTTAGTAATGTATCAATATTCTAGTATGAAAAACATAATAATTTTACATATTTATGTTATTAATTTCTTTTATTTGAATATCAAGAAAGTTGTATGAAATATATTGTGTGTACTACGGGTGCAAAATGGCATTGCAGCTCTCATATAATTGAAGCTTAATACACAAATACCAATTGTTCAAACACTTACAAGAAAAACACAGAAATCTATTCTCATTTGATGGCACATGAACTCATAACGTACTTCCCAATGAGTTGTTCGTTACTGCGTTGTGTTTACGTATGAATGCCGCTCCGTTTGATACCTGAGCCGGACTAGGGACGCTGGGGGATGGGTCTGGCGGAGGGAATCACCCGGCGCCGTTGCTAGGTGACGCATGACGTCACGGACATCTCGTGGTGAGTCATTGACTGCACCGAGCACAACCAGACAGAATGCCGTGCGGCGAAAACCAAAACCGAAATTGAACGAAAATAGAAATAAATATGAAACGCTAAATCGAGGGCAGAGATACGGCAGGAGGGGGGGGGTCATGGTATTTAATGAGATCTTATGGAATATAAATTAGCTTAAAATTAGTTAATAATTATTTTTGATTTCCTAATAAAAAATAAAGATTTCTGGATGTACTCTTGCACAAAATGGGTTGCAAAAGGGAAAACTATTACTTTGAAGACGTGGTTTGACGGCTGGTAAAGGCACAGTTGATTTTATTTGTAATAAAAATTCACGGCATTAATTCAAATTCAGCTTTATAATCTCATATCTAATCAAATTTCTGAGGATATTTTTGTTGAGACAAATGAATAATATCTGTCTGCAGAACTGTGTATTATAGATATTTACAATATGAATGGGATAAGAGCTTTATTAAGATACGCACGTGAAATTTGCACAACGAGGCAATAGCCGAGTTGTGTAATAATCACATAAGTATATTAATAATATAAAAATATTTTACAATACGCGTGTAATAATTCACATTGTATTGTACAATATTTTATCTACGCCCGCCCAAAGTAAAAAATTTTAAATAATTTGACTTTATTTTTTTGACAAGTAGAAAATTATTCCAAATAATTGCTGTAAAAATGGTTTCAAATCCAGGCCGACCACAATTTGACATTAAGTAATTATGTAGTTGTTTTTCATAATTTTTTGAAGCATTTCGCGAAAATGAGTGATTTAGAAAGTATTTCGTCGGATATAGAAGAACAAGTTTGAAAAATTATTCCAATAACCGGAAGTGGTAGTTTACTTAAAGCCCTATTATATTATTTTGAAGTATCTCAGTAAATTATGGTTTAATGACATTTTTTATCTTCCGCCTACCTCAAGGTAAGGGAGTTATTGTTTTTGGTCAAAACATTGGGTAGTGAGTTTTCAATGAATAAGCACGTTTTAGAGTCCCTACAATACGATTTTACTATTTTCGCCATGATGTCTGTATGTATGTATGTGTGTAGTCTGTGGCAATTTTTTCGTCTCGCATAACTCAAATACTATAATACCAAAAAATATAATTTTGTGAATTTTTGCTTCTTATATTTAAATGAAGAGCTGATTAGATTTTGCATAAAATTGGTTAACCAAAAGTAGCAGTTTACTTGAAGCCCTTAACAGTTTTTCGTGAAAAACACGGTTAAATTTCCTTTTTCTGCAACTTATGTCATTTTGAAAGTTGTAGAATATTTAATTTTACATGTGTTTTAATTACACTAATTTTATTAATTTTCATTAGATTTAGAGATAATAAAATATAAAGAAATTAGATTTCACAAATCTTGCATTCCTATTACACCATGGAAACACTTAAAAAATTTCAATGTTTTACGAAATGTAACACATGTCATTTTGATTGTGAAGCTGTTTCTTAGTAAAATATGTCAAAAAATTAAATATATATACGAAATAAAATTAAATTTCTCAAATATTAATAGAAAATAAACAAATAAGAAGATATGTTTCTGTATCATTAAATACTATGTTGTATCGTTTATGAGTAGTATTGGGCGGGAGGTTATGTGCTGCCCACATCAGATTTTTGTTATTAGAATATTGTTTGAAACATCTTTAAGCTCTTGCTGTCACAATTTACGATTAAAACATGTTAAAGTAAAATTATATTTTGACATGGTTGGGCAAAAACAAAACAACGCCTGAAAATGTCATTTCTATAACACTGTTTTGGAAACTAGGCATTCCACAAATAAAAATTGTTATGGAATCACTAACATTCCATACGCCGCGTATGGAATATTTTCTACGAATTAGAGCCGCATATTAGCGCGATGTATGAAATAACTTAATTCAGTTACTATGGTTACGTCTGTTTTTTTTTAAATTTTATTTATTTAAGTTTGACGTTTACAACAGTATTATATTTGTATTTTTTGTATATTTCCAAAATCTAGTTATAGAAAGTATAGTCTACAACATGTAACGGAATGGCATATCCCACACTCGCAAACCGTAGCCTTCGCCTTCGGCTCGGACTACAAGCCTTTTGCTCGCGTGGAATATGTGCCATTCCATTACTTGTTGTAGAATATACTATTTTGAGTTGTGCCATAATTGAAAACTAAATTTTTTGAAGGGATGGACGTTTTTTGCTAATGGTGATCCATGTTTCTGCATAATACGATATAAGAAACCTATGACGCGAGGTATTGTGGTACCAACAACAGATTTTTTTTTTAATTCTGAACAATTTTTGTATTTACACTTTAGCGTTAAAGTAAATAAATATGTAAAAAGATACAGCAATATAAAATGTAGCATTGAAACCCTATGTGCTACATTTCAATTGTATTATCGGTATTTAAAAACGACACAAGTGGAAAATTATCGATTCAGTAATTAAAAGCGAAATCAGTCATTCTCCCATCAGCAGCTCCAGTTTGCAGTTATTAATAAATTTAATTGCAATTGTATTCACATTAATTAATCTTTAAAACATGGCCGAAACAAATTCCAAACTGGAATGAAACTCGACGAACATACTTTCCGGAATGAATAAAAATTCATCTCGCCGAGAAATGACTTCCATTTAGTAAATAAATGTAGCTAATTTCAAGTTTGTGTAACTGAAAAACAGAGAGAAAAATTCAAACTTTTTTCACATAAATTAGACGCAAGATAATAGGATTAACTTTAATTGGAAACAAAATCAGGAAAAGCACAAGACTGAATTGGGTTCTTCTCCTCCGAAATGGGGTTGTTTCCGTTTCTTGGTTAATGCGAAGAGACACCGCGCGAGGAAGACGCAAGATGAAGATGGTTACTAAAACAAGAGCCTTATTCAATTAGGCATCAATCAGTATTAGAGCTATTAGCGCGGAGTTAAGCGCTAAGTGTGCACTAATTCTCCGATGGATAACCCAGTTAGACCCTGAGATTCTTTTTGCGGTGGGTGGTCGGCCTGTAATGCGACCACGGCGGGATAGCGCGGTTCCTTCTTGTAATTGGATAAGTGATATTTTAGTGTAGAATTAAATAACGTAATTGGGTGTAGTTTGGTGGCAGCGCAACTACAATTTCTTAGTGGAAATAGTACACTATCTCGTTGGACTGTGAATGGAACTAAAGTTTGTGAGTTCAAGCCAACCTTCAAAATATCCTGTGTTGTAGTTAGGAATAGTTGAGCAGTGACAAATAAACGAAAATTTGATTTGAACAGCTAATGAATTCTGCTGTATTTTAAAGAAAAATCGCCCATTATTGTAAAAGTAACGTAAATCTATCAACTTTTTTTACTTGTTACTCACTTGTAAACACCATTTACCCAAACCCTCTATTGCCTTTGAAAATGAATCTTTACAAGTTACTAATTGACAGCTGCATTGTAAAAATTTTACAAGTTAGTAAACAAGGTAAACAATGCACGTTGCCACAGTAATGCTTACAAGGCTTACGCGAAATCATTTCAAATAATTTTTGGCAGAAGAGTTGTATGTAACTGACAGGACTTGGTTATAATTTTAATTTGATTTACAAATGCGTATCAAGTAAAATGTTGTACAATACACGCAAGGTAACTGTTTTTACTGCTTCAAGGAGGTGACAGGCTCGCCTGATCGGCTCGCCAGTCATTTCCTCCATTTAGCAGTAAAAACTGTTTTACCTTGCTTGTAATGTAACAAACTATACCTTTGACCAATCACGGAGCACTGATTCTTTGCAATGATTAAAAAAACGCATATTTACTTATAAAATGTAACTTTTACTGCCTGTGCAGTAATAGATTTTTATTATATAAGTGGGATAAGAGCATTATTAAGATACGCATGTGAAATTTGCACAACGAGGCAATAGCCGAGTTGTGTAATCACAGGTAGTATAACATATGTATATTAATAATGCATTATCACACTTGTATTGTACAATATTTTATCTACGCCCGCCCAAAGTTAAAAAATTTAAATAATTTGACTTTATTTTTTTAACAAGTAGAAAATTAATTCAAGTAGTTGCTGTTAAAATGGTTTCAAATCCATGATGACCACAATTTGACATTAAGCAATTTAGGTAGTTGTTTTTCATAAATTTTTTAACCATTTCGTGAAAATGAGTGATTTAGAAAGTATTTCGTCGGATATAGAAGAACAAGCTTCAAAAATTATTAATTAGTTAAATATTAATTACTTTAAAGAATTGTAAAGATTGTATTATCAACATTTATATCGTTGAAAAGCAAAACAATGTTTCTATTCAAAAATGTCTTGGCTGACTATGACCTCCATATGAAAAATTAAAGTTGATACCAGTAACTCGTAAATGTTTAGATATAAAAACTTTTTGAATACTTCTGCAAATTCGCCATTAAAAAGTGTCATAAGAAAGTGCAAACAAGAATCTCGTATTATGTCATATAACAAAGTTATCAGCCAACTTTCGTCTAATTTAACCAACTTCGTATCTCTTACGGTTCTCGAGATCCCAATGCATTCGTACCATAACTGTGACACACTATATATATGCGCGAGCTAAATATACAAAAGGTGCGATGTTTCTGGACTTATTTCAATATATAACAATCTATAAGTGTGCTATAGTATAGCTTGAATAACATTTTCGTCTAGATTTCCGTTCGAGTTTCATTCGAGAAATTTCTAGTCATTTATTGTATAGTGTAAATCAGAAATTTCTGTTCGATTTTCATACTAGATTCTAGTATAGAAATATACGCTCTGTCATATTTTTCTATTCGAGTTTCATACTAGAATCGGCTACGCATGCGCACTACTGTCAGAAATCAGGTGCATCAACCTGTTTATTTTGAGGCGCATAAATTGTGGACGTTTTGTCATAAAGTCGTTAGTTTTTAATTTGGTGTTTGATAGATGTCCTTTTTTTAAAGAATGTTTTTCTATAATGTTAACCATTGTTTAAATAATTTTAATAACAATGACTGCTAGTAAGAACAACCGATTAAGAGTGATTAACAAGCAGTTGACTAACTTTATTTTACGCTGTCAAGCGTTCCTAAATTATTTTAGAGATATAAGCTTAAAAAAAAGACATACAGAATTAAATATTCTGCCACTTCTATTTCAAATATTTTTCTCAATAATCATGTAAGAAGGTTTGACAGCTGACAAACACAGATAGTCAACTGCTAGTTAGTGGCCCTTAATCAGCGTTCTTACTAGCGATCAATGTGTCAAAATGCAGTAAATCAGTTTCAGTTGTAAAGTTTGTCTACTTGGTCTCCTTCGGAAGACGTTGAAATTACACGATTTCGAACGAGTGGTTTTAAAATAAAGTATGTAAATCGAAGGAAACTCGAATAATATAAATATAAATAGTAAAAGTGGGTCTACCAGCCGTCAAGCTAAAGAATAGCAATTAATCCAGGGTTAAAATATTCTCCAGCGCCTCCACCAAAGTTCGCGTGATCAATTCCATATAAAGTATTTGTATCCTCTTGTGAAATAAGGCCTAATCTAATCCCTTGAGGGTCTACTCCACTCTATCTGCGAGCGTTTTCACATAACTGCACCACGGAACCCCTCCACCCCCACCCTGCCGCGTGCGACAACGTACCGGCACCGACTGGTAGTGCACTCTGTAGCTGAAGCTGAAGCTGTAGCTCTTCTGTGTGGATGTGTGGAAGTGTGCTTTGCGTGTGGGAGAGACAATTTTCCTTTATTTGAAATTGAAATTTTATCCTCTGATGTTATTGGTAGCTATGGCGTTTGTGTCTTGTGTAAAATTGGAAGATACTGTGTATCCGATGAAAATGGGGTATACTGTTACTGCTTTACTAGTGTTGTTTATATTTGAAAATAGCAGTAGTTAGGCAGATACAAGCTAGATCAATAATTTAGGTTAATATCGTGAGTAATGCCTCTTATGATTGGCTTAAGGCCTGTGTCCACGGTGATAGAAATCGGTCCGAGATCTCGGACATAGTTCTCGAATCAAAAACTCGGATCGTGGACACTACCAACTTGGACGAAAAAATTGAATAGAAAACTATGATGAAATAACGCGTTCTGTTCGATTTTTACCTCCCGCCTACCTCTAGGTAAGGGAGGTATTGTTTTTGGTCAGAAAATTGGGTAGTGAGTTTTCAATGAATAAGCACGTTTTAGGGTCCCTACAATACGATTTTACTATTTTCGCGATGATGTCTGTATGTATGTATGTATGTATGTATGTATGTATGTATGTATGTATGTGTGTGTGTGTGTGTAGTCTGTGGCAATTTTTTCGTCTCGCATAACTCAAATACTATAATACCAAAAAATACAATTTTTTAAATTATTGCTTCTTATATTTAAATGAAGAGCTGATTAGATTTTGGATAACATTGGTCAACCGGAAGTAGCAGTTTACTTGAAGCCCTTAACAGTTTTTCGTGGAAAACACGGTTAAATTTCCTTTTTCAAAATTTATGTTATTTTGAAAGTTGAAGAATATTTAATTTTACATGTGTTTTGATTACACTAATTTTATTAATTTTCATTAGATTTAGAGATAATTAAATATAAAGAAAATAGATTTCACAAATCTTGCATTCCTAGTACACCGTGGAAACATTTAAAAATTTTCAATTTTTTACGAAATGTGACACATGTCATTTTGATTGTGAAGCTGTTTTCTTAGGGAAATTATACGTCAAATAATTAAATAAATATACGAAAGCCGATCTCGGTGGCGTAATGGCTATGTCACTAGCCTAGCACGCCAGAGGTCGTGGGTTCGAATCCCACTGAAGAGCATGGTCGTTTGTGATGTTTACATAAATTCACAATCATCCAATCATGAGGCGGCATATGACCATAGTAGTTAGTCCGCCTCTCATCTTCGTAAAAAAAAAATTAAATTGCTGAAATATAAATAGAAAATAAACAAATAAGAAGGTATGTTTCTGTACCATCAAATACTATTTTTTACTGGTTAAGAGTAGTATTGGGCGGGAGGTTATGTGCTGGCCACATCAGACTTTTTGTACTAGTTGCTAACTTCATATGGATGTTAACAAATTAAAATTTTGACGTTTAATGTTAGAAAAGCTGAAAAATTTTAATCAAAGCTGAAAATTAGTATTTTCAATAAGTTTACTCGATAAACTATCGATAAAATTATCACACTCAGCCTTTGGCTCCGTGTGCTAAAATTTCTCTCGTGGGTAATTCCTTAGTTTGCCCACTTGTAAAGTAAATAACTATTATCCAACACCTCTCAATATATTCTCTATAACTATGGCGATTTTAAACAAGGAAAATAACAGAGTACCCACTAGTGCCATAATTATGTAGTTCCCCACGTATTACATACAAAATAAATAAACAAATCTATCATCACGCCTTTTACCCATTATGGGTGTGGCACTCTGCTTACGCAGATCTCGGCAAGTTATATTTTTTTGCGAATGGAGTGCGGTTACCTGCCGTCAAATCATAGCCCCCAATATGTTACTGGGATTCGATCTGAGGATCTCACGATTCACAGTCCGACACGTTACCACGGAGCTATTTACTCACATATTTAAGAAAAGCCTGAATGACATTCAAATAAACTCTCATTTTCAATTAGTGTATTGCTCCCAAAATCAAATGAACTAGTCATTTAAAATTAGAGTCGTGAAAATATTTTTAAAAGGCGTGGCAGTCTCTATTCTCTTTGTCGTAACATCAACGTAAATTTAAAATTGCTTGTCATGTATGGAACGAATTTGAGGTAATCAAATTTACTGTCCAACAACAACAAAAATCCTATTCTTCTTGAACGCAGTGCTTCGATGACATTCAATAATATCTGGCATCTAGAAGGCTGAGCAATTTATTTTTATTGATTTTTTTATTAATTCTCATCGTGAAGAAAGGTAGCGGCTACAGAGGGAGCCCGTGCTCATGTAATTCCCAGCAGACAAGTATCGTGTTTGTTTTAAAAATGAAAAAGAAATGAAAAATTAATTTTAGATCTCGTCGGGAAAGATTGAAGGTTTCGTCAGCCATGAGCGAAATGCTTTTGAACTGCTCGTAATGATTTCACTGCTTATAATCAAACTCCTTAGCTTTAAAATATAAATTAAATATCTGTACACGTATTTAGAAAACTAATACGTATCGTAAGTAGAAGTGGCTAGTATATCCTGGATTTCATTTACAAATTTAGATTTACTGGTTTGTGTTGGATTTACAAATTTAAATTTTAAATATCACCATACGTAATGTTCTTAATTTAAATTTCTAAATCTAACCAATAACAGTTTGACTGGGATACAAAACGCAACTGTGACAGCAGTGAAATGTGTAAAGTGACACTTCACGGACTGCTCACAGTCTGTAAAGTGTCACTCTTATGCTTAGGCTGTTAAATTATTTTTTTCACGACATGGTAGGAAACCCCACCGTTCTTCTCTCGAAATAGTGAGGAAAATGTGTTGTTCCTCTCTAGAGAGGAAAATATAGAAGTGTTACCAATATGAATGTTATTTACAAAAAATATATTATAAAAATTATAAATAAATTCCTAATTTTATTGAAAATCCTTATTTTAGTGATATACATACTTTAAATTATCTTACAATTTGTCTTATATTTTTCTTTTTCTTATTAAATCACAATTTGACAACTTATTAAAGATATTTAAGATTGGTTCATTGGCAACACTGCTACACCGCCATGTGTCTGATAACCTAACTTTTAACGTGTCAGTCTGTCAGTTGTGTTTTCAAAATGTATTTTAGGTCCGAGCAAATCGTTTTTAGAAAAATGTCGTGAAAAAAATGTTGTGTCTAACACGAGAGGAAAGCTCTTCTTCCATTCTCGTTCGAAATGCCTCACTCGCTGCGCTCATGAGGCAAACTTCGAACTCGAGGGGGAAAAAGAAGCGCTTTCCTCTCTAGTTTGACAAATAACTATTACATAACAACCGCTCAACAAACGCATAGCAACCGTTCAACGCATGCATGGCAACGTAATTTGACAGCAGTAACCTTCAAAATATCTATATAAAATAATCACTAAATTAACATTAATTTACAGCATTCGCCTCGTCAATGAAACGGCAGCCTCTACTGTAAATGTGGTATTTTGATGCCTAATTAAACAAATAATTATTACTTTCTTATTTATGTTGTAATAACTAACATTACGTTTATAGTTTATGTATTTAATTGCAGTCAAAACCAAAAACTTTCATATCGGGCAGAAATTATTACCAGCATTGATAAACAAATGCACTAAATTTATTAATTTAAATTTCGGATGTTACTTAGGCAACGTAAAACAACACATTTCAGTGTATGAGTATTAGTTATTTACTTTACAAGTGGGCAAAATAAGGAATTACTCACGAGAGAAATTTTAGCGTAAGAAGCCGAAGGCTGAGTGTAATAATTTGATCGAGTGGGTAATTTCATTTTACCGACGTGTGAAGTATAACGTTTTATCCAACATTCTTAATAATAAAAAAATTAGTACAGAAATATTATTTGAGTGACAAATACTTTAATGGCCAGTTGCACCAAGGAAGCTTAAATTTTAAACATGGTTTAAAAAAATAAAAGCATATCGAAGTTATATGGAATAATTAACATTGCTGTAAAACATTCGATTTGCTTTTGTCCAATTAATCCAAGTTTACAATTTAAGTGTGATTGGTGCAACTGGCCCTAAATGTTTGAAATCAATATGTCAATCGAAGTGGTTACCAAGGTGTTGTGTGTTATTATTATTGTTATAAATAAACAATTATTTACTAGTGACTTTTCTCAAAATTATCCTAACTAGTGGATACTCTGTTACTTGTTTAAAATTGCCATAGTTATAGAGAATATATTGAGAGGTGTTGGATAAAATATATTTTTTCAAGATGGAGTAATCATTTAAATAGGGCAGGCTACACAGTCGAATTTCAAATTTGAGTTGTGTCAGAGGTCACAATGAACACTATAGATCCAGTTCCACTTACATTTAGTGTTCAACACACACACATATCTACTCACGTGAGTTCGTGACGCAATCAATTAGTAGGCCACGTGACCACCATCAATTATTCACCAAGACATTAGCAAATGAGCCATCTGCCGTTTGAATTGAGAACTTGCCGGTATTTTGTGCGTTTAGAGAGAGAGATGACCCGATCGAGAGTGAGACACGCATGTGGGGGTGGACACACGGCGATGCTCTTTTGGTTGTGCCACGGAACCCTTAATCGTATGACGTATGCGTGTGTTGGGCCCTTTGACGACGATAAAACGGGGTTAGGGGTTAAAATTCGGCAGAGACAAGGGTATAAATATAAAATGGAATAACAGAATTTCGTTGAAACGTTACCCGAATGTAGTATTCGATTACAGGCAGGAGTGCTTTCGACAGCAAATAGGCTTAAATCGATGGCTTGTGGGCTTAGATAGCTCCGGTTCAAAACCAGTTTGCTTCCATCAATATGGGGTAAATAGCGCCGTGGACACCTTGCTTCTTTACCAGCATCTTTGGGGAAATAGTGTAATAATATTTCTATAACACTGTTTTGGAAACTATGCATTCCATAACTAAAAATTGTATTGGAATAACTATCATACCACACGCCGCGTATGGAGTAAATTCGACGAATCAGAACCACATATTAGCGCGATATATGAAGTATCTTGATACAGTTATTATGGTTACGTCTGTTTGTTTTAATTTTATTTTTGCAATACCTGTTCTGTAAGTTACCCATTTATAACAAAATTTAAACACAGTAAGTGGAACTTTTATTGCACAATTGGTTTTCATGGTTACATCATTTACTTACCGTCCACGTTGGATGGTAAGTGAAACTTACCGTCCATGGTGGACGGTAAGTAAATATATATCATTCAAATTTTATTTCTAACCTCAATCTGTCAGCTGTTAATTTTGATACCTATTTTTCCTTTTCTTATATTTACGCAGGTATTGCAAAAAATAACTTACTAACCTCGAACTGTAAGTGATTTTTTAGGCCTCGAATGTTTACTACATTCTCAACCTAAAAACTATCACTTACAGTTCACGGTAGGTAATATACTATTATTTGAGTTTGACGTTTTCAACAGTTATGTATTTGTATTTTTTGTATAATTTCCAAAATCTTGTTATAGAAAGTATAGTCTATAACGTGTAACGGAATGGCATATCCCACACTTGAAAACCGTAGTTCATATTCAAATTATGTTCGAAAGACCTAAGGAAATTAAAATTGGTCTAGTTTATATTACGATGGAGATATCGTAATAATTTACGATAGCATGAACAAAGGTTTCATACATCAAGATTTTTTAATCCACGATAAAAGTAAATATAATAAAGATACCATCTTGAAATTTAATGTTTAGAATTTGAATGTTTGAGTTACGAGTTGATTAGATTTTGGTAGCAATCCACCAATCGGAAGTGGTAGTTTACTTGAAGACCTATCAGAAAATAGTTTGAGTAACAGTCAATTTTGTTATTATCAAAAATTTGTCAATTATAATTTTTATTTGAAACATTTTTCGCATCGAAATCATAGCTCAAATGACAGTAATGGGGTCTTTCACCATTTTTTTTAAATATTTTTTTATGAAACTTTATCTATACTGAAGACTATCTACACTTTGAAAAGTCTTAATTGTTATTCATTAAGCCACAATTATTTTTTAAAAATGTTGTGACGTCATAGTAGAATTCTAAAACAGTAGATATTTAAATAATTTTTGTTACATAAATATTCTATTTTATTGTAATAATAATAATAAAATAAGTAAAAAAATATATGACTACAATTACTTACAATCTGTACTGTTTTAGATCCAGCAACACCTTTAGTATGACGTCACAACATTTAAAACAAAAATCATTGTGGCTTAATGAATAACAATTAAGACTTTTTAAAAGTGTAGATAGTCTTCAGTATAGATAAAGTTTCATAAAAAAAAAAAAAATAAAAAAAAAATGGTGAAAGACCCCATTGTTGTGGCTGTCATTTTTTGATGCGTATTTTTTATTTATTCCATATATAACTTATTCTGAAGTTTATTCGTATGTGAAAAGACAGGCCCTAAAAATGTAAAAAAGTATGAACGAAATTTTGAATTTTTAGTACATTAATATTGAGTGCAGTTCGAAGATCTTTTTATTTTATGAGTAAGTATAATTATTAAACATTTAAATTTATAAGTATAAGAATGTCCTGTTCCATTTATACGGAACAAAATTATTTGCTCTTCTGGTGCAATTCTAAGCAATTTTTATATTTAATCGTAAAACCGTAGTGTACGAGACAATCGTAACAAGTCAAGTTACAGATTTACGATAAATGCAATTCTATGCAGAAAACTGTATCGACGAACGTTACAAATTTAGCTTTACGATTGACGTCATATTTTACGGTCAGTGTCTAACTTCATTGCTAATACAGTGTCTGAATATTGAATATGACAGTTGTTTTTTTTTTATTTATTTACTTATCTAATACAACCATATGATGAGTTTTCATTACAAATTTTAAGAAAAATAGTCTTGTCTGCGAATTATGAAGCAAGATCTTCATTTACATCCCCGTCGTCTACAATCATCCATGAACAATCGGTGACATGTGTCATTGTCAATTATGACATAAAAAAATTTGTCTTGGCAGTATTTGATGCCATTTTTATTTAATCACCCGATATATGTAAATATAAATGGAATACTATAATATGCAATGGAATTCTTGAATTTGATGGATTATAAAATGGTTCTATATTACAAATAAAATTGATTGTCCATTACTGATCCAATCTAAATATTTGTTTGAAATTTGCAATAGTAATGTTAAATGGGCTTACCAAATCTTTTATATCTGTGTCTGCGCAAGAGACGCAAGTAATTTCTAAAATATGTAATAAGGTAATTTTTCTTGACGTACAATTAACATATTTTTGTTATGTTATATTCAACAAGAAGGAGAGCAATATTCCATATATGTATACTCGTATTTTCATTCATTTTATTGACAAAATTGAGCAATGATTAGAGAGAAAAATCAAAACCGTAATGTTACGTCCAGTTACCCTCTCAACGTAATATTTTCGAGAAATCGTAAGATATTTACGAGTGATCGTAAGCAATAGTTTTGCACAGAATTGCTCTTTGATTCGTAAACTGTTACGAGTCTTACGAGAACACCTTACGAGCCTTACGATTATGCTTAGAATTGCACCATTCCTCTCTAATAGTGTTGGATGCGTGTGTTTTTTGTTTTATTCCCGGTGGTGTAACTTTCTAACATTTGTATTTAATGTAAAAGTTGAAAGTTCGCCTTAATTAGGTAAATTTACCGAAAGATTTACTTGTAGTTAAATTCAGAGAAGATTAAAGTAAATAAGTAAGTTCCCTTTGCGTCTTTAATTTATAAATTCTTAACAGAATATTATTAGCAGTTTCTTTACAAAATTCTCCTCTTGCTTATGTCGGAATAGAAGCCATTCATTCGACCATCTTTGAAATTATAATTAAACTTCACTTACCTACAGACTACACAAAATACTTCATCAATAAATTCTGTAATAAATCTTTCTTAGCAGCGATGCGGAATTATGTCATCTCGCGAACAAGACAAAAGATAATTATTTCAATAAATTGCGAAGTATGCCGAGATATTGAAATTCACAGAATTCATTTATCATGTAAGGATATACTCGATATAGAAATGTCAAAAGCAATAAAAATAATATTAATGTAGTGACATTCAAAATAAACTCGCGCAGCTCGTCTCGACTCCGCGCAAGAAATGTCAGACGGGATCAATACCAACTTTTTAAATTAAATTGTTTATAATCAGTGCTTCTAAACTTTCTACTAATTAAGTTTTTATTTATTTTTATTTAGATACTTTTATGTTGCGAACTTTAAAGATGCAAGAAACTTACAAACTAAAACTTTTTTAAAAAAACTTTGTTGGTTCCTATTTCGCACTGAAATATTTTGCATGTGTAAAGTATGTATGACTAAAACCCAAAGGATTGTAATAAAATAATTAACCAGTCCTTATATTTAAAGAGCAAAAGTACTGCAAATTGCTGCATATATTTTACAACACTTTCAATGCCTAGATTGTAGTCCCAGCAAACACAGTTGTAACACTGATGTACCTGGTATGTAATATCTCAAACCTAAGTAGTATATCATTTATATACATACTAATAACGTAATATACATATACCATGTCGGACATCTTTTGAGAGAGCGAAAAATTATATTGTTGGTATGTCACATTGGTCTTGGACATGGTACATACCTACAACATGTATATGTTATGTTACCGTACTTATAACATATTCACAGTTAACTACTAGAAAGTTTTATATATTTTATATAAAAATGTAGCAAAGAAATTTTAAATATTTTATATTGTACTCTGAGCAACTTTGAAATATATTTAATTTAATTTTTCTAAGTGGTTATATATTTCCGTATCGTAATTTATGAGAAGGAAATTGTTGTTTTATAAATAAATAAACATTTTCAAAGAGATCTTACTTAAAAATGTACAAAACCAACTATTCCATTCGTATATTCAAAGTTGTTTATACCAATAGTTGTGTTATGTACCATTAACGTTACGATGTCTACATACATGGGATGTCATGTCTCATAGACCGTGTTGCGGACATAGGTATATCCATGTTATGTATATATAACGTACTCGCGACATAACTGTGTTTGCTGGGTTATAAGTACGACCAAATATAGTTAGTCTGCTTACCATTTTTATAATAGTAATAATTAAAAAATAATAATTTCAGCATAAAATTACTAGAAAATTAATCCGTATTAATGCAGTCCGCTAATATTTCATATTTTTCCTATATATTAAAACCACTTACATACATGTAACTAACGACAGTTCAAGTACTAAACCGAAGAGTAATTTTGTTTTAGAAATTATTTTAATGTTTGTCTGACTTATGTAAATATTGTTACAATTAATGTTAACATTTTGAATTTCATTTTGACATTTTCTGTAAATATAAAACAATTTAAATAACTATAATCTTCATAATACTGGAGTGCAGCAGAATTACATTTTTATTTATGGAAGATACAATTTAAGGTTTCTTTATAAAGATAATAATCGTTATATTTATTACAATCCTTTGGATTTTGTTGATAAATACCATATTTGTACATAATTCGCACAAAATTTAATAAATTTTGTTTATTTAATTACAGTAGAAAGAAGAAAGAAAGCCAGAAAAAAACAGATAAAGATTGTGTCGTGTTGGACAAACAATAATTTCACGTTCAGTTGTCCCAAGTCGTTAAAAATAAAAGTCCGTGGATGACTAAAAAACAAAATGAATGCGAAGGGGTTTAAATTGGTTTAAATATGTCCAACAGATATTGGAATTCGAACTGTCGAAGAAACGAAGGGCGAATTAATGAAAACTGCACAAGACCAGCGAAATTGCTTTCAATTTAAGGCAAGAAATTGCGAGCGACGGCCAACGGGCTAAATTAAAAACCTTCAAGACATGGATCCCCTCTCAACCCTGGAGCCATGGAGCCTACCCCGACGTCTGTCTCTACCCCCACTAGCCATGACGTGTCGTCATGGCGAACGCAGACAAGCATTTTGAAATACTACTTCTAAGCAGCACATTGGATAAAATAACTACAATGAAATAAATGTACAAAAGTAAAGCAATGTTTCATCATGATATTTACCCAATGGAATATCAGTTTTTCTATGAACAAAAGTCCCAAATTATTTCAGGCAAACAAGCTTCAAATAAATGTTGTAGATAATTAATGGGGTCATACACCTTTTTTCATTTTATTTTTTTTTCTGTAAGTAAAATTATAAATATAGATACTAATTTTAATATTAAAAGGCATTTAGTTATTAAGCTACGATTTTTTTAAATTGGCATCCCATTTCAAATTTTTCGCTTGTGACGTCAGCACCTACGTCATCTTGTAATTCTACGAAACACGCTCGTGCGGAGAGCGAGGAACTACACTGTCAAATTGACTGTTATCAGACATTGTTATTTACGGAGAGGTTTTTACAAATATAGTTTATTCACATTATCTGGGCAAAATAATATAACAAATATAATAAACATAATTTTAATTTAAAAATCGTTGTTAATTGCAACATATGACTTGAGATGACAGGTGTGATAATGAGACTACAGACATTACCGACAAGCGACAAGATATAATCCATCAAAGCATTATTACATAACACGTCCTAAACTCTTTGTCTAAAAACGTTATAATTAGCGAATACCTAATTTAATTTATCGGAGTGTGCATTTTAATAATAATAAGTAATTATTACATCCCTGAAAAGCAAATTATTATTTGTTATCAACACCTCTTTTGCCTTGCCATGCTGTATATTCTATTACAAGATGACGTCACGATTTTGCAACCGTGAAACTTCATAAAGGTAATTATGAATGAAAAGTTAAAAAAATATAAGAAATATTGAATAATTTGTGACTGAAATAATCTAAATTTTTATAATTTCAAGAAAAACAAACCTTTTTTAAAAAAGTGTATGACCCTATTCTGCTTCTAAGTCAATAATCAAATTTCATTTATTGTTTTTGTAACCAATTTAATCGGCTTTAAAATTAAACGATAATTAAATCTTTATAATATAAATACTTGTAAAAAAAAAAAACAGTCCTATGTTGTTGTTCAGTTTGTTCTGAAGCCAACATATACCGTGCGAATGGTGAAAAGTTTGGCGTTGCTTGTGTGACGTGTTGCTTAAGTTTGTCTATATTTTGAGAAAATATACACTTTACAGTTATTGTGTTTGACTGTATTTTTAATGTAAAATACAATAATCATAATTCGTTTTCATTATTTTTAAATTGAAATAAGCAACGTTCTCGCCAAGTATACGAGTACGTATATGTAACGTACAATGCCTAACCGCAACCAGTGATACAAACAGTGCCAACATTCCGCTTCCTGTCTAGGATATGTTGGCATCAAAACAAGCGTCATGCACTACGTCAAGTTATACGTAAGTTTCCGTGCCCATTAATGTTAGGAGAAGACCTACAGAGGAAAGTTAAAAGTAATGTTAGAATTTGGCGAGATTTAGGATCGAATTGAAGATCTTATAAAAAAATAATAAATTATAGCTTTATATCTTATGTGAGGCAATTCAAAATTTGTAGATTTTTGTGGGTAGTATATTTATGCAAAGACGTTAAATTTTTATTGCAATACTTTGACTAAAAATTTAACTCTACAAAATTATAAAATCGAGTCTAATGGTTTCAGTTTGTAGAGTATGGAGTCTATATTCCCGAAAGTATAAAGGAAGCTAATCTTGCCAAAAATTTCGTAATACTTACACTGAAAAATATGTTAAAAATAAAAGAATTTATTTGAAAGTGCTCAAAAATCGTCATTAAAAGTTTAGAAATCGTCACTAAAGTAACCCATTATACGACGATTTTGAGCAACCCACTGTTGGCAACCGTTAAATAATTATTGTACAATTATTATAATTTTGGCAGATACATTGACGTACTATAGTAAATTTGAACGTAACATGAAACAAAATTTGCAAGAAGAATTAACTAATTAATTCCGATGACGAAATTGATGACAAAACACATAATTTTGAGTGTTATTTACGATAACTTCACTTCTCGAGGTTGGCAACACTGACTGTCAGTTTCAATTGACAACTGACAGATGTATAAACTTAACCTATATTGTAATTTTTTACAGTTTGTTCAAATTTTAGATTTCAAATAAAATTTAATATGTACCTCGGCACTGAAGTTCCTTTTTATCTTTCACATGGTTTATTTTCCTCGGCCCTACGGGCCTCGGCAACTAAATTCCATATTCGTGATAAAAAATTGAACTTCAGTGCCTTGATACATAAATAACTATTTTTCATTAAAATAATTTGATCCCTTCGCGAATATGATTTTTTGCATTTGCATCCGAACTCCAAGCGCATCTGAACCGCATGAAAATTAATTAGAATTTTATTTTATCCTTTTATTTTCTAATAAAATTGAAGTTATAAGCAGAAATATAAATAATGAATGTTTCAGTTCACTCAAAAAAAATCACTTTCTGCAGATGGCACTGGGTGTAGTTTGTTACTTCTCAGTTGCTTTTACCTTCGTGTTGGGATAATAATTCCGTCAGTTCAGACAGTCGGTGCTACTGCCTCACAGCATTTGGCGGCTTACACTACGCTGATGAGTCCAAAAAGAACAAAACGAGTCCGTAGTTACCAATTGATCGGACTGAGCGGTTTCTGATATTAATAGGATTGCTATTTTTCAGAGACTGAAATTTTTTTGTGTGAACTCAAACCTTCAATTTAGATTAACAAGTTTTCTTTTTCATAAACAGAAACCTAAATTAAAGTATAGTACACAGAACAAATTATACAGCTCATTAGAAAGAATAAATATTACAATACCTACTTCCAAAAGTGGTTAGTATTTAAAAACAGAAGGGACATTGCAAATGAACAAATAAATTTAGGATACTTTAATTTGCTCAAGATTAAATTTGGTACTCGTGTGTACTTCGATTCCATAGAAAATTCCTCGATTCGACGAATTGTAAAATGCATCTATTCTTAAGAAATGAATAACCATTGCCAAAACCTGTTCTTTTATAGATAATTTCCGCTATTAATCCAATGTTATTTATCATGAGATCCGTATCCGCATAGAATGTTTGCAAAATTATTAGAATCCGCAAAAAAATGGCGGATATCCGCGGTTCTGAAGTGCTCTAGAAATAATAAACAACAAAAATTTTGAATCCGAAGGTAGATATTACGTGCACGCATCCTGGTTTCGTTTTAGCCCATAATATCGATATTGGCGATGTTCAGATGTCCTCGGACCATTTCGCATTTCCTGAGCCTACTGAGAGTACGTAGTTCATTTAAATTGATTGTATTAAAAGTTAGCGAAATTAAGATCCCTTCGAAAATATAAATCTGAAATATTTACGAGTGCGACAAAGTAGCTCTCTTCGTTTCCGGAATATAAATCAAAGCGCCGACGATAGACGATGGACGGCTCTTAAAGCCGAACTGGCTGACAAGGGAAGGGGGTAGAGCAGAAAGGGAAGGGCGGTTTTGAGGGTTGTAATTAAGAAGAGAGATTTTACACCTTAAATGTTTAATTTGCGAGATTGTTTTCGAGAAAATATTTTAAATCTGCTTCAGTTCGTAGATATTTTTGAGATATTATTATTTGTTTATTCAGTTAATACAACTATCCAATAGATCAAGCCCAGAAAAGGGTAGTGAAAGAGCACATAAAACACAGAAGGTTAACAAAAATTTTTAATAATTAATTGTAATTTATGCAACATCTCACGTATCGTTAATGTAAAGCATACTTCATAGTGTTTCATATTTTGATGTATCTTTTAGATTCTAGTGTTTCTTTTACAAATGGAATTGACTGTAAATAACATGCATTATAAATCTTTTAAACATTAAATGTATTTATAATTTTAACATTTTTTGTAGTCATCCTGAGGAAGTAGCAATAGGTTAGGAAACGTCGACGCTTATCAAATAAAATACTATCTATACTGACTGCAGTCCTGTGTATTTCATTTCCCATTATTGTAGATTGTGTTTCTGGGTTCGTGCTACCCCACTAAGTGGAACATAGCGTGATGTTATGTATGTATGTATGTATGTATTATTGATAATTCTTGAAAACTTCTTACATTCTAATCAGAAAACTTAGTAACATAAATATGACACATTCTATAAATATGTGACATTACAAGATAGTTGGTTCTGGCTATTGATAAGTAAAAGGTAAAAGAATTTCTAATATGAGTATAGAGCAAATGAAATTGAAGACAGAAAATAGAATTGGGATCATCAACACAATTATTAATAAGTTTGTATAGATGATTGACTGAAGAATTTTCACGAGATTCAAGAAGACTTTTCGGATAAAAAATAATAAGAAATTGATTAAAATATACTGAGTGATCATGACATATATCAAATGTTTTAAAATGCATGAATCTCAGAATTTTTTTAAACGTATTCTACGAGCCCAGAATCATATCATTTGCCCCAGTTGAAATCATACAAAGGCAAATTGTTTATATATAAAATTTAAGAGGGATGTTATGTTTATGTTACGAATTGATTAGATTTTTGAAAAATTGTCAGTGTAATACATTTACGTATGACTTACCACCATGACCTCGTACTCAAGCCGTTATACTTCGTTTGTACAGAATAGTACAAAAAATGAGAAAGATAGTCCAGGAGTCATTCTCACCTGTAACAAAAAATAAAACATATTAGTATAATTAATTAATTCAAGTATTAAAATAAAAAATAATTGCAATTGATTGTATATTTTAAAATTCAAACATGATGCTTAAAACAAAAGTAAAACCTCAATTTCACCCGTTCAATAGGGAACGCTCTCAGATGACAGAATATGGCCTATGTCCATTCTAGTGTTGTATAGAAATCAGTGAGTACCATTCAGACAGCCATTTTAAATAATGTTGCAGAAGACTGCAGTCATGTGCAGAAGAAATGGGGTGAAAAATCTTGAGATCATCAGCAAATAATAGTTTTTCGTACTGCAGGTTAAAAATTAGGAATAGTAATAAATAAATAAATAGCTGATTTCGGTGGCGTAGTGGCTATGTCATTAGCACAGCAGACAAGAGGTCGTGGGTTTGAATCCCACTAAAGAGCGTGGTCGTTGTATTGTTTACATAAATTCACAATCATGCACTTACTGGGTTTCCAAATTATCAGCCTATTTGTGCCAACGCCATGTTGATCAAAATTCACATGAGATACATCTCAAATTCATTTTGTTGATATATAAGATGGCGAATGCTTGCTTTAGTATTAGTAGTTTGTTTTTATTGACATCAGATCAGTTGCTATACACATTGCAAATGTTCCTGTTTTTATAGGTTTTTTTGGAGAAAATTCAATTTTAACCTGTAATCTACAAATACAATGTACCTTTCATTTTTACATCTTATTTAAATAATACGGTTTAAGCAAATGTAATACTTACATAGGTATACTCTTAAAATAACTACGATTGTTCTTAATTTTAAAAAATAAAAATTAATTTCAAAATACAATGAAATGTATGTACTTTAGGTTAGTTCAGCTTTCTACCACTAGTTAGCGTATTTTAGTTTTGGATGCCCAAAAAGGCGACATAATAGCAAATAGTTAGTCTGCTCACGGTCTTCGTTAAAAAATAGTAAATAAAAAAATATGTGTATTTAAATATTTGATTCCACGATTTGTTAGTTTATATTAATGAAGCATCATTCAAAAGCTACATCATGGATACATAATTAATAAATAATTAAATTTCATTGGATGTTACATATGAAAATAATTAGCAAACCAGTACCTAATATTTGTTTTTGACGAAATTATAATAAATCACAGACCGCACCAGCATGTAATTTACATTTACATAAATTATCGCGACAGACAAAACATAAACAAATATAATTAAAAAACGGGGGAAATGTGACGTTAAAATTAATAAAATCCGATAATTATCTTATCAGGAGCAACCAGGCCTGAAACACATGTTTACAGAGTCAACCTGACGTGTAAATACGCACTTCCGGTCACGCGCAGTGGCGGCCGCCGCTGCGCCACCCCGCCCCGGCCCGTGCCCCACACGCGCCGCCCATTTAGCACTTTGCGGGGACTTCACGCTTCGTCGGACAACGTAAATGCGGAGTACAGTTGCTGAAGTTGAAGTTGAACGCGACAAGCGATTCGCAGCCGTGTGAAAGGCGCGCGAAGGGTGCTGTTGGTTTTTGGCTTTTATGGATGTATTTAGTTGAATGAGTTTTGAAATTGTTGGGAACTGGAATACTGGAAAGGTTGAGAATGCGCTTTTCTACGGTTTACAGAAGTTTGCGCGCAGCGAAAGTGGAGAAAGCTCAGGATGAAGTTAATCTTTAAAAAATTATATTTTACACTTTACCTAAAATATGTCAAGAGAGCTCTCCCCTAGCTTGCATGTAACCGTATTTCTTTGAGTTTTGAGTAGTAATCAAAGTGATCACTAGAGAGCGGATTATATGCACTAAAAACTGAATTATGCATTGATTTTTTGGGGAATATGCACTATATATGCACAAATATGACAATATTTTCAGCAAAATATGAAAAAAAAATCTTACATTATTAGATAAAAAGTATAAATGTATGCATTATGAATTTTATTGCACAAAACAGTCTTAATTCTGATTCAAAATTAACAAATATACTACTAATATACATATAAACTAAGTCTAGAAACTTGATATTATAAAAACAAATACAAATTATTAAAAATTTTCTAAAAAAATAAAGTGAAACGTAAGTAAAAGTTATATCCAGCTGAGAATTCTCGGACTTATATTCATTGTACCCACTTTTCCAGCATTTATGTATACAATGAATACCTACCGTTACCGTTACAGGGATTTCCCTAGAAATATTAGAGTTTATTGGTTTATGTATTTGCTTATTGTATTGTTTATTGCTTTTTCCATTGCATTTATTGCGGTCTCCTCCAATATATGGGAATTACAATGTGCATTTCCAGAAATTTCAGATTGTTCATCACTAGACAAGGTCTTAAAAATATTTAAATATGCAATTATATGCAGTTTTTGTAAAAATATATATAAGAATGCCCAAATATGCACTTCCCACCTTCTCACCCAAGAGGTTGTCATATTAGTAAGGAATGACGTATTTCCCAACCTCTAAAAGGTTTGGAATTGACATATTACTATAGTGATTGCGAATAAAATCATTTTCTATAACACTGTTTTGGAAACTAGGCATTCCACAACTAAAAATTGTTATGGAATCACTAACATTCCATACGCTGCGTATGGAATATTTTCGACGAATCAGAGCCGCATATTAGCGCGATGTTTAAAGTATCTTGATTCAGTTACTATAGTTACGTCTGTTTGTTTTAATTTAATTTTTTATGTTTGACGTTTTTATTAGTTTTATATTTGTATTTATTGTATAATTTCCAAAATATTGTTGTAGAAAGTATAGTCTACAACATGTAACGGAATGGCATATCCCACACTCGCAAACCGTAGCCCTCGCATTCCATTACTTGTTGTAGAATATACTATTCAATTACTTGCTTGTAGTACTCCATACTTTGGTAAAACTGCCTACCCCTGCCCTCTCCAATTCTTACCACTGCTAACTTATGTTCTCATACTTAACGTTTGATACTAGTTTGACGTCCATACTATAGGATTGCGAATCACGATTTAAAAAACGACAATAATAAATCAAAGAAACACAAAAAAGGATGAATTGTTGAAAATAAATTGTGTTGGATACAATGTCATATTTGTTTCAGTATTGCAGTTCAAATCACTAGAAAAATGGTGTGTAAACCAGAATATAGGTGATGATCAATATTTTCCATCATTTCTATTTTATTTCAATAATCTTTTATTTTGTGAGTTTGTAATATAAGAGTCTATAAAATTCCTGCTCGGTGATTCAGTCAATAAACAAGTTATTATAAGAGTAATAAAACAGAAAAATTCAATTACTATTTTATTTCCACAATTTGCTTTATTTCTATTCAGTCCATTAATTCCAATCAATTCTCTAACTTCACCGAAACCTAAACGCCAAATTATATCACAATCACTAACCCTGGTTTTAATAACTCCATAAACTTAAACAAATAATTAGAACTTAAACAGTAGAGGCACTTTCCTGCTAATAGCCTTGACAGCTGACAGTCGACCCCCACCACCTCCACGCAAGTTATAATGGAGCGCCGTCTGCGCATGCGAAGTGAGGTTACGTTCTATTGTTCTCCTGATATATTAATTTTCACACTAAGAAAACGATATGTTGAAATGGAATTGAGCCGATGATGGTTTTAAGCGGGATTATAAAATTATTGTGAGTCATTTAACCGTGAAATTAATCTAGTTAACTAAATGGTTTCTACGAACATTTGCGTCTGTGAATAGGTTCAATTGTTTTGGGTATTTCTGTAAAAGTCTCTTTGAATTTATGTAAACCAGTAAACCGCTGGAACTGTGAATGTCTATGAAAGATTTTCTCAGTGAAAATGGCAATTTAACAGACGGCATTTAACATTAACGGCAGCTCTGGCTTCACCACTATTTACATCTTGGGGATTTTGATTTGACGGCTGGTAACCGCATTTTAAACATCCGATATTGAGATATTTTCTAGCTGAGCACCATGACCAGAAATTTTAAAACTTGATACATGAACATTTATTAATATTATTTATTTCATACCAAGCTGATTACATTACGGTAAATGATATATTGCAATTGCAGGATCGTTATTTTTTACGCTATAGTAATCGACATCGTTATCAATATTTAATAAGATTCGAACCACAATATCGTTTTCTGACGGTTGCTATGTATATATAACTGACTTTGCAATTGCATTTGTCA
The DNA here is from genome assembly GCA_963942605.1 of Poecilus cupreus. NCBI lineage: Eukaryota > Metazoa > Arthropoda > Insecta > Coleoptera > Carabidae > Poecilus > Poecilus cupreus. The sequence goes on from OZ012727.1 coordinate 16,797,161, forward strand.
ATGCAAAATTAATGTTTTCTGAGAAGTTTTACTTTGTCGCTCGTCTCCAATAGCAACGACCGGTAAAAGTTTGTTTTTTTCTTTTTTATCTCCCGCCACATCCTAAGGGATGTATAGGAATCATGCTAAAAATTCGGTAGTGAGTTTTCAGTGGATGAACACGTTTTAGAGTCCCTACAATACGATTTTAATAGTTTCGCGATGATGGCTGTGTGTGTCTGTCTGTTTATTAGTTTGTGTGAAAATATTGATATTTTGTATATATCAATTGTATACAAGTGCTGATAAATTTTTGGTGATAATCCAATAACCGGAAGTGGTAGTTTACTTGAAGCCCTATCAAGTTATTTTGAAATGTCTCAGTAAATTGTGGTTAAATGACAATTTTTATTATTAAAATAATATTTCAAATATTATTATCTACAATTATTGTTTGAAATATTTTTCTCTTACTGTCTCCATTTACGAATTACAACACGTTAAAGAAAAAATATATTTTGACATTTTCGTTTAAATCTATTAACCTATGCTTTTTGAAATAACAATACAGCGCTTGAAAAATGTCTATTTTTGACGTGTCATAGGTATGAAATAAACCGTTGTAGGTTGTACATAAATCCGATAATTTTTCACGGTACTCATTTCGAAATTCCTGACTAGGTTATTTCGTTTACCTTATCCATAAACAATTTATTCGTACCATAAAAACACAATTACCGGACTTATAACTCAATTAACTATTACAAGATTAAAAAATAATAATTTCCATGCAGATATGCTTTTTGAATCACTTGACACTTAAAATTACCAACTAATTTAGGGTGTATTATTCGATGGTTGGTAACGGCACTCCATACACATATTTCATAATATATCAAGGTCTGCATGAAGCATAGAGAAACACACAGAAATGAGTAAATGGTACACGGAAAAATGGATTGTTACAATAGCAAAAATGTATCTTACGTATAGTAACAGAAATCTAAATAATATCATGTTACTAATGTAAATATAAATATTGTTATTGCAAATATCTAAATTGCTATCGCTACGAGTAAGATAAATTTTTGTTATTTTAACAATCCATTTTTTTCAGTGCACGAAGATGTACTTCATCAATTATCATCAATAGCATTTAATTCGCGACTAATTCGAGCTGGTGCAGTCAGAATCACAATATGTGCGAAAGCTTTTGGTTATTAGTTTAACCAAAGCCTTATAAGTGAACAACTCGTTATTGTTATTTAAAGTGACAACAGTAGAGTTGCTAATATTTTTATTAAACGTGCAATTACCAATTGTTGTATCATAATAGTTACTGTTCCACAAATGATAGTTGAAAGTGAACTAAGAGAATGGTTTTAAGTCGTTTACATATTCAAATTTATTTTGCCAAGGGCGATCCCTTAATAATAATAATATATTTATTTAGTTTCATGCTAGTTACATCAATGTAACAATATATTATATTTTTATTTACAATGACATTTAAGAGAGTAACTTCACTAAAAATTGATAGAAATATATAAGAAAAAGTAAAAAGATAATAAAATATAAATATTAGATCCAAAAACAATAGTAGTTATAATACAAGCTGCAACAAACTATAGGTTACTTCACAGAGATATTTTCAATTTAGTTTTTAACACGTTAATGCATTTCATGTCTACTTCACATCTCTAATGATTATTCAAATTGAAGATAATAAATAACTTCATAAAATGAGAACATTAAAATTCTGTTTAAAACTGCAGAAGTGACTGAATAGAAAACGCAATTTTGCTCACTGAAATTAACAATAAAAGAGGGTCTTTGAGAATATAAACTGCACTGTAAGGATTGTCTGAATTTTATAATTTTTTTATACTCGTTCCAGAATGTCAGTATTTGAGGTAAGCTCATTATGTAATTTTTAATGAAAGTTAAGAAGTTTACTTTTAAAAGCTCATAACATTCAGACTTTTATTTTCATTTTTATTTCAGTGTCTCACCACAGAAAAATACGACGTTTTTCAGCGAAACGATTTAAGCGAGCAAAAAATTGTAAACTTTATTTCAACCTGTGTTGAAATAAATAAAATAATTTTATATAAAATTTGGCAATGGGGTCATAAACCTTTTTTCATTTTATTTTTTTTCCTGTAAGTTTGAGTAAAATTATAAATATAGAAACTATTTTTAATGTTAAAAGGCATTTAGTTATTAAGATACGATTTTATTAAATTGGCATCCCATTTCAAATTTTTCGCTTGTGACGTCAGCACCTGCGTCATCTTGTAATTCTACGAAACACGCTCTTGCGGAGAGCGAGGAACTACACCAACTGTCAAATTGACTGTTATCAGTCATTGTTATTTACTGAGAGGTTTTTACAAATATAGTTTATTTACATTACCTGGGCAAAATAATATAACAAATATAATACACATAAGTTTAATTTGAAAATCGTTGTTAACTGCAACATATGACTTGAGATGACAGGTTTGATACCGACATTACCGACAAGCGACAAGATATGGTACATCAAAGCATTTTTATTTTAACACGTCCTAAACTCTTTGTCTAAAAACGTTATAATTAACGAATACCTAATTTAATTTATCGGAGTGTTCATTTTAATAATAATAATAAATTATTACATCCCTGAAAAGCAAGTTTATATTTGTTATCAACACCTCTTTTGTCTTGCCTTACTGTATATTCTATTACAAGATGACATCACGATTTTGCAAGCGCGAAACTTCAGAAAAGAAATTATGAATGGAAAGTTAAAAAATTTTAGGAATTATTGAATAATATGTGACTAAAATCATATATATTTTTATAATTTGTAAAAAAACACAACTTTTTTTAAAGTGTATAACCCCATTTACCCGCTCTATTTGCCCTCTTCGCGCAAACTGCCATATGCTAGCGACAGCAACATTACTACGTGACAAATTACCCAGAATGCATTGCAACCACCGTCGGTGGACCTTAAAAGAACAGCGAAAGAATCTCGAGAGGGCAGCGATCACAGCGCCACTCATATTTCACGCGGTGATGAAAAATAACACTAGAGTTATCCTGCACTTCCGCCACGACCGCTGCCACCTTGCGGATTTATTCCGCGTTGTTAAAAATCCACGATTGAAAGTTAAGTAGATGAAAAGGAAATCACGGCAAGCGACCACAAGTTGAGTGAATTGCTGCCAGGCAGGATTGATGGCATAGCCGTACGTGACTTGGGGATGTGCTAGATGGTCATGTGTTTTATGGTTTTCGGGAAGTGGATAGTGAGTAATAGTAGGATGGTAAGAGCATATTTAAAAATTGGATATGTTGCAAACCTCTGAAATGCAGTTTTGTAAATGGACTGATCTTACAAATCGTTTTTACCTCCCGCACATATATGTAAGGGAGGTATTGTGGCAAGTGAAAATTTTCGGTAGTGAGTTTTCAGTGGATGAGCACGTGTGTATGTGTGTGTCTATCAACCGTAAGTGGTAGTTTATTCCTTGGCTCATCAGGATTTATTAACATTAGATTCTAATGACAATATTATTTTCACTTTTCATATTTATAACTTGGATGTTATAAATATGAAATTACATGGTGCTTAGCTTTTGAAGGCAATCCATTTACCGGATGTGCTAATTTACTAAAATACCTATAAGGTATTTTGAGCATATATGAAGAAATAATGACAGAATATTGTTAAAACAAAAAAAAAGTAGAATAATATTATCTACAATTTTCATTTTAAACTATTTTTTCTATTTTGTACTGTTTAAAAGTGTTTACACAGTAAAAAATTTATAGTCAAAATATACAAAATTTTAACTAAATGGTTAGTCCCGGACGATTCATCGTTAATTTAACAAGTTTCAAATTAGTTAGCAAATAACAAATTATTTTTGTGTATTTCGTAACTAAATATATACTCATGGACAAAATTATCGAATATTTAATTATGATGAATCAAGAAAAAAGTAAAGATGGTTTTAGTTCACAAAATAAAATTTGCAGTTTCTGAGTAATACTACGTATCACTGATTTCTATATAATATTAACTGAAAATACTTAACAACCATAAAATTAATAAATCGCAAATCTTTTTTTTGTACTCATACATGGAAATGAGTTGTTTAGCGTTGCCTAAGCAACGTCCGAAATGTCTATTTTCCAGGTCTCCACTACATAGACAACCGGGAAATTTCGACGAAAACATTTCTATTTCTAAAGCGTTTATTAATGAATTATATTTATAATAAAAAAATATAATATTTCAAACATCCCTTTACCTAATATTAATATAAACAATGATGGAATAAGAATGAAATTGAATTTAAAAATAACAAATTTAGTGCATTTGGTTACCAATGTTGGCAATAAAATCTGCCCGATATGACAGCTGTAAAATACATAACCTACACATGTAATGTTAGTTATCTCAATATAAATAAGAAATATAATTAATTTACAAGTGAATACGGTAAATATTATAAATATTTTAATTGTTTTCTAATATATTAGACAAATTAATATTTATAGTGCAATTTTGTTAATTATCAAAATAACTCCTTAAAGAACTTCATTTCTTTGTATGGACTGTTATTAGTTTTATACTTATCGTACAAAAAATATTGTACAAACCTCTTGCGTGAACTCGGTTCCCGGATTCGTTCAGCGCTCGCAAGCTCGCGCCGCCAAACACTCATCCGGGAACCAAGCGTTCCCGCACTTGGTATGTAAATAACTATTCTTATTGCGTAGGCGGAAGGTTATGTGTTGGGTAGATTTGCAAATCTTATTAAACTAAATGTTAAGACATTAATAAATGTAAAAAAGGGTGGAGTCTCTATCTTTTAGTTAAAAGTAGTTTTTATCATTACTTTTACTTTAAGAAAATGTAAATTTTTATAATAGTAAAATTGGTGGAGGCGCTACTGAATTCTGTGTAACTTGAACGGACTAGATACTTGATCGTGATTTCCTCAGTTCGAATCTCTATGCCAACAGTTGCCATTTTTAATTTACTCCTGTGGTTCCTCCACCCCTAATCTCTTTGCCGAAATCTGCGCAACACAATACCAATTATTTTTATATATTTATTTATATATTATTATAGAATTTTTCTAATACAGTTAAAAATATGTTGTGAACGCATCCAAATTCGAAATCAATCGAAAGCATCCCAAAACAAAATCTCCGAAGTATCCTTTCAGGGTGAGCAAATCTCCCCCACGATTGATAACCTATAGCCGTCCGCCAAATGGGGCGCAAGTAATTCTCAGAATATTTTCTCGATGAGACAAAGAACTTGGGTGGCTTGTTCCTGAGTGCATTATCGTCGTCGCAAATGTCACCGACCCCCCTTGGAACCGGTATCCCCGTGTCGGTAAGGTAGATCGCGTCTGGCCGATAGCAGCGCCTCTACCGTCGCGGTGGACACTTGTGAAGAGGGAGAATTTATGCGAGGTAGACAGGGTGTTGAATGTGTGATATTTATCAGGATTTCACGTCGATGGACGACGGCTTGTACAACGATTTGATACAAAATCGGATGATTTCCAATGTTTGATGTTCTGCAGCCAGCGGCGTACCCTAGGATTTTCACTAGGGAAGAGCCTTATAATTTTACAAAAAACAATTGACTTAAGTTTATTGGAGGTAATTGGTAAATAACGAGCATTAATAATTATTGTGCTGTATTTTGGCAGCTGGTAACCATACGTCACGTTTAATACGTACATGTACTGAGATCTTAAGCTATAATATCCCTAGGCCATTGATAATCTGAAATAATTTTATCACAGTAACCGAAAGAACGTTGCTTGGTAACCGCCCGACGCCGCAGGCGGAGGGCTGTTACCTTCAAGCAACGTTCTTGAGGTAGTTGTGATCAAATTATGAGTATTTATCAATGGTCGAGGGATATTCGGTGAGATAATTTTTTGCGATAATTATTATTATTTTCATTCATTTACTGTGAAAATGGCATTTTGAAATAAACAAATGTAATATTGAATTAATTGTCAACCGACTGTCAACAATTGTTACTTAGCAACAAATGATAATTTCCTGGGGAAATTATCAGTGCAATTGTAACCTTATTGGGTACTTTTGCATACGTGATCAGAAATACAGGGTTTTGATTGGATATTTAAATAAAACGTTTCGAATTGCTGTACGTAAATCAGGATGAAGAAAATATTACAGAATTTATTAACTTATTCTGATGAAAGAACATTGTATTTAAATAATAGTTATTTATGTATCAAGGCACTGCAGTTCAATTTTTTATCAAGAATATAGAACTTAGTTGCCGAGGCCCGTAGGGCCGAGGAAAATAAACCACGTGTGTGATAAAAAGGAACTTCAGTGCCGAGGTACATATTAAGTTTTATTAGAAATATAAAATTCCAAAAAACCCAAAAAAAAATTTACAATATAGTTTATACATTTGTCAGTTGTCAATTGAAACTGACAGTCAGTGTTGCCAACCTCGAGAAGTAAAGTTACTGTAAATAACTCTCAAAATTATGTGTTTTGTCCTCAATTTCGTCATCAGAATTAATTAGTTAATTCTTCTTGAAAATTTTGTTTCATGTTACGTCCAAATTTACTATAGTATGTTAATATATCTGTCAAAATTATCCTAATTGTACAATAATTATTTAATGGTTGCCAACACTGGGTTGCTCAAAACCGTCGTATAATGGGTTAATTTAGTGATGATTTCTGAGATTTAATGACGGTTTTTGAGCACTTTAGTGCCGATTTCAATTAAACAATTTTACAGAACTTAATCCAAAAATAATTGATAGTTTTATATTGTTTAGAAACCAAAGGCGTATCCCAAAGTGAACTTAAAGATATTTCTAAATTCCTATTAGTAACAGATAGAACATCTAGTAAGGCTGTACAAATTATAAAAGTTAAACAACAATTTTTCATCCTCTTCCTCCGTTCATTCTTAATAGCCCAAATACTTCATCCACCGAAACTTTTCTAATAAAACGTCTAATTTCTCACCTGAAAACAATAATTAAAAAACTATAACACCGAAACAACATAACTCAAGATGGCGGCGGCGGTTAGTTCTCATGTTGGCCACATTCGCAACGTGGCGCAGTTAAAAGCGTTTCATGGTTAGCCCGTGTCCCAGTGGCAGCCAAACTTTCGCAATAAATACAGTTTAAAACACGCAGCTGTGTCTGTCCCCTCAGTCGCATTAACAGTGTGTCGCGTTACCGGTCTCAGGGGTTTGTGTCTCTGCTAGGGGTTGTGGTCTGCGGTGATGTATGGTTTGAACCCGGCTGCGTGGCGCAGGTTGGCAAATTGTTTTAGATGGCCGAAGATTTTCTAGAGGAGGTAATTAAATAAATGTTACACCTTCGCTAGTTTGCAAAAATAAATCTTAATATTACATAACGAGAGATGTAAGTAGCAAATTACGCACGAATGACAAAATTTGATACACGAGCCGCGTAGTTTTATCTAATTCCGTTTTGTAAAGTTGAATTTTACCTAACCTTCTGACGTTATGAAATGTCACTTTTTACATAATTTCTATGAAATAAGTTTTGTAATAGTATATTACATAACGAGAGTTGTAAGAAGCAAATTACGCACGAGTGATAAAATTGACACACGAGCCGCGTAGCGGCGAATTTGTAATTTCACGTAGGGATACATGATAAAACATAGTCCCCTCTACATATTTTATTGAAATATTTATTGGTGTCAATTATAAATGACAATTTATAATAAACCCGGTAAAATATGAATTTAGTTATAAAATTTTATCAGTTAGCCAAATTTGAATCTATAACATATAAATCTAAAATTTGATGCATACATTTTAATTATTTTGTAATGTGACAGTCAGTAGTGCCAACATAAATTTGTGTAATAAACATTACGTAACACTATTCGTAACAACGCACTTACATTGATTGTAGTTTGTTCTGTAATGACATACTTTCAGTAGTGGTCGTAGAAAAAATTTCTTACGAAGCTAAACCAAAAAATTGTTTGCCTCGATACTACTTTCTTAAAAAAATAAAATAAATATACCATCACGCCTTTTACCCATTATGGGTGTGGCACTCTGCTTACGCAGATCTCGGTAAGTGATAATTTTTTTCGTATGAAGTGCGGTTACCTGCCTTCAAATCATAGCCCCCAAAGATGTTAGTGATGGGGAACCACAGGGGTAAATTTAAATTTGTAACTATCGGCAATGGGATTCGATCTGAGGATCTCACGATCCACAGTCCGACACGTTACCACGGAGCTATTTACTTTCTTATACATATGATGATTTATTTATTTATGTTTCAGTTATATGAATAATTGAAAAAGTTCATGGGACTTCAAAAACTTATATGTACATGTTTAAAAAATATATTATATCGTGAAGTCTAAAATAGATAAAAAATCTGATAATATAAATTCCCCATTAAATAAGAATTTTAATAACTATTATAGAAACAATGGTCAATCGTCCAAAAGTACTTTTTGATATTTTAAACTCGAAAAGATTCAGTTTACTATTTTAAAAAGGATTGATTAAAATTATTTATTTTTAACTGAGACCTTGATACCAAATTCAAAAAAATTCTATTAACTATTATAAAAACAATAGAGGATCGATCAAGACTAATTTTTGATATTTAAATACAGCTTTTAACTTGACACCAAATTCGACAAGATACAATTTACTATTGTTAAAAATAAATGACGATCGTTCAAAATTAATTTTTTGATACTTGAATTTAACCTTTAATTAGATACCAAACTCTAAAGAATTTTAATAATTTTTGATATTTTTAGTATAGGTTTTTTCTGTCTGTCAGATGTTTAATTTGACAATATACTCCGCAAGATTAAATTAGGTATAAACAATTTTAAAGTTCAAATAATAATACTAAGATCCTTATCTTTGAAATGTTATTTTTCTGCTGGTTTCATATTCGTAAAACATAAATAGAATTTATTGTTTTGAGTGATTGTGTGTCAAGTAAACTTTCACTTCCGGTTTTATAATTGTGACCAAAATCAACTCTGTTCTTCGCATTGTCATAAAACTTATAATAATGAAGTTTCGTGACTATCCACACAGATTGATAAAATGATCAAAACGGATTCAGGATACCTCAAACATGTATTTTCGTGAAAATCTTACAAGAGATTTGTTACATTATTGCTAGGTACAAGAAAGCAAAAATAATATCACACTGAATGCTGAGCCGCGCAATTTCTCGGAACAAATAAAAACAAAATGGCGGTCGCGGCACGAAAGAAGTTAGAGTTCTAGATGACAAATTGCACATATTCTGATGTGACGGATACAATTTTCAGAATAACTTGAAAGGGGTGCATACATGAATGAATGATTTACTCCAGAAAGAAGGCTGCATGGTTTTACAAATAGAAAGGAAACATTGCATGATGATTTGGAAATGGGTGGATAGGGCCGATTGCACCAACAAAACTTAAATTTTAAACTTGGTTTAATCAATCAAATGTTTCACAGCAATATCAAATATTCCATATGACATGTAACTTCGATTTGCTTTTATTTATTTAAGGCAAGTTTCAAATTTTAGTTTTCTTAGTACAACTGGCCAATGAGGTTGTTCACCAGAGTCACAAAATAAAAAATAAGTCATTTATATTATGAATAGACCCAAAAATATTGTACTAGATATTACAGAAGTTTAAAAATATTAAAAATAAATATTTGAGTTTTAAAGATCTCTACAATGACGTTAAAGTAGTATAGCGCATATCTATCCCATTCTAAATTATTTGTACTTCTTTTAGAATGTTGTTAAGAAAGTGGGAGTGAGTCAGTTGAGGTGGTTTGGACATGTTGAGCAAATGTCGAATGAATGATTGGTGAAACTAATATATGTGGGTGAACGATTGCGTGGGCGTCCGAGGAATAACTGGTTGGGTATGATTGATGGCTTGTTGCGTGAACGAATGATCCCGAGTGTGAAGAATAAGCGAGCATGTATGAATCGCACTATGAATGTGGACTAGGCGAAAGTGGTGTGTCAGGATAGGAATGTTTGGAGGAGATTGATTGTTGGTTGACTGTGTTTCTGGGTTCGTGCTACCCCACTAAGTGGGACATAGCGTGATGTTATGTATGTATGTATGTTATTATTGAGCTGTCAGATTGTTGAAGTGTCAAAATAGTTGACAACTAATTTCAAGGTTTTTTGTTTCACTTTGAATTCGTAAGTATATTTTAAATACATAAAAAATATATTATTTATTTCTAATAATAAATATTATTTTAGTTCGACTCAACGAAATTAAAGACTTGTTGAATGACATAGGTTAGCAAAATTTATCAGTGGTAATCAAACATTTTACTAAAACAATCTTACAGTTTATTCATGTTTCTACCAGAAATAAAAGGAATTCAGGTATATTTAAATTATTAACCATGAAAATTTATTTTAATTTCATTTAAAAATTTTTTCGAACAATAAATTAGAACATTCATGTGACTACAATTATTTACAATCTCTACTGTTTACTGTTTGAGATCCACCAACACCCCTACAATGACGTCACTACATTTAAAAAAATCTGGTGTGGGCACCACACTACTTTCTTATACAAATAAAACCAAGTGAACATGTATGACTTGTTCCTTGCGCATAACTTTAGTTTGACAATATATAGATGTTAAACCTGTTTAATTTTTTGTTCTCATATTAACTAAGATTATAGAAATATATTCTTGAATAAATAATTTAATTTTTCTCAAAATTTGAAGCTTGCACAAGAAAAGTGCAAATAACATTTTATATTCCAAATATTTTTGCTAACATCTTTCATTTGAAACAGTTTCTCATAGCTAATTCTATTTTTAAAATAAATGGAATTTATTGTTTTGAGTGTCCAGTAAACTTCCTCTTTCGGTTTTTCAATTTCATTCAAAATCAACTCAGTTCTTCATTTTTTCATGAAACTTATAAATTCCAGGATTCGTTTACATATTTTGCCTCATTCATGAGATATTGCGCACGCGGACATCCATCCATCCATTCATCCATCCATCCATCTTCACACCACACACAGACATCATTGAGAAATTGGTTTTAACGGATTCAGCAGACGTCAAAATATGTATTTCCGCAAAAATCTCGTCAACGATAAGAAAGTAAAAATCATTGTGGCTTAATGAATAACAATTAAGACTCTTTAAAACTGTAGATAGTCTTCAATTTAGATATAATTTCATAAAGACAAATTTTAAATAATGAAAGACCCCATAGTAGTATTTATCGTATAAAAGAAACATTATTCAGCGCATAGATTTTAAAGAATTAATAATTGAAAATATTCAGACTTCAGAAACAATCAGTAATCTTGTATACTGATATCAGCGCCGTCTGCAGAAAGATAACATTTCCAGTTTTATTGGATGTAAAGGTAAATATTATATTCCCTCTTTTAAAAGGAATTGTAGTGTGTTATAAACTGCAGGAAAAAGGAAGAACAATTGCACAAAAATAGAAATATTTGCATTTTGTGTGGTTTTGCTGTCTCCACTGTATTAATTTTAAAATGGCGACCACAAAAAATCACCCCTTAACTGACAAAAGCATTTTCGCTGGCCTGAAACCCACTCCGCGTATTTGCATTGCTGTGCTAACTCGAGTCGGCATTAAAGGCGCTTACTTCAACTTTTATTATTTTTATACCTACAGGAAATATTTTTAGTCTGCGACACACAAATAGAAGAAAACTCGATGTTTTGTGCAGAAACGAAAACGAAAAGAGTGCAGTCTGCATTTGTATTTTGTGCACTGTGCACTGCAATCTGAACTTATTTTAAATTTGTTTTTATTTGTATTGTTGTTCGGTAGTCTTTGTTTGCTGCCATCTATAAATTAAGGTAATCACATCGCTGACGATTTACATAAATTAAGCAAAATTGTAACTTTAAAACGAGTACGCAAGAATTCGCCTTTTCAAATTGTAGTTTTTCCTAAATTCCTGCTGCTATATTTTATAAATATTTCAAACGAATATTTCCAGTTCAAGTAACCTATAAGTTGCAAAAACTTTCAGAACTCATAGTAAACGTATGAAAGACATTTGGATAATATTTTATTTTTACTTGCTCAAGTTTATTTAAAAAACTGCCATTAGAATTATTGCAGGGGTGAGTAAAAGAACCCACTGTAGGACATTATTTCAAAATTTAAATATTCTTACGTTCCATTCGTTGTATATTAAACAAGTATTACTGTATGTTAAGAAAAACACCAAAGGAACTTCAGTGCCGAGGTACATATTAAGTTTTATTTCAAATCTAAAATTCGAAAAATCTGTAAAAAAATTACAATATAGGTTAAGTTTATAAATCTTTCAGTGATCACTTGAAAATGACAGTCAGTGTTGCCAACCTCGAGAAGTGAAGTTATCGTAAATAACACTCAAAATTATGTGTTTTGTCCTCAATTTCGTCATCGGAATTAATTAATTAATTCTTCTTGCAAATTTTGTTTCATGTTGCGACCAAATTTACTATAGTACGTCAATATATGTGCCAAAATTATCCTAATTTTACAATAATTATTTAACGGTTGCCAATACTGGGTTGCTCAAAATCGCCGTATAATGGGTTACTTTAGAGACGATTTCTGAGCTTTTAATGATGATTTTTGAGCACTTTAGTGCCGATATCAAATAAATTAATTTGTTATTTGTTAATTTTGCGGTTGTTAAGTATTTTCAGTTAATAATGACAAATATATTATGTTAAATACACAATTTTAACAAATACGATAATTTGTTAAATTAAAATTTTGTTAATTCTGAATTTTTAAATAGAAGAATTGTTATTTTTATTCATTTGCTGGATTTATAAAATTTAACAAATTGACTCGTCAGTAGCAACAAGTAAATTTAGCAGAAACATTTGATAGTAAGTAACACATACATAGATTTTCGTGTACAAAAATTCGCAAAAACCATCAATAATTGCCAATAATTTAAAGAAAAATGTTTGCGTAAATTGTTTTCATCATCAAATCCCTTAATAACCACCAGCTATGAATTGGCTGCTAAATTTAGAAATACTTATTTTGATTAAATTTAAATTCCGTTAAAACCTATTTTGATTATTATAGAAAGCATGTTACAAACTATTTGCGGTAAGAATATCTGCACTTGCTATGTAATAGTATATTGTACAACGAGCATGGAATGGTACTCATTTCCTACGAATATGAAAGTTTGTAGCATGAGCCGAAGGCGAATGCTGCAAATCATACGAGTATGAAATGGACATTCCATGCGAGTTGTACACTATACTGTTTCAACGACCACGATATTATTTCCCAATTAATTTAATTTTGATAAATTTGTCCCGCTCTCACTATTCCAATATTTGACAATTCTAAATAAGTATCCTAGCAATGGCACCTGTACTGAAATGAGCTGACCTGTATTGAAATACTCACAAAACAAATTCATTTCGCACGATGCTTGCAATGTACCTCATACCCCTAGTAACAACAAACATACAATGAGCAGATTTCTAAATGGGCGTAGAAAAATAACTATTATAATACTTAATCCAAAAGTCTTTTATAATGAAATAACCTTATTTAAAGAGGGTTTATTAGATTACTGTGATAAATTTTGTAGTGTCAATTAGGGTGAATACGTCAGAGTGCATGTAAAAAAAAAGAATTCAACAAAAAGTGAAATGTGTCAAATATAAAAAAGACTTTTAGCTGTAAGCTGACATTTAGGCCGAGTGACCTTTGCCGTCAGGAGAAAGGTTGTCTCTAACGGACAGTCTCCCACCCTTTTTGCCCTTAATTTCAGCCCTCGTACGGCAAACATATTAATAAAATAAACACACTACCCCTGACTAGGTTTCTACGCATTTTTACTGCAGGCAATTTAAATTACTTCGCAGGTCAGGCTTTTTATAAAATTTCCGCGATAATAGTGAGTTTATTGTCAGTGCATTGGCAGCACTGCCTGCAGTATGTTTATTAGATTTTAGAAGATAATTGATATTGAAAATTTAAATGGAATTAACTGTATCCCTAGAGAAATTTAAATTTATAACCAATATTGATTATTTGAACTAAAACCATACTGCAGTATTAATGTAAGAATAAAGTAACCGAAACGTTATTACCCTGTTAAATTAAATTTATGAGATTCATAAACATTAATAGTATTCGCTAAACTATAACGATATTAATTAGCACAATATTGATTTATTCTTTACATTGTATTTCTTTAAGGGTAGAATACTAGAATTATTTTGAAATAAGCAAATGCTTACAACAATATTAGCTCCGTAAATAATATATATATATTTTATTTTAATTATTACTGTTTTTTTTTCCAAAGTTTATTTTAAATAAAATGTCCACAAATCTGCAATATAAAGGTTCATTCACATAAATATTAGTTTTACGTTTTTGTTAGTGTTCACATAATATAAGATTTTAAACAGTTTTAGTGACTAGTGCAATCTATGAGCAATTGTGCCAATTTTCCTGCGAATAACGTTTCTACAATACAGGCTGAAACCACAATCCACGTTTTCTATTAATTATTTTTTTAAATATATATTCAAAATCAACGTACTTGCCAAAATTATTATATTTGAACGATTCATAATAATACAAAAACTTGAAAGTTATGAATGTTGTTGATATTTCATACAGAGAGATAACTAGATAGTTCTATTTCATTCTATGCGTGTTACTATTGGTTCATTCCTAAACATAAACCTATATCAAAAGTTTGAAGTTTGCACATTTTAGTTTTAACTGTTCACCGCAATTGGGTAGTGTGAACGCTCTCGTATGCTAACATTGAAACAACATTTATTAACCGTAAACGTAATTGTAAACCTTTAAAAACTAATCGCTCATATGAATGAGACGCTTAAGTATTTCATACAATGCTATACAATTTGTTTCTCTTTAAAACAGTTCTTATTAATTTTATCAGTACAGATACTATGCATATGATCAGAACAGAAAATATTCATGTTTTTAGTTAGATTAGTTGCTGCCAGATCTTTCATAATTATTATTTGTTCCCTACATTTTGTTCATGAGCTTTTCATTGTTGTATTTAATTTAGTTTGTTGTATTTATGTTGAAATACAGAGATTCAAACATCTTTTTACCTCCCGCCACATCCTGTAAGGGAGCTGTAGGAATCATGCTAAAAATTGTGTAGTGAGTTTTCAGTGGATGAGCACGTTTTAGGGTCCCTAGAATACGATATTAATAGTTTCGCGATGATGTCTGTGTGTATGTGTCTGTCTGTCTGTCAGTCGGTGTGGATCCCTGGAGTTACGGTTTCTCAAAAACTACTACACTGAAAATTTTGATATTTTGTATATATCTACTGTATCTCCTTTGAAAGAGTTGATTAGTTTTTGGTGATAATCCAATAACAGGAAGTGGTAGTTTACTTGAAGCCCTATCAGGTTATTTTAAAATATCTCAGTAAATTATGGATTAATGAAAATTTTGTTATTAGAATAATGTTTCAAATATTATTAACTACAATTATTGTTTGAAACATTTTCCTGTTATCGTTATATTTTGATGTATTCGTTTAAATCTGCTAACCTGTGTTTTTTGAAAAAACCAAACAACAGTTGAGAAATGTCATTTTTTGACATGTGTCATAATTTTTTTGAAGGGATGAGCGTTTCTTGATAGTGGTGTCTACAACAGATTTTTAAAATTTATTTATTGTTTTTAATTTCATGCCATACACGTGATTCTTTACTAACAAAACACGAATAGTTTCTGTACTGAATAGCTGAGAATTATAGTGAATAGAAACTGTTTTAAAGAGAAACAAAAGATGCTTAAAATTTTGTAAAAATATATAGGGTGATACAATGAAAATTAGTTGTATATCTTTGCGCAAAAATGAACCATCCAATAGAAAAACTTTAACTGCAGATATCATCAAAATATTTAGGTAATATTTAAAATGATCGAATAAAATAAAAAGTACAGAACTGACGAAATTAAAATTGCATTTAGGTATTTAAAATACTGCCTACTAAATTTGCTCCCCATAACCTAACAGTAAAAACGATTATAATCTGCACCAATAAAACTCATCCACGTATCTCAAATAAAACAATTTACAATTTGCACTTTGTAGTGAAATGTCAGGGTGTTAATATCCCAGTGTGCCGTGCGGGGTAACGAGGAGTCTATAGCATTATACAAATGACATTTAGTGAACATCGTGTCGCATCATTATGTCAGGGGCGGCGCAACTAGGGGGCCAGAGGGGTAAATGTTCCACGGCGAACATACTACTCCATACTCCAACAACAGTCTTACGGTCGTTTTAAGCTTGAGATGTTATCGTAGTGTTTATGGATTGTTTAGGTGTTGCAGAGGGTTGTGGAAAAGGATTTTGATCTTTGCTATTATTTATTTGTAACAAGACGACAAAATTTAATTATTTAATGAATATTTTTGTTTATTCCATTCGTGAGATATATGCATTTAAAAATGTCTTACGTCACAACTGCTAACTGTTTACCATTGATTTATTTATTAATTTATTTAACAGATAGAAATTATTAACTATCAAATTCGCAAATTATAACATTATAATATTCTACAGAATATTATACAACAATGTAACAAATAAATTTATATCTGTTTTATGAAATGGTCAAGTATTTGTAGTTTATGTTTAATTTTCTTTGGACGTGCAAAAAATTTTCAAATATATATTAATATTTATAATATTTATAGGTAACGAAATATTTACATATTTGTATATAATCATAAAGTTATAAAAATAATTTTGTTTCCTTTGTTGTACAATATGAATTATTTACTAATTTATTGTAAAATGTATGTTTTTTTCTATTTCGGTGTTTATAAGGCTATAAACGCACTGAAAACATGTCGTTAAGAAGCTTTATAATCGCAATGTTTACAGCACTTTTTTCTAACGGTGGTGTGAATGCTTTCAATACTGACAAATAAATGACATAATACTTCAAAATGGTAACTTGTTGGTATCAAGATATTACTTTTAATTATAAATCTTTTATCCTTTTTCAAACTAATGTAAATTGATAGTTGCCAATTTAAATTTACTCCTGTGCTTTCCCCTCCACTAACATCTTTGGGGGCTATGATAAGACGGCTGGTAACCGCACTTCATATGAAAAAATATATCACTTCCCGAGATCTGCGTAAGCAGAGTGCCGCACCCATAATGGGCAAAAGGCGTGATGATATAATGATGATAACTCCATTTTTGTTATTGTTTTTAACTTCATTTTCCATTCTCAGAACATAATTATTTTAATTAAGGTTGTAATCAAGATTGGTTAGCATAAAATTTGACACATTTTGATAATATAATAAATTTAGAAACGAAGTTACAGATGATGAAAAAAATGGAGTTAACGCTAATACCTTTTATAAATCTGCCTATAAAATATTAGTATTTCCCATAATAGCAAGTTTTGTTACTGCTTTTACAGCTTGTTATATATTTTAATGAAGTTTTTTTAAATACAAAATATGGTGGATGAACAAATTCAAATCCACCATTATTATTAGTTTGTGTGATTTAAGTATTTAAAGCCAAATTAATACAAAAAATCCCCTCTAGATTTCAATTTCACCATCACTTTTTCCCCCAACAGGTAGGTGTATAAAGCCGCCCATCTTGGCAACAGCGCTTTATCCGCGCCAACTTCAAACTCGCTTGGAAATCCGCAGCTAATTTCAGTGTGTAGCGCTCGCGTGAATATCTGCAACTTAACTGCGGTCTTTTGTGCGTCACATCATCATCATCATCCCTTGCTTGCCGCGGAGCTTTTCACGTAACGCAGACGTTACGTTACACAACGTAACAATGTAGAGACGAGCGAGAAAATTCAATAACGCTACGCTTTACGTTATGTTGGATGTGTGTACATGAGTTTGGGGAAGATGAGAGTGGGGTGGATTTGACTGACTATTCTGACACAACTGACGGATGAATCTGATTTTTGGGGAAATATAACTAAAATAAATATATCACGCCATGCTGTAAAATTCTTAATCTGTACAAAATAGAGAAAATAGTTCTAAATTAAAATTGTACATGTTTTGGAATATAACAAAAACATTCCCAATCTTAAACTAACCTATCTCTTTCTCTTCCGGTTGATGGATTATTACCAGAATCTAATCAGATAGTAACTCGAACATCTAACAACAAATGATATCGACTTCGTTTACACGTACGTCAAAAATATACTATGACTTGACTTTGAAATGACGTCTTTTGAAAAGTAAAATTACTAATACGTTTAAACATTAAGAACAATTCTACTTTACTTTAGATTATTGACTTGTCCGCATGTTGACAGCCAGTATTTTGTGTGATTATGTTAAAATTTGCAAACAAATTATTGGGTAAATAATTTATTTAACAATCACAGTTTTGAATAAGTACCTGCAATATATAAATTGAGGAAACATCGGCAGAAATATTTCACTGATGACAAAGTAAAGTTGATATGCGTTAACACGAATATTTTAAAGTCACTTATTGAGTCAAGTTTAATTTATTTTATACTTGGCTTTAGGAAGAAAAGTAGTTAGTCGCTAGTGTTTACACAGTGGCAAAAGTCGCATTTTCAAAGTCAAAGTCAAGGCAAAGTACATTTTTGCTGCACGTGTAAACATAAGGTTTGTTCCAAGTGGTCATTTCTGACAAGTTTGTGACATGTTTGTGACAAATTTCAGTGCGCCTGCGAAAAATATAAACAAGTTAACTTTGAAACATAGACTGGAACGGTGAATGGAATGAAGCACATGTGCATGCTCATATTTTGTTTTGACAGCTAACCTTAAATATAAATAAAGAAATTCATACATTTTTCGTCACAAAAAAGAAATGTTTCAAAGTTAACTTGTTTATATTTTTTGCAGGCGCACTGAAATTTGTCACAAACATGTCACAAACTTGTCAGAAATGACCACTTGGAACAAACCTATAGTCAATTTCATTATATTTTGACTTACATATGAATTTGAAAGAAAGTATTTATTTACTAATGGCTTAATAGCAAGAGGTTTATAAATTTTTTTTGGTAACAAACATAATTATTTTCAACGAAATTAAAATTTAATCAAAATTTTTGTACATACATTTTCTTGAAATTATTGACGGTTATCTCTGGTTTTTGCGGGTTTTGATACACAAAAATTGATGTACGTCATTTTATAAATAAATTTTGTTATTTTTAAGATGATTTTGCTGTGGAATGCTCGGGGTAAAGCCGGTATTTTTATATATTTTTCCGCACGAGTGCGCGAATAGAAAATTGCTGGATGTTAATAGTTTGCGTCTAATGTTGTTTTTAAAAGTTGTGAGTACCATAAATGTTTAAATAGCTTTGTGAATCATGAGATCCACAGTTCGATCCCCAGCCGACAAATCATAGAAATACAGTAATGTTGGTAATAGCATTAGCATTTCATGTGGAAATATTTATTTACGTAATAAGTTCGGTAAATGACTTTTTACGGTACGAAATTAGAAACGACGAATGAGTCGAGACTGGAATTTCGAAAAGAGTACCGTAAAAATTATTAGCGGATGTAGGACGTACAACAATTTATTTCATACTTGTGTCGCATTTTTTAACGAAAGTTTGCTTTCTTTGCTTTCTTAGAAGCAATATCACTTCGTATTGTTATTAATAAAAAAATATATGATGCAAATAATTTAGTTTTGCAAACATTTCCAACAAAATTTTTCTAAATTGAATAGGGAAAACGATATTGTAGATCAAATCCTATTAGAATAACAATACTATAATTAATCCGGCAAACATCCAAATGTGATAAAGTATGAAATAAAATCTAGCAGAGTGCCATCCCCCGTGTCTTTACTTTCTGATACTGTTTAAGGTTTTCGTTTTTGGTAACGTACATTCCCTTCTCTCGCAATTTAACAATCTTTTGAGTTGGCTTTGAACCGACCGTCGACTTCCTGAATGGTTAAATGGAAGATGAAATCCTGAAAAACGATTTATCTGAAACATGTACGCGCGCACTCCTTTCAAAGTTCCATTGACGTTTCAGATTGAACTGCATTAAACGTGATCAGAATTAGGATACTTTGCCAAGTTAAAGAGGGCGCCAGAGAGCTAATTTTCATATTTTAAATTGCCGAATTGATAGGATAATACAGAACTTACAGGATTACATTTTGCGAAGATTTTTACCGAGAGCACATAATGTAAGGGAGGTTTTTATATATAAGCACGATACTGGAACCTAAGTTACGATGCCACTATTTTACGATCAAGTTGTTATTTTAATTAACATAATCAGCCCAAGCTAATATTTTTGACAAATAGAAACAAATGTTACAAGTGACAATTTGATTTTTACTTGTGTGTTAAGAATTTTCATTGGATTAAAATCTTGGCAAGTGGTTAAAAATCAACAACTAAGTTAGAGAATTGGTAAATTGGAAATTTTGATGTTCAAGTTACGAACTGATTAGAATTTGGTATAGCAATCTTTCAACCGCTAATGGTGAGGTATGCTTGAAGTTCTATTGGTTTTTTTTAGCATATCTCAGTAAATAATTGAGTAAGAAAAAAGAAATAATTACAGTAGGTACAAAAAACGATGCCGGACAATGCAGAATATATAAGAAAGAGTTTGAGACAATAAATCACTTAAGAAAAGACTGTACAGAAGACCTATGAAATGATAAGTCTACATATTAGATAGTATACGATCTAAACACTAATTGGATGAATAGAATATGTTGAAATAGATTAAATATTTGTATATAGTAATAGTTTGTATTACCAGCGGACCCAGTAAGCGCAGACGTTGCTAGTAAAATATATTTTTTGAAATAATAATTATTTATGTATCAAGGCACTGAAGTTCAATTTTTTATTACGAATATGGAATTTAGTTGGCGAGGCCCGTAGGGCCGAGGAAAATAAACCATGTGAGTGATAAAAAGGAACTTCAGTGCCGAGGTACATATTAAGTTTTATTTGAAATCTAAAATTCGAAAAAACTGTAAAAAAAAATACAATATAGGTTAAGTTTATACATCTGTCAGTTGTCAATTGAAACTGACAGTCAGTGTTGCCAACCTCGAGAAGTGAAGTTATCGTAAATAACACTCAAAATTATGTGTTTTGTCCTCAATTTCGTCATCGGAATTAATTAGTTAATTCTTCTCGCAAAATTTGTTTCATGTTACGTCCAAATTTACTATGGTACCTCAATATATCTGCAAAAATTATCTTAATTGTAAAATAATTATTTAACACTGGGATCAAAATCGTCGTATAATGGGTTACTTTAGTGACGATTTCTGAGCTTTTAATGACAAATTTTGAGCACTTTAGTGCCGATTTCAAATAAAACCTTTTATTCAGTAAAATTGAAAAAGCTCAAATACATTAATGTAATTAGAGAACGAAGAATAATATTAAGAAAAGAAGATCTTTTAAATCTAAATAATGAATGTTGTTAATCTTTGAAATCTAATCTAAGTAATAAGAAATGTTCAAGTGAATGTATCTTAATGCTAATGTATGTACAATATTTTTGGTTAATACTTCATCTGGTGGATAAAGGAACAGGTTTGACGGTTTGCCGAATCGTAAAGTTATGCGTGTGAGAAACACGGATTTTCCTAATTCAATGTTCTTTGACCGAATTTAATGAATTTTTTTTGTACTTATAATATGATAATATTTTAAAACTTTTAAAACTTTCGTAATTTGTATTTCTAGTTACCTATAATTTTCATCAAAATTAAAATCTGTTTCCAGTATCTATAAAAATTGATATTTAATTGCAATGTTAATTACGAAAAAAGTTGATTTGAAATAGAAACCAACGCATGTAATAAATGTTAAAATGCAACGGCCTGGCAAGTAGCGTTAAAGCCAGTTCACTCGATAATGCAAGTTAAGCATTGCTGCCCGCGGTTAGTAGTTGGATGGGTGACCGCTTTGCGAAAACCGTTGTCACACCACCGATACGAGGTACCGAGACGATATATAGCACAGTAGTTGAGACCTCTTAATAATAATACAAAAAATGTTCCGCGATCGATCTCGGCGATGATCAAATTTATCTATTTATATTATCATGTGCAATAAAAGAATGAATAATTTCCTTGCAGTGATCACGGTTGAATTATACCGCGCAAGCATCAAATATAAAACTCCGCCAACCGCCAGTTCCCCCATCGGATCATAGAAGGCACCGCCGATGACAAAGTGAACCTGCGAAAACAATTAAACAACTGCGAAACGCAAACGTCTCTCTATTCAAATGATAATTATGAATTAAATTTGGAATTGTTCTGACGATTCGCGGACAAAAGACGCTCCCAACTCTGAGATCTGAGTGGAGGCGCGTGTGCCGCTCCGCTGCGATTGTGGCTTGAGGAGAAAACACGCTGTGTTCTCCGCTGCATTGCGATATCGATTGGGAGTAGATTCGAATGCGTTGTTCGTAGTTTAAAATGAATTTCGTGTTCGCTATCGCCCAACAAGCGAATGTCAGCCTGTTTTTGATTATAATTTGGACTGCGTACTCTAGATTTTAAGGGGGACTACTATTTTGGCATTAATATTTAAAAACATGAAAATTAGTTTTACGCACTTTTCCTTCTTCAGCACAAACGCCTCTTAAATAATAGTATATTACGTACCGTGAACTGTAAGTGATAATTTTTAGGTCGAGAATGTAGTTTGGGATGTCGAGACACGTAGGCTCGAGATTTCCTAAACATTCGAGACCTAAAAAATCACTTACAGTTCGAGGTTAGTAAGATATTTTTTGCAATACCTGTATAAATATAAGAAAAGGAAAAATAGGTATCAAAATTAACAGCTGTCAGATTGAGGTTAAAAATAAAATTTGAAAGATATATATTTACTTACCGTCCACCATGAACGGTAAGTTTCACTTACCATCTGCAGACAATAGTGAAGGAGATCTGCAATTGCAGATTATAGTAATTTATATATTAAATAGCTCCGTGGTAACGTATCGTGAGATCCTCAGTTCGAATCAGGGCACTGTCAGGTATATGCACTACTTGTGATAGAAATGTGAAATTAGTTCCATGGTCTTCACGCTACGTGGCAGCACACTCGTTTTATTTTGAACTTTCCAAGTGACATTTGAAATTTGAAACATTCACTTCTTTCTGATTTCGTTTCGTTTGGATCGTTAATACTCTGATTTAGTTGATTTTGTATGAGTGATTATTCTGACTAGTGCAAATTATTTGAAAGGTAAGCCGTTTTCATATATTTTAATTATTTGAAACTATATTTGAATCTTTAAAGGATTTGCAACTCATTTATTTTCGTCTTTATTTCTTCTAATTTGTTTTTATTATAAGATTATAAATGTCATTAAATTATTTTCAGTTCATGTGTGGCTTCAAATGTATTGTTCCTAGCTGCAGGTGATTCAATAAGGAAAATCTTACATTTTTTTTGTCTACCAAAGATTCCATCTGTATGAAGAATGTACGCAGAACAAGCAACTTACGTATATATATATATATATATATATATATATATATATATATAATGTATATATTTTCTGCTATTTGATGTGTATTTCATTAATTTAAAATATAACAGTTTTATTAATACATAATTTTCTTTTCAATTAATTTTTATTCCTGTTCAAATTTGAAATTTCATACTTTCCCGCCTATATACGCCATTAGTTTGTGGTCCCGACTGTAGAGGCGCAGAACTTCTATCCTTGTCAACTTTGCTGTAGCTGACAAGTCTCCTATATTTTGTCTCTGATATGTACTATATAGGCACATTATCAAATCATTTAAATATGCAAAACTAGAAGTTATTTTGAAATTTAAAAGTTATTTTAAAAGTTTTCAATAGGCTGAGATCGAACCCTATCCTTTAGGCTACTTACAACCATTTTATTTTGTTCAAATATTATTAGGAGGCATGCTACAAAATTTTTGTATAACTTTTTTTCAAAAATTTCAAAATTCCTTAATTTATTTTTTTTACACCGAATTAAGCTTGCAAATAAGAAGTTTATTCTCCTTTTTTTGTTACAATACTGTAAGTATCCCGTACGCAAAATACATTTTGCACTATAATAATAAAACAAAATATGTTTATTAATAGTAGCCTGAAAATCTTCAAATAAATAAATAAATTAGTTTCACTACTATGTGATGAATACCCTGTAATTCTAGTTAAACAAGTTAATATTTATATGGTTATTGCACCAATATATTTCTCAAAAATAATTGAATGTGATATGATTCATTGTCAAATGAACTCTACCAGGCTATGTATTCGCTTTCCAATATACACATTAATCCGCAATATTATAATTTGATATTTAATTTCTCTGGAAAAGAGCAAAAACAAAATTCCATTGAACAGCGCGTGAATGAATAGATTTAAACTGCATATCGATACAATTGTTTCAGCCTGATCAGTCGCAGTTGGAAGCGTGGCCTGCCCATGTCAATTTCATAAATGCGTTTAAATATTCGGTGCATTCTGTCACATGCCCGTCACGGATGTTAAATATGGATGAAAAGACTTTTGTGCGGTTCGCATTTTTACAACGCGGGCCATTCATCGCCTATTTACGTATTTTCACTATGCATTTGTTTCGAACTTATTTGAATTACAATACAAGTTTTTTACTTGAAATTGACAGAGGTTTCAAAAGTATTTCAACTGGTTTAAATGGTTTTCAAATGTGCCTGTATTATTTGCTACATTTTAAAATAGGCATTAGTTTCTTTTGTAGATGTTCTTGCATGACATTTTAGCTGGTACCAAGAACTCTTTTCTGGATGTTTTAAAAGAAATTTGAGCACTGTACAACATTCTACAATTATTTTATAATAAAATTATCTACTTCAAATAAATGTATATTTCTCTGCAATATTTCTTGGAAGCATTTTTTTATAAAATAATTTTACTACATCGAACATAGCTAAAACACTTCTCTAAAACACCCAAAATAGAGTTCATAGTAGCAGCCATTGTATTTTGAAACAACAGACAGGAATTAAGATAAATCTTATGTTTTGCGAAGATTTCACCAAATGTGACTGCGCATGCGTGCAAAGAAACAAGATTAGTTTATCCAACACCTCTCAATAAATGCTCCATAACTATGGCGATTTTAAACAAAGAAAGTAACAGATTACCCACTAGCGGGTATAATTTTGATAAAAGTCACTAGTGAGTATTTTTTTATTTATAACAATAATAATAACACACAACACCTCGGTAACTATTTCGATTGACATTTTAATTAAAAAATTTAAAACATATGTCACTGTCAAATAATATTTATTTAATACATTTTTCATTTATTAAGAGATGTTGGATAAAACGTTATACTTCACACGTGGGCAACGTGGAATTACCCTCTCGATAAAATTATCACACTCAGCTTTCGGCTTCGTGTGCTAAAGTTTCTCTCGTGGGTAATTCCTTACTTTGCCCACTTGTAAAGTAAATAACGATTAATTTGTATACTGGTAATATGTTCAATATGTTTTTTATTTTGCGAAAATTGTTAAATTTATAATGCCCCAAAATACAAACTATAATTTTGAAGCAGATAAGCAACAATTTAGGTATAATAGTGAACATGATTATTATCCTATTGTCAAAAATACCCAAAAATAAGTCCTGTGGTAATAAAGAAATATTAAATTAATTTTGCCCTGAGCAATATATTTTTATTTACATGTACAATAATGAGCCGGTAAATAAATTTAGTCGGTTAAAATGTTACCGAGCGACCTCTATAAGGTTTAGTAGTCTAGAATGGCATTTTACAGACTCAAAACAGTTTCCAATCCATAAAAACGATTTAGGAGAGCTTTTAATCTTGCCAGCAACGAATTCCTGTTTTTCTGTCCTAAACTAATTTTAATAGTAGGAATATTACATGTATGGTTTGCGGATTTATAACAATATATTTTCAATATGTTTTAATGTCTCAAATATTTTGTTATATAGTTCAGATATTTAACCGATTTTCTAAATAATTATTAAGAAACTATTACAGTGGGCAGTTTGCAGAAATTCTACTACATATTTTCAATATTTTCTCTACTCAATTCAAGCCAATTTACGATTAAAGGATCTGAATCAAGTCGAGGTTAAGTTTATTCATAAAATTGGACAGTTTTGTCTTATGAAACATTGAGCTTAACCTTAATTGTTTTAAAATATATTTTGAGGTTATACATTGAACTTAACTATCGATAAACATATTGTAGGATTAAACAAAACATTTAACCAGATAATTTGCAGAATTCAACAACATAATATATTACTGTTACAAAAAGGACAACTAATTTTATTTTTAATGAAACAAGAAACTATGCACCAAAATTTCGTGTAGAATTAACGAAAATTGCAAATGTCTCCAGGATTTTAAAGAGTTGTTGGGCAAAACTAGCGTGACTTCGGGTACTATCTCAACCTCAAACAAATGCTACACAGCTCGACTGAGTATTATCCAATTCGTTTCAAGAATTTCCTGCAAACTCTCCACGCAACACTGTTGTGAATTTTCAAGGCTCCTACCTGTCTTATTCACACTTCACACTTGGTGTATCACTGGGTATGGTGGTAAGTAGGATGTGTGACACGGACACAACGAAGTTGGACGCAGTGAACGCACTACCCGGAATGCCGGAGCCGCTGTGAACGCGGGTTTATATATGGCGGACCGGCGGGAGGGGAGAGCGTTGCCAGGCGACGCTGGGATCATAATCATATCATACGTACCCCCCGCAGCGTCCCTGCAGCGTCCTGGAGCACAGGACCACAGGGTAGAGTCAGGGATACAGGGAGGGTGGTTGTGCCATTCCGCTGAATGTTCATGCAAGGATAACCCCTGTCTCATGGCATCGCAGTTGAGGACTCCGTCGAATTGGGATTGACAAAATGAGGCGCCAAACTCTCTTTAAAGTATAATAATTAAAAAAAGCGCTGGTATATGTATAACCTGAAGAGAGGTGGTGGCGAGCGCGGTGTAGAGAGAGTGAAGGTAGAGCTTCAAGACAAAACGCTGCACTAAATTTATATTATAAAACGGGAATATTGTATTTTCGTTTGTTTACAACAATTATTTTGCATTATTCATTTAATAGTTATTTGTCAAACTAGAGAGGAAAGCGCCTATTTTCCCTCCTCGAGTTCGAAGTTTGCCTCATGAGCGCAACGAGTGAGGCATTTCGAACGAGAGTGGAAGAAGAGCTTTCCTCTCGTGTTAGACACAACATTTTTTTCACGACATGTTTCTAAAAACGATTTGCTAGGCCCTAAAATACACTTGAGAACACAACTGACAGACTGATACGTTAAAAGTTAGGTTACCAGACACAAGGTGGTGTAGCAGTGTTGCCAATGGACCAATCTTAAATATCTTTAATAAGTTGGCAAATTGTGATTTAATAAGAAAAATAAAAATATAAGACGTAATTGTAAGATAATTTAAATTATGTATATCACTAAAATAAGGATTTTCAATGAAATTAGGAATTTATTTATAATTTTTGTAATATATTTTTTGTAAATGACATTCATATTGGTAACATATTTTCCTTTCTAGAGAGGAACAACACTTTTTCTCACTATTTCGGGAGAAGAACGGTGGGGCTTCCTACCATGTCATAAAAAAAATATTTTTCTTTGGAGTTTGAACATACATTGAACCCATTTGTTTTATTTTTCTGCAGATTGTTATAATCGAACAAAAGTGCATTTGTTTATAACAATTCCTTCAATCAAACGAATAGAATTACGATTGGACTATATTAGACGACGAATAGGGGATATTATGCGTTCTTCACAAACTCGAGAAAAGTATGGACCCGATTCTCATTGTGGTATGTAAAGAAATTAATAATAATTGTTTATATGAATCTTGATTAAAAAAAATTATACATATTTCTTTATTGTCCCGAATTCTTATTGTTTCTAAGCAATTAATTAATTAATATTTGTAGTGGGAATTAAGGACATGCAACGTCATCAAGGGTTACTTGTGTAAATAACTACATCCTGATAGAAAGAGATGACAAAAATGTCCAACTTAGTGGGGTAGCACTAACCGAGAAACACAGTCAACCAACATTCAATCTCCTCCAAACGTTCCTATCCTGACATACCTTAAAGGCCATTTCAAATGAAGCTATCCAGGACTGCTTTGCGAAATGGAAACAGCCCTGGAAAAAGTTTGTACGTAAATAATGAATGGAAGTACTTTCAATGGGACAAGGAGTAATAATCTGTAAAATTAATAATAACTTAAAAAAAATAAAGTTCAATTATTTTCTGAACACGCTTCGTATGAACTATTTATAAAGTTGTGTAAAAAAAATTAACCGCCAGTTTGCACCAATCCTAATCTTACAAAAGTATCTAGTTTTGCTGGTCTAGGCCGGGAAACAAGCAGTTTCTGGACGATTTTGAGATACTATTATGATATAGTATAAAATGAATATCATTATGAATCTCCACTATTAGAAAACATGAAAACAGCAATAATAAAGCAGGGATCTAATTAACGAAATGAAAGTTCAAATTATCGTACGCATAGTTCGGCAAGGTAATCCCACACGAGAATTCGGCCTCATGGCCCGCAAAGCTCTAAAGCTCCAGTCGGAGAACCAGTCTCGTCGGAGAAGCATCAGCCAGAAGTGGGGATAGAACGCAACAACGCCGCAGCGTGGTAGTGGGGGAACATCTCCCGCTCTCCAGAATCCTGCTGAAGCAGAGAAGGGGCGACTGCTCTCATACTCTGCTTGTGGTGGGGATACGATGCGATATTGTTCTTTTTGCGGTCGTTTAATGTTCTGGCAGGTGTAGCACTGCACCTACGTCGCAGCAGGAGAATTCCTCCCGCGATTTTATTAATTGTTACGCGGCGTGCTTCTTTCGATTTTTTTATTAGGGATATTTTACTGCGGTAATTTGTGATTTTACGTTGGTTAGGTTGGTATTAAGATGAGGGAAAGATTGTGAGTTATGATTTGTTGATCGTCGGTTGATTAGACTTTTTTATTTGGGCCTGAATTAATAAATTGTAATAAAAATACAAATGCGAAATTTTATGGCTCGCTTCATGAATTCATTTTGGCAGTTTGATCGTAACCTGGACATAAATTAATAAGGACAAATCCGTTTCCACTGCCACATTTAAATTTGGAAATTTTAATTTTGCTTTCGGAAGCGAAAATTTTATTACATGTTTTTTATTATTATTCGCAATATTACGTATATGTTAAGGAAGGAATTTATTGTGACGGGCCAAAATTTTCGGCAGTGAGTTTTCAACAGCAAGAGTACCTAGAATATGATTTCACTATTTTCACGATGACGTCTGTGTCTAATTAGATTTTGGTAGTAATCTACTACCTACTACCCGGAAGTGATAGTTTACATGAAGACCTATCAGGTTTTTTCAGCATATCTCAGTAAATAATAAAGTTACAGTAAATTCTAAAAGATTTTTATTTAAAAATTTTTCTATATCTTGTACCGGTTAGGAATTAAAATTTTTGGGATTTTTCGAGATGGGCACATAAGATTCTAGTGATTATTTTTGACGTTTCTAAAAACCATTGAAATGCTTAATTGAATGTCACGTGTCTGCGTTTTAACCAATCCTGTTATTAATATATTGATAATAAATCTCTAGTGAATATTCCCAGGAGTTTTTGTTTACAAATAAACAAAAGCGTATCTAATTTTTGACAGAAATGTCAATTACTCCATTTGACATATAAGTTCGATTTGCTTTTATTTATTTAAACCAAGTTTAAAATTTAACTAACATTGGTGCAACAGGGCATTAGTGGCGTGTCTGATGATAAAATAAATAATTAATCAGTAATAATATAACAAAAGAGTGAGAATAAATTGAAAATAATTTAATGGATCTTTCGAAAATCTACGGGCTTTCGTGGCTATTGCCAAATGGCAACAAGTTTGAAAAAGATACTGGAGAATTATTTTCTAAACTATCAAACTCTCGAGTTATATTTAATTAGATTATTTTTTTATTTCATCATCAGGCACGTCACAAAATTAATTTTTTTTGCTCATTTTTTACCTCTATTGATGACAATTTACTGATATATGACATTTATCAACAAAAACAAAAAAGCTACAGAGATTATTCCCGGAAATACTCACAAGAGCTTTATTCTCAGTAATAATATAACAAGAGGGTGAGAATAAATTGAAAATAATTTGACAGATCTTTCGAAAACTTGTTGCTAGGTAATAGCCACGAAAGCCCGTAGGGCTTGAGTGGCTATTGCCAAATGGCGACAAGTTTGAGAAAGATACTGGAGAATTATTTTCTAATTTATCGAACTCTCGAGTTGTATTTAATTAGATTATTTTTTGATTTCATCATCAGGCACGCCACTAAATCTATCTTCTTTGCTCATTTTTACTTGTGTTGATGATACCTATCTGACATCTGTCAACAAAAACAAAAAAGCTACAGAGAAAATTGCCGGGAATAATCACAAGAGCATTATTCTCAGTATAATAATGACAGGATTGGTTAAAACGTAGACACGTGACATACAATAAAGTATTTGATTGGTTTAAATAAACGTCAAAAAATAATCAGTATAATAATGACAGGATTGGTTAAAACGCAGACACTTGACATACATTGAAGCATTTAATTGGTTTTAAGAAACGTCAAAAAATAATCTAGTTAAATATAACTCGAGAGTTCGATAAATTAGAAAATAATTTTCCAGTATCTTTCTAAACTTGTTGCCATTTGGCAATAGCCACGAAAGCCAGTACAAGTTTTCGAAAGATGTCAAATTATTTTCAATTTATTCTCACTCTCTTGTTATATTATTACTGACAATATCCTTTTTAAATTTCATATTTAGTATTTCGATGTTTAAGTTAAAAGCTGAGTAGATTTTGATTGCAATCTATCAAGAGGAAGACCTATTTTTTTTGCATATCTATTAAATAAATAAGTATAGAATACAATTGGATACAATTTTTATTTGAAGCTTTCTTCTATATTTTGTACCGTTTAAAAATTAGAAATATAGGGGATGATTATGTGGTCAGATTTTTTATTAATAGCGATTCCCGAGAATTGACAGTGACAAGGGGCTCAGCATATGTAATCCTAACACTACTCCACTACATATAACACATACTTGTCCCCCTTCCCTCCCCCGCCCTGATACATATCTATCTGGTCTAGTTGGCCGTGCGATCCGCGCACAGTCCATAGACGGCGGACAGTGGGGCAAAGCGGGAGCGACGCGTGCATAGTTATCTGTAGATGTAATTGAATGTTACATACCGCTTGTTGTGGTGTAGCAGCGGCGTGCGTGCCGTGGGGGCAAGCGAGGGCAGAGGAACATTGGTTCCGTTATCCGGGAAAGCGCACACTCTACCGGCAGGATGCTGAACTAGGAAAACACGATGCGAGGAGATGCAGTCGGAGGGAGTCGGGAAAATCCGGAACAGTGGAAATGTAAGTGAAGACTTTATTGTATTATTAAATTATTTGTAGGATTATTTGCTTCATTATATTATATAAGCTAATCAGAATGTTACATTCGCAACAAGACGAATTTAACACAGAAAATTTTGATAAAATCTTTGTACATAGCCTAGGCCCTAGGCATCCGTTTTATGATATTTTAAATTTGTATATTTTATGAATTAGTTTGTTTACTTTTACGCAACTACTATTCCAAATTTTATTGGAGAACTCTTGAATCTCAGTATATTACCTATGATAAATTCCTACAACTAGTTTTTAATCCATCCAACGTACTTTCGGTAACTGTGATAAAATTATTTCGAATTAACAATGGCCTAGGGATATTATAGCTGAAAAAATCCCGTTACCTCGATAAAACCCCGCTACCAAGTAAACAATAGTATATTGTGTTATTAGGAGTAAATGTGATACTTTGGGTGCTGAGCATGTAAGTTTGAACGACGAGCGAAGCGAGTCGGACAATTACATGCGAAGCATACAAAGTCACATTTATTCCGAATAACACATGCTATTTTTTCTTCAAACATAGAAAATAGACATTAAAACATTAAAAAATGCTCAAAACTTCAACAAATATTCTGCCGTATCCAGTATTTCTAGTTGCCACAGAATATGTTATTTTGTTATTTTTGTTTATTTGTTTTTTTCTTAAATGTCAAATTATTGAATTACAACCTTACTATTTTGCATGATATTTTACTTTGTCCTCCGCCGGCGTAAATGTGTTGCCAAGGAAACACTTTTACGCCGGCGGCGACAATATTGGACTTCTGCTTGTTGAATACAAATACATAACAGCGTACTTTTATGACGTTTGATGAAAAAAAGTTTTTTTTATTTTATTTATAACTGTCAGCGTGTTGTGTGGGCTTAGGGTTTGTTTGTCAAAAGTGCGTGCCTACAGATAATTTCCACATAAATATAATTTGTACATCATGTTTTGGTAAAGCTATTTTATTATATTTCCAATAACGTACCATAGTGCTATCTGTTTGAAACTTCTCAATGGGGTTTTTTGCCATTAAATTTTTTTTTTATGAAACTATATCTAAATTGAAGACTATCTGCACTTAAAAAAAGTCTTAATTGTTATTCATTAAGCCTCAATGATTTTTTTTAAATGTTGCGACGTCATTGTAGAGGTGTTGCTGGATCTCAAACAGCAGAGATTTACATCATTTTAGTCACATTATTTAAATGGAATTAAAATAACTTTTCAAAGTAATATTTATTAGCAATATCAATAAATGCTCTATAACTATAGTGATTTTAAACAAGGAAAGTAACAGATTACCCACTAGTGAGTATAATTTTGAAAAAAGCCACTAATGAGTATTTTTTTATTTACAACAATAATAATAACACACATCACCTTGGTAACCACATCGATCGACATTTTAATTTCAAATTTAGATCATATGTCTTTGTCAAATAATATTTCTTTAATAAATTTTGCTTTTATTATGAGATATTGGATAAAACGTTATACTTCACACGTGGACAAAGTGGAATTACCCTCTCGATAAAATTATAACAGTCAACCTTCAGTTTCCTGTACTGAAATTTCTCTCGTGGGTAATTCCTTACTTTGCCCACTTGTAAAGTAAATAACTATTCTATGTATTTAAAATATACTTACGAATTTAAAGTGAAACAAAAAACTAGTTGCCATCTATTTTGACACTTCGATAATATGACAGCTCAATAATAAGAGAAGTACAAATAATTTAGAATAGGATAGGTATGCGCCATAATACTTTGACGTCATTGTAGAGGTCTTTAAAACTCAAATATCTTAGTAATTAATAATATTTTGTAAACTTCTGTTATATCTACTACGATGTTTTTGGGTCTAGTCATAATATAAATGACTTATTTTCTATTTTGTGGCTCTAGTGAACGACCACATTATATATTGACTTACAAAAAAAAATTTATTGGAATATTTTTTTTAGATTAATAGTGCACTTAATGAGTATTTTTGTCGTTCATTTGCTACCAAACTACAACAGTTCCACATATTAACCTATGACGATACTGCTAATGCAAAAAATATTAAATTAAGAAATTTGCTCTAAATAGAGTACCTCATTTATAAATGGGCAAAAATTAGTTACCACTCCTCAGCCTAGTGGCATCCAGCATCAAAATCCCATTTCTCCCTAGCATTCAGTTATCCCCATTAACACGATCGCATCGCATCGCATCGCAGGCGGCGTGTCGACATCGAGTTCATTTGTTTGTGCACACATGCACGGCCTGCTAGATGGACTGATACCCCGCTACATTGTTATTTCACAGCCTGCTCTGCTACCGAAACGACATTGTCACATTTTCTTTGATAGTCGCGTGTTACGAACACGTATGTGGCTGATAAGCATGCGCCATTTTTTATAACTGCACACGTCACGCAAATGGCGGTAATTTTGAAACTTCGTTATGTTTATGGCGGTGTAACTCATGATTTCAATGTGGTTTCGATGAGTTTTATTGCGATTTTCACCGGAGATCAGGAAATATATCGGCGAGCGATGCACTCTGATTTATTTTTATTGTAGGCTCGCACTGCTTATGATTTTAATATCCACATATATATTGATTTATTTTTCATATTACGAAGTAAAATATTTACTTGATTTAACTAGTATTCCGTGTCGTACCTTTTTATCGTTCTAACAGAGCTGCAAAAATTTGCAATAAAAATTACAGAGCTCACTTACAATTTTCTTTGGGAAAAATGGTGGAGTCGCTAAAGGACCAAATATAGCATCTGAATTTAAGTGATTAATCACTATATTTCGCGCATATTTCTCATGTAAAATAGATGTGTAACTGGTTGTACCTACTATGTTTATGATTATTTAAAAGAAGAGTAGATATTAACATTTTAATGTTCATACTTATTATACAGGGTGTTCATTTTAAGTGGTACACTATTGCAATTTCGAGAACTATAAGAGCTACGAGGTCGGTTAAATTAGCAAACAATTTCTATGTTATAAGACAATTAAAATGAGCGAAACAATAATTTTTTAGACCAGTGGTTCTCAAAATGCGGGTGCAACTTACTTATTTTAAATGGTAACCTATTTTTTTTTTTTGCTTATTCGATTCAGTATTTTTTTCTGAATTCAATGATATTCACATGTAATTACCAAATAATACAAAATATTTGAGAAAAATGCAAAATTAGAAATTTATCATTTTTATTTAAATATGCCTATACAAAGTTTGCCATAGAAGAAAACAAATAAATCAATTGCAGCAATAATTGCAAAAAGTGTAATTATGAGAATAATTATTAATTTTATTGTTACAATACAGAAATACAGAGGTACATTTCAAAAAACTAATATTGAAAATTAGTTGATTTATTTGTTTTCTTCCATGGCAAACCTTGTATAGGCATAGTTAAATAAAAATGATACATTTCTAATTTAGCATTTTTCTCAAATATTTTGTATTATTTGGTCATTACATGTAAATATCATTGAATTCAGAAAAAATATACTGAATCGAATAAGCAAATAAAAAAATAGGTTGCCATTTTAAATAAGAAAGTTGCACCCCGCATTTTGAGAACCACTGGTCTAAAAAATTCCTGTTTCTCTCATTTAAATTGTATTATAATATAGAAATTGTTTACCAATTTAATTGACCTCGTAGCTCTTATAGTTCTCGAAATAGCAATAGTGTACCACTTAAAATGAACACCCTGTATATTGTTATGTTTCTATTTTTTATATTGTTATGTACAAATCATTTATTAGGTTCTAAAAACACTAAAAATGTACTTTATTAAATAGTAATTACTTTATTTTCTTGCTGATTTTTAATTAACATTAATTTAGTGATTATTTGTTGAAAGTTATTAATAATAATATAACAAGAGAGTGACAATAAATTGAAAATAATTTGACAGATCTTTTTAAAACTTTTTGCTAGGCAATAGGCACGAAAGTCAAATGGCAACAAGTTTGAGAAAAATAATAGAAAATTATTTTCTAATTTATCGAACTATCGATTTGATTACATTATTTTTTTATTTCATCATCAGACACGACACTAAATCAATCTTTTTTGCTCATTTTTTACTTGTGTTGAAAATAACTATCTGACAACTAATATTTGTCAACAAAAACAAAAAAGTTATAGAGATTATTTCCGGGAATAATCACTAGAGCTTTCTTCTCAGTATATTAACGGGCGCGTTTAGTCGAACCTAGTGGCTAGCCAGTGTTTGCTAGTGTTAGATTCTAGCATATGAACATGAACGGAATTTTGCTTGTATCAGTCAAGTTTGGTGGAATTAACCTAAAATTCTTATCAAAAACAAATACAAAACAGTCTTTTAAAATGGGTAATTAATATATATCAAATACTACATATATTTCACTACATTTTAAGTCATTTTTATACTAGAGAGGAAAAACATATTTCTATAACACTGTTTTGGAAACTAGGCATTCCACAACTAAAAATTGTTATGGAATCACTAACATTGCATACGCTGCGTATGGAATATTTTTGACGAATCAGAGCCGCATATTAGCGCGATATATGAAGTATCTTGATTCAGTTACTATGGTTACGTCTGTTTGTTTTAATAGAATTTTTTGAGTTTGACGTTTTTAACAGTTTTATATTTGTATTTATTGTATAATTTCCAAAACCTTGTTATAGAAAGTATAGTCTACAACATGTAACGGAATGGCATATCCCACGCTCGCAAACCGTAGCCCGCGCCTTCGACTCGGACTACAAACTTTTTGCTCGCGTGGAATATGTGCCATTCCATTACTTCTTGTAGAATATACTATTTCCTCACTATTTCAGGAGAAGAACGGTGGGGTTTCCTGGCATGTCGTGAAAAGATAATATTTTATTATATCAGATTGCTGGCATCTCTTATTTGAAACTTATTTCGCAGCGGACTATACATTGAAATAGATTGAATTTATTGTTTGTTATTTAATGCTCTATGTATTGTCATTAATCTTATAATTATTAAGTTTAAATAAATCTTCATGATCTCTATGCTTATTTATAGTATCTATTTATAAATCAACCTCTGGAGCACCTGTATGTTACTTGAAGGCCACGGATTTCTGTTAGCGATGTTAGAGGTCCAGACATTATTGTCACCTGGCGGCCATTTTGGACACGACATGAAGTGCTAGAGGGTGAAATTTACCCCATACACCAGAATCTCATTACAGTATCTTGTCGCGGTATTGTCCAAATCTTTTCATGTCAGCCATAACCCAAAATTACAATCACACTCAAAAAGGAGAAAATACTTTAAAAGAAGATACAATTCAGTTGTCAAGAGGAAAAGATGATGATTTGTTTAATTAATATATTCGGATCTAATTAATGTCGGACGAGCGTAAAAAGTTATTAATTATTGCAGCAAGTTATTCGATTAAAAATGAAGATATTCAGCGACATCGAACCAATTTAATTCCGTTAAACCGGCGAGTTCTCCGCGCGGGTTTAAAAAGATAAATGAAAGCCTAGCAGGCCGTGATTTATTGTTTTGTTAACATTTCACTATCGTAGGTGGCGTCGGCCTCACTCTGGCATTTGTTAATAGTTCGTTTGTTTTCCGATTTTGTTTTGTTCGAGCTGCTGCGTGGAAAATAATTATTGCTGTTTTGGTCCGGGTTTAAATAATTGTGAAACAAATTTGAAAACGTTTTTCAGGTTAAATGAGTGGATTTTTTTATTTACTTGTTGTCTCGCTGACGCTGATGTATGGTGATAGATTCTCATTAGCTTGTGTGTTTCAAACATTTACACCGTACTACTTTTTACATATTTCTGTTTTATGTTGAGCTGCAAGTCATTTCACTAACTTCACGCGCGATATATTACACTACTCGCACTAAAATACGACGGGAATTACAATATATCATATTTCATACATAGTTTAGACCTTTTATTATCACAATAGAACTTCAACTATCATATATAGAATTATTCAAGTACACTGATCACTGTAGTCTTTTGTTTACATAATATTAATAAATAAATAAAATCCCTACATATAAATATAATAATAATATATCATCACGCCTTTTACCCATTATGGGTGTGGCACTCTGCTTACGCAGATCTCGGTAAGTGATATATTTTTCGTATGAAGTGCGGTTACCAGCCGTCAAATCATAGCCCACAAAGATGTTAGTGGAGGGGGAACCATAGGGGCAAATCTAAATTTGTAACTGTCGGCAGTGGGATTCGAACTGAGGATCTCACGATCCACAGTCCGATGCGTTACCACGGAGCTATTTACACAACAAAATAAGCTAATGTTTTTGTGACACATTGAAATCTAGTGTTCCGATGGGTTCCGCAGTTTATAGATGCCTACAATAATGTTCCCAATACATAACCTCACACAAATTTTAATTTGACCAAGGTACAAAATATAGAAAATAAGTTTCATACACTCATAAAAATGATTTTCAGTTTTCTTTTTGTATGCATTCGTTGAAGAAAATTTTATTTCTTACAAAATGATTAGGTGCAATTCAAAAAATCTGATGTGGCCAACACATAACCTCCCGCCCAATACTACTCTTAAACGGTACAAAGTACTATTTGATGATGCAGAAACATACCTTCTTATTTGTTTATTTTCTATTTATATTTGAGAATTTTAATTTTCTTTCGTTTATTTATTTAAATTTTTGACATATATTTCACTAGAAAATAGCTTCATAATCACAATGACATGTGTCACATTTCGTATGTATGTTTCCATAGAGTACTAGGAATGCAAGATTTGTGAAATCTAATTTCTTTATATTTTATTATCTCTAAATCTAATGAAAATTAATAAAATTAGTGTAATCAAAACACATTTAAAATTAAATATTCTTCAACTTTCAAACTAACATAAATTGTTGAAAAAGGAAATTTAACCGGGTTTTTCACGAAAAACTGTTAAGGGCATCAAGTAAACTGCTACTTCCGGTTGACTAATTTTAACCAAAATCTAATCAGCTCTTCATTTAAATATAAGAAACAATAGTTCACAAAATTGTATTTTTTGGTATTATAGTATTTAAGTTATGCGAGACGAAAAATTGCCACAGACTACACACACACATGCATACATACATACATACATACATACATACATACATACATACAGACATCATCGCGAAAATAGTAAATTCGTATTGTAGGGACCCTAAAACGTGCTTATTCATTGAAAACTCACTACCCAATTTTTTGACCAAAAACAATACCTCCCTTACCTAGAGGTAGGCGGGAGGTAAAAGTATTAATTTTAAATAGAAATTTTATTTAGCGTCTTTTTTCTGCATCTACTAACTTCACAGGACCCGAGTAACAAGATATATGTTACATTATGTTTAAAAAATTAAATAGTATTTGAACTATCAGGGCCATTTTATGTCGTCACTTGGCAACTTGATCCGTCATGATAAACATGATTCATGAATTATTAATGTAATATTTAAACTTAACCTTGTCTCGAGTACATCTGTACAACTTTCTAACTAAATAATACTTTCAGTTCTTCCCTTCGATCGTTCCATTCCGCATGTTCCTCGTCCTCGTAAGATACAACCCCATCAAAGTGATTTAAAACACTTCCAGTGACGATTACAACTAGGAACCTCCACCAAAATTCGATTCCGTGTGCGACTAGCGTAAGTACGCCACCGCTCTCTATATACACATGTATGTATGTGTGTGTTACAGGAAATATTTGCCATATTTCACTTGTCACGGTTAAGGTACGCGGTTACGTGTGAGCTTCGCATTATCTTTGCCACGCAGTGAAACTCGCACAGCAGTGCGTGGAGGATCGCTCAGCATCTCGCTGGCGAAGGGTGATTGCTTTGAGATAATGTTGTTAAATATTGCAATGAATATACTATCCTTTAAACGAAACACTAATGATAATATCGTTTGTTACTCACTTGTACACACCATTTACCCAAGATCTCTATTGCCTTTGAAAATGAATCTTCACAAGTTACTAATTGACAGCTGCATTGTAAATATTTTACAAGTTAGTAAACAAGGTAAACAATGCACGTTGCTACAGTAATGTTTACAAGGCTTATGCGAAATCATTAAAAATAATTTTTGACAGAACAGTTGTGTGTAACTGACAGGACTTGGTTATAATTTTATTTTGATTTACAAATGAGTAACAAGTAATATGTAGTACAATACACGCAAGGTAACTGTTTTACTGCTTCAAGGAGGTGACAGGCTCGCCTGATCGGCTCGCCGGTCATTTCCTCCATTCAGCAGTAAAAACTGTTTTACCTTGCTTATAATGTAAATAACTATTACAAGTTTCATATTTAGAGTAGGTATATAAATTAGAAGCAGATTAAACTTTTATATATTGTGTGTGTGTGTGTGTGTGTGTGTGTGTGTGTGTGTGTGTGTGTGTGTGTGTGGTGTGCGTGGGTGTGTGTGTGGATCTCTGGAGTACATAAAATTTTGATATTTGGTGTACTCGTATATCAACTGTATTCCCTTGGGAAGAGCCAATTAGTTTTTGGTGGTAATGCAATAACCGGAAGTGGTAGTTTATAGTAAATTATAGTTTAATGACAATTTTTATTATTAAAATAATATTTCAAATATTATTATCTACAATTGTTGTTTTAAACATTTTGCTCTTACTGTCCCATTTACAAATTACAACACGTCAAAGAATAATTATTTTTTGACATTTTTCTTAAAATCTGCTACCTTGGGCTTTTGAAAAAAAAAACAGCAGTTGAAAAATGTGTCATAATTGAAAATTAAATTTATTAAAGGGATGATTGTTTCTTGATCCGTGTTTCTGCATTGTTTGATAAGAAATTTAAGCCGGTATATATTTCGGTGCCCACAGCACATTTATTTTTAAGTAAATTAGGTACACTTGTTAAAATCACAAATGTCATAATACTGATCAAAATGAGTGATCAGCGCTTAAGGCCCTGTCAAGAATTTGTACCAATGAAAATATATATGTCAAATGAAATTTTGAATTTTTATTCAGTGCCGTCAGTTATTATTGGTTAATTTTTGTAACAGGTAAGTTAATGTATTTACCTACTGATACTGGGGCCTATTCCGTAACTTACCCGTTAACTTTTAACAGCCTGTTACAAAAATTAACCAATAATAACTGACGACACGGAATAAAAATTCAAAATTTCATTTGACATATATATTTTCATTGGTCCAAGTTTTTGACAGGCCCTTAAAAATTAATTGGTAAGTTGCAGGATAGGCCCCCCACTGTTTGTTTTATAATGTAGTACCTTTTGCTTTTACTCGTCTTTATTCGATATCATAATATTCGCATACAATGATTTGATTTGATGATTTATTTACCTACTAAAGATACATTATTGTAAAAAAATGTAATTGCTTCCCGAATTGAGTAGCCTATCCCAAAGAGTATACATAGCTGTTCAGTAACTAATTTTCATCTAGTAAATAGTTTGGTATATCTCAATATTTTTATATAAATTAATGAACAACGTTGAATTCAGTTCGCCAATATTCGACGAGATATCTGAAAACAGGTGTTGTATCATCACAAATGTCCCTAATAGAAAACAGCTTTCTCCATAATTTCACAAAAAAATGTAAATAAATATGTTTATAATTCGAACTAAGAATGTTCTAACTGAACAACAAAGTAATAATAATTGTTGCAGGCAACGTCTTGGCAGGTAGCGTTTAAGACAGATGACTCGATAACACAAGTTAAGCAATGCTGCCCGCGGTCAGTAGTTGGATGGGTGACCGCTTTGCGAAAACCCATTCCAGCGAATACTGCGTGTCGTTGTCACACCACCGAAAACGAGGCTCCGACGCGGCATACAACCTCAGCAGTTGAGACCGCTTAATAATAATAATAATTGTTATTGCTCATACATACATTTTCATTGAATTGTTAATATGGCAATACTAATTCATTAAAATAATAGTGATTTCCACTAAGATAGACCACAGTCTAGCCGTGTATATGTACAGTACAAGCAAGTCAGCAAGGCGTAGTTATGACAAAAATGCCGTCAGCCCCAGTGGCGTGCGCGTGGAAGGGCCAGCGGGGCCAGGAGGCCCAGGGCTGGAATGTTGATGACGTAACTCGGGTCAGCCCGGATTATCGGACATTCCAGGGGCATTCCACAGCCGCCTGTGTTATTCACGGCCGTGTGATACATGTATATTTTATACGCGCGTACAAACTGTGCTGTACGGTCCTGGGTCCTCTATGACTGGACATGCACACCTTCATCCAGGACAGGACTATGGAAAAAATCGCGGGTGGGTAGCCAACGCAAGTTAATTAAATTTTTAACACACCACAGAGATTGATTCACAAATTTAAATTAATATTAAGTTTAAATTTAACTTACTTTTGTAGCTAATACTGCACTGCTGTTTGGGTGTCTTTAATTTGACGACTGGTAACCGAAATAACATTTAGCGAAATCTGCAATCACAGAGAAACCTCATTACAATCAAACAACTAGTACAAATACAAGAGCACCTCCACCAATATTTTCGTTGTTTACAGATAAACTAAGGAATTTAATCTTAGTGAGCTGTTATCGAAAAATGTTCATATTTTGTTATTATTTTCTCTAATAAATAAATAGGTATAAAACTATACCTGAAAAGTATCAAATGATATTAAGAATCTTTAAATCAAATGCAAAAACATCAAACGTGAACTACAAATATTAGTATGTACAAACTACAATCACTGTATAAGAATCAAACCAGTAACAATACTTCATACTGGGGTAAAGAGCTCCGTGGTAACGTGTCAGACTGTGGATCGTGAGATCCTCAGTTCGAATCCCACAGCTGACAGTTGCCAATTTAAATTTACCCCTGTGGTTCCCTCTCTACTAACATCTTTGGGGGCTATGATTTTACGGCTGGTAATCGCACTTCATACGTAAAAATATACCACATCCATAATGGGTAAAAGGCGTGATGATATATTTATTTATTTATTTATTTAACATTACTTCATATATTCCATGATACCAATATTTTAGTGAAGGTGTTTCATTGCGCTACTGAGAATCAGGGGGGAGACAGTTAAATGTACGGCCGCTTCCATGAGTTTTAGTTCAATCTAGCACATATAGATGACGCCACTATCGTACTTCGGAACTCTTCGGATGAATTCGGAAATTTGAAGTGTCAAATTGAAATTTACGGTCACCGATTGTTACTGACATTACAAGATATAATACGTTCTTGTTTTTCAATAGTGTTATATGGTGAAATATTTTTATGTCTACGTGCCTGCAGGGATTATTGAAGTAATCATTGCAACTGTAAGTACCTATCTAACATTATTTATATTACTGTATTATAAGCTGTATTTGTTCATTATATTTATTAACTTCGATATAATTACAAACCACATACAAAGATTAATAGAAGTATTTTTTACATCTTATTGTTTTTTTCACAGACTAAATACATCCATGTGGATTGTACAAGAAACGATCTTCCAGCTGGTGAAAGAGGGAAGTTATTTAGTTTACAAAAACTTGAAGGCATACGTCGTGAATGCTTGTTGCAAATAAATCGATTGGATTCGCCAAATCTTAAACGCAATTATTAGCTCAAGAATACTCTGTTTGTCATCTACATTTTACAGACAATCAGTTTCGGGCAGTGGGACAATAAAGAGATAATTTATTTTTAAGAGTTAGTATTCAAACTATTCACAAATATCATTGAGTACAGGTATGATTTGTTATTAATAATTATTAAATGCACCAATATTTATGTTCTATTATCTCTATTAGTTTTCTTACATTATATTGCCCAATATTTCTATGTAGTAAATAGATATTCCATAATTCAGATGTAGGTTTTTAAGGATTTAATAGATAATTTTATAATGTATTTTGTTAATAAGTTGATTATTGTGTCGTAAAAAATCAGTATACGAGTATGTTAATGATAGACGAATCATTGCTGTGAAATAGTAATTATATGTATATTCCATAACGTAGATTCAGTTTTAAAAATTAGTTGATAAATTTATTATTTATTATGTTATTAGTTAATAAGATAATTATTGTAAAACACTGTAAATATTTGTATATTATATTAGAAGATGAATTTTATTACATGTGTTTTTATTTTTAAATAATATTAATACCATTATATATAGTAACCTGCAATACCGACCCAGTAAAATGTATTTTAGTTCATTCTAGCAAATATAGAGGCGCTGCGAATCATGTAATAAAAGTTACTATGGAGCTGGCTTGTCTTGTATGTATGGTCTGTGCTGAGAATATGGTCGTTCAACATCCGCAGGCAGACTGATATCTGAGTGACCATAGAAAATAGAGTATAGTATGTCAGTCATATTGTATCTGCTGAATATCTATTCACAGTATTTCGTGTATGTTAAGTTGATTTTTATTGGGTTAAATAATGCAAAACGGGTGCAAAACAAAACGGTAATAGTTATTTGTCAAACAAGAGAGGAAAGCGCTTCTTTTTCCCCCTCGAGTTCGAAGTTTGCTTCATGAGCGCAGCGAGTGAGGCATTCCGAATGATAGTGGAAGAAGAGCTTTCCTCTTGTGTTAGACACAATATTTTTTTCAC
This sequence comes from Poecilus cupreus, assembly GCA_963942605.1. Lineage (NCBI taxonomy): Eukaryota > Metazoa > Arthropoda > Insecta > Coleoptera > Carabidae > Poecilus > Poecilus cupreus. The sequence continues at coordinate 16,841,446 of OZ012727.1, forward strand.
GTCACAAGGCGGTGTAGCATTACTGCCAATGAACCAATATTAAATATCTTTAATAAGTTGTCAAATTGTGCAATAAGAAAAAGAAAAATATAAGACATAATTGCAAGATAATTTAAATTATGTATATCACTAAAATAAGGATTTTCAATCAAATTAGGAATTTATTTATAACTTTATAACACTTCTATATTTTCCTCTCTAGAGAGGAATAACACATTTTCCCCACCATTTCGGGAGAAGAACGGTGGGGTTTCTTACCATGTCGTGAAACAACCTATTTTCAGCACGAAAAATTTTAGGGACTTTTATAATGCAGGTTTTTTTTTAGATTTTAGCCCACCTGCCACTGATTGCTATTCATAGGATACAATTATGAAACAAATATAACTACATATAATATACAAGCCAAGAATCATATTATTAAGCCCAATTATTGATGAATTTATTTATTATTTACCTTTGACAAAAATTTATCGGATTTAATGTACATCACATGCAAAATACGTATAAGAAAATATAAAAAATAATAAAAATTGTAACCAAATTTGACACTTTGATAGTACTTTTGTTGTAACAGCCATCCCCGTCTAAACAACTAGCTTGCGTGTTACAAAAATTCACAATGCTATTTATTAAAAAAAATATTTTCCTTCAAACGTCATAAATGTACGTTGTTATGTATTTGTATTCAACAAGCAGAAGTTCAATATTGTCGCCGCCGGCGTAAAAGTATATCCTTCGCAACACATTTACGCCGGCGGCGGACAAAGTAAAATATTATGAAAAATAGTTAGGTTTGGTTGTAATTCAATAATTTGACAGTTAAAAATGAAACAAATAAACAAAAATAACAAAACAGCATATTCTACGGCAACTTTAAATACTAGATAAGACATAATATTTTTGAAGTTTTGAGCATTTTATAATAGGTTTGTTCCAAGTGGTCATTTCTGACAAGTTTATGAAATATTTCAGTGCGCTTGCGAAAAATGTAAACAAGTTAACTTTGAAACATTTCTTTTTTGTGGCGAAAAATGTATGAATTTCTTTATTTATGTGTATATTTAAGGTTAGCTGTCAAAACAGAAAATGAGCATGCACATGCGCTTCATTCCATTTGCCGTTCCAGTCTATGTTTCAAACTTAACTTGTTTACATTTTTCGCAGGCGCACTGAAATTTGTCACAAACCTGTCACAAACTTGTCAGAAATGACCACTTGGAACAAACCTATTATTTATAATTTTATTTTCTTTGTTTGAAGAAGAAATAGCATGTGTTATTTAGAGTAAATGTGTCTTTGGGTGCTTCGCATGTAATTGTCCGACTCGCTTCGCTCGTCGTTCAAACTTACATGCTCAGCACCCAAAGTATCACATTTACTCCTAATGACACAATATACTATTATTTGAAATCTAAAATTAGAAAAATCTGTAAAAATATTGTTTATACATCTGTCATTTGTCAATTAGAACTGGCATTCAGTGTTGCCAACCTCGAACATTGAAGTTATTTTAAATAACACTCATATATCTGTCAAAATAAATAAGAGTATTTTATTTATTTTTATTATGAAGATGAGAGGCGGACTAACTACTATGGTCATATGCCGTTTATTTATTTTATTTTTTTAATTATTAATTTAACGATTTCGGAGTATTTTTTTAGTTCACATGGTTTATTCGTAATAAAAAATTATACTTTAGTGCCTAGATATACAAATAACTATTTTATGAATTATTTTATACAAAAAAATAAAACTTGAAATGCGAAATGAACCATTTGGTAAATATTTCATATTTTCTGGTGCTATTCGACATGTCAAACTAATATCATTTATATTTCATGTAAATGTTATAGGTATTCATAATTTTATTATTTCAATCAAAATTAATTTGGTACGCTCATTAAAAAAGTGTATAAAATCGCGTGCGGTGCATTTGTGGCTAATGCGGTCCTGCGGCGCGGGGGCGTATGCAGCCGATTATAGAGCTCTCTGGCGCGAAATGATGCTACATTTATGCCGCGACGCAGCGCCCGGCCTACTTGCGATTTATTATGTTTTATGTTTTGTTTTCATGAATTGTCCGCGACCTGATATTTATCTTTTTTGGCCCGCGCGCCCGCCAGCCCTCCTGCCGCCCCGCGTGTCGCGTGTTGTTTTTGCCCGCCAGTGTTTTATGATTTAAATTAAAATCATTTCGTACGCCATTTGTTTGAAAAAGTGTGCTGTTGGAATGTTAGTTGAACAGCGCGTAAAGTGGACAGTTAGGACTGAAAGAGTGAAAAGTGGACGGGAAAATTGAGCCTGTTCGCGGGAAATGCGATTTTTCCGACTGGCACGCTGAATGAGACACAGGTATGCAACTCACGAAAGCTGACATAATCAGAGCAATTAAACGAAATTTTCAGTGCTACGAAATATTCTTAAACATTTATTCTGAATTTTTATGAGTGGTACTAAGAGCTGTACTATACATTTTATCGTTGTCCCACGATTTAAAATTATTTTATAGAAAAGTGCTCAAATAAAAATGCGAAGTAATTTATTGCTTAAAACATTTCTGGTGGATTATGCTGGTATTGAAAAAAAAACCCTGTTTTTGTAAGAAGCAACTGTTAATTAACTGTTCTAATCTGATATTATTATTTTCATTGTTAAGTTAGAGCATTCTTAGTTCAAAATGTAACATATTTATTTACATTTTTTTTTGGAAAATATGTTGAAAGAAAAGTTTTCTTTTGTAATGGTGCAATCCCATTAAAAAATATAAAGACAATAAAAATTGTCAACTGTTTCATAAAATAGTCTCAGAATAATAATAAAGTTATTAATTCAAAGAGGCCGACCAAGCCAATCGGTAACTACAGATGTGTTTCGCTCTTATTGGAGCTCATAAGTGTAGTGTAACCCGTCACATTGATTGGCTTGGGTATTAGAATAGAAAAGCATTATTTATTTAATATAATAATAAAGAGAAAACCTGAATAATACAAATACACTTGTAAATTTGAAAACAATGCTACAAAATTCCCATTTTAAGCAATGAATATTTTCCCTGTTTCTCTAGTTTATATTTTTGCCGCAAGGTGTCAACTACTAAGATTTTTTTTCCAATACGAAACGTTCCCGCAATACGGTGAGTATGAGATTGAGAAGAATATTGTTAAAATTGTGAGTTAGTTGATGTCACTGAAATATAGTAATTATGAAACGCAAACTACTAAGCTTTTATGAAAGCAACAAACAGGCCTGACGCTTCTTTGTAGAACGGTTGCTATGTGTTTGTTGACTAAAAGTGATAAACAATATTTAACAGTGATATATTAATCCATTATTTTAAAATTCCGCTAAATCTCCATTCAACTGAAACTGAATTAGTTTCTATTAAACATATTTTGAATGTTAATTTTCTTATATTTCCTTATCTCCTCTTTAAGCGGATGGTGCATCAAAGACAGGTTGCGACGACTGGCTGTCTTTCTCGGCTCGCATTCTCAAAATCAGTTGGCGTTCCAGTTTTACTATATTTCAGTGGTTGAAGTGGTTTGACGCTTTGCAAGCGGCAAACGTCAATTTTCTGCTTTCAACTGACAGTTGGAAATGTATGTTTTCTGCTCGGTCGTAGAAAATAGAAATATTTGGTTGTTGGTTGATTGTTTTTCAGGGTTATGTCGAAATAAAGCCGCAGGAGAAATTGGTTCACCATTACCATCCCCAATCGACTAAAAATTTTACACTCCGTGTGAAATATGTAACATTCTGCACACAGTTTTTGATAACTGTTTATGTCGATCTGCAACCGCAGATCTGTATTTTAATAAAGTTTTTAAAAACTAAAAATGTAGTGATATTTGCGTTTTCCACTTTCGAGTGCTTTTCGGTTTTACAAATCTGTTCCTTCTTTCGGAACGGTCAGTAGTACCAAACTACAATAGCTGTATCCATCCCTTTTCCTCTTTAAAAACAATGGTTTATCGGTCTCTCTCGTCAAGTCTTAACGCTAGTCTTTTGTTTAGCGTTGCAAAATTAAAAATCTTCATCGCTGTTGTAATGAAAACCAAAGAGTTTTCCATCTCGCTCGCACACTGACAATGTAGCCAACACAAAGGCGATACGAACACGAATGAACGCTGTATTACTTTTGTCTGCATGAGGTTTGAACCATTGCAACTGTAAGTAGATATTAATTTGCCATGTTCAATGGCCTATTTTTATTTTTTGCGGTCTGAAATTCGAATGAGATTCTTATTGGTGCTTTGTGCTGGGTGTGTGATAAGCAGAAATACAGACACGGATTTTAGTTTCATAAGAAGATATAAATCATTTTAAATCATTTATTTATTTGTTGTTAATAACAATATTTTATCTATTTTTATTCGTATTTTATATCGAATATTTCCTACATATAAATTGACCAATCATTTGGTTCAACTTCGTCACTTTTGACTAATCACGTACGTATTACAGCAGCAAAATGCTCTAGGGCATTTTTAAGTGATCATTTCCTTCGTTAACTTATAAGCCAATCAGAATGCTTTCCTTGCACCAAGTGAACGATTTTACAGTGATAAATTCCTACGACTAGTTTTTAATTCATCATGATTTAAAACACTTGAAAATTTTACCAATGGGAATAATATTTATATTGATAAATTCCCACGACTAGTTTTTAACCAATCATAATGCAAAACACTTGAACATTCAACCAATAGGAACAGTTTTATACTGATAAAACCCCGTTGCCCGGGTAACGGGAGTTTTAACAGAGTTTTACCGCGGTAAAACCCCGTTGCCAGGGTTACAGCGATAAAACTCCCGCTACCAAGGAAACAAATAATTGTTACTGTCAATCACTGTCAGTGCGACAGTTAATTAATATTTCAAGTTACATTTTGTTTTGTCTTTGGAATTTATCTTATCAAATACCACGCGACCTCTCTGATTTTCTCAGATAAATTTTTATATTTAAGCACTCATTTTCTTTGCTTTTAAGCGAAACCACTTAAGCAAACTGACATTAGGTAAAACCCCTCCTCCTTCGGAGTCGGGATTTACCATGCAGTGTGCTTTCGTGATTGTTGCTAAGCAAAAAAAATTCGTGCAAGAATAAACATTTATCGATAAAATCAGAAGGTCTTGTGATATTACCCTTGATAAATAGTTATTTACGATACAAGTACGTAAAGTTAGTCTTTAGTCACGAATGGGTCAATTAAAACACGAGCGTAGCGAGTGTTTTAAGACCCCTGAGTGTCTAAAGACGCTTTACGTATGTGTATCGTACAATATTTTATCTACGATATAATGAAAAGCCCCAAAAAATATTAAAAAATATTTTTATTTATGAAGTAGGATCACAATATTAAATGAGAAGTTTGCCATGATAACAAAATTTTTGCAAATTTGGCGTGCTTTAAAAATTTTAATCACTCGTTGCTTGGCAACCCGTGACTAATGGGATCGCGTTACTAAACAACCGTTTTACAAACTTGAAACTAACAGTTAAACATCAATTTTACACACTGTCGTAGATAATAGTTATTTACTTTACAAGTGGGCAAACTCGATAAAATTATCCCACTCAGCCTTCGGCTTCGTGAGTTAAATTTTCTCTCGTGGGTAATTCCACTTTGCCCACGTGTGAAGTATAACGTTTTATCCAACACTTTTTAATAAATGAAAAATTTATTAAAGAAATATTATTTGACAGTGACATATGCTTTAAATTTTTAAATTAAAATATCAATCGAAGTAGTTACCAAGGTGTTGTGTGTTATTATTATTGTTATAAATAAAAAAATATTCACTAGTGGCTTTCCTCAAAATTATACCCACTAGTGGATAATCTGTTACTTTGCTTGTTTAAAATCGCCATAGTTATAGAGCATTTATTGAGAGGTGTTGGATAATAGTTATTTACTTTACAAGTGGGCAAAGTAAGATATCACCCACGATCGGCTTCGTGTGATAATTTTATCGAGTGGTTAATTCCTAATTCCACTTTTCTCACGTGTGAAATATAACGTTTTATCCTATATCTGTTAATACATGCAAATTTATTAAAGAAATATTAAATGACAATAACATATGCATTAAATTTTCTAAATAAAAATGTCAATCGAAATGGTTCCCAACGTGTTGTGTGTTATTATTATTGTTATAAATAAAAAAAATACTCACTAGTAACTTTTCTCAAAATTATACTCACTAGTGGGTAATCTGGTACTTTCCTTGTTTAAAATCGTCATAGTTATAGAGCATTTATTGAGAGGTGTTGGATAGAAAGCTCATGTGTAATAATTACAGTTGACAAAATATAAGTTACATATCCGTGACTACCATGTATGACAAAATCGATGACAAAATATTGAGTGCTTAATATTATATTTTTGTTTATAATTTATCAAGAATTGTTATTATTTTTTGTATTAGCTTATTGCGAAATTTCAGTTCCATTATTTTGCAGCTAAATATGAACACAAAATTGTTGAATTTAGGTTACATTCGTCGACAAATCTTTCGAAGTGCAATATGTTTTCCAGAAAAATAATGTTCCCTGAATATTGGAAAAAGACGAAACATTGAGTTATAAGTTAGTAAATACTCCTTCACCAATTTTCTTTCGTTCACTATTCTTGTTTACATCTATAGACCTGTATTTAACATATTGCTTACAGAGATTTTTATAATAAAATTTTTATAATAAAATAAATAAAAATAATGGTTCAATCGAAATAACATAAATAAATTTTTAATAACCAATTAAAAATTGCCGAATTATGATCCGCTTATGACGGCAAAAACCCGTAACAGAAACCTGCGAATCCAAATCGAACCAAAAATTTTCGCTTTTCGCGATGTTTCAACATATTTCAGCGGCAAACTGCGCAATCATCGCTCCGAACGCGGGCCATTGTTGTCACTCATCGACTCGACATTTAAACCTGGTTTACGCAGCACAAGTACATGTGAATCAGCTTTTTACGGAGCACACGAATGTGGAGCTTGTGGAGAAGAACAGTAAGGGTGAAACTGCGGTGAAAAAGGGTGGGATTTGGAGCTCGCCCCACGAATTTTCCAAACAATGTAAGTGGCATCGACTGTAATCGCCAAGCAGCAATAAAACAAGTGAGCCCAATTAACGCTTTAATCTGTATGTGAAATTTTAATTCTTGTTTTAAATTTCAGATTTTTTCTATACCGGTATTCGTGATTCACAAATACGCACATTTATTTATTTCACTAAAATATTCAATAATGTTGTGGCCAACTTCACTCGATCAGTAAAAATTTGATTGAAGCTAGTTTTAATTTATTCAGTTGCCTTATCATTCTAGAGAAGAAATTCAAATAGTTTTTTAATTGTACAATTATGAGTTTTGAAAGTTTTTCCTAACTTATTAAAATAGACAAGTTTAGAGCAATGTGTCCATTTTCAAATCTGATGAACTTACCATAAACAATATTTTAGATTTCCAGTAATAATTATTCTTTGTGGATTGATGTCCAAAAATCTAATGGGCCCATAAACCGATTTTTTTTTTATAAAACTTGATTAGAATATATGACGATCAGTGAAAAGCCTATGTAAAAATTTCATATATTACCCGAGATATGATTTTTCTAAGTTTGTGTGACGTCATTGGTATTACTCCAGTGGCACTAAAACAACGATTTTTCATGATAGTATATATTACATATTTTTTAATGTCAAATTTTATTTACATATTATAAGGCTAAATTTAAACAATTAAACTTGATATAAATAAAGATAAAATTAATCTGGCAACTTTAGAGTATTTTACTTGAAATTCGAGTAAACATCATACGAAAGTTTGAGCACAGTGGCGCTAGTAGTGATGTAATCTAACCTCAACACATAATTTTATTCAATAGTTTTTCAACACACCACAATAAAACAGTGAAATTATAAAACAAGTAATAGAAGTCCAACAAATATAATCTTAAATACCAACAAACAAAATAAATGAAGTGACATTTCATAGTTCTATTTTAGCCCACAATAGGCGTTAGGTGCAACGACAGACGCGTGACAGGTTAGGTTCGTTTCATATTTCTAGTCAATAGAATCAATAGGAATACCCGTGACGTCAAAATATGTTCAATTCGTTATATCGCTTTACTGCAAAATATATAAAAGAAAAAAATCTGATGTGGCCAGCACATAACCTCCCGCCCAATACTACTCTTAAACGATACAAAATAGTATTTGATGATACAGAAACATACCTTCTTATTTGTATATTTTTTATTTATATTTGAGAATTTTTATTTTCTTTCGTATATTTATTTAATTTTCTGACATATATTACACTAAGAAAACAGCTTCACAATCACAATGGCATGTGTCACATTTCATAAAAAATTGAAAAATTTTATATGTTTTCATGGTGTACTAGGAATGCAAGATTTGTGAAATCTAATTTCTTTATATTTTATTATCTCTAAATCTAATGAAAATTTGTAAAATTAGTGTAATTAAAACACATGTAAAATTAAATATTCTTCAACTTTCAAAATAACATAAATTGTTGAAAAAGGAAATTTAACCGTGTTTTTCATGAAAAACTGTTAAGGGCTTAAAGTAAACTGCTACTTCCGGTTGTCCAATTTTATCCAAAATCTAATCAGCTCTTCATTTAGATATAAGAAGCAATAATTCACAAAATTGTATTTTTTGGTATTGTAGTATTTGAGTTATGCGAGACGAAAAAATTGCCACAGACTACACACACACACACACACACATATATATATATACATACATACATACATACATACAGACATCATCGCGAAAATAGTAAAATCGTATTGTAAGGACTCTAGAACGTCCTTATTCATTGAAAACTCAGTACTCAATTTTTTGACCAAAAACAATACCTCCCTTACCTAGAGGTAGGCGGGAGGTAAAAATACTTTACTACTAATTATTCCGTAAAAAAAAATCCGGATTGTAAAGATTAGTAAATCATTTTTTATTATTTGTGAATTAAATCTCCAACCGAACAGCTGATTGCAACGTTGTCAGTTTAGGTCACTCTTAACAGCTGATATGCGCAATGCTGTCAAAAATATAAATTTTCTTGGCACTTCAACTTTGAAAGTGCAATTACTCAACAGAGAATGGTAACTCATAGTTTTTATTTTTTAGTAAATACCTCAAACATCAAAGAATAACATATTAGTTTCGAGATGCATTGAGTTGTTAGGATATAATTATATCGAATTGTTTACTCCATATACACAATGCATTTCAGTGTCATCTTTGAATGCAATTATCTTCCTTATTCAGTAGTTACCTACTATTTTTATTTCATCACCATATTCTACGACTTTTAATGAATATTATATATTAATTTGGGCTTCATCTTGCGTTACTATCAACGGATTAACTACCTTAAAATGTATCTACTAAAATAATAATTTTGTGAATATTTTTGTGAAATATTTTTTTAAAATATTTTAAACATCTAACATAAGGTTTAGGTTAAGAGCGCTATTTCTCAACCTCCGATGATTTGCGACAATAAAATGCAGTGAATCGAGTCTAACTCTCCAGAAATGGTCCAGCCAATGAGGTATGGACTCCGGGAGAGTTGTTTGTTAGGTTGTTTGTAAAATGACAGATTCAGACACATTGCAATTTTATTAAGGAAATACGTTATAGCAAATAAATAGGGTGTTCTTATGGGTAACACATAAATCACATTGCTTTGCTTTATGATATTAATTTATAAATTATTTCAAACACAGATGCAGTAAATATTACATATTTGAAGCGCAAATTTATTGAGACTTGCTTTATGTTACACTTGGAAATGAAAAAAACTGGCATTATTTTGATTTTTGAAACCTCTCGCATAATCTATTTGTCCACGTGAGGATTCGTCGTCTTTGTGCACCCACGTGTCAAATCCCCATGTCCAACAATGCCACACGTGCAAGGGCCGTGTCCACAATTGCTCCGGATGTCCGGGGCTGCTCCGGGGCAGCTCCGGGAGATTGGCACGCACCCGTGTCACAATACGCATTCAAACGCATCTTTCTAAGGTTCGGTTTCGTTTTATCGACACGAAACTGCTATAAAAATGTCGACACGAGAGGCTGTTTTGTTATTTGCGAGATGGATGAATTGATAGTATAGGCAGGTTATATTTATAACTCAAGATGAACTAAATCGCAGTAAATTCATATAAGCACCTCTACGAATAGTCATTCTTTCACGAATAACAACAATGAATTATAATAATAGTGGGTAACTGATGTTGAAAATGCGAGGCGAGGGGGACAGCTAGTTGTTGGACCACCTGCCTTTGTTGCACAATGTTTTTACATAGCAATGGGCGCGTTCAGCCGAACCTAGCAGCTAGATCGCTAACCTAGTAGTCACAGCTCAACGTTTGCTTGGTAATCGCTAGATTTCAGCAGCTAGACACGGGAGTAAAACTCATGTTCATTTTCAGTAGGTTAGCAGCAGCGCCGCCACAACTGCCTGGAAAACTAAAACAACATTGTTTTGTATGTTTACATCTAGTAATAGGTAGTAAACAAAGCTCATTTTGTTTATACTGTCAAATTCAAACTTCAGTCTGTCATTTAAAAATACAATTTGTGTGTTACTGACATTAACTATAAAATGAATCAAGCTGATGAGCAAATTAAAGTCAGAAATCGTGGAAAACCTTTAAATATACAGAAATTAAACATAAAAGTAAGTTTTTAAGACTTTCTAAATATTAACTATTTTATAATAGAATGGATGTGAGGAACTATTTAAAATCAAACGAAACCATATTTTTTCAAACTACACATCAAGCTTGAGACCAAATTTGCAAATCTACGAAGTTATTACATTCTCCACATGTAGGCATCTTATTTCAAAAATCGTCACCCGGAACCACCCATGTGTGAGCAGCAAATAGCATTCATTTATATTGTCCAAGTTATTTTTTGTTTATGTACATAATAGATATATACAGGTGTTCATTTTAAGTGGTACACTATTGCTATTTCGAGAACTATAAGAGCTACGAGGCCGGTTAAATTAGCAAACAATTTCTATATTATAAGACAATTAAAATGAGTGAAACAAGAATTTTTTTAGACCAGTGGTTCTCAAAATGCGTGGTGCAACTTTCTTATTTTAAATGGCAACCTATTTTTTTATTTGCTTATTCGATTCAGTATTTTTTTCTGATATTTACCCTACAAGTAAATCAAACAAATTTTAATAATAGTTTTTTGAAGTGTATCTTTATATTTCTGTATTGCAATAACAAAATTAATAATTATTCTCATAATTACAATTTTTTTCAATTATTTCTGCATTTAATTTATTTGTTTTCTTCCATGGCATTTCTCAAATATAAATAGAAAATAAACAAATAAGAAGATATGTTTCTGTATCATCAAATACTATTTTGAACCGCGTAAGAGTAGTATTGGGTGGGAGGTTATGTGCTGGATACACCAGATTTTATTATATTTATGTTTATTTGTATAGTTGCTTTGATATATGTTACCTTTATTTTGTAGTGTCACATATTCATTATTTATTGTAAAGAAGGCAGCACTTTGCTGCTGAAACGTCGTTGTGTAATAAAAATTATATATAGAAATATACCCAATTATTACATATTTAATTATATAATGAGTTCCGAAAGCTTCTTTCAATATCATTCTGTTTTAGAGTGCGTACACGTTAACTTCAAGCCACCTAGCCTAACAAACTTGAAGTGTACGTGTACGCACTCTAGTGTTCCCATTTCAACGGCCAGTAGAAATAGATATAGATGTTACACTTTTTCGAAATATTTATCAAGGGTAGCCTCAGGAACCCCGGAAGTGGGGCAAGGAGCGCTTAAGGGGTACTAATCGCGACTGTTCGCGATGGTGACATATGACCTGGCTTGCAACGCAACTGTAAAATGTAGCTAGGCTTCTGAAAATAATCTGACATCCTGTGCTGACCACCGGCGAGTCCTGCATTAGGGGTGGAATAGGGATAAATCGATCGGATAATGGCAAGAAGAAGGGAACATTTATACTTATTCATTATAAGGTATTCCGTTTTGTGAGCAGATCTCAGTATAATTATTTATTTTTACAATAAAACGGGTGTAAATCTGCAAGTAGGCATGGTGCGGTCGCGAGGCTCGCGGAGGGGGTTGAGTCCTGTGTCCGGGGGCCGAGGGGACGTATAAATAACGTTAGTGGCTCCAGAGAGCAAGAGATTTCCTTTAAACCTGCAACCGCGTCCGCTGTAACTCAATAAGCAACTGCGGGATCGGCGACAACTCACCAGGTCTTACTGACTTCTTCAGAGAATGTAAAGACTGCGAAGTTGAACCCTGATAAAGAGTTATGATAATACTACAGCGATAATTCATGCATGCATGACACATTGAAACATTAAATATATTCTGCGTATACAGGGAGTTTTTTTTTAACAATATACATAAGGGATGTGTCAGGTTTGTTCCAAGTGGTCATTTCTGACAAGTTTGTGACAATTTCACTGCGCCTGCGAAAAATGTAAAGATAACTTTGAAACATAAGCTTTATTTCTTTTTTGTAATGAAAAATGTATGAATTTCTTTATTTATTTGTATATTAAAATGAGCATGCACATGCGCTTCATTCCATTCGCCGTTCCAGTCTATATTGCAAACTTAATTTGGAACAAACCTAGTTACAGTTAAAGTGATTGACAGAAATATAATAAAGCGTTCATTTCATAAATTAATCAGGAAAATTTACCATAATTAAAAATAATTATTCCAACCAATTTATTATATGTAATTTATTAAGTACCTACTCAAGTAATTAAAATAAATTTCGTATTTGTTTTAGATTTACATTGTTTGTTACATTATAAAATGCCAATTAATAATAATTCATGTAAATTATTCCCACCTTATAAAAAAAATGGTATTGTAACGTTCGTGGGTTTAAAACTTTTTATTTAAATAATAAAACTATTATTAATAACAAATAATTATAATAAAGAGTAAATAATTAATTAACACTAGGTATATAACACTAAAATAACAAATACAAAAACTTATACACTAACACTTATCACTACTATAAATAAACACTATTATTTATATTAACTAGCCGAGCGATATTTATTTATGACGATATATTTATATTCACACCGATCGGTATATTTATATTCACAAGTTCTTCCGCAGAACTTCGGAGTCGACTTACTGACTCAACTCGACTAACTGAGTCCGAGTCATCTAAACGACTGACTGCTCGGGAGTCATCTAAAAGACTGCCTGACAGACTCGACTAACTGAGTCCGAGTCCTCTAAAAGACTGACTGCTCGGGAGTCATCTAAAAGACTCACTGAGTCTCCCTGACTCAACTCGACCAACTGAGTCCGAGTCATCTAAAAGACTGACTGCTCGGGAGTCATCTAAAGACTGACTGACGGCTGCCGGCGATTCCTTTTATATACCACGTTCCTTGTTTCTGGAAGGTTCTGGAATATTCCCTATTGTAGAGCAAACGATTTGTTCGAACCAGCCGCATTCATTACAGTATTAAACATTGCAGTTTATCACTTTAACTATGCCAATGAGACATCTACTATACTGTTAAAAAATCTGATGTAGCCAGCACATAATCTCTCGCCCAATACTACTCTTAAACGATACAAAATAATATTTGATGATACATAAACATATTATTGGCTTATTTTCTATTTATATTTGAGCAATTTAATTTTATTTCATATATTTATTTAATTTTTGACATATATGTCACTAAGAAAACAGCTTCACAATCACAATAACATGTCATATTTCGTAAAAAATTAGTGTACAAGGAATGCAAGATTTATGAAATCTAATTATCTCCAAATATAATGGAAATGAATAAAATTAGTGTAATCAAAACACATGTAAAATTAAAAATTCTACAACTTTTAAGATAACATAAATTATTTAAAAAGGAAATTTCCGGTTGACCAATTTTATCCAAAATCTAATCAGCTCTTCATTTAAATATAAGAAGCAAAAATTCATAAAAATGTATTTCTTGACATTATAGTATTTGAGTTATGCGAGACGAAAATATTGCCACAGACTACACACCAAAAACAATACCTCCCTTACCTAGAGGTAGGCGGGAGGTAAAAATTTAATAAATGATATCAATGTAGAATTTACTGAATTATACACATGTCATATACATTTCTCAAACTGTAACCGGAATTGTACCAAATACCCAATCGGATTTCTTCTTTATTAGTAAATTTCTTTCACAATCTATATTGCATTTTATTAGGAACAATACGTTAATATATAAACTGGTATCCATAGTAATATTTTATTGACAGAAAAGTAATTGTTGCATCTTTACTGAAACTCGCAGTATGTACGGGAGGTAAAACGATTTGGGTGAATTATACTATCTCCAGTAAAACATTGGAATTGAGAAATAATATCCAAAGAAAGATTAGTTTATGAAACTGTTATGCAATACATTATTTTAATAATTAATTAACTAAACTACTCGTTTTGTTATTTGCCGTTTTATAAATTTATAATAGTATTTTTAGTTGAAAATTTGGTGGCATCGCCCATATTTGCAATCCCCAAAAAATGATTTGCTCCTCAGCATATATATAAAACCATTACTGTCCATTACCACTGACCACTTCCAACCAGGTAATTAAAACGTAACCACACAAAGCAACCACCTCAGAACCAGGTCAGGTGCTGTTTTAATCACAAGCGCCCAGCATAACATCACACGGGAGTGAGAGAGACGGCCAACACGGTCCGGGGCTACACCCGGAGTGTGTTCATTAGTCCGGGGGCGGCGGTACGTGGGGGCTGCAGGGGCACTGTGAGCGACCAGCGACAGCGCTGTCAGAGACATCTAGTGGCCGCCGCGAGATTTATATGTCATCTGCTGCTGATAAGCAAACTGGCTATATACACGCTTGTGTATAGAAATGTATGTGTTTATGCATAGTGATGATGTTAGGACAGTGGCCCGCAAAATGTTGGGGGCACGTTTATAACAGATCATTACAATTTAATTAGTTGTGATCAGGAACAATACTGTATTATAATATGGCAAAGCTCGTTTCGTTAGTAGTCGTTACAACACACCCTGAATATGATGAAGTCACGCTCGGTATATCCGAGCTATATACTCAAATTTGACTAAATAAAACTGCTAAATAAAATAAATATTGGGCTTCCAAAATTAAAATACGCTAACTAGTGGTAGAAATCTAAACAAACCATAAGGTACATAAATTTCATTGTATTTTGAAATTAATTGTTGTTTTAAAAAAATTAATAACAATAGTAGTTATTTTAAGAGTATTCCAATGTAAGTATTTGTTTAAGCTGTATTATTAAAATAATATGTAAAAATAAAAGGTTCTTTGTATTTGTAGATTATAGGTTAAGATTGAATTTTCTCAAAAAAAAAAAAACAGGAAAATTTGCATTGTGTATAGCAACAATATATCATACAAAATTAATTTGACATGTACCTACCTTTTGGGAATTGTGATCAACGCCATCTCTTGATAATTTGGAAGCTCAATTATGCGACATAATTAAGGCACTGGAATATATGAGTATTCTCATCCGCCATTTTGGGTCCAAGTGTCATAAATAAAACAAATTATTGGAATCCAGTTACTTTAATTCTCTTATGTCAAATTTGAAGTTGATATTGATTAATAATTGTTATCTATCATTCTCTTAATTATTATATTTCATATTTAACAGGTAAGTGTACAGAATACTTTCTAATATATTACCGTATGATTTGTGTAGTTGGATTTTACAGGATTTCAAGAAATATGTTTTCAAATTTGACAGATACAAATTTTAAATGTTTTTTTTTAAATAACTGGATTCCAATAACTTGATTTATTTATGACATCTGGACCCAAAATGGCGGACGAGAATACCTACATTTTTCTAGAGCTCTAGTACTGTATTGTGACTGTTACATATGATTTGATCATTTGTTGTGAATAAAAATGGAAAATTGTTGTGTATTCAGATGTCACTTAAGATCTAGTCGAGACACAGGCATTGGGTTTTATAAAATAAAATTAAAATTACAAGAGCAGGTGTTGAAATGAACATGGATCGACGAAAAGCATGGGAATATGCAATTCGTAGTGCAAAACAATTAACAAAATATAAAACTGCTCATACGTGTTTACATTTTGCACTTTTTCCAACATCACAACTGAATTCTGCATTAATAATTTTTAAAATTTCTAAAGAACTCTCTAAATCTATTATTTCATGTGGCTTTGCAATAAATGCACTGGTTTGCAGACAAAGGGAAAATATTATCTACATTATATCTACATTTTTTAATATTCCACATAATATTATGTGGTTAGCGTTTATAATTCGCTCACCTGCAATCATCAATTTCGATTGATTAAATAGGTATATAAAAAATTATAAATACATTTTAACACATTACATTTAGAACTAGCTGTTGCTTTCAAAAATCTAAAATGTTCTGCGATACCAAGCCTCATTTTATATGAAAAAATTGCTCTTGTTGATTATTTCATATGTCACAATACTGCGAGTACCAATTCAGAAGCAGCTGATCGGCCCGATGGTGCTGCCGCCATCGGACATGTCAGTTCTCAATACACTTTTTGTGTGTGGCCCTCTGGTTACGCAGATTTCGGAAAATTATATATTTTTGATCATGAAGTGCGGTTACCAATCATCAAGTCATGTCCCCAAAGTTATTAGTGGAAGGTGAATTTCAAGGGTATATTTAAAATAGCAACTGTTCGCTATGGAATTCGAACTGAGAATCTCATAATTCACAGCCCGACCTCGGAGCTATTTAAATTACTTAAGAACTAACAAATATTTTGTAACAATGTAACCAGGAAATATGTAATATTTACCCAAATTTAAGTGAGGTTTACTGATTTTAACGAAGTTTGGTTACTAGTCGTCAAAGATCAACCCCCTAAGATGTACGTGCAGGAGAAATCACATATAAATATACACTCGAGGAAAAAAAAAAACGCAGCACTTGAAAATGCACAAAAAATGGCTGAATTTCAGAGTGCCATAACTCGGTTGCATATAGTTGAAATTCGATAATTTTTTGAGTTTTAGAAGCTTTGAAATGTTCTCTTCAATGTAATGCTAGTCAATAAGATATCAAATCAATTACACCCCCTCTCACCTCCATATAAAAAAAAATGTTCCTGTTGTCAAAAAATGTCCAACTTTGACAGCTCGTATGCAGTGCCAAAAAAAATTGTAGTTTCAATTGGCAAACAGGACAATAAAGTTCAAATATTTTCCTTTAAATTTCTCAAGATTTGAGTACCTACGCCAATTTTGCGCAAAAAGAGTCACCGAGATCTGCGAAAGTATAATGCTACACCCAAAATGGGTAAAAAGCGTGATGATATATTTATTCATTTTTTATTTATTTAACACCAAAATGTAGTAATACTGGAACATTAACATGTAGGCTTTTATGAAAGCAAAGAAGGAGCATGAGACAAATTACAAATTAATGTCGTAGGGCCACCCTTCTTTGTCTAACACTTGTTTGTAGAACGGTTGTAAAATTATTGAATAGTGAGTTGATTTATTAATGTATTATTTAAATTTTATATTAAACATTTTATTTCAATATCACTGAATTTCTTTATAATAACTTGATAAGAGGATTATACAACAAAGATAGATAGCCCAACGATTGGCTATCTATCTCGGCTCGCATTTTCAATATCAGTTGGCCTTCCAGTATTATTACATTTCAGGATATATGTGTGGCTCCTATACCAGTAACATATTTGGGGGTTCTAATTTGACGGCACTGCACGTGAAAAAATATAAATAGGTACCGAAACAAGCTCTAAATCGAGTGCTATTCTCAGATGTTTTCATAATTAGCAGTATTCTGATTACGGTTTCCAAATTATTCTATGAAAACGGATTTATTTTTGCAAATGTTCGGCAGTATTTTGCATTTTGGGACAATTTTTTTTTTTCATTAGTAAATGTTATTAGGTCTACAATAATCAAAATTTTTGTGAAAAATACGAAGTATTAAGTGAGATATTAAATTTATAAAAATGATTAAAATTCAAATATGTTTGTTAGTATATATTTATCTTTGGATTGCGTGTGATAAGATTTAAAATATGGAGCCTGGTTTCAAACAAGCAGATTCATCAAATTTACCTGTAATTGATTCTACTATGGTAAATGATTACAAGATGGCAGCACACTTGACATTTGAAAACCTGAATCTGTCTGAAATGAGCAACAGTAAGCAAGTTTACGCCACGCCTTTTAAACCGCGAAAACATGCAGATTTATAATATAAAATTATGAATGAAAAGTAGTGTTTTTAAATTATTTATTATATTTTCCAGACATATTTTAACATAAACTACGTACATACATAACATCACGCTATGTCCAACTTAGTGGAGTAGCACGAACCCAGAAACACCGTCAACCAACAATCAATCTCCTCCAAACATTCCTATCCTGACACACCACTTGCGCCTCGTCCACATTCATAGTGCGATTCATACATGCTCATTACTCTTCATACTCGGAATCATTCGTTCACGCAACAAACCATCAATCATACCCAACCAGTTATTCCTCGGACGCCCACGCAATCATTCACCTTCAATCTCACTCACATATAATTAGTTTAACCAACCTTTCATTTGACATTCGCTCAACATGTCCAAACCACCTCGACTACGATACTCTTTTATTATTTTATGATAATTCAGTTAGACAACAATACCCCATTGTATCAACATCTCTGTTTTCTCTCCCAATTAAACTGAAATTTCAAAGTTTCGAAAGCACTGCTCTAGAGCTGGCCTGCAGAAGATAAACAAAAACCAGGTGCTAATATAACAACAAACAAAAACTTATTCCAAATAAATTCCAGTGACATACACCTCCCAGTATCTCCTCCACTTCCCGGTAAAGTAGGAAACTCGTCCTACCCAGGTGTGTTGCGCACACCAACATCATTAGATAATTATAAGAACCAATATTCTCATCTTAGTTGGCGTGGCTTGGCTTGGCGTGTATAATTACCGTATATCAGAACCGGTAAAAAATCTAGTTTACGGAAATTGTTTTCTTTGTAAAGTTCGCAGCACTTAGTAGCGAATGAGTATGGGAGTAAGGGCTTATTATATGGTAATTAACCGTGACACGGCGTAGAATTTAAAACCGTTTTAAGCGTAATACGAATGTTAGTTATTGTTAGTATGAGACTCACCTGAGACCGGACTAGACGCTTCAGTATGATCTTATTGCCACTGTAACAAAAAAGAAGGGTAAATATGGCATAATCTAAAATTATATGTAAGAGCTTTTAGACTAATCTAAATTATGATGATATAAATCAATTATTTTCTATACGGTGGAGTACCATATTAACACAATAAAATCTGATGTGCCCAGCATAACCTGCCGCATAAACTATTTATAACGCTAGAAAATGAAAAAAAAAAACTCAATTAAAAATTGTAGCTATAATATTATTCTACATCTTTCTTATTATAACAAAATTTGATCTAAGATATATGCTTAAAATACCTTAGAACTTCAAGTAAACTATCAGTTTACCATCTAAATTAAAAATTGTCATTGATAGTTCTATTCAATTTTGAGTTATCGAAACGTGCTTATCCTATCTAAATTTTTGATCCGTCACAATACCTCCCGTACATACGAGCCCAGAATTTTATTATTTGGCCCAGTTAAAGTCATAAAAAGGAAATTTGTTTAATTCATCATATTTATATCTTAAATTCTATCATTTTTACATTCCGCACATACATATATGTAATGGAGATATTGTTTATGTTACGAATTAATTAGATTTTGGGAACAATTCATCAACAGTAAGTGGTTGATTATTTCAAGGCCTTTCAGGGTTTTTGGGTTTATCTTAATAAATAAATGAGATAGAGAAAATTTCATTGGAATCAAAAGATGTAGAAATATTACTTACAATTTTTATTTGAAACAATTTTCTGTATTTTGTTGTCATCAGATTTAAAAACGGTGTTTGTGGTATCAGTCAATACCTTTGGGTCATATTGTATATTTGATATTATTTCAGTTGTTATTATTGCTTAAAATATACTTTAAAATAACAGAATTTATGATATAAATAAATTTAGCACAATAAATTTTTCCTTTTTAGATCAGAACTTTTTTTTTAAAAGCTATTCTAAAAGTCTTAATTGGGCCAAATAATATGATTCTGGGCTCGTATACAGAGGGTGGAATCGAAAGTTGGAAACATGGTTTTTCTCAGAAGTTATTATTTGGTGACTGATTGTAGTATTTCGGTGAATGGTGTGAGACTGGAACAACACGGTCCATAATTTATTCTAGTCTAAGTACACTCATAAAAATCATTTCTTGTTTCAAGAATATTTTCAGTTTTCTTTTCGTATGCATTCGTTGAAGAAAATTTTATTTCTTACAAAATGATTAGGTTCAATTCAAAAAAGTATTAAGTTTGAATATAAATTTTATTTATCTTCTTTATTCTGAATTGAAAGAAAATGAATGTATTTTAAATTTTGTTTTAAAAAATAATTTAAAAAAAATGGTTTTAATTTTAAACAAAACGTTTTTATTTAAAACGATATCATTTTGAATTGAAACTACTCTTATTTAAACTACTTCGGCTCCATAAGGAATTTCAATTGAATACTTTGATATGTTCCTTCAAAACTAAATAAATTTAAACAAGAATATATCAATCCTACAAAAGTTTTCATTGAAAACGAAATCGGATTGGCACTATTCAAATCAATTTTTCACTTCATTTAAGAGGAATCTGTTTGTTCCAAGAAAACAGTTTTATCAGTGTATAAGTACACCTAAGTCCTAACAGCCACTGGTGGTCGAGAGCTGTACCAGAATCTGACGGTCAGGATTCGCTCCCCTTTCGATATATCTCGAATTATAAAAATAATTTTAATTCGTAGCTCTGACAAACGGGTCCAGATGAGTCTAGATGATTTGGAGGTCACTATAAGTTGACGGTCCCTTAAGCGTGCGAAACACGATGAAGTTTTTCATTTCAATTGGCTGTAAAATTTTTTCTCCCTCGCACAATTACGCAAGTTTAAGAGAGATAGATGAATCGAAAAACAGAATATGCGGACTTTTTCTTGAAATTTCCTTTAAGAAATTGGCCGTACACTGGCATATTGTGGCTTTACCGCATTACCATCTAACCGCTTCTTTATTAGTAGGCGAAATAGCTACCAAATGTCATTTTAAAATCACTTGAAAAGAAAAACTTCATCGTGTAATTCACGCTTTACAATTGTCTGTTGACTGAGCATCAGCAACTTCGCCAATGCAAGTAAAACTTTCAATCAATGAAACCTATGGAATTCTAGGCCAGGGGTGGGCAACCTTTTGTTTAACAGGGGCCAGAATAAGATTTACGTTTCGTACGCGGGCCGTAGTTATTAATTGACACATGTTTGTTACTTATAATTTTTTTTTTCAGTAATAAAACAAAATTAACTAAGAACTACATTTATTTCTTAATTTAAACTAGACGAATTATATCGAAAATTAAACTGTAAATCACCCCTTTTTCTTTATGTTGGGTACTAACCTAATTTAAAATTTTTGTTTTTGAAAATATTTATTTATTATTTCTTCTAAAGATCTCGCGGGCCGGATTGGAACTTTACGCGGGCCGGAGGTTGCCCACCCCTGTTCTAGCCCTATGCTCTACAATATGAGATACAACAATATTATTATTATTATTATTTAAGTACACGTAATGAATGAGTAAAGGTCGCGAAGACTTATTTATTTATAATAAGTAATATCCACAATAAACGTCTTGTGCGTGTTTCTTTCGTCTCACGTCACATATTGGCGTCGGGCGCCGGGTCTACCTGTGTAAGTGCGGCCGGCTGGGTGGTGGCGCCGCCCCCGGCCCGCATTGGCCGCGCGCGTCGCGTGACCCGGCGTCGCGGCCAACCGCGACGCTGCTGCCACGCCGCCGCCAGCGTCTTACATGCCACCGCCAGCGACCGTGTCATGTGTGGCTGCCGACGCGACGCCGTGCCGTCTCACCGCAAGGGTTAAGAAATGAAAGGTGTGCCGAATAAACGACAGTGGCGTACGGAGAAAAGGGAAAAGGGTTCGTGGAAATATACTAGGAAATATTTCTGTACACAATGATCATTTCTTCTGTAAATAAAGGATGTCCCAACTTAAAATTAAGATTAAACACCTAAAAATAGGGTGAAAAGTTCATTTGAGCAAATGTCCGTAAATGCTTTATTCCAGAGATATTCATGTTTTTCTTATTGAGTAGCGCTACTTTAAAAAATCAACTTCATAACGAAATATCCACTATTGTCTTATTGAAGTGAGACATAATAATTAAGTTATAAATAAATTGTTTATTACCTAATTTTAATACAAAATTTAGTTTGCTTGCACTATTGTCAAGGAAAAAATGAGAAACTATCAATGAATTTAAAGAAATTTGTTTTAGGTGCCATAAAAGAAAAAGTGTATGAAGAACCGATAAATAATTTAGACTCACTACGTAGAAAAATTATTCAAGTTTGCGAAACCATATCTCCCGAGCAATGTCACGCAGCAACCAATGCAGTGGCAGATCATTGTCGTGCCTGTTTAAGTGCTGCAGGTGAACATTTTGAACAAATATTATTTAAAAAAAAATAGTTTATGAAGTTATGTTATTACATTATTATTTTAAACAATACATTTCTTTAAATTCATTGATAGTTTCTCATTTTTTTCCCTGACATCAGAGCAAGGAAACTAAATTTTGTTTTGAAATTAGGTAATAAACAATTTAATATTAATTTAATTTAATTATTTTGTAACACCTCAATACGATAATATTGGATATTTCATTATGAAATTGATTTTTTAAAGTAGCGCTACTCAATAAGAAAAACATGAATATCTCTGGAATAAAGCATTTACGGACATTTGCTCAAATGAACTTGTCACCTTATTTTTAGGTGTTTAATCGATGGATTAAGTTAGGCCGTTTAAATCTGGGACACTCTGTATATAATAATAATAATTGCCCAATACATAACATAAAAAAATTCACATGGAAATAGCCAATATTATTCTATCGTATATACAGTAGAGCATCAATATTGGGAATGGACCCATCCGGATTTTTGACGTGCCCTGATTTTTGAAATGAATCAATAATAGTATATTGTGCAACAAGTGCAGAATATTATCTGTAATTCTGCAGGTGTTGCACACTATACTTTTTCTACGATGACACTTTTGTAAAGATTTAACAATAATAATTCGTACTCTTCAGAAACAAGAAATGACATCTCAAATTCAAACTTTTTGACGTTTATGAATACAATATGAAGGCGGCGCAAGCGCAGATGTGTACAGTGTTACCAACTATAAATATGGAATTAATGCAAAAATAAATGTACATCTTTACTTTTTAAATGACCCCATTATCAGAAACATGTGTTAAAATATTTGAAATATATATTGTTATCTGAAAAATTTAAAATCCTATCAAATTCTCTGTAAAATAAATTCTCCTTTCGAATTGAAAACCAATCCACAAATTAACAATATCCCCAATTCCTCAGAGGCTTCGATTCCCAACAGAGGGCCAAAGGTGTGAAACCACCCCTCTGTCCCTTTCGCCCCTCTGACGTCCACCGCAGAGCTGTTAAGCACTTATCAATTATTTAAACTCTATTAACTGCTCGCGTAAGGCGCCATAATGAAGTTGTAAATATTTAACCCAGTAGCGCGCATCGCGTTATGATATACCACCCCCGCTGCCGCCCCGCACCGCCTCCTGTATCAAGGACGAGAGGATTCTTTTAACGCCCCCCACTATCGGATAAACATAAGACGCGTTACGCCGCAATTAAAATCATTACGGCCCTGGAGTGGTTAGAAAACTGTCAAAAGGAAATTAAATACTTAAGGCTCTAAAGAGAATGGTTATGGTTTAGATAAAATGGTCCGCTTTAAGACGGACGTAAAATTAAACGGTACATGGAACATTCAAAATAAAAACAAGTTATAATTCTCTTTCTTTAATTCGCAATTATTTTTTATTTTATGCTCTCCACTGAGACGAACAAAAATTTGAAGCTGTTTCTCTGAATATTTTTTGACATTTCTCAAAATGTGTGTTTTGACCAGTCCTGTCATTATTATACTGATTATTTTTTTAATGTTTCTTAAATGAATGAAATGCTTTATTGTATGTCACGTGCCTGCGTTTTAACCAATCCTGTCATTATTATACTGAGAATGAAGCTCTAGTGATTAATATTTCCGGGAATAATCTCTCTAGCTTTTTTGTTTTTGTTGACAAGTGTCAGATGTCAGATAATTATCAACACAAGTAAAAATGATCAAAAAAGATAGATTTAGTGGAGTGCCTGCTGATAAAAAAATCTAATTTAATATAACTCGAAAGTTAGATAAATTAAAAAATAATTCTCCAATATCTTTCTCAAACTTCTTGCCATTTGACCTGCCAACAAGTTTTCGAAAGATCTGTCAAATTATTTTTAATTTATTATCACTCTCTTGTTATATTATTACTGAAAATGAAACTCCAGTGATTATTTCCGTGAATAATCTATGTAGCTTTTTTGTTTTTGTTGACAAATGTCATATGTCAGATAGTTATCAACACAAGTAAAATTTATCAAAAAAATAGATTTAGTGGAGTGCCTGCTGATAAAATAAAAAAAAATCTAATTAAATATAACTCGATAGTTAGATAAATTAAAAAATAATTCTCCAGTATCTTTCTCAAACTTCTTGCCATTTGGCCTGCCAACAAGCTTTCGAAAGATCTGTCATAGTTATTTGTATCACAAGGTTGGAAACTGCTATTTTGAGAGTACGAGTTTATTTTGATACTAATACGAGCACTCGCAAAATAGTTTCCAACCGAGGGATACACAAGATTTTTCGCGCCAACATTTATATAAATTTAATAAATAAATTTAATTTATTAATCATTTTCTTAATGACAGGGAATTTTTTTATTTTGCTAACTTCACAATATTTGAATGTCAATTATGTTTATTTTCCAATTTCATAACCAAAAATATTACTACATATTTTTATTTGGATTTTACACTGCAAATTCAATTATAATTACTTACAAATATGTTTAAAATCCATAAATATTATCTTTTCTTGTATTGCAAATACTCAATTGTAGATATATTGCCATAATATTTTTAAGTTAATGTAATACTTTGACATTTCTAGCGTCAGAAGTTAGCTAAAATTATTGAAGTGATGCCAACATATAACCATAAAAAGTTAGCTAAAAACATGAATTCCGACCGTTTTAGAGTAATGTAATTGTGTCAATGACGGACGGCGGCGCGAAAAATTATTTTCAATTTATTCTCACAGTCTTGTTTATATTATTACTGAGAATAAAGCTCTGTAGATTATTCCTTGCGATTATGTCAGTAGTTTTTATTTTGTTGACAAAATTGTCAGATAGTTAGGTTAGGTGCTTAATTTTGTTTTAAATTTGTGGATAAAAAAATTATCGAATTAAATATAATTCTAGTTTCTTTCTATTTTATAGTAGATTATACATTAAGGGAGAGAAGTGTATGATTTTTCCCGCGGAGTAAATTGAAGCACGAGCCGTAGGCGAAGGCTACAATATATGGGAAAATACATTTCTCTCCTGTGGTTGATGGTTTTCATGTATTTCAAAATTATTTGAATTGTAATATAATTTATGATAGTTGCCTTTGATTTGTTTAATTTTGTTCATTTTTTACATTATTTGAGCACTTTTCCTCACGCCGGGAGAGAAAATGCCTAATTCTCCCGTAGATATGAAATTGGCTGTTTCTGTCATAATTTTGGTATCATAAAAACTGAGTTTCTCTCCCGGCCGTGATAAATTAATATCACTTTCTTTTTCAATCTTGTTACCTGGCAACAAGGTTTTGAAAAATCTAACAAATTCTTTTTGATTCGTAATCAGCATATCAAATAACATATACCATTAACGTATGTATGTACCTGAAGTTATGAAACATTCTGCATAAATGCGCTAGCTTACTCAGCGACTAATTCGACTATGATACGTTGTGCAGTACATATCGAATCAAGTGGAAATAAATAAAACGTTTGCGTAGTGAATATAAATGGTGTAAATAAATATTTCTTGTGTAATCTTCTTAGTTTAGTATTGATTAATTGTTATTTTATGTTTATTTATAAGTATGTAAAAATAAATAAGTAATTTAAATAAATATAAGTGTTAGTAAATAAACTTTTTGGACTTTTAATAGTTGTTTTAATTATTGATTATTAAACTTCACCGAACTCGTCAGTTACAAACGTAACAATATTATTACTTAATAAATAGCTAAACAGTTCAGCTTCAGATTTTGTAGAACATAGATCTCTTTAATTATAATTATTTATTATTTTATCATATGACTGAAATTGTATATATTTTAAAATCTTGACTCAGATTTTTTCTACGTGTTCTTAATACGTTTGTATGTGTCCATGTTATTTAATTGTTTTTTGTCCTCAACTTAGCCCTGAAAATGCCAACCGTTGCTGTCGAAACGTCTGCACAGTTTTCAATAAATGTTTGACTGCTAGTCAGTCGAATATCACATCCTTTAGTCAGGTTATATTAGCATTCTAATAATTTATAACAACCCACTTCTCCAAAATAAATGTATCGTATTTCATTGCGGAGCGATTTAATTTAGCGAGGGTGTGTATGTGTGGCGCTACGGTCGATTTATTCGAAACAGTTGAAGATGAATTTACGCTGATGAGTGCAATCCCCTCATGGCCTGCTTAGTGCTTAGTCCCAGCGCCAGAAAGTTTGAGATCCACTCCGTAAAGTTTTGACAGCCGCAGCTGGATTTAATACTTGTACAATTCTATACAACAAACTGCCTCACAAAATGACACGTCAATGAAAATATATAACAAGAATTATGGGCTAAAATAAATAAATAATATTATGATGCCATCTACTCAACAATAAATTTGTGGCACTCTGCAATTCTTTGTGTATATTATGGGCGTGAAATACTACTACTAGCTGTCATATCACACTATTTAATTATATATTATTCAATGAGTATGTAATGTATGCTATTACTTATGAGAATGAAGTTTGCAACACGAGCGAACGCGAGTGATGTAAATCATTCGAATGAATAATAGCCATTACTTGCGAGTGGAATACTATACTTTACCCCAGCATTTCGTCAAATAATCGTTTTGAAATTATAAGATATGCAGAATTTTTGCTCTGACAAATACAAAAATTGTTTGTTTATCAACATAGACAAATACAGGGTGTTCATTTTAAGTGGTACACTATTGTTATTTCGAGAACTATAAGAGCTACGAGGTCGGTTAAATTAGCAAACAATTTCTATATTATAAGAAAATTAAAATGAGTGAAACAATAATTTTTTAGACCAGTGGTTCTCAAAATGCGGGGTGCAACTTTATTATTTTAAATGGCAACCAATTTTTTTTATTTGCTTATTCGATTCAGTATTTTTTTTTTCTGAATTCAATGATATTCACATGTAATGACCAAAGAATATAAAATATTTGAGAAAAATGCAACATAAAAATGTATCATTTTTATTTAAATATGCATATACAAAGTTTTCCATGGAAGAAAACAAATAAATCAAACAATTTTTAATATTAGTTTTTTTGAGTGTACCTCTGTATTTCTGTATTGTAACAACTAAATTAATAATTATTCTCATAATTACAGTTTTTTCAACTATTTCTGCATTTGGTTTATTTGTTTTTTTCCATAGCAAACTTTGTATATGCATATTTAAATAAAAATGATACATTTTTAATTTTGCATTTTTCTCAAATATTTTGTATTATTTGATCATAACATGTGAATATCATTGAATTGAGAAAAAATTCTGAATCGAATAAGCAAATAAAAAAATTGGTTGCCATTTAAAATAAGAAAGTTGCATCCCGCATTTTGAGAACCACTGGTCTAAAAAAATTCTTGTTTCGCTCATTTTAATTGCCTTATAATATAGAAATAGTTTGCTAATTTGACCGACCTCGTAGCTCTTATAGTACTCGAAATAGCAACAGTGTACCACTTAAAATGAACACCCTGTATACCAGTACTGTATAGTTTAAAGTAATGGGGTATTCCTGTCTAACTGAATTAGCGTAAAATAAAAATAGAGTATAGTTGTTTATGTTAAAATATGTCTGGAAAATATAATAAATAATTTAAAAACATTACTTTTCATTCATAATTTTATGCTATAAATCTGCATTTTTTCGCGGCTTTAAAATGCGTAACGTAAACTTGCCTACTGCTGTTCATTTCAGACATATTCTGGTTTTCAAATGTCAAGTGTGCTGCCATCTTGTAATCATTTACCATAGTAGAATCAATTACAGGTAAATTTGATGAATCTGCTTGTTTGAACCCAGGCTCTATATTTCAATTCTTATCACACGCAATCCACAGATAAATATATACTAATAAACAACAAATTGAAATGTAAACAAGTTTCTTAACAGCTTCAAATACGTGCGTCGCTACTCACTTGGCGATAGTTGGCGCTGATATCAGTTTACAAATGTCATAGGCAAGATGACGTCACACATTCCATATTTGAGTTTTTATAAATTATTTAAATTTAATATTTCAATACTTCGATTTTTTTCACTAAAATTTAGATTATTGTAGATATAATAACATTTACTAATGATAATTTAACTCCAATATAAAGTAAGCCATAAAGAAAAAAACAATTTTATCCAACATCTCTCAATAAATAATATATAACTAAGGCGATTTTAAACAAGGAAAGTAACAGATTACACACCAGTGGGTATAATTTTGAGGAAAATCACTAGTGAGTATTTTTCATTTATAACAATAATAATAACACACAACACCTTGGTAACTACTTCGATTGACATTTTAATTTACAAATTTAAAGCATATGTCATTGTCAAATAATATTTCTTTAATAAATTTTCCATTTATTTAGAAGTGTTGGATAAAACGTTATACTTCACACGTGGGCAAAGTGGGATTACCCACTCGATAAAATTATTACACTCAGCCTTCGGCTTCGTGTGTTCAAATTTCTCTCGTGCGTAATTCCTTACTTTACCCACTTGTAAAGTAAATAACTATTATCGTTTTGACAGCGGATAAATAGGAAGGTAAATTTTGGTAAGTGATAAAACGTTATTTACCTTTCTCTTAGCAACCAGATCAAAATACTAACTGCATTAATGTCATTTGCATTATATGTCAAAAAATATGATATATAATAATTGTATTTTCAGCACTAATTGCACTTTTAAATAAACCTTTTCTTAAATAATGTCGTTAAATTATTTCGCCGAATTACACTCGAGCATTTTATTTTCTTTGGATATATTTCAGTTTGACAACTCAACCTTGTCACCTGACTGCAATTTGTCTCGAAAACTGTTGAAAAAATAAAATTACTCCACCTACGATATCGTGATTTTAATAAAACAGTTTTCTCTTCAAATTGCTAGGTAACAAGGTTTCGTGACAAACAGAAATTTATCCGTAAAAATAAAAGCTCTTGTGTAATTACAGTTAAAAAAAAATTGTCCCAAAAATGCAGGAATACCCCATTGTGCAGTTGTAGCTTAATACTTACTAGAAGTTAAATTTTTGTTTGATAATAAAGTGAAAATAAATATTAAAGTTAATTTCGTAGTCAAACAAAATTGTAAACAGTTGAATAGCAAGTGTAGCGCCCAAAAATAAGTAAATTACATCTGGGATCTCATTCCCAATCTCTAAGCGTTCATAATGAAGTTGGCAACATTGCTCGGGCTGAAGAGCATTGTCTGAAGTTAGCAACAATACCCCGGCAAACTTCATTTAAGAAAACTTTCGATTGTGCGGCATCCGCTCGCTAAACGAATCATTTCACTCACATAAAAAATAATAAACCATCTTCATCTTTTAATTAAAGCTGGCGAGTATTAGTACAACAATTCGCGTGACAGTTTCACGTCGTACAACAATGGGCGGGTAACGTTTCGGCCGCACAATGCGTCGTAGTTGCATTTCAACGCCACCTGATAATATTTCTAATTTCCGCCGCGCTTCCCTGTTTCATTTAGCCCCCTCCGTTTGCCCCACATTCGACGCCTGCGCTCGCAGCGGCCAGGTGTATTAACTGTGTCTAACTTTTTGTTATTTGGCTTATATAATGTTTGTTTGTTTGTTTGTTGCTCATTGTGTTATCTTCATGGTTGATTTTTGTTTTGGAAATGATTGAATGATGCGAGTATCTTTTTGCGTTTTGTTTGCGATGGTTTTTGTTTTGTTTTTATCAATTGTTTTGTACTTCAATGCCTAATTTCCTTCCAAGTTACTCGTCTGTGTAAGATTGCGCATTTATGTAAAATGGTAGGCGTCTATTTGTTGTTATCGCGCGTTAAAGCAAAGACTGAAATGCGTTTATTTATGCGATACAGTACAGATTATTATATTGAAATTTGGTCACACGTACCAATTTCGATAAAAGTTAATATGAACGAGGTTTAAACTCGGGTAAAGTCATTTTAGAAGCGACCAGTTTAAATGCAGTGCGAAAAAATGATTATTCTAACTCAATTATTTGCTGAGATATGCCTAAAATGTTGATATGACCAACATATTCTCCGACTTAAACAACTTTTAAACAGCACAAAAACAAAAACAAATCTAGTAAAAATTGTAACTAATATTAGTTTACATCTTTTTATTAATTTCTTATACAAAGTATAAGGAATTATTGGAAACACAAAAAAATCGCTAACGAGATTTTTGCGGAAATACATATTTTGACGTCCACTGAATCCGTTAGGACCAATTTCTCAATGATGTCTGTGTGTGAGGATAGATGGATGGATAGATGTCCGTGTGCCCAATATCTCTTGAACAAGACAAGATATGTAAACGAAAGATGGAATTTATAGTTTCATGAAAAAATGAAGAGCTGAGTTGATTTTGAATGAAATTGAAAAACCGGAAGAGGAAGTTTACAGGACACACAAAACAATAAATTTAATTTTTTTCAAATATTGAATGAGTTGTGAGAAAAAGTTTCAAATAAAAGATGTTATAAAAAATATTTGGAATATAAAATGTTATTTTTACTTTTCTTGTACATGCTTCTATTTTTGAGAAAAACTAAATAATATATTTAAGAATATATTTCAATAATCTTAGTTACATTGGCAAAACTAAAACATTTTTAATATCTGTGTATCAAACGTGTCAAATAATTTGTGAAGTGTATAAATATGTGTCGTGTGAAATATTATAAAAGTAATATTTGTAATATTAGTTTGAAAGTTTTGAAGACTAGATATTAATTGATTTTCATTTTAAAATAAATTCATAGTTAAATGAGAACAAATAAATGTCAAAATAATGTATATGGACAATGAACAGCACGTATCTTCGTCTAAAATATAAGATTTAAATTATTTTATTATATTAATGACATCTATAATCTGTGAACTCTCAAAATCAACTAAACAGATCTAAAAAAAAGTTTTATTGTTCATTCAAAATATGGAAAAAATGGTGGATGTGACTATTGATGTTTTGTACATTTATTTATCAGTACAAAATAAAAATAAAAGTTCCGAATAAAAATTGTAACATTAGATAAACCTTTCATAATAAATAGTTATTTGTCAAACTATAGAGAAAAACGATTTGCTCGGAGCTAAAACACGCTTTGAAAACACAACTGACACTTTAAAAGTTAGGTTATCAGACGCAAGGCAGTGTATCAGTGTTGCTAATGAACCAATCTTAAATTCAAATTAAAGTTGTCAAATTGTGATTTAGTCTAGAAAAATCAAAATATAAGACATAATTGTAAGACTATTTAAAGTATGTATATTACTAAAATAAAGATTTTAATAAAATTAGGCATTTATTTATAATTTTTACAATATATTTTTTGTAAATAACATTCATATTGGTAAAACTTTTATATTTTCTTCTCTAGAGAGTAATAACACATTTTCCTCACTATTTCGGGAGAAGAACGATGAGGTTTCCTGGCATGTCGTGAAAAAACATAATTTTTGGCAACGGCCATAGCAGGAGCGTTGAAGCCGGTTCACTCTATAACGCAAGTTAAGCAACTTGACCCGCGGTCAGTAGTTGAATTGGTGACCACTTTGTGAAAACTTATACCAGCAAACACTGCGTGCCGTTTTCACACCACCGAAAATAAGGAACCGCTTAATATAAAAAAAAAACATAATTTTCCATAAATCAGTTATTTACTTATATACGAGTATGTACGAAAATCTGAACAACCGCTTTTATCTGCAATAGTTGCGGGAATTGAAAACGAATATAAAGGCTTAAACAAGTTTGTTGAATATTTAGCTTAAGGTTTCTTTATTATAATGTGATCGAAGGTCTAGGTCCTAAAGATTTTCAATAAATACGAGTATATTGGTTAGAAAATATGATTTGTCTCGAAAGCAATTTGGCTAAATTATTTTTGTTACAGATGTTTCTTTCCTGGAAATCATTTGTGTAATATTTTCCATAGTAAACGACAGTGAAACATCCATAAAATTTCTTCGTCAATTTTCAATTTCCTTTACTGAATTTAATAACAAACTAGTTAAACTTTACTTAGGACGGAAAAGTATGTTTGTAGGGTGTGAGCGTTTGGAGAAAGGGGAAACAATTAGCGCTTGATTAGGGGTGAAAAACGCTTGAACCGGAAGCGCGTACCCGGCGTTACGCGTCCGTTCCGGTGCGTGACACGTGACACGATTCCTGTTAAGCATAAATCGGTATTAGCACCCTGAAGTTAACCATAATAGCCTAATCGTCCTTTAACGTGACACCCTGTACCTGTGGCTTAAACGCTCGCCATTTGTCAGCGTTAAGTTAGCGATATAAATAATAAATAATCATTATGTCCTTTGTCCATTTTGGGTGTAGCAATTGACGGCTGTGAGAATTGAATTGAGGAACTTATGATCCACAGTCCGATGCGTTACCACGAAGCTATTTATAGTACAATATTTATAAAAAAAATTGGATTGAGAATCGACACTATAAATAGAATATTCATTTTGGGGCCGGTATTTCCAAACTTAGTTACCTAGAGAATAATTTTATCAATAGAATAAACAAAAAATATCGCATCAATATCATAGCTTAAATGATGATTATTATTGTAGCTGTCATCTTTTGATGCGATATTTTTTGTTTATTCCATTGATAATTTATTCTATAGTTTATCTAAGGTTGGAAATACCGGCCCTTAATTGATTTGGAATAAATAGTATAATTATTGTATTATGAAACAAGTTTCAGAAGGCAATCTATTGACACATAAGTCCAAAGCCCAGTTGCAGAAAGGATAGTTTACCTATAAAAAATCAACATTTTTTCGTAATTAATTAAATGGATTTATAAGATGATTTTCTATTGGTTAACTATGTTGTTGCATCGTCAACGGAATTAACTATCCTTTCTGAAATCGCTCCATATTTTTACAAAGAATAAGTGTGATAATAAACCTTACGAAACGTCTTTTTTATACAATTTTTTTCTATTGAAATAATTATAGAATTATGTTAAATTTTTAAAATTTGCGATTGTCAAAACTTGGAGTTCTTTATAAGTTATTTTAATAACTCTTTACAATTCACAGATAAAAATTATTTATAGACTGACTGGCAATAAAATTTATTTGTTTAACTAGGCATCAAAATAGCATATTTACAGCAGAGGCTGCCGTTTCATTGACGAGGCGAAGCCGAGGCAATGAATGCTGCCGAAGCAAGAAGTCTGCGTTTGAAGCCGAGTTGAACACATCATTTTTTGCCGATTTGGAATTAATATAAATTTAATGATTATTTTGTATAGATAGTTTGAAGGTTATTGCCGTCAAATTTCGTTGCCATGCATGTGTTGAACGGTTGCTATGTATTTATTGACGGTTGCTATGCATTTGTGGAGCGGTTGTTATGTAAAATATTTTTACAACCTAGGCATAAAAGTGACACTTTACAGACTGTTAGCAGTCCGTGAAGTGTCATCTTTAATGTCAATCGGCAAATAAATTCTTTTTTCTACGATTTCTACTGAAAATTACATTTTCTCTACACGAGACAAAGCTTGAAAATTGTATATTTTGCAGTCGTGTGGAAGAGCATGTGTAATTATTCCACACAACTCTGCGAAATATACAATTTTCAAGATTTATTTAGTGTGGAGAAAGTGTAATTTTCAGTAGTGATCGTAGAAAAATAATTTTTTTGAAATTCGCAAAAATTAGGGTACCAATTTCAAGCGAAAATTTTTAGTGTCACTGGTTTAATAGTACATTTAATTATTTATAATTTTATTACTAATGAAATAAAAGTATAAACACCACTGATTTCTACATAACACTAGATTGGACATAAGCCGTTACGGTGCACGTTCCCAATGAACGCCGCCATGATGGCCAAAATTGAGGTTTTGTTATACTTCAATATTTAAAAATCTATCTCTCTTGTCTATGGGTATGATCATACTTTGGGTTTAACCTAAAGAGAGGTTGTGACGAGTGCGGCGTAGAAAGAGTGAAGACAGAGCTTCAGATTGCGCACTTTACAAAAGTGTCACAAAACATCAATTTCACCCGTTCAATTGGGAACGCTCTCAGATGGCAGAATATAGCCTATGCCCAATCTAGTGTTATATAGAAATCAGTGATAAACACTGCCTACAAATAATCATTTATTAATGTCATTTATGTCAGTTTTGAATGCATTCATACCACTACTAGAAAATGAAAAGCCCTGCCAACAGTGTGCTTATAGACCTTGTAAACGTAGTGTTTGCAGTGCGTTTATAGCCATATAAAGAATAACGAAATAAAAAAAAAATGCTTAATGTAACAAATATTATTGTAAAATGTTGTTATTAAAAATTCCAGCAATGAAGTAAAAACAAAAAGCATGCACATGATGCGGCCATCAACAATCCGTTTCAAATTAATAATTTGAGCGATTAAACGAAAATATTTAATTACAGAAACACGCGCGCTTCGTAATTCCACATCAGCGAATCTGCTCCAACCATCGAGTGACGTAAACACATCTCCTCTTGGTGGGGGTGGGGGAGCAGCACGGCCAACCTCGGCCGTGTCATGCAACGTGTGTGGCCATTCCCTGGTCATTAGCGCCGCGGCTAATGACGAAATAATAAGTAGGCGACGACCGATAAACTGTCAACTGTTAGCGGATTTTGCATGAAATTCATTCCGGAGCGAACGGGAGATGCCGGGGGCTGTGATAGATTCGTGACAAATGAATGTTTGCGCACGAGTACTTGATACTGCTGCTAGGTTTTCCATTCGATTTCGATGTTAATTTGTTTATTAATTACATCGTTTTTCATGCAGCTTCAAATTAAAACCAATTCACCAGCTTGCACAAAATATTTCATACAAGAACATCAACTTTAAATAATATACAAATAAATGCTTTATTCTCAAAATATTTTATCACGCCATTTACCCATTTTAGATGTGGCACTCTGCTTTTGCATATCTCAGTAAGTAATATATTATTGCGAGTGCAGTGTTGCCAAAACTGAATCTCCAAAGATTAGCGCATCAAGAGAACCACGGGCAAATTTAAAAGTGGCAGAGTTATTTACCCTATTATTTTAGATATATTTCTATTACCATAGTTTCAGATTTATTACTGGTGGTGGAACAGTATTTTTTACAAAAATATTACTAATGAGGAACAAATATTTGTTTAACCTAACTTTCTTTTGTGCTACTTTCCGACCGTACCTTACACTTATTTAAAAATTTAAACAACTAGTATTAAATAAGATTGTTAATTACATATAATTTTAGGTAAGTTAAAAAACTTCTGAGCCATTTTTGTATGATACTATTTTGTATACTTATTTGTAGACTTGAGGATGACCTCAATTCAGGTCGAAACGTCGTCAAACTTAGACACATTCATGAATTCATAAATAAGTATACTTTAAGCCTAAAATCCATTTATTCACCTAAAAAATATTACTAGATAATGACGTCACTATGCAACAACGTATATATGGGATACTATTTTTGTTGAAATGAAAATACAATGCGTGTTAGAAGTGATTTATTTCAATAAACACAATATATTTATACATACATATTATAAAACACTGAATCACGAGGAGCACAAATTTTAACAACACAGTACAGTCTGCCAGTAAAGTGACAGTTCGATATGAATTTTGTATGTAAACGTGATCATTTACCAATAGCAACAACATAGCGAACAAAAAATGAACTACAATTATTTTTAATAATTTAAAATTCCATTAAATGCATAAAATTGACTATAAATACACTGTAAATTGCATTTAATACACACTATTCTTAATACTAATATTTTTACGTCGTTTTTTAAAACATTGGCATACCTCAATAAACTTTACAAGTTATTTTTCACTATATAAAGTTTTTTTATAGGATTATGACGTGCGCTTTCTCCAAAAACATTTTGAGTATAAGATGCAATATTTACTATACTATCATGAATCGATAGCAGTTATATATTTATTACTGTACTGTTTCAGATACATAAATTAAAGCGTTCGATGGAAATGTTAAATAAACTTGTCATAATTTAAAGATGCATTATTAGTTAGATATTCATTCATTAATAAATACCTATTAAAATTACAATGACATCAAATTTTAAACAGGTTTTACATCTATATGTAAAATAAGTTATACGTGTTCAGTTGGTTTTATATGTTTACGAAAGTAGTGTAGTGCCCACACCACTATTCAAACAAGTGAATAAATTTTTATATTTGGGCGGTATGTTTTCGAGGGATGAACGTATTAATCGGGAGATTGAATGACGAGTGTTTGCAGGGTGCAACGTATTGGATGCTCTGGGTACATTTGCTCGAAACGTGAATGTATCTAGAGATGCTCGATTGAGTGTTTATAATGGTGTGTTAGTGCCTACATTGATGTATGGTTCTGAATGTAGGGTGTGGATGAAGAAGCATGAACGACGTATAACTGCTGTAGAAATGAGATATTTGAGAGGAGTATGTGGGTATACGAGACGTGATCGTATACGGAATACATTGGTGTATGATGAGTGTGAGATTGAGAAGAATGTTGTTAAGAAAGTGGGAGTGAGTCAGTTAAGGTGGTTTGGACATGTTGAGCGAATGTCGAATGAAAGGTTGGTGAAACTAATATATGAGGGTGAGATTGAAGGTGAACGATTGCGTGGGTGTCCGAGGAATAACTGGTTGAGTATGATTGCTGGTTTGTTGCATGAACGAATGATTCCGATTGTGAAGAATAAACGAGCATGTATGAATCGCACTATATGAATGTGGACCAGGCGAAAGTGGTGTGTCAGGATAGAAATGTTTGGAGGAGATTGATTGTTGGTTGGAGTGTTTCTGGGTTCGTGATACCCCACTGAGTGGGATATAGCGTGATTTATGTATGTATGTATGTTTGACAATTCACATTTTACACACAAGTGTAAGTAGATAAGTTGTTTAAAATATAAAAATACATGTAATAAGGACTAGTTGGTTATCTAAATATTAATATTTCACTGTTTATTAATTACATTATAATTAATATTTATTAAAAAAGCCATGGAAAACTAAAAAAAACGAACAAAATTTTGCATTTTTAAAAACAGTTTTAGATTTATCCTATTATTTGGCGTTAAATGGATCTTAATGCATGGACTTGCAAAATTATTAATAACTTTTATGCTTTAGTTTCAAAGATAATAGGTACAAAGAAACAACAATTTAAAAAGAAATAGCATTAAAATTGAAACCCTTAAATGCCACGTTGTTCATCTGGTAGGTAACTGGTATTGATGACAGATTAGTAAATATTGCATCTTAGATGAAACTCACGGTATTAAATATATATTTCAACTTTCAACACAATAATAATTTTGGTACATTGCTTCCGTTTGTCTATCTATTCAAACAAAACATTTTCCAACTAAAAATACAGTTGGACTATCCACTTTTATATCAATAAACTCTTAACCCCCCAATTCATATCACTTTGCTATAAACCACCCCATTTACAACAATATCTCGCGAGACAAATACCCCGATTTCAGGCATAAACGAACCAAACCAAGTATTAATACATCTCGGCTACTAGATCTTTCCGTGCGAGACTTCAAGGGTAGTTACAAGGGTAGCAGACGAGAGGCCGAAAGGGAGGGAACACAATTTGTGTGCGGTCATTTCCGGGCGCCCGGACTGTAGTCCGGACTCCGGAGTCTGCGGAAATATTGGCTCTTGCACCTATCAATACATAGTCAAGTGAAATTGAGAAGGGGACGATGGACAGTGACGGGGAGGGTGATAAATTATTTAGAGGGGGATTCTTTTAGGCGTAATTTTGTCAAAAATAGGTCAGAATATGGTGGACGAAATTATACGAAAAGATCTAGATAATCAATATGCAATTTAGGATATAAATTCGTATTGGCTACAAGCAGACCATTATATATGACAAAAGAAAATATAAATCTGATTATTTTTCGGCGTTTCTTTAAACCAATGAAATGCTTTATTGTATATCACGTGTCTGCGTTTTAACCAATCCTGTCATTATTATACTGAGAATAATGCTCTTGTGATTATTCCCGGCAATATTCTCTGTAGCTTTTTTGTTTTTGTTGACAGATGTCAAATGTCAAATAGTTATCATCAACACAAGTAAGAATGAGCAAAAAAGATAGATTTAGTGACGTGCCTGATGATGAAATCAAAAAATAATCTAATTAAATATAACTCGAAAGTTCGATAAATTAGAAAGTAATTCTCCAGTATCTTTCTCAAACTTGTCACCATTTGGCAATATTGCCTGGCAACAAGTTCTCGAAAGATCTGTCAAATTATTTTCAATTTATTCTCACTCTCTTGTTATATTATTACTGATTATTTTTTGACGTTTCTTTAAACCAATGACATTCTTTATTGTATATCACGTGTCTGCGTTTTAACCAATCCTGTCATTATTATACTGAGAATAATGCTCTTGTGATTATTCCCGGCAATATTCTCTGTAGCTTTTTTGTTTTTGTTGACAGATGTTAAATGTCAAATAGTTATCATCAACACAAGTAAAAATGAGCAAAAAAGATAGATTTAGTGACGTGCCTGATGATGAAATAAAAAAATAATCTAATTAAATATAACTCGAGAGTTCGATAAATTAATTAATAATTCTCCAGTATCTTTTTCAAACTTGTCGCCATTTGGCAAGTTTACGAAAGATCTGTCAAATTATTTTCAATTTATTCTCACTCTCTTGTTACATTATTACTGAAAATAATTTAAGATTTAGATTGGGAAACGAAGAAATGAAAATAATTACTGGACAAGAGACGATGACAGGTAATACAGTATATGTGGGAGAGACTTTGAGATAATAAATCATTTAGGAAGAGACTGTATAGAAGAATGATAAAGCTATGGAACAGATACTATACGACGAAAACTAAGACACTGAGTGCATTAAGAAATAGATTAAATATTTGTGCATAGTAATAGTTTTTATCCACAACGGTCAAATAATATACCCATAATTCAACCGTTGTTTATCAATTAATGACCTTTATTTGAAATAAGCACTAAAGTGCTCAAAAATTGTCATTAAAAGCTCAGAAAGCGTCACTAAAGTAACCCATTATACGACGATTTTGAGCAACCCAGTGCTGGCAACCGTTAAATAATTATTGTACAATTAGGATAATTTTGGCAGATATATTAACGTACTATAGTAAATTTGAGCGTAACATGAAACAAAATTTGCAAGAAGAATTAACTAATTAATTTTGATGACGAAATTGAGAACAAAACACATAATTTTGAGTGTTATTTACGATAACTTCACTGTTCGAGATTGGCAACACGGACTGTCAGTTTCAATTTACAACTGACAGATGTACAAACTAAACCTATATAATATTTTATTTACAGTTTTTTTGTAATTTTAGATTTCAAATAAAACTTAATATGTACCTCGGCACTGAAGTTCCTTTTTATCACTCACATGGTTTATTTTCCTCGGCCCTACGGGCCTCGGCAACTAAATTCTATATTCGTGATAAAATGTTGAATTTCAGTGCCTTGACACATAAATAACTATTATTAATGTCATTTTCGTCTTCATATTCTGAAACCGGTAAAATATTTAACAAACCACGGTTCTTAAGAGTCATAACAGGCCTTAGATGTTTTAAAATCCTCGCTCTACGAGCTCGGATTTCAACTGACATCTGCGGCAGTTACGATACTCATAACATCACTAGGAATGTTAATAGCTATTACAGCCTGGGCAGTAAAGTGATACTTGACAGACTGTTAGCAGTCAATGTCTATCAGTATGTTATTTAGTATTATAAATAAATGTAATTAGTACCTGATATTGTTAATATACGTATAATTACGTTTCAATCGTGTAAGAGCGACATAAATACTTTGCGCACTAATTACATACGTTGCTATTGGAGACGAGCGACAACGTAAAATTTTACGTTGACAAATGCAAGCCCAAAAGCCAACTTTCTATAGCATGCATCAGAAAATAAGTTTCTACTACTTCATTAAAAATAATTAAGAGAATTTCAATCGTAAATCATAAAAATGCGTATCCAGTTAAACGCCAACCCTCATAAACATACTCCCGCCCCCACCCTTGTACACAACATCTTCCACACGTGAATAAGCAACGATGAGATTTGCATAGCGCCCTGCAGGACCTAGGCGCCGGCGCTACTCATATCTTGTAAGTGGGCCATTAATAACACCTCGGCCACCCCGGCCCCACACGCGCCGCCCCTGGCACGCTGCACGCGCCGGCAATCAGCCGAGTGGCCCATTCATCTCGCAGTGGCGTGCGTGGTGCCGGGGGCTGTGTGCGGTGTAGGGAAATTGGTTTAAATGGTTTTATTGACTCTTAAGTTGTTCCACGGAAACGCTTTTTTCTAATAGTGTATATATTCATAAAAAAAATCTAGCGCGGCCATTACACGACTTCTTGTAACCGTAAATCTGAAGTAGATTGTTTAATAATTTAATTTGACATATGTACACATAACAAACTAAATTTAAAAAAATTCACTTCAAATATTATTGCGAATTTGCAATGTGTTTCAATTTAGAGGATCATCGGAGATCTACAACTTCAGTTAAGTTAAACAAAACTTGCCTGATAGTAGACCAATTTAATGTCTTTGTTTTTCCGAAAAAATGCATCGGTCACTAGACACCCACAAAAAATTATTTAGTTGATTTTTATTATTTTAAATTATTTTGAAACTATAGAATATTGAAAAAACATTTCAAATAAAAAAGATACATATTTTTACTTTCTAATCAATAGAGTAGAAAAATATTTTTTCTATAACACTGTTATGTAAACTACACATTCTACAACTAAAAACTGTATTGGAACAAATATCATTCCATACGCAGCGTATGGAATAATTTCCACGAATCAGAGCTGCATATTAGCGCAATATATGAAGTATTTTGATTCAGTTACTATGGTTACGTCTGTTTGTTTTAATTTAATTTTTTAAGTTTGACATTTTCAACAGTTTAATATTTGTATTTTTTTTATAATTTCCAAACCAAACCAAACTTTTTTCTCGCGTGGAAAATGTGCCATTCCATTACTTGTTGTAGAATATACTATTTTATAACACTGTTTTGGAAACTACGCATTCTACAAATAAAAATTTAATTGGAACAACTATCATTCCATACGCCGCGTATAGAATAAATTCAACGAATCAGAGCCTCATATTAGCGCGATACATGAAGTATCTTAGTTCGGTTGCTATGGTTATGTCTCTGTTTAATTTTATTTATTTGAGTTTACGTTTTTAAGAGTTATTTGTTATATATGCAACATTTTTGGTATAATTTCCAAAATCTTGTTATAGAATAGTATATTCTACAACAAGTAATGGAATGGCACATATTCCACGCGAGCAAAAAGTTTGTAGCCCGAGCCAAAGGCGAGGGCTACGGTTTGCGAGCGTGGGATAGGCCATTCCGTTACATGTTGTAGACTATACTTTCTATAAAAAGGTTTTGGAAATTATACAAAAATACGAATATAAAATTGTTGAAAACGTCAAACTCAAATAAATCAAATTAAAACAAACAGACGTAACCATAGTAACTGAATCAAGATACTTAATATGTCGCGCTAATATGCGGCTCTGATTCGTCGAAAATATTCCATACGCCGCGTATGGAATGTTAGTGATTCCAT
The DNA here is from genome assembly GCA_963942605.1 of Poecilus cupreus. Classification (NCBI taxonomy): domain Eukaryota; kingdom Metazoa; phylum Arthropoda; class Insecta; order Coleoptera; family Carabidae; genus Poecilus; species Poecilus cupreus. The sequence goes on from OZ012727.1 coordinate 16,883,931, forward strand.
AACAATTTATAGTAGTGGAATGCCCAGTTTCCAAAACAGTGTTATAGAAAGTATAGTCTACATCTATAACATGTAACGAAATGGCATATCCCACACTCGCTAACCGTAGTACAAACTTTTTGCTCGTGTGGAATATGTGCCATTCCATTACTTGTAGAATATACTATCCTGTGGCTCTGAAATGAGACATACTTTTGAATTTTTAAATGAAACCAATGGTAAAAAAAGCTTATTTCTTTCTGATTTTTTTGTGTACAATTTTGTACATTAACAAAAAAACTTAATAAACAAATGATTATTAGTTCAATTAATATTCCTAGTAGTAGTATCATAAGTAAATAATCAGGTAGATGTTAAATTTTGTTCTATAGGACTACTAAGTTCAACTTTTGCCTAATTTAACCGAAGTTGTAGGTCTTATAGTTCTCGAGATCCCCAATGATGATCCTCGAAATTGAAACACAATGAAACTCTATAAGAAACTGATACATGACGATTTTTGATATTTTGGAAGTAAAACTTTGAGTAGCTGGAACTCAATATCTGTGCAAGATATTTCAAAAACTTTTGAATTTTTATACAAAAGATACAGACAGTTCACCAACCGTTCCATGAAAATCTTCAAAATTGAAGAAAATGTTAACGTGATGAAGATTTATAGTAAAAGTCTGATAATGGCCTCAAATTTGTGGATGTTTGGTCCAAAATATACCATTTTACGACTTTTGTTTTAACTTTTCAACCTGATTACCAAAATTTCTGAAATTTTCAAGGTTTATGTACATAGATGATCTAAGTCGATTAATGCATATTTAGAAATTGTATATTTTTGCAGATATCGCCAATAAAAATTTTGGAAACATTCAAAATTTATAAAATTTGTTGTCATAAAATGCACAATTAACAATTATTTTTTGATATCTTGCATAGTTTTTGAGTTGCTATTTCTCAAAAATGTACTTCAAAACATATTAAAAATTGAAACACTCTTAAGATGTACATTACATAAAAACTCGTAACTCAATAAACAATTCAAAATTAAAGAAAAATTTCTAATATTGCATTCGTAAGTATTTTTCGATTCCTGCAAGAAACCATAAAATTCCGATATTTTCTTGGCTGCAGAGAAACAATAACACCATCGAATCGCAGTCACAAACAATCGAGCATCACCGATACGCGATACCCCACTCCCAGGAGAAATCAACACCCGTCAAATAACCACTAGCCTGCCTATAAACAGGACTCAGGACTCAAGACTGCTGCAGTTAACAGTCCTTACAGATCCACACATGTACCTACACGGCTCCCGAGTTTACATCCTGCAAATCCTGAGGAGATTATCCTGCGGCTGACAGCCAGGTATCGGCGGCCAGGAAGGATTCAATCAGATGTTAAATCCTGTTATCACAATAAAGAAATCCGCCGGGAGATCAGATTGCAGAAAGGGGTAGTTTATGGCGAATGGAAGATGGAGACATTTTGTTGTGGTTTTATTAGTTTGTCGTAATGGAATGTTTAGGAAGGTTATTGTTAAGATAAGCAAGATAGTTTAAAAGTTCGTAAAAAATTCTGCTCTGTCATATAGATAAAAACACCAGACATCTTATTTTTAAAATGGGTGTTTCTATTTTTTAAATTATTTAATAAAATTGAGAACTTTGTTTCTGAATATGAAACATTCAAAGAAACAAATTATAAAATAGATTAACCATAAAGTTATCTCATAACAATAATAAAAATATGGTATGGTCACTACAATACTTTCTTATACATATAAAACCAGCTGAACACGTTTGACTTTATTTTGACAATTATTTAACACATAGATGTAAAAAATGTATTAATTTTGTTCCCATTGTAACTATAATATTATTGAAATATATTATTAAATATTTATTTTGAATTTATCAAAATTAGAAGCATATGCAAAAAAAGTACAAATGACATTTTATATTCCAAATATTTTTGCTAACATCTTTCATTTGAAACCTTTTTATCACAGCCGATTATATTTTTGACAAAAATATAATTTATTGTTTTGTGTGTCCAGTAAACTTCCTCTTCCGGTTTTTAATTTCATTCAAAATTAATGCAGCTCTTCATATTTTTGTGTAACTTATAAATTCCAATTTACGTTTACATATCTTGTCTTGTTCATGAGATATTGCGCACACGGACATCCATCCATCCATCCATCCTCACACACAGACATCATTGAGAAAATGGTCTTAACGAATTCAGTGAACGTCAGCAATTTTTTTCATGATTCCAATACTTCCTTATACTTTGTATAAGAATGTAAAAACTACATATACAGCAAAATTCACCATTCTTCAATCAAGGTTTGTCTTACTATTCCGTACATCAATCTAATCCAGAATTGAAAATCAAGCTAATCCTGTAATCAAATTCAGTGATCAACTGATTTGTCGGATTTCATGAATCAAGCGCTAATCAATATAATTTAAATAATAATTATAGTTAGGTTATATGCACAAATTTATATTACATATTTTCCCTTTTAAATTTCTTTGACACTTTCACCCATGTTCACATGTAAAATATATTATATCAAATAGAAATATTCAGTAAATTATCATGAATTTAAATAAAACTTACACTTTATTTTAGATAAAAATAGTTATTTACTTTACAAGTGGGCAAAGCAAGGAATTATCCTCGAGAGAAATTTTATCGAGTGGGTAATTCCACTTTGCCCACGTGTAAAGTATAACGTTTTATCCAACACTTCTTAATAAATGAAAAATTTATTAAAGAAATATTTTTTGACAGACATATGCTTTAAATTTTTAAATTAAAATGTCAATCGAAGTAGTTACCAAGGTGTTGCGTGTTATTATTATTGTTATAAATAAAAAAATACTCACTAGTGGCTTTCCTCAAAATTATACCCACTAATGGGTAATCTGCTACTTTGCTTGTTTAAAATCGCCATAGTTATAGAGCATTTATTGAGAGGTGTTGGATAATAATTATTTAAACAAGGATAATTGTATGAACTGTCAAAACCAAAAGAAATATGTGAATTAGTTGTTCATAGTTACTTGATTCGTTAATCAAATTGGTAAATTAAAAAAAATGTTGATCCATTGATTAGCTTGATCTTGATCCTCGATGATCACTTACCAATATTTTTGAAACCAGATTTATGCAAGTTGCGCCATTGAAGTGACGTCAAATTGGTGCATAAATTGAATTATGATTTGAAACTTACTTTTGTTAAATATTAGGTGATATAAGAAAAGTACATTTATGTTCAATTGATATCATGCAAAAATTTCGAATAATGCTATAGTTTTCATAATAAAAAAAATAATAACATCAAATTAAAAACTTTACTACTCCCAAAAATACAATTTATAAAATTACAACAGATGATAATTGCCTTTTTTTCCAAAAACTTTTAACGTACTTTTTAACTTATCCCTTTTCGTATTTTTTAATAATTAATTTCTTGTAAAATAATTAATTTATTGATTTAAAATTAACTGCATTTTATTTTCTTGTCTAGAATCATATCATAACAGTTATTTACTTTACAAGTGGGCAAAGTAAGGTATTACCCAAGAGAGAAATTTCAGCGCACGAAGCCGAAGCCTGAGTGTGATAATTTTATCGAGTAGATAATTCCACTTTGCCCACATGTGAAGTATAACGTTTTATCCAACATCTCTTAATAAATGCAAAATTTATAAAAGAAATATTATTTGACAGTGACATATGCTTTAAATTGTATAAATTAAAATGTCAATCCAAGTAGTTACCAAGGTGTTGAGTGTATTTATTATTGTTATAAATAGAAAATATTCACTAGTGACTTTTCTCAAAATTACACCCACTAGTGGGTAATCTGCTACTTTCCTTGCTTAAAATCGCCATAGTTATAGAGCATTTATTGAAACGTGTTGGATAAAATTTATTGTTGTTTCAGACATGACCAAAATACTGAAATTATTTTGTAGTAATATTGTAAGCCAATATTTTTAAAACAGCATAAATATATACACACAAAATATGAAAAAATCTTATGAAATATACACAACATAATTTATGCTTTACATAATTATAAGCAATATAAGCTAAAATTGCAAAAGGTACAAATAAAATGATAAAACATCGTTTCTTTCGATTTTATCTCCTGCCATAAAACCCAGCCAAATACTTTTTACGCACAAATAATTGAATTAGCGATACACCATCTTGCATCAGCCAAGTTAATACCCCGGTAAGGCAGTTACCGACTTTTTACGAACCCGGTAACCGGTGGTAACAACGCGGTGTCCCTTCCCAATTTCGTGTGTAAATAATACAATATGTTGTTAATCTACACGGCAATAAAATGTTTACGCTCGTGTTCTTTTTAGTTATATTTTATCTGCCATGTGACTATATTCACTATGAAGAGTACAGAGGTTACTTCACGTTGGTTTGGGGCTGGAGCTCACTTCACAGCGGAAGGTTTATGATGTCTCACAGGAAATCAGATGCTAGTCTCATTGTAATTGATTTAAATTTTGTAAAGTTATATTTATGGGCCACGGTTTTTTGTCGGTATTTTTCAATTAGGGGTTGGTTACTTTGGCACCCTGATGGAAATGTGCGGAATACACTCGTTGTAAACTGAAGTGAAAGGGCTATAACATACTGCACGAAAACGGCAAATCAAATGGGGCGTATACAACCACAAAATTATTTATTATTGTGCAGATAAATGACACAAAGTTTACTTTTACAAATAAATAAGAGCGAAATAACAAGGATTAGAATTAGGAAAATGGGGCAACGACCTGGCTGTGAGCGTTTATTCCGGTTCACTCGATAACGCAAGTTAAGCAATGCTGCCCGCGGTTAGTAGTTGGATGGGTGACCGCTTTGCGAAAACCCATTCCAGCGAACACTGCGTATCGCTGTCACACCACCGAAAACGAGGAACCGAAGCGGCATATAACCTCACTTATGGTCAAACATACGCGTCAAAGAACAAACCCTTTATTTTTAAAAAAAAACAGCAATTTCTGTATTCTTCATTTATTTTCATGTTCTTTATGGTCCAACAACCTCCATCCGTCAAAATTTCATGGATTTTTTACAGTGACTTGTACATTGCAGTGTCAGATGAAGTACATTTCACAGGCTGGGTACGTTCACTCCTATGAATTTTGTTTTGCAAGTTCAAATTTGAATAAATTATTTCTTGCAATTATTCTTATCGAAAAACAAAACAATTATTACAGTAAGGTCTTCGAACATTCTAGTATTTATATATGTGGATGAAAAGGATAACTTAAACATTAAACTACAAAAAAATATTCGTTGAAGTCTAGTTGGTCAAAAATTCAGAACTTTGATACAGTGTTTATTTTCAATTTGAATTTACAGTTTTTGAGAAACAAATAAAAATATACAAAAAAACACACTTTTTGGTATATTTTTATTTGTTTCTCAAAAACTATAAATTCAAATGAAAAATAATTTTAGTATATTAAACGATCAAATTTATAAATATACAAATTATTTGCATTACTGTAGTCGTTCACGGGAATGTGTGGCATGTGTTTTACTACTTTGAAAATTATGTTCATGTATAATTTGTGAACAAAATTAGCTTTTTAAAATTTATTACAAAACTTTGGACTTTTACCTACAAATGTAGGTATGAAACATTATACGAGTATGTTTCATTTATTATAATAATGATATATTGTTTCAAAGAAGCCATGTTCATGTTGCGCTGTTTAAAAAAAAAAATTGGAAAATTATTTTGAAGTATAGATTTGTAGTGAACCACTGAAACCAGTAAAGTCTATGTCTAGATTGTTTTACATTTTACAATTTTAGTTTCAAGTTAAGTTTAATTTCATTTACATTCAATAAGACACTCTACAATGTTTGGAATAGTCAAGAAAATAAAGTACGTTGTGTCCAATACACAACATATGAAATACTAAGAATACAAAAATAGCAAATAAAAATATTAATAGATTAATAACGGTTGGATTTAAAGAACTATTTGAAATATTTTTTGAAGTCATTTGATTTGTGTCCACTAAGGATTTAATCTCTTCTGGTAGTTTGTTGAAGACATTGGATGAACATGAAAAGCGAACCTCTCTCATAGTGCTAGATTTGTGAATTTATTACTCGTATATTGTTTGCTATTATGCCCTCATATTTTACGAATCGTATGAGTTAGATTATAACTTATAACAGCACTATGTTTTGTAGCTGGCAATAGAATTTTGTCTAGGTGTAGTAATTTCAATTTACACGATGCATCCACAAACATGTAAGCTATGTATGAATTCAGAACCTCAAGATTCACAGTCAAACAATTTTTAATGTAGCTATTATGACTATATAGGCGCTGTTTGTTATCAGATATCAGCTATCTTATTATACCATTTGAATGTATGAACAGTCTACCTTATTCAGTATGGTCTTAAAGTGCTAAATGATCTAATACACTTACATTTGGATGATTCTGCTATAGAAATTTTGCATTGGAGCACTACACACGACACAAATCACTGAGAAGTCCCCGCACTACTGACTGTAAACTGAATTTTTCGTGTACTCTGCACCTGCAGCGACTTTGCTAATTAATAGGATTGAAACAAGTTCGTAGACGACAAGAATAAACTGTTAGTTATAGAATAAAACATATCTTTTGGATATTATTCCAGTGGTTCTCAAAATTTTATTTATTATCATATTTTGATATGATTTTAAATAATCTGATGTGGCCAGCTCATAACCTGACGCCCAATACTAAAATAGTATTTTATGATACTGCAACATATCTTCTTATTTATTTATTTTCTTTTTATCTTTGAGAAATTTAAGTATTAATTTTTATAAATCTTGCATTCCATGTACACCATGGAAACACTTAAAAATTTTCAATTTTTTACGAAATGTGACACATGTCATTGTGATTGAGAAGCTGTTTTCTTAGTGAAATATATATTAAAAAATGAAATAAATATACGAAAGAAAATTAAATTTCTCAAATATAAATAGAAAATAAACAAATAAGAAGGTCTGTTTCTTTATCATCAAATACTATTTTGTACCGTTTAAGAGTTGTATTGGGCGGGAGGTTATGTGCTGCCACATCAGATTTTTTATTTCAAAATGTTCTTCTTTAATTTAAATAAAAAATGGAGCCAAAATTAAATCATTATACTTAATTGATTTTAGAGCTGTTTTAAGCTTTTTAATTTTTCGAAAATCAAGTATTTTGAGGTAAAAAATTTTATCATTGTAGCGGACTATAATTACGGAGAAAAAGAATTTTTAAGGGTGTTCTGGGTTGAGAAACATGAATTTTATGCTAAAAATTTTATTCAAGACGTAGTAACTGTTTGTAATTCAGTTTTATTAAAAGCTACTCAACTACAATACGCAATACATAAGATACATAACAACTAATTTGAAAACAACTCAATTATACGTTATATTTATTTATTTAAATAACCTGTTGTGATTTATTGTTTACTTTGACATTCTATGATTTTTCTGCTTTCCGTTGATCTTATGATTGTCTGTATAATAACAGGCATAAAAATTATGAGGAAGTATTAAGAAAAGAAAATATTTCGAAAAAAATTGCGAAAAGTTTAGATTGTACAGAAATGTGTAAAAATAAATAGTAGATGATTTTAATTGCTGAATGTCAGAATACAATACATCAACTATGCACTGCATAGAACATAATGATAATGACCCTCATTTTCATACCAACCTAAATTAACAAAATTACCTATTTTAAGAATTATATGTTGTTATATGACGGTAAAAATAATACATAACGAGTACTCTTCCTGTTAAATATACCTCCTTCACCAAAACTTGACTTCCTATAAAATTTTGTGCCGCATCGCTGAAATCCCGTGCTCTACTCTCTAAGATGTCATAAACTAATGTTTCTGCAGCAGTCCAGTATTTTCTTCCGTTAGTACTGCCCTGCAACGACCTCTTAAACTTGCTCCGTCCATCTTAAAGCCTAATTTGCAATGAACGTAGCTGCGTAACACTAAACATTTCCGGGCTGAAGTGAGTGACAGCACGCAAAAGGCTTTCATGCGTGGAAGAGAATAATAACATAAATTAAATATTTAATAAAATTGCGAGGTGTGCTTTCATGAAGGGAATCTCATGGAAAAAATCCAACAATTTTTGTTTATATTCTTTATAAAAATGTAAGAATATTTATTTCGTGAAAAACTTGAACAAGAATTTAGCAATACTTGTAAAGATCGACAAAACGATTTGCCGCCGTTCATTTGTGGCTTCGGCATATTTTAATATGAAGTTCGCTTCATGCATATTCAAACAATACAATAAATAAATTTCTGTTTGCAAAACTGTTACTCCAAAATTTTAAAGAGATCTTGATATCTGTGCGAGCATGTAAAGTTCGGATTATGGTCGAGCATTATACAATATTACATTTATTGGAGCGTTAGTAGAGTAAATTAAACTATTCGATAGAAATAGCCATTGAAGACATACTAACAGGCTTATTCTGTAAAACATTTGTGTAACGAATCGTTATCGTTACGAAATTCGTTAGCATTGAATTCGTTATCCCGTATTTTCGAAAATCGTTATTTTAGTATTCTGTAACAGCGATCGTAAAAATTGAACGTTGAATTTTATTCGTAACGAATTCGTTAAAAATATGAAGTTTTGTTTTGATATTGACACTTCTGTCAATTAGTTCATAGTTATTTTATGACCTTTGACATTTCACTTGTAACTGGTAAGTTGTATTATTTTATAAAATAGATCGTCTATTAACTATTCATATTGTTTTTCGTAAAGTATACGTATATATAACATGGAGAAGAAAGTAAGAGGCATGAAAACTACAAAAGAGCAATATAAATATTATGTTGAATTTCTGCAAAGTAATAATGCTCTGCGAACAAATAAAAATACACCAGAGAACCCAAATCAGGTTGAGGAAGCTTATGAAGAATTAACTAGAGGTTTAAATGCTATTGGTGGCCCGCAAAGGACACCAAATGCCTGGAAAAAGGTAATATTTAGCTAACAGAAAAAAAAAAATAGTAATATTATTTTCATCGATCATAAGGGTTCATATCACAAGCTCTGTGGTACAAGCATATCCTACAGAATTCTATTTTCGACAATGGAATTGCTGTCATCTGTCTAATAAAAATTAAGTTTTTGCATTATATTTAGGGAGATCTAAAAAAGGGCATCTAAAAAGAGCAAGAGATCAAAAGAGATTATTATTATAATTTTATAGATAATGGCCGACTGGAAGAGTGTTACAAAGAAAAAGGCAAGAGAAATTGCTGCTTTCAAATTAAGAACTGGTGGGGGTCCACCTTGTAAGAAAACTCTAGATGAACTAGAAAATAAATTACTAGATACTATTGGACGCGTTGTTGTTGATGGAGCACCAAATGTAATCGAAGCCGGATTACCGAATTCTGCTAGTACTAGTTTAATTTTAGATAATATAGAAATAATAATGGATAACTCAATTATGGAAGAACCTACCACTGTAGTTAATTTAGAAAACCAGGAACCGGCATTAAAAAAGAGAAGAACAGATGAAACAACTGCTGAAAACACCTCTACTGGGCAGGCGACAAGAAAACATCAAACAAAAATTCATAAAACGCTAGTAGAAAAAGTTACTGATGCATATGCACAAAGCCAATTGCAAAATAGAGCAATGATGTCGGGAATAGTGGATGAACTCAGTGGAATTAAGAAATCTCTCACCCAACTTGCAGAGGCACAAGAAAAACTTGCAAAAATTAAATTATTAAAACTCAAGCTAAAATACCTAAATGCTCAACTAGATGATATATAATTAATTCTAACGTTAATACTATAATATTTTGTTATTGTTACTATTATAATTATCATTTAACATTTGTAAACAAGAAATATTGTATTATATTTATTTAATTAAAATGTGCCCTTATAAAATTTACTCTTGTCATTCTCCCAATATTAAGCCAATCATCAATTTGATCTTGTTGTTGTAAGCCAACGTTGTCATTTGGAATATTGTCCTCCAAATCAATTTCCTGTAGAGGCAGTCCGCGCATTCTTAAAATATTATAAATTACCGCACAAGAATATATGATAGATGCCGCTCTATCTGGTTTGTAGTGAAGTGTTCTGTCTTTCATTAGGCATCTAAAATAGTTTTTAAATACTCCTATACATCGTTCAACTGAATTTCTTGCACTGCAGTGTCTTCTTGTGTATCGCAATTCAGGCGAGTTTTCCGGGGCATCAATAATTGGTGTCATTAAAAACGGTTGCAACGGGTAGCCAGAATCTCCTAAGTATACACAAAGGAAAAAGAAAACATAATTTACTTATATAATTAGGAAACTATAATTACCGAGAAGCCAGGTATTTCTTTCCCCGTTTCTATATTTTGTTTCCATATGCTGTTTTATATTGGAAGTAGCCCATATAGCAGCATCATGTACGGATCCCGGATAACGTGCATTTATTGCCAATATTTTTAAATCAGAATCACATATCTATAAAATAAAATCAATCAATCTGATCTTTGATGTGATCTCCACAAATTCTGTCGACTGTCGCCGTAATAGTGAATTACAATTTGACAATTTATACTATGAAATCCTTTTCTATTTATAAAAACTAGTCCTGGAAAAATAGGGTCGTTCGTTGCAGGAGGTACAATAGCTATATGCGTCCCATCTATGGCGCCAATTATACCAGGAAACTGAAATTTTTGATAAAACCTGAAATAAAATGTAATACAGGTTTCTTTTTTTTAAATATTTCTTGTAGATACCTTTCTTTTACTATATTGATTTCTAAATCTGTGGTTGGAAATTTAATGTAGCGCTGAATTAAGTGACTAGTTATCGCATTACTAACTACGGAAATACATCTGCTTACAGATGCTTGGCTCAGAACAGCATTGTAGTCTTTTCCGATAGACTTCTGATAGCTACCATGAGCGTAAAAGTGCAATGCGGTAAAAATCTATATAAATAAAATATATTTAACAAACAAAATGGAATATATTATATCTGAGGCATATGTATGTACTTTTAACAAGTTCGGAATAGCAGTTGCTCTCCTATTTTGTGCTAAGAATGGTAACAATTCATTTGCAAAATCTCTTCCGGCTACTCTCGATAATCTGAATAGCCTACGAAAATTTTCTTCTGGCATAGAAAATGGATCACTTACATCTCTCAGATTTCTATGAATTCTTCTCAGATTTTTTCTGTTTAAATTAAAGTTTAGGTTATTGATGTTATTTGACACCTACCTTTGAAGTATTATATTACCTTTCATCATTTTCCTCTAAATAATGAAGAAACATTAATAATTCCGGATCACCATTCATCATAATGACAATAGTGTTTGTCAAATGTATTTAAAAATACATACAACGTTACCGCAACGAATACTTTTTCTTGTCGTTCAGAAATAACGAATTTACGAAAATCGTACTATTTTTTCGTTACAAAATAACGATTTATTGATTACAGAATACCATTTTAACGAAATTCGTTATTTTAACGTATTAACGACTTTACGTTAACTCGTAATAAAATTTTCGTTATTGAATAACGAATAATTATTTATAGAATAACACCTTAGCGATTTTCGTTATTTTAACGATATAACGATTCGTAAAGTCGTAACGAATGCTTAGAGAATAAGCCTGTTAATATATATACGTTTATTGTTGCTATGGTTTTGAAGACAACAGTTCGGTAATAGTACATTACGTACCGTGAACTGTAAGTGATAGTTTTTAGGTCGAGAATGTTTGGGATGTCGAGACCCGTAGGGTCGAGATTTCCTAAACATTCGAGACCTAAAAAATCACTTACAGTTCGAGGTTAGTAAGATATTTTTTGCAATACCTGCGTAAATATAAGAAAAAGAAAAATAGATATCAAAATTAACTGCTGTCAGATTGAGGTTAAAAATTAAATTTGAATGATATATATTTGCTTACCGTCCACCATAAACGGTAAGTTTCACTTACCATCCACCGTGGACGGTAAGTAAATGATATAACCATGGAAACCAATTGTGCAATAAAAGTTCCACTTACTGTGTTTAAATTTTGTTATTAATGGGTAACTTACAGTACAGGTATTGTAAAATAGTACATTAAGTACCGTGAACTGTAAGTGATTTTTAGGTCTCGAATGTTTAGGAAATCTCGACCCTACGGGTCTCGACATCCCAAACTACATTCTCGACCTAAAAACTATCACTTACAGTTCGAGGTTAGTAAGATATTTTTTGCAAAACCTGCGTAAATATAAGAAAAGAAAAATAGGTATTAAAATTAACAGCTGCCAGATTGAGGTTAAAAATTAAATTTGAATAATATATATTTACTTACCGTCCACCATGAACGGTAAGTTTCACTTACCATCCACCGTGGACGGTAAGTAAATGATGTAACTATGAAAACCAATTGTGCAATAAAAGTTCTACTTACTGTGTTTAAATTTTGTTATTTATGGGTAACTTACAGTACAGGTATTGCAAAATAGTTATTTACCACTAGAGACAGATATGAATAATAGCAAGTATATGATTCAGTATATCGTAAAATTTCTTAAAATGATACAAAAATTTGCTGTACCGTAGAAAATATTTTTTTTTATATATTAAATTAAATATTTTTTGTTCAAAGTGTACAATTTAATAGTTATTTATGTATCAAGACAATGAAGTTCAATTTTTATCACGAATATGGAATTTAGTTGCCAAGGCCCGCAGGGCTGAGGAAAATAAACCATGTGAGTGATAAAAAGGAACGTCAGTGTCGAGGTACATATTGAGTTTTAATTGAAATCAAAAATTCGAAAAAACTGTAAAAAAATTACAACATATAGTGATATTCACCTAAGAATGGCATTCTTCGAATTCCATTCTGATGACGTCACAGAAGGGTATGAATTAAGTGATCCACATGCGTTATTAGCAATGCTTTTGTCTGATGTGTTGCTAATGTCACGAAGCGTGTGTTGACGTACGTCGCTACTTACACCGTATAGGTGACAGTTGAATATTTACTGTGTTTATATTCGCATTCAGTGATAGAGTTAAATTTAATGAATAAATATGAGTGGTAAAACATTATCTAAACGTTGCAAAGAAATTATTTTGAATGCTTCGGCATTTTTTCATGAAGAAAAACGTATAGATGGTCCACTAATTCCATTTTTTCTGCAGAAGATGTAAGTTTTATATTGTGAGGTTATGTTATCAATTTGACGTAAATGTTATTATTATCTATTTTCTTATATATTCTTCGTTATGATTATTATTATTATTATTGTCCTAGGGGATTTGTGCAATGTTGAAATTTGAACGACGCTAGGAAATAAATTAGTAAATACTTATTTCTACTATACTGGCAACAGATGTCAGTACGGTCAATCGAAATTTCAATTTTTATTAGTACCTCATATAAATGAAGTGTGTGACGTCATCACATTGGAATGCCATTCTTAGGTGAATATCACTATAGGTTAAGTTTGTACATCTGTCAGTTGTCAATTGAAACTGACAGTCAGTATTGCCAACCTCGAGAAGTGAAGTTATCGTAAATAACACTCAAAATTGTGTTTTGTCCTCAATTTCGTCATCGGATTTAATTAGTTAATTCTTCTTGCAAATTTTGTTTCATGTTACGTCCAAATTTACTATAGTACGTCAATATTTCTGTCAAAATTACCCTGCTTGTATAATAATTATTTAACGGTTGCCAACACTGGGTTGATCAAAATCGCCGTATAATGGGTTATTTTAGTGCCGATTTCAAATAAACGTAATTTGTGCACAGTTAAATGCGAATATCAGTTTGCGTCGTAAACGTCAAAATCTGACTTCTGTGTTCGACTTGACAATAGGTTTGTTCCAAGTGGTCATTTCGGACATGTTTGTAACATGTTTGTGACAAATGTCAGTGCGCCTGCGAAAAATGTAAACAAGTTAAGTTTGAAACATAGACTGGAACGGTGAATGGAATGAAGCGCATGTGCATGCTCATTTTCTGTTTTGACAGCTAACCTTAAATATAAATATAAATAAAGAAATTCATACATTTTTCGCCACAAAAAAGAAATGAAGTTTATGTTTCTAACTTAACTTGTTTACATTTTTCGCAAGCGCACTGACATTTGTCACAAACATGTTACAAACATGTCCGAAATGACCACTTGGAACAAACCTGTCTGGTTTTGCATTTAATTTGATCGTGTTTTATGTTCTACTAGATATGAATTTCGCCGTAAAACTATACCTGATGTAAATATAATACCGCGCCTATCAGCAAAATATTAAAATGTCCGCATTTATCTACAAAAATAAACGATTTCGTTGTTCAACTTTAATAATACCCACATATCAATATCTCCCAAAAAAGTCGCGAAAAAGCTGCAGCAGTTTTTTCAATAGCCAGTTGGTAACAATGGCACCCAGCCGCGAGTAAAATTCCCTATCAGGTCTACCAACTGTTGAATACTTCCCCAGAACAGAAACAGTGAAACACCACAACAACGGGTAACAAACTAGGTACGGACAGAGTTGTTGTGTGGTGCGCATGTGCAGACACCTGGTGGCAACGGACGCAGATAACGCCACCGGAAGCGGAAGTGCCGCACGGTGACGTGTTTACAAGGCCTGCTGGATCAGATACCAACCAGACGTTAGAGCGAGATAGATGCTGTGTGTTGTCCGTTGCTTTGTGATTGTTCTCCACTAGAATGTGTATTGTTTTGTTGATGCGATGCTGTTTTGTTCTAGACTTGGTTCTGTGTTGATTGTCAGCCAAGTTGGACGAATCTTTATTCATTTTTGGTGTGAAACAAGACGCCTAAAGTCGCATTTCAAATTATACACAAGTTTTTGTTTGCGAACTCCATTATATGGTGAGAAACGGGTTTACAATTTTAGAAGCAAAGTTGCGAGTATTATACTTGTGTGCAATATTATGTTTATATTTTTCTATAACACTGTTTTGGAAACTGGGCATTCCGCTACTAAAAATTGTTATGGAATCACTAACATTCCATACGCGGCGTATGGAATATTTTCGACGAATCAGAACCGCTTATTAGCGTGACATATGAAGTATCTTGATTCAGTTACTATGGTTACGTCTGTTTGTTTTAATTTGATTTATTTGAGTTTGGCGTTTTCAACAGTTTTATATTTGTATTTTTGTATAATTTCCAAAACCTTTTTATATAAAGTATAGTCTACAACATGTAACGGAATGGCCTATCCCACGCTCGTATACCGTAGCCCTCGCCTTTGGCTCGGACTACAAACTTTTTGCTCGCGTGGAATATGTGCCATTCCATTACTTGTTGTAGAATATACTATTATAATATACATGTAGAGTACATACGTGATTAAAGAAAAGAAGAAATAAAGTTCAGTGGTTATTTAAATCAAATTGGTATCATTAACTACTCTTTCTCACAAAGAAATAATCATATTATTCTTCTCTAATATTAAATAGTAAAGAAGTAATAGCAAGCGTATAATAGTTATTTACACACCAAATGCGGGAATGCTTGGTTCCCGGATGAGTGTTTGCGCTGCCATAAAACGAATCCGGAAACCGAGTTTACGCAAGAGGTTTGTACAATATTTTTTGTACGAAAAGTATAAATCCAGTAACAGTCCATACAGGAAAATGAAGTTCTTCAAGGAGTTATTTTGATAATTGTCAAAGTTGCACTAAAAATATAAACGCAAATTAATTTGTCTAATATATTAGAAAACAATTAAAATATTTATAATATTTACCGTATATACTTGTAAATTTATTATATTTCTTATTTATATTGAGATAACTAACATTAAATTTGTAGGTTATGTATTTTCCAGCTGTCATATATGGCAGATTTTCTTGCCAACGTTAGTAACCAAATGCACTAAATTTGTTATTTTTAAATTCAATTTCATTATTATTCCATCATTGCTTATATTAATATTATGTAAAGGGATGTTTGAATTTTTTTTTACTAGCAGGCAAGTCACTGCCCCTAAAGATGTAATTGGAGGAGAAACCAAACGGATGAATTTAAAATCTCAACTGCCGTCTTTAACTTCAAACCGAGAATCTCATAATCATGATCCACATTCCGATGTGTTACCACAGAACTACTTGCTCCATAATATAAATGACGAATTTAACAATGTCTTTTAAGCTAGAAATGCTTTCTCAAACTAATACATTGACATAAAGTCTTTACATACATAGCGAGTAACCGTTTCAAAATCAGTTTCTATATTTACAGAATACACAATTGTTGATACCCTGAAATTCAGCGCTACCTGCCAAACGAAACAGCGAAACAAGCCCATTTCCGTATGATCGCTGGTAGTATTCATCACGATCGCATATTTCCATCACGTACCAGCCGCTAAACTCTCATTCCTGCAAGGGGCGCGGTGGGGAGGGAGTGCTCCAAGCGGCAGCATTCCTGCTTACTATTCGGCGTGGGTCGTAACGCGCACATTTTCCTAATGTAATGTTTGTGTATGCATTTTACAAGTATACTGTTTTTGACATGGCGTCTGGGCGGTCGCACGCACGGATGCCCACCGGAGTTCCGGAGTTGGGCTTCGGAGACGCTCGACTCCGGTCGGCTAGCTTCGGACAGAAATGAGGATGAGGGACTGCGAGGGCTACCGTATTCAAATTGTATTTTTACTTGCTTTTACTTATTGCAATTAGGAATAATAATAATTTTATAAAACTGTTGGATTAAATTTTGCAAAAATGGAAATGATTTTAAAAATACGAAGATTCTAGCAAGAAAAATAACTGGACGAGAAGAATATTAGAAGATATTGAAATCAAGAAAACTTCAAATAATCTTAATTTAAATACAAGAAGTAACATGTACTGGTTGTCAGCAGAAGAAAAGAGATGTATATTATGTGGCAGAGAAGAGGAATCTTTAGAACATTTAAGACTTTCTTGCAGAGAGACGGAAAGAGAAAGAAGAGATGAAATTTACTTACTAAATGACCTAGGAACAGGAAAAGACTGGATTGAAAAAACATTAGAAAGAAGAAAACGTATAGTTTTTTTTTTTTTAGTTAACTTGTACAATATAATCACCATAGAAATAAGATGTAAAAATTTGTATAGATTCTAGGCCGAAAGGCATGAATAAATAAACTTACTAAATATATTCTTTGATCTTAATAGGTGATGGTTAAATTTTTTTCTTCCTTAATTTTTTGTTTATATTATATTGTATAACTTTTAACGGACGTTGCCCTTATTTTATAAA
The DNA here is from genome assembly GCA_963942605.1 of Poecilus cupreus. NCBI lineage: Eukaryota > Metazoa > Arthropoda > Insecta > Coleoptera > Carabidae > Poecilus > Poecilus cupreus. The sequence goes on from OZ012727.1 coordinate 16,901,282, forward strand.
CACGTAGTCTTGACTATATATTTATTATTCATGGTTTCGTATTTAACCTGATGAAGAGCACTTTGCTACCGAAACGTCAATTAATAAAAATTATACAAACCTAAGCTAGATGTTCTAATATTTTTATTACAAAATTACTTTTAAAATATCGCTATATTACATATATTAAATCTAAACTGTAAAATATGATATTAATTTAATATCTTTGAGTGAAAAATATCACACAAAAAATAAAAAGTTGACATTTTAATAAATTATGTATGATCCAGAAAGGTAAACCGTAAATTTAAAATCTAAATTTCTAAATTTAAATTTGTAAATTAAATTCGGTATAAACAAGATAGCTGTGATAAAGTTATAAGTATGTGGCATATTCGGAGCGAATTTTGAAAAGTGCAATAGGTGAAAGTACAATTATTATATATCATATTTTTGACATATAATGCACAATGACATTAATGTAGTAATTTTGATCTGGTTGCTAGGAGAAAGGTAAATAACGTTTTATCAAGGATAATATCACAAGACATTCTGATTTGATCAATAAATGTTTATTTTTGCACGAATTTTTTTGCTTAGCAACAATCACGAAAGCAAACTGCATGGTAAATCCCAACTCCGAAGGAGGAGGGGTTTTACCCAATGTCAGACTTCTTGAGTGTTTTTGTTTAAAATCAAAACAAAAATGAGTGCTTAAAAATAAAAATTTATCTGAGAAAATCAGAGAGGTCGCGTGGTATTTGATAAATTCCAAAGACAAAGTAAAATGTAACTTGAAATATTATTTAACTGTCACACTGACAGTGATTGACAGTAACAATTATTTGCTTAGCGGGAGTTTTATCGGTGTAACCCTGGCAACGGGGTTTTACCGCGGTAAAACTCTGTTAAAACTCCCGTACCCGGGCAACGGGGTTTTATCAGTATAAAACTGTTCCTATTGGTTGCATTTTCAAGTGTTTTGCGTTAAGATTGGTTAAAAACTAGTGGTGGGAATTAATCAGCATAAAACTGTTCCTATTGTTTTAATTTTCAAGTGTATTGCATTATGATTGGTTAAAAACTAGTCGTGCGAATTTATCGCGGTAAAATTCCCGTTATCCGGGTAACAGGGTTTTATCAGTATAAAATTGTTCTTATTGGTTGAATTTTCAGGTGTTCTGCATTATGATTGGTTAAAAATTAGTCGTGGGAATTTATCAGTATAATACTGTTCCTATTGGTTGAATTTTCAAGTGTTTTGCATTATGATTGGGTAAAAACTAATCGTGGGAATTTATCATATACAAAATGTTACCTTCCTATTTAACCGCTGCCAAAACGATAAGTACGGTTTACTTTATATAGAAGTTAAATTATCAACAAAATAATAATTAAGTTTTGTTTCTCCTATCGCAGAGCATTAGATCGAAATTCCACCGATTTCATAGACCGAATGTTTTACTTGCATGATGGCTTAAAGATTCGGACTCATATGTGGTCATTTATAGAGCTACGAATTATAATTATTTTTATACTTTCAGATACTATATTATCCTGGACGCGAACTCCGACCGTCAGATTACAAACTGTAAAGCTGAGTGCTCTTAATTTTTTGCCCAACAGTGACAGTATTTGCACGAAAAATACACGACCGAAACTCCACACTGAAGAAAGTAGATATTTCATGATTGTATTGTTACCGTGTTTAATATTTTAAGCCGCTAAATCGCTCTCAACATTTCCTTCTCTCTTTCTGATCAGCATCTCAATATCCCAATTCCTGCAAACAAATTTTCCACCTGGAAATGCTTTTGCGTCGCGCGTGCCACGACACACATCACATCGCGTGTGCCTGGGCTCGGTTACATTGCGGGGGTGGAGTGGGCGGGGGCGGCGCAGGCGATGTGAGATGGCGAGATGGGATCACGTACGCGCGGCTTAAGTGCCTTCGTATCGCGGCGGCACGGACCGGGAGGGGATTTGGGTCACCTTAGCGGGATGTCGAACGACAAGTAATTAATATCTTAAGGTGGAATAACTAACGACATTTGTTTTTTACCCGTGGATAAATAAATTAAATAAATATATCCAGATACACTCTACTTATAGCAGATCATAGTGTGACACATGTTTTAATATTTTGCGTCATTGCGAAACCCAATTGCGAATTTTGATACGTAACGTTTTGTTCTGGAAGGTTGGTTTTGGTTGGACAGAGAACTACTTAAATTTTCAGATAAATCTGAATTACTAGAACTTTGCTCAATTCGGTTTTAAATGACTTCGAATGTGAAAAATAGACGAGTATGAATATGAATGAGACGAAAGTGGTGTGCCGAGATAGGAATGTTTGCAGGAGATTCATTGTGTTTCAAGTTTCGTGGGATGTATCGTAATATTATTGTTGAACATATTTAAATGCCATTTAATTTGCATGGCATTAGTAGATCAAGATTTATATTTTATTAATATTTTTGATTTGATCTATGATTGATGTTGTTATAATATAAATTTGTGACATGTAATATACATGTACACATACATTTGAAGAATAAATATTAAGGTTTGTTAAGTATTGTGTTTTCTCTTGATCATTTTCATTCAACATTGTTTGCTCTAGTTTCTAGTAGTTATGTGTGTGTAGTTTTAATATTATTTATTTTTTATTTATTATTATTATTGCCCTAGAATTTAGAATCTACAAAAAAAAAATGATTTACATAATTTTTATATTAAAATAATTTCCACATTTCAACAACGTAATGAGTTGAATTTAAAAAAAACAAACTGTAAATTTATTAAATTAATCATAATAATAAAAACTACAATCACAATACAATGGAATTATAGTTTTATAGTATTTCCAATTTTAGAATCAAACGATGCAAACCGGGCTTTTAAATGACGTAGTTTTAGTGGAGCCAATGATGTCATTGGGCAGAGCATACGTATTCAGTTAGATCGAAACGCTGTAGACCTGTTGTATGACAGATGCCAGGTAGTATAACCTACATAATACAGTTTGAATGAATTTATCGAATGTAATCACTTTTTTGTATAGTTTATATAACAATATAATGGAATAATACCATAAAATATGCTTGAAAATAAGTTTGCATTCATAATTCTATGTTAGAAAAATACAATTTTTAGGCTATTGTGTACTCTTGAAAATTGTGACGTCACAACGCCTACACATCATGCCTATATGTTTGGTTTTGCGCATATTTTTATCAATTCAAATATTATTTTTAAACATCTTGATACTCTGATCACATCTCTTTTTCACAAAAACTACGTCACATATCCCTTCTTCTAATTTGCAATATTTATTTTCTTGTAAAATATAAATATTTTGGCGATTGAAAAAATACGGGAATTTTATTTTATTGGCCCATATCATTATATATAAAAAAATTAAAATTTAGTCACAAACTTCATTAACTTTATTTTAATTTAAAATTGTAATATTTTAAAGAAAAATTGAAATAAGAAGACTTTTGGAGTCGGATACGGTCCAAAAACTGGTCGAATTATATTTCCAGTTAATATTCCTTAGCCTACATCCGCTAAAATTCATCACAAAATACGGCGCCATTATAATAAAACACCAGCAGCTTCTCCACCTCTACACAAATATTTTCTTCTTCGATGCTGGAACATTCCATTAGTAAATATCCCTCATAGCTCTTGCTGGCTGGTGTCGGGTCGTGGTATAGCACTCTAGCGTGTCTGCAAGAACTTCCTCTGGCTGTGTGAGTACAGGGGGCGGCACTGAGCTATAACACAGCGCGGCAGGGCGGCGGCGGCGGCGGTAGCGATCGCATGAATTATTTGCGATGCTAGTTTATGGTCGCACTCGATACAGGTATGTTTGAAGGGGCAGGAAGGTGCTCGAAGAGGGGAAAGGGTGCGAGAGGCGCAGGCAGGGGCGTACTACAAGGGAGGTATTCTAGAAATTTGAAAACACACGCTATTCTCATACATATGAAACTGAATTTGATTGTTTAATAATTATACATGATACATGTTTGACATACATCGTGAGTTTTAGCTAAGATGCAATATTTTATATGTAGTACTGTTGCAGAGAATAGTTATTTATGTACCAAGGCACTAAAGTTCAATTTTTTATCACGAATATGGAATTTAGTTGCCGAGGCCCGTAGGGCCGAGGAAAATAAATTATGTGAGTGATAAAAAGGAACTTCAGTGCCGAGGTATATATTAAGTTTTATTTGAAATCTAAAATTCGAAAAAACTTTAAAAAAAATTACAATATAGGTTAAGTTTATACATCTGTCAGTTGACAATTGAAACTGACAGTCAGTGTTGCCAACCTCGAGAAGTGAAGTTATCATAAATTACACTCAAAATTATGTGTTTTGTCCTCAATTTCGTCATCGGAATTAATTAGTTAATTCTTCTTGCAAATTTTATTTTATGTTACGTCCAAATTTACTATAGTTCGTCAATACATCTGCCAAAATTATCCTAATTGTACAATAGTTATTTAACGGTTGCCAACACTGGGTTGTTCAAAATCGTTGTATAATGAATTACTTTAGTGACGATTTCTGAGCTTTTAATGACGATTTTTTGCACTTTAGTGCCGATTTAAAATAAAATGTAATATATATTGTGGAAAGATTAGGTCTAGGACGTTCCCGAAATAAATTAGAAAACCTATAATAAATAACCTAAATGCAGCAGGGAAAGGTTTAAATCTGTTATTGTATATCGATAAAAAAATTGATATTCGAGAGGAATGATTTGAGTAATATTAATGTGGATAAATAATAATCGGGTATTCAGTCAACATATCCTTATCTACTAGCCTTGTAAAAGATATAAGTGGTATTGAAATGTCGGCCTTGTAAATGTTAATGAAGATCTGTTGATTGTATAATCGATTATAATTTATCCACATCACTGCTCCAGTCGAACAGTCATAATAATGCTGAAGGGAAGTAGTAGTCCAGGCAAACTATACATACATTTAACTTCGGAAAAATTCTCATAGAGCTGAAAATTGGTACAGACCTTAAATATACTATTACAAATTAAATATCAAGAGTCCCCATGGATTCTACCTCTGCTAAAAATTTTATACAAGGTCAAAGATTAAGAATATCAGATTTCGCATATTTCTCTTAACCGGTAGGTGTAATTGTAAAATTAGGTCATACAAAGTTTGTAGATTATGCAATTGTCTACAAAAATTATTCAGGTACTTTTTTTCCTACGAATCATCATTCATGAGATACCGAGATTTCAAAAGTTAGAAAAGTCGTATTCTGCATAAAATGTACACGTTTCCGCACCACTTATGAGGTAGTGTATTTGACGCATTTTTTTGTAACGTGGTTTTCCCAGTAGGCATAATCCACGATCTATTAGCTGATCAAACAGTTTCTTATTGACTAAAAAATGGTACGGTTGGTAAATATCAAACGGAACGGAATATTGTTAATATTTTGAAAATTGTAATATGATATTAATGGTAAATCAAAAAACGAACTAGCAATCAAATAATTTATTAAAAACTATGCCGACGTTTAGTTTAGTTTTTAATAAATTATTTGACTGCTACTCAGATTTTTTATTTACCATTTCCTACATCAGTCGATCATCGTATCTTTTCATCATTATTAATCTTCAAATTTTACTTCAACAGTCATGTCAGCGCCGATGATAAAAAAGATTTACCGGATTTAACGGTAATTTGGGAATACTTACAAATACCTAGATTTCACTAGAAAACATTTATAATAATTTTTTCGTCTTGTCATTTTATTATATGTATATAATTTTTAGTTAAAATTATGTGTAAGTATTTTTATACAATATTTTGGAATACTTAACCTTAACATTTCTGTACGTTTTTGGTCTCCCTGAGGGTGCAACCAAATTGCTCCGAAACAATAAAAAATAATATAATTAACAACTTGTAGGAGTAATTTGATCTTTCATCTTATTCCTATATTGCCGTTAAATTCGTTAAAACTTTTTTATCACGAACATTACAATAGTTCAGTAAATGGTATGAGATGAGAACAAGGAAATGAATTTGTATATTTGGTCAGAATTTTTTAACCGGGAGATTGAGAAGCGGGTGACCGCAGGGTGCAACGTATTGGTTGCTCTGGATTTCTATTCTGTAAAATAAAGCATACAACTATGACGTCATAGCAACAGTGACTACATTACATATTATAAAATTAAATCCAAAATGAACTAACCCTCCTGACATCGAACTTTGAGAATCATTGAACTATTTTCTATCAAAATGTGTCTAATTTTAATATTCCAATCTGTGGTTGTTTTTCACATGGCGAAGTATTCTCGCCGCAGCAAAATTCGCGCAAAAAGAAAACAACAACAACGGGTACCTGAGCGAAATAGCATATTGCGAAGTAAAGCTCGCGTTGCTCTTCCAAACCGCACATATACCTTTCGAATCTCAATAAAGTATTCCGTATTCCCGACGCGCTAAATAAACCAGCGGTGCAAAGAAAAAGCTGCATTTTGTGCAAGATTGATTTGCACACGATATATTACACTGCTGAGGTCTATCTTGCTGAAGCACGGGGCGTGCTTTCGAAAGCCACCTTCGTACAGTCGATGGAATTAAAAAGAAAATTATTGTTCTCTTCAAATTAATATAATATTTGGGAATTTCCTTTAAGTGATTTATAGAGATGTTCCGATTATGACTTTGGCGGACTAGCCGACTAGCCGATTAGTCGGTTGCAAAGAGGCCGACTAGTCGGCCAAGCCGATCACGATTTCGGGAATTTACCTTTGCATCATAATTTACCTTTAATTAAAAAATATAAATTATAAAAAATATAAGGAAATGATGACATTTTTCTTTATCACGTTGATTTGATTAGGTTATGTACTGTTATAAATCATATAAGTACGTTTCTGTCTTTTTGTTTTTGTTTTTATGAAGTAGTCAATGCAATCTTGCTTTAATATTACTTGGATTGTTAATAAAGAAATTCCTACTCTTTTATTTAAATAAGAAGAAATAATTATAGGTAAATTTTAATTGAAGATAAGAAGATATTATGTTGTTTTGTTTGTTAATTAAGATATTAATTTTGTTTGATAAACGTCATAGATTTGTTTTCTTTACAAGTAATTATAAAACTGATTGATTACTAAAGGAAAGGTTGCTTTACTTTACATATTAAAATATGTAAGACTGATTATAAAATAAAAATATTAATAAAGAATCAAGGTTTTTATTTAATGTAATTCCCCTACATACATTTTTTTGAAGAAGCCGGATAGTCGGCGCTTTTTGCCGAATAGTCGCCGACTACGATAGTGGCCGGATAGTCGGCGACTAGTCGGAACATCTCTAGTAATTTACAATTTGGGCTCTGCTTACAACCTCCAAAATTATTGGCGGAATGGGAACTTTTATGTGGTAATTGAGATCTGACATGTAGCGATATATCATCTAGCGGATTATTTTCGAACACAAAGTAGGGTGAAGATTCCGTTAGAAATATATTACGTCAAATGGGAATAACGATTTTTGAGATAAAAAATGACCGAAATTGTAGTTAAACACCGCGAATAATCGAAAAATAAAGTGTATTGTGCAGAAAAGGGTGTAATAATAAGTGTCGTAAAAATCTGGACGTTACATTCCATTATTTTCGGAAGCTGGACAAACGTTTTATTTATAAAGTAAACCAATTTGGAGTACGAAAAAACCTTGGAAAAAACTAACAAAAGTAAACAACATAAATGCGTTTACAATAAATAATATGCTCTGAATATTTTGTACCAGACGGTTATGTACATCAAAGTAATTAAAATTTTAGGTAATAATCGAATTTGCTCCGAAATCTTTTCACTTTGTATTTAATTAAGTTCATAAATTAAATTAAATCTGTATTCAAAGTTAATGTTCCTTATATTTGTTCATTTTTAGTTATTTGTTTATTTAGTTGATTTAGATCAAGAAACGTACGACTAACCTATATCAGTACAACAACGTAGCAATGCAATTTTTGCATTTTCACCCAAAACCAGCCATGCAGGAACAAACAACACTTATTACTTGTTAACCTCCTGCAATTTTCCTATTAATTTGATGGGGATCACCTCGTAAATTCGACGTTGACACTCAGAAAGCCACTACACCCACAGCCACTGTCACTTTCATTTAATTTTTTCCCGCATTTAATCAATTATCAAGTATATAAGGTGCGCCCAACTTCTTTAATATTTAGTTTGCAGGATCTGTTGTAGGGCATTCGCAAATATTATTAATCGTGAGACTCATTTCTTATATTTTATACGCGAACAGTACTAATGTCACATTCGAATCTTCACCATGTTGAAATTTTAATTGAGTACACTAGGCAAAAGTACGTATATGTCCATTATTCAAAAACTGAGTTCTCGATATTTTAAAGAGAAAATGTATTCATGTATCATTAGCTATACCTGTTGACTGCGAAAGGATGCATTTACTGTGTTATTGAGTATTGAACACCGATGCTAGATGCAAACGTATGTATATGTTTTAAAATTCCGGTGCAAAAGTTTGTACATATTGTTCAGCCAATAACTACGAGTATAACGTGAATATTTACTTGATGTGGATAATGTAAGAGAAGTCCTAAGACACTCATATGAGAATTTAATGCTATTATTATTAATTTGTTAAGTATCTATTAATGGGCGCAATCAGCCGAACCTAGCGACTAGCTAACGTTTGCTAGTGATAGATTCTAGCAGATGAAGTGTAACGGAATTTTGCTGGTACTGTCATCTTGTGACAGTCAAATTTTGATAACAGACAAATCCAAAACAATATTTTAAAATTGATAAGTAATAGATGTCAAATACTTCATATATTTCACTACATTTAACCCTCTATTGCATGAATTATTTTTATAAGGGCTCAATTATTTTTCACAAAAGAAATATTCATATATTTCAACTAAGTGTCTCACATAAAATTTTTTCTTAAAATAAAATTTTTTTTTTAAAAGTTTTGTTCACTATTGGGAACATTATGAACAAATTCAACTTACAATAGAACTTTGGTCCATTGGGTCGTCTTTATGTACTATACAAAATTGTTTGATAAACAACCTCTTCTAGGAAAACATCAGATAAAAAATTTTTTTGGAAATTTTGTAAAGGTGTTTTTAGCTGTAATATATCAGCAGGTAATAAGCTGCTTCCATCAAATCTTAGTTTCTGTAATTATCCTTTTTCCATTTAATTTTTTTTTTATGTTGATCACATTGGGAAGAATGACCTAATTGGCAATTGACAAAATGTGTATAATGTTCCCAAATGGTTACAACATGATTGCCATGAATGTAAACTGCATAAGAAAAGAAAAGAAGAATTTAAAATTTTATGTTCCCGATCGGGAATAGTATGCAATAGAGGGTTAAAGTTTTTTTGCAAACATGGTTAATATTGACGACATTACAAATGAATTAATTATACAAATAACAATTAAGTAATGTAATGTAAAATGTTTATTTCGTTACCGTTTCCGAAACATTGTGACAAAAATGACAAAATGAGATTTTTTTATATTTATCAGTTTATTTTAATGCGCATGTGTGACAAAAACACATTAAAAAATATTTCATCACGCCTTTTACCCATGATGGGTGTGGCACTCTGCTTACGCAGATCTCGGCAAGTGATATATTTTCGCGTATGAAGTGCGGTTACCAGCCGTCAAATCATAGCCCCCAAAGTTGTTAGTGGAGGTGGAACCACAGGGGTAAATTTAAATTGGCAACTGTCGGCTGTGGGATTCGAACTGAGGATCTCACGATACACAGTCCGATGCGTTACCACGGAGCCATTTACCCCATTTATTTGAAATAGTTAATTATACTCATTTCTTTTAATGTATTATGTATTTATTACCTACATTAAATATTTTATCCACAAATCATATCAAATCGCTTCAAAATTTTGTTACAACAGTACGTAGCCTAGCAATGGTTGCTACAATTTGTCTATGTTGATAAACAAACAATTTTTTGTATTTGTCAGAGCAAAAATTCTATTTATCTTATAATTTCATTCGCTTTCGCTCGTGACGCAAACTTCATTCTCATGAGTAATAGCATACATTAATATACTTTTTCTACAATCGTTGCACAATATCGACATTGTTATTCCATTTTTGGTTAGGAAATGATCAAAATTGTCGCTCTAGGGCGACAAAGTGACATATTGTCGCACTAGCGCGACAAAAACAAAACAATAATAAATTAGGTAAAAGAAGTAAATGATGCATTGAATTTTTCTGGTAACCTTGCTATTGCAAATACAGTTGGCATATACGTACATACACTTCAACTTAATCACCATAAACTTATTCACTCTGTAAACTTTATGTCAAATGTACTCCATATGTCAAATGTACTCCATGTGTCAAATTATGATTTCTTTGAAAATGTTTATTTTGTTCATAAACGTTGTCATGATTACGGTGACATGGGTAACTACAATTTTACTGAATTGTTATAGGCGTGACCAAAGATAATTTTGAAAATTTTTTTCTACAACTTGACATTGTTCAACGATTGTAGAAAAAATATTGTGTGTATCTTGTCGGATAGAGCTTGTTCGGTGCACTTGTCGAGTTGTTGACAATTTCTCGCCGCGTGCAACATACAATGCTCTATCCGCACTTGATACACAAATAACTATTCTTATCAACTTTTTAAACAAGTAACCCAACAACCGACTGTCTCTCTCGGCTCGCAATTTCAACGTCATTTAGAATTAGCATTCTAGTACATTATATTTTTACGTGTACACAGCCAAATAAATGTACGATTTCAAGTTGCGTCCACCTCATCTTCGAAGCATCGCGTCCGTGGCACATTGCTTCCGCGTAATGTGACCACCGCAAGTCCAAGTCCACAGTCCGTCGTCCCAAGTCCCAGTGCACGTCGCCACTCTGTATCTCTATCTCGCTGTGTCCACGTGAATATTTGATGCTGTGTTGTCTTGGCGGCGCCCCGTTTATTGTACCCCCAGGGCCCCACAAGGAGCGGGGCGCAGGGCACTGTCGTCTTACCGCACGAAATATTTTTACAGGATCAAATAAGTCCTAGACGAACTATGTACGGGTACGTGAGCTGGGTAGGGAACAATGGAATCAGAAAGGGTGAAACATGTTCATTATTTAAACAGGATATTGATACTGTTGTTCGGATACTTGAATATGTGTAGGTATATAAATTGATTTCCGGGTGCGCCAGTTTTGCAATTGCAGATCTTGTGGGTAACACTGCTAATAAAATGAAAGTATCATCACGACAGTTAGCTATTTTGGAAGTAACACTTTGCTTTCGTAGATTTCACTGAAGCGTGCATTACACGATAGTTTTTATTTGAAATCGGCACTAAAGAGCCCAAAAATCGTCATTAAAAGCTCAGAAAGCGTCACTAAAGTAACCCATTTTACGACGATTTTGAGCATTCCAGTGTTGGTAACCGCTAAACATTTATTGTATAATTAGGATAATTTTAGCAGAAATATTGACGAACTATAGTAAATTTGGACGTAACTTAAAACAAAATTTGCAAGAAGAATTAACTAATTAATTCCGATGACGAAATTGAAGACAAAACACATAATTTTGAGTGTTATTTACGATAACTTCATTGTTCGAGGTTGGCAACACTGACTGTCAGTTTCAATTGACAACTGACAGATGTAAAAACTTAACCTATATTGTATTTTTTTTTACAGTTTTTCGAATTTTAGATACCTCACATGTAATGGGTATTACTCATTCGAATGAGTAATAGCATACATTACATGCTCATTGAATAATATACTATTTTATTGTTGTTGATGCAGGAAGGTACATATAACATGGTCAAAGTAAAATATTACAAAAATTACAAAATTAATTTCACCAGTATTAAGGAATATCTATAGGAAATGGTATTGTAGAACTTGATATCACTATATTAAGGCCTTTTTCTATGCATTTGTAGCCTATGAGTTTGAAATAATAGTGTGTTAGTGTTTCTAGTGTTAACGTGGTTCATATTTTGACATATTTATAAATCAGTAAATTTTGATGACAAGTTTATATAAACATATATCCGGAATTGTCTAGTTTCAGAGAAAGCACTTTTTTCTTCAAACGTCATAAAAGTACGTTGTTATGTATTTGTATTCAACAAGTAGAAGTCCAATATTGTCGCCGCCGGCGTAAAAGTGTATCCTTAGCAACACATTTACGCCGGCGGCGGACAAAGTAAAATATCATGCAAAATAGTAAGGTTGTAATTCAATAATTTGACAGTTAAGAATAAAACAAATAAACAAAAATAACAAAATAACATATTCTGTGGCAACTATTAATACTGGATACGGCAGAATATTTGTTGAAGTTTTGAGCATTTTTTAATGTTTTAATGTCTATTTTCTATGTTTGAAGAAAAAATCTGATGTGGCCAGCACATAACCTCCCGCCCAATACTACTCTTAAACGGTACAAAATAGTATTTGATGATACAGAAACATACCTTCTTATTTGTTTATTTTCTTTATATTTGAAAATTTTAATGTTCTTTCGTATATTTATTTAATTTTATGACATATATTTCACTAAGAAAACAGCTTCACAATCACAATGACATGTGTCACATTTCGTAAAAATTTGAAAATTTTTAAATGTTTTCATGGTGTACTAGGAATGCAAGATTTGTAAAATCTAATTTCTTTATATTTTATTATCTTTAAATCTAAAGGAAATTAATAAAATTAGTGTAATAAAAACACATGTAAAATTAAATATTCTTCAACTTTCAAAATAACATAAATTGTTGAAAAAGGAAATTTAACCGTGTTTTTTCACGAAAAACTGTTAAGGGCTTCAAGTAAACTGCTACTTCCGGTTGACCAATTTTATCCAAAATCTAATCAGCTCTTCATTTAAATATAAGAAGCAATAATTCACAAAATTGTATTTTTTCGTATTATAGTATTTGAGTTATGCGAGACGAAAAAATTGCCACAGACTACACACACACACACACATACATACATACATACATACATACATACATACATACATACATACATACATACATACATACATACATACATACATACATACATACAAACATACATACATACATACATACATACATACATACATACATACATACAGACAGACATCATCGCGAAAATAGTAAAATCGTAATGTAGGGACCCTAAAACGTGCTTATTCATTAAAAACTCACTACCCAATTTTTTAACCAAAAACAATACCTCCCTTACCTAGAGGTAGGCGGGAGGTTAAAATAGCATGTGTTATTCGGAATAAATGTGACTTTGTATGCTTCGCATTTTATTGTCCGACTCGCTTCGCTCGTCGTTCAAACTTACATGCTCAGCACCCAAAGTATCACATTTACTCCTAATAACACAATATACTATTTTTTACCTCCCGCCTACCTCTAGGTAAGGGAGGTATTGTTTTTGGTCAAAAAATTGGGTAGTGAGTTTTCAATGAATAAGCACGTTTTAGGGTCCCTACAATACGATTTTACTATTTTCGCGATGATGTCTGTATGTATGTATGTATGTATGTATGTATGTATGTGTGTGTGTGTGTGTGTAGTCTGTGGCAATTTTTTCGTCTCGCATAACTCAAATACTCTAATACCAAAAAATACAATTTTGTGAATTATTGCTTCTTATATTTAAATGAAGAGCTGATTAGATTTTGGATAAAATTGGTCAACCGGAAGTAGCAGTTTACTTGAAGCCCTTAACAGTTTTTCGTGAAAAACACGGTTAAATTTCCTTTTTCAACAATTTATGTTATTTTGAAAGTTGAAGAATATTTAATTTTACATGTATTTTGATTACACTAATTTTATTAATTTTCATTAGATTTAGAGATAATAAAATTTAAAGAAATTAGATTTTACAAATCTTGCATTCCTAGTACACCATGGAAACATTTAAAAATTTACAAAATGTGACACATGTCATTGGGATTTTGAAGCTGTTTTCTTAGTGAAATATATATCATAAAATTAAATAAATATACGTAAGAACATTAAAATTCTCAAATATAAAGAAAATAAACAAATAAGAAGGTATGTTTCTGTATCATCAAATACTATTTTGTACCGTTTAAGAGTAGTATTGGGCGGGAGGTTATGTGCTGGCCACATCAGATTTTTTATTTCTGACATAAACTCATACTTTTAACATTAAAATAAAATTACAGTGGCCATTTACAATGGAAAATAATCAATTATAAATTATTTAAAAAATGTTCAAAATAACATTAATTACGACAAATAATAGAGCGAGAACTGGCTGCAAAAAATCTGGCCGATTGAGTAGCAGAGTAAAATGTTTTTAAACTGTTAGTACTTACAGCAATCATAACAAAAATCACTGTGTGTCTGGGCAGAAGTTGTGCACAAGATTTATATGGGGCTAGAATTGAAATGTGGAACCTAGGGATTTCAATGTAATTTATTTAATATTCACTTTACAGCAAAAGTGTCAATACAAAATAATTTAAAAATGCATGCAATAAGGCCCATTTGGTTACCTAAATATTAGTATTTCACGATATATCAATCAAATTATAATTAATACTCATTAGAAAAAAATAACACGGCCATGGAAAATTAGACAAACATGAAAAATATTTGACATTTCCAGATGAGGTTAAGGTTTATTTATGTTTTTAACAGAAATAAATGGAATGATGTGAACTCTAAAATACATAATTATATCATTACAATCTACGAAATTTCCACAGGAAATAATGCAACAATGTAATAAATAAATCTAAATTTGTTTTCCGCAATGTCAAATATTTTTAGTTTTTGTCTAATTTTCCATGGCTGTTACAATTTTCCTAATAAATTATTGATTTTAATTTGATTGATATATCGCAAAATACTAATATTTAGGTAACCTAGATGGGCCTTATTGCATGCATTTTTAAATTCTGAACAACTTTTGTATAGACACTGCAAATTGAATAAGTAAAAATTTACAACAATATCAAACAAATTGCATTGAAATCCCTATGTTCCACATTTAAATTCTACACCCATATACATCTTGAGCACAACTTCTGCCCAGGCACACAGTGATTTTTGTTAAGATCGCTATGAGAACTAACAGTTTAAAACATTTAAATCTGTTATTCGATCGGCCAAGTTTTTTGCAGCCCGCTCTTGGACTATAAGGAAAAATAATAGTTATTTACTTTACAAGTGGGCAAAGTAAGGAATTACTCACGAGAGAAATTTTAGCTCACGAAGCCGAAGGCTGAGTGAGATAATTTTATCGAATGGGTAATTCCACTTTGCCCACGTGTGAAGTATAACGTTTTATCCAACACTTCTTAATAAATAAAAAATTTATTAAAGAAATATTATTTGACAGTGACATATGCTTTAAATTTTTAAATTAAAATGTCAATCGAAGTAGTTACCAAGGTGTTGTGTGTTATTATTATTGTTATAAATAAAAAAATACTCACTAGTGGCTTTCCTCAAAATTATACCCACTAGTGGATAATCTGTTACTTTGCTTGTTTAAAATCGCCATAGTTATAGAGCATTTATTGAGAGGTGTTGGATAAAAGACTATCTTCAATTGTTTTCCATTATAAACTTTTTTATTTTATTGTAATTTTAAAATAATGCATTGTATATGACAGAAATAAAATATTACAATCGCTATAGCTCTGAAACATGGCATTTCCGGATATATTATTATATGAACTTTTTATATTGTTTTGAGATGTTTTATCCACCCTTAATTCCGCTTATTTGCAGAAAAATTAAAGACCTAAGTATGAGTTCCTGTTAGGTGCTCATAAATGTAGTACAATATTATTTAGAGGTTTAGAAGTACTCTTATAAATAAGCAATGAATTCTGAAAGTTTGGATCAATATTAGGAAATAATTTAATAGGGTTTAAATTTTCGTGGGCGGAATGATGATATACTCGTATTTATAATAATGAAAATGGTGCTCCACATATTTCAAATACTTGAAAGCATAAATTATCAAAATGACACAAAATTAAAATAGCCTAAATAATATTTCACCTGTGGCTCATTTCGCAAATTTATTTCGAGTTCACAATTTATTTCGCTACACAAATAAACTTCACCACTACTTTCAAATCAAATCGATAAGTCCAGAAACTCATTTATTTCAAAATATAGATTTTAGGTAAATAGCTCTTTAAGGGTTATAAATTGAGGACACACAAAAATATATATTTTTATCCAGAAATCCTTAGATCACCGTAGCCGATAAATGTTTAAACAATAGTCACCTTCCTTAAAGGATATCCCCTGTTGCTTTTGTTTCACTAACAGCTTTGGTGGCCTTGATTTGACATCTGGTAACAGCATTCCATGCATATCTTAAATTATTATGTACGATAACACGTTTTTAAAAACAAAATTTTATAAATAAGCTGAACATCAAATTTAATCGATTCAATTCTTTAGCATGAGGGGTATATATCAAGATTATTTCATGAATTCATTGCATGAATTTTAATACTTGCCGAAAATATTGTATTAAAACATTGGTTTTGATACATTTTTACATAAATAAATCGGTGCACTCATAAACAAAAAGCACCATAAATTTTATTGTTATATTGTAACTACAGCAAATTGTTTGTTTTTCTTTTTATTTGTCAAATAAATATCAAAAATTTCTGAATAAAAATAGCTTGAAATGAATAATTCAGCATGTTTGAAGATATAGAATACCAGTAAAGGTAAGAAATATGTAAGTATCTTGCTTCTGTAAATAATTATTCGGCTATATAAATAAAATAATAAAATCAAATGTAAAATGTTCAAAATTTGCATATAAAAGCTAGCTTCAATTTAATCGCGATTAAACAGCATGGTACTGTTTAATCACTTATCTTAAATGAACAACAATGGAAAATGAGATTTTCTGATTGGTCAAATTTGTAATGAGTGAAATAATATAAAACAAATATTTAAAAATTGACCACTCCACTAATAGTTTTGGGGCTTTGATTTCGCATCTGGTAACTGCATACTGCATATCATGATTTTAAAAATCTGGTGTGGGCACCACACTACTTTCTTATACAAATAAAACCAACTGAACATGTATGACTTTTTCCTTACGTATAACTATTGTGACAATTATTTGACATATAAGTATTATACCTGTTTAATTTTGTGTTCTTAGCTATGATTTTAATTTAAAATATTAATTAATATCTAGTTTTTAAAACTATGTAACTAATAATACAAATATTGCTTTTATAATATTTCAAACGACACATATTTAGAAGTATGTATAAGAAAAGTGCAAATAACATTTTATATTCTAAATATTTTTGCTAATAACTTTCTCTTGAAACTTCACAGCTGATTCTATTTATGAGATAAGTGGATATTTTTGTTTTGTGTGTTCAGTAAACTTCCTCTTCCTGTTTTTCAGTTTCATTCAAAATCAACTCAGTTCTTATATTTTCATGAAACTTCTAAATTCCAAGTTTTGTTTACATATCTTATCTCGTTCATGAGATATTGCGCACATGGACATCCACCCATCCATCCATCCATCCATCCTCACAAACAGACATCATTGAAAAATTAGTCTTAATGGATTCAGTAGACGTCAAAATGTATATTTCCGCAAAAATCTCGTCAGCGATATTTTTCATGATTCCAATACTTTCTTATACTTTGTATAAGGAAGTAAAAATATATCAAGAAGTATATGGCGTAATACACAGGTGGTAACAAAAGTAGGTATATTAATTTTCATGAATTCAGGCATTTTGACAGATTGCAACTTTTGTAATAATTATTAGAGGAAAGTATCCAAATATGGAATAGAATCCTAATATGAAATACCACACTTTCTCTTATTGTTATTTAGACTTTTATACAATTATTACACTGTTAATTAATTTTGAAAACAAAAGACTGTTACTAAGTTAAGGAAAATATATGATTAAGTATGATTACTAATATACGTCTTTAATTTGTGCAATGTTTAATGGCAGTATTCCATATTACGATCCTATTCCATATATGGATACTTTACTTTATTAAATGATTTATTTGTTATTGTTAAAATTTATTTATAAAATTTTTCGGATTACATTTGTAAATATGAAAATACCTAAAAAATACATTAATATACTTAAAATGATTTTGGAGAAGACGCACGTCATCAACCTGAAGAAAAACTTTATAAAAAAAAAATAACTTGTAAAGTTTGTCGAGGTATGCTAATGTTAAAAAAAAAACGACGTAAAAAATGGCATTAAGGAAAGTATATATTAATGCAATTTACAGTAATTTTAAGGTCAATTTTATTTCTTTAATGGAATTATAAATTATTAAAAATAATTGTAGTTCATTTTTTGTTCGCTAAGTTGCTATTGGTAAATGATCACGTTTACATACAAACTTCATATCGAACTGTCACTTTACTGTCACACATTACTGTGTTGTTAAAATTTGTGCTCGTGATTCAGAGTTTTATAATATGTATGTATTAAATATATTGTGTTTATTACAACAAATCACGTCTAAAAATGGCGGCACATGTGATGCAACTTGCATTGCATTTTAATTTCAACAAAAATTAATATCCCATATAAACGTTATTGCATAGTGACGTCATTATCTAGTAATATTTTTGATGACGCGCGTCTTCTCCAAAATAATTTTGAGTATATATGAGGTGATAAAAATGCTAAAAAACGGTGAGTTCTATTGGTTGTTAAATTACATGTACTTTTGTAACATACATACTGTATATATTCTAAAACAAATATATCAAAATTGGCGAATCCACCATAATTCCATAATTTCTGCAGTAAACAAAAACAGTTTTAAAAATCAGGAAATTATTATACGTTTCCAAATTTCGATTGAATCTCCGTATAAAAATTTAACAATAATGGCCGCCCCATTTCCCTCAATATCGTCTTAAAGCATTCCTAAGCGATTTCCTTATAAAATATCCAAAACTCCTTTAAAACAAAATCGTAATTCAATTAAAACTCAAACGATTAGGTGTAGGGAAACTTAGCAACATTACCCGAAACAAGGACAACGCTATCGTGCCCCTCATCGCGCGAGAAAGAGACAAGACTACAGCTATTTGTGAGTGTGTCCGCGTAAGTAACCCAGGTGCGCGCAAACTGTACCCAGCCCACCAGGGACGGCCTAAGGCGGTGGAACATGATTAATGTTCGCCGCAGCGTATAGATGTCACCCTATGTCTTGTCCAGGCCGCCTGGGAGCCCCCAGAACCCCCGGCTCCCTCTAACCAGACACCGCGTGTCGAGATTTTGATATATCTGTTAACACGCAGCGCTAAGATTTGATGTTGCATCCGCGTGAATTGATATTTATGCATGAGATAAATAATCATATTGTTTTTAAATTAAATGATGGGGATCACAGACGTGGAGTTTCTTAAGGGATTGTTGGCTGATTTATATCTAACCGAAGTTTTGGTTATGAAGATTTGGTAGACGTTGGAGAATTCTGATTTTACTTTCTAGCGTATAAAGACAACCAGGAATAGTTCTTCTGGTTATAAGTTTTAAAATATGGGTGTATAATCTTCGCGGAAAAATGTCCCTCGTGGTTTCTAATAATATTTACGGACGTAGTGACTTGATAGTTATATTAAAAAGATTATTGAGATCTGCCAAAGCAAGTGCCACATCCAAATTAGGTAAATGGCGTGATGATATATTTATTTTATTTATATCAACATTTCAATAATTTTAGGCCCATATTTTCGACTGTATATTTAATTAGTAACTATATAACTTATACTATTAAGTTAACTGTTAGTTAAATTCTACTTTATTTATCAATACCTGTAAAGTAAGCAAACTTTGTTCAATGGGGTATTCCTGCATTTTTGGGACAATTTTTTTTTTTATTATTAATAAATGTTAGAACTACAATAATCCAAGTTTTAGTGAAAAATTCGATTAAGTGAGATAAGTTTTACCGAATGGTTTGTTTTCAGGCTATTTAAATAACAATAATTGTTTTTCTCAAAATCATCGGCTAGTGGAAGTAAACAAAGATATTTGATTTACCATTAATTTTAAGCTTAAAATTTTAAGCGGCACAAAATATAGCAAGTTTCATATATAGGTAAATAAATCTTTTTTTTAATAACTCATAACACAATAACATCATGTTTAAAATTCTTGCCTTGAATGGGGTCATACCCCTTTAAAAAAAAGTGGTGTTTTTTTACAAATTATAAAAATTTAGATTATTTCAGTGACATATTATTCAATATTTCTTATAATTTTTCAACTTTTCATTCATAATTTCCTTTCTGAAGTTTCGCGGTTGCAAAATCGTGACGTCATCATGTAAGAGAATTTAAAGCATGGCAAGGCGAAAGAGGTGTTGATAACAAATAAAAACTTGCTTGTCAGTGTTGTAATAATTACTTATTATTATAAAGATGAATACTCCGATAAATTAAATTAGATATTCGTTAATTATAACATTTCTAGTCAAAGAGTTTGGGACGTGTTAAAACAAAATGCTTTGTTGTACTATATCTTGTCGCTTGTCGGTAATGTCGGTAGTCTCATTATCACACCTGTCATCTCAAATCATATGTTGCAGTTAACAACGATTTTCAAATTAAACATATGTTTATTATATCTGTTATATTATTTTGCCCAGGTAATGTGAATAAACTATATTTGTAAAAACCTCTCAGTAAATAACAATGACTGATAACAGTCAATTTGACAGTAGGTGTAGTTCCTCTTTCTCCGCTAGAGTGTGTTTTGTAGTAGTATAACATGGTGACGTCACGAGCGAAAAATTTGAAATGAGATGCCCATTTCAATAAATCATATCTTTATAACTACATGTCTTTTAATATTAAAATTAGTATCTACATTCATAACTTTACTCAAATTTACAGAAAAAAAAAAAAACGAAAAAAGGTTTATGACCCCATTCGGATTAGATTTTGCTACTAACTTGAGGCGGTAGTTTTCTTAAACGACTATAAAATTTTCTGTACACGGAAACAAAGTTAATTAGAATTTAACGAACTGTTTGGTAAACTGAGGATATAAGATGTACTTTCTAAAAATTTACCAAACTTTTTTGTAAATATTGCTAATTGTTTAGTAAATAATGGTGTTTACTTTCCTAATTGTTATGACATTTTTAGAAAATGCATCTTATATTTTTACTTTCTTATACACAGTAAGTAAGTATTAGAATCATGCAAAATATTGCTGACGAGATTTTTGTGGAAATACATATTTTGACGAACACTGAATCCGTTAAGACCAATTT
The DNA here is from genome assembly GCA_963942605.1 of Poecilus cupreus. NCBI lineage: Eukaryota > Metazoa > Arthropoda > Insecta > Coleoptera > Carabidae > Poecilus > Poecilus cupreus. The sequence continues at coordinate 16,922,660 of OZ012727.1, forward strand.
CTCAAAGATGTCTGTGTGTGAGGTTGAATGGATGGATGGATGGATGTCCGTGTGCGCAATATCTCATGAACGAGACAAGATATGTTAACGAAACTTGGAATTTATAAGTTTTATATAAATAGAATCAACTGTGAAAACAAGTTTCAAATGAAGGATGTTAGCAAAAATATTTAGAATATAAAAAGTTTCTTGTTCATGCTTCTAATTTTGAAAAACACTAATGCCCAGTTTTTCAGTGCGAGTTTAAACCAAATTTTTAGTTTAAGTTTCAGTTTAAGGATTAAAGTGTATTTCGGTTTTACTGAAACCATGAACTGAACTCAAATTTCGCTTGAAGTTGAACCTTATCGGGTACTTGGTTCAACGTAGAGTTCAAGGTTTAATGACAAATAATGACAGTTTTCTTGTTGAATTTGGTTGTCAAAAGTTATATTATTATATTTTAGTAATGTGAATAATATTAAATTAGGAGAAATTGTGTGCGATATTTATTTGTTATGGAGTCATCTGACAATTAGGAGGATATAAACTTTTTTGAAAATCAATTAATACGAAGACCCAAAATACATAGAAATAGAATATATCGTTTTGATATTTGAGAGGATTACGATCTATTTGACAATATATAGATTAAGCAAAGAAACCATTAGTGTAATTATAATTATAAATGTCATCAAGGACCTTATAAAATATCCTACTGCCTGGCAAATTTGTTAAAGATATAGTTTACATATATATGCGGGTAGACTCATGTAGTTTAACTGTCGAAATTGAAAGAAATCATACTTCAAGTCCAGATTAAACGACCACATTAACATTCAGATTTTACGCTAATAGAAGTTTTTTTGAATACAGGAGATTTAACTGGGGATACATACGAGTAAATCTGCGACCCGCAAAATGATCAAAAAAATATTGCGTGTAATAGCATTATTTCGTCTTATTCATATTAAATGGCCAGCAGTTTCAGTATAAATCGACAAGTTTTCTGTAACATAGCACGTTTCCCAATAGTAATACGAACAATTTACTGTAGTCATGTTAAAATACAGTCCACTGCTAATAAATAAAGATATAAATAAAATTACATTTATGTTAGAAATATTTGCTCCTCTTCTTTAATGAAATTTATTCAAACTTTCAATTACATTCATATTAACTGTCATACGAAAAATTAGAACAAAAAACTCACCGATCTGTCAAATTTGTCAAAAATTTTGACGTTATGTCACTTTTCTACTACCAACTTTATCAAATTAAAGCATAGAACAGTTGAACTTCAGTTCAACTAAACTTGTAACTTAGAAACGCCATGTCCACTGAACTAGTTCAAAAATTAGTTCACGGCTCTACTGAACTTTTACTTAAACCATGACTGAAAAACCGGGCATAAATTAGGTATATATTTAAGAATATATTTGAATAATCTTAGTTACAATGCAAAGAAAAACTGAAACATTTTTAACATCTATATGTCAAATAATATTGAAGTGTCAAAAATATGTGTCGTGTGAAACATTATAATAGAATATTCTACAACAAGTAATGGAATGGCACATATTCCACACGAGCAAAAGGTTTGTAAACTATAGTTTATACTTTCTATAACAAGATTTTGGAAATTATACAAAAAATACAAATACAAAACTGTTAAAAACGTCAAACTCATAAAATTAAACACACAGACGTAACCATAGTAACTGAATCAAGATACTTCATATATCGCGCTAATGTGCGGCTCTGATTCGTCGAAATTATTCCATACGCGGCGTTTGGAATGATAGTTATTCCAATAAAATTTTTAGTTGTGGAATGCGTAATTTCCAAAACAGTGTTATAAAAAAGTAATATTTGTATTGTTAGTTAGAAAGTTTTGAAAAGTACATATCAAGTGTGCTTACCTAAATTAAATTACAAAATATATTTATAATGCAGTCATAATGTATAATGAAGTTAAGTTATATAAAAAAATTGAACATTAGATAATTACATTTTGTAATATAACATTAACATTTATATTCAAATAATTGTCAAAATAAAGGTCATAGGTACGGAAGGAACAAGTCATACGTGTTGATTTTATTTTATTTGTATATGAAAGTTGGGTAGTGCCCTTTTTTCCTTTTTTTCCTTTTTTTCGTGTAGGTACATACATCGTTATATTATGTCTATGTATAATAATTTAGCTACATTTTTTTTTTGTTTTACTTTGTATTATACCGGGTGTCTGTCTTAAAGGTGTACATAGGAGATTAACATGGGAAATCAGTTTTTTGCGTGCTGTTGCTCGGTGTTCTATCGGACGACAATGATTGTAGTACCAATCGAAAGATATCATTTTTCTGAATCAAACGATGTAAAATACACTATTATTTAGTAGTAATTTGGTTCCGTAAATTAATTTTTTAATTTTGAGAATTCTCCGGTTTATTCAATTTTTATCGTAAATAAATATAGTCATCCATGACTTGATTTCTGTCAAGCTATTTATTTGACGTTTCTTAGTTTTGGACTTGTTTAAGACAATTTGTAAAAATATTGCTAGTTATACAACTGAACAGCGTATTTTTATAGTACAACTATTTTTTGGAGGAAATAGTTAGCTCAGAGTGCGAGATCTATTTTCTATTAAGTTTATGAATCGACCGAATCCAAGTGCAACCACAAATGCCAGTATCCACGAAAAATACACGTGAGCTTAGTAATTGCAATTTAGCAACAGCAGAAGAACGTGCTTTATTGGAAGAAAGGGTTTTAGGAATGATAAATGTAGATCCTTCGTATAGCACTAGATTTTTTGGAAATGATTTGGGTGTACATAGTTCATATTTTTTTAAAAAAAGTTCTTTTTATTCCTACAAAATGCACTGCAATCAAGAACTTTTTTCCATTTGACGAAGAAAGTGGAAGAATATTTTGTGAGGATATACAAAACAGAGCTAATAAAAATGAAATTTTTTGTCATCGATTTAAAAAAAAACTTAACTCTTAATAAATTAATATTATTTAAAGAAAACTGGTTTTTAGACTTTAATTTATTTAATAAAATCTTTACGCAAAAATTATAAAAGTACGCTTGTCATTACTGAATATAACCATATTTTACAAATTGACAGAAACGTCAAATAAATAGCTTGACAGAAATCAAAACAAAACAGTCATAGGTAACTACATTTATTTTCGATAAAAACTGAATAAATCGGAGGATTTACAAAATTTAAAAATTAATTAACGGAACCAAATTACTACTAAATTGTAGTGTATTTTACATCGTTTGATTCAGAAAAATGATATCTTTCGATTGGTACTACAATCATTGTTGTCCGATAGAACACCGAGCAACAGCACGCAAAAAACTGATTTCCCATGTTAATCTCCTATGTACACCTTTAAGACAGACACCCGGTATATACATATATGAAGCAAGAAAGTTTTCTCTTAACTCTCAGCGGGGACATTTTATAAAAATATAATAATTAATTTAGGTTTTTATTTGGACGTAAATTAGTTTAGTAGTACTAGAAGTAAGAGGTAAGAAATTTGTTAACATAGTAAACAATATCCAGGTCGAATCGGTACTTGTGTAAGAAAATTGTTCGGCCAATTACGAGCCTCGTATCAACAGACATATTGTGTTGAAATGACGTTAAAAGGAAAGAGCAACAAGTCCAGTGTCCGTCAAAATGTTCACCCAATGCTCAACCCTCAATGCTCTACTTACAAATTACTAAATAACATTTGTATTCAAATAACTAGTCTGAAATATAAATTGTTGGTATTCATTGTTTGTGTAAGTAACATTTTGGCAACCGCTGCTCCGTGTTGTGGGTGATAACAGCCGCTGTTCATTTCAGCAAACAATACCACCTATTTGAGCGCGAACACCGCACACTACGATTGCTATGAGCATGACGTGAAGTGGTCACGTGTCACTACCTCCCCCTCCTCGGCAGGAAGATAGCGAGACGCGTCAACGACTTGCCCGGAGCCGCTCCGGAGCAGAGAGTCCGGAGACAGATAGATAATAGTGTACGTTTCAATTAGCACGCAGTGGATGGTGCCCCTCTCGCTTGTTTGTGGCGACGCCACTGGGGTAATGAGGAGGAGGAGTTAGGATATTGTTTGGAGAAGAACTGACTTGATCTTGGTTTTGATTTGGGGGGTGGACATCACATGTGGTCACAAAGTACAAATAATGGAAGCCGATAAGGGATATAGTGTAAAATGGAAGATTAGAAGCGATAGTTCTCTTATCAAATAATTAAATTGTGTATCGAAATTTGTATCAATATCTTGACTTCTTTGTACATAGTATGTTTTAAGGTCCCCTGAATCCGTTTTGACCGGCTGTTGGTTCCTGCAACAATTTATGAACTTAGAGCAACGAAACTTTATTATAAGTTTCTTGATAATGCACAGAGCTAATTAAATTTTAGCGTATGTATACACAACACAAAACAATAAACTTATTATTTTACATAAAGAATCAGCGGCGAAAATTTTATAAATTTTACTAGCAACGGAGTACTTGCAATCAAGTACTAAGTACCATAATTTTTAAAGTACTGATTCTTAAGTACAAGTACTTGTAATAGTATATTATGATAAAAGTTTTTAAAGCACGTACGACAAGTTTAAGAGCATGACGCGAAGCGGAGTGCTTTTAACGTCGCTAGTGCATTAAAAGCACTTATACACGTGTGTCATACGCTATTTTTTATTATACCTGCATCATATTCTGGAAAAACACTGAAAAGTAACATTTTGAATTTGATTCATTTCATAATTTTGACGTTCGACGTATATCGTTTACATGGAGATTGGTTTGCATTTATTGTTTGTTATGACAGTTTTGACAGATATTAATAGTAATTATTTTTGTTGTTACTTAGCAACTTTTAAAGCACGGCGTGTTTTAATCTTGCGTTTATGTACGCTGTAGCGTGTTTTAAACACGGATTATGATGCAGGTATAATAAAAAAATACTTAAGTACTTTTCCAAATACTTTCATATTTTTTGTTTTCAAACTTTCCAGAAACATTTTTTCGTTCTATACAATTAATTATATATTGTTTTGAATGTAATCCAAACTTGATAATATCACATTTGATTTAAATATTATTTTATTTGAAATCGGCACTAAAGTGTTCAAAAATCGTCATTAAAAGCTCAGAAATCGTCATTAAAGTAACCCATTATACGACGATTTTGAGCAACTCAATGTTGGCAACTCTTAAATAATTATTGTGCAATTAAGATAATTTTGGTAGATATATTGACGTACTATAGTAAATTTGGACGTAACATGAAACAAAATTTGCAAGAAGAATTAACTAATTAATTCCGATGCCGGAATTGAGGACAAAACACATAATTTTGTGTGTTATTTACGATACCTTCAGTTCTCGAGGTTGGCAACACTGACTGTCAGTTTCAATTGACAACTGGCAGATGTACCCAAGGAGCACCAGGAGATTTCACTTGCATGGTGAAATTAGGTTCGCGTTGCGCGAGCCATCTGCCGGATCTGGCCGCACTTATATTTGCTTATAGAATATTAACGTAGGCTACGATTTATTTAAGACAATTATCAATATCTGTCACATCTGTCACAATTTTTCTAAAAACACAAGTTTATATTGAAAAGTTCTTAAAATTAGAATTTTATCGTTATGTGAAGTAATATTTCATTGATGTACAATGGTACGATATTGTAAGTTCTTAAATTACGAATATTGATATTTATGTAATTATCATTGAATATTAATTTTCAGTGGATTTCCATCAACTGGGAAGTACATATAAACGAATTTCAATAATCTATTAAGTACGAAACGAAGACCTTATTTTCCACCAATCATTTTCCTATAAATAATAAATTGAAAGATTCATAGAGCATTGTGTAATGGAATTCTAGACTTAAACTAAATTTGACCATAGGTAAATTTGTCGCTATTTCCAATGCACAAGTAAATACGATAGGATATAATTATTATTAATATATGCCTTCTGCGAAGTTAGCATGGTCTGTGTGTATGATAGAAAATATCAATGTTAGATGAATTGTGGATAGAATGAGATTGTTAAATTCACTGATATAAATTGTATCATGCAAAGGGATCAGTGAATATACATTCGATATTTGTACGTTCTGTTTATTTGCTAATAATTCTTTAAAATATATTTTATTTTTTACATATGTGACTTTATTGTCTTGAATAAAATAATTATAAAAATTTAAAAAATATGTATAAATATTACATGTGGTGCCATCTAACGATTGTGGCCGCAATTATAATTACCATGACAACGACGGTACAATTTTTACCTCCCGCCTACCTCTAGGTAAGGGAGGTATTGTTTTTGGTCAAAAAATTGGGTAGTGAGTTTTCAATGAATAAGCACGTTTTAAGGTCCCTACAATACGATTTTACTATTTTCGCGATGATGTCTGTATGTATGTATGTATGTATGTATGTATGTATGTATGTATGTATGTGTGTGTGTAGTCTGTGGCAATTTTTTCGTCTCGCATAACTCAAATACTATAATACCAAAAAATACAATTTTATGAATTATTGCTTCTTATATTTAAATGAAGGGCTGATTAGATTTTGGATAAAATTGGTCAACCGGAAGTAGCAGTTTACTTGAAGCCCTTAACAGTTTTTCGTGAAAAAACACGGTTAAATTTCCTTTTTCAACAATTTATGTTATTTTAAAAGTTGAAGAATATTTAATTCTACATATGTTTTGATTACACTAATTTTATTAATTTTCAATAGATTTAGAGATAATAAAATACAAAAAAATTAGATTTTACAAATCTTGCATTCCTAGTACACCATGAAAACATTTAAATTTTTTCAAATTTTTACGAAATATGACACATGTCATTGTGATTGTGAAGCTGTTTTCTTAGTGAAATATATGTCAAAAAATTAAATAAATATACTGAAGAAAATTAAAATTCTCAAATATAAATAGAAAATAAACAAATAAGAAGGTATGTTTCTGTATCATCAAATACTATTTTGTATCGTTTAAGAGTAGTATTGGGCGGGAGGTTATGTGCTGGACACATCAGATTTTTTTACATGTGAGTGGAATCTCCTGGTGCTCCTTGGATGTACCTATAAACTTAACCTATATTGCAATTTATTTTACAGTTTTTTCGAATTTTAGATTTCAAATAAAACTTCATATGTCCTCGGCACTGAAGGTCCTTTTTATCACTCATATGTTCCATATTCAATTAATTAATTTCCATGTTAGCTGTAAATTTTCAAACGCTAAATATAAGCATACCGTGTGACATTTTCTGCTCTAATTGTTAATTGATGTAATTTTTATATTTTTTGTAGTTTCTCTGATGAAGGTCAGTATGACCGAAACGTTGGATTTTTAGCGAAAATAAATATTGACTGCATTCAGAAGAGTTTTTGAATCTTATTTATATAATACTTTGTAAACAAATAAAGTAACCTGCTGCGAAATATACAAAATATAAAATTACATTTGTATCTATGTTTTTCTCTCCAAATATGTCTTTCTCTCTTTTGCCAAAATTACGACATTTACCTATCTATTCTCCTTTTTTTAACAATTTTATATTTTACAAACTATAAATAACTCATCAATTTAAAAAATTCTATCGCTAAATTGTATTATAGTAACATAAGTTTCCGCGCCGCCGTCCGTCATTGATACAATTACATATCTCTAAATCGGTCGGAAATCATGTTTTTGCCGTACTAGTTCGAAAAAAATTGCTAACTTTTTATGGTTATATGTTGGCATCACTTCACTAATTTTAGCTAACTTCTGACGCTAGAAATGTCAAAGTATTACATTGACATAAAAATATTATGGCAAAATATCTACAATTGAGTATTTACAATATAAGAAAGCAGAATATTTATGGATTTTAAACATATTTGTAAGTAATTATAATTGTATTTGCAGTGTAAAATAAAAATAAAAATATGTAGATATTTTTGGTTATGATACTGGAAAATAAACATAACTGACATTCAAATATTGTGAAGTTAGCAACATAAACAAATTCCCTGTCATCAAGAAAATGAGTAATAAATTAAATTTATTTATTAAATTTACATAAATGTTGGCGCGAAAAATCTTGTGTATCCCTCGGTTGGAAACTATTTTGCGAGTGCTCGTATTTGCAGGACTCGCCTACGGCTCGTACTATCAAAATAAACTCGCACTCTCAAAATAGCAGTTTCCAACCTTGTGATACAATAGTTATTTGTGTATCAAGTGCGGATAGAGCATTGTTTGTTGCACGCGACGAGAAATTGTTGATCGAGGCGAAGCCGAGATCAACAACTCGACAAGTGCACCGAACAAGCTCTATCCGACGAGATACACACAATATTTTTTCTACAATCGTTGAACAAAGTCAAGCTGTAGAAAAAAATTTATTTTCAAAATTATCTTTGGTCACGCCTATAACAATTCAGTAAAATTGTAGTTACCCATGTCACCGTAATCATGACAACGTTAATAAACAAAATAAAAATTTTCAAAGAAATCATAATTTGACACATGGAGTACATTTGACATATGGAGTACATTTGACATAGTCTACAGAGTGAATACGTTTATGGTGATTAAGTTGAAGTGTATGTACGTATATGCCAACTGTATTTGCAATAGCAAGGTTATTACCAGAAAAATCCAATGCATCATTTACTTCTTTTACCTAATTTATTTTTGTTTTGTTTTTGTCGCACTAGTGCGACAATATGTCACTTTGTCGCCCTAGAGCGACAATTTTGAACATTTCCTAACCAAAAATGGAATAACAATGTCGATATTGTGCAACGATTGTAGAAAAATAACTATTGCCGGATTCAATTCCGCCTATTGTGGTTAAATTTTTTTTTTTCTAGTAGTACTGTTGATTTAAATAAAGTAAGGATTGATATTTAGTATTGTTGATGGTAGCTATATATTTTTCATCAATAGCAAACGTGTTTTCCACCTCTTAATACAGTATAAAACGTAGCAGTATGAACTCTATTTAAAAGTCTCCAGTGCATCTATATGCGTATGCAAAGCCCGGACTCCGGACGCAGCGGCGATCCGTTGTGAAGAAAAATCGCGGCCGTCAACAGCCCCGCTGATTTGTTATGACGGCTGTGCGTGAGCAAACAAAACACTGGCGACACGCGTGTTTACACGTTGACACCCGCTATATTTCTCCCAATGCACTCGCTGCCCGCGTGTTGTTTTGTTTTAATTCCGATGTCCAATGTGTTTTCAACTCCAGTTAATTTTTTCAATCACACGCTTCGGGATGATTTATCTTGCTGAAGGGTTAGTTTACATAAATTTTATTTTTATCTAGATGGATCTTAACTAAATGTAATTAATATACCATCAGAGGGTACTTGATAACACCTACGCTGCGATCTACTTCAAAATAAAACGCTCACAAACAAATTTGCAGTTTGATGTCGATTTGGACAAATAACCACCATACTGAATAAATAAATAGGTAAATCAGAATGCCATTCATTTATTTCTAGATGTGCCATTTATTTATTTCAAAGTAGAGTACTTAGAGTCGTGCTAGCGTGATTACATTATAAAAGTTAATCTAAAAAAATCTGGTGTGGGCACCACACTACTTTCTTATAAATAAAACCAATAGAACACATATGACTTGTTCCTTGCGTTTACATTATTTTGACTATTATTTGATATATAGCTGTTAAACCTGTTTAATTTTATGTTCTCATTGTAACTATGAATTTATTTTAAAATAGAAATCAATTAATATCTAGTCTTCAAAACTTCCTAACTAATAATACAAATATAACTTTTATAATATTTCACAAGGCACATATTTTTAACACTTCACAATTATTTGACACGTTTGACATAGATATTAAAAATATTTTAGTTTTTATTCCCATTGAAACTAAGATTATTGAAATATATTCTTAAGCTTTTCTCAAAATTAGAAGCAAGTACAAGAAAAGTGCAAATAACATTTTATATTCCAAACATTTTTGCTAACATCTTCCATTTGAAACTTTTTCTCTCAGTGATTCTATTTTTGAAATAATAAATAAATTGTTTTTTGTGTCTAGAAAACTTCCTCGTCCGGTTTTTCAATTTCATTCAAAATCAACTCAGCTCTTCATTTTTTTATGAAACTTATAAATTCCAAGTTTTGTTTACATATCTTGTCTCGTTCATGAGATATTGCGCACACGGACATCCATTCATCTATCACAGATATCATTGAGAAATTGGTCTTAACGGATTCAGTGGACGTCAAAATATGTATTTCCGCAAAAATCTCGTCAGCGATTTTTTTCGTGATTCCAATACTTCCTTATACTTTGTATAAGAAAGTAAAAAACAAACAAACTACATTATATGTTTTCTTCTTTCTAATATTATTTCCATCCAGTCTTTTCCTGTTCCTTGGTCATTTAATAAGTAAATTTCATCTCTTCTTTCTCTTTACGTCTCTCTACAATACAGTCTTAAATGTTTTAAAGATTCTTCTTCTCTACCACTTATTCTACATCACTTTTCTTCTGCTGACAACCAGTACCTATTACTTCTTTCCTTATTGCCGAATCTAAATCGTGCTATTGTAGTGACATTTATAACTTTTAATAAATATCTTGGAATTTGTAGTGTCTGTATATCCTTGTATCGTGGGTTATATTTCGTTTCTTGAATTTTGTTGAACTGTTCTTGTTTTTGTATGTCTCTGTCTCTGTTTTTAAATGTTTCTATTATAGTGATTGCAATCCATTTCTTTCATAATATGCTTTTCTAGTTATTCCCCATTTCGTGAGTTTGGATTATTCTTCATTTTAACGTTTTATTGATTTCCAGCATTCTTGTAGTAATGTATTTTCCGAAACTCTCACTTTTTCTTCATACTTAACGGCTCTCTTTCCTATTTATATTCTTAATTAATCTATTTTCATTTCTTTGCTCTATTGAATATTTTTTCGGTAATATTTAAGATACTAGCATAAAATAAAAAATACAGACCGATGGACCACCCTGTATAGGTAGGAGTATATTTATCTAACCCCAATATTTATTTTAAGTATCTGATTGGAATGAAGAATAATATTAGCTGCAATATTTAATTGAAACATTTTCTTTATATTGTACCATTTAGAAGTTCTAAATTAGTATGTGTTTCTATTATTTCTAATTCAGAGTGATAATTAATTTAGGTAGTTGGGGTCAATCAAATGAAAATACCCGCACACAGAGAGAAAAGTTACATAACAGTTTTTGAAAATCTATTAACCTTAGCAGAATGTCTAATAAAACTGAGGACAGTTAAACACTCTTTTAAATATTAATAACTAAATTTTATAGAGGTATATATTAACTACTAATAAAACACATGTTACGTTGCAAATAGATAAATCATAATGCATAAGAAACTAGATTATAGTAATCAATAACTTTTCTACTAACTGATAAATATGTATTTGTTATTTCTAATAACTGTTTTTTATTTGTTATAAAGTAGAGTTTATTTCTTAAAATTCAAATATTGACAAAAAATATATTTTTCAATTCTCGCTAAACGATAGCTTTTAGTGTTTATAATATCTAATTGTAAGATTTACAAGTAGATTATTTAGTACTAATAAACAGTTTATTAAAGAGTAACATAGGTTTTGTGGTAGGTATGATATATATATATATATATAATTTATTGTACCAAAAATATATTTCACTTAGGCGAATACATATTAAAACATAGGAACTCATAATAATAAAATTTGAGTTTTATTTAATTATAAATAAGAGTATTAACAAAAACATTGAAGTATATAACTATAAAGGTAACAAAAATAAAGATATATTATTTTTAAACAATTAATTGTAAACTAATTACTTATATTTCAGTCTTAAATATAATACAAAAAAATTAAATGTGTACTCTGTTTCTAATTAGTAGGTAAGCATTATTGAGAAAAATGGATGAATGTTACATATGATGAACTAAATATTGTTACATGTACTACGCAAACATCTCAACACCGAACACAATGCAACACTGACTATCCAACCGTCAAAATCAACCGACTTCTGCAAGGCGCAGTGTGCAATTATAAACAGGATTGATTTGGCTCTTAAAAAGCAAATATTACCCAATATAAAACAGTTTATTAACCATTAATAAATACGTTTTAACGTATAATATACTTACATAACCAGTCAAAAAACTTGATAATTTCTATTAATAAAATTATACTTCCTTTAAGTAGATATACCTATATTTCCTTGTTATAAATTTGGTTAGTAATTATAAACACAAGGGCAATGATAGATAATATTAGATTTTTATGTGTTATTATTAATGTTATTTATAAATAAAAATTACTTGTATATAAATTTCTTATTAATAGCTACTACATAAAATATTAATTTTTAAAAATAGTTTGTACAAGTTAATAAAAGTACCGCTATAAAAATAATTTTATTCCATGTAATATCTACTTTATAAATATAAATACTTTTTTACTAATAGTTATTGAAATTTTCTCTATAAAACTAGTTTTATAAACCATTTCTCTCAGTGCAGAAACTGTCACTGTCATTACTAGTGTTTTTGCATTTTACCGGGCGTTGTTGTTAATAGGGCAGCTCTCAGTGCGGGACATCGTTTGTAATTACGCGACTGGGGCTGTGTTGTATGTCGGTGGTAATGTCTAATGTAGGTATTTCTAGTAGTGTACAAGTGTATACTTGCAAGCACAGCTGAGCCGAGAACAATGCGTGGCTCACGCAGCGCACGAAACCAATTTGCATCTCATTAAAAGCGCCATCCTCATAACACATCATAATTGAAATTAAATACTTGTCCAAACAAAATAAAAATGCTGTAAAAGGCGTTATTAATCAAGTCGACTGTTCTCAGCCCCGCAAAAAACACAACAAAGAAAATAAAAGAATGGCGCCTCCACCATTTGTTCTTCTGTCATCCAAGTATATTCTTAACTCAGACATTTTAATTACACATTGTGCATACCGCTGTTATACCAGCCATGATTTTTCTACTCTTTTCTTCCATTAATTTCCATTTTTGTCCACGGGAACTATTTATCTTCTTACGAAATACTACTTTTTCAATAAACATATCAACTCTTTTCTAATCATATTGGGCTTCCAAATTATCAAGATATCGCGTTGATCACAATTCACAATGTCAAATTTATTTTGTATAATATCTTATGATGACGAATGCGAATGAGTATTGGTAGTTTGCTTTTATTGGCAGCAGAACTGTTGCTATACACACTGGAAATTTTCCTGGATTTTTGGAGAAACTTCAATCTTAACCTATAATCTAGAAATAAAATGTACCTTTCATTTTTACATCTTATTTAAATAATACGGTTTAAACAAATGTAATACTTACATTGGAATACTCTTAAAATAACTACTATTGTTATTAATTTTTAAAAAATTTACCATTAATTTCAAATACAATGAAATTTATGTACTGTATGGTTAGTTCAGCTTTCTACCACTAGTTAGCGTATTTTAATTTTGGATGCCTAATACCCTGATTTTCAGCTAAAATGAAATATTTTCTAATGTGTCATGAATGTATTACTATAGATACTAGTATTACCAAATATAAAATGCACCATAGGCTACTAAAGTCGTTTTTAGGACCGGTATTTCCAAATTCAGATAAACTTGAGAATAAATTTATCAGTCGAATAAACAAAAAATATCGCAAATAAACAATAAATATGTACAGAACTCTTACCCAGTTATTGTTATTTATGAGTTCTGAAAGTTTCTTTTAATATTTAAAAATATCGCATTAAAAGATGACTGCTAGAATAATTATCATTATTTAATCTATGATTTTTATGCGATGTTTTTTATTATTCCACTGATAAATTTATTTCCTAGTTTATAGGATGTTGTAAATACCGGCCCTAAATAACTTAAATATATTTAATTTATTATTAAAAGTTCCTGCATTCTTGGTACAATTTTTTTTCATTAGTAAATGTTATTAGATCTACAATAATCCAAATTTTAAAATATTCTAAATATTAAGTGAGACATTAAATTTATAAAAAATTATTAAAATTCAAATATGGAACGTGTGACGTCATCTTGCCTATGACATTTTTAAACTGATATCAGCGCCATTTATCGCCAAGTGAGTAGGGACGCATGTGTTCGAAGCTGTCAAGAAACTTGTTTACATTTTAATTTGTTGTTTGTTAGTGTATATTTATCTGTGGATTGCGTGTGATAAGATTTGAAATATAGAGCCTAGGTTCAAACAAGCAGATTCATCGAATTTACCTGTAATTGATTCTACTATGGTAAATGATTACAAGATGGCAGCACACTTGACATTTGAAAACCTAAATCTGTCTGAAATGAGCAGCAGTAGGCAAGTTTACGTCACGCATTTTAAAGCCGCGAAAATTCAGATTTATAATATAAAATTATGAATGAAAATAAATGTTTTCAAATTATTTATTATATTTCCAGATAAATTTTAACATAAACTACTATACTCTATTATTATTTTATGCTTGTTCAGTTAGAGAGGAATAACCCATTATATGAAATTTTAGTTTATTGTTTATTAGTAATTATTTATAATAAATAATGGAACTTTCACCTAAACAATTTTTTTTTATGATGATGGTACTCGGACACTACTGCAGATCATATGCCGTTTATTAAGTAGATGATTGTGAATTTATGTGAACACAATCGACCATGCTTTTTAGTGGGATTTGAACCAAAGACCTCTAGCGTGCTAAGCTAGCAACATAGCCACTACGCCACCGAGATAGGCAACCTATAAATTATTTTTTATTATACTTGCATAATAATCCGTGTTTAAAACACGCTACAGCGTTTATAAACGCAAGATTAAAACACACCGTGCTTTAAAGGTTGCTAAGCAACAACACAAATAATTACTGTTAATATCTGTTAAAACTGTAAACGTAAACAATAAATACTAACCAAACTCCATGTAAACGATATACGTCAAACGTCACACGCGTAAAATTATCAAAATCAAAATGTTGGTTTTCAGTTTTTTCTAGAGTATGATGCAGTTATAATAAAAAAAAACAGCGTATGACACACGTGTATAAGTGCTTTTAAAGCACTAACGACGTTAAAAGCACTCCGCTTCGCGTTGTGCTCTTAAACTCGTCGTACGTGCTTTAAAAGCTTACTTATACACTTGTATCATAATATACTATAATTTATTTTTTTATGCTCCTCATGTGATTATTTCATTCATAAAAAATTTGACCAATCAGAATATCTCATTTTCCATTGTTGCGCATTTTAGATAAGTGATTAAACAGCACCATGCTTTTATTCGCGATTAAATTGAAGCTAGCTTTTATATGCAAATTTTGAACATTTTGTAGGCAATTTAGCAGAATAATTAGTCGCAGAAGCAAGAAACTTATATGTTTTTTACTTTTTTTGGTATTCTATACCTTTAAACATGCTGAATTATTCAATTCAAGCTATTTTTATTTATTAATTTTTACATTTATTTGAGAAGTAAAAAGAAAAATAAACAATTTGCTATAGTTACAATATAACAACAAAATTTCATGGTGCTTTTTGGTTATGTGTGTACCGATATATTTATGTGAAAATTTGTCAAAATCAACGTTTTAATAGAATTTCTTTGGCAAATATTAAAGTTTATACTATGAATTCATAAAATAATCTTGTCATATACCCCTCGTGCTAAAGAATTGAATCGATTAAATTTGATGTTTAGCTTATTTATAAAATTTTGCTTTTAAAAAAGTGTTATCGTACATAATAATTTATGATAAAATCCCTCGACCTGTGGTTTTGGGATTTTTTCAAATTATTATGTACTCAAACACTTTTTAAGCAAAATTTATTGCATAAGCTAGACATGTCAAATATAATTGATTAAATTCTTAGCACTCTTGATATAACTATTGAATAGTGAATAATATACATAAAAGGTTTGTTCCAAGTGGTCATTTCTGACAAGTTTGTGACATGTTTGTGACAAATTTCAGTGCGCCTGCGAAAAATGTAAACAAGTTAAGTTTGAAACATAGACTGGAACGGCGAATGGAATGAAGCGTATGTGCATGCTCATATTTTGTTTTGACAGCTAACCTTAAATATAAATATAAATAAATAAATTCATACATTTTTCGCCACAAAAAAGAAATGTTTCAAAGTTAACTTGTTTACATTTTTCGCAGGCGCATTGAAATTTGTCACAAACATGTCACAAACTTGTCAGAAATGACCACTTGGAACAAACCTATTATTGTCATTTAAATCAATCACAAATTAATAAACTAAACTATTTTAACAGTTAAAAAGTCATACATTTGTTTCAATTTCATGGTTATCACTATAAAAGAAACAATTCTTATACATTATTAAATCCGATTATTTCGGTTAAAAAACCATACAAAATAGAATGTGATTACTGCCTTTAATTTAATTTTGTAAAGAAAAGCCCACAACCCAGATAGTAAGTGAAAATGAAAAAGCAGCAGACCCGCGCTTAAAGCTCGCGCAAGTCCTAGTCGATGCATCATTCTCGCATTTTATCGATGACATTTATGTAACATTTTATTAACATTTGTAATAGACTCCAGGCAAGAAATGTCAGTCAAACACATCAACAAAGAAGAGAAAAAAACTTTCCCCCACATATGAGATTGAATAATCCCCTTTCGGAAAAAATACTGCAAACCAAAATGGGGTCATATCACATTTTCAGGTTTATAATTTTTTTTTCTATGAAAAATTGCATAATAGTGTATAAGTTAGAACAAATTTTTCGAGATATAATTTTTCCAAAACAGTACCAAATTTTTAAAACTTTCTCGTTGTACGCGCTAGAGCTGTATGATTTACTTAGGGCCAATAAAAGTACTGTCACTCTAGTGAACAAATTTGAAACTATGTTTGTTTCAATTTCGTGAGCTGATTAAATAGAGAATACAGCAATATATAACAATAATAAAAAATAAAATATAATAAATATATCATCACGGCTTGAACTATGTTACTTTTATTATAAGTATATGTTAGTATTTGTTTCATATTTGTATTTTGAACATACCAATATTTTTAGGTTAGAACTTTGACGTTTGACTTGAATGTGTGCGCAGCAACCAGCAACCATGCATAATCGGCAAGAACATTTTCTGCTCGAGAAACACACACTATTTTTTCTACGACCGATTCAATAATGATACAAAAACTTGATGAACATATTATATTTGCCATTTTCTGTTTGAACTTTTATTCCGATCCATTTTACAGTTATCCATGTTAAACCGTTTCCAAGGTGATGGATACTGTTTCTTCTGTTATTTGTTTGAATCGCATGACAAATATTGATTTGTCAATTCAATTATGACGTTAAAATTTTGTAAAACATCATAATAGTATATTATGATACAAGTGTATAAGTAAGCTTTTAAAGCACGTACGACGAGTTTAAGAGCACGACGCGAAGCGGAGTGCATTTAACGTCGCTAGTGCTTTAAAAGCACTTATACACGTGTGTCATACGCTATTTTTTATTATACCTGCATCATACTCTCGAAAAAACTGGAAAGCAACATTTTGATTTTGATTCATTTCATAAATTTGCGCGTGTGACGTTTGACGTATATCGTTTACATGGAGACTGGTTAGCATTTGTTGTTTACGTTTACAGTTTTGACAGATATTAATAGTAAATATTTTTGTTGTTGCTTAGTAACCTTTAAAGCACGGCGTGTTTTAATCTTGCGTTTATGAACGCTGTAGCGTGTTTTAAATACGGATTATGATGCAGGTATAATAAAAAATAATGGATAGTGACGAATGTGAAATGGAATGTACTCCACCACACATCAAAGAAGCTGCGAAGAATGTAATATTAAATCTATTACCTGAAAAGTCGAAGAATAGGTATGAGAAGGAATATGCTTTGTTCGAACTAACTTGTCATTAAAAGTGAACTTGCTGTTATTATAAGATACTGTTGTTAAATATTATCTACTATTATCATGAACTGTTTTCCTTGAAAATTAAAATTTTCCATAACTACTGTCCATTTTTCTATCCTACTAGAGAAATTTATTTTGCCGCAAAAATCTTATTGCCGCTTGGTAAGCGGCAATCGTCAATTTTCTGTTTTCAACTGACAGTTGGAAATGTATATTTTCTGCTCGGTCGTAGAAAAAGTATCATCGTATGTTTAGGAATAAATGACGTCACGAATTTGTACCAACGAAAGTTTATTACCAAAATTATGAATGAAACGTATTCAATTTTCAAATGTTCATTATTGCAATATTCATAAAATGAGACAAATTTTATATACATGGCGTAGAATTAAAAAGTGGCTTTCAATGCTATTTCTGTGATATTACTGCACATTTTTACAAATTCAGTACACGCCAAAAATGTAAATACAAAAGTATAGTTCAGAATTAAAAAATACACGATATATCAATCAAATTAAAATCAATATTTATTAGTAAAATAATAACACGGTCATGGAAAATTTTACAAAAACGATAAATATATTTTCCTATTGCACAAAATCAATTTTGAGACAATGTTTTTCTCAAAAACGATGCTATAAAATTGAATTTTGTGCAACTGTTTTTGGGGAATTTATTATTTGTAAAATTAACAGTCTGTCCAACTTGGGGCTGTCATTGCTCACGTAAAATTATTGAATCGGAGCCCCTGCGTCGGGGTTGCGGTCTGGGACCCGATAGGCCCCGCGGGCAAAGCCCCTTGGTGACCAGTGGTATATTAAACATGCCGTACAATTTTATTTTATGTTTATTTTTATTGAATTTATATACGTGAAATAGGAAAAGTAGTATGAACAACTCGTGTTACAATGCCTAATTGTAACACTAGTTGTTCAATATACTATTGACATTTCAAAAGTAGGTTAAGGTTTATTTAATTATTTAACAAAAAGAAATGGAAAAAAATCATTCTAAATCTTTTATAAAATTTTCATAAAAACATTTTTCATTTTTATAAAATTTTCATGGTAATATTACAATTTTTCTAAAAAAAAATTAGTTTTATTTTTAATAATACATTGTGAAATACTAACATTCAGGTAACCAATTTTGGAATATTTAATTTTGGCAAATAAGTAAGCATTTACAATAATATTGAAAAAAAAGTAAAGCATGAAATATCTATACCCCACATTTCAATTCTATTGGTCATCCAAAATTAAAATACGCTAACTAGTGGTAGAAAGCTGAACTAACCATAAGGTACATAAATTTTATTGTATTTTCAAATTAATTGTAATTTTGTAAAATTAATAACAATTGTAGTTATTTTAAGAGTATTCCGATGTAAGTATTACATTTGCTTAAGTCGTATTATTTAAATAAGATGTAAAAATGAAAGGTACATTGTATTTGTAGATTATAGGTTAAGATTGAATTTTCTCCAAAAAAACCTATAAAAACAGGAAAATTTGCAGTGTGAATGGCAAAAAGTTTTGCTGCCATTAAAAGCAAACTACCAGTACTAAAGCACGCATTCGCCATCATATGATATACAAAATGAATTTAACATGTACCTTATGTGAATTGTGATCAACGCCATCTCTTGATAATTTGGAAGCCCAATATGCAAAAAATATATACAACTAATTTTCTTTTAAATAACCCCATTGTAACTTTTGATAATTTCACACGGTCTCCTAATCAAAAAACATATTCTATAACAAATTTTATCTTTAGTGGCATGCCTTTTTATTTATAATACCTAGTCATAATAAAAAAATTAGTATAAACCACCCCAAAAAACCTGAAATTATGTGGGTATTGTCAGTACTTCAATTTCAAACGTAATTTTTCACACGTCCTCATATTATTTTTTATTAGCAATTACTCTGCCCTACATTTGTCCATCTCATCTTGTTTATAAAACATACGAACATCACACAACGTCCGTTACGGGACCGCACATATCTCCCTCTGCGTGCGCTGTGCCCCCTGTGCACGTGCGCCGCTGCTCATCTCGTGCCTGTCCACAAATGCTTGATGGAGGCAATGCATGATGCAGTATGATGTTGTGTGTACTCAATGTGTGTGTGTGTGTGTGTGTGTGGGTATCTTATCGGGTATCTGTGTGTGTGTGAGGTGTTGTTCCTATATCATGTACGCAATATTCAATAATTGAATCATCCCTTTACACACCAGAGGCGGAATAAGGGAGATTTGATTGGTATCTTGTTAATAGGAATATTGGGATTCTATTTTGAATGTTCATCAGCTTCAGCAGTTGCTAATAACTTTTTTCGTTTAAATGCTCTGTTTTAGATCGCTGCCTTTACAATTGAAATGAATTTGCGAAATGTATTGATTAAAATTACCTCTACATTGCACAAAAAAAATTATCGAACAATGCAGGTACACGGACCACTATTATCAAGAAACGCTCATCCCTTCAAATAATTATGACACATACCAAAAAATTAAAAAACAGGTTAGCAGATTTAAACGAAAATATCAAAATATAATTTTTTTCTTCAAACGTCATAAAAGTACGTTGTTATGTATTTGTATTCAACAAGCAGAAGTTCAATATTGTCGCCGCCGGCGTAAAAGTGTTTCCTTGACAACACATTTACGCCGGCGGCGGACAAAGTAAAATTTTATGAAAAATAGTTAGTTGTAATTTAATAATTTGACAGTTAAAAATGAAACAAATAAACAAAAATAAGAAAATAGCATATTCTACGGCAACTTGAAATGCTAGATAAGACAGAATATTTTTTGAAGTTTTGAGCATTTTATAATATTTATAATTTTATTTTCTATGTTTGAAGAAAAAATAGCATGTGTTATTCGGAGTAAATGTGTCTTTGGGTGCTTCGCATGTAATTGTTCGACTCGCTTCGCTCGTCGTTCAAACTTACATGCTCAGCACACAAAGTATCACATTTACTCCTAATGACACAATATACTATTCTTTAATGTGCAAATGATAACAGTAAGAGGAAAACGTTTTTATTAATAATTGTAGATAATAATATTTGAAACATTATTCTAATAATAAAATTTGCATTACACCATAATTTACTGAGATATTTTAAAATATGATAGGGCTTCAAGTAAACTACCACTTCCGGTTATTGAATTATCACCAAAAATTAATCAGCTCTTCCAAAGGTATACAATTTTCTGTATAACAGTTTTTGAGAAACCGTAACTGGAGGCCCTAAAACGCGCTCACCACTGAAAACTCACTACATAATTTTTAGCATGAATCCTATACCTCCCTTACAGGATGTGGCGGGAGGTAATAAAATGCATTACTTCAATAGTAATATTTGTTTTACGTGTAGTGACAACAATGTATACATATATTCTTACTGTAACAATACGTATATATTTATTTCTCAGCAATAATACATATTTATCATAAATAAATATCTTGCTTCAAATATCAATATTAGTTGTTGGTTTGAATATTTGTTATATTCTTCTTATAATATAGCATATTTAAGACGCCATGATATAGATATATACTGCAACAATATTATATTATTAAAAAACATAAATATTTAGATTGTTGAAATAGCATTCGAAAATAATATCACACTAATAATATAAATAATGATATTGTTATTGTAAATATATAAATTGCTGTCACTATAGTTAAGATAAATATAGCTATTATAGCAGTTGTTTTTTGTGTGGGTTAAAACCTACAAAATATAGTTGTTAAATATAATATCCAGATGACATAGGTTCCGAATATTTAAAAATGATTTATGTGTGAAACTTTTATTTAAACTAAACTCACCTGAAAGCTACAGTGGTCTAGCAGTGATGGGTCATTCCTGCAAACAAACAAAAATTAATTCAATACGACGTTACTGCTGGACAAAAAAGAGACACTTTTTTCATCGTTTTGATTAAGCTTTGGAAAGCTTAGTTTTTTGTCGTTATTGTTCCTTTATGATTATATTTTCATTTTGTTTGTCAATTATGAATTATTATTATTAATTTCATTAAATTGCGCTATCAAAATAAATTAATCTGTACTAAGTAAGATGTAGGGCTATTGGCAGTATTGTGATATAAAATTTGGATGCATAATTTTTTGCCGGACACTTTTTATTTACAAAAAACTGCTTTTACATGTTAACTGCCTATGCCACATTTACGTGGAACACACGGTATATAATAGTTGAACTTATTTCTATTAATGAATTATTTAATTTTTATATTAAATAATTTATTTCGAAATCATTCAATGTTATTTTCTTTATTTTTTCTTATCAACCATATAAACAATTGTAAAAAAAATTATCCCAACGACTAACTGTCTCTCTCGCCTCACATTTTAACGTCCTTTGGCACTCCAGTATTATTATATTTCAGTGTTCTTATGTATTATAAAATATTTAAATAAATGTATTGTAACCATTTGAGATGTAATTAATAATTTATGAACATACAAAATTGACAGGTTATGTAAATCGAGACCAATAAAACTAATTAAAAAAATCTGATGTAACCAGCACATAACCTCCCGCCCAATACTACTCTTAACGGTACAAAATAGTATTTGATGATATAGAAACATTTTTATTTGTTTATTTTCTATTTATATTTGAGAATTTTAATTTTCTTTTGTATATTTATTTAATTTTTTGACATATATTTCACTAAGAAAACAGCTTCACATTCACAATGACATGTGTCACATTTCGTAAAAAATTTAAAATTTTTAAATGTTTCCATGGTGTACTAGGAATGCAAGATTTTTGTGAAATCTAATTCCTTTATATTTTATTATCTCTAAATCTAATGAAAATTAATAAAATTAGTGTAATCAAAACACATGTAAAATTAAATATTCTTCAACAAAATAACATAAATTGTTGAAAAATGAAATTTAATTGTGTTTTTCACGAAAAACTGTTAAGGGCTTCAAGTAAACTGCTACTTCCGGTTGACCAATTTTATCCAAAATCTAATCAGCTCTTCATTTAAATATAAGAAGCAAAAATTCCCAAAATTGTATGTTTTGGTATTAGAGTATTTGAGTTATGCGAGACGAAAAAATTGCCACAGACTACACACACACACACATACATACATACATACATACATACATACATACATACATACATACATCATGGCGAAAATAGTAAAATCGTATTGTAGGGACCCTAAAACGTGCTTATTCATTGAAAACTCACTACCCAATTTTTTGACCAAAAACAATACCTCCCTAACCTAGAGGTAGGCGGGAGGTAAAAAAGACCGTACGATATTATTTTTCAATTTACCTGTTCAGACCTTTGAACAGTTCTAGGAAAATGGTCCGTATAAATATATGATCATGTCTTTTACTTATTTTAAGGCACTCTGCTTTGTAGATCTCGATAAATGGTATGATTTTGAATGTAACGTCATCAAATCTGATCTTTTTGACATGGAACTATAAATTTCATCACAGTCCGATGCGTTACCCCGAAGTTGTTTATTAGAATGTGTTTGAAAATTAATCAAAAATTGACGATAAAATCAATCGATAATATCTAATTGTAAATAATTATGGAAAATATTAATAAATATAGCACCACGCCATTTATTTATTTTAAGTTATTATAAATTGCATATCCAGTTTGGTTTAAACGTTAAAGTTCCTATAATTGCAAATCATTTATAGTAAGAGATATTAAAAGACAAATTTGGTGGAGTTGCCCTTGGTAGTGTTTCATTGAGCAATTTACAAAATGAAAGTCTGTGATAAGTTCTTAGGGGTTCAATTCCGGTCAGAATCTTTACTAGTTGGTCTTAAGTGAGCAAGTTGGTAAAATTTATGCGTCAAGTTGCAGTACAACCCCGAGTTCGCAGGCTCGGACACAGCAGACAACAGAAACAGGTAATCTATGTGAAAACTTTCACACATAAGTCATACCACCATCGTACGTCCTGCACTTACAAAACAATTAAAAAATTATTTACTAACTTTCACATAATTAATATTTACTGAACTTGGATAACTTAAATGGATAATAACTATTTTATGGTTTATAAATTATATTTATAACAAAACTAACAAAAAATCCTGTATACTATCAATTTTATTTCTCCTTTTTCTTTTTCTTTCGTGAATGAATACGAATAGCCTGATAATAGTTACTTGTCAAACTAGAGAGGAAAGAGTTTTCCTCTCGTGTTCGACACAACATTTTTTTCACGACATGCTCCTAAAAGCGATTTGCTCGGACCAAAAACATACTTTGAAAACACAACTGACACATTAAAAGTTAGGTTATCAAATACTAGGCGGAGTAGCAGTGTTGCCAATGAACCAATCTTAAAGTGGCCAAATTGTGATTTAATGTAGAAAAAGAAAAATATAAATCATAATTGTAAGATAATTTAAAGTATGTAAGTCACTAAAAAAAGGATTTTCAATAAAATTAGGAATTTATTTATAATTATTACAAAATATTTTTAGTAAATAACATTGATATTAGTAACATTTCTATATTTTCCTCGCAAGATAGGAAAAACACATTTTCCTCACTATTTCGGGAGAATAATGGTAGGGTTTCCTAGCATGTCATGAAAAAAACATTTTTCCCTCATTCAGAAAAATTCAAATTAATACCAAACTCCATAAAATTATTATGAAACAGTTGTCGAATGTTCAAGAGAACGAATGTGATTTTTAATTTTACATCAATATAGAAATAGTTATTTACGTTATAAGTCCGGTAAATGAGTTATTCGGTACGAATAGATGATTCCGGAATTTCGAAATAAATACCCCAAAAATCACTAACGGAAGTATAACCTACAGTAGCTTATTTCATACCTGCGTCGTATTTTTGAAACAAAAGTTTACTTTCTTTCTTTTTACTTTCTCATACAAAGTATTGGAATCACAAAAAAAAAACGCTGACGAGATTTTTGCGGAAATTTTTGACGTGCACTGAATCCGGTAACACCAATTTCTCAATTATGTCTGTGTGGGAGGATGGATGGATGGATGTCCGTGTGCGCAATATCTCATGAACGAGACAAGAAACTTGGAATTTATAAGTTTCATGAAAAAATGAAGGGCTGAATTGATTTTGAGTGACATTGAAAAACCGGAAGAGGAAGTTTGCTGGACATATACAAAATAATAAATTCCATTTATATCAAAAATAGAATCAGCTGTGAGAAAATGTTTCAAATGAAAGATGTTAGCAAAAATATTTTGAATATATTATATATTTAAAAATATATTTCTATTATCTTAGTTACAATGGGAACAAAAACTAAAATATTTTTAATATCTATCAGGCAGATTCATCAAAGGGATTAGCGTTAACTCCATTTTTTCAATCATCTGTAACTTCGTTTCTAAATTAATTATATTATCAAAATGTGTCAAATTTTGTGCTAACCAATCTTGATTATAACCTTAGTTAAAATAATTATGTTCTGAGATTGGAGAATGAAGTTACGAGTAATAATAAAAATGGAGTTAGCGCTAATCCCTTTGATGAATCTGCCTGTATGTGTCAAACGTATCAAATAATTGTGGTGTCAAAAATATGTGTCGTGTGAAATATTATGAAAGTAATATTTGTATTATTAGTTAGAAAGTTTTGAAAACTACATTGAGAATCAATAATTAAGCAGGTTTAACATTTATATATCAAATAATTGACAAAATAAAGTCATACGTGTTCAGTTGGTTTTATTTGTGGTGCCCACACCAGATTTTTTTCTTCGTAAAAACAATCAGGTCGTCATAGTTTTAATAAAAGATAATAACATTTCTAAATTCATTTTTCTAAACTGAAGGCAAAAAATGATATTATGGATCAAATCCTATTAAAAATTGCTTAGCAACAATGTAGTACCGTAAAAAATAACAATATTATAAAGTCCCATTTATTGGACAGAAATCAGTCCAGTAAACATGCAAATATGATACAGTATGAAATATAATATTTTTAAATAGTGGCCATTAAAAATATTTTTTTATTTTTTTAACTGTTTCAACTCAAATCTAAAAAAATATGTATAAGTATAATGATCATTTTCGAAGGGAAGAAACTGAGATACACCTATTCGCGGATGTTCATAAATTCTTAAGGCACTGCTAACAATATCTTATTATATTACATTATTAAATGGTTGCGTTCGTTGTAGTCCCTTGCCCTCCACCCCGCATTGTCCCGGTACCGGCCGCTGAACCGGAACCGGTAAAAACCGCAACACGTGGCACGCTTCCCCCCACTTCACCGCGCACCATTACGCACGGATATATCGGTTAGCAGGGCCGTATCATCCACAATCGCAATCTTTATGTTAACGACCGTTTTTTAGTTTATATTTAAAATATTAATACTAAATTCAACTATACATAAAATTAAAAACGCGTTTATGCAATATATAAATATAAATACACTTTGTCCGCGATGTGATGGCTGCTACGTCATCAAAAATATTCGTATGGGTTAAGATTTGTGGTGTGGGAAAATTCATGACGTCATATAGGTTCTCAAACAGTTATGATGAACAAGTTATTAGCATACTTTTTTACTTACAAATTAAAAGCTATTTATTAAAGAAAAAAGTTAAATAGTATTTTTTCATGCTAGTATCATTATAAATTACTTCAACGTTGAATACTTATGGTAATTAATTAATTTAATAATTTCAAATGAAGACCATTGTTTTAGAATCAACGATCTGACATTATTTTGATGTTTGAGTTTGACAGTTCGAGATCGAGGTGGTTCGAGGTAACAATAATATAATACTCTTCTGTAGTTTACGATAGTGTAGGTACCTTCTTATGTTTTCTTTTTGAACATTTTATTATTATTATTAATATTTATTATTATTACTATTAAATATAAAACTGTAGTTTCGTTCAAAATATAACCTAAAATTAATACTGAAATGACAGATTAAAGTTTAACATTTCCGTCCGTGAAGTGATCATCTATCCTTTTTCTTTTCAAGTAGTGGAAAAGACATGGACATATTAGACATACGTTAAAATAACCAAGCGTGTATGTGACAAAGACAGACTATACATTCAACTGTTAATTATTAGTTCGGAAACTAATGACGTAGCAGCCACCACATCGAGAACAAAGTGTATATCATCACACCATTTACCCATTTCTGGGTATAGCACTATGTTCAAAACAGATCTAGATATTATGCTATATATTTGCGCGTGAAGTGCAGTTACCTGCCGTGAAATCACGGCCTCCTAGTATGGTAGTTGTGGAGGAGTCACAGGAGTAATTTTTTTATGAGGAGATAATTTTCGAAATGTATTTTCGAAAATTTGTTGGATATAAGATTCGAACCGAGGATCTTATGATCCACAGTCCGATGGGTTACCACCTCGGTTACCACGGAACTTACCCCATCATTTGATTATCCTTGTGAAATGTTCAAAAGACTACAGAGTTTAAGGTCTTTTTTCGATTATACAATTCACGGTATTTACGTTTATTACAATTAAAAATTTTAAACGATATTCAAAGATATCAAAGTTAGTAAATGGTTCGTTGTAAGATGTTTGTGAAACATTCTATTCAATCCATTTCAGTTCCTGCGTAATCAGCTGCTGTTCATATGTTGTAGGAAATATCTAAAAAGTATTCTATGTGAGAGTAGTGCCCAGTTAGAGTTATTTTCACTGTCACTGCTCGAAACGTGAATGTATCTAGAGATGCTCGATTAAATGTTTATAATGGTGTATTAGTGCCTACATTGATATATGGTTCTGAATGTTGGGTGTGGATGAAGAAACATGAACAACGTATAACTGCTGTAGAAGTGAGATATTTGAGAGGAGTGTGTGGGTATACGAGACGTGATTGTATGCGGAATACATTGGTGTATGATGAGTGTGAGCTTGAGAAGAATGTTGTTAAGAAAATGGGAGTGAGTCATTTGAGGTGGTTTGGACATGTTGAGCGAATGTCGAATGAAAGGTTGGTGAAACTAATATATGTGGGTGATACTGAAGGTGAACGATTGCGTGGGCGTCCGAGGAATAACTGGTTGGGTATGATTGATGGTTTGTTGCCTGAACGAATGATTCCGAGTGTGAAGAATAAACGAGCATGTGTGAATCGCACTATGAATGTGGACGACACGAAAGTGGTGTGTCAGGATAGGAATGTTTGGAGGAGATTGATTGTTGGTTGACTGTGTTTCTGGGGTCGTGCTACCCCTCTAAGTGGGACATAGCGTGACGTTATGTATGTATGTATGTATGCACTGTTCGATAAGTAAAAAATAAAAATGGCGCTGAGCAAGCGCTTGCATTTTGGTTTTCCCTTTGAAATGTTCTAAAGACTTCACAGTTTAAGGACACCTTTCGATGGTATGCGTAGTTCTTGTGAGTAGGTACATGTAAGTAGTTCAATGCATAAGTATTACCATTGCAAATGTTATACAGTCTCGATATTGAAAGTAAAGTTATTCATCTGGTAAAACTTTATGATTTATGTAATTTATTTTGCTTGGTATTGTATTGTATTAAATATTATGTAATATTATTACTGTAAATACATTAATTGTTATATATTTAATCAAGTAAAATCATTTCGTATATCAGTAAATTATCTCTTGGTACCAAGTGCGAGGTACTTTTTACATGAACTAAGGTCTACATTTTAAACAACATAAATTAAACTGTTTCCCACTTTTATTGTTGTCCTAACAATTATAAGAAATATACTATAATAAATGAAGTAAATAGTTTTATGGTTTCGCATCTGGTTGTGGATCATGAAACTCTCAGTTCGAATTCCGCAGCTGACAATTACCATTTTATCTTCACCCCTGTGGATTTCCCTACTGAGGTCTGAAAAATCAGAGTGCCACACTTAAAATGGGTAAATGGCGTTATGATATATTTATTTATTTATGATACATAACTTTAAAAATATTAAGTCAACCATCTCGGTGTTTGCAAATGGTTCTCAGATTATAACAAATAGTAAAATGGGTTGTAATTAATATACTGTGTGTCCCATTTACGTCTTAACAGAGGAATACCTCGAAAAATAGACATCGAGTGACAAAATGTTTCATACAAGAGGTTGAAGGTTTAGACAGGACTTTGGATTCTGTAAAAAAAAATTGTCCCTCGCCCCCAAGTGGACTCTTCCAAACCTTTAGTTTTTTGTCTGAAACATTTTATCTTTCGATGTCTATCTTTCGAGATAAACCTCAGTTAAGAATAAAATTTTAAATGATAATACTCAGGGTATAATTTATTTTGCTTGTTTGTATTATAATAATAATAATAATGTGCTCCTGTTTCTCCTCATGGGAGCATAGGGCCGGAATTCCACCGGTTTCAATGGCCGAATGTTTTACTTGCATTAACGATGTTGCTGATGGCCAGTCAACAGACAACTGCAAGGGACCGCCGGCTTATAGTGAACTCCGAATCACTCAGACCCATCTGTGGTCACTTGTCAGAGCTCCGAATTATAATTATTTTTTTATAATTCGAGATGTATCGTCCTGGACGCGAACCCTGACCGTCAGATTACAGACTGTAAACCTGAGCGCTCTTAGCCTTTTTGTTTGTATTATAACATATTATATAATTTTATCATTGTTTAATGCGTGTTTGATTTCCGCATACGTACATATTTCCGCTATTTTTAAAAGAAATTTTTTAAATACGGGTGCCACCACCTCTCTTCAGGTTATATCTATCATCTAACATTTTTAAATGAACTATTGAAGTGTCACAAAACCTTAATTTTGATCCTCATGGCGGCGTTCAATTGGGAGCGTACAGTAGCGGCTTATGCTCAATCTATAGTCCAGGCAATGAAGACATAAAAATGGGCTTTCATTACAAAAGGTCAAGGAGTTTTCATCTTTGGTACATTTTTACAGTTCGATGTCCTAATTAATATTCTGAGTTTGCGACCTAGAGCGACCGCCGCTCGCGCCGCCATATTGGAAAAATGGTACAAAAAATCAGTTTTTCAAAAATATCTTCTCTCCAGCGCCACTTAGGTTGAAAATAGTTAGTACAAAAATTATAGAGCATAAAATTCCCTACAACTTCTGTTATAAATATTTTCCAATCATATGAGTAGTACACGAGTTACAGCGGAGTTAAACTGCAAATTTCTGCAATTCGCAAAATCGCTTTATTTTTTTAATTAGGACACTGAACTGTAAAAATCTACCAAAAACGAACACTCCCTGACCTTTTGTAACCCTGAAAGTACTCATTGCCTGGACTACTAGTGTTATATAGAAATCAGTGGATACAACCAATAGTAAACTGGCTTGTAATTAAATCATATTACCTTTAGCTGAGTCCGGCACTGCGTAGTTATAATCGCGGTGAAACATAAACGCCAGGAATAAGCAATGAGTGAACCGCCACGTATATTAATTAAATCTGTTGTATTAATTTATCACAAGGCAAGAAGCAGAGGTTAGTTTTCAGCACATAAACATTTTTATTAGCCTCTAATATCGCAGCCCTTCACCCCCCAGCAGCAATCAACCAATCACGGAGCTCGTTACAAACGACCGACCAACGACCATAATGTTTATAAGCTGGAAAATGAACTCTGCAACGCACAGCGCCTAACGAAATCATTTGAGAGATGAGAAAATTTGTACCAGAAATAGATGTTGCAGAATGAGAAATATTTAGCAAATAATATTTTGTACCTCTTTTATTGTAATTATATAGGTTAATTTATTAGTAAATCCAAGATCCTTATGTTATATAACTTTATAATGTAATCCATTGGAGAAGTGTTAAGATAATTCGGGAACGTATTTGGAATTTGCGAGGCAAATTCTCGTAGTTTAGAATTTATCAGCGACAAATTCTCATGACAAGCATTGTTTGATGTTATGGAATGATTTTCCGAACCTCAACTGACTGGCGATGCAATGCCAAACCTGCAGTGGTCAGGACGTAGTTTAGAATCATCGCTTTAAGGTCTGAATTTGAATGATTCATTATTACACATGTTTGACTTATAAAATAGATGTTTATAGTTATTTACATTACAAGCAAAAGTAAAACAGTTTTTACTGTTGAATGGAGGAAATGACCTGCGAGCCGATTCGGCGAGCCTGTCACCTCCTTGAAGCAATAAAACAGTTACCTGGCGTGTATTGTACAACATTTTACTTGTTACTCATTTGTAAATCAAATTAAAATTATAACCAAGTTCTGTCAGTTACACACAACCGTTCTGTCAAAAATTATTTTAAATGATTTCGCATAAGCCTTGTAAGCATTACTGTGGCAACGTGCATTTTTTTCCTTGTTTACTAACTTGTAAAATATTTACAATGCAGCTGTCAATTAGTAACTTGTAAAGATTCATTTTCAAAGGCAATAGAGGACTTGGGTAAATGGTGTTTACATGTCCTCATAGCAACTTTGATTACTAATAGTATATTCTACAACAAGTAATGGAATGGCACATATTATACACGAGCAAAAAGTTTGCGAGTGAGGAATATGCCATTCCGTTACATGTTGTAGACCAGGCGTCGACAACCTATGACCCGTGGGTAACAAAGTGACCCATTTCATAATTACGATTGACACTTTTAAGATACGAAAATAAAAAAAATCACCTGTAATCTTCTAACATTTGGCAATACTTGTGTTAACATTTGTAAATATTTAGATGTACAAGAAAATGTAATGCAGAAAATTAAACTAACTAAAACATTATTTTTATAATAATTACAATTTTAATTTTACATTTTTTTATTGACCCGTAAAGTATTCGTTATAGTAACATTTGGATTGTTTTACCCGCAGCCAAAAAAAGGTAGCCGACGCCTGTTGTAGACTATACTTTCTATAACAAGATTTTGGAAATTATACAAAAAATACAAAACTGTTGAAAACATAAAACTCAAATAAATAAAATTAAAACAAACAGACGTAACCATAGTAACTGAACCGAGATACTTTATATATCGCGTAAATATGCGGCTCTGATTCGTCGAATTTTTTCCATACGTGGCGTATGAAATGATAGTTATTCCAATACAATTTTTAGTTGTAGAATGTGTA
Organism: Poecilus cupreus; assembly: GCA_963942605.1. NCBI lineage: Eukaryota > Metazoa > Arthropoda > Insecta > Coleoptera > Carabidae > Poecilus > Poecilus cupreus. The sequence goes on from OZ012727.1 coordinate 16,954,819, forward strand.
GTTTCCAAAACAGTGTTATATAAAATTTATTATTTAATTAAATTTTCTTAAAATTGGTAGCAAATACAGAAACATTGAAATAATATTTTTCTACTTCCGTTTTTAAAATGTCATTTAATGTACCGGTATTAATGGCGCTAAAACATCTTATTAACACTTTGATAAGCCGTGGTTTCGAATGTTTTAGTCACGGCATGAAGTTAACAATTGACTTATTAAGTACGGACTGAAATTAGTTTTAATAATTATCCTATTTTATCTAATTTAACTTACACCTGCTTAAGTAAAACTATCTAACTATGTTTACGTATTACGGCTTAATATTTATGTTTAAATAAGTAATACGATATTACAATTTTCTGTAATATTTTACGGGTTTGCTTCATCAGTCATTGTGTTATAATTATTTACCTAAAATGCCAGTTTTCTTTAAATTAGATTTTGCTATTATCTTAATTTACGATCGTAGAAAAAGTATAGTATACCTTTCGTTATATAAACTGTTTAGATAATTGTTTTTTATACACCGCTTCGCCCATTCCTAAAAAACCCGACTAAAGAGATGCTTATAAAACTTGTTACATAATATAATATTTTCATTTAAGACTAATGTGTATACTGCATATGTATATTAAATGTGGAATTTTTCTCAGTAATAATATAACAAGAGAGCGAGAATAAATTGAAAATAATTTGACAGATCTTTCGAAAACTTGTTGCCAGGCAATAGCTACGAAAGCCAGTAGGGCTTGAGTCGCTATTGCCAAATGGCGACAAGTTTGAGAAAGATACTGGAGAATTATTTTCTAATTTATCGAACTCTCGAGTTATATTTAATTAGATTATTTCTTGATTTCATTGTCAGGCACAGCACTAAATCTATTATTTTTTTTGCTCATTTTTACTTGTGTTGATGATATACCTATCTGACATTTGACAACTGTCAACAAAAACAAAAAAGTTACAGAGAATATTGCCGGGAATAATCACAAGAGCATTATTCTCAGTATAATAATCACAGGATTGGTTAAAACGCAGACACGTGACATACAATAAAGCATTTCATTGGTTTAAATAAACGTCAAGAAATAATCGTCATAATTTTTTCATGAATCCTATTCTTCCTTATGTATAAGAAAATAATTAAAAATATATTTTTTTCTACTCCTGTATAAATATATCCCCATCATTTAAATTTTTTCGATAAATTTGAGAATTATGGTTCATAATTCATTCTTCTTGACCAATCACACAGCCAGAAATCCATAATTAACGGTTATTTTAAAGACGAGATGTAGATCACCAAGTAAGAGCTGTTTGACAATTCACATGTAGTCAGTTGTCATTGTGATTTTTTGTGTTGACGTTTTTTAACTTGTGTTTTCAACGAATTTCTCATTTTCAAAAGATATTTCCGAATTTACATGAGTAGAAAAAGTATAGTATTATATTCGGGATTATTCACTCGGATAATTCGCATAATTTTCATGAGTAATGACTATCATAATCCCTCATATAATTATATACTATTCATATCTAAGTTTACATTTCAATAAGGATTTCTTCCAGTAACACACACATCCCCATACGGCAGTGGAGTCCTTCGCATATCCCCTTTTCCGTACCCTTCGCTCCCTTCCAGTGGGGGTAGCCAAGGAAGCCAGCATGTTCCGGGGTTAAAAATGAGCACGATTAGGGCCTCTGGGGTGAACTTAAATACTCACATGAACATATTTCTCCTCACGGCGTCCGTAGCGCCGAGACGCAGCGACGCCGGCGTCGAGCGATGCTAGTCGGAGCGAGATATGTGGCAGGATCACGAGGATAAGCCGTATTTACACCCGCCAAACCGCGACAAAGTCAATGGATATTCATTGGAGGAGGTCGAGAATGCGGATATTGAAATGTATTGATTTGGAGTGCAGCGAATTAATTATGTCAAATGTTTTAGAAATGATGATGATTCAAATAGTATTTTTCATTATACCTGCATCATAATCCGTGTTTAAAACACGCTACAGCGTTCATAAACGCAAGATTAAAACACGCCGTGCTTTAAAGGTTACTAAGCAACAACAAAAATATTTACTATTAATATCTGTCAAAACTGTAAACGTAAACAATAAATGCTAACCAGTCTCCATGTAAACTATATACGTCAAACGTCACACGCGCAAAATTATGAAATGAATCAAAATAAAAATGTTGCTTTACAGTTTTTTTCAGAGTATGATGCAAGTATAATAAAAAATAGCGTATGACACACGTGTATAAGTGCTTTTAAAGCACTAGCGACGTTAAAAGAACTCCGCTTCGCGTCGTGCTCTTAAACTCGTCGTACGTGCTTTAAAAGCTTACTTATACCCTTGTATCATAATATACTATTAAAGAACTAGTTTCAAAATGAGCCCATAAACCAATTTTTTTTATGTTTTATTTTTTGTGAAACTATTAGATTCTATGACAATCAGTGAAAACTCGATGTGAAAATTCCATATATTACCAGAGATATGAAGCGATTTCGACTGGCATCGGTTACTACTTGGTCACAAGAATGGTTAGTAAATAAAGTAACCAACTGATTTCCACTGGTATTTTTATGACGTCATATGTAAACGGTGACAGTTTTGGTATGTCAAATCAGTAACATGCTCGAGAGCTCGGTTGTTCCAACGGTTAGTATATTCTGATTGGTTGAATTTCACTTGTTATGATTTCAAACTAGTACGCTGTCATATTTTCCAAGTTTTCTGTTAAATTTGATGAATGTCAAAATCTATCGCGCATTTTAGTAACCGTTCGTTCAGTGTGACGTCATTGTTTGAAACCAACCAAACATGTAACCGGCAAGTAACCAGTGCCAGACGAAATCGCCTATGATTTTTTAAAATTTGTGTGACGTCACTGGTACTGCTCTAGTGGCACTAAAACAACCATTTCGATAGTAGATATTTTATATTTTTTAATGTAAAAATTATATTTACATATTATAAGTCTTAATTTACAACAATTAAACTTAATATAAATAAAGATACAATTTCTTTGGCAACTTTAGAGTATTATACTTGATATTCGAGTAAATAGCATACGAAAGTTTGAGAACAGTGTCGCTGTAGTGAGGTAACTTAACCTCAACACACAATTTTATTCAATAGTTTTTAAACACATCACAATAAATCAGTGAATTTATAAAACAAGTAATAGTAGCCCAACAAATATAATCTTAAACACCAGAAACAAATCAAATAAAATGACATATCTTGGTTCTATTTTAGCCCACAATAGGCGTTGGGCGCAGCGGCAGACGCGCGATTTGCAATTTTCATATTTCTGGCCAATTGCATCAGTGCAAGTACCTGTGATGTTAAATTATGTTCAATTCGTTATATCGCTTATCTGCAAAATATTTAAAAGAAAAAAATACTTTACTACTAATTATTCCGTAAATGTTACACGATTTTGATATAAATTTGTTATATTTCGTTTATAGTTTATGCGCCCATTGTCATTTTATTTGAAACGAAACGACAATAATTATGAAACGAGTTCTTTACACTATTTTCATATTTTGCGCCTTTCATGCTCTTTTGTAATTAAAAAAAATCCAGGTTACAATATTCAGGGAATTTTGTGTTAGTTGCTGACACTGATGTAACATTTGAAAATTCAACACCTAACTTTATCTTTCCTATCTCTTCTTTTTCTTACTATTATTAACTTCTGCTTTTAAATTCAAAATTATACAAAAATAACATTCTTACAATTGTATTTATTTATTTAGCGAAGTGTGACATTTAATATTTTTTGACATATGGCATTTCAGTCGAGTTACCAACTTTGAAAATATAAATTTTATTGATCTGTTATAACACTCAATTTAGCTGTTACGAAACCTCTTTGGCAGTCGTAGCAGCTTTGTTTTAGAAACAAAATATAATAATAATTTTAGGCGTTTTCTGTAACTTATCTCTTATTTTTTTACGATCTATTAATAAGTGTAACCAATAAAAATAAGTGTCAAAAGAAATTTTCTATTTTTCTTCAGTACCAGTTGGGGTAAATAGCTCCGAGGTAACGTGTCGGACTGTGGATCGTAAGATTCTCAGTTCGAATCCCACAGCTGATAGTTGCCAATTTAAAGTTACCCCTGTGGTTTTCCCTCCACTAACATCTTTGGGGGCTATGATTTGGCGGCTGGTAACCGCACTTCATACGCAAAAATATCTCACTTACCGAGATCTGCGTAAGCAGAGTGCCACACCCATAATGGTTAAAAGGCGTGATGAAATATTTATATTTATTTATTTACCAGCAGTTATCATGGGTTAAAATGTTTAACAGGAAAGTTTATATTAATCAGACGCTACGATCTGCAATTCCTAAGTCCAAATTCTCTCGTCAAGAAGAACTTCCTCAGTGGTTTGCAGATCATTAAATTTTTAAATTTTCGAAAGAGTAAAATTGTCCTTATGGTTCCTCGGGAACAACATTTTTGGGGCCTTGGGTTGACAACTGGTAGTGCACATTAACATGCAAAAGCATTTGAAATTTAAAGATCAGCTCCATATAGGAAATGGCGTAATCATAACCGAATTTATCAATAAATTATACCAAATATCAATGGGCCTATTCCATTAAAAAACATTTTTTTTATGAAACTTTATTACACGACAATTACACGATCAGTGAAAACTTGATGTGAAAATTCCATATATTACCGGAGGTATGATTTTTTAAAGTTTGTGTGACGTCATGGGTATTATTCCAGTGGCACTAAAAAAAAAAACGATTTTTCATGATAGTAGATATTTTATATTTTTTAATGTAAAAATAATATTTATATATTGTAAGTCTTTATTTACAACAATTAAACTTAATATAAATAAATATATAATTTTTTTGGCAACTTTAGAGTATTTTACTTGATATTCGAGTAAATAAATACGAAAGTTTGAGAACAGTGGCGCTGGTAGTAATGTAACATAACCTCAGCACACAATTTTATTCAATAGATTTTCAACACAGCACAATAAAACAGTGAAATTATAAAATTAGTAATAGAAGCCCAACAAATATAATCTTAAATACCAACAAACAAAACAAATGAAATGACATTTCGTAGTTCTATTTTAGCCCGCTATAGACGTTGGGCGATTTGCACATTTCATATTTCTGGCCAATAGCATCAATGCGAGGACCCGTGACGTCAAAATATGTTCAATTCGTTATATCGCTTTACTGCAGAATATTTAAAACAAAAAAAAAAAGAACTTTACTACTAATAATTCCATAAGTGTTACATGATTTTGATATAAATTTATCATATTTCGTTTATAGTTTATGCGCCCATTGAGATTGTTAAATAAATTTGTGAAAAGGAATGCTTTTCGTTATTAGTATATACCATCTAACCACTTCTCGTAACCGCGTCTTAGCAGCGGTTATAACCAGATATTCAGACATCACGTCCCGGTAACCACACCAACAAAAGAAAGAAGTATATATACACAGGGTGGTCATAAATTCCAGACACCACAGAACCACTCCATATTAAACAACAGAACTGAGTGTATTATTGATAAAAATGAACGTCGCAAATTGTTTTATACGAGTGCCTCGCGACACACCAACCATCTTAAATAAATAATTCACCCCTCGGTTTCGTGTGCGAGCGACCGAGAGGGAGCATGAGAAAAGAGGTGTTCTTTCTCGGGAGCACGGATAAGGGTTGGATTCAGGACGAGCGGGGAGCAAGTGTGGAGAATTTATGTATTTTCGAGGTTGGTTTCTAGATATTTGCTTGTGGCAAACTTACTTCGAGCAGAAGGAAAGTAGAAGAGATATTGAATGAATTGGGAAATGACTATTTATGCTGGATTAATAAATCGAAAATAACATATGTTTTACATTTATTTTTGCTTGTTCTTATAACAATTATAATTATTCCAATATATCATTATAGGGAACCGAGATTATGCAAGAAGATTGTACAATATTTGTTGTACAAAAAGTATTAAATTAATGAATAAAACAGTTGTAACATTGATGTACCTGGTATGTTATATCTGAAACCTTTTATTTATAATATTTATTTATTTATTTATTATTAACAGCCGCTCAACAGGTTTCAAAGACTGTAACCCAATTACTGAGGGCTGGAGAACAATAAATAGAATACAACAGTTTTAACATATACAATAAAGAGAGAAAAAAACATATACATAAATTTCACATACAAGAGAAATAAGCAATTAAAATATTTTTAAATCTATACAGACTATAATAAAACAAATCAAAGTCTGTGTTCGAAATATAGTTATTAAAAATCTGACACATTCTTCTGACAGGCGCTCTAAGTTCATAATTCGTTGCCGTAAATGATAATTTAAATGTATATTTTACACTGACCGATCTAATTTGAGAACGTGATACGGCAAAGTCTATATTCCCCAAAGCTGGAGCATCATTAATGTGGCCATGAATGAGTTTATATACATAGAGACAGGACAGAATATTTCGTCGATTCTCAAGAGTTAACATATTGAAATCTTGTAAAGAGCTGGAGTAACTGTAGGTGTAACAATTGAAAGAATTAAAAAATTTAATACGTTCTAATAACGTAATATACATTATATCATGTCAGACATCTCTTGAGAGAGCGTAAAATTATATTCTTGGTATGTCACACTGGTCTTGAATATGGTACATACCTACAACATGTATATGTTATGTTACCGTACTTATAACATATTCATAGTTAATTAGAAAGTATCATATATTTTATATAAAAATATAGCAAAGAAATTTTAAATATTTTATAGTGTACACTGAACAACTGTAAAATTTATTTAATTTAATTTTGCTAAATGGTTATATATTTCCGTATCGTAATTTATGTAAAGGAAATTGTTAATTTATAATTAAATAAACATTTTCAAAGAGATCTTACACAAAAATGTACAAAAACAACTATTCCAATCGTATATTCGTATATTGAAAGTTGTTTATTATATTGTTTTCACCGAATTTTTCAAAGAAAACAAATGAATTGTTTATACTTATAAATCTTTCGTATCATAGCTTACAAGTTCTAATGTTACCAACATAAAAAATTCTTAGTATTCAATATTTGACAAATAAGTCGATAATTTCATTTAATAATTTTGTGTCAAAATCAGCACAAAAAATAATGCATATCATACATACTTTTTGCAAGTACTTGTAATTTGCAAACCTCGGCTTCGGCTAGGCCTGTGAAAATATACTCGCACTCACAAAAATGCAGTTTTTGCATTAGTGATACAAATTACTTTTTAATATTTGCCATATTTACCTGTCATTTAAAATATAATGAACATGTTTATTTTCTATTTATATTGTGATAACGACCATTACGTTTGTAGGTATTATTATCATATTATTGCTGTCAAGAGCTATCATATCTGGTAGAAATTATTTCCAATATTGATAATCAAATGCACTATAGCTACCTATTAACATTCCTAACGATGTTATGAGTATCAAAACAACCGCAGATGTCAGTTTAAAACCCGAGCTCATAGAACGAGGATTTTAAGACATTTAAGGCCTGTTATGACTCATAACATCCGTGGTTTGTTCAATAGTTTACCGGTTTCAGAATATGAAGACGTTAATCTCATTAATAAATATTATTTTTTGAAATTATTTTATGAATAACGTTTGTTATAATTTTAGAAGGTGATCAAGTAAGTCTGTTTATTTTTATTTACCACCATAGTTACGCTTGTTTTGTGTCATATTTTTAAATATTTTTTTACTTAAACGTCAAATGTGTTCATAATGGCTAGATAAAGAGTGGATTTTGTCGATGCTGAATTGTCTTAAAATATTTGAAACGCAGCAGGTGAATCTCTGAACAGTTTAATTCCGTGTGTATTAATAAATAGCGTTATATTATCATTGTGTTTTATTTTCATTTTCTTGACTGTTTTTACAGGTCAGTACAGCACAGAGTTATGACATACTTACTCTGCCTACTTTTGTGCATTTAAACATAGGTTTAATCTGCTGGAACCGGTAAAATTTGTTATTTGAAAATTAAATTTCACTCATATTGAACCATTTTCTAAATTACTGTACATTTTTTTTCCGAAATTGATACTAAAGTACACGATGTTACTAAGTTAGCCAAAATAGTAGCTAAAGTTAAACTTTACAGACTTTTATGTTAAAATTTTCGTTCACAGACTATTACGTCAAACTTGAATTATAAAGCCAAAATAACATATAAATTCTTCTATAATACTGTTATAGCTATTAACATTCCTAGTGATGTTATGAGTATCATAACTGCCGCAGATGTCAGTTTGAAATCCGAGCTCGTAGAGCGAGGATTTTAAGACATCTAAGGCCTGTTATGACTCATAACATCCGTGGTTTGTTCAATAGTTTACCGGTTTCAGAATATGACGACGTTAGTGTCATTAATAAATATTATTTTATGAAATTCTTGTATGTATAACGTCTGTCATAATTTTAGAAAGTGATCAAGTAAGTCTGATTGTTTTTATTTCACACCATGGTTACACTTGTTTTCTATCATATTTATAAATAATATTTTTACTTAAACGTCAATGTGTTCATAATGGCTAAATAAAAAGTGGATTTTGGCGATGCTGATTGCCCGAAAATATTTGAAACGCAGCAGGTAAAGCTCTGAAAACCTTAATTCCGTGTGTATTAATAAATAGCGTTATATTATCATTGTGTTTTATTTTCATTTTCTTGACTATTTTGACAGGTCAGTAAGGTAATATTACCCTACAGCATAGAGTTATGACATACTTACCCTGCCTACTTTTGTGCATGTAAACATAGGTTTAATCTCCTGAAACCGGTAAATACATTTATTTATTATTTACCTTACCACTAATAGTTTATCAAATTTAATGCAGATCACATGCAGACTACGTCTAAGAAAATATACAAAATAATGAAAATTATAATCAAATTTGACACTTTGACAGTACTTTTGTTATAACAACCATCCTCGTCTCAACAGTTAGCTGACGTTTTACAAAAAACATAATGCTATTTATTTACATTAATAATTTAACGATTTCAGAAAAAAGTATTTTCTATTACTCACAAGGTTTATTCTCTTCAACTATTGCCTCGGAGTATAAATTCAATGTTCGTAATAAAAAGTTATGCTTTAGTGCCTTGATATACAAATAACTATGTTATTATAAGTACAATTGTTTAATAAATGTTTTAGAAAAAGAAATGTTTTTGTCTATATTATCCAAGCGTTTCTAATATATGAGTTACAACAAACAGTTTTTCTCCAAACTGGAAGCAAATACAGGTTTGAAAACAAGAAATAAACTATCAAGTTCCCGTTGCCGATCACGAGCTCTCCTCCACATATCACCAGGGAACATTATCGACTTGCCCCCTCCTAGCGCCGCCCCTGGAGGCCCGGCCGCCCAGTCAAGACCCAGCGATCCGTCTCCCCGTGCACATAAATTATAATACTCGAACACATATTTCCTATTGCGGACTATATCAATTTGAGATCGACATACATTACCCGAAGTAGCTTTCGGTTGGCTTGGACGAGGTCGCAAGCTGGGGTCAGCGGCGGAGAACTACTTGGGGCACGAGGACACGGCTAAAGGAAACTGCGAGTATAATGTCAATGCGCTACAATGAGGGCTACTTGTATTGAGTGTTGTTGACTATATTGCTAGCAAATACATTTTCCTATTTTAATTTTTTTATTCATAATTTACAGTTTTACTTGCCTACTTTTAGGTAAACTATAACAGCACAGTAATTGAAAAGGGTGAATTTATTTTCAATGATAATAAATATAAATTCACTTGAAAATACTTGCTCATTTTTTCAATAACATTTGCCGGTTTCAGGATATTAAACCTATGTTTACAAGCACAAAAATAGGCTGCTAAGTAATAACTCTAATATGCTGTACTGTAAAATTACCATACTGACCTGTCAAAACTGCCAAGAAAATTAAAATAAAACGTAATGATAATATAACGTTATTTATTAATACACATGGAATAAAGCTGTTCAGAGCTTCACCTGCTGCGTTCCAAATATTTTCAGGCAATTCAGCATCGCCAAAATCCACTTTTTATCTAGCCATTATGAACACATTTAACGTTTAAGTAAAAAAATCTGATGTGACCAACACATAACCTCCCGCCCAATACTACTCTAAAACGATATAAAATAGAATTTGATAATACTGAAACATACCTTCTTATTTATTTATTTTCTATTTGTATTTGAGAAATTTAATTTTATTTAATGATACATTGCCGATCTCGGTGGCGTAGTGGCTATGTCACTAGCCTAGCACGCCAGGGGTCGTGGGTTCGAATCCCACTGAAGAGCATGGTCGTTTGTGTTGTTCACATACTTTCATAATCATCTAATCATGAGGCGGCATATGATCATAGTAGTTAATTCATAATATAAAAAAAAAAAATGATACATTTCGTAAAAAAAAATTTAAGTGTTTCCATGGTGTGCAAGGAGTGCAAGATTAATGAAATCTAATTTCTTTATATTTTATTATCTCTAAATCTAATGAAAATTAATAAAATTAGTGTAATCGAAACTCATGTAAAATTAAATATGCTACAACTTTCAAAATAATAGGTTTGTTCCAAGTGGTCATTTCTGACAAGTTTGTGACATGTTTGTGACAAATTTCAGTGCGCCTGCGAAAAATGTAAACAAGTTAAGTTTTAAACATAGACTGGAACGGCGAATAGAATGAAGCGCATGTGCATGCTCATATATTGTTTTGACAGCTAACCTTAAATATAAATAAAAATAAAGAAATTCATACATTTTTCGCCACAAAAAAAAAACATTTTCAATGTTAACTTGTTTACATTTTTCGCAGGCGCACTGAAATTTGTCACAAACATGTCACAAACTTGTCAGAAATGACCACTTGGAACAAACCTAATATAAATTGTTGAAAAGGGAAATTTAACCGTGTTTTTCACGAAAAACTGTTAAGGGCTGCAAGTAAACTGTTACTTCCGGTTGACCAATTTTATCCAAAATCTAATCAGCTCTTCATTTAAATATAAAAAGCAAAAATTCACAAAATTGTATTATTTTGGTATTTGAGTTATGCGAGACGAAAAAATTGCCACAGACTACACACACACACACACACACACATGCATACATACATACAGACATCATCGAGAAAATAGTAAAATCGTATTTTAGGGACCATAAAACATGCTTATTCCTTTGAAAACTAACTACCCAATTTTTTGATCAAAAACAATACCTCCATTACCTAGAGGTAGGCGGGACGTAAAAATTTTTTGTAAATATGATACAAAACAAGTGTAACCATGGTGTCAAATAAAAACAAACAGACTCACTTGATCACCTTCTAAAATTATGACAGACGTTATTCATAAAAGAAATTAAAACAATAAATGACGTTAACGTGTTCATATTCTGAAACCGGTAAACTATGTTATCAGTCTGCGAGCTCGAATTTCAAACTGACATCTGCGGCTGTTATGATACTCATAACATCACTAGGTATCAAGAGGTATGTTAATAGCTATTAAATGTCAAAACTGTATAATAATTGTTTTTCTTCGCCAATTCTTCTTTTGTCATCTAAAATCTCAAAATATTTTTGGCAGCTTAATTAGTTGACAGTTAGGATTCTGTCGCGTATAATATTAGGTTTGTTCCAAGTGGTAATTTCTGACAAGTTTGTGACATGTTTGTGACAAATTTCAGGGCGCCTGCGAAAAATGTAAACAAGTTTACTTTGAAACATAAGTTTCATTTCTTTTGTGTGGCGAAAAATGTATGAATTTCTTTATTTATATTCATATTTAAGGTTAGCTGTCAAAACAAAATAGGAGCATGCACATGCGCTTCATTCCTTTCGCCGTTCCAGTCTATGTTTCTAACTTAACTTGTTTACATTTTTCACAAACTTGTCAGAAATTACTACTTTGAACAAACCTATTTGCAAAGTTTTTACCTCCCGCCTACCTCTAGGTAAGGGAGGTATTGTTTTTGGTTAAAAAATTGGGTAGTGAGTTTTCAATGAATAAGCACGTTTTAAGGTCCCTACAATACGATTTTACTATTTTCGCGATGATGTCTGTATGTATGTATGTATGTATGTATGTATGTATGTATGTATGTATGTATGTGTGTGTGTGTGTAGTCTGTGGCAATTTTTTCGTCTCGCATAACTAAAAAACTATAACACCAAAAAATACAATTTTGTGAATTATTGCTTCTTATATTTAAATGAAGAGCTGATTAGATTTTGGATAAAATTGGTCCACCGGAAGTAGCAGTTTACTTGAAGCCCTTTACAGTTTTTTGTGAAAAACACGGTTAAATTTCTTTTTTCAACAATTTATGTTATTTTGAAAGTTGAAGAACATTTAATTTTACATGTGTTTTGATTACACTAATTTTATTAATTTTTATTAGATTTAGAGATAATAAAATATAAAGAAATTAGATTTCACAAATCTTGCATTCCTAGTACACTATGGAAACATTTAAAAATTTTCAATTTTTTACGAAATGTGACACATGTCATTGTGATTGTGAAGCTGTTTTCTAGTGAAATATATGTCAAAAATTTAAATAAATATACGAAAGAAAATTTAAATTCTCAAATATAAATAGAAAATAAACAAATAAGAAGGTATGTTTTTGTATCATCAAGTCGTATTTTGTTCCGTTCGAGAGTAGTATTGGGCGGGAGGTTATGTGCTGGCCACATCAGATTTTTTTTTATTGCTTAAAGCGGCCTCAATTGTTACAGAAATATGCTGTCTCGGTTCCTCGTTTTCGGTGGTGTAATAACGGTACGCAATGTTTGCAGTTATGGGATTGCGCAAAGCGGTCACTCATCCAACTACTGACTGTGCGCAGTGTTGCTTAACCTGCATTATCGAGGCCGGCATCAACGCTCTCTGCCAATACCTTTTATTTTTATTTTACCCAGCAATATAATTAAATAGAATTATTGAAAGTGTATTTTACTCGTATCACACTAAAATTAATCAACTTTTCACGGTGAGTGCCCTTTGGTATTACCGCCAAATTACTGATTAAAAATTGAGTAGGCATCTAAATTTTAAAAGTTAGTAGCACTTAGAATACAGCTCGCCCATACATTCATCGGCGGGCATCTTTGCTCTCATCGCATCAGTTTTACGACATGTATCAGGTTAGTTTTATTTCTCTTTTACTTCCTTTTTACATTTTATTGTCAATAACATCGGCCGTGTTATTGATACGTACACTATACTTTATACTCCGACATACAAGTACTCGTAGGTGCAGCCATCTACGACTACAGTATGTTCGAACAGAAACGCTGAAAGGTTATGTGTGGCTCTCGTTCTGTTAAAAGTATTGCACTTTATATGTGCGAGGCAAGGGGACGCCCGGTATTATTGTATTTTTATGGCTGGTTCACCTGAATGGGGGCGACATTTTCGTAATTACGACTCTGATATGGATAGAGGGACAGCATTGGTGATTTGTATATTTATACGCAAAATAAAAGTTTACGCTGTGAACTTTAAACAAAATTTTAATACGTGCGGCATAAAGTTTAATCAAAATTATTTTAAAGGTTATACGACTCAATACGAAACGAGAAATACTGTCAAATATCTGCAGAAAGAAATTTTCAAATATCCGTTACAGTAATTCCACGAATATTGCATTAACTTATAAATAATATAAATGATCCCTATTACATCTTTATATACAGAGAGTGTTTTATATCGTTGTAAAGCAAAAAAAATCTCTATTCAAAAATGTCATGGCGTACTATAACCTCCACATGGAAAATAAAAGTTGGTTCCAGTAACAAATATTTAGATATAAAAAAAATAATTAATACTTCTGCAAATTTACCATTAAAAAGTGTCACAAGAAAGTGCAAACCAGAGTCTCGTATTATGTCATATAATAAAGTTATCAACAAAAAAAGAAAATCGCAAAGTTTACATTTTAGCCAATATCTAGGGACCTATGCATTCAATTGGAAAAACAAATACATGTTCAGACTACACTACCAATCAGGCAACTTTCGTCTAATTTAACCAACTTCGTATCTCTTACGGTTCTCGAGATCCCAATGCATTCTTACCTTAAATGGGACACACTGTATATAAAATTCCAGTGTGCGTGTGTTCGTAATTCTTCTCCCTCTAAGCGGCTTGACCGAATTTGATAAAAAAAATTCTTTTACTTATGTATTATTTATTAAAAATTAAATATAAATAGAAGGAACTGACATCAAAACATTTATTTTCAGTGTCAATTAACAACAACAACAATGTAATAATCAATAAATATGTTGCCTAGTGCCTAAAAAATTGAATTCAATAACAATTTTAAAATAAATAATAACATAAAAATCGTAACACCACACTTATGCTGTTGTCGAGATCCAGAATTTTTTGTTTTAATTTTCCAGGTTCTGTCTTTGACTATCATGCTAAAAACTCGATTGTGAGTTTTCAGTGGATGAGCACTGAAAATTTTGATATTTTGTATGTATCAACCCTTTGGAAGAGGTGATTATTTTTTTGTGATAATCCGATAACCTGAAGGGGTAGTTTACTTGAAACACTATCAAGTTATTTTGAAATGTCTTAGTAAATTAAGGTTAAATGACAATTTTTCTTATTAGAACAAATTTCAAATATTATTATCTATAATTATTGTTTGAAATATTTTTCTATAACACTGTTTTGGAAACTGGGCATTCCACTACTAAAATTTGTTATGGAATCACTAACATTCCATACGCGGCGTATGGAATATTTTCGACGAATCAGAACCGCTTATTAGCTCGACATATGAAGTATCTTGATTCAGTTACTATGGTTACGTCTGTTTGTTTTAATTTGATTTATTTGAGTTTGACGTTTTCAACAGTTTTGTATTTGTATTTTTGTATAATTTCCAAAACCTTTTTATAGAAAGTATAGTCTACAACATGTAACGGAATGGCCTATCCCACGCGAGCAAAAAGTTTGTAGCCCGAGCCGAAGGCGAGGGCTACGGTTTGCGGTTTGGAATATGTGCCATTCCATTACTTGTTGTAGAATATACTATTCTCTAACTGTGCTTTTGGAAAAAACTTAACAGCGGTTGGAGAATGTCATTTTTTGACATGTGTTATAATTGAAGAGTAATTTTTTTGAAGGGATAAGCGTTTCTTGATACCGGTGGTCCGTATTCCTGGATTGTTTGATGTGATATCTTTGGATTAATTCATGTGTGTTTTATTCACTAGAGGAGAATATTTTTTGAATTTTTTGTGTTTTTGCAAATTATTACTTCAAAATTTCGCGATTCTAAAATTTCGTTAAAAATACCACGAGACCAAAGGTCGAATGGTATTTGAGAAATATTTGATGAGCGAAATTCGTATTAATTTGCAAGACAAAAAATTTTCTAAAAAAAATATTTATTTATAAAATTGTCACTGGAACCTGATATAATGGTGGGACCCGTATATTCGCTGATTGGTCAAAATAGATGCATAACCTGTAAGACTCTTATTGGCTTATTTACTAATGGCGTTGAATAATCAGTAGTTATATCCCTCGTGCATGGCAAATACCTGAATATTTTTTCAAGTGCGTGAATATTCTGATTGTATTTGCCATGCACGAGGGATATATTAGACGAATATTTCTCGAGAAAGATTTCAGTCATTATTTTAAATTATTTATTTTAATCTGTGACATAAATGTCATTTGTCAAATTACGTTAAAAATGAGTCATCAGCGTTTTGAAAGTAATTTTTTCGAAGAAATTGATTGAAAAATTGAAGATATTTCTCCTTTTATCCTTTTAAAACGATCAAATTAAACTATTCCTTATTGTGTTTACAATTATTATAAATATTCGGGTCTCGCACTTAAGCAAATACTCAATATGCAAAATATTCACTGTATTCGATTGTCATTGGTCGAAATTCAGGAAATACTGTAAATCCTATCTAAATTCTAAATTCCGATTAACAACTATTTTGTATAAACAGCTATACCACAAACAATTGAAGTGATATTTTTTCGGGAAAACAAAAGCATCATTAAATTGGCCTAGTAGTGTGCCAGTTTTCGTCTAATTTAACTGAAATTATTCTCGACGTGAACCTCAAAATTGAAACATACTGTATATTAAGTGAATTAAATTTTTAATTTTTAAAACAACCAGTTTTTTATTGTCTAATTTTTAAAAATATGTTTCAACAAGTGTTAACAGCTTACTTAATTAACTATATTCAAATAAACATATTTGTTAAACTATTTTTCTGATTGATCATTCAAATAATAATCTCATTAAATTGAGTCTTCTTTTATGTACCAAAGAAAGTTTTCTGAATTGTAAAAATTAAAGAATGCATCACTTTCTGCTCATTATCTACTAGCATCTTATGACGTCACAATTGCATCTAATTCAAGTGATAAATACGAACGTAATATTTAAAAAAATATATTTCCTGATTTGAAGAATATAAGTGAAAATGATTGGATAAAATACGCGTGTCCCTCCTCCCCGCGTAGCGTGCTGCACTAACTCAAGGTTACCTCAGCGGAGTCCGTGCCGGGCCGCCGGGGGCAGAGGGCAGGGGGCGCGACTTTAAGACACCTTCGGGCACAGCCAGACCGCACTAAAATATTGAGAGATCTGTTATATATGCAACATAGGTACGGGATATAAAACCAGCCCTCTATTGGCCATATCTTAGTATTACGTCTCAAGTTGGACGGAACCGCCGCCGGTAGCGCCGCCCCGACGCCCCGCGCCCCACGCCGGAAATGGAAGTTTGTGTTTCTACGTCTGACGACTAACCTTGGACTTTTCACTGGGATGGAAAATTTTGCGAGTGGAACAAAATAGTTCTACAAATTTTTATTAGCGAAGAAGACACTTTCTGTAATGTTGTACTTCAACTTGCGCTGCCACCAAAAAATTGAATTGAAAATTTAAATTTAATTGATAAATGACTTAGATACGCCCGATAATAATTATTTTACAAGGTTATTGGTTTTATCTACGCCCGTGAGTTAAATGTCCCTCAACCCACTCATTTTTCGTGGGTTAAGAGCTTCATTAACGCACTCGTTTTTATTAACGTACTATTTATTATAAATGCTGATAATACAATCTTCCAAAAACAATTTCATTGTAATGGATGCGGCAAGAGTAGTGCAGAGGGCAACAAAAAAAAGTGATACCATTTTAATAAGGCAAGTTTGAAATTCACCTTAAAAATCGAAATCATAGCATGTAAAAATCGAAAAACTATATTAGCTAATAGTTTTGTTAGTTGAACAAAAAAAAAAACTTGCCGATCCGCCTTTATTTATAGTACATTTGTATGGATGCCAATATACGGATCGGCAAGTTTTTTCTTTTTGTTCAACTAACAAAACTATTAGCTAATATAGTTTTTCGATTTTTACATGTTATGATTTCGATTTTTAAGGTGAATTTCAAACTTGCCTTATTAAAATGGTATCACTTTTTTTTGTTGCTCTCTGCACTACTCTTGCCGCATCCATTACAATGAAATTGTTTTTGGAAGATATCAGTTCTTTTTGTTGATTTTGTTTTATTAAAAGGAAAATCAGTTGTTTTTTATGAAAATACAAATAACTATTGTATGGATGGCAATTTATGTATTATTAAAAAAAAAAATATATATACTAAACATTACTTATGCTGTACTAGCAGTTTTATTCAAATATGCAACTAGAGTAACATATAAAAATGTATTTTGTGATGCAGATGACAAGTTATTTAATATTTTCAACATAAATGGTTCCATGTATCTCGTGTGGATTTGCAGTAAGAGCACATAAAAATAACAAGCTACTGTTAATTATTTCTTCCCCCTCGATAAAATTTCTGGTAGAATTCGTCGCCTCGAGATATCTAAATAATTCTTGAAAACCAACTTGTTTATCGGCACCGTAAAAGTTACCCATGCCTAAAAATATATTAAAGAGACGGTATAACTGTGATTTTTTAAATAAATAAAGCACAAATACTTCCCTTTTCACAATACCGCACTTCAAATAAGCTTATATTTTATTTATAACTATAATTATATGAAATTTATTCATATTTCTCCGTATGTCATTCACTGCTCTGCAAATACCCAGTGCTGCCGCTATCGGTCATTTTCGTTGCCAATACAGTTATCTATTTCTTTCAACTTTCATTCAAAATACGTACATAACCAAATATTTTGTACCATAAATAGAAATAAACGCTTCTTTGGCATTAATCTAGAATAATTTATATATTAAAACGTATCTTTTTTTAATAATTTTATAATATATTTACCACTAGATAATACACTGCATGCGTTGCAATGCCACTCAAATAAATTTTCTGAAATACCAGGCAATTGCCGAAGCAAGCTCGACACTTCGTTCCTCGCTTCCATGTCAATACATTGACGAAGCAAGCTCGTCACTTCATTCCTCGCTTTCATTCTTTTCAACTAATATGTATTCTAAAAATGAACCAAATCTGATCATAAATACAATTATTCGAAATAATCAATATAATTAAGGAACCTTCGCAGGGGTGCTCACAACAACTCACTGAAGTTTCATTGCAATCGAATGTATGGTATAAGAAAGTATATGGGACAAACAACCAAACTGTAGTCCATATCAATAAAATACATACCTAACCTATGTAATTCTCTGACAGTTCAATTTAATATGGCCCATTGCAGATAACTACGTTACCGATCTTCTTGAATTTATTTACTAAATTTGTCACATGTCGCTACTCATTAAAATCAACAAGTAAAACGTCATTTGTGAATGTTACTTGCAAATATAATAAAACAGAACATAAAATTAAAACTAGTTTCGATCAGTAAATGAGGCTTTCGTACTCATGGTCGTGCGTTTGAATTTTTCAAATCTACGGACAATGTGCTGCCATCTTTTGGCAAAAATTTGTAAAGGAATTTTTAAGTTGCTAATTTAACGCGTGAGAAAGAGAGATTTCACATTTCTGTCGCCGGCTAAAATACATAATCGAAAATAAAGAGTAATATGCACATAAATCGTAAAAAAAACTAATGAATAAGTTTAAGGTATGTATTATATCGTCCCTGGTGCCAGTTTTAATGGAAATTATAATAGCATATTTGAATTAAACAAGTTTGAAAAATTTGGAGGTTAGGTTTTCCTAATAGTTGCCGTAAGTAAGTGTTGTCGGTGAACTTCCTGGTGAACTGGGACTCTTGCCGGCGTCGTTCTACCGAACGACTTGATCTTTACAATTCTTTAAATTAATTAATAATTTTTAAAGCTTTTTCCTCTATATCCGACGAAATACTTTCTAAAGGGTCCGTGAAGTTAGCACCAAAGGGTGAGGCACTAATTATGAAACATACACCAGTGTTTAGTGCCTGATTAGTGCCCTTTAGTGCTCTTATTATTTTTTATCAATTGTTTAAAATTATGGAGTTATTAACATTTTTTTTTATTTTGGTGCTAAGTTCACGCTAGCACCAAAAGTATGATATTTTAAAAAACTTTTATCATATATCTTTAGTGCCTCATTAGTGCCCATTAGTGCCCTAAAAATTATTTGTAGATTGTTTATAATAACAGAATTATTGATGTTTTTTTCTTTTTAGTGCTAACTTCACGCTAGCACCAAAAGTTTATATTTTTAAAAATATTAATAAACATTCCTTTAGTGCCTGATTGGTGCCCATTGGTGCTCTAAAAATTTTTTCTTAATTGTTTACATTTACCAATTTATAAACGTTTGTTTATTTGCTTTTGTGAAGATAGCACCAATGGAAGTGAATTTTTTATTTTTTTTAGAAATTTAGTAGATACATCGTTAGTGCCTAATTAGTGCCCAAAAGTGCCCTAATAATATATTGAAAATTGTTTATATGCATTAAATTATTAATACTTATTTTTTTCCGTTGGTGCTAACTTCACGCTAGCACCAAAAGTTTATATTTTTAAAAATATTAATAAACATTCCTTTAGTGCCTGATTGGTGCCCATTGGTGCTCTAAAAATTTTTTCTTAATTGTTTACATTTACCAATTTATAAACGTTTGTTTATTTGCTTTTGTGAAAATAGCACCAATTAAAGTCAATTGTTTACTTTTTTTAGAAATTTCGTACATACATCGTTAGTGCCTCATTAGTGCCCGAAAGTGCCCTAATAATATATTGAAAATTGTTTATAAGCATTAAATTATAATTTATTTATTTGTTTTTGTGAATATTTGAACAGGAATAGTGAATTTACTGCAGCCTTTATTAAAAATTATTGATAAAATAATTACTCGAGATTTTTATTTATCTTAGTATACGTAGCATTCAAAAAATAAACTGTTTTTCAATATAGAAATTGCTTAATATATATTAAAAAACGTAAATTGTGTAGTTATTCCATACACAATATATTAAAATAATCTGATGTTCCAGTACGTAACCTCACGTTTAAACAATTTATAAACAGTACATAATAGAAAAAGTTACAAAATAAAAATTGTAGCTCATATTATTTTACATCTTTTTACCTCCCGCATATATCCAGGGTCATGACTGACTGACTCATTATAAAAACAGAATTTTTAAACGTCTTTTAGACTTATGAAATAAGTAAAATAAAATTTGTTTAATGATTTATATGCAGAAATGAAATCTCTTCAGTTTTATTTTAAATATTTTTCTCTAAAATTATTAGAGCAGCAGAAAATTGCATAAGTATTATGTAACATGTTAAACGCCTATGATTAGTCACCACTCGGGTCAAAATTTTCGGTAGTGAGTTTTCAACAGATAATCACGTTATGTGGTTTTAGCTTACACTTTTGTTCTAAAATTCTTAGGGAATGAACTATCGTCTAATGAAAATTTTAACATTGTATTTGCTATGTTCTACAAAAAATGTAGACATCTGGTATGGGTGCATGAGGTAAATAAACATAAAATATATAGCTACTTTGTTATCAGATAATTAAATTGTATATAGTAATACGAGCCCAGAATCAAATCATTTGGCCCAGTTAAAGTCATACAAATGAAAATTGTTAAATTCAGCATATTTATATCTTAAATTCATTTATTTTTCCTTCCGCACATACATATATGTAAGGGGCGTATTGTTTATGTTACGAAGTGATTAGATTTTGGGAACAATTCAGCAACAGTAAGTGGTAGATTATTTGAAGGCATATCAGTAAATTATGGTTTAATGTCAATTTTTGTTATTAGAATAACGTCTCAAATATTATTACCTATTTACAATTGTTGTTGGAAACATTTTTCTCTTACTATTTTCATTTGCAAATTGCAACAGGTTAAAGAAAAATTATATTTTTACATTATTGTTTGAATCTGCTAACCTGTGCTATTGAAAAAAAAAAGAAAACGGTTGAATAATAGAATAATCTCATATTTTGAAATGTGTCATAATTAAAAACTATTTTTTTTAAGGGTTCAGATTTTCTTGATAGTGGTGGTCAGTGTTCTTGCACTATTTGATGAGAAATCTTTGAAGAGAGGTATTGTGTTGCCCACAACAGATTTTACCTAGTAGTATTTATTCTGTGCTCGAATACCGAAATATACCTAATAATTATTTATTAACCGTTATTACAAATGCATAGAAAAATGTAATTTCAAATATTAAATATGCAATTTCAAGTGATTACTGAAGCTAATAACTAGTTGATTTATTAAAAATAAAATTTGAAAAACGCTAAATGAATGATTCAAGTTTTCATACAGCTTTTATCTACGATCGTTGTTGAAAGTGGTCCTTTTAACTGTTGCTTAGCAAGTTAAAAGTATCACTTTCTAACACTAGTGTTAAAAGTAATAGCAACGTGTTGATTGTGATTTTACTGTTATTTTTAACACGGTGCTAACGATTTGTATCTATAAATCAACAATATAACAAATTTAAAGTACTCGTATTGCCAAAACTAAAAATACTATGCATATTATGTATAAACGTAACAAATATTTCAAAAATTCAACTTTACATTTTTGTCGCAGCAGTTAAATAATTTTTTTTAGGCATATTTATGTACTAATACTAATTAGATACTAACGGTATATCTAAGATTTTTTTTAAATGTTTGAAAATTAACTACCCGTGGTGCTATTTTCAAAATAGCAAATAAAATAAGCATATATAAACCGATCTCGGTGCTGCAGTAGCTGTGTCACTAACATAGCACCCTAACCTAACCTAACCTGACACTAATGATATTTGTACGAAATTAAAAAAAAAAAAGGAAAAAATCACCGTATTTCAATTTTATAGGTGTTATCTTCACAAAAGCAAAAAAACAAACATTTATAAATCGGTAAATATCAACATTTAAGAAAAAAATTATGGGGCACCAATCAGGCACTAAAGGAATATTTATTCATTTTAAAAAAATGTAAACTTGTGTTGCTAGTGTGAAGTTAGCACCAACAGAAAAAAATAATTATTGATAATTTAATGCATATAAACAATTTTCAATATATTATTAAGGCATTTTCGGGCACTAATTAAGCACTAACGTTGTATTTACGAAATTTCTAAAAAAAGTAAACAATTGACTTTAATTGGTGCTATCTTCACAAAAGCAAATAAACAAACGTTTATAAATTGGTAAATATAAACATTTAAGAAAAAAATTTTTAGGGCATCAATGGGCACCAATCAGGTACTAAAGGAAAGTTTATTAATATTTTTCAAAATATAAACTTGTGGTGCTAGCGTGAAGTTAGCACCAACAGAAAAAAGTAAGTATTAATAATTTAATGCATATAAACAATTTTCAATATATTATTAGGGCACTTTTGGGCACTAATTAGGCACTAACGATGTATCTACTAAATTTCTAAAAAAATAAAAAATTCACTTTCATTGGTGCTATCTTCACAAAAACAAATAAACAAACGTTTATAAATTGGTAAATATAAACAATTAAGAAAAAAATTTTAGGGCACCAATGGGCACCAATCAGGCACTAAAGGAATGTTTATTAATATTTTTAAAAATATAAACTTTTGGTGCTAGCGTGAAGTTAGCACTAAAAAGAAAAAAACATCAATAATTCTGTTATTATAAACAATCTACAAATAATTTTTAGGGCACTAATGGGCACTAATGAGGCACTAAAGATATATGATAAAAGTTTTTAAAAATATCATACTTTTGGTGCTAGCGTGAACTTAGCACCAAAATAAAAAAAATGTTAATAACTCCATAATTATAAACAATTGATAAAAAATATTAAGAGCACTAAAGGGCACTAATCAGGCACTAAACACTGGTATATGTTTCATAATTAGTGCCTCACCCTTTGGTGCTAACTTCACGGACTCCTTTCTAAATCACTCATTTTCACGAAATGATAAAAAAAACAACTACATAATTGTTTAATGTCAAATTATGGCCGTCATGGATTTGAAACCATTTTTACAGCAACTACTTGTCAAAAAAATAAAATCAAATTATTTAAATTTTTTATCATTGGGCGGGCGTAGATAAAATATTGTACAATACACGTGTGATAATGGATTATTAATGTACTTATGTGATTACACAACTCAGCTATCGCCTCGTGCAAATTTCACATGCGTATACTTTATACACATTCAATTTTCATAATTTAATAGTTATTAATGTATCTAGAACGAAAAGTGAAACTTTAAGGTACTAGCAAGTTGTTTACATTACTTGCGAGGGCCATAAAGTCACTTTTCGTTCGAGGTACATACAAGATTTTATTTAATACTGGTTACTAAAGTTGTTAAATTATAGAATTTATTAAAAGAAATTATCAAAAATTCGTAGAAATATGAGTTGATAGAAGTAGGCTAAATAACAATTTCTATGAAAACAAGTAATTGTTTATAAATAATGAACCAATTAAAAGTTAAATTTTACTTTAAAGTTATAGGACTTTACTTGTTTATAAATAATGAACCAATTAAAAGTGAAATTTAACTTTAAAATCCTAGGATTTTAATGTTATACTTTTCATATGATAAATAGTCCGAAAAATGTTACATAAGTAACCAGTATGAAATAAAAATATTTTCAAAATAATCTGGGGTAGCAAATAACTATCTGCAAATTTTAATTTTTAAACGGTATAGAATAAAAATTTTAGCAATCTTTTTGAATATAACAAAATTTACTCTATCCCATTTATTTACTGAGAAATGTCCAAAAACCAGATATATCAGAATATGATTTATTGTTTTACTGTCAAAACGATTTAAAAATATCAAGTTTCAAACTGCGTAAAATGTGTCGAAAATCCCTACACAATAATTTGACCCGTCACAATACCTCCCTTATATACAGCGTGTCCCATTTAAGGTACGAATGCATTGGGATCCCGAGAACTGTATGAGATACGAGGTTGGTTAAATTAGACGAAAGTTGCCTCTTTAGTAGAGCAGTTTGAACATGTATTGGTTTTTCCATTCTAATTCTCCAGAATAAAGAGTTTAGTTTTAAGTAACTCTATAAAAAATCTAAATATGTTAAATCCCTATCCATTGTCTTCCAAATCAAACATTTAATTATTGTACTATGACCTGTGATTGTGAGCAGAAGCTCTGCCCTGCCGAAACCACATATTTTGTATTTGACAAATTGGCAAGGT
Organism: Poecilus cupreus; assembly: GCA_963942605.1. NCBI lineage: Eukaryota > Metazoa > Arthropoda > Insecta > Coleoptera > Carabidae > Poecilus > Poecilus cupreus. The sequence continues at coordinate 16,979,558 of OZ012727.1, forward strand.
ATCTAAAAAATCTGTTATATCATTTTGTTACATATTTAAATATCTATGCCCATTTAAAATTTCGTTACCCATGATTAGCTAATTAGTGGTATATCACATAATACATTGAAACTAAATTTAACTTGATGGCGAGATTCTATTATTTATTATTAAATGTTTCCATAGCAGCCTACGATTCACTTTTTTTATTTCAATTTTATTATAAATAAAAATAACAAATTTCGTTAATGTTTCTATTAATTATAAAAATAATTATTACTGTTTTATATCGTTGTAAAACAAATAAAAAATTTCTATTAAAAAATGTCATGGATTACTTGACCTCCATATGAAAAATAAAAGTTGACTCGTAAATGTTTAGATATAAAAAATTTTGAGTACTTAAATCATTAAAAAGTGTCATAAGAAAGTGCAAACCAGAATCTCGTATTATGTCACATAACAAAGTTATCAAAAAAAATCTCTAAATTTACATTTTAGTCAATATCTAGAGACCTATGCATTCATTTGAAAAAACAAATACATGTTCGAACTACCCTATTAATGAGGCAACTTTCGTCTTATTTAACCAACCTCGTATCTGTTACGGAACTCGAGATCCCAATGCAATAAAAAAGATTGTTAATGTAATTTTTGTCCGAGATCTAATACTCCGAAAATGGAGCTAACATTTTAATTTATTAAATTATATAAATACTTATTTATTTCAATCAAGGTATCTTGTTTATTTACTATGCTACATCTGAAAATACAAATTCGTTAATCAATAATGTCAATTTGAATTAATTTATAAACTGTTAAAGATTGAATTGTAATTTTGTAGGACTTCATTAAAGTGTGTAAGGGTTCGGAAAGTATGAAAATATATGATGTCGCTTAATGAAATGAGGAACAATAATTTACTGCTTCATGACTAACCAAATATTTAGAGTAATTATTTTCACCCTTCCCTACAAACACAAATTTTCAAGTTGCTACGATTTCTACATCTTAATGTAACTACTCCAGTGGTCCCCAAACTAATTTATATCCATATCGAACTTAAGAAATTTGTCTCACACAGTCTCTTAGATACGATTGCAATATATTATCACACCACTTCTTTATTTCGAATTATGGAACTCCACTGCAGCAGATCTCGGTGCATGATATATTGTTTATTTGAAATCGGCACTAAAGTGCTCAAAAATCGTCATTAAAAGCTCAGAAATCGTCACTAAAGTAACCCATTATACGACGATTTTAAGAAACCCTGTTTGGCAACCGTTAAATAATTATTGTACAATTAGGATAATTTTGGCAGATATATTGACGTACTATAGTAAATTTAGCCGCAACATGAAACAAAATGTGCATGAAAAATTAACTAATTAATTCTGATCACGAAATTGAGAACAAAACACATAATTTTTAATGTTATTTACGATAACTTCACTGTTCGAGGTTGGCAACATTGACTGTCAGTTTCAATTGACAACTGACAGATGTATAAACTTAACCTATATTGTAATTTTTTTACAGTTTTTTCGAATTTTAGATTTCAAATAAAACTTATTATGTACCTCGGCACTGAAGTTTCTTTTTATCACTCATATGGTTCATTTTCCTCGGCCCTACGGGCCTCGCCAACTAAATTCCATATTCGTGATAAAAAATTGAACTTCAGTGCCTTGATACATAAATAACTATTTTTTTATCTACGGTTACCAGCCGTCATATTAGAGCCCTCAGAATATCAGAGGAATTGTTTTTATATAAATAAGGAAAATAGTTTTGTGCTTACACATCGGACTGTAGAACATGCAGTCCTAAGTTCAAATCCCACAGCACAGCATTACGTTAACGTCTTTAAGGGGGAGAGGGGGATACAAAATAACAGCTATGAACAGAGTGCATCATTTAGGGCCGGTTTCTGAAAAATATGTAACTGAACTGTTAGCTAACTACTTGTTTAATTTATCGAAAGGTTAAAATTGCTTTGGGTTTCTGAAAACATGCGTCAGTTAAATTATCAGTCCGATAGGTAACTCATGGTGGTCATGGTTTTAACCTAAACGAACACATATTTTTAAATCAAAAGAAGGCACTAACGCGAACGTCAAACTTCAATTTGTCAAAAATTATGGAAAAAAATTTACCGAGAGTGAAAAGAATTTTATTTTTTAGATGGTGACATGTAAATACAGAAAATAAAGAAATCGAAGGAGTTACAAATGTGAAAAAATATTAATTCACCAAATCAAAAAGGGAATAAAACTGCTAAACAACTTCAGGCGTCGCTCTTTAAAAACTGGGACTCTTTACACTAAGGCACTAGAATATATGAGTATTCTCATCCGCCATTTTGGGTCCAAGTGTCATAAATAAAACAAAGTGTTGGAATCCAGTTACTTTAATTCTTTTCTGTCAAATTTCAAGTTGAAATTGATTAATAATTGTGATATATCATTCCTTCAATTATTATATTTTATATCTAATAGGTAAGTGCACAGAATACTTTATAATAATATATTACCGTATGATTTGTGTAGTAGGATTTTACAGAGTTTCAATAAATATGTTTTCAAATTTGACAGATACAAATATTAAATGTTTTTTTAAGTAACTGGATTCCAATAACTTGTTTTATTTATGACATCTGGACCCAAAATGGCGGACGAGAATACCTACATTCTTCTAGAGCTCTATTTACACAGCCCCACAGCGTCATCTGATGATGAACTAGAACTCGCGGATTCTTTAGTTTCCGTTCTAATAACTTCGATAAAAATAAATTACAATAAACTGAAGTTCCAAGAAGAACTGATTTTGTTACAAACTGCTTTACACCTTTACACTACCATTACAATACAAATAACGAAGCTAACGCAAACGAAACAGTCCATGTGCATACGAAACTGACACTGACATAATATTAAATACACACATTGTCAATTATTATATTCAAATATTTTTCAAGTAACTAGGCATTCGCATGTGTCATATACTTTTAACTGACCAATTTGCTCCGTTAACTTAACTTGGCAGTTGAAGAGTTAAATTAACTGGCCCAATAAATCTGTTTCTAGAAACCGGCCCATAGTAATTATAAATTTAATACATTAGTAAATTATATTTATTTATTTATTCCACACTTGACAATTGCAATTTTAACTTTACCCCTGTAGTTCCCGCTCCACTAACACCTTTGGGGGCCAAGATTGAATGGCTGGTAATCGCATTCTACGCTTAAGAAAAATATCACTTACCGAGATCTACGAAAGGAGAGTGCCATACCCAAAATGGGTAAAAGGTGTGTTGATACATTTGTTACCTCCCGCACATATACAGAAAGGTCCATCGGTCTATATTTTTTATTTTATGCGATTATTATAAGCATTACCGAAAATTTTTTCAAAGTTTATTTTATATTAAAATGTCTAAGTATCTGCAGCATAAGTTTTTCTACCGGGTGTTTCATTTTCTCGCAATGAAATGCAACTTTATTTTTTCAAATGGAACATCCTACAAATTTTTGCAAAATTTGATAGACTTTTTCTTTCTCTTTAAAATAGTTCTTATTCATTATAGTCCTAAAATGATCAGTACAGAAACTATTCACGTTTTTATTATTAATGAATCGTACACAGGAAGAATGTCATGAATATGTTTAAACAATCAGATTAGTTGCTGCCAAATCTTTAATAATTATTATTTGATTTTTTATCCAGTTTATCAACTTTTTTGTTATATTTTATTTAATTTGTTGAATTGATGTTCAATTCGATTTTTTTTATAAATTTGTTTTAATTTTATATGGCACACTGTCCATGTTTTCTAACCCTCCTAAAGAGGGTAGAAAATAAAATGGGGGTCCTGTCGAGACTGGCAGTCAGCAGCAATAAAAGACTGCATCCGTAAAAAAACTTACATGATTTTTATTAAACAATAATCAATGATGATTACTGTACTCTACTGTACTTACATACTTACTTCCTAACATACATATTACAACTTATATATTTGTACAAGTCCTAAGTCAACAAAATAAGTCTCACAAATAAACAATATTATTTTTTCACAACATGGTAGGATACCCCACCGTTCTTCTCCCGAAATAGTGAGGAAAATGTGTTGTTCCTCTCTAGAGAGGAAAATATAGAAGTGTTACCAATATAAATGTTATTCACAAAAAATATATTATAAAAATTATAAATAAATTCCTAATTTTATTGAAAATCCTTATTTTAGTGTTATATATACTTAAAATTGTCTTACAATTATGTCTTATATTTTTCTTGTTCTTATTTAATTACAAATTTGACAACTTATAAAAAATATTTAAGATTGCTTCATTGGCAATACTGCTGTACCGCCTTGTGTGTGATAACCTAACTTTTAACGTGTCAATCTGTCAATTGTGTTCTCAAAGTGTATTTTAGGTCCGAAGAAAAAAAATGTTGTGTCTAACACGAGAGGAAAGCTCTTCTTCCAGTCTCGTTCGGAAAGCCTCACTCGATGCGCTCATGAGGCAAACTTCGAACTCGAGGAGGAAAAAGAAGCGCTTACCTCTCTAGTTTGACAAATAACTATTAAACTATTTGATCTCATTACTTAATCATTGCGTGAAATATAATGTGCTGACTTACTTGTTACAGTTTGATTTTTCATTAATAAAAACATGAATAGTTCCTGTACTGATCTTTTTATGACTATAATGAATGTGAATTGTTTCAAAGAGAAACCACAGTTTAAAATTTTGCAAAAATATTTAGGGTGTTCCTTTTAAAAATATAAAGTTGCATAACATTGCTCGAAAATGGAACACCCGGTAGGAAAACATATGCTTCGAACTTGAGGGGAAAAAGAAGCGTTTTCCTCTCTAGTTTGACAAATAACTATTGCTATTTTAAATGAACAAACCTTCTTCGCGAGTCTAAACATTTTGGTTGTCGCCGCCTCCACATTTCATCCTCGAATTAAAAAACCGTTGGCGCTCACCTGAACCGAGTCAAGGACATTAAAATCAAGTCATGAACTCCCCAATCTAAGAATCAAGCCTGCTGTTCCTAAAACAACTGAATTACAATATTACACTCACTTCTCAAGTCGAGTTGGCTGACACCGGAACCGTTCCATAAACCAGGCGACACGTGCACTTCCTGTAGCCTACCAGCAGCACCCCGTCCCCCCCTGACGCAGTACGTGATTAAATATCGCTTAATTTGAATCAATTTGCAGCGAGCGGCACGAGAGAGAATTACGGTGGGAAATCCGCTCGCTGGAGATGGTGGAGGAGAGATCGTGATGGGATCAACGGAATTTAAGATGGAGGTGCTACTTTAATTGCTGCTCACTTGTTGTTTATACGGGGTAATTGGATGCTCACTTGTTTTAAATGCGTTAACAGAAATTGAAATTCTAGCTGGACAATATTTTCATTAATAAATAAAAATCTGATGTGGGCATCACACGACTTTCTTACACACTGAAATATGGTAATACTGGAACGTTCACGTGTAGGCTTTTATAAAAGAGAAAAACAAGCCTGAGACAGATAGATGTTGTAAGGCCACCCTTCTTTGTTTAACACTTGGTTATAGAGTGATTTCTATACATACATACATATAATAATAATAAATAAATGAATAGACTTTATTTGTAATTCACATAAGCATTTACAAGGAGTTTGGCAGTAACAAATTATGCATATTATACAGTAACGTAATAAAATAACAAAATTATTGCTTAATAACAATTATACAATATAAATTCATATAGAGGAACAAGGCTGTGAGCTGGAGTAATATATTGATTTACAACCTTATTGATTTAAAATAAATGATCGTGTTTATAAAGCGTTTGTTACATAGTTAGAAATGTTGAAAAGTTTTGTTCGATCTGTTATAATGTAAAAATTACTTGCTAAGTTTTCTCTTGTTACATACATACATAAATAACACCACGCTATAACCCACTTAGTGAGTTAGCACGAACCCAGAAACACATTCAACCAACAATCAATCTCCTCCAAACATTCCTATCCTGATACACCACTTTCGCCGCGTCCACATTCATAGTGCTCGTTTATTCTTCACATTCGGAATCATCCGTTCACGCAACAAACCATCAATCATACCCAACCAGTTATTCCTCGGATGCCCACGCAATCGTTCACCTTCAATCTCACCCACATATATTAGTTTCACTATCCTTTCATTAGACATTCGCTCAACATGTCCAAACTACCTCAACTGACTCACTCCCACTTTCTTAACAACATTCATCTCAATCTCACACTAACCATACACCAATGTATTCCGTATAAATGTCAATATTTGTAATTTAAGTACCTACATTATGATACTATTGTACAATTGTATTTTGATAAAATATTAAAGCCTGATTTATAGATTGCATAGAATAGGAATGGTTTTGGAATAGAAACTTGTCAAGTACATTTATAGTTTGCACAGGAATGAAATAGAATGACGTCATTTTTACAATTATTTACTTCACCTTTGCTTCTCGATTCTTAGTGGAGTTGTTTAAAAAGTGACAACGATGTGGATAAAAGAGTAATTCTTGCGACGAACAAACACGAATTGCGACGGACTATAATAAAATTTGGTTAAATTCTTTTTAATACAGAGATCCGGCGAGTCAACTTTCACTATGCAAGTGAAATCTCCTACTGCCCCTTGTGGATTACAAAAATATTTATTCTACATGTCAAACATGTGTAAAGTGAAATAATGATTAAACATTCAAATTCAGAGTTATATGTATTAGGAAATATTAAAATAATTGAGAATATTTTGAATGATTTTATTTGAAATCCTTTAGCGTTCTTTTATAAATAACAACGAATATGAATAATACAATCAAAATACATTTTGTGTTTGAAAATAATATAATTCAAGCAAAATTAATTCAAAGAAAAGTAATAAATTTTATGCAAATTACCTTAAACACTAAATCACTGTAACTTGTAATATTATTCAGAATTAAATCAGGGTGAAATAATTATTCCGGAAATTACGGATGATCCAAAAAACTTGTACCAACTGAAACACACCACGAACAAAATAATTTCAAGCTGTCAATTTTTTTCAAACAGTTAGCTATGCGTAGAAAAAACACTGTAGTTTTAAGTTCGTATTTGAACTGATGTGTCATCTTTTAAGTTTTTGTGTTTTACAAATTGTGACAGCTACGAAAGAGTTTTCTACCGACAAAGGTTAGTGAGAAATTTGTTTATTTTATTAACTAATAATGTAGGTTTTTTAATTGTTAAATGTCACCAAAATAACTTGACTGTCAAACTTAATTTATGTTCTTGATGAGAAACCTTTATATAAGGATATCTTAGACCATTCTAGAATCATACATAAAAATCCGACAACACGTAAATAAGTTTTTCAAGTCACTACAAAAAATTGAAGAAGAAAATAATTTAAAAAACTATAAAGAAAGTCTAGTGATTGCGTGGACATTGATACAAACGACAAACACAGGCGCACTCGCACTCGCACTAGACACAGGCGCATGCTTAGTGGAACAAAGGGCCTTTAATCTAAGGACTCAATCAGCGAAGACTTACAGCTCAGTCTGCAGGCAAAATTAATATAAAACAACGTCCTCTTGCGAGCGATGAGTTCTTTGTTTGCATCCATTATGTGCAGGACGCCACGACGTCATGAATCGGGATACAGAGACACTAGACGTGTACAAGAAGAAAGAAAGAGAGCACCGGTCACTCTTGACTCTCATACATTTACAGATTTCACGTGAAACTGAAAACTGCGTAGTACGTTTTTAAAAACTCGCTCTTTAATATATTCTCTAATACATCGGGTGTGAAGAACGTGGAAATATCATTAAAATCGAATCAATTATCATTTATAGTTAGCAATCGTTTGAAGTGTCTTAAAACGGTCGATTTAAAATATAAATTATACCGTGTAAGTACTATAACCCATTGAAAGTATTCGGAAATAATTTCAATAATTTATTTATACTGATAAATGTAGTATTTTCTGAAGCTATTTTCTATTTTGATGAATACACGGTAGAAAAAGAAAACTATATTTATTGGAGGGGGCAATATCGGGGTAATATCGAAGGGGTGAGGGATGTGTAATTGCGTACATATGTATACATATATATATATTTCAATGCTATTTTTTTATTGTTGTATCTATTACCTTTGTTTTCTTTACTTTACAGCAAAAGTGTAAACAAAAAACCTGATGTGGCCAGCACATAACCTCCCGCAGAAATTTTATTTTATTTCGTATATTTATATAATTTTTTGACATATATTTTACTAAAAAAACAGCTTCACAATCAAAAAGGACATGTGTTACATTTTGTAAAAAAATTTTAAGTGTTTCCATGGTGTACATGGAATTCAAGTTTTATGAAATCTAATTTCTTTATATTTTATTATCTCTAAATCTAAGAAAATTAATAAAATTAATGTAATCACAACACATGTAAAATTAAATATTCTACATCTTTCAAAATAACATAAATTGTTGAAAATGGAAATTTAACCATGTTTTTCATGAAAAACTTAAGGGCTTCAAGTAAACTGCTACTTCCGGTTAACTAATTTTATCCAAAATCTAATCAGCTCTTCATTTAAATATAAGAAGCAACATACATACATATAGACAGACATCATGGCGAAAATAGTAAAATCGTATTGTAGGAACCATAAAACGTGATTATTCGTTGAAAACTCACTAACCAATTTTTTGACCAAAAACAATACCTCCCTTACCTAGAGGTAGGCGGGAGTTAAAAAGATGTACAGAACATAAAAATGCATGCAAGACCCATTTGGTATATTATCATGATCAAACAATCAAATTAAAATTAATATTTATTTAAAAAAATTTAATACGGTCTTGAAAAATTAAACAAAAACGAGCTGTTTAAAGTTAAAGCGACTACAGAGCTAGTGTGAGCAAAAAAATACATTTATAAAATCAATCAAAATAATTTTTAGATCACACTTTTCCATATTTATTTCAAGCAGTCAGAATTGATATTTAACTAGATTATATTTATATATGCTATATTTTTTTAGTTTTAGATTTATATGCTTATTTAACAGAAAAAAGTTGAAAGAAAGAACTCTCAAATTCGCTACTATATCATTACAATCTTCTACAAAATTTCTGCAGGAAATAATATAACTCTGTAATAAATAAATCTAAATCACTGTTCTCAAATATCAAATATCAATAAACGAGCTTGTATGAATCGCACCATGAATGTGGACGAGGCGGAAGTGGTGTGTTAGGATAGAAATGTTTGGAGCAGAATGACTGTTGGTTGACTCTGTTTCTAGGTTCGTGCTACCCCACTAAGTGGGATATAGCGTGATGTTATGTATGTATGAAATATTAAATACGAGTCCAGAATCATATCATTTGGCCCAATTAAGACTTTTAGTATAACTTAAAAATAAAATGTTCTGATCTTTCAAAGAGAAAATTGTTATACTCATTTTTTTAAGAATATTTGAAGGAAAAATAGAAACTGAAATAATAACACATTAACAAAAATCACTAACATAACGATTTCATTTAACCCAAAGGTATTGGCTAGTATCAAGAACACTGTTTTTGAATCTGATAAAAACAAATGAAAGAAAAATGTTTCAAATAAAGATTGCATGTAATATTATTTCTACATATTTTTAATTCCAATTCATCTCGTTAATTTACCAAAATCCAAAAAAAAGCCCAAAAATCCTAACAGGCCTACAAATAATTAATTCATAGACGGTAAAAACTATAAAATTTAAGATATAAATATGGTGAATTAAATGATTTTCCTTTGTATGATTTCTACTGGGCCAAATGAAATGATTCTGGGTAAAGTGAATATGTAGAAAGATATAGCAATATAAAAATAATTACAATCATATTCCCATGCGCCACATTTCAATTCTATATTCGGTAGGTATACATATTTGAATTTTTTTCTTATTCATTGTTTATTAGTATTTAATATAACGGACCAAATCTTCTAATTCGATTTATTATTCTAAAATTTCTAATAAAAATATACAAATTTTCTTAAACAGAAGAACGAAATGAATTAAATAATAGATATGTATCTAATTCCGTTTTGTAAATTTGAATTTAAACTAATGACGTTAAGAAATGCCACGTTTTACATAATTGCTAAAAGGGTTTTGTAAAAATCTATACGTAACTCAGTTACGTAAAGAATTTTTTCTTCAAACGTCACAAAAGTACGTTGTTATGTATTTGTATTCAACAAGCAGAAGTTCAATATTGTCGCCGCCGGCGTAAAAGTGTATCCTTGGCAACACATTTACGCCGGCGGCGGACAAAGTAAAATAACATGCAAAATAGTAAGGTTGTAATTCAATAATTTGACAGTTAAGAATAAAACAAATAAACAAAAATAACAAAATGACATATTCTGTGGCAACTAGAAATACTGGATACGGTAGAATATTTGTTGAAGTTTTGAGCATTTTTTAATGTTTTAATGTCTATTTTCTATGTTTGAAGAAAAAATAGCATGTGTTATTCGAAGTAAATGTGACTTTGTATGCTTCGCATGTAATTGTCCGACTCGCTTCGCTAGTCATTCAAACTTACATGCTCAGCACACAAAGTATCACATTTACTCCTAATAACACAATATACTATTATCTACGCCCATAAGTTAAATGTCACTAAACTCACTCATTTTGCGTGGGTTAAGAGCTTCATTAACGCATTCGTTTTAATTAGCGTACTATGTATTATAAATGTTGATAATACAATCTTTACAATTCTTTAAATTAATTGATATTTAACTATTTAATAATTTTTGAAGCTTGTTCTTCTATATCGGACGACATACTTTCTAAATCACTCATTTTCACGAAATGGTTCAAAAATTTATGAAAAACAACTACCTAATTGCTTAATGTCAAATTGTGGTCGTCATGGATTTGAAACCATTTTAACAGCAACTACTTGGATTAATTTTCTACTTGTCAAAAAAATAAAGCCAAATTATTTAAATTTTTTAACTTTGGGCGGGCGTAGATAAAATATTATACAGTACGCGTGTGATTACACAGCGCGGCTATCGACTCGTGCAAATTTCACATGCGTATCTTAATAATGCTCTTACCACACTTATATCGTAATAGATATTTACGTAATCAGTTATGAAAAGAGCGATATTGTTTAACGAGCTGTAATTTTGCCAAAACGAGCGTAGCGAGTTTTGCAAATTACGCGAGTTAAACAATATCGCTTTTCATAACGTATTACGTACAATATTTTAGCTAATTCCGTAATTTCATTCCTCTACCTTCCAAATTAACTCAGTTACGTAAAGATTTTTACACAACTCATTTCATAGAAATTATGTAAAAAGTGACGTTTCATAACGTCAAAAGGTTAGGTAAAATTCAACTTTACAAAACGGAATTAGATAAATATCTATTATACAACCGATATTCAATTAAATCAAATGCCGTGTAGATGCCTACTTTAATATTAAATTAATTAATTTGTTGCTTGTCAAATATTGACATTGAATAATTTGGAAGGTAGAGGAATGAAATTACGGAATTAGATAAAATATTGTACATAATACGTTATGAAAAGCGATATTGTTTAACTCGCGTAATTTGCAAAACTTACAGCTTGTTAAACAATAGCGCTGTTTTCATAACTGATTACGTAAATAACTATAACGATATAAACGGGATAAAAGCATTATTAAGATAAGCACATGTAATCACATAAGTATATTATAATGCATTTATCACACGTGTATTGTACTAGTATATTACATAACGAAAGAAGTAAGAAGCAATTTACGCACGAGTGAAAAAATTGACACACGAGCCGCGTAGCGGCGAGTTTGTAATTTCACGAGGGCGTAATTGCTTTACTTCTCGAGTTTTGTACTATACTTTTTCTACGACCACTCAATACTATTTCTAAATTAAAAACAATATTCAAATAGTTAGAAATTTATTATGCTTTTTGTTTTCTCTAATCCATGAATTTTTGATACACAAATTCGTATCGTTGTCGAGATTTTGTCACCAAAAGATTATTTGTTACGTTTTTAGTTTTAGCTTGTATCTCCAGTGGTGTTCCAATTGAAATATCACTGTCGCTTGACATTTCTTACTTAAAATATTAATAAATATAAGTAAAGGATAATAATATTTAGTAGTATATATTTACCTCACTATAAAACACAGATTATAAACTATGATGCAGATGGGAGACAATAAAATATGACCAGTTTACATGTAATAATCACGCACATAACCTAAATGTCAAACAAGCTTTGTTTGTTTTTATAAAAATAAACAACAATTATTGAGCGTAGGGATATATGACGAAACATAGTCCCCTCTACATATATTATTGAAATATTTATAGGTGTCGTAATTTATAATAAACCCAGCAAAATATGAATTTAGTTATAAAATTTTATCAGTTAGCCTTTGAATCGATAACATTTAAATCTAAGATTTGATGCATTAAATTTTAATTATATTGGTAATGTGACAGTCAGTAATGCCAACTTAAATTTCATTTTCAAGTGTTACGTAATGAACATTACGTAACACTTGAATGAACATTACGTAACACTATTCGTAACAACGCACTTACATTGATTGTAGTTTGTTCTGTAATGACATACTTTCAGTAGTGGTCGTAGAAAAAATATTTTATTTACGCCTGTCCAAAGTTAAAAAATTTAAATAATTTGACTTTATCAACATTTATAATAAATAGTACGCTAATGAAAACGAGTTCGATAATGACGTTCTTAATTCACACAAAATGAGTAGGATAATGCAAAGTTTGGAGTTTGCATGCTTCTCAATCAGCACTGTACGATTATCAGCTATAATATTCCTAGGCCATTGATAATTCGAAATAATTTTATGACAGTTACCTTCAAGCAACGTTCTTGAGGTAGTTGTGATCAAATTGTGAGTATTTATCAACGGTCGAGGGATATTCGGTGAGAAATTTTTTTTGCGATAATTATTATTATTTTCATTCACAAACCATGAAAATGACATTTGGAAATAAACAAATCAAATATTGAATTAACTGTCAATAGACTGTCAACAACTGTTACTTAGCAACATGTGATAATTGCCGGGGAAATTATCAGTAATAATATAACAAGAGAGTGAGAATAAATTGAAAATAATTTGACAGATCTTTCGAAAACTTGTTGCCAGGCAATAGTCACGAAAGCCCGTAGGGCTTGAGTGGCTATTGCCAAATGGCGACAAGTTTGAGAAAGATACTGGAGAATTATTTTCTAATTTATCGAACTCTCGAGTTATATTTAATTAGATTATTTTTTGATTTCATCATCAAGCACGCTACTAAATCTATTTTATTTTGCTCATTTTTCCTTGTGTTGATGATAACTATCTGACATCTGTCAACAAAAACAAAAAAGCTACAGAGAAAATTGCCAGGAATAATCACAAGATTATAATAATGACATGATTGGTTAAAACGCAGACACGTGACATACAATAAAGCATTTCATTGGTTTAAAGAAACGTCAAAAAATAATCAGTGTAATTGTGACCTGATTGGTTAATTTTGCACATGTGATCAGAAATACAGGAATATGATTTGATAATTTTTTAACCAAAAAATTTTCAGTGTAATTGTGACCTGATTTGTTACTTTTGCACACGTGATCAGAAATACAGGGATTCGATTGGATATTTCTTTAACCAAAAAATTTTCATTAATCGTTGAATTTTCACGTGTTTTGCATTATGATTGGTTAAAAACTAGTTATGAGAATCTATCGCCTTAATTTTGTTGGTATAAATGCTAAGGTTGGGTTCCCATAATTCAAAGCGCACTGTTAATTCTAATTGCTAATCGTAACTGATTATTGGATAAGTATAAATGCAGCTTAAATCAATTATTTACTGCGACAAACACGGTAAACCTAATAGACCTACAAGTCAAGCAATACTTTACCATCATAGTCGACGAATTTTTGGGCCACCAAACCCCACTCTGATATTAAACACCAACAAAACAGAATCACAAGAATAAAAATATGTAAACAATCTTCCTGCTAGCAACAATGTGGCTCTTCCGCTACAGTTCGGTGAAGTTGGCGCTTGCAGACAGCAGCAATACAGTCTCCAGGCTCGTCTACCCGGCAGACCACAGAATCCGGGCTGTTGCGAAGGATCCCGCGTTCAGATAATTCATTCGCATAACAGAGATACTAACGAGCATACCTGCATGCCGTCGAACGTTGGATTGAATAGCGCGTGCACTCTGTGTGTGTGTGAGTAATTATACGGTACCTTAGGGCAATATAACCCTGGAGACAACAAAGGTTTATTGAAAAGGTGGAATATTTTGTGGGAGAAGAGATATTCATTTTGTTGTGCTTGCGGAATATGCATAAATAGAATTAATTATATTACGTACCGTGAACTGTAAGTGATAGTTTTTAGGTCGAGAATGTAGTTTGGGTGTCGAGACCCGTAGGGTCGAGATTTCCTAAACATTCGAGGCCTAAAAAATCACTTACAGTTCGAGGTTAGTAAGTTATTTTTTGCAATACCTGCGAAAATATAAGAAAAGGAAAAATAGGTATCAAAATTAACAACTGACAGATTGAGGTTAGAAATAAAATTTGAATGATATATATTTACTTACCGTCCACCATGAACAGTAAGTTTCACTTACCATCCACCGTGAACGGTAAATAAATGATGTAACCATGAAAACCGGTAAATAGCTCCGTGGTAACGTGTCGCATTGTGGATCGTGAGATCCTCAGTTCGAATCCCACAGCTGACAGTTGCCAATTTAAATTTACCCCTGTGGTTCCTCCTCCACTAACATCTTTGGGGGCTATGACTTGACGGCTGGTAACCGCATTTCATACGAGAAAAATATATCACTTACCGAGATCTGCGTAAGCAGAGTGCCACACCCATAATGGGTAAGAGGCGTGATGATATATTTATTTATTTTATTTAACCATGAAAACCAATTGTGCAATAAAAGTTCCACTTACTGTGTTTAAATTTTGTTATTAATGGGTAACTTACAGAACAAGTATTGCAAAAATGAAATTAAATAAATAGATTATCTCGTCAGATTCTAGTTTGGGTGTGGCACTCTGCCTTCTCAGATAATGTATACTTATTTATAACTCAATCATCAACCAACCAGAGTTGTCACTGGATGATGAACCATATACCGTGTGTCTGTCTTAAAGGTGTACATAGGAGATTAACATGGGAAATCAGTTTTTTGCGTGCTGTTGCTCGGTGTTCTATCGGACATCAATGATTGTAGTACCAATCGAAAGATATCATTTTTCTGAATAAAACAATGTAACATACATTACAATTTAGTAGTAATTTGGCTCAGTAAATTAATTTTGAAGTTAGAAAATTCCCCGATTTATTCAATTTTTATCGAAAATAAATATAGTCACTTATGACTGTTTTGTTTTGATTATCTTTCAAGCTATCTATTTGACGTTTAAAAATTAATTTACGGAACCAAATTACAACTAAATTATAATGTATTTTACATCGTTTCATTCAGAAAAATTATATCTTTCGATTGATACTGCAATCATTATTTTCCAATAGAACACCGAGCAACAACACGCAAAACACTGATTTCCCATGTTAATCTCCTATGTACACCTTTAAGACAGACACACGATATGTATTTGTAAATTTGTGAAGGAGGTATTTTGACGGGTCAAAAATTTCGATTACGAAATAGTTATTTGTCAAACTAGAGAGGAAAGCGCTTCTTTTTCCCATTCGAGCTCGAAATATGCCTCATCCTAAACTACGATTACAAGACATTAAAAGTGTCTTAAAACAACTTATATCATAAAAATACAATGGCGAGCAAAAAAACCGGAACACAAACTATTTAAAATTCTTCTTAATGTCATATTGTTTGTAGTACTTAAATAAAACATTTGTTGATTTATAAAGCAAGTTATTATTAGTGTGCAGAAAAAAACAGCATAATGTTATTTATCGGTCTATTTAATTAATAAAATTAATAGATATTTAGTTGAATATTAGATGAAATAAAAAAACATTTCTTCCCAAATAAACTTAACAAATATGAAAAATTACTAAAATAGCCATGAGTAAGTTCCAATAATTCGTGTTACCTCCCCTATCTTTAACTATTGGAAATCTCGAAATTTAATTTCCGATTATAAATTAATCATTTAATAAACTGATTACAGCAAGCTATTTTTTTTCTACATCTTAATAGTGCATTGAATTGCAAAACACCACAAATTTCATTGGAAGTAACAAAAATAATATTATTAACAGGAATTAAAAAAAAATCTGATGTGTACAGCACATCAACTCCCGCCCAATATTAAACGATACAAAATAATATTTGATGATACAAAAACATACCTTGTTATTTGTTTATTTTCTATTTATATTTGAGAAATTTAATTTTATTTCGTATATTTATTTAATTTTTTACATATATTTTACTAAGAAAACAGCTTCACAATCAAAATGACATGCGTCACATTTCGTAAAAAATTGATAATTTTTAATTGTTTCCATGGTGTACAAGTAATGCAAGATTTATAAAATCTAATTTCTTTATATTTTATTATCTCTAAATCTAATGAAAATATAATAAAATTAGTGTAATCAAAACATACAGGGTGTTGACCGCGACCCCGGAACATAGGACTTTAACATACTTTCGTAATTTCCTGCTTAACAAATTATATTAGACAAAAAAGTTTCAAATAAAGTTGAGAGATCATAAAATTCTACATCAGAATCAATAAACAGAATTAAATTTACATGCCCTATAACGCCAGAAATAAAATATGAAAATATTAAAAATTAGCTCAAAAATCGGGTTAGCCTTGGAAATGAAACAAAATTGTATTCAATTGGAAATAAAAATTGTATTTTTTATTAATTATTATTATAAATTGCATAATTGACTATTTTTTTTAGAATTTTGTTTCATTTCCAAAGCTAACCCGATTTTTGAGCTAATTTTTAATATTTTCATATTTTTTTCCTGGCGTTATGGGGCATGTAAATTTAATTCTGTTTATTGATTCTGATGTAGAATTTTATGATCTCTCATCTTTATTTGAACCTTTTTTGTCTAATATAATTTGTTAAGCAGGAAATTACGAAATTATGATTTTACATGTTAAAGTCCTATGTTCCGGGTCGCGGTCAACACCCGGTATGTAAAATTAAATATTCTACAACTTTTAAAATAACATAAATTGTTGAAAAAGGAAATTTAACCGTGTTTTTCACGAAAAACTGTTAAGGGCTTCAAGTAAACTGCTACTTCCGATTGACCAGTTTCATTCAAAATCTAATCAGCTCTTCATTTAAATATAAGAAGCAAAAATTCATAAAATTGTATTTTTCTGTGTTATAGTATTTGAGTTATGCGAGACGAAAAAAATGCCACAGATTACACACATCTATACATACATACATACAGACGTCATGGCGAAAATAGTAAAATCGTATTGTAGGGACCCTAAAACGTGCTATTCATTGAAAACTCACTACCCAATTTGTTAACCAAAAACAATACTTCCCTTACCTAGAGGTAGGCGGGAAGTAAAAAGTAGTAATGTCCTATTACACAATGTATGCAAAGTATTATTTGGTGGGAGGATACGCGCTGTATACATCAGATTTTACAATCTTTTCATCAACCCTTAATCAAAACTTGATTTTTTGCTAAACATTGATCAGCTTACCTATTTCTTGATTCATTAACATCAACAGTTCTTTCAAAGCACTTGCGTAAATTCTTTTTCTTGAACGATTTTGTTGCAATCGTCCAAGAATCCTCCTAACCCAGTACCACAAAATCAAATTAATCTCATAACTTCACCACAACCAACCAAATCCCACATCCAGCAGAATCCAGGGCAGGCAGAAGGGGTGAAACTTAAGAAATCGTTCCCAGGGGCTTCCAAACTTAAACATCATGTCATTGATTTAACGCAGCGCTTTGGCGGGTTTAAAAATGTCCCGCAATTATCAGAGTGCCTCGCCGCGGCTGCTCCGGCCCCGCCAGGCCCGGCACCAGGAGGGGCGGCCAGAAATATACAGAAATTTTAAGGAATTTGAATGATGTATAAACAAATAAATATAATATGCGCCTGTGTCTCTTCCAATTATTTATATATAATTGTTTTAAATATTTAGAACAAAGCATGTCACGTAGAACCCAATTTTTTTTTAAAAATATACAGGACATTCCATTTAAAATAAGAAAATTTTAGTAACTTCCGGTAAAACCTGAAATATTATATTTTCACTTTTTTATAGTTTGATGCGCTTTTTGATGTATTATCTAAATGTATAATAGTTATTTGTCAAACTAGAGAGGAAAGCGCTTGTTTTTTCCCCGCGAGTTCGGCATTTCATGAGGCATTTCGAACGAGAATGGAAGAAGAGCTTTTCTCTCGTGTTAGACACAACATTTTTTCACAACATGTTTCTAAAAACGTTTTGCTCGGACCTAAAATACACTTTGAGAACACAACTGACAAACTGACACGTTAAAAGTTAGGTAATCAGACACAAGGCGGTGTAGCAGTGTTGCCAATGGACCAATCTTAAATATCTTTAATAAGTTGTCAAATTCTGATTTAATTAGAAAAAATAAGTAAGACATAATTGTAAGAAAATTAAAATTCTCAAATATAAATAGAAAATAAACAAATAAGAAGGTATGTTTCTGTATCATCAAATACTATTTTGTACCGTTTAAGAGTAGTATTGGGCGGGAGGTTATGTGCTGGCTACATCAGATTTTTTTGTAAATAATATGCATATTGGTAACACTTCTATATTTTCCCCTCTAGAGAGGAACAACACATTTTCCTCACTATTTCGGGAGAAGGACAGTGGGATTTCCTACCATGTCGTGAAAAATGAATTTAATTGCATTAAAAATAAATAATTTTTGGGGGGGAGCCTGTTTTTTGGAACGCCCAGTACTTTTAAGTATTCAAAACATTTATTTGATTAGGTGCAAGTTTTGCTGTTGAACTAAAGTTTAGCTGCACTATTACATTGATATTCGTTTACTTAGAAGCAGGATAAAAGAATTAAATTTAAAATAATTTTCATAATGGTAGCCGATGACAGTGGAAAATGGCTCTATCTAATTTTTACATCTTTTATTATTCTTTCAATTATTGTCCCAGGATAATTCTTCATGTCTTTTGTGTCACCAACATCTTTTTAATGGATCTTTCATCTTAATCTCTTTCAAAAATGAATGAGAAAGAAATTTCTGAAAGTGGTTCAAAAATGACAGAAAAATTTGTACTCATTTCTATTGTTCCAAATCAATGGATGCAAAATATTACAAGCGGATTATTACAAAGAAAATAAAGTAAAAATTGTAGGAGTTTCTCTAATCTACAAATTTAAAATGTCAACTATACATTTAAAACCACTTCCATCTGGGAAAATTAAACTCTCATATTTTCAACCAAGTTAGCGAACATCATCACAGCCGCATCTTTTCAAAATTGCATCAGCGAGGGCAGGAAAAATAATAATTACAAGAAACTGAGAGAGAATATTCATAATTCTAATTTTTCCATGAGATTCTCCTATAGCATACATCGCACTGGCCTGCTTTGATTCTCGCGTGATTGCTGAACAAAACACTGCGATGGGGATGCTCTTTTCATAATTATTTTTCTTGCCCCCGCCCGCACGCCACTGGCGGCATGGCATGCAATCTCTGACCGCTTCATGTTTTTTAATTTAGATCTCTTTACAATGGAGCGGTGTTCGGTGCTGATGCATTGTTTAAGAAATATGCGAATGGAACAAAACTCGTCTGTGTTTTAAACGCTCCCCCTCTTGCTGCCCCAGCCCCTAAACGACGAACGGCTATGCTCGGGTTCCGCCATGCAGACTGACTGATTTTTGCATGGCTGGAGAAATGTTTTTTGTGATTGAGATTGTTGTATTAACGGGATTAATATCGCACTTCATGTGGAAAATATTTTACAACAATTGTGATAGTCTAGAAATTCTGCACAAATCACAAAACACTAAAAATCTAGTGTTTCGACTCTCGACAATATTTTCCGTATCTTAGAAATTACAAATAATTTTTCTTATTGTAAATTGTAGTGCTATCTTTTTGAGCAGTTGATTCCATACTCGAAATAAATTCAGTTTATTGTTTCGTGTGTCAATAATTTGTCGTCTGATATTGTTCAGGAATTGATTCTACCTTTTTACTGTTCTTTGTTCAATTGGGTCATTTCACATTTTGAGTTTTTTTTTTATGAAAGCATACATAAACAGGCTGGACCATTGGTCTGTATTTTTTATTTTATGCTGTTATTAAAAATATGACCGAAAAAATTTTCAAACAAAACTTATTTTACTTAAAATGCCAACGTATCTACAATATATGTTTTCCTACCGGTTGTTCCATTTTCGCGCAATGATATGATACTTTATATTTTTAAATGGAACACGCTATATATTTTTACAAAATTTTAAAGAAAGTTTGTTTCTCTGTAAAACAGTTCTTATTCATTATAGTCCTAAAACGATCAGTACAGGAACTATTCATGTTTTTATTAATGAAGAATTCACACACGGAAAGTGTGCCATATGAAATTAAAACAATAAATAAATTTATCAAAAATATACGAATTCAACATCAATTCAACAAACTAAACAAAATATAACAAAAAATCTGATGTGGCCAGCACATAACCTCCCGCCCAATACTACTCTTAAACGATACAAAATAGTACTTGATACGGAAACATACCTTCTTATTTGTTAATTTTCTATTTATATTTGAGAATTTTAATTTTCTTTGGTATATTTATTTAAATTTTTGACATATAATTCACTAAGAAAACAGCTTCACAAACACAATGACATGTGTCACATTTCGTAAAAAATTGAAAATTTTTAAATGTTTCCATGGTGTACTAGGAGTGCAAGATTTGTAAAATCTAATTTCTTTATATTTTATTATCTCTAAATCTAATGAAAATTTATAAAATTAGTGTAATCAAAATACATGTAAAATTAACTATTCTTCAACTTTCAAAATAACATAAATTGTTGAAAATGGAAATTTAACCATGTTTTTCACGAAAAACTGTTAAGGGTTTAAGTAAACTGCTACTTTCGGTTGACAAATTTTATCCAAAATCTAATCAGCTCTTCATTTAAATATAAGAAGCAATAATTCAAAAAATTGTATTTTTTGGTATTATAGTATTTGAGTTATGCCAGACGAAAAAATTGCCACAGACTACACACACACACATACATACACACACACACACACACACACACACACACACACACACACACACACACACACACACACACACACACACACACACACACACACACACACACACACACACACACACACACACACACACACACACACACACACACACACACACACACACACACACACACACACACACACACATACAGACATCATCGCGAAAATAGTAAAATCGTATTGTAGGGACCCTAAATCGTGCTTATTCATTGAAAACTCACTACCCAATTTTTTGACCAAAAACAATACATCCCTTACCTAGAGGTAGGCGGGAGGTAAAAAGCTGATAAACTAGATGAAAACGCAAATAATAATTATTAAAGATCTGACAGCAACTAATCTGATTGTTTAAACACTTTCATGGCATTCTTTCTCTATACGTTTCTTTAACAATAAGAATCCGAATAGTTTCTGTACTGATCATTTAAGGACTTGAATGAATAAGAATTATTTTATAGAGTAATAAAGAAGCCTAAAATTTTGCAAAAATATATGGGATGTTCCATTTAAAAATATAAAGTTGTATACCATTGCGCGAAAATGGAACACCCGATATAAAAACTTATACTACAGATAAGTTGGTATTTTAATGTAAGATAAACTTTGTTTGAAATTTTTTTTGGTAATATTTAAAATAATCGCATAAAATAAAACATACAAACCGATAGACCAACCAGTATAAGATAATATCATATTTTACGCCTTACAAATGTTTATTTTCCGAGATATAAATTTTTAAAGCCAGTATCAAATTTCAAATTTTCCTCGCTATCCGTCAGAATTACATAATTTATTTCCGGCCAATATCAGTACTGTCCTCTAGTGAGCATATTTAAAACTTTGTTCTGATTTCGTCCGCTGTCTTCTCATTTCTTGATAGTAACAGGTGATTAAATAGAGAACACCGCAATATTTCACAATCACGTTACCTAAATTATATTAGTCCAGTAAAATTCTGTCTAATAAATTTGATAACGTATATTTTATGGCTGAATTTTATTCCTTGTTGTTCGTACATTAAAAATATTCAAGGGTTGAAAAATGGTCTTTTTCGAATAATTGCGTTTTCTACATTTCCTTTTAATTTGAGAGGAAAATGTCAAGAGGGCAACGATCGTTATGATGTCCTTAAAAAATATTATGCGGATATTCGACGCTAGAGGAATTAAGAAATTAAAAAATTTCGTACGTGTTTAAATTCAAAATATAACATAAATATGCTGTGATACACACAGATGTCACCGTAAAAATAGTGAAATCGTATTTTAGAAATCCTAAAATGTGCTTAATCTCCAGAAAACTCACTATCGAAAATTTTGAGCCGTCCCAAACCTCATTATTAAGAATAGTAAGCCATGACACTGCCTTGAAATTGAACTATGTCAACGATAATTTGTTAAACTCCTAAAATACACATCTAACATATTATCTGGAACATAAAATATTTATATTATATTACATCTGAAAATAACACCCTGTAATATAACATTTGAAAATAACAACCTGTAACTAACTATTATTCGGGACATTTTTTACCTCCCGCCTACCTCTAGGTAAGGGAGGTATTGTTTTTGGTCAAAAAATAGGGTAGTGAGTTTTCAATGAATAAGCACGTTTTAGGGTCCCTACATTACGATTTTACTATTTTCGAGATGATGTCTGTATGTATGTATGTATGTGTGTGTGTAGTCTGTGGCAATTTTTTCGTCTCGCATAACTCAAATTCTATATTACCAAAAAATACAATTTTATGAATTATTGCTTCTTATATTTAAATGAAGAGCTGATTAGATTTTGGATAAAATGGGTCAACCGGAAGTAGCAGTTTACTTGTAGCCCATAACAGTTTTTCGTGAAAAACACGGTTAAATTTCCTTTTTCAACAATTTATGTTATTTTGAAAGTTGAAGATTATTTAATTTTACATGTGTTTTGATTACACTAATTTTATTAATTTCCATTAGATTTAGAGATAATAAAATATAAAGAAATTAGATTTCACAAATCTTGCATTCCTAGTACACCATGGAAAAATTTTCAATTTTTTACGAAATGTGACACATGTCATTGTGATTGTGAAGTTGTTTTCTTAGTGAAATATATTCAAAAAAATTAAATAAATATACGAAAGAAAATTAAATTTCTCAAATATAAATAGAAAATAAACAAATAAGAAGGTATGTTTCTGTATCATCAAATGCTATTTTGTATCGTTTAAGAGTAGTATTGGGCGGGAGGTTATGTGTTGGTTACAGTCGGCATAAAAAATATTTTTGTTTTTTTTTTTGTCCAGCAAAGTATAAAAAAGTGAAGCCTATTCTAGCGCAATGGCGACCATGTTGCTTTGATCTGAATCTAGTCCAATAACGCTCGAAACACCGAAATACGAATAAAGTAATTCGTATCTATAATGAAATATAAAACATTTTTAAATTTGATTATATTTAGATATTTTTTTCGCGATCGCCCAGAAAATGAGCTGTTTCTGATCGCTTTTTAGACCGGAAATTCCTTCTTTTCCAAGCTAGCTCGAAAAATTGACTATAAGGGATCGGAAAGCAATGTTTCCATAGTGATCAGTTCTTAATTTATTTATTTTTTATTTATGTGTCAAATATTGCAATAAGGTGTAAGAATTATTTCTGTTTTTTCAGGATCGCAAAAAAAATATTGTACCCAACATGCCCTGAAAGTGTCTTCACTGGGCTCGCTCTGGAATATGCTTGCTCACCCAGTAAAGTATCACTTTCAGGTCTTGTTACGTAAATTACCATTATTTTAAATTGTTTATTGAATTATTCCTATTTCGTGCCAAATTGGACTAGATACAGATCACCGCAACTTTGCCGTCACCACACTGGAATACACTTCACTTTTCATACGCTAAGGCCTCTCCAGAGGTATATAGAGATTTGTTGATAAACGACATCACGAATTCGCAACATATTCGAGCCAAATTTTGTATTTATGCAAATATACAACTTTGTACTTTCTTATACAAAGTATAAGGAAGTATTGGAATCACGAAAAAAATCGTTGACGAGATTTTTGCAGAAATACATATTTTGACGTCCACTGAATCCGATACGACCAATTTTTCAATGATGTCTGTGTGTGAGGATGAATTGATGGATGGATGGATGTCCGTGTGCACAATATATCATGAACGAGACAAGATATGTAAACGAAACTTGGAATTTATAAGTTTCATGAAAAAATAAAGAGCTGAGTTGGTTTTGATTGAAATTGAAAAATTGGAAGAGGAAGTTTACTGAACATAGAAAACAATAAATTCAGTTTATTTCAAAAATAGAATCAGCTGTAAGAAAAAGTTTCAAATGAAAGATGTTAGCAAAAATATTTGGAATATAAAATGTTATTTGCACTTTTCTTGTACATGCTTCTAATTTTGAGAAAAACTAAATTATATATTTAAGAATATATTTCTATAATCTTAGTTACAATGGGAACAAAAACTAAAACATTTTAATATCTATGTTAAATGTGTCAAGCGTCAAATAATTGCGAAGCGAAAGAAATATGTGTCGTGTGAAATATTATAAAAGTAATATTTATATTATTAGAAAGTTTTCAAGACTAGATATTAATTGATTTCTATTTTAAAATAAATTCATAGTTACAATAAGAACAAAAAATTTAACAGGTTTAACATCTATATATCAAATAATTGTCAAAAGTCATACGCAAGGAACAAGTCATACGTGTTCAGTTTTTTTTTGTATAAGAAAGTAGTGTGGTGTCCACACCAGATTAAAAAAAAAACGATCCAACTCATTCATATATTTAGCAAAATGTTTATAATTATAAGGACAAATATACGTAGAAAAATCTCCACTCTCCGCCTATGTGACGCCCCCTGACTCCTCGCCCCATCAAGAGGGCTGAAATTACAGTACAATTAAAATTATGTTCTGTTTTAACGGAGCCACGAGGACTGAAACGGTAACTCTGAACAGTGGAGTGAAATGCGAGAATATATGACACGCGTTCCTTCGTTCGAGAGTCGTAGACCAGTCACAATCACACTCACATTCACCCCCAACCCCCAGCGAGGGGTAGCTACGAACAAGTAGATGTCTAAGAAACAATAACGGGAAGGAATTTATTGATGTGTTATTTATTGCCGGGAGATTTGTTGAGGCAAATTGAAAGCGTTTTAAAATGACATATTTGTTTGGCAAATAATAGTATATTCCGTAACTTAACCATGATTGTGGTTGTGGTATGTGAGCGGTTATTAAAGGGGTGGTTATGAATCGGAATACTCTAGTTAATTTTTGTCGATAGAGCAGGGATTTCGTCATTTTATCGTCCCATTTATTTATGAATAAAAATAAACAAAAAGCTTTCAGAATGTATGATAAAATTATAGAAGACTTTAGGATTGTTCTGTGAAAATTTTTATGCAGAACTTAATCCAAAAGTCTTTCATAAAAAAGAAACAATGGGGTCTTTTACCATTTTTTTTATTTTATTTTATGGAACTTTAACTAATTTTAAGACTATCTACACTTTAAAAAAAATTTTAAATGTTATTCATTAATCCACAATGATTTTTTTAAAATGTTATGACGTCATTGTAGAAGTGTTGCTGGATCTTAAACAGTACAGATTGTAAATATTTTGTCACATATTTTTCTACTTATTTTATTATTATTATTACAATAAAATAGAACATTTATGTGACAAAAATTATTTAAATCTCTACTGTTTGAGATCCACCAATGACGTCACAACATTTTTTAAAAATCGTTGTGGCTTAATGAATAACAATTAGGACTTTTTAAAAGTGTAGATAGTCTTCAAATTAGATAAAGTTTCATAAAAAAAAATGGTGAAAGAAACAATTGATTGAGTTTCATTATGAATACAATTTTATATACTTAAGTATTATTTATGGGGTAAATAGCTCCGTGGTAACGTGTCGGGCTGTGGATCGTGAGATCCTCAGTTCGAATCCCACTGCTGACAGTTGCCAATTTAAATTTATCCCTGTGGTTCCCCCTCCACCAAAATCTTCGGGGGCTATGATTTGGCGGCTGGTAACCGCACTTCATACGCAAAAATATATCACTTACCGAGATCTGCGTAAGCAGAGTGCCACACCCATAATGGGTAAAAGGCGTGCTGATATATTTATTTAGTTTATTTTAAGAAAAATCAGAAAATGAACACAACCGACAAAAAATTTTGGTCGTCGTGGTCATGAAAAAAAAACCAAAACTTTCGGGAACAACGTTCCGAAATGCAACCGCAAATTAATTTCTGGTTTCATTGCAGAATACTTAACCAGAACCTTGGCCACCATGGTTAAATTGCGGAATATAATATTACTTAATACACAATATTAAAATAAAATATTGTTCTTAAAAACTTATTTATAAATGAATAATTTATTTGTTTCCAATGGGGTCTTTCACCATTTTTTTTTATTTTATTTTATGAAACTTTATCTATCTTGAAGACTATCTGCACTTTTAAAAAGTCTTAATTGTTATTCATTAAGCCACAATGATTTAAAAAAAATGTTTAACATCATAGTAGAGGTGTTGCTGGATCTAAAACAGTACAGATTGTGAATAATTGTAATCATATATTTTTTTACTTATTTTATAAATAAAATAGAACATTTATGTAGCAAAAATTATTTAAATCTCTACTGTTTTAGATCCAGCAACATCTCTACTATGACGTCACAACATTTTTTTAAAAATCATTGTGGCTTAGAATAACAATTAAGACTTTTTAAAAGTGTTGATAGTCTTCAATATAGATAAAGTTTCATAAAAAAAATAAAGAAAAAATGGTGAAAGACCCCATTGAAATTGTGTATAATTCCTGTTTTATTCTTTTGCAGATTTTATGGCAATTTGTTTTATTCTGGAAAAACCGATTTTGTGTGTCCTCGCTATATTTGCTGCGTCAGTAGTAAGCACGGATTTTTCAAAGGTAATTCTGAATTTCTCATTTACAATGCGACCACGACAGGAACCCGGGAAATTTAACAGTTACATAAACTAATAATTACAATTAAGTATCTCTTGTCATGTACTGTTGTCTACAACGATATGCTAGCAGATTTTACTTTACAAATTATCTATTGAATGCCGGAAATATGTAGTTCATTACTTTATAGTTATTAATGATATTTTTTACAAGTTTTATTATTTATAATTGATTTGACAATGAATGTAAGCATGAACAAAACAAGCAAAATTTGGTGGCAGCGCTCTTGGATAATTTGCTTGTTTCATATATATAATAGTTATTTGTCAAACTAGAGAGGAGAGCGCTTCTTTTTCCCCCTCGAGTTCGAACGAGAGTGGAAGAAGATCTTTCTTGTCGTGTTAGACACATTTTATTCACGACATGTATCTAAAAACCTAAACCTAAAATACACTTTGAGAATACAACTAATAGACTGACACGTTAAAAGTTATAAATATCTAAATTGTCAAATTGTGATTTAATAAGAAAAAGAAAAATATAACACATAATTGTGAGATATTTTAAATTATGTATATCACTAAAATAAGGATTTTCAATCAAATTAGGAATTTATTTATAATTTTTGTAATATATTTTTTGTAAATAACATTCATATTGGTAACACTTCTATATTTTCCTCTCTAGAGAGGAACAACACATTTTCCTCACTATTTCTGGAGAAGAACGGTGGGGTTTCCTACCATGTCGTGAAAAAAATAATTTAACCAGTGATAACTGTTATTATTACTATTTTTTTTATTTCATGTACACAAAGTCAATTTTGTGACACTGTTTTCCTCAAAAACAATGCTAGAAATTTAATTTTGTGCTAATGTTTTTGGAAAATTTATAACTTGTAAAATTGTCAATCTGTCAAACTTGGAGTTGTCATGGCTCACGTAAAATTATTGCAATTAGTTTTTTTATTGAAGTAATAACACAAATAGTCAAACTGTAAAGCACTTTTTCTATGACCACTACTGAAAGTATGTCATTACAGAACAAACTACAATCAATGTAAGTGCGTTGTTACGAATAGTGTTACGTAATGTTCATTCAAGTGTTACGTAATGAACATTACGTAACACTTGAAAATGAAATTTAAGTTGGCATTACTGACTGTCACATTACCAATATAATTAAAATTTGATGCATCAAATCTTAGATTTAAATGTTATGGTTTCAAAGAATAACTGATAAAATTTTATAACTAAATTCATATTTTGCTGGGTTTATTATAAATTATGACACCAATAAATATTTCAATAATATATGTAGAGGGGACTATGTTTCGTCATGTATCCCTACGCTCAATAATTGTCGTTTATTTTTATAAACACAAACAAAGCTTGTTTGACATTTAGGTTATGTGAGTGATTATTATATGTAAACTGGTAATATTTTAAAGTCTCCCATCTGCATCTATAGTTTATAATCTGTGTTTTATTGTGAGGTAAATATATGCTACTAAATATTATTATCTTTTACTTATATTTATTAATATTTTAAGTAATAAATGTCAAGCGACAGTGATATTTCAATTGGAACACCACTGGAGATACAAGCTAAAGCTAAAAGTGCAACAAATAATCTTTTGGGGACAAAATCTCGACAACGATACGAATTTGTGTATCAAAAATTCATGGATTAGAGGAAACAAAAAAACATAATAAATTTCTAACTATTTGAATATTGTTTTTAATTTAGAAATAGTATTGAGTGGTCGTAGAAAAAGTATAGTACAAAACTCGAGATATAAAGCAATTACGCTCTCGTGAAATTACAAACTCGCCGCTACGCGGCTCGTGTGTCAATTTTTTCACTCGTGCGTAAATTGCTACTTACATCTCTCGTTATGTAATATACTATTATCTAATTCAGTTTTGTAAAGTTGATTTTATCTAATTCCGTTTTGTAAAGTTGAATTTTACCTAACCTTATGACGTTATGAAATGTCACTTTTTACATAATTGCTATGAGTTACGTAAAGAATATTACACAACCGATATTCATTTAAATCAAATGCCGTGTAGATGCCTACTTTAATAATAAATGTAATAATTTATTGCTTGTCAAATATTGACAATGAATAATTTGGAAGGTAGAGGAATTAAATTTCGGAATTAGATAAAATATTGTACGTAATACGTTATGAAAAGCGATATTGTTTAACTCGCGTAATTTGCGAAACTTACAGCTCGTTAAACAATATCGCACTTTTTATAACTGAATACGTAAATAACTATTGTTTTATTAATATTACAAGGAAAGATACTTATTTATTTTTATTTTTATTGAGTTTGTGAGCGAGAAATAGGAAAAAGTAGTATGGAAAACACGTGTAACAATGTCTAATTGTAATACTCGTTTTACAAAAAAGGTCATTGTAACACTAGATGTTCAATGAACTATTTTATATCTTTTTTATTATACCTGCATCATAATCCGTGTTTAAAACACGCTACAGCGTTCATAAAGGCAAGATTAAAACACAGCGTGCTTTAAAGGTTACTAAGCAACAACAAAAATATTTACTATTAATATCTGTCAAAACTGTAAACGTTATCAACAAATGCTGACCAGTCTCCATGTAAACGATATACGTCAAACGTCACACGCGCAAAATTATGAAATGAATCAAAATCAAAATGTTGCTTTCCAGTTTTTTCCAGAGTATGATGCAGGTATAATAAAAAATAGCGTATGATACACGTGTATAAGTGCTTTTAAAGCACTAGCGACGTTAAAAGCACTGCGCTTCGCGTCGTGCTCTTAAACTCGTCATACGTGCTTTAAAAGCTTACTTATACACTTGTATCATAATATACTATTATAATACTCTTATTTTAGTATGTTTAACATTACTCTCTATTAGTATTGTTCCTTCAAAGTATTTCTTTTATGGTGTTCTCCCATGTCTTCGTCGGTCTCCATCTTCTTTTCTTTTATATTTTTCTCGTACTCCATATAATTTTTGTTTATCTCTTCAAAAGCTTTCTTACCTCGTGACCGTACCATGAAAGTTGATTCTACTCTATTTTGTTTTGCAGGCTTTCTATTTGAATATTGTTTTTTGTTTGTTTAATCCCCATTCCCCTCTTATTTTCAACACATTTTGTTATACTTGTATTTTGCTTTTTAACATTTGGTTCATTACCAATTTATATTGGTAGCATATCATATTAAATAATGGCATTTTTATTTTTACGTCCCGCACTAATATGCAAGGGAGATATTGTGACGGGTTAGAATTATCGATAGTAAGTTGGCAAAAGAGATTTTCGTCCACGATAATTCAATATTTAATATAGCTATCACTGACAAATTTTATATTTAAATTTTACATGTTCATGTTTACGAGGTGATTAGATTTTGGAAGCAATCCATGAACTTAAAGTAGTAGATTATTTAAAGGCTATTAGGATTCTTGGACATAACTCATTAATAAATGAGTTTAAGTAATAGTTATTTGCATATCTAGAGCAGAAACTATTGTGAATGATTAAATTTAGCACATTTTCCATAATACTTATAATTCATTCAAATAACTTAAACTATTAAAAACAGTAAATATCAAAATAGTTCGACGTTTTTGAGAGTATTAATATACAGGGTGTTTCAGGACTAGTGTAACAAACTTTAACAGCTTATTCTTGAGGTCATTTTGAGCCAAAAATGTCATATGAATATAGGTCTTTTTCCTTCTAGTTACCAAAATACAAGAGGTTGAAGTTCTATAAATAACACGAAATTTTCTAATTTTTGTAATCAAGGTACTTTGGGAAAACAAGAGTTCTATTGAAAAGTCATACCTTATTTGTCTCAAATATTGTTGTTATGTTGTTCTGTGTTTAGAATTTATTTATTTGTCTATTTAATTGTGTCATTTTGTGTTTTGTTTTCTAAATTGTATTCGTTAACATTAATAAATAAAATTAATTAAGGGCCGGTATTTTCAAACTCAGTTACCTAGAGAATAAATTTATCAATGGAATAAACAAAATATATCGTATCAAAATCATAGCTTAAATGATGAATATTATTCTAGCTGTCATCTTTTATTTGATGCGATATTTTTTGTTTATTCCATTGATAATTTATTCTATAGTTTATCTGAGGTTGGAAATACCGGCCCTAAGACAAATAAGGTAGACTTTTCAATAAAACTCTTGTTTTCCGAAAGTACCTTGATTACAAAAATTAGAAAATTTCGTGTTATTTGTAGAACTTCAACCTCTTGTATTTCGGTAACTAGAAGGAATAAGACATGTGTTCATTTGACATTTTTGGCTCAAAATGACCTCAGGAATAAGCTGTTAAAGTTTGTTATAGCTTGTACAAAAATCCGTGGCGATTGATTCCATTAGTGTTTCTCAGCAGGTATTCCATAAGAGGATTAAAGAAATTTATGAGGGACTACTTTACAGGGTTGTACTGGATAATATTTTCAAATGAGTTTTACACAAACAGACACAAGTAATATCAAAATATGAAAAATTTTAATAAAATGAATTTTAAATGTCGTTTTCTGAAGGTATATTTGTATAAAATTATCTTACTTAACAGTTTTCGGGGAAACAATTGAAAAGATAATCGTATTAAAAATTTCGGAGATTGAAGCATCTAAGCCAAAAATTATAATAATCCACTCCTGAACATCAGACAAACTTGCAACCCGCTGGTTAGGGCTGGCTTATCCCATTAGCAAGTCAAGTCAATCGCCACGGATTTTTGTACAAGCTATACACTAGTCCTGAAACACCCTGTATTTAAAATTAAACATCGTAGATTAACTTTGACCGTAAGTTCAACACCTAATAGTAAATATATTTATTCATTAGGAAATTAGTTATTAGGTAGCTGTAGTTTTGTTATTTTTTATGAATATTGGTTAGTTTGGTAATAGTTATGGTAATTTTGATTTTCATGTTGCATTCATTGTTGACTTCTGACTTTGGTTTATAAGTTGTGTAATCTTGATTTTATCATTTTTACATGTACTAATGATAACTTAGTTTAAGATATCGAAATACGTATTTAGATAGTTTATTTATTATTTTATGGGGTAAATAAATACCAAGAAATTTCACTATGTATCAGATCTGCAACTACATATTTTGGATCCAATTTAATACAATTTATTGCGTAATAATGTCGAAACAATGATATGAAAATGATGTTATTACTTTATGGTCCAATATTTTAATGTACACTTCTTTAAAACCATGTATTTATTAAATATATATCACAATAAACCATCCGTGTAAAAACGGCAACAGCATTTATTTTTAGTGCTGGGATGGAAATACGAGCTTAAATAAATATAGAACTTATGTATAGTTACGGTAAGAATTGTAACATATCAGATAAAAAGATATACTTCTAAGCGAATATAAAATACAGTATAAATTTTGTGGATGTTGCATAAATGATACATTGCGCAGTGTAGGGTTGGCTTAGAAGTTAAATATTTTACATTCAACAGTGTTTAATATTGTTTATTTAAAAGAAATGAAACACATATTCGATATTGTAAAGAAATTTAAACTCCAGTTAAATTTACTTCCATACTAAATCATGTATCTAAATGAGAATCAAATCTTTGATAACAATATTAAGTAAGTTATGAAATAATTTGAAATGATGTGCGCTTATTAAAAACAAATAAATTTACTTTAAAAGTATATTAAAGTGACAGTTAAATTTCTTTATAATATCGGGCATTAAATACTGTAAATTTCGTTGATGCAACCGTCCAAAATATCAATTTCCTTTGGTTTTAATGAATTTATTTAGTATAACCATTACCTAAAATCGCAATTTTCTACAGCTAGCATACCCAAATTAGCTTGTAAACAACTAGAATGATTTAAATAACCAGAAGTGGCAGCGAACCGGTCGACATTTCCCTGCGATACCACTGCATCCGCTTTAACATTTCTGCGAACATAATAGCTCAAAATCGTAATATTATTTCCCCGGCCCCGGCCCCGCTGTGTTCCCCACAGTGACAGCTCCCCCGCCCCCCACAGAACGCGTTTCGTTTCACTTTAAAGGCGACGCCATCGATTTTGTGACAATTTCGGTTGCGACGCCGAAAGGACACAACCGATGCATAGAAAATCTGTGCAGACGACGTTGAGCGCCAGCGATGAAGAAGTTTAGCAGGAAAAAATAATCAGATTCCTGCTGTCGTAACGTTAAGTTTATGTTAAGTTTACGTAAGATGTTGTGATTTATAGACGCCTGTCCTGATGTTAATTATTAATTACTTTTGCTAGACGCTCGTGATGCATTTGGGATTTTATGAAGAGTGACGCCATATTTTCAAGACGCTAATGTTTTGTGAGGCGTACATTATACTCTTTTTAATTTAATACGTAAATATTATTACTAAACTCTACTTGCAGACGATTTTATTATAAATAATATATTTTAGGTTTGTTCCAAGTGGTCATTTCTGACAAGTTTGTGACATGTTTGTGACAATTTCAGTGCGCCTGAGAAAAATGTAAACAAGTTAAGTTTGAAACATAAGCTTCATTTCTTATAGACTGGAACGGCGAATGGAGTGAAGCGCATGTGCATACTCATTTTTTGTTTTGACAGCTAACACATATAAGGTTTGTTCCAAGTGGTCATTTCGGACATGTTTGTGACATGTTTGTGACAAATTTCACTGCGCCTGCGATAAATGTAAACAAGTTAAGTTTGAAACATAAGCTTCATTTCCTTTTTTGTAGCGAAAAATGTATGAATTTCTTTATTTATATGTATATATAAGGTTAGCTGTCAAAACAAAAAATGAGTATGCACATGCGCTTCACTCCATTCGCCGTTTCAATCTATGTTTCAAACTTAACTTGTTTACATTTATCACAGGCGCACTGAAATTTGTCACAAACATGTCACGAACATGTCCGAAATGACCACTTGGAACAAACCTATAAATAAAGAAATTCATACATTCTTCGCTACAAAACAAGAAATGAAGCTTATGTTTCAAAGTTATCTTGTTTACATTTTTCTCAGGCGCAGTGAAATTGTCAGAAACATGTCACAAACTTGTCAGAAATGACCACTTGGAACAAACATGTTGTCGCGAAATATAATATTTTTAAGATATCATTTTTAGATAAATACTGTTAAACTATAAATACACAGGAAATGTTTCTGTTGTTATTATGGACCGCTGTGGTACTAATATTAGAATAAAATGATAATTTTCGCACTTACACTAAAATAGTATATTGCACAACGAGCATGGAATAGTGCTCATTTCCTACGAGTATGAAAGTTTGTAGCATGAACCGATTAAATTTCTCAAATATAAATAGAAATAAACAAATAAGAATATATGTTTCTGTATCAAGAAACACTATTTTGTACCGTTTAAGAGTAATATTGGGCGGGAGGTTATGTGCTGGTCCATCAGATTTTTTACATTATTCCATATTTGAAATAATTGAAATAAATTGAATTTATTATTTATAATCAGCTCTGCGCATGCCACGAAGGTTATAATTAGGATATTTCGTTACTCTACATTTTCTTGTTCGTCAGTTATTTCACATACATCTACAACATCCATCCACCCACACATCCAGACTTCATTGATAAAATGATCAATACAAATTCAAGTGACCTCACAACATAAGACTGCTAAACAAAACAAAATGAGACACTTTCTTCATTATTTTGTTAAAATTTTATTTAAATTTATATTTGACTTTAGTTTATATTGATTAATAGTATATTGTGTTATTAGGAGTAAATGTGAAACTTTGTGTGCTGAGCATGTAAGTTTGAACGACGAGCGAAGCGATTCGAAC
Source organism: Poecilus cupreus (assembly GCA_963942605.1). Classification (NCBI taxonomy): domain Eukaryota; kingdom Metazoa; phylum Arthropoda; class Insecta; order Coleoptera; family Carabidae; genus Poecilus; species Poecilus cupreus. The sequence goes on from OZ012727.1 coordinate 17,014,803, forward strand.
AATTACATGCGAAGCATACAAAGTCACATTTACTCTGAATAACACATGCTATTTTTTTTTTCAAACATAGAAAATACAATTATAAATTATTAAAAAATGCTTCAAAAAATATTCTGTCTTATCCAGCATTTCAAGTTGCCATAGAATATGCTGTTTTATTATTTTTGTTTATTTGTTTCATTTTAACTGTCAAATTATTGAATTACAACCTAACTATTTTTCATAATATTTTACTTTGTCCGGCGCCGGAGTAGAAGTGTTGCCAAGGATACATTTTTACGCCGGCGGCGACAATATTGCACTTCTGCTTGCAGAGTACAAATACATAACAACATACTTTTATGACGTTTGAAGACAAAATATTTTTTTTTTACAATCGTTGCACAATATCGACATTGTTATTCCATTTTTAGTTAGGAAATGTTCAAAATTGTCGCTCTAGGGCGACAAAGTGACATATTGTCGCACTAGTGCGACAAAAATAAAACAAAAATAAATTAGATTAAAGTAAATGATGCATTGGATTTTTCTGGTAATAACCTTGCTATTGCAAATACAGTTGGCATATACGTACATACACTTCAACTTAATCACCATAAGCGTATTCACTCTGTAGACTTTATGTCAAATGTACTCCATATGTCAAATGTACTCCATGTGTCAAATTATGATTTCTTTGAAAATTTTAATTTTGTTTATAAACGTTGTCATGATTACGGTGACATGGGTAACTACAATTTTACTGAATTGTTATAGGCGGGTCCAAAGATAATTTTGAAAATTATTTTTTCTACAGCTTGACATTGGTCAACGATTGTAGAAAAAATATTGTGTGTATCTCGTCGGATAGAGCTTGTTCGGTGCACTTGTCGAGTTGTTGATCTCGGCTTCGCCTCGATCAACAATTTCTCGCCGCGTGCAACAAACAATGCTCTATCCGCACTTGATATACAAATAACTATTGTTGCACTTTCATTTTATTTTCTTTAAATTTTGCACAGACTGTCATCAACTGTTTTATTAAAGTTAACAGCAATTCTAAAAATAGTTTCTTTTGTCCAAGATTATATGTATAATAAATTATAAAAAATATGAAACCCAGTAGTAATTCAAATTTCTCCTTTCGTAAGAAGTCGCAAAGCGGAGAGATTTTAGCATCGGAGTAGAAGAACTTAATAAAGCATTGTCCCCACTCAAACATCCATAATTAGATTCCATATCGAGTTGTCATGTTCTATCCATTAATCCCGCCATTCTCCCCATTTACCCATCCTAAGTCGGAAGCACAAATATTATTCCATTACGCGAAAGAAAATCTAACATTCATTAAATCAATTTGAACAATGAATTTAAAAAATCTTCATACAGTGCCGTGCGTCTCGAGGGCAACTTTCAGCAGGAAATTAAAGTATTTCATCAAAAAGAATATGGAAGGAATCTGATAGAATCTCGGAACGCATTGAATACCAAGTATCTTAGTGAAGTATTGCAACGGCCTTAATCGCTGCCCCGAGCAATATTTCCGATTTTTATGGCCAGTTAATGTTTAAAATGTGTTTGCTGTGACAAAATTAAGTCAAACATTGGCGGGCTTTCATTCGTTATCGCGGATGGGATCTGAGATCGTTAGGGTGGCAGCACTGCTGTTGGTGTTGTTGTATTTTACACACGAAATGCGTTCAACTGAAATCTGGCGTCGAATGATGTGTTATCGATGATTTATACGCGTGACGTCACGCGGCATGCGATCACAACGGAAGGGATGCAGATCAAGTGACCTATTTGTGAATTTGATTTGTGTTTGTTTTTATATTTGCCTGGTATATTTCAATATGAAATTATACAAGAAACAACTTAATACACATCACAGTTACATACCACGTTAGTTGTAATACGAGTTATTTTATTTTTATTTATACATCAGGTGCAGCTTGAAAACTTGGCCATAAGCGTTTATCAAAGGATGAAAGGAAATCAGTTTTTTTCTTGCGCAAAAGTGGCCAGTTAATTAGCAAAAATGCTTCAAATAAATGTTGTAGATAATGCAATTCTATATTTAAGCAGTGTTGTTACTTATGTAGATAAAATCTAGATAAATCATCCAGATTAAATAATTTTATCTATTATCTTGTTTAAATAATTTTTTCTTCTTTACCTAGTATCTTATCTAGATAAATTTTTTGATTAGCTTATCTATTTTGGGAGTATTATCTAGCTGATATATTTTCTAAAATAATAACCAATATAAATTTTCTTCTATTTGCAACAGTTCGGAAATTTTATGGCTGGTTTATACTGGATTTAATTTACAGATTTAGATTTAGAAATTTAGATTTGAAATTTGCGATTTACATTCTGGTTCATACTGAATTTATTTAATTTGAAATCTGCTAATCCAGATTTACGCTTCAGCTTTTTGACATATGCTTAAAAAACAACAAAATAACCTTAACTTGTCATATGTGACGTTCTTCAATGAAAGATATTAAATTAATATTATATTTAACACACTCCGCATCTATATTACAAATACATCAGTTTGATTGACAATCTGGACACATTTTACTGTTGTCAAAATTATTTTTTGTGTCCCAGTCAAGTTGATTGGTTGGATTTGGAAATTTTGATTTAGAATATAAAATATGGTGAAATTTTAAATATAAATTATAAATCTATAAATTTGTAAATCCAGCATAAACCAATAAAGGTATTTCTATGTATTTTATATTTGTAAATTAAATTTCCAAATCAAAATTTGTAAATTAAATCCAGTATAAACCAATCATAAGAGAAATGATCTTACATCATCTTATGACAGACTGCGACAACTAAACTGGCAAACAGCGTAAATTAAAATGGGAAATAATTTGGAAATTATACAAAAAATACAAATACAAAACTGTTGAAAACGTATTTACAGAAAATTAAAACAAACAGACTTAAACATAGTAAGTGAATCAAAGATACTTCATATATCGCGCTAATAAGCGGTTCTGATTCGTCGAATTTATTCCATACGCGGCGTATGGAATCATAGTCATTCCAATATAATTTTTAGTTGTGGCATGCATAGTTTCCAAAACAGTGTTATATAAAATAGTATATTGTACAAGAAGCATGGAATGGTACTCATTTCCTTCGGCTCATGCTGCAAATCATACGAGTGTGAAATGGACAGTCTATGCGAGTTGTACACTATACTTTTTCTACGGCCACGATATTATTTCCTAATTCATTTAATTTTAAATATAAATTTCTCCCGCATTTACCATTTCAATATTTGACAATTCTAAATAAATATCCTAGCAATGGCACCTGTACTGAAATGAGCTGACCTGTATTGAAATACTCACAAAACAAATTCATTTTGCACGATGTTTGCAACGTATCTCAGCAACAAGAAACATACAATGTGCAAATTTCTAAGTGGTTGTAGAAAATTAGTATACTGTGTAACATGTGCCGAATATTACCTATTTCACATGAGACAAAATCGAACTACTGGCTTTATGCTATAGAGAAATCAAATTCATTTTAAATTTTTAAATAATGTTATCTACTTAGTAGGATCATCCAAGAAAATAATTCACCTATACCCATAATATCATCCAAATTAAAATATGCTCTCCCAACAACAGCAATTCTCCTTAACAACTCTTGCAAAACTTCGGGGAAAAATTCTTTTTAAATGCACACATTTCCTTGTAAGACACACCGCTCCAGATCCAGTACCGAAGCCGAAGCTGAACCACCCCGGTGTGTGCGGTGTTTATAATAATCCCCCGTGTTTATTCGCGCGAGTCGCGGGGCTGTTTCAACCCCCTCTTACCCCCCTAGCACCCCGCGTACCCTACACCGCTTCGCAATCTTATCAATTATTAAGCAACGCTAGTTTTAAGTAGAACAATAACTTACAGAGCCGGTTAATAGCGGAGTAAAAATGCCGACCGAGGTACGCGAAACTTTGGCAACCGGAAGGCGAGTGGATAAAGCGCAGCTTGGTACAGAACGCACAAAACACATTTTGGTTTGGTTAGGGAATGATAACCTAAGCTGTATTCACAACGAAGTTAACTGGTATCGTTAGTGGGTATTGTTAAGGCCAAACATACGCGTCGAAAGAACGAATCCTTTATTTTTATAAAAACAGCAAATTCTGTTTTCTTCATTTATTTTCATGTTCTTTATGGCCCAACAACCTCCATCCGTCAAAATTTAATGGATTTTTTACAGTGACTTGTATATTGCAATGTCAGATGAAGTACATATTTTCGTTGGCTTCGTTCACTTCCATGAATTTCGTTTTGCTAATTCAATTGTGAATAAATTATTTCTTACAATTATTCTTATCGAAAAACAAAACAATTATTACAGTAAGGTCTTTGAACATTCTAATATTTATGTATGTGGATGGAAAGGATAGCTAAAACATATTTCTCATTCCCATGAACGACTACAGTAATGAAAATAATTTGTATATTTATAAATATGATCATCTGTAATATACTAAGTTTATTTTCAATTTGAATTTACAGTTTTTGAGAAACAAATAATAATATACCAAAATATACACTTTTTGGTATTGGGATCTGACATGGGGGCGTGACCTATCCAAGATGGCGTCAATTAGGGTGAAGATTCGAATGTGACATTAGTACTGTTCGCCTATAAAATATTAAAAATAAGACTCACGATTAATCTCGTCGGATAGAGCTTGTTCGGTGCACTTGTCGAGTTGTTGATCTCGGCTTCGCCTCGAACAACAATTTCTCGCCGCGTGCAACAAACAATGCTCTATCCGCAATTGATACAAACAACAAATGCATAGCAACCGTTCAACAAATGCATGACATTTAACAGTGCTAACCTTCAAAATATGTATTTATATAATTACTATTACTAAATTAATATTAATTCCAAATTGGTGCCTAGTTAAACAATAACTATTTTTACTTTCTTATACAAAGTACAAGGAAGTATTGGAATCACGAAAAAAATCGTTGACGAGATTTTTGCCGAAATACATATTTTGACGTACACTGAATCCGTTAAGACTAATTTCTCAATGATGTCTGTGTGTGAGGATGGATGGATGTCCATGTGCGCAATATCCCATGAACGAGACAAGATATGTAACCGAAACTTGAAATTTATAAGTTTCATGAAAAAATGAAGAGCTGAGTTGATTTTGAATGAAATTGAAAAACCGGAAGAGGAAGTTTACTGAACACACAAAACAATAAATTCCATTTATTTCAAAAATAGAATCAGCTATGAGAAAAAGTTTCAAATGAAAGATGTTAGCAAAAATATTTGGAATATAAAATGTTATTTGCACTGGGAACAAAAACTAAAACATTTTTAATATCTATGTGTCAAACGTGTCAAATAATTGTGAAGTGTCAAAAATATGTGTCGTGTGAAATATTATAAAAGTGAAAGTGAAGACTAGATATTAATTAATTTCTATTAAACACGTTTAACATCTATATATCAAATAATTTTCAAAATAAAGTCATACGCAAGTATCAAGTCAAATGTGTTCAGCTGGTTTTAATTATATAAGAAAGTAGTGTGTTGCCCACACCGGATTTTTCAAGATCATTGGAATGCGTAATAAATTTTCATGGATATTCATAATTTGTATTTTTTATGGTACAACCCTTATGTCTGAAAATATCTTTCCCAGAATGTATAAGGCCGTGTTGTCGTATTTCGCAGACGTATATCTTTTAGTTGACTAGTCATCGCCGCAGGTTCTGTATAGGAAACCAAACCATCCACAAAACCAGACAACCACGAAACCGGCGAATATTAGTTGGGCTTACCGTGTTCCGGGTGCACTGTTTATTAATACAGATGTAACGCAAAAACAGATGAGTCCAGCTTCCAGCACCAGAGCCGCAGTCTTTTGTTCCGTTCGCCCGTTCGTCGTTCGGTTCTTGTTTAATATCTTTTTTTATTTGCCAGCCCGGTTTTGTTTTATTTTTAAGGTTATTGTCGAAAGTTTGTACATTTGTTGCAGAAGAATGCAAAACAAATGAGGTTTATATTGAATGAATATTAAGCTGGAATTTCCGCCTAGATTATTGAAATAAAATCTGTTTTATGAAGACCATTGCGTGGTATGGTTTTATGTTGTAAACTACATTTCTTGTGTATTTATTAGGCCACGGTTGATTGTTTCGTTTTATTTTTGCTAAATTGGATTTGATAGGGCTTGGTTAACAAATTGTGGAATTTTGATGAATACCTGTTAGTTCTACAGATGATGGCAAGGTATAAAAATATTTTGAAAATACACATCGAATTGATAAATCGAAAAATAGGTGACAAATATTTTTGCGAGCTCTATTGAATGGCACTATATTTGAACTACTACCTAACACGCTAGGGGTGAGGAGGAAGGCAACTTTAAAATCTGAAATAGAAACTCTCTTTATACATAACTTTTATTCTTGATTTTTCTTTTTTTTTTTAGAGAGCATAATTTAACGGTTATAATGATGGTGGTTTATGATGTTCATGATTCATCACCATTATTAGCACTATAATCAAAATAGTTAAATTCTTTTCTAGGTTTACGATGTTGAAACACAAATAACTTTAAAAAATGCATTATTTTCAAAAAAAAACGTCGAGAATGAAAGTTACATATTAATCTGGAGAATTCGACTCTGCATTAATCATATGTAGAACTAATAAAATGTATGGAAGGAGTATAGAAAAGGATAGTCATTCCATTACTTGTTGTATGATTTACTATTATATAACAAGATTTTGGAAATTATACTACAAATACAAATATAAATCTGTTGAAAACGTGAAACACAAATAAATAAAACAAACAGACGTAACCATAGTAACCGAACCAAGATACTTCATATATCGCGCTAATGTGCGACTCTGATTCGTCGAATGTATTCCATACGCGGTGTATGGAATGATAGTTATTCCCATATAGTTTATAGTTGTGGAATGCGTAGTTTCCAAAACAGTGTTACAGAAAAATATATTTCTCTCACGTAGTGTAATTATATATTTTTTTGACAAACCTAATATGTATAATGGTTACTATGTACGAGTATTTCAAAAAATCCATTGAAAATTATTAGTATTGTGACATAATTTATGATAGTTACTTTTGATTTGTTTTTATTTTGTTGTTAATTTTTCACAACAAATCTCCCGCTGAAATTTATAGTGGTATTTTGAGCGTTCCATAACTTCTATAAGTGTTATCTTAAGGACTTATAGATCTTAAATATTAGAGTGGTATTCTGAGCGCATCTGAAGATATTTTAAAAAGTTACGGTTACCGTTCAGTTTGTCATAACTTGTCATAGAAATAATAAATAATTTGTAAATGGATAATAATATGCAAATTTTACAATTTGCGCATTTATTATTGGAAGATGAATATATCAACAGTAAGTAATATTTATGTTATATAATTAAAATTTATTGACATTTGTTAATATTTGAGGTAACCAATGCTATATTTTTAGTAATCACATGCGAATCATAAGAATAAATATAAAGGATGCATGAGCCCATTTGAATTGCAAGATAAGCATTTATGCCCATATTCATAGTCGATGCTCACTTTGGTACTTGAGTATTACTTCGCCAAGCATTACTCCGGTCGTTCTCGACCTCAAGCACATGACATGTTTCATAGTCGAAGCTTCGTGAATTCTCGGCTAAGTACTAACCTTAAGGTAGAGATTTAGAGAATTTTTTGTTGTTGCGTTGGGAATATTTGTAATTTGGCAATTTGACAGTAAACTTTATATTAAAAAATCTGTTGTGGGCACCATAATACCTCCCGCCATAGATTTCTTATCGATGTAGAAACACGGACCACCACTATCAAGAAAAGTGCAAGAAACGCTCATCCCTTCAAAAAATTATGACATATGTCAAAAAATGACATTTTTAAGCGTTCTCTTTTTTCTCAAAAAGCATAGGTTTGCAGATTTAAACCAAGGAAGATATTAGAGGAAGTTTCACTTGCGTCATGACCTTGGTTCGTGACTGCAGCGCCGCGTAGCGATCTGGATGGTGTAACTTATATCTCTGGACAATTTAAGAACACCAACCAAATTTCATAAATGTAGTACATACAAAGAAAGACCAATGTTACTGTGATGAATGCAATTATAAATTATTTTCATTTCTATTTAAATATCTATAGCATATATAATAAAGTGTAAATGAATTAGTTGACCCCAATTAATTAATTGAACATTAATAAAATTATAAAATGTTATATTTTGGAGTTATACTTGTGGTTTTGAGTATACACAGTTAGCTGTACAAGGCGTAAACGTCAATTTAATTTAATGTTTTTAAAAATAATAATGGTGGGCTATGTAAAAAACAATATGTAATAAAAAGTTGTCGAAAGATATAATTTAAAGTTTTAATTTTTGTAAAAAGAATCTGCTGAGGTGATTTGTGTACGGGCAGTGTTCTAATTTGCCTCCATTCCAGAAACATTTGGGGAACGTGGCAGGAGTGTTTTGCGTTGTGCGGGGTGGAATGGACTTTTTGATAGTGAAAAAGACTGTTCGCGCGGCCAGTGTATTTCGGCGGAATAAACTTTGACATTTTGAATTTTTCGATTATGGATACGTTAAAAAAGGCGTCGTACGACTCTTCGTAAAGCGTTCAGCAAGATAACAAATTAGTCGGATACTCTATTAATTGCGGAAAATAAAAATTTGAAAGAAAATAGAAACAATATTTGAATTGTCACAAGAGAAGATATTTTCGAAAAACTACTTGAATCTACAGCATATGTACCTGAAAACATGTATTTTAAGTATTATTTTATACAATATAATTTGTTATTTACAATTCCGTGTTTTATTTTCTAATCACTTTAAAGAATATAAAATCATTTAAAAATTGAAAGTAGGCGCGCTTGCCGCGCATTAGCATCAGCGCCGCGTAGCGACCTGGATGGCGTTAATCTGATGGTTCGGTCTCTCTCACGTATAAGTGAAGCTTCCTCTAGTATCTTCCTTGATTTAAACGAATATGTCAAAATATAATAATGTGCTGTAATTCGTAAATGGTGACAGCAAGACAAAAATATTTAAAACAGTTGTAGATAATAATATTTGGAACATTATTCTTATAACATAAATTGTCATTAAACCATAATTTACTGAGATATTTCAAAATAACTTGGCACAATGACAGTTAATGTCAAAAAGTCAGTATTTTAATAATCAAATCTATCTAAAATTAAAAAAAAACATCAAGCATTACTCAAGGTTGGTCGGTGCTTGACTTGAGTCTGAGCATGCGCGAAGTAATACTTGTACACCAAGTAGCGACTATGAAACAAAATTTGATACTCAAGACATACTCAAGTATGAGTCGAGGCGAAGTACTGACTATGAATACGAGCATTAGTTTGCCAGTTAATTGTTCTCATTTTGGCACTAGATTATTTTCACCTAGTGTGAGGTTATGGTATTTGATCTATGTATTGTATGTACATATGCCACATATTGCTCTTACATTGTATTTTTTGTTCGTTTTCATTTACTGTAAAATTATTTTATTATTTTATTATAATGTGAATCAACAGAAATAAATAAAATGACAAATAATAATAAAATCTTCTCATTTTTTAATTGTAATCAACACAAACCATACAAACAATTTTGACATATATCGTTCTGTCAACTTTTGATAACTGTCAATTGACAATGAATGAGTGTAGTTAACCCCCAGAAAAATAAATACTGTTTATTTGCATTTAATAATTTAGAAAACTTGTATTTTTATTTATTTTAATAGTATTATTCGTTTTAATAAAAAATATCGTTAAATAATATAGCTGTAAATAAAATATTATCCGTATTTTATAAGTATTAAACGTAGATACATGTTTTATTTTTGAAAGAGTGGCAGTCTTGGTTCTAAGATATCTTAAGGAGTTATAGACTTGCGTTCAGAATACCGATTAATGAAAATCTATTAGCCTTCGACTTATAGATTTCTCTTAAGCTATAGATCTTAAAGGTTATAGATTTTTAAGATAATGCTCATAATCCCACTATAAATTGGCTTTCTGTAATGATTTTGGTATCATAGTAACCTTCTTTCTCTTCCGGTTGTAAAAAAAAATATTTGACATGGATTTTTTCGATCTGTCAGTCCAATGTGCAATTCGCGAAATATTTGAGGGTACGTGTGGTCTTAAAACATCTTGTATACTAAGACTTAAATTTATTATTTTATTTTACTCTAGGTACATATTTAAGAACGTACAATTACATGCAGAACATTTTAGTTTGTACAGCGCTCAATTCCATATAGAATTCTTTTTGAAAAAAACTATCTGGCACCTGGCGAGCATTCCGCGCATTAATCCGTCCCTCTGAGATTCCGCGGCGTCGTGAGCTGCGCTAAGCCACTACTAATCCGCGAAGAATTCTCGCGTCGCCACCGCCACGCCGCCGCTAATCCAATTACTGACACGGATTACATCCGCGCCGCGATCAAACTCATTGTTGTGTTCTTACACAACGGGATATGTTAGGCGAAGAGCAACTTCAGTTCTTGTAACATTCACAAAGATTCTAGAAAGATTATGACGTGTTAATGTATAGTTGATACACGAAAGTTTGTGGCGGCGGATTTATTTTATACTAGTTTAATTTTAAGAAATAAATAAATAAAGGACTTACTTATCGCGTGATGTTTCGGCTGATCCTGCAACAGAAAAATTAGTTGTCAAATATTAGCTCTGTTTGTTTGCAATTCCAAAAATGCAAAGCAGTGTAGTTCAAAACATTGGGCGCGGCGCGTTCAGCCGAACCTAGGGCTGAGAACGCAGTGCAAGTGAGTAGTGAGTAGAGTGTAGGTTAGAGGCTGGAGGTTTATGGGTAGCGGTTGGATATAGCACGGCCGCATTGCACTATGAAATAACCTTGGCTCCAGTATAGAACAAAACTGTCAAATACCGAAGCGATTAAAATGTCCAAGTTTAAAAAATTGTTTTTATTGTTTGATACTCCTTATCTCAGGTATAATATGATGAATATACGTAGTTGGGTACATAGGTACAATCTAGAAAGAGATTATGATGGGGAATTTATACGTGTATATAAAAAGATGAGACAATACCCTGAAAAATTTTTCAATTACACAAGGATGAGTATTAACTCATTCGACTATTTATTGAATAAAATTAAAGAAAAATTGGAGCGAACATCGACGAATTTCAGAGAGGCAATATCAGCCGAACAACGCTTGGTTATCACAATAAGGTAAGTAATTCAGATATACATGTTTATAATTTTTTATTAGTAATAATATACATTTAAAAAAAAAAACTAATTCGCAAAAACAAAACAATGGAAATACCTTCCTAATAATATAACGTTTATAGAAATGATATTCTTAATATCAGTCAATGCTTTAATTTTTTTCCGCTACAACTAGTTCCAACCTCTCATGAGCCTTTTGACGAAGTTTAGAAAAGTTTAGAAAACTTAAAAATGTACATCTTGAAAAATGCCTCCGAAAGGCTGAAATTTGTTGGGGCGGTAATAAAAATTTTACAGCCTTGGCTGATAGGAATCAAAAATTAACTATGGCACAGGAGATGAATTTTGAGAAGTATCATTAGATACAACTGATATATCCGGGGAATAAATAAATTGAAGCTCTGGTGACATAATTTCTAACACATCTTTCGTGGTTTCTTTTTGAGTTGCTTCATATTCTTCTAAAATTAAATTTTGAATTTTTGTTCGAATGCGAAGTTTTTGTAAAGAAGTAAAATCTTGCATATAAGGGAGGAGACTTTTAAAAAATAATAAATCTGGCTTATTCTCTGCATTCAATTCTTTTTCAAGCATTTCAATCTTCCTTTTTTCAATGTCTATTATTTCATTTCGGCTTTTTTTTCCAAAGTGAAAATCATTTTGGGAACTAAGTTTTCTTTTTTTTAAATTATCTCTTTTAATGTGGTAATCAGCTTTGTTTAATTCATGAGTTTTTGATGATTCTTCTTTTGAACACCCGGCGGTCGTAGCAATTTCAGGAGTGGATAGGGTATTACTGTCTGTACCTAATTCGGTGAGATGCGTTGATATATTTTCAATATCAGTCTCCGTATAAAATTCATCTACCTGGGAATCGTCCAAAAATGGCTTTTCTGTCGACAAACTATCCTCCCTTATATCAGTTGAGGTCGTAACAACATCTTTCAGAAACAGTAATTGGTTATAAAATGTCCAAGAACTGGTATTTTTTATTTCTCCACTACTTCCTGATTTGGGTTTAGCCAATTGACGCATTTGAGTGATAAAATAAGCTCGCAGGTTTTTCCACTTACTTTTAGCAGCATTTACTGTAACAAATAAATACTTGCATATACCAACCACAATATTTGTTATATTTTTTATTTTATTTAAATTATATATGTTATTGTATATTATATTTCAGATTTTTGGCCACCGGAGACTCATTTGCTTCTCTTGCGGGACGGTTTAAAATGGGAAAAACAACCGTATCAGAAATAATATTCGATACTTGTATGGTACTGTGGAGTGAATTAAAAGAGGAATATATGCCAAGTCCCACAAAGGAAATGTGGTGTTCAGTTGCTGAAAAGTTTTATGAAAAATGGAATTTTCCTAATTGTATCGGCTGTATCGATGGGAAACATATAAGAATAAAAGCCCCTTCTCATAGTGGCTCGACGTATTTCAATTACAAGCAATATTTCTCAATTCTACTTCAAGCAGTTGTAGATGCTAACCGTAAACTTATTGCTATTAACGTGGGTACACCTGGAAGACAAAGTGATGGTGGTAACTTTAGAACATCTTCTCTTTTCCATCTGCTAGAAAATAGGCAACTAAATATTCCAGATGACAAATGTCTCCCACACACTAATACTAAAGTGTCATTTGTACTACTGGGTGATGAAGGATACCCTTTACTACCATACTTGATGCGCCCCTACCCTGCTAAAGATTTGGATGATAGCAAGAAAATTTTTAACTACCGCCTGAGTCGTGCTAGAAACAGTGTTGAATGTTGTTTTGGCATAATGGCAGCTAAATGGAGACTTCTACACAAACCAATAGAGACAAGTGTTGAACACGCAGTTGTTATATTGAAAGGTATTTGTATTTTACACAACTACGTGTTGGAACACGAAGTATCTGAGACAAATCCCACACCAGTACATAATTATACCTACCAAACAAATGATAAAGACATGGACATGACACCTATAAATCATCGCTTTTCGTCTACTGCACTTAGAACTCGGGATTTACTTAAAAATTACTTCAATAGCATTGGTGCTGTCCCATGGCAAGAAGATTATGCCCTTCCACGAAATATTATTTTACGACACAATAGAAACAACATATTAGTGTAATTTGTTAAATAATTGTAAAAGAAAATTTTGAAATATACTTTTTAATAAATGAACTAATGTTGAATAACCTGCCTACATACATTATTGTTCATATACAATACATTTGTCATCTTGAATATAAAATTTCATTAAAATTCGTTGAGTCGTATGGCTTTACATGAAATGATAGACAAACATTTTTTGCTGTACAAGTACATACAGAAATTTAAACACCATGCTAGAAGTTTTTAATCTTATAGATTTTAAATTTCTCTATGTCAAAATGGAAAATTCTAACCTAACTCCGATAAAAAAGGAGGAAATTTTCTAATAGATAAACATGTAATGTTGATATATTACTGCAGTTTTATTAATATCAGATAATATAATATTAACTTACGATGTTTTAAAACAATATAAACTATGTTTTTAATATTATATTTACATACCCTCAAGTCCAACATCTTTCGCAACATCCGCCCACAATGTCTTCAATATTTTTGAATTTTTCCTTAACTCATCTGCTGGGTCCCAAATAGCTTTACGTTTAAATACAGCTGCTATCAGTTGTTCCTCCATGTTTGGATACGTCGCGGGTAGAGGTAAATAACAAACTGAAACCATTCGGTTGGTACACGCCTGGCGACACGCGAGGTGTATAGCGAACCACGAAGCGCGCTATGTGGCCAGAGCCACCTAAAAGCATATGATTAATACTTACCTTACGGCTTGCTTAGAGGCTCACTAGACGCTACCCTCCAATCAACCAACCTACACTGCGGCCGCCGCTTAGCAGCTAGATCGCTAACCTAGCGGGCACAGCTAAACGTATTGCTAAGTAACCGCTAGATTACAGCAGCTAGACTAACGACCTAGCGAAATAAATTTGCGCTAGATGAGCTAGCAAACCTTCTAGAACTGTCAAATGTATAAAAATCAATAATAAACATGTCTGCAAAAAAACTATAAAAATAACTTAAAATGCAGTGAAATATATTTGACGTCTATTACTTACCAATTTTAATAGTATATTATGATACAAGTGTATAAGTAAGCTTTTAAAGCACGTACGACGAGATTAAGAGCACGACGCGAAGCGGAGTGCTTTTAACGTCGCTAGTGCTTTAAAAGCACTTATACACGTGTGTCATACGCTATTTTTACCTCCCGCCTACCTCTAGGTAAGGGAGGTATTGTTTTTGGTCAAAAAATTGGGTAGTGAGTTTTTAATGAATAAGCACGTTTTAGGGTCCCTACAATACGATTTTACTATTTTCGCGATGATGTCTGTATGTATGTATGTATGTATGTATGTATGTATGTATGTATGTATGTATGTATGTATGTATATGTGTGTGTGTGTAGTCTGTGGCAATTTTTTCGTCTCGCATAACTCAAATACTATAATACCAAAAAATACAATTTTGTGAATTATTGCTTCTTATATTTAAATGAAGAGCTGATTAGATTTTGGATAAAATTGGTCAACCGGAAGTTGCAGTTTGCTTGAAGCCCTTAACAGTTTTTCGTGAAAAACACGGTTAAATTTCCTTTTTCAACAATTTATGTTATTTTGAAAGTTGAAGAATATTTAATTTTACATATTTTTTGATTACACTAATTTTATTAATTTTCATTAGATTTAGAGATAATAAAATATAAAATTAGATTTCACAAATCTTGCATTCTTAGTACACCATGGAAACATTTAAAAATTTTAACTTTTTTGCGAAATGTGACACATGTCATTGTGATTGTGAAACTCTTTTCTTAGTGAAATATATGTAAAAAATTAAATAAATAAACGAAAGAAAATTAATATTCTCAAATATAAATAGAAAATAAACAAATAAGAAGGTATGTTTCTGTATCATCAAATACTATTTTGTACCGTTTAAGAGTAGTATTGGGCGGGAGGTTATGTGCTGGACACATCAGATTTTTTATTATACCTGCATCATACTCTGGAAAAAACTGAAAAGCAACATTTTGATTTTGATAATTTTACGCGTGTGACGTTTGACGTATATCGTTTATATGGAGTTTGGTTAGTATTTATTGTTAACGTTTACAGTTTTGACAGATATTAACAGTATTTATTTGTGTTATTGCTTAGCAACCTTTAAAGCTCGGCGTGTTTTAATCTTGCGTTTGTGGACGCTGTAGCGTGTTTTAAGTACGGATTATGATGCAGGTATAATAAAAAATACTGTTTTGGATTTTTCTATTACCGTAATTTGACTGACACAAGATGACAGTACCAGCAAAATTCCGTTCATGTTCATACTACTTTTCATCTGCTAGAATCTATCACTGCGGCTAGCTAGCGTTTGCTGTACTAGATTCTAGCAAATGAAATGTAGTATGAGCATGAACGGTATTTTGCTGGTACTGTCATCTGTGTCAGTCAAGTTTGGTGGAATTAACCTCAAATGTTGATCAAATATAAATCCAAAAGACTTTCAAAATTGGTAATTAATATATGTCAAATACTTTATATATTTTATTACATTTAAGTTATTCTTATAGTTTTTTTTTTTTTTTGCGGAAATGATTAATACATTATAAATGAATTTTTGACAATTGACAATTCTAGAAGGTTCGCTATCTCATCTAGCGTAAATTATTTCGCTAGGTCGCTAGTCTAGCTGCCGAAATCTAGCGGCTACCTAGCAATACGTTCGGCTATGACCACTAGGTTAGCGATCTAGTTGCTAGGTTCAATTAATTGAACTAATTCAAATAATTGTCAAAATAAAGTCATACGCAAGGAACAAGTCATACGTGTTCAGTTGGTTTTATTTGTATAAGAAAGTAGTGTGGTTTCCACAGCAGATTTTTTTATATTGAAAAATCACAAAAATACGCCATAACTTCAAAACTAAAACAGATATAGAAGCATTGTATTCTAGACACTTTATTAAGAAACTTAATGAACAGAATTTCATTTTTTAATAGAATTTAATCGTCATTTCCACTTAATGACCTAATATGACATTTGGAGAACAAATCCAAATTCTAAACATTCTGAAACCAATTATTAGTGTTTACTACTAAAGTGTGTGTGTGTAAAATGTGAAAGGAAATAACTTCTTACACTTAATTACACTGTTTTCAAAATATATTTATTCGGTTATCGGTTTCGACCACTTGGTGGTCATCATCAGACTAACCGGGGAAACTACGAAAAAGTACAAAGTTTTACTGATGATGACACCTAAGAGCCGATTTATCAATCGACGGTTATGTTACTGTTACAGTAATCCTCCTGTTAAATGTAGAGAAATATGTATTATTTACGTTGCTGTTAATTAACATTTGATTAACAGTCGATTGATAAATTGGCCATAAGTGGTTGAAACCGGTCCCTGAATTTAGAAAACATTGTGATTAAGACTAGAAATTATTTCCCTTCACATTCCATCATACTTATCAAGTCACACTTGGGTTTCTTATTCATTCAAAAAAAGTATTGTTTATTTCTTTGGTAAAAAAATGTTCTCCCTGCAGATATTAGGTTAGTTATTAAAAATATAATAATCTATCAGGTTTTACAGCTAATAAAGAAAGAACCGAGTTCCTCTAAAAATCTGAACCAATTCTTACAAGACGTTCTCGCCCATCAGGAAGACTTAGAATGGGTGGATCGCTTGAGTCATCAATACAGAGGCATCGAAGATTTCGTCTCACCAACAGTAACATTTACTCGTTATTTAAATGTCCATTAATTACTAAATTAAAAACTTTATTTCCAGTCATACTACAACGAATCACAGGATAGAAAGCGAGGATTAAGACGCGAGCGCTTACACAAATTCAGAAATAGAAAATTTCATAAAAATTTTCCATTTGTAAGATCTTACACATTTAGAAATAAACGAGACTCACATCATAGACGAAAATCAAGACTTACAGATATTGATAATGGATTAACTGGCGTATTAAAATTAGAGGGATATAAACAACAAAGAGTAGGGAGAAATTTGGATAACGATAAAAAAAGAGCGGAAAAGAATATTAAAAATATTGTCACACAAAAACTGCTCAACACTTTCTCTTCAAATCAAAATAAAGAAGAAAAGCATAAAAGTACAGATGATCCACTTCATAATAACCCAAACATTGATCTTCTAGGAGTAGAAGAATCAGTAAGCCCTTCAGATATTTGCAGTGAACCTTTTAAAACCAGTGCTACAACCATCGAAAATGTGAAAGCTAATAAAAAGTCTATAACAGAAGTAAATGTAAAAAAATCCCCGAGAAAAACGCACGATGAAAATGATTTGAAAAATATTCATCCACATGTAAAGAACAGTGGGAAAGCAGTAACAGCTATTCCCCCTCGAATGACTACAAGATGTAAAAATTCAACTGAAGATTACGATGAAGAAGAAGCAACAACTCTATTACAAGTAACAGGATCTTTAAATAATCATCCGGAAGAACTATCCGATGAAGACTATTGTGAACTCACTACCCCTTCTCCAAAACCACCTTTAGTAACTAATACTTCAACAGTAATTATTTTGTATAGCACCACCAGCACCCCAGTTCCCCCATCTGATGATTACAGCGCAAAGAAGACTCTCAAAAAGAAAGAAATAATTTTGTATAGTAAAACCACACCCAATTATCCCAAGTTTAACGCAGAAGCTCCAAAAAGTATGATCCATAATAACAATTATCAACAAGATTCAGATAATACAATATATATAGATGGACCTAGTACGCCCCAATTCGTGTTAACACCAATGCCACCCCCAACTCAATATTCCCATACGACACAATATGATCAACCCTATATAAGTAACGTCAAGATTATGACAGATGAACCAACAAACGTAATGCATTTCACCTTTTCAAATCCATCGCATAAGACCATGTCAAAATTAGAGAAGCAAATGACAGAAGAAGAAACAAGAAAAGCTGCAGAGGAGGCATACAAATTAATGAATGTTGATAAAGAGTTTAATGAAAGAAACGAAGAAATTGCTGATGACACAAAAAACAAAGAATCAAATAGCTATTACGATGATGGCGAGTTTAATCAAGTTGATATGGATGAAACCCAAACCAATAGCTGGGATTTAAGCAAAGAACAAAATTTTGATGAAGCAGGAAACAGGGAAGATAAATATGAAAACAAACCAACAGCAGAAAAACGACAACAGGAATCCTTCTACAATGAAGATGGCATTGAAGATTTCATTTATGATGAACCACTAAATATAGACAAAAGAGAATATCAACTATTAAGACATGAAAAACAAAAACAAGGATCAAAAATAAAAATGCGTAAAATGACTGGGTTCCTATCAAGAAAACTTCAATCTTATGATGACATGGAAGAAATGGAAAAACGTTACGTGCGAGGCATCGACTACGAAAATGGAGAAGGAATGGAAAGTGTATCCAAAGATGAACTTACACAAAAACTTGACAAACTGAAAAACTTTTTCGGGTTTGGTCATGAAAACAACTACAATGAAGAAGTAGGCGACTATCCAGCAGAATCAGACAGCCATGAATATGGTTCACCTGATTTTGATTACCATCAAGAAAACATAGAGCCTGCTGCAAAGATTTCAGTACAAGATAAGTACAATCCAAAACACATAATGTTTAAATCAAACAGAGAGAACAATCGTCCAAAATCCAATGATGAAGACCTGAAAAATATTGAAGATAACTTTCAACAACTTATGAAACGAAGAAAATATATTAAACCTAAATATTTAGGAAGAATCAAAAGACGAAGAAGAAAATTTCCTGTAAAAAAGCAAAGAGAAACAGACGAAAATTGTGAGGACGAAGCTCCCGTTACAGATCCAACATCTGCAGCTGTTATAACAGAAGAAGATTTAGATGATGATGACTATCTTGCTGATGATTACTTAGAAGATAAATGTTCAGAAAAATCTAAACACAATGCAGAGGACTGTAATCCAACAACCACAACAAGTAAAATAACTACTGAAGCCGAATATCAACACAATAAAACTCGAAACGACATCGCAGATGAAGATAAAAACAATTGTGAAGAACAACAACCCAAGAAACAAGACTTTCCTGACATGTCAGCTGCTGATACAAAAGTTTTAAAAGCGAAACGTACAACAACAGTACATACACCACACAAAACAGAAAAATCGCTAGTAGACGAAGCACGAGAAAACTGTGTGGACGAAGCAAAGAAGAAACACAATGCAACTCACGCAACAACACCAGCCACTCTTCATAAAGGTATGGCAGAATGTGAACCAGTACCGAAAAAGCAAGGAGCTGAAGCTAAAGCAGGGGACAACTCTCAAAGTCTCAAAGCCTTGGGGACAACAACGTCTACAACTACAACTACAACAACAACGACGACCACAACAACCACAACGACCACAACAACGACTCCAAAACCTACAACAACGACAACAACAACGACAGCATCACCGGTTACTGACAGCCACGGGGCAACAACAATCAACAACAATCACACAAACTTGCCTTGTCCCCCAGAAACAACAGTTCCTACAACAACAGTAAAATGTTTGAAATTTAAAAGAAACATTAAAACTCTCTTCAATCCCTATAAACGTTTTGGTGATCCATATCTCAGAAAATATCGATCTAAATCATATTATAAAAAAAGGGAAGACACATTAGAAAATAGTAGTCCTGGACCTTATGTGAAAAATAACAATTTATACCTGAAATCACTTTCTTCAGACAATAAATGTACTACAACTAAAGAATACTTAAAAGCAAAAAGGAATGTTCCCAGAAGAGCCAAACAATATAGAAAACGTAAAGTAACAAGAAAAAGAAGATCCAGTAACTATTATGATTACAATAACCATCATATCAAGAAGAGAAGAAAATTTGATGAGCGCAACTTGCAACAAAGACTTCTTCGCCAAGCACAGAAATTCAAAAATCTGAGAAATCGCAGGGAAAAATTCGGAAGCACATTCAGACAACATTTTCGGCCAAATGATAAATTATTTGTAAGAAGTATACCTACAGAAACCCAAAGTACCGTTGGATTACCAGAGGTATTATAATCAACAAATATTTCTAAAAATACTTTTAATATTTGTATATTGAAATTCAGGAATTTATTCATCACAGCAGCAAAAGTAGCAACGAAAAGGCACAAGTCATTCGCGGAGAACTAACTGCCAAAATTGTTGCCGGAATTTTTGATGAAATCAAGAAATGTCCACATATTTCTTCTAGCATTGGGCCTTGTTTGGAAAACGTCCACAAGTATCCTTGTCCCATTGTAAGTATTAAACTATTATTTACTCTTATTATGTCCAATAAATTTATTGAAAGTCTAACATTTCACTTTTTCCTTAAATAATCATAATCATACAATTCTAATAAAACTATGAATTTAGTGGACTACAGATATTCAATATAAGTGTACAACCATTGCATTATCCAGAAATATATGAGCTACGATATTGATTTAATTAGCTAATAATTTCTAGCTAGTTATTTTGTTTTTATGATACACGTTTTATCACTTACAAAAAGTTACCTTCCTATTTATCCGCTGTCAAAATGATAATAGTTACTTACTTTATAAGTATGCAAAGTAAGGAATTACCACGAGAAAAATTTTAGCATACGGAGCCGAAGGCTGAGTGTGATAATTTTATCGAGTGGATAATTCCACTTTTCCCACGTGTGAAGTATAACGTTTTATCCAACATCTCTTAATAAATGAAATATTTTTTAAAGAAATACTATTTGACAGTGACATATGCTTTAAATTTTCTAAATTAAAATGTCAATCGAAGTGGTTACCAAGGTGTTGTGTGTTAATGTTATTGTTATAAATAAAAAAAATACTCACTAGTGGCTTTTCTCAAAATTATATCCACTAGTGGGTAATCTGTTACTTTCCTTGTTTAAAATCGCCATAGTTATAGAGCAGGGATGGGCAACCTCCGGCCCGCGTAAAGTTCCAATCCGGCCCGCGAGATCTTTAGAAGAAATAATAAATAAATATTTTCAAACATAAAAATTTTAAATTAGGTTAGTACCCAACATAGAGAAAAAGGGGAGATTTACAGTTTAATTTTCGATATAATTCGTCTAGTTTTAATTAAGAAATAAATGTAGTACTTAGTTATTTTTGTTTAGTATTGTTTTTTAAAATTTCAGAAAAAAATTATAAGTAACGAAAATGTGTCAATTAACAACTACGGCCCGCGTACGAAACGTAAATCTTATTCTGGCCCCTGTTATACAAAAGGTTGCCCACCCCTGTTATAGAGCATTTATTGAGAGGTGTTGGATAAAATTGTTTATCCACAACTGTCAAAGATTATACCCATAATTCAACAGTTGTTTATCAATTAATGACCTTTGTAACTGTTGCTAATGAAATAATATTGGCAGTTCGATGAAATAATATTATTCATTCGTTATGTCAAATTCAAATCTTACCTGTCAAAAGAGAAAAATCAAAATGTGTTTTAGTAATTCTTTCCACATAAAAAGTCAAAGACACTAGTTTTCTCATTTTTCATACTATTATTTTCTTTTTAAGCTTAAACTTTATCTGAATAATTGGTTTTAAAATTTTCTGCTAAAAGTCAAATAACTTCAACTTTTTGTTACAACAGTACGTAGCCTAGCGATGGTTGCTACAATTTGTCTATGTTGATAAACAAATAATTTTTTGTATTTGTCAGGTCAAAAATTCTACTTATCTTATCATTTCAAAACAAATATTTGAAGAAATGTTGTAGATAAAGTATAGTATTCTATTCGCATGTAATGGCTATTACTAATTCGAACGAGTAATAGCTTACATTACATGCTCATTGAATAATGTACTATTTCTTTATGGCTTACTTTATATTGGAGTTATATATTTTTTTCGACGCCTGCTATAGAAACATAAACACAAAGTTGATGCTTTTTGAGGAATCTCATTTTGTCACTCATCTCAAATAGCAACAAGCGGTATTTATGTCGCTCTCACATAGCGACAAAACATAATTTTGCGCTCTAAATATACAAATAGCTATTTTGTTCATTATAAAATAGTCTTGTAAAATGGAAATATCGTAGCTCTAATAGTTCCCGAAATAACATTGGTGGCACACTTATATTAAATACCTTGTAGTTTAATAAATATTTTTGGTGGAACAGTAGTATACATAGAATAAATACAAATGTTATGTATGAAATCTAACTATACTGAAATTGAAATACTCACAAAACAAATTCATTTCGCACGATGCTTACAATGTACCTCATATCCCTAGCAACAACAAACATACAATGAGCAGATTTCTCAGAGGTCGTAGAAAAAATATTATTTCACGTTGTTGCAGCCAAAATTGGACGCTTTCCATAACAACGAAGTGAAGCAAGACATCAAACGTCTCGAAGACATGCTTCACGACATCATGAAAAGTTTAAACAAAATTATCGAAGAAGAAGTAAAAGCAAAAACCTGTATTCATCTCGACCCAGACAGCGCGGAATTCCTTAAATTCATAACCAAATATCGTCCACCCAAATCGCCAATAGAAGCTAACGAACATGTCAACTGTAATGATGTTACTTTGAAACCAGTTAAAGAACCAGACGACAGCATTCCTACCCAAGGCAGTTTCCTTTTCACAATCACAACAGAATGTGAACCGATCGCCATCACTTCAGGAGGTTCTCAGCTGGATAGCTTCAAAGATTTAAAACCGACGAACTCTGAAGAAAAACATATCATGGACACGTCCATTCAAAATGCCGGTCAGAACGAAAGCTTGGCAAACAGTGGAAGTAGTTTATCTTTTAAAAACAATGAATTTTTAAAAACAAGGAATGATATTGTGCAGGACTCCCTTAGCGCGGAAATAGGTGCAGCAAAACGATTACCAGAAGATAGTTTCCCAACTATGGGGGAAAACGAATTCGAGCCACAGGTTTCTATTTAAAAACCGTTATTTCATTAATAAATTTTTGATTAGCTTTTATCTTTCTAGAATATCATAAAAGAAATACCTAGCAAGAAACGAGAAATTAAAGAATTAATGAGAAAATACAACTCTTTACCACAAAAAGATAAAGACAAATATTGTGATATATATTATTATCTTCATAAGCAGAATATTCTTTTGGATCGGGTCATGCATCAACTTCAAAAACACCAATATAAACTATACAAAAGATACTTTGGCAAAAATGCTCCTAAGAAACAATCAGCAAGAAACAATCCTTTCTGGAATAAATTTTTAAATACACCCATTTCTAGAAAAACTAAACAGTCGAAAATTGGCAAACTACCCCCAAATCACGAAGTGTGGACCCTGGGAGATCTCAAGGCAGGCAACTTGAAGCAAAAGTCTTCTGATAATTTCATGAAATTGGTTAAAAGAGCCCTGTATTTCAGGAATAAACGCGATGCTGCTGATAGAATGAAAACTCTTCTAAATTCTTCTAAGAAGAACAAATTAAACGAATGGTTGAAGGGAGACGATAGCACGGAAAGAACTTTAATTTTTAATTTTGATAAAAAATAGTTTTATTTTTATATCGGTAGGAAATGTTACTATTTACGACCGGGTCCGCACCACTGAAAATTAAATATTTAAGGAGGAACTTAATGGTCTAAATTTTTGCAGTTATTTTATCTTTTCTCATTTAGGTGTGTTTCACATTAAAAGTAACGCTTAAATATTTAATTCTTGCTGGTGCATCACACATCAATATTATTTGAAATATTTAACATAATTTTTATTTATATCTATTTTTATATTTTATATGTAAAAATAAAAACAAAGTCGCAAATTGCTGTTGATACATTTCTATTTGAAGTTTGAACAATACACATATTACAGCGTAGTTCTCTACTTGCCTAAGTCATTCTAAAACTATAATGAAACCTCTTATGCCCGATTTCTTCACTTCTCATTTAAACCTAGATTTTCTAAACTACGATTAAAGTTAATCGGAGTTTAATGATTTGTCGGTTTTCTTCATGTGCATTCATAGTTACTAAATCTACGGTTAGAAATACTACAAGATAAATATGGCATCGTCGCAAAATTGATTGTTGGCTAATGTCATTGCTGAGTTTGACATATGTTTATATATTATTATTTGTATTTTCAAAAGAATGTTAGTATTATAATATATTTTTACATTTCGAATGCAAGGGAAGCGTAAATACATAATAATGTACATATGTTTAGTTTCTAGTGAAATGGAAAACAAATCAGTTAAAGAAAGAGCTACAAACTTCACCAAAACAGAAATTAATTTACTTGTAGACATAGCGTTGAAATATAAGCAAGCATATAAAATAAATATATCATGACGCCTTTTACCCATTATGGGTGTGGCACCCTGCTTACGCAAATCTCGGTAAGTGATATATTTTTGCGTATGAAATGCGGTTACCAGCCGAAAAATCATAGCCCCCAAAGATATTAGTGGAGAGGAAACCACAGGGGTAAATTTAAATTGACAACTGTCAGCTGTGAGATTCGAACTGAGCAAGCATATTATAATATAATAGCTGAACAATTCAATGGGTCTAGTGGTAACTTTGCCCGATCTGCCAAAACAATTCGTACCAAATACGATGCTTTGAAAAAAGACATTAGAAAAAAATATTCTCGATTAAGAAACAAACAAATTAAAACAGGCGGTGGTGTCGGAAATAATTGTTCTTCAATTTTGGCGAATGAAGTTAAATTGTAGGCTTTGTTAATCGAAGTCGTATGAAAATTCCAAATCATTCCAAGTGTCAAAGTAATTTGTATGGGAATATTTTCAGCGAATTCGTTGATCTCATCACTGTCGTGATCCGAAAAGACATGAATGTCCATTAATGCATCCATATTTTAATTTATCACGCCAAATTCATCAACACTTCTACAAACATATAACACACTACTATAGATAATCGGTCAAGAATGACCGTATAACTATAATCGACGTTTAAATCCTAACCGGAGATTAGTGAGGGTGAAGAAAACCGATTTTAAGTATAACCTTGGTTTAAACTACGTATAACTGTAATCGTGGTATAACCGAACGTGAAGAAATCGGGCATTAGTGGGGCTACTGAAAATCGGCGGTTAAATGTAAATTTCGTAGCTAAAATTTTCAGGGCTGGATTCATAGAAAATAGTCTAGTTTTCACAAATATGATCCACAAAATAGAAATAACATATATACTTATTATAGGCAAAATTAACTGGCCCTAATGATACAAAATTCCCATTATTTTACATACAGATATAAATGGATTAAATTATCCGCAGAGCTGGTATTTTCAACCTCAGCTAGAATAAGTTATCAATGGAATAAACAAAAAGTATCGCATCAAAAGATGACAGCTAGAATAATAAGCATCATTAAACTATGATTTTTATGCGATATTTTTTGTTTATTCTATTGATACACTTATTCTCTAATTAACTGAGTTTGGAAATACCGGCCCTAAGACTTCTAGAATATTCTTCTTGTTATAGGTTTCACATGTTAGTAAGATTAAACTATTGCTTTGTCTTACCTATGATGTACATAAATAGGTTCACATTATTTTATGTTAGCTGCACTTCTATTCCTGTATTAGCTATAGTTCTTTCGCAAATAAGCTATAAGTGATAGACTATAATTTTCAAGAATAAAGCCTCTGGTAGACGATGCAATATATCACATTGTTTCTCGTACGATATCCAATATGAAAAATATTGTATATTCTACTACACATTTTTCATCCAATATTTCACACGATTTTGAAAACGATATGATTTTAAGGATGTTCTTACCCTATTTCGAAAATAATAATTGCTCGAAATTTAGTATTGCACAAAAAATTCATGCAAATTTTTGAAGTCATGACAGTTTAAAGTTTTATTGATTTAACATGTGTTCTTATGGAAAAGTGATATTTGGAGGCTAAAAATGTCAAAAAAAACAAAAATAATGAATATTCCAAATTGTTAATATATTGGTAGCTGGAACATTCATTAACATAATGTCGAAGTTTCATTACCTTTCAAAGATTGTGTAACAAGAAAATAGAAATAAATAAAACAAACTACACGAATGTCTACAAATTCAGTGGGAAGCGTGGCAACGTCGCATTCCAAATCAAAATTCGCGCTAAAATTCGAATGTGTCAGACAAATTAATCTTAACTTACGATTTGTTTAACTAGAGCACTAGAAGAATGTAGGTATTCTCGTCCGCCATTTTGGGTCCAGATGTCATAAATAAAACAAGTTATTGGAATCCAGTTACTTAAAAAAAAACATTTAAAATTTGTATCTGTCAAATTTGAAAACATATTTCTTGAAATTCTGTAAAATCCAACTACACAAATCATACGGTAATATATTAGAAAGTATTCTGTACACTTACCTGTTAGATATGAAATATAATAATTAAGAGAATGATATATCACAATTATTAATCAATATCAACTTCAAATTTGACAGAAAAGAATTAAAGTAACTGGATTCCAATAATTTGTTTTATTTATGACACTTGGACCCAAAATGGCGGATGAGAATACTCATATATTCTAGTGCCTTAGTTTAACATACATTAGTTGCATTTACTGATCAAAATCATTACTTTTTGGTTATTATTGAATCCAATGAAAATTAATTTAGTTTCTTTGGATATTCTTATGTCCAGGGTTTGACGTTTGACGAAGTGATCCTTTGAAAATACGACGTTGCCATGTTTAGCATCGTCGAAAGACATTCATAAATTGTAATATCTTAAGAAAATTATTGTGCTTTTCGTATAAAATGTGTAATTTTAATGATAAATGATAGCAATTTTATTATTATGTTATTTTGCTTGAAAGAAATGCATGATTCTAACTTATTTTTTTCATTTTTAACAGTTGATTCAGGTACGATCAATTGTCAAAAAATTACATCTCAGCCACAATAAAATGAGAAGAAATCCAAATAAAAACGATTTCATATTAGAAAATTGGGTTCCGGTCAAAATATGTATTTCAATTTGCATATTTAATAACAATTATCGTTGTTTTTGAGAAATGTAACATAACCCAAAATTAGACAAGGAAATAATAAGTAGTACATCCTTATATGTACGGAACTAGTATATTGGACGATACTTATTATTTCTAATTACGCAACCGGCAAGTAAAGTAATAATAGTTATTTATGTATCAAGGCACTGAAGTATAATTTTTTATCACGAATATGGAATTTAGTTGCCGAGGCGCGCAGGGCCGAGGAAAATAAACCATGTGAGTGATAAAAAAGGAACTTCAGTGCCGAGGTACATATTAAGTTTTATTTGAATTCTAAAATTCTAAAAAACTGTAAAAAAATTACAATATAGGTTAAGTTTATACTTCTGTCAGTTGTCAATTGAATTTGACAGTCAGTGTTGCCAACCTCGAGAAGTGAAGTTATCGTAAATAACATTCAAAATTATGTGTTTTGTCCTCAATTTCGTCAGCGGAATTAATTAGTTAATTCTTCTTGCAAATTTTGTTTCATGTTACGTCCAAATTTACTATAGTACGTCAATAAATCTGCCAAAATTATCCTACTTGTACAATAATTATTTAACGGTTGCCACCACTGGGTTGCTCAAAATCGTCTTATAATGGGTTACTTTAGTGATGATTTCTGACCTTTTAATGACGATTTTTGAGCACTTTAGTGCCGATTTCAAATAAAAATAATAAATAATGTTAATTTTCAAATGTCAAAAATGATTGTTTTTTACCTCCCGCCTACCTCTAGGTAAGGGAGGTATTGTTTTTGGTCAAAAAATTGGGCAGTGAGTTTTCAATGAATAAGCACGTTTTAAGGTCCCTACAATACGATTTTACTATTTTCGCGATGATGTCTGTATGTATGTATGTATGTATGTATGTATGTGTGTGTGTGTGTAGTCTGTGGCAATTTTTTCGTCTCGCATAATTCAATTACTATATTACCAAAAAATACAATTTTGTGAATTATTGCTTCTTATATTTAAATGAAGAGCTGATTAGATTTTGGATAAAATTGGTCAACCAGAAGTAGAAGTTTACTTGAAGCCCTTAACAGTTTTTTGTGAAAAACACGGTTAAATTTCCTTTTCCAACAATTTATGTTATTTTCAAAGTTGAAGAATATTTAATTTTACATCTGTTTTGAATACACTAAATTTATTAATTTTCATTAGATTTAGAGATAATAAAATATAAAGAAATTAGATTTCACAAATCTTGCATTTCTAGTACACCATGGAAACATTTAAAAATTTTCAATTTTTTTTTCGAAATATGACACATGTCATTGTGATTGTGAAGCTGTTTTCTTAGTGAAATATATGTCAAAAAAAAGAAAATTTAAATTCTCAAATATAAATAGAAAATAAACAAATAAGAAGGTATGTTTTTGTATCAAATACTATTTTGTACTGTTTAAGAGTAGTATTGGGCGGGAGGTTATGTGCTGGCCACATCAGATTTTTTATTTTTAATTGATATGTTTATCAAATGTCAATCCATAGCAACTTTCTATTTACAATAAAACTGTATAAAATTTGTAATTTCATATTTTTTACGGTTGCACAACAAATAGTGTGTACACCTTGTCCGCGAAATCATTTATCGCCCTCGAGATTGTCCTGCCTGTATAAAATATGCTAAAAAGGGTACAAAACAATCATTTTCGATTTTGCGACAGTTGCCATAACAACAGCCGCGAAATTTAATGCAAAATTTTATTTCTGAACCAATTTAGAAAACTTTGATAGGGAACTAAATAAAGTTTCGACGTCGTATTTATTTATTTCCCTCTAAAATTCTCTTCCTCATATTTGGAGTCATTCCCACATCAAACACAAGTTAACGCAAAGTTCCAGTGTCCAGCGGCGCTCGTGGCCTGGGGCACGAACGTGACATAATTACACGGGGATCAGCAGCTTGGCCACGTGACCGGAAACTGTAACCGGATTTCGTTCTCACCGGACACGGACAGGTACGAAGAATGTAGAATGTAGCGTGAGGAGAACACTCCAAGTGGGAATTGTTTCTAATGGGTTTCAGGTTTTGAGGGATGGTGGGCGCTGAAGAAATGCGATTAACACTTGTTTTGTTGTGGGATATGACACTGCAGAATGCAATGCGTTGGACGGAATTTGAAATACGGAAGATTATGCTGCAGGAAAGGGAATGATGATCTTTTTCCTGTTGTTCCTCCTACACTAACATTTTTGGGCCCTTGCCTTGATGGTTGGGTACCGGCACAGTAAGCGAAATTAATATCATAAAATCTGTAAGAACGAAGTAGGTAGATGATATATTATTTTCTGGCTTCCTGAATGGTAAACATAACAATCGCACATCATTTACGTTTGTGGTAACTACGATTTTACAGTTTCCATGCTTTTTGAAACACCGCTGTACGGGAACGCGCACCGATATTTTTTGCTTTTTGAGGCCATTAAAATAAAAAGTAACTTTGTAATAATAAAGAATGATTAAAAAACTCTAGTTACCGCCAAAATATAAAATGACATTTGGCAGCAGCGCCATCTCTTAACACTTATCCTAACTAAGAACCGACATTTCACAGTTGGTAATTGTCGTCACATAACTAATAAAATGTCAAAAGATAAAACTGATTGATTGGATTGATAAGAAATTGATTTCTTTTATTATAATTATATTAAATTAATTGTAATACAGAATATCGAAAAAGGTAGGTAACATTTGAATCGCTCATGTAGTCTATGCGGGAATTATTAAATTGTCATATTTTTAGGTTATAATTGGAAGTCTTTCTTTTCAAGTTGTTTTAGATATTAAGAAATATCTGTGTTTTTGCAAATGATAATTGAATAAATTGCCCACAAAATTTTTTTATTTGTGATAGCTCTGTGAAATATGCCAAGAGGATGTTTTTCAGTGAAATTGTTGCCTTTCTTCTCGTCACACCACACCACAAAAACTTGAAATATCTCGTAACGTAATTTATATTTTCACGGAGTGGTTTTACTTTTGATTATGACACTTTACACAAATTGTTCATTATTTTCACGTTCCACAGTTTTTCTAAGCGTCTTGATGCACAGCTTATTATAAATATCAATTAGGAAAATTTATGAAAAATACATGTAAATAAATATAGCAAAAAGGTATGTCGGCCAGAAAATGTAATACATTATGTGTGCGTTAAGTTTATTATACATCGCTCCGCTGCGCGTCGTGCTTCAAAACAAAACTTCGCGCTGTAAAACTAAACTTACCGCACGTATAATGTAAATAACTATTTATTGTTATATGGACTTATGTAAAAGAAACAAGAGTGAAGCTAATGTAATAACAAATTCCTTTAAAAACGAGAACAGCATATTAAATTTGTTGGACATACAGTAGATGAGCTTAAGGATTCTTTATTTTGTATTAGGTATCATAACCATTAGGATTAAAAATTTGATTAATTAATAAAGCGGTCTCAACTACTGAGGTTTAAATATTTTACAGAACTTTATCAAAAGCCTCTTTATTTACTATGATTTCTGAAAGTTTTTTTAACTTATTTTTTTTGTGATAAAAGAAAAAAATTCTGGTGTGGCACCATACTACTTTCTTATACATATAATACCAACTCAACACGTATGACTTGTTCCTTGCTTATTTTGATAATTATCATAGATGACAAACATGTTTAATTTAATCTTCTCGTAACTATGATTTTATTATAAAATACGTATTAATATCTAGTCTTTAAAACATTGTAACTAATAATACAAATATTGCTTTTATAATATTTCAAACGACACATATTTTTGACACATAGATGTTACAATTGTTTTAGTATTTGTTCCTAATGTAACTAAGATTATTGAAATATATTATTAAATATATAATTTAGTTTTTCTCAAAATTGAAAGCAAACACAAGAAAAGTGCAAATAACATTTTATATTCCAAATATTTTTGCTAACAGCTTTCATTTAAAACTTTTTCTCACAGCTGATTCTAATTTTGAAAAAATGGAATTTATTGTTTTGTGTGTTCAGTAAACTTCCTCTTCTGGTTTTTCAATTTCATTCAAAATCAACTCAGCTCTTCATATTTTCATGAAACTTATAAATTTCAAGTTCCCTTTACATAACTTGTCTCGTTAATGGATTCAGTGGACGTCAAAATATGTATTTCCGCAAAAATCTCATCAACGATATTTTTCATGATTCCAATACTTCCTTATACTTTGTATAAGAAAGTAAAAAATGGTAGCTACTAACCTAAAAAGTCAAAAGCACAACAGAAATTGATCAATTCTTAAAGGATGCAAAAGACAAGGAATTTTTAATGGTCAAAGTAATTAATTTTAATACAAATGTTTAAATATTGGGCTTCCAAATTATCAAGAGATGGCGTTGATCACAATTCACGAAAGGTACGTGTCAAATTCATTTTGTATATCTTATGATGGCGAATGCGTGCTTTAATATTGGTAGTTTGCTTTTATTGGCTGCAGAACAGCTATTTTCTTGTTTTTATAGGATTTTTTTTTTGAGAAAATTCATTCTTAACCTATAACCTACAAATACAATTAACTTTTCATTTTTACATTTTATTTAATTAATACAGCTTAAACAAACGTAATACATTGGAATACTCTTAAAATAACTATAAACTATGTTTATTAATTTTTAAAAAATATCAATTAATTTCAAAATACAATGAAATTTATGCACCTTATGATTATTTCAGCTAACACTAGTTCGCGTATTTTAATTTTGAATGCCCAATACTTTGTAGTTATCAACTACATATATAAAACTATCACTGATTTGTAGATAACACTAGATTGGGCATAGGCCATATTCTGCCATCTGAGAGCGTTCTCAATTGAAAAAGGTGAAATTGAGGTTTTGTGATACTTTTTTAAAGTAAAGTGCGCAATCTGAAGCTCTGCCTTCACTCTCTCTACACTGCGCTCGCCACCACCTCACTTTAGGTCATACCACGAAGTATGGTCATACCCATAGACAAGAGAGATAGGTTTTTTAATATTGAAGTATCACCAAACCTCAATTTTAATCAACATGGCAGCGTTCAAATGGGAACACACCCTAGCGACTTATACCCAATCTAGTGTTATATAGAAATCAGTAAAAACTATTAAAAATAAATTTAATTTACATAAAAAACTTTACCAAAAAATTTACTTGTTGCTGTGGTTACTTGTTTATTTGTCAATTTTATTCCTTGGGATTAATTTTGACACTTCAGTCCACGAGAAAAAAGAATAAAACCCGGAAGGGTAAAAAAATACTTTTTAACTTGTTTGCGAAATATTTCCAATTTCCAGTAATATGTAGTTGTCATTGTAATGCACCATAAACTACTTTAAGCATCCTACTATCACCTCGAATCACATTTCATCCCTATTACATCCCCTGGTAGGATCTTGCACGCAGCGCGATCTCAGTCAAACGCCGCAACATATAAATTCAATGTCTATTTAAATCTCATGTTTTTATAAACGCTTATCCCGGCGGTGTGGCGGCGGCGGGGGTGAAGTGACAGGGGCGCCGCTACGCGAGAACGAGACCGAGTTAAGTAGTTGGAAACAATGCCCCAGGTGTACGAAGGAGCCGCGTTATTCACTCGGTATTATTTTTAGAAAATGAAGCAAAGTGGATAAATCCGGAGACTTTGTGTCGTGCAGTCGTGCTGGCCCGGATACAACATCCGGCCCGGAGACAAATGAATATAAAAGTTGTGTTTTACACCCGTCTCGCCCCTCGCTACAATGTGGAAGCTGGACAGCGGGCCGTGGGGTTTTAATGGTTGCGTCTGCGGTGATTTGCAGGAATTTTGTGATGAATGCATAATTTTACAGACATTACTGCTATATGGCTAATAAGTTTTAAAGACGTTTCAAATCTCTGCTGTACTTATAAATACTTTTTCAAATAGGTATTTTATTACAGAGATTTACATGACTTGTAAGAGAAAAATTTCTTATTTTTTATACATTGTAAATAACTATATCATCACTCCATTTATCCATCTATAGGTATACTACAAAATATTACTTTCAAGCCTTGTATTATAAACGAATGTTAAAATTTAATAGCATACAGGGTGTTTCAGGACTAGTGTAACAAACTTTAACAGCTTATTCTTGAGGTCATTTTGAGCCAAAAATATCATATGAACATATGTCCTATTCCTTCTAGTTACCAAAATACAAGAGGTTGAAGTTCTACAAATAAAACGAAATTTTCTAATTTTTGTAATCAAGGTACTTTCGAAAACAAGAGTTTTATTGAAAAGTCATACCTTATTTGTCTCAATTAAAAATTGTTGTACTTTTGATTGTATGTTTTATAATAGATGGTTATAGTACTGCTGAATATGCAGATATGATTTTTATTTATGGATTATGTAATGGTAATACCCGTTACGGGTCTAGAGAATACCAAGACAGATACCCAAACAGACGCCAACCTTCCCATGTTGTTGTTATGTTGTTCTGTGTTTAGAATTTATTTATTTGTCTATTTAATTGTGTCATTGTGTGTTTTGTTCTCTAAATTGTATTCGTTAATATTAATAAATAAAATTAATTACGACAAATAAAGGTATGACTCTTCAATAAAACTCTTATTTTTCCGAAAGTATCTTGATTACAAAAATTTGAAAATTTCGTTTTATTTGTAGAACTTCAACCTCTTGTATTTTGGTAACTAGAAGGAATAGGACATATGTTCATATGACATTTTTGGCTCAAAATGACCTCAGGAATAAGCTGTTAAAGTTTGTTACACTAGTCCTGAAACACCCTGTATTTTATAAATTAAGTAACCTACTATTTGCAAAAAGTGTATTATAAAGGTAACATAAATTTAGTCTCCTACTAAATCAGCTTATTAAATAAGCAGGACAGTTTTGGTGGTAATAAATTTAGTTAGTACACTACTATAAGTATATTTCAATATTATTTTATATTTTTGTTCTACAAATACTTTATGGAATTTAATAAATAAAGACAATTATTTAAATATTAAAAAATAAAAAATTTGTAGATATTTATAGGTCAACTGGGATAAATATGAAACTTAAAATACTTGAGGTAAATGTGAAACACTTACCTCATTTGTTTTCTGTTTACATTACAAAAAATATAAAATTATTTTTAGATAGTGCTAACCTTCTTCTATGCAAATTATTAATTTGACTTTTATGACTTTAATAATCTAGGCTATAAAAATTATTTATTATTAGTAGGTAAAATTTGCCTATACAAATTTCAATTTACTTTAAAAAACTTTCTCAGTATTTCATGTGATATTGAAAAATATGAAATAATCTATTCAAATTTACATAGAGATTTCATGAAATTTAATTATGTGATCAACTCTTTTGTTTTTAATTATGTAGTTTTTGTTTTATTTATGTTTAATTAGCCGGGATAAAATTGAAACATGATTCTGGGTAAAATTGAAACAGGCTTTGGGGTAAAAATACAACGAAATAATCAGATTTCATTTGGTTTGAACTTCTTTATACTATGTACAACGCGAGCTATCATCGTAGTTATTCGTGTTCCTTGTTGTGAACGGTTCTATTTGATATCGTCTTCAGTAAACTAAGAATAATGCCACGAAAATATACATAGAAAAGTAAATAAATATTGTAGAAAAATATATTACATGTTTTATTTATTTAAAATCTATATCCACGTAAAAACTTACCCCCTTGAAAGAGCAGATTCTACAGTAAAAGATGTTCGGGAGAAGAAGAGAAGTATCTTGATAATAAAAAAAGTTGGAAATTTTGTTTTAACTAATTTTAAAGGAACGAAGAGAAATTATTATAATTATAAATATGGGTGCACAGTACTAAAAATATTGGACACAGAAGTTGAAATAATGAGTTTAATAGTATAGAAAATGATAAAAGAGAATTTAAAATGACATTTCAACAGTTGACATAGAAAATATTGAGCAATATTATCTGTGCCTCAAATTGTAACAATTAGTACGGACAGAATAAAAAATGTTTTTGATATGCCTATCCCAGTTTTAGAAAAATAATATGTGTTTCACTTTGTACCTCATGCATCGAAATTTTTATATTTAAGGATTACTTAGAATTTTAGGGAACTCTTAATGTTTAAGTGAGTGTGGTGCAACTGAGCATTACAGCATGATGACAAATTAATTTGACATTGACATCATACATTGCATAATATCTGGAGCAATACCACGTATAATTAATGTCCATACATTCATGACAAAAAAGTTTAAATCCCATCTTAGCTGAAACTAAAATAAATACATATTAGTAACCTATTAAAATAAATATGAAAAGGTAGCATCTGTTGCATTTAGCGTAACGTATCAATAACTAAAACAAATACGAAATAGAATTGGATGGCGTGGCCATCATTCGACAACAAACTAGTGCACTCGTAACACATAAATTCAGCGGAAACAATATCAATTACAGCAGCAACACACAATATCAATGTCCCCGCGATCGGAACCGTACGACACACAAATTCCAATTTCGTCCGCCGTGAATTATAATAATTAAACGCTAATGCAGCGGCGTCGCAGCGGGGCGCAGCGCGGGGCCGCGCTCCATACATCACGCTCGCGAGCGCAGGTGTCCCGCGACGCCCGCGCCGCCGCCCCGGCGCCCACCGCCGACAAGACGCGCAACTAAGAGCACGAGGGGAGGAGTATTTACATAATAATTCGCGCGGTATTTCACCATGCTAATTGCGATCACTATTTGCAATTAAAAATAACCACTTAGTAATTAGAACATTGATTTACTGCGCCAAGCGGTAAGATTTGTGGCCGAATTTTGGGTACACTGCTAAAACGCCTGTTGCATTCTAACTACACTTTTATTTTACACAACTTTTAAAATGCAAATAAACACTTTACATTACATTAATTAATTGTTATTTGTATAATTACTAATAATTCTAATAAAAATTTTACTTGTTACTCACTTGTAAACACCACTTAGACAAGCCCTCTATTGCTTTTGAAAATGAATCTTTACAAGTTACTAATTGACAGCTGCATTGTATTAGTATATTCTATAACAAGTAGTGGAATGGCACATATTCCACGCGAGAAAAAGTTTGTAGTCCGAGCCGAAGGCGAGGGCTACGGTTTGCGAGCGTGGGATAGGCCATTCCGTTACATGTTGTAGACTATACTTTCTATAAAAAGGATTTGAAAATTATACAAAAATACAAATATAAAACTGTTGAAAACGTCAAACTCAAATAAATCAAATTAAAACAAACAGACATAACCATAGTAACTGAATCAAGATACTTCATATATCGCGCTAATAAGCGGTTCTGATTCGTCGAAAATATTCCATACGCAGCGTATGGAATGTTAGTGATTCCATAACAATTTTTAGTAGTGGAATGCCTAGTTTCCAAAACAGTGTTATAGAATAGTATATTCTACAACAAATAATGGAATGGCACATATTCCACGCGAGCAAAAAGTTTGTAGCCCGAGCCAAAGGCGAGTGCTACGGTTTGCGAGCGTGGGATAGGCCATTCCGTTACATGTTGTAGACTATACTTTCTATAAAAAGGATTTGAAAATTATACAAAAATACAAATATAAAACTGTTGAAAACGTCAAACTCAAATAAATCAAATTAAAACAAACAGACATAACCATAGTAACTGAATCAAGATACTTCATATATCGCGCTAATAAGCGGTTCTGATTCGTCGAAAATATTCCATACGCAGCGTATGGAATGTTAGTGATTCCATAACAATTTTTAGTAGTGGAATGCCTAGTTTCCAAAACAGTGTTATAGAATAGTATATTCTACAACAAATAATGGAATGGCACATATTCCACGCGAGCAAAAAGTTTGTAGCCCGAGCCAAAGGCGAGTGCTACGGTTTGCGAGCGTGGGATAGGCCATTCCGTTACATGTTGTAGACTATACTTTCTATAAAAAGGATTTGAAAATTATACAAAAATACAAATATAAAACTGTTGAAAACGTCAAACTCAAATAAATCAAATTAAAACAAACAGACATAACCATAGTAACTGAATCAAGATACTTCATATGTCGCGCTAATAAGCGGTTCTGATTCGTCGAAAATATTCCATACGCAGCGTATGGAATGTTAGTGATTCCATAACAGTTTTTAGTTGTGGAATGCCTAGTTTCCAAAACAGTGTTATAGAATAGTTATTTACATACCAAATGCGGGAACGCTTGGTTCCCGGATGAGTGTTTGGCGGCGCGAGCTTGCGAGCGCTGCCATAGAACGAATCCGGGAACCGAGTTCACGCAAGAGGTTTGTACAATATTTTTTGTACGAAAAGTATAAAACTAATAACAGTCCATACAAAGAAATGAAGTTCTTCAAGTAGTTATTTTGATAATTGTCAAAGTTGCACTATAAATATAAACACACAAAATTAATTTGTCTAATATATTAGAAAACAATTAAAATATTTATAATATTTACCGTATTCACTTGTAAAATTATTATATTTCTTATTTGTATTGAGAAAACTAACATTACATTTGTAGGTTATGTATTTTACAGCTGTCATATCGGGCAGATTTTATTGCCAACATTGGTAACCAAATGCACTAAATTTGTTATTTTTAAATTCAATTTCATGCTTATGCCATCATTGTTTATATTAATATTATGTAAAGGAATGTTTCAAATACTATATTATTTTATTATAAATATAGTTTATTTATAAACGCTTTAGAAATAGGAATGTTTTCGTCGAAATTTCCCGGTTGTCTATCTGGTGGAGACCTGGGAAATGAACATTTCGGACGTTGCTTAGGCAACGCTAATCAACACATTTCAATGTATGAGTACAAAATAGTTATTTACATTATACGTGCGGTAAGTTTAGTTTTACAGCGCGAAGTTTTGTATTGAAGCACGACGCGCAGCGGAGTGCTTTAATAAAACTGAGCGATGTATAATAAACTTAACGCACACATAATGTATTACATTTTCTGGCCGATATACCTACTACTTGAAAAGAAAGATTTCCATTTATAACCTAAAAATATGACAATTTAATAATTCCCGCATAGACTACATGATCGATTCAAATGTTACCTACCTTTCTCGATATTCTGTATTACAATTAATTTAATATAATTAAACTAAAATAAATCACCAATTCTCATCAATCCAATCAATCAGTTTTATCTTTTGACATTTTATTAGTTATGTCATATTTACCAACTGTGAAATATCTGTACTTAGTTAGGATAAGTGTTAAGAGATGGCGCTGCTGCCCAATGTCATTTTTATATAAAATTTATAGTTTTATTTATTTCTATGTTACTTTATTTAACGATTTTTGCGGTAACTAGAGTTTTTTAAATCATTCTTTATTATTACAAAGTTACTTTTTATTTTAATGGCCTCAAAAAGCTAAAAAATATCGGTGCGCGTTCCCGCACCGCGGTGTTTCAAAAATCATGAACACTGTAAAATCGTAGTTACCGCAAACCTAAATGATGGTTGTTTGTTATGTTTACAGTTCAGGAGGCCAGAAAATATTTTACAAGTTAGTAAATAAGTTAAACAATGCACGTTGCCACAGCAATGCTTACAAGGCTTATACGAAATCATTTCAAATAATTTTTGACAGAACAGTTGTGTGTAACTGACATGACTTGGTTATAATTTTATTTTGATTTACAAATGAGTAACAAGTAAAATGTTGTACAATACACGCAAGGTAACTGTTTTTACTGCTTCAATGTAATGTAAATAACTATTACAGTACTTAAAGAAAATATTCGAAAGATTTTTCAGCTTGTTGAAAGCAATACTTTTCATGAATTTTAATCAAATGAATAAAATTTCGCATATTAATATAATTAGAACGGTGGGATAGCGCAGTGGTAAGAGTGGTTACCTCAGGAAATAGAGGTCGTGGATTCGAATCCCGATTAGATCTGTGAAATTTTTCACGATCTGATTTGGATCGGTACTTACTCTCGTCACCATTCCGACCTGGCAACCATAAAGTTATCTAGCACCGGCTAATGGTTATAACAGGGCTTGCACCGTTGGGCAACACATAAAGCATCTAAGTAACGGGAAAAGTGGCAATACAATGTCAATATATCAGTTACCGAGTTCTGAATGTGTCTGTCCATCCTAGGAATACAACCCTCTGGGGGTTGAAAGTTCATAAAAAACATACATACATACATATTAATATTATTGACAGACGCCAAAAGTTCATTGCTAGGAAAATTTTCAATGATCATCAAGGAA
The DNA here is from genome assembly GCA_963942605.1 of Poecilus cupreus. Lineage (NCBI taxonomy): Eukaryota > Metazoa > Arthropoda > Insecta > Coleoptera > Carabidae > Poecilus > Poecilus cupreus. Next base: position 17,054,504 of record OZ012727.1, read on the forward strand.
ATGTTACTTTCATAAATAATTATATCATCGCGCCATTTACCCATTTCTGGATGTGGCACTCTGCTCAATGCAGATCTCAGAATTATGATATATTTTATGTGAAGACAATTTTCTAAAATTTGTCGTCAGTGAGACTACGTATTTTTCCCATTTTACTTTCATTACGATTTTTAAAATGTTAAAAAATGTTGGAAATAGAGGAGCCACTAATTTTTGGCTTCAATGGCTGGTACCATGAGCTCTGTATTTGGGTGTTTTAAGAGCAATGTTTTAAGCTCTGTTTTAGCGCTCTACAATACTCTAAAATTATTTTATAAAATAATATTTCAAATCAAAGTAGTATATAATATATTTCTCTGTAACTTCTATTTAAAGCATTATTTTATAAAATAGTTGTAGAACATTGTACAGTGCTAAAATCGAGCTTAAAACACTGCTCTTAAGACACCCAAAAACAGAGCTTGTGGTTCCAGCCAATGTGTTTAGGAAAAGCAGAAGTTCCTATTCATTGATAACTTCAAAACAATGAAATGTTTTGTTTGTATTTGTAATATCAAAAATTAACTTTTTCTGTCGATTACAATTTTTTTGTCCACACTCAAAATTTAACAAAGCTGTCAAAGTCTCTTATCAAATTTAGATTTTGGATTTCATGTTATGATCTGATTAGATTTTGGTATAAGTCCATCAAATGGAAGTGGTAATTTATTTGAAGGCATATCAAGTATTTGGTCATATATCAAAAAAGACGTAAAATGATATTGGCTACAATTTTTATTTGAAACTATTTTCTATATTTTGTACCGTTTAGATATTAAAATTTTTAAGAGATTATGTGGTGACCACATTAGATTCTACTGACTTTATTTGCAAATTTCAAATTAACAGCTTGGATGTCCATCTTACGAGCTGATTAGGTTTTGGTAGCAATTCATCAATCGGAAATGATAATTTACATAAAAGCCTATAAGTTATAGTGAACATATCTCAATAAATAACTGAGTTAGAATAAATTTTATTATAATAAAAGGATGTAAAATAAAAAATACTATTGTACCAAAAATTTGACTTGGAACCTAATTTTCTATTTTGTTCAGATTATGTGTTGGTACATCAGATTTATTTAAAATTTTGTACACGTTTTATGTTTGACTTTAGTCTATGTTGTTTTACTAAAATTTAACGACAATCGTAAAAAAGGTGTTCCATTTTTTGTCCAGCAATCTAACTCGAAAAGTGACAAATAATATATATCATTCTCTCCGTCCATTTTGCAATATGAGCTAACATATTTCAGAATACAATTATTGTTTTACGCCTTGTTTCAAATTCCGTTAAAATGTCTTCACTCCCAGTGAAGTCCCTGCTTTCTCGGTATCAGTGTAGGCCGGAAACCACGTGATGGCGCCCATCCGGGGGGCTCCGGGAGGTACGGGGGCGCACACGGGAGGTATAGCAGGTGCGTCGCGGTACACGTTGATTACAAAACTAATTATGCCAGCAAACTTAAAAGCCGGTCTGTATATTCATGTTATTATTTATTTCCGCTTGCTGTGAAAACTATACGAAGGTGTGTGTGTGTATGTATATGTGGTGGGACGGGGTATCAAAATAATTTGTTTGATTTTATGAGACTTTATGGCCTACGCAACCCTTTAAGGAGAAGCTGGAAGCGACAATAAATGCACGGCAATATTTATTTGCTGGTAAATTTATTTTCTTTTTGTACTCACAATCTTGGATACAAAAGCACTTGCTTTCCCCGGGTATTATACAGTAAAATTATCTTCAAAATAAAATAAAAAAACTTAGTTCTTACATCGATATTCATGCATAAAAAAAACCCGCAAAAATTTTTGATAATTGCAAATAATTGAAAGAAAAATTGCTACAATTGTGGGAGTGAGCGACTGGGAAAGTGAGAGAAATTGTATAAAATAAAAGAAGGCTGGAGACATTATTGTTCATAGTTACAGGTTTTGACGAACCTATTTTGTAAATTGGCGTTTTTTTAGTAAATGTGTAAGATGATGGAAAAATTCTCACATAATTGTTATTTTTTAACAGTATCAGGACTATAAAGAAGATGTCCAAAAATTTCCGATGACCTGGCACTAGAGCTCTAGAAGAATGTAGGTATTCTCGTCCGCCATTTTGGGTCCAGATGTCATAAATAAAACAAGTTATTGGAATCCAGTTACTTAAAAAAAAACATTTAAAATTTGTTTCTGTCAAATTTGAAAACATATTTCTTGAAATTCTGTAAAATCCAACTACACAAATCATACGGTAATATATTAGAAAGTATTCTGTACACTTACCTGTTAGATATGAAATATAATAATTAAGAGAATGATATATCACAATTATTAATCAATATCAACTTCAAATTTGACAGAAAAGAATTAAAGAAACTGGATTCCAATAATTTGTTTTATTTATGACACTTGGACCCAAAATAGCGGATGAGAATACTCATATATTCTAGTGCCTTACCTGGCACCAAGCGATTTTCACTTGTTTACAAAACTATAGGAATTTTTAAGACAGTGCAAAAACAATCACAGTTTTAGATGAAATATAAATTAAGTAAACAAAGGCTGTCATATATGACATTACGAGGGAATTTAAGGTTAAGTGATGACAAAATAAAATCGATATGCGTTTACACGAATCTTTCAAAGTCACTTAGCTGGAGTCAAGTCTGATTTATTTTATACTTGACTTTAGGAAGAAAAATTGAGAGTCTATAAGTGGTAAAAGCCGCCTTTTCAAAGTCAAAGTTAAGTCAAAGTAACATATACATATACAATATTTTGCATTATTACATAAAAAAAAATTAAACAAAATATGTGAAATTACTTCATTAGTATATGAAATTCTTTAGTAGCTGGTTGCTACCACTTTTGTGCAGTGAATTTGTAAATTTATGAGCATTTTGATTAAATTTTAATTCCGTAAAAAATCATTTAGTTCGTTAAAAAAAGCATTGTCCAAACCTCTTGTGGGAAAATATAATCCGCAAATTCCCTGAAATGAAGCTCTTGCACGCAATATTGCTCATGTAAGAAGAATGTCTTCCCGCACTTGATATGTAAATAACTATTTTTAATGGTTAGAATAAAACTTACTCATTTGAACAAATAAAAATTGTATAAGCCATTTAATTAAATTATAACTTAAAATTCCACGAAAACTCGGAAGAGGCATGTACTAAATTACATTTTGAAATGTTAGATTTATCGCATGAAATTATTGTAAAATTAATTGGTTTTCAAACGTTTATCGCTGCCACAAAAATCACACAATTAAATTTATTTCATCACACAAATTTGCGAATTTGTTCACCCACAATATATTTAATAAAATAATTATCTCATAAACTACCCTTCATTGGAGTGTTCGCTAGCAGTTGTTTCACACTTCTCACTCACTTGCTAATTAAGTTCACTAAATAACAAGTGAACGAGTTTATTAAACAACAAAATACCGTCAATATACTTCGTTCTCTGTCACTCTAATATACTCAGGGTCATTTATAAACTCGTACAATTTAATGAAACCGTTTACCGAACGTATAAGTTAAAAACTTTACGACATAGCGATCATAGTATCGTAGCGACACATCTATGGGGAATAGCGATATAGTGCGAGAGTTTATTGGTACCAACCTTCAACACCAGGCGTAAAAACCCTAAATGTATGCGCTTTCATTAGAGCGGTAACAAAAAGGGGTGCAAAGAGAAAATAAGAGTATGTTTGCATATTTTAGTCATTGAGCTATTCAAGTGTTTCTTCGAAATGTATTCTGTCAATTTGTAGTATACTTTGAGAAGTACCATTTAAATTACTAAATTAATAATTTAATTTTGGGGTTAAATTCCTAATGGGTTCAATATTAAACGACTTGAATAAACAAAATATCAGACTTATCTTGGTATATAAATAAGTACATGTGACGAGTGTTGAATTGAAATGTGGCGTATAAAAATTACAATGATTTTGTACCTCCCGCCTACCTCTAGGTAAGGGAGGTATTGTTTTTGGTCAAAAAATTGGGTAGTGAGTTTTCAATGAATAAGCTCGTTTTAGGGTCCCTACATTACGATTTTACTATTTTCGCGATGATGTCTGTATGTATGTATGTGTGTGTAGTCTGTGGCAATTTTTTGTCTCGCATAACTCAAATTCTATATTATCAAAAAATACAATTTTATGAATTATTGCTTCTTATATTTAAATGAAGAACTGATTAGATTTTGGATAAAATTGGTCAACCGGAAGTAGCAGTTTACTTGAAGCCCATAACAGTTTTTCGTGAAAAACATGGTTAAATTTCCTTTTTCAACAATTTATGTTATTTATTTATTATATTTCAGTGACTAAATCCGATTTTATCATGACCACTGACTTACCCAGTTGTGTGGTTGAAATAAATAAACATCCTCCAAACAAAAGGAGATATTTGAAATCTGTTAGTTTACATTCTTTTCTTGAGCTTTTTTACAAATTAACTTTTTTTCTGGAAAAAACTCTGTTAAAATCTTCGAACAGAAACCTCAGCCAATCTTTTATGGAATTATTAAACAATACTAATATACAGTATGTCCCATTTAAGGTACGAATGCATTGGGATCTCGAGAACCTTAAGAGATACAAGGTTGGTTAAATTAGACGAAAGTTGCTTGATTAGTAGGGTAGTTTGAACAAATTTCGTTAATTTGTTCAATTAATTATAAAAATTTATTATTACAGTTTTATATCGTTGTAAAGCAAAAAAAATCTCTATTCAAAAATGTCATGGCTTACTATGACCTCCATATGAAAAATAAAAGTTGATACCAGTTGTACTCGTAAATGTTTAGATATAAAATATTTTTGAGTACTTCTGCAAATTCACTATTAGAAAGTGCAAACAAGAATATCATATTATGTCATATAACAAAGTTATCAGCAAAAAAGGAAATCGCAAAATTTACATTTTAGCAAATATCTAGTGATCTATGCATTCAATTGGAAAAACAAAAATACATGCTCAGACTACCCTACTAATCAGGCAACTTTCGTCTAATTTAACCAACTTCGTATCTCTTACGGTTCTCGAGATCCCAATGCATTCGTATCTTAAATGCGACACACTGTATATTTCAAAACAAGTTTCGAATGTATTTCATGGGAACAGCTGTAGTTAGTTTGTATAACAACACAAAATAAATAACAAAATCGAAACGAGTGGACGACTCAACAAAAGAGCATCACGATCGAATTACAAACCTCATATAACTCCGGCAACATACAAATTAAATAACAAAATTCAATAAACGCTCGTCATTTGTTTATTTTATTTCCAAACGACTGCGAACCCCTTTTTATGAATCCCTCAGTTATTTAATTAATTGTAATTGCACAAGGTAATTTAAATGCTGCAGAATCATTAATTTTATTGTAATTTGTCTCTATATAGTTTCCATTTCGTTGGTTCACATAGTTTATTGCATTTGTTTAACACGCGAACATTGTTTTGGATACACATATTTGCAACGTCAACAAATCGCTCGAATATTATTTCTTGTGGGACACAAGGAGCTAATTTTGATTTTAAATGTACTACAAACTAGCTGAAGTAGAATTAATGATAGAATGAAAATCAGCCCAATTCTCTAACGAAGATGCCACGTAGCAATTTGCTAATAATGACAAAATCGCATCAAAACTTCGTGTTTATTAGCTGTCAAAAAAGATTCACTTTTTTTTTCAAAATTAGTTGTTATGATAGCAATGGCCCGAATAGAGCGCATTTAAAAATTTATAGTCAAGATAAACAAAATTTTAACAAAATGTTTCAGTCCCAAACCGTCCACCGTTAGTTTCTGTTAATTTAACATACTGTAACGGGCAAGTACGACTCATCGTTCTAGTAGGTTCTAGTGCTGTTCCAGGGTAGAAGCATCGAGAACAGTCTCGATTACCAACACGGCAAATATATAAAGCCGCTAGCCTACCCAGTGGGAGATTCGACTCCGACACGCTGGTCAGAAAATATTGAATCAAGTGGAAATAAATAAAACGTTTGCGTGGTAAATATAAATAATGTAAATAAATATTTCGTGTGTAATATTATTAGTTTATTATTGATTTGTTTTTATTTAGTGTTTATTAATAAGTGTGTAAATATAAATAAGTAGTTTAAATAAGTATAAGTGTTTTTAAATAAATTCTTTGTGACTTTTAATAGTTGTTTTAATTGTTGATTAATAAACTTCACCGAACCCGTCAGTTACAAATGTAAAAATACATACATACATACATAACATCACGCTTTGTCTCACTTAGTGGGGTAGCACGAACCCAGAAACACAGTCAACCAACAATCAATCTCCTCCAAACATTCCTATCCTGACACACCACTTTCGCCTCGTCCACATTCATAGTGCGATTCATACATGCTCATTTATTCTTCACACTCGGAATCATTCGTTCACGCAACAAACCATCAATCATGCCCAACCAGTTATTCCTCGGACGCCCGCGCAATTGTTCACGTTCAATGTCACCCATATATATTAGTTCCACCAACCTTTCATTCGACATTCGCTCAACATGTCCAAACCACCTCAACTGACTCACTCCCACTTTCTTAACACCATTCTTCTCAATCTCACACTCACCATACACCAATGTATTCCGTATACGATCACGTCTCGTATACCCACACACTCCTCTCAAATATCTCATTTCTACAGCAGTTATAGTATACGTCGTTCATGCTTCTTCATCCACACCCAACATTCGGAACCATACATCAATGTAGGCACTAACACACCATTATAAACACTCAATTGAGCATCTCTAGGTACATTCACATTTCGAGCAAATGTACCCAGAGCACCCAATATCTTGCACCCTACAGACACTCGCCTTTCAATCTCCCGGTCAATACGTCTATCCCTCGAGAACATAATACCCAAATATACAAATTCATTCACTTGTTCCAGTCTCACACCTTTCACTGAAACATTACATTTGGTCACCAAATCATTCTTCTCAAATATCAACACTTTACATTTATCGACATTCAATAGCAGATTTAAACCTTTCCCTACTTCATTTATGCTCACAATCATTCTTCTCAATTGCTCCTCAGTTTCACCCAACACAACAACATCATCCGCATAAGCTAACGCAGGCACTATACGTCCACCAATACGTTCACCAATTTAACAAGTTTCGAATTTGTTAGCAAGTAACAAATTATTTTTGTATACGAGTATTTCATAACTAAATATATTTGTGAATATAGTAATTTTTGGCATTTATTTTTATATGCTTTTGACTAAATATTTTAGTAATTATTTTGAAGCAGAACAATAAATCATAGTTAATAAACAAATTAAGTTGTCCCCAAGGATAAACATTCTTCAACAATTTCAAGTTGATAACTTAGCTAAATTTACTTGTCTATTTGTTAAATTTTATAATTCCAGCAAATATATAAAAAAAAAAATTTCTTCTTAATAATTCAGAATTGATAAAATTTTAATTTAACAAATTGTTATATTTGTTCAAATTGTTAATTTAACACCCTCTGGAATATATTCTGTAACTTATCTGTTAAAACAGCCTGTTAAAAATTTTAGCCAATGATAACAGACTTCACTGAATAAAAGTTGAAAATTTCATTTGACACATATATTTTTTAACAGTCCGTTAAAAATTAACAGGTAAGTTACAAAATAGACCACTATATTTGTAAATATTAAATAAAAATACTTAACAACCGCAAAATTAACAAATCGCAATTCAAATTTTTTACTGAGCAGAAACAATTATAGGCATTTAATTTAGAGTCAGTTATTTATCAAAATAGAGTGTGGGAAAAAACGAAAAATAACAGAATTTTTCGATTAAAACTTACAAATCCACAGCGGTGGCCCCCTCGCCCCTCCTCTGCTCACCGCCTGAAAAAAATGAAAAATCGTCAGAACCGTCACACACTTATCGATTTATTTATGATAAATTATAACAACAACAATCCATTATAAGAGAACCACAGTTTTACCAACACAAAACCAGTAAACTTCCCCCTAAGTTCGAAACAGGTAGAAGAATTGGTAGTTGGTAATTGAAATTTAGCAACCAACTGTGGCGGTAATTAATGGTTACAGTCCGTCACCGGTCACAAAGTTCCAAGACGAACCTGTAACCAAGCGGTAACCGATAACCGGGACTGTTAACCGGAAGTGGTACAGTGAGTGATTTAGACGAGAATATAAATGGTTAGATTTATGTTGCTGCATAATTAGAATATTAGGAATTCTCTATGAACTAAATGCTAAATTACGACATTTATTGAATTCTACGGATGCTGCTTCTGCTACTGCACATTTTGAGAGATTTCAAACAGTTCAAATCAATTGAGCCATATTTATGAACCAAACCAATTTAGTTTTACTGTCCAATGACATTTAAAGTCCCTACAGCTAACATTTTTTGTGCCACTGCACTGATAGGTTACTATAAAGAATAAATAGTTATCTATTTCATACTGTATCACATTTGCATAGTTACCGGACTGATTTCAGTACGGTAAATGGAACTTTACAGTATTTTTATGGTACTGTGTCATTGTTAAGCAATATTTTAATATAATTTCTACTTTCTTATACAAAGTGTAAGAAAGCATTGGAATCGTGACAAGATTTTTCGGAAATACATATTTTGATGTCCACTGAATCCGTTAAGACCAATTTCTCAATGATGTCTGTGTGTGAGGATGGATGGATGGATGTCCGTGTGCGTAATATCTCATGAACGAGACATGAACGAAACTTGGTATTCATAAGTTTCATGGAAATATGAAGAGCTGAGTTAATTTTGAATGAAACTGAAAAACCGAAAGAGGAAGTTTATTGAACAAATGAACACACAAAACAATAATTTTTTTTCCAAAAATAGAATCAGCTGTGAAAAAAGTTTCAAATGAAAGATGTTAGCAACAATATTTGGAATATAAAATGTTATTTACACTTTTCTAGTTCATGCTTTAAATTTTGAGAAAAACTAAACTATATATTTAATAATATGTTACTAACCTAAGTTGCAATGTAAACTAAAACTTTAATATTTTTAACATCATGTATATGTCAAATAATTGTGATGTGTCAAAAATATGTGTCGTTTGAAATATTTTAAAAACATATTTGTATTATTAGTTAGAAAGTTTTACAGACTAGATATTAATTAATATTTTAAATTAAAATCATAGTTAAGAACACAAAATTAAACAGGTATAACATCTATGTGTAAAATAATTGTCAAAATAGTTATCTCACGATCCACAGTCAGACGCGTTACCACAGAGCTATTTTCCATGGCACTATATATCATAATCACACTGTGCAAAATTATGGCTTCAACCCGTTTTAGTCATGGCTTGAAAATAGCAACGAACTTATTAAACTCAAGCTAAAGTTTTTTTTTATTTTAACTAATTACATGTTCAAATAATTCATAAAATAGATATTACATTTTACTGTCATCCTACTTTACAGTCCTGCATCTATCATTGTATTAATCTAAAAAGTATGTATTTTTTAAAAGTTATTTCTCTTATGTTATTTATTATTATACCTACATCATAATCCATATTTAAAACACACTACAGCATGCGCAAACACAAGATTAAAACACGCCGTGCTTTAAAGGTTGCTAGCCTACAACAATATTATATTTTTCAATAAGCATGAAATGTATAAAATTACTCATGAGAATGAAGTTTGCATCACGAGTGAAAGCGAGAGATGTAAAATATGAAAAAAATACTTAAAAGTAATATAGTAATAGATAAGATTAGAATTTGACATAACGAATGAATAATATTAATTCATCGAACTGTCAATATTATTTTATTAGTTATTAGGTCATTAATTGATAAACAACGGTTAAATTATGGCTATATTATTTGACAGTTGTGGATAAAAATAATTACTATTAATATCTGCCAAACTGTCATGATAAATTGTATAAAAACTAATCTATATAGTAACATAAATAATAAATGCTAACTAATCTCTTTGTGAACGATAAACGTCAAACGTCACACGCGCAAAATTACTATGTTTTTTCTAGATTATGATGGAGGTATAATAAAAAAATAGCACATGACATACGTGTATAAGTAGTAGCGACGTTAAAGGAACTCCGCTTCGCGTCGTGCATTTAAACTCGTCGTACGTGCTTTAAAAGCTTACTTATATACTTGTATCATAATATACTATTACGGTCGCAGTGTGTCAATTGTTATATAATAGATATTTACGATATAAGTGGTATAAGAGCATTATTAAGATACACAGGTATAATTTGTACAACGATGAGACAGCCGAGTTATGTAATCATATAAGTATATGAATGGTGCATTATCACACGCGTAATGTACAATATTTTATTTGAAATCGGCACTAAAGTGCTCAAATATCGTCATTAAAAGCTCAGAAATCGTCACTAAAGTAATCCATTATACGACGATTTTGAGCAACCCAGTGTTGGCAACCGTTAAATAATTATTGTACAATTAGGATAATTTTGGCAGATATATTAACGTACTATAGTAAATTTGGACGTAATATGAAACAAAATTTGCAAGAAGAATTAACTAATTAATTCCGATAACGAAATTGAGGACAACACATAATTTTGAGTGTTATTTACGATAACTTCATTTCTCGAGGTTGGCAACACTGACTATCAGTTTCAATTGACAACTGACAGATGTATAAACTTAACCTAAATTGTAATTTTTTTACAGATTTTTCGAATTTCAGTTTTCAAATAAAACTTAATATGTACCTCGGCACTGAGGTTCCTTTTTATCACTCACATGGTTTATTTTCCTCGGGCCTACGACCCTCGACAACTAAATTCCATACTCTTGATAAAAAATTGAATTTCAGTGCCTTGATACATAAATAACTATTATCTACGCCCGCCCAAAGTTAAAAAATTTAAATAATTTGACATTATTTTTTGACAAGTAGGAAATTAATCCAAGTAGTTGCTGTAAAAATGTTTTTAATCCATGACGAACACAATTTGACATTAAACAATTATGTAGTCATTATTCATAAATTTTTGAAGCATTTCGCGAAAATAAGTGATTTAGAAAGTATTTCGTTGGATATAGTAGAACAAGCTTCAAAAATTATTAATTAATTCAAAGAATTGAAAAGATTATATTACCAACATTTATAATAAACAGTACGTTAATGAAAACTAGTGCAGTAATGAAGTTCTACGCAAAATGAGTGCGATAAGTGACATTTAACTCACGAGCGTAGATAAACTTATTTAATTTTCGTTCTTTTCTATATATACTCGCTTCCTTCGTTCTAAAAAAACTTGTGACTAAAGAGAAATTTAGATGACATTACATAATATACTATTACATTGTCCTAGCTTTCAAATTTTAGGAAATTTCCTTCGATGAAATAGCGTAATTAATCTTGTTTATCCAATCGATTCGAATCCGTCCTCCAAGTATTCCACATCCTCTGATCCTCCTGGCCCTGGATTAGTCCCTCTTCCTGTCATATCACCTCTCATAACGATGCTTTATATGCTTATATGATCCTCAGAGAGGAGAAACAGGACGAGCTAGCCTTGGTGAAGAGCGAATCAATGGCAAAGGATAGACGATGATGCAAGGAGTTAAAGATAGTTTGATGGCGATTAGACGAAGTGATAATTATGTGATATGATGAGGAATAAAGAGGAAGGATTAAAGGAAGGGGTAGGGATAGTGCGGTTATTTCAAATTGGAGAATAATTAATTTGCACTTTGAATATACAGGGTGCTATGAAATTACATTACGATTCTGTGAAAGTGTTCCTCAGTTTCGCGCAAAATTTTATATTGCATCGTTGCTCCAGAAAATCGTACATTTCTAAAATCGCTACTAACACTTAAATACGTTTCACTCAAATAACAATATCACGGAAACTAAACGAGATATCTACATTCCAAAAACATGTAGTTACAGAGGAGGTTATGCGCAACGCAATGCTGTCAAATTCAAAATGTCGGGTTATTTTCTGCGGAGACTTCTTATATTTTTAATATTTACCAATTTCACTTGAAAATTTAGTTATAGTAAACATGTTATATTTATGTTGTGACAACTAACATTATTTTTGTAGAGATGTCATATCAGGCAAAAATTATTACCAACATTGATAACTAAATTTATCATCTTAAATTTAATTTTTTATTTATATTCTACCATTTTTACCTCCCGCCACATCCTGTAAGGGAGGTATAGGAATCATGCTAAAAATATGGTAGTGAATTTTCAGTGGATGAGCACATTTTAGGGTCTCAACAATACGATTTTAATAGTTTCGCGATGATGTCTGTGTGTGTGTGTGTGTCTGTTTGTCTGTCTATCTGTCAGTCTGTCAGTCTGTGTGGATCTCTGGGGTTACGGTTTCTCAAAAACTACTAAACGGAAAATTTTGATATTTTGTATATATCAATTTTATCCCCTTTGGAAGAGCTGATAAGTTTTTGGTGATAATCCAATAACCGGAAGTGGTAGTTTACTTGAAGCCCTATCAAGTTATTTTGAAATATCTCAGTAAATTGTGGTTTAATGAAAATTTTGTTATTAGAGCAATGTTTCAAATATTATTATCTACAATTATTGTTTGAAACATTTTCCTCTTACTGTCACCATTTACGAATTACAACACGTTAAAAATAAATATTTTGATATTTTCGTTTAAATCTGCTAACCTGTACCTGTGTATTTTGAAAAAACAAAACAACGGTTGAAAAATGTCATTTTTGACATGTGTCGTATTTTTTAAATTAATATTTTATAATGGGTTGTTTGAAATACTGTAGATTGATATTATAAATTTAGATTTTTGTTTTCCTATTTCACGTACACAAAGTAAATTTTGTGACACTGTTTTTCTCAAAAAACAATGCTACAAAATTGAATTTTGTGCAACTGTTTTTGGGAATTTATTATTTGTAAAATTAACAGTCTGTCAAACTTGGTACTGTCATTGATCACGTAAAATTATTGAATCGGAGCCCCTGCGTCGGGGTTACGGCCTGGGACTCGATAGGCCCCGTGGGCAAAGCCCCTTGGTCACCAATGGTATATTAAACATGCCGTTCAATTTTATTTGATTTTTTATTTTTATTGAATTTATGAACGTGAAATAGGAAAAGTAGTATGAACAACTCGTGTTACAATGCCTAATTGTAATACTCGTATTTTGCGGAACTCGCCTGCGGCTCGTTTACGCAAACTATACTCGTATTACAAAAAAGGTCATTGTAACACTAGTTGTTCAATATACTATTTTGTATGTTTTTTTATATTTGCTAGAAATACAGCTGGGAAATGGACATTTCGGACGTTGCTTAGGCAACGGGAAACAACACATATTAATGCATGAGTACAAAAACTAAATTTTATATTTCTATTATCAGAAGTTTTTCTATGAGAACAACCGCTTAAACTAATTACCAAGCTAATTTATAGGTCGTACACTTATGCCCAGTTGCACCACTCTCACTTAAACATTAATGCCCAGTTGCACCACTCTCACTTAAACGTTAAGTGTTCCTTAAAATTCTAAGTAATCCTTAAATATAAAAATTTCGTTGCACCAGCCAAATTTCAGCACTTAAGTTGACTTAAGGAATCCTTAAACTAAGTGTCCGACGTTGGCCACTTAACGTCTACTTAACAATGGAACTGTCAAATATTTGAATTTGTAATTAGGAAGAATGCTAAATTATTATTATGATATTGATTACGACGATGACGAAATGCATGTTTTGGAAGATATTCGATTTATAAATAATCCTCCGAGAATAATATATGAACGGTATTTACCGCTTTTGCATGAAATTAATTGGCGATAGTTTCCCATACTTCTTCTTTCTTTTTATTTGTAATTGTATTTACCGTTTTATTTTCAATAATATTCTTATATTCTGGAACGGATTGTGACAGAAATAACTTCTCGTCCGTTGTGAAATTTGCGGATCTTTTCCTCTTCTTTTCATTTTCGGTTACATTTTAATACTAGAATCGTATTTTTGTGATTGCTAATATCACTTAATAATATTATTACAAATTTATTAACCTTACTTGGTAACCCTTCTCGATAAATTAATGAATGACATGAACGTTTGACAAGTTTGAAATGTCACAAACAATAAATAAATTTTCTTGACAGTTAAACTTACTAGATTCTAACATTAGAAAATGAAAATTTCGTTAACACTAGAATGCCCGGACAAGTCAAAATGACCGTTTTTACAATTTAAAATGTTCTTAGTCACAGACATTCTGGACATTCTAATGTTAAGTTACCAAAGATTCTTTTTCGTTTTTGATATTCATTTTTAGATCTTTAGTTTTAGATACAGAATATAGAACTAAGTAATGACTAACTAAGCAATGCTTAAATTCAACGTGTGCAACAAACTTAAAATATAAGGATTCCTTAGTTTTAAGTAATGTTTAGTAAAGTTTAGTTTTAAGGAAGGGCGGTGCAACTGGACATTAATTAGTTAATTCTTCTGAATGCAAAAACTTCTATTTTCATAGAGCCGTGTCAATTTCAACGCACACTGTATGTAGAGAGAAGATAGTCTCAGCAGTGCTGGAATATCGTCCATTATTAATATGTATTTAGTTGCATTGATTGTTGTGTTGGCAGTACATTGGCTGGCGGGGGTTTGTAAGGGCGAAAGGGGTGGCTCTTCGCTTACCCTGCAGCCTGCACCCTTCCTGGCTGCCCATGCTCTGTCTGTCTGAATGCTGTGATAAATTACACAATGAGAACTTGAATGTGTTGTTGTGGACAGAGCTGCAGTCGTTTTGGAGGTAGTGAGTAATTTGACAACGGAAAAGTGTAAGCTCTACCTTAACATGGCGGAAACTTATTAATTAATTGATAAATAGTTTAAAAATATACGATTTTCAACTAGATTATCAAATACTGAGGTAGAATTATTCATGTATTGTTAGAAAAACAGAACCAAATGAAGGAACAAATTTTCAAGGCTTCACGTTTGTACTTCCCTCGTCATTAATAATGTCATTTCCATATAAATTTAACATTGAATATAAACCGGAAGAGTTATTAAAACTTATATCTATGCATCAAGTGTCCCAGAACCAATGCCAAAAAAGAAGCCAACACATCACCAAAGCAATATTAAAAATAGTGTCCGACTGAAACATAATTTTCAGTAATAATATAACAAGAGAGTGAGAATAAATTGAAAATAATTTGACAGATCTTTCGAAAACTTGTTGCCAGGTAATAGCCACGAAAGCCCATAGGGCATGAGTGGCTATTGCCAAATGGCGACAAGTTTGAGAAAGATCTGTCAAATTATTTTCTAATTTATCGAGCTCTCGAGTTATATTTAATTAGATTATTTTTTGATTTCATCATCAGGCACGCCACTAAATCTATCTTTTGTGCTCATTTTTAATTGTTTTGATGGTAACTATCTGACATTTGACATCTGTCAACAAAAACAAAAAAGCTACAGAGAATATTGCCGGGAATAATCACAGGAGCATTATTCTCAGTATAATAATGACAGGATTGGTTAAAACGCAGACACGTGACATACAATAAAGCATTTCATTGGTTTAGAGAAACGTCAAAAAATAATCATTGTAATATGATATGGCTACCACATAATTGTAAACTAAATTTCTTGGAGTGATGAGTGTCTTTTGATAGAGGTGATCCGTGTTCCTGCATTGTTTGAAAAGAAATCTATGGCGGGAGGTATTGTGGTGCCCACAATAGATTTTTTATTTAATATAATCGAAAAAGCTAGGTAAAACACTAGATATCAGGATATAATGAAAATTCAATTGATTATTTTTTGACGTTTCTTTAAACCAATGAAATGCTTAATTGTATGTCACGTGTCTGCGTTTTAACCAATCCTGTCATTATTATACTGAGAATAATGCTCCTGTGATTATTCCCGGCAATTTTCTCTGTAGCTTTTTTGTTTTTGTTGACAGATGTCAAATGTCAGATAGTTACCATCAAAACAATTAAAAATGAGCAAAAAAGATAGATTTAGTGGCGTGCCTGATGATGAAATCAAAAAATAATCTAATTAAATACAACTCGAGAGTTCGATAAATTAGAAAATAATTCTCCAGTATCTTTCTCAAACTTGTCGCCATTTGGCAATAGCCACTCAAGCCCTACGAGCTTTCGTGGCTATTGCCTGGCAACAAGTTTTCGAAAGATCTGTCAAATTATTTTCAATTTATTCTCACCCTCTTGTTATATTATTACTGATATTATTTTCAAACTTAGTATTTAGACCTCGGATGTTCAAATTAAGAGCTAATTAGATTTCGGTGGTTGACCATCAACCGGAAGTGGTAGTTTACTTGAAGGCCTAAAGGTATTTTGAGCGTATCTCAGTAAATGGGGTAAATAGCTCCATGGTAACGCATCGGACTGTGAATCGTCAGATCCTCAGTTCGAATCCCGCAGCTGACAGTTGCCAATTTAAATTTACCCCTGTGGTTCCTCCTCCACTAACATCTTTGGGGGCTATTACTTGACGGCTGGTAACCGCATTTCATACGCAAAAATCTATCACTTGCCGAGATCTGCGTAAGCAGAGTGCCACACCCATAATGGGTTAAAGAAGTAATGATATATTTATTTATTTCAAGTAAACAATTGATTCAGAGTGTATTTTGTTATAAGAAAAAAGATGTTAAATAATATTGTCCACAATTTTTATTTGAAACAATTTTATCTATTTTGTACCGTTTAAAAATAGTTTAAGCGGAGGTTATGTGTTGGCCAAACCTACCGAAAGAATTTTAAACTACGACAAAGGTTTGAAACTGCTCATCCACTCCCACAATGTTCTATATAAAAATCATAATATTCCTATTTATATTCTGGATGCATCTGGGTAAAACAATAGGTATTAATGACAGCAATGCATATTTTTTTCACTGAAATTTTTATCTACAAAAAACTAGAGGTAGGAAAATCAATAACTTATTTTCAAACCATTGCATATTGGTCTAATAATAATCAGTATTTGATTTATTCATAATTTGATACTAAACCTTATCTATTTACTGTAGGTCGACAAACTGGAAGGTGTGGGTTCGGAGAAAAACAAATTCATTTTTTGTCTATTCACATTAAAAGTGCGTTTTTTACAGCTAGTGGTTTATAAAATATCAATTTTCTGCCTATTGTAGCTATGGTGAAACAACAAGTTTGATATTTCTATATTTCATCAACATAAGCGCAATTTATATCATTCAAATATACACGTGTGTCGTATATATCTTACTACTTCAAAATTTTAAACGAATTAAAATACATTCATCACTCTCCATTTTATGTAATAAGTAGATTAGAATTTTTCAAAAATCAACAGACTTACATTTTATAAAAATATAAATTAATTTTACATAGAAACCGCTCAACAAATGCATAGCAATTTAATTTGATTGGAATAATTTTCAAAATAAGTATTAAATATAATTCAAAATCAGCAACAAATAATGACTGGTACAACGAGCTCTGTTTCTGATTATTTTTTGACGTTTATTTAAACCAATCAAATGCTTTATTGTATGTCACGTGTCTGTGTTTTAACCAATCCTGTCATTATTATACTGAGAATAATGCTCTTGTGATTATTCCCGGCAATTTTCTCTGTAGCTTTTTTGTTTTTCTTGACAGATGTCAGATGTCAGATAGGTATCAACACAAGTAAAAATGAGCAAAAAAGATGGATTTAGTGACGTGCCTGATGATGAAATCAAAAAATAATCTAATTAAATATAACTCGAGAGCTCGATAAATTAGAAAATAATTCTCCAGTATCTTTGTCAAACTTGTCGCCATTTGGCAACAGCCACTCAAGCCCTACGGGCTTTCGTGGTTATTGCCTGGCAACAAGTTTTCGAAAGGTCTGTCAAATTATTTTCAATTTATTCTCACCCTCTTGTTATATTATTACTGAGTATTTTTAAGGGATGTGTGTTAGCCTGGGGTTTAGCGGTGTACAATTTTCTAAAATTATTTTATAGAAAATGCTTTGAATAGAAGTTAGAGAAAAATATATTATCTCTCACTTTTAATTGAAATATTTTTTTATATAAAATAATTTTAGAACAGTGTACAATAATGCCAAACCCGAAGTTAAAACACTTCTCTTAAAACAGCCAAAACCTAAGCTTGTGGTGCCAGCCAATGTACTCAACACGCCATACCGAACACAGATTTAAAGTTTCAACAACCTCTGCTGTTAATCAGGTATTTTCGAGCCTTATTAAATAAATCACTATTTATTTCACTTAGAGGAAAGGGTGGTAATATGGGCACCCATTTTGTATTTTGCTTATAGCTGCTACCATTTTGATTCAATTAACCTGAAAATTGGAGAGAATAAACTTCAATATGTTCTAATTACTTTGTAGTATAATGTATATATGATATTCCTATTTGAATCATCTTTAAAAATATTCTTAACAAATACTGCATTTTTTGAGAAATAGTATTTGTGTCGGTAATATGAGCCCCATGGTGAAAATCAGGAAAAGTGCACTCGCTTAGTACAAAACTATTTTTTTTTTATTACTAAGATTACATTTATAAAACTGTAGTAATTTTATTTACAAAAATCGCATATGTAAGTGTGGCATCTGCAACAAAAAATTCAACAAATTTTGTAGTGCTTGAAATATGGGCCCCTTCAGTGTGAGGGCTCATAATATCAGCTCGGCAGGTGCCCATATTACCAACCTCGCCATACTTGAATATAAACATTTATCACCGGTTAACCTTAATAATACACTTTAATGTTATTGCAGTAATAAAACCAATGGGACTTGCACAATACACAACAGTAACCATAATTAGAAAATACCTAGTGGTTCTAATAGTAATATTTTTATAAACCCTTACCTTTAAAAGTTTTGATTAGATCACAATACGAACACATTCCGTATTTCAATAATAACAGCAGCTACTACGCCACCGTGCTCCACAGGTATAATTATGAACTATTGCTACTAGTTTCTTGCGGTTTCGATAGAATGCGCATTCTACTTTATTAGATATTTGGGGTGCCCATATTACCTGCAGGTGCCCATAATACCACCCTTTCCTCTATTGTTCAATAATGCAGTCATATATCTACCCAACATCATCATCTCTACCAAAACTAAAAGAAAAACACAATGACAAAATTTTCACCACCTATTCCAGAAAACAAAACAAGACAGACCAACCCATTTAAAAAAATCTGATGTGGCCAGCACATAACCTCCCGCCCAATACTACTCTTAAAAGATACAAAATAGTACTTCATGATACAGAAACATACCTTCTTATTTATTTATTTTCTATTTATATTTGAGAAATTTAATTTTATTTCGTATATTTATTTAATTTTTTGACATATATTTCACTAAGAAAACAGCTTCACAATCACAATGACGTATCACATTTCGTAAAAAATTTGAAATTTTGAAGAGTTTCCATGATGTACTAGGAATGCAAGATTTATGAAATCTAATTTCTTTATATTTTATTATCTCTAAATTTAATAAAATTAGTGTAATCAAAACAAAAGTAAAATTAAATATTCTACAACTTTCAAACTAACATAAATTGTTCAAAAAGGAAATTTAACCGTGTTTTTCACGAAAAACTGTTAAGGGCTTCAAATAAACTGCTACTTCCGGTTGACCAATTTTATCCAAAATCTAATCAGGTCTTCATTTAAATATAAGAAACAAAAATTCAGAAAATTGTATTTTTTGGTATTATAGTATTTGAGTTATGCGAGACGAAAAAATTGCCACGGACTACACACATACATACAAACATCGCGAAAATAGTAAAATCGTATTGGGCTTCCAAACTATTAAGAGTCAGATTCATTTTGTATGGTCTTCTATGGCGAATGCGTGCTCTAGTTGTGGTAATTTGTGTTTTATTAGTGTATTTGGTAGATTTGTTTAGATTTTCTTATTAATTATAGACTATAGTTATATTTACATTAGCCATTAGTTGTTTTGTAGTTTTTTATTGTAGGTAAGTAGTTATTAACTGTAGCATTATTTTATTTTAGATAGGTTATCATTTTTCTTTGTTGATATTAGTTTGTAGTTGTATATATTTTCTAGTAGTATTTAATATTACTATTTTTGTAGTTATTTGTTGTTATTTTCAGTAGTTTTATTTTACTTTTAGTTTAAATAGTAGTATGGATTCATTTATTTAGATAGTATATGTAAGTTCGCACGTTGCTCTTTATCTTCTAGAAACATGGTAGAAGGCCAGCAAATAACAAATAGTGGCCACATAATATTATATGGAAGTACATCAACAATATCATCACAATTTTCAATGCTCTTTTCCATGCCTTTAATTTGTCACACTGTCACACATCATTGTGACACCCCATTTATTCTTCACACAAACTAGTCTTTCACCTTTTTTTGAGAATAAATGAAATCGAACTGTTCGACTTTTATTAGCAGAAGAACTGCAGCCATAAACAATGAAATTTTTTCTGTTTTTAACAGGTTTTTTTTTAGAGAAAACTCCATCTTAACCTCTAATCTACAAATTAAATGTAGTACTTATTTAAATAATACGTCATAGATAAATGTAATACTTCCATTGAAATTCTTCTATAGTCTACTGTTGATATAAATTTAGAAAAAATAACAAATAAGTTCAAATTCTTTAAATAAATAAAAACGTCAAAAACACAATGTACCGCGAGACGTAGTTCCGAATTCTGCCGCTAGTTAGCGTATTTTAATATTGGAAGCCCAATTGTAGAGATCCTAAAACGTGCTTATTCATTGAAAACTCACTACCCAATTTTTTGACCAAAAACAAGACCTCCCTTACCTAGAGGTAGGCGGGAAGTAAAAAGCGTTCAGTACACCATATCTGAAAACTTAATTTCGTAAACAAAATTAATTAGTATACCGCTAATCTACCACCCTGGCTATATCATAAACCAACAATAAACATGGCCAAATCCTAGAAATAAAACACCTACCCAATAATATAATAATGAACTTTTGCATTGGAATGTACAATTTAAAGTTGTCCAAGTAAAAGTTAACACCCTTGGTTTTTCGTTATGTACTATGTACACTTTGTCCATGATGTGATGACCGATACGTCATCAAAAATTTTCGTATAGGTTAAGATTTTAATGGTGGAGGATATTCCATGACGTCATACAGATTCTCAAACCGTCATGATGTACAAGTTATTAGCATACTTTTATATACTCAAAATGATTTTGGAGAAGACGCACGTCATCAAAAATATTACTAGATAATGACGTCACTATGCAACAACGGTTATATGGGATACTAATTTTTATTGAAATGAAAATGCAATGCGTGTTGCATCACACGTGCCGCCATTTTTAGACGTGATTTGTTGCAATAAACAAAATATATTTATACATACATATTATAAAACACTGGATCACAAGAAGTACAAATTTGAACAACACAGTAAAGTCTGACAGTAAAGTGACAGTTCGATAAGAATTTTGTATGTAAACGTGATCATTTACCAATAGCAACAACATAGCGAACAAAAAATGAACTACAATTATATTTAATATATTAAAATTCTAATAAATGAATAAAATTGACTACAAAATTACTGTACATTGCATTAAATATACTTTTCTTAAGGCTAGTATTTTTTACGTCATTTTATTTTACACATTAGCATACCTCAATAAACTGTACAAGTTATTTTTCACTTTATAAAGTTTTTTTCAGGTTGATGACGTGCGTCTTCTCCAAAATCATTCTGAGTATACTTACAAATTAAGAGTTATTTATTAAAGAGAGTAATTTTGTTCATGCTTGTATCATTATAAATTACTTCAACATTGTATACTTATGATAATGAATTTATTTAATAATTTCAAATGAAGACAATTGTTTTAGAATCAACGACCTGATATTATTTTGATATTTGAGTTTGACAGTTCGAGATCGAGGTGGTTCGAGGTAACAATAGTATAATACTCTTCTGTGGTTTACGATACTGTAAGTATTTTCTTATGATTTCTTTTTGAACTTTTTATTATTATTAATTAAATATATCATCACGCATTTTACCCATTATGGGTGTGGCACTCTGCCTACGCAGATCTCGGTAAGTGATATATTTTTGTGTATAAAGTGCGGTTACCAGCCGTCAAGTCACAGCCCCCAAAGATGTTAGTGGAGGAGGAACCACATTATTAATAATAATACTTATTATTATAACTATTTAATTTGAAACTGCAGTTATAACCTAAAATTAATACTGAAATAGTGAAATGACAGATTGAAGTTTGACATTTCCGTCCGTGAAGTGATCATCTATCATTTTTCTTTTCAAGTAGTGGAAAAGAAATGGATATATTAGACGTACGTTAAAATAACCAACGATTGAAACAGCGTGTATGTGACAAAGACAGACTATACATACAACTGTTAATTATTGGTTCAGAAACTAATGAGGTAGCGACCACCACATCGCGTACTTTCCGCGGGCACACATCGGTTTGTCGATCCAGCAATATAAAACATCATAAATAGTGAGCGATATAAAATATTCTCCTTGCAGTAGTCTTGTAAAAGTCCGCGTTTGAAATTCCTGCTTTCTCTGGTAAAAACCCAGCGTCAATTTCCCACGCTTCACTTTTGTTTCTCGCGCTGCGTTGCTGTTTCAACACTACTGTTTCCAGCATTCCAGCTTTGGTTGAAACAATTATCCCGTGCCCCCATCGCTCGGCCGAATTAACACGTTTTGAAATCAGATCAAAGCGGCTGTGACCGGCGCACGTATCCGCCACTCGCCAGACAAATGAACAGCGACCCGCCACACCGCCAGGCGCACGTCATGGCTAATGTGATTGTTGACAAACGTTGGGTTTTGTTTTCCTGCGCAGTTGTTTCTGTTGGTGTGACTAAACAATTGCCGGTTTTGTTGCCTGATTGTCGATTTGTTTCGGCGGAGACTTCTTAATTGGTCAATAATGCACTTTTCTCGTTGATTGGTCTTACTAGTAAAATTCAAATTCTGTTCTTGACGAGGTTGATTATAAAATATACCGGGTGTAGAATTTAATTGTGGCGTATAAGGATTTCAATGCAATTTTTTACTTCCCCCCAACTCTAGGTAAGGGAGGTATTGTTTTTGGTAGTGAGTTTTCAATGAATAAGCACGTTTTAGGATCCCTACAATACGATTTTACTATTTTCGCGATGATGTCTGTATGTATGTATGTATGTATGTGCATGTGTATGTGTGTGTAGTCTGTGGCAATTTTTTCGTCTCGCATAACTCAAATACTATAACACCAAAAAATACAATTTTGTGAATTATTGCTTCTTATATTTAAATGAAGAGCTGATTAGATTTTGGATAAAATTGGTCAACCGGAAGTAGCAGTTTACTTGAAGCCCTTAACAGTTTTTCGTGAAAAACACAGTTAAATTTCCTTTTTCAACAATTTATATTATTTTGAAAGTTGTAGAATATTTAATTTTACATCTGTTTTGATTACATTAATTTTATTAATTTTCATTGGATTTAGAGATAATAAAATATAAAGTAATTAGATTTTATAAATCTTACAGTCCTTGTGCACCATGGAAACACTTAAAAATTTTCAATTTCTTACTAAATGTGACATTTTGATTGTGAAGCTGTTTTCTTAGTGAAATATACAAATATGTGTCAAAAAAATTAAATAAAAATACCAAATAAAATTAAATTTCTGAAATAATAGAAAATAAATAAATAAATAAGAAGATATGTTTCTGTATCACGTACTATTTTGTATCGTTTAAGAGTAGTATTGGGCGGGAGGTTATGTAATGGGCACATCAGATTTTTAAATATTGGTCTAAATTTTTATTATTCTCTTTACAGCAAAAGTGTAAATACAAAAGTTATTCAAAATTCAAAAATGCATGCAATAAGGCCAATTTGGTTACCTAAATATTAATATTTCACAATCAAATTAAAATTAATATTTATTTGAAAAAAATTGTAACATGGACATGGAAAATTAGAAAAACACGAAAAGTATTTGACATTTCCATATCAGGTTAAGATTTATTAATTTTTTTATCAGAAATAAATGGAATGTGAACCACTGAAATGTAGTAATACTGGAACGTGCACTAGCGGTGTAAATACGAGCCGAGAGAGAAAACGACCCACTGGTATCTCTATCCTTGTCGTACAGTACGTTTAAAAAGTTTGTGTTGTAGCATTCATTATTTATAGGAAAACTGAAATTCAAATGAGAGAAAGAAATAATGCCATTGTTTCTCATTGCCAAACTGATGTATTTTATACACTTAAATTATTATAATGTAAAATACACTACAATTTTACATTAAATGGAATGATTGAACAAATGTCAAAATTTTTAGGTTAAAGTATTCATTACGTACTTAAAATAGAATAATTTCGTATTTGGCTGTCACACAGCTTTGCAAAGCTTTGCGCTACAATGTCGCAACATTTTTTTTTTTTCGCAAGAAAATAGTTATTTACTTTACAAGTTGGCAAAGTAAGAAATTACTCACGAGAGAAATTTTAGCACACGAAGCCGAAGGCTGAGTGTGATAATTTTATCGAGTGGGCAATTCCACTTTGCCCACGTGTGAAGTATAACGTTTTATCCAACACCTCTTGATAAATGAAAAATTTATTAAAGAAATATTTTTTGACAGTGACATATGCTTTAAATTTTAAAATTAAACTGTCAATCGAAGTAGTGACCAAGGTGTTGTGTGTTATTATTATTGTTATAAATAAAAAAATACTCACTAGTGGATTTTATCTAAATTATACCCACTAGTGGATAATCTGTTACTTTGCTTGTTTAAAATCGCCATAGTTATAGAGCATTTATTGAGAGGTGATGGATAAACATATTTATCCAACACCTCTCAATAAATGCTCTAAAACTATGGCGATTTTAAACAAGCAAAGTAACAGATTATCCACTAGTGGGTATAATTTAGATAAAATCCACTAGTGAGTATTTTTTTATTTATAACAATAATAATAACACACAACACCTTGGTCACTACTTCGATTGACAGTTTAATTTAAAAATTTAAAGCATGTCACTGTCAAATAATATTTCTTTTATAAATTTTAAATTTATTAAGATGTGTTGAATAAAACGTTATACTTCACACGTGGGCAAAGTGGAATTACCCACTCGATAAAATTATCACACTCAGCCTTCGGCTTCGTGTGCTAAAATTTCTCTCGTGGGTAATTCCTTACTTTGCCCACTTGTAAAGTAAATAACTATTATTTAACCATTTATGAGAAACGTCAAAAACACAGTTTCTTAAAAAACAGGGACTAACTTTTGTATCAGTGTGTACGTGACGTAACTATAGTTACGCAAGCGTAGATGTGTTAGATAATGATAGATATACCTCACGCAAACTATCTCTCTCGGCTCGCTTTTTCCATACAGAGAGAACATGGCAGTGCGCGTGCCAGGTTCCAGTATTACTATATTTCAGTGATGTGAACTCTAAAATACGCCTTTATATCATTACAATCTTCTACGAAATTACTACAGGAAATAATGCAACAATGTAATAAATAAATCTAAATCTGTTTTTCGAAATGTCATATTTTTAGTTTTTGTTTGATTTTCCATTGCTGTATTACAATTTTCCAAATAAATACTGATTTTAATTCGATTGATATATCGCGAAATACTAACATTTATGTAACCAAATGGGCCTTATTGCATGCATTTTTAAATTCTGTACAACTTTTGTATTGAAACTTTTTGATGTAAAGTGAATTTACAGCAATATCAAAATAATTGCATTAAAATTCCTCTGTTCTACAGTACAATTCTACACCCATATAATCTTGTGCACAACCTCTGCCCAGACACACAGTGATTTTTGTTATGATCGCTGTGAGTACTAACAGTTTAAAAACATTTAAATCTGTTACTCGATCGGTCAGGTTTTTTGCAGCCCGCCTTTGGACTATAAAAAAATAGCATTGAAATCCCAATGCCCCATATTTCAATTCGACACCCTGTATATATGAATGTGATATGAATAAGGTTTATTACTCAGATAACCTACAAACATATTCATAAATTATAAATATTTGGTAAATATTTTCATTTCATCTATTATGCAATTTTAATTAATGTTATCTGTCCGTTATCACAAATTATTAATTAATATTCTGGAGCAAACATTTTATTTTAAAATAATATAATATTTTATATATTATGTGCTTATTTATAGATTTGATAATAATTATGCAAAAATATGCATACTGAATCGTAAACAATAAAATGTTTTTATCCAACACCTCTCAATAAATGCTCTATAACTATGGTGATTTTAAACAAGCAAAGTAAAAGATTATACACTAGTGGGTATAAATTTGAGGAAAGCCACTAGTGAGTATTTTTTTATTTATAACAATAATAATAACATACAACACCTTGGTGACCACGTCGATTGACATTTTAATTTAAAAATTTAAAGCATATGTCACTGTCAAATAATATTTCTTTAATAAATTTTTCATTTATTAAGAAGTGTTGGATAAAACGTTATACTTCACACGTGGGCAAAGTGAAATTACCCACTCGATAAAATTATCTCACTCAGCCTTCGGCTTCGTGAGCTAAAATTTCTCTCGTGGGTAATTCCTTACTTTGCCCACTTGTAAAGTAAATAACTATTATTAGTTTGAATGACAGGATCAGATCAAAAAATAATTCAAAAGAAAAATGATTATATCATAAAGAAAACAATTAATGTTTCAGTCATGCTATGCGATTTATTCATAGTCCAAGCAAAAAGTCGTTTTCAATGTCATCAAGGCAAAAAATAATATTGTTTATTCTTATTTCTCCTAGTATATTACTTAATGTAGGAAATACCAATGTAACAGATAAAAAATATCAATAATAACAAAATTAAAACGTACTCGTTACGTTGGAACTATATTAACACCTTGAGGAATACCACACAGTGATTTCTTTGAATAAAGAGAAAATAGAAATTCCACTTTTCCTACTAATGCAATAACATAAACAAATTTGCACAAATAATGACAAATTTATTTTATTTATTTACTGATAACGATAAAACACTGCGGCTATGTTTACAAACTTAACATTAAATATAATACAGAACTCTGAATCATCTTTGATATAACAAATTAATATTTTCTACTAACTTCATTTATACCGAATAGTTTTTCTTGTATTCGTGTGACAAAAATTAAATTTTGAATAAAATTGTAATGACGTAGTATGAACAACCAATTAAACGTTTTCACTATGTTTCAACTAGTTTTATTTTTAAAAGAATTATTTACTAAACTAGTACGTTAAAGTGGTTTCTAAAGCGTGCAATACGATGAAGTTTTTCTTTTCAAGTGAAAAGTTTTCTCTCTCGTAAAATGACGTAAGTGTAAGAGAGATAGATGAATGGGCAAAAAGAATATGCGGTACTTTTTATTAAAATTTCCTAAAAAAAAAAATTGCCATACTCTTGCACATTGTTGCTTTACCGCATTACCACTATCCGCATGGTTTGCAATTAGCGAATTACCTATCAAATGTCATTTTAAAATCACTTCACCGTGTAATGCCCGCTTAAAGAAAATAGAAGGAAGACAATCTTAGATAAAGTAGAAGATGATCACATCAAAAACGCACTACATATACAAACTAAAGAATGGAAAACGTAATAGAAGAAGGGAAAAGGATTACAGTAGAATTTACCGAAGTGTAAGATAAACTGAGGATATATTAGAGGCATTTTTTCGAAAATTTACAAAACTTTTTAGTAATTACTCCTAGTTGCTTAGAAAATAATCCTTAATTGTTATAAAATTATCAGGAAATGTATCTTATATCCTCAGTTTACCAAATAGTTTGGTAAATTGTAGGGTATTTTTTTTTTTCGTGAACTAAAATAATTTATAAACATTTGATGAAGATCGAAACACGAAAGCGACTCGTAGCATTTTACGAACTACTGCAACTATTGAATAGCTATTAACATTCCTAGCGATGTTATGAGTATCATAACAGCTGCAGATGTCAGTTTGAATTCCGAGCTCGTAGAACGAGGATTTTAGGACATCTAAGGCCTGTTATGACTCATAACATCCGTGGTTTGTTAAATAGTTTACCGGTTTCAGAATATGAAGACGTTAACGCCATTAATAAATATTATTTTTTGAAATTCTTTTAGGAATAATCTGTCATAATTTTAGAAGGTGATCAAGTAAGTCTGTTTGTTTTTATTTAACACCATGATTACACTTGTTTTGTATCTTATTTATAATTTTTTTTTTTTACTTAAACCTCAAATGTGTTCATAATGGCTAGATAAAAAGTAGATTTTGGCGATGCTGAATTGCCTGAAAATATTTGGAACGCAGCAGGTGAATCTCTGAACAGCTTAATTCCGTGTTTATTAATAAATAGCGTTATATTATCATTGTGTTTCATTTTCTTGACTGTTTTGACAGATCAGTATGGTAATATTACCGTACAGCATAGAGTTATGATATACTTACCCTGCCTACTTTTGTGCATGTAAACATAGATTTAATCTACAGAAATCGGTAAAAATATTATTTGGCCAGGAGGAGATACCAAAAACATATAGGGGATGCACTAAGTTTGTAACCTCTTGTTTCTGGGAAGACAATGTAAACTAGCTTGCTAATAAATAAAAATGTCAAGCATGGAGTTTTATTCAGATAATGTTGAAGATATTCTTTATGAAATTTTACAAGAATTTAATAAATGTTTAGTAGATTTATATCCTGGTAAATCGGAAGGTCGGTATGAAAACGTATACAACGTAGCACAAACCTTGATAAATATCATATTATACATTAAGGGAGAAAAGTGTATGATTTTTCCCGCGAAGTAAATTGAAGCACTAGCCGTAGGCGAGGACTACAATATAACAAGGGAAAAAATATCCTTCTTTCCTGCGGTGTACATACTATTTTTTTCAGGACACCAATATTTATGATGGTTTTCATGTATTTCAAAATTATTTGAATTGTAATTTATGATAGCTACTTTTGATTTGTTTAATTCTGTTCATTTTTTACATTATTTGAGTACATTCCCTTACGACGGGAGAGAAAATGTACAAATCTCCCGAAGATATGAAATAGTCTGTTTCTGTCATGATTTTGGTATCCTAGAAACGGAGTTTCTCTACTGGTCGTGAAAAATAGTTATTTATGAGTCTACCAATTTAACGTTTTTGATAGTTTCACCACCCGGTGGACTGCAATCCAATGATAACTAAGTTATAAACAAATTATTTTAATGCAATAGTATGTAAACACAGTTTATGAGTACAAAGGTTTATCTTTATAGTAAATATTTCGATGTAAAAGAAGCAATGATTAACAGGGATATTCACGGCATAAACGCTAGGATATTAAATTTCACGCCATCAAGTTACATTGCACGATAAAACTGAAACACGTTCTAATTATTGTTACTTTGTTTTTGGCAAAACCGTTTTGTCGTTATTTCACTAAATCGGTCTGTATTTTTTATTTTATGCTATTATATTAAATATTACAGAAAAAAATTTCGAACAAAACTTATTTTACATTAAAATGCCAACGTATCTGCAGCATATGCTTTCCTACCGAGTATTCCATTTTCACGCAATGATATGTAACTTTATATTTTTAAATGGAACACTCTATATATTTTAGCAAAATTTTAAAGAACATTTGTTTCTCTTTAAGACAGTATTTATTCATTATAGTCTTAAAACGATCAGTACAGGAACTATTCATGTTTTAATAAATGATGAATCACACACGGAAAGTGTGCCATATGAAAATAAAACAATAAATACATTTATAAAAAATATTCGAATAGAGCATCAATTCAACAAACTAAATAAAATATAACAAAAAAGCTGATAAACTAGGTAAAAAAGCAAATAATAAATAATAAAAATCTGACAGCAACTAATCTGATTGTTGAAACACATTCATGGCATTTGTTCTGTGTACGATTCTTTAAAAATAACAACGTGAATAATTTCTGAACTAATCATTTTTGGACTTTAATGAATATGAACTATTTTAAAATAAGAAGCTTTAAAATTTTGCAAAAAAATATAGGATGATCCATTTAAAAAATATAAAGTTGCATATCACTGTGCGAAAATCGAACACCCGGTAGAAAAAACTTATGCTACAGATACGTTGACATTTTAATGTAAGATAAATTTTGTTTGAAATTTTTTTCAGTAATATTTAAAATAATCCCATAAAATAAAAAATACAGACCGATGGACCATCCTGTATAATTATTTTCTGATATGATATAAACCTCTTCTATCATTCTATTGTAATAATAAATTAATTACAAATTTTAATTCTTATTCCCTCCTGAGGTGTCCACCCAACCAAACCCAAACTCATGTTTACATTTGCCGATTTAGCAACATATAATGTCACCTATGACGTCCGCACCTCCAGTGTCGTCTCCAGCGCGGCGGGTACAAGGGGACTAGACGGCACACTTTCACTTGGTACTCACGAGGAAAACCGCACGCGCCGGGTCGGGTCATTCACCCACCGAGACACTGACCTACGTGTGACGCAGGTGAATACATCCACATAGATGTGGACATGATAGGCATGAGTGATATTGTGCAATTTGTTTATAGACGCGCTCGGTCATGCATTGCAAAGGGTATTGAAGTGGGATGTATGCTTTTGAGGAAATGAACAGTTTTTTTTTTTATGAAACCTATAGCTGTAAGTACATGATGTCTAATCATAAAGGAAAATTGTTTAATTCACCATATTTATATCTTAAATTTTATAATTTTTTACCTTCCTTTGTATAAAGGAGGTATTATGTTTATGTTACGAATGATTAGATGTTGGGAACAATTCATAAACAGTAACTGGTAGATTATAAGTCCTGTCAGGGTTTTTAGGTATATCTTAGTAAATAAATGAGATAGATTAAATTCCATTAGAATCAAAAAGATGTAGAATATTACTACAATCTTTTTCTACGACCACTGAGAAATCTGCTCATTGTAGGTTTGTTGTTGCTAGGGATATGAGGTACATTGCAAGCATCGTGCGAAATGAATTTGTTTTGTGAGTATTTCAATACAGGTCAGTTCATGTAAGTACAGGTGCCATTGCTAAGATACTTATTTAGAATTGTCAAATGTTGGAATGGTGAAAGCGGGACAAATTTATTAATAAAATTAATTTTGAAATAATATCGTGGTGGTAGAAAAAGTATAGTGTACAAGTCGCCTTGGCCTTCGGCCCATGCTACAAACTTTCATACTCGTAGGAAAAGAGTACCATTCCATGCTCGTTGTACAATATACTGTTATTTGAAACATTTTTCTATATTTTGCTGTCAATAGATTCAAAAACAGTGTTCATGTATAGTATACGCCAAGTTTATTACTTTGACTACTATAATCCCTGCTATTTATAGCAATATAGAAAATAGGTTTTATTTACAAGCTCTTTCGGTTCACTATCGCTTGCACAATATAGAGAATTGACCTGAGAAGTTCTCATTGTGCAAATTTTCTTAGTAAAAATGCTTTGCAAGAACGACCATTTACAAACTGTTTCTCTGGATGCTGTTACTCGTGGGTTGTGTTACTCTATTTGCTGATAATTTACCATGTGATAAAATTATTTTTCATATATTTAATATTAAGTAT
Organism: Poecilus cupreus; assembly: GCA_963942605.1. NCBI lineage: Eukaryota > Metazoa > Arthropoda > Insecta > Coleoptera > Carabidae > Poecilus > Poecilus cupreus. Next base: position 17,086,378 of record OZ012727.1, read on the forward strand.
AATAGAGATTTTTTTTGTGAAAAGCAGGTCTGTGATAATCCACAATTTTTGATAAATGTTCTGTTCTCATTTTAACAATTCGTGGGTCTTCCATAATGCTCTTCCTATTATCTAACTTTTTTATAAGTGAACCCCATCGTCTTTAAACATCTTAGTAATGAAGCCTCACTGTATGGGAATTCAATTTCATTGTTTAGTATTTGCCGAAGTGATTCTATTGTATGAAGGATATTTTTTGAATATACATCGTAAATGTCTCTAGTAACAACATCTTTTTTAAAATCGTCCATTTTGCTTGAGCTAGTATCTTTTCTTGTTCTTTTATGCAATACACTTCCTCTTTTTACTATGGCATAGACTGTACATTTACTCACTTTTGTTAAAATTGTGTTTATCACAGCTAGATCTGAGAAATACCGTAATCTATTTCATTAGGCTTAAGTAATCTGGTAAAAGCATTATAAATTTTGTTAAAAAATTTCTATGAACAAGGGTCTTCGTTATGTATTGTGTTATTAATATTAATTAATATTAATAATAAGTACGGCTCTTGTAAGTATACCTAGAAAAATCGGTACGAATTGTAAATTTTCCAAGTCAATTCTCTATATAATCATCTTGTAAGCGATGATAAATCGAAAGAGCTTGAAAATAAAACCTATTTTTGCCATAAGTTCACCATAAGTATTTTTCGCTATTGAAGTCAAAATTTGGGGGACTATTGAAGTTTTTTGTTAATTTTTACCTCCCGCCTACCTCTAGGTAAGGGAGGTATTGTTTTTGGTCAAAAAATTGGGTAGTGAGTTTTCAATGAATAAGCACGTTTTAGGGTCCCTACAGTACGATTTTACTATTTTCGCGATGATGTCTGTATGTATGTATGTATGTATGTGTATGTATGTATGTATGTATGTGTGTGTGTGTGTAGTCTGTGGCAATTTTTTCGTCTCGCATAACTCAAATACTATAATACCAAAAAATACAATTTTTTGAATTATTGCTTCTTATATTTAAATGAAGAGCTGATTAGATTTTGGATAAAATTGGTCGACCGGAAGTAGCAGTTTACTTGAAGCCCTTAACAGTTTTTCGTGAAAAACACGGTTAAATTTCCTTTTTCAACAATTTATGTTATTTTGAAAGTTGAAGAATATTTAATTCTACATTTGTTTTGATTACACTAATTTTAATAATTTTCATTAGCTTTAGAGATAATAAAATATAAAGAAATTAGATTTCACAAATCTTGCATTCCTAGTACACCATGGAAAATTTTCAATTTTTTACGAAATGTGACACATGTCATTGTGATTGTGAAGCTGTTTTCTTAGTGAAATATATGTCAAAAAATTAAATAAATATACGAAAGAAAATAAAAATTCTCAAATATAAATAGAAAATAAACAAATAAGAAGGTATGTTTCTGTATCATCAAATACTATTTTGTACCGTTTAAGAGTAGTATTGGGCGGGAGGTTATGTGCTGGCCACATCAGATTTTTTTTTTTTTGTAAAGCGGACTCAACTACTGAGGTTATATGCCGCCTCGGTTCCTCGTTTTCGGTGGTGTGACAACGACACGCAGTGTTCGCTGGTATGGGTTTTCGCAAAGCGGTCACCCATCCAACTACTAACCGCGGGCAGCCTTGCTTAACTTGCGTTATCGAGTGAACCGGAATATACGCTCGCAGCCATGTCGTTGCCTTGTTAATTTTTTATTATTTCAGTTGTTATTTTGTCTTATTTTTTTTTTTAAATAACAATTTATTATACAAATAAACTGAGTAACAATTTTCGCTTTCTAAGATCAGAACAAATTTCTTGATTGATTCTAAAAGTCTTAATTGGACCATATAATATGATTCTGGGTTCGCATATAGTGTTAAATAAGCAAATATTTTCATTTTTTTTTTTTTTTGCTCAGCCAACTTGAAGTCAACAATGACGCGACTTTAAAATTGTAAATATGGTAAAATTATAAGATTACACGTATTTTTATTATTATTACGAGATAATATTATAGCAAATTCCATTTATTTTATAATTTTCTTCAAATTATAATTTTGTGCTTGATTCTCAACTTATTTTGAAAATTTCTAACAGCTTTCATTTCTTATAATAACTCACAAACATAAATTGTATTTTCTCTTGGACATTAACTTTTCAATTTAATTATAATTCTTCATACATCGTTATACAATTATACGCCTTATTATTAGGTGACTATGAGTGCTGTCACAAATTCATTGTTCTTTTGTTTTCATATGTAAATTAAATTTCTACAATTGTGCTGTGGGAAGTACACATTTTATATAAACAATTATCTGTTATAAATAGCTCCGAGGTAACGTGTCGGACTGTGGATCGTGAGATCCTCAGTTCGAATCCCACTGCCGACAGTTACAAATTTAAATTTACCCCTGTGGTTCCCCCTCCACTAACATCCTTGGGGGCTATGATTTGACGGCTGGTAACCGCACTTCATACGAAAAAATATATCACTTACCGAGATCTGCGTAAGCAGAGTGCCACACCCGTAATGGGTAAAAGGCGTGATGATATATTTATTTATTTATTTATAATCCAATGTATAAATAATAAAACGTTCCTTCTTAGAAATCAATTTTTTTCTTAGAAATAAAAATATTTTCTTCGTATTATGTAATTTTGCCATGAACTTTGTCAATAAGAAAAAATCGAGTACGTAAATATTTGTAATTAATTGCCACATATATGTTTATTAATAGATAGGATCTTCAAATTGTCCAGAGGCGCACTTAAAAATATTTTTAGGAGTGCCTCCAGATATTAACGCCTTTCTATCAAAGGACAACCCCCAAAGTTGTAAGTGGTGGAGAAATCACGCAGGTAAATATATGTGGTGATAATTTTTGGAATTACTGTTTGAAAATTTATCGGCAGTGGGTATCGAACTGACAAAATAAGGTAAGAATTACTTTAGAAATACATGTTAATCTGATATTATGTCTTCTAGGACAGTGTTCTTCAACCTTCAAAAAAATACAGGTTAGCAGATTTAAACGAAAATATCAATAGTTATTTGTATCACAAGGTTGGAAACTGCTATTTTGAGAGTGCGAGATTATTTTGAAAGGACTCGCCTACGGCTCGTCCTACAAATACGAGCACTCGCAAAATAGTTTCCAACCGAGGGATACACAAGATTTTCCGCGCCAACATTTATGTAAATTTAATAAATAAATTTAATTTATTACTTATTTCCATAATGACAGGGAATTTTTTTATGTTGCTAACTTCACAATATTTAAATGTCAATTAAGTTTATTTTCCAATATCATAACTAAAAATATCTACATATTTTTATTTGGATTTTATACTGCAAATTCAATTATAATTACTTACAAATATGTTTAAAATCCATAAATATTATGTTTTCTTGTATTGAAAATACTCATTTGTAAGATATGTTGCCATAATATTTTTAAGTCAATGTAATACTTTGACATTTCTAGCGTCAGAAGTTAGCTAAAATTAATGAAGTGATGCCAACATATAACCATAAAAAGTTAGCAATTTTTGTCGAACTAGTTCGATAAAAACATGATTTCCGACCGCTTTAGAGATATGTAATTGAGTCAATGTCGGACGGCGGCGCGAAAAATATAATTTTTCTTTAACGTGTTGTAATTCGTAAATGGTGACAGTACGAGGAAAACGTTTCAAACAATAATTGTAGATAATAATATTTAAAACATTATTCTAATAACAAAATTTTCATTAAACCATAATTTACTCATATATTTTAAAATAGCTTGATAGGGCTTCAAGTAAACTACCACTTCCGGTTATTGAATTATCATCAAAAACTAAGCAGCTCTTCCAAAGGGGATACAATTGACAGACAGAGAGACATCATCGCGGAACTATTCAAATCGTATTCTAGAGACTCTAAAACGTGCTCATCCACTGTAAACTCACTACCCAATTTTTAGCATAATTCCTATAACCCCCTTACAGGATGTGGTGGGAGGTAAAAATTGAACTAAAATATTTGAAATTGTACCTTTGAAATCTGTATCGTCCCAAAAGTTCTTATAATCCGACCTTCGTTGTGCAGTATAAGGCCTATATTCCAGTATACCACATTTATAACATATATTATTTCTTTATCAGAATCATCAGAAAATACATTAAATTCGCCATTGTCAAAAAAAATAAATAATATATAGTAATTTGTATCACAAGGTTGGAAACTGCTATTTTGAGAGTGCGAGTTTATTTTGATAGGACGAGCACTCGCAAAATAGTTTCCAACCGAGGGATACACAAGATTTTTCGCGCCAACATTTATGTAAATTTAATAAATAAATTTAATTTATTACTCATTTTCATAATGACAGGGAATTTTTTTATGTTGCTAACTTCACAATATTTGAATGTCAATTATGTTTATTTTCCAGTATCATAACCAAAAATATCTACATATTTTTATTTTTATTTTACACTGCATATACAATTATAATTACTTATAAATATGTTTAAAATCCATAAATATGCTGTTTTCTTGTATTGTAAATACTCAATTGTAGATATATTGCCATAATATTTTATGGCAATGTAATACTTTGACATTTCTAGCGTCAGAAGTTAGCTAAAATTAGTGAAGTGATGCCAACATATAACCATAAAAAGTTAGCAATTTTTGTCGAACTAGTACGACAAAAACATGATTTCCGACCGATTTAGAGATATGTAATTGTATCAATGACGGACGGCGGCGCGAAAAATTATATTTAACCTGCTTGTTATTTTCTTAACGGGCGAAATTTCTACCTGTTAAGTTAACCTGTTGTTTACTTAATATTTATGTGGTTGTCAACGTCACAATCTAATGATAAACAAAATTGTCACTTTAACAAGAGGATAAATGTAACAGTTGCTATAACAGTCGATTGAAAAACTGGGCATGACCTTTGGAGGCCTAACTTGCCGGGTAGTAACCGTACTTAATGAGCATAAATATATCATTTACCAAAATCTACATAAGCAAAATGCCACAACCATACCATAATGATGTAAACGCGTGATGATATATTTATTTATTTTATTTATATTTACCCATTCACTTTATAGCAAAAACGGAAACACGAAATAAAAAGTCAGGAAAAAAGCACTTGTTCATCAGATATTATCTCTTCTAGGATATCATTGGAATAATAGGAATTTCCAAACATATATTTATTAACATAAATACGGGTTCATCAGATAGAATCACACATCCCTCTCAAAGTATCGCCCACCTGGGAATCCCAGACCCAAAGAAAAATACAATACGCCTACTTGATTCCAAAATCTGTGTCACCTATCCACCAGATCTCGTCAGAGAGGTAAGGGGCCTTAAAAGACATACTAGAATGTTCCCAACAAGAGTTTCTCTTCACACGTGGGCTATGACGTCAATGCACGTAACAAATTAATGACGATGTCGCGTCTGAGGAACATAAATACCAGCCACCATCAGCTACCTGCATGGTATATCCAGTTGGCTTTAAACCGACGAACAAGTGAAGAGAGATATTTTTGTTGAAGTTTGGTTAAGTGTTTGATAGTCAACATGAAATTTAGTGTTTTTCTCGCTGCTTTGTTGGCTGTTTTCGTGGTTGTGACGGCGTTTCCCGCACCGCAAGGTAAATAGTTATTTGTTTATCTAGGCACCAAAATATCAGATTTACAAGAGAAATTGAACACATTGATCGCTAGTAAGAACGCTGATTAAGGGCGACTAACTATCAGTTGACTATCTGTGTTTTTCAGCTGTCAAACCTTCTTACATGATTATTGAGAAAAATATTTGAAATAGAAGTGGTAAAATATTTAATTCTGTATGTCTTTTATTTGAAGCTTATATCTCTAAAATAATTTAGGAACGCTTGACAGCGTAAAATAAAGTTAGTCAACTGCTTGTTAATCACTCTTAATCGGTTGTTCTTACTAGCAGTCATTATCTTTTTGCCGATTTCAAGTTATTAGCAATGATTATTTATAATACATATTTTGAAAGTTGTCGCCATCAAATAATGTTGCTATGCGTTTGTTGAGGGGTTACTATGTTTACTGTCTAGACAGTAAAAGTAATATTTTATAGACTATTAGCTATTAAAAAATAACTTGTTTAAGGTCAGTCGGAAAAAATAGTTATTATTATTATACTAGGCACCAAAATTCCAGATTTACAGCAGTTGCAATGAATGCTAATAAAGCTGTAAATCTGTGTTTGATTTCGTGTTGAACACATAATGTTTTATCGATTTTAGAATTAAAATTAATTTGGTGATTATTTTTAATACATATTTTGAAAGTTACCGTCATCAAAATATATTTCTATGCGTAAAAGTTACATTTTCCACACTATTAGCTGTCAAAATATCGCACTTGTACTTGTAATGTCAATTAACAAAAAAACTATTGCTTTCTTCAAACATCATAAACGTATGTTCTTATATATTTTTATTCCACAAGCAGTTCAATTATTTTACCGAAGGCATAAAAGTGGCTCCTTGGTAGCACTTTTACTCCGGCGGCAGACAAAGTAAAATATTTTGAAAAATAGTTAGATTAAAATATCACATTTATACTAATTTTTAATAAATATTTATCAATTTTAAACTCTTCCCATTACCTGTAAATGTGATTTATTTATATACCCTAATTAATTCTATTTCAAAATAAATTGGACACGATCCCTTTTTCCTATATAAGATCTACAAACGCAGAACTGTCACACTCAGAACTGAGCAAAAATGATATATATTTATTATATTTAATAAATTATTTCAGAAAGCGAAGAGAGCGGCGTCCCTGACGTCATCTGCAAGCAACAAATGAAGAGAGGCCAATGTCGAGCATTAATTCCGCGTTGGACTTATGACGTCAAGAAAGGCATCTGCGCCGAATTCAAATATGGCGGCTGCGGCGGAAACGGAAACAATTTCAAATCACGAAGCGAATGCGAGGCGACTTGCATAGGTAAATTGAGATATTTTTCACTACATTTTGTTATTAATTGTTTAATATTTGAATGTTATTATTTATACTTTGTCTTTGTTTTTTTTTTTTTTCAGGAGTGAGGAAGTGAAGTATTTCTATATAAAACGTATTTTAAATGCCAAAATATAACCACCTGATTTATGACTGCCTAGTATTTAAGATAGCTGTAAATGGACTCATTACAAACTAGTTATAGTTACATGTGCAAATGTTGTATTATATTAGACATTAAGTTATTTAAATAAATGTTTAATTCTTAGTAAAATTTGTCTCATTATTTAAATAGGCCACACGAATAATAATCAGTGATAATAATATAATAAGAGAGGGAAATAAAAAATAAATAATTTGTCAAGATTTTTCGAAAACCATTTGACTCAAGCCTTACGGGCTTTCCAAAGTTCTGCCTACGGGCTTTCGTGGCTATTGCCTGGCAACAAGTTTGAGAAAGATACTGGAGAATTATTTTTTAATTTATCGAAGTCTCGAGTTATATTTAAATAGATTATTTTTTGATTTCATCATTAAATCTATCCTATTTGCTCATTTTTACTCGTGTTGTTGATAACTATCTGACACCTGTCCACAAAAACAAAAAAGCTACAGAGAATATTGCCGGGAATAATCACAAGAGCATTATTCTCAGTAATAATATAACAAGAGGGTGAGAATAAATTGAAAATAATTTGACAGATCTTTCGAAAACTTGTTGCCAACTTGGCGACAAGTTTGAGAAAGATACTGGAGAATTATTTTCTAATTTATCGAACTCTCGAGTTATATTTAATTAGATTATTTTTTGATTTCACTATCAGGCACAGCACTAAATCTATCTTCTTTGCTCATTTTTACTTGTGTTGATGATACCTATCTGTCATCTGACATCTGTCAACAAAAACAAAAAAGCTACAGAGAAAATTGCCGAGAATAATCACAAGAGCATTATTCTCAGTATAATAATGACAGGATTGGTTAAAACGCAGACACGTGACATTCAATAAAGCATTTCATTGGTTTAAATAAACGTCAAAAAATAATCATTATAATAATGACAGGATTGGTTAAATGCAGACACGTGATATACTATAAAGCATTTCATTGGTTAAGAAAAGTTAAAAAATAATTCAAATAATATTTACAAAAATTGTTTGAAATATTTTTCTCCTACTATCGTCATTTATGAATTACAACACGTAGAGAAAAATTATATTTTTAAATTTTCGTTTTAAATTTGCTAACCTGTTTATTTTGAAAAAACAAACCAACCCTAAAATTGTGATTTTTTGACATTACTAGAACCAATAAAACGAGCACTACTAATTTGATATTTCGTAAAGGAACAAAAATGTTCAAATGTAAAAGAATCTAATTCCTTAAATGTTTTTAAAAAGGGTAAAGAAACACAATAACAAAACCAACTATGATTGCTAATATTTTTTGTATATAAATATTTGTAATTATAGGTATATAGTTATTGATGTATCAAGGCACTGAAGTTCAACTTTTTATCACGAATATGGAATTTAGTGGGCGAGGCCCGTAGGGCCGTGGAATAAACCATGTGAGTGATAAAAAGAAACTTCAGTGCCGAGGTGCATATTAAGTTTTATTTGAAATCTAAATTCGAAAAAACTGTAAAAAAGTACAATATAGGTTAAGTTAATATATCTGTCAGTTGTCAATTGAAACTGACAGTCAGTGTTACCAACCTCGATAAGTGAAGTTATTGTAAATAACACTCAAAATTATGTGTTTCACCATCGGAATTAATTAGTTAATTCTTCTTGCAAATTTTGTTTAATGTTACTTCCAAATTTACTATAGTACGTTAATATATCTGTAAAAATTATCCTAATTATACAATAATTATTTAACGGTTGCGAACACTGGGTTGCTCAAAATCGTCGTATAATGGATTACTTTAGTGACGATTTTTGAGCTTTTAATGACGATTTTTGAGCACTTTAGTACCGATTTCAAATAAAATAAATTTTTCGATTCTATTCTATTCTATAAATATTCGAAATGTCCTAGAACTTCTATCTCTCGACTCATCTTATGGCATGACGAATTGAATTATATGAACAATTAAAAAAACTTTACTGATTGTGTTTCGGCACTCCGCAATTTAATAATTACTAACCACCATAATTTATTAACTCGTTTTTTCTGAACATCCTGTATATATAATTTCAATGCATATAAAATATTTTTATCTGGCATTTAAATTTTTGTGCAAATTATTCTACTTTAGAAATGCGAATAATTTAACAAATTTAGCAAATTAATATTATTACAAGTACACACAAAAAAACTACAAAACATTTTTTAAATAAACCAATGTTGAAATTACTATAAACTAGATCAAATTCCCGAAAAGTATGATAAGAAAAAACTTCCATTATAAAAAAATATCAATATATAATACAAAAAAGACGCACAAAAAATCGTTTACTTGCATGTGTGAGTGTGTTTGTGAACAAAATAAGTGACGAACGGCCATGAAATACCTTCTCACTGATCATATAAATACTGTGAATATCGTTTATCTGTTGTCATACGTCTTCAACATTTAGAAGTGCAATATTCATAAATTGTGGAATATAATTATTAAACTGATCAAAATGAAATACTTCAGCGTTCTCGTCTTCTTGTTCGCCGTGTTCGTCCTCTTCACCAGTGCTGAAGGTAAATGCAATATCTTTATATATATAAAATTCCGGTGTTCGTGTCTTCGTAATTCTTCTCCTCCTAAGCTGCTTGATCGATTTTGATGATCTTTTTACTTTATTATACAAAGTATAAGGAAGTATTGGAATCATGAAAAAAATCGCTGACGAGATTTTTGCGGAAATTCATATTGGATTAGAATGATTTACATCCATCGCTTTCACTCGTGATGCAAACTTCATTCTCATGAGTAATAGCATACATTACATGCTCATTGAATACTATACAATTTAGTATAGATAACAAATGTACTTATAAATTTGTAAACAATTTTACTGAAATTACCATGTATTTCAAAGAAAGCAATGAATATTTTCCCTGTTTCTCTAATTTATACTTCTACCGCATACGTCTGCTACTTTTTTCTCCCCATTAAGTTCATACATAATTAATAACCTAAAATATATCATTTGTCTCTATCAAGTAACACTTATTTTATATTGTGAATTTCTACCTCCTCAGATAAACTTTAAAAGGGGATTTTGGCTATTTCAAGGGACTTTTTTCGCCCTAGGGAAAAATTGTTATTTGTAAATGTACATACATACTTTGTTATATTTCCAGAAAATGTAAATATATAAAAAAATACATAAAATTTTTGCTATTTTACATATAAAATGTATAATTCAAAAATTACGTATTACTACAAAATATTTCTGTAGCCTAACATTATTTGAAAGATATATAAAATATCATGTTAATTTTACATAAATTTTACGGAATATCACATACATTTTTTACAGTGATACGATAAGAAAAAACTCCCATTATAAAAAAAAAAATATCAATATATAATACAAAAAAGACGTACAAAAAAATCGTTTACTTGCATTTGTGTGTGTGTGTTTGTTTGTGAACAAAATAAGTGACGAACGGCCATGAAATACCTACTCACAGATCATATAAATAGTGTGAATATCGTTTCTCTATTGTCATATGTCTTCAATATTTAGAAGTGCAGTATCCATAAATTCTGGAATATAATTATTAAACTGATTAAAATGAAATACTTCAGCGTTGTCGTCTTCTTGTTTGCCGTGTTCGTCCTCTTCACCAGTGCTGAAGGTAAATGCAATATCTTTATACATATTTATGGAGTCACCTAAATGGATCTTAGCTACAGTTGGACCCGGTAGGTGGCGGCTGTTGCCGAGATCCAGATTTTTTAATTAATCTTTCCGGCTTATATTCATGACTTATGCATTTGACCATTCATGTGACCCCATAAGTAAAAAAAAAAAATCATCAAAATCAGTCAAGCCGTTTATCAGAAGAATTTACGAACAGCGGAATTTTGTTCTTTATACTCCAGAAGAAGGAATAACCAGAAATTATGTACAAATGCATTAAAATAAATTCAATTCAACATTTTTATTAATTAGGTTAGATTTCAGAGATCAGCAACATTCATTATTTAGATTTAATAGATGTACATTCTTAATTTTGTTCTTTATTGCTTAATTATATGAATTTATTTGAGGTATTTCAATTATACTGAATAAAAGATTTTATTTCATGAAATATATTTTGCTAGCGTGGTCTGTGGCAGGACAACGTCTACATACAAATTTGTTTATTCCTATTAAGAAAATAGAAAGTTGACAATTTTAATAACAACAAAAAAATACAATTTACTTTTTACAAAATAAAGTCAAAAAAGTTAATTTATATTTACATCCACAAGATATATTGAATTTCTTGTATAACATAAATAATTAAATTAAATTATATTAAATTAATTTAGTACTGAGTAGTGATGCCACGATTCTTAATTTTACGATTACGATTCCGATTACGATTAACAATTTTGATAATCGCCGATTACGATTATTTAAAACAAATAGGTTAATTTAATAGTATTACATTAAAAAGTAACAATTTATAGTAAAATAATTTTATTTTTTACTTCTGTATAAATATATCCCCATTATTTAAATTTATATATATATTATTTTAAATTATTACAATTGAGTTTAAAATCACTATTAATTACATTAACATTTACTTTTCTTCTTACTAGTATTTTAATTTTATAAAAGTTTTCTTAGGTTGATGTTATCATGTATTTCAAAGGAAGTAACGTATGTTTTCCCTGTTTCTCTAGTTTATATTTCTACATGTCAGCTACCTACTTTGATTTTTCTCCCCAATAAGTTCATACACAATTAATCACCTAAAATATCTGTCTCTATCAAGTAAAACTTGTTTTATGTTGTGAATTTCTTTCTCCTCAGAGTTAACTGCAGAGGCTATCTGCAGGCAGCCCCAGCTCAGGGGAAAATGCCGGGCGCTCATCCCCAAATTCTACTACAATGCAGCTAAAGACGAGTGCGAGAACTTCGGTTATGGAGGCTGCGGAGGCAATGACAACAATTTCTCCACCAAGGAAGACTGCGAGGCCAAGTGCAAAGGTAAAAGTAGTATAAGTGGAAATATGTTCTTCTTTTATAAATAAATAAATAAATAAATACATAAATATAACAAAGCTTTTCTACCTATTATACATATTATCAAATGTAAGCATGCATGCATCTTTTAATTATGTTCTCATTTTCATTTAATTTAATTTATTAAATAATCAATTTTTAACCAAATTCATTCAGCCATTTTCATTTAATTTAAATGTATTTTAATTTAAAAAATAAATACGTATTATCAATGCAAGCATTCATGCAATCATTTAATTTATGTTCTCATTTTCATTTTCATTTAATTTAATTTATAGGATTAATAACTTTTATCTTTTAAATGAAAATGATTTATTTTGACGTTTGTGACTGTAAAAATTATATTTTAAATCATAAAGAATTGAAATTCTTTGCTATAATATGAATAACTTTGATGATTTGACTTAAGTAGAACTCAAAAATAAAGAACCTCTTATGATCATGATGTAGTAACATAGATTTCAAAAGATTATTGAAGAAATCATCCGTTTGTTCAACAAACGACTTAACTGGGTCTTCTTTTCTTCATTTTTAAGTAATAAAATAGTATGATGAACACATATTCACTTGTATATGACCAAGATCACTAATAAAAAAAACTCCATGCTTGCAAATCATAAATCGCGTAACTATTTGTGTATTTATATTTCCAATATTTAAAATTAACAGACTTAAATGTAACACATTACGTGCTTTGGTGCATGCATTCATTTTCATTTAATTTTATATTGCAGTGTTCCATGAATGATACATTTAAAAAAGATAAATTAAAATAAATATATCATCACGCCTTTTACCCATTATGGCTGTGGCTGTACAATGTTAAATTATTTTATAAAAAAAATACATCAAATAAAAGTGGTAGATACTATACAGAGTGTTCCATTTAAGTGCTACATTATTGCTATCTCGAGAAGTATAAGAGATGAGAAATTCGTTACATTACATTAACAAACCATTTTTTCCACTAACCATGTTTTCCACCGAACATATTTAATAAATCATAATTCATTTAAAATTGAATATTATGCACGGAGATACTGTAAGTAATTTGGCCCTCCTCTTTTCTAAACATTTTTCATTAAAAATTCACAACTCACTCTTGACAAACTTGTTGGCTTAGGGTTTGTTTGTTGAACGTGCAAGCGAAGCGAGCTTACCTATCGACAATTTTCATTAAAAATGAGTACTGCGATTCGAGTTGGTCGAGCGTGAGTTGTGTAGGCTTAGGGTTTGTTTGTTAAAAGTGAGAGCGAAATAATCTTGGCTACAGATAATATACCTTTGTCAGTTAAATATTCATATTTTCGAATTTGTTCGAACAAACGTCCAACTTCAATAAAAAGAAAATATTAGAAATGGAAAACGAAATTAGTGGAATAAAGAACTACAGGAAAAAGTTGTTAGTAGAAAAAAAACTGCAGAAAAAATCCAGTGAAAAAATAGAACGCAAAAAGTATCATAAAATCATGCACTATGACTATTCTTTGCCTAATATTCGATTAAAATAAAATACAGTTTCAGTAAAAAACTGAAATATTTCAAAAATTCTTTCATTTTCTACCCATATATTCAATCTGGGGGGAGCGACGCCCCTCCTGATTTAAAACGGAGGGGGCGGATTGCCCCCCCTGATCCCGACTTCCGACGCTCCTGCACTTATTACCTTATTAGTCCTACATAATAAAAATGTTGAGCGAAAAATGCAAATAAGAATTGTTATTATTTCAATTTAATGATATGAGAGTGCTTTGACAGAAACAATTGTTGTTGTTAAATGTCAAAGTTAAACTTTTGTGTAGTTATTTGTTTAACTAGGCAACAAAATACCTGATTTACAGCAGAGGCTGCCGAAGCTATAAATCTGTGTTTGAAGTCGAGTTGAACACACAATTTTTTTGCCGATTTGAAATTAATATTAATTTAATTATTATTTTATATAGATATTTTGAAAGTTAACACTGTCAAATTTCGTTGCCATACATGTGTTGAACGATTGCTATGTATTTATTGACTGTTGCTATGCATTTGTGGAGCAGTTATTATGTAAAATATGTTTACAGCCTAGGCAGAATAGTGATACTTTACAAACTGTTAGCAGTCCGTGAAGTGTCATCTTTAATGTCAATGGGCAACAATTATATTTTACTCACGAATAAAGAATTGATATGTATGTATGTATGTATGAAATTTACATTTTGTCTGCTACAGCACTCTCATTTGTGTCATTAAAAATTGAAATAATAACAATGGGCCTATAAACCATTTTTTTTTAATTTGTATGAATTTTTATTAGAATTTACAACGATCAGTGAAAACCCGATGTAAAAATTCCATGTATTACCGGATATATGATTTTTTAAAGTATATGTGACGTCACGGGTACTGCTGCAGTGGTACTAAAACAACGATTTTTCATGATAATAGATATTATATATTTTTTAATGTAAAAATAATATTTACATATTTTAAGTCTTTATTTACAACAATTAAACTTAATATAAATAAATATATAATTTCTTTGGCAACTTTAGAGTATTTTACTTGATATTCGAGTAAACAACATACGAAAGTTTGAGAACAGTGGCGCTAGTAGTGATGTAACATAACCACAACACACAATTTTATTCAATAGTTTTTCAACATAGCGTTATGCGCCACGGCTGACGCGCGATTTGCACATTTCCATTTCTGGCCAATAGCATCAATGCGAGAACCCGTGACGTCAAAATATGTTCAATTCGTTATATCGTTTTATTACAGAATATTTGAAACAAAAAAATGCTTTACTGCTAATAATTCCGTGTTACACGATTTTGATATAAATTTGTCATATTTCGTTTATAGTTTATGCGCCCATTCTTATTTCTTTTCTGCATTTTTCTCAACATTTTTATTATGAGGTATTTTATTATTTTAGAACATTGTACAGCGCTAAAAACAGGGATAAAACACTTCTCTTAAAACACTCAAAAACATAGCTCAGCAATTCGCTTATGTCAGTTTGTGTTTTCCCCATTTAATTTAATATAATTTCATCACGACAAATGAAAATCATTCTTCAGTAGTGAAAACAAATAAAGACCCCTTGAAAAAATACATATTTTTTTTAATTTACTTTTTAATATTAATAAATTATTTGTAATTATTATTATCTATGGATAATAATATCTAAGTGTTAATTAATGCATACTATTTTGTATGAATAAAATGGTCTATTTACTAAAATAAAATATATTATTTAATTACTCGTAATAATTTAAAACTGCAATGAACTGAATTCATTAAACAAGATTATTGCTTTTTGGAAATTACAATAAATTCTGATTCCAAATATAGGTAAATTGTGGTTGAATTTTAATAATTATTGTTTGTTTCAGGAATTAAGGAGGCCTAAAAGAAGTTATATTTTTAAATATTAATGCTAAGGAATAAATTTGTATTATATTATAACATTATAAAAAATAAATATTATTTTTTTAGAATTGTTTTATTTTTATTATTTTTTAAAGTTATTGTTAATTATATACTGCTAATTGACTTCTACTTATACCTATAAATTAACGATGCACGAAAACATTTATTTTACATTAACTTTATCTGTTCTAATTATTAAATAATTAAACACCGACCTGCGCAAAATATCAAACAATCGTTAAGTTGTTATACGAACAAATCCTTAAACAGTTTTATAAATACAACGCCAGCAAGAGCTTAAGAAACATTTTCCGACATTAGAGGGAATCGGTTTGTTTGAACTTATTAATTAAGAACAAATAATATTCATTTACTCGTAAGTATTTCTATTTTGTAGTCAAATGAAATTATCATTATTAAATACGTATTATTAATCTGTATGAGGAACTCATCTTGAACTGATTTATAGTAAATGTAAAAAGTGAAGATGAAAAACTTTCTGACTGGCAAGTGTATGGAAAATAAATCGTTTTTTGTACATATAATAATTTGACTGAATTCTAAAAGACGTTTTATTTTCCGTAAAAGGTGAAGTAATTCGAAATATGACGAGAGTTGAGTGAAGGTTTGAACGACGAAGATAATGTGCGCTACATTTTTTCCTTCCCGCACTTATATGTAAGGGAGGTATTGTAACGGGTCAATGTTTCCGATAGTGAATTTTCAACGGATAAACACGTTTTCTGGTCCCAGGAATACGATTTCATTATTCTCATGATGACGTCTATGTGTGTGGTTGTGTATATGTGTGTGTGTGTCGATTTTTTCATCCACGATAGCTAAAATTTAATAAATCTCTCATTGTCAAATCTATATTTTAGAATTGTTTGTTTATTTGAAGGCCTATTAGCTCTTTTCAACATATCGCAGTAAATAAATGGTTTAGAGTAATTTTATGTTATTAAAAATAAGTAGAATATGGCTACAATTTTTATTTGAACATCTTTTCTATATTTTGTCCCATTTAGAAATTAAAATTTTCGGACGGTTATGTGGTAGCCACAAATTCTAATGATTATTTTTTGACGTTTCTTTAAACCAATGAAATGCTTTATTGTATGCCACGTGTCTGAGTTTTAACCAATCCTGTCATTATTATACTGAGAATAATACTCTTGTGATTATTCCTGGCAATATTCTCTGTAGCTTTTTTGTTTTTGTTGACAGATGTCAGATGTCAAATAGTTATCATCAACACAAGTAAAAATGAGCAAAAAAGATAAATTTAGTGGCGTACCTGATGATGAAATCAAAAAATAATCTAATTAAATGTAACTCGAGAGTTCGATAAATTAGAAAATAATAAGTATCTTTCTCAAACTTGTCGCCATTTGGCAATAGCCACTCAAGCAACAAGTTTTCGAAAGATCTGTCAAATTATTTTCAATTTATTCTCACTCTCTTGTTATATTATTACTGACAATATTATTTTGAAATTACAAATATAGACCTAGGATGCTCAAAGAACGAACTAATTAAATCTGCTAACAATCTATCAACTAGATCAGTGATGGCGAACCCATGATAGTCCAGGCAATGAGTACTTTCGGGGTTACAAAAGGTCAGGGAGTGTTCGTTTTTGGTAGATTTTTACAGATCAGTGTCCTAATTAATATTCTGAGTTTGCGACCTTGAGCGACCGCCGCTCGCGCCGCCATATTGAAAAAAAGGTACTAAAAAACAGTTTTTCGAGAATAACTTCTCTCCAGTGGTACCAAAGTTGAAAATAGTTATTATAAAAATTATAGACCATAAAATTCTCTAGAGAAAAGGTTCTTAATAGTTTTTGTGTATGTGTTATAGTTTTCATGAAAAACGAGAAAATAAAAATATAAAATTCTCAGTCTGTGTAAACCAAGTCATAAATTTGTGTTAATACACAAAAACGGCTGACATTTTTTAACGGACAGAAATATCGACTACCGGTTATCAACATTCGATTGCCCGGACATTTTTGTATTATCACCATTATTTTTACACTTTTGGGAAGTCTAGTTCAGTTGTAATATATACATATTTCCCGAGGAAGCATAAATAAATTAAAATAATTTTCTTAAAATTTTGTGTTTAAATTACTGTAAATCTTGAACGGAATAAAATATCGACTTCCGGTTTTCAGCATTTGATTGCTCAAACATTTATCTATTAGCACCATAATATTTTCATTTTTGGTCAGTCTAGTTCAGCTATAATGTATATATATTCCCCGTGAAAAAAAAAATAAATTTAATTATTTTTCTAAAAATGTTGTGTTTAAATTACTGTAAATCTTGAACGGAATCAAATAGCGACTTCCGGTTTTAGGCATTCGATTTCTCGGACAATTATCTATTTGGACCATTATTTTTACACTTCTGGGAAGTCTAGTTCAACTGTAAAATATACATATTTCCCGATAACACATAAATAAATTTAAGTAATTTTCTTAAAATTTTGTGTTTAAATTACTGTAAATTTTAAACGGAATCAAATAGTGACTCCCGGTTTTCGGCAATCGATTGCTCGGACAAATATCTATTAGCATCATCATTTTCACTCTTTTGGTAAGTCTAGTTCAGATGTAATATATACATATTACCCGAAAAAACATAAATAAATTTAAGTAATTTTCTTAAAATTTTGTATTTAAATTATAGTCCAGGCAATGAGTACTTTCGGGGTTATAAAAGGTCAGGGATTGTTTGTTTTTGGTAGATTTTTACAGTTCGGTTTCCATAATTTATAAAATATAGCGATTTTGCGAATTGCAGAAATTTGCAGGTTAACTCCGCTGTAACTCGTGTACTACTCATCCGATTGGAAAATGTTTAAAACAGAAGTTGTAGGGAATTTTATGCTCTATAATTTTTGTAATAACTATTTTCAACCTAAGTTTCGCTGGAGAGAAGATATTTTTGAAAAACTGATTTTTTGTACCATTTTTCCAATATGGCGGCGCGAGCGGCGGTCGCTCTAGGTCGCAAACTCAGAATATTAATTAGGACATCGAACTGTAAAAATGTACCAAAGATGAAAACTCCTTGACCTTTTGTAATGAAAGCCCATTTTTATGTCTTCATTGCCTGGACTATGACTCGTGGGTCAAATACTGACCCTCGCTAGCTTTTTAACTGACCCCCGATTGCTTTCATTCAAACACTTATTGCAATTTGCACCAAACACTGAAGAATTTTTAACTCCACTAAAAATGTTTAAATCGTCAAACCCCAAACGCCCATTTTTACCCTTTAAGCCAATTGAATTTTAAAAATGTTTAGTTTTAAAAATACTCAGTTATATCTGTCACTGTCAATTTCTGGCGATGGAAACCATTCAGCGTTCATTCCTGTGAAGCATTCAGATTTTGTCTTGCACTGCGCCCCCATAATACATTCTAATAATATTTACACGGTTCTCGAAATTTAATGTATTCATGATGACAGCGACAGATTGAAATATTTAAAACAAATTGCAGGCACTATACGTCAGTAGCAATAAAAAGAGTAGGCGGAAAATTACGAATTATTATTATTAATTTCAATAAATTGCGGTATCAAAATAAATTAATCTGTATTAAATAAGATGTAGGGATAATGACAGTATTGTGATATAAAATTTGGATGCATAATTTTTTGCCGGACACTTTTTATTTACAAAAAACTGATTTTACATGTTAATTGCCTATGCCAACATCACAGTATAAGAATTCACACAGCTGCGACACTCGCTGTCGGTACCTTTGATCTTTATGTCGCATTGACTGATGACCTTGAGCCGAGCGGCCATATTGGCAGCTGCGGCATACGGTGGTAAATTTGAATAATTGTCAGTTGCAAAGGGGATAAAATCTAATAATATTATTTCACCTGCACTATAAAAGTTCCTACTATATTTCATTGTACAAATAAGTTTACCTCAATGTTTTGCACTCATTTTATGAACTTAACATGACAGAAATACTGTAGTTTGATATTTGACAGATACTACTGACACAGTCATATTATATTTTCTTTCCTATGGTTACTAAGATAGCCTATCAGCGAACACTAAGCGGCCATCTTCCCGGCTGCGCGCCACTGAAATACTGGGATCGAAAATATTGGAACTGTCGCTATTGTGGGAATTCTTATACTGTGGCCAACATTTACTTGGGACACACGGTATACCAGAGACAAGACAGAGGAGACGTGTCAGCTACAGCAAAATTGAAAAGGATAGAAGTTCTGCGCCTCTACCGTCGGGACCACGAACTAGTGGCGTATATATGCGGGAAAGTATGAAATATCAAATTTGAACACGAATAAAAATTAATTGAAAACAATAATTATGTATTAAGAAAAATGTTATATTTCAAATTATCGAAATACACATCAAATATCAGAAAATATATACATAATACATATGTAAGATACATGTTCTGCGTCCATTCTTCATACAGACGGAATATTTGGTAGGCGACAAAACGTCAAATGTTAGATCCTCCTCATTGAAACTTCTGCAGCCAGAAACAATACCTATGAAGCCACGCATGAAATGAAAATAATTTAATGACATTTATAATCATGTATAAAAACAAATTAGAAGAAATAAAGATGTAAAATGAGTTGCAAACTCTTTAAAGATTCAAATACAGTTTCAAATAATGAAAATATGTGAAATCGGCTTACCTTTCAAATAAGATGCACTAGTCAGAATAATCACTCACACAAAATCAACTAAATCAGAGTATTATCGGTCCAAACGAAACGAAATCAGAGAGAAGTGAATGTTTCAAATTTCAAATGTCACTTGGAAACTTCAAAACAAAACGAGTGTGCAGTGTGCTGCCACGTTGCGTGAAGACCATGGAACTAATTTGACATTTCTATCACAAGTCGTGCATATAGCTGACAGGGCCCTGGTAGGGATATTGGCAGTATTGTGATATAAAATTTGGCTGCATAATTTTTTGCCGCACACTTTTTATTTACACAAAACTGATTTTACATGTTATTTGCCTATGCCAACCTTTACGTGGAACACACGGTATACTTTCGTAGCCTAAGAAATAGTCGTATTAATAGTTGTTTATTGCATAGCCTACTTCAATAGTGTAAAATTATTTCTGATTTTTGATACAATTTTTCTCGAAATAATTGTTATACAACTCCATATCACATTTACATTGTTGAAAGAAGAAAAACTTCTCTTACTAATGGACTAGAAATTTATATAGGTTACTATTTCAAAAAAAATTAAATGTATATACCCTATATATTTTTACAAAATTTTAATGATCTTATGTTTGTCTTTAAATAAGTTCTTATTCACTATAGTTCTAAAATGGTCAGTACAGAAACTATTCACGTTTTTATGATTTAATAATTACACAGAAAATAAGCAATAAAATTGTGTGTGAATATTAAAACAATCAAATTAGTTGCTGTCAGATCTTTAATAATCATTATTTACTATTTTCACTAAGTTTAATAACTTTTTTCTACGACCACTACTGAAAGTATGTCATTACAGAACAAACTACAATCAATGTAAGTGCTTTGTTACGAATAGTGTTACGTAATGTTCATTCAAGAGTTACGTAATGTTCATTACGTAACACTTGAAAATGAAATTTAAGTTGGCATTACTGACTGTCACACTACCAATATAATTAAAATTTGATGCATCAAATCTTAGATTTAAATGTTATGGATTCAAAGACTAACTGATAAAATTTTAACTAAATTCATATTTTGCTGGGTTTATTATAAATTATGACACCAATAAATATTTCAATAATACATGTAGAGGGGACTATGTTTCGTTATGTATCCCCACGCTCAATAATTGTCGTTTATTTTTATAAACACAAACAAAGCTTGTATGACATTTAGGTTATGTGCGTGATTATTACATGTAAACTGGTAATATTTTATAGTCTCCCCTCTGCATCTATAGTTTATAATCTGTGTTTTATTGTGAGGTAAATATGTACTACTAAATATTATTATCCTTTACTTATATTAATTAATATTTTAAGTAAGAAATGTTAAGCGACAGTGATATTTCAATTGGAACACCACTAGAGATACAAGCTAAAGCTAAAAGTGCAACAAATAATCTTTTGGTGACAAAATCTCTAGAACGATACGACTTTGTGTATCAAAAATTCATGGATTAGAGAAAACAAAAAAGCATAATAAATTTCTAACTATTTGAATATTGTTTTTAATTTAGAAATAGTATTGAGTGGTCGTAGAAAAAGTATAGTACAAAACTCGAGATGTAAAGCAATTACGCCCTCGTGAAATTACAAACTCGCCGCTACGCGGCTCGTGTGTCAATTTTTTCACTCGTGCGTAAATTGCTTCTTACTTCTCTCGTTATGTAATATACTATTTTGTTATATTTTGTTTGGTTTGTTGAACTAATGTTCAATTCGAACATTTTTTTATAAATTTATTTATTGTTTTCAATTTCATGGCATACTTTCTGTATGTGACTCTTCATTAATAATAACTTGAATAGTTTCTTTACTGATCATTTTAGGACTTATATTGAATAAGAACTATATTAAAGAGAAACAGAAGGTCTTTCAAATTTTGCAAGAATATATGGAATGTTCCATTTAAAAAAATAAAGTTGCATATCATTGTGCGAAAATGGAGCACCCGGTAGAAAAACTTATATTGCAGGTACATGGGCATTTTAATGTAAAATAAACTTTGACAAAATTTTCGGTAATTATAATAATCGCATAAAATAAAAAATACAGACCGATGGACCAACCTGTATATTGCATGAAAAATACTTGCAGAAACAAATTTGTAATTAACTCGTCCTCGTGGGATATGTACTTTTTTTGACGTCAATGTGTGTGTGACAATTTCTTCGTCTACGATAACACAAATTTTAATGTTGTAGTCAATATCAAATTACATATTTAGATTTTACATGTTCATATTGCGAGTTAGAGTTAGACTAAATTTTATTGTTTTAAGAAAGTCGTAGAATAACATTGGGTACAATTTTTTTTAGAAACTTGAACTTGAACTGCAAATAATTAAATACGTTTTCATAAAATGAATCCCGGAAGTATTAAACCACAAACGAGCACTGCGATCTTTTAATTAATCAAATTACTTCTTCCACGAATTAAACTTCTTTTTTGAACAATATTCCACAGTCCCCAGTAAACAATAATTAAATACTAAACAATAGGTTGCTGCCTTACTAATCATACTAATTTTTTGCTCCTCTTGACGTTGACTACACAGTAAATAAATAAATAAATGGTTGAGTGACTCCTATATCATGCGCAAAACCGAGAAATTCTCAGTAATGTATTTGTCATTCGACAGTGTACACCATTCTGACTAATTATTTTGTTATTCACAAATATTATAAAATTCCGATGACTGTAGCGAAATTATGTTGTAGATAACCTCTAATACAGTGTCAATTTTGATAGGAACTTTGTGGAATCTAGTCACGTATTCTGCTCTAAAACAACGTTGGGCGAAACATATCATTTCATTGTTTCAAGTATTGAATTTTACAGAAAAATGAGGAGTTTTGTTGTGTGTGTATTGATAAGTATTTTTGTGGTGAGTGCTACTTGTGCTCCAGCTGCTGAGGGTGAGTATGTTACATGCTACATTTTTAACTTTAATAATAATAAGTTTAAGTAAGTATAATAATTAGCGCAGCCCAACGTGCTTAAGTTAAATGAAAGTGCTAAAAATGTAGTTTCCCTAAAGTTTTTTTCTAAGAAATAATTTGGAAATGTTTCTTTTTATTATAATATTTTAAATCTCTTTATACCTTTACGAGTGTCTAGATTATTTTTATAACATTTAAATTATATTGTTTATTATGTCTTTCCCTCTTTTCTATTTTTCGCTTTTTTCCTTGTTTCATGACTACGGATTTTGTTTCTATTTAGTATTTCTTCTATCCTGTTCTCCCATGTCTTCGTAAGCCTTGGATGAATCTTTTTCTTAGGGCCGCTATTTCAATCTACGAATAAAGTTCCGAATAAGTTATTCGTCGTATAAATAAAAAAATTCGCATCAAAATATGACAGCTAGCATAATAAGTATCATTTGAGCTATGATTTCGATACGACCTTTTTCATTTA
Organism: Poecilus cupreus; assembly: GCA_963942605.1. Lineage (NCBI taxonomy): Eukaryota > Metazoa > Arthropoda > Insecta > Coleoptera > Carabidae > Poecilus > Poecilus cupreus. The sequence goes on from OZ012727.1 coordinate 17,110,159, forward strand.
TTTGGCGAGTAATTTATTCGGTACTTTATTTGTAGATAGAAATATCAGCACTTAGTTATTCTACCATTAGCATTTATTACTTATTTGATCGTTGCTTGTTCTATTCATCCATGTAACTCCTACTCTTCATAGGTATCTCATCCGCCTGTATTTTACTTTTGGTTCTCTGGATTAACATCTTCGCTTTTTCGATAATTGTTTGTTATTATTTTATTGTTATTAAAGCGGTTTTAACCGCCTCGGTTCTTCGTTTTCGGTGGTGTGACAACGGCGCGCAGTGTTCGTTAATATGGGTTTTCGCAACGCGGTCACCCATCCAACTACTAACCGCGGGCAGTATTGCTTAACTTGCGTTATCGATTGAACAGGTATGAACGCACCCTGCCATGCCGTTGCCTTATGTTTGTTATTTAAAATTATATTCTTCATTTTAAGTAAATTTTGTTCACTACTTGAGTGGGATCCTTCAATAGTTTTTAATTTTTTTTATGAATCTTTATCTAAATTAAATACTTACCATCTGCAGTTTTAAAAAGTATTAATTGTGATCCATTAAACCGCAATGATTTCTTTTTAAATGTTGTTACGTTACAGTTTGCATGTGTTGTGGATCTCAAACAGTAAGAATTGTAAATAATTGTAGTTATATAAATATTCTATTTTATTGTGTAGAAAATTGTTTGAATGGAATTAAATTACTAATTATCGTGGTAAATAAATAAAATATACATGAATACCATTTATTCCAGGAAGAAACATAAATAAACTGTAAGATTATTTTAATCACATGTGTGATTACCACTGATAAATTTTGGTAACCTACGTCATTCAACATGTCTTTAATTTCCTTGTGTCGACCTAACCACGTCGTTTCATTATCGCGCGAATTCTCAAACAATTTGTGTCATTTGGTTACGAATTTAAAACAAAACAAAAATCTTCAATTTAGGTGCCAACCATTTGACACTTCGATAATCAGACAGCTCAATAATAAGAGAACTATAAAGACTTTAAAATAGAATAGTGTGGGAGAGGGAAGCTTAAACAGAGGACCATAGTACTGTATCGTCAGAATTGCTGTCTTTAAGACTCAAATATCTTAATAATTAATAACATTTTTAAACTTCTTTTATATCTAGTTTCTGTCACACACTTTCTTAATTTGTCTCTTCTCATTTATCTCTAGATTACGGTATCCAATTTCCAACTTTACTGTTTTTTCTTTGATGTTTTTTAATATGCTATCGAGAAATAATATAAACACTTAGTGCTCCTCCTTGTACAAAATGTAGTTGATAAGATTCTAAATGCAGGAATTATATTTTTAGAAAGTAGCAGAATAAGCCCAGAAATCATATGTCGTCAAGCATTTGTCATTGGCGATTGTTTCACGAGTTGGAGCTATGATCCAAGTAAAGGAAAATGTCGAGAAAGCTGCGGAAACAATGAAAACAAATTTACATCGAAACAGCAATGCGAATTGACTTGCAAAGGTTTACTTTCATGTTTATTTTTATTCTACAATTATTGTAAATATTTATGAAGAAACTTTAATCTTTGATATTTATTTCAGGTATTTATGAAGATGGCAATGAAACTAATGATTCAGAAGAAATTAAAATAAAGGCTTTCGAAAGAGTCAATGATCCTCATGCCAAGGAACCAGATTTGTTGATTTAAAATTACTGCAACAAACGAAAATTAGCTACATATGTATTATTAATCATTTATGTATTTTTATAGTGCAATATCTCAAATATTCCAATAACTGTTAACTTAAAACGATACATAAAATAAGAAAAACTTATGATTACATCGCAATAATTAAAATATGACATATGCTTAGTATGATTCATTATTTTGTACTTTATAAAGAGAGTCATGGTTGTTCTCTAGTAATTTAGATAAAAAGATAATAAAAAATATGTCTTACTAATAAATACCTAACAATTTCAAACTAATTGTATTTATATCCCTCAAGTTTTAATTAGAAAATTAGCATTAATCATTTTTGCAATGAGAAAGAAATTAATGTTATTCTACAATTTCTACAAATGTTAAATTTAATGATTATTTCTTTAATTATTTCCAGAGTGTATTACTAAATTTCTGTCAAATAAGTTAAACTAATAAATTGCAATTCACAATTGATTAAAATAAGCTAATTAACTAAGGAAAAGATTTTAGGATTAAGTTGTGTAGAATTTAACGTTTCAAATTACTACACGCAATTCTGCGCCAGAAAAAGTAAGCAAACGACATAAGGAATTAAATAGAAACAGTAACTAAATAGCAACAAATTATGACTTAGAAAACACTGTATTCTCCTGCTTACAGATTTTGATTAACGTTTCACAAGACTTTTGATCTTGTCTTGAAATCAAGACCAAAACAATACCAAGACAAGAAGTATTTTATATTTCCCAAGACAAGACAAGAACGTTTCATCAAGAATCAAGATTACTTGTCAAGAAATCTTGATACTTGATAATAAATTTTTCAGTTCCGCATTCATGATTAAAACAAAAAAAATGGATATTCATTTGTCAATAAAGTGACTTTGAGACAAGATTTCTAGCACATTTCGATCTTGCTATAACTTTTGTTTCTTCAAAATTTATTTTGTACAAAAATTGAATGGCATGACACACAAATCCAACATTTTTGTCTCCCGCACATATACATACATATGTAAGGAAGGTATTGTGACGGGTCAAAATTTTCGGTAGTGAGTTTTCAACAGATAAGGACGATCTGGAATCCCTAGAATACGATTTTACTATTTTCACGATGACGTCTGTCTGTGTCTACATGTATGTGTGACAATTTTTTCGTTCATGGTAACTCAAAATTTAATAAAGATATCATTTTGAAATTTCATATATGAAATTTTACTGTCGAGATAGTTAGCTAAATTTACTTGTTATTATTGACGAATCTAATTGTTAAATTTTATAAATCTAGCAAATAAATAAAAACAAGAATTTTTCTTGTTAAAAATTCAGAATTGACAAAATTTTAATTTAACAAATTGTCATATTTTTTAATGGTTAATTTAACACTATATTTTTGTCAATAATGTTAACTAATAATACTTAACAACCGCAAAATAAACAAATCGCAAATCAAATTTTTTACTGTACATAGTTGAAGATTGAAAAACATTATTTCGCAATCAGAAATAAAATATTATAGTTATCGACTTTTATTATCCAAATGCATTTGTACAAATAACAATGGCTGGTACCACAAACTCTGTTTTTGGGTGTTTTAAGAGCAGCGTTTTAAGCTCGGTTTTAGTTCTGTACAATGTTCTAAAATTGTTTTATAAAAAAATGCTTCAAATAGAAGTTACAGAGAAATGTATTATCTAACACTTTTATTTGAAGTATTTTTTTTTATAAAATATTGTACAGCGTTAAAACAGAGCCTAAAACACTGCTCTTAAAAAACACCCAAAAACAGAGCTCGTGGTACCAGGCTGTGTTTAGGATTTCCGAGTAATAGTTAAAAAACTTCTAATTCTCCAGAAAAACAATAAATTTTACGTATCTTTATTTTTCCTTGTCCATCATCACTAAATTACTTTTGAGGAAAATGATTATAGAAAATGTTATTCATATTAGCGGTCAAAGTGTCACATTTCTACACTTTTCCGTGAAATTCATTACAAATATCCTCTACAACCATCCTGCAGCATTTATTCACCACAGTTGTCAACTGCTCATTGTGGTTACCTTCTACCAGTTATTACCGTAATGGTCCGCGAACAGCGAACCAGTGGCGTACCGCGAGCCGCGTGGCGGGGGCAGGGACGTCGATCTGACTTGGGCCGGCTGTTGCCTGATTGTGACATATAGGGTGGCCATTTATCAAATCACGTTGCGCTTGGTGGCATTCGCTGATTGCCTCTGGACCGCTCGGAACCACCCCCCGTGCCCCCAGCCCCTGTTCCGACGCCCATGGAGCGACCGCGGCCGTGTATGTGTGTCATACGGGAAATAAATGTGTGGCGGCATATGCGACTGAGAAAGGGTTTTAGATTTTTGGTGAAATAAATACAAACATACTATCATGAATTTACGAGCAATTGTAAATTCAATGCATTCATTACTCAATCAAAAACTAATATTTGAAGAATATCACACATAATAATAAAATACTTCCAAAATAATTAATTTCCAAATCTAGTTGTATTTTGATTATATTTTTTTTTTTTGTTGCAAAAATGGTAGAACTGCTTATGAATAATTCATTTTTTTAAACATTAAACATTAAAGATGACACTTCACGGACAGCTAACAGTCTGTAAAGTGTCACTTTTATGCCTAGGCTGTAAAAATATTTTACATAACAACCTCTCAACAAACATATAGCAACCGTCAATAAATGCATAGCAACCGTGCAACACATGTATGGCAATGTAATTTGACAGCAATAACCTTCAAAATATCTACATAAAATAATCACTAAATTAACATTAATTCTAAATCAGCAAAATTATAATGTGTTCAACTTGGCATCAAACACAGATTTATAGCTTCGGCAGCATTCATTGCCTCGGCTTCGCCTCGTCAATGAAACGGCAGCCTCTGCTGTAAATCTGGTATTTTGATGCCTAGTTAAACAAATAACTATTATCCACAACTGTCAAATAATATACCCATAATTCAACCGTTGTCTATCAATTAATGACATGTGTTGCTAATTGAAAGTTCGATGAAATAGTATTATTCATTTTTTATGTCAAATTAATCTTACCTGCAAAAAGAATAAAATCAAAATGATTATTAAGTAATTTTTTCCGCATAAAAAGCAAAAGACTCTAGTTTTCTCATTTTTCATACATTTATTTTCTTTTTAAGCTTCAACTGTGGATAAATAATTGGTTTTAAGATTTTCTGCTAAATGTCAATTTACTTCAAAATTTTGTTCGAACAGTACATAGCCTAGCGATGGTTGCTACAATTTGTCTACGATGATAAACAAATAATTTTTTGTGTTTGTCAGAGCAAAAATTATGCTTTTCTTATAATTTCGAAACAAATATTCGCTTGTGATGCAAACTTCATTCTCATGAGTAATAGCATACATTACATGCTCATTGAATAATATACTATTATTTTGCTTAAATTATTTTAAACAATAATACTTCAAGTAAAGACGTGGCGCAATATTTTATTTAAATAAATAAATAAACTCGCTGTCATCGCGCCATTTACCCATTTGGAGTATGCAACTCTACTTTGACAGATCTTGTTAGGTAATATAATACACAGACTATTTCAGACCACCTTTACCCCCCAAATGTCTCACGAAATAAACGTCGGTTTGAGAAATCAAAAAAATTCATTAGAATAAATACGTGGTAACTTTCTTCACTATTTTATTTGTAAAACACAAAATATACAGGTCAACTGCAAGGCAGTCATTATCAGTTGTGTAACAGGTACATACCTCGCACTTGGTACCAAGAGGTAACTGACATACGAAAAGATTTTACTTGATTAAATGAATAACCAAGGGTAGCGTAGTCGCTGGCCACCACAGAATATTTTAACTCGATTCCGAAGAGTGTTTAGAAAAAGACTTCTGATCAAATGGCGGAAATCAAACACGTATTCAACAATAACAATATTATATAATATTTAATAACGAAGAAGCAAAATAAATTACATAAATCAAACACTTTTACAAGCTGAATAATTCGACGCTATATAATCCAAAGTATCGCTTACTCACTAACTTTTACAATAACTTTCAAAGCTCGAAACTGAAATAACATTCGCTATTAACAATACTGATACATAAAACTCAAATCTACTTACATGAACTCACAAAATAAACTTCACAAAAACTATGCATACAATCGAGAAGAGCCCTTAAATTGTATAGTAATTCTTTGAACATTTCGCAAGAAAAGCCAAAATGCAAGTGTCTGCTCACTGCCCAAGGTTCACAATTTATTACTTTAGGGATGGGACAGTGGCACTCAAAATAACTCTAATTGAGCACTACTCTCGCATAAGACATTGGTTAAATATTTACTACAAAATAATGACATCCGCTGATTAGGCGGGAACTGAACTGAAATACTAAAGAACTGGAATTTTCCATGAACAACTAACAATGAACCATTTACTTAGTTGGAAATCTGTTAATATCGTTTGCAATCTTTAATCGTAATAAACGCCAATACCTTTTACTACAGTTGTAACAAACATAATATACAGATACACTGTGTTTTACCGATAAATTAGTGAAGAAAGTTGCCGAGTGTTGTTTCTAATTTATTATCAACTTCACGTAACTCAACATTAAACGTTAAAAAATACATGACAAATATCTAGCTTTATTGAATGCTACCAACCTTGAACTACCGTCCTCATCTTCTGGGATGGAGAGGGGGTAACTTTGAAATCTTAAAGAGGAACTTTCTTCTTTTACATAACTTTCATTCTCGACATTTTTTCAAATAATTGTAATTTTCATTTATATTGTTTTGAACATCGCGTACCTTGAACATAATTTACCGGTTACGATGATGGTAATGATGATGGTGATAGTTATGGTGATGATCATGACAATGGTCATGGTCATGGACACGGTCATAACCACGACCATGATCATCACCATCACTTTGAGCATCATCATCACCATGAGTATCACCAACATCATAACCGTTAAATTATGTTCTAGGTTAGTGATGTTCAAATACAAATAATTTTTAAAAAATTGTGTTTTTATATGTCGGCAAAATAGTTACATATTTTTGTATGGAGAACCCAATTGCAATAATAATAAGTTTCCACCATTCCCAAGGAGTGAGATGGGCGTTTCAAATTTGGTACCATACAAAATATTTAACAAGAATTTTTTTTTCGATTTCTCAATCTGACGTATATTTCGTGAGCTATTTGAGGGGTACGGGTGATCTGAAAGACCATGCTGTTACCCAGCTGTCAAATCACAATCGTTGAAGAACTTGGTAGAGTTGGAACAACAGAGATGGAGTTAAAAGTGACGATATTATCTGAGGGATTGGAAGAAAGGATCTCAGGAATTATTATAAAATAAATTATTTAAAAAACTAAGGCTAAGAAATGTACACTTTATCCGAGTTGTGATGACCGGTCATTAGTTTCCGAACTAATAATTAACAGTTATATGTATAGTCTGTCTTTGTCACATATACGCTTGTTCAATCGTTGGTAAATTTTACATGTGTCTAATACGTCCATCTCTTTTCTATAACACTGTTTTGGAAACTAGGCATTCCACAACTAAAAATTGTTATGGAATCACTAACATTCCATACGCCGCGTATGCAATATTTTCAACGAATCAGAAGTATCTTGATTCAGTTACTATGGTTACGTCTGTTTGTTTCAATTTAATTTTTTGATTTTGACGTTTTCAACAGTTTTATATATGTATTTTTGCATAATTTCCAAAATCTTGTTATAGAAAGTATAGTCTACAACGTGTAACGAAATGGCATATCCCACACTCGCAAACCGTAGCCCTCGCCTTACGTTCTAAACTCTTTGTCTAAAAGCATTATAATTAACGAATACTTAATTTAATATTTCGGAGTATTCATTTTAATACTCGTAATAATAAGTAATTATTATAATCCTGAAAAGCAAATTATTTGTTATTTACACCTCTTTTTTACTTGCCATGGTGTATATTCTATTACAAGATGGCGTCACGATTTTGCAACCGCCAAACTTCATAAAGGAAACTAAAAATATTGAATAATAAGTGACTGAAATGATCTAAATTTTTATAATTTGTAAAAAAAAGAACTTTTTTTTAAGTATATGACCCCATTACATAAAAGAATAAAGATTCAATATTGACCACTGGTTTCGTTTACATATTGTAATCTTGATTGATGCCTTTTGATCATGTTCTACTGATGATGAAAACTTAGTTCTCGAAATTCATACTTAAATGTTTCTGCGTTCTAAAATATTTGACAGGTAACGTTCCAAAACAGGTTATTGACTGGAGAACCAAAGGGTAATTTTTTTGTGGTGAAAATGTGTTTTTTGCAGTGGATATGTGGCTGATGGCCCCATATATTTGTTTTATTTGATTACAATAACAAATTCTCTTGTCAGCAAACAAGCACCCAAGACAAAACTGTTTCCGATCAGCCAGTTAGAAAAATAAGAACCAATTTGATTTGAAATAGCAAAAATCCGCAGTAATATATTTCCACGGTAAGGAAAGCGTCTGTAATATACGTTCGACGCACAACATCTGAGTTATGTGTGTAACATATGTCACAGGCCAATATGAGTGTGGTTCGCTGCAAGGGGCGGTGCAGTGAGGGGCCGGCGAATTGATTCGCTCAAAACAACTTGTTTACAAACGATTACACCTTACCCGTTTGCCGGTTCCGGTTCTGACATCCGGAACACTTGTTTCACCGGCTTGGGGAATTTTAGATCTGCTGCTTGTTCTGATGCATTAGACAGACGAAAATATCGAAGATCGATTTCTGCATATCCACCAAGAATACACATATTATTGTAATTTGTAATTTTCTTTTCCAATGTATACACTTTAATGGGGTAAATAAAATAGCTACATGGTAACGCATCGGACTGTGGACCATAAGATCCTCGGTTCGAGTCTCACAGCCGACTTTTTGAAATTAAATTTCAAAAATTGTCACCACTTAACCCTCTATTGCAGGAATTATTTTTTTAAATAAGGGCTCAAAAACATTATTTTTTAAAAAAGAAATATTCATATATTTAAAATAAGTGTGTTACATAAATATTTTTCAAAAAATAAAAATATTTTTTTTTGTTCACTTTGGTCTATTGGGTCGTCTTTGCGTACTATAGAAAATTGTTTGATAAACAACCACTTCTAGGAAAACATCAGATAAAAAAAATTTTGGAAATTTTGTACACGTGTATTTAGCTGTAATAAATCAGCAGGTAATAAGCTGCTTCCTTCAAATTTTACATTTTCTATCGCAGTTTCTGTAATTATCCTTTTTCCACTTCAAATTTTTTTTTATGTTGGTCAAATTGGGAAGAATGACCTAATTGGCAATTGACAAAGTGTATATAATGTTCCCAAATGTTACTGCATGATTGCCGTGAATGTAAACTGCATAAGAAAAGAAAAGAAGAATTTTAAATTTTATGTTCCCGATTGGGAACGTATGCAATAGAGGGTTAAATTTACTCCTGTGGCTCCTCCTTGGAGGCAGTGATATGACGGCTGGTAATCGCACTTCAGGCGCAAAAATATATCTTAATACTGAGACCTGTTTTTAGAGCGAGAGCCGGCTGCAAAAAACCTAGCCGATCGAATAACAGAATAAAATGTTTTTAAACTGTTAGTACTCATTGCGATCATAACAAAAATAACTATGTGCCTGGGCAGAAGTTGCGCACAAGATTTATATGGATGTAGAATTGGAATGTGGAGCATAGGGATTTCAATGCAATTTTTTGATGTTGCTGTAAATTTTTACTTATTCACTTTACAGTAAAAGTGTAAATACAAAAGTTGTTCAGAAATTAAAAATGCATGCAATAAGGCCCATTTGGTTACAAACACGAAAAATATTTCACATTTCCAGATCAGGTTAAGATTTATTATTTTTTTTAACAGAAATAAATAGAATGATATGTGAACTCTAAAATACGCCATTATATCATTAAAATCATCTATGAAATTTACACAGGAAATAATGCAACAATGTAATAAATAAATATAAATCTGTTTTCCGAAATGTCAAATATTTTTAGTGTTTGTTTGATTTTCCATGGCTGTGTTACAATTTTCCTAATAAATATTGATTTTAATTTGATTGATATATTGCGAAATACTAATATTTAGGTAATCAAATGTGCCTTATTGCATGCATTTTTAAATTCTGAACAACTTTTGTATTGACACTTTTGCTGTAAAGTGAATAGGTAAAAATTACAATATCAAAAAAATGGCAGTGAAATCCCTATGTTCCACATTTCATTTCTACACCCATATAAATCTTGTGCACAACTTGTGTCCAGGCACACAGTGATTTTTGTTATGATCGCTATGAGTATATAAATCTTGTGCACATCTTGTGTTCAGGCACACAGTGATTTTTGTTATGATCGCTGTGAGTACTTACAGTTTAAAAACATTTTATTCTGTTACTCGATCGCCCAGGTTTTCTGCAGCCGGATCTTGGACTATTTGAGCAGTGTCACACCCAGAAAAATAAGTAAATGGTATGATGATATATTTATTTATATTTATATCTATACAAATTATAAGAAACTGCCTTGAAATACCTAATATCAAAAATACATCTCTTCATTTTCTTTGACATCATCCATCCTTCTAAATAATTTGGTATATTCCGTCTACGTTTACATTATTTTATTAGTGTGGTTTCTTATCATAAGTTTGCTCTATGATTTAAATTTGAAAGGAGTCTGACCTTTATGCATTACAATTTATATTCTAGACAGAGGAACAAAATTGTAAGAACCATTATGACATAAAGGGTTTCTACACTGCAGAATCTACAGGTACTCATTTAAATTGTGGAAAAAACGACATCAATAAAATATTTTAAACACGTCAGCTTTCATGCTCTTAACCGGACTATAAAAAAAAGGTGTTTGTTGAATTGAATTACCAACATTTGCCATAAAGATAAGTTTGAATAAGAAAAGAAAAAAACATAGATATTTTCAAAATAATTATGTTTATAAGTAATAAAGCAGATAAAATAACAATTGTAATTTTCTATTTTTCATCTATTAAATTTTTGCAAAAAAATCCAGAGCTCATTTCCAATTTGAAAGACATAATAGACGTACACTTATTTTCTTTTGTACCCGGCGTAGTATTGAACTGGCGACACGCGTAACAAAATGGTGCGTCCAAAATTTTCGATTATTCTAGCCAAATTAATTTATCATACCACTCTCTGAAATGATCAGACATCTTTATTTTTTTTGGATAATTATTTAGTTTAATTTGAAGAATTTCTTGTGCTTTCTTGGAAATGTCATATAGGAGCATTTTGGCACTGTTTATACACCTTGTATCACTCGCGTTTACAGTTTTCATTCCTACTGCAGGTAATATTTGCACCATTTTTTAATAAATTTATCCATTTTACCTTATTTGTACAAACTTCTCGGAACTATGTATTGGTTTGCTATATTACGAACACGGTCTGAAAACTAATTTATATTATGTTTTACTCTTTCCTTAACATGTATTATGATAAAATTGAAAATTTTACAACAATTACAAATTAAAATATAATTTATATTTATGTACTGTTACTACTAGGAGTAGCTCTAAAGATTACAGGGTGGGCTGAGCCCCCCTGGCCCCCTCCTGGCTACGGCCCTGGTTTTAACCAACCAGAGAAATCTGCTGTGACTACATGAATCATTGAATATTTTTTTAAGAAACATTAATAGAAGCAATATAAATCTATAAGCAAAATAATTCAATAAGAATTGAGTCTACAAGTTGAACAAGACATAGCTTCCTCTGTTTTTAAGTCATAATTTGTCTTTCTTGAGTTACTGTTTCCGTTTACTTGTTTATTTTGCTTACTTGTTTTTCCTGACCAAGAGTATCTAATAACGTGTACTAATTTGAAACGTTGAATTTTAATAAAAAATTTACAGAACTAAAACAAAAAATCTTTTCATTTTATAAAAAACTGTTTTAAAATAGAAAATACCAAACAACAAGTTTAAAGTATTTAAATAAGTTTTGAAAATAAATCAGGACTGTGAGCAGGTAGTCTAAGCTAAGGTGTAGTGAAAAACATATGAAGGGTGGATTGATGTAAGTTTATAAATTAGCAACTTATCTCTATGTAAATGTGGCGATTAAACCAAAATGTTGGTTTATATTTGGGAAATTCAATTTCGTTAATGTGTTTGCCTTTGAAAATGAACCTGCAGTAGACACGTATCCAATATAAACTTCTCGTGTGCTTGAATATTATGAAAAAAATCAATGAACGCTTTTATGACCAGATAAGAAAAATATACTTGTCTAATAACTTGAATACTTTATCATTTTTTGCTACGAAAATATATTAATTTGATTCTATAACTACAACCAATCCGTGACAACATTTAAAATAGTTGTTTCCAATAATTCACAAAAATGCAAAATTTATTAAAGAAATATTACATGACAGTGGCATATGTTTAAATAGTTTAAATTAAAATTTCAATCGAAGTGGTTACCAAAGTGTTTTGTGCTATTATTCTTGTTATAAATTATAAATTGCTCACTAGTGATTTTTCTCAAAATTATACCTAATAGTGGGTAATCTGTTACTTTCTTTGTTTAAAATCGCCTTAATTATAGAGCATTTATTGAAATGTGTTGGATAAACAAATTTAGATTTATTTATTGTGTTGTATTATTGTCTATAGAAATTTCGTGAAGATTGTAATGATAGGTACCTATAATGGACAATTTGGGAGTTCATTTATTTCCATTTATTTCTGTTAAATAAATAAACAAAACTTAAACATTTTTTATGAAATGTCAAATACTTCTCGTTTTTGATTAATTTTCCACAGCCCTGGTATACAACCAGTGTAGAAGTAGATTTCTTATATCTTAGTGTTTAAATAGCAATAGTTCAATCAATTGAGAAACCTACTGATTGGCGAATTTCAATATTAATTATATTTTAATCTTCTCTTGTTTTTTATTTAAATTTCTAATAATGTTTCATATTAAAAGAATCTTTGATTGTACCAATTCCAAAAATACCTGGAACTTCAAAAGTTGAAGAGCACAGACCGATCAACATGTTGGTTGCTCTTGAAAAGCTATTAGAAATAATAGTTTACAATCAAGTGAAATTGTACTTGGAAGAATACAACATACTCAGCAAGTGGCAGTCAGGCTTTAGAGAAAAACATTCTTGCGAATATGCTATACAGTTTATTTTGGAAAATTTGAAAAATTGGAAGTTACCTTGTAAATAGAGTACAAAGAACTAAATACTTAGATACGGTCTCCGATAAACAATCGTGCGACAATGGTGTGCCGCAGGGCAGTGTGTTAGGTCCTTTACTGTTTATTCTCTATATCAACGACCTTCCTAATGTGCTTAGCGAATGTAAAATTCATCTCTTCGCCGATGATACTTTAATATACTTCGACAATGAAGATGTAGATACATTATTAAATGTAGTAAATACAGAACTTGAAATTGTAAATAATTGGTTGGTTTCAAATAAACTTAAATTAAATACTACCAAAACACAGTGTATGCTACTAAAGGCAAAAAACAGTAAACTTAAAACAAGTGATACGAACAAAAAGGTTAAAATTAACGGATGTGAAATAGACTTTGTAACAAATGTTAAATATTTGGGGGTTATCACTGACAATAAATTAAAATCATATACAGAAGACAATTAAGAAAATTGCAAAAAAAGTAAACTTTTTGTGCAGGATAGGGAGAACTTTGTCTAAATGGACTAAAATAATTATTTATAACACTATAGTGCTTCCTCATCTAACTTATTGCGTGTCAATTCTTCTTCAGTGTAACAAGTCTCAATTGGCTCAACTTCAGCTATTACAAAATAAATGTATGCGTTGTATTTTAAAATGTAACAGGTACACTAAAATAGAAGATATGTTCATATCATTAAATTTGTTGGACATAAATAAATTTATTATGTATAATACTATTATATTTGTTTATAAAATTGTACATCATAAGGTGCCTGAATATCTATATGAGATGATAACCTTCAATAATGAGATCCATCCATACCACACAAGAATGAATAATAACTTGCACATTGATAACTATAAAAATGTTAACACTAAAGGATTTGTTTTTGTAGAACGTTTTAGATTATACAATAACTTAGATAAAGACATTAAAAATATTAGTTCACTTAATATTTTTAAGAAAAAACTTATGAATTATTACTATCAGAATAATTATTTCTTTGTTACTTCGATTACTAAATAATTTATATTCAATTTGGCTATTTGTTTATTATATATATTGCACAATATTTTGTATACTTATTTAAATGTATATTATATTATTTTTTGTATTAATTATCTAGCCTGGTGCTAACTAAATAAATATATTATTATATTATTATTATTACATGTCTATATAATTTTGTTTACATTTGTATTAATTAATTTATGTATATATACGTGGAACCGTCTTGGTCTTTGACTGTAGTGTTCCCTCAAAATAAAAAATAAATAAATAGTCAGTGTATGATTTGGAGTAGTATTCAATAAAATTTCTAAGACAAATAATTTTTAGAAACGTTTTAATTTTTTTTTGCAAACTTGAATTTGGCGCCCCTTTATATTGGTTTGCTCCCCCCACTCGATCCGGGGCGTCACCAGAGATGTCAGATTCAAAGCGAACAAAACGAGAATTTAAAGAAGTACGCCAAAAACAAAATAACGCCAAGAGAGTAAAATGTCCAATGAATGATTGTAATTAGAACAACAGAAATTAAATTTGTAGACAAAATGCATTATTTGCAAGAGTTTGTAGATCTGATGAAAGCTTGCAATAAAGATTTTAGTTTTGTTGAATTTAAAGTAAAGCATCATGCATTTTCGAACGAACCAGAAAGTATTAGTGGAATTATTTCAGACTTTATTTTGAAATACGATAAAGTAAATCGAGATTTAGGCGGAATCCAGACTGGACTTATTCTAAACGACTAATCAATGTTAAGTCAAACTTATGAACCTCGTCTCCTTGGCTGTCTAATTTGTACATGGATGTGATGTTACGAAAGGTATTGAATGGAACGGATGGTGTACGTATTGGTGAACGTATAGTGCCTGCGTTAGCTCATGCGGATGATGTTGTTGTATTGGGTGAAACTGAAGAGCAATTGATAATAATAATGATTGTGAGCATAAATGAAGTACCAAGTAAAAGATTCAAATCTCTTATTGAATGTCCACAAATGTAAAGTGTTGGTGTTTGAGAAAAATGATTTTCGAGGGATGGACGTATTGACCGGGAGATTATAAGGCGGGTGTCTGCAGGGTGCAAGGTATTGGGAGCTCTGGGTACATTTGCTCGAAACGTGAATGTACCTAGAGATGCTCGATTGAGTGTTTATAATTGTGTGTTAGTGCCTACATTGATGTATGTTTCTAAATGTTGGGTGTGGTTGAAGAAGTATAAACGAAGTATAACTGCTGTAGAAATGAGGTATTTGAGACGAGAGTAATCGTATACGGAATACATTGGTGTATGGTGAGTATGAGATTGAGAAGAATGTTGTTAAGAACCTAATTATGTGCATGTGAGATTGCGTGGGCATCCGAGGAATATGTGTAGGGTGTGAATGATGGTTTGTTGCGTGAACGAAAGTTTTCAGACGAACATATATGAATGTGTAGTGGTGGAATGTTTGGAGGAAATTGATTGTTGGTTGAATGTGTTTCTGAGTTCGTGCTACCCCACTGAGTGGAATATAGCGTGATGTGATGTATACAAGCCCAGAATCAAATCATTTTGTTAATGCTTTTAGAATAATTTTAAAAAATTTGTTCTGATCTTACAAAGAGAAAATTGTTGTACTCAAATTATTTGTATCTTAAATTCCGGTATTTTAAAGAATATTTGAAAGAAAAATAACAACTGAAATAATAACATACTAACAAAAGTCACTAACATAAAGATTTCATTTGGCCACACGTATTGGCTGGTACAACGAACGAACGAACACTATTTTTGAATCGAATGACAACAAAATATATAAAAATGTTTCAAATAAAGATTATAGGTAATATTTATTCTACATCTTCTTGATTCCATTGAGTTTACTCAATCTTATTGATTTATTAAGATATGCCCTGAAACCCTGATATGCCTTGAAATAATCTACCATTTATAATTGATGAATTGTTTCCAAAATCTAATCAATTCATAACATAAACATTGCCTCCTTTACATATCTGTATGTGTGGGAGTTAAAATGATAGAATTTAAGATATAAATATGGTGAATTAAACAATTTTCTTTTATGATATTTTGACTGGGCCAAATTATATAATTCTGGGCTCGTATACGTATGTCTGCACCAAATTAAAAAAAAAATCAGATTGTGTCTATTTCTATATGTGATGTACAACCACCAGTTGTTAAATATAGGTCCTCAATAATATAAAGGCATTACTACAAAGTTGTGTTCTAAGAAGTCAACAAACTAAACTAATTATTTAGTAAATAAGGTACAGATTATATACATAACAATTAAAAACAATACATATAATAATAAATCTTACCATTTTATCAATAAAATGAAGAAGAGCCACTACCTAAACACTCGATTCCACTGTAAATACCGCGCACTACTAAACAAAATAACGTCTATAAATTGTATTCCAGGCTTGTAATATTTCGTAGTTCTAACTTGTTCGAGTTCCGTTCCGATTTGAACTTGCACTGGTGGAACGATTTAAAAGAATATTTATACATTTAAAACTACGAAAATACTTTTGTAGGATATGCAAAGATATATCTTGAACAAATATTTTCAATAATTATAAATATCAGTTGCTTTTAAAAGAATACTGCATTAAAATATACTTTACTTAAGTGATTGAGAAAAAATCTTATGTATAGTTAACAGATTTAATTGTCTTTGTTAGATTTCACTTCACACTTTATATATTTATTTTATTATAACTTTATTATTACTTTTCACGTTTTAGTCAAAAATAGAATGTAGGTATTTAATGGGCGACGAAGCCTCTTCTCATTCTCAAGTTTGATGTAAGTTTTTCTGAGTTCTAAATTGAATGTTTCTTGCTTCTACAATTAATCTAGGAACTTATTTTTTATAATTAATTGGACCTTTCAATTCAAACAGATGTCATGGCTTCATTATACATAAAAATGGTTCAAATAAAATCTGCAGAGAAAAATTTAACGAGTTATTTCTTTCCTTACAAGTTTCTTGAAAAATTTACAGTTTACTTAAAAATTGCAGTAAACTATTCCAGAAAATTTCAAACGAGATTTCTGTTGCCATCTATCGCTTTAGTTTATAACTATATATGACATGATTTTCTTGAAATTGGAGGACTTTATCAAGAAATATTTCTAATAAAAGTTGTTCAAAATAGTTAAATAAAGAATCTTTATTTGAATTTTATTTATTTGAACCCTAATTTTTAAGAGTTTGCAAACAAATTATGTAGTGTAAATATAACTGATACATACTGGAATATATTGATAAATATTGTTAAAAGCAAGGAAATAAATAAAAATAAATAAATATATCATCACGCCTTTTACCCATTACGGGTGTGGCACTCTGCTTACGCAGATTTCGGTAAGTGATATATTTTTTCGTATGAAGTGCGGTTACCAGCCGTCAAATCATAGCCCCCAAGGATGTTAGTGGAGGAGGAACCACAGGGGTAAATTTAAATTTGTAACTGTCGGCAGTGGGATTCGAACTGAGGATCAAGGAGCACCAGGAGATTCCACTCACATGTAAAAAAATGGTACCGTCGTTGCTATGGTAATTATAATTGCGGCCACAACCGTTAGATGGCACCACATGTAATATTTATTCATATTTTTAAATATTTATAATTATTTTATTCAAGACAATAAAAATCAAAGTCACATATGTCAAAAATAAAATATATTTTGAAAGAATTATTAAGAAATAAATACAACGTACAAATATCGAATGTATATTCGCTGATCCATTTGCATGATACATTTTATATCAGTGAATTTAACAATCTCATTCTATCTACTATTCATCTAACATTGATATTTTCCATCATACACACAGACCATGCTAACTTCGCAGTAAAAGACATATATTTCTTGCCGCATCTTTGAAAAATATTGAAAATATAATTATAATTATATTCTATCGGATTGTGCATTGGAAATAGCGACAAATTTACCTATGGTCAAATTTAGTTTAAGTCGCAATAATGCTCTATGAATCTTTCAATTTATTATTTAAAGGAAAATGATTGGTGGAAAATAAAATCTTCGTTTCGTACTTAAAACATTATTAAAATTCGTATATATGTATTTCCCAGTTGATGGAAATCCACTGAAAATTAATATTCAATGATAATTACATAAATATCAATGTTTGTAATTTAAGTACTTACAATATCGTACCATTGTACATCAATGAAATATTACTTCACTTAACGATAAAATTCTAATTTTAAGAACTTTTCAATATAAAACTTGGAAAAATTGTGACAGATGTGACAGTTTTTGATAATTGTTTTAAATAAATCGTAGCCTACGTTAATATTCTATAAGCAAATATAAGTGCGGCCAGATCCGGCAGATGGCACGCGCAACGCGAACCTAATTTTCCTATGCAAGTGAAATCTCCTGGTGCTCCTTGCTGAGGATGTCACGATCCACAGTCCGACACGTTACCTCGGAGCTATTTACCCCCATATGTCAACAATAAAATGTACGAGTTCAATTTAAATTTTATTGAAATAATATATGCCATCTTAGCTAATTAGAAATTAACAAAAAATTATGTTTATGGCAAATCTTCAGACATTCTTTGAATAAAATAGCAGTACATTAAATAATCAACGGCCAGGATCTGCAGTTGCAAACCTAACAGGGCAGTTGTAGCACTGTAGTTAGAATTCCCGCAGTTCGGAAAATTGTTAGGTAGGGCTAGACAGGCAAGAAATGAAACCATCATTGAAGCCAACATTGAAAATGGGGGTGTGCTGTGGGATGAATGGTGTGAGCTGAATGAATGATGACCATAACTTGTTCTCTCTTGTACAATTGACAGCCTTGTATGTTTATGTTTCAGATATCATCAAACATCAACAAATATTTACTCCTAATCATATCATATATGTTTTTTTCAGGTTCACAATTATTATTTTATCTAATACATTGTTTTTATGTTTATAGGAGCAGGTGGATAACATCAACAAATATTTCTTCCTAACTATAGTATGTTTTTTCAGGTTCACAGTTATTCTTTTATCTAATACTTTGTTGCAGCCATCATCAACCGACCATCTTTAAGCAGGTCAAAGGTACCCAGCTTTTACTGAGGTAGTGCGTTATAAAGCTCATTTTTTAATCATCGTCATCGGAGCCTGCATCATCATCAACTACACCTTGAGGGCTCAAAAACCCTCCGGTAACAGATTCCTCAGGACCGACGCCTGTTGCCAGTAACTATGATGTAAGAAAATTAATTTTATTCATAAAATAATAATCACAATTTTCATTTCATGTTTAAGTTCTGATTATTTTTTAAGAAAAATATAATTTAAATTATTCATATATTTATTTTGATTGCTTCTAATTAACTTTTGTGTGTTTACAGATACAGTTGAAGCAGAGATGAAGCCGCACCCCTACTTCAGGTTTTGCTGGGAGTTTTCCTGGAGGGCTAAGGGAGGAATTTCTGGGGGTGAGGTCAGCCTTCTCTCTCTAGACAATGCAAGAGACTGATCCAGGCTTTACATTTCAAAATGAAATGTTGCATATACAATCATCAAATATTATATCGAACAACTAGTGTTACAATGACCTTTTTTGTAATACGAATTGTTCATAATACTTTTCCTATTTCAAGTTCAAAAATTCAATAAAAATAAAATAAAATTGTACGGCATGTTTAATATACTATTGGTCACCAAGGAGCTTTGCCCGCGGGGCCTATCGGGTCCCAGGCCGCAACCCCGACGCAGGGGCTCCGATTCAATAATTTTACGTGAGCAATGACAGCCCCAAGTTTGACAGACTATTAATTTTACAAATAATAAATTCCCCAAAAACAGTTGCACAAAATTCAATTTTGTAGCATTGTTTTTGAGAAAAACACTGTCACAAAATTGACTTTGTGTACGTGAAATAGGAAAAATTATATATAGGTGTACCTAAAACGCAAACATCAACTTCATTTAACATCTTCAACTACTTCAACGTCTTCAACTTCATCAACGTCTTCTATTTCATCAACGTCTTCAACTTCGTTAATACAATAAAATAAACTACCTACCAAAAATTATGTATTTTTACTTTCTAGTATCTCTTACGCCAATTATATTTTCAGATTAGAAAATAAAGAAACCTGTAAACTAAATATGTATTTTTATTTTCTGATTCCATTTTACAAAATACCTACTTATTCAGATTGAAAAATAGAGGAATAAGTTATATATTTAAAAATTATTTACAAAATGTCTGTTATTCTATAAGCACATATAAACTAAATTTAATATTTTTTTTATTATTTACATAAATATCACAAGTTTACAAATCATTTATTTAAATGTGAAGCATATGAATTGTTTCTCTTATTAGAAGTTCTAATATATTATACCAAATAAATAGTGATTTCTACTGATGTGTTTTAAGTAAATGCTTAATTATATTTGTTAAAAAATAGTTCAGATGAAATTATTTGAGTCCGCACATTCTATGCGCTGAATGTCAGCGAGCCACGCGTCCGAGCACGGGTGTTGTTGGCTGAACATTTTCGGTGATTTTTCCTCGTCTAATCGTAAAATAGTTCAAATAAAACCTGCAATAGCAATAAATTATGAAAATCTGTTTTCAATAAATTTGAAACGTATTAGGTTCTATCATTTATAGGCAAATATCTGAGCTATATACCGTGTGTCCCACGTAAATGTAAAATCAGTTTTTTGTAAATAAAAAGTGTCCGGCAAAAAATTATGCATCCAAATTTTATATCACAATACTGCCAATATCCCTTTATCTTATTTAATACAGATTACTTTATTTTGATACCGCAATTTAATGAAATTAATAATAATAATTCCTAATTTTCGCCTACTCTTTTTATTGCTACTGACGTATAGTGCCTGCAATTTGTCACTGTCAATTTCTGGCGATGCAAATTATTCAGCTTTCATTCCTGTGGTGTATTCAGATATTTGTCTTGCACTGCGCCCCCATAATACATTCTAATAATATTTACACGGTTCTCGACATTTATTGTATTCTTGATGACAGTGACAGATTCAAATATTTAAAACAAATTGCAGGCACTATACGTCAGTAGCAATAAAAAGAGTAGGCGAAAATTAGGAATTTTTATAATTAATTTCATTAAATTGCGGTATTAAAATAAAGTAATCTGCATTAAATAAGATGTAGGGATATTGACAGCATTGTGATATAAAATTTGGATGCATAATTTTTTGCCGGACACTTTTTATTTTCAAAAAGCTGATTTTACATGTTATTTGCCTATGCCAACCTTTACGTGGGACACACGGTATACATATGTATGTATGTTTATATCTCATCAGCGCATCAATAAATATTTGTAATAAAATCTCTGGAGAGTTGCTAATGATCATGCTACAAATTATAAAATTTCTGATTTCTTGATGTCGTCTAAAGAAATTTCGCAGATGGCGCCAGCTACCACGCTGAAAAATGAACAAAATAGTGTGTAACCTGCCCTTGTTATAACAATACTTTATGCTCCACTTATACATATTTTAAATTCCACAATAGTTTAGTGGAATCATGCGCATTGAAGATCTATTTTTCTAAAAATCAATCATTTGGATTCGACGCAATGCATTTTAGTTTGAAATTTGAATCGATATGATTTAAAATCATTTATATCACATCACTCATTTAAAATTCTTTTTAAGACTTGTATATGTATGAGATTGCCAAAAGTTGTATTGAATTAGCTATATAAAAACATATTGAAATCTTTCTTTTTAATTATTAATAGCAATGACAGTTTAAAAAAAAGCCTAAATACACATCGGAAGGTTTCTGAAAATGCTGTAATAAGTAATATATTCGTGCGCTGGCGTGGAAATCTCTGGAATGTAGAGCAGAGTGTGATTCAGGACAAATTTAGTTCAAAATGATGTTTTTGTTGTGTTGATTTATCAAATATGTAGAAATAAATTATTTATCTTATTGTTTCAAATACCCTAGAGTCATCTGCTGGATTGTTAATTAATAGTATATTCTACAACAAGCAATGGAATGGCACATATTCCACGCGAGCAAAAAGTTTGTAGTCCGAGCCGAAGGCGAGGGTTACGGTTTGCGAGTGTGGGATATGACATTCCATTACATGTTGTAGACTATACTTTCTTTAACAAGATTTTGGAAATTATACAAAAAATACAAATATAATATTGTTGAAAACGTCAAACTCAAATAAATAAAATTAAAACAAACAGATGTAACCATAGTAACTGAATGAAGATACTAAATATGCGGTTCTGATTCGTCGAAATTATTCCATACGCGGTGTATGGAATGATAGTTGCAATACAGATTTTAGTTGCAAAATGTGTAGTTTCAAAACAGTGTTATAGAAACATATTTTCATTATTGCAATGACACTTCCTTGCAAATGGCTGCGTTGTTTATGAATTTCGTTACAGTTTGAAGACATTTTAAGCTTTTTAGTTGTATTTCTAAATGTTTGTCATTGAAAATGTGTTTTAATGTTGTGCAAAGACCTGAAGCAATACTGTAGAACTATATACGCTCGAAATTATCTTTGAAAAACATACTTATTTTTGAATTATTTTCAAACGAGATTACTTCCGCCATCACTTGCGAAACTCTTGAACTATATACGTGTACACTTCAAACATGAAAACTACAAAAGGGACATAATAGAAAAATGATTTTTATAAAACAATTTAGAAATGAACAATCAAATCTTTATTGTTTGAAATATTTTTTCATTTTTTAAGACGTAGTTATCGAGATCTAGCTTCTTGCGTCATCCTAGTGTCACCCTTCGTAACTACGCCAAAGATTTTTGAAACAACAAACCATGTGGCTGTCATAAAATATTTTAGAAATGTCAGTATTTCACGATGAAATAGAAATTGAAGATTTTGAATACGACGAAGAAGAGGAAACATATTATTATCCATGTCCATGCGGTGACAGATTCCAAATTACAAAGGTAAGGTACTAAATATAATTTTGTGAGGTTACAGTTTTAATCTGTCAATCGTTTTAGGACGAATTGTTATCGGGTGAAGAAGTAGCAACTTGCCCCAGTTGTTCTTTAATAATCAAAGTTATTTATGATTTGGTAAGAATCGTTTAATTATACTTATTATATCCTTGTTTTAATTGTGTAATTTTTGTAGGAAGCATTACAGAAGGAATCTGAAGAAGTTGAAACTTTAACAGATGAAATAAAAAAATTAGAAGTTGCTTGACTTAATAAATTGGTATTTAAATATGGGTGGACGTGGAAGAGGGAGAGGTAGGGGTGCAGCCTCCAGCTTAAGCAGAGAACAGCTAGATTATATGGGTGCAGGGAGTAATACTGAACAATTACCAGGACCTGTTACACAGCCTGCGCCCTTGTACCCTCTTTTGGAGAGCAAACCAGTCCCTTTAGTTGTAAGTACAACAGCAAAATAAGTAATTACAATTCTCATTTTAATATTTGTTTTAGCCATCTAAAGAAGCGGCGTACATGTTGATTTTAAAACAAGACTTCCTGGAACACATGCAATACAAATCAACATACGTAAACCTACCCCAACAACAAAAAGAACCAGAATTAGAAATTGACAAACTATTAGCTCAACTCCCAAAAATGCAAGAATCTTGTAAATTTGATTGGAGGATATTACCAAAAGAACTGCGATCGAAAATAACAGCAAAACGAAACAAACAAAAGCAATCAAAACACGTTGACTTGGAAACAAGATTATCACATCTAGAAAAACTTGAAGAGAGGAACGTTGGGGAGAAGAAAATTAAAACAGAGGCTGTGGATCCCGAAGAGGAGGAAGAGGAACTTGGAGATGAGGAACAAGATGAAGAAATGGATGAAGGAACTGATTATGTAAATAACTATTTTGATAATGGAGAGGATTATGAAGACGAAGACGATAACTTAGATGATGGACCGATTTATTAAGTTTATTTATTATTGTATTATAAAAGTTATGTTTTTACAAAAAATAAAGAGCTATTTCTTATAATAATTTGGATGTTTCATTAATATTTGCTTAATTACTAACTCATTTAACATATGATAAGGTACAACGATTACTAAAATATATGTACAAGTTATAAATAAGGAAATTAAGCTGTAGTAAGTTGGAAGTGATCGTGATCGATTGTAGAGAAAATATGACCTTCCGAAACCAAGAAATTGATAGCTAAGCTGTGAAAATAAAATATTTTTATTTTGTAAAATAAGTGATATAAAATATTTAAAAAGTGAAATACATACTCGATGTCTTTGCGCTGGTTCGGAGGAAAATGATCCTGAATACTTTTGCGACTAACTCCAACTTCGTTATTAACTGATTTCATGTATTTGAAAACATTTCTTTGAACTGGAGTCATTCCTTCTTCTTCCATATCTACGTCGCCATAAGTCATCATGGAGTTGGATAACTGAGCTCCAGGATTGTTAGCTTTAATCATGTTTTCTTCCCCCTTTGCTTTCTTTTCAGCCTTAACTCGAACAAAAATAGTTTCAAGCAAGTGACAAGTTAGCTCGTTCAGTTTATCAATTGGAGCAATTTTTAAGATCATTATAAGTTTCTCATCTCCTTTTGTGCGGAGTGTACCGAAAACTCGGACGTAGATATTTTCTTTGTCAACAGGAATGTTGGGATTTGAACCCTGAACAAATAAACAAATGTCAATACAATATTCATTTAAAAATGGATTCAAAACTTACAGAATCATGTTCCAACCACAAAACTGCTTTCATGGTTCCTGTGTGGTCTTCTAAATCGTACGTAACTGTTGTCGAAGTAACATCAAATTTTCGGACGATGCAAACAAGTTTAAGCTGAAAAAAAGTGCATGATAATATGTTTTCAACAAAATTACATTTATATCTTACAATTGTTGTTTGATTTCCCCACATAGTAAATTCTTCTGCTTCACATTTCTTGATCATTCCGATCACAATAGGAGTTACAGATTGGGCCCTTCTAGTTTGCTGTAATGATAATATAATTACAAAATCTATCCGAGAAAATGAATAACGTATACTTACACCCTGTTTTTTGCCAGTTCCAGGCGAATCGAATTTATTTGTAGTATCATAAAATCCAGCACCGCCACCGGCATAATCGCTATTATCCATCGCACCTGAAAATTATTAGGTTAATTTGTAAACAACGTAATAAAATACACTTTAACAAATTATTAACTTACTTTCATTTCCCTTGAGATTCCACATCGTTAAATTAACAAAAATTATAGATCTATACCAGAATATTCAAGCCGTTACGACTTTGCACAACTCTTGTTGTTTCACCAGACTTCGCGCGAAATCAGCTCTTGGAATAATAAAAGAAGAAGACCGTGCAATTTCAGGTTATGTCTAACAATGTTTTTGAATAATGTTAAAAATAAAAAAAGTAATTGTTGGTTTATCTGGAGGAGTAGATAGCGCAGTAACAGCTTTACTCTTAAAAAATAAAGGTACCTAAAACATGACAACTGTAAATATGTAAATACAATTGTTTCGCATGTAGGATTTGAAGTCCATGGTGCTTTCATGCAAAATTGGGACATAGCAGACGAACAGGGCCAATGTTCAGCTGACAAAGATTTTAAAGATGCTACTATTGTATGTGAGAAACTAGGAATAAAATTACATTATGTCAATTTTGTTAAACATTACTGGAATTATGTATTTAGGTATATCAGACCTCCGACGATACCACCAATCATTATTAATAAAAATCATTTACGATTTCAGAAATTTGGTGAAAGATTATGAAACAGGGTACACACCAAACCCAGATATTCTATGCAACAGGCACATAAAATTTGATTATTTTATTCGTCATGCCAAAGAAAATTTACAAGCCGATGCTGTAGCTACTGGACATTACGCCAAAACTAGTTTCGGCTGTTATTTGGAAAATTACGACCAAAACAAAAGTAAACTTTATTGCTATTAATTATGAAATATTATAAAACATCAGTTATATTCAACAGAAGTTAAATTATTACGAGCGTCATGTATTCACAAGGACCAAACATTTTTTCTCAGCCAAGTAAAAGAAGAATCTTTGCGACATATTATGTTCCCACTAGGTGATTTAATGAAATCCGAAGTAAAACAAATTGCTCAAGACAATGGACTAACACATGTAGCTGCTAAAAAAGAGAGCATGGGCATTTGTTTCATAGGAAATCGAAATTTTCAATCGTTCATATCTGAAGTATGGAAAACTATGTAAATAATTGATTATTGGTGTATAATTGTTTAAATTTTTAGTACATTCAAAATAAACCAGGAAATTTTATAGACTTTGATACAAATATAAAAGTTGGAGAACATCAAGGAATTCATCAGTGGACGATTGGACAACGGAGCAGATTGGGAAATATTCCGAAATTACTTTATGTTGCAAGAAAAGTTATTAAAAATAACAACATATATCTTGTAAGTATTAGCAATTTACATTACAAAACCGTTACCCAGAACTTACTGCCGACCTTGTTATACGTACGAACATGTAAAGTTTCAGTTACGGTCGAGTATTATACATGTTTCATGATATACTGTGTCGTAAATAATTTTTAAAAATCTTGCATACAATACAAAATATGTTAGGTTTGTTGTTATTGTTTTAAGATAAAAGCTCGTAATAGATAATTACGTTATAAGTTTGGTAAATGAATTATTACGGTACGAATAAGATGTTTCCGGACAAGGGGACGAAACCGAGTCAGGAATTTTGAAATAATTGGATTAAATCATATTAAAGTCTTGCTTAATAACGATACATTACCATAAATAATAACAATACTGTTAAGTTCCATTTACCGGACTAAACTCTGTCTTTACCACTAGAGACAGAGTTAAATAATAGTAGTTTTACGATTCAATATATCGTAAAATTTATTATATCTTCAGGATTTAATTATAAAAATTATTGCTTGATTCAGGTTCATGGATGGCAGCATCCAGCATTAATGAGCGACATTTTCATTACGTGTAAACCACACTGGATCCATTCTGAACCAGAGGATCTAATTAACAACAACGTATTTGAATGTGACTTTAAATTTCAACACGTGGAAGTATTACGAAAATGTTCTATGTGTCAAACAAAAAATGGTTTAATTGTTACTTTACAAGAACCTATTCGAGCTTTAACAGCAGGACAATACGCAGTGTTTTACAAGAATAATGAATGTTTAGGCAGCGCTAGGATAACGCACCCAGGACCTTCGGAGTATTTTACACGAAGATACAAATTTAATAAAACAAAACATAAAGGTTTGTCAGATAATGTAAATATTTATAAGGATAGTGAGAATGAAGGTAGAATAGATGAAGAAGATGAAATAAAACTACGAAATGTAGCGTAACTATTTTTTAAAATAATAAATTGTACAAAGTAATTAATTGACTCTAATAAAAAAAAATTACCTAATTTTATCGTCTGTAACGTTTTGAATCATCTCGGTCTCTTCTGTCATACTCTCTTTTACGATCGTCTCTCCCGTATACATTTCGTCTTGGTTTGTCGTAATCGCCATACCTTTTTTCTTCATGTCTCTCGTATTTATTCTCTCCATATCTATAATTATTGGTTTCGTCATTATTGTAGTTTCTCTTCTCATCATGTTTATCTTCCCCTCTATGTTTGAGATAATCTTCTCTGCTATTGTAATATTTTCTTTCTTCTCTTTGTTCTTCAGAACTTCTTCTTGCATCACCCTCATCTTCGATGTAACTATTTTTTCTAACAATATTTTCTTCATCTTTTGAATTTTTATTTGATTTATTATTCTTTCCATCATCTGAATCACTAACAGACTTTTTCTTCATTTTCTTAGATTTATTTTTTGATTTCTTCGAATGTTTTTCTTCATCATCAGAACTAGATTCATCTTCACTCGAGCTACTATCTTCGCTGCTATCACTAGAGGAGTCACTCGAACTCACTTGTTTCTTCTTATGTTTTTTCTTACTCTTTTTCTTCTTTTTATCTTTCTTTTGTTTTTTCTCTTTTTTTACTTTGACTTTCTTTGATGTAGATACCTCGTCTTCTTTTTCTATTTTAATTGTTCCAATTGGTAATCTTGGGGGCAACCTAAAACCATCTGGTGGCGCTTCCTTTTCTTTGGCGAACTCAGGAAGTTCGGTACTTGGTATTGGCATTTGTGGTCGTTTCTCTAGCTTCACGTTTGGTCCACAACCTTCTTCTTGAAGTTTTCGTGTTTCTGAATCTGCAGTTTTCTTATCTTTTGGCATTTTATAAGAGGTAACATGATCGACGCGAATTGTTCTTCCTAAAATCTACAGATAAATTCAACGACCATTTAACTAATAAACTTGAATTTAAATTACCTTTATTCCATTTAAATTGTCCACTGCCAAGTCGGTAGATCTTTGATCTTCATAACAGATGAAACAAAATCCTTTCTGTTTCCCGGTGTCTTTGTCCCGAACAAGATTGAGATTAACAACTTCCCCGTATCTACAATTATATTAATTAAGTTATAACTATGTATACTTCTTCGAAATATCGTAATCGTACTGTGAAAATACACAAATTATGTCTCCCTCGGTCAAATCATAAGGCAATCCGCCAACAAAAATCCAGGCGCTGCTTCTGTACTGATCGTGCCAAGACGTTTTAAAATTCCTTTGCAGTTCTTGTTCGCTTAGTTTTTTAACATTTTTCATATTACTGAAATAAATTTTACATTTATTAACAAAATCTTTAACCTTACTTTTGTGTATACTCACGTCATAGGATTCATTTTGAAGAGTTTATTTTACACTTTTTCTCATAAATGTTTTAAATTAAGCATATATAAATTATTAATAAAGTAAAATGCACTCAAAACAAGTTGCAAAACCTTTCACATCACATCACTTCCACTTTCGTCAACTACTCTTGTTGGCCAACTGTCATCCATGTCATTCTCATGCTCGTGAACTTGTGTTGTGATAACTACGCTTGTGTTCCTCAAAAGAATACTAAATTTTATTTATTTTTCCTTGAATATTAAGTATCTACTAATCATTACTATCATCAAATTATTCATACAGATTTCTAGTTTTAAACGTTTTGTTTACGTATAAAAGTAGATAACCTAAAATGAGGGAAAAAGTAAACAGCAATGCAAATAGCATTTAGCAACATAATTTATTGAATTTATTTTAGGATGATCCTTTGGCCAACTGGTCTCCGTATGCCAAAGTTTATGATCCAATAAAGATCGGTTCAATAGACGGAACAGACGTGGAACCGCATGACCGAGCAATCATAAGAGCAATTAATTCGGAATACCGCCCAAACCGCCACGTTAAAGGTAAACCCCAGTGCACCATCTTCGTCAGCCGTTTACACCCAAAAACCACTAAAGAAACCATCAAAGAAATATTCTCAAGATATGGCAAAATCCACCGTTTTCGCGTTGTTCGAGACATCGTCACTGGAATTCCAAAAGGGTATGCTTTCATTGAATACGAGTCCGAATCATCCGCTGAAGATGCTTATCGCAAAGCGTACAAAATGAATGTTGATGGCAATGAATTATTTATTGATTTCGAATGTGAGAGACTGCTGAAAGGATGGAAACCTCGAAGATTGGGCGGTGGGTTTGCAGGCAGAAAGGAATCGGGACAGCTTAGATTCGGTGGAAGAGACCGACCTTTCAAGAAACCAATTATTACAGGAAGATCGTCGAATGAACGATCTGACGAGAGAAATGGCAGGCATAGAAGTCGCAGTAGAAGTAGAAGCCGGAGTGATAGGGATCGAGATAGAAGATATAGACATGAAAGAAGGTAATTTGAAAGGAAAAAATGACAATGTTTTTCTTGATAATGAACAAAAACATTTGAAAAGCTTAGAATAATTTCAGACTTTGAAGTGTTTTGTTCTGTAAGGATTTGTATTTTGATGAAGGGCCAATTAAATGTAAGGTTCAGTAATTACATTTTATTGTTTAAAACAAAACTACACAAAAGATAAATCATCAATAAAACATCTTGTAAAATAGTAATTAAGTAAAATGTAATAAATTTGTTTTATTATATAAAGCTATATTGATAGGTAAATACAAACTTTGCTTAAAAATTTATTTTGAAAATACATTTTTGTCACAGTTCCCTGGAAAATACTGCGTACAAACTATATTTACAACTAAAAACTACATTCTCTGAAAACTAACTTACTATTTTATGTAATAAAAATATTATCAAACTTTCCGAGCACAAGACGCGTCAATAAAATATAAGTATTATACAAAATCATGAATTATAAAATTGATCAGTAATTACTTTTTATTGAGGTTCATAAAGATGAATTAGAACAAGTTTATTTAATGCATGACTCACTAAATATAAAAAAAAACAACCAGATAAAATAACAGAAATACAAGCTGATGTTTGAAATAAATGAATTTATTTTAGTTTAACTATCCATGACTATCAGTTGATGTGTGTGTTAAATTAGAATTTTCGGCTGAAAGATCTGCGAAATTTTCCTCAGAATTGATTACTTGGCTTGAATTTTCCTATCGAATCACATATACAAAAATTTCGTAAATATAAATTTGGCAAATTGTAATTTTTAAACCAAATTTTTTAAACAATTTATACACTTACCTTATCGTGTGTTTTTTTCTCATTTCGTTCACTGATTAGTTTGTTTTCTTCTTGATCGTCTAATGCGTCCCAGCGAGCTTGTTTTGTTCCTGGAAACAAGAGAAAATTAATAAATAAAATATGATACTTGTTTGTTTCGCATACCAGGTTCAGCACATAAAATGAACATCTGATTTTCGTTCATGTCTTTTGTCAGGTTTTTGAATTTTTCGCATTCTTCATTAAAAACTTCCCAAAATGTTTTGTCTTCCGGAATTGTAAATAAAGCCTAGAAGAAAATATATAACTGTGATTTAAATATCAAATATAATCAGAATGTTTAACCTTAAATTTGCTATAAACAATGTCCGCTTTAGCCCGTATTTGTTCTGCATCTTTCTTAAATTCATCCAATTCTTTTCCTTGCAATTTCCATTCTTTAACATTTCCAATATATCTCCTAAGACGTTTCACCATTTCCATAACATGCGAATGTTTTTTCAACATCAAAGGTTCGATGTTTAATTTCAGCATTACATCCAAATCTTTTAAAGCTTCTTTAGGATCCGCTTTATCTAAAGCAAGATTTGTTTTTATTGCGGCATCGAGTTCAACTAAACTTGCTTCAATTTTCAAAAATTTAAGCTTAGTTCTTTTACGTTCCATTATTCTGTTTTTTATCGCTTCTGAAAGTTGATCTTCTGTGAGTTCCAGATCAAACTCGAAGAGTTCTGGTTTATTGTCTGGTATTAAAGTTCCATCTTCAACTTTTTCTTTGAGTTCTAGAGCACTTCTAGCATCGGATTCCTTCCAACGCAGTCTTTCGAGCTCTGTTTCGACTTTGTTTGGCCGGTTTTGGTTTAATTTTATACCAACATATTGGTCGGGTGTTAATCTTGCTAGTAAAACTTCATTTTGTGCTTCACTGGAGTCATCTTCAGGTTTTTCTAATTGAGAAGTATTTTTGTAATACCTAATTAGATTAGAACAAATTTATTAACTTACCGTTTCCTTTTTCGGCGTCCTTTATGAATTTTTCAAATTCTTCGATAATTTCGCGTAAACTTTGTGGCGTCACAACTTTAAATTTAGTTGGTGTTGTGTCTTTTTTATTCACTTCATCGTAATCTTCTTCCGAGGAACTGGAAAACACTGACAATAGCAAACAGAACAGTACTCAAATTGGAAGGAGAGTGCTAAATTAAACATTAAAGTAGAAAAATAAATTAAATTTGGGCTTGCAGGTGAACGCGATATACATTTTTCCTTGTTTTTAAATATGCTGTAATCATTTTTCACAGCAATCGGTAAATTGTAAAAAGTTACCTTTCGCCATTAGCTTTATGTTCTCTATTGTTGTTGCTCTTTTCATGATACTCCAGTTCATTTTCTTCGTCTGATAAGAAACTTTCTGGAGACTTCCTACTATGAGCAGTTCCAGAATCTGTAGGTTTTAACCTTTCTTCCGCATTTTTGCTAGATTTTGGGCCAGCTGAGACATAAATTTTATTGTAGTCAAAGAGATTAAAATTGATTCTAATTTGCATACCGGAATTTTTTGCAGACTTCTTTCTTGATTCCGCCGTCGACGAATCGACGGACAGTTTTCGTTTAAGCCCACGTTTAATTTCTTCTTCTTTTTCAATATCAGAAGTCGACTATAAAGTAAATAAGATAATGGAGCTGATATCAATGAATATGTAATTACATTTACCTCTTCGGTGTCATCCAAAACAATTCCATCCTGATCTTGAGCAATGGCAGCTTCAATTTCTTCAATGGCATCATTGTAGTCTTTTCGTTTTAATGATTTAACAAATTGTTCCTTATGTTCTAAATATGAGAACAAATCTTCAGCCTTAACTAAACCTCTGAAAAATGATATGTTAATTCAGTAACATGAATTGATTGATAGTTTTCATAAAAAAGTACTAATATCTTTGATACTTTGTGATAAATAGCTACTGATACTATGTGGAAATAATCTTTCAAAAAGTCCATTATGGCCGACAACTCGTCAATTTCATTTGAATAAATACTAATAAAACATAACATAAAGAATGTATGGTTTTATCGCACACTGTCTTGAAGCTTCAAAAGACACTGTCGACAGAAACCATTTGATCTAGGAACGGTCCACGCACATACGGTAAACTGCATTCGTATTAACGACAGATTGTTCCATGCATAATAAAGTAATTCATTCCAATAGTAAAGCATCAACGTATTACTTACGTTTCCCCAGTACCATAAAAGTAAACCTTGAATCTCTTTCCAGTACCAAGATCCTCATCAACCTGGAATAAATTAAATTCAATTAAATCATAACCTAATTTTTTTTTCTCGTAAGATTCTTACCCTCGCTGGCCATGCCGGATAACCCTTGACCTTAGCAAATACCTTGTCACCAAGGGATATATGCTTCACTTTCTTCATATTATATCTTCTATTTTATCCAACTGCATACGGTAATATACGCAATTGTAAACAAAATCGTTTCGCACTCAAACCAAACAAAACTTTCCTCTCGCTGCTAGACAAATCTCCATTCGGACATTTTCGGCCGCGTTGGTTTTCAATCGGCAACAATCGTAACTATTACCGCCATTCAAGAATCTGGTATGAAAAAAATTTGAAATAATCAGAAACAGGTAAAATTAAAACCGTATATCCGTCGAAACATTTTATTTTTTTAAACACTTATACATCGACATGTAAACAGAATACTGAAAAATCAGTTTTCATGTTTGTTTCATAAAAAATGTAGGAATTATGTGAAATAAATATAA
This sequence comes from Poecilus cupreus, assembly GCA_963942605.1. Taxonomy (NCBI): domain Eukaryota; kingdom Metazoa; phylum Arthropoda; class Insecta; order Coleoptera; family Carabidae; genus Poecilus; species Poecilus cupreus. The sequence continues at coordinate 17,143,583 of OZ012727.1, forward strand.
CTGGCACATTTACAACCACTCTTTGGAATTAATTTTCGGCAATAACACTATTTGCTAGCATTATAGTGAGCATTTCATAAAAAACGTTTCATGGTGTATAACAATTTAAAAGGCACGCATATAATGAAACAGTGCACACAATTTTGTTAACAATTCTTGCAAGAAACCAAGTGTGTGCACTTGTATTTTCTAAGGAAAATTATTTAAATTCTGAGAGTTTGAGCTTATTTAAAAGTAAAATCTTCATTATAAGTACTGTAAATGCAATTACACAATGTAAATGAAACATTTACCCTGTCGATTAATACTGATTACACAGTAATGCCGAATTCATGCAGCCATTTTCATTTTCATTTAATTTAATTTTAATTTATCTTTTTTAAATGTATCATTCATGGAACACTACAATATTAAATTAAATGAAAATGAATGCGCGTCATATGTCACATTATTATTTTATTTATGTCTGTTAATCTTAAATATTGGAATAACAAATACATAAATAGTTACCCGATTTGTGTTTTGCAAGCATAAAGTTTTTTAAAATATTGATCATGATCATATACAAGTGATTATGTGCTTTATCATATCATTTAAAAATGAAGAAACGAGGACCTAGTTAAGTTGTTTGTTCAACAAACAGATACTATAGGGAAAAAGATTTCTTTAATAACCTTTTGAAATTGAAATCTATGTTACTTCTTTATGTTAAAATAAAATTTCATTTTTATCATACAGAAAAGTACATTTTATCATTTTTGATCAGTTCTACTTGAGTCAAATCATCAAAATCATTCATATTTTAGCAAAGAATTTCAATTTTCAACGATTTAAAATATAACCTTTTCAATCACAAACGTCAAAATTTATCATTTTCATTTCAAAGATAAAAGTTGGTTATCTTATAAATTAAATTAAATGAAAATGAGAACATAAATTAAATGATTGCATGAACGCTTATATTTGATAATATGTATTTATATTTTAAATTAAAATAAATTTAAATTAAATGAAAATGAAAATGGCTGCATGAATTCGGCTTCAAACAATATATCAACTAAATAAAATTCTAAAAAATCAATTTAACAATGTATGAAAATACTACAGCATAGAAAAATATTTCTCCTAATATTTAAAAAAATTAAATCGCAGCGACTCTTATCTTAACACTCAAACATCAATAGACATTTGATATTTATTACATTAAATTTAACTCGTATAAAAATGTTCAGGAACTCAATATTTAAATAATCTTTTGTAAAATTCTTACATACCACATATTCTCAACTTAAATTCCTACAAAATCACATTTAGTAATCAAGTACAAAACTAAAGCAGGAAGAACGAAATAATAATTATACATTTTAATAATCACAAAATTTACATCAAGCGTTTCAATTACAAATTAAATTATAAAATTAATAATTCGTAACTACTAAATAAAGTAATAAATTACCACAATCAATCAATCATCCATGCAGACAAATTAGTATAGTTAGGTTAGGGACATTGGGATAGAGAACAGGGACATTTAGAGATAAAGCTGAACATCCAGGATTTGATTTGCCGAGTTACAAACTCTTCTTCAATAACGTGTCGTGATGGTTGAACACCAGACTGCCGATGAGGGAAACGACAGTTCTGTCCAGCCATGTGACTGGGTTTGGGTAGATTAGGCCTCCTTCATAGAAGCCCAAGTGGCCTCCATGCGCCAGCTCCACGTACATCGCGCTGCGGTGCTCCTCTGCAAGATTTCACAAAACACCGCAATGGGAACAATCAGTTAATAATTTAATTTTATCATGCGAGAGGTTGTATGTTATCTGAATCTTTTTAAAACAGTTTACAAATTACATTAAGTTAAAAATAATGGGTGCTATTCACACCTCTACAGGAGTTCTTTTTATCAGTATACATAGGGATGTGTCATTACCATAGTTACAGTTAAAGTGATTGACAGCAATGTATGAAAGCGTTTTTTTTTTTATGAGTGAACATAGGGATAATTTACATTGATTATTAATAATAGTTAATCATAATGAAACAAACAATGCAAGTTTAAACAAATAAGAAATTTGTTTTAATTGCTTTAGTACTTATTAAATTACATTGAATTGATAGGAATTATTATTTATAATGACTGTAAGTTATCCCTATGTGCACTCATAAAAAAAACGCTTTAATACATTGCTGTCAATCATTTTGACTGTAACTATGGTAATGACACATCCCTATGTACACTGATAAAAAAAACTCCCGGTATACTAAGGGCTACTAAATAGGGCATTTTAAGATTTAACACTGTTGCTATGAAAAAATTGTTGATCTCCAAGGTAATCAACAACTTTTACAAAGTAACAGTGCCAAATTTTAAAATGCCCTAGTTAGTAGCCCTTAGTATAGAGGTGTGAATAGCACCCAATATATTTAAGAACAAGTTTATATGACATGACAAATGCGGAAAAATATCTTATAAAATTAGTCCTTTCTAATTTTTTATTTTGCGTCCTTTATATACTAAAATATTTTTTAAAAAACCTGATATACAGTTAGGGTACAGTGATTTAGTTGGCAATATAATTCTGGGAATCTTTTTATTCTACAGTTTGTTAAATGTCAGGTGAAGGCGGAAGTACTATTTGACATTTAAAATAAATACAAATAGGTTATGTCAGGTACCTGACATCTAATACGATTTATAGTGTGAAATGCATTGCTCCGAATGTTAAGGTCAACCATACGGGCTGAAAATAGCGCAACATGAACATGACTTTTTTGAAACAATATATCATTATTATAATAAATGAAACATATAATGTTTTATATCTACATTTGTAGATAAAAGTCCAAAGTTTTGTAATAAATTTTAGAAAGCTAATTTTGTTTATAAATTATACATGAACATAATTTTCAAAGTAATAAAATATATGCCACACATTCCCATGGACGACTACAATAATGCAAATAATTTGTATATTTATAAATATGATCGTCTATAACATATTAAGATTATTTTTCATTTAAATTTACAGTTTTTGAGAAACAAATAAAAATGTACCAAAAAGTGTGTTTTTTGGTATATTTTTATTTGTTTCTCAAAAACTGTAAATTAAAATTGAAAATAAACTTAGTATGTTATAGATAACCATATTTATAAATATACGAATTATTTGCATTACTGTAGTCGTTCAAGGGAATGAGAAATACAGTATCAAAATTCTGAATTTTTGACCAACTAGAATTCAACGAGTGTTTTTTTATAGTTTAATGTTTTAGCTATCCTTTTCATCCACATATATAAATAATAGACTGTTCAAAGACCTTACTGTAATAATTGTTTTGTTTTCCGATTAGAATAATTGTAAGAAATAATTTATACAAATTTGAATTTGCAAAACAAAATTCATGGGAGTGAACGAACCCAAAAAAAAATTATACTTTATTTGACATTGCAGTGTACAAGTCACTGCAAAAAATCCATGAAATTTTGACGGATAGAGGTTGTTGGACCATAAAGAACATGAAAATAAATGAGGAATACAGAATTTGCTGTTTTTAAAAATAAAGGATTCGTTCTTCGACGCGTATATTTAACCTTAAGAATTAAAAGGATGTGGGTAAGCCTAACAACGATTTCTTTTATGAATATTGTGTAAATGTCATGTATGTATTTGTGCGTCAGTAATACCAATTTCTAGTTATTTTGTATTGCCAACTGAATCATTTTGTGCTGATCACCAGGATATAACTGTGTAGATTTAGTGAAATTTCGAAATTTGTATGTATATTATTGTAGTTGCTAACATTGTATTGGCATTTATTCAATTATTTGAAAGTTCATGTCAATTCGTATTTTAATTTACTAGTACCAAACTTCTAAAACAAAAACAAAAAACAGCGTATCGAAAGAGCCTTTATTTAAATAGGCATTTGAGTTCGTAATGACTTCATTCATTATCATCAATGGCATAACAATCCTAGGAGAACCAAGGCCTTGATTCGCAATAAATTCGTCTTGGTACAGTTAGAATCTTAATCTGCGCGACGGTCTTCGTTTACTAGCGTACATTTAAAGTCAACAAGTTGTCAACCTGTAGTACCCAAATAGCGTCATTATGAATTATAAAAAAAATTAAACCTGCAAAGCTGATAATAATATCGTAAAACAAGTTAATCATTTATTTTATTTTTGCTTATCGATTTGCGCTGATTAAAAGAAATCACTTTTCTCAAAATGACGTAGAACATTAATAACTGTAATATATTTATGTATAGTAAATATGTTACCTGCAAAAGATTTGATTGGGTGCAAAAGGGCATCTGGAACAATGGGATCATCCCTGGCGTTGATAAACACCATCGGCGTTTTAATATTTGGTAAATAATTAATACTTGAGCTCCAGGTATACAACTCTGATATGGTGTTAAATTGATGAATTTTTCTGTAATATAAACATCACAAATAAGTACAAACATCCTAATTTATATTTGTATTATTCTTCTTCTTACTTAGTGTAAGCATCATCCAATTCAGGGAGGGTAGCAGCAGCAATAATTTCTCTCTCGTTCAACTTATGCCTGGTTTTAACTTCTTCTGATAACAACACGTGCCTGTGACGTAAGATTATGCTTTTCACGCTTTCTGTCATCACGTACAAGTAGAAACGTCGGAAATTCTGCCAGTTCAAAAGCCATTTTGTGCCCCTGTAATAAGAAAACACATGAAAATCTTTTAATCTTTGAACCATCGCGAGAACATTCCAGACATTAAATATTGAAAAAAGCTTTCAGAACTCGTAGTATAACAAATAACAATAACTGGGTTTAAGTTCTGTAAATATTTACTAAAGTCACAACGTTTCGACAGCAAAGTGCTGCCTTCTTCAGGTGAAATATAAAATATATGAAACAATATATATTTTATATTTCACCTGAAGAAGGCAGCACTTTGCTGTCAAAACGTTGTGACTTTAATAGTTATTTGTATCACAAGGTTGGAAACTGCAATTTTGAGAGTGCGAGTTTATTTTGATAAACTACGAGCACTCGCAAAATAGTTTCCAACCGAGGGATACACAAGATTTTTCGCGCCAACATTTATGTAAATTTAATAAATAAATTTAATTTATTACTCATTTTCTTAAGGTGAACCATCCGGGCAAATACGGGCTGAAGATAGCTCAAGATGAACATGACTTTTTTGAAACAATATATCATTATTATAATAAATGAAACATATAATGTTTTATACCTACATTTGTAGATAAAAGTCCAAAGTTTTGTAATAAATTTTAAAATGCCAATTTTGTTTACATATTATACATGAACATAATTTTCAAAGTAGTCAAATATATGTCACACATTCCCATGAACGACTACAGTAATGCAAATAATGTGTATATTTATAAATATGATCGTCTATAACATACTAAAATTATTTTACATTTGAATTTACAGTTTTTGAGAAACAAATAAAAATATACCAAAAAGTGTGTTTTTTGGTATATTCTTATTTGTTTCTCAAAAACTGTAAATTCAAATGTAAAATAATTTTAGTATGTTATAGACGATTATATTTATAAATATACGAATTATTTTCATTACTGTCGTCGTTCATGGGAATTAGAAATTCAGTATCAAAATTCTGAATTTTTGACCAACTAGACTTCAACGAATATTTTTTTATAGTTGAATGTTTCAGTTATCCTTTTCATCCACATATATAAATACTAGAATGTTCAAAGACTTCACAGTAATAATTGTTTTGTTTTTCGATAAGAATAATTGTAAGAAATAATTTATTGAAATTTGAATTTGCAAAACAAAATTCATGGGAGTGAACGAACCCATCGAAAATATGTTCTTCATCTGACATTGCAATGTACAAGTCACTGTAAAAAATCTATGATATTTTGACGAATGGAGGTTGTTGGACCATAAAGAACATGAAAATAAATAAAGAATACAGAATTTGCTGTTTTTTTTAAAAATAAAGGGTTCGTTCTTTCGACGCGTATGTTTGACCTTAATGACAGGGAATTTTATTATGTTGCTAACTTCACAATATTTGAATGTCAATTATGTTTATTTTCCAATATCATAACCAAAAATATCTACATATTTTTATTTGGATTTTACACTGCAAATTCAATTATAATTACTTACAAATATGTTTAAAATCCATAAATATTCTGTTTTCTTGTATTGCAAATACTCAATTGTAGATATATTGCTATAATATTTTTTGTCAATGTAATACTTTGACATTTCTAGCGTCAGAAGTTAGCTAAAATTAGTGAAGTGATGCCAACATATAACCATAAAAAGTTAGCAATTTTTGTCGAACTAGTACGACAAAAACATGATTTCCGACCGCTTTAGAGATATGTAATTGTATCAATGTTGGACGGAACCGCGAAATAAATATTTACAGAACTTAAACCCAGTTATTGTTATTTAAGAGTTAAATTTTTTAGAAAATTTACGGAAACGACTTAAATAATTATAATAATTAAAGTTTGATGTCCACTTACTCAATGGCACAGTATCCTTGACAGATGGAGACGCCTCCAATGATATTCTTAGGCCTGTCGCGATCGGCTTCTCCCATGTATTTAGTGACAAGGTTACCTCCTAGGCTGAACCCAACGCAGACAATTTTTGTTCGGGGATGGCGTTCAAGCAAATGTGATACCATTTCATTGTAATCATTTGTGTGCCCTATATAAACATAACTAATGATTAGAATATGACAAGAAAATATGCAAACTTAGTTAGGTTGTTCTGGAAAGAAGCTGCATTATAATTTCATTCAATCGGTGTTGCAAATTGTCAAACATGTATTAAAATAGTTATTTGTGTAACTCGGCACCAAAATACCAGATTTACAGCAGAGGCTGCCGAAGCAAATTATTTTTTACCGATTTTATCTAATTTAGTTATTATTTTTAATAAAAATTTTGATTGTTACAGCCATAATTTACGTTGTAATTCGTTTGTTCAGCGGTTACTACACGTTGGTTGAGCGGTTGCTATATAAAAATGTTTTTACTGCGTAAACAGTAAAAGTGATATTTTACCGATTATTAGCTGTCAATGCCTTTTTTCCAATTGCCATTAAAAGTGCGATTTTTTTACAGCTAACAGTCTGTAAAATGTCAGTTACTGTCTAGGCAGTAATAGCTATTTGTACAAGTAAGGAAAAGTAATATTTTTCCGTATTAGGTGTGAAATATGTAATCGAGGCGTAACTGAGATTTTTTGTACTACAGTTTGAGAATAGTTATTTTAAAGTTTTGAATTTAATATTGTTTGAATTCTGTCATTTTGACGTTTTGAAAAAACTAGGGAATTGTAGATAGCATGTCAAAAAATAGTCTCCGAAGTAGTTAATTAAAATAGTAATACTTTCTCAAACAAGTCAATTTTGTGACACTGTTTTTCTCAAAAACAATGCTACAAAATTGAATTTTGTGCAACTGTTTTTGTGTAATTTATTATTTGTAAAATTTATAGTTTGTCAAACTTGGGGATGTCATTGCTCACGTAAAATCATTGAATCAGAGCCCCTGCGTCTGGGTTGCGGCCTGGGACCCGATAGGTCCCGCGGGCAAAGCCCCTTGGTGACCAGTGGTATATTCAACATGCCGTACAATTATATTTTATTTTTATTGAATTTATAAACGTGAAATAGGAAAAGTAGTATGAACAACTCGTGTTACAATGCCTAATTGTAATACTTGTATTTTGCGTAACTCGCCTGCGGCTCGTTTACGCAAACTATATTCGTATTACAAAAAAGGTCATTGTAACACTAATTGTTCAATATACTATTACATATCAACCCATCAACAAACAGATAGCAATCGTTCAACAAACGCATAGTAACCATTCAGCATATGCATAGTGGTTGCCTTAACAGTTAAACTGACATTTTGCAGGATTAGGTGTCAAAAATATCGCACTTTTAATGTCAGTCGGCAATAATAGTTATTTACTTTACAAGTGGGTAAAGTAAGGAATTACCCACGAGAGAAATTTTATCGAGTGGGTAATTCCACTTTGCCCACGTGTGAAGTATAACGTTTTATCCAACACTTCTTAATAAATGAAAAATTTATTAAAGAAATATTATTTGACAGTGAGATATGCTTTAAATTTTTAAATTAAAATGGCAATCGAAGTAGTTACCAAGGTGTTGTGTGTTATTATTATTGTTAAAAATAAAAAAATACTCACTAGTGGCTTTCCTAAAAATTATACCCACTAGTGGATAATCTGTTACTTTGCTTGTTTAAAATCGTCATAGTTTTAGAGCATTTATTGAGAGATGAATTGAAACAAAATTTGATGACGATAACTTTCAAAGTATTAAAAATAATCAGTAAATTAATGTTAATTCAAAAATCAACACAAAAATTATGTTTTCAACGCGTCACCAAAAACAGATTTACAGCTTCGGCAGTCTCTGCAGTAAATCTGATATTTTAGTGCCTAGTTAAACAAATAAATATTGCTTGTATTACAATATTAATTACTGTGGAAAATTATTTAACTATTTTTGTTTTGTCGTAAACGTTCCTAAATTAATTACGAATAAAAATTTTTAAATAAAAGATGTAGGAAATTAATCTTTCTTTAATCGAATTAAGTACTAATAATTTAGGATTTCTGAATCCACTTATTGCAACAATTACCAATTAAAATTCTCTTTGCTTATGAGAGCCCAATTACAATGAGTGCAAGTTGCTAAAATATAGAAATTAACTTTCATTTCATTAAAATGCATTTGAAAATGATCTAGCATCACCAAAATATGTTTAGCAGTCACATTTTCTCAGTATTATGCAACGAAATCGTGATAAATTTCAGACTGGAAACTTTCAAATGCATCTTAATCGGTTCGTTACACTAAAACGGATGTTTTCGTCATACCATAGCTGAATATTCTCGGGGCAGTAACAGGAACACTTTGTAAGGCCCCAACATGATTCAGTACAGCGCATCGGTAGCCGTGGCATTGAGCGTAATGTACAAATGTACGTACATACACACTTTCAGATGTGTTACCGATTCCAGGACAAATTGCTATTGTTACGTCATCTGAAACAATTATAATTATGCTTAATTATCTTGTCATATAGTCGGTACCTTCTTACATCACAGCGCGTGAGATAATGGAGCAATTTTTCGGGTTTTAAACATGAGTTAAGTTAAAATATTAAATACTCCATTTTCGTTTTATTTTTCTTCTGTAAGTTTGAGTAAAATTATAAATATAGATACTAATTTTAATATTAAAAGGCATTTAGTTATTAAGATAAGATTTTTTGAAATTGGCATCCCATTTCAAATTTTTCGCTTCTTGACGTCATCTTGTAATTCTACGAAACACGCTCTTGCGGCGAGCGAGGAACTACACCAACTGTCAAATTGACTGTTATCTGTCATTGTTATTTACTGAGACGTTTTTACAAATATAGTTTATTCACATTACCTGAGCAAAATAATATAACAGATTTAATAAACATAAGTTTAATTTCAAAATCGTTGTTAACTGCAACATATGAATTGAGATGACAGGTGTGATAATGAGACTACCGACATTACCGACAAACGACAAAATATAGTACATCAAAGCATTTTATTTTAACACGTCCTAAACTCTTTGCCTAAAAACGTTATAATTAACGAATACCTAATTTAATTTATCGGAGTGTTCATTTTAATAATAATAAGTAATTATTACAATCCTGAAAAGCAAAATTATTATTTGTTATCAACACCTCTTTTGTCTTGCAATGCTGTATATTATATTACAAGATGACGTCACGATTTTGCAACCGCGAAACTTCAGAAAGGAAATTATGAATGAAAAGTTAAAAAATTATAAGAAATATTGAATAATATGTGACTGAAATGATCTAAATTTTTATAATTTGTAAAAAAACACAACTTTTTTTTTAAGTGACCCCATTAGAAACAATGCACGCGCTGTATACCGAGAGCTGCTTTAAACAGAGTAAATAGCTTCTTAAAGAAATATTTAATTAATAAAAGTGCATACTGAAAAACCTTTTAATCCTTTTTCCAATTACTGAAACAAGCTGAAAACTAGACTAGTATTACCATATTAACCTAGTTAAAGTATCTACCCTTTATGACTACGTAACTATTTTCTAAATTAAAAACACTTTAAATTGATTAACAAAAATCAACAAGAGTTAAATATCTGACAATTCTAACCAATTTTAAATTGCTAGCAATTTAAATCATAACAGCATATTAGTCTCTAATTTCAACTACGTTTCGACACTGCTGGATAAACAAAATGGAACACTTTTTTTTCATCCAATGGTTTAAATTTTGTTTCAATTTTCTAGTTAATCATAAGTAATACAGTACTGTGACAACTAAGTGAACTATATATATCATTTATATATTCAATTTTATTTGTTAATTCAATGTAACTTAACTTTTTACCTCCCGCCTACCTCTAGGTAAGCGAGGTATTGTTTTTGGTCAAAAAATTGGGTAGTGAGTTTTCATTGAATAAGCACGTTTTAGGGTCCCTACAATAGGATTTTACTATTTTCGCCATGATGTCTGTATGTATGTGTGTGTAGTCTGTGGCAATTTTTTCGTCTCGCATAACTCAAATACTAGAATACCAAAAAATACAATTTTGTGAATTTTTGCTTCTTATATTTAAATGAAGAGTTGATTAGATTTTGGATAAAATTGGCCAACCGGAAGTAACAGTTTACTTGAAGCCCTTAACAGTTTTTCGTGAAAAACAAGGTTAAATTTTATTTTTCAACAATTTATATTAATTTGAAAGTTGTAGAATATTTAATTTTACATGTGTTTCGTTTACACTAATTTTATTAATTTTCATTAGATTTAGAGATAATAAAATATAAAGAAATTAGATTTCATAAATCTTGCACTGCTTGTATGTACACCATGAAAACACTTAAAAATTTTAAATTTTTTGTGAAATGTGACACATGTCATTTTGATTATGAAGCTGTTTTCTGAAACAAATAAAAATATACAAAAAACACACTTTTTGGTGTTTTATTTGTTTTTCAAAAACTGTAAATTCAAATGGAAAATAATCTTAGTATATTATAGATGTTCATATTTATAAATATACAAATTATTTGCATTATTGTAGTCGTTTATGGGAATGTGACATAAATTTTACTAATTTGAAAATTATGTTCATGGATAATTTGCAAACAAAATTAGCTTTTTAAAATTTATTATAAAACTTTGGACTTTTATCTACAAATATAGATATAAAACATTATATGTTTCATTTATTATAATAGTAATATATTGTTTCAAAAAAGTCATGTTCATGTTGAGCTATCTTCAGCCCGTATGGTTGACCTTAAATTATCAAGAGATGGCGCTGATCATAATTCATAACACGTACATGTCAAATTCATTTTATATGATATCTTATGATGGCGAATGCGTGCTTTAGTATTGGTAGTTTGTTTTTATTGGCAGCAGAACTGTAGACATACACATTGTAAATTTTCCTGTTTTTAAAGTTTTTTTTCGAGAAAATTTAATCTTAACCTTTAAGGTCAAACATACGCGTCGAAAGAACGAACCCTTTATTTTTTTAAAAAACAGCAAATTCTGTATTCTTTATTTATTTTCATGTTCTTTATGGTCCAACAACCTCCATTCGTCAAAATATCATGGATTTTTTACAGTGACTTGTACATTGCAATGTCAGATGAAGAACATATTTTCGTTGGGTTCGTTCACTCCCATGAATTTTGTTTTACAAATTCAAATTTCAATAAATTATTTCTTACAATTATTCTTATCGAAAAACAAAACAATTATTACTGTGAAGTCTTTGAACATTCTAGTATTTATATATGTGGATGAAAAGGATAACTGAAACATTCAACTATAAAAAAATATTCGTTGAAGTCTAGTTGGTCAAAAATTTAGAATTTTGATACTGAATTTCTAATTCCCATGAACGACGACAGTAATGAAAATAATTCGTATATTTATAAATATAATCGTCTATAACATACTAAAATTATTTTACATTTGAATTTACAGTTTTTGAGAAACAAATAAGAATATACCAAAAAACACACTTTTTCGTATATTTTTATTTGTTTCTCAAAAACTGTAAATTCAAATGTAAAATAATTTTAGTATGTTATAGACGATCATATTTATAAATATACACATTATTTGTATTACTGTAGTCGTTCATGGGAATGTGTGACATATATTTGACTACTTTGAAAATTATGTTCATGTATAATATGTAAACAAAATTGGCATTTTAAAATTTATTACAAAACTTTGGACTTTTATCTACAAACGTAGGTATAAAACATTATATGTTTCATTTATTATAATAATGATATATTGTTTCAAAAAAGTCATGTTCATCTTGCGCTATCTTCAGCCCGTATGGTTCACCTTAATCAAGAAATACAATGTACCTTTAATTTTTACATCTTATTTAAATAATACGGCTTAAACAAATGTAGGTAATACGTACATTGGAATACTCCTAAAATCAGTATTGTTATTAATTTAAAAATAGTAACAATTAATTTTTAAATACCTTTAAAATTATATATATCTTACGTTTAGTTCAGCTTTCTGCCACTAGTTAGCGTTCGAATCGAACATAAACAAAGATATTTACTCTTGTAACAGAATGTATTTCGCGTGACATTTATTCAAATGTGCATGTGTAAGACAGCGATAGCATCTTCCGTGACTAACCATCTCTCTCGGCATGCTTTTTTTACACAGCGAACAAAGACAGTGCACGTTCCAGAATTATTATATTTCAGTGAGAGGTTCTACAAATACATTGTTATGTATTAATCTTGATAACATTTGCGGAATCTATAAACAATTGCTCCCACCTAATGCAGTACAATGTCTAAAAATAGAAAACTGACCCTTAATATAATGGGTATGTAGTCAATACCTCCTACGCACTTAGCAAACGCAAAACGTAAGCGTCAGGAAATTATATCTAAAAGTTTTCGATCATGAAACTTATATCCCTTTCCATATATAAATGTTAATGTATTAGTCATTCAACGCGTACATTACAACATTTGAAGGTCGCTATTTTATACTTCCAATAGATTATCTCAAATCTGTCAGCATTTCAAACAAGGATCATTTTATTAGAAGAGTGCCTTGACCCTAAAAAACTTTTAACTAAACATGAAACCATGATGGCACATTTATCAATTATTACAAGTGTAATAAGCATTTTTATAAACAGAGAAAGTTAGTTTTTTAATCATAATTAGATTAAAAATGTGTGACATGACATGAATGCTTTTTCGTGCAATATGCTAAACAAAAACTTGATACCTATTTAATGCTTTTAGCTGTCAGAAAGTGCTTATCATTCAATTCACATTTTTTGTGTTGTGTGTAATTAATAAAAAATATTACCGTTAATGAGTAAATAAAGAAAGTATTTAACTGGTGTTGGTACAAAGTTTGAAAATTATAATACCATTCACTACATTATGTTTTTGTATAATATTTTGCAAATAAAGTTATGTAAGAATAATTTTCTTATTTTACTGTATTTATAAACTGTACTAATACTCAACAGCGTTATAAATAAATTTTTGTTTACTACTAGAATATTCGCAACGCGAACTTGAAATTTTAGCCAAAAAAGAAGAAAAATGTTTAATTTCGTTCTGAGCTAATTAAAAACAAGTACCAGTTGCGAACGTTACTAACGTGTTACAGTTACAATTTTCAAGATGGCTGACACCACTTCCCACACATTTTGTTAATTTAATTCTATAATTAAATATTTACAACGGAAAATTACATAATTTTAGGTTGACAATAATGGTGCAATAATGCTTGTAACAATTTATTATTAACTTGAAAAAACTTTTAGAACTCATTATAGTTAAATTAAAAAAGACTTTTGTATTAAGTTCTGTAAATATTTTATTTAAATACGACGTTTTGAAATTTAGAATTATTGTACATAATTCTTCATCAGGAAAATAAATAAATAACGTAAACATAAACTTGTTTATGTTATTTATTAGTTTACCTAATGAAGGATTATGTACAATAATACCAAATGTATTTAAATAAAATATTTAGAGAACTTAAACCAAAAGTCTTTTTTTTTACAGTGACTTGTACACAGATGAAGTACAAATTTTTGTGGGTTCGTTCATTCCCATGAATTTTGTTTTGCAAATTCAAATTTAAATAAATATTTTCTTACAATTATTCTTATCGAAAAACAAAACAATTATTACAGTAAGGTCTTTGAACATTCTAGTTTTTATATATGTGGATGAAAAGGATAGCTAAAACATTGAACTATAAAAAAATATTCGTTGAAATCTAGTTGGTCAAAAATTCAGAACTTTGATACTGTGTCTCTCATTCCCATGAACGACTACAGTAATGAAAATAATTCGTATATTTGTAAATATGATCATTTATAACACACTAAGTTTATTTTCAATTTGAATTTACAGTTTTTGAGAAACAAATAAAAATATACCAAAAAACACACTTTTTGGTATATTTTTATTTGTTTCTCAAAAACTGTAAATTCAAATGTAAATTAATTTTAGTATGTTATAGACGATTATATTTATAAATATACACATTATTTGCATTAGTAGTCGTTCATGGGAATGTGTGGCATATATTTGACTACTTTGAAAATTGTGTTCATGTATAATATGTAAACAAAATTTGCTTTTTAAAATTTATTACAAAACTTTGGGCTTTTATCTACAAACGTAGGTATAAAACATTATATGTTTCATTTATTATAATAATGATATATTGTTTCAAAAAAGTCATGTTCATCTTGCGCTATCTTCAGCCCGTATTGGCCCGGATGGTTCACCTTAATTTTTAATAAAATTGAAAAACCGGAGGAGGAAGTTTACTGAACACACAAAACAATAAATTCCATTTTTTTTTCAAAAATAGAATCAGCTGTGAAAAAAAGTTTCAAATGAAAGATGTTTGCAAGAATATTTGGAATATAAAATGGTATTTCTTTGGAAATAAATATCTTTATTATTATTATTTACAGTATACTTGCACGTGCTTCTAATGTTGAGAAAAACTAAATTATATCTTTAATAATATATTAGTTACACTGGGAACAAAAACTAAAATATTTTTAACATATATATGTCAAATAATTGTGAAGTGTCAAAAATATGTGTCGTTTTACATATTATAAAAGCAATATTTGTATTATTAGTTACAAAATTTTAAAGACTAGATATTAATTAATATTTTAAATTAAAATTATAGCTGAGAAACGAATTAAACAGGTATAATATCTATATGTCAAATAATTGTCACAATAGTTATACGCAAGGAACAAGTCATTCATGTTCAGTTGGTTTTATTTGTATAAGAAAGTAATGTGCTGGGCCACACCAGATTTTTTTAGTTTTTTTTTAAACCAGTAAAAAAAACGGTTAACTGTTATTTCTTGTCCGAAAATGAGATTTTTAACCGAAACCGATATTTATATTTCCTTTAAAAAACTGAAAACCATTAACCAAAAAATTTAAAAATAAACAGGTTTTCAAACCCGTGGTTTTGTCCAAAACCCTGTGCTAGTTTGAACGTATACCGCAGATGAGTATTTTGCCTCCTACTAGTTACCACGTACTGTATGTATAACAATCAGCCACCACCAGTTCATACTTGTTTATACCGGTTATTTTATCGACTAATAAACCGGTTTGATAACTAGTTTATTTCAACCAGTTTATTGGTAGATTAATCGGTTTTTGATCGAAAACCGATAAGATAATTTCGTTCCCAATTTCGGTTTCTTGCCCTTGGCAACTTGACAAATCTTTGAATATCTGTAACTCAAATATGAAATAAAATAATTACAAAAATATGCTTACGTTTCTGTAGTTGCTGAACGTAACAATAAGAGTATGTTATCAAACTAACATTAAATCTGATGAAACTATGTATGTCTAAATAAATAGGTATTAATGTATTAACCAATATTTGAAAGAAACGAAACCTATTATTAAAACACCATTACGAGTTAGTCAATTCTATTTCATCATTAAGAACACTATGCAAAATTGACTTTATTATTTCTTTCTGCCTAATTTAATGTTGAATTTTGTTGTACGCATCATGTAAACAAATAAATATATCATCACACCATTGTCCAATTTTGGGTGTGGCACGTGATACATTTATGCGCGTGAAATTAAAACCCTGGAAGATATTAGAGGAGGAGGAACCATTATTACTTTTTGTGCAACCATAAAAAATATGTAATTTTAAATTTTATTAATTTTATATAGTTTCATTGTAAATAGAAAGTGGCTATGGGATTGACAATTGATAAACAAAACAATTAGTTTTGAAAAAACAATCATTTTGGATTGGCTGCTACCATAACAACAGCCGCGAAATACAATTTTTTGTACTCATACATTGAAATGTGTTGTATTAACGTTGCCTAAGCAACGTCCGAAATGTCCATTTCCCAGGTCTCCACCAGATAGATAACCGGGAAATTTGGACGAAAACATTCCTATTTCTAAAGCGTTTATTAATAAATTATATTTATAATAAAATAATATAGTATTTCAAACATACCTTTACATAATATTAATATAAACAATGATGGAATAAGAATGAAATTGAATTTTAAAATAACAAATTTAGTGCATTTGGTTACCAATGTTGGCAATAAAATTTGCCCGATATGAGAGCTGCAAAATACATAACCTACAAATGTAATGTTAGTTATCTCAATATAAATAAGAAATATAATAATTTTACAAGTGAAGACGGTAAATATTATAAATATTTAAATTGTTTTCTAATATATTAGACATATTATTTTGTGTGTTTATATTTATAGTGCAACTTTGACAATTAAAACACACATCCGGGAACCAAGCGTTCCCGCATTTGGTATGTAAATAACTATAGAGTCCTGTATTAGGGTTATGAAATGGTTCGTGTCTGGTTACATAAAAATAGATTATTTTTTTTTGCTAGGCTGGACATTGGCGACTGTTGAAATTGAACTGAGGATCGCATGTACATACGTTCAGGAGTTAACAAAATGCCAAGTTTACATAAAATAATCAACATTTAAAAATGTCGAAAAGCAAGACAACATTATCTTTCCTAGGCGCATCGTTTGACCTATAAGTTTAACCTTTCGCATTTTTTACATCATTTTCCACTGAAGACAAAACAACCATTAATTTTTACCCTACAGATTCCTCAAGATCAAAATCCAATAATCCATTGATAACACAATAGCAGAGCACGCCATTTTGTGATAAATATTAAATACGGCTAATTAATGTCAAATACGATAATATCATATTATTTGTTTTTATTGGTTGTTAAAGACATAGAAAATCAAAAACTATCCAGATTGAATTTATTAAAAAAGTCGTAAGATATCCTTTCTTGTAAGTTATTGGGCTTCCAAAATTAAAATACGCTAACTTGTGGTAGAAAGCTAAACTAACCATAAGGTACATAAATTTCATTGTATTTTGAAATTAATTGTTATTTTTTAAAAATTAATAACAATAGTAGTTATTTTAAGAGTATTCCAATGTAAGTATAACATTTGTTTAAGCTTATTATTTAAATAATATGTAAAAATGAAGGTTCATTGTAATTGTAGATTATAGGTTAAGATCGAATTTTCTCCAAAAAAACCTATAAAAACAGGAAAATTTGCAGTGTGTATGGCAACAGTTCTGCTGCCAATAAAAGCAAACTACCAATACTAATGCAAGCATTCGCCATCATAAGATATCATACAAAATGAATTTGACATGAACCTTTTGGGAATTGTGATCAACGCCATCTCTTGATAATTTGGAAGCCCAATAACGAAAACAAAAACATCGTTAAACTAGCCTACTAGTGCGGCAACTTTCGTCTAATTGAACCGAATAATATAGGTATCTAAATCACACATTTTCTCTTCTTAATACAGCCACGTAGTGTATTCTGATATCTCATTTAGTAGTTAAGTTATTTAACGATCAAGTTGTGAATGTCAATGTATGTATAACGCGCGACTCGGATCTTATCGTAAAAACATGCCGTTTTATAGTTGCTGTAAAATAAGTGCAATGCACATTTTATTATAGCATTTTCTTTCCATAATACAACCACGTAGAGTTTATTTTGATATTTCATTAGTTGTATAACGATCAAGTTATGAATGTCAATGTCACTCCGATCTAATCTTATCCAAGACTCGTCGTTTTAAAGTTGCTACAGCACTTTATATTCTTAAGATTATGGGTATTTTTATTTTTCTTTAAAACCACAGTATAAGAATTAATACAGTAACGACACTTCAAATATTTCATGATCCCAATATTTCAGTGAATGTGTCTCAGTACGCTACTGAGAAGGCGGTAATAACCAGTACCATGCAGTTTAATCGCGATTAAATTGAAGCTAGCTTTTATATGCAAAATTTTGAACATTTTTAAGGCATATTTAGCCGGATAATTATTTACAGAAGCAAGATACTTACATGTTTTTTACTTTTACTAGTATTCTATATCTTCAAACATGAATTGTTCAATTCACGCTATTTTTATTTATAAATGATTGACATTTATTTAACAAATAAAAAGAAAAACCAACAATTTCCTATAGTTACAATATAATAACAAATTTTTTTATTATACCTGCATCAAAATCCGTGTTTAAAACACGCTACAGCGTTCATAAACGCAAGATTAAAACACGCCGTGCTTTAAAGGTTACTAAGCAACAACAAAAATATTTACTATTAATATCTGTCAAAACTGTAAACGTAAACAACAAATGCTAACCAGTCTCCATATAAACGATATACGTCAAACGTCACACGCGCAAAATTATGAAATGAATCAAAATCAAAATGTTGCTTTCCAGTCTTTTCCAAGGTATGATGCAGGTATAATAAAAAATAGCGTATGACACACGTGTATAAGTGCTTTTAAAGCACTAGCGACGTTAAATGCACTCCGCTTCGCGTCGTGCTCTTAAACTCGTCGTACGTGCTTTAAAAGCTTACTTATACACTTGTATCATAATATACTATTAAGGTGCTTTTTGGTTATGTGTGTACCGATTTATTTATGTGAAAATTTGTCAAAATCAACGTTTTAGTACAATTTCATCGCTAAAAATTAAAGTTTATACTATGAATTCATGAAATAATCTTGACATATACCCCTCGTGCTAAAGAATTGAATCGATTAAATTTGATGTCTAGCTTATTTATAAAATTTTGCTTTTAAAAGTGTTACCTTACAAAATAATTTAAGATAAAATCCCTCGACCTGCGGTCTTGAGATTTTTTCAAATTATTATGTACTCAAACACTTTTTAAGCAAAATTTATTGCATAAGCTAGAGATGTCAAATTTAATCGATTAAATTCTTAGCACTCGTGATATAACTATTGAATAAATGTAATTCTAAAACGCATATGACTGGCTGTCAGTGACCACCTTAACAAAATATGTATTTTTTATTCTCGCCTTGTTGCTTAGCTGTTAAATACTCTGTATGTTTCCATGGCAATTTCCTTTGTTTTGATGACGCATACGCATCTATTTGAACTAAACTCACCGCTGTTACCTACTCAGTGAAAAGAGTAAACAAAAACAAGTGATAGCGTCGCATACCTTCGAAACTGGTGTCCAAGGGTTGATAGACGTCAAATGTTAGCGTAGACCCATCTGATAACAAAAGACTAACGCGCTCTCCGATTGGCCAGGGGCATCGGACGCGACCGATAATACTGTGGATTATTGTCTGGACGTGGCCGCTGAAACCCCATAGTCTCGTTGGAATGTATCTGAAAAAACACAAATAGAAATAAGTCTAAGGGATTTTAAGTTGAGGTTACAGAATCATACAATACAAATTTAGAAATCTGATGGAGTCCAACAAATAACCTCCCGCCAAATATTAATTTTTCTACGACCACTGAGAAATCTACTCATTGTATGTTTGTTGTTGCAAGGGATATGAGGTACATTGCAAGCATCGTGCGAAATGAATTTGTTTTGTGAGTATTGCAATACAGGTCAGTTCATTTAAGTACAGGTGTCATTGCTAGGATACTTATTTAGAATTGTCAAATATTGGAATGATGAAAGCGAGACAATTATTATATTAATTTAAATTAATTAGTAAATAATATCGTGGTCGCAGAAAAAGTATAGTGTACAACTCGCATAAAATGTCAATTTCGTACTCGTATGATACTCGAAGGAAATGAGTACCATTCCATGCTCGTTGTACAATATACAATTATAAACGGCACAAAATATAGAAAAAAAAGTTTCAAATATTATTCTACATCTTTTTGAATATAACCACATTTACTTTAACTCACTTAACAGGCTTTATGGTGGATGGATTGCTCAAAAAATCTAATCAGCTCGTAATATGAACATTAAAATACGAAATTTGACATTGTTACCTTAAATTATATGTCGAAAATATTGACTGATCACAATACGTACAGAGTGTAGAATTGAAATGTAGAATATAAGGGTTTCATTTTAATGTTATTTTTATTATATTTTTTTACCTATTCATTTTACAGCAAAATTGAAGTACAAATCTTGTCCAGAATTTAAAAATGCATGTAATAAGGACCATTTGGTTACCTAAATATTAGTATTTCACGATATATCAATCAAATAAGAATAGTTATTTATGTATCAAGGCACTGAAGTTCAATTTTTTATCACGAATATGGAATTTAGTTGCCGAAACCCGTAGAGCCAAGGAAAATAAACCATGTGAGTGATAAAAAGGAACTTCAGTGCCGAGGTACATATTAAGTTTTATTTAAAATTTAAAATTCGAAAAAACTGTAAAAAATTACAATATAGGTTAAGTTTATACATCTGTCAGTTGTCAATTGAAACTGACAGTCAGTGTTGCCAACCTCGAGAAGTGAAGTTATCGTAAATAACATTCAAAATTATGTGTTTTGTCTTCAATTTCGTCATCGGAATTAATTGGTTAATTCTTCTTGCACATTTTGTTTCATGTTACGTCCAAATTTACTATAGTACGTGAATATATCTGATCTGCCAAAATTATCTTAATTGTACAATAATTATTTAACGGTTGCCAACACTGGGTTGCTCAAAATCGTCGTATAATGGGTTACTTTAGTGACGAATTCTGAGCTTTTAATGACGATTTTTTGAGCACTTAGTTGCCAATTTCAAATAATAATTAGTTATTAGAATTGTAATTACAGCGTTGTATAATTCACACTTTTATTGTAAAGTGAATAGGTAAAAAGATAAAGCAATTGAATAAAAATAGCATTGAAATTCCTATATGCAACATTTCTATTCTTCACCCGATGTATGTCCTAAATTGTTCTAAATGTTCAACATATCTTACATAATGTAAATATGTATAATTCCACATACCCAACTTTATATATATATATATACAGGGTGGTGACTTGGACAACGCAGCATAGGAATTACAATGGTAAATTCTTAGTGTGCACTTATTTGCTCCCCTAATTATTTTAGAGCAATAGCTTATTTAGATTTTATCTAGAGAAAAAAATTCTGCATCTATTGATACCACTGTTTATAAATTTCCATTGTTCGGAAGAGAAATAATCGAAGAAATTAAAATTAACTTTTTTACAAAAATCATTGATGCCATGGAACAAATAAAACAATAAAAAAAACAAGCGGCCTAACATTTGACGTTTAAATTATTAAATATCGTTGTTTTAATGTATTCAATACAAGAAAAAGTAGAAATGATTAAATGGTTTTATTCCGGAAGTAGTGAACGCGAAGTAAGTGCCATGTTTGGTGTTAAATATCCGAAACGGCCAATTCGGGCAAGTACTATCCACAGGATAATTTTGCAGTTTGAGACTACAGGCACTGTAATAAATAGTTACAAGTGTAATAATGACGTTCAGAATTTAATTCAGAACGAGGAAAATAAGAACACCTTTAATGTTTTGATATACATCATTCCCGAGTACTGCGAATTAAAAAAAAAAAAAACAAATACCAATTATATAAGTACCATTTTCACCAAGAGTTCCGAGAATATGATTTGGCGAGAAGAAATACATTTTGCTTCCAAATGATGGAAAAATGAAATGAGGCGAGAGAATTTCAAAATTAAGAAGAATTAAAAAATTCTATTCAAGTTGAGTGTGCTAAAATATCACAAAGACAATTAGCAAATGTCAGAAGAGAATTTTACGACAGGTTGGGCCATTTTTATGGTAAATGGTGGTTTGTTTGAACATTTGCTATGATTTGTTATCTTTTGTGTTTATATGTATGTTGTTAAAATAAAATCCTGTTTCCCAATACTCTTTTTATGGTTTTTCAATTAATTTATATAAGTTATATAATAAGTAATACGTCGTTACTTAATATGAACCTAAATTATACTGTTGCCAAATGACATTGTTGTAATCAGCTTTTAGTTTGATTTAATTTCTGGTATAAATCCATTTAATCATTTCTTTTCGTTGAATTGAGTGGATTATAAAAGCTGTATTTAATAATTTAGTTTAAACGTCAAAAACCAAGGGCAAATGTTATCGCGCTTTTTTTTTATTTATTGTTTAAATTGTTCCATGGTATCATTGATTTTAGCAAAAAAGTTAATTTTATTTTTTTCGATTTTGCCTCTTCCGGACAATGGAAATTTGTAAACAATGGTATCAATAGAACCAGAATTTTTTTCTCTAAATAAAATCTTAATAAAGTTTTGCTCTAAAATAATTAGGGGAGCAAATAATTGCACAC
The DNA here is from genome assembly GCA_963942605.1 of Poecilus cupreus. Classification (NCBI taxonomy): domain Eukaryota; kingdom Metazoa; phylum Arthropoda; class Insecta; order Coleoptera; family Carabidae; genus Poecilus; species Poecilus cupreus. The sequence continues at coordinate 17,166,453 of OZ012727.1, forward strand.
TAAGAATTTACCATTGTAATCCCTATGCTGCGTTGTCCAAGTCACCACCCTGTATATATATATAAAGTTGGGTATGTGGAATTATACATATTTACATTATGTAAGATATGTTGAACATTTAGAACAATTTAGGACACCAGCCTGTATATATATTTCCAGTTCATGAACATTCTTTCAAAAATACAGTCAATTATAGTATCTAATTCATGTATTTTTGTTTTTTGAGGCATTTAATTGAACACCCAATAATTAATAAACATGATGTTTGGAAAAACAAAATTATAATGATTTTCTTCATTGCCAATGTCAACATAATCAACTTTACACGCTAAACAATAACAATATATACTGAATCAATACTTATTTAGTATGCATTAATAACACAATATTAACCTCATTTCAGAAAACAGAAATGGAATAAAACAAAGGAAATATGTAGCTTTGTTATATAGAAACTATTGATTTATAATTAGATGCATATTTATTTTTGTAATAAAATTATAACAATATAATATAATAACAGAAACAATAGTAACACTAGCCAAGCTATCAATTTCGGGTCATTAAATTTAGTCCATAAATTCTGCAATTAAAAGCAGGCACAACATGGTTAATTTAAAAAATCTGTAGTGGACAGCACAATACCTCCCGCCATAGATTTCTTATCGAACAATGCAGGAACACGGACCACCACTATCAAGAAACTCTCATCCTTCAAAAAATTATGACACATGTCAAAAAATGACATTTTAAACCGTTGTTTCCTCGTCACTAAAGTAACACATTATACGACGATTTTGAGCAACCCAGTGTTGGCAACCGTTAAATAATTATTGTACAATTAGGATAATTTTAACGTGCTATAGTAAATTTGGACGTAACATAAAAAAATATTTGAAAGAATAATTAACTAATTAATTCCGATGACCAAAATTGAGGACAAAACATATAATTTTGAGTGTTATTTATGATAACTTCACTTCTCGAGGTTGGCTACACTGACTGTCAGTTTCAATTGACAACTGACAGATGGATAAACTTAACCTATATTGTATATTTTTACAGTTTTTTCGAATTTTAGATTTCAAATAAAACTTAATATGTACCTCGGCACTGAAGTTCCTTTTTATCACTCACATGGTTTATTACGGGCCTCGGTAACAAATTCCATATTCGTGATAAAAAATTGAACTTCAGTGCCTTGATACATAAATAACTATTATATACTCAATGAAAACATGAAAACTATCGGATGAAATTTGAGGAATAAACTTTATTTCCTTTAAATGTTATTTTATTTGTCTTTCGGGGAAGTTATAGAATCAGATTAGATATAAAATGAAACAGCAATGAAAGCATCTGTTATAAATAAACAATTTCCTCTTAATATATTTCTGCTTAAACATATATGGCAAATGAGTCACTATCATTAGTTACTCATTTTTTTCCATTCATCGCAGGCAGATAAAAATGGACAGTGACGTCATGCACACACTTATCTTGATGCTCAATTGTTATATTATATCATCGGTATAAAATACAGAACAGGTTTTGATTACTTTTTGTCTACAGCCATATCAACGACACGGAATATTTTTTTGTTTTTCACGTGTATCATATGTGTTGTTACTGTACATAAAGATAAAATTAAAACAATACATTGATAATTTAAATAGTAAATAAGTCTCTTATGTCAGGGAATTATTTTATCTTTTATACCTGGAAAATTAGCAAAGTATTTCCGTCCAAATATGTAAAATATTTTAAATTGTAGTCTGATTACGAATGACGATTTATTCAAAGATAATTCACAATTTTTTAAAATAAATGTTTAAGTAAATATAAAAAGAGTAAAAATAAATCGGGTATATCAATAGAATTGAAATGGGCGTATAGCGAATTCAATTCTAATTCACGATATATCAATTAAATTAAAATTAATATTTACTAGAGAAATTGTAACAGGGCCATTAAAACATACAGAAACATACCTTCTTATTTGTTTATTTTCTATTTATATTTGAGAATTTTAATTTTCTTTCGTATATTTATTTAATTTTTTGACATATATTTCCCTAAGAAAACAGCTTAACAATCAAAATGATATGTGTCACATTTCGTAAAAAATTGAAAATTTTTAAATGTTTCCATGGTGTACTAAGAATGCAAGATTTGTGAAATCTAATTTCTTTATATTTTATTATCTCTAAATCTAATGAAAATTAATAAAATTAGTGTAATCAAAACACATGTAAAATTAAATATTCTTCAACTTTCAAAATAACATAAATTGTTGAAAAAGGAAATTTAACCGTGTTTTTCACGAAAAACTGTTAAGGGCTTCAAGTAAACTGCTACTTCCGGTTGACCAATTTTATCCAAAATCTAATCAGCTCTTCATTTAAATATAAGAAACAATAATTCACAAATTTGTATTTTTTTGTTTTATAGTATTTGAGTTATGCGAGACGTAAAAACTGCCACAGACTACACACACACACATACATATATACATACAGACATCATCGCGAAAATAGTAAAATCGTTTTGTAGGGACCCTAAAACGTGCTTATTCGTTTAAAACTCACTGCCCAATTTTTTGACCAAAAACAATACCTCCCTTACCTAGAGGTAGGCGGGAGGTAAAAACGAAAAATATTTGATATTTCAGAACAAAGATTTACATTTATTTATTAGTGTATTATTTTCTGTAGATATTTCGTAGAAGATTGTAATGACATAATAGTTAATTTGAGAGTTCCGTTCTCTTTCTGTTAAATCAAGGTGCCCCTTGTGTTAAATAAATAAATCTGAAATTTTCCATGACTGTTACAATTTCCTAATATTTATTAGATTTAATATTTAGGTAACCAAATAGGTCTTATTGCATGCATTTTTAAATTCTGAACAACTTTTGATTTTACACTTTTGCTATAAAGTGAATTGGTAAAAATTTACAGCAATATACAAAATAAAAATATAATAATGAAATTCCTATACTCCACATTTAAATTCTACACCCTGTATATATCGGGTGTATACTTTTTTATAGAAGATAGGAAATACAATGTAAAAATTTGCATTAGGCGAAAGTTCATTCCCTATGAATTTAAGAACAAAAATGTAAATACAAATAAAACCAACTGAACAAATTTTTGACAATTATTTGATATATAGATGTTAAACCTGTTTAATTTATTGTTCTCATTGTAATTAAGAATTTATTTTAAAATAGAAATCAATTAATATCTAGTCTTCAAATCTTTCACTCTAATAATACAAATATATTACTTTTATAATATTTTACAAGACACATATTTTTGACATTTCACAATTATTTGACACGTTTGACACAGATATTTGAAATGTTTTAATTTTTGTTCCCATTGTAACTAAGATTATTGAAATATATTCTTAAATATATAATTTAGTTTTTCTAATAATTAGAATCATGTACAAGAAAACAAGAAAAGTGCAAATAACAATTTATATTCCAAATATTTTTGCTAACATCTTTCATTTGAAACTTTTTTTCACAGCTGATTCTATTTTTGAAAAAATTGGAATTTGTTATTTTGTGTCCAGTAAACTTCCTCTTCAAAATCAACTCAGCTCTTTATATTTTCATGAAACTTATAAATTCCAAATTTCGTTTACATATCTTGTCTCGTTCATGAGATATTGTGCACACGGACATCCATCCATCCTCACGCACAGACATCATTGAGAAATTGGTCTTAACGAATTCAGTGGACGTCAAAATATGTATTTCCGCAAAAATCTCGTCAGCGATTTTTTTCGTGATTCCAATACTTCCTTATACTTTGTATAAGAAAGTAAAAATGTTCAGAAACAAAATGCACAAAATGAGCCTAAATTTATTAATGTAATACATTTCTTTCATGAGATAAACAAAATAAAGTTTACTATTTTAGCTATTTCCAGAGTGCTATGGTAAACAAAACACAAACAGTCGTATATTTTGAGTTTGACAGATGACATTTGGCCTAGTTTTAATGATTATATACTTGCTTAAACTATTTCTCAGTAATCATAGACAAATTTACGATTTAGAAATTATTTATACAAGTCAAAAATCATTCAGACTATACCAAATGTCATCTGTCAAACGCAGAAAATACGACTTTTTGTTTTGTTTACCATAGCACTCTCGAAATAGCTAAATATTATAGATTTTATTTACGTTTATCTCATAACAGAAATGTATTACATCAATAAATTTAGGCTCATTTTATACAATTTTTGTATAAACACTTCTGTTCTAAAATTCATAGGGAACGAACTAATGCCTAATGAAAATATTAACGTCATATTTCCTATGTCTTATAAAAAATTAGACATCCGGTATAATAAAAGCAGAGTGCCACATCCATAAATGGGTAAAATATAAAAATGTTCAAACAATAAAATGCACTTGTCTGAAAATAAAACAGCGTACCGAGGAACAAAAGAATAAATTAATTGTAGCTAGATCTAAATTTACTTTCTATTTGTTTTAGATTCGCAGTTGTTTCAGACATTCTAATCAATCAAATGGCAACGGCATAAATATTCTTTTGTTAATCCTGATTTTATAAGATTTACTTTGCTAATAAATCAAAGCGAAATTTATTCAACGAAGAAGTAATTCTTGGTTACTATTTTTAGATGTAGAATATATTACCATAAATTGCCCTATATGTGAGATCAACTTTTCTTTTTTTATAAAACCGCATATAAAGTAGAACATTACTAGTACATTTATACAGGCCGGTCCATCGGTCCGTATTTTTTATTTTATTCGATTATTATAAATATTACCGAAATTTTTTTCAGGCAAAGTTTATTTTACATTAAAATAAAATGTCCATATATCTGCAGTATAAGTTTTTCTACCGGGTGTTCCATTTCCTCACAATGATATGCAACTTTATAATTTTAAATGGAACAGCCTATATATTTTTGTAAAATTTGAAAGCTCTTTTGTTTCTCTTTAAAATAGTTCTTATTAATTATAGTCCTAAAATGATCAGTACATAAACTATTCACGTTTTTATTTATGAAGAATCACACACAGAAAGTATGCCATGAAATTAAAAACAATAAATAAATTTATCAAAAATGTTCGAATTGAACATGAATTCAATAAACTAAATAAAATATAACAAAAAAAGTTATTAAACTAAGTGAAATTAGTAAATAATAATGATTGAAGAACCAGCAGCAACTAATCTGATTGTTTAAACATTCACACACAATGGGCCCATAAACCAATTATTTAAATTTATTTTTATGAAACTATTAGAATATATGACGATAAGTGAAAACCCGATGTGAAAATGTCATATATTACCCGAGATATGATTTTTCAAAGTTTGTGTGACGTTGTGTGACGTCACAGGTATTACACCAGTGGCACTAAAACCATGATTTTCCATGATAGTAGATATTATATATTTTTTAATATAAAAATTATATTTTTATATTATAAGTCTTAATTTACAAGAATCAAACTTAATATAAACTAAGACAAATTTCCTTTGACAACTTTAAGAGTATTTTACTTGATATTCGAGTAAATAACAACAAAACTTTGAGGACAGTGGCGCTAGTAGTGATGTAACCTAACCTCAACACACAATTTTAATCAATAGATTTTCAACACAGCACATTCAAACAGTGAAATTATAAAGCAAGTAATAGAAGCCCAACAAATATAATCTTAAATACCAACAAACAAAAATATGAAATGACATTTCGTAGTTCTATTTTAGCTCACAATAGTCGTTGGGCGCAACGGCAGACGCGCGATTTGCAATTTTCATATTTCTGGCCAATGCAAGTACCTGTGACGTCAAAATATGTTTAATTCGTTATATCGCTTTACTGCAAAATATTTAAAAGAAAAAAAATATTTTACTACTAATTATTGAATAAGTGTTACACGATTTTGATATAAATTGGTCATATTTCGTTTGTGGTTTATGCGCCCATTATATGGTGTGATTATTGAATCATATAAACGTGAATAGTTCCTGTACTAATCATTTTAGTACTATAGTGAAATAAGAACTTATTTAAAGAGAAACATAAGATCTTTAAAATTTTGTAAAAATATATAGGCTGTTCCATTTAAAAATATTAAGTTGCATACTATTGCGCGAAAATGGAGCACCCGGTAGAAAAACTTATACTGAAGATACCTGGACATTTTAATGTAAAATAAACTTTGTCCGAATAAATTTTCGGTAATATTTATAATAATCGCATAAAATGAAAAAATACAGACCGATTTTTAGATTCATGCAAATTATTTTGTTTGGATACTGTAAACCCGAGGATAATTAATTGCAATGTGTTATACATTTGACGCATTCCCAGCAAGAAATACTAATTTCAAAACAAATGAACACGCAAACGTGTCCCAAGTAAAACAATGCAATTTCATAATTCACAGGCTGCTGGGTTCATCGACTCGGCATCAAAATATTTTCGCAGAACACCTGACGAGCGGGAAAACGGAAAACTGTTGGCGTCTGCGAACTTGCATTTCAATCAATACTTCAACTGTTTTCCATTGTGCGATGTAGTATCAAAGTGTGCTGAGTCGGACATTTTTACGCAGCGTTAATTCCATCAATGCTGTTATCAGTTTGTCGTATGTTCGTTTTATCGATTTTATGTTACTGGTGTACCACGCAGTTCGAAGTTTTAAGATTTCTCGGGAATAAGACAGACAGAGAGAGAGAGAGAGAGAAATTCGTCCTTAACAAATTCAATTTAGAGCTATTTTCAATACAAATAATGTTTTTTTTTTAAATTTTAGGATCATTGAGATATTTACTTATTGTTTATTATTCGTAGCCAGTACATTGTAAACACATTTCGGTAACCATAGACAACATAAGGTATAAATTCATATCTAACAGTTCTGCCAAAAACGATGAGTTGTTTCATAAACTTTTCGCCAATTAATAGTTATTTGTTTAACTAGGCATCAAAGTACCAGATTTACAGCAGAGGCTGCCGTTTCATTAATGAGGCGAAGCCGAGGCATTGAATGCTGCCGAAGCTATAAATCTGTGTTTGATGCCGAGTTGAACACATGATATATTTGCCGATTTGGAATTAATATTAATTTAGTGATTATTTTATATAGATATTTTGAAGGTTATCGCTGACAGATTACGTTGCCATGCTTGTGTTGAACGGTTGCTATGCGTTTGTTCAGCGGTTGTTATGTAAAATATTTTTGCATCCTAGGCATAAAAGTGACACTTTACAGACAGTTACAGTCCGTGAAGTGTCATCTTTAATGTCAATCGGCAAAAAACAATTTATATATCAATTTTTTTTTTTTTCGAAATTTTCAGCAATTTTATAAACATTACTTTCAAAACTGCTATAATTTTAAAGGGTGTTAAATTAAAAAAATTGTTGTGGGCACCACAATACCTCCCGCCATAGATTTCTTATCGAACAATACAGGAGCACGGATCACCACTATCAAGAAACGCTCATCCCTTCAAAAAATTATGACACATGTCAAAAAATGGCATTTTTAAACCATTGTTTTGTTTTTCAAAAAACACAGGTTAGCAGATTTAAACGAAAATAACATAATTTTTCTTTAACGTGTTGTAATTCGTAAATGGTAACAGTAAGAGGAAAATGTTTTAAACAATAATTGTAGATAATAATATTTGAAACATTATTCTAATAACAAAATTTTCATTAAACCATAATTTGCTGAGATATTTTAAAAGAACTTGATAGGGCTTCAAGTAAACTACCACTTCCGGTGATTGGATTATCACCAAAAATTAATTCTTCCAAAGGGTATACAATTGATATATACAAAATATCAAAATTTTCAGTTTAGTAGTTTTTGAGAAACCGTAACACAGACTGACAGACAGACTATACCTCCCTTACAGAATGTGGCGAGAGGTAAAAACTATATTTCTAATAATATTGTTTATCCAACACCTCTCAATAAATGCTCTATAACTATAGCGATTTTAAACAAGCAAAGTAACAGATTACCCACTAGTGGGTATAATTTTGAGAAAAACCACTAGTGAGTATTTTTTTATTTATAACAATTATAATAACACACAACACCTTCGTAACTACTTCGATTGACATTTTAATTTAAAAATTTAAAGCATATGTCACTGTCAAATAAAATTTCTTTAATAAATTATGCATTTAATAAGAGGTGTTGGATAAAACGTTATACTTCACACGTGGGCAAAGTGGAATTACCTACTCGATAAAATTATCACCCTCAGGCTTCGACTTCGTGTGCTAAAATTTCTCTCGTGGGTAATTCCTTACTTTGCCCACTTGTAAAGTAAATAACTATTAATTTTTGTTTTGTAGCTTCTACTGAGATACTCATTACCACAATACTGAAGTAGTGAAATGAAGACATAATAAAATATATAATTAAAATATAAATTAATTAAGAAATAATATATTGTTCATTTCATACTCGGCTCAAACTACAAACTTTCATACTCGTAAGTGATGAGTATAATTTCCATGCTTGTTGTACAATGTACTATTATATCTTGGGCCATTTGAAATCAGCAAATGTAATGTTGACCCAATTAGGATAATTAATCGTTGTTTTTATTTTAATGCAAATATTTGCTGCGTTCTTAATCAGAATTTTAGTTTTATTTTTAACTTCAAATTTAAAACTGATTCATTTAAGTACAGAAATATTAGTTGAAACTTTGTTGTCACGAGTTTCACTCTTTATATTTATTTTTTGTAATATTCAGTCATATGCATTGCAGTTTTATTTTAATACGACAAATTTTATAACCTCCTCCGCCCTAACATGATACGGGGCGTAACAAATAGAAATTTCAATGCAACTTTTTTTTAAATTGCTGCAAAGTTTTACCTTTTCACTTTACAGGAAAAGTGTAAATACGAAAGTCTATTGGTTACCTAAATGTAGCTATTTTACGGTACGCAAATCAAATTAAAATAATGTTTATTAGAAAAATTCATCATCACGCCGTTTACCCATTTCCGGGTGTGGAACTCTGCTCAAAGCAGATCTCTGTATTATGATTTTTGCACGTGAAACAGATTTAGATTTATTTATTACACTGTTGTACTATTTTCTGTAGAAATTCCGTAGAAGAATATAATGATTGAATTGAATTTGAGAGAATATTTCGTTTTGTTAAATAAATAAATCTAAAAGTGTTTTTAAAATTTCAAATATTTTTCATTTTTGTTTATTTTTCTACTTAATTATAATTTTAATTTGAACGATATATCGTGAAATACTAATATGTAGGTAACCCAATGGGCCTTATTGCATGCATTTTTAATAGTTATTTATGTATCAAGGCACTGAAGTTTAACTTTTTATCCCGAATATGGAATTTAGTTGCTGAGGCCCGTTGGGCCGAGGAAAATGAACCATGTGTGATAAAAAGGAACTTCAGTGCCGAGGTACATATTAAGTTTTATTTTAAATCTAAAATTCGAAAAATAAAAAAATATTACATAGGTTAGGTTTATGCATCTGTCGGTTGTCAATTGAAACTGACAGTCAGTGTTGCCAAACTCGAACAGTGAAGTTATCGTAAATAACACTCAAAATTATGTGTTTTGTTCTCAATTTCGTCATCGGAATTAATCTAAATTTACTATAGTACATCAATATATCTGCCAAAATTATCCTACTTGTACAATAATTATTTAACGGTTGCCAACACTGGGTTGCTCAAAATCGTCTTATAATGGGTTACTTTAGTGACGATTTCTGAGCTTTTAATGACGATTTTTGAGCACTTTAATGCCAATTTCAAATAATAATTATAATTAGAAAAATTGTAATAACAGCGTTGTATAATTCTTGCTTATTGTATGCATTTTTTAATTTGTGAGCACTTTAGTGCCAATTTCAAATAAAAACTTTTGTATTAGGACTTTTTCTGTGAAGTAAATAGGTAAAATTTATAGTAATATAAAAAAAAATACGCCACAATTCAATTCTACACTCGGTATACTGATATTTGCTTTAAGCAGACTTCTACAATCAGAAATTATTAAACGACGAGATATCTAATAATATTTAATTTTATGTTATTAACCCGTTATTAAAACAATCAAAATCAAGGATGAATAGGTCCTATTCTACGCTGGTTGCACTGCTAGCCTGCATGAAAAATATTAGCAACAAAATTACTTTACTAAACATAAAAATGGTTACTATAAATTATAGAATATATTTTATTTCAAAGCGTATCATATTGAGCACTAATAATCATCAAACCATATACAATTTGAATAGTAAGTACCGATTACCAGCGGATTACAGCTAAATATCGTATCATTAATAAGTGTTTTTATCAATGCGTAAATAATGACTCACTGATAACCAAAATTAATTTAGGATTTGTATAGAAATTGTGTTAATAAGTAAAGCAAATTTTTTGTGCATAGTTAGCATACTTATTTAAGTTTACTTTGCAGTAAAAATGTTTACTTTAGTCTGCACATTTAATGTCTAAGTAAACATAATTTTCTTTATCACGAGTCGTGACGAACATTTTCATTTTAGATAAATAGGAATTCCAAGAAATTTCTTGAAAGCGCCGAGTAACAAATTTAGCGGATTTACGTAGTTGTGTACATATAACATTACATACTTCTATAATAATATTTGCTGTTTTCGGTACATTTTTTGTAGACTTTAGTACATCATTCGTAATTACCGCCAAAAAACAAAACCTACTTTATTTTTTAAATATTTTGTTTCTGCGTTTTTCAACTGTCAACAAAAACTTTCATTTTTGATTGTTCAAAATGTTATTAAACTTGTAAATGAAGTTTCACAAAATGAAACAAATGTGCGACAAATTATTGCACAATGCTAAAACTTTCAATTATTTAAAATTCAAACAATGTTTCTCGATACTTGTTACATGCGTACGTATTTCTCGGACAAAATTGATTTATTTTACACGAAGCGATATGAGTGGAAAATAATAATATACGTATTTATATTATTTATAGCGTTTTACGTTTCCACAAAGTTCTAAATATTGGAATATGCATGTGTGAAGTACACATGTACCTATATAATTATTGAATTAAATATTGATTGAATATAATGAAGAAAATGCATATTTTATATTAAAATACAGAATAATAATAGTTTCCCATACACCACATGTTAAAGGGAAAAGAATTACAAATTCTACTTTTGTTTGGTTCATAGAATTTTTTACAGAAAACCTTGATATTACGACGACACGGTTTTAAATTTAAAATAAGAAACAAAGCCGTAAATTGTATGTATACATAAAACATGCCTTTAAAATGCAATTTACCATTTAATTACACCTTTGAAGTACCCAGACTACAAGAAAACGTCAAAAACATATGTAAAGTTTTCATGCGGTAACCTATTACTCAACATGAATTAAAACCTTTTCGCCGCACTGTCAAGATGCAAACAATTTAAAAAATTTGAAAATATTACTTACGGTTCTTGTATTAGTGGTGCTATTTTGAGAATAGCCTCCAGAAAATTTTTATCTCCACAAAATATTGATGGTCTTTGGGGTTGACTGTTTACGTTGAGTATCCGAAAGAGAACACATAGTATAACAGCAATTGCGGCTAAAATCGCCGTAGACATGACGGCGACGGAGCGCCCGAAGGTGGTGTCTATCACAAACACGACTAAAAACTAAAATGATGCTTGAAAATCAGAAAGACACGCCTTTACAGGCAAACCGGGAATGAACTTCGTATGGAATTCAGCTGTCATATTCTGACAGCGAGTTTGCCAATCAACTTCTTCGCGCATATCACGTGACTATGAACCAAGCGCATAGTTCGAATACATTGCATCTAAAATAATATTCACAGAATGACTAATTTTAAAGTGAATAAAATAAATAGATATGAGTGTCAAAATATGTTTTAAAACAGTTATGATATTACTTTCAATATTCATGGATAATATATGGTTATATAAGAACATTTATGCTCTTCTATCATGTAATGTTGCATGTGTAGTGCTTTGCTAAAATTATATGTTCTGCCGGAAGTAATAATTTGACAAAAGCAGTCACATCCAGATAAAACGGTCACGATTTCTAGATTATTCTATTTTGATTTTAAAAGATGTCTAATTATCGATTTTAGCACGTTCTTGACCTATAGTTACCTTTATTTTAGTACAAGGACCTAAACGGGTGTAACATAAATATTTGAAATGCTAACCAGTACAAGTGTATGTTATTTTTGTATATATTACGACAGGTTTTGATTATATTCTGTATCTGATTTGCTATTTTTCAATGTTGTACAACAAATATCTTGTATAGCATGGGCATCTGAAAAAAAAAATGGCATGCGGTAGACAACCCTAACAAATATGGAGCTAAAAAGAAGAAGGAAGAAAGAAATGTATAGATTATGGTATGATCATAGTATAAACACTAATAGCATTTATACTATGGTACGATAATGTTCAAAAGATCTTGAAAGAGTGAGACCTGGAATAAAACGTACACATCGTTGATTTTAATCATTATTTCGAAATTTAAAACTGGTCTCATTTATAATAACAAACTCTATTTAATACTTACCATACTTCAATGATTAAATTTATCATTTTAAGTAATATGAGAATCAACATCAGATTTTTTTTACAGTGTAGTGTCCCAAATTTCATTTTCAACTATTTATTTTTGAAGGCTGATATCCCTGTTCTTTTCCTTGACTTTCAACTCAGAAACTACCTTGATATGTTATACATCTCTCCATGATCAACCAAATACTTGTGAAATATATAAAAATCCATCTTGAAACAAAATGGCGGCCACAAGCATTGCCTTAACCATTTTTTGTTTTTCGAATTGGTTTATAGGGTTTTAAAAAGTTTAACGATTTACTTGCAAATTCAAAACGACTTTATGTAACTACATTTTTATTGTCGGTCTCAAATTAAAACCATATTGTAAGAAAGAGTCAAAACCTAGTCTAATGCATAGGAATCATAGGAAATCATACCAATAGTCCAATACACAATCTGTTATTAATTTTAAATATTTTTAAAAAAATTCCCCAGGTGAGGCTCGAACTCACAACCCCGGCATTGCTCACGGCTACTGCCTTATAAGTACCGTGCGCTAACCAATTGCGCCACTGGGGATCGGCGACCCAAATTTTTAAATTCCAAACCTATCAAAATTTCACGGCCAAACAAATCCTTTCATCAGATGTGAGGTTATAATTGCAATTTCCCGCTGCAGCGCTAAAAGTACTCGGCTTCGACTTCGTTAGCTGTTTATGTTTTTATCTCTAGTACTTTTAAATTACAAATTTATGCTCCACAATAAAGGGAACCAGCTCAACCACTTTCCCTATCGAGATGCAAGCTTATAAATAGGAGAAATGCACATGCAGTTCTTTCACTGAAAGTATCAATGTTCAAGTGCAAGTGATCGCTAAATTTGTCTGCACTCGTAAGTATTTAGTATTTACCATACTCAATATTTGGATGCAAATAGCCTTTGTAATATAATATCGAACAATAAAAACATTTTAATCTTCAACATTTGTTATTTTATTAAGCTACTTATTCTAATTTTTACTATACTTAAACATTATTATATTATTTATAAATGTTGTTGTTTATTTTACACGCATATTCGGTTCGTTAATTTTCAAGCATCTATGTTCATTTGTGCACCGTTGTAATTATAAATTTATGACTTCTCGTATTTCATAAGCAAGAATGCGAAATTTATAACTATTTTTTTTGTTTTCACTGGTAGTAAAGATGTATTAATAATTAATTTATTATAATTATATATTGCACTTTTACTAAAATTATGTTAATAAGTCAAATTACTTACATTAATATTTAACGAATTTTTAAATTAGTCTGGGGATTATTGCAATTTTTAGTCTTTCACCAAAGGTATTAAAAATAAAAGAAAAATTAAGTAATGTGTTTACAATTTACCGTGAACTTGAAAGAGAAAGTTTAAACAAATTTTATACACCTATCTAGGTATTTTGAAAAATTTTCAATGCGCGTTACAATATACGAGTGAAACTATAGTAGTATATGTTCAACACTTTCTTTTCATTTAGTTCCAATGCTGTTTATATTTATCATTAATACTGTAATTAATAAATTCTTTGAATATGAAATTATAGTACAGTATTTAATAAATAAATTATACACTATTATAACAAGTCCTCGATAGTGTAGTGGTCAGTATCCCCGCCTGTCACGCGGGAGACCGGGGTTCGATTCCCCGTCGGGGAGACTTTTTGTTACAAATTTTAACTTAAAATTTTTTTTATACAGATTCAACAATGTTTAAATCAGCCTGGTTCCAACTTATAATTTTCTTGCTCCTTGCTGGATTAGTAAAAGGAGGATTACATATCGTAAAAATTGTAATAATAGCTGGGTTGGGTCTAGCTGGTATGTGGATGTTACATACATTAGCTCAAGATTATGACAAAATAAGCAACCGGTTTATGTCAGCGTCTTCCCCATCATCTTCCGCCACCGGAACAAAAGCATACATCGCTAAACGATCGTCAGATGCTTCCATTCCCGAAATTGACATTCCTGGGGTAAAACAAAACAAACACAAACAAATAAAACAGTTTGTAATAATTTCATTCGCAGTTTCCTCAGTTGAAATGGGAGTCAATTCTTTCGCAAGACCCAGAAGGCTGCGTACCGAATTTTATTTGTCAGCTCGCTGCAATTCCACAAGAAAATTTATTGCAAAACGAAAGGAACGTCTTAAAACTCATAAGGTAAAAAATAGTACTTTCTCCGCTTTGTCAGATAACAAAATGTGCCTATAGCATCTGTCTGCAGTGATTGGCTTTAATAATTATTGGCAATTTGTCTTTCTAGAGCAACTTCGGAAAAGAATACCAGAGCGAATAAGATTGTGAGGCAAGCTTTGCGATTAGGGGAAAAAGTCAGTCCAGCCTACTGCCGAAAATATTATTCGTTGTGTCCGTATACGAAAGAAACAATAGAAGCTTTACTGCACACTTATGGAGGGACATAAAATTCTCGAAAGTTATTTTCAAGTGCATGTCAAATTACCGACAATTACATGCACGAGGGATATTCGAAGGACTATTTCCCGATTAAAATTTTGCCAAACGCTGTTTCTCTCATAATAAATTAAGCAAAATTTAAAAACTTCATTTGACAGCAAGTTAGAATCACATTGGTAATTTGCACTATTGCAAATTATCAATAATTTACACTAGTTTAAAATTATCGTGTAATTCAGAAATGTCAGAATTCTGATTGGCTTAAATTTTATGAGGGAAATATTTAACCTGTTACTGTAAATATTTATGGCATTTTTGGTTCATTATTATTTTTAAGTGTTGTTTATTTTATTATTTTTATAGATAAATAAATGAAAGACAGTTTTTATTCTGGTGTTTTATTTTTATTTAGTAAAATTTACATCACTGGATTGACCAAAACAAATATAAATATTAATAATATATATTCAATAAATTAAATTTCTAACTACAAACAATTAGGAAATTTAAATTATTTTTTGTTCTTTTTGCCGGGAGCTGGCGCTGGAACACCTGTTAACGTAGCTAACTTCCCTTTTAATTCCAGAAGAACATTAACTTGTGGTTGCCATTCGGTTTTCGCAGCGCCGCCAGTTTTCAAAGTTCTTACCAGCGTGCCCTAGAAATACAATAATTAATTCTCGTTATTAATAAAAATTAACATTTTATGAGTGAAATTACCTGTTTCTCAATTTCTTGCTCGAGACGCTTGACTTCCGCTTGGTCGACGGTGACAGCTACACCATTTTGAGAGGGGAGAACTGTGTCGTTTGACGTCTTCTTGCTTTCCTTCTTCGGGGAACCCTTACCTCCTTTCACAGGAGCGGAAGTGCCTTGGGCAGCTGTTAGTTTTTTCTTCAAGTCCAATAAGATTGCGACTTCCGGCTCCCAAACCTTTTTCTCGGACGAAGCTTTCAGTGCGCGGACTTTTTCTCCCTGAAGTTGAGGTTATTTTACAAATTACGGGTAATTAAAATTATTTATATGTTTATGATATACTGAATCGTAACCCTACTATTATTGAACTTTGTCTCTAGTGGTAAAAAATCTATTTAGTTTCACTTTCTATGTAAATGACACTTTACAGGTAATTTGGTAACTAAGTAAATGAATAAATGCAGCGCATAGACCTGCAATATTTTACAGGCTTCTAGAAGAAACCTGTAAAGTTTTAGAGGCTTGTTGAATAGATTGCTAAAATTTTACAGGTTTATATTTAAAAACCAATTAAAAAAAGATACTGTGACGATGGAAATACAACTTTGTAAGCGACACTGGATTATGGAGGCTCACTCTTTCGTCGCCGTCCCATAAACTTTCCAGCTCGCTCGTAAAGATTAATTTACTATGCTCGCCACATAAATAACTATTACGGGCTGTTATAAAAACATAGTAACATACATATATTTATTCAGACCTATTCTCTAAAAAAATTGCTACCTTAACAACTTGCTAATTGTGACAAATATGAATAGTATTTTGATAGCTAATGAAATATTCTCCGTTTTTCGGTGAGATTTTGTCACTATGAGCAAATTGCTAGGATAACTATTTCGTTAGAAAATTGGGCCGGTTGTGTTTTCCATAACTGAAATACAATAATACTGGAACGCCAACTGACTTAGAAAATACGAGTGAGTAAGTCAGTTGTTGGCCACCTGTATTTGTTGTACAGTCCGCGTAGAAAGTTCAAAGGAAAATATAAAGAAATTCACATTCAATAAATCTGAAATAAAATGTTAAATATAAAAACTAAATAATACATTAATAAAAATCTGGCCAACACATAACCTCCCGCCCAATACTACTCTTAAACGGGACAAAATAGTATTTGTTGATACAGGAACATACCTTCTTATTTGTTTATTTTCTATTCATATTTGAGAATTTAAATTTTCTTTCGTATATTTATTTAATTTTTTAACATATATTTCACTAAGAAAAAAGCTGCACAATCACAATGACATGTGTCACATTTCGTAAAAAATTGAAAATTTTTAAATGTTTCCATGGTGTACTAGGAATGCAAGATTTGTGAAATCCAATTTCTTTATATTTTATTATCTCTAAATCTAATGAAAATTAATAAAATTAGTGTAATCAAAACACATGTAAAATTAAATATTCTTCAACTTTCAAAACAACATAAATTATTGAAAAAGGAAATTTAACCGTGTTTTTTAAGAAAAAAATGTTAAGGGCTTCAAGTAAACTGCTACTTCCGGTTGACCAATTTTATGCAAAATCTAATCAGCTCTTCATTTAAATATAAGAAGCAATAATTCACAAAATTTTTTGGTATTATAGTATTTGAGTTATGCGAGACGAAAAAAATGCCACAGACTACACACACACATACATACATACAGACATCATCGCGAAAATAGTAAAATCGTATTGTAGGGACCCTAAAACGTGCTTATTCATTGAAAACTCACTACCCAATGTTCTGACCAAAAACAATACCTCCCTTACCTAGAGGTAGGCGGGAGGTAAAAATGAGTTCAAATAACTATTATGTTCGTGAATTTAAAGAAATTTTCAAATAATTGAACCATAGACTATTAATAGTTATTTATTTAACTAGACATCAAAATACCAGATGTACAGCAGAGGCTGTCGTTTCATTGACGAGTCGAAGCCGAGGCAATGAATGCTGCCGAAGCTATAAATCTGTGTTTGATGTCGAGTTGAACACATAATTTTTTTGCAGATTTGGAATTAATATTAACTTATTGACTATTTTATATAGATATTTTGAAGGTTATCGCTGTCAAATTACGTTACCATGCGTGTGTTGAACGGTTGCTATGTATTTATTGACGGTTGCTATGCGTATGTTGAGCGGTTATTATGTAATAGTATATTACATAACGAGAGATGTAAGTAGCAATTTACGCACAAGTGAAAAAATTGACACACGAGACGCGTAGCGGCGAGTTTGTAATTTCACGAAGGCGTAATTGCTTTACATCTCGAGTTTTGTACTATACTTTTTCTACGACCACTCAATACTATTTCTAAATTAAAAACAATATTCAAATAGTTAGAAATTTATTAGGCTTTTTTGTATTCTCTAATCCATGAATTTTTGATACACAAATTCGTATCGTTGTCGAGATTTTGTCACCAAAACATTATTTGTTGCACTTTTAGCTTTAGCTTGTATCTCCAGTGGTGTTCCAATTGAAATATCACTGTCGCTTGACATTTCTTACTTAAAATATTAATAAATATAAGTAAAGGATAATCATATTTAGTAGTATATATTTACCTCACAATAAAACATAGTTTATAAACTATAGATGCAGATGGGAGACTATAAAATATTACCAGTTTACATGTAATAATCACGCACATAACCTAAATGTCAAACAAGCTTTGTTTGTGTTTATAAAAATAAACGACAATTATTGAGCGTAGCGATACATGACGAAACATAGTCCCCTCTACATATATTATTGATATATTTATTGGTGTCATAATTTATAATAAACCCAGCAAAATATGAATTTACTTATAAAATTTTATCATAACATTTAAATCTAAGATTTGATGCATCAAATTTTAATTATATTGGTAATGTGATAGTCAGTAATGCCAACTTAAATTTCATTTTCAAGTGTTACGTAATGAACATTACGTAACACTTGAATGAACATTACGTGACACTATTCGTAACAACGCACTTACATTGATTGTAGTTTGTTCTGTAATGACATACTTTCAGTAGTGGTCGTAGAAAAAATATTTTTACAGCCTAGGCATAAAAGTGACACTTTACAGACTGTTAACAGTCCGTGAAGTGTCATCTTTATTGTCAATTGGCAAAAAATATCACATTTGGAGAAAATTGTGCAACATGTTTTTACATAGCAACCACTCAATAAAGTCATAGCAACCATTCCACAAACAAGTGTTAGAGATAAGACAAAGAAGGGTGGCCTTACGTCATCTATCTGTTGCAGGCTGTTTTTTCGTTTTCATAAAAGCTTACAAATCAGTGTTCCAGTATTATTATATTTCAGAGATTTCGAATAAATAGTTTAGTGTACTGTGATGTATGCTCCAATAACTGTAAGATTATAAAATTATACCATCACGC
This sequence comes from Poecilus cupreus, assembly GCA_963942605.1. NCBI lineage: Eukaryota > Metazoa > Arthropoda > Insecta > Coleoptera > Carabidae > Poecilus > Poecilus cupreus. Next base: position 17,185,684 of record OZ012727.1, read on the forward strand.
CATTTACTCATTTCTGGGTGTGGCACTCTGCTCAAACCAGATCGCGGTATTTTGATATATTTTTGCGCGTGAAGTGAGGTTACCAAACGTCAAATCACTGTCTCCTAGGATGGTAGTGGTTGAGGAACCACTGGGGTAATTTTGTGAAGAAAATTTTCGAAATTTAATTTCCGATGCGTTACCACGAAGCTATTTAGCACATGGGGTAAAATTATTTACGGTTCAGTGTGTCACAAAACATAGTACAATGCTCGACCATAACCCGAACTTTACATGTTTGCACGGATAACAAGCTCGCTTGTAAAGTTCGTCTTGCACGGTAAATTACTATAATTATGTTATTATTTTATAGGTTACCTGTTTGGCAATGGCAGCTTCCAGTTCGGCCACGTTTTGTTGTGGAACATCGCCGTTCTGTTGTTTTCCGCCATATTTTTTCTTGAGTTCTTCAACATGTTCCGGTTCAATTTTGGTGAAAAGTGGAGCAGGTTTACCTAGCTTGTGACCAGCCGGAAGTAGTTGACTTATTTCTGGTTTTCTAAAAAACATAACACATTATTAATTATGATTAAAACAAAATGTAGCATAACAAATTACTCTGGGTTCAAAACAGCTGTCGAATCCGGTGCATTAATTTGCTGTTGAATTATTCTACTTGTTTCCGGCATGTACGGATGAAGCAATGTCGCTAACAAACAAACCAAGTTGCAGCAAATTCCGATGATGGTTCCTGCGTAAGCTCTGCGAAGAAAATTAGAAGAATAATTTAAGGTTAGTTTAAATTATTAGTTTTTCTTACTTGTCCTCGTCGCTTCCTTTCAAGAGCACCCAAGGCTGGCTGGATTGCATGTACTGATTACCAAGCCTTGAAATCGCCAAAATATGTCTGATGCCATCACGAAGTTTAGCTTTTTCGAGAGTTGCAATATAACCTTTAAGTTCTCGCGTACATTCTGCAAGCAATAAATATTCCTTGGCAGATGCGTTCATCTCTGGAATAGTGCTGTTAAAGAATTTCTCTGCAAAAACAAGCGCACGGTTGATGAAATTTCCGAGATTGTTTAACAATTCGGAATTGTTTTTTGTAGCGAGATCCACCCAACTGAAACTGGAATCTTGAGATTCTGGGCGGACGTAAAGTAGGTAGAAACGCCAAACGTCACTGGGAATGCTATAAATTTTAATGAGTTATTAATGATATGCAAAAGATTAGGTTAAGTTTGAGTTTACCCTGTGTTTTGCGCATCGTTTCCGAATACTCCAATTCCGCGCGATTTCGAGAATTTTCCGTCTTCGTAATTCAAATATTCTGAAAATAAAAACATACTCTAATACATCAAAAACTATATATTTTTTTAGATTCTATACAATGCATTTCTTTATCATCAATTTGGGTGATTTTTCAAAGGGCGACTTAAAAAGGTTCTAACTCTAAAACTTAGCGAGATATCGAAATTCTTAGTTCAGTTTTGAACTTCTGGAGTATTTTGTAACCTCGTAGTACAGAAATTTGATCTTTAAAAACTTTTCAATAGATGATTTCTCGTAAAGATAAAAGATATATGAACTCGATGATAGCACAGTTCAATTCAACTAGTTAAAATATATAAAAACTGTGAGTTTCAGAAGAATCGAGCTATGGGTTAAAAAATTACAACGAAATCTGAAAATGACCTAAAATAAAAAAAAATTAAACTCTGTATGTAAAATTTTTGCTCTATTTTTGACCCATTGTTAGAATTTTCTGAATTATACAATATTTATATATAAAATCGCCAAATCCGTATCTTTTATTTTACGAGATGTCGTCGATAAGAATTTGAATTTTTTTGAAACTGTTCTTTATTAAATCATAAATGCACCGAAGGACAAATATAACTCTAAATTGCGTTATCTCACTTAGTTACAGTTGTCCCTTGAGAAAACACAAAAATCGCTTTAACTCAAAAACTGCAAGAAATGGAGATGGAGTTAATAGTTATTTATGTATCAAGGCACTGAAGTTCAATTTTTTATCACAAATATGGAATATAGTTGGCGAGGCCCGTAGGGCCGAGAAAAATAAACCATGAGTTATAAAAAGGAACTTCAGTGCCGAGTAACATATTAAGTTTTATTTGAAATCTAAAATTCGAAAAAACTGTAAAAAAAAAACAATATAGGTTAAGTTTTTACATCTGTCAGTTGTCAAATGAAACTAACAGTCAGTGTTGCCAACCTCAAGAAGTGAACTTATCGTAAATAACACTCAAAATTATGGGTGCTATTCACAGGTCTATACTAAGTGCTACTAACTAGGGCATTTTAAAATTTGGCACTGTTACTTTGCAAAAGTTGTGGATTACCTTGGAGATCAACAATTTTTTCATAGCAACAGTGTTAAATCTTAAAATGCCCTAGTTAGTAGCCCTTAGTATAGAGGTGTGAATAGCACCCTATGTGTTTTGTCCTCAATTTCGTCATCGGAATTAATTAGTTAATTCTTCTTGTAATTTTTTTTTCATTTTACGTCCAAATTTACTAAAAATTCGAAAAAATTGGTAAAATTACAATGTAGGTTAAGTTTATACATCTGTCAGTTGTCAATTGAAACAGACAGTCAGTGTCAACCTCGAGAAGTGAAGTTATCGTAAATAACACTCATAATTATGTCTTTTGTCCTCAATTTCGTCATCGGAATTAATTAGTTAATTTTTCTTGCAAATTTTGTTTCATGTTACGTCCAAATTTTCTATAGTACGTCAATATATCTGCCAAAATTATCCTAATTGTACAAAAATTATTTAACGGTTGCCAACACTGGCTTGCCCAAAATCGTCGCATAATGGGTTACTTTAGTGACGATTTCTGAGCTTTAATGACGATTTTTGAGCACTTCAGTGCAGATTTCAAATAAAGCATTGTATTTTACGTACTGTAATTAGTAATGAAAAGCTATAAATCGAACTGAACTTGTATTCGCAATTAATAATAAATAATATGCTTGTATTTCAATAAATAATAATAAAGAAATACATCCAATATATTTAAACCTAGAGTTTTTCATACCAGTAGCCATGATGTGACTAACAGTCGTATATCCTTTATTGCATCCTAATAGAACTCCAGGAAACATAACTGCATGGAAAGGCACATTATCCTTAGCCATAAACTGATACAAGGTTACATTGGTGTCTTTCGATGGCTTCCACCATTTCTCCCATTGGGCTGTATATCGTTTAGTAATAGACATATAGCCAATAGGCGCGTCGAACCATACATAAAACACCTATAAATACAATCAATTTTATTCAGAAAAAATAATTATAAAACATACATTACCTTGTCTCTATACCCATCTAAGGGAACTGGAATTCCCCATTTGAGATCTCGAGTAATACATCGCGATTTTAAACCTTCTCTCAGCCAGGTTTTTCCAATAACCCGAGCGTTATTAGACCAACCAGTAGACGATTTGTCCATCCAGTGATACAACAAGGGCTCCAGCTGTAAATTCAAACATTCTTAAACGGGATTTATAATGAAGTAACGTAATAAACAACACGGTTGAAATAAAGTAACGCAAATGATAAATGTACGGGACTACACTTACTGCTTTATAACAAAACACAACGCAGAGACGCAGAAGCAACGCAACGCAAAAGTTGGCCAACTCCCAACTTCTGGCGTTACTTTTCTATCTCTGACCAATCCGGATGCACTATTTCAAACTACAGTGTAGAAAGCTATATTACCGATATGTTTGTTTGTGTTCTCGGAACTGATTTCAAACCACAACTTGTATTTATTTTGTTTTTTCTGATTTTTAGTTTGCGCTATTGACAATAGAGTACTTGCAGGAGGCGTGGCCTATTTGGCGGGAGTCTGTTTGTGTACAACGACCGTTCAGATTAGCATTGAGTCTTATGGAGGTTTTGGTTCTAGTGACTTATTTTTGTGTTTTGTCGGTGTTGATTGCGTGTTTTGTTTATATTATATACTTTTTAAGAAAGGTAAATGCATATATAATGTATTTGCATTAAATACATATATGTAGAGCAAGTATATTTTAAATGAAATGTATTAGAAACACATTAAATTTATTGGTAAGTTGATGTATAGTATATGAATCACTACTAATGAAAGATATTTTTTCCAAATATCTCTCCTTAGATTCTCCCGGTAAAACTTTCGCATAGTCACTTAATTTACTCATCTAAAAATGAAATATAAATTAATATATTTTAAAATTTAAAGTTAAAGCAAACAGTTATATCAAAGAAATAAAATAATACTTGTCAAGTATTACAATGCTTTGTCTTGTTAGAATTATGATGTTAATTGTCGAAACCCTTGATAACTGATTAAAAACTGTTTAGTAACTGAAGAACTTCATCAATATTATTTTTTATATCCTCTTTTCATTTGTTGTGGGGGTTGAAATGGGTTGGAGTTTTGAAAATTACTTGAATTGGTTTATTTTAGTAATAAGCCAACAGTTGTCCACTTTAATTAGTGGAAGCAAAATGTACTTCTTAAAACTTTCTTCAAATTGAGGTTAATTCCTAAAGCTTATAAATTTCTGACATCTACATGGATTTTCACTAATTGTTAAATAAATAAGCATTTCCTAATCTATCCGAAAATACACAAAGTATAATGAGAATATTACAGTTTTATAAATTGTTATCATCAGCATTTACAATACTACGCTTTTAAAATACGATATTTTAAAATTGCTTTATATTTAGGAGAATTTTATGTAACCAGTATAATTATGAACTTACCTTAATCAATGCCTTAAGTTTTCTTTTTTTAAAACAACGTAGAATGCGAATAACAGATATTTTTACAAAAGTAAACATGAATACTCCATAAGACGCCAAGTTAAAATTTTGTCTGATTGCCCAGAAACAGGTTCGCGCGCTAAGTTTGTGACCTTGATGCAAGTACTCTATTTAGTTAATTTTTAAGTATTCGTAAAGGCGCTTAAAAGACTTCATTTCTGTATGATCGGTTTATTGCCTTTATGCATTTAGTGCTAAACAGACTCCCGCCTAAGCTGTTAATTACCGTCTGTGCGAATATCTGCAAATTCATAAATTCCCAGAAAGTTGGAATTGGGAATTTTTCATGCCTCTTTCCTGGCCTGTTCAGCCCCCTTCCCTTCGAAGGGTAAATTATTGTTAGCATCCTCAACTTTAGCATTCCACTTAGAACCGATTATGTTCTACATTCGACTAGCAAGTGCTCTCTCTATATAGTACAAACGTCAAATTCAAACAGCTGAAGAAGCAACACGCACTAGCACTGTGATTGGCTGCAAGCAGCCACGGATACTTCATTATAAAGCCTACCGAAGTTTCTTGCTTTACTTTTGCGTCACCGCCTGCGTTGCATCTTGCGTACTTCTTATTTTACTTCATTATAAATCCCGTTTTACAACTATACAAATATATAACTTAGTAATTTACCTTCGGCAAGTCCAAAAAGAACTGATGCGAACTCCTAACAACGGGAGGATTGCTACAAACTTTACACCTTGGGTTTAAAAGTTCAATCGCGTTGATCAATTTTCCGCATCCGTCGCACTGGTCGCCCCTTGCGTCGGGGTAACCACATCCTGGGTGCGGACATCCGCCTTCGACGAACCGATCGGCCAAGTACCGTTTACACTTTTCGCAGAGCAGCTGCTCGACCGGTTGAGTTTGCATAAAACCGTTTTGGTGTAACTCTAAAAATATTTCTTGACATAATCTGAAAAAATTACTTCGTCAGTTTTGGGTTTTATATTTGATTGACCTGTTAGTAATAAACTAAAGTTAAAACAATTTAGCATTCCGTTAGTTAAATGGCTTATCTTACGTTTAGAAGACGGAAGCAGTACCCCAAAATTTCAGTTGGTAACTGAATGATTCCAAAATGTTTTTAAACCTACAATATTTTAATTGTACACAATATACACAAAATAAAATAATTTTAAACCAAATACCAATGACTAATAACCAATGGAACATAAAAATGATTAATTATTTTAATAAAATTTAGAGTGGAACTTACTCAGTTTGTTCAGGAGTGGTTGTACGTCCAAAATAATCGAAACCAATCCCAAACCATCGATAAATATCATTATGAATTTGGAAATATTTATCGCAGATTTGTTGGGGAGGTAATCCTTCCTCCAGAGCTTTAGTTTCCGTTGCTGTACCATATTCATCGGTACCGCATATTAAAATCGTATTGTGATTGCACAACCGGCTAAATCTAAAAAATAATTAGAAAAATGCTTTAAGTTTGTTCTCAACCAACAGTGGGGGCTTGGGATTTGCGTGTAGCAACTTATTGCTGCATGAGAGCCTCACAATGGGGTAAATGAGGTACTATTTTTTTATATTTTGAGTTAATGATGAAGTCATTACGGAGCACAATTGCGTATCAATAGAGCCTTTATTTCTACGAGCAAATAGAATTTGCTATTGCTATTTGCTCGTAGCTTTATTTCGATATGTATTTTTTTGTTTTAGAAGGTTGGTACTAGATAACATTTGAAACTAATAGAAATGAACTTTCAAATAATCGAATGTCAATCCAATGCTACATTACACATATAAATTTTCCTAAATCAATACGATTTTAGTTTAAGGTCAAACATACGCGTCAAAGAACGAATCCTTTATTTAAAAAAAAAAACTGCAATTTCTGTATTCTTCATTTATTCTCATGTTCTTTATGGCCCAACAATCTCCATCCGTCAAAATTTCATGGATTTTTTACAGTGACTTGTACATTGCAATGTCAGATGAAGTACATATTTTCGTTGGGTTCGTTCATTTCCATGAATTTTGTTTTGCAAATTCAAATTAGAATAAATTATTTCTTACAATTATTCTTATCGAAAAACAAAACAACACAGTGAGGTTTTTGAACATTTTAGTATTTGTATATGTGGATGAAAAGGATAGCTAGCTCATTAAACTATAAAAAAATATTCGTTGAAGTCTAGTTGGTCAAAAATTCAAAACTTTGATATTGTATTTCTCATTCCCATGAACGACAACAGTAATGAAAATAATTCGTATATTTGTAACTATGGTCATCTATAACATACTAAGTTTATTTTCAATTTGAATTTACAGTTTTTGAGAAACAAATAAATATATACCAAGAAGTGTGTTTTTGGTACATTTTTATTTGTTTCTCAAAAACTGTAAATTCAAATGAAAAATAATCTTAGTATTTTAGACGGTCATATTTATAAATATACAAATAATTTACATTACTGTAGTCGTTCATGGGAATGTGTGGCATATACATATATTACTACTTTGAAAATTATGTTCATGTATAATTTGTAAATAAAATTAGCTTTTTAAAATTTATTATAAAACTATCTACAAATGAAAACATTATATGTTTCAATTATTATAATAATAATATATTGTTTCAAAACGTCATGTTCATGTTGCGCTATCTTCAGCCCGTATGGTTGACCTTAATTAAGGCACTAGAATATATGAGTATTCTCATCCGCCATTTTGGGTCCAAGTGTCATAAATAAAACAAATTATTGGAATCCAGTTACTTTAATTCTTTTCTGTCAAATTTGAAGTTGATATTGATTAATAATGTGATATATCATTCTCTTAATTATTATATTTCATATCTAACAGGTAAGTGTACAGAATACTTTCTAATATATTACCGTATGATTTGTGTAGTTGGATTTTACAGAATTCCAAGAAATATGTTTTCAAATTTGACAGATACAAATTTTAAATGTTTTTTTTTTAAGTAACTGGATTCCAATAACTTGTTTTATTTATGACATCTGGACCCAAAATGGCGGACGAGAATACCTACATTCTTCTAGTGCTCTACCTTAATATAACAGTTTTTTTTTTATATAAACGTCATAAATATGAAAATAGAATAAATGAACTCATTTTCTAAGACATGTTTTCGAATGTATAAAAAATAAAAATTGAACGTGTTCTTTAATAATATACTTTTGACTGCTGAGAAACATTTTTGAGTTAGTATTTATAAAGTTTACAAACCTGGTAAAAACATCTGCCGACAACACACAGCCAATAATATTTCCAAGATGTGGAACATTGTTTACGTACGGAAGCGCCGAAGTTACCAAAATATTCTTTTCTCCGGGAATTGGTAAACTAAAAAGAAATGCATATATTTTTTTCTCTCATAATAATTCATTAACAAACACACTTTACACTTTATGTATCGAGATCTGTGTTTGCAGAGCCGCCCGTCCAAAATTAGGCGAAGGCGAAATAATTAAATTAACGTAAAAATCTTACACTGGCGTGACAACTGGTTTCGGCTTCAATTGTCTTTTACTTCCATTTAACCAAGCTTCCTCTGCTGCTTTTATTTCTTCAGGGGATATAGTATCAACTTGATGACTTGGCGATAAATTAGGTGTGTTAGTTTTGACATCTCCTATTGATATTTGACTAATATAACGTTCACCAGCTAACAAAGCTTGATATGAAACCTGTCCAGCAGTAATTTTGTATTTTGCCAAAGCATCTTTGACTTCTGTGGTGTTTTCCAGCTGATGCAACCATTTTGAAAGATTTTCAAGGTTCGATAAATATTCTGATTTAAGTGTTGCATCAGCATTTAAAGGATATAATGTTGACCAAACAGATACGTCAGAAACAGATATTGTTTTCTGAAATATCAATTTATTACGTCTTTGAATTTATAATTTAATTGATTACTTACCCCGGAAAGGTTGCCTGATGCAACACTGGTATCTAATTTTTTAAGTAAAGTTAGAAGTAATGTTTTCAAGTTTGGGTCAACTTTAGAGGTACCCAAAGTTTGGGTGATGGTAGATCTTAAAATAGTTGATTCCCATTCGAGCCATTCTTCAACATTTGATTCGCTATTTGGAAAAAGATACCAGGCAGCAGCATTTGAGAGAAACAGCTGCTGACCGGTTTCGGTTTCTAAAACCGGGAAATGTTTTGGCTCTTTTACAGCGGGATCTACAAAAAATATTCAAATTTTCATTCAACAATTCGGCGTTTTTAAATGACATATGGCAGCTTAAATTTAGTGAATTAACCTAGAATTATGTAGCTAACATAAAAGACTCATAATTAATTATATTAATGATCAAGAGAGTTTCTACTTTAGAATTATTTAACTAATTATTAGTGTGATGCAACTTACCTTGTAGGTTAACAATTTTAATTTCTATGTTTTTCTTTGCGTAATTAGCGCAAACTAATAATTTTAACGCCGCAGGATTGCTTTCGTTTGTCAGAATTATCATTTTGATTTTAATATTTTACATCCACTTGGTTCAAATGTACTACACTGAATAAAAAGCGTGGCACTTCGCACAATTATTAACAAATTTCCTTCCTCCGGTACGAGGAAAATGAAAAGCACGGGTTTTCCTTATTCTAGAAAAGATTCTAATGGATAAGTGCATAAGGACGAAATTCCCATTATTACTTTGAAGTATGACAGTTTACGTCAGCGACTGAAAAGTTGTACACAGGTGAGTCATTTTCGTAAGTTTCGCACTTATCCAACAGATGGCAATGTAGTTTGTCTCTTTAATTTACACGATACAAACATGTGGTAAAAATCGAATAAAAAGTTCATTTATCTTTCATAAATTGTCAACTAAACAATCTAGCCTTATCATGTAATATTAAAATTTTAATATAATTTTGTAGTTTTATTTTTGCTGACAAATCATATAGTTTAATGATGTGAATCCGTCTTTAGAAACAGCTGATACTGCGTGAAGATATTTTTCAAATGTCACTTCAAAGTTGTGTGTGAGATGTTTTACCGGGCTTGTTGATTTAACAAACTATTGTTTATTTTAAACTTAACTATATTATTTTAAGAATTAAAAGATTTAGTCATGAATCTAATACATTTAATATTAAGTGCAATCAGTACTTTAGCTGGTTTTGCAGCATTTTTAGCTTTTCTTATATTGAAGAACTTTCAAGCAAGTATTTGGGGATTTACCATGGGTAAGACAGAATAAAGACGTAAATAATACTTTATGAACTATATTCTTATTTTAGGCTTAACTGCGTGTATTTTATTCCAATTACATTGGCTGAAATACAGAAACTACATATCAGAATATTACACCGCATATTCTCTGTGGTCCATAGCTTGGATAGGATTTTCCATGTTTGCTATCGGTATAAGCGGTTTTATCTATAACTGTATCATTTTTGCCGTTCTACACCCACGTGAGTATGATTTAATTTATCAGCTATCTTAATGCGCGTTGCATTTTTATCAGTTTTGTTTTGTTTTCGAAACAATTACGATAACAAAATGTAACATATTTTTTGTTTTCAACAGCTATTTTACCGATAGCACAAAGTACAATTTTGTCAGTCGTTTGGTGCTTTCTAACATTTAAAACTGGTGCTATTCTCTTTTGGTACGCAAGGAAGTATGCGCATTTTGTGCAAGAAGACAGGGCTAAGTTAATTGATTCTTCAAGAAGTGGACAACGATCAAGAGAACCCTAATGTGCATTACCACCTTGCTTTTAATTTTTAAAAACGAATATTTTATTTACTCTTATTACTGTGATCTTCATGATTGACTTTTATATCTACATATTTTCAACATTTTTATAGCAATAAAATATGAACGAAATTATACCTTTTATTGTACCTTTAATCCTATTCCTTTATATTTAAATTCTATTTTACAATTTTTCTTACAATTAACTGTTATTCAAAATGCGGACTGTGAACAAAGATTGTTTTATACCGAGTGTAGAATTGAAATGTGGTGTTTAGGGATTTCAATGCTGTATGTTTTTACCTATTATTCACTTTATAACAAAAGTATAAATACAAGAATTGGTTCAGAATTGAAAAATGCATGCAAAAAGGTTCATTTTGTTACGAAAATATAATTATTTCACAATATATCAGAAGAAATTTAATTTTTTCTACTCCTGTGTAAATATGTTATTCATTTGTATGCCAAACTAATTTTAATATGTGAATACTTTATTTATGACTTGTCGTAGCTCTTAGTGTGTTTTGTACTAATTTTTCTGCAGACAATAAATTTATTATTATTACTATGTAATCTACATTATTTCAATTTTTACCTCCCGCCTACCTCTAGGTAAGGAAGGTATTGTTTTTGGTCAAAAAATTGGGTAGTGAGTTTTCAATGAATAAGCACGTTTTAGGATCCCTACAATACAATTTTACTATTTTCGCGATGATGTCTGTATGTATGTATGTGTGCGTGTGTGTGTGTGTCTGTGGCATTTTTTTCGTCTCGCATAACTCAAATACTAGAATACCAAAAAAATACAATTTTGTGAATTTTTGCTTATATTTAAATGAAGAGCTGATTAGATTTTGGATAAAATTGGCCAACCGGAAGTAGCAGTTTACTTGAAGCCCTTAACAGTTTTTCGTGAAAAATACGGTTAAATTTCCTTTTTCAACAATTTATGTTATTTTGAAAGTTGTAGAATATTTAATTTTACATCTGTTTTGATTACATTAATTTTATTAATTTTCATTGGATTTAGAGATAATAAAATAAATAAATAAATATATCATCACGCCTTTTACCCATTACGGGTGTGGCACTCTGCTTACGCAGATCTCGGTAAGTGATATATTATTTCGTATGAAGTGCGGTTACCAGCCGTCAAATCATAGCCCCCTAGGATGTTAGTGGAGGGAGAACCACAGGGGTAAATTTAAATTTGTAACTGTCGGCAGTGGGATTCGAACTGCGGATCTCACGATCCACAGTCCGACACGTTACCACGGAGCTATTTATTTATTTAGAGATAATAAAATATAAAGAAATTAGATTTCATAAGTCTTGCACTCCTTGTACACCATGGAAACACTTCAAAATGTTCAATTTCATTTTGATTGTGAAGCTGTTTACTTATTGAAATATATGTCAAAAAATTAAATAAAAGTAAGAAATAAAATTAATTTTCTGAAATATGAATAGAAAATAAATAAATAAGAAGGTATATCTTTATAACAAAAGTGTAAATACAAAGGTTGTTCAGAATTAAAAATGTATGCAAAAATGTTCATTTGGTTACGTAAAATATAATTATTTCGCAATATATCAGGGTGAAAATTAATTTTATTTTAATTTTTATATCAATTTTTTCGACTAATTATAGTATTCATAATTCAGTCTTTTAGGCCAATTACAGAACCAGAAACCAATTATTCCTGTTCATTTTAAATCCGTGATGTGGATCACCCTTCCTACGGCCGCCTGACAGTTGACAGTTGTAGTTGTCATTGTGTATTTTGATGTCGTTTTTCAACGTGTTTTCAACCCAATTCGATCATTTTCAAAAGTCGTTTCCAAATTTGCAGGAGTAGAAAAAGTACAGTATTATATTCGGGATTATTATTATAATAATGACTGTCATAATCCCTCATATAATAATTTACTTTTATTGGAAATAGTGTAACACGGCCATGAAAAATAAAACAAAAACAAAAAATTTTGGAAAAGATTATTAAGCCGAAAAATGTTAAGGCAAATAGTAAATAAATCACTAGTTATAATATATTGGGTTGCTTGGCTTTAGGTAAATTTATTTAAATTTGTTTCGTCGTTGACGACGTTTCGGCTATGGTTACAGCCATCTTCTGGTCTAAATTTACATTACAAAATATATTTGTTGAACGTCAGTTACATAATTAAAAGTTACGTTAAGTTAAATTTATAAAAAAGGTTTTATCACTAATAAATTACATTTTGTAATAAAAATTTTTATATTGGAAGTGTACACTTCCAAGAATCGTGAATAAAACCTTTTTTATAAATTTAACTTAACGTAACTTTTAATTATGTAACTGACGTTCAACAAATATATTTTGTAATGTAAATTTAGACCAGAAGATGGCTGTAACCATAGCCGAAACGTCGTCAACGACGAAACAAATTTAAATAAATTTACCTAAAGCCAAGCAATCCAATATAACTAGTGATTTATTTACTATTTTCCTTAAAAACAAAAAATATTAGACATTTCATAAAACAGTTTTAGATTTATTTATTTCTACAGATTATTTTTTGACGTTTCTTTAAACCAATGAAATGCTTTATTGTTTGTCACGTGTTTGCGTTTTAACCAATTCTGTCATTATTATACTGAGAATAATGGCTCTTGTGATTATTCCCGGAAATATTCTCTGTAGCTTTTTTGTTTTTGTTGACAGATGTCAGATAATTATTATCAACACAAGTAAAAATGAGCAAAAAAGAAAAATTTAGTTGCGGGCCTAATGATGAAATAAAAAAATAATCTAATTAAATATAACTCGAGAGTTCGATAAATTAGAAAATAATTATCCAGTATCTTTCTCAAACTTGTCGCCATTTGGCAATAGCTACTCAAGTCCTACGGGCTTTCGTGGCTATTGTCTGGCAACAAGTTTTCGAAAGATTGTCAAATTATTTTCAATTTATTCTCACTCTCTTGTTATATTATTATTGAAAATAATACAACACTTTTAATTTCTAATAAATAAACCCAAATGTTACATGTTACAATTTTTCGTGAAATACTAATTTTTAGGGAACCAAATAGGCCTTATTACTTGAATTATTACTCTGCACAACTTTTATTTACTATTTTGTGAATAGGTAAAAAGATACAGTAATATTTAAAAAATGGTACTGAAGTTTGTATACACCACATTTTAATTCTACACACTGTATATGTGACGCCCAATGATCTTATTGGCTCCACCAAAACAACGTCACATCAAGAAGGAAGTTGCATTATTTGAATTTCAAATTGAAAATGCCATAAATTTTTATTAATATTATTATGAAATAACATAATGGTTAATTTGGGGTGAACATTTCCGTGGTATCGAATCGAACTATGCATCGTTAGATCCTCTATCGAATCCTACACCCGACAATTGTCATTTTAAATTTACTCCTATGGGTCCTTCTCTGTTAATACCTATGGGGACATGGCTTGACTGCTGGTGACCGCACTTAATGCGCAAAAATATATCACCTACAAGATCTGCGTAAGTAGAGTGCCACACCCGTAAGGGGTAAAAGGCGTGATGATACATACATTATTTTCTATAACGAACTTAGGATTTCATGATCTACAGTCCAAGTACACTAAATAGTATATTACGAACCGTGGTACCGTGAACTGTAAGTGATAGTTTTAAGGTCGAGAATGTAGTTTGGGATGTCGAGACCCGTAGGGTCGAGATTTCCTAAACATTCGAGACCTAAAAAATCACTTACAATTCGAGGTTAGTAAGTTATTTTTTGCAATACCTGCATAAATGTAAGAAAAGGAAAAATAAATAACAGCTGTCAGATTGAGGTTAAAAATAAAATTTGAATGATATATATTTACTTACCGTCCACCATGAACGGTAAGTTTCACTTACCATCCACCGTGGACGGTAAGTAAATGATGTAACCATGAAAACCACTTACTGTGTTTAAATTTTGTTATTAATGGGTAACTTACAGTACAGGTATTGCAAAAAATAATTTAACATATCTAACTGCTCTTTAAAATTACTTCCATATTTCATTCACAAAATAAAATATTCACATGCATTTGTTACAATCAAAACAAGCGCACATCTCTCACACATATCACGCACACCTTGACCGTGTACCTAGTCTCATGCGTGCGCCCTTGTTCACGTACGCCTATGGCTTGTACCGCTGCGAACGGTACTGCCGCTTGTCTGCGAGAAATGCCGGTACCCCGAGCGGTACTATCACGCAAACTGACACTTGTAGGTTAAGAAATTCGCTCAGTTGTATGGCGCGCAAGAAGCACGATCATAGTCGCCACAGGTGTCTGCTGATGTGCGTTTGTTAGTGTTTTTTTGTTTGGCGTCGATTGATTTTCAAGTTTTTTATTTCGATTGTTGACAGTGGGTGGATTATTGCGCTACTGGAATTTTAAATGTAAGTTTTATTATCAAATATTATTTAGCTGCCCATACAAAATTCAAAAACTGACTCTGCTACAATTTAGCATATATATTTTTTAAATAAACTATTGTGTATATAAAATTTAAATAAGGTGTCAGTAAAATTTTTGAAATCAGGATTTTATAGATGAAAAAGTACAACCGTAATTTGAATTTAATTTTATATTTGAAATATTATTTCAGAGTTTATCATTTCTATTACATTGAAGTATTCGAGTAGAGACATAATTAGCTGTCAAATTAAGAAATTTTTAGGGTAGTACATTTCATTCATTTAAATTCAAAATCTTCAGGGACGCAATGCATAAAAAATAACACTTTATTTCGATTATGTAGTCAACATAAAAAAAATCATCCATTATTGACACTATATATTTTTTTAAATAAATTATTTTATCCAACACCTCTCAATAAATGTTATATAATGCGATTTTAAACAAGAAGAGTAACAGCTTACCCACTAGTGAATATAATTTTAAGAAAAGTCACTAATGAGTAAATTTTTAATTTATAACAATAATAATAACACGCAACACCTTAGTAACTACTTCCATTGACATTTTAATTCAGAAAATTTGAAACATATGTCACTGTCAAGTAATATTTCTTTAATAAATTTTGCTTCTATAAAGATTCGTTAGATAAAACGTTATACTTCACACGTGAGCAAAGTGGAATTACCCATACGACAAAATTATCACACTCAGCCTTCGGCTTCGTGTGCTAAAATTTCTCTCGTGGGTAATTCCTTATTTTGCCCACTTGTAAAGTAAATAACTATTATCTATAAAATTAAAATAAGCGTCAGTAAAATTTTTGAAATATTACAACCATAATTAAAACTTGACATGTTATTTCAGAGTTTATCATTTCTATTACAAATTATAGTGAAGTATAGTTGCGGTATCAGCTGTCAAATTAATAAATATTTGAGGTAGTATATTTCATTCATTTAAATCTAAATCTTCAGGGAACACAATATTTCGATTTTGTAAGTCGACATAAAAAATAAATCATCCATTAATGACACATTCAAACATTTAGCAGTACAATTTCTCATGTTTAGCAAAATGAAAACGAATAAGTAGACTGATAATTTGAACGTTATTTTATAATTAAAATGTTATTTGGGTGTTTGCCATTTCTATACTTTGCCAGTTGTCAAATTAATAAATATTTTACATAACAGCTAAATCTAGAATCTTCAACACCACAAATTATCAGAAAATACACATTATTTCGATTATGTAAGTCGACATAAAAAATAAATCATCCATTATTGACACATTGAACCATTTAGCAAAACAATATATTCAAATTCCCACGTTTAGCAAAATAGAAATTAACAAGTAGACTTGAAAATAACATATTTCACTGATCTAGCAATCTGTGAAGCAGAGAAGAGAAAATTCTCTTAACGAGAGCAAACAATAGAATGACAGTGATTTAATTTTGTGCCTCTCTGAATTTTACTTTTCTGTAACAATGTGGCAATGAAAGTTGTCCATCACTATTTGCTCCCACAAGAAGCAGGAGAAGAAGACTGTTGAAATGCAGTTGATATAATTAGCGGCTTCGCGTCAATTTTATCGTTGCTTGTTTAGGTAAAGATGCGAAAATTTCACCAGTTACGGTTACTGCAGATTTTCACATTTTCAGAGATTCTCCGAGATGATTACTATGACAGAATGCGAAATAGAAGAGTTGCGTTATTTTCAGATTTGCGCAGGAAATCATAAATTGTACTCAACAATTATGTTTTGACCAAGCATTTTTTATGAAATAATTTTAGAACATTGTACAACGATAAAACTTTTCTCTTATAACATCCAAAAACAGAGCTCGTTGTACTATCCAATAAATTTGGTTTATTTCAATTATAGATTTAGCAATACTATTTGAATTTAATTTTTTTTTGTATTTTTTTTCGAATTTTGAGACATTCTAAATAAGTTGCATTGATAACGAACAAATAACTGAAATACTATACAAGATGTTAGGTAGGCAGGTATTTCAAAACAATAATAATAGTTCATATGCACATGTATTGTAAATAGGTATCTGTTTAACTAGGCACCAAAATTCCAGATTTTCAGCAAAGGCCGCCAAAGCTGTAAATCTGTGTTTGGGTGGTTAGGTGCTGTTTTGAATATATTTTTTTGAATATATTATATGGAATTGGAACCCATTTTGAAAGTTATCCGTTCCCCAACAAATTATGTTGCTATGCGTTTGTTGAACTGTTGCTATACGTTTGTTGAGCGGTTGCTGGTGTAAAAACAAATTTCTTATTTATATTTTCATAAATATTAATTCTGTTGGTTTGTAAAATTTCGTATTTATTATAAAAAGTGTAGAGTGGTGAATATTTTTTAAATCGTACTAAATTCTTTAATTCGTAAGATACCTACAGGATACAAGTGTAAAAAGATGCAAATTTCTGTTATGTTGATCAAATACAGTAATGCTAATGACAAATAGACATTAAATATATGTTTTGCGTCGCCGTCCGACATTGACACAATGGGGTCTTTCACCATTTTTTTAAATTTTTCTTTATCTGTATTGAATACTATCTACACTTTTAAAAAGTCTTAATTGTTATTCATTAAGCCGCAATGATTTTTTAAAAAATGTTGTGACGTCATAGTAGAGGCGTTGCTGGATCTAAAACAGTAGAGATTTAAATAATTTTTGTTACATAAATGTTCTATTTTATTCTAATAATAATAATAAAATAAGTAAAAAAATATATGACTACAAATATTTACAATCTGTACTGTTTTAGATCCAGCAACACATATACTATGACGTCACAACATTTAAAAAAAAATCATTGTGGCTTAATGAATAACAACTAAGACTTATTAAAAGTGTGGATAGTCTTCACTACAGATAAAGTTTCATAAAAAAAATGGTGAAAGACCCCATTACATATCTCTAAAGCGGTCGGAAATAATGTTTTTGCCGAACTACTTCGACAAAAATAACTAACTTTTAATGGTTAATATGTTGGCAGCACTTCACTAGTTTTAGCTAACTTCTGACGCTAGAAATGTCAAAGTATTACATTGACTTAAAAATATTATGGCAATATATCTACAATTGAGTATTTGCAATTCAAGCAAACAGAATATTTATGGATTTTAAACAAAATTATAATTGAATTTGCAGTGTAAAATCCAAATAAAAATTTGTTGATTTTTTTGGTTATGATATTGGAAAATATAGACAGAATTGACATTAAAATATTATGACGTTACCGACATAAAAAAAGGCCTGTCATTAAGAATGTGAGTAAGAAATTAAATTTATTTGTTAAATTTACATAAACGTTGGTGCGAAAAATCTTGTGTATCCCTCGGTTGGAAACTATTATGCGAGTGCTCGTATTTGTAGGACTCGTCCTTTCAAAATAAACTCGCACTCGCAAAATAGCAGTTTCCAACCTAGTGATACAAATAACTATGTACTACCTAGGCAGTAAAAGTGAGAGTGTTGGCTGCCAAAAAAAAATTATATGTGTTCGATATGTGTTCCTAGAACTTATACGTATCTTTCTACTCATCTTGTCATGCAGCAATCTACAATTCTTTGACGTAGATCATAGAATATTTAATTGACATTAAGGAAAAATACTATGGCTAATTATATTATATAATATTAAATATTATATAATACAAAGCTGTCATAAGTAAACAATAAAAAAAAAAGCATTGGTTATGTTTCGTCATGTATCAATGCTGCAATTTTATTTAAAGTAAAACAAAATATTTAAAAAAAAATCTGATGTGTCCAACACATAACCTCCCGCCCAATACTACTCTTTAACAGTACAAAATAGTATTTGATACAAAAACATACCTTCTTATTTGTTTATTTTCTATTTATATTTGAGACTTTTAATTTTCTTTCGTATATTTATTGAATTTTTTGACATATTTCACTAAGAAAACAGCTTCACAATTACAATGACATGTGTCACATTTCGAAGAAAAAATTGCAAATTTTTAAATGTTTCCATGGTGTACTAGGAATGCAAGATTTGTGAAATGTAATTTCTTTATATTTTATTATCTCTAAATCTAATGAAAATTAATAAAATTTGTATAATCCAAACACATGTAAAATTAAATATTCTTCAACTTTGAAAATAACATAAATTGTTGAAAAAGGAAATTTAACCGTGTTTTTCACAAAAAACTGTTAAGGGCTTCAAGTAAACTTCTACTTCCGGTTGACCAATTTTATCCAAAATCTAATCAGCTCTTCATTTAAATATAAGAAGCAATAATTCACAAAATTGTATTTTTTGGTATTATACTATTTGAGTTATGCGAGACGAAAAAATTGCCACAGACTACACACACACACACACATACATACATACATACATACAGACATCATCGCGAAAATAGTAAAATCGTATTGTAGGGACCTTAAAACGTGCTTATTCATTGAAAACTCACTACCCAATTTTTTGACCAAAAACAATACCTCCCTTACCTAGAGGTAGGCGGGAGGTAAAAATAGACTGATATCAATATTATCTCTGAAACTAATAACTTCCAAATACATGTTTATATGAACTTTTATTATCCCCAAATAATTGATCTTATTTTCTAAACATCTATGAGTCAACTATGTGTCCAGTCTAATTATTAAACATTAAAATTCAGATTTATAACTATAAGGAAATTCTTGGGAATTGCCGAATGAGTGCACAAGAATTATCGAAGTCTCCGCCACTGGTTGTTACGTTTTTATGGCGGGTTTCATCAGGAAATGTAGCAAAACAATTTTATTTATATCGTCTTACTACCGCATATTTTTATTTTTGTTTCATTGTTAATTAATATTGAAGCATAACGCATTCATTAATTAGAATATTTCCATATTTCCTGTAATTAAATAAAGGTACACTAGTGTATTATCTTATGCCATACAGAATCATTTAAGCGTGAAGATGAAATAAAGAGAAATATTGCTGCTTAGTGAAGCGAGTAGATCAATGACATGAACTTTAATTTGCAAATTATGGATATGAATTTGACGAGCGCTATTTTGTTATTGTTCCAAATGAAGGAAAATATTTTCTGCCTCAGGATTTTTTCGAAGGTATACAAACTTTTAAATCATCCCAACAATTTCACATCTTACTGATTAAATTTTTATGGGAAGTAATTTTTGCGAGGATGGGGTGAAGATGGACGAAATTTCTTGGATTATTTCTTGACGTTTCTTAAAACCAATGAAATACTTCATTGTATGTCACGTGTCTGTTTTTTAACCAATTCTGTCATTATTATACTGAGAATAAAGCTCTAGTGATTATTCCTGGGAATATTCTCTGTAGATTTTTTGTTTATGTTGACAAATGTCAGATAGTTATCATCAACACAAGTAAAAAATGAGCAAAAAAGATAGATTTAGTGCCGTGCTTGATGATGAAATAAAAAAAATAATCTAATTAAATATAACTCTAAAGTTCGATAAATTAGAAAATAATTCACCAGTATCTTTCTCAAACTTGTCGCCATTTAGCAATAGCCACGAAAGCAACGGGCAACAAGTTTTCGAAAGATCTGTCAAATTATTTTCAATTTATTCTCACTCTCTTGTTATATTTGTTATATTATTACTGATAATTTTTTGACGTTTTTTAAAACCAATGAAATGCTTCATTGTATGTCACGTGTCTGTGTTTTAACCAATCCTGTCATTATTATTCTGATTATTTTTTGACGTTTCTTAAAACCAATGAAATGCTTTATTGTATGTCACGTGTCTGCGTTTTAACCAATCCTGTCATTATTATACTGAGAATAATGCTCTTGTGATTATTCCCGGCAATTTTCTCTGTAGCTTTTTTGTTTTTGTTGACAGATGTCAAATGTCAGATAGTTATCATCGACACAAGTAAAAAAGAGCAAAAAAGATAGATTTAGTGCTGTGCCTGATGATGAAATAAAAAAAAATCTAATTAAATATAACTCGAGAGTTCGATAAATTAGAAAATAATTCTCCAGTATCTTTCTCACTCTCTTGTTATATTATTTCTGATAAAATAATGGAAACGCATTAACTAGACTAATTTTTAACTCCTGCACATAAATGAAAGGGAGGTATTATAATCGGTAGTGAGTTTTCAACAGAAAATAGTATATTCTACAAGTAATGGAATGGCATATTCCACACTCGCAAACCGTAGTATTTTTGCGAGTGTCGGATATGCCATTCCGTTACATGTTGTAGACTATATTTTCTATAACAAGATTTTGGAAATTATACAAAACATACAAATACAAAACTGTTGAAAACGTCAAACTCAAATAAATAAAATTAAAACAAACAGACGTAACCATAGTAACTGAATCAAGATACTTCATGTATGGCGCTAATATGTACCGCCTATGGAATGATAGTTATTCCAATACAATTTTTAGTTGTGGAATGCGTAGTTTCTAAAACAATGTTATAGAAACACTATTTGCATGATGTTCGAGATGTTCATGTTACGAGCTGATTAGATTTTCGAAGTCGTTTATTTGAAGACCAGGTTTTTCTTAGACATTTCTTAGTAAATAAGTGAGTTAGAGTAAATGTAATTGAATTTGTGAAGGTGTAAAATAATATTGGCTACCATTTTTATTTGAAACTTTTTTCTATATTTTGTTCCGTAATATGTGGTGAACACGTCAGATTCTAATATCATTTTCAAAGCTTATATTCAGATCTTGGATCTTCCAGATACGAGCTGATTGGATTTTTGTAACGATCCATAAATCGGAAATAATAGTTTACTTTACTCTCAGTAAATATTTGAGTTAGATTAAATTTAGTTATAATAAAAAAGACTTAAAACAGCATAAGTTACAATTTTTACTTTAAAACTTTTTTTCAATTTTGTGCCGTTTAAAAATTGTTTAGGAGGTATGTTATTTGATTTGACGGCTGGTAACCGCACTTCATACGAAAAAATATATCACTTACAGAGATCTGCGTAAGAAGAGTGCCACACCCATAATGGTAAAAGGCGTGATGATATATTTATTTATTTTATTTTTGTTATTTGTAGGACACTTCAAATTTTTTAGGAGTGTATTTGTATATAAAAATAATGCAATTTCAATTATCTTAACCTAATATTCGATTAAAATAAAATACTTTAGAGAAAACTAAAATATTAAAAAAAAAAAAAAGTCATTAAATTTTTAATTGGTTTGAAATAAAAATTGTGGACTATATTATTCTACATCGTTCACCACAAATCAATTATTTATTGAGATATGTCTGATAAACCTGATAAAAAAATAATATAAATTACCACTTCCGGTTAATGGATTGCTACTAAAACTAACTTGAACATTCTAAATCTAAACATGAAATATAAAAATCATGACGTAAAAATATATCTTCTAATAACTGGTAAATGGTGTGATGATATATTTTTAAAGTATTTAATTCAATTCGAGGAATAATTTTGTATTCGCTAATTAACATTTAATAATATCCTTCCTAATGGTGTAAATGCAAAATTAAGATAGCAGATGTAATCTCGCTACCTAACAATTAAACATCTTTTGCACAAGTAACGTTTTCTTTTAATTATTTACAGGATAATTAAAAATCTAAGAGTGGTGTAGTAATTAGCTGACAGGCGACGTGAAACAAAATCCGGCGAAGATGATAACCGGTACCGTATGTGTACGAGTGTGAGATCGTCAGGCGACAGTTACTTGTTACCTGTGCGATGCGCCTCTGTTTCTGTTTACGAATTGTAGAGGTTTTGACCTTTTAATGGCTTCGTGTTTAATTGTAGATGGCTGTGGGAAAATATTTCGAAAGAATCTAGGCGTTTCTGCTAGCATTTTTGGTGATGAATTTTGCTTTAATTTATACGATTGCTTCAAGGAAAAATTTGATGTGTAAAACTGTACGAAAGGAGATTTCCGCATTTTACATATTGTAATGTTCTAAAAATGACAAATACCTATTTAGAATAAAAATACTATGTGATTAGATTTCTTATCGAACAGAACACCTACCCTTTTTTAAATTATAGTTTTCAATTATGACACATTTGAAAAAATTGCATTTTTCGTCGATTTACATTAAAAACAATTAAATTTTATGAAAATATAAATAACAATAGTTATTTGTTTAACTAGGCATCAAATATTAATTTAGTGATTATTTTATATACATATTTTGAAGGTTATCGCTGGCAAATTACGTTGCTATGCATTTATTGCCGGTTGCTATGCGTTTGTTGAGCGGTTGCAATGTAATAGTTATTTACTTTACAAGTGGGCAAAGTAAGGAATTACCCACGAGAGAAATTTTAGCTCATTAAGCCGATGGCTGAGTGAGATAATTTTATCGAGTGGGTAATTCCACTTTGCCCACGTGTGAAGTATAACGTTTTATCCAACACCTCTTAATAATTGAAAAATTTATTAAAGAAATATTATTTGACAGTGACATATATTTTAAATTTTAGAATTGAAATGTCAATCGAAGTAGTTACCAAGGTGTAGTGTGTTATTATTATTGTTATAAATAAAAAAATACTCACTAGTGGCTTTCCTCAAAATTATACCCACTAGTGGATAATCTGTTACTTTGCTTGTTTAAAATCGCCATAGTTTTAGAGCATTTATTGGGAGGTGTTGGATAAAATATTTTTACAGCGTACGCATAAAAGTGACACTTTACAGATTGTTAGCAGACCGAAAAGTGTCACCTTTAATGTCAATCGGCCCATTATACGACGATTTTGAGCAACCCAGTGTTGGCAACCGTTAAATAATTATTGTACAAGTAAGATAATTTTAGCAAATATATTCACGTACTATAGTAAATTTGGACGTAACATGAAACAAAATTTGCAAGAAGAATTAACAAATTAATTCCGATGACGAAATTGAGGACAAAACACATTATTTTGAGTGTTATTTACGATAACTTCACTGTTCAAGGTTGGTAACACTGATTGTTAGTTTCAATTGATAACTGACATGTATAAATTTAACCTTTATTGTATTTTTGTAGAGTTTTTTTTTCGAATTTTAGATTTCAAATAAAACTTAATATGTACCGCGGCACTGAAGTTCCTTTTTATCACTCACATGATTTATTTTCCTCAGAACTACGGGCCTCGGCAACTAAATTCCATATTCGTGATAAAAAATTGAACTTCACTGTGCCTTAATACATAAATAACTATTATGTAGCAAAAGCTCAATAAATGCATGGCAACCATTCAACAAATCTATTGATGGCGATAACTTTCAAAATATTTATTAAAAATAATCACTAAATTAATTCTAAAATCGACAAAAATTAAGTTTTCAACACGGCACCAAACACAGATTTCTAGATTCGGCAGCATTCATTGCATCGTCCTCGCATCATCAATGACGGCAGAATCTGCTGTATAAGGTATTTTGATGTCTAGTTAAACAAAGAACTATTTTTATACGTTGTTTTATTTATTTTTAAAAAGCATCTGGTCAGCAGATTTAAACGAATTTGGCAAAAATCAATATATCTTTAACGTAGGTACTACAATTCTTAAATGGTGCTATAAGGAAAAAATAGAAAAATATTTCTCACACAAATTATAAATATAATAACATTTGAAATAATATTCTAATAACCAATATTAGCTTGAAAACGTAATTTACTGAGACATTTCAAAATAACCTGATAGGACTTCCAGTAAACTACCACTTCCGGTCATTGGATTATCAACAAAAAATAATCAGTTCTTCCTAAGCGGATACAAATGTAAAATACAAAATAAAACTTTCACTTCAGCAGTTTTTGAAAATCGTATTCTAGGAACCCTACAACGTGCATTATCCATTGCATCCATTTATGTATCAATTGATGATATCCGCAATTGCATATCATTAAATGATTTAATTATCTAATAGCTCCAAATAACAAGTAAATCCGCGCCGTCACTGGCACCAGGTGGTCGATGCTCAACTGTTCAAAACCGTTCGCTAAACAAGCGAGCATCAAAGTTCCTTCACCAACATCTAACTGTTCTGTGGCTCACTCTAATCTCACTTACATTTCATATCTCACATCTCTTTCTAACAACATTAATCTATCCGATCGTAGCAAGCCATGGATTAAATTATCCAGAAATAATTGTAATCCGGTCCTGCCTATCTGGTTTAATTATCACGGAGCAAGACTGAAACGGGAAAATTATTAAGTACATCCACTTAGCAGAAGAATTTTTACGCTTTTATAATTTGTTAATTAATAGAAAATAGATGAGTTATAATTGTAATTAATTTCTAACAGGACTTCTGTAAGTTATAAAATTCAGAAGGAATTTTCGCCAAAATTGTAAAAAATGTAAAATATCATTGGCTACAATTTGTATTGGATTTTTTTTCTATATTTTGTACCTTTATGGTCAGTTGCATCAAGAAAACTTATATTTTAAACTTGGTTTAAATAAATAAAAGCAAATCTAAGTTATGTCATATGAAATGTCCAATTAATTCAAGTTCAAAATTTAAGTTTTGTTGGTGCAACTGGCCCTAAGGGATTAAAAATTTCAGGAAATTATGTGGTGGACAGATCAGATTATAATCTTTTTCATATTTCATATTTAGATCTTGGATCTTCAAATTATAAGCGGAGTAGATATAAGTATTTTGAGCAATCTCAGTAAATAATTGACATATTAAAAATATGTAAAATAATACTAGCTTCAATTTTTATTCAATTATTTTTTCTATTTTGTATCGTTTGAAAGTTGTTTAGGCTGGAGATTTTTTTTCTTGAAATTAATTTAAATAGTTGGACTTTCTTGTATTCCTGGTAGCAATGTAGAAAACTCTTCTCTTATGTGTACGCAATTAAAATGTTTATAAATAATTAATAATAGAAAGGTTATGTTTATTTTATTTAGCAATTAATGTGTAACAAGTAGGCTATGGATAGCAGTATTGCACGTTTACGGGTTTCACTTGTTCGCGTTGTGAAATTATTAATTACAGTGAAAATATGCAAATGTTATTTTTGAAACAATGGCCGAGTAACGCGCAACAATGAGCTGTGCTAACAAGCGGATGCATCCCAATTATTTGCTTTTCCTGTGTAATATTTTTACCGTTTCCCCACTTCTAACATTCGCTTTCGTCAAGTTTTTTTTCGTTCTTTTGTCTTTGATGTTCCGTTATGAAACGGAATACTTGTTAAAATCATTAAAAACAAAAAAAATAACAGTTACGGCAATTTACATGTTAAAGTAATAACAGTTTATTTTTGTAAATCTATGTATTTTGGCGCTACGTATATAGTTCTCCAATGTTTTCATAGATGGTGCTGGCAACTATTTTTACTTCTCAATGCCACTTGCCATTGTCGATATGATTAGACGGATATCTTTACTGTGAAATGTTAAGATCATACTTCACAGGATCATTTCTGTAGTATATCTTCATTTACTCGGATTCAAAATTTGAGTTCAATTAACCACGATGAGGAGTTACAGCCTTGTACTCTGAGCGTGAGGCGGACGATTGGATTGACTTACGTTGGTCTGATTGTCAACGATGATCGTTCACCCTTTGGGTAACCATAGGGCAATGGGTGCAGGGCAATCTGAGTGGCCCCTCTTTAAATTAAACACAAACATAATTAATTAACGTGATAGAAGAAATTTTCCACAAATTTTGAACTCTTTTGGTTTGATTGTAATAGATTTCAAACTATTTCATTTTATAGTGTGCAAATATTATTAGTAACTTTTTCATACTATGGTTGCTAAATTTAAATCTGAGTTCATTGACTGTTACTGATGGCACGTTGACCTTGCCGGCAGCTGGTAAAGGTGTTATTACGTAACAGTTCGTTGTGTAAATATAGGTGACTCGTTCAACAGGACAATGTTACTTTACCTTGACCGTCACACCAGCAGCAGCGAAGAGTCAATTATCATTGAATCATTTGCACACCGTTAGAATCTTTGAATATCGAATTGATTTTTTCGCACACTATTAAAAAGTCACCACGAAGAAAAATAAGGGAGTAAAAAATGATTGTCTACAAAACATCCCATGTATTTATAAATTTACTGTAACTTTTAAGAGTTTTTAATAAAATAAATTTTATTTAAATAATAAGAAAGCAATATCCTGCCCCATTAGAGCCTATTAAATATTGAGAGATTTATGTTATTCCAATTTTTCTGTTGCAGATATCTCAATGTTACTCAGACTTGCCGTTATATTCCTAACGGCTCAATGTGCAGCATCAGAAACCCGGCTATCATCTTTGCGATTTCCAATTGTTGCTCAAAATAAAGTAATTAATGTAACTGCATCATGTAACGCTACAAACATGAACATAACGGTTCATATGGAGAAGTCATTCAAGGGCCTACTATCAGCCAAAGACTTTTCGCAAGAATGTCGATCACTAGGTAAGAAAGGTCAAATAAAAAAAAATCTCCCCGACGGGGAATCGAACCCCGGTCTCCCGCGTGACAGGCGGGGATACTGACCACTATACTATCGAGGACTTATAAAATACATAAGCACAAAATGTATAGAAATTGTAATATCCTTTTTGTAACTTTAAAATCAAAATTTTTGACGCTCGTTTCCATAAGCGGTTAAAAATTTGTTTTTTTTTTGTTTCTCAATGGTTACGAAATAAAAGAACTAGAAAAATTTATAACAGGAATGTTATATACGCGTTTATTTTAATGAAATTAGATCAATGTTTTTTCTACGACCACTTAGAAATCTGTTCATTGTATGTTTGTTGTTCTAGGGATATGAGGTACATTGCAAACATCCTGCGAAATGAATTTGTTTTGTATTTCAATACAGATCAGTTCATTTCATTATAGGTGTCATTGCTAGGATACTTATTGAGAATTGTCAAATATTGGACTGGTGAAAGCGGGACAAATTTATTAATAAAATTTAATGAATTAGGAAATAATATCGTGGTCGTAGAAAAAGTATAGCGTAAAACTCGCATGGAATGTCCATTTCATATTTCATTTCATGTTACAAAACTTGCATACTCCTAGGAAATGAGTATCATTCCATGTTCGTTGTACAATATACTACTCTTTTATAATCATTCTTCAGAAAAAATATTGTGTATAATTCCGTCGCAAATTATACATGTTATAACTTTGCGCTCTAAATATACAAATAGCTATTTTATTTCTTTTCAGGCACGTTAGAGAAGCAAGTGAATATAATTATTCCAACATCAGGCTGCGGCGTCCGTATGAGCGCGAACTCTACCGACGGAAACATGTACTACTCGGTGATGTTAGTAGCACAACAAGACAGGTTCCTCCGTCAGATTACCGACCAAGAAACGCACGTTCGTTGCCGACTGCGTGATGGCGCCCTGTCTCTCAAAAGCGAACCAATGTTTGAAGCGCTCAAAACGGAAGTCAATCAAGCCGATTTAAAAGATTTTAGGTGAGAAATTACTCTTATATTTGTTTCAAATATTGTTTAATTTTCTAACCTTCATATGAACTCGATTTTGTTTTATGTTTCAGAACGGGGAGGATGAGAAATGGATGGAAAGGCGTGAAACAGGAAGAAATGAGTGAAGAACTCTTGGATAGGGAGTTGGAGAATGTTTTGGGAGCAGCGAGGGCTTGGATGGAAATTGCACCTGTTGAAGTTCATCCCAATACGGAAAGAGTTCAAGTTGGGGAACCGACAGTTCTATCTGTCAAATCTACTCTTCCAGGTACAAAGACTACAAAATTCAAACAAAGAATAAACAACTGTCATTTTTATGCGTATATTTCAATAAACACATCTTCCAATAAAAAAAAAACATGTCAAAGGAAGGTGAGGGGTTGTTTGATTGGATTTATTTATATAAGTATCCTTACTATTTGGTTTTTTTTAAATAAAAATTGAAAGCACATGTACTACGGAATATTTGTCTTGAAATCGAAACTGTTACGTTTCACTTTTTCTATTTTACTTATTAAGCATTGGGAACGTCTTATCTCTACAATTTCTAAATAACCATTATCTTCTAAGTTGATCAAAGGTCAAATGTACCCAATTATCCCATATGTGGATAGATGCGAGGGGTAGATATCTCTTCAAGGACCAACTAACCAAAAAATAAGGGCTCAGCGAAGCCTATCCCGGAAACATAAACATGTAAACACGCATGATGCCTCAAGACCAAATTTCAGAATATTAGTCGCTTTAATTTCAAATGACTTCATTTCTGACGCTGAAATATATTTAGTAATACTGGAACGCGCACTGATGTGGAAAATGCGAGCTGAGAGAATTAGGAAATATGTAGGCAACCCATTATTGTTGTACAGTCCGCTTAACAAGTTGAAAAGAAAATGTAAAATATTAATATTCAAAGACTTTTAAATAAAATGTTTAATATAAATATTAAATAATCCTTTAATAGCAATGAGTTCAATTACGTGTGTGGATTTAAAGCAGTGGTTCTTAACCTTTTAAAGTCAGGGAACAATTTTTATCCAATACCTCTCAAAAATGCCCTATAACTATGGCGATTTTAAACAAGGAAAGTAACAGATTACCCACTAGTGAATATAATTTTGAAAAAAGTTACTAGTGAGTAATTTTTTATTTATAACAATAATAATAACATAACACCTTGGTAACCACTTCGATTGACATTTTAATTTAAAAAATTTAAAGCATTATGTCACTGTCAAATAATATTTCTTTAATAAATTTTGCATTCGGCTTCGTGTGCTAAAATTTCTCTCGTGGGTAATTCCCAAAATCACTCCATTCATGAAAACATTTATTTAATATTACATACAGAGTGTTGGAATCAAAGGACGCACCATAGCGTTTTAATGCTATTTTTGAAATGTTCAATTATTGGCTTCACTAATTATTTTCCACCAAAAACGTATATATAATTTGTTACATATTTTTCAAAAAACCCCAATTTAGTTATATTCTAGAATTAAAAACTTTTAGTTTAAGCCAAATTACTAGTATTACATTCATGTCTCGCTAATAGTTTTTTATCTACGATAGTGTGTAAAATTGATGTTTAACTGTTAGTTTCAAGTTTGTAAAACGGTTGTTTAGTAACACGATCCCATTAGTCACGGGCAGTCACGGGTTGCCAAGCAACGAGTGATTAAAATTTTTAAACACGCCAAATTTGCAAAAATTTTGTTATAATGCAAAATTCTCATTTAATATTGTGATCCTACTTCGTAAATAAAAATATTTTTTTTATATTTTTTGGGGTTTTTCATTATATCGTAGATAAAATTTTGTACGGTACAAGTACGTAAATTCATGACTAAAGACTAGCTTTACGTACTTGTATCGTAAATAACTATTAATAAATTTTGCATTCGGCT
This sequence comes from Poecilus cupreus, assembly GCA_963942605.1. Taxonomy (NCBI): domain Eukaryota; kingdom Metazoa; phylum Arthropoda; class Insecta; order Coleoptera; family Carabidae; genus Poecilus; species Poecilus cupreus. Next base: position 17,216,077 of record OZ012727.1, read on the forward strand.
TCGTGTGTTAAAATTTCTCTCGTGGGTAATTCCTTACTTTGCCCACTTGTAAAGTAAATAACCATTATTTAAAAAAAAAAACTCGCATGGAATGTCCATTTCCAACTCGTATGATTTTCAGCATTCGCCTTCGGCTCATGCTACAAACTTTCATACTCGCAGGAAATGAGTACCATTCCATGCTCGTTGTACAATATACTATTTTTCTACAACCACTTAGAAATCTTCTCATTGTATGTTTGTTGTTGCTAGAGATATGAGGTACATTGCAAGCATCGTGCGAAATGAATTTGTTTTGTGAGTATTTCAATACAGATCAGTTCATTTAAGTACAGGTGCCATTTCTAGGATACTTCTTTAGAATTGCCAAATATTGGAATGATGAAAGCGAGACATTTTTTTTATTAAATAAATAAATAAAATAAATATATCATCACGCCTTTTACCCATTACGGGTGTGGCACTCTGCTTACGCAGATCTCGGTAGGTGATATATTTTTTCGTATGAAGTGCGGTTACCAGCCGTCAAATCATAGCCCCCAAGGATGTTAGTGGAGGGGGAACCACAGGGGTAAATTTAATTTTGTAACTGTCGGCAGTGGAATTCGAACTGAGGATCTCACGATCCATAGTCCGACACGTTACCACGGAGCTATTTACCCCATTATTAATTTTATTAATATTAAATGAATTAGGAAATAATATCGTGGTCGTAGAAAAAGTATAGTGTACAACTCGCATGGAATGTCCATTTCCAACTCGTATGATTTGCAGCATTCGCCTTCGGCTCATGCTACAAACTTTCATACTCGTAGGAAATGAGTACCATTCCATGCTCGTTGTATAATATACTATTATTTATGAATTAGGATCACAATATTAAATGAGAAACTTGCCATGATAACAAAATTATTGCAAATTTGGCGTATTTAAAAATTTTAATCACTCGTTGCTCGGCAACCCGCGACTAATGAAATCGTGTTACTAAACAATCGTTTTACAAACTCAAAACTAACAACTAAACATCAATTTTACACACTGTCGTAGGTAAAACTAATTTTCTCTTTTCCCCAGCTGGTATCGGCTGGCGAGTAATCGACTGCACCGCCCATGACGGGATCGGCGAGGTCTCCCAACGCTTACTCGACTCCATGGGCTGTCCACTGGACGTGTCCATCCTCCCAGCCTTGCAGATCAGAGAGCCGAAAATGGTCAGCAGGTCTAAGGGAGGATCGGTGTCGGTGACTTCCATGAGGCACCAGGAGGCAGTGGCAAGTTTTGCGGCATTTAAGTTTCCCGACAGAGACCGGCTACATGTCACCTGCGCCTTGCAGCTCTGTAGAGGAAAGTGTCAGCAGGTAGGCAGACATTTCACTATTAAATAAATAAATAAAACTGAATGGCGTTGGCGAGTTGGACAGTGACAAAATGAAGGAGGAATGGGGAAAACAATTGTTAATTAACAATTCTATTTCGATATTATTTTGTATTTTGTTGTTAATTTAGATTATTCTTAGTTCGAATTGTAACATATTAGCTGGTACCACAAGCTCTGTTTTTGATGTTTTAAGAGTTACAATGTTCTAAAATTATTTTATGTTCGACTATACAATAGTCACTTGTTTATGATACTGTTTAGCGTCCATAAAGTGTCTCTTTAAAAACAATAAACACATTATAACTTGGTAACTAAACAACAGAAAAAAATCTGTTGTGGGCACTGTTAAGGTTATTAAATAATAACTCAAGTGTATCTTAAATAAGTATAATCTTGTAATGATAATTAAACTCAAAATACATTTAACATTTTAACAGAAACGAACTACCATCTTCTGTTCTCGTACTTGAGATTACCTTACAACGACATATTGTCTATCTACACATAAATAGATGGCAGCACAGTGTGCTTATTAACTTAAACAATATTTCAATATGTAACAGGTGGTAACAGGCGAACAATGCAGGAACACGGACCACTATCAAGAAACGCTCATCCTTTCAATTAATAAGGCCCCTTAAAAAAATGACATTTTTCAACCGTTGTTTTGTTTTTTCAAAAAACACAGGTTAGCAGATTTAAACGAAAATATCAAAATATAATTTTTCTTTAACGTGTAACGTGTTGTAATTCGTAAATGGTGACAGGAAGAGGAAAATGTTTCAAACAATAATTGTAGACAATAATATTTGAAACATTATTCTAATAACAAAATTTTCATTAAACCATAATTTACTGAGATATTCTAAAATAACTTGATAGGGCTGCAAGTAAACTACCACTTCCGGTTATTGGATTATCACCAAAATCTAATCAGCACTTCCAAAGGGTTTACAATTAATATATACAAAATATCAAAATTTTCAGTTGAGTAGTTTTTGAGAAAGTGTAACTCCAGAGATCCACACAAACTGACAGACAGACACACAGACCACAGACATTATCGCGAAACTTTTAAAATCATATTCTAGGGACCCTAAAACGTGCTTATCCACTGAAAACTCACTACACAATTTTTAAAATGATTCCTATTCCTCCCTTTCAGGATGTGGCGGGAGGTAAAAAGCACATTTCGAAATTATCAAATTTGTTCATGTCAACGTCATGTGTCAAATATAATTGTGATTCTAAATAAGAAAAATTATCTGCAGTACAGGAGAACATAATAGGATTTTATTGACTTGTTGTATTCTATTAAAAAAAAAAAAAAAACTTCAAATGAAAGTGGTAGATAAAATATTTCTCTGTAACTTCTTTTACTAAAAGTGAGTGAGCACAGCAAAGCGAGACACATAAAAGGGCAAATGAACAAAGCCATATTATGTGCGTGTCACATAGAATATTTTATGTTCAACTGCAATATAGATTTTATTATCTTGCTTACAATATTTATATAAAAAAAAGAGTGTTTTGTTTGTTGTTTGATTACCAAGTTGTTTATTGTTTTTACTTTATTGAACTACTCCATAAAGATTCACTTTATGGACGCTAAACAATATCATAAACAAGTGAATATAATACATTTGGACATAAAATAATTTTAGATTAATGTAAATCGCTAAAACACTTCTCTTAGTATACCCAAAAATAGAGCTATACGCTGTGTCTGTCTTAAAGGTGTACATAAGAGATTAACGTGCATAAACAGTTTTTAGAATGCTGTTGCTCGGTGTTCTACCGGATAATAGAGAATGTGGTATCAATCGAGATATATCATTTTTTTTGAATGAAACGATGTAATAGTATATTCTACAACAAGTAATGGAATGGCACATATTCCACGCGAGCAAAAAGTTTGTAGTCCGAGCCGAAGGCGAGGGCTACGGTTTGCGAGTGTGGGATATGCCATTCCGTTACATGTTGTAGACAATACTTTCTATAACAAGATTTTGGAAATATATAAAAAATACAAATATAAAACTGTTGTAAACGTCAAATTCAAACCAATCAAATTAAAACAAACAGACGTAACCATAGTAACTGAATCAAGATACTTCATATATCGCGCTAATATGCGGCTCTGATTCGCCGAAAATATTCCATACGCGGCGTATGGAATGTTAGTGATTCCATAACAATTTTTAGTTGTGGAATGCCTAGTTTCCAAAACAGTGTTATAGAAAATACATAACAATTTAGTTGTAATTTGGTTCCGTAAATTAATTTTTAAACGTCAAATAAATAGCTGAAAGAAATCAAAACAAAACAGGCATAGGTGACTATATTTATTTTTTATAGAATTTTCAAAACTTTAAAATTAATTTACTGAGCCAAATTATTACTAAATTGTAATGTATGTTACATCGTTTGATTCAGAAAAATATCTTTCGATTGGTACTACAATCATTGTTGTCCGATAGAACACCGAGCAACAGCACGCATAAAACTGATTTCCCATGTTAATCTCCTATGTACACCTTTAAGACAGACACACGGTATACGAGTATTTAATATAGTAATATAGAGACAACCTAAATAACAAAAATGTACTTGTAAATTTGAAAACAATTCTAGCGAATGGCCATATATTTAAATAGAAGTAATGGATGTTTTCCTCGTTTTTCTAGTTTATACTTGCCGTAATTTGTCAGTTACTTTAATTTATTCCCCAATAATATTAAAACAGCTTTTTCTTCCATATAGATAAACTGCACCAGTACGGATTCCGCATCGCGTGAACCTCGGCTGATGGGCAAAGGCGAACCAGGCGAAGTTCTCGACCGCCTCGAAGTGTTCAACAGCGTTGAAGTTCTCGCACCGGGAATTGAACTCGAGGACCCAAGAAATCCGGACTTGGTGTCTGCTGGTGAGTCATCTTTTCAATTATTGCTTTGTTGATCTTTTGCTAATTATTTGTCTTTGTTTCGGTACTGAAACCTCTGATTCTGTCTTGTTTCGCTCTGTGGATTTTTCAGGAAAAAATGATTGATTTGTTTGTTTCTGAAATTGTAAAAAAGCAGGGAAACCAATAATGATTAATAGAATTTTTAGTTCCCAGTAATTGTTTTAGAATTCAATAAATCAGTGTAGATAGTGCCAATTTATGTCTTGTAACATAAAAATACAAAACAATAAGGTCTCTTCTCGTTCTCACCTACCAGGGCAAATTTTCAATTTCTCACACTTTTGCCATCATTTCACGCAGTCGCTTCTGTTTTCTACTTCACTTGATAAAAACCAAACGATAGGAACAACGGACAACATTCATTGCTCGCAATAAATCATTTCCCGTGAGATCATGTCTCACAAAACCGCCTTCACACCTCTACAAGCATGTACCACACAAAGCTGTTCCAGAGTATAATCATCTTTATGTTCGACTGTATTATAATCATTTGTTTATGATATTGTTTAGTGACTCTTTATATCCACTAAATGACAACGTAAAAAAGCCTATTATCAAAATAAATGACAAAATTAGTTTAAAACTAGTAGGCAAGTAATTAAATAGGACCATTATTTTTAGTAATGGTATAGTTATTTACATTACAAGCAAGGTAAAACAGTTTTTACTGCTGAATGGAGGAAATGACCGGCGAGCCTGTCACCTCCTTGAAGCAGTAAAAACAGTTACCTTGCGTGTATTGTTCAACATTTTACTTGTTACTCATTTTGTAAATCAAAATAAATTTATAACCAAGTCCTGTCAGTTACACACAACTGATCCCTCAAAAATTATTTTAAATGATTTCGCATAAGCCTTGTAAGCATTACTGTGGCAACATGCATTGTTACCAGTTTTCTAACTTGTAAAATTTTTACAATGTAGCTGTCATATAATAACTTGTAAAGATTCATTTTCAAAAGCAATAGAGGGATTGGTTAAATGGTGTTTACAAGTGAGTAACAAGTAAATATTAATTACACAATTAGAAGTATTATTTTGATCCTATTAGTATGATTTCTTTCATACTAACAGGTCAGTATGATTAAGATGACAGCTCGCACAATTTTTTCAAAACAAATATTAATAAACAATAAACAACTTGGTAACCAAATAACAGAAAGAAAGCACACTTCGATATTAGCAAATTTTTTTTATATTACCTTTATGTATCAAATATAAAGTCATTCTAAGCTAAAAAAATAATCTGCCATGCAGTCAAACATAAAAATGTTGTATGTAACACGCACATAATAGGTTTTTTTTTATTGACTCGCCCTTTTATGTGTCGCGCTTCGCTGGACTCGCTCGGCCTCTAAACTGTCTTGTCCATAAAACCATAAATTATACACTTATTACATAAATATCTATTACAATATTCTGAATTGTAAACTTACTATTATTGAGCTTTGTCTCTAGAGGTAAAGAATCTTTTTACGGACTGTTATCTTAAAATCATAGCAACATACATATTTATTGTGTATGTTATCAAATACTATTTCGATCAAATAGTTTTTGTATTGTGCTGCAAACTCCTACAAATGTAAGATATTTTATAAATATTTACGATTCAGTACATCATAAAATATTGTACAATGCTAGACCATAACCTGATCTTTACATGCTCGCACGAATAACAAAATCGATTCACTTACTCGTTAGGTAGACTGTGCTCGTTAGTTAAGTTCTGGATATAAAGGTATTGAATATAAATTATTATTACTGCTGTTTGAATTTGATTCATTTATATCTTTACAGTTTCAGACCAGAGAACAAACATCAATATGTAGGTCGACAAACCGATATGCGTTCTTAGGAGGTGGTTACGAAGGCCTTTAGTGTTTGGGTCAAATACGCTTATACAAATTACATTTTAATAAAATGAGAACAGCACGACAAATAAACATAATTATTTTTATTTTATGCTACAAGAAAGAGAGCATTTTTTAATAGACAGTAATTTTTCATCATCATCAACTGAAATGCGTTCAAGTGTCACTATAGTGTCTGGTCAGAATAGAACAATACGAGAAATTAATATGTGATGTTGAGTACAGAATTTAAATTTCTAAACGGTACAAAATATAGAAAAAAATTTAGACAATATAATTCTTTTATTACATTTTTTATTATATATAACAAAATTTATCTACATTTTTACCTCCCGCCACATCTTGTAAGGGAGGTATAGGAATCATGCTAAAAATTGGGTAGTGAGTTTTCAGTGGATGAGCACGTTTTAGAGTCCTTAGAATACGATTTTAATAGTTTCGCAATGATGTCTGTATGTGTGTCTGTCTCTCTGTCTGTCAGTCAGTCTGTGTGGATCTCTGGAGTTACGGTTTCTCAAAAACTACTAAACCGAAAATTTTGATATTATGTTTATATCAATTGTATCCCCTTTGGAAAAGTTGATTAGTTTTTGCTGATAATCCATTAACCGGAAGTGGTAGTTTACTTGAAGCCCTATCAAGTTATTTTAGAATATCTCAGTAAATTATGATTTAATTAAAATTTTGTTATTAGAATAATGTTTCAAATATTGTTATCTACAATTACTGTTGGAAACATTTTCCTCTTACTGTCACCATTTAAGAATTACAACACGTTAAAGAAAAATTATATAATGATATTTTCGTTTATCTGGGAACCTGTGTTTTTTTTAAAAAACAAAATTACGGTTGAAAATTGTCATTTTTCGACATGTATCATAATTTTTTGAAGGGATGAGCGTTTCTTGACAGTAGTGGTCCGTGTTCCTGCATTGTTCGATAAGAAATCTATGGCGGAAGGTATTGTGGTGTCCACAACAGATTTTTTTGAATATAACAAAATTTATTCGTGATTTTACTGAGATGTTTTTACAAATATAGTTTTTCATATTACCTGGGCAAAACAATATAACAAATATAATAAACATAAGTTTAACTTGAAAATCGTTGTTAATTGTAACATATGACTTGAGATGACAGGTGTGATAATGAGACTACCGACATTACCGACAAGCGACAAGATATAGTACATCAAAGCATATTTATTTTAACACGCCCTAAACTCTTTGTCTAAAAACGTTATAATTAACGAATACCTAATTTAATTTATCGGAGTGTTCATTTTAATAATAATAATAAGTAATTATTACAATCCTGAAAAGCAAATTATTATTTGTAATCAACACCTCTTTTGCTTTGCCATGCTGTATATTCTATTACAAGATGACGTCACGATTTTGTAACCGCCAAATTCATAAAGGAAATTATAAATGAAAAGTTAAAAAATTATAAAAAAATATTGAATAATATGTGACTGAAATGATTTAAATTTTTATAATTTGTAAAAAACAAAAACTTTTTTTTAAGTGTATGACCCCATTATAAGGTGGTTGAAGAGCCTATACTACATCCTGTATACGTATGAGATAATTCATTTCAATTCTATAAAATTGCTGAAAATGTTATATAAATATTTGTAATACCCATAATGCAATCAAATAATATTTCTGCTACGAAGTGTTCATTGTTAGCTTTAATTCTGTTTTGTGTATGTTTATAATTTCGACACATCCTATACAGTCTCTTTTTTAAGTTTAATCCCTCGTTCCGTCGTTCCGGTAATAATAAGAGCATCTCTTAGCAATGATAGGGGAACCAGTACCCAATAGACCAGCAAGAATCTCTGCTGCGGGGAGTTAAATGCGCCAGCGAAGCGTAGCATGTCTTTGTGTCGTTCTCGTTCATCAAATATTCGCACCGATAAAGATGGGAAAATAATTAACTTTGAATCAAGACATCGGAGTTTTATGTTTTGTTTTTGGCGGTTAACAACTGAGTGAATCTTTTGTTCTGACAAATGAAAAAAATAATAGCAATTATTAGTGTTGTTTGAATAATAATGATTCGATTATTTTAGCTATTTTGTTTTTGTTATTCTCAATTACGTTGTTTTTATTGCGATTATTGATTGTTTCATGGATGCTGCACATGTTCGACAAGTGTGTGGCCAGCACGTTACCTTCCATTTAAGCAACTTTTAAATGGTAAAAAAGATAAACAAATTAAAATAAAAATCATTTTGAATATTAAAAAAACTCAATTCATTACTACCACAATCTAATAAGCTCGTAAATGAGGAATTTAAAGATAATATCTTCATTAGATGTTCTAAATAACGCACTATAATATTTTTGAATTGAAAAATTTTTCCTATATTAAATTATATAATCGGCAAATTGCAGTTATTTACTTCTAAGGAATGAATACATTTTTATTTAAAAAGAAAACCACGTAATATTTACATGAATGACATCTTTTGAGGCGAATATTTTGAAATATTTTTAATCCTGTTGCTTAAACAAAATACCGGGGTTTTTTAAATCAGTATACACACTACACAGGGATATGCCATTACCATATGGTTACAAGAAAATTGATTGACAGTAATGTATTAAGAGTTTATTGTGTATTTTCACCAATTGCACTTGTAAATCAAATATTTTATAAATAATGTCGTTAAATTATCTCGCCGGATTACACTCGAGTATTTAATTTTCTTCGGATAAATTTCAGTTTGACAACTTCACCTTGTTACTTGACAGCAATTTGACTCGAAAATGGTTTAAAACCGTTTTCTTGTCAAATTGCTAGGTAACAAGATTTCGTAACAAACAGAAATTTATCCGGCAAAATAAAAAGCTCTTGTGTAATTATGGTTGACAATTATTTGTTACATAGATGTTAAACCTGTTTAATTTTTTATCCAACACCTCTCAATAAATGCTCTATAACTATGGCGATTTTAAACAAGGAAAGTTACAGATGACCCACTAGTGGGTATAATTTTGAGGAAAATCACTAGTGAGTATTTTTTTATTTACAACAATAATAATAACTCTCAACACCTTGGTAACTACTTCGATTTACATTTTAATTTAAAAATTTAAAGCATATGTCACTGTCAAATAATATTTCTTTAATACATTTTTCATTTATTAAGAGGTGTTGGATAAAACGTTATACTTCACACGTGGGCAAAGTGGAATTACCCACTCGATAAAATTATCACATTCAGACTTCGGCTGCGAGTGCTAAAATTTCTCTCGTGGGTAATTCCTTACTTTGCCCACTTGTAAAGTAAATAACTATTATTCTCATTGTAACTATGATTTTATTTTGAAATATTAATTAATATCTACTCTTTAAAACTTTATAATTAATAATATAAATATTACTTTTATAATATTTCAATCGACGTATATTTTTGACATTTCACAATTATTTGACATTTACAGAGTATACCTCTTTTTAGTGTACCACCTAGAATATCTCATGAAATTTGCACCGAATGATAAAACTTTCCGACTAAAAGTTTAATAATTTGGAATAGTATATTCTACAACAAGTTATGGAATGGAACATATTCTACACGGGCAAAAAATTTGTAGCCCGAGCTGAAGGCGAGGGCTACGGTTTGCGAGTGTGGGATATGCCATTCCGTTACATGTTGTCCACTATACTTTCTATAACAAGATTTTGGAAATTATACAAAAAATACAAATATAAAACTGTTGAAAACGTCAAACACAAATAAATCAAATTAAACAAACAGACGAAACCATAGTAACTAATCAACATACTTCATATATCGCTCTAATTTGCGGCTCTGATTCGTTGAAAATATTCCATACGCTGCGTATGGAATGTTAGTGATTCCATAACAATTTTTAGTTGTGGAATGCCTAGTTTCCAAAACAGTGTTAGAGAATAGTATATTATTCTACAACAAGTAATGGAATGGCACATATTCCACGCGAGCAAAAAGTTTGTAGCCCGAGCCAAAGGCGAGGGCTATGGTTTGCGAGCGTGGGATAGGCCATTCCGTTACATGTTGTAGACTATACTTTCTATAAAAAGGTTTTGGAAATTATACAAAAATACAAATATAAAACTGTTGAAAACGTCAAACTCAAATAAATCAAATTAAAACAAACAGACAACCATAGTAACTGAATCAAAATACTTCATATGTCGCGCTAATAAGCGGTTCTGATTCGTCGAAAATATTCCAAACGCCGCGTATGGAATGTTAGTGATTCCATAACAGTTTTTAGTAGTGGAATGCCCAGTTTCCAAAACAGTGTTATAGAAACTTTTTTCATAGCTAATTCTATTTTTGAAAAAAATAGTATTTATTGTTTTTTGTGTTCAGTAAACTTCCTCTTCCGGTTTTTCAATTTCCTTCAAAATCACTCGGGCACACATCCATCCATCCATCTACTTACACACAGACATCATTGAGAAAATGGTCAAAACGAATGCAGTAGACCTCAAAACATGTATTTCCGCAACAATCTCGTTAACGATTTTTGTCATGATCCCAATAATTTCTTATACTTTTATATAAGAAAGTAAAAAACGATTTATTATATTGCTGTCAATCATAACTATAACTATGGTAATTAGTATTGACACATACCTATTGGTATACTGATAAAAAACTTCCGGTATTATATATATTTTAATAATATATTGCTTTTGTTTCTTTTTTGTCATTCATTTATTTTAAACTGACAGTTAAATAATACTTAAAATTTCATTGTTGTACAATATTTATATTTAATCTTCACAATTTGTAAAAATACACATGATGGTATACCATTATTTTATAGTATCATATAATCTCATCTAATAATGTGAACCAAGAAATAATTTTTCTATTTTCCGGTGAGGGCTAATGAATAAAATTACTCGCCGTTAGACGACGGTGTTACATAAAACAAAACTGATTTGCCGACGAACTATAATTAATTACTGTTACCTAATTAATAAACAGTTCTTATCTAGTGTTAATTTTAATATGTGCAAATTATTTCATTACGAGAAATTACGTTTAATTTCTTACAATTTCTTTGTGTAAATATGTACATACTTGAACAACATGCATGAACAGAAGAATGAAAATTTCTTGGCATGAAGACTCCATTTTCGCACTCTTTTGTTTCCGAGCACGCTATCTATGATCTCAAGGTAAACTATTTTCAAACGAAAACTTGAAGGATTCACAAAACAAATTGTTGGTTTCTCAAGTTTTCTTCAAAAATGCAATACTTCCATTTGATTACTTCTTCTTCAACTGATGTGTAATTATATTTCAGATGGTACAAAAAGGTTCAGCCCTAATTTGCACATACCAGGCGATCGACCGTTTTGTGTATCGCCTAACAAAATGGCGATTGCTTTTTGTATCTTAGGGGTAGTTTTTCTAATCGCAGTTATTGTGGCGCTGTGCTCGCTGATGAGGGCTCGAAGAACCGGAAACCGGATGCCGTATTACACCAGGAGTTTGTTTTCCAGCAGCAGTGGGGGCTCAGGGTATGGAGGCAGCAAGTTGTTGCTGCATGAGAGCCCCACGATGGGCCAAACGAGGCACTGGAGAATTTTATAGGTTAGGTAGGAACACTATTGTTTGTTATAAACAGTACAAAATATTATTTTTTTATATTTTGCGTTCATAATGAAGTCATTGCGAAGCCCAATTGGGTCTTTCACCATTAAAAAAAAAAATTATGAAGCTTTATTTATATTGAAGACTATATCTACACTCGATCTACACTTTTACAAATTCTTAATTGTTATTCATAAAGCCACAATGATTTTTTTAAAATGTTGTACCGTCATTGTAGAGGTGTTGCTGGATCTAAAACAGTACAGATTGTAAATAATTGTAGCCATATATTTTTTTTACTTATTTTATTATTATTAATACAATAAAATAGAACATGTATGTAACAAAAAATTATTTAAATCTCTACTGTTTGAGATCCACCAACACCTCTATAATGACATCACAATATTAAAAAAAATCATCGTGGCCTAATGAATAACAATTAAAACTTTTTAAAAGTAAAGATAGTCTTCAATTTAAATAAATTTTCATAAAAAAATAAAATAAAAAAAAATGGTGAAATATCCCAATTGCGTTTCAAGCGAGTCTTAATTTCGATACACAATTGTTTGTTTTAAAAAGTTGGTACCAGATGACATTCACTTAAATTTTTAAAAGTAAAACCAAACAGATTTACATAAATAATTGAATAAATGTTAATCTAATGTCACCAAATCAAACATTACATATACATAAATTTCCTTCAAAAATTTTTACTAGGCACCAAAATACCAGACAGCAGAGTTTGGTGCCGTGTTAAATACATTATTATTTTGTCTATTTTAGAATTAATATTAATTTAATGATTGTTATTAATTTTAATCAATGAAATATAGTATATTGGAAGGTGCATTTGTATGCTTTTATGAAAGTGAAAAACGAGCCCGAGACAGATAAATGTCTTGGGCTACCCTTCTTTGTCTAACACTTGTTTTTAGAGTGGTTGAACCGTTGCTATGTAAAAACATGTTGCACAATCTTGTCAAAAATTGATAAATAATATTTATCTGAAATCGGCACTAAAATCGTCATTAAAAGCTCAGAAATCGTCACTAAAGTAACCCATTATACGATTTTGAGCATCCCAGTGTTGGCAACCGTTAAATAATTATTGTACAATAAGGATAATTTTGGCAGATATATTGACGTACTATAGTAAATTTGGACGTAACATGAAACAAAATTTGCAAGAAGAATTGACTAATTAATTCCGATTACGTAATTGGAGACAAAACACATAATTTTAAGTGTTATTTACGATAACTTCACTTCTCGAGGTTCGCTACACTGACTATCAGTTTCAATTGACAACTGACAGATGTATAAACTTAACCTATATTGTATTTTTTTCGAATTTTAGATTTGAAATAAAACTTAATATGTACCTCGGCACTGAAGTTCCTTTTTATCACTCACATGGTTTATTTTCCTCGGTCCTACAGGCCTCGGTAACTAAATTCCATTCTCGTGATAAAAAATTGAACTTCAGTGCCTTGATACATAAATAACTATTATTACTACACGATCATCCGAAAGGTATACTTCTATTTCATATTAAATTATTGTAAAGGTTAAGTGTAAGAACAGCATATGCTGAACTTTGCCAATAAAGAATATTATTATTATTATTATCAGTATATTGTTCAATAATTTTAAAACTTCTTTAAAATCATAACTCTGTTAATGAATTATTTAATTTTTATTTTAAACAATTTATTTCAAAATAATTGAATGTCTATATTTTCTTATCAAATTGCTAAGCAGACTGTACGACAAAGATAGGTCGCTCCCATATTATCTGTCTCTCTCGGCTCGCATTTACAACGTCAGTGAGCATTCCAGTATTACTATATTTCAGTTATTTTAATTTATTTTAAAGTTTTCGCTATCAAATCCTGTTGCTGTTGCTATGCGTTTGTTGAATAGTTCTTATGTGTTTGTTGAACGGTTACTATTCGTTTGTTTAATGGTTGTTATTTGAAATGTTTGTACTGCCAAGTCAGTAGAAGTAACATTTTACAGACTGTTAGCTATAAAAAATCGCACTTTTCAAATTAATCGGCAAAAAAATATTTTAGAATATAAAAGACGCAAAATATAAAAAATATAAAGGACTTATTTTGTAAGACATTTTTGGCATTTGGCTCGTATTCTAAATTTTGACGCGTACGAAAAAAATGTCTTATAAAACTCGTTATTTAATATGCTATTGAACTACACAAAAATGAAAAAAGGAAAAAGTTTTCCACGTAGGCCCCGGGGGGATTCGAACCCCCGATCTCCTGTTTACTAGACAGGCGCTTTAACCAACTAAGCCACGGCGCCGTTGGCACCATTGCATTCAGGTGTTATAATCGATTCACATATTTATACATAACAATTTTTATTTTGAACATTTTTACGTTTTTATTTGTTAAGTTTCACTTAAACGAATTAATCAAAATCATATCAAGCCAAATATTTGATTCGATGATATCTGTTTATGTCAAACTTAACGAGTTTCATTTTAATGTTTGATAAATAATTGTAAAATTTGGGTAATAGTTTTAATAATTCTTTTGGCTGTGGTCTTTATTTTCCCCATAATTTCATAATTTGTTTTTAGTTTTTTACCGAGAATAGAAATACATATCATTCGTTATCATTTCAGATTTTATTAAGCGTATATTAAACATGGTTTAGTCTAGTTATGTTATAGAATTTATAGGTTTAAGACAAAATTTGATAGGGAGTTGAAACATATAAGAGATGTATTTTCTGTTGATTAACTCTTTATTAAATTTTAAGTTTGTTCAGAAATTTCTGCAGTTAGATCGAAATTTCTGAATGAATACTACTCATACATTATTTGTTTATTTTTAATTTTATTTTTGTTCGATAAGAGATTAAATGTGAGGTTTAAATACCTACGTAAATACTTTGACAATATACTGAATCGTAAACGCTTTATATCTTTCGGTAAAGAAAGAATCTTTTTACGGGCTATTTAAAAATAATAGCAACATAGAGAAATTTATTGTGCGTTATTTACGATTCAGTATATCATAAAACATTGTACAATGCTCGACCGTAACCAGAACTTTACATGCTTGCACAGATAATTCTGAGTAACAGTCTTGTAATGTAAATTACTACTATACATGTGTTGTAGGTGATATTTATAATAAATTATTTATTTAAAAGCTATGTATTGAAATATTTTTTGTAACAACATTCTGCAATAAAAACAATAATGCTTATAAGAAGTCCAAAAATGTGAACGAGATATGTAACCATTGTGTGTTCAACTGTTAACCTATGATACTTCTTTTGACTACTTATTGTTCCTCGTTTCTTCAACCTGAGATTTATTTTCATTTCCTCAAACCAATACTGTATTAATCCAGTTTTCACAAACATTTTAACATATTTTTCGTAATCGTCGTACATCGGATGCCCTTTCACAAAAACGGAACTAACAAACAAAAGAAATACAGGTGTTTTAAGAACATATAGCAATGGAACTCGATCAGTATCAGTATAACGTTTCAATATAGCAAATTCTGTGCATTTTACTGCCATCAGCATAGCTAGATCTCTTTTGAAAGCGATTCTATCTATAAAATAATTTGAAAAGTTACACGGTATGCCTCTTTGAAAAATTAGTTTCTCCTTTTCTGATATTTCTGAAATGTCATATATGTATTTCAAACCAAGATGAATCCCAAATGTAAAATTAGAATTGAGTAATTCATCCATAGTCGATATTTGAGGTTCGTAAATTTTTTTTTGTAGGTTGTATACTAGTCTAGCTTGATATAAACAACCTATATGTATTTGAATAAAACTTAGAAATATGAACAAAATTCTAGTAAAAGAACATTTTGGTTGAACACAAGCATTATTGGAAATTACAGCGAAAGCAATTAGTAGCGATGACCATAACAATTTAAATTGGTTCAGTTCTTGATTAGGAAATATTTTCGTATAAATCTTCCAAAAAACTGGAGTAACTAGAACAGTACTTATTCCAAATATGTATATATCTATTGGGTATACATGATAAATGGTTTTCCAATTAGGTGCAATTTTAGAATGAGGTACTACCCATGAAGCGCTATCTTGTATATTTGGTGTGTTTGCATCAAATTCCCAGAATTGGGTAGCGTTGATTGACCATAATCCCACATAAATATCAGCCTCATTGCGTTGTAAAAGCCCAAACCCATACGTAAACGTGCCATTGGATAATTTCACACCATATGTTGCAAAAATATTCTTTATGTTTTTTATTTTAAACTTCATTTTATCTTGTATTGCTTTCAATGCTCGAATTAGCAAACCATCTAATTTTTTGTCATCATTTACATATACATAGGGCGGTCCGTATGATGTTGTAAGTCTCAAAATACAGTTCGTCCAATTTCTTTTTATAATTTGTGTCGGAAATATTATAGAATTGTTGAGTATTCCATTCGTACAAGAATTTATTAGTTTCATGTTTCTTGGTTTACCACAGTCTGAAGGTAAATGATTCCAGGAGTACATGTTAATTTTGTCTTTATGATTATTTCTTGTTGACAATACAGTTAAGTTTTTGAAAATATAATATTTAAAAGCTTCACTTTTAATTCTATCAATGTTGTCTTTTAATGATAAAATTATAAAATTAGCTTTTGGGTTCCACGTTGAAACAGACGATAAAAATAGTAAAATTTCACCTATTTCTGTACTGTCTAATAAAATCAAATATCCAGTTGCTTTATTTAAATTAAATTGTTGATATTTATCGTTGTATTTTGTATACAAAACATTGCTTTTTAACTTTTTATGCAAGGCTTCAAAACTCTCTTCCAGAATGGTTATTAAATATTTTTCATTTATAACACTTTTATTTATTATATTTTCCAAACATTTCGAAGGAAATTTTTCTATATGAGACGGTGCCGGTACATTACTTAGTATTTCTTGAAAAAATATGATTACAAGAAATAATATAGTTATTTTGACCGCCAACATTTTCAAATTGAAAACATATTATTTATTTTCCGCTTTTATATGCATTGATCAATTATTTGATATGATATTAACAGTATTATTGGTCATGAAATACACAGAAAAATAATTTCAGTGAAAATTACTTCAATTGTTTTGTTATTTGTGATTTAGTCGATGTTATATTACATAAGTAATAATAAAAAGTATTTGATCAAATTTTCGTCTGATAATTTGACGTTTAAATAAAGATTTCCTACCAAATTTAATGGCAAATTACCTATACTATTTTGTTGCCAATAGATCTGATTAACTGATAAGAAATTATTATTTGCCACTTTACCAACTCCAATGTAACAAACAAAATTTGTAGGATTCTTAATAAATTTAACATACAAACGTCATATAAATCAAGTTAAAATGATCTTCTGGGCGATTTTAAAGATAATTACTGCTAGTAAGAACAACCGATTAAGGGTGATTAACAAGCAGTTGACTAACTTTATTTTACGCTGTCAAGCGTTCCTAAATTATTTTAGAGATATAAGCTTCAAATAAAAGACATACAGAATTAAATATTCTACCACTTCTATTTCAAATATTTTCCTCAATAATCATGTAAGAAGGTTTGATAGCTGAAAAACACAGATAGTCAACTGCTAGTTAGTCGCCCTTAATCAGCGTTCTTACTAGCGATCATAGTTTCTCTATATTGTTCTGACATTTATACATATAAGATTTCGTCCCAATGCTATAAAGTATACATTGGTCAAACTGGTAGAAATGTAGCAATAATTTAAAAGAAAACAAACGACATATTAGATTAAAGGATTAAACCAACCCGATAAATCTGCAGTTGCTGAACATGATATTCAAGAATTACATGGAATTGATTTTGAAAACGCCGAAGATTTTAGCAAGAGAAAATAAATGGATGAGCAGACTAATTAGAGAAGCAATTGAAATCAACAAATCTTCAAATAATCGTAATTTTAATACAGACTTTGAGCTTAATAAGGCATAATTAACTGTTTCTCGTCTTTAATTTTCTATTTATAAATTAATTGTAGTATTTGGTCTGTTACCCTGTTTATATAAAAATCTAGTCTTGACTACATATTTATTTTTTGTTTTGTTACTTTCCTGATTAAGGTAGCACTTTAATATAGAAACGTCGCCCTCGTTTTATTAAAAAAAAATACAGATCAATTGGGATCTGACATGTAGCGATATGCCATCTAGCGGATTATTTTCGTACATAAAGTAGTGTGAAGATTCCGTTAGAAATACATTACGTCAAATGAGAAAAACGATTTTTGAGATAAAAATTACCGAAATTATAGATAAACACCTCGAAAAATCGAAAAATAAAGTGTATCGTGCAGTAAAAGGGTGTAATATTAAGTCCCATAAAAATCTGGACGTTACATTCCATTATTTTCTGAAGCTGGACAAACGTTTTATTTATAAAGTAAACCTTGGAAAAAACTAACAAAAGTAAACAAGAGGAATGCGTTTACAATAAATAATATACTCGGTATATTTTGTACCAGACGGTTATGTACATTAAGTAAGTAAAATTTTAGGTTATAATACGAATTTGCTCCGAAATCTTTTCAATTTGTATTTAACTAAGTTCATAAATTAAATTAAATCTGTATTCAAAGTTAATGTTCCTTATATTTATTCATTTTTAGTTATTTGTTTATTTAGTTGATTTAGATCAAGAAACTTACAACTAACCTATAACAGTACAACAACGAAGCAATGCAGTTTTTGCATTTTTCACTAAAAACAAGCCATGCAGGAACAAACAACACTCATTACTTGTTCATCTCCTGCAATTTTCTTATTAATTTGATAGGGGATCACCTCTTAAATTCGACGTTGACATACAGAAAGCCACTACACCCACAGCCACTGTCACTTTCATTTAATTTTTCCCGCATTTAATCAATTATCAAGTATATAAAATGCGTTCAGCTTCTTTAAAATTTAGTTTGCAGAATCTGTTGTAGCGCATTCGCAAATATTATTAATCGTGAGACTCATTTTTTATATTTTATACGCGAACAGTACTAATGTCACAAACGAATCTTCACCCTTATTGACGCCATCTTGGATAGGCCACGCCCCCATGTCAGATCCCAATACCCAAATATTGTTTTAGTTAGATCTGAAAACATTTCGTTTCCAAGACAGGCACTTAAGTTTATTACATTTTGTTTATTTTATGATAAATCCTTGAAATTGCAATCAATGCAATCAATTGTTTTCTCCATCAGTGTATCTATGGCGATGGTCAACGCTTCTTGTCAGGTGGGGTCATTCATAGGAAGACCCTTGTTTTGTCTTTTGTTTTCGAGCAAGGTTGCCGCTGACCTTATAGCTAGTATCTCTATCCGGTGACCTTTGTACTTAACTTGTATTTTTGATTTATCTACAGTGAAATTATACCTTATGTACATATCTGTTTGGAAATTATTTTTTATGCGTACTGTACAGGATATGTTCTTCAAATTTTATTACTTATGTGATTTTTTTCAAACAAAATTTACATTTTTAATTACCTTTACAAACATGATTGTCAGAATAATTTGAAGAAGCTTTCAGAACTCATAGTAATAAATGAAAAGATTTTTTGTTTTAATTCTGTAAAATTTTTATTAAAATTCATACATACATAATATCATGCTATTAGGCTTCCAGATTATCAATCAAGAGATGGCGTTGATCACAATTCAAGAAAGGTACATGTCAAATTCATTTTATATGATATCTTATGACGGCGAATGCTTGCTTTAGTATTGGTAGTTTGCTTTTATTGGCAGCAGAACTGTAGCCATACACACTGCAAATTTTCTTGTTTTTATAGTTTTTTTTTTTTAGAGAAAATTCAATCTTAACCTATAATCTACAAATACAATGTACCTTTCATTTTTACATCTTATTTAAATAATACGACTTAAACAAATGTAATACTTACATTGGAATACCCTTAAAATAACTACTATTGATATTAATTAAAAAAATCTGATGTGGCCAGCACATAACCTCCCGCCCAATACTACTCTTAAATGGTACAAAATAGTATTTGATGATACAGAAACATATCTTATTTATTTATTTTCTATTTATCTTTGAGAATTTTAATTTTCTTTCATATATTTATTTAATTTGTTGACATATATTTCACTAAGAAAACAGCTTCACACACACAAGCACAATGACATGTGTCACATTTCGTAAAAAATTGAAAATTTTTAAATGTTTTCATGGTGTACTAGGAATGCAAGATTTGTGAAATCTAATTTCTTTATATTTTATTATTTCTAAATCTAATGAAAATTAATAAAATTAGTGTAATCAAAACACATGTAAAATTAAATATTCTTCAACTTTCAAAATAACATAAATTGTTGAAAAAGGAAATTTAACCGTGTTTTTCACGAAAACCTGTTAAGGGCTTCAAGTAAGCTGCTACTTCCGGTTGACCAATTTTATCCAAAATCTAATCAGCTCTTCATTTAAATATAAGGAATAATAATTCACAAAACTGTATTTTTTGGTATTATAGTATTTGAGTTATGCGAGACGAAAAAATTGCCACAGACTACACACACACACACACATACATACATACATACATACATACATACATACATACAGACATCATCGCGAAAATAGTAAAATTGTATTGTAGGGACCCTAAAACGTACTTATTCATTGAAAACTCACTACCCTATTTTTTGACCAAAAACAATACCTCCCTTACCTAGAGGTAGGCGGGAGGTAAAAATAACAATTAATTTCAAAATACAATGAAATGTATGTACCTTATGGTTAGTTCTTATCCTGGCACACCACTTTCGCCTCGTCCACATTCATAGTGCGATTAAAATTCAACTTTTCGTAATACTCCACGGAATTCTTCTTCAGGAAAAACAAGGAAATATTATAAACAAGTATATTAAAATAGTATCAAAATAACAACAAATAAAGCTTTATAAAACAGAGGAAGCAATGTCTTGTTCAACTTGTAGCCACTGTCTTCTGCTTATAGATTTTTATAGCCTCTCTTATGAGTATTATTGTTGGAAATAATAATTGTTCCTATTGAAATATTTATACCGTATGTCCCACGTAAATGTTGGCATAGGCAATTAACATGCAGAATCAGTTTTTTGTAAATAAAAAGTGTCCGGCAAAAAATTATGCATCCAAATTTTATTTCACAATGCTGCCAATATCCCTACATTTTATTTAATGCAGATTATTTTATTTTTATACCGCAATTTAATGTAATTAATAATAATTATTCATAATTTTGTGCCTACTCTTTTTATTGCTACTGACGTATAGTGCTTGCAATTTGTTTTAAATATTTTAATCTGTCACTGTCTTCAAGAATACATTAAATGCCGAGAACCGTGTAAATATTATTAGAATGTATTATGGGGGCGCAGTGCAAGACAAATATTTGAATACATCACAGGAATACAGGAATGAACGCTGAATGGTTTCCATTGCCAGAAATTGACATTGACAGATTAAAATATTTAAAACAAATTGCAAGCACTATACGTCAGTAGCAATGAAAAGAGTAGGCGGAAAATTATTAATTATTAATTTCATTAAATTGCGGTATCAAAATAAATTAATCTGTATTAAATAAGATGTAGGGATATTGACAGTATTGTGTTATAAAATTTGGATACATCATTTTTTGAAGGACACTTTTTATTTACAAAAAACTGATTTTACATGATAACGGCCTATGCCAACATTTACGTGGGACACACGTATATTTATACCTAGAGTACATTCCTGTATTCTGGTGAATATTTTTATCTACTCCTAATTTAAATTTGTTGCTTGGCTCTCCTGGCCTTAAAGCTCAGAAACTAAGTGAACAATTTCCTTTACCGGCGGTTAAAAATAAATTTTAATATGACCCTAACAGCTTATTATAAACAGTTGAACGCATCATTAATCAAAATTCTAAATGGCAGCCAATTTACAGTGCTAAATAAACGTTTGCCTAACGTATCTGTGATCTTTTATTTGACACGTCAAGATGCTTCCTCATTAATTTTCGCATGCGTGACGGAAATGGATTTGATGAACGGCACTGGTTTACTGGTTTTTATGCTCCCTTGCGCTTCGCGCCTATGGTTATTATTATTATAAGAAGGAAAGTTACAGATTGGCTTGATAAAGGATAATTTTAGTTCTAGGAAATAAATCATATTTAGAGTAGTTTTTGCTTTTTACATCACTTATAATTTCAGTCTTGTTACCTGGCTAACATAGCGAGAAATAAAAATTTAGATTTGTAGGGAATGCACACAACTTTCTAAATTGAGTTCTTAATTTATTTTTACAAGAAAAAAAAATGTTTTAAACTATTCGCGACTTTCCTGGGAGATTTGTTTGTAATTTTGTTATTTTATGTGGTTCCCCTTCCACTGATATCTTGGGGGGAGGGGTGTTTTATTTGACGTCTCGTAACAGCACACAAAAAAATATATTACTTACCGAGATCTGCTAAACCAAATTGCCCCATCCAGAACAGTAAATGGTGTGATAATATATTTATTTGTATTGGATTGAAATAAAAGTGTATTCACAAGGCCCCGGGGGGATTCGAACCCCCGATCTCCTGTTTACTAGACAGGCGCTTTAACCAACTAAGCCACGGCGCCGATATTAATGCAAGAATCGGTGTTTTTTGAAAACATCTAATTTGTAATTTTGCATATTTAATAAATGTTAACGGTCAAACTATGACGTTATTTAAAACTGCTTTATAATAATAATATTAACATTTATTGCCTCATAAATAATAGGACGACCTAAATGTAACAAACAGTAAAGCAACAAAAATACAAGTACAATTAAATATTGTATCTTCATTTCAGCACAGTATATAAATGCTATTGAGCTTCCAAATTGTCAAGAGATGGCGTTGATCACAATTCCCAAAAGGTACATGTCAAATTCATTTGTATGATATCTTATGATGGTGAATGCTTGTATTAGTTTTGGTAGTTTGCTTTTATTGGCAGCAGAACTGCAAATTTTCCTGTTTTTATAGGTTTTTTTGGAGAAAAATCAATCTTAACCTATAATTTACAAATACAATAAACCTTTCATTTTTACCTCTTATTTAAATAATACGGCTTAAACAAATGTTATACCTGCATTGGAATATTCTTAAAATAACTATTGTTATTAATTTTTTCGTATGAAGTGCGGTTACCAGCCGTCAATATATCACTTACCGAGATCTGCGTAAGCAGAGTGCCACACCCGTAATGGGTAAAAGGCGTGATGATATATTTATTTATTTATTTATTGTTATTAATTTTAAAAAAATAACAATTAATTTCAAAATACAATGAAATTTACGTACATTATGGTTAGTTTAGCTTTCTACAACTAGTTAGCGTATTTTAATTTTGGAAGTAGAGCTCTAGAAGAATGTAGGTATTCTCGTCCGCCATTTTGGGTCCAGATGTCATAAATAAAACAAGTTATTGGAATTCAGTTACTTAAAAAAAAAAACATTTAAAATTTGTATCTGTCAAATTTGAAAACATATTTCTTGAAATTCTGTAAAATCCAACTACACAAATCATACGGTGTAATATATTAGAAAGTATTCTGTACACTTACCTGTTAGATATGGAATATAATAATTGAAGGAATGATATATCACAATTATTAATCAATATCAACTTCAAATTTGACAGAAAAGAATTAAAGTAACTGGATTCCAATAATTTGTTTTATTTATGACACTTGGACCCAAAATGGCGGATGAGAATACTCATATATTCTAGTGCCTTATTGGAAGCCCAAGTCGCACTCTGTCAGCGTCTTTGGTGTTTATAACATGTCAGATTTTTTTGCTCATTTATGCTCCTCCTTCTAGTAGGCGATAGATTTTAAATAAACGTCAAATTCAAACTAATAAAAGAAATAAATTATTAATAGATAACTTTCGATACAAGCTACATTTTTGATACAAGTTACGTGTTTGTAACAATTAATGTGCAATTTATAATTTCATATATTTTTTGTAATGAAAAATTATTGAGGAAAGTATTGACATCAAGTGGCCGCTATTGGAACTAATCTGCCAGGATGCGGAGTTTACCGTTTCAAGGTCAAATTTTCAGTTGGCCGCGGGTCAAAAACAATCAAAATGTGACTATTAAAAGCCTGTGTCCACGGTGATAGAAATCAGTCCAAGATCTTGAATATACTCGTAGTTCTCGAATCGAAAACTCGGATCATGGACAATACCAACTCGGATGAACATATCGAATAGAAAACTACAATGAAAAAACGTGTACTGTCCCAGTTTTTCATACAAGTTGCTAACTTTATATAGATGTTATCAAATTAAAATTCTGACGTTTAATGTTTGAAAAGCTAAAAAAACGAGATAGATTAGGGCAAATCATTTATAAATATGATAAGTAAAAGACAAAGAGGGTCTATTACCTATATGAAATGTCCAGCATACATAGTATGTATCACCAAAACCAGAATAATTGAATAAAACGATTGATCACTCCGCAATTACGTTTACAAAGAAACCTTAAATTATACATATCATAATACAAATGTGAACATGGACACTGTCGTTGGTTTCTCAAGTGAGCTAAGTAGCCGAAGCGAACTTTGCCGAATTAATTTAACTAAGAAAATACATACTTTTAAACATTTATTGTTTTCTCGTTTTTTGTGAAAGAACCTATATTTTACAAGTCCTCGATAGTATAGTGGTCAGTATCCCCGCCTGTCACGCGGGAGACCGGGGTTCGATTCCCCGTCGGGGAGGTTTTTTAGTTTTGACGATAATGCATGCTATTTTGTATGATGTATCACACTAAAATCCGGAAAATCGCAATAAAACGATTAAATACCACAAATGTGAACATGGACACCGAAGCGAGCTTTGCCGAATTAATTTAACTAAGAAAATACATATTTTTAAACATTTATTTTTTTTGTTTTTCGGTTTTTTGTAAAAGAACCTATAGTTTCCAAGTCCTCGATAGTATAGTGGTCAGTATCCCCGCCTGTCACGCGGGAGACCGGGGTTCGATTCCCCGTCGGGGAGGTGTTTTAGTTTTGGCGATAATGCATACTATTTTATCTGATGTACCATTAAAATCCGGATAATCGCAATAAATCGATTAAATACCACAAATGTGAACATGAACACTGTCTCTGGTTTCTCAAGTTTGGCGAAGTAGCCGAAGCGAGCTTTGCCGAATTTATTTAACTAAGAAAATACATATTTTTAAACAGTTTTTAAGCTATTGCATAGCTTTTATCGCGGGCTTTGAGCGCGGCGACCGAATTAAGAAATTCCGTAACGAAAAAAACCTGACACCCCCACTCTGACCGGCACAGCGGTGCGGCGTTAAAAGCCGTGCATCGTCTAACTTCGTTTCAGTTCGGCAGACTTCGGCATGGTGTTTGTGTGCGTGCGACTAGACGTATGCGTGTAGACTAGCCGCTAACTGCTCATAACTGATTCTATCTCTTTTAAGCCCTGTTCAGACATGGACACACAGAGGACACATTGAAGCCACACACAGGCAACAGTTGCTCAATGAAGAAGAAGTACGGAGACACACGGAAGACACAAAAATTTGAGCCGTTCACACATGGAATTTGTTTGTGACCTCAAAATTAAAGCAAAAGAGGCACTCAAAATTAGTTTTTGTTATTTCTCTATTTTTCTTTATACAATCAAACGTAAGATTATACTCAAAAATTAAGCCAAATTAATAAAACCAAAAGAAAAATTACAATCGACAATAATCAACAATGCCAAAAGAAATTGCAAGTGACAGAAGAAATAAATTTTTAAGCCTACAAACAAAACATTTCAATGATTTGAAGTTATCAGTGAATTTGAACTTGTACTTTTCCAAGACACTTTGAAGCCACAAATTAGCGGCGCCTCTATTTGACAAGCGACACACACCGCACTTCTTCTTCATTGTGCTACTGTTGCCTGTGTGTGGCTTGAATGTGTCCTCTGTGTGTCCATGTCGGAACAGGGCTTTAGACACAATGCTAAAATTTGTTTTCTTATCGGTCACTTGAATTAATATCAAAGAAAAAAACAAAGAAAAAAAATACTGCATAATAAAATAAATAAATAATTATAATTGCATAAGTTGATATAAAGTGCTATGCAATAGCTTTACCGCGGCAGTCCCCGAGTGCCACACGTATTTTTTTTTCTGGTTTTTTTGTAAAAGAACATATATTTTCCAAGTCCTCGATAGTATAGTGGTCAGTATCCCCGCCTGTCACGCGGGAGACCGGGGTTCGATTCCCCGTCGGGGAGGTTTTTTAATTTTGACGATAATTCATGCTATTTTGTATGATGTATCAGTAAAATCCGGAGAATCGCAATAAAACAATTAAATACCACAAATGTGAAAATGGACACTCTCGTTGGTTTCTCAAGTTTAGCTCTAAGTAGCTGAAGCGAGCTTTGCCGAACTAATTTAACTAAAAAAAACACATATTTTCAACATTTATTTTTTTTTGTATTCTCTGATTTTGACGAAACGTTTAGAAAGAAACCATAAATTATACCTGTCATAAATAAAAATATCGCTGGCTGCGAGTTGAACTCTGTTTTAATAAAAATAATAGGAAAAAAAATAGGTAAAAATATAAAATTAAATTGTTTATTTACAACTTTTACAACTATATTGATACACTCTAGTAATAAATATTATATTTGCACATAAGCAGCATCGAAAGGTTTTTTTGAGCTTTTAATGAGTAGGGTGTTTAATCGCTTGATTACGATCCTTCGAGTTTTGGTGATACATACTATACAAAAAATTACGCTGTCGGAAGAAATTTTTGTAATTTTGTTCCACTGACCTTTATCAATGACTTTGTTTTCTAAGGACAATTTTTCGACTGACCGTTTATTCCACATATTTTTTTCCTATTCAATTTTATTTTATAATAAATCACAATACATTTAAAATTTAATATTAATTTTCTTCCCAAATGTTTCAGGATCTTGTGGGGGCGCCGCGCCCTCTGATTTTATACGGAGAGGGCGGTCAATTATGAATTTCCCCAAAAATCTGGTCACTGCTTTTGTCATAATAATTTTTATACTAAATAGTTAGGGCCGAGGAAAATAAACCATGTGAGTGATAAAAAGGAACTTCAGTGCCGAGGTACATATATTAAGTTTTATTTGAAATTTAAAATTCGAAAAAACTGTAAAAAATTTACAATATAGGTTAAGTTTATACATCTGTCAGTTGTCAATTGAAACTGACAGTCAGTGTTGCCAACCTCGAGAAGTGAAGTTATCGTAAATAACATTCAAAATTTTGTGTTTTGTTCTCAATTTCGTCATCGGAATTAATTAGATAATTCTTCTTACAAATTTTGTTTTATGTTACGTCCAAATTTACTATAGTACGTCAATATATCTGCCAAAATTATCCTAATTGCACAATAATTATTTAACGGTTGCCAACACTGGGTTGCTCAAAATCGTCGTATAATGGGTTACTTTAGTGACGATTTCTGAGCTTTTAATGACGATTTTTGAGCACTTTAGTGCCGATTTCAAATAAACATTATTTAAATTAATATTTTTCTTACATCTAACCGTATTTAAAACATTATTAGTTTAAGTCTTGAGCTATCGACAACCCAATCACAACTCCACATAACTTGCATCCATTTCAAAGTCCTAATAAAACAGTTTCCAAGACACAAACGTTCATTATTTATGACGCATAATTCGCGATCGGATTTCCTTGGGTAGCAATTTGTTGAGATTTGCAGCATTCGCGGACAGTGATGAACGCCTGGGGCTTCGCGGGCGGTCATTGGAGCTTCCTCTCGCTCTAACTTGGTTGTCTTTGTCTGACGATGTTGAAGAAGAAGCTAAACGTGCGGAACCAAAGCGATGACACCTGGAATATGCGGTTGCGTGGAGGTTGCTGAGCGGGATTTAAACCTTGTATTATTGAAATTATTTGATTTAAATCATTTTAAATTAGAAGTAATACATTCTTAATAACCCTGAAACATAATTAGTAATGACTGGTAGTATTTCATTTTGAACTATTAAATGTACAAATAAATAAAATTTTCTATCACATTAATTTACAGTATTACCGTATTTTTCTGTTAAATGTAAGCAATAGAATTGTAATGAACAGCGTTGATTAATAATTTAAATGATTTCTTTTTAATAAAAGGACGTTTCGATAGCTGAGCATATCATCATCAGCTACAAAAAATATGTATATAAGGTACAATAACTGTTGACATTTACAAAAATATACAAAAGTTACTTTTGGTAAACAGTAATGTTTTAAATAATAGTTATTTGTTTAACTAGGCATCAAAATACCAGATTTACAGCAGAGGCTGCCGTTGCATTGACGAGGCGAAGCCGAGGCAATGAATGTTGCCGAAGCTATAAATCTGTGTTTGATGCCGAGTTGAACATAATTTTTTTGCCGATTTGGAATTAATATTAATTTAGTGATTATTTTATATAGATATTTTGAAGGTTATCGCTGTCAAATTTCGTTGCCATGCATGTTTTGAACGGTTGCTATGCTTTTGTGTTTGTGTTATGTAAAATATTTTTACAGCCTAGGCATAAAAGTGACACTTTACAGACTGTTAGCAGTGCGTGAAGTGTCATCTTTAATGTCAATCGGAAAAAAAACATATTTATTTCCTAGCATCACCCAGGATCTTCTTGGGCAGTGTTTCGAGGAGAATTTAACAGTTCAGTAATGCAAAAAAGGAACTTCATTATGTTTCGGATCTTCTGTATTTACATTTGAAAATTAAATTTACAAATTGACGGTACACTGATAAAAATATTTTCTTGGAACAAACAGATTCCTCTTAAATTAAAGAGAAAAATTGATTTGAGTAGAGCCAATCCGACTTCGTTTTCATTAAGAACTTTTGAAGGTTTAATAAATATTCTTGTATGAAAATTAATTTAGTTTTGAAGGAACATATCAAAGTATTCAACTGAGACTCATTATGGGGACGAAGTAGTTTGAATAGGAATAGTTTTAATTCAAAATGATATCGTTTTAAATAAAAACGTTTTGTTTAAAATTAAAACGAATTCTTTTACATTATTTTTAAAAACAAAATTTAAAATATGTATATTAATTTTCTTTCAATGCAGACGATAGAAGATAAATAAATTTTATATCCAAAGTAATATTTTTTTGAAATAAAAATTTCTTCAACGAATGCATACAAAAGAAAACTGAAAATTATCTTGAAACAAGAAATTATTTTTATAAGTGTACTCGCATGGGTTCCAGTCTAACACAATCGCAGAGTTAGTACTCAAGAAACTGGAGTCATCTATAATTAATGACTCGAACTTAAAAATTCTAGTCGTTTATTATATTAATAATAATATTAACTTAATTCTCTCTTCTTTCAACACATTTTTTCCTCGACCCAATCATAAACAAAACAATAATAAAATCATACCATTGAACAATGGCCTGCAAACAATTTTAAAAGATTCTAACATCAAGATTGCTAACAAAAGTCAGTACACGCTGCAAACAAATTAAAGACAAAACAAGTTATGATTATAAACAAAATGTGATCTACCAAATCAAACGTAATACTGGCGACCAAGTGACGACAAATACTATTTTGGCGAAACGAATAACCAATTAAAAAAGAAATTATATCAATACCAATATCAAGCCAAACTACTGGTGGCATATCCATAACATGTACAAGAAACAGGTCATAGAATAGATTTTGAAAACCCTCCGAAACCTATAAATATAAAAAATTGATCCTTGAAACTTTATACATTAATGAAGACGATCAACAAAAAACAAAGCAACAACATGGATTTTATAAACATTATGAAATTCGCGCGCTCAATGTTACAAGCGCTACTTTCTACTGCGCAGGTTTGATTTCTGTATCCTGTGACTTGCACATTTTCACATTGAGTGAGTCAAGGTATCGTAGGGGAAACATCTACCCCATATCCCCATATTTTATAAATAAAATGTGTTAATTGTAATATTGTTTATTTAAAACATCAATGTTTAAAAAAGGTTTGTTACTTTTATTTATTTTTGTAATTTATTGCATCTTATATATATTTTTTGTAGCAATGAATGACATGCTTATCTGTCAAATGTTCTTTTTTAAAAATCATCTAAATTATTAATTAATGTTTTTTGTTCCTATTGGTTACAATCAATAGAAAAATATGCATTACTGAAGGATCTAACCTCAAATTTAATAACAGTATTGACCCCAAGCATGTTTAGGAATATTTAGAAACAAATATTTTTTCCTATTTCATGTACACAAAGTCAATTTTGTGATACTGTTTTTCTCAAAAACAATGCTACAAAATTGAATTTTGTGCAACTGTTTTTGGGGAATTTATTATTTGTAAAATTAACAGTCTGTCAAACTTGGGGCTGTCATTGCCCACGTAAAATTATTAAATCGGAGCCCCTGCATCGGGGTTTCGGCCTGGGACCCGATATGCTTCGCGGGCAAAGCCCCTTGGTGACCAGTGGTATATTAAACATGCCGTACAATTTTATTTTAATTGAATTTATGAACGTGAAATAGGAAAAGTAGTATGAACAACTCGTGTTCCAATGCCTAATTGTAACATTAGTTGCTCAATATACTATTTCCTATTTCACGTGGTACAGAAAGTTAATTTTGTGACACTGTTTTCTCATTGTGTTCATTTATTTTTTAGCTAAATCTAATTGTTATTATACTACAAGCGAAGTGAGCTTTGCTGAAATAATTTCACTAAGAAAATGCATATTTGTAAGCATTAATTTTTTGTTTTTACCTGGTTTTTTGGAAAAGATGTTATAGTCCTCAATAGTATATCTTTTATTATTGTACATTTTTATTACCAAATAACAATCTGATAATAATTGATACGTCGATATTACAATAGTTCACATTTACACATAATACATTAAATAAAAAAATGAATACTGCAATAAATATTAAAATAAGTAATTAGCCTTAATTCTCTAACTCAGTTGTTAATTTTTAACCACTTTAATATTTTTGACAAATAGAAAAAAATGTAACAAGTGACAGTTAGATTTTTTCTTGTGTGTTCAGTATTTTCATTGGATTAAAATCTTAGCAAGTGGTTAAAAATTAACAATTGAGTTAGAGAATGGGGCCGAATGACTCTACTACAAATTTAATGTGAATCGTATGACAGGTGGAGGTGAGTGACGGGAGAGGTCTTCGGTCAGTCCCTGGTAGGATCACGTTCGCCTCTGGAGTCTCCATGACGTCTTGGTGATGACGCTGTACGCACCATTCCGGATCAGCGTCTGGATCTGCCGTGGTTGCGCTCCCAGTGACGCTAGGAGCTCCCGGAAGTGCCGGTGTTCGACTGTGTCAAGGACTTCTCCGAAGCAGCCAATCACAAGTAGACTCAGCTGGACCTAGTACCGGTGGAGGTGTGCGAGTTCGTTCACCAGGTTGGTGTCCCTGTTGATGGATGCGAAGTTGCGGAGGTTGACGTCTAACATGGATTTCTTCGCGTACTTGACGCGCTTTATCCCCTCCTGCGTGAGATAGTTCTGCAGGTGGGGGATGGAGGCCTCCCGCGTCAGAAGTTGAACCATGACATCTGGCTTATTGTGATGGAGTGGCTTCCAGTACTGCTCGAGGGTGACGCGGAGCTCTGGATGCGTCGTCCGGTACGCGTACTTCCTTGCGAACTGGATCTCTGTTTTCATTTGGAGCCGAAAGCGAGGCCACCGATGGAATGCGATAAGTTGAAGGTGGGTCGCGTCTTGATGTTCTCAGCGATCATCAGCTTCCTGTTCAGATCCAGGTCGCGGCACCTCTTTAGCGGATGCATATTGCCCGTCACGTAGTCAGCCGCAGTAATTAGAGTAATTAGGCTTTTCTTCTTTGCCGTGGTGAGATGCGATGCCAGAATTTCTGTCTTGGCTACCACCTTGGCCTCGATGACGACGAAGTTCTCTGCCGTGTCTGGATGAGCCCCAGGTACTTGTAGCTATTTCTGACCGTCGGGATAAGGTCAGCGTCGCCGTCGTCTTCTCCCTGCCTGCTACAGTAGTGGCCGCATTTCTCCAGCTTGAGTTCCAGGCGTCGATGTCATCGCACTGAACGCGCTGATGTTTGGCGCGTGGCATTTGATATCGCCTATGTATGCGATAATAGCTTGTTTCCCCTTGGCAAGGCGGTTTATCACGGGATCCTTCTTGCCGACGTCAGAACGAATAGCATAGAGCTCAGCGAGTTGCCCTAGACCGGGATCCGGATTGGTGCCTTCTCGGAAGGAGACAAGCTGTTGTTCCATTTGCTGATGGCGTCCTGGATGACTGACTTCATCTGCGCGGGGATCGGCAGCGCCGCTATCAAGCTGCGGATTTTCCCGTGAAATTAATCCCTGAACTACGGGGACTGGTGCTCTACAGCGGGCTGATAGAGCTCGCTGTAGAAGTCCCGCGCTTTGCCCCAGTCAATCTTGCTGGCGGCTTCCTTCGGTTTCTGCATCGCTTTCATGGAGGGTTGGCCGTAGAAGCGGAATCTGTTGTTCTGTTTCTTGTACTGGTTCTCGAGGCGTTCAACAGGGTCGCGAGTGGTGCGGATTTACTGCGCACAGGTTTCTCATTACCCCCACCTCGTTGCTCACCTTCTGGTCATCGGCGTCTACTCTTGCTGTTGTAGAGCGGTGGCGCCTTCGATGTGGCTCCTCCAGCTTCACCACCTTCTCCGTGTTCTTGTAGATCGGTCTTCTCTGTGTTTTCCCCATACTGCCCTTGATTTCCCGCAGCCAGAATCGCGTGCTTGGAAGCTCTGTGCCTCCTGGCTGGTTCCACGATGGTATGGCAGATGGACGCAAGCTCTGCTTCCAAGAGCGCGTCGACCTCCTTCAGCAGTTGTTGGTGGCGGGAGCGTATCCTCTGGATCTCCTTTTTGAGTCGGTTTTACTGACTGGCTGTCTATTATTCCCACTGATGGAGTTCCATTCTTACCAATTATCTCTTACTTTTTTAACTAGAAAATCATGAATTTCTTGCCATATTCCACTTTTTTTCAAGCGCGAAGTACTATACACGGTTTTCTTTGGTGGAAAATCTTTAGACAGTTGTCTCCATTGACATCCTGTTCTCATCATATAGCGGATTGCGTTAATAATTGTTCTAATACTATGTTTTCTTGGCCTGCCGGTCTTTTTAGGTTCAAAATATGGCTCTATTATCTTCCATTCTTTGTCACTTATATCGCTTGGGTGGAATCTGATGAGCCTTTTAGGACGAGAGTTTGAATACGTCAAAGTGAGCGCTTTCTGGTACTGTTTTCAAAGTTCATCGCTAGGTGTCACGACAAGCAGTGGCGCCATCTCATCGGCTATCAACGGTAAATCGATCGGCGCGTGTGCGCGAGTTGATGGTAGTTGTGGTGGTGGGACTTCTACCGTAATGGCGATTTCAGGTTCGATTTCGCATGATGGAGGTTCATGACCTGCTTTGACGTTGTAAACGCAGGGAACTCCTCACGCAGTTTTGTCTCAATTGCCTTGAGAAAGCCATCGATGATGGCATCGATCCGCGCTTTCTTCGTCCTAAGGTGGAGTACAGCTCTATACTCACACTCCAGCTGAAGGTACGCTTCTGTCGTCCATTGGACAAACCGGTCTGCGGCTGCTGGTCTGCCTGTCCGTGTCTCCAGGTATTTCTTCTTTATGGCCGCTCTATCTCGGAAGTTGTTCCTGGAGGGTGTTCAATAAATCGTCCGTCAGTCTGTCTTCCTCGTAGTTTCGCAGGATTTCAATCTCCTGCGGTTTCCAAGTGGCCATGGTGGTCAGGCTCGACGTCCAATCGCTTCCAAGTTCCAAAAAATACGTTTACTTCTCACGATTGAGAGTTCTAATCGCTCGAATACACTTTTGCAATAAAATTGCACAAAATTGCAGTCGTCCCATATAATGACATTGTGTGATCACAATGTTCTGAAATTAAATAAAGAAAAATCTAATTATCTTCAGTTCCATTTAAACCTAGGCAGTCGCTTACCAATATTAACATTTCCCGCGTCGAACACCATCAAATGCTTCGGTATTCACCTTGACACAGGTTACCTACTGGATCAGCCTCTGCGAGTCGTCCGAATGATTGCAAAACTCAGCTATTCTTGCAGAGGTTTCTTTCGGCAACTGGGTATTCTTAACGTGTCCTCATTGAAATCCTAGAAATTGTATAAAATAATTGTAGTCACTAAATAACATAAATCTCAAAATAACAACCCACAAAACCACAGCATTTAAGAAAACTTGTGTTTACGCTGGAATAAAGTCTACAATTCAAAAAGAATATTATAGTGTCTCTGATTTTTTGTTCGATTGTGATAGTAATAATTTCTTTTAACTTTATTCATCGATTCACGTTCATTCAATAATATAACTAATTAACAACAAATGTGAACCTATTGGCAGGTGTTTTACGTTGTACCAAGCTAACATAAGTTCCTTTTATTTCTATATATCTTTTAATATTATAATTGTAAAGTGTATTGCTTATTTGTTTTAATTTTTTTAGTCTACAAAATTATCTTGTATTGTTTTCTTATTTTATTTATTTATTTTTTTTTTAACAACAAATGTAACGATTCTGTTATTGTTAAGTGTATTATTTATGTTTTTAACTTGTTTAATTTATCTTGTTACAACATTAATTGTATCCCAATTATACAACTTTTTTAGTGCAATAATAGTATATTATACATTAAGGGAGAGAAGTGTATGATTGTTTCCCGCGGAGTAAATTGAAGCACGAGCCGTAGTCAGGGCTATAATACGACAAGGAAAAAAATACACTTCTCTCCTGCGGTGTATATAATATTTCTTTTATGACCCCAATATTTATGATGGTTTTTATGTATTTCAAAACTATTTGAATTGTAATATAATTTATGATAGTTAATTTGATTTATTTAATTTTGTTCATTTTTCACATTATTTGAGCACTTTCCCTTACAAATATCCCGTAGATATGAAATTGGCTGTCTCCCGGTCGTGAAAAACGAGGTGTAAAATTATATTATTATTAAGATAAACAAATTCTTCTGAATGCAGTCAATATTTATTTTTGCTAAAAATCCATCGTTTCGGTCATACTATGACCTTCATCAGGGAAACTGCAAAAAATACATCAATAACAATTAGCGCAAAAAGTGTCACACGGTATGCTTACATTTTAGCGTTTGAAAATTTACAGCTAACACGGAAATTAAAAATTCAAATCTCGTCAATATAATAAAAATACACAATTACACAACACATTAAAATAATAAATAAATAATGTTAAAAATATAAATAATTCCACAGCAACAATTAAAACGTAACATATACTCAAAACGTCAAAACAAAACTACTGAACTAACAAGTTAGGCGTGAAGAAGCCTTAAAATAATTAACGACAAATTAACAATAGCCAATCAGAACTGAAAACAATTTAAAAACTTGTAAACTAAAGATCACTAGATATTCTATCTTCGTACATTATGTTTTATTATACATATTTTTATATATTATGATAAATAACACTTAAACTGTCTATATCTGTTTGAGAGTTTATAATTCTATTGTCCGATTTAATATGAAGCATTTCCAATGTCAGTCTTTTATGTAATGTAAAATTTCTGTTTTTTCACAGTCAAATTCATCTCGGTTGGTTTTATTCCTTTATTACAATATTATGTACTGCATTTTCTTTTATTTGATTTATATAATTTTATGGAACTTTTGAAAAATATTCGCCCAACGTGGGGCTCGAACCCACGACCCTGAGATTAAGAGTCTCATGCTCTACCGACTGAGCTAGCCGGGCGATACATATCTAAGAAAACAATAAATTCGTTGTTTATTCAGATACAGATAGAAGCAT
Source organism: Poecilus cupreus (assembly GCA_963942605.1). Lineage (NCBI taxonomy): Eukaryota > Metazoa > Arthropoda > Insecta > Coleoptera > Carabidae > Poecilus > Poecilus cupreus. The sequence goes on from OZ012727.1 coordinate 17,251,880, forward strand.
CTTTCTCTTCGAGTAAATAATGACATTAAAACTAAACCATTTCATTTTATTTTCCGTTTCAGGTTTTTGTACCTAAAAATTGTAAAAGTAATTTTATTTTTATTATTTTATTTTATTTAAAGTGCTTATACAGACAAGTATTGCAGTATAATAAAGCCTGTTTTACATTATATTTTCTTCGTCTATTTTCATACTTTTTTTGTCGAGATTTGTATCCGAGTTTCATATTAGAAGCATCTAGCCAAATTTAGACGAAAAAAGTACAATGTAAATCAGCAGATTTCTCGGACGGAAATAGACGTTTCTAGTATAGAAATATGAGTTCGGCTCCATTTTTCTAGTCGATTTTCATACTAGATGCATTGTGCGCATGCGTTACATGAAATACCAACATACATTTATTTGTGTTTGGTTGAGGTTAGTTTTGTTAGCTCGTTCGAAGTTCGTGTTTATTGTTTTTTATACAATTACTTTAAACAAAAATATAAATACGGCACAAAAAAAATGGTGCTACGAATTGCAACCTATTTTGTATCAACTAAGTAGATTATTAAATTATTTTATTTCAAATACATGTCAGTGTTGCCGATTGAACGATAATTATTGTTTTTTGAGTGTTCTTTACGATAACATGGCAAGAACTGTCACTTCCTTTCGAACCGTTGATTGACTTAAAATCTTTAGTTGGCAACATGAACTGATATCGTATTATTTCGGCATAAAAGGAAGTTATCCGATTACAACACAAAAAAATCTGATGTGGTCAGCACATAACCTCCGGCCCAATACTATTAAACGGTAAAAATAGTATTTGATTATACAGAAACATACCTTCTTATTTGTTTATTTTCTATTTATATTTGAGAATTTTAATTTTCTTTCGTATATTTATTTAATTTTTGACATATATTTCACTAAGAAAACAGCTTCACAATCACAATGACATGTGTCACATTTCGTAAAAAATTGAAAATTTTTCCATGGTGTACTAGGAATGCAAGATTTGTGAAATCTAATTTCTTTATATTTTATTATCTCTAAATCTAATGAAAATTAATAAAATTAGTGTAATCAAAACATATGTAAAATTAAATATTCTTCAACTTTCAAAATAACATAAATTGTTGAAAAAGGAAATTTAACCGTGTTTTTCACGAAAAACTGTTAAGGGCTTCAAGAAAACTGCTACTTCCGGTAGACCAATTTTATCCAAAATCTAATCAGCTCTTCATTTAAATATAAGAAGCAATAATTCACAAAATTGTATTTTTTGGTATTGTAGTATTTGAGTTATGCGAGACGAAAAAATTGCCACAGACTACACACACACAACACACACACACACATACACACACACATACATACATACATACATACTTACATACATCATCGCGAAAATAGTAAAATCGTATTATAGGGACCCTAAAACGTGCGTATTCATTGAAAACTCACTACCCAATTTTTTGACCAAAAACAATACCTCCCTTACCTAGAGGTATGCGGGAGGTAAAAAGTATGAAAATAGACGAAAAAAGTATAATGTAAAACAGCCTTAATAAAAGGCAAATTATTAAATAAGACATTAAATTTTATCTCTAATATTCAGTATCTTATTATGTGCTATTAACTGCACAAAATAACACCTTTATCCAACAATTTTAACTTGTTTAAATAACTACAGTAATAACAATTGCAATCCATATTAAAAAAAAATTTTAATTGTTTCCTTTTGGAAACAAATTAAATTCTCTCATCGCAGCCACCTAAAACCATCTAGATATTTTTATACCAAACCTTGCATTTTGTCTGCAACTTCAGACGGTACAGTCAGATCTGAACACTCTGCAGTACACTAAGTACACTGATAGGAACATCACGCCATGCATTAGACATTAGAGCATTATCGCATTCTATTTAACACGGAAATCTGCACTTTATCGACTGCTTTATGCCCCTAACGGTAACAGGCAGCGCACGACACTGGAGAGCTCAATAGGTAGATACTTCTACTTAGTGCTTAGTGCTCCATACTTCAAACGTCTCAAACGAAAAGCGAGTAGACGAATGCAGAACATGAACATCGGAATGCTGCAGCATTCAATCTGTGATCTTAACGGATCAAAAGATTCGATCTGTACATATGGGATAAACGTCTGTTAATTTTTAAAAATAGAATAGACTTTCAATCGTTTTCTGCAATAAGATTTGAATTATCGAAATATGTAGATTTTAATAATAAATGAACAGCATTAAAAAATAAAAAGAAGAAAGCGCTGAGTGTTGGGTGTAACCAGAATTCTAAATCTGCAAATTGAAATCACATGCTGACACCACCTTAACGGTGAAACCACCTTTAAAGCCGCACTATAATAAAACCATTTTCACCTTTAACCGTCAATTACATTGTTACCTGTCCATCACTTCGATTTGTATTATTTTACATTTTATACCTGTAAGCTTGTTCCGTTGTAAGTGTAATCGATTGACGATAGCTTTGTGCAGCCTGTTTCCCTTTCCAGTGCATTCACTTTGGGCGCAATAGCGCAGCGGGCTATTAGCAGAGATACTGAAATAAATATATAATCTTTGATGTACAACACATTTCATTAATAAATTTGAAATGATTTAAATTTTGCATAAAACTCAGTGTAAACATTTGAGCTTAATTTTACGTTATTTAAATTTACTCCAGCTCGAAATTAGAACATTGAAGTTCTAAATATGAAATTTGAAACTGATATTGTTAATATTATTACCACATAATTTCCAGATTTTTTTTTTATTTATAAACGTTACGAAATAAAAAAAATTTGGTGTGGGCACCACACTACTTTCTTATACAAATAAAACCAACTGAACACGTATGACTTGTTCCTTGCGTATGATTTTACTTTAACAATTATTTCATATATAGATTTAATTAATTTAATTTTTGTTCTCATTGTAACTATGAATTTATTTTAAAATAGAAATTAATTTATATCTAGTCTTCAAAACTTTTTTAATAATACAAATATTACTTATATATTTCACACGACACATATTTTTGATACTTCACAATTATTTGACACGTTTGACACATAGATATTAAAAATGTTTCAGTTTTTGTTCCTATTGTAACTAAGATTATAGAAATATATTCTTAAATATATAATTAAGTTTTTCTCAAAATTAGAAGCATGTTCAAGAAAAGTGCAATTAACCTTTTATATTCCAAATATTTTTGCTAACATCTTTTATTTGAAACTTTTTATCACAACAGATTCTATTTTTGAAATAAATGGAATTTATTGTTTTGTGTGTCTAGTAAACATCCTTTTCCGGTTTTTACCTCCCGCCTACCTCTAGGTAAGGGAGGTATTGTTTTTGGTCAAAAAATTGGGTAGTGAATTTTCAATGAATAAGCACGTTTTAGGGTCCCTACAATACGATTTTACTATTTTCGCGATGATGTCTGTATGTATGTATGTATGTATGTATGTATGTATGTATGTATGTATGTATGTATGTATGTATGTATGTATGTATGTATGTATGTATGTATGTATGTATGTATGTATGTATGTGTGTGTGTGTAGTCTGTGGCAATTTTTTCGTCTCGCATAACTCAAATACTATAATATCAAAAAATACAATTTTGTGAATTATTGCTTCTTATATTTAAATGAAGAGCTGATTAGGTTTTGGATAAAATTGGTCAACCGGAAGTAGCAGTTTACTTGAAGCCCTTAACAGTTTTTCGTGAAAAACGCGGTTAAATTTCCTTTTTCAACAATTTATGTTATTTTGAAAGTTGAAGAATATTTAATTTTACATGTGTTTTGATTACACTAATTTTATTAATTTTCATTACTTCTGGAGATAATAAAATATAAAGAAATTAGATCTTGCATTCCTAGTACACCATGGAAACATTTAAAAATTTTCATATTTTTACGAAATGTGACACATGTCATTGTGATTGTGAAGCTGTTTTCTTAGTGAAATATATGTCAAAAAATTATATAAATATGCGAAAGAAAATTAAAATTCTCAAATATAAATAGAAAATAAACAAATAAGAAGGTATGTTTCTGTATCATCAAATAGTATTTTGTACCGTTTAAGAGTAGTATTGGGCGGGAGGTTATGTGCTGGCCACATCAGATTTTTTAATTTCATTCAAAATCAACTCATTTTTTCATGAAACTTATAAATTCCAAATTTCGTTTACATATCTTGTCTCGATCATGAGATATTGCGCACACGGACATCCATCCATCCATCCTCACACACAGACATCATTGAGAAATTGGTCAAAACGGATTCAGTGGACGTCAAAATATGTATTTCCGTAAAAATCTCGTCAGCGATTTTTTTCGTGATTCCAATACTTCCTTATACTTTGTATAAGAAATTTAAAAAAAGTTTCAAATTAAAATTGTAACCAATATTAGTTGTACATTTTTCTTAGTATTTTGAAAATGATACTTTCATTAGCATCTAATGTATTCAATTCCACCTTAAACTTTCTGAAAATTTAAATTTTTTAAATGATACAAAATGCAGAGAATATCATATAAAAATTGTAGTCAAAGTTATTCTGTATCTTTTTAAATACAATAAAAAATATTCAAAGATTCAAACTCATTTATTTACTGAGTTATGCTCAAAAAACTTGATATACCTTTAAACAAACTACTCAATATGTAATTTTAAAATGATACGGTATTTAGAATTTGAGTTTTCGAAGATACAAAAATAGCTATACACAGATGTAACTGTGAAAATAGTAAAATTGAATTCTAGGGACTCCAAATGTGTTTATCTGTTGAAAACTCATTCTCGAAAATGTTGACCAGTTGACAATACCTCCCTTACACATATATAAGTTAGAGATAATAAATAATTCTATATTGAATATAATTTATAGTGTAAAAATACAAAAAAATATTCTGTTTACAATTTATATACTCGTATATCTCCAACCATTTGACATAACATTGACGTTTGGGATGCAAATATTTCTGAATGATCCTTAGCCCAGAGTCAATGACATGAAGCGTACTAACAGACTATACTCTTTATGTATGTGTATTGTGTAGCAATTGACAGCCCGAGAACATGTGTCTATTTGCAGGTCTGCAATCAAAGTGGAAGTTTTATTTAGAAATAGGTGATCGTGATTGTGCGATTACCACTTACTAGAGGGATATACACGTGTAAATGTATTATTAAAATTTTTCGAATGCCTGGTAGAAAGCTAGAGAATTGAATGGTACAAGCAGACAGCAATATTTAAAAATATACTTGCAAATATATAAATATTAAGTTCTAAACCGTAGTAACGTAGGTATTCATGTTAATATTTGGTGACGACTGTAAGGATGTTACATTTTGTTTACTAGTGAAACAAGACCTTGATCGATCTTGAAAAGATATCAAGATCTTGATAAACAATTGCTACGTCTACGGGGTTTTTGTACTAAATAAAAACATGTTCAATTATCAATTTGATTCTTAAATTGTAATAGGCTTCCTATTTGTCACATAACTCTAAAATTAATAACGATGTAAATATAGAATTGGCCATAAAACATTTAAAAAAAAAAATTTTTATGAAACTTTATTAGCATATATGATGATTAGTGAAAACCCGATGTGAAAATTCCATATATTACCGGAGATATGATTTTTTAAAGTGTGTGTGACGTCACGGGTACTGCTCCAGTAGCACTAAAACAACGATTTTTCATTATAGTGGATATTACAAGCTTTTTAATGTAAAATAAATATTTACATATTGCAAGTCATTATTTACAACAATTAAACTTAATATAAATACAGATAAAATTCCTTTGGCAACTTCAGAGTATTTTACTTGATATTCGAGTAAATAATATACGAAAGTTTAAGAACAGTGGCGCTGGAAGTAATGTAAATGTAACATAACCTCAGCACACAATTTTAATCAATAGTTTTACAATATAGCACAATAAAACAGTGAAATTATAAAACAATTAATAGAAGCTCAACAAATATAATCTTAAATACCAAGAAACAAAATAAATGAAATGACATTTCGTAGTTCCATTTTAGTCCACAATAGGCGTTGGACGCGCGATTTGAACATTTAATATTTCTGGTCAATAGAATTAATGCGAATATTCGTGACGTCAAAATATGTTCAATTCGTTATATCGCTTTACTGCAAACTATTTAAAAGAAAAAAAAAAATACTTTACTTCCAATTATTCCGTAAGTGTTACACGATTTTGATAAAAATTTTTCATATTTGTTTATGGTTTATGCGCCCATTCTAAATTAGAAGTAAAACATTTTGTTGACTAAATTGGAAAACAAATACTAAAACGAAGGAAGCTGAAAATTCCTGTATCCTGTTTGTAATAGTAAAAATTAAGTAATGTGTCGATTGAAGTAGTCTGTTTTTAGATCATTTAAAATCTAACATAACTGGGTTTACTGCTTTTCATATTACGTGATTTTATGTCTCTGTTGACAGTCATCGTCGTTGTGATCATAATTTACATTTAGATCACGTAATAAAAGACCGTTATGCCAATGATTTTATCTTACTAAAAACAAATGTTAGCTGTTAAAAACGATTATTATTAGCACTGACAGTATTGAATTATGCATAGCTAGATATATATCAGGAAAATGTGAAAAAAAATAAATGCTGTCCCAAGTCCTCGATAGTATAGTGGTCAGTATCCCCGCCTGTCACGCGGGAGACCGGGGTTCGATTCCCCGTCGGGGAGAATTTTTTAAATTTTAACATGAATTTTACATAACATAATAATTAAAAAGCGGGATTATGATCTTAGCCAAATTAGAAAAGTGCTTTTGTACATATGATATTTGTATATTCTATCAATTCATTGCCCCCAAAAAATATTATTGAAGAAGAATAATGTAGATAATTTATCAACAAATAATTGAAAAATCTGTAATAATATTTTAGTTCCCCAGCACATAACTTCCTGAATATATTAGTTTATAAACGAAACAAAATATAGAAAAATGTATCAAATAAAAATTGTGACCAATATTTTCTACATCTTGAATATAGAAAATGATGTCATATTCGAAAAGATGTAGAATGGTTAAAAAGTTTATATACAGTTTTGAAAATGCTTTCAGTTTTCAGTCAAATTCATAGGAAACTGTTTACATGTAATTTTCAAAACTAGTGTAAAAATAGATTTGAATTTGAAAACAGTTTCGATTCATGCGCTTGTGGTTGATGTAAGTGACAAATTTAAATGTAAAATACTTAAAAACAAAACTCACACAAACTGTCACTTGGTTGTTCTAAACACACTGTAAGTTTTAGGCACAGAACAAATCTACTAGGTTTAGGTTAGAATACTTCAAAACGTCCAAACGGCGAAGTACGCATGTGCAATCTGTATTTTGCATGTTTACATGAGTTGTTTTCAAACTAATTTTGAAGTCAAACCTATGAATTTTAGTTTTGATTCGAGTCTGCTCAAAACGGTTTTGGCGCTGTATACATGGAGTTTTCAATACTTAAAAAGATTTATAAATGAATTCAACAGTGGCGTGCGGTGCGTTTCTGAGTTGGGTGTGCAGAATTAAAAAAAAATGTTTTTTTAATGTTTCCTTGCAGCTTCATGTAGATGATTTAAATCATTAGAACCCTGTACTACCCAAACATTTTTATCTTTCTTGTTGTAATCATTTTGTAATAAACGGCAAACATGGCCAACAATACAATTTATTTTGTTTGGAACAGTCGGTAATCCATTAAAATTTATTGATATTTGAAAATGTCTCACGCATATTTGAGCTTTAATTTTAATGTTTTGAGACAATGCTGTAAAGCAATTATCAATTTACTTGCAATTTCCAGTCGATATATTTTCAAAAACACAAATATTAATTAAATATATAAATTATATACCAAATAGTTACCTAAAATGTAAAATGAGTAATTAAATTTTGTGTCCAAACTCTTCTATTCACTACCAAATATAATTTTAAGGCGATACGTGCACAAAATTTCCTACACGCCGAAGACTGCGATGGAGCGATACGTATTTCTAATATTTTGTCTCTGTCTGCGCAAATACACTGTTCTGCTGTATTCCCTATAGAACCCTGTGTAAAAACATGCGCGCGGAGAATTATTATACCATTATTTTAATATTTTTTATGTCATATTAAGATCACATAAATTACATAATTTACATTTTAATGTAATTAATTTTGGAATTATTCGCAGGGTGTGCAGTGCACACCCTGCACATATGGACTGCACGCCACTGGAATTCAAAACTCCATATAAACACAGTAGTACACGATCCAATTTATCATATTATTTCTCCTACGATATCCAATATGATTTTATATCACATTGAATATCGTACTAGAAACAATATGATATATTGGTTTGAAATGTTTAGATCGTACACGAGACAATTTTTTATCGTATTGAAAATATGACATACACATGCGCGGTGAATAAAGTTTGACAGTTGATGATAACCAGTAAATTGGATTAACAATTATATGCTTTTCGTATTGTTCTTACTACTTTACTTAATTAGAAATAATTAAGTATAATAAGTACGTTAATTTAAGTTTAAATGTAGTTACCTCAAAAACTGTCCAGCTGTCAGTTACAATGGTGTTTTTCACCATTTTTTTATTATTATTTTTTTTTATGAAACTTTATCTAAATTGAAGACTATCTGCACTTTAAAAAAATCTTAATTGTTATTCGTTAAGCCACAATGATATTTTTTTTAAATGTTGCGACATCATTGTAGAGGTGTTGCTGGATCTAAAACAGTAGAGATTTAAATAATTTTTGTTACATAAATGTTCTATTTTATTGTAATAATAATAAATTAAGTAATAAAATATATGACTACAATTATTTACAATCTGTACTGTTTTAGATCCAGCAACACCTCTACAATGACGTCACAACATTTAAAAAAAATCATTGTGGCTTAATGAATAACAATTAAGACTTTTTAAGAGTGTAGATAGTCTTCAATTTAGATAAAGTTTCATCAAAAAAATAAAAAAAAAATGGCGAAAGACCCCAGTGTGCAGTTACTGCGCTGATATTTGTCTAATATTTTAGATATCGTTTTCAAAATCGTGTGAAATATTGGATGAAAAATGTGTAGTAGATGATACAATATTTTTCATAAATATATTTCATAATATTTTCGGGCCACCGCCTACAAAATTTCTTGCATTTTTATTGAAAACGGTTAATCTGCATAAATGCTTTGTTTTTCTCAGTTGGATATATTTACCAGCCGTTGAATCAAGGCTCCAAATAATATGTTATTGAAAAGAGAGCAACTGGCGCATTTTTTTATAATTTACAGTTGAAACGGTCCGGTTACATTTGACCAATTCCGAAAATTAAAACTGTCAGCAAATTAACAAATTTCACGCATTTCAAATTCATTCAAATACACCGTTGGTTTCAATCAATAAACAAAACACAATTACAGATATACAGAAAGTGAAACATTCTTCGTTTGTTCTTCCAGAAAACAACATCGTAAAAACAGAGTGCGTCGTGTATCCCGATTGGTTCCCAAGGCTTTGCCGCCATTAAACAGTTACGAATCGTGATCGCTTTCATAGCCGACGCGATATTCACACACTGGGTAATTTTATTAATAACAGCGACGGACCGAAATAGCCGGCACTGTGTTGTGATTAGACAAATGTACGTATTTTTCTATTTTTGCCTCGGAATGCGACGATTTCGAAATATTTTTTGCTGAGCATTGTTTCATGTTGTCCGGGTACAGTTATTGAAATTCGGTTTGACTTGAGTTGAGACTTGCGGATAATTTCAGGTTGGTGCTCACTGTGTTTATATGGGAATGCCAGGTCAAGCGTCAAGTAACGGACGCAAATCGGTTTCGATTTCACCAAAACTTGCTCTTCCTTGTTGCACTTCAATTGTTTTTCTTTTAATACGGATTTATTTAGTTATGTATGAAATATACCGACAACAATTTTTTCTATTCTCTGGCTACTTTGGAGGTCATATTTTGACGGCACTGCACTCGCAAATATACAGGGAGTTTTTTTATATCAGTGCACATAGGAATGTGTCATTACCATAATTAGAGTTAAAATGATTGACAGCAATGTATTAAAGCGTTTTTTTTAATGAGTAAATACAGAGATAACTTAGAGTAATTAAAAATAATAATTCCTATTTATTGTAATGTAATTTATTAAGTACTAAAGTAATTAAAACAAATTTATATTTGTTTAAACTTGCATTGTTTGTTTCTTTATTATTAACTATTATTAATAATCAATGTGAGTTATCCCTGCTTACTCATAAAAAAATTTGGTGTGGGCACCACACTTACTTTCTTATACAAATAAAATCAACTGAACATGTATGACTTGTTCCTTGCGTATAACTATTGTGTCAATTATTTAACATATAGGTATTATACCTGTTAAATTTTGTGTTCTCAGCTATGATTTTAATTTTAAATATTAATTAATATCTAGTCTTTAAAACTTTGTAATTAATAATACAAATATTGCTTTTATAATATTTAAAACGACACATATTTTTCACACTTCACAATTATTTGACACGTTTGACACATAGATGTTAAAAATATTTTAGATTACTGAACTATATTATTAAATATATAATTTAGATTTTCACAAAATTAGAAGCATGTACAAGAAAAGTGCAAATAACATTTTATATTCCAAATATGCTTACTAACATCTTTCATTTGAAATTTTTTTTCACAGCTGATTCTATTTAAAAAAAAAATAGAATTTATTGTTTTGCGTGTTCAGTAAACTTCCTCTTCCGGTTTTTCAATTTCATTCCAAATCAACTCAGCTCTTCATATTTTCATGAAACTTATAAATTCCAAGTTTCGTTTACATATCTTGTCTCGTTCATGAGATATTGTGCACACGGACATCCATCCATCCTCACACACAGACATCATTGAGAAATTGGTCTTAACGGGTTCAGTGGACGTCAAAATATGTATTTCCGCAAGAATCTCGTCAATGATTTTTTTTCATTATTCCGATACTTCCTTATACTTTGTATAAGAAAGTAAAAAACTCCAGGTGTATATATTATTTATCGATATCTGCTCTATAAATGACGGGTTTGTGAGATATGAATTTCATATCTATACAAACACGTGGTTATTAATGTTGTGAGTACCGTGTTGAAGCTTTGTGTTGTTTCATACTTCCTACCTCCCGCATATACAGAGTGTTTCATAACTTCAGGTACATACGTTAATGGTATATGTTATTTGATATGCTGATTGCGAATCAAAAATAATTTTTTTTTAAATCGCAAAATTATTTTCCATGTTTCCCAGTCCAAAATTTTTCGTTACCACTGCCACTGGGTGGATGATTATTTTAATAATTATTGTTTCATTAAAAATAATTAAATTTTGTTTGTTTATTTTACTAGTATTATGTAATTTAAATTGTTGATTACCTACTTCATTGTTTGTGTTTAATAGGAAAGCGAATCCATTGCAGTAAGAATATTATACAAAGAATATTTATTTACACTATTTATATTCAATATGCAAACGTTTCATTTATTTCCACTATGTTCGACGTTTCCTGAACAGCGTAGCGGAGTCGAATGCCCCACTGGGTAGGCTAGCGTGTTTATATATCCGATTGGGCTTCCAATTTATCAAGAGATGGCGTTGATCATTTTTACATCTTATTAAAATAATACGGCTTAAACAAATGTTATACTTACATTGGAATATTCTTAAAATTACTATTGTTATTAAGTTAATACTACTGTTGTTATTAAGTTTGGAAGCCCAATTCTAGTAGCTTCGCCCATGGAACAATTCGAGAACGATGAGTCATCGTCTGCGCTGTCTGTCCAGGGCCGTACTGGCTCGTTACAGTATTTATTATGTGCTTAAAAAAGATAATTTTGTATTTGGTAGTCATAAATCTTTGTAAAGCTTTGTGCTACAATACCGCACTTATTTGTATTTTATCATTTATAAAAAATGTCAACAGCATAGTTTCTTAAAACACAGCGACTAAATTTTGTATCAGTTTGTACGTAACGTAACTATAGTTGCCCAAGTGCAGAAATTCTAGATAATGATGGAGATACCTGATGCAAATTATCTCTCTCGGCTCGCTTTTTCCATACAGAAATAGCATGGCAGTGCGCGATCAAGTATTACTATATCTCACTGGCTGTAATGAAAAAGAAGAAATCCGTTTTGCCGTCAAAAGACGAATCGTATATCCTAGGAAAATTAGAATCGCACATCGTAACAACAGTATCTAATTTAAATGAAAATAAAATTTTACTGCTTGTAGTTATGTATGTTTAACTGCTTTCGTATATTACTTACAAAGTTATGTAAATTCAAAATTCCTGAGTAAAATGTGTGAACGTAAATCAGTTACAAATCGTGAGATCCTTCTATTGTATCGAATGCATAGACGCAACTTGAAACGAATTGATTTAAAACTGATATAGATGCATTAAAATGCACTTGCAGAGTGCATTATGTGAACGTCAAATGCGTTTGTGTTTTGCCATGCAAAGAAGATGTTTCTAACGTGTGGCCAATCTACGAAACGACAAAAACGCAGAAATAATAGCGCTGTACCAGGAATAATAATACAATGAGAAAAACTATTATGTTTAGAAGGAAAGCACTTTAATCTGGCTCGCCATGACCGACACCCCCATTATTACATTCTATTTCTATTTTATCGTTATTCTTCACAACACAGAGCAGTATATTGTACCGCATTTTACTCAAGTGCTTTTCAAAATAAATATATCACTTCTTTTTAACTGAAGTATTTGTTTTATTTTACAAAATGTGACTATGAAATAGACAGTCTTGTGACATTAGAGTTTCTAGGTTCAATCACAGTTGTATTATGTACACTTGAAATATAATAATACTGGAACACTAGTCGCTAGACGCTAACTGACGTTGAAAACGCTAGCCGAGAGAAACAGCTATATATAGTTGTTGAGTTATCTGTCTTTGTTGTACAATGTTTTTATATAGCAACCAGTCAACAAACACATAGCAACCATTCTATAAACAAGTGTTAGACAAAGAAGAGTGGCCTTGCAACATCTATTTGCTCAGGCTTGTTTTTCGTTTTTTCGCTTCCATGAAACCTTACAAATGCGCATTCCAGTATTACTGTATTTCAATGGTTATTACTATTAGTAGAAAGCGGATTATATGCACGAAAAAACTGAATTATATGCGCATATACCGGGTGGAGCATGATACCTGTGTACATAGGCGATTAACATGAAAAAACAGTTTTTCCGTGCGCATTGCTCCCCAAATTATTTTAGGCAAAAATGCTTCAAATACATGTTGTAGAGCATAAAATTCTGCATCTAAATCAATAAACAGAATTACTTTTACTTGCTTTGTAACGACCGAAATTAAATATGAAAACATGGAAAATTACGTTAAAAATATCAAATAGCCATGGAATTGAAACAAAAATAAATAAATTTTTGACATTTGACAGATGAATGATTAATTTGACGGGTAAAATATCAAATAGACAGAAAAACGATAAGCATTTATTTATTTTTGTTTCAATTCCATGGCTATTTGATATTTTCATCGTAATTTTTCATGTTTTCATATTTAATTTCGGTCGTTACAAAGCAAGTAAAAGTAATTCTGTTTATTGATTTAGATGCAGAATTTTATGCTCTACAACATGTATTTGAAGCATTTTTGCCTAAAATAATTTGGGGAGCAATGCGCACGGAAAAACTGTTTTTTCATGTTAATCGCCTATGTACTCAGGTATGATGCTCCACCCGGTATATGCACTGATTTTTAGGAAATATACACTATGCATAAATATGACAATATATACAGCAAAATATGCAAAAAATCTTAAATTATTAAATAAAAGTATAAATGAATGCATTATGCCCCAATACAGTCTTAATCCTGATTAACAATTAATAAAAATACTACTAATATACATATAAACTAAGTCTAGAAACTTGATATTATAAGATTATGACATATTTACATAAATACAATAACAAATTATTCAAAATTTTCTAAAAAAAAAAAAAGTGAAACATTAGTAAAAGATATGTCCAGCTGAGAATTCTCGGTCTTATATTCATTGTACCCACTTTTACCAGCATTCGTGTATTCAATGAATACCTACCGTTACCGTTACAGGGATTTCCCTAAAGATATTAGGGAATTATCAATGTGCATTAGCAGAAATTTAAGATTGTTTATCACTAGACAAGGTCTTAAAATATTGAAATATGCAATTATATGCAACTTTTGTAAAAATGTGCATAAGAATGCCCAAATATGCAATATATGTAATTAGTAATTAGCATTAGTTAACTCTAATCATTATAATTCGTCCAGAAAATTGATTTTATTATATGCAAAAATTAAAATATATGCACTTTGCATGTAATCCGCGCTCTAATTATTAATATGCGCCGAGTGCAAATATTAAACAATCAAATTAAGATTTATAGGAATAATAATGTCGTATGTACACCAGATTTTTAAAAGCAGATAATAAGAATCTTGCTGTTGAAATTAGTAACAATAATTGTTCTTCCACTCGTTTCGCTCAAGTGTGACTGCAGCTACATTCATAGGTGATGATTTACACCCAACTCGTGTTTTGCAATAAAAGATCATTTTCACTTTTGCGACACCTCATAGAGCTATACTCCTCACAAATACACTCACATACGTAGATATTGCCCGACAACCTTAACCCAGATACACACACACATACACACGCGCACGGTGTTCGTGTTTCCGGTGACCGGAACCAGGTCCAGGTGTCGGCGATGACCTTCAAAGCATCGCCAACTCTGATTTATTAATTAATTAATTTTTACTAATTACTTTTTGAACACGCGAATTTTGTTTGCGCTTTCGTATTTTCTGTTATGTATTTAAATTAATTATGACATCAAAATTTGTCGTATTGTTTAATTATGTAACTGATGCTCTAATTATTATGTAAATTACATTAAATACCATATTTTGTAACATTATCAAACATATTATCATAAGATCCTCAGTTCGAATCCCACAGCCGACCGTTTCCATGCAATAATTTTATTATACATAATTACATAACCATTACGATGGACCTTAAAATGGGTTAAATCAAATTTTAATTGAACCGCCCCCTAAATGGTTCCAAATTGGGAATAGTTTAACATTAGTTGAACAATGTTTAGTTAAAACAAATATATCGTAATGCATTATTATACCGTGTGTCCCACGTAAAGGTTGGCATAGGCAAATAACATGTAAAATCAGTTTTTTGTAAATAAAAAGTGTCCGGCAAAAATTATGCATCCAAATTTTATATCACAATACTGCCAATTTCCCTACATCTTATTTAACACGGATTACTTTATTTTGATACCGTAATTTAATGAAATTAATAATAATAATTCCTAATTTTCGCCTACTCTTCTTATTGCTACTGACGTATAGTGCCTACAATTTGTTTTAAATATTTTAATCTGTCACTGTCAATTTCTGGCGATGGAAATTATTCAGCGTTCATTCCTGTGGTGTATTCAGATATTTGTCTTGCACTGCGCCCCCATAATACATTCTAATAATATTTACACGTTTCTCGACATTTAATGTATTCTTGATGACAGTGACAGATTAAAATATTTAAAACAAATTGCAAACACTATACGTCAGTAGCAATAAAAAGAGTAGGCGGAAAATTAGGAATTATTATTATTAATTTCATTAAATTGCGGTATCAAAATAAAGTAATCTGTATTAAATAACATGTAGGAATATTGGCAGTATTGTGATATAAAATTTGGATGCATAATTTTTTGCCGGACACTTTTTATTTATAAAAAATTGATTTTACATGTTATTTGCCTATGCCAACCTTGTGTCCCACGGTAGAAGTTACTGCTATTTACATTTTTCTTTTAATGTTCAAAAATTGCTGTCCACATAGTTGAGGGCTACTTAAAAACAAAACAACTCAAAGATTTGAATGGAATATTATATTTTATACCAAGGACGCAAAAAGTAGATTATGAACGAATAATACAATTACATGTGCCTGTTATGCGCATAATATTTTTGCAAATTGCAGTTTTGCGCCATCCTAGCGGTACAATTTTAAAATTTAAGTAATGATATCAAAGTTACCAGCCGAGGACAATTCGAACGAGCTTCAAATTTTCAAATATTTTCACCAATACGCATGCGATTGTTGTTGTGAATTTTGGCATGTTCCGAAATGGTTGAGTACTTCTTTGGCAATCAGAGTTAACAGTACGCAAGTTCCAAAACGCAAACAAAACTCAAACAATTGGCTAACGTAGAAACTCATGTTCCAGCACAAAATTATAACTATGAAATAAAATCCAGAATCCAAGTTCCACGATTTTGATTTAGCGACAATTTACTGGTTGGGTCAACTAGGGTAAATATGAAACTTAAAAAATTTTAAGTAAATGTGAAACACCTACGTCATTTGTTTTCTGTTTACATTACAAAAAATATAAAATTAGTTTTAGATAGTGCGAACCTTTATAAGTTTTATAATCCAGTCTATAAAAATTATTTATTATTGGTAAAATTTGCCTATGGAAATTTCAATTTACTATGAAAAATTTTCTCAGTATTTTTATTTATTTAAAATCTATTGCCAGGTAAATATTATCCCCCTGAAAGAGTAGATTTTACAGTAAAAGATGTTCGGGAGAAGAAGAAGAGAAGTATCTTGATAATATAAAAGTTGGAGATTTTGTTTTAACTTTAAAGCCGGGAAGATAAATTATTATAATTATAAATATGTGCACAATTCTAAAAACATTGGGCACAGAAGTTTAAATAACAAGATTAAAAAGTATGGATAATGATAAAGGAGAATTTAAATTCAAAGAAAATGACATTTCAACAGGTGACAAAAAATATTGAGCAATATTATCTGTGCCTCAAATTGCAACAATTGGCACAGACTGAATAAAATATGTTTTTGATATGCCTGTTCCAGTTTTAGAAAAATAATATGTGTTTCACTTTGTACCTATTAAAATATATATAGAAATTGAAAAAAAAAATCACTATTAAAAATTTATAGAAAAAGAGAATACTTAATGTTATTTTCGATTTCTAGTTTAATTTATCTATTTCATTTGTTTATAAAATACGTATAATTTGTGTTCAATTAATAACAACTTTATTGTAAAGTATGTTTTTTTTTTTAATTCTGAAACCTTACTCTTATATATTAATTTGATACATGTATTTTCGTTCTTTTCATTTTTACCATGATCTATCAGCTAGCATGTATAGTATGTGATGTTTCAATTTTACCCAAAAACAGGTAAAATATGTGAAACGTGATTTTTCTCTATTTTCATATTAAAATGCGCGTGAACAAAATTGAAGTATCCATAAATCGAAGGATACAACAGAAACGCTTCGACCTAATACTTTGAATGCAATTTTTAATTCTGTTTAATGCGTTTGAAACACAAAGGTATGTTTTTCGTTGCATATTTACCCCAGTTGACCCTAGCATTTTATTTTTACTAAATAAATAGACTTTCGTTGTATCCGACTTCAGTTTTTATAGAGCTCGCCAAGAGTTGCCCTATGGGCTAAGAATGCTATAGCTATGCCACTGGGTTATTCTACATACGAACACACATCCATTCACACATGCAGACTTCATTCAATAATGTACAAATGTTTAAAATATATACTATTTTATACTACGTATATGAATGTAAAAATAATACGAAAAAATCAGTTATGATTATAATATGTGTACTTGCCCTTTTACCTAAGTGTGTACGTTACGAAAACAAAAGCGGAATGCTTATTTCTCCGATGAAATCTATATATAAAATATCCGCTATTACATAGTTCGTATCTAGAATACATTATTTATTCGTAAGTATGCCTTTAGACTCATCTTTATTGAGCGATTAGCATTTTTAGATTTATCTAACCTGAAACCTCACAAGATTCCAGTTATTTATTTGCTATTCACCAATCATCCAGTCTTCTAGTCCCTATTATTGAACCATGACCTTTACACAACAGAAGAAACTATTGAAGACACGAAGAAAGCAACAAAGTTGTTTTCTCGGTACTTCTATTCTATTTGTTATTAAGTAAACTGTTAATTTTATACAACTATAACTATTTAAATTTAGAAATATGTCCTTATTCTTGCATTTCAAAAATTACTCAATTCAATAAAAAAAAAAGTTGTGTTTGAGTTCAAATATTTTTAGTTGATTTTCATAATACGTAATTTCGTTTTTCCTGGCTGTATCCAGAGCTGGAAAAGATACTTTTAATATATGTCTAGATACTTTACTAAGATACAAAAATTTGTTAAAGATACTTAAGTACTTAAGAAAGTGGGAGTGAGTCAGTTGAGGTGGTTTGGACATGTTGAGCGAATGTCGAATGAAAGGTTGGTGAAACTAATATATGTGGGTGAGATTGAAGGTGAACGATTGCGTGGGCGTCCGAGGAATAACTGGTTGGGTATGATTGATGGTTTGTTGCGTGAACGAATGATTCCGAGTGTGAAGAATAAACGAGCATGTATGAATCGCACTATGAATGTGGACGAGGCGAAAGTGGTGTGTCAAGATAGGAATGTATGGAGGCGATTGATTGTTGGTTGACTGTTTTTCTGGGTTCGTGCTACCCCACTAAGTGGGACATAGCGTGACGTTATGTATGTATGTATGTATGTACTTAAGTATCTAGATACTTTTTATTCTAAGTATCTTAAGATACACATATTTCTAAAAGTATCTAATATAAATACTTAAGATACTTTTAAATATTTTAGATACTTTTTAATATCTTAGATACTTTGAGATGTTTCAGATATTTCAAAATATTTCACTGGCACATACCTTAAATATTTGCAAATAAGATACTTTTTTTAATGAAAGATACTCTTTAAGACAAAAGATACTTTTTTTAAGATAAAAGATACTTTATAAGATGAAAGATACTGTTTTAAGATATAAGATATTTTTTAAGATAGAAGATGCAGATACTTTTAAAAAGTATTTAAATAAAAGATATATTTTACATAAAATAGAATGTATCTAAGATAAAGTATCTTAGATACTTTTAGTATCTTAGATACTGTCGAATATCTTTTTATGTAAGATACTCCCAGCTCTGGCTGTATCAGACAGCTTGTATGTATGTATGTGAACAGTTGCCTCCTACATTTTGCAGTTCTTCTCTGTGGTGGGCATCAGCTAAAGTATAGTAATCATTCAAAGAAGAGTTGCCCTCACTTGATCACAGATCGTCGTGTAAATGCCCTAACAACTAACGACCATTCTGCGGTTGTGTACTTCAATGCCGATGATGTCTTACTCGTGCGAAGGAACTTCAGATCTCAAGTGTTATCGTGGTTAACGAAATCTGCATACTACTCATTGTTAGCGGAGATGTTAACCTTTCAACTTCGTGAAAACAAATTATTTTATATTTTTGTTAAGTATTTATAGTTGTATTTCTAACTCCCTGTCCACACAGCTTATGACATTAATGTCAGTCAAAATTAAATGTGTCTTCACGATATTTATACGTGTTCCGTATACTTCAACCCATCAAAACCCGAAGGATCGTAGGAAAACGATTAATTTATCTGCTCATTGTATGTTTGTTGTTGCTAGAGATATGAGGTACATTGCAAGCATCGTGCGAAATGAATTTATTTTGTGAGTATTTCAATACAGATCAGCTCATTTAAGTACAGGTGCCATTGCTAGGATACTTATTTAGAATTGTCAAATATTGGAATGATGAAAGCGAGACAACTTTTTAATTAATATTAAATGAATTAGGAAATAATATTGTGGTCGTAGAAAAAGTATAGTGTACAACTCGCGTGGAATGTCCATTTCATACTCGTATGATTTGCAGCAATCGCTCATGCTACAAACTTTCGTACTCGTAGGAAATGAGTACCATTCCATGCTCGTTGTACAATATACTATTTTCACGACCGGGAGAGAAACTCTGTTTCTATGATACCAAAATCATGACAGAAATAGCCAATTTTATATCTACGACATATTTTTGCACTTTCTTTCCCATCCTGAGGGAATGTGCTCAATTAATATGAAAATTAAACAAAATTAAATAAATGAATGGTAACTATCATAAATTATTTTACAATTCAAATAATTTGAAATACCTTAAAACCATCATAAATATTGGGGGTCGTCAAAAAATTAGTATATACACCACAGTAGAGAAGTGTATTTTTTCTCTTGTCGTATTTACTCCGCGGGAAAAAATCATACACTTCTGTCCCTGAATGTATAATATACTATTATACCGTGTGCCCCACGTAAATGTTGGCATAGGCAGTTAACATGTGAAATCAGTTTTTTGTAAATAAAAAGTGTCCGGCAAAAAATTATGCATCCAAAGTTTATATCACAATATTGCCAATATCCCTACATCTTATTTAATACAGATTAATGTATTTTGATACCTCAATTTAATGAAATTAATAATAATAATTCGTAATTTTCCGCCTACTCTTTTTATTGCTACTGACGTATAGTGCTTGTAATTTGTTTTAAATATTTTAATGTCACTGTCAACTTCTGGCGATGGAAACCATTCGGCGTTCATTCCTGTGATGTATTCAGATATTTGTCTTGCACTGCGCCCCCATAATACATTCTAATAATATTTACACGGTTCTCGACGTTTAATGTATTCTTGATGACAATGACAGATTAAAATATTTAAAACAAATTGCAAGCACTATACGCTAGTAGCAATAGAAAGAGTAGGCGGAAAATTACGAATTATTATTATTAATTTCATTAAATTACGGTATAAAAATAAATTAATCTGTATTAAATAAGGTGTATGAATATTGACAGTATTGTGATATAAAATTTGGATGCATACTTTTTTGCCGGACACTTTATTTACAAAAAACTGATTTTACATGTTAATTGCCTGTGCCAATATTTACGTGGGACACACGGTATATAATCGATAGTGTTAACTTTATTCTTATCAAAATCATTATTTAATGTGCTTCATTATTTACCGAGGGAAATAAAAATGACAAGTACTCCCTAGGAAAATAAAGTGATTCAAAACCACTGGTAGTGTCATCTAGAAAGAATTTAATTTTTTAGTATTCATTATTAATTAATATTGATTCACAGATATGTCGAAAATTAATAATTATATTTATTTTCAAAGAAAATTGAATATAAATATTTTTTCAATAAACTTAAAATAAGATAAATTTTAACTTATTTATTTCCATATTTTTTTTTATAGATGACCTAACCTGCGTTCATAGCAGTTATTTTGTTTGTTCATTTCATTTCCAATTTTCAGTTTGACATAACCTATAATACGAGAATATTGGTGTACATTTAGTAGTGCAATAAATAAGAAACGAAGAAAGTGATTTATGAATACCTCCGGACGTAGCATTATTACTAGATTTACTTGATGTTAATAGTAATACTGTTAATAATATCGGGCTACGCGATCAGGATTAAATCTGCGCTCTCCACAAATAGTGACGAACTTTATTCCCCTAATATGTAAATTTTTATAATTAGACTATTTCGCATATAAGCTAACACAAAATATAATAACAATTTTTATCAAGTTGTAAACATAAATAGAATAAGCAATCAATATTTTGTCACGTGGATATGTAATGGGTTTTTAGTCACTTAAAAATGCCCTAGGACTTTTTTCAAAATTTTTTCCGCTGTAATACGTACAGTACCTGACTGAACCAAAATGATTAAGTTAAATGAAATGTTTTATTTTATTTGTAGGAAATTGTAGCTAATCTTATTTTACATCGTTTTTATTGAATCAAAATAAAACATAAATCAATTATTTATAGAGATACACGTACATATGCAGAAAAAAAATTGTCAAATACGTTTGTTCTTAAATATGCCGCTAGGTGGCTTCGGGTACAATTTCTTGGCTAATAAAAGGTGCTTTCTTTTGGTCGAGAAAAAAAAATTGAGCAATCCAAATCGAATTGGGTACGTTCTTTTGGTTTTCAATCATGTACCCCCACCACGAAATTTTGGATTGCAATCTGAATTTTTGAATCGCTTCAAAACAGCGATCATTGCAATTAGATTGCTGGGATTTTGGACATCATTTTTGTGTATCTTTTTCTAAATCGCTTCCTTGAAATAAAATTAAAATATTATAATGGAAAAAATAGACGAACAGTATGCGTTAGTTTAGATAAAGATGAATATTCCCTGGTTAATTCATCCTACAACCAAATGTTATTATTACTATATGAATACATTATAATTTAATTAAATTGTATACTTTTAACAATTAACAAATTCTCTAAACTCATTTTGGTAGATAACTTGTACGATTTTTGAGGTTAATGCAGACAAATGTCAAATAGCTATGGATTGCAATCCGTTATTTTCCTATACTTTTGATTTACGATTTCAATATCTTGTGACGTCACGCTATCGGATTTGTTCAATCAGATCGGATGGGATCGCTAACCGAAAGAAAACACCTGAAAGTAAAGTAAAGAAATGCGATTAGTAGCCGTAAAGCAGGACTGTTAAAAAATCTAAACGATTCGTTAAAGTTTTATAAATATAAATATAACCATAAATCGTCCAAGTTTATGTGTATTGCTCGCATAAAATAATTCTAAAATAAAGTTAATATCAAGAATGCATACCTTACAAACTCAAGTCCAGTAAAATAGACATCAAGCTTCTGTTATCCCCAAATCAATAAAATCGCTAAATCACATCATTTGATATTATTAGTGTCCTATTAACTCGAGCAAGAAACCATTTTAGTCGTCGCTTCAACATTAGAGCTAACGGGGCGTCCATCGCAAGCATTTATTGCTTTGCGCATGAAAATAGAGAAATAGATTTAATTCGATTTTAATAACAGTCGCAGTGTGGTTTCCTGGATGGTTCCCTTCACGTAGCTCAGTTTTAACGACGTTGGCTGTGGCTGTTTAACGATTTGAGAGCAATCAGCAGCTTGGACAAATGACCACGCGCGGGGAATGGCGCTAGTGTACCGGAAGTGCGGGTTCGTGCCGAGATGATGTAGAGCGAAAGGTTACAGTATAGCTTCTTTTGCGAATGTTTTTGAAATGTGCACGATTTCTTCATATAGGGAAAATTTTGGAAAACTCTCATAGCTAAATTTGTCAATTGCTGACTCAACGTTTTAGTAATCTAATAAATAAGTAATATTTCCGCCCCCCATATACCGGGTGAAGAATTGAAATGTGTCGTATACGGATTTCAGTGCTATTTTATTTTCTTCTACAAAGTACAAGGAAGTATTGGAATCACGAAAAAAATCGCTGACGTGATTTTTGCGAAAATACATATTTTGACGTCCACTGAATCCGTTAAGACCAATTTCTCAATGATGTCTGTGTGTGAGGATGGATGGATGGCTGGATGCCCGTGTGCGCAATATCTCATGAACGAGACAAGATATGTAAACGAAACTTGAAATATATAAGTTTCATGAAAAAATGAAGAGCTGAGTTGATTTTGAATGAAATTGAAAAACCGGAAGAGGAAGTTTACTGGACACACAAAATAATAAATTCCATTAAAAAAAAAATAGAATCAGCTGTGAGACAAAGTTTCAAATGAAAGATGTTACAGGCTTCTAATTTTAAGAAAAAAACTAAATTATATATTTAAGAATATATTTCAATAATCTTAGTTTCACTGGGAACAAAAACTAAAAAAATGTCAAACGTGTCAAATAATTGTGAAGTATCAAATATATGTGTCTTTTTAAATATTATAAAAGCAATATTTGTATTATTAGTTACAAAATTTTAAAGACTAGATACTAATTAATTTTTTTAATTAAACAGGTATAATATCTATATGTCAAATAATTGTCACAATAGTTATACGCAAGAAGCAAGTCATACATGTTCAGTTGGTTTTATTTGTATAAGAAAGTAGTGTGGTGTCCACTCCAGAATTTTTATATTGCTGTTTTTACCTCCCGCTACATCCTGTAAGGGAGGTATAGGAATCATACTAAAAATTGGGTAGTGAGTTTCCAGTGGATGAGCACGTTTTAGGGTCCCTAGAATACGATTTTAATAGTTTCGCGATGATGTCTGTGGGTTTGTCTGTCTGTCTCTCTGTCTGTCTGTCTGTCTGTCTGTCAGTCTGTCAGTCTATCAATCTGTCTGTCTGTCAGTCTGTGTAGATCTCTGGAGTTACGGTTTCTCAAAAACTTCTAAACTGAAAATTTTAATTTTTTGGATATATCAACTGTATCCCCTTTGGAAGAGCTGATTAGTTTTTGGTGATAATCATGGAGTACGTGATAATCCAATAACCGGAAGTGGTAGTTTACTTGAAGCCCTATCAAGTTATTGTAAGTATCTCAGTAAATTATGATTTAAAGAAAATTTTGTTATTAGAATAATGTTTTAAATATTATTATCTTCAATTATTGTTTCAAACTTTTTCCTTTTACTGTTACCAATTACGAATTAAAAAATAAGTTAAAGAAAAATTATATTTTCGTTTAAATCTGCTAACCTTTGTTTTTTGAAAAAACAAAACAACGATTGAAAAATTTAATTTTTTGACATGTCATAATAATTTTTTGGACCTAGTGGTGGTCCGTGTCCTTGCATTGTTCGATAAAAAATCTATGGCGAGAGGTATTGTGGTGTCCACAACAGATTTTTTTTTTACCTATTCACTTCATAGTATACAAATAGAAAAGTTGTTCAGAATTTAAAAGTGTATGCCCATTTAATTACCTAAATATTAATATTTAACGGTATATCAATAAAATTAAAATTAATATTTATTTGTAATTGTAACACGGCCAAGGAAAATTAAACAGTTTTAGATTTATTTATTTAACAAGAAATGGAAGGGCTTGAACTCAAATTCGCCCTTATGTTTTTACAATCTTTTACGAAATTTCTACTGAAAGTAATACAACACTGTACTAAATAAATTATGTTTAAAAATTTGAAACTTATTTAAATAAATATTCTACAGAACTTAATTCAAAAATCTTTTTTATAGTACTATAAGATCTGAAAGTTTTTTCATCTAAATAATCATTTGTTTATAAAATTTGTTAATTCAAATGTAACTTGTCTTGAAGAGATGATTGTTCTACTGGATAAGCGATGTGGAAAAATAATGATCGGGGATACAGTCATAGGATCTTTTTTTCTACAACGCCGACGTTTTGACACCACTTGTGTCTTCTTCAGGGCTAGTAGAAAAATTTTATATGATAATGTTAAAAATGCATACAAAAAATGCAATTTGATGTTTAAGTTTTGTTGAGACAGAACAATCGTCACAAATAAAGAATATAAAAAAATATGACACGTCAGCAATTTTCTCATATTTTTTCTCAAGCGCTGCTTGTTTTAAAGGAAACCCCTGTATACTAATGTACAGCACCTTTGTTAATTAATTTTTTATTAGTTTATTGTTACACTGTCAGGTAAAATAATTTTAAACTTTATACGTTATCTGCGTAGTTAAAAAAACTATCACTAATTTTTTTTTTTTTCATTTGTTTTCATTACCTATCATAATCTATCATTATTCTTCACATTTTGCGTATAGGTTAAGAAACAGCCTGTATAATACGCACCATATTTTATTTATGACTATTTTGGAGTATTCTCCACTCTTGACTAAGATTTTCTGACGCAAAAATTTCTTGCTGCTTAATAAGAAGACTAACCTTTCTTCCCGATATTAATTTCCTGTGCGCTGCCTTTCATTGACATCATTTCCCTAAAACACGATCAAAACCTCAGTATGATTTTATAACCAAAAAACAATAATCAAGTTAGAAGAAATCTTTGTCATTTCCTGGCTGAGTCTGAGAGTAGCAGAAAAACAGTCTTATTTCATAACATCGTCGTCGCAGTGTTCTCTGTATACATTACATAAATTACCGCATATTTTTCTGGCAAATTGATCCTGTGAGTAGGTCACAACTGGCGAGGAAGTTTGCGCTCTAGAGCTCCTACTGGTGGCACAGTGTTGGCGTGTGCCGAACACTCGGCAGTGAGGTTATGGGAGATGTGTTTACGAGGAGATCTCGCGGTGGTTTTCGGTGATAACGATCGGAAATCGTGCGCGCACTGCTACAAAACGACGTTTCAACCTGAAAACTATTGAAATGAGGATGGTGGAGTTAGAAATTTGATGCGCTTTTACTTCTTGTCCTAACTTCATTCACTACATTCTTAATTTTTTAATTGGTTCCTCAGCAGAATTTGTTACTTTCTGTCGTTGGAACCGTGGCACGACTATTAAATCATGCAAGCTTGGCATTTAACAGAGAAAGAATTATTATCATTTGATACTAACCAAATTGCATGCATTGTTAAATAATGAACAACTTATACTTATGTATTTACACTTTTCTGTAAATTGAATACGAACCCAGAATCATCATTTAGACGAGTTAACATCCTACAAAGGAAAATTGGTTAATTCACCATATTTATATCTTAAATTTTATCATATATACCTTCCGATCGTACATGCAGGTTGGTCCATCGGTCTGTATTATTTATTTTATGCGATTATTACAAATATTACAGAATTTTTTTCAGACAAAGTTAATTTTACATTAAAATACCTATATATCTGCAGTATAAGTTTTTCTACCGGGTGCTCCATTTTCGTGCAATGGTATGCAACTTAGTATTTTTAAATGAAACATCCTATATATTTTTACAAAATTTTAAAGATCTTTAAATAAGTTCTTATTCACTGTAGTCCTAAAATGATCAGTACAGAAACTATTCACGTTTTTTTGCTTTTATCACACAGAAAATATGCCATAAAAACAATCAGATTAGTTGCTGTCAGATCTTTAATAATTATTATTTACTATTTTCCCTTAGTTTAATAATTTTTTTTTGTTATATTTTGTTTAGTAGTTGAACTAATGTTCAATTAGAATATTTTTTATAAATTTATTTATTATTTTTAATTTCATGGCATACTTTCTGTGTGCGATACTTCATTAATAAAAACGTGAATAGGTTCTGTACTGATCATTTTAGGACTATAATGAATAAGAACTACTTAAAAGAGAAACCAAAGTTCTTTCAAATTTTACAAAAATATATAGTGTGTTCCATTTAAAGATATAAAGTTACATATCCTTGTGAGATACATGGGCATTTTAATGTTATATAAACTTTGTCTGAAACAATTTTCGGTAATATTTATAATAATCGAATAAAATAAAAAAAAAACAGACCGATGGATCATCCTGTATATGTAACGTAGGTTTTATGTTTATGCTACGAATTGATTAGATTCATCAACAGTAAGTAGTAGATTATTTGAAGACCGATCAGGGTTTTTGGGCATATTTTAGTAAGTAAATGAGTTAGAATAAAAAAAATATAAAAAAAATTCTATATTTTGTTGTCAACAGTTTCAAAAACAAGTGTTTGTGTTCGTAATACCAGCCAATATCTTTGGGCCATATTAAATCTTTATTTTAATGATTTTTGTTAATTTGTTATTATTTTAGTTGTTATATTTCCTTAAAATATTATTAAAAATAACAGAATAAATTGAGTACAACAATTTCCCCTTAGTAAGATCATAACATGGGGTCTTACACCATTTTTTTTTATGAAACAATATCTAAATTGAAGACTATCTACACTTTTAAAAAGCATTTAAAAAAAATCATTGTGTCTTAATAAACAGCAATTAAGAATTTTTAAAAGTTGTAGTGTTAAATTTTAATTTTTACATGCGAAGTACCCAAATTCACATATACTCTGAATAATACATGCTATTTTCTTTTCAAACATAGAAAATTTTAAATCATTAAAAAAACCCAAAACTTCAAAAAATATTCAGCATTTCAGGTTGACATAGAATATGCTGTTTTGTTATTTTTGTTTAGTTGTTTAATTTGTAACTGTCATATTATTGAATTACAACCTAACTATTTTTTATAATATTTTACTTTGTCCTCCGCCGGAGTAGAAGTGTTGTCAAGGAGGCACTTTTACACCGGCGGCGACTATATTGTACTTCTGCTTGTTGAATACAAATACATAAGAAAGTACTTTTATGACGTTTAAAGAAAAATGTATATTTTACTAGAGGTATAGAAAATACGGGTTACAACTTTTTTTAATCCTAAATGAGAATATTTTTTTCACTTATTCAATACTGTATTTTATCTAAATACAACAAATGTAACAAAATATATGAAGAAAATGGAACTTAAATTTATATATTTTATTTATATCTATGACTTTATATAGAAAACGATTGAATAATTTATACAGAATAATATTATTTTATTGTTGTTAATTTGAATAGTTCCTTTGTACCACCAGTCTTTGATTTCTTCAATTTCTAATCATCTGTCATCCATTAATTGGAAATGGTAGTTTATTTAAGGGCTTTCAAGTTTTTGTAGAATATTTCAGTTAATAAATGATTTAGAGTAAATTTTACAGTATTCAAAAATATATACAATTTTTATTTGAATTTTTTCTATATTTTAACACGTTTATAAATCCAATTTCATATTTAGTTCTTTGATGTTCAAATTAGGAACTATTTAGATTTTTGTAGAAATTCATTTACCGAAAATGGCCTATCAGATATTTTGAGTATATTAAGTTATTAAGATATTTGGGTATAATAAAATGTTGTAAAATGATATTAGCTATAATTTTAATTTGTAACTTTTTTTATTTTGTACCGTTTAAAAATTGTTAGGCGGGAGCACTTGTGCTGGACACATCAGGTTTATATAACTTGCTATAACTATAATAATTAAGTTATCACAACCTCGGTATATAGAAATTAGAACTTATCTCAATAAATTACAAAGTAAAATATATTTACACGTTAAGTAACAGATAACTGTTCGTAATCTGTCCACATTTTCAACTATCAAATATACAACTTCCACTATAAATACCCAACAACCCATATCTACATTCACTCTGCTGTAACGGTAGCGAAGTTAGCAGCAGTGCAAGTAGAAGCTGCAGAAGCAAAGTTATGTTATTAATGCTGTATTTATAACGATATGCTCTAGAAGAGCGGTGTTGGTGTTCTCAAGTTGATATCTAGGTAATGTCGTTCTATGCTGCTCGACACATCCATAAATATCTTTTACAAGGATAAGAAATGCTGCAAAACATTGAAACACTGTTAACGTGTTATTTATTATGTGTTAAGTTTTTGTTCTAGCGTTTTATCATTGTAATTATCTTGAGATGTATAACGAATTACTTTATTACTTTGGATTTTTCAAATGGATTGTTCCTTCCTCAAAACAAAAACATCTGATATGGCCATCACATAATCTCTTGCTGAAACAACTTTAAACAGTATTGAACAAAGAAAATTTCCAAATAAAAATTGTAGCTAATATTATTTAGCACCTAACAAAATTTATTCTAATGGGCGCATAAACCATAAACGAAATATGATAAATTTATATCAAAATCGTGTAACATTTATGGAATAATTAGTAGTAAAGCATTTTTTTTTTCTTTTAAATATTTTGCAGTAAAGCGATATAACGAATTGAACATATTTTGACGTCACAGGTACTTGCATTGTGCTATTGGCCAGAAATATGAAAATTGAAAATCCCGCGTCTGTCGCTGCGCCCAACGCCTATTGTGGGCTAAAATAGAACTACGAAATGTCATTTCATATTTTTTTTTGTTGGTATTTAAGATTATATTTGTTGGGCTTCTATTTCTTGTTTCATAATTTTACTGTTTTAGCGCCAATGTTCTCAAACTTTTGTTGTTATTTACTCGAATATCAAGTAAAATACTCTTAAAGTTGTCAAAGGAATTTTGTTTTAGTTTATATTAAGTTTAATTGTTGTAAATTATAGTATGGAAATATTATTTTTATATTAAAAAATATATAATATCTACTATCATGGAAAATCGTTTTTTTAGTGCCACTGAAGTAGTACCTGTGACGTCACACAAAAGTCACACAAAATTTTGAAAAATCATATCTCGGGTAATATATGAAATTTTCACAGCGCGTTCACTGATCTTCATATATTCTAATAAAGTTTCATAAATTTTTTTTTTAATTTTGTTTATGGGCCCATTCATTATTTACTGAGATATATTCAAAATACCTTATAGACCTTCAAATAAACTACCAATTCCGGTTGATGGCCAGCCACAAAATCTAATCAGCTCTTCATTTGAATATACAAGGTCTAAATATTACATTTGAAAATGATTTTGTCATTTTAATCTAATGTGGCCAGCATATAACTTCCCTTAAATTTTAATTTCTAAACGGTGCAAAATATAGACAAATGTTTCAAATAGAAATTGTAGTTTCACACTTGTTGCACAATTACATAAACATCACACTGGGGTCTTGGAAACCCTAAGAAAAGCATTTTCCCAAAATTTATTAATTTTTTTGTTTTTGATTATGAAAACAAACACATAGGGATTTTACATTGATTATTTCACTCATTACAAATTTGACCAATCAGAATGTCTCATTTTCCATTGTTGTACATTTTAGATAAGTGATTAAAAAGCACCATGCTGTTTAATCGCGATTAAATTGAAGCTAGCTTTTATATGCAAATTTTGTACATTTTGAAGGCATATTTAGCCTGAAAGTTAGTTGCAGAAGCAAGATACATAAATGGAAAAAGATAATTTAAGGATCCAAAGTGCATCTTAAAGGTAACATAATGAACTATATTTGATGAGTAGTCGGACCCAAAAAACCTATAAAAACCCTGTGAAACAGCAACTTGTTTATGAAAAAATCTTTTTTTTGAGATTTTTTTTAAATAATTAAATTATTTATTACCGAAATAACTTTGGAAAAATTAAAAAAAAAATCTACATACTCCTCGAAGTGTAAACAATAATAAAAAAATTATAGAAGCTTATAATAACTTGTTCAATTGCACGAAAAAAAAAAATCGATAACATATAGTAAAAAAAACTGAATTTCTTCAATAACAATGCAAAGAGGGGTATTATTAGGTTAAAAACTGTGCAGAATCTTTTATTTTTTGGTGTTTGACACGAATAA
This sequence comes from Poecilus cupreus, assembly GCA_963942605.1. Lineage (NCBI taxonomy): Eukaryota > Metazoa > Arthropoda > Insecta > Coleoptera > Carabidae > Poecilus > Poecilus cupreus. The sequence continues at coordinate 17,283,090 of OZ012727.1, forward strand.
AATGATGGAAAAGCAAAAAACCCCGGGGGCAACCACACCTATTTTATCCCGCTAGGCCCTTTTGCTTTAAAAAAAGTGTTATCGTACATAATAATTTAAAATAATTTTTTTTTCAAATTGTTATGTAATCAAACATTTTTCAAGCAATTTTTTTTGCATAAGCTTGACATGTCAAATTTATTCGATTAAATTTTTAGCACTCGTGATATAACTATTGAATATTTGTCAAGAACGAGTTAGTATCGAAGTTATGCAAACGCTCCGCATGTGAAAGATTAGATGAGAATCGAGGGGTTTCTTAGACCCCAGTGGAGCATTCTAGTGCTAATATGATAAAATTAACTGTCACTCATATATTTACTGAAATATACCCAAAATAACCTGAAAAGCTTTCAAGTAAACTACCACTTCCAGTTGATAGATTACTACCAAAATGTATTCACCTCGTAACCTCAACATTCATATTTCAATATGAAATTTCAAGATAATTCCACAGACGTCATCGTTAAAATAATGAAATCGTATTCAAGGGACCCCAAAACGTGCTAATCCGTTGAAAACTCACTATACCTCCGTTACATATCTATAATGTTAATAAGAATAACAATGAGAGAATCAAAATACTTTTGCAAAAAAGCATGGTCTAATAATTGCCTCGAATTTGTCACTGATGAAAAATTAATTTCAAAACCTAATTAATTCACAACCGACCTATATTTCGACCAAAGAAGGTTAAGTTTCGCTAGACTCATCAGCCCATAAAGTTTCACCACTCGATCGTTTTGCACTTGAAATAGAATATTTCGGTCTAACCTTGCCTTAAATTACAAAATACCTTTCATTTGTTTATTTATTTACCCATACATCAACTTCGAAGTGTAGTAGGCGTGGTAAGGCAACTAACAAGTGAATAGCGCAACTTCAACTATTAACAATCAAGCATCAGGATCGAGGATAGCCAACTGAGATCGCGGTACCACCCGCGGTATCTAATTAATTTATCATTTATCAAGTTGATGCTGCTGCATTGCGCCATTTTGCATGTCATATTAGTTAATTAGTTGGTTAGAGTTGACGGTATCTGGACGAGGAATCATTGCTCCTGAATATATTAAAATACGTAATTGTTTGCATTGGCATTTTGATTGTTTTAGTTTGGATGCATTTAAAAGACATTTAAAATAAAATGATAAAATATTACAAACAAAACAACTTAATTAACTTAAAAATAAAAACATAAAAGACAGTTCCAACAATATGACGATGATTTGTTAATTGAATATTTTATAATTTCTGGTTAACCTGTGATGTCAACTTTATAAGTCTTCATATTAGCCATATTAAACTAACAGGCATCTTTGAAACCATACACTATAAAAATGTTTTGACAAGAAAAGGGAAGCAGAAAGTATTTTCTATAACACTATAAAACTACACATTCTACAACTTAAAACTGTATAGGAACAACTATCATTCCATACGCCGCGTATGGAATAAATTCGACGAATCAGAGCAGCATATTACCGCGATATATGAAGTATCTTCATTCACTTACTATCGTTACGTCTGTTTGTTTTAATTTTATTTATTTGAGTTTGACGTTTTCAACAGTTTTATATTTGTATTTTTTGTATAATTTCCAAAATCTTGTTATAGAAAGTATAGTCTACAACATGTAACGGAATGGCATATCCCACACTCGCAAACCGTAGCCCTCGCCTTCGGCTCGGACTACAAACTTTTTGCTCGCGTGGAATATGTGCCATTCCATTACTTGTTGCAGAATATAATATTCTACTCTACTGGTTAGACAGGAAATAGTATATTGTACAACGAGCATGGAATGGTACTCATTTCCTACGAGTATGAAAGTTTGTAGCATTCACCTTTGTCTCATGCTGCAAATCATACGAGTATGAAATGGACATTCCATGCGAGTTGCACACTATACTTATTCTACGACCACGATATTATTTCAAAATTAATAAAATTTTAATAATAAATTTGTCCCGCTTTCACCATTATAACATTTGACAATTCTAAATAAGTATCCTAGCAATGGCACCTGCACTTAAATTAACTGATCTGTATTGAAATACTCACAAAACAAATTCATTTCGCACGATGCTTGCAATGTACCTCATATCCCTAGCAACATCAAACATACAATGAGCAGATTTCTCAGTGGTCGTACAAAAAAATATGTACCTGTTTTATTTGAAATATTTTTCTCAATATGCTTTAATTTAGAAATAATTTAAAAATTCAATGAAAACAGGTGTTTTATCCGTAAACTAGCGATCTATGCAAATTTTCGGGAAAACAAAACAATACTAAATTGCCCTACTAGTATGGTAACTTTTGTCTAAATAAATCAAAGTTGTATCTCTTATTGTTTTCGAGATCGCAAAAGTGAGCAGTGAGCCTCGAAATTAAAACACACTGTATATCATATACCGAGATTTTATTTAGTAAGCTGTCTTATTATGCAGACAAATTAATTTTTTTTATAAAAAAGCTTTGTCAACCATTATCAAGTAACAAGATGCAGACATTGTGCATCTTCTATTCTTCATCTTCTCACGGTTAGCTACCACGCAGATCCTTCTGCCTGTGTTAGCATTCAGCGTGCAGCCTCCGTGAGAACTCCAACAATTTGCAACACACGAATCTAAAGCAGCGAGAACTTTTCATTCTTCAACAAACTGTTGATGCAGATCTGTGTATGTGACTTTGTACAGATGCTCGTTTGTTCGTTGTTGCTGTTGTTACCCAGGTGACAGATAACAGAACAGAGACACGTTATGAAGGTGGCAAGATGTGCTGACATCTAGACGTGACGATGAAATTCTATTCTGTGAGGTTATGTGATGGACAGATTCGTGAGGTTAGGTTGTGTTAATGGTACATATGCTCGTTCATAGAGAGTAATTGAATCAAGTTTTATTTTTTATTTTTAGATTAATATGAGTTGCATTCGTCATTTAAGCTGGATTCAGAGACAAAGTAGTAAACACAGAATAGCATATCATATAATGATTCATAAGTTACAAACATAACAGTTTAGCACAGCAAACGATGGGGAATGGGGTCATAAACTTTTAAAAAAAAGTTGTGTTTTTTTACAAATCATAAAAATTTAGATCATTTCAGTCACATATTATTCAATATTTCTTATAATTTTTCAACTTTTCATTCATAATTTCCTTTCTGATGTTTCGCGGTTGCAAAATCCTGACGTCATTCTGTAATAGAATGTAAAGCATGGCAAAGCGAAAGAGGTGTTGATAACAAATAAAAACTTGCATTTCAGTGTTGCAATAATTACGTATTATTATTAAAATGAACACTCCGATAAATTAAATTAGATATTCGTTAATTATAACATTTTTAGTCAAAGAGTTTAGGACGTGTTAAAACAAAATGCTTTGTTGTACTATATCTTGTCGCTTGTCGGTAATGTCGGTAGTCTCATTATCACATCTGTCATCTCAATATCATTCCTTCAATTAATATATTCCAAATCTAACAGGGAAGTGTACAGAATACTTTCTAATAATATATTACCGTATGATCTGTGTAGTTGGACTTTACAGAATTTCAAGAAATATGTTTTCAAATTTGACAGATACAAATTTTAAATGCCGGACGAGAATTAAGGCACTCCGCCATTTTGGGTCCAAGTGTCATAAATAAAACAAAGTATTGGAATCCAGTTACTTTAATTTTTTTCTGTCAAATTTCAAGTTGAAATTGATTAATAATTGTGATATATCATTCCTTCAATTATTATATTTTATATCTAACAGGTAAGTTTACAGAATACTTTATAATAATATATTACCGTATGATTTGTGTAGTAGGATTTTACAGAATTTCAATAAATATGTTTTCAAATTTGACAGATACAAATATTAAATGTTTTTTTAAGTAACTGGATTCCAATAACTTGTTTTATTTATGACATCTGGACCCAAAATGGCGGACGAGAATACCTACATTCTTCTAGAGCTCTAGTATAACATGCTGACGTCACGAGCGAAAAATTTGAAATGAGATGCCCATTTCAAAAAATCACATCTTTATAACTACATGCCTTTTAATATTAAAATTACTATCTACATTCATAACTTTACTCAAATTTACAGAAAAAAAAAAAATAAACGAAAAAAGGTTTATGACCCCATTGATCAAATTTCTTTTCAAAGCTATGTTTTCTATGTTATGTGTTTATTTCAAATGTCATTTTTTAAAATGTTGAATTCTCGCGTGTGCGTGTGCACAAACAATAATCCAGTTTTGATTTTTTATATTTATTCAAGGCCGGACCCAAGAGAGGGCAATGGGGCACTTGCCCCCTTCTTGGGCATATTTTTGTAATTAATTGCAATAATATTATGTGTGATTTGTAAAAATGTAATAAAGTAGTATGTATTATGCTTGAGTTGGCTCTATTTATAATATTGTGTTTAATTATAATTATACGTTTTGATAGGCTTCGTGGGGTTGTTTCACTCGGCTTCACCTCGTTTCACAAACTTCCCCACTTACTTTTAAAATGTCACTTTTGACACTTATATCATAAATAACTATCATTGGTTCATTTTGAAAATCCGGATCGGGTCCAGTCCCAATTAATTGGGATTATTCACGTTCTACTGTAATATGAATAACATTGACAGCTAGATAATGGAAAGTAATTTCATATCTCTGAATCGATTCTATATGTCTGTTTTCCAGTGTTGTCTATTCCTATGTTATTTTTTGCTATTGAATCTCTAAATCCAGAATTATATTTTAATTTTGTGTTTGCAAAAAAAGTTTCTTTCCGTTTCTCTTTCTCGCAGAGTCCACACAAAGATTACATAAAAAACTAAAACTTAATATTGGGCTTCCAAAATTAAAATACGCTAACTAATGGTAGAAAGGTGAAATAACCATAAGGTACATAAATTTCATTGTATTTTGAAATTAATTGTTATTTTTTAAAAACTAATAACAATAGTAGTTATTTTAAGAGTATTCCAATATAAGTATAATATTTGTTTAAGCCGTATTATTTAAATAAGATGTAAAAATGAAAGGTTCATTGTATTTGTAGATTATAGGTTAAGATTGAATTTTCTCCAAAACAACCTAGAAAAACAGGAAAATTTGCAGTGTGTATGGCAACAGTTCTGTTTCCAATAAAAACAAACTACTAATACTAATGCAAGCATTCGCCATCATAAGATATCATACAAGATGAATAAACAATAAATCGTATTCTGAATATTTTCATATATCATATCCCAAGTGGATGTCATATTATCGACAATTACATGCACGGGGATATTCGAAGGACTATTTCCCGATTAAAATTTAGCCAAACGCTGTTTCTCTCATAAAAAATAAAGCAAAATTTAAAAATTTCATTTGACAGCAAGTCAGAATCACCTTGGTAATTTGCACTAGTGCGAATTATCGATAATTTGCACTAGTGCGAATTATCGATAATTTGCACTAGTGCAAAATTATCGTGTAATTCTACGTTGATTGGAAGACATTCAGAAATGTCAGAATTCTGATTGCTTAAATTTTATGAGGGAAATAGTCCTTGTTACATAACTAACCATTCCCGTATTCTGCTGCCACAAAACAACATAACCTGTGTTACCCACAAAATTTGTCTAAAACTACCCTATAGTGATTTAGGATAACGCAGAACTATATTCTTCCTATTTTTTAAAGATCAGGACTTATTAAGTTCTTAGTAGAACTACAATTTAAGCTTGAAGAATCCTTGTGAAATTTGCATACATATCTCCCGTTTTCACTTTTCCTTGGCTTGCCGAAAGCCATCAATTTATAATAATGGTCAATTTGATAGGAGAGATCCTTTGTTGATGGTGATAATGTGCTATTGCTACATCGCTCATTCCCGCCTCTTCTGAAGATTCTACGTATCTTACCGGAATCGTTTGTAACGGTCCGAGCACCTTTCGTTCGCCACTAATTTTATAATTGCACATTATTATTTGCATTTTATTCGGTTTTCATTTTGGTGACCTCAAATGTTACCCGCGAAAATTGCGAAATTTTGTATTAATGCGAATATAATCATAAAATTATACAAAGCATCTTCAGTTCATAATTTTAATAAATAATATATTATTTTATAAAGACACAAAGTGATTATTTTTGTCTACAAAAATGTACTAAAACATAATGAGTTTTCAAACCAAAGATACATAAAAATTTAAATTCAATTTGTTATATATTACCTATAGGTATACATCCATTATTGCTTAGGAGAGAACAATTATTTGTAAATTTCAAAAATGCTTGTTTACCCAAAGGAGTTTCCCAACAGCTCAATAGAGTGTACAATTAATATTTTCAAGGTTGGTAACTCGACTGAAATGGCATATGTCAAAAAATATCAAATGTCACACTTTGTTAAATAATAAAAATTGTAAGAATGTTATTTTTCTATAATTTTGAATTTAAAAGCAGAAGTTAAGAATAGTAAGAAGAATAAGAGATAGGAAAGGTAAGCTTAGATGTTGAATTTTCAAACGTCCCATCAGTGTCACCAACTAACACAAAATTCCCTTAATATTGTAACTTGGATTATTTAATAAAAAAGAGTATAAAAGGCGCAAAATATAAAAATAGTAAAAGAACTCTTCTCATAATTGTCGTTTATTTTGTTCGAAGGGCTTCCTTCTCACAAAAAGTGCTCAAAAATGGTCATAAAAAGCTCAGAAATCGTCACTAAAGTAACACATTATACGACGATTTTGAGCAACCCAGTGTTGGCAACCGTTAAATAACTATTGTACAATTAAGATAATTTTGGCAGATATATTGACGTACTATAGAAAAATTTGGACGTAACATGAAACAAAATTTGCAAGAAGAATTAACTAATTAATTCCGATGACGAAATTGAGGACAAAACACATAATTTTGAGTGTTATTTATGATAACTTCACTTCTCGAGGTTGCCAACACTGACTGTTAGTTTCAATTGACAACTGACAGATGTATAAATTTAACCTGTATTGTATTTTTTTTTACAGTTTTTTCGAATTTTAGATTTCAAATAAAACTTAATATGTACCTCGGCACTGTTCCTTTTATCACTCACATGTGTAGCACGGCGGGGCGACGACTGAAACTTAGAGTTTACAAATAAAACACAACACTTTAAAAATGATAAAAATTATATTAATTGAAATAGTAAAATGATGAATTGAATAATTAACAAACAAATTACAAATATTACAGCGGCGACAACGTATGAATATGCTTAAAAGTTACAATTACCAAAACATATTTAGCAAAACAAAATTATGAAATATTCTACATCTTGTAGCGTACTGCAGACGTGAGGACACGTCTGCACTGTTTAACAACCAAAAACTAACTCTCATTTGTGCTGGCCAAACACACGCATCTACCCCATAAGCGGGAACGCGGGGGTAGGAAATCTTTTGAGGACCAACACAAAGATTACATAAAAACTAGAACACTTAAAAACTAAAACCTTATCTAGGGTTCGACCAGGATCTGTAAATCTGTCAACCCCAGATGGCATCTCCAGCCGATATTTCAGAATATTTGCCGCGATAATCTCAAATGACTATTTCTGATAACTGAAAATTCTAACACACATGTGTGGTAATAAATTAAACTTAAGAACTCCTGCCAAGGCGATTTTCGATGCATTCATGTCCAAACGCAGTTTGAAACTTGATATTTTAAAATCGCTTTGACAGTAAAAACAATAAATCGTATTCTGAATGTTCGCCTTGTTACACATGGTTTATAACTAAATTCTATATTCGTGATAAAAAAATTGAACTTCAGTGCCTTGATACGTAAATAACTATTTTATGAATGTGAATAACTTGTTAATTTACAATTTTAGTCACTGTATCACATTGTACTATTCTGAAGGGAATCTAATTTACTATCAAAATCGGTAATTGTATTCCATTAATAGTTATTTGTGTACCAAGGCCGCGAAATCACTCTTTAGCGTACGTAGGACAATCTCGAGGGCGATAAAAAATTTCGTGAACAAGGTGTACACACTAGTTTTTTTCTACAATCGTTGCACAATATCGACATTGTTATTCCATTTTTGGTTAGGAAATGTTCAAAATTGTCGCTCTAGGGCGACAAAGTGACACATTGTCGCACTAGTGCGACAAAAACAAAACAAAAATAAATTAGGTAAAAGAAGTAAATGATGCATTGGATTTTTCTGGTAATAACCTTGCTATTGCAAATACAGGCATATACGTACATACACTTCAACCTAATCACCATAAACGTATTCACTCTGTAGACTTTATGTCAAATGTACTCCATATGTCAAATGTACTCCATGTGTCAAATTATGATTTCTTTGAAAATTTTTATTTTGTTTATAAACGTTGTCATGATTACGGTGACATGGGTAACTACAATTTTACTGAATTGTTATAGGCGTGACCAAAGATAATTTGGAAAATTAATTTTTTTCTACAGCTTGACATTGTTCAACGATTGTAGAAAAAATATTGTGTGTATCTCGTCGGATAGAGCTTGTTCGGTGCACTTGTCGAGTTGTTGATCTCGGCTTCGCCTCGATCAACAATTTCTCGCCGCGTGCAACAAACAATGCTCTATCCGCACTTGATACACAAATAACTATTGTGCAACCGTAAAAAATATTTATTACAAATTTTAAACAGTTTTATTATAAATCGAAAGTAGCTAAGGGATTGACATTTGATAAACAAAACAATTACTTTTGAAAAATAATATCAATTCTCAAGTGCCAAAATGATTGTTTTTTATCCTGTTTCGCGGCCGCTTCCATAACAAAGGTTAAAAATCAATCATTTTGGATTTCATGATCTATACTGTGGTTGCGAAATGCTTATTTCGCGTCCGGTTGCACAAAAATAGGTATTTTTCCCGATTGACATTAAAGATGACACTTCACGGACTGCTAACAGTCTGTAAAGTGTCACTTTTATGCCTAGGCTGTAAAAATATTTCACATAACAACAGCTCCACAAACGCATAGCAACCGTCAATAAATATATAGCAACCGTTCAACACATGCATGGCAACGAAATTTGACAGCGATAACCTTCAAAATATCTATATAAAATAATCACTAAATTAGTATTAATTCCAAATCGGCAAAAAAAAATGGGTGCTATTCACAGCTCTATACTAAGCGTTACTAAGAAAATTGTATTAGGATTTACTAAAAAATCTATTCACAGCTCGATACTAGGCAATACTAAGCGTTACTAAGTTTTGTATTTAGTACACAAATATAAAACAAGGTAGTACCGTGTTTAACTTGGCTGAACGGACAATTTGAAATGCGAGATGTGCGCGATATGTTCGAAATTTACAAAATAGGCGGATAAAAGTGTATCGACGACACATGGACCCGTTTATTGAATTCAAGGAAAGAAATTAAAATGAGATACATACTCTGAGACTGTTCAAAGAGAGTAGCCGATTTGTAAATAATTTGACTAGAGAATTGACAGGCGAGCAAGTACCCCTATGTTTCGTTAGAATTACAAGTACTTGTTGCATTTAGATTTTAAACAAAGAGTTTGTACCAAACATAAAACGATAAGTAGGTATTAACTATTTTCTTATATTTGAATTTTGACTGTAAGACTAAATTTTTTAGTTGTCAAAATGACAGTTTGGGATCGCTATACTTTCAATTACATTTCTTTTCTGTCGCACGCACTCCTTTTCTCTTTCGTTCCTCAATTTTCGGATATTTCCCTATTTTGTTCAATTTTTAAATACTAACATTCCTTTTTAAAATTTTATTTATAAATTACAATTCTATTAAAATTTCATATAAATGTCAGAATATGTCACTTGGTGTTTGACGTAATATAAAATATTATGTAGCTATGACTACCAGTGATATTTGCGATGTTGTCAACTATGTTTTTTGCTAGTCACTTGAACTAACTAAAACACGCTAGTATAGAGCTCTGAATAGGTAGTGTATTAATTACTGTTTTAGCGCTAATACATGTTTTAACTAAAACAGCCTAGTATACAACTTTAGTATCGAGCTGTGAATAGCACCCATTGTGTTCAACTCGGCATCAAACACAGATTTATAGCCTCGGCAGCCTCTGCTGTAAATCTGGTATTTTGATGCCTAGTTAAACAAATAACTTATTTGCAGTGTTTTATTCTACAACTTAACCCTCTATTGCATACTGTTCCCGAACGGGAACATAAAATTCAATTTTTTTTTTCTTTTCTTATGCAGTTTACATTTATGGCAATCATGTTGTAACATTTGGGAACATTATATACACTTTGTTAATTGCCAATTAGGTCATTCCTCCCAATTTGACCAACATAAAAAAAATTTTTTTAACTGGAAAAAGGATTATAACAGAAACTGAGGTATAAAATGTAAAATTTGAAGGAAGCAGCTTATTACCTGCTGATATATTACAGCTAAATACAACTTTACAATATTTCCAAAAAAATTTTTTTGTCTGATGTTTTCCTAGAAGAGGTTGTTTATCAAACAATTTTGTATAGTACGCGAAGACGAACCAATAGACCAAAGTTCTATTGTAAGTTGAATTTGTTCATAATGTTCCCAATAGTGAACAAAATTTAAAAAAAAATTTTTTTTATTTTTAGAAAAAAATTTATGTAACATACTTATTTTTAATATATGAATATTTCTTTTGTAAAAAATAATGTTTTTGAGCCCTTATTTAAAAAAAATAAAAATTCATGCAATAGAGGGTTAAAATAAAATGGAAAAAAGAGGACAGATCTATGAATCACCCGGTATATTTAAAATAAAATATGCTATGTCTTTTAATAATATAGTACGTAAATTTTAAATTAATTGAAAATTTGTCCCGTCTTAAGGCACTTTTATTTCAATAAACATAATTGACTACCCTGAACCTTTCGTACATATATTTACTCATGTCAGTTTACTCACATTTTTATGATATAACTTACGAGTATGAAGGAATAAGAAATATTCAATAACTATTAAATTTTACATTATTATATTTCAAAGAAATTTATGGCATCCGGTTAACTGTCGCTAACTTCATAGCGTAAATGTTATTAGTTTCTACTAAATCTATAGATGCTATACTCTCATCAAAAGGAAAAATCATGTATTTTCTATCAAATTTACGAGATATCAGTGAAATGAAAACCTTAATAATATGTTATTTATTTACAAAGTAGTATCTTAAAGAGAGGAAAATTATAAATACGTGGTCCATTACTTGACGATTTAGAATTTTTAATAATGATTATGACGTTACAATCACCTCAAAATGAGTATGGCTTCACTAAAAATGCTCCCCAGTAAAAGTTCATTACCAAGGAGCTAGATTTTCACCTTACGACCCTTAATCACATTAAGGGCCATTATTGGCCGTTTTCTAAAATCCCCATTACGGTCCTGCGTACAGTAAGCGGCTATCACAGTGCGCAATTACCAATAAATGTTTAATACGATACGATTAATTTACCGTTTACAAAGTACGTGGCGTTAAAGTAAATTATCCATTTTGAATACGGTGTAGAGGTAGATGTTTCTCACAAATATAAAGTTAGATTCCGGAGTTTCCGTATTACAGTATTTTAATGGATTAATAATTATCCTTCTGCGGAAAGAAAGGATGGACGAGACCTTGCATATTATGTGGTGCGCTACAGTTAAACCATTTTAAAAATACCTACACTTATGAGTAATATGAATAAAATTGCTAACAAATGAGTGCCTTTGTGAAGAATGCTGTGGAATATTGAAACAATGAAATTTGTCATGGTTACTTATGTAACTACAGCTTTTTCGGATCATTCCCAAGTTCAAACATTTTGTAATTATGTAGCAAACGACATAAAATTCGCTTAAATCGAAAGATGTTAATAATTCATGTTTTGGGTGAATCTACGAGATGTACTCAAGAACAAGAAAGGATTTAGTAACGATTCTTAACAAGTAGATAGTTCATGACATTGCAAGGAGTTTTTGGAGGAAGTTTACTGGACACAAAATAGAAATTTAATTTATTTCAAATATAGAAACAGAAACGAGATAAGTTTGAAAGAGCTATTTTGATTTATTAGATTTAGAAGGTTCACATCCAGCTACACTGTAGAACAATTTAACTTCAAATTCATTTTTTTCACGACATGGTAGGAAACCCCACCGATCTTCTCCCGAAATAGTGAGGAAAATGTGTTGTTTCTCTCTAGAGAGGAAAATATAGAAGTGTTACCAATATGAAAGTTATTTGCACAAAATATATATTAAAAATTATAAATAAATTCCTAAATTTATTGAAAATCCATATAATAGTGATATACATAGTTTTAATTATTTTACAATTATGTCTTATATTTTGCTTTTTCTTAAATCACAATTTGACAACTTATTTAAGATATATAAAATTGGTTCATTGGCAACACTGCTACACCGCCTTGTGTCTGATAACCTAACTTTTAACGTGTCAGTCTGTCAGTTGTGTTCTCAAAGTGTATTTTAGGTCCGAGCAAATCATTTTTATAAACATGTCGTGAAAAAAATGTTGTGTCTAACACGAGAGGAAAGCACTTCTTCCACTCTCGTTCGAAATGCCTTATTCGCTGCGTCTAAAAACACATCTGACACTTTAAAGTTAGGTTATCAGACGCACGGCAGTGTAGCAGTGTTGCCAATGAACCAATTTTAAATACAAATTAAAGTTGTCAAATTGTGATTTAATCTAGAAAAATATAAATATAAGACATAATTGTAAGACAATTTAAAGTATGTATATCACTAAAATAAAGAATTTCAATAAAATTATGCATTTATTTATAATTTTTGCAATATATTTTTTGTAAATAACATTCATATTGGTAAAAATAAATAAAATAAAAATAAATATATCATCACGCCTTTTACCCATTACGGGTGTGGCACTCTGCTTACGCAGATCTCGGTAGGTGATATATTTTTTCGTATGAAGTGCGGTTACCAGCCGTCAAATCATAGCTCCCAAGGATGTTAGTGGAGGGGGAATCACAGGGGTAAATTTAAATTTGTAACTGTCGGCAGTGGGATTCGAACTGAGGATCTTTCGATCCACAGTCCGACACGTTACCACGGAGCTATTTACCCCATTAGCACTTCTATATTTTCCTCTCTAGAGAGGAATAACACATGTTCCTCACTATTTCGGGAGAAGAACGGAGGGCTTTCCTGGCATGTCGTGAAAAAATAACTATTACTATTATTCAAGCTTATTTCATTTTTCTGCGTCTTTCAGAATTTTCCATGTATGCTGTTTATGTTACAATTTAATATTTTATCTATTTATTATATATCATTATAATTAGTACTAAATTGACGTGATAATGACTTCAATTAAGATCGAAACGTCGTAATTTGCCCATTAATGATTCATTAATAAATATTTAAGGCATCTATCCAGTCTATTTTATTATAAGTTTCAAATGAGTGGTTTTAATGTATTTAGAATAAAAATCGTATATATCTGGTAATCTAGTTCTGTTTTTAAAAACCAAATTATATGTTTATTAATATTTCAATATCAATAAATGAAATATCTATTCTACACAGGGTTTAGAATTGAAATGTGGCGTATAAAGATTTCAATGCTATATTTTTTTATAATACTCTAACTTTTTATCTATTTAATTTACAGAAAAAGTGTAAATACAAAAGTTGTTTATATTTTAAAAAGCATACAATAAGGTCCATTTATGGTTACATAAATATTAGTATTTCACGATGTATGAATCAAATTAAAATACATATTTATTTGAAAAATTGAATACTGCCATTGAAAATTAAACAAAAACGAAAAATATTTGACACTTCATAGAACAATTTAGATTTATTTATATATAAATAAATTAAAAAATAAGTAACATTCCTTAACAGGGTTCAAATCTAGGCCCACTCTTATTTCTATTAGTCATTAACGATATTGTTGATAATATAACCTGCAACGTATTACTTTTCGCGGATGATGTTAAAATCTTCACAGAGATAAAGAGTGTGAGAGATTGTAACAATCTACAGAATAATATCGATAAACTTACCCTCAATATAAGTAAATGCCAAGTTATGACATATACACGACAAAAGATTCCAACTTGCTACAATTATGTAATATGTTCGGATATATTATCTCGTTCAACACTGATAAAAGATTTAGGTGTTTATTTTGACCCATTTTTAGCTTTCACGTCCCATTTAGATGAACTAATAAAATCAGCAAACAAAATGCTCGAATTCATTATCAGAAACAGTAGGTACTTTTTAAATCTCTTCGTCTTAAAAACTCTATACTTTGCTTTTATCCAATCTAAAATGGATTACTGTATAATAATATGGTTTCCATCTTTTGAAATTCATATAGCGAAATTAGAAAAGCTACAGCGCAAGTTTGCTAAGTATCTATGGTTAAAAAATTATAACTCTTATCCAGATCAGAATACCAGCACTGAAACTTTACTTTTAACTTTTCAAATTGATTCCATCAGAAGCAGACATGAGTTGATTTCATTAAATTTTCTAAGAAATTTAATTAAGAATAAAACAGATTGTCCTGACCTATTAGCTAAACTATACTTTCGAGTACCTAGATATTGTTCGCGTTGTACTCAAAGTTTTTATCTTCCAAGTCACACTTCTAATATTCTGTACAAATCTCCAATTTATGTTATGTGTAACTATTACAATAATATATCTAGCGAATTTGATATATTTCTTTAATTATTTATATATGTATTTCTTTCTTATGTTCATTTACTTGTTATAGGTTGTAAACCTTTTTTGAGTAATAAATTTATTATTATTATTATTATTATTAAAAAGTGACTTGACTACATACGTAATTGAACAATTAAAGAATCTTATTGTCTTTCAAAAGAATGCAAACTCAAATTTGTAACTAATATGTTTTTGAAATAAAAAGAAATAATGGAATTATTAAATTTGCAATGCTTCTACTAAAAAGCAATTAGTTTATGTAACTATATAAGTATTATTTTCCTGATCACTTCAGGGTTAAGATCAGAGCATTTACTGCTAATGGATCCTATTCAATTTTTGATGAATCCATCAAAATTTTTAGTATTTCTCGACCTTCAAGTTTCATTTCCGCAATATTATGTTGAATGGATATTTTTTTCGAATTACTAGAATGATGCAACATTTTGTTGTAATTGATTTAATTTTAAGAAATTTAGTTTAAATGAAACAGGAAGTATTTGTTACATTAACGGATATCCTTCAAGTTTTTGGAAATGGAAAGTGATAATTTTGATTGCTGAAAATTATACACTACTTGTATTATGCTAATTAATTTATGCCAGATGCTTATATTATTTATATTATTATGCTTATCGGGCGCATCTCTCATCTTACTGAATTTTTTCTTGTAATTTTAAATTCGCTTTTAATAATGAGATGTACGAGTAGTTGTAGTTGGACTCGATTAACAATATTTATAGGTAAGACATAATTTTTTTAAAACGATTTGTGAAGATAATTGTTGTCGGTAAAATGCAATCAACTATTTCATACCTTGATTATTTGGCTATAAAAATATGGATACACAAAGATACAAGATCTGAGATGGACAAAATTCACCTTAAAAGCTTTAATGATAATATAAATTGAATATAATGTAATAGGGTGAAAATTGGGAACAAATATTGGGGAATTACAATTGTAACGACGAATACGTAATGCTTTTAACTTGCTACATTCAGTAGCGCACATAAGACGTTCAAAAACGTCTTGTCTCTACAAATGCAGACCTACCCGTACTAGAGTACTACCTCTTGCTTCTAATAATAGATAATAATTACTTTATTCGGCGTACTACAAGATACAAATGTTTAGCCTTGTCAATACAGTATGAAATCACATTTAAAAATTTTACGAAGTATGATAAATAATAATATATGACAAATACAACACGTTAATAGAGCGAGAGCGGGCTGCAAAAAATCTGGCCGATCGAGTAACAAAATAAAATGTTTGTAAACTGTTAGTACTCATAGCGATCATAACAAACATCACTGTGTGCCTGGACAGAAGTTGTGCACAAGATTTATATGGGTATAGAATAGAAATGTGGAACATAGGGATTTCAATGCAATTTTTTTTATGTTGATGTACAGTTTTACCTATTAACTTTACAGCAAAAGTGTAAATACAAAAGTTGTTCAGAATTTATAAATGCATGCAATAAGGCCCATTTGGTTACCTAAATATTACTATTTCAAGATATATCAATCATATTATAATTAATATTTATTAGAAAAAAATTGTAACACGGCCATGGAAAATTAGACAAACACGAAAAATATTTCCCTATCAGGTTAAGATTTATTTATTTTTTTAACAGAAATAAATTATATCTTTACAATCTTCTGCGAAATTTCCACAGGAAATAATACAACAATGTAATAAATAAATCTAAATCTGTTTTCCGAAATGTCAAATATTTTTAGTTTTTGTTTGATTTTCCATGACTGTGTTACAATTTTCCTAATAAATATTGATTTTATTTTGATTGATATATCGCGAAAAACTACTACCCAAATGAGCCTTATTGCATGCATTTTTAAATTCTGAGCAACTTTTGTATTGACACTTTTGCTGTACATATATTGCAACCTAAGAAACCTAGATTATTTTAAGCGCTAACACATTTTAATACTTGTATTTTTCAAAGTCGTTTTGTCAGTAAAACAATAAATCTTATGCAAACTACCTTGTTACAATAATAATAATTTATTGTCGTCTATAAAGTACAAAGAAAATATACAAGACGCAGTCAAAAAAAAAATAATAAGTATTCAATATAAATTCACTTAAATGGTAGTAACAATTATGTATTTAAAAAAAATTCGGTAAATGTTTGAAGCAGTTTAAATTATTAATACACTTGATATTTGCTGGCAGAGCATTATAGTATTTGATTGCGCTATATAGTACGGTCCATTTTCAAAAGAAGTAAATCTATGAATTTTGAATTGGTACATTTAAATTATCTTGGTTTTTGGTTTCCATATTGTTGAGCTTGAACAAATTTATGTTAACCCTCTATTGCATACTGATCCCGAACGGGAACATAAAATTAAAAAAAATTTTTTTTTCTTTTCTTATGCAGTTTACATTCATGACAATCATGTTGTAACCTTTGGGTACATTATATATACTTTGTCAATTGCCAATTAGGTCATTCCTCCCAGTTTGACCAACATAAAAAAAAAATTTAATTGGAAAAAGGATAATTATAAAAACTGAGATATAAAATGTAAAATTTGAAGGAAGCAGCTTATTACCAGCTGATATTTTACAGCTAAATACACCTTTACAAAATTTCCAAAAAATTTGATTATCTGATGTTTTCCTAGAAGAGGTTGTTTATCAAACAATTTTGTATAGTACGCGAAGACGACCCAAAAGACCAAAGTTCTATTGTATGTTGAATTTGTTCATAATGTTCCCAATAGTGAACAAAATTTTAAAAATTTTTTTTTTATTTTTGGAAAAAAAATTATTTAACACACTTATTTTAAATACATGAATATTTCTTTTGTAAAAAATAATGTTTTTGAGCCCTTATTTAAAAAAAATAATAATTCATGCAATAAAGGGTTAATTATATATTCATCTATTACAAAATTCTGGTGTGGACACTACATGACTTCCATGTCCGAGCGCAATCAAAAAGAGATACGCACATCTAGACATTATAACAGTACCATACACAAAATTTCAACATTCTACGACTAACAGATTTTGTGTTATGCAAAAAAACCCTTCGAGCAAATGCCCTTTTGATTGCACTAAAAAGAGGTGCGCAATTAGATGTAATGCCTGTTTTACAATACGCAATTTATTGGTCAATAAATTGGCCAAGTTTTCTAATCAATTTATTGACGAAATATATTCTACTTTTCGACAATTTGTTTAGGGGATTCTAGGGGATTAGCCGTTGTCAATCATTCAAACATCTTTATGCTTAGGTTAGTTGTGGGTATTGGTAGGTGATACCTGATATCATGTTGGTACTACTGAAGAAAGAAGAAAACTTGGCCAATTTATTGACCATTAAATTGCGACTTGTAAAACTAGCATTATATCTAATTGTTCACCTTTTTTTTTATTGCAATCAAAAGGGCACTTGCTTGAAGGGTTTTTTCGTATAACTCAAAAACTGTTAGTCGCAGAATGTTGAAAATTGGTATTATAGCAGTACCATATACAAAATTTCAACATTCTATGGTTAAACGATTTTGATTTATACGAAAAATTAAAAGAAATCCCTTCGAATATATTGATTTTTTCTACGACCACTTAGAAATCTGCTCATTGTATGTTTATTGTTGCTAGGGATATGAGGTACATTGCAAGCATCGTGCGAAATGAATTTGTTTTGTGAGTATTTCAATACAGGTCATTCCATTTAAGTACAGGTGCTATTTCTAGGATACTTATTTAGAATTGTCAAATATTGGAATGATGAAAGCGAGACAAATTTATTATTAAAATTAAATTAATTTTGAAATAATATCGTGGTCATAGAAAATGTATAGTGTACAACTCGCATGGAATGTCTATTTCATACTCGTAAGAAATGAGTACCATTCCATGCTCGTTGCACAATATACTATTTTCGTCCAGTCGATTGCAATCAAAAAGAGAGGGGCACTACTAGATGTTACAACAGTCCTAAATACAAAATTTCTACATTTTTCGGCTAATGAGTTATGTGAGATTCAGGGATGATCAAAATAGATACCTAAACCAAACTTCCTTTGCTTTGTATAAGGAAGTAAAAAGGAGAGTTTGTTTCCACAATCTACAACGTCTCCACATTTAATTTTACCCTCCGTGGTTCTCCTCTTTTCCTAACATCTTTTCGGGTTGAATTTTCCGGACAAATTCCAAAACTGTTCTAAGCAGAGTAATACTCTCTGATGATGGACGTATTTATTGACCTCCTCAGCAGCGTCTCTGCAAGTTGCACCTTCACAGTTTCACGGATGGCAACCTCTTCCCCAAGAGTGGGGCACGGTATGTAATCGCACAACAATCGTGCATACGCCACCAGAACCGTTCTGGAGTTCCTCTAGTGCACGAACAAACACTGTGCAACAGCAGCCATCAGCAGTCGGTGTGCGGACACCAGTGACCGTCAAACTGTTGCGGTGGTGCTGCAAGTGTGGGTGGTGACTAGGAGTAGTGAAGTGATTATTATTACTGAGGATTGTTTTGTGGTCTGTGAGGATTTTGTGATTGATTGACTCTGGTTGTGGACAATGGATGCTTCTGCAACTAAAATAAGGTACTTACCTATTAGACGCCACTTGCTTAGTTTATTAATCACTAAATTAAATATTAAATCACATACCGAGTACTGCGGAAGGAGAGTGCAATACCCAAAATGGTCAAAATGTGTGATGATTTATTTATTTATTATATTTCGGAAACAAATATAAAAGCAGATGAACCATGGGTGATCAAAAATCATTGGTATAATACAGTCATAAACACCCTTAAATATAAAATAGTTCTTACTTTTCTTAATGAATACCCATTTTAATTAATAAACTACACACTTTAAGATACTAATAGACAGTTCGTTTAAACAAAACCTGTTAGTAATTTAATATTTTACTGGTCAAAATTTGCGATTTTAAGTTTCCAATAGATAAGCATGTTTTGAGGGAGTCTCTAGAATATGATTTCATTATTTTCATGATGATGTCTGTTTATATATGTGTGACGATATATCAAATTTAGAGTTTATTAGCTGATTAGATTTTGGGAACAATTTACCAACCGGAAGTTCTAGTTTATTTGAAGGCCTGTCTAGTTTTTTGGCCACATCTTAGTAAATAAAAAAAAGTTGTAGAATAATATTAGCTACAATTTTTATTTGAAACTTATTTTATATATTGTGTCATTATGTCATTAAATGCCCGGTTGCACCAACGTTAGTTAAATTTTAAACTTGGTTTAAATAAATAAAGGCGTATCTAATTTTTGACATCAATGTCAATTACTCCATATGACATATAACTTTGATTTGCTTTAATTATTTAAACCAAGTTTAAAATTTAACTAACGTTGGTGCAACCGGGCATAAGAAATAAAAAAAAATTCCGAAATTTATGTGACCACAACATATTCTAACGATAATATATTTTCCAAATTTTTATATTTAAAACTTAGATGCTCAAATTAAGAGCTGATTAGGTTTTGATGGGTATCTATCAACCGGAAGTTGAAGATCCCTTGAAGGTCTATGAGGTTCTTTGAGCATATCTCAGAAAAAAATTGAATTAGAGTAAATTTTGTTATAATGAAAAATATGTAGAATAATATTAGCTACAATTTTTATTTGAAACTCTTTTTTTATTATACACTTTTTAAAAGTTGTTTAGGAGGGAGGATTATGTACTGGCCACATCAGTTTTTTAAATATTTTTCAGTACTTTTTTTTAAATATTAAATGTAGTTTATATACCAAAAAATGCCAATTTTCCATGGATCATCTAGAATCCCACTTCCGACAATTGCCAATTTAAATTTACCCCTGTGGTTCCCCCGCCACTAACAACTTTGGGGGCTATGACTTGACGGCTGGTAACCGCATTTCATACGCAAAAATATATTACTTACCGAGATCTGCGTAAGCAGAATGCCACACCCGCAATGGGTAAAAGGCGTGATGATATATTTATTTATTTATATTCTATTATCATCATCTCTCAGTTAAATAATATTGTTATAGTATTCTTCAGCAATTCTAATTTAACAAAAATTTCGTTTTTTATACACAAGTAGAAAACATATTTCGAATATATTCTTATAGCTTATTTTTCCAAATAAAATAATCCGAAATCTTATGTATGACCATAGTAAGACTCTCAACACTAATAACAAAGTATTTTATAAAACACGTGAGATATAGCGCAATAATTATTAGATATGAAAATGTGTGTGCAATGTACTATATTTTCGAAACAACAAGAAACATACAATAAGCAATCATTTTATCAAAAGCAGATAATTATAATTTGATATTTATATTAAATGTTTTTGTTGTGTTTTCTGGAGCAATTTCAAAATGTAAAGTTCCCGAGGTTCATCTAATCTCCCTTGAAACAAATGCATTTAAATTTATGTAGTTGTATTTACTAGCAAACGATGATTCCAAGGGTACCAAACTCCAAATCAAAGTATTTCAAAATATCCTTTATTGCCAAAGCATGAATCGTGCCCGCGATATTACCATATAAACAAGGCAACAATTACTTTATATCCTACGGAAATGCTCCTCCAAAAATCCTCGAAATATAAACATAACAGTGAAGGAAATTTACATAATTTGAAAAGCGAATTCGAATTGTTGCCTTAACCCACAGCGACGCTATGTTCAGTTTCACATCGTCAATTCATTGAGATATTATAATGATTTTCACTTTCTTATACGCGTATATTTTCATTAATATTCATCAGATTAGAAAACAAGTGCAGCGGCTTGTAAAAAAACGTTATAAAAATAATTACTTTAATAATAACAACACTCAAAGTTTTATTGCAATTTCTGCTGAGAATGTTTTGTGCTGTTGTTTTATTTTGAATGCAAGAAAAGTAAAATGAGAAATATTTTAAGGAAGGAATATAAAGATATAAGATCATTATTCACCATAAAAGATAGCGGTAAATAATACTGTATTAAGATAGAACTAATTTCTTTGATTAAAAATATTGTAGTTGTTACAATAAATATTCTTTTTTAATTTTACACATTTTAATAAATTATCTTATATGGGCAGCACATTAACTTTTATGACGAATGTCTTAATATACGAACCATTTAATTTTTTTCTTTTGTCAAAAATAATTAATTACCCTTTTTATAATTCTGTAATTAAAAAAAGTAACAGAGTATATTATTATAAACTAATTTCTCATTGAGATATTCACGAAAAATCTGATAGATCTTTAAGAAAAATACATCTTCCATTTGATGGATTGTTTCCAAAATCTAATCAGCTCGTAACTTGAGAATCAAAATTATAAATGTAAACTTGTTTCTTTTAAGGTATTGGTAATAATTAATAGGAAGGCACAAAAGGAATTATCGCTAACTCCATTTTTTCAGCATATGTAACTTTGTTTCTAAGTTAATTAAATTAACAAAATATGTCAAAATTTATGTTGACCAATCTTAACTACAACCTTAGTTAAAACAAATATGTTCTGAGAATGGAGAATGAAGTTACGACTAATAATAAAAATGAAGTTAGCGCTAATCCATGTTGTGAAAATACTTGTTAAAGACTAATGGCTAGTTTATACTGGATTTAATTTACAAATTTAGATTTAGAAATTTAATTTTAAATATATAAAATACATAGAAATACCTTGGTTTATGCTGGATTTACAAATTTATAGATTTATAATTTACATTGAAAATATCACCATATTTTATATTCTAAATCTAAATTTCCAAATCCAACCAATCAACCTGACTGAGAAACAAAAATAATTTTGAAAATAATAAAATGTGTCAAGATTGTCAATTAAACTGATTTATTTGTGATCATCATAAAAAATTATTGTAATATGGATGCGAAGAGTGCTAAATATGATATTAATTTAATATCTTTGATTGAAGAACTTCACATGTGACAAGTTAAGGTTATTTTGTTGTTGTTTAAAGCATATGTCAAAAAGCTGAAGCCTAATCTGGATTGGCAGATAATAAATTCAGTATGAACCAGGAGGTAAATCGCAAATTTCAAATCTAAATCTGCAAATTAAATCCAATATAAACCAGCCATAATAAATTAATGTTCCTAAAATATATCTTGCTGCCTTAACAACTTTTCAGCGGTACAAAATAGTCAGAAAGTTTCAAACAAAAATTGTAGTTAACACTAATTTACATCTTTCTATTATAACAAAATTTAATTTACTAACTTCACTCAAAGTATCTTATGTTACAGGGTATTAACCTTTACGTAAATACCACTTCCGGTTGATATATTGCAATCAAAATCTAATAACTTTGTATTTTGAACATCCAAATTGAAAATAAGAAATTTGAAAATGATATTGACATTAGAAGTTGATGTGGCCACTGCATTACTTCCCAAAAATTTTAATTTCTAAACGGTACAAAATATAGAAAAAAATTTCAAATACAAATTGTAGGTAATTTCCTATTTTTGAATGCGAGAACACTTACTTAAATTCACTTATTTACTGAGATGTCCAAAAACCTTGATAGGCCCTCAAATAAATTAAAACTTCCGGTTGATGGTTTGGTCCCAAAATCTAATCAGCTACACTCATAAAAATAATTTCTTGTTGCAAGAAAATTTTCAGTTTTCTTTTTGTATGCATTCTTTGAAGAAAATTTTATTTCTTACAAAGTGATTAGGTTCAATTTAAAAAATATTAATTTTTAAAATAAATTATATTTATCTTCTTTTTTCTGCATTGAAAGAAAAGGAATATATTTTCAATTTTGTTTTTAAAAATAACGAAAAAGAAGTCCGTTTTAATTTTAAACAAAATTCTATTCAAACTATTTCGTCTCTATAATGTTGAATACTTTGATATGTTCATTCAAAACTAAATTAATTTTCATACAAGAATATTTATTAAACCTGCAAAAGTTTTCTATGAAAACGTAATCGGATTGGCACTATTCAAATCAATTTTACTCCTTCATTTAAGAGGAATCTGTTTGTTCCAAGAAAACCTTTTTATCAGTGTAGTAACATGAATATCTAAAATTTAAATTGGACATTGATAGCTTCATTAACTTTTGAGTTATCGTGGACGAAAAAATCGTCTCACGCAGTCTCAGAAAATAGTGAAATCATATTTTAGGGGCCCCAAAACGTGCTTATCTGAAAAATATTACCCGTCCCAATACATATATAGACTAGGGGTAAAAAACGATAATTTGCTGACCTATGAAGAATCGAAATAATAAATAAGTATATCTCTAAGGTCATAAAAACTAAATAATTTAAAAAGTGCGACAATTAGTTGGAGGTGGAAGGAACACATTGATATTTATAGCAAAATATATATTTCATTGTATATTTTGTTATAAAATAATGAAGTTTGTAAATGAAATAATTGTATATCTCTGCAATAAACACATAAACCAAGGAAGTGGCGTGAAAAAAATGTAAACAAAACCCGTTACGATAAATAAGTATTATAATTTCTCAAGCAGAAATTAAAAATCGAAAACCAACGAAAGACAATTACAATTTTTATACTCTGCAAGCGGGAGGCAAAGGGCAAGGAATCAAATAATCTCTAACAATCAAATACAATTAATCAAGCACTCCGTCTTTCCGTCTCCACTAGTTTGATTACAACAATTACCTTTTTGTAATCAACATCTTCAATCATTGTTGCCATCACGTCGATTGTTGATTGTCCATGTCGCTTTTAATGATTACAAAATGATTCAAGTCGACTAATCATTCTAAAATTCCAGTGCTGTATGAGACGGAGTCATGCACGAGCCGACAAAATCATAACGGCTCTCTCGACAATCATAGTGATTTTTTAGGGAAATTTGCTAACGTTTCCTCGTGCGGTTGGTCATCTGAAACTAACTAAAACAATGAAGACATTTGAGAGTAACTGTATGGTTCAGATCGTTAAAAATAAAATTCCGTTGCTTATGGCAATGATAACGGGTGGTTTTTTTCGTTTACGTGTTCTTTATTTCGGTTACGCAGTGCATTCTTTAATGACACATACAAAATGTTAATTTAATTTGATGTGAACTCTTGGTTTCGTTTATGTGCTGTTTACCTGTTCGTACGAATTATGAGTCTTGGGATCTTGCGCGAAACGGTATGGTGTATTTCGTTGTTTTTGGACTTGGATTAATTTTTGATGCGTTGCAAATGACTGCAATGAAAATTACTCGTTTCAGTTCACCGACCTTGTTGATAGAGTTTCCTTATAGTAATTTGAATGAAAATTTGGAAAATTACATTTACATTTCCCGTTATTAAATTCTAAAAATTCTCTTCTCTCTGACATCACTTCTGTTACACTAGCAACCAAATTTTTAAAAAAAATCATTGTGGCTTAATGAATAACAATTAAGACTTTTTAAAAGTGTAGATAGTCTTCAATATAGATAAAGTTTCATAAAAATATATAATGAAAAATGGTGAAAGACCCCATTGGTCAAGAATTGAGTTTTACTGTACTTATGGCCAGTTGCACCAAGGAAACTTAAATTTTAAACTTGGTTTACATAAATAAATTTTTATTTTTTTTTTTTTATTATTTCATAAACGTTACAATGTTACAACGTTATGTTATATTAAAACTGGTCTTTTCAGACCAACCATTAATTTTTTTCTAATTAATCTTATTCTAGGTACTTAGATCTAGTGTTCACCCAATGGTGTCCAATAGTCCAATCTGTCACATCACCAACTCGTATGGCTTCTTCCTCTTGAGCCTCCTTGTTGGGTTTTCATTGTTGAGGATTTGGATTACTTCCACGTTCGTGTGTTGGTGCAGTCGAGATTCATGCTTGTTTGCGAATCTTTTGATTTCGCTTGATACATATGGAATTCCAAGATCTCGGTGTAAGTCGCTATTACGCACGTACCACGGGGCATTGACCATGTTCCGCAGCACTTTGTTTTGGAAAGTCTGAATTCGCTTGATTTCGATATCTCTGGCACAACCCCACAGCTGTATACCATAGACCCAGACTGGTTTCAGAATCTGGTTGTATATTAAAATTTTATTGCGTAGTGGCAGTTGAGACTTCCTTCCCAAGAGCCAGTACAGCTTTCTGTATCTGATGTCTAGTTCGGTTCTCTTATTTTTTATGTGTTCTTTCCATTTTAGTTTCACCTCCATGGTCATGCCAAGATATTTTGTATTGTTTACATGCGGGATAGTGTTTTCATTTAATCTTATTGGCAAGGGCTCTATGTTTTTGTTTGTGAAGTTAATATGTGTTGATTTTAGTTCATTTATCTTGATTTTCCAGTTCTTCATCCATTTGCAGATACTGTTGCTTGCTTGTTGGAGTTTATTGGTGCTTTCTTGAATATCTGAACTTACGGCTAGCAATGCGGTGTCATCAGCAAAAGTAGCTATTGTTACTTCTTCTAGCTGTGGTATGTCACATGTATATAGTAAATATAAGATAGGCCCAAGGACACTGCCTTGCGGTACGCCTGCTGTTATGTCTTTTAAATCAGAATATTCGTCTTCTTGTTTTATACGAAACAGTCTATCTGAGATATACGATTTTAGTAGGTCTGTGTACTGTTTCGGCAGTAGTTTATTTAATTTGTAAATTAAGCCTTCATGCCAGACCTTGTCAAATGCTTGTGCCACGTCTAGAAAAATGGCCGAGCATATTTTTCTGTCTTCTAGTGCTTTTTCTATAATATCAGTGATGCGGTGGACTTGGTCGATAGTTGAGTGCTTTCTCCTGAAGCCGAATTGGTAGTTGGGAATTAGTCCTTTTCTTTCTATTATTGGTTTCAGTCTCTTGAGGAATAATTTCTCAAATAGTTTTGATATTATAGGTAGCAGAGATATAGGTCTATATGATTTGACGTCATTAGGTGGTTTGCCTGGCTTTGGCAACATTATGACTTCAGCTACCTTCCAGGCGCTTGGGACATGCTTTAATCTGAATGCTCCATTTATAAGATATGTTAGCATGACTATTCCTTTCCTTGGTAGCTGTTTCATTATTTCTCCTGTAATCAGATCAAAACCAGGAGATTTTTTTGAGTTCAGATTGGTTTTTATTTCATTAGCAACTTCTTTGGGGGTGACAAACGGAATTTCTTCTTTTTCTTGGTTTATAAATTCTGCTATTATTATTTCAGATTGTATCTCATTAGGCTGAAATGTTTCTTTCAGATGTTTAGCGAAGGTATCTGCTTTTTGCTTGTTGCTTCTAGCCCAGCTACCATCCTCTCTTCTTATGGGAGGAATATGTGTGATTGGTTTTTTTATCTTTTTCGTTGCTTTCCAAAGCGAGTATTCAGTTTTTGCATCTGCTGTTAGATTTTGCAGATAGTCCTGGATCGATTCTTCTTTTAGCTTTCTTATTTCTCTTTTGAGTTGTTGAGTTTTGTTGTTTAAGATAGTTTTGTCAGCAGGATTCCTTGTTTGCTGCCATCTTCTTCGAGCTTTTCTTTTTTCTTTTACTAACTCTTTTATTTCTATTGGATAGTTATTACCTGTTGTTCTATGGGTAATATCTTTTGTATTGTTCCATGCCGCGTTTTGTAGTATGCAGATAAATTTTTCAGTTTCTATTTCAAGTTGTTGTTTCGTTTTAATTTGGGTACTTAACTTGACATTATTTTCTACCTCCATTTTAAAGCTCACCCAGTCTGTTGTTACATTTGTTAGGGTTGGTCTGGCTTTTTTCTTAATAATCCTTTCACTCAAAGTAAGTATTACTGCTGAGTGATCTGAGTCTAAGTCAAAGTTTTCCTCCATGTCAATGAAATTTGCAGAGACTTTTCTTGTAATGAAGAAGTCTAGCAAGTCTGGTGTCTTGTTTGGGTCCGTAGGCCAGTATGTCGGTTTTCCGGTTGAGTGATAGTTGCATCCTCTTTCTCGGATTGCTTCTCTGAGTTCTCTTCCTTTAGTTGTTGTCAACCTAGATCCCCAGTCCACGTGTTTGGAATTGAAATCTCCTCCCACTATGAATCTATCATTCAAGTGTAAGAGGAAATTATTATAATTTTCTTTTTTAAGGTTGTGCCTTGGTGGACAATAGAGTGCTCCGATGGTTAGTTTTTGTTTAGTTGAATTTACTACGATTACAGTTAGCTGTATTTCTTCTCTTTGTAGATGGTTTCCTTCGTGATGACTTAAAGTTTCTTTTATTATTATGGCACTTCCACCTTTTGCTTGGTTTTCTGGATGAATTGTGTGGTAGAATTTGTATCCTCGTACTCGAAGGTAAGATTCATTTGTCATATGAGTTTCTGATATGAGACACAAGTCGATGTTTTGTGTGTTCAGGAATACTTCTAGTTCTTGTTTTCTATTTAGAATACCATTGGCATTCCATGTTGCAATACGTAACTCTGTCCTATCCATTAGTTTTCTTTTTGGAGTAGGTGCCAGTGCTATTGGCTTCTAGTTTATCTATTCTTTCGGTTAGTTTATTTAATGTGTTCATTATTTGTTGCATCATTTGCATTATTAGCTGCTGGTCGTTGTTTTGCTTTGGCGGATTTTGTTTATCTTGCGTTGCCTGTAGGTATGATATTTCTTCGCTGACTTTCCTGGATTGGAATGTTCTTGGTTGATTATTTGTTTTATTAGTTTTGGTTATGTTGTCTCGTCTCTTTTGAAGTTCTTTGGCTACCATACATCCTCGGTAGTTGGCAGGATGCTCTTCGGCGCAGTTGAAGCATTTAGGTGCTGTGGTCTTGGGTTTGCTGCATTCAGCTGTGAGGTGGTTACCTGCACATTTAACGCAAGCAGGTTGGCGTTGACAATATCTCTGGGTGTGTCCGTAACGTTGGCATCGTTTGCATTGCGGTATCAGATTATTTCCTTTTAATGCTTCTATTTTGACTTTCATGTGACACAAATATTGTATCTCATGTATTTTTTTAATATCTTCTGTGTTTTGGAATGTAAGCATAAATAGCGGAAGTGGAGTGATTACATCTACTCCATTTACTTTAGTTTTCTTAATTTTGTTTGTTACATCTATGATTTTTAGATTCATTTTCTGTAGCTCTTCTTTTATTTCTTCCGTATTGCACGTTGGATGCAAGTTTCTAACCATTACCCTAATGGGTCTAGTTTGCTTATCCTCGTAGGTATGCCATTCTATTTTAGAATTGTTTAGTAATTTAGTTAGCTCTCTATATTCTTTATCTGTTTCTACATTTACTTTCAGCTGGCTGTTGTTCAGCATATTAGTTTTATAGTTGCAAATCGTTTTTTGTAAATGTTGGTTTACAACTGAGTAATCTAGAAGGTTACTTACTACTATGGGCGGTGGATTTTGTTTCCTAGTCGTAGTTTGTTTTTCTTTCGGTGTTGAATTATTTTCTCTTTCTTCTAGTTGGTTTTCTATTCTTCTCTTTTTGTTTTTTGGTAATATCCATGCTGTTTCACTGGCTATATTCACTACCTCTTTATTTTGATTAACCAGGTTTACTCTTTTCTTTGATTGCATCTCTGCAATGATTTGCTTGAGTTCTTCGTTTTCCTTTTTAATTTTTGCTAATTCACTTTGAAGATTTTCTAGTAAACTTTCTATGTTGAGAACTTGCCCATCACTATTTTCTGGCATGATTTGACACTGTTTTGTATCAATGAGTTGTTACGCAAGGTGTTATTTGTAAATTTCTAGGGTTGGATAATACAATTTATTAATTATGAATTGTCTGTTTATTATCTAATCTGTTTAGTCACTTTACGCGCTCGGTACGTCCGCTCGCTACGAGTGTCTGCAGCAGACTGACATAAATAAATGCAAATCGAAATTAAATGTCATGTGTAATAATTAACATTGATGTAAAATATTCGAGTTTTAAATTTAAGTGTGATTGGTGCAACTGGCCATTAAAGTCCTAGTCCTCCTAGGACTGTCGAGCCGTAAAAGTAGAATAAATATAAATAATCGTTCAAAATCAAAACAGTATTATTAAAAAAAAACTTTTCCTTTACAATATTTATAAAAAAGTTGATTTTAATTATTTCTTAACTACATTTTCGATACAAATCTTCAGTTAAAATCCCTTTAAAAATTTACTATTGTGATTCCCTTTCACTAATACCTGTCGGGACAGTGACTTGATGACTGGTAATCGCATTTTGTGCGATCTACGAAATTAGATTACGATTTATTTATAGTTCCAAAATAAATACAAATTGGGTTAGTAGCTCCGTATGGTAACCCATCAGACTGCAGATCATAAGATCTACGGTTCGAACATTACAGCACATCCGATAAATTTTCTAAATTAAATTTCGAAAATTTTCACCACATAAAATTACTCCAGTGGCTATTATTTTTGGAGGCGGTGATTTGAAGGACCCGAACCTCATTCGTAAAAATATATCATAATACCATGATCTGCTTTGAGCAGAGTGCCACATCCAGAAATGAATATATGGCGTGATGATATATTTATTTATTTAAATTAATAAATGAGTGTAAACATTTCTAAATAATATAAAAGAGTAATTTATATTTTTTAATTTAATTAAATTTTTACCTTTTTTATATTACACATTTTATTTTAAGCTAGTAAACTGTATTTTTTCAATCCAAAAGACAGTTGATAGAAGCAAAATTTGTTTAAATCTTATAGAATTTTGTATTCATGTCAATCTTGGGAATTTTTAACAATTTTTATAAATTTTTTGTCTTCATATTGTATCTTGTTTATTAACCAATAATTATTGATCAATTAAAGAAAATTATTACAGTTTTTGCAATTATTTCTGCATTTGATTTATTTGTTTTCTTCCATAGTAATCTTTGTATAGGCATATTTTTAAAAAATTATACATATTTATTTTTGCATTTTTCTCAAATATTTTGTAATATTAGGTTATTACATGTGGTTATCGTTGAATTCAGAAAAAAATACTCAATCGAATAAGCAAATAAAAAAATAGGTTGCCATTTAAAATAAGAAAGTTGCACCCAGCATTTTGAGAATCACTGGTTTTAAAAATTCTTGTTTCGCTCATTTTAATTGTCTTATAATATAGAAATTGTTTACTAATTTAACCGACGTCGTAGCTTTTATAGTTCTCGAAATAGCAATAGTGTACAACTTAAAATGAACAACCTGTATATTCTCTAGAGCATTTCTAAAGTGTCAAATTTAGTTCGTCTCTGGTTCATATATAGTTAAATTATATTTACCGGCAATTGTTATTAGCGCGGTCAAAAGAAAGATAAACAGAAAAATATATAACGAAAAATTGTTAAAATGAGTAATTATACTCGTAATTAGCAACACAGAAAATAAAGTAAACAACAAAAAAACTATTTAACTTCGAGATTTAGTTATATAAACTCTTTTGTCCGGTTTTATAAAGAAATTTAACTTTTAAAGTAAATTTATTTGTTTTTAACAAGTGCACATAATTTGAAATTATTTTTTCTATTTTGCTTTTATAACAAAGTTGTTTTGTAACAGCTCAGTCGCTACTGAAATGTCATATGTCAAAAAATATCAAATGTCATATATTGCTAAATAAATAAATACAAATTGTAAGAATGTTATTTTTAAATAATTTTGAATTTAAAAGCATATGTTAATAATAGTAAGAAAAAGAAGAGATAGAAAAAAGAAAAAAATATCACAAATATTTGCTTACAAAAGTAAGGTTAGGTGTTAAATATTCAAACGTCACATCAGTGTCACCAACAACACAAATTTTGAAACTTGGATTTTTTGTTAAAAAAGAGCATAAAAAGAAGCCCTTCGAACAAAATAAACGAAAGTTATGAAACGAGTTATTTATATTATTTTTTCTATTTTATGCCTTTTATGCTCTTTTTTAATAAAAATATATATGCTATTATGACTTACATTTAGTTATAAAATCGGGCATCCCTATAAATAGAATAGATAACGTAGATCATGAGATCTTCAGGTCGAATTCCACTGCCGACAGTTGTCATTGTCCTCTCCACTAAGTTTACGAGTAAAAATATAACACTACCGAGATCTTTGAAATCAGAGTGCCACACCCCAGTGGGTAAACGTCTTGTTGATATATCATTTACAACCAACAAGTACGTCCTAAATTATCATCATTATTAGTTATCCTTTATAGACATTGTAATATATATTTTTTAAATTTATGTATAATGTACGAACAAAAAACAACCGCTCCAGATAGCACAGTTCTGCGAGGTCTACTTATAGATGTATATTAGTATTTGTAACATTTGAAATGCTTTGCAAGTAAAAACAAACAAAAAATGAATAATTAAAATGTAATGTAAATGCAGCTCACAATACCAGCAGTTAAGAATTGTTACAAAAATAATTGCCCCACTCAAAGGAAATACTTCTTGAGTCATCTTTTTCTTTCATTTATGCAAAAAAGCAACATTACGTAAACAAACAAATAATATGCTTACACAAATGGTGTTCAAGCTACCGACAAATACCAACAACTTAGGCCCAAAAAACTGCAACACTGCCTTAGTAATCTCAGCTGAGCCTACAGGTGTGAACATTTTTTTTATCAAAAATTATGCTAACAGTTAGATGAAGACAATTGAAATTTAAACAGTGATTAAAAAACTATGGAAATATGCCGTATTTTAAAAATAATTTAACCTAAAAAAGCCTAATAGTATATTATGAAATTCCGTTTTAAAAATAGCATTGTTTATGAAATCACCTAGTTTTTTGACAGCAGTTTTAATGATGGGAAAATAATATAATTCTTGCACTTGACAATGAATTTCTGTGGGCTGACTGATGTAAGAATAAAATACGCGATAATAAGACTTATTTTAATTACATATACAGGTTATTTGAACAACTGTACATCTGCGAATAATAGTAATTGCAAAGACATTAGTTACCCAGTAAATATGCAAGTTCCTGTGTAATTTTTGTTATTTACATAATGTTTTATGTGAGTTAATAGTAACGACAATAGTAGTTATAATTTATTACCAATCTACACTTTTGTATGGAAATGTATTTTTCTGCACAAAATAAATATTATTATTATAAATATTAATATTTAGCTAGATGTTACTAGGTAGAGTCGCGAATTCAATGTAATTTAAAAATTTTCTTCGATATAAAAAGTTATACAATCTTTAGACGAATTATACCTTTTTGAATAATAAAATCATTCAAAAACGTTTTTTATTTGAAATCAGCACTAAAGTGCTCAAAAATCGTCATTAAAAGCTCAGAAATCGTCACTAAAGTAACCCATTTTACGACGATTTTGAGCAACCCAGTGTTGGCAACCGTTAAATAACTATTGTACAATTAGGATAATTTTGACAGATATATTAACGTGCTATAGTAAATTTGGACGTAACATGAAACAAAATTTGCAAGAAAAATTAACTAATTAATTCCGATGATGAAATTGAGGACAAAACACATAATTTTGAGTGTTAATTACGATAACTTCACTTCTCGAGGTTGGCAGCACTGACTGTCAGTTTCAATTGACAACTGACAGATGTATAAACTTAACCTATATTGTAATTTTTTTTTACAGTTTTTTCGAATTTTAGATTTCAAATAAAATATGTACCTCGGCACTGAAGTTTCTTTTTATGGTTTATTTTCCTCAGCCCTACGGGCCTCGGCAACTAAATTCTATATTCGTGATAAAAAATTGAACTTGCCTTGATACATAATAGTTATTTGTATCACAAGATTGGAAACTGCTATTTTGAGAGTGCGAGTTTATTTTGATAGGACGAGCCGTAGGCGAGTCCTACAAATACGATATTTTTCACGCCAACATTTATGTAAATTTAATAAATAAATTTAATTTATTACTGATTTTCTTAATGACAGGGAATTTTTTTTATATTGTTAACTTCACAATATTTGAATGTCAATTATGTTAATTTTCCAATATCATAACCAAAAATATCTACATATTTTTATTTGGATTTTACACTGCAAATTCAATTATAATTACTTACAAATATGTTTAAAATCCATAAATATTCTGTTTTCTTGTATTGCAAATACTCAATTGTAGATATATTGCCATAATATTTTAAAGTCAATGTAATACTTTGACATTTCTAGCGTCAGAAGTTAGCTAAAATTAGTGAAGTGATGCCAACATATAATCATAAAAAGTTAGCAATTTTTGTCGAACTAGTTCGACAAAAACATGATTTCCGACCGCTTTAGAGATATGTAATTGTGTCAATGTCGGACGGCGGCGCGAAAATTACTATTTTATAATATTGGAATTTTAATATCATTATTTCTACAACAGAGATTGGAGAGATCTATTCTTTTCCAAATTCTGGCAGCTTTCAAATGTCTCGGTCAATGTCTCTTTTGTTGTTGAACTGTCATTAAAATTTTAAAAGATAATTTTAAAATTGCTGTTTCTTTACATTATGGTTTATTTATACGTGATTTGTTTTACATATTGAATCGTTTGGAAAGTTGAAAATACTATGATATTAATATTACAGTACAATATATATTTTCCGTAATTTCAGTCTTATGTAGACAATTTTATTAATTGACTCCTTAATAATGTTTCTATAATAAAAAGTCAGATTTAATTAATTAATTTTCTATGTTTGTTTTTTAATACATGAGTATAATTTAGGTATTGAAATAAAAGTGTATCCGCAAGGCCCCGGGGGGATTCGAACCCCCGATCTCCTGTTTACTAGACAGGCGCTTTAACCAACTAAGCCACGGCGCCGATGTTAACACATCTCTTGCAAATTACTTCAAAAGCTATAAAATAGCAATTTACATATTTCACAAACGATAAAGTGTCTAGATGTTACGTAAGAAGAAAATATTTTTTCAAAATGAAATAATTTGAAAAGTGATCCATTAGTCTCATCTTCTTGGCGTGTGAACGTGCGATGTCGGTTGTTGATTTGATAGTTGACGTGGTGACGCGTAGGTGGAGCGTGCCATGGTAACGGTGTCCACGCTGCCGCCCGTGTCTTCACATTCACAAGTTCGCGGAAATCATCAGCGGCTCGACACTACATGACCTGTCACTTGCATTCGCATTTCCTTTTCTCTTTTTGTTCGAGATCAGTCTTTGTACATTTATACTTAATTAAACTATTTAGCTAGAATCCAGACTATAGACTAGACAGCATAGATCTTAAACTAAATTTAAAAATCTGGTGTGGGCACCACACTACTTTCTTATCCAAATAAAACCAACTGAACACGTATGACTTGTTCCTTGCGTATGACTTTATTTTTACAATTATTTGATATGTTAAACCTGTTTAATTTTAAGTTCTCATTGTAACTATGAATTTATTTCAAAATAAAAATTAATTAATATATAATCTTTAAAACTTTCTAACTAATAATACAAGTATTACTTTTATAATATTTTACACAACACATATTTTTGACACTTCACAATTATTTGACACGTTTGGCACATAAATATTAAAAATGTTTTAGTTTTTGTTCCCATTGTAACTAAGATTATAGAAATATATTCTTAAATATATAATTTAGTTTTTCTCAAAATTAGAAGCATGTACAAGAAAAGTGTAAATGACATTTTATATTCCAAATATACTTGCTAACATTTTTCATTTGAAACTTTTACTCACAGATGATTCTATTTTTGAAATAAATGGAATTTATTATTTTGTGTGTCCAGTAAACTTCCTCTTCAGGTTTTTCAATTTCATTCAAAATCAACTCAGCTCTTCATTTTTTCATAAAACTTATAAATTCCGAGTTTCATTTCCATAACTTGTCTGGTTCATGAGATATTGCGCACACGAACATCCATCCATGCTCACACACAGACATCATTGAGAAATTGATCTTAATGGATTCAGTGGGCGTCAAAATATGTATTTCCGCAAAAATCTCGTCAGCGGTTTTTTTCGTGATTCCAATACTTCCTTATATTTTGTATAAGTAAAAATGCTTTTAGTCAACAATCTTGTGAGAAAAATATTTGTTTCAATTTATTCGAATATCAATTTTGCAGATTTAAAGTGACATTTTGTAAGGTTTATTAGTGTCTACTTGTACAAGCTTAAATTGTACAATCCGAGTAAAAAGTTTTCAATTATAATCTACAATAAATTCTAAATATTTTTGGAGCATTTTAATACAATTTTACTAGAGTATATCTCGGTGGTTTTTTTGAGCGTACAGTCCTGTCAAATTACAACTCCAAAAATGTAGAGGCGGGGAAAACACAGGAGTAATTTTATAGGTTTGTGGATCGATCTGAGGATCTACTAATCCACAGTCCAACGTGTTATCACGAAACTATTACCTTACGAAATCAAAATGAATTTGTGTATTTCTCGTTTTGTTCTAATTTTAAATGTGATGTTAGCAACGTCTGAAGCCATACCTCTTAAAGACCTATGTCCACGATTTTAGAAACTGGTCCGAGATCTCGGATATAGTTACATATCATAATCAATGAATTTAGACGTCATGGAACTCGAATATATGAAATTAATTTCACTCAATTCTACCAATACTAAAATCTTATAAATTATAACTCAAGAAATTATTCTGACAGTTAGTAAATTAAAATTGCGTCTATGTGAAATAAATAAAAAGTATATTTCTATTTCATGTTTCAGAAACTATTTGAAAATACTGATTTTCAGCTTTGATTGCTAATTATTCAGCTTTTCAAATATCAAACATCAAAATTTTTAATTGGTAACATGCAAATGAAGTTAGGAACTTGTATGAAAAAATGGTACACAACGCATTTTTTCTTCAAACGTCATAAAAGTACTTTGTTATGTATTTGTATTCAACAAGCAGAAGTCCAATATTGTCGCCGCCGGCGTAAAAGTGTATCCTTGCCAACACATTTACGCCGGCGGCGAACAAAGTAAAATATCATGCAAAATAGTAAGGTTGTAATTCAATAATTTGACAGTTAAGAATAAAACAAATAAACAAAAATAACAAAATAACATATTCTGTGGCAACTAGAAATACTGGATACGGCAGAATATTTGTTGAAGTTTTGAACATTTTTAAATGTTTTAATGTCTATTTTCTATGTTTTAAGAAAAAATAGCTTCGCTCGTCGTTCAAACTTACATGCTCAGCACCCAAAGTATCACATTTACTCCTAATAACACAATATACTATTTTTCATTATACTTTTCTATTCGAGTTCTTCGATTTGGCAGTCTCCACGATCCAAGTTTTCGATTCGAGAACTATATTCGAGAACTTGAACCGATTTCTATCACCGTGGACACAGGCTTTATCGTTTTGACAACCCGTATAAAATAATGACAAACATCTGTCAATTTTTAATTATCCTCTTACGATTTAAAATATAATTTAAAGATTTTTAATTAATAACAAACATCTGTCAATTTTTAATTATCCTCTTACGATTTAAAATATAATTTAAAGATTTTTAATTAATGTTAAGAATTACTACATATAATTCTTCATCAGGAAAACAAATGAACAGAAAGAAGTAATAAAGAAGTAACTAAGTAACCTCATAGTTTTCATTCTGATTCACTGTAGTTTCTGGTTATAGATTTCTATAGCTTCTCTTATGAGTCTGCCATTGAAACATTTCGATCTTAATATGATTTTTATATTTTCAAAATTTATTTTGTACAAATATTCAATAACACTATTGGTCACAGCATATTTATCTGATTGGTTAACACAAATGGCCAGTTTCTTGTTCTTATCGTTCTACTAGTCTGTCCACTGTAACATTTTCCACATTCACATGGAATTTTGTAAATACCAAACACGAGAGCATTGAAGCAGAAAAATATCCTTCGCTCTCTTCAATATTAGTTATAATATGAGATGTGAAGCAAAAGATAATAAGATGTAATTTGTTGACAGTAATCTTCCAACGTTCCAACTTTGCCTGTAACATTTTGGACGTATAGATACAAACAAATTATTTTTGACGAAATTATTTCAAGATCTTTTTTATATAAAATATCTACAAAACCTTTTCTTCCTCAAACTTTGCTGTCGTGTGACAAATGATGGTAGCTTTTTTGACAGTTAATATATTATTTGGTGTCTGTTGGTTTTCTATAAACTGAATAATTAATGGTGTTATATTTGTAATAACATAATTTACAGTAGATTTGCCAAAAAATGCGTATTTAAAAGACGTGCGCTATTTTTAAAATCTAGTTTATTTAAACTCTCTTTTTTATATAACTTAACCTTATATTAAAAACATGTGACATTAGCATTAGGCAAGTAATAAAATGACGCTCCAGACGTAAAATGTAATGACTGAAGGTTGACTTGCACTAAATGTTACGCTTTTCTATGTCAGCTGCACATTAAATCATCTGATTTAACATACTTTGTGCTTGTAACTCATTCATAACATATTAAGTATTCCACCTAACACAATTAGCAGCGTTTAGTATTTTAAATACGGCGTAACAGATGAGATCTGGCGAGGGCACCACATAACCTTAGATTAGGTATACGTATAAATCTGAACTTTAATGTTTAACAATTACATTTAAATTGACAGCAATATATAATAGTTTTTTATGATATGTGTTACAAGTGACATTTTATGAGTAAGTTGGGAAGTTTGCGAAACGACGCGATGCCGAGTGAAACAACCCAACGAACGATATAGGTATAGGTAAATCACTTTTAACACGTACATCATACAAAATTTTATCTATGATCTTCCTAGTATATTAGTACTATTAGTAAATACAAAAAAAATGTAGAATGATATTTTGACAGGTAGGGTTATGTTATACCTAGTTGTTAATTTATTGATACAAATCATTAGCCACGTGTGAAAAGTAAAGATAAAATTACGTTTGGCACGTTGCTGTGTTACTTTTAACACTAGTGACAAAAAATGACATTTTTAACTTGATAAGCAACCGTCAAAACGGCCACTGTTAACATCGGTCGTAGATAAAAGCCTTTTTACCTGCCGCCACATCCTGTGGGATGTATAGTAATCATGCTAAAAATTGGGTAGTGAGTTTTTAGTAGTTGAGCACGTTTTAGAGTGTATAGAATACGATTTTAATAGTCTCGCGATGATGTCTGTGTGTGTGTCTGTCTGTCAGTCTGTGTGAATCTATTGGGTTACGATTTCTCAAAAACAACTAAACTGAAAATTTTGATATTTTGTGTATGTCAATTATATCCCCTTTGAAAGAGCTGTTTAGTTTTTGGCGATAATCCAATAACCGGAAGTGGTAGTTTACTTGAAGCCCTATCAAGTTATTTTAAAATATTTCAGAAAATTATTGTTTAATAAAAATTTTGTTATTAGAATAATGTTCCAAATATTATTTTCTACAATTATTGTTTGAAACATTTTCCTCTTATTGTCACCATTTATGAATTACAACACGTTAAAGAAAAATTATATTTTGATATTTTTGTTTAAATCTGCTAACCTGTTTTTTTTTAAATGTCTTTTTTTTGACATGTGTCATAATTTTTTGAAGGGATGAGCGTTTCTTGATAGTGGTGGTTCGTGTTCCTGCATTGTTTGATAAGAAATCTATGGCGGGAGGTATTGTGCTACCCACAATAGATTTTTTATAAGTAATGATAGGGATAAACGAAACGATTTTTGCTTTAAGTTCAATAAATATTATGCAATAATTAAAAATAATAATTTTACCAATTTAATGTAATTTATTAAGTATTAAAGTAATTATTATTTTGAAATATCTCAGTAAATTATGGTTTAATGACAATACTTGTTATAAGAATAATGTTTTAAATATTATTATCTACTACTGTTGTTTGAAACATTTTCTTCTTACTGTCACCATTTACAAATTACAGAACGTTAAGAAAAAATATATTTTGATATTTTCGTTTAAATCTACTAACCTGTGCTTTTTGAAAATATAAAATAGGGCTTGAAACATGTCATTTTTTATATTTAGTCATAATTGAAAACTAAATTTTTTGAAGAGACGAGTGTTATTGATAGTGATGGCCCGTGTTCTTGCATTGTTTGACTGTTGCAAATGTTTTAGAGGCAAAATCTAAATTTTTATAAAATTTATTTAATACAATTTTTTTTTATGAAACTTTATTAGAATATATGACGATCAGTGAAACCCCGATGTGAAAATTTGATATATTACCCGAGATAGGATTTTTAAAAGTTTGTGTGACGTCATTGGTATTACTCCAGTGGCACTAAAACAACGATTTTTCATGATAGTAGATATTATATATTTTTTAATGTAAAAATATTATTTACATAATAAGTCTTAATTTACAACAATTAAACTTAATATAAATAAAGATAAAATTAATACTCGTGACGTCAAAATATGTTCAATTCGTTATATCGCTTTACTGCAAAATATTTAAAAGAAAAAAAAAATACTTTTCTACTAATTATTCCGTAAGTGTTACACCATTTTAATATAAATTTGTCATATTTCGTTTATGGTTTATGCGCCCATTTTGAAGATTCGTGAAACAGACGTCAAGATTATTCAAAATACCTCAAAACCTGCGCAAATCTTATTATCGATTTTTATTATTCCTATACTTCTTCAACTGTATAATAATAAAGTTAAAAAATGACAAAATACGAATCCAGTGCGAAGTAATCGCAAATCGTTTGTTTTGAAATGTTCTAGTATGACCTTTGTATTCTATTTTTATCATCATCAATTAACAACTCACATAAATCTTGTATATTTATCTTGTATATCTTTTCTAAATTTAATTATACCCTTGATAAAAATACCATTGCCTCCTGTGAGGATTGAACTCACGACCCCTGGTTTACAAGACCAGTGCTCTGCCACTGAGCTAAAGAGGCTTACATAAGGGGAATCGGTGCCCCACGTACGTGAACTTGAACTACTAATCCCGCAACAAATATTTTGTTTACACAGCATTAACCACATATAACTACGTCAAAGAACGGTATCTTCGTGTAAAATGTCGCGAAATAATCGCTTCCTTATCACTTTCCGATTTGCCATGCATGCGTGCGCTTAACATTAGCGACATTATCATCATTAATGTGCTGTTATTGAATAATGTCATTTATTTAATATGATCACATTCCTAAACTTGGTTCGGAAATTGAGTCGTTTGTGTTTACAACATTATCTTGATGTTTACTAAAGCTAAATAGAATTAAACGCTTGAACTCTGTCTTTGGATATTAAGGTGAACCATCCGGGCCAATACGGGCTGAAGATAGCGCAAGATGAACATGACTTTTTTGAAACAATATATCATTATTATAATAAATGAAACATATAATGTTTTATACCTACGTTTGTAGATAAAAGTCCAAAGTTTTGTAATAAATTTTAAAAAGCTAATTTCGTTTACATATTATACATGAACATAATTTTCAAAGTAGTCAAATATATGCCACACATTCCCATGAACGACTACAGTAATGCAAATAATGTGTATATTTATAAATATAATCGTCTATAACATACTAAAATTAATTTACATTTGAATTTACAGTTTTTGAGAAACAAATAAAAATATACCAAAAAGTGTGTTTTTTGGTATATTTTTATTTGTTTCTCAAAAACTGTAAATTCAAATTGAAAATAAACTTAGTATGTTATAAATGATCATATTTACAAATATACGAATTATTTTCATTACTGTAGTCGTGCATGGGAATGAGAGACACAGTATCAAAGTTCTGAATTTTTGACCAACTAGACTTCAACGAATATTTTTTTATAGGTCAATGTTTTAGCTATCCTTTTCATCCACATATATAAATACTAGAATGTTCAAAGACCTTACTGTAATAATTGTTTTGTTTTTTGATAAGAATAATTGTAAGAAAATATTTATTTAAATTTGAATTTGCAAAACAAAATTCATGGGAATGAACGAACCCACAAAAATTTGTACTCCATCTGACTTTACAATGTACAAGTCACTGTAAAAAAATCCATGAAATTTTGACCGATGGAGGGTATTGGACCATAAAGAACATGAAAATAAATAAAGAATACAGATTTTGCTGTTTTTTTTTAAATAAAGGATTCGTTCTTTCTTTGCGTATGTTTCACCTTTAAGAGAATCATTTTATATTTATTCGAAGTGTTTTTTATCTAAAATACAAAAATCTGCTGTGGCACCACACTAATTTCTTATACTTATAAATTTGAATTTGATTGTTTAATAATGGGGTCATACACCTTTATTCATTTTTTTTCTATAAGTTTGAGTAAAATTATAAATATAGATACGAATTTTAATATTAAAAGGCATTTAGTTATTAAGAAACGATTTTTTAAAATTGACATTCCATTTAAAATTTTTCGCTTCTTGATGTCATCTTGTAATTCTACGAAACACGCTCTTGCGGAGAGCGAGGAACTACACCAACTGTCAAATTGACTGTTATCTGTCATTGTTATTTACTGAGAGGTTTTAACAAATATAGTTTATTCACATTACCTGGGCAAAATAATATAACATATGTAATAAACATAAGTTTAATTTGAAAATCGTTGTTAACTTCAACATATGACTTGAGATGACAGGTGTGATAATGAGACTACCGACATTACCGACAAGCGACAAAATATAGTACATCAAAGCATTTTTATTTTAACACGTCTCTTTGTCTAAAAACGTTATAATTAACTAATACCTAATTTAATTTATCGTAGTGTTCATTTTAATAATAATAATAATAAGTAAATATTACAACCCTGAAAAGCAAATTATTATTTGTTATCCACACCTCTTTTGCCTTGCCATGCTGTATATTCTATTACAAGATGACGTCACGATTTTGCAACCGCGAAACTTCATAAAGGAAATTATGAATGAAAAGTTAAAAAATTATAAGAAATATTGAATAATATGTGACTGAAATGATCTAAATTATTATAATTTGTAAAAAAAAAACAACTTTTTTTAAAAGTATATGACCCCATTAGGTTTTCTACAGTTTGATAAATTTTTATGACATGTTTATATATTAGTAAATTATGATAAATTCTTTAACATTGCTAACCTATGTTGTATTTTATCGGGAACAGTAATATAGTAATGACAATAAAGTAAATATTGCATCTTAGCTGAAACTCACGATAAAATAGATGTTTCAATAATTTGTTTCTCTCAACTATAATTACTCTATGTCTATATTACTGACCTCTATTGAAGTCATGAATTTGTTTTTCACTACCGCTTGCTTCATAATATTGGAAAATATTAATAATGAATTATTATTGACCTACAAAATATCAATTTTATTATGAAGCATTTTGAAGCTTTAAAAATGCAAATAACTTAAAATATTTGGAAAAATCCATATTCACTTTTAAAGAAATAGTCCTCGATTCAACATTTAATATGTAGCCTACTTCGACCATATACCAAATATATGTATGTATAGTCGAAGGTGGCCTATAAAATTTAGCCTTCTTATTTGCTTGCTCCTGGAAGTATACTAGGAGCACATTTTAATCACTTTTTATTAGACACCATTCCTTCAAACTGTATACCCTTTGATATATAGATTTAGATTTTACAGGCAGTAATGTATCAAACTAAAAAGTGCCTCTTGTACAATTTCCGGAGGATTATAATTTTCCATGTCACTTTCTTTAAACATTTTTACCAATTACCAAAATAAACTGTGAAATAATAAACATTAAAACAAAGAATGTTATTTATTCATACTTATTGAGTATTCATGTCAAAATGCTTAATATAAAATTCGTAAAATAGGATTAAAGAGCTAGTGAAAAACCACGATTGAGAAAATCATTA
Organism: Poecilus cupreus; assembly: GCA_963942605.1. NCBI lineage: Eukaryota > Metazoa > Arthropoda > Insecta > Coleoptera > Carabidae > Poecilus > Poecilus cupreus. The sequence continues at coordinate 17,326,677 of OZ012727.1, forward strand.
TTGATCAGTCCTCAGGTTACGGCCTTGAGATAAAATCTTGGCGCTGGATCAATAATGATTGTCTTCTCAACCTTGGTGGAAAATACTATTATTGCAATTTGCTATATGATTTTTAATTGTTTTCATAACTGATCCTATATTTGAAATAAATTTTATTTATTTTGTGAATTTAGTAAACTTACACTTCTATATTTGCAATTATGACCAAAATCTGTCACTAAATTGCGGTTTTATCGAGAAAAGCACGACAAATATAATGTTTACAACATAATTTACGATTTTAGCTCTTCTGTCAGAAATTTCGTTGACGGTAAAAATGTTGCCTCCTGTGAGGATTGAACTCACGACCCCTGGTTTACAAGACCAGTGCTCTGCCACTGAGCTAAAGAGGCGTACATGTGGGGTAAAGCAGCCTTGAATTTTTTAATTGTTTCCTTGTGCCTTATTAGGTAAAAATGAATATGCCTCCTGTGAGGTTTGAACTCACGACCCCTGGTTTACGAGACCAGTGCTCTACCACTGAGCTAAAGAGGCTTACGTCATGCTGGAGTTTTTTGTTGCATTGTTAACCTGGCAGACTTCTAACAGGACCGTACTTACCACATTTGAATTTTTAAATATAAGATTGGTTTTACAAATCATAAAAATCAGATATAAAGTACAACAAACACAATTTATATTTACCAAACTTTGATATTCGCATTTTGTTTAGTGCAGAGATTTTTCTTTTCTTAAGAGTGCAAAAGGTTAATATAATACTGATAAACATTTAATATACATAACTGTGAACAATATTTATGTTGTTTTATATTGTGTATAGAATTTAAATGTGGCGTAGAGGAATTTCAATGTTATTTTTTTTATATTGCTGTAAATTTTTACCTACTCAATTTACAGCAAAGGTGTAAATATAAAAGTTGTTCAGAATTTAAAAATGCACACAATAAAGCCTATTTACATGACCATGGAAACATAAACAAAATCGAAAAATGTTGGACAATGGAAAGAAATGAACTAACAAGTTTGCCGTTATATCATTACAATTTGTACAAAAAATAATACAAGACTATAATAAATAAATGTATAGTATATTGTACAAGCATGGAATGGTACTCATTTCCTACTAGTATGAAATGGAGATTCCATGCGAGTTGTACACTATACTTTTTCTACGACCACGATATTATTTTCTAATAAAATTATATTTTAATAATAAATTTGTCTCGCTTTCACCATTCCAATATTTAACAATTCAAAATGAGTGTTCTAGCAATGGCACATCTACTGAAATAAAATGACCTGTATTGAAATACAAAACAAATACATTTCTCACGATGCTTGCAATGTATTCGCTAGCAGCAACAAACATACAATGAGCAGATTTCTAAGTGGTCGTAGAAAAAATCTGTTTTCTAAACTGTCAAATAAAGAGAATAGGTACAAATTTCAGCAATATAAAAAAATCTGGTGTGGGCACCACACAACTTTCTTATACAAATAAAACCAGCTGGACACGTATGACTTGTTCCCTGCGTAAGACTTTATTTTGACATTTATTTGATATATAGAAGTTAAACTTGTTTAATTTTTTGTTCTCATTATAACTATATTAATTTATTTTAAAATAGAAATCAATTAATATATAGTCTTCAAAACTTTCTGATATTACAAATATTACTTTTATAATTTTTCACACGACACATATTTTTGACACTTCACAATTATTTGACACGTTTGACACATATATATTAAAAATGTTTTAGTTTTTGTTCCCATTGTAACTAAGATTATTGAAATATATTCTTAAATATATAATTTAGTTTTTCTCAAAATTAGAAGCATGTACAAGAAAAGTGCAAATAAAATTTTATATTCCAAATATTTTTGCTAACATCTTTCATTTGAAACTTTTTCTCACAGCTGATTCTATTTTTGAAAAAAAAAATGGAATTTATTGTTTTCTGTGTCCAATAAACTTCCTCTTCCGGTCTTTCAATTTCATTCTAAATCAACTCAGCTCTTCATTTTTTCATTAAACTTATAAACTTATACATTCCAAGTTTTGTTTACATATTTTGTCTCGTTCATGAGATATTGCGCACACGGACATCCATTCATCCATCCTCACACACAGACATCATTGAAAAATTGGTCTTAACGGGTTCAGTGCACGTCAAAATATGTATTTCCGCAAAAATCTCGTCAGCGATTTTTTTCGTGAATCCAATACTTATACTTTGTATAAGAAAGTAACAAATGGCAGTGAAATCCCTATGAGCCATATTTCAATTTAAAATCATATATAAGTAGAGTAACTGATTTATATCAGGCAAAATTCCATTTTTGTATGAGTTTAGTTAGATTAAAATTAAATAACTGAACAAGAAAATAATGAACCTTTTTGTACGATTGATGGTGATTTTTAAAGAGACAATAAAATGAAAGTGTAATAATCAAGAAACATTAACAAATATAAGCTAAAGTCAAAATGAATACTTATGTAAAATTTAAATAAAGTAATGAACATAATCTGCCCAATTCTCTAATTCAGTTGTTAACTTTTAACCACTTGCTAACATTTTTGACAAATAGAAACAAATGTTAGAAGTAACAATTTGATTTTTTTCTTGTGTGTTAAGAATTTTCATTGGATTAAAATCTTAGCAAGTGGTTAAAAATCAACAACTAAGTTAGAGAATTGGGCCGATTGTGTCATTTTTTGTCCAGCAATGTATTAGATTGCAAATATAATTCTTCTTTGTTAAAGTACAAACTATAAGCAAAGTGATTGGTACAAAAATAGTGTTAGCGCTAGCCGCTTTATGAATCTGCTTGTAAGATGTTATTTCTTTTTCCAGATGGAAACATCGATGGATGTCAACATTTTTCATTCTGCAGTTCCTTCAAGTAAGACAAATTATTACTTAACTATTTAAGAGTGGGAGGAGACATGTTAAAATTGAGCGCAATAAACACGGTCGGGTACCCAAGTCGTGTTCTTCTTGCACTGAGACTCCAACTTATCCTATTTACCTATCAGAACATCTCTTCTCCTACATTCAAGACTTACTGTCACTAGTTTTGTTCTTAATGCACTTAATTTTAACATGTTTCATGCGTTCCAAGTTTGATATGCCTTATCTTCTAATTAAATTAAGTTAATTTAACATTTTGCGATTTTACAATCATCGTGTAAGCATGTAGATAAAGCTATAAAAATAAATAACAAAGTAAAAACAAAAGGAAAATTTTGCAATCTGTCCTTCACGAATCAGAGAACCAAACGTGCTATAGAATTTTTAATTAGAAAGAAAAAGTTTAGTTGAAAATCCGTTGGTTAATTTGCGAAGGACGTTGCTTTGTTAAAAATTGATGACAGTAATTCTACACCGAGTTTTACAGTTCTTAACAGCTAAAATTGACAACAATTAACTTATTCACTACTTTGTCATCATGCTTCTTTGCATACATCACGGAATTGCATTTCTTCACCTTTTCCAGCAGCACATTTTCTCTTAAATTATTTACTTCGTACAGTAGCTCCGGCTGATTGCCGAATCTAAATTTAATCAAAGGTAATATGACAAGACCTTCTGATTTTATCGATAAATGTTTATTTTTGCACGAATTTTTTTTGCTTAGCAACAATCACGAAAGCAAACTGCATGGTAAATCCCGACTCCGAAGGAGGAGGGGTTTTACCTAATGTCAGTTTGCTTGAGTGGTTTTGATTAAAAGCAAAGAAAAAGAGTGCTTAAAAATAAAAATTTGTCTGAGAAAATCAGAGAGGTCGCGTGGTATTTGATGAGATGAATTCAAAAGACAAAGCAAAATGTAACTTGAAATATTAATTAACTGTCACACTGACAGTGATTGACAGTAACAATTATTTATTTCCTTGGTAGCGGGAGTTTTATCGGTGTAACCCGGGCAACGGGGTTTTATCAGTATAAAACTGTTCCTATTGGTTGAATTTTCAAGTGTTTTGCATTATGATTGGTTAAAAACTAGTGGGAATTTATCAGCTATAATATCCCTAGGCCATTGATAATTCGAAATAATTTTATCACAGTTACCGAAAGAACGTTGCTTGGTAACCACCCGGGCTGTTACCTTCAAGCAACGTTCTTGAGGTAGTTGTGATCAAATTATAAGTATTTATCAATGGTCGAGGGATATTCGATGAGAAAATTTTTTGCGATTATTATTATTATTTTCATTTTCTAACCGTGAAAATAACATTTTGAAATAAACAAATTAAATATTGAATTAACTGTCAACCAGCTGTCAACGACTGTTACTTAGCAACAGGTGATAATTTCCCCGGGAAATTATCAGTGTAATTGTGACCTGATTGGTTACTTTTGCACACGTGATCAGAAATACAGGGATTCTATTGGATATTTCTTTAACCAAAAAATTTTCGGTGAAATTTCGAAAAGTTGTTGCGTAGAAACGGACAGTCGATTGTCAGAAATGACATAATTTGATTAGGGAAAAAGAAAAATTTTTAAAAATAATTAGATTAGATTTAAGTGTCTTTTTTATACGAGTTGCCGTTTCTACGCAAGGTTTATGAGGAATTTTACCAAATAAATTAATGGCCAAATTAAATTCCGTTGAGTATTTCTTGAATTTAAACAAGCATAAACAAATTAATTGATTCATGTTCGGTTTTATAAAAAACATTTAGGTAACTGTCACTTAAATTTATTTTTAAAGTAAATTTATTTGTTTTGAATAAGTGCACATCATTTCAAATTCTTTTGTGACTTACTTAACATTACCGTCAAAAATTTTATAGTTGTTTGCATAATTCGATGTAAATTTAGTATGAAAGTAATTTTAACGATTATTTTTTGACGTTTCTTTAAACCAATGAAATGCTTTATTGTATGTCACGTGTCTGCGTTTTAACCAATCCTGTCATTATTATACTGAGAATAATGCTCTTGTGATAATTCCCGGCAATTTTCTCTGTAGCTTTTTTGTTTTTGTTGACAGATATCAGATGTCAGATAGTTATCATCAACACAAGTAAAACTGAGCAAAAAAGATAGATTTAGTGACATGCCTGATGATGAAATCAAAAAATAATCTAATTAAATATAACTCGAGAGTTCGATAAATTAGAAAATAATTCTCCAGTATCTTACTCAAACTTGTCGCCATTTGGCAATGGCTTTCGTGGCTATTGCCTGGCAACAAGTTTTCGAAAGATCTGTAAAATTATTTTCAATTTATTCTCACTCTCTTGTTATATTATTACTGAATTTAAATTTGTTTATTCACAACTGTCAAATAATATGCCCATAATCCAACCATTGTTTATCAATTAATGACCTTTGTTGCTGTTGCTAATAAAATAATATTGACAGTTCGATGAACTAATATTATTCATTCGTTATGTCAAATTTCAAATCTTACCTGTTAAAATAGTAAAATCTAAATGACTTTAAATGTCAAATCTCTTCAAAATTTTGTTACAACAGTACGTAGCCTAGTGATGGTTGTTACAATATGTCTATATTGATAAACAAACAATTTTTTGTATTTGTCAAAGCAAAAATTCTACATATCTTATAATTTCAAAACAAATATTGACGAAATGTTGTGGATAAAGTATAGTATTCTACTCGCATGTTATAGCTATTAATCATTCGAATGATTTACATCATTCGAGTTCACTCGTGATGTAAACTTCATTCTCATGAGTAATAGCATACATTACATGCTCATTGAATAATATAGGTACTATTATCTACTTTCATGTTATAATTTTTACTTTATAACACTAAAAACAGTTCTACTTTATAACACTTGTGTTATAAAATATCTTTCAATTGTTTTATAACAGCTTATGTAGATTTTAACAAAATTTTATTCTAATGATGTCAAATTCACAATTGTCAATTATATTTATTTATTATAGATGTACATTAATGATACATTTTTTACAATCTTTTATTGGTAATCCAGAATTTACTTCTACTACTTTACTTCGGATTTCTTTAGATTTGAAACTTCAGAAATATGCAATCAAATATTTTTGACATTTATCAATTTTTGCAGTTGGTACCCTGTATCTCATTTGCACTTAATTTTCTGTGGTGGTACCACCGATTTCAAAAATATTTGAAATCAAATAATTTTGCCACTTCCAACAGTAGATACCCTATGTTTTGTTTGAAACATTACATTTTACTTCTTTTCTTCAGTTGTAATATAATTCTTCCTCATTAGATCACAATTTGCGACGATTCCGCAACAGAAGTAATCTACAGTGTAAGCAGCAGTAGCAGCACGAGTGTCGGATCCTCTCTAGACGAATCACAAACAAAAACAAATGAGACGAGAGAAGCCTTATCTCACGAAGCAAGCGCTCACGATTCAGTAAGTAATCATCAATGAGTAATATTCAATGCAAAGATCGAATGTGTAATCGTCTGCAAGTCGGCTGCAAAGCCAGGCGTATCGTTCGTGAATTTTGACAATGATATCGTCCCGGATGGAAAGTGAGGTTATTCTACTTTTCATTTCTGTTGCGTACTTCGACAAACAGAGCATCAAAACTTTGAAATGAAATATATTTTTTATGTTTTCCTATCTATGCATCTTTAATAAGGTTACCACATATTGGTGGTTTCGTTTCTTTGATTGTTTCACTGCCACTGGCGAAATGATCGTCCGTTTCGTATATTTGCACAAAAACACTTTTAACTAATGAACAGTACAATAAAATACAAATGTTTATTTGAAATAGGCACTAAAGTGCTCAAAAATTTATTATTTATCATTTATTAATAACTTTATTGCAAAGTATATGTTTTTTTTTTATTTCAGAAACCTTACTCATATTACTAACTCGATCTCTGAACTAGCATGTATATTATAGGATTAAATATATGTTTCACTTTTTCCCAGTGATGTTTCAGTTTTACCCCAAAATCAGGTTAAATGTGAAACGCGATTTTTCTTTATTTTCATATTCAATTTCGCGTGAAAAAAATTGAAGTATCATAGATCGAAGGATACAACAGAAACGTATCGATAACGATAACTTCACTGATCAAGGTTGGCAACACTGACTGTCAGTTTCAATTGACAACTGACAGATGTATAAACTTAACCTATATAATAATATTTTACAGTTTTTTTTCTAATTTTCGATTTCAAATAAAACTTCATATGTACTTCGGCATTGAAGTTCCTTTTTATCACTCACATGGTTTATTTTCCTCGGCTCTACGGGCCTCGCCAACTAAATTCCATATTCGTGATAAAAATTGAACTTCAGTGCCTTGATACATAAATAACTATTAATAATATTTTAGGTGGTATTTGTATCCGATACAAGTGGATACATTCCTGTAACGTCTCTCCGAACCAGGGGTCGTCAACCAGTGGTTCCTGATGAATTAGATTGGAGACCTCCTACAGTCGATACGTGGGATCGGGAATATCGCAGGTTTCGGTTCAACACCACTCGTGTTCAACGTAAGTTTGTTTATTTAACAATTTAAAAAATAAAAATCTGACCTAACACAATACTTAGGGCCAGTTGCACCAACAAAACTTAATTTTTAAACTTGGGTTAATTGAACCATAATAAATCAAATGTTTCACAGCAATATCAAATGTTCCATATGACATGTAACTTCGATTAACTTTTATTTATTTAAGCCAAGTTTAAAATTTAAGTTTTCTTATTGTAACTGACCATTAACCTCCCGCCTACACAACTTTCAAACGGTATAAAATAGAGAAAAAAAATTAATATAAAAATTGTATTAGCTAATATTTTACATCTTTTTTATTATGACAAAATTTACTCTAACCCTTTTATTTTCTGAGATATGCTCAAAGTACCTTATAGGCCTTCAAGTAAACTATTAGTTCCGGTTGACGGATTTCTACCAAATCAGCTTGTAATTTAAACATCCAAGTTCTAAATATGAAATTTGAAAATAATATTGTTATTAAAATCTGATGTGGCTATCACGAAACCTTCCGAAAACTATAATTTCTAAATGATACAAAATATTATTTTAATTTAAATGATGAAAAACAAAATTTCAAAAATGTGATCATTTATATTCTGAGAATGGAGAGAATAATAAATCTATCAGAGACATTCCAGTGGCGTGCCACTCAGGCATAGTCGAAAAAAAAAAGAAAATTGCTTAAACATAAATATGTTCATCATGTTATTGACGAAATGGCAATGAATCCCTGTATCACGGTACTTCGTTTACCGGCCTGCCACTGCGAACAGTGCGAACCCTATCCAAGTGTAGGTTCAAGTGAAGGGTGAAGTAAAGTGCGCGAGTAACTTGGCATACTCAAATAATCCGCCCAATTCTCTAACTCAGTTGCTAACTTTTAACCACTTGCTAATATTTTTGACAAATAGAAACACATGTTACAAGTGACAATTTTATTTTTTCTTGAGTGTTAAGAATTTTCATTGGATTAAAATCATAGCAAGTGGTAAAAACTTAACAACTAGTTAGAGAATTGGGCCGAATGTAATGCTAACCAGTATGCTTACGTTAAATTTAAACTTTTGCTTAGATGCCGCACTGCGTGAAATAGTTCTTGAATTTCTTCTTTTATAGTTTTGTTTAACTATAAATAAATATACTCAATAACGCAGAACTAAATGCTTGTATTTTTCTATTTTTATTGACAGATCAATTATATATATTTTTATGACAGCTCAATTAAACAACAACATTCATTTATTTTTATTCTAAATCTCGAATACTAGAATATTATTTTTAAAATAGTGAGTCCAAGTTTCACAACCCCTTAGAACCACAAATTAGAAACATAATCAGATCGCCCTCTCTATGGTTACGAGTCTTGAGCATAAGTGCTGCACCCGCAGGGGGGTGTAGTGACACTAAAATTAGACAAGGATGACAATAGAAGGATAGAAGATTGATTTTTAGCCTCCTTGATACTTTTTATTTTATATTTGTTGTACTTATATTATTTCAAAATCATAAGAGTAAATATTAGGAATATATTTATTCAATTAAATACTGTTTACATATATTTAAACATTTAGACATAAAATATAATATTGTAGATTTCTAATAATATTTAATTTAATATTATTTTCATAAAAATATATATTTATTATGAAAAGCTCTTGTTAAAATATTGAAGATGAGAATTTAATATAATTATTAGAAACCTTATAACTTTACTACAAAATAAGGGTTAAGTATACATATTAACACTTTTAATATGATTTTCAAGGTTAAGTGAAAATTTTAACAAATTATAAATTTATTCTTATAAGTAACAATATTTTTAGTCTTATTACACAACCTACTGCAGCATTTAGCAACAAACTTCGAAATATTTGTTGAATATATAACATTAAATATTAAATTCAAATGATATTTTGTTTCTTTAAATACAACAGGTTATTTAATGAATTCCTAAAACTCTTAAAACATGTAGATTTTACCGCTGCAAACTATAATAAATTTGGATGCGGGTGCGAGATTTGTAAAAGAGGTAATATAAAATCCACGTCAGTTTATTAAAAGCCGAACGACTGATTAGTGATGATTATTATTATCTGTGATTATTTGATTAAATGTGTTATTAATTAAAGTGCCACTAATAACATATTTAATTGTAAAAGTTAATTTATAAGAGAAACGAGGAATTGTTCTCAAGAACAATCAAACTGTAATTAAAATAGTGCTCATACTCGCAAAAAATCCTCTTGTGAATAAGTTAAACTAAAAATTCCATTTAATAAGCAGCTCTAATTACTATTCTTTTATGATTAACCGGCGCTGTGTGATATATCCAAATGCTTGTTGTGTTACATGAATACTTCTCAACGTGGTGGAGATATCCAAATACTGTTGTACAGCCTAAAACAAATATATTTAGTAAAAATGAAATTTATTACTTCTAGAATTAGCATACCGTAGATTCGCATCATCGATATTCGTCTTCACAAATCGATTAACTTCGGAGTCTATTAATCTATGAAGTCATTATAAAATTTTCTTTATTTTTCGTTCTTCGTAATCCCTTTCCTTCAATTACAGTTATATGTGTTGTCTTGTGTCGTAAAACGTCTAACTTTTGATTTTTTTATTTGAGCCAATTGTATTGGTGAAGAAGAAAATGTTTTAATTAGTTATTAAGTCTGTCCACTTGGTCTCTTCTTGTAACACTGCTAAGCCAGGTCCTTAGTTGTCGAATGGTATTGTTCCCTGTCACAATCTTTAGTCGGTTCTTTACAGTTTCTTCGTAGAATTATTATTAATGTTTATATTAAAGAAACCTTTATTACTACACCATGTTCGGATGTCTCACATTTTCTCTTAAACGGTCTTTCACTGTTAGTTTGTAGATGGTCATGTCCGTTTGTTGATCGTTAGGAATTTATCTGACGTTACCTACGTCTAACCCAAGTATATCCATCCGAAATTGTTGCATTTCCTTACATTTAGGGAAACGAAATAGCCTTTTGTCTTTAATTAGGCATCCCTTTATTCAACATAAATTAAGCATTGTTCTAAAATAGAAAGGAGAGGAAACGGATAAAAAAAGGAATTGGAAGAAATATACATAGTAGATATTTGTTATATGGAAAATGCATGAGTGCAATACAACTTTTAACATTGCTTTATAATATATTTGTGTACATATAATAATTAATGAAAAAATATACAGTGATTTATTTTTAATATTTTAAGTGTGTATGTGATGTATAAAACAGAATATTAAATTTAACACTTACCTGTTGCAATATTTATACACAATAATAAACGACAATAACGAGAACGAATTATCAACATCAATTTTGACACTAAAATTGACAGTGATTTCTTCTTCTTTTTCCAAAGTAACTCGATTCCAATAGCTTATTTTATTATAAAGTGGCGCCTCCACATTTTAAGGAGTGGAGTGACACTAATCATATCATTGTACTGACATTTGTCATCAAGTTGCCTCCCCCTGCTTAGAACTAAACTTGATGCTAAGAAGATGGGTGCGGCAGAGGGACAGTAGCAGAAAATATCAGCGGGATACATTTTAGTTTCTCTGTCCATTGGCGTAGTCAATATAAAAATATTTTACGTAAAAATGTAATTCTACACAAAAATTAATTGATTTTAGTGTATTAATAAATTTAAATTAACATTTGATAAGAATCGACGGGTTAAGATAAAACCAGCAAAAACACAGTCGCGTACTTAAAACACAAGAAGATATTTATTATATATGGAACGATACAAAACGAATGAAATGAATTTTATAATCTGACAGGTCTACATAAAAATTGACACTAGAATGACAAAAGAATCAGTAGTTGGCTTCGCAAATAAAAACAGTGGTCGAGCAAATAATCTATTCATTCCATCACTTCCCCTCGAGAACACTGTCCCTCTGCGACGAAATTCTTGTCAACCCGAGAAGCTTGATGCACCTCTCGTGTCTTGGTTTGGTGAGTGCCTTCGTTAAGGCGTCTGCAGGCATATCTTCGGAAGAGATGTGGTGCAGCTCAATCAAACCCGACTCGACGATCTCACGAACAAAATGATGTCGGACATCAATGTGCTTTGTCCGGGAGTGGAAAACTGGATTGGCCGCCAACTTCTGAGCGCTGACGTTGTCAATGAACAGTTTTATGGTACCTGTACCCTCTCCAAGTTCCTGAAGAAATCTGCGTAGGTATATGGACTCCTTGGCCCCGTCGCTGAGCGCCATATACTCGGCTTCAGTCGACGACAGAGCTACCGTCTTCTGTTTCTTCGACTCCCAGGAAATACAGCCCCCATTCATCGTAAAAGCGTATCCCGTGAAAGATCTTCTGTCTTGAACGCATCCAGCCCAGTCCGCGTCCGTGAAGCCCTCGAAGACTCCCTTGCCGTATCGATAGACGATACCAACGTCGCTCGTACCCTTTAGATAACGTAATACTCTCTTCGCCGCCTTCCAGTGCAACGTTCCATAACAGTCGTTGAACTGACTTAATGCGCTGGCAGCATGAGCGATGTCTGGACGCGTGGCGACAGACAAATAAAGCAATGCGCCCACCAGTTCACGGTAAGGAGGGCGGGGTCCGTTATCTTCGCTCCATTCATCCGTCCTGACCAGCTTAGTCGCTACATCGAGTGGCGTAGCCACCGGATTACATTCTTCCATACCGAAGCGATGTAGGATCTCTCGGATGTATGTTCCTTGACAAAGCTTAATTCCCTCTTGGTCCCGTGTGAAATCGATTCCGAGACATCTCTTCAAGTCGCCCAAATCCTTGAGGTCGAAGCTTTTGCTGAGTTCCGAAGCGAATTGTAAAATCTTCTCGCGAACCGTCGACATAACCAATATGTCGTCCACGTAAATGATGATAATAACCAGCTCGCTTCCCTCTCCTGATTTGTAGAGACATGGGTCACCATCAGAAGGGACGGCGCCCAGGCGTCGTAGTTCAGCATCAAGACAAAGATGCCAAGCGCGCCCTGCTTGTTTAAGACCGTAAATGGCTTTTCTCATTCGGCACACCATATCGCCTGACTCCAACTTCTGCAGCGTCTGTTTCACTTTGATACTCAAGTCGGGATCCAGCTGCTTCGTTGTGGTCATGTACTGAAGAACCTCCGTAAGCATATCCGGGGCCTCCATATACACTCTCTCTTGCAATACGCCGTTTAGGTACGCGGTGGTCACGTCGTACTGGCGCACATGCATACGCCTGCGTGCCGCCATAGCCAGTCCCAAGCGGATCGTGCTCAACCGCGCAACAGGAGCATAGGTGTCCTGGAAATCCAAACCGGGTCGCTGGGAGAACCCTCTGGCAACAATTCTCGCCTTGCGTCTCTCCAGTAATCCGTTAGAACCTAGTTTGTTCCGCAGGACAAAGCGGCTCCCGATGACGTTGTGTACCTCAGGCCTCTCCACGATATCCCAGGTATTGTTCTGCAATATCGACCTTACCTCGCTCGCCATGGCACGCATCCAGTCGTCGGAATGTGGACTCGACATGGCAGCTTTGATCGGCACCTCCGTTAGGAATGCCATATCCGCGTGTTCACCATCGTCCCTGTTTCCGCTGTTGTTCAAGCGTTGTTCGTTATTCGCGCGTTCGTTGTTGTCTGTGCGTTCGTCGTTGTCAGCACGTTCACCGTTGCTCTCGCGAGCTGCGTGAAATAACTTCCTGGGCCTCCCCCGTTGACCAGTCATCACCATTTTCGGCCTTCCTCGTCCCCGCTTGGGAGGTCCTGCAACGGGTATCTGAACACGCGGGTCGCTGTTGTCCGAGTCTTCTCGCCGGTACAGATCCAGTTCCATGTCTGCAGAATGTCCATCAGTTGCAGAAATCTGGATCATGTCAGCCAGAACGTCGTCAGTATACGACTCGACTGGGCCTCTCGTGACTCGAGAGCGCGATGCGTCGATAAAACGCACGTCACGAGATATCTCCACCTTCCTCTCGTCTGGAAGCCAGATTCGATATCCCTTGGACTCCTCGCTGTAACCCACCAATATACCCCTTTTGGAACGAGACTGGAGCTTGCTCCTGTTTGGAGTCTTGTCCAAAATGTGTACCTCGGATCCAAATTGTCGCAGAAAACTTACGTCAGGAGGTTTTCCGTACCATTCCTCATAAGGTGTCTTCCCCTTCAGACGGCTTGTTGGACAGCGATTGCGCAGAAAATTTGCCGTGTGGACGGCCTCCGCCCAAAATGATGGTGGAAGATCCGCGTCGATGAGGAGGCACCTCGCAGTCTCCATCAAAGTTCTATTGCGCCTTTCAGCTATGCCATTTTGTTCCGGGGTATAGGGAACTGATAGTCGGCGCGTCATGCCGTGCTTACGAAGCAGATCGTCAAACTGCCGGTTGACGTACTCCAGACCGTTGTCTGTCTGGATAATCTTTATCTTGTTCCCCTGCTGTGTTTCCACACGTGCCTTGAAACTGTCAAATTTGTCGATGACTTGATTTTTGTGAGAAAGAAAATGAACCTCGCTCCATCCCGAACGATCGTCGATAAATGTAACGAAGTACCGACTTTTTCCATGAGATTCTACACGCATCGGCCCGCAGACGTCTGAGTGTATATGATCGCCCACAGCTGACACCCTCGTTGACTTCTCCGGGAAGGGTAGGCGTGTCATTTTTCCCTCTATACATACCTCGCATATGGGATCATCGCTGAGATTGATTACCTGAGCTCCTTGAATAGCTCCACTCTTGATAGCGTCTCGCAGTGACTGGAAATTCAGGTGTCCTAGCCTCTTGTGCCAGACTTCTAAAGGAATCACCTTGGTCGTTTCCGCCGATTTCTCTGAATTGGAAATTGCGTTACATTTCTCGTTCGGTTTGCCTCGAATGTAGTACAGACCGTCCGATCGGTCTGCGACGAGCTCTACTCGCCCAGTGCCATCGATGACCTCAGCCTTGTCCTTATTGAACGTTACGGTGTAACCCCGATCCGTAATTCTGCCAACCGAGATAAGGTTCGTACGTAGGTCCGGTACGTACAGGGTATCATGAAAGTTAACCCGTTTCCCGATCCCGTCGACGTTTGTCACGAGTCGCGCAAGTCCCTTTGCCTGAATAACCGTTGTGACATTACTCGCGAGATTCAACTGTCCACGTTCGCGTGAATCAATTTTCGAAAACGCGTCAAGCTCACCACAAACGTGCGACGTGCACCCGCTGTCGATGCACCAGGCACCGCGGTTTGCATTCACGGTTACTCCAAATGCTAGATTGCTTTCACTCGCGCCCGATATCGCGAATAGACTCAAGTCCTCACCTCGATTCGCGGACTCCACCGCAGGCGGTTTCTTTGAATAACAATCTTTCGCGTAATGTCCGATCTTGTGGCAACGGAAACACGTCACTTTCGGCTTAGCGCTCTTTGGTGCGTTCGGGGCACTGCTCTTCTTTTTGTCCTTTCCCTTTTTCGCGAACTTCCCCGCCGCCATTGCATTTTGACTCGGTACGTTTCGTGCAGTCTCTTTACGCGATTCGTACTCCTCCAATATTTTAATACGTAACGCGTCGGGGTCGGGAAGATCGTCTCGCGATGCGATCGCGCACCGAAAGTTCTCGAAACTGTCTGGAAGGCTTCGCAGGAGCATCACTGTAAGCAGATCTCGATTAATTTCGATGTCCATCTCACCCAATCTATCCACGGTGTCCATGAATTCCTGTGTACTTTGTCGTGCGTCGTCGCCGTCATGCATCTTGTGCGATATCAGCCGGTTCAGTAACGCAGCTTTTCGCACTGGTCCTTTTGACTGATGAATATCAGCTAGTTTCGTCCAAATGGCTCGAGCAGTCTCACACGCCCTTACAGGTTTGAGCTCTGCAGGGCTGATTGCCAGGATGATATCGGACTGGGCCTTCAGATCGCCCTGTTCCCATCTTTGCGCTACTGCGGCGGAGGCTGCATCTCCCGCGATGACCTCCGGTTTCACGCCGCCAATATATTGCCAGGCATCGTTTTTTATGAGGACGGCTCGCATCTGGATACGCCACGTATCATAATTGTCCTTGTTGAGTGGCTCGAAACGAACGTTCGCGCTAGTGCTCATTTTTCACAAAAGATAATACACTACGCGAATTAAAATTACTGGCGACCTAACCTTTTAATTATGGCGACCGAGTTTTGAATTCACTGCGTTTTTCTTCGCGCGAATTTTATAATCTGACAGGTCTACATAAAAATTGACACTAGAATGACAAAAGAATCAGTAGTTGGCTTCGCAAATAAAAACAGTGGTCGAGCAAATAATCTATTCATTCCATCAACATTCCTCTGTACATGTGTGACTGAAACCCTATTGAATTACCATGGGTAGGAATGAAAAGATACATACGCGAAAATAACACTGCTGGCGATTTAAATCTTGTAAATTTAAAGATAATTATTCCAGAAGCAATTATAGATTTATAGATTTTTGTTTCGTAAATAATAAATAAATCTTCAAATGTATACTAGTTATTTGTATACCAAGGCCGCGAAATCACCCTTTAGCGTACCGAGAGAAAAATTGTCGCTGAAGCCGCTTGCAGCCGAAGCAGGACAATCTCAAGGGCGATAAAGGATTTCGCGGACAAGGTTTACACACTATTTTTTGTGCAACCGTGAAAAATATTAATTACACATTCTAAACAGTTTTATTTTAAATAGTTATCCCGCGCGCACAACACCACTTTTGAAATGGATAACTTTAATATAATCATAATATAGTATAATAATATAAATACATAAACAGATCACTCTGAAAAACCTATCTACGTTTATGTTATTGTCCGAAAGGAATTATCGGAACGTTTGTGGATGTTTATATTGTTAGAGAAGTTTCGTTCCAGGTATAAAGCGAGTGGCATTCTGTAAGCATCCTAGTAAAATTATATCTTATTTTTCTGGTGCATTTATGTGGCGCATAGTTAACAAAAACCCAATATTACTCTTACAAATTTTGATTCAAGATTCACTATTCTGTCATTTTCAAATGGTGTACAGTTCACTGATTTAAAAATTCTGTTTTCGGAACTGTTAATTCATCTTAGCAGCAAAAATCTCGTTATATAACAGTCAAAAAGCAGTTAAATCTGCATTTACAACACAATACAACAATAGCCATCATCAAGTCCATCATACACCTCACGGTAGAGGCAGCGGTAGCGGGGCAAACGTACAGAGAAAGGGAAAGTGATGCGGTGCCAGATCCAAGCGATAACACCTCACCTGCAGGTCTCTAGCTTCGCTAGCGCGCGGTGATATGTAGGTCAGAGGCGCCGTTATCAGCGCCCGATCAGCTGGGCAGTGACGCGTGCTCGCCGTGCCGTCCACAGCGCCAAGACTGCGATGATTTGTGATTTGCGTCACCGGATATACGCGTACACTTGATTTGCGCGATGTTTCGTGTTGCGTTTGTTGTTATTTAAATTATTTAGGGGGAAATGATAAATTAAACCTTGTTTATTTAATTGTTTTATGTAATTCATTGATTTTTACTGATAAAATGTTGAGAAATCTACTAAAAAGAATTGGTATTGATGTTTACGAATTGACTATAAAGGAAGCGTTGCAAGCGCCCGGCTAGCTCAGTCGGTAGAGCATGAGACTCTTAATCTCAGGGTCGTGGGTTCGAGCCCCACGTTGGGCGAATATTTTTAGTTTTTTTTTTTATTGGTTATTACGTACCAAAAAAATGTTAATGAAATAATAATACTAGAATTTTAGATACATATTTAAACAATTCATTAAAATTTAATTGTATTCTTCCTTTTTGGTCATCTGAGATACGGTGTAATATTGAAATGTGGCGTATAGGGATTTTAGCCATATTTATTTATATTACTGCAATTATTTACCTATAAATAAATTATAAATACAAAAAATGTTCAGAAAAGTGTATGCAATAAAGCTTATTTTTCATGGTTACGTAAATGTATTTATTAGAAAAATTGTAACGCGGCCATAGACAATGAAACAAAATAAAAATTAACTAGACATTTCATAAAACATTTTTAAATTTATTAATTTTTTACCGATTGACACTAAAAGTGACACTTTGTGGACTGCTAACGATTGGTAAAGTGTCACTTTTATGCCTTGACTGTAAAATTATTTTACGTAGCAATCGTTTTACAAACGCATAGTAACCATCAACAAATGCATAGCAACCGTTCAACAAATACATGGCAACGAATATACAAAATAATCACTAAATTAATATTAATTTTAAATCTGCAAAAAAATTATGTGTTCAACTCGGCACCAAACACAGATTTACAGCTTGGCCAGCATTCATTGCCTCGGCTTCGCCTCGCTCATGAAACGGCAACCTATGCTGTAAATCTGGCATTTTGGTGCCTTGTTAAACAAATAACTATTAAGGGAAAGAAATGAACTCTGTAACTCGCCATTATATCTTTACAATCATTTCTACAATAGTATATTGAACAACTAGTGTTACAATTAGGCATTGTAACACGAGTTGTTCATACTACTTTTCCTATTTCACGTTCATAAATTCAATAAAAATAAAATAAAATTGTATACCGTGTTTAATATACCACTGAACACCAAGGGGCTTTGCCCGCGGGGCCTATCGGTCCCAAAAACAGTTGCACAAAATTTAATTTTGTAGCATTGTTTTTGAGAAAAACAGTGTCACAAAATTGAATTTGTGTACGTGAAATAGGAAAAAATAATACAACACTGTAATAAATAAATCTAAACCTGTTTTATGAAATATCAAGTTTTTTCATTTTTGTTTAATTTTTAATGGCTATATTACAATTTTTCTAATTAATATTAATTTTAATTAGATATATCTTGAAATACTAACATTTAGGTAACCAAATGGGTCTATAACATGCATTTATAAATTCTGAACACTTTTGTATTTACACTTTTACTGTAAAGTGAATAGGTAAAAATTTACAGCAATATAAAAAAATATAATTGAAATATCTATACGCTTCAGTTAAATTTAACACCCTGTATAAAACTATAAGAAATACAGGTTCAATCATTCCAAATAATTCCTTTTATACACCTCAATTCAGGAATTTCCACTTCAAGAATTTAACCAACTTTATTTCTCTTACGGTTTTAAAAACTGCCATAAAAACATGTGTATCTTAATATAGTTTGTGGTATCTGCAATTTAATTAATTTTGTTAATTATTTCTGTGCAGATATCGAAGCAGAATGCCAAGATGACTATATGAAAATCCGCGTTGGCTTCAACGGAACTTTCAGTGGCCTGGTGTATTCAGCCGGTAAGTTAGTCACCTACATTCTAATTATCATCAGCGTAAATTGTTAAATTTTTTGCTACAAAATGTCTAAATTTTGTTAACCCGTTACTTATACTAAAATATATGGCACATAATTTTCGAGGTGTATGGCCTGCTGTAACTGTAATTGTCTAATTTAATAAACTGTCATCTTACACACCGGATAGGAAAGAGAGAGACATTTACGCAAGTGTAGTCGAAAAAATATTAATTTTATGCTTTGTGGAGATGCACGGAGAGGAAAACCATAAATTAAATTACGTTCTATTGCAAGATTGTGCCAGAGCTATCATTATTTTGAAGCTGATGATCTTATTTTGTAAAAGACCGAAATTTTACAGTTAATAGTTAATTATGAAGTTTTACTTTTTATCACAAATATAGAATTTATTTGCTGAGGCTCGTAGAGCCAAGAAGAATTATTTTATTTGAAATCGGCAATAAAGTGCTCGAAAATCGTAATTAAAACTCAGAAATCGTCACTAACGTTATCCATTATACGACGATATTAAGCAACGCAGTGTTGGCAACCGTTAAATAATTTTTGTACAAGTAGGATAATTTTGGCAAATATATTGACGTACTATAGTAAATTTATACGTAACATGAAACAAAATGTGCAAAAAGAATTTACTAATTAATTCCGATGACGAAATTGAGGACAAAACACATAATTTTGAGTGTTATTTACAGTGCCGTGACTGATCTAGATCAACTAGTCAGATCTTTGATCTGATTTAGATCGTTTTAAATTTTCTGATCTTGATCTTGATCTAGATCAAAAAGAATAAAATCTATGATCTTAAAAAAGATTAGATATTTTCCTCTAAAATTTAACTTTCTACTAAATTAAATTAATATAATTTAATTTAATTATTTATATTATATAAGATATTCAATATATCTTTTGGATGTAAATATGAAATAATTTTTTTGATTTTATTTGGTAAAAAATAATTTGTATTTTATTTATTGTTATTAAAATTGTCAACTTTCTATTTTCTTAATAAAAATAAATAAAATTGTGAAAAAAATGATTTTATTTATGACCTAAAAAAATATCTTTTATTCCTGATCAGATTTAAAAAAATAGATCCGATCATAAAAATTAATCTTTAATCTGATTTACATCATATTAAATGTGAAGATCTTGATCTTGATCTAGAACATTTTTAAAATGATCTGTCACAACACTGGCTATTTACCATAACTTCACTGTTCGAGGTTGGCAACACTGGGTCTCATAATTTTTTTACGGTTTTTTTTTCTAATTTTAGATTTCATATAAAATTTAATATGTAGCGCGCACTGAAGTTCCTTTTTATCACTCACATGGTTTATTTTCCTCGGCCCTACGGGCCTCGACAACTAAATTCCATATTCGTGATAAAAAGTTAAACTTCAGTGCCTTGATACATAAATAACTATTATTGCACTGCTATTATTTTGAAGATAATTTAATGTTTTTCTGAAATAATGTAGGGTACGCCTATGATCCAGACTGCATGTACATAAACGGTACAGGGCGGGACTATTACGAATTTTATATTCAGTTAAACCGCTGTGGAACTTTGGGTAAAAATACACATCATGAAGACAGCAGAAAATCGCCTACGGTAAAATATAAATCATGTTTCTCATTTATTGAGTTCTGATTAATATGTTTGTTAACAGAAAAATTTTATGTGGAACACAGTGACTGTCCAGTACAATCCATTGATTGAAGAAGAATTTGATGAGCATTTTAAAGTAACTTGTGAATATGGATATGATTTTTGGAAAACTGTTACTTTCCCCTTCCTGGATGTAGAGTAAGTATGCATACAATTTTATTGTACTTATAATCTCACTTTTATATATTTCTCATTAATTCATTTAAAAGGAATATAGAAAACAATAAGAAAAGAAAAATTTGTCAATTCAATAGTATATTATGTTACTAGGAGTTAAAACTCAGAAAGAATTCCGAGTTATATATACTATTTTTTCTTCAAGTATTTTGAAGTAAATTTGAGTTATAAAATACAAGTATGTTATTTTTTCTGCCATTTTAAATAATAAAATATGACGAAAACATGAAATAACGCAATACATTTGTTACATGTCAGAGTTTCTTTGTAGGTGCTGCCACCAGTGGTATATAAAATAAGTAACATATTATTGTACACCGTAAAATAATATTTATATTACTTTACGCTGTAAAATAATATTTATATAATTTTATTAGTAACAAAATGATAAACTTTTATATCGTATATGTAAAAGCAAAATTTGAATATTATAATACGCTTGAAGGAATGCACACGATATTTTTTTAAATTTAAATTTGACAGATTTAATTTACCTATTCTGTATTAAATACCATAGCAAATAGGTCGGTATAAAAATGTGTTTTTATATTCATAACCTTGAAAACAAAATTACTTTGCTGCTTGTATTTTTTTAAATTCACGAGTTTTTTATTAAATCTAAATTAAAAATAATTTTGTTAGTTACAAAAAGCCACTGAAATATAGTAATACTGGAACACGCACTTGAATACTTTTATAGCCTGAGACAGATAGATGTTGTAAGGCAACCTTTATTTGTCTAGAGCGGTTGACGTTTGTTGAGCGATTGCTGTGTAAAAACATACATTGTTTAACAAAGACAGATAGCCCAACTAGTTACCTCTGTCGGCTCTCATTTTTAGCGTCAGTTAGCGTTCCAGTATTATTATGTTTCAGTGCAAAAAGCTTTGTTCAAACCTCTTGTGGGAAGCCGGCATCATCGAAAGAATGTCTTTCCGCACATAGTGTGTAAATAACTATTTAGTACTTTTGTTTCGATGATACAATACCCGATCTGCATTTGTTTATTTTGTCGAATAATAAATAATTTTGCCTCCTGTGAGGATTGAACTCACGACCCCTGGTTTACAAGACCAGTGCTCTGCCACTGAGCTAAAGAGGCTTGCTAAAAATAGCAAACCTAGAGATTATACAAAACGTAATCACAAATAAAAGTACCATAAATGGCAACAATAAAGAGGTTGCCTCCTGTGAGGTTTGAACTCACGACCCCTGGTTTACGAGACCAGTGCTCTACCACTGAGCTAAAGAGGCGTATTGTACCACGATCGATGAATCTGAGGAGGTTATTCGCTGAAATTTTTATGTTTTCCACAGAGTTGCAACTGGAAATCCAGTTGTTTTCACCTTGACTCCTCCAGAATGCTACATGGAGATTCGCTATGGATATGGAACCAATGGGAACAGGGTCACGGGACCAGTCAGGGTTGGGGACCCGCTTACTTTGATTATCTACATGAGGAGCAAATATGGTTATTATTAGCGATAAATATTGTAATTAAAAATATGTGTAATTTGATAATTGTTGTAGATGGATTTGACATTGTTGTAAATGATTGTTACGCACATAATGGAGCTACGAAAAAGATTCAGTTGATTGATGAATATGGGTAAGTATTTATTTAATTTTCATTATTTTTTTAAGGGCCAGTATTTCCAAACTTAGTTACCTAGAGAGTAAATTTGTCAATAGAATAAACAAAAAATATCGTATCAAAATCATAGCTTAAATGATGATTATTATTCTAGCTGTCATCTTTTGATGCGATATTTTTTGTTTATTCCATTGATAATTTATTCTATACTTTATCTGGAGTTGGAAATACCGGCCCTAATTATAATTATAATTAAAAGTTGTATAATTTATAATAAATGTAATGTTGATAACAGGATGTGTAGAGGATAGCGTAATTTTATGTACGTCGGCGCCGTGGCTTAGTTGGTTAAAGCGCCTGTCTAGTAAACAGGAGATCGGGGGTTCGAATCCCCCCGGGGCCTTCGTGGATTTAATTTTTCCTTTTTGAACAAAAATATTTACTACCATATCCTACTTATTTTATTTTCATTTTGATAATGTGGTAATAGATGTCCAGTCGATGACAAGCTAATAAGCCGATTCCGAGGATCATGGTCCGAAAGCGGAATATTTGAGACGCAAGTGTTTGCTTATATGAAAACGTTCCGGTTTACCGGTTCGCCAACGCTTTACATCGAGTGTGATGTTCGTATGTGCCATGGCAGATGCCCCGTAAGTATATACAATTATACTTTCACAATAAATTACACTACTGGATATGATTATGTTACGAATGTTTCAAAGTATGTTACAAGTCCTCGATAGTATAGTGGTCAGTATCCCCGCCTGTCACGCGGGAGACCGGGGTTCGATTCCCCGTCGGGGAGATTTTTTTGTAATTGATCTTTAATTATTTTGATAGTTTAACTCCAATATAAAGTAAGCCATAAAGAAAAAACAATTTTTTCTTCAAACGTCATAAAAGTACGTTGTTATGTATTTGTATTCAACAAACAGAAGTTCAATATTGCCGCCGCCGGCGTAAAAGTGTATCCTTGGCAACACATTTACGCCGGCGGCGGACAAAGTAAAATATTATGAAAAATAGTTAGGTTGTAATTCAATAATTTGACAGTTAAAAATGAAACAAATAAACAAAAATAACAAAACAGCATATTCTACGGCAACTTGAAATGCTAGATAACACAGAATATTTTTTGAAATTTTGAGCATTTTATAATATTTATAATTTTATTTTCTTTGTTTGAAGAAAAAATAGCATGTGTTATTCGGAGTAAATGTGTCTTTGGGTGCTTCGCATGTAATTGTTCGACTCGCTTCGCTCGTCGTTCAAACTTATATGCTCAGCACCCAAAGTATCACATTTACTCCTAATGACACAATATACTATTATCCAACACCTCTCAGTAAATGCTCTATAACTATGGCGATTTTAAACAAGAAAAGTAACAGATTAACCACTAGTGGGTATAATTTTTTTATTTATAACAATAATAATAACAGACAACCAGGGCTGGATTTACAGCTTGCGGGTCCCCCAAGCACGAGGAAGGGATGGGGCCCCTATCTCTACTCTCTACTTTAAAAAACGTTTATAACCGTTAAAAACGTTAGAAAACTTCATTTTTTTTTCAATAAAAAAAAAGGTTGACAGGGGGCCCTATTGGGTTGGGGGCCACAAGCACGTGCTTGTTCCGCTTGTACGTAAATCCGGCCCTGCACACAACACCTTGGTAACTACTTCGATTGACATTTTAATTTCAAAAATTGAAAGCTTTTGTCACTGTCTAATAATATTTCTTTAATAAATTTTGCATTTATTAAGAGTTGTTGGATAAAACGTTATACTTCGCACGTGGGCAAAGTGGAATTACCCTCTTGATAAATTTATCACACTCAGCCTTCGGCTTCGTGTTAAAATTTATCTCGTGGATAATTCCTTACTTTGCCCATTTGTAAAGTAAATAACTATTATCGTTTTGACAGCGGATAAATAGGAAGGTAACTTTTTGTAAATGTTATTTACCTTTCTCCTAGCAACCAGATCAAAATACTAACTACATTAATTTCATTTGCATTATATGTCAAAAATATGATATATAATAATTGTAATTTCACCAATTGCACTTTTAAATAAATCTTTTCATAAATAATGTCGTTAAATTATCTTGCCGAATTACACTCGAGCACAAATTTCAGTTTGACAACTCAATCTTGTCACCTGACAGCAATATGACTCGAAAACTTTTTAAAAAATAAAATCACTCTACCTACGGTGTCGTAATTTTATTAAAGCAGTTTTCTTGTCAAATTACTGGTAACAAACAGAAATTTATCCGGGAAAATAAAAAGCTCTTGTGTAATTACAGTTACAGTTGATAATTAATAAAGATGTGTCTTCATTTTACTACTTCAGTATAACATTGAGTATTCTAGCAACTAGCTAGGAACGAAACAAAAGTTGAACAATATTATTTTTCATAAATGTCGTTTCAATGGAAAGTGATAACAAAGAAATTATTAATTTAACTCCCCCAGATATCATAGAAGATACGATAATAACGTCTTTTAATTTATTACTGGAAATTTCGAAAAAATAATATTAGATGAAATATAAATTGCTTATGAAGTGACGAAAAGTTTTTGACAGAACTGGATATGAATTTATACCTTACGTTGTCTATGGTTTTTAAAGGATTTAACGACAATTTGAGAGTGTGTTAAAAGATCAAATTACGTATAATGTTATTAATTTTCTTTTTTCCAATATTTCGCAAAAATTTGGTTGCTTCATTCGTTAAAAATCTTTTATCATTTAGCAAGTCGACTTTGCTTCCTTTCAACCATTTCAACATTTAATTATTTTTCTTGCACTTTGGCAATTTCAGAGCCAACCGTGCCATTGGCGCAACGTAAAATCTAAAAGATCCGTTGATGGCCAAGAAGGAAAAGTAGTTGCTTCCAGCACGCCTGCGCCATCTCTGAGCGAGAACGTGAACCTTTTCCAGTCACTGCGGGTTCTACAAGAAGGAGAATCAGATGAAGAGCGATCCACGTCCGACAAATCAAAAGGTGGGAACAATAAACTTAATATGTTATATACGTTAAAACTTTTGTTCAAATTAATAGTTTGATTACTGGATTTGTTATTTAAATAATTCAAAGTAAAAAAAAAACTCGTCAAAAAGTATGTTTGCCTCCTGTGAGGATTGAACTCACGACCCCTGGTTTACAAGACCAGTGCTCTGCCACTGAGCTAAAGAGGCTCGTGCACTCCCTTGAACACACATACACACACTAACTCCCCAAATGTAATTTCAGACTCATCCAAACTAGATCCAAACAGCGTTTGCCTCAAAACCGGGTGGTTCTCTGCCTTGCTGGCTCTGGGAGGCGGTGCCATGTGTCTTCTCGGAGGGGCCCTACTGGCCACCTGCTCCAGGCTCAGGCGCTCGGCTCTCGACACCGCTCTGGTGGCAGCGGGGCCCGCTGCTTCGGCGTTCGACGGATACATGACGCATAAGGGCAGAATTAACTAGTATCATACTCTATTAACTTTCAGTACAATTTATTTTTTCTGTAACGCAATTTCAGCAGGTGAGTATAATTTGTCAGTTGGAATTTTATCTGTGATTTGGTTTTCGACGATTAATAGATAAATCAAGGATTTACAGATGTTTATCTAGTAATCCTGGTGTTTATTAAAATTTACTCGCTGGCGAGTCACAAACTTGATCTTGTGGTACTATGTGGAGTTTTAAATTAATTACAGTACTATTTAATTAATTTTCATTGAGTTGTTGATCTTATTGACTGGACGTACTAGGAGGATTCGACTTATAAATACCGAAATATTTCAGATGGAATACAATAATAATCAAACAGACTGCAATAAATATAAAAATTAATTTATAAGTTTCTTCTCCTGTACGTCCTAAATAATTTTATCCTAAGACAATGAACTCTCATCATAAGTAGTTATAATTGTAAATATTATTTTAGTAACCCATATTATTTTATTATTATTTAGCGCTGTTAGTAATTTAATTAAAGGTAGTGTAAAGACGTCATAGCCAGATTAAAAATAATTTCTAGTAATTTAGTGCTATTTTAAGGTAATATAATTCCAAGTATGTTATGATACTATAAACTGTAGAATGTCGATTTATTTTCTGAAATAAATATTTTAATTAAATTGATTCCCATCTTTCTTCTCGTGAGAATTTCTCACGTTTTATCCATCGGAAGTACAGTCAAGATCAAGTACAACCAGTGCAAAATTGGGTTCGCTTTGTGTGCTGAGTTAGATCGGGACTGTTGTATTTTATATTACCATTGTAGTTTGTGATTGTAATTTTTAGTGAAATCGTGTATTTTATGTAGTTTTAAGGGTAAGTTTGTAGTTATTTATGTTAGGAAGTTTGCATGATATGTTTTTCTGTCATTCTACGTTCTTCCAATATCTTAACCCTATTTTTATTTCTCATTGTTAAATCAATAATTCTTGACCTAGTTCAGGCAATACGATTTGACACAACAAAATGGTTCATAATAATATATTTCAGTTATTAAATATACATTAGTGTTTTTCTGAAAATGATTTATATAATAGTTTATTAGGTTATGATTTGATGAAATTAACAAAACCCCAATGTTTCCAGTCTAATGTTTGGAAGTGAAAATAATTGGGGACAATATGTCCTACACCGAATTAGAACATGGGTATCAAGGACTTCGTAAAGCCGCTCGACCAACCCAATTCTACGTCGGGAGTGTAAGTATAAGATCGATCAAAGTGCAGTATTATGTATTCTTATCCTTAAATTACTTGACGTTTACGGTTGATTGTGATCGAAGGAAATCAATTGATGGCCTGTTCGGGGGGTACGAAACCTATTAACATTCCAACATTAATTGTGAATGATGTTGATGGTTCTGCTGTAACACAAGATTCTTCGCAGTGGTCTTTGCTCATGGTATCGAGTAGTGAATCAGTTTTCAGTTTCTCACTAATAAATTTAATTGAATGTATCTAACAACACAACTCATTTTGTTTAATTGACTCAATTTGGAGCCACATGACTTTAATTTGAATCCCGTGTGTAACTTGCTAACTAAACAGTCTAAATTAATCTTCTGTTGTTGAATCAGAGTGTTTATTTACTTAGTTAAACAATACAGATAAATAAATCATTAAGTTGTAATTGTATATTAATACCATGATGAGATAAGTTATCTCCACTTTTGGTCATATGCATGATAAAAATTCCTCTTTTGCATTTACAAATTCAGTGTTAATTGTTTAATAGTGAATACCTTACAAGTGAAATCAATTTTCGTGACCTTAAACTTATAAAACAGGGTGTCAAAGTTCTTAAAATGGAGTGGTCTTGGTTAAAAGATTGGTGGAGACTAAAAAAGTGGCGTAAGAATAATAAAACAACAGATGATGATAATGAAGAAGATATCGATGATATTTGTTATTGTGATGAATGTTTAAACGTAGGTTTAAAATTTATACCGCTTTTTTTATAAACTGGCAATTCCGTAATATTGCAAAAAAATGTGAATCTTAGATAATTCTTTATCTTTTATAACCATTGACCTCGCGATAAGAAACCGACAACTGAATCTTGTTTGATTTGTAAATTTAAAATTCACTAAAACATGAGTTCAAAAGTAAGTAATGTAGAATAAAATCAACAGGTATAAATATTACATTTAAATAATCGAGTAATCACTATTACAGTCAATTTTTTAAGTGTTTCGATAAAATATTTTCAAATTTTCATGGATCAAATTTATTGTGTTTGTGCTCAAATTCATTCGACTCATTCGCGATTCCTTTGTTGCATTCGAACCTTATTGGTGAATTCCCACAAATTATTTTTACTTTTGTGCATAAACGTCACTTGACAAAATTTTCCACTTACATCAACAAAAATATGTTTACTTTTACTTTTAGCCAATTTTGTTCTAATTATAAATATCTTTAAATATTGTTTACAACTTGTTTACTATTAATTCGTTCCATTAATATATGATGATGATACAGGACATCTATCAAATTAATTTTGTTTTCTATCTGCTCTTTTTAATAACAGCTTACTTATGATTAAAAAACTGATTTAAAATATCTTGAATTATGTAGTTCATAACTGTTTGATTTTTGGTGCTTTTTAATAAACAGTTATAAAAAATTGTGAGTTTATATTACGGCAAAATCTTCTAGGGTGACTTGGAGATATGCAACGTGACAGACGGAAGCGGCAGCGTCGCTTCGGACACGGAGGACGATGGCGGAGGGAAACAGGTAGTGGTGGGCGTCTGCGCCATGGCCAAGAAGTCGCAGAGCAAGCCCATGAAGGAGATTCTCACGCGTCTGCAGGAGTTTGAATACATCAAGATGGTGGTGTTCCCCGAGGAGGTTATTTTAAAGGTCTCACTTGCTCAAAATATTGGGTGGAACAAGATTTATGTATCTTAGATGTTTGTTAGATGTTTGGAACTGCGATTGTATTTTTCTTTCTGACTGCTGACCTTCTGTATTGGCTTCTGATTATAAAAAATTGACTGTGGAATATGATATCATGAAGTCAGCAGGGATTACAAACTTTGAAGAGTTTTAACATCAAATCTTAAGTCGTGGAATACATTTTTATATTCTCTTGATGTTTTTTTTATTGCAAGATTTACATTTTTTGTTTAAAGTTTTTTAAAGTTTGTTTTTAATTGAGAAAAAATATCCATCGTTCAAATTAATCGTATTTGTTTGAAATTTCTTAAAATAAATTGTGGGTAATCTGATAAATATATAAAAAGAATTGTAAATTATGCAGTTTCCACCTCCTTTTTGTGTTATTATTATTTCGCAGTCAATTATCAGTATTCAGTAGGCAGTTAAATCTAAATTAAAATTTCACTTGGCTTCTCGATTTATTTTCAAAATTCGGTTTAAAATCGCTGAAATTATTATTTTTGCATACGCTGCCGCTATAGAAAAAATCTTTTGCGCAGATTGAAATATTTTTCAGTTGTTTAGTACAATTGTTCCTGCAAAATTTGGCGAATTTTTTAGATACCTGTCACATTTAAAACTGTGAGTGGCATGAATAAATTAAAATGGAAATGTTTGTATTGTTGGTCAGGTTTTGTTGCACCCAATTTTATGATTTGAGGGTCATTCTTTGTAAGTATGTTCCAGTCAGTGGAATCTACCACAGACGTGTCAAATTACAAAACTTGCAAGGTTATTAAATAAAATTTTGAATGCTCTGGCATGAAAATAACATTGACTAATACTATTTACAGCACTTGCAAGCTCTACTTTATTAGAATTTTTCGAATAATATTACAGAACCTCCAAGAACGTTTGACATTATATTTTTATTATATTCTTTTGGAATGGGCGCATAAACCATAAACGAAATATGAGAAATTTATATCAAAATCGTGTAACACTTATGGAATTATTAGTAATAAAGTATTATGTTTTGTTTTAAATATTCTGCAATAAAGCGATATAACGAATTAAACAAATTTTGACGTCACGGGTATTGCATTGATGCTATTGGCCAGAAATATGAAATGTGGAAATCGCGCGTCTGCCGTGGCGCCCAATGCCTATTATGGGCTAAAATAGAACTACGAAATGGCATTTCATTTGTTGTTTGTTGGTATTTAAGATTATATTTGTTGGGCTTCTATTACTTGTTTTATATTTTCACTGTTTTATTATGCTTTGTTGAAAAACTATTGAATAAAATTGTGTGTTGAGGTTAGGTTACATCACTACTAGCGCCACTGTTCTCAAACTTTCGTATATCAAGTAAAATACTATAAAGTTGCCAAAGAAATTATATCTTTATTTATATTAAGTGTAATTGTTGTAAATAAAGACTTGCAATATGTATATATTATTTTTACATTAGAAAATATGTAATATCTACTATCATGAAAAATCGGTATTTTAGTGCCACTGGAGCAGTACCCGTGACGTCACACAAATTTAAAAAAATCATATCTCGGGCAATATATGAAATTTTAACATCGGGTTTTCACTGATCGTCATATTCTAATAAAGTTTCATAAAAAAATTGGTTTATGGGCCCATTATTTGTACTTGGACGTACTGTATTTCACTGAAAAAAATAAGTTTGACACGTCAATTAAATGTAGTAACATTCCATTGTTTCATTGTCATTTCATCTTCATAAAAACATAACACAATCCAAAACAAATAACAATAACCTGCTAACGATACCTCATGTTCCTATCATATCGATGTTAGTGGCAATTTTCAGTCTGATTTGTGATTATTGGACGGTGTACATTTCAGAAACCGGTGGAGGAATGGCCCGTCTGCGATTGTTTAATTTCGTTTCATTCCAAAGGCTTTCCGTTGGATAAAGCGATTCAATATGCTCATCTACATAACCCCTACGTTATTAACAATTTGCACATGCAATACGACATTCAAGATCGAAGAAGGGTGTACGCTATTTTGGAATCTGAAGGAATTGAGATTCCTAGATATGCTGTTTTGGATAGAGATTCACCCGATCCTAAACGTAAGTCTTATAATTTTTTCCGAGAGGTTCATGCGATGACTTTGAACAGGTTTGGATTAAATAACTTTTTGCTTACAAGTGAATTGAAATGTTCTGTCAAACTATAAAATTTTCAGTAATAATATAACAAGAGAGGGAGAATAAATTGAAAATAATTTGACAGATGAAATACTGGAGAATTATTTTCTAATTTATTGAACTCTCGAGTTATATTTAATTAGATTATTTTTTGACTTCATCATCAGGCACGGCACTAAATCTAACTTTTTTGCTCATGTTTACTTGTGTAACTATCTGACATCTGACATCTGTCAACAAAAACAAAAAAGCTACAGAGAATATTGCCGGGAATAATCACAAGAGCATTATTCTCTGTATAATTATGACAGGATTGGTTAAAACGCAGACACGTGACATACAATAAAGCATTTCATTGGATTAAAGAAACGTCAAAATATAATCTTTAAAAATATGAATTCCTTTTTCTAAAAAAAGCAGTATAAGTTTGAGTACAATTATAGCCTGGCAAAGGAATTTGGTGCACTGGAAGGTGTGATCGCTTGCATAATTAGAGTAAAAAAATATTTATATGATTGTTACTAGATTTTAGTAAATAAATGTCTTCTCATTGGTGGCTCGTATATAGGTGCAGCTGCGAAGTTTCATACCACAAAAATTGTTATATTATTTACTATAAACAATAATATTTTTCTAAGTACGCATTAAAAAATTACTGAAATGTCATTTTCATACGATTCGGCTCCAATAAATTTTCGAGAAAGTTTTCGCTCGATTGCTATTCACTCTTATATGACTTAAATTGATCCGAGTTTTCGATCATGATTTTTATCATAAACAATTAACTTGTATAACTACATATGTCAAAGGTGAATTTATGAAGTTAGTTTCAGTCAATTCTACCAATATTAAAATTAAAATCTAATAAAACAAAATTCTTGAATTAATTTTGGCAGTAAGCAAATTATTTTTTGTATACAATATGAAATAAATTTCAGTTTAAAAATTTTGAATTTCTGCTTTGATTGTAAATCAGTGTTAGAAATGAAACTAAAGAAACTCAAACCATATTTATTTATTTATAAGTACTGAAATATAATAATACTGGAACGTTAACGTAAAAAATTCAAGCCGAGAGATACAGCTAGTTGTTGGGCCATCTGTCTTCGTTGTAGAATATTTTTACATAACAACAACTCTACAAACAAGTGTTAGACAAAGAAGTGTTGCCTTACTACAACATCTATCTGTCTCAGGTTCGTTTTTCGCTGTCATAAAAGCCTACAAGTGCGCCTTCCAGTATTACTATATTTCAGTGTTTATCATTTATCTTAACATACAAAAAATTAGATATTTTCAGCTTCTCAAACATCAAGATAAATGAAGTTTTCGTACACATTTGAAGACAAAGTAAATTTAACAACACAAAGCCGACCGAAGCTGAGTTAATTGTGGTAAAAATTATGTTAAACAATTTCATTGCTCAATAACTGCGAACAACACCTATTTAACACTTATATTTTTCATGAGCCGCCTCTGGTCTACATAATAAAGTTATTAAACGCTATAAAAATAATACTTACTGGACGGAATGAATGCAGATTCCAGTCGCGGTTCGAATCCCCTTGCCAGGTTATAGTAGTTTTCATGCAACTGTAATTTATTCAAAAATGAATTTTATTAGATCATGAATTGGTAGAATCTGAAGACCATGTAGAAGTAAACGGAGTCGTCTTCAACAAACCGTTCGTTGAAAAACCTGTGTCTGCTGAAGACCACAACATTTACATCTACTACCCAACTTCAGCTGGTGGAGGTAGCCAACGACTTTTCCGCAAAATCGGCAGTCGAAGTAGCGTTTACTCCCCAGAATCCAGAGTCCGCAAAACGGGCAGTTTCATCTACGAAGACTTTATGCCAACAGATGGCACTGACGTCAAAGTGTATACAGTTGGCCCTGATTACGCTCACGCGGAAGCGAGAAAATCCCCTGCTCTGGATGGAAAGGTTGAACGCGATAGCGAAGGCAAAGAGATTCGTTATCCGGTGATTTTAAGCAACGCAGAAAAACTAATTTCTCGAAAAGTTTGTTTAGCTTTCAAGCAAGCGGTTTGCGGTTTTGATCTTTTGAGAGCGAATGGGAAGTCTTTTGTTTGTGATGTGAACGGATTTAGTTTTGTTAAGAACTCTAATAAGTATTACGATGATTGTGCTAAAATACTAGGGAATATGATCCTTAGGGAACTTGCACCTACTTTGCATATCCCTTGGTCAGTGCCTTTTCAGCTGGATGATCCTCCGATCGTACCCACGACTTTTGGAAAGATGATGGAACTCAGATGCGTCGTTGCTGTTATTAGACATGGAGACAGAACTCCCAAGCAGAAGATGAAGGTTGAAGTCAGGCATCCAAAGTAAGTTCTATGTTCTGGAAACATTTACGCATTGACGTCATTTTAAAATTATTAAAATAAAGTCAAGCAAGTACTAAACGAACTACTGAAATATAGTAATACTGGAACGCTAACTTGTAACCTTTTATGAAAGCTAAAAACGAGACTGAGTTAGATAGATGTTGTAAGACCATCTTTCTTTGTATAACATTTGTTTGTAGAATAGTTGCTACTGTTGGAACGATATAACTTAACGCAGAGAAATTCCATATTACTTGAACTCGTCAAGTTACATCGTCCGGATTATATGTGTTTGTTGAGCGGTTACTATGTAAAAATATGTTGCACAGTCTTGTCCAAAAGTGATAAATAATATTTAACAGTGTATTGTTCAATTATTTGTAAATTCTTTTAAATGCATATAGGATGTTTCATAACTTCAGGTACATACGTTAATGGTATGTTATTTGATATGCTGATTACGAATCAAAAAGAATTTTTTTTTAATTCGCAAAATTATTTTCCATGTTCCCAGTCCAACATTTTTCGTTGCCACTGCCACTGGGTGGATCATTATGTTAATAATTATCGTTTCATTAAAAATAATTAAATTTTTGTTTATTTTATTAGTATTATGTAATTTAAATTGTTGATTACCTACTGCATTTTCTGTATTTAATAGGAAAGCGAAACCAGTGCAGTTCTACAAAAAATGTTTTAGATGTACAACCCTTAATTTTTCGAATTAAAAATAAATTCTTTCAGATTCGTAGTCAGCATATCAAACAACATATACCATTAACGTATGTAATCGAAGTTATGAAACACCTTGTATTGATAATAGGTAATTGAACTCGTTTCTGGTAATGTATTATTTAATTTTAATATTTTTCTTAAAAATCATTCAATGTTAATTTCTTATCAATTCTAAGCGAATGTACAACAAAACAGATGACCCAATGACTGACTCTCTCTGGGCTTGTACTTTCAACGTCAGTTTGCGTTCCAGTATTATAATATTTCAGGGAAACGAACGAACAAAAGCTTGATTCTATTAATGTTTGAAGAAAATATGTGCTATTCGATTTAATAATGTTACTCATTGGCAGATTTTTCGAAATATTTGAAAAGTACGACGGTTACAAACACGGCCATGTGAAATTAAAACGTCCAAAACAACTTCAAGAAATTTTAGATATAGCTCGATCATTATTAGCTGAAATACAGCAACGTGAGGCAGATCCTGAAATTGAAGAAAAACAAGGAAAACTAGAACAGTTGAAGAGCGTACTGGAAATGTATGTTTACGAATTTGCTTCTTGTTCATTTTGTACTAAAAATTGTTTTTTATTCAGGTATGGGCACTTTTCTGGTATCAACAGAAAGGTTCAGATGAAATATCAGCCGAGAGGCCGACCTAGGGGCAGTAGCTCCGATGATGGTAAAATGAGCATTAGTACGAAACTTTTTTTTATATGTTTTTATTCCTCAATCATTTCTAGCATTTTCTTGATATTATTAATAAATGTTTCAATGGTAAAATGCTAGCAGTGAGTTCAATAATTGGCCTTTGTGCATGAAACATTTTTTGTTAACTTTATTTCTGATTTTGAAGCAAAAGTGTGTCAATTATTTTTATTTGAAGTTAATATTCTTTACAATATTTACGTGACACTTTATTTAATTATGTTGAGCTTTAAATTTTGATTTCCGCTGAATTGAGTGTTGTAAAATTGAGATTATGTTATTTTAATCTTGTGCGTTTGATCCAACATGTTTGGCAGCGGATGCACCAGCAGAGCCATCTCTCGTGTTAATCCTAAAGTGGGGCGGTGAGTTGACACCGGCGGGCCGTATCCAAGCCGAGGAGTTGGGTAGGATATTCAGATGCATGTACCCTGGCGGACAAGGTAGACATCTGGCTGGTTCGTACTCACACTTTACTACTTTTAATTAACTCACTTTAACCGAACAGACGCCGTGACCTGTCAAGTTAGAGAGCTAGATGCTAGCGATATCTGCGTTGGTCGCGGCACTACGGCTTACCAGTCAGTTCTTAGTCAGTGTACATTTGTGCTTTCTCCGGATATACAATCGCTTTTTGTTGTTTGTAGTGATACTGCGACACACCGTTAAAGTATTCAAACTGTAAATTCACGATTAAACTTAACAAAGTTGTTTTATTATTACGTTTTTAGATGACACTTTGGTTTTTTGAGTAAGTAATGTAAAGGTTATTTTGCACTTTTCTAACACGTTTTGATGAATAGGATTAGGGTTGATTGTCAAAGGAATTATTCAATGTAAAAATGGTAAGGTATTGAGTACGTATTCAATTTTTATTTTATAATTAAATATTCGTACATCTTTAGTTCTAAACACTTTTTGTTTAGTTCTTAAGTATATGTATATATACGCTTATATTTTATTGAATTATGTTGTTTTACGCATTGTAATTTCGTTCGCTTTATTAACAAACAAACTTACACAATTAACTAACAATGCTGCACTGTTACTTATTTATTTAAATGTTGCAATGTATAAATAAAATACAGCAAATTCGCACCTAATTTGTAAAAAATACCAAAAGGTATCGAGCAATCAATAAAATATGAAAGAAAAAACAATTAATAAATA
Source organism: Poecilus cupreus (assembly GCA_963942605.1). NCBI lineage: Eukaryota > Metazoa > Arthropoda > Insecta > Coleoptera > Carabidae > Poecilus > Poecilus cupreus. The sequence goes on from OZ012727.1 coordinate 17,362,490, forward strand.
ATAATAACATTTGCAAGTAGGTTACTAACATAACATTGTTTTAAAAATGAACAAATCTCTGATAAAACAGGTGAATACGCTGGAACTCAAGGTTTGGGCCTACTGAGATTACATTCAACCTTCCGGCACGACTTGAAAATCTACGCGTCCGACGAAGGGCGCGTGCAGATGACAGCTGCCGCGTTTGCTAAAGGCCTTTTAGCACTTGAAGGAGAATTAACTCCAATTTTGGTTCAGATGGTTAAAAGTGCGAACACTAATGGGCTATTAGACAATGACTGTGATTCTAGTAAATATCAGAATATGTACGATAAAAAATAATGTAGTTTATATTTTAAATTACAAAAAAATTTTTTTTCAGGTGTAAATCGCGTTTACACGAACTAATGCAAGTAGACAGAGAATTCACTGCAGAAGAACGAGACAAAATTAACCCGGGCAATGCCCTCAGTATAGATGCAGCTTTAGATTTCGTTAAGAACCCTGTAAGATGTTGCCAACATGTCCATGAATTAATAAAATCTTTAATGGAAATAGTCAAACTAAAAAAAGATGATGCTAAAACAAAAGATGCAATTTTATATCACGGCGAAACATGGGAACTTATGGGCCGCCGCTGGGGAAAAATAGAAAAAGACTTCTACACTAAAAACAAAAAATTTGACATTAGTAAAATCCCTGATATTTACGATTGCATCAAATATGATTTACAACACAATCAACACACTTTACAATTTGAACAAGCTGAAGAATTATACATCTACGCCAAGTATCTCGCAGATATAGTAATACCTCAAGAGTATGGATTGACAGCTCAAGAAAAATTAACAATTGGTCAAGGTATCTGCACGCCATTGTTAAAGAAAATCCGTGCAGATCTTCAACGGAATATTGAAGAATCTGGAGAAGAAACTGTTAATAGGTTGAATCCTAGGTACAGCCATGGAGTTTCCAGTCCTGGAAGACATGTGAGAACGCGGTTGTACTTTACTAGTGAGAGCCATGTTCATTCTCTTCTTACTGTTCTTCGGCACGGCGGCCTACTAGACGTAAGTACTTACTTAGTTTCATTTATTCTTGAGGTAAAAATTGATGTCTTCTGAGGAATTTTACTTTTATGTTACTCGATTATGTACTTGTTACATACATACATAACATCACGCTATGTCCCACTTAGTGGGGTAGCACGAACCCAGAAACACAATCAATCTCCTCCAAACATTCCTATCCTGACACACCACTTTCGCCTCGTCCACATTCATAGTGCGATTCATACATGCTCGTTTATTCTTCACACTCGGAATCATTCGTTCACGCCCATACCCAACCAGTTATTCCTCGAACGCCCACTCCCACTTTCTTAACAACATTCTTCTCAATCTTACACTCATCATACACCAATGTATTCCGTATACGATCACGTCTCGTATACCCACATACTCCTCTCAAATATCTCATTTCTACAGCAGTTATACGTCGTTCATGCTTCTTCATCCACACCCAACATACATCAATGTAGGCACTAACTCACCATTATAAACACTCAATCAATATACATAACATTTAATAACTCATTACAGATTGGGACAGACGAGCAATGGCGCAGAGCTATGGAGTACGTCTCCATGGTCTCAGAATTAAATTACATGTCCCAAGTAGTTGTAATGTTATACGAAGACCCAACAAAGGACCCAAGTAGCGAAGAACGTTTTCACGTCGAGCTACATTTCAGTCCAGGAGTTAACTGTTGCGTCCAAAAAAATCTACCTCCAGGTCCAGGTTTTCGGCCTCATAGTCGCAACGAATCAGCTGCCAGCAAAAGTGCTGTACGTTCTTCAATTTTTAATTGTTTTGAAGTTGTTATTGTTATGTTTTTATTTGTTGCAGAGTGGAGAAACAAGTGCCACAGCAACTCCAGATGATAGTCAGTGTTCCGGTGGCCGAATCGAAGAAGAAGCAGAGATCGTCAATGCGGATGAAGTTGAACACGCTCCGATTAGTCTGAATATAGACAGTCCACCCAGTTCTCCGGTTTATAATCGAACTCAGTTTAGAGGAAATTATCTTAAAACCTCCGACCCTATTCCAATAGGGTAAGAGTAATTTTAATTATTTTATTAATTGTTATAATTTATGCTTTCTTTTCGCAGTAGTGCGCACACAGTTAGCGGTCACGAAGCAGCTCATCTAGCTAAAAAACTTAGCGCTGAATTAGCTGCCCAAGCTGCGCAACAAGAGAAGGAATCCAGTCTGGTGGAAGGTCGAGTTCAAAGCCAGAGCTTTGGAAACAGGAATCGGGAACGGACCACCAGCCCCGACCCAGAACCCAGGTCCAGGAGTTACGAACAACGTGCAGATCCTAATCAGCGAGATGGAAAAAGTATTGTGGTGGTGCTTTGCCTAGTCGTGATAAGCTGTCGCTTTACTTTATTATTTTAGCTTGTAGTAGTTTACATAACCTAATACATTTGACAGTTTATGGTTTGTAACTAACTTCATTCGTACATATTTGGCTGTATAACCTCAATTCCATGCCTATGACACACTAGTTGAAGAGCATCGCAGAACTCTTTGATGTAACAACAGTATGCACCCGTCTTTCATGATTTTTACCTCTCGCCACATTCACATACTTAATTGAATCGCATGATTCAATTAAGTATGTACGGTAGAGAATTTTCAATGGATGAGCATCCTTCGCGATAATATCTGTGTGTGTGTGTGTGTGTGTGTGTGTGTGTGTGTGTGTGTGTGTGTGTGTGTGTGTGTGTGTGTGTGTGTGTGTGTGTGTGTGTGTGTGTGTGTGTGTCTTGTCTGCCTGTGTGTATGGATTTCTGGAGTAATCCCCTTGCGAAGAGCTGATTTGTTTTTTTTTTTTGTGTTAAGCCGATAAACGAAAGTGGCAGTTTACTTGAAACCCTACCTAGTTATTTTGAATTGTCTTAATAAATTATAGTTTAATTTTTATTATTAGAACTATGTTTCAAATATTATCTACAATTGTTGTTTGAAACATTTTTTCTTCCTGCCACCATTTAAGAATTACAATTAAAGAAAATAGTGGCTCTGTTTCGTCGAAATGGAATGATAGTTATTCCAATACAATTTTTATTTGTGGAATGCATAGTTTCCAAAACAGTGTTATAGAAATTATATTTTGATAATTCAAATATTTCAACTTGTGCTTATTGTTTCATAAGAAATATATTGCGGGAGGTGCTGTGGTGCCCAGAACAGCTTATTATTTTATCTATGACAAATGTTGAGCGATTGTCTAATGAAAGGTTGGTGAAACTAATATATGTGGGTGAGATAAAAGGTGAACGATTAGAATAACTGGTTGGGTATGAATGTTGGTTTGTTGAGTGAACGAATGATTCCGAGTGTGAAGAATAAACGAGCATTTATGAATCGCACTATGAATGTAGACGAGACGAGATTGATTGTTGGTTGACTGTGTTTCTGGGTTCATGCTACCCCACTGAGTGAGATATAGCGTGATGCTATGTATGTATGTACTCTGTGATAAATGAAAAGTTAACGAGAAATGAGGCACAAAAAATACGCGTTCTGTTGTTTCATCGATGCTCTCTGATATTTCGACCAGTGTGCCACAGACATTTTGTAACTGTATCTGAACATATAGAAAATGTTGAAGATGGCAGCAATTATCGCGGCTAGTGTAGTGCGTAGAGAAGTTTTAGAGGAATGTAACTAACTATTTGTTATCCACACAGCCGATCAGCTACAGTATCAGAGCCTGGATGCTGTGAATCACCATCAAGGTATGCTTTGTGTATATTTAGCACCCACACTATCGCTCACTTGTTTGCTCACTGCGAGCTTGTTTGTGGCCAGCGCTCTCACTCTTACCTGTGCAGCTGTGCATAAATGTCTCTATTTTATGTCTACTCACTCATTAACTCGCTAAATGTGTTCAGTTCGCTTCTTCGTCTTCGGTTTTCAAGCACTTGCTTTAGTCTAGTTCCATTCGGGTGGTTCAGGGGGTTTAAGATTGTCATGTTGATATAACTCAATTAACGACAGTTCATCATTGTGGCGTCATGAACAGATAGATGACTACACTGTTTTTGCTTTCTACACGATGCACAGCTTTCATCCTTCGTATTATGGCTTAACACCATTTGAAAATGGAAATTGGAGAACAAATTGTTCATCATTCTAAATGCATGGAATGGAATTCAGATAAGTTGGTTCGTATCACGTAAAAGGAGATTCACTAGTTTCAGAACGTTCTTGTTTTGTTACTCATTTATAGATTTGATTGATGGCAACAATTACTTTCTGTAGCTGGAAAATATGTCCTTTTACATTTGGTTTCTCCTAAATTTTAACATGAAATTTAAGAACTTGTTTCAGTAGCATTGCAGCTTTTCGTCTATCTCTATTTAGGAACTAATAGCAAGAATTAAAGTCCTAATTGGTACTACAGATTATACGATTACTTCACATTGATGACAAGATGAGCTTATACATGATTTTCTGTTTAGTAGTTTTATTTTTACACTACATTTCATACTTCTGGGGGACATAACAAAATATTTTTATTATTATTTAGAATTTTCAACAAGAATTTAAATTGAATATACTTTCAGAACTCAGTAATAAATGAAGATTTTTGATTTTAGATTCTGAGTGTAATACTTGTTTTTCCTGGTAAAGAATTACGTTGAATTTTAATAAATATTACAGAACTTAAAACCAAAAATATTTTCATTTAAATTTAATTAAATTTTAATTACAAAAGAAAACTAAAATTACAAATTCTAGTATTCCAACTCTAAACTGCGTTCAACAAGACTTCTTGCAAGGTGTAAGGTATTGCTATTTCTAAATACTGTTTCCCCAACATTTTTATGTTTTATATGATTGAGAAAGATTGTAGTGGTTATGTCCTCCACGTGACTTTAGTTCTGTCGACTAACGTTAACAAAATCCTATTTGAAAGTGTATATAGTTCGTATTTAGTTGTACACATTGATTATCTCATCTGTCTGGTGCCGTTGCCGTTCGATTGGTGTTGAAAGTGCGAGAGGGTGTGTTGGGCACCGACGCGGCGCGACGGCGTCGGTGTCCAGGACAACCTATCACCCGCGCCACCAACTGATCACTATCCCGCCTCCTTACCCACCGCCAACACCTCCTGGTGATCTCTGCTTCTTTTTGTGCACGCAGTGCGATCTATCTCGGTGCACTCTATCGACCCTTTAAGGAACTAATCACAGTGAAGTACGAAGAGGTGTCCATAGACATTCAGGGAGTTTATTGTAAACTCTCTGAGTGTCAATAAATTTGGTATTTTTAACACTTTAAATTCATATAAACCTCTACTTGGTAAATTTTTCGTACTTCAATGTGATAGCAATTAATATTTCTCTTTGTAATGTAGGCTTACGTTAATTTCTATCTTACACTCTTTTCTTTAATTTGCTGAATGGATTTGTTGTCTGCATGAAGTGTAATAAGATTTATTTTTGTGTTGTATAATTTTATTGTTGAGTGTTTCAAAATTATAATTAGATTACTAATTATAACAATTACTTTACTGGTTAGGAGAATTTAAATTTAAAAAGTAAGTAATTATAATTTAAAAATTTTGTCTGTTTGTGTGTAAATTACTTTATGTATGAGTTGGGTTGGGATATTTAATGAATCTGTTCTTATTTCTTTTCTTTTCCTTCTACCTCGCCTATTTTTACTCCTTATTTGCTGTTTGCATGTCCTTTTCCCTGTCTTGCGTAATATTGCTTGTATCATCTCATTTCAATGTAACATTTCACTAACATAGAACATGTAGAACAAATAATGACTCAACCTATAGAGATTCCTTCCCATACTTCGTCCATTGCAGTTATTTGCTCCCCTACTTTTGACGAAATGAACAAAAAATTAACGGAATCAAAATCATTACAGAATTATACGTTTATGCAGATTCCACTCGGTGTTAAAACTGTGTCTCAGAAACCTTGTTTGAGCCCAATTCTGGGATCGTTCGATTATACAGACGCGGATTTAAATGAGAAAATTAAAAAGGAGTTAAATATCACTCCTAGAACTTCTATTGTGTCTGCAACTAATGAATTACCTCTCACTGAATTAAATCTAAATTTATTTACTTCTGATTCTGACATAAGTTCACAAATGCATAAAGATAGTCCTATTTCGTCGACAAATGAATTACCATTATCTGATATTAAATTTAAACACCAGGACAATGATTTGACTCCGGTTCTTGATGAACGAGGGATAATTGAAAGGCAAAATCTACCCCAAAGATCATTTTCTGATCCAAACATTTTAGATCGAGATGGCAATGAGTCAGATAATAGTAAGGGATTTAAGGTGGTAGAGTTGACTGCTCTGGACGAGCCTGAGATGAAGGCTCCTTACTTTCCGCCCATCGACTCGCCGTCATTTCCATTAAACCAGGAGCCGTTGGTGTCGCTGTCATCCCCCCAACGGTCCCTATCGCAGCCTTGCCACCTGTCCCCTGTAGAGCCAGCGAGCTACCCGTTTAGTTTCTATCCGCATGATAACAAAAAGCACGCTTCTCTGAATGCCCCGCCATCTAGATCAGCCAGCCACCCTTCTGAGCTTTCCGCATCTGTGTGCAATGACACATCTACCCCCACTGATCTCTCTCTGTCTAATGACCATTCCCATAAACTGTTGCCACCGTCCCGCTCTCTGTCGCACCCGAGTGACTTGACCCCTCACTCGAGCCCTGCCTTATCTCCTCACCATGTCCCACCGCCAGTTTTGACCAATCCGAGCGCTGTGAATCCAGAGTCGGCTTGCGCGAGTGTCCGACGCCATCGACACAGCATTGCCGGACATATGAGTTACATCAAGATGCTAGGGTTCGGATTCGGCGGGCCGTTAGGGCTTAAGAAGTTAGCCAGCGGCAGCAGTAACTCCCTCTTTAGCACCGCCGTCATCAGCGGAAGCTCTTCAGCGCCCAACCTCCGCGATATGATCCCCAGTACCGCATCAGCCTCAGGCAAGTCATTTACTTTTAAACACATCATCCAAGACTTCTCACATTTTAATTGTAGCTATTGAAGGTTTTGGAGGAGTTCCACCAATTCGGCCTTTGGAAACTCTTCATAATGCCTTGTCGCTTCGTCAATTGGACGCATTCTTGGATAAGATGACCTCTGCGCAACTGTTTCGGACGCCGGCCTCGTCTCCGCCAAAATACCCCTCCACACCACTGCCCACCCCTACAACTTTGTCACAAACTCCGTCCACCACCTCAAACACAACTCAATCGACTCATCCGCCACCGCTGCGTCTCCAGTCGCCTAGCAACAGTAAGTTCTACACTAGTCCCAACGACAGTTTAAACTACGAGGATTAAAACGATTTCTTAATAAAGATATTCATTTTTAAGTTTGTGTTTTTACTTGACAAAATGGTTTATGTACATATAGTAAATTAAAGTAAAATTAAGATTTTTTTTTTGTATAATAAATGTAGGATGAATATGTTTGTAAGTAAAATACAGAGAAACATTTGACATTCGCTGCTAGGCCTAGGTTGGAGCGGACCGCCGAGCTTCGTTTCAAGTAGTGGACCATCCTCGCCAACTGGGATGTCGGATTTGTGTTCAAGGGAAAGCAGTGACATGTCTGCTAGCCTTATTAGTAGTGACGGGTATAAGTCGTAACTTGTTTGATTTTTTTGTTAGAATATTTCATTGGAAACGTTTATAGGTGCAGTATGAGTGTGGGTGTTTTATCTCAAATATTTCCAACGGTTCCTGGGCTAGATCAAGACCTAGGCAGTGTTGGCATTCTTTTAGAAAATGAAACTCCTGGTGACTCGATGGAAATTGCAGAATTTTATTCTCCTACCACTGGACGATTACATACATTACAAGGTTAATATAAACTACTAGATGTAAGGTTATGTTTATTGAAAGCTAAGTTTTGACAGGTGACAGTGGTGAAATCACTCCCGTATCCGGCTGTTCTGAGGTGGACTGTAACACGAACGATGCTACCGCCGGGTCCACGGCCGACGCCGACGTCACGATGACAGAAGACTTCGACGCGTCTGAAGACGACGCCATAGGAGGTCAGACCACACCCCTGCCCGACAGCAGCGCCGCCACACCGCAACTAACAAGTTCAGGTGATACCAGTAGCAGTGGGGTATGTGTGGACACTAGACTTCACCCAGGTAATGTCAGCAGTGACACCCTAGCTAAGAATAAGAATAACGCGAAGGAATCACTCGCCTTAGAACGGTTGTCAGCTTACAGCTTAGAACCCTCTGTGTCTGTTATGTCGCTCTCTAGTCCGGACAGCACAGGACTCAATATTCTGTCCAATAATCTAAATTCTGCTTGTAACGATTTCCCCTCGCATACGCATCATTTAAAACACATAGAAAATGCGGAACGAATTCAAAATGCGTCTCTGCCGTCGACCAGTTCGTCGCGGTCGCAATTTGATTTGGAAGGCAACTTGCAGAAGCCCTTCTGCAGACTTAGCTCGTACCAGCGCAGTCCGTCCATGTCCGACCCAAACAGAAACTCTTTGTCAGAAGCTAGGGTTCCGTCTGGCATTTTCGATAAAGATTATAGCGAATCTTCCAAAAATATCTCTGCTTTAGGTTCGGATAAATGGAGTACGAATAAGGAAAAATTTTTAGATAGTGCAAAAGTTTCCGAAAACAAACTAACAAATAAATCTAACCAATATAATTTAATGAACGAAGTGTTTGATAAAAAATTAGCGTCCGATTTAGCAAAAAATTTAAACGTAGATGAAGTAAAAGCTAAATGCGAAAAGTCAATTTCAAACGAACTTCAAGTCCCCAAAATCGGTGGGGCAGTAGTAGTTAAAGAGAGCTTCATTGAGCCTCCACGAATGACAAGAATATCTAAAAGTTTTCACGGTAAAACTTCTAATTCTAGCAGCCTTAACATAGCGAGCGGGCCCCGTAGAGCTAGCGACAGTGTGACCAGCCAGTCTCAGGCCGCTCCGTTAAAAAACGTGTTTCCAAATGCAAGCGGCGGGGCCGGGGCCGGGAAAAGCAAATCGGTGAACGTGCATCGACAGCTGGTGACTCAGCTGTCGCAGCCGGCCACTGGTAGCGCTAGCGTCGCTCCACTTAGCAGGAAGGCGTCGCTGGGGCCGGGGGCGGGGTCGCGCTTCACCACCACGCTCGTGGACGAGGCCGAGCACGCTGCCTCGCGGGGTCATGAAAGTCCTGCGCTCACTCTAGCCACCACTGATAGTTCCTCTGTCACGCATGGGTTTCACTTAGACAATACTCACTCTGATCCATGATTTTATTGTTATTTTAATTGTTTAGATTGTTTGCACAATGACCTGACCTAATTAGGATTGGTTGTTGTTTCATATTTTACGATGTACATAATGCCAGTATTAATTTTAATATGATTGTATACAACTATAATGTTGTTACGAAGATTGTGATGGATTTGTATAAGAACGATTGTACTTAATTCTAATTATAAAATGTTAATAGTGCAATGAATTTTCCTCACAATGCTTCCATCCTGAACTATGTTTCCCCTTAGTGCGTGAGACAAGGAGGTATGGGAACCACAACACTAGAGAGTAATGAAATACATATTTATTTATTTCACTATTATTCATACAAATAGCATACACCAAACATCCAGGCTTAATAATAAAATAACCTCTCACCTTTACACTCTTCTTATATTTGTACTCTTATCATCAAACTGCGTTAAACCTGATCAGCCGTTCGACTTGTGTGTATCGTTTCTTAATTCCAAGATTTTTGTTTGCCATAAAATAATTGACTGTATCCATTTAAATTCGTACACAAGTCTCAGTTCCTTTATAAATCAATGCATAACTGTTTCTGACTTTACAATGTCTTGTAAGTAAAGTAAAGTAAGCACATTGAAACAAAAATCTTACAGTGAATCAGAAACAGACTTATCACATAAACGACCCGTTAAATAATAATATCCATTTGTCGTAATTAGACTGTAGGCAATTTATAGAACACACATAGTTAAGATATTAATGTACGATACTCTTAAAAATGCATAAAAATATCCAAACACTTGTAACATTCAGTGATGCATTGGATTTTAGTTTCAGATACTTTTATCCAAATTTAGAGTAATCATCTAACGCTAAACAATACAACTTAGAGTTAATTATTTAAACAGAAACTATTAATAAAATGAAACGAGATCATTAGTGACAGAAATAAAATGGTGAGTCTAATGTGCCTTTGTGTTAATAATTATTTTCACAGCAATCGTGTATGACAATTATTAACTGGGGTACTATTTACTTTCATAGGTTTACACGATAATCGTATGAAATTCATAAAACTGAATTTCTTTAGTTAGAGGTTATGTACAATCTGATAAACAAAGCATAGTTAAAACAGTTTGTGTTCGATTGTTACATCAGAGTATTGTTACTGGAATGAATAACTGTGGTTTTAATGAGTGTTACTGATTACGGTTAGTCGCGGGGTCTAACTACCAAGCCAGGCACATATTAGGCTCTTTAAACTACGTCTATAAATAAGAAATATATTTTCTTTCCATGCTGGACACATCAGATTTAAACATTACAATCAACATTATATTTTGTACATTGTTCTTACATTTTAAAGTAGTTATTTCGTTAATTCGGAAAGGTATATTTCTTATAACAGTCTCCAATTAATTCATCAAGCAACTTTTTTTTTATAAACTCGAACATTTTATTAGAAAAAATAATGTTTATTTTTATGTTCAGTTCATTGAAGCGTTTTGTGATCGAAATGGTTGGTGGTTAAGGTTAGTCTAATTGATAGGGGCAGTGAAACTGTCTAATTCTAGGTTCAAATCCCTAATCGATGTTCCAAAATGGATTGGTAAGTAATGCATGTTCCACTGCTTACAAATGATATAACATTATTGACTGGTAGACATAACGATAAATATAAAATTAACAAAAAGACCAAGACTAGCTACACAATAACTTTCGAAAATTAAAATTTCCAACACGTTAAGCTATATAAATGTATATAGATTATAAAATAATTTTACATTAGAAAATACAAGCGAAATAATAAAATAACAGTTTATAGTATATAAAATAATAATCTATTTTTCAATTAAGCTTAGTAAAACATAGAGGAAATGCAAGTAATAATTACATCAAAATAAATGAAAAATGATGTCAGGTACTCGAAATAGCTAATAACTAAGCATAGTTAGATAACACAATAATATTGTACCATCTTTTCAATATGTAACGTTATACAAATTTATTAGGTACTCTGATTTGCCAAGTCGGGCCACCTTCAAGAATAAAATCAACAAGCAATAAACATAATATAACAAAAACGAATAACAATTTTACTTTTAAGATACTAATCGTACCACCATAATTTTGGACATCAATTTTTTGAGCGTTTTTGAACACATCTACAGCTGTGTTCTTTTATGGTTATTGTTATAATATATTTTTAAAATTTTTTTTTATTACATTTTATCACAGATATATACATCATTAAACTGTACTGACCCATCTTAAAATCTTTCTAAACTCTAAATTCCGTCGCTTGTATCCAATCACAGAAAAGAGGAATAAAATTGGCAAACTTGTAGCAAAATCTTACCTTCGCTCATTATTCTCACAAAATGGCCGGATCTTTTCCACGTAACTTCGTTTCAGTTTTCAGTACAGTTGGTTTAAGCCAAATAAAAAAGTCAAATATATGTATGAGTGGTCCACAGTTACAAACTTGCACAAATATTTGTAATATTTCAAATCACACTTCCAAATTTTGGGGGAAAGTTCGAAGAATCTACACAGATATGTGCAATCGGATAGCTGCTTAGAAGATGCACAGTTGTGAACAGAATTTCTAAAATGAATCATAACACACGGATCACGAGTGAAAATAGTTTACGAAGTACCACTATTTATCCTAGGCACAGCGGTAAATTCATCTGTTTCCGAATATTGTTGCTCCAACAATGGATTCAGATTTCTCCTAGCAACGTAATTCTCAGCGTTTCTAAAATTGATCTTATTGTCGTTTCCCATAGGTTCATTCATTGTAAACCCCAAACTCGCAGGAAAATTTTGTGATTCTTGCTGCAAATTTGAAGTTTCTTGATTTAGAATAGATTTCCCTTTCACAGGTTGTCCGTTGAGTAGAAAATCCTGGTTTACGAATATAGTGTCCGTCATTTGCGGCTGCAAATCTGCTTGATTGTTGTTCAAATTTAGCTCAAGTTGAAGCTTTGATTTTGGATATGGTAGAGGAGTATTTGGTACGGATCTTGATGGCTGGTGAATATATTTTCGTCCAGTACACAAATCTCGCATTTCCATATCAAGGTCAATACTTTGTGATCGAATTAGTTTTTGGACAGACATTAATTCGTTTGTCTGAGGTTGATTTTCGACTGGTCCAGAATTTGAATGTATTAATTCTTGGTTTAAAATGTTGGTAGCATTCGTGTCAAATGTAAACACATTTTCTGCAGCTTGTGGAGTTACACTTGCAGCTGACAGTGGTTGAACAGTTGCAGCTTCTTCTATCTGATTTGACTGAGTAGTCTCGAGAATATTTAAAATTTGATTCAAATTTTCATTGTTTAATCCAGTGTTTATTTCGGTTAAAGTATCAAAGTCTGAGAATTCGGCCGGAACTGGCGTAGGAGCCACGGAATTGTTAGCGGAAGTGAAATTAAAATTGAAGTGTGTTTGTTGAGAATTTGGCATGCACGGAGACATCAAAGTTTTGAAGGAAGTCATCTGATGCAAAGGCACCGATTGCGAACGATAGGAATTCTCTATTGGATTAAAATTCTGTGCGTTATTTTCAGACAACAGTTGACTAACTTCTTGAGATAACGGATCTGGATTTACTGGCCTATTTTGGTTTTGTACACTTTTATCGTAATCTGGCACGTAGGACACTTTGGAGTTAGAATCAAGCAGTTTCTGAAGCAAGTTTGAATTGTTTAGTTTTTGTTTGTACGGCAGCATTGGGCTGGGCGGGGCAGACATCGGTAGATTGCATTTAGGCATTATGTCCGTTGGGTTTACGAAATGTTTTTCTTCCATTAAATCCCCGAAGAGTTTATCTGGTTCAGTATAAATTTCTGGCTCGTGTTTTAGCACTGGTTTGAGAGTTGGTTTCACCACGTTTGGATGTTTCCTGGGCACACTTGTCACCGGTTGTTGGGCAACAAATGAAGCAGGAACTTGTGACTGGACATGGCTGCCCTTAGCTCGCGGGACTGGTGTGTTACGCGGACTTACAAACGGGCTTGCGTTCGTGCTGTTACACTTGGACTGTCTTCCACCACCAGGAGAATGAGGACCTGGTGAAATCGGTGTGAAACTGAAGTTTTTCCTGCGTGTATTCGGACTTGGTGGCACGGTTTCGTTCTCCATCACGGAAGTTTCGAAACTAACTCTTCTTTTGACACTCGAAGAGTTAAGATGTGATTGTAAGACTAAATTCTGGGACATGGTCAGTCCAACTGAAACATTTGGTGCCGCTTTTATGAAAGCACTAGAACTAGGATTATTGTTGATATTCATGATGTTTTTAGCAATGTTTAGTGGTTCGTGCACAGGCTGAGGAGCACCCATCATTCCAGCGTTAGCATTCAAGTTCTGCTCGAGTAATAATCGAAGTTGAGAGAGTTTATCAGATTTACTTCCGTTACTAAGTTCATCATGTTCGATTTGACTGGTTGTGATGTTTTGACTGTTGTTAGCTTCATATCCATCGTTGTTTGTACTGTTATTATTGTTCTTGAAGTACTGCATCAATTCTTCCTCCTGTTCCTGTGAATTGCTGCCTCCATGTAAGTAATCATCCAGAGCATCTTTGTCTACTTGACTGACACTGATCAACCTCTCTCGAGTTAGGTAATCAGCGTTTTTCAGCGAATCATCGGGAATTACATCCGTAGAATCTAAATTACCGGGTTCTCCGCTGCCCTGAGTTAGGTCGCCCTTGGCCGGCTTCGGCTGAATAGCTTTGTACTTTAGGTTCCTGGGACCCTTTCTAGGAGCCTGTAGAATCACACCCTTGGGTGGATGAATGACAGATTTCATCTTATGCGGTAGCCGCGGGATCGGAAGTTTCCCTGCAAAGTTTGGTTTCAATTCTGGAACCGGTTCTTCAACTGGTGCGTCGTAGATTTCATTCTCCAGCGAATTAGATCGCGACACTTGAGTACTGGGTGCTTTGTCTTTTTTCACGATTGACTTTTCGCTCGCGATGGTTTCGTCCGGCAATGGTTTCTTCAGATGAAAACTGCTAAAGTCAGGTAACGTAGTTACATTAGTGCATTCGTTTGTTGATTTATCACAGACAATGTTCAGTTGATAGCCCTGAGATTTTGGACTTTCGCTCTCCACTGAATCTAAACTAACGGTTCGGGTTGGGGTTCCACTACTTTGAAGCTTGCTTTTTTTACACTTGCCTTTTCCTTCTGACTTCGGTGACTGCAGCTTTGAGAAATAAACAAACATGAACCAAAAGGAATCATACAACAACATTCACAATATTCAAACTACATATAAAAAAAACACATGGGTTATTCAATGTAATTACCTGTAGTTTGCGTTTGAATTCTCGCTGTTGAAGTTTCCGTTGGAGGTGTAACTGAGCCTCTTTGTGTTTCAGGTTTACGTGATTGCTGTAAGGTAGAAGTTCTTGCGACATTCCATCTAGAAAATTAATCACCAATGAATCCTTGAATTTTTTCACAAAATATTTTGATTACCTTTTAAATGTAATCCTTCCGAATAATCAACAAGTAGAGCAGCAGCTCCACTGCTAATGCTAACATTTTGCGGTGCATGCCTAACAAGATATGAGGCCAAGGTATGCACGGAAGGAAATCGGGTGCCGAGAATACTTTCAGCCCATTCGCAGATTATCGTACACGCAGCGGATGTTAGCTCATTGTGAGTACACACTACCTCAGTAGACTAGACACACGTAACCAGTTGAAAAATTGAAGAACGAAACGGTTTGAGAAATATGAAACATCTTACCTGCGGTCGATCACCTAAATCAGGCATTTGGGGCACTTCCAACTTGAACCTCTTACGTAAACCAGCGTAGCAATAACGCGAATTTCCCCTCGTCCCGAGCCTGCGGGGTCTAACACTAGGGTACACTTGCTTCATCACCTTCCCGAAATCGGCAGTTGACAGCGGCTTCATCTTATTATTGGCACAATGTATACTACAACCAATTGTCTAATAAGATTCGAACAAGAACCAAGATGGTTTGTACCTACGTATACTCATTGTAAACTTCTTGTTTGGGCAGTGACAGTTCTGGGTCCTCCTCTAAATGCGTCCGTATCCACATAATGGTTTGACTGATTTCTGTGCGGCTGCCAAGTGGATTCAGAGGCTGGCGCAAAGGATCCGATATGTTGGTTACATCTGTAGGTAGTTTCAAGTAAAGCAGCAGTTTTTCGATTGAGGTTAGTCTCGTCACTTCATCCAAAATGCGAAGAATAGTTTGTCGCGAATTTTCACTAATAACACACATAATTAACCAAAATTAACACTATTATTTGAAGAATAAAACTGCCTAATTTACATAAAAAGAAAAATAGATTAGAGTAAGTAGGTGTGAAAGTATAAAAAGAAAAAGGTTGCAAGTTGTGAAATTGGTTGTGTATAATATTTTATCAGTGAACTAACCAGATAGCATCTTCAACTTGCTGAACAAAAAATTGATCAAGGCCATTTTTATTTTGAATATCGGATATGATTTGATGATCTTTACTGGAAATATTATGTGGTTTGTCATTGATACTGGACCGGTTCTGCAGAGTTTTGTTGTTCGATGACAGATCTTCTGGTCCTAATTGTCCAGAGTGATCAAGTGGAGGGTGACATACCCATTGTTTATTTTGGGTTTCCATTTTATTTACTGATTACTAGTTATATATTTTTGCACCGACCGTATCCATTTCACACACCCGCTCAGTCACAATCCACCACAATGTTAACGCAGGGTTGTTTTCTTGACATTTCGATCAGCTGGTTTTAGTGCGGACTGTATGTGGACTTGTCCAAAGATTTGTCACACAAATATATGACGTAACATATGCAGATATCCATCTGCGCATGGGATCCAGCTGACGGCATCCACGCAGTTTCTCGGAGGTTCTCATACCAATCTCGACTTTCTGTACACTATGAAATTAAATGAAAACGCCAATACTTTCAAGGTCTTTCGAGAAAAATAATACAGAAAAGATTTTTAATGAACACAACTTCTCAAATAATAAAAAAATTACTACAAAATTAGTAGGGAGCATTATTTATTTGCAAATATTTGTTTGCAACAATTAACAACAAACTTCAAACCAATCAAATAAATAGAGATTTCATATGTTGCATGCGCGAAAATTTTAAATTACATAGCTCAATAAAAAGTAAACATTTGCCATGTCTCTTTTTAAGAAAAATGATTGCTGTAGTTAATTTTAATGAAATGAAAACAATATTTAAGCTCTATATTATTAATTTATATTTATAATTGTATATTTAAATGCTTTTTATTTATATTTTCGTTGTAGTAGATTTGAAAATAGCGCAATGTAAATTAAACTTGTTTTCGGTTATAACCGACATGTATCGTGCAAAGTCGACATCCGCCATTTGTCATTTCAGTTTTTGAGCTGTCATTCTCATACTCACATTTGTCTACAACTGAAAAAAGGTATGGTAATGAAATCTTTATTTATGTGGCGAGTTTTATATATACCAATAAGTATTACCCATTTTGTGTTTAGTAATATTTAATAATATTGTTTTTCCACTTCATTGTTTTAAATATTTTAATAATTTTCAGATTCACATTACTAAAAATGCCTTCTGGTGGAGCATTGTTCGGCAATTCTTCCAGTGGACCCGGTTCCACTGGCGGCGTTAAACATTTAGTTGAATTTAGGGCTGGGCGTATGAATTTGAAAGGTAGCCATTTAATGTTATTCCTTTCTTTCACAAATAATAATATATTTCATCCATAGGCCGTATGGTTCACCCCGATAAAAGGAAGGGTTTACTTTATATCTATCAAAGCGAAGACTCCTTGATGCACTTCTGCTGGCAAGATAGACATTCAGGTAACAAATAACAAACAAGAAATTATGTACATTGTTTAAAATACTTTCATTGTTACAGGAGTTGTCGAAGATGATTTAATTATATTCCCTGATGACTGCGAATACGTCCGTGTGCCCCAATGCACTACAGGTCGTGCATACGTCTTGAAATTCAAATCATCGAACAGGAAACTATTTTTCTGGATGCAAGAGCCCAGGACTGACCGCGATGACGATTACTGCAAGCGCATCAATGAGTACTTGAACAATCCTCCAGGTAATCTGCCTTCCAGCAACGCTACCGACCAGGATCTGCAATCATTGCTCAACAACATGTCCCAATCGCAGCTGATGCAGCTCTTTGGAGGTGTTGGCCAAATCGGGGGCTTGTCCAGTCTTCTGGGAACTATGAGGTAGAGAAATTCTTTCTACATATTTTTCTTTGTTTTAGGTATGATACCTGCGTTTCTTTATTGAGAATGACACGCTAAATTAAAAGTAGTATAAACATATTTTGTTGTTTCTTTGTTTTGTGCTAATTTTATATTTAAGAAATTCTTGGAACATTGCCATTTTGGTTACATATAATGAAACGTAGTGTTTATAAAAAAAAATTAAAACTATAACCAAGAAAAAAAGTAAATTGATGATGTAAACATTTATATTATGTCTGATGAAGGGTGTGACTAACTAGTTGATTAACTATTAGCTGTGAAATATTTCTACATTATTTTAACTAGGTGCACTACTTAAGGTCAAACATACGCGTCGAAAGAACGAACCCTTTATTTTTTTAAAAAAACAGCAAATTCTGTATTCTTTATTTATTTTCATGTTCTTTATGGTCCAACAACCTCCATTCGTCAAAATATCATGGATTTTTTACAGTGACTTGTACATTGCAATGTCAGATGAAGAACATATTTTCGTTGGGTTCGTTCATTCCCATGAATTTTGTTTTGCAAATTCAAATTTCAATAAATTATTTCTTACAATTATTCTTATCGAAAAACAAAACAATTATTACTGTGAAGTCTTTGAACATTCTAGTATTTATATATGTGGATGAAAAGGATAACTGAAACATTCAACTATAAAAAAATATTCGTTGAAGTCTAGTTGGTCAAAAATTCAGAATTTTGATACTGAATTTCTAATTCCCACGAACGACGACAGTAATGAAAATAATTCGTATATTTATAAATATAATCGTCTATAACATACTAAAAGTATTTTACATTTGAATTTACAGTTTTTGAGAAACAAATAAGAATATACCAAAAAACACACTTTTTGGTATATTTTTATTTGTTTCTCAAAAACTGTAAATTCAAATGTAAAATAATTTTAGTATGTTATAGACGATCATATTTATAAATATACACATTATTTGTATTACTGTAGTCGTTCATGGGAATGTGTGACATATTTGACTACTTTGAAAATTATGTTCATATTATGTAAACAAAATTGACATTTTAAAATTTATTACAAAACTTTGGACTTTTATCTACAAACGTAGGTATAAAACATTATATGTTTCATTTATTATAATAATGATATATTGTTTCAAAAAAGTTATGTTCATCTTGCGCTATCTTCAGCCCGTATGGTTCACCTTAACTTGAATTAAGTTGTCACCCTTCATCAGCGTATACACTGTTTAACTTTGGAGGCTCACCATTGGGTTCTAGAAAACTAAGAGCTAGGACTTCGATTAAATTAGACAAAAGGTGCCATTTTATTAGGCCAATTCAATGATGTTTTAGTTTTCACGAAATTTTGCATAGGTCACTAGATATGGACAAAAATTTCATTTGATTTTTTTTTTTTCATTTTGATTAATTTCTAAACCAATGCATATTAAAAAAAATGTTTCACATTAGAAAAGTACGTATTTTTACTGTTTAACCTTGGGTTTCTATGGGTCATATACGAAATATGACATAAACATATAATTTGTTAAATGAAACCAATAATAAAAATTATCACAGAGAAAAATCTTATTTTTTATTGATGATTTCAGTGGTGAAAAACTTCACACAACTCAGTAGTCCTATCTAGTGCTAATAGTAAAATCGGTAAACGTAATCGACTGTTAATTAAATGTTAACAGCAATATAAAAAATATACATTTCTCTATATTTAACAGGAAGATTAGCATAACTGTATCATAACAGTCGGTTGATAAACCGGCCCTAAGTGAACTATTGATTATCTGTTTATCAAATTTTGTTTGTTAATTCATATGTAACAGGGGTTATTTCTGTAAAAATAAATCATTAACTCGTCGTTAGGTGAACAAAAATTAATATTAAATTATTTTCATGTAAAATATTATTAGAAGTGTTTAATGTTATAAATAATTAAAATCCGAATAAAATAAACTATTTTACTATGGATTCCATGTAAAAAAAAATTAAGTTTGTGTCATATCTCGAACGCGAACGCGAAATAAGCATTTTGCAGCCGCAGTATAGATCGCGAAATTGAATGTCGCTGCTGTTGTCATGGTAACGGCCGCGAAATCGAGAATGATTGTTTTTTTAACCTATTTCGCGTCCGTTACCATTAACAACGGACGCGAAATAGGGTAAAAAATAATCATTTTGACACATGAGAATTGACATTATTTTTTCAAAATTAATTGTTTTGTTTATCAAATGTCAATCCCATAGCCACTTTCTATTTACAATAAAACTGTTTAAAATGTGTAATTAAAATTTTCTACGGTTGCTCAAAAAATAGTGTGTACACCTTGGCCGCGAAATGCTTTATCGCCCTCGATATTGTCCTGCCTGACAATTTTTCTCTCGGTACGCTAGAGGCCGCGGCCTTGGTATAAAAATAACTAGTTTACGATCGAGAAAGAAACTAGGTTTCTATGATATCAAAATCATGACAGCCAATTTCATATCTACGGGAGATTTGTGCACTTTCTCTCCCGCCGTGAGGGAAATGCTTAGATAATTTGAAAAATGAATAAATTAAACAAATCCAAGGTAACTATCATAAATTATATTACAATTTGGGGTCGTGAAAAAATAGTATATACACCGCAGGAAAGAAGTTTATGATTTTGTGCTTCAATTTGCTCCGCGGGAAAAAATTATACACTTCTCTCTCTTAATGTATATTATAATATTCTACGCCTCTGGTTAGACGGTAAATATGTATCATTTTTATTTTAAACAATTTCTAAATGTGATAGTTTAGATATATTTAACAATGACAAATGAAAATAGGTTTTTTCCCATATCCAATGATCTGTGCATTTTTTCGTGAAAAAAAAAAACATTATTAAATTGGCCAACTAATTGAAACACACTGTATACAAATGGAACCCTACTTTGAAACAAACAAAAAATAAGAATGTAAAAATGTTAAAAACATTTAATAACACTCGTTATAGTCGCCCCTCGACTGGAGGCCGCACAAGCACGAGCTCCACGCCCGCTGCCGTGACCCACCGGCCCACTGTGCCCACAACTCCAACCAGTGGTGCCACCACCGGAACTGCGACCCCGGCTCCAGCTGCTGCTGCTGCAGCTACCGCAGCGGCGACGCCGCCTCCAGGGTTGACTACCCCGCAAAACGCCACGGTACCGGTGACCACGCCTGACGCCCCGCGCGCCAATCGCAGTCAGCAGCCGAACAACCCCATACAACTTGCGGATCTGCAGAATTTCTTGCAGGGCATCTCCAGCACCGATCAATCGGGTAAGAATTATCAATTGCTATATTAGAAGAAAATGAGACAAATGCTGCCTTATTTCTAGTCGACTTGTCAGCTGCTTTGACAGCTGACGCCCTTTCCGGTATTCTCAACAACGCAGACGCAATAGAACAACTCCAAAATCATCTCCCGGCCGTCGACGGAACCACCCAGGAACAGCTGCGTTCCACTTTAACTTCCCCTCAGTTCCAGCAAGCCGTGTCTCAGTTCTCCAGCGCTTTGCAATCCGGTCAACTGGGCCCCGTTGTCTCCCAACTAGCCGTCAACCCCGAAGCTGTCGCAGCAGCCAGCCAAGGCAATATGCGGGAGTTTGTTCGCGCCCTCGAGAAAAACGCTGGCGCCGCCGCTGGAACCACTGCGGCGCCGGCCGAGGGAGGCGATAAAGATGAGAAGAAGAAACCGGAAGCCAAGAAAGACAAGAAGGAAGACGATGAGGATATGCAACTGGACTAGTTTGCCAGATGCAAAGTTACTCGCATAGTTGCATAATTAAAATGTATGTTGGCCTGTTTTGCCTGTTTATAAGAAAACATATTCATGCATAATAAATTGTGTTTATTTCATTTTTGCTCGTTTCATTGGATTGGTGTTGGATAAGTAGTTATATCGGTAGAAATTAGAAATTATGTGTAAATTTCTAATGGTTGTTTTACTCCATTTATTGGGAAATTTTGTAATATTACGAAAGTGAAATTAGAAGAATTTGTCCTTATTAACACTTTCCTTACTTCATTAAACTAATTAGTACACACATATCATTTGTTTACATACTTATTTACGATATTTAACAATTTTTTCTTTCGTTAAACTGTTACTTATAGTTACATAATTTAAAACTTATCAGGTATTTCAGCCTGCTGCATATATTACAAACTTATTAATAATACGAATACGATACACTTTCTTCCTAACAATCTTGATACTTACATAATACTACATAAATGTTCTCATTCGTATTGCTCCAGTCTGAATTTAAGTGGCTGTTTTGGTACGTAAGTGGGTGTAATTTTGTATGTAAATGGTTCGTGGTGGTACTCGACATTATACTTCCTGAATATCTATAAACAAACCCACATTATTTGTTGGGAAATTCACACGAGACATCCAAAATTATTAACATACTCTTTCACTAACTTCTTTCATTCTGTAGCAACTACATACATATTTTATTGCGGAAAAAAATGTAACCCACCGAAACCCAAATAAAACGGTTAAACACTCCCTTAATTACGTTTACAAAGAAACCTTAAATTAAACCTGCCATAAATTCATCATTCTTAAGTTGAACTCTGTCCTAACAAAAAATAATATGAAAAATACTGCTCAAGCTGATTTCATCTTGAATTTGATTGTTTTGTCGTATTTTCTTAATGAACATTTTAACATTATCACTAGTACTATTAATTAACTTCATCATCGTTGGAACTCCACGGTTGCTACTTTATTTTTAAAATATTTGAATCTGCTAATACAAAAAAAGAACCAAAGGATTTTAATAATACAGAATACAACTTTCATGTATAGAGAGCAGAGAAGATAAGAAATGTTAACGGGATTATTTAATCCGGATTAATTTTGCTAGTAATTAGTAAATAGTAAATTAATTCCTAATTTGTTTATAATAAATACAAGTAGATGTTTTTTGCAAATAATATTGTAAATTGGAATTTTTAATCCAAGTCAAATTCTTTACATTCGAAGAGTAATAATTTGGTAAAACAAGGATAAGTATAACATTTACTTAATCTGTACTTATATAATTCGAAACATACAATATTATTGAATTTGTATTTTAAAAACAAGAAAATCTTTTATTTTAATCCGGCACTGGGCATTGGAAGTATTCTGACAAAAATATACTGCAATTTGCGGTGTAAGCGTTGAATGGTTCTTTTGTACTTTTAAATTGAGGGGGCTTAATCGTCATATAATCTTTCGAGTTTTGGTGAAATATGTGTAGCATGCAATATTGTTAAAATTAAAAAGTCTCCCCGACGGGGAATCGAACCCCGGTCTCCCGCGTGACAGGCGGGGATACTGACCACTATACTATCGAGGACTTGATAAACATTTCGGAAAATATAGTTTATCTAACACCTCTCAATAAATGCTCTATAACTATGGCGATTACCTACTAGTGGGTATAATTTTAAAAAGTCACTAGTGAGTATTTTGTATTTATAACAATAATAATAACAAACAACACCTTGGTAACTACTTCGATTGACATTTTAATTTAAAAATTTAAAGCATATGTCACTGTCAAATAATATTTCTTTAATTTTTTTTTATTAAGATGTGTTGGATAAAACGTTATACTTCACACGTGGACAAAGTGTAATTACCCACTCGATAAAATTATCACACTTAGCCTTCGGCTTCGTGTGCTAAAATTTCTCTCGTGGGTAATTCCTTCCTTTGGCCACTTGTAAAGCAAATAACTATTCTTTTCCAAAAAACCAGAAAACAAAAAAAAGTCAAAAATATGTTTTTTCTTAATGAAATTATTTCGACAAAGCTCGCTTCGCTTGCAGTATAATAACAATTATATTTAGCTAAAGAAAACAAAAAAATAAGTAGATACAATGAGAAAAATGGGAAAATTCGCTTCCAAAACTAGCAAGCCGTCGGACTTTGGTACTCCTAAACATGTTTAGGGGTAATACTGATAATTAACGGGGTAGAAAATTTTAATTATTTGTACGTTTAATAGCTCAAAATGAAATACTAACAGTCATTACTGATTGTCATTCAGGGTTCGTGCTACCCCATTCTGCAGAATATGTTTGATTATTAGTTTCTGATCTGTCGCTCTATTTGTGTAGTGTGTGTGTGTGTATATCTACCTTTGCCAGTAGAATCTGTAGTTCCATCTCAGCGAAACGTCGTCCTATACAGGCCCTTCTCCCATACCCAAAGGGTAGAGAGACAAAGGGATGTATAGCTTTTTGACGAGGACACACTTCATTCTTTTCTGATTTCATCCAACGTTCTGGAATGAATTTCTGGGGTTCATGAAAGTATTCTTCGGAATTGCTAACTACGTAGTGTGGGAATATTACGTGCGTCTAAAAATTCAAAATTCTGAGTGTTATTTTCATTTTGTAGGCAGTTACAACATACCCCTTTTGGAACGTGATACCCGCCAAGTACAGTATCACTGGATAAATTTCTTCCATTTACAACAGTTACCGGGTACATCCTGGAAATAACAAAAATTAACACCGAAATTAAAGGATACTAACAAAATTTCAACCTCAAAGTCTCTTTAATACAAGCTTTCAAGAAACTCATCTTTTCCAACATGTTATTATCGATGACTGTATCATTTGTTGGCAAAATTCTTCGAAGCTCTTCGTGCAGTTTTCGTTGTTTGTCAGGATTTTGTGACAGTTGATACATCGTTGAAGCTATCGCCAGAGCCGTCTGGAACAAATGACGATCAAAGGTAAGCGTTTTGTTTTGCATCAATTATTTTGTAACTTACTGTATCAACACCAACTAAGAGGAGATCTAGTGCAAGAACTGCTGCGATTTTTGGGTTTCCGGTCTTTTTCAAAATTCTCTCAATGATTGAAATGTCATGTTCTTTTCTGTTGTCATTCGAGTTGTTTTCGACTTTTTCCATTGTTTCAGTAATATATTTCATGCATAACCTGACATTATTTACAATATAATAAATGAAGTATGAATTTGTTGTCGATTTTGAGTGCGCTATCAGAAAAACTACGTAATCCTTGTAATTTATTATTTATTGACAATGAAATACAAAGACAAATATGAAATGCTAATAGGTTCTATTCTTGACATTAAAATTATTACGAGAATAAATATTAATTTACGATTTTACTGTGAACAATTAACATTGCCATTGAAGTATTGCGGTCTTCATTAGAAACATAAAAACATACACGCACACAAAATCAGCGCACTGACTGACTCTCATTTTATTCAAGTCCAAGTTCACTAGATTTTTTCCTGCTATGACATAACAAGTGAAAGTGTTTCACTTTGTGCAACATTAGTGTCCGGCACCTACTCCGCGCGTTTAGTTAGGAAAGGTAATAGGTGAACAAGCGAGCATCTGCGGTGTCTGGCGTTTGCGTTCCAGTTATTTTTACGTTATGTAACGTTAACTAGTTAACGGAGACGTGTATTACTGTTCATTTATACCCAGAGTTTGGCAATAAATTTTTTAAGTAGCCGACTGTGAATTATTGGTTTAAGTAAACAGTAGGCGACGAAATATTTCCGGCTAGAGTAACAACACTTCTTTTGTTTCAATTTATTATTACTCCTTATTTTATTAGTATTATTTTGTAAAATTAAATATTGTTTTGAATTGTTACAAAATTTAACTATTTTTCTAATCATTTGAGAGTATGTGTGGAATAGATACTCTTTTGTTTTGTAAATTGGCTTTTGTTTTTATAAAACAAATGAAATTATTTCAACTGTTTCATGGCCTACTATATTTAATTTGAGTGTTATTGAAATTCTATTAGTATCATGGTTTTTAAAATGAATTGAGTAATAAATATATAAATAAATATATCATCACGCCTTTTACCCATTATGGGTGTGGCACTCTGCTTACGCATATCTCGTTAAGTGATATATTTTTACCTCCCGCCTACCTTTAGGTAAGGGAGGTATTGTTTTTGGTCAAAAAATTGGGTAGTGAGATTTCAATGAATAAGCACGTTTTATAGCCCCTACAATACGATTTTACTATTTTCGCGATGATGTCTGTATGTATGTATGTATGTGTGTATGTAGTCTGTGGCAATTTTTTCGGCTCGCATAACTCAAATACTATAATACCAAAAAATACAATTTTGTAAATTATTGCTTCTTATATTTAAATGAAGAGCTGATTAGATTTTGGATAAAATTTGGTCAACCGGAAGTAGCAGTTTACTTGAAGCCCTTAACAGTTTTTCGTGAAAAACACGGTTAAATTTCCTTTTTCAACAATTTATGTTATTTTGAAAGTTGTAGAATGTTTAATTTTACATGTGTTTTGATTACACTAACTTTATTAATTTTCATTATATTTAGAGATAATAGAATATAAAGAAATTATATTTTATAAATCTTGCAGTCCTTGTACACCATGGAAACACTTAAAAATTTTCAATTTTTTATTAAAGTGACACATGTCATTTTGATTGTGAAGCTGTTTTCTTAGTGAAATATATGTCAAAAATTTAAATAAATATACGAAATAAAATAAAATTTCTCAAATATAAATAGAAAATAAACAAATAAGAAGGTATGTTTTTGTATCATCAAATACTATTTTGTACCGTTTAAGAGTAGTATTGGGCGGGAGGTTATGTGCTGGAAACATCAGATTTTTTCGTATGAAGTGCGGTTACCAGCCGTCAAGTCATAGCCCCCAAAGATGTTAGTGGAGGAGGAACCACAGTGGTAAATTTAAATTGGCAACTGTCAGCTGTGGGATTCGAACTGAGTATCTCACGATCCATAGTCCGATACGTTACCACGGAACTATTTACCCTATAATTGAGTAATCCGATGTATAATTATTTATTACTTACATTCTGAAGTCTTCTAATGCGCCAATATACTTCCTGAAAGATTTGTTTTTGTACACTCGCCAAACTGGCATCCTCAATTCAACCTCAGCAACATTCCAAAAGAAAGTATTAATCGAATTAATAATTCTTTTCGCTTCAGAAGTGGGAGATAGATTAGGCTGTAAACATCCTAGTCGAATGTCTAATGCCACTCGGATCACAGCTAAAATGTTACAAAACAATCGAAAATCTGTCACAGCTCACGTAATAAATATTCGGCGATAACACTCAGAAGTTAAGCAAATTCTATTTGCATAAAGTTGACAGTTTTTTTGTTTAGTTTCTCCTTCTGAATTTCATTTGAGTGTTAAATGTTACTTACATTCTAAAGCCCATTTGTATAATTCAGATAGAAAATAGTCAGGCAATTCTAGATTTTCATCTTTCATTTCCTCAATCCTAAAATTAGAAATTCAAATTATTTTGTTTTCATTGGGAATCTTTGTTTATGAAAATGTTATTATGAAACAGATGATGAAAATTGTATCCCGGAAAAAATATATACCCATAAATATTTTTACAACAAATTACATAATTCGAAATATTTGTTTTAACATTGCTACATCATTTTTTAATTTCCATCTACTATAACATATTAAAAAGCCTATGTGAAAGTAATTTTGATTGACTGTAAACTAAAAAATCTTTCGAAACTAAAATGAAACTGTTTTAAACGGACAATTCATTTAGATTGCTTTTATTTGTTAATATTTTTTCTACTGGTTGTATATTTAATTCACAACATAACGTAACAATTAACGTAGTTAGCTTTACTAGTTTAACATGCGTAAATGAAGAAATCATTTTGTCATAGCGCACCTTACGTTCAGTTTGCGTAATTTCGTTTAAGAAAATTTCAAATATTTTTTTCAATTGCATTAAGATTTAGCAACAACTTTAGAGAAAATGATCAAAGCTAAATTAATGAATTTAATTTATATTGTTGAGTATTTCATAAGACAGTACTTTAAGAAGTATTCGTTTGTTCAAATAAATCTTTTGTTTTCTCATTAATCTTTTGATTGAAACAATGGTTGGTTACTCAGTAACAATACTATCTTTTTCATCAATTGTTTTTAGCTTTGTTTACTGTGTTGACAAATAAATAAAACTACTAAGCTAGAACTTTAAAATTAATGTTTTTATTTTGTAAGAAAATATGCTAAATGCGATCTATATTGCTAGTAGAAAGCAGGAACTATTATATATCATTCCTGAACAAGTACCTGATACACTAAAAAGAATTTATTGATTGCAATAAAACTTGTTGATCTTAATAATTATGTAATATTCCACCGTACAACTGACACAAATATTCTATGTGCTCCCAAATGTAAAAAAAAATTAACTTAGTTGAATAATGAGGCTAATAATTTCATTCATTTTCGCAAGAATTTAATAACCATGCAATAATGTCATATCTAACCCAAAAATTTACGCACGAAAAATTATTATTACAAAAACTATTTGACACTTTTATAATTATTGTGTCATTATGTTATTAATATTATAAAGCTATAAGCAAACATCAAATACTAGTAATTTTTAATGATATGTCATTACATAAAATAGTTATTAAGTGCACATAAATATATAATTAAATAATTATGTATAAGGTATTAAACTTGTTCACAAGAAATTTATCAGATAAAATAAAATTATATGATAGATGAATCAAACCCAGGAAAATACCTTGCAAAATGCGGAAGGAAGATGATGCTTAAATTTTATATTATTAAATCAACGAAAGTAGAAACAATTATTTGTTATGACACAAAAATTTACTATTCGTATGTTCTCACATTAAATTTGGTTGACTTTTAAGTTAAAAACATTCTTGAAAAAATGAACTCAAACAATTTTTTCTCGAAAAATATTGACATAAATATAGAAAACCGTAAGTCAATATTGAAATGCTGTTTTATTTGTAGTAAAATATTTGCTTTTCGTGTTAATTATCAACAATAGTCGGTGATAATTTGTTTATTTTTTCCTACCTTGTTAAGAAATCTGACGCAATTGTGTCCAAGGGCTCCACGTATTTTTTTGCAGTTTGAGGCTGAAGAAGAATTTGCTGGACTTCTCTTCGGAACGTTTCCCATTCCGGGCCGTGTCTAAAGAAATGACAGAAATGTATTAATTTAAACAATCATTTTGGTTTTGTGCTTTTCAAAAATATTACAGGGAGATTTTAAATTACTATTCGTTTATTAGTTTATTAGTCGCAGTGTTTCTAGCCCTGATTTGCTAGTTAAATTTGACAAATCTAAAAAGGTTATGGTTCCTAACTTGTTACTGATTTCGAAAGTAAAACTATTTACACTCCAATGATGCCTGCGTTTCCGGCAAAGAACTCTTTTCTCAGTTTTTGTTTGTAGTAATGAAGAGACGGCATCGATGGTCTTCTAGGCATGTGTTCTTCCATTTTGAAAACCTTTTTGATTTCGTCTCCATCAAAAACAAACAGCAGATCTGGATGGCCGATTAATCCTCCAACCTTTGCAATTCTTCCGTAGTCTTTCCTTAAGTGCATCATCACTTTGTCTAGTTCGTGGATTTTATAATGTCCTAAAGGAAATAAAAAAATGAATTTCTTTTATGATGACATTATTTTCTTTTTTGTTACAATATAATTAGATACTTTTTATTTTGACATGTGGTGACATATTAATCAAGATTTGGGCAACTTTTTGGAGTATTAGATACACTTAACTAATTTCACGATTATGTTACATAATTTTAAAGTTACTTTTCTTAGACAGAATAATTAGTAATGCTTTGTTTACTTGGTGTACTTGTGTATATACTAATGTTATATTTTATTCTTAGGACTCTCCATACAGTATTATAACAAATATCATATTCTATCGAGGTTTCCGGTTTTTCCGGTGATTATTATATTTTACAATAAAAAATGCAAATCAATTATATCAACAAATGGATATAAATATTTATAGATTTTTATAAATTGTTTTGTAAACTCAGTAATAATTTAAAATAAAATAACTCAATTAATGATAAGTTCTTATACAGAATAGTTAAGAATTACTTGAATAAAGTACATACCAATAAAAGGCGCAAATCTCCATGCGTTACCAATAAAAGGTAACTCTTTTGGGCCTGGAATTTCACTATATGGTTTGGGAAATACACCAACTTCATCTTCAAACTTTTCTTCCAAATCTGGAAGACTAATTGCAGCAGTTGAACGAAACCTTTTACCGGCAAATTTTTGACGTAACATCAGCAAGTTACTGGAAGACCGCATCTTTGATGAATTGATAACAACAAACAAAATTTAATTGTAACAATAGAAATAATTAAACTTGATTGACTACAATAATGGATTATTTTTATTGGTGTGTATATTGTTGGTATGTTCTACTGAACTAATCTGATAGTAGCGTGCCAGTGTATATAATACTTCGTTCGCGGCAAAGTGTAGGGGTCGGGAGAAAGCATTTTGAAACCTTCCTCTTGCAAGCTATGTTCTATGTCCAAAATTTCCTTATTCACAACATTATGATGTAATACTACACAACACTACGCCAAGCATATAGGAGTGGACTAAGAACCTTTTCATATATTTTTATTACAAACAGTTTATTGCATATTTCTGATTTCCGAATCTGTGGCTTAAACTTTTAGACGTATTGGCTGGTACCACGAGCTCTGATTTTGGGTGTTTTAAGAGCAGTGTTTTAAGCTCGGTTTTGGCGCTGTACAATGTTTATAAATTATTTTATATAAAAATGTTTCAAATAGAAGTTACAGAGATATGTATTATCTACCACTTTTATTTGAAGTATTTTTTAAAAAAATAATTTTAGAACGTTGTACAGCGTTAAAACCGGGCTTAAAACACTGCTCTTAAAATACCCAAAAACAGAGCTCGTGGTACCAGTCATTGTCATTATAATCTTCCTCTTTTACCCGTAGGTGTTGAGTTTACTTTATTTTGCTTTTGTTTTTCTCTTGTGATGATAAATTCACTGTGTGGGCAAATAGCGTGCCACATGTTCTTGATGACATAAACTTTGTGTCAAAGTATTATATTTTATTGTATGACATTTTAACCTAGTAATATAACTATAAAATTAGTTTCTTTGCCCTGAAGAAGCCAAAAATTTTGGCGAATCGTTGGCTTTAGAACAACTAAAAAATAATAATTGACTGCAATCCTGCATTAATTACATTAATGTTTTTCATGATTGTTTTAAATTATAATTAAATAGTCTGTTTATATACTTTCGTGTTTTCCACGCTGCTCTACACTTTTCGGTTTTTTTATTTGACATTTTTCTAATCAATATTTCTGTGTTCCGCTGTTAGGTAAATATGTGGAAATATTATACTTGCGAAAGCAGAGTTACAATAAAATTTGGTGAATGGCGTAATGATATATTTATAAATAAAATACTTAAAATGTGTGAGAAGAAATGCGTACAAATTAAATGTATTACAGCACGCATAGATGAATTATAGGTATTTGTGTGTTTTTGGTCATACATTCAGTGCTAAATAATTACTATAAGACTGTTCTTAAAATTTAATAATGTAATAATATTTTAATATTGAATTTTTTGGTAGAAAATTATGTGAAATAAATACTCAATTGTAATTAGTCATTATATTTAGTAGTTCTTTATTAATTTTAATATTAAAATAATTAAAATATTAACATTTTAATAATATTGTTTTATTACAAATGATGTTTTACTTATTTTAACATGTTACATTTGTTTGATTATTATATTTTGATTACAGTTGTTGTTAATTTGTCGTTTTGTTTGCTTTACAGTTACATTGAAATAAGAACGAAATTTCTGCCTTGTTAAAGGTAACATTGATTGTTGAGGGAAGATCAGTTTCATTTTAGTCACGTTGAAGCAGCTCCTCTGTCAAAAGTATTTGTTATTATCATTATCAAAATGAAATTATGCTATCTAAATCGTAAATTATGCATTACTTAAGAAAAATTCTGGTGTAGGCACCACACTACTTTTACTTTCTTATACAAATAAAACCAACTGAACACGTATAAATTGTTCCGTGCGTATGGCTTTATTTTGACAATAATTATTTGATATGTAGATGTTAACCTGTTTAATTTTTTTTTCTCATTGTAACTATGAATTTATTTTAAAATACAAATTAAATAATATCTTGTCTTCAAAACTTTCTAATAATATAAATATTACTTTTATAATATTTGAAACAACACATATTTTTGACACTTCACAATTATTTTACACGTTTGACACATAGATATTAAAAATGTTTTAGTTTTTGTTGCCATTATAACTAAAATTATAGAAATATATTCTTGAATATATAATTTAGTTTTTCTCAAAATTTGATGCTTGTACAAGAAAAGTACAAATAAGTTTGATATTCCAAACATTTTTGCTAACATCTTTCAGTTGAAACATTTACTCACAGCTAATTCTATTATTGAAATAAATGGAATTTATTGTTTTGTGTGTCCAATAAACTTCCTCTTCTGGTTTTTCAATTTCATTCAAAATCAACTTAGCTTTTCATTTTTTCATGAAACATAAATTCCAAGTTTCGTTTACATATCTTGTGTCTTTCATGAGATATTGCGCACACGGGCATCCATCCATCCTCACACACAGACATCATTGAGAAATTGGTCTTAATAGATTCATAGGATGTCAAAATATGTATTTCTGCAAAAATTTCGTAAACGATTTTTTTTATGATTCTAATACTTCCTTTAAGAAAGTAATAATAGCACTTAATTATTTGGCGTATTTACCTGATTTATTTACTATCCAAAAAGAAAATCGTAAATCCCAAAAATTTCAAACTTGGGGTGGATACCCATTGATTCGGCAAAAATATTTCGATGGGGACCTTAAAAATAGACGTTCGCCTTTTATTCTTGCGTAATTCAATATGAAGGGCTTCTTTCTATTCTACCTCAGAAGGGGAATGTCTTCAAAACACGAATACGCAAAAACAGAATGAAATGTAACCGAATACGCATGCACAGAATATGCAAAAACCGAAAGGTTACAGAATGGCACGAAATATTCAAAAACAGAATATGCATTTCCCGAAAAAGTGGGCGTGGTTCTTTGGTTGGTTTACTTTAGGCAATTACCGCTAGATAAAATCACAGACGTACGATTTTAATTGTCAAATTGACAGCTAAATTAAATAAAACCAATAATTAGTTTTATAATTTAGTAAACAGTGTGTAAAAACCATTGATGAACCAGCAATTTTGTGAGCACATTTACGTGCTATCAAATTAGAAAAACATTTAATTTAGTAGTTTAGTTAGTCAGATTTATCGTCAAATATATAAATGAATAATGTCTCATTGTTTTTAGATATATAGTTGTCTGTCACTATTAGTGCTGTGGGGATCTATAACTTCGTGCTTGTCAACATACCATGTCATAATAAATAGCTGATTTTATGTAAACATACATTTTTCTGATTTTTGAAAAAAATCTATATACCAATTATATAATTATTTAAGAATGTATCAATTGTAAAATTGAATAGAATTTATTGTAATATATAGCATTCGAAAACATCCAATTTTTCGGATAATGCAATTTTTATTATGTTACAAATATTAACAATAATAAATAATTCATTAGAAAAACCATTTTGATATTGTTGATTTATATAAAACTTTTGATTTTATCAACAAAAGAGGTTCTTTTACTTTTGGCACAATTTCTTTAATATTTTACAGCACTTTTTTATATTGAACAGTATTTTGAATTGATGTGAATAAAACGTATAACAGTGACTGAATCAAATTTTAAAATACTATTAGTGAATGTTTAAAGTGGACCAACCAAAGAGCCACGCCCACTTTATCGGGAAATGCATATTCTGTTTTTGAATATTTCGTGCCATTCTGTAATCTTTCGGTTTTTGCATATTCTGTGCATGCGTATTCGGTTACATTTCATTCTGTTTTTGCGTATTCGGGTTTTGCCCGTATACCCCCTCAGAAGTATTCCTTGAAATATATTTTTATATTTAAATGCAACCGCTTGAAATATTTTCAACCAATCAGATTGCTTGCATCTGTACCAGCGGCGTTCGAGTTATTTTGCATACTTCATTTGTACTTTTATGGATAAATTATTAATTCTTACATAATTAGTAATGGTGAAAAGCGTAACATACTCAAAATTATATGGAGTACATGGTAAAAATAGTTACAATTACAGGTGTAGCTGAAAAATGTGAATTAAAAATTAATGGCCCACGATATTTTGAAAGAAATCTACGGCACTGCTATTTTCCCCCCTCCACTCTAACACATCTAGTTCACGCAATCGCCGTATGGTGGTGCCATGTATGCTCTTTTTTGACAAAATTGAAATTAATTTGTACATACATTTCTTATTTGGAATTATTTTCTGTTTGTAGTTTCTTTGTATACGTGAAGTGATTTTGTGAGTTTTTGTAGTCACTATCATGGAGAAAACAGGGACATGCAATATAATAATGCGAAAGAAGAAAATATTTTGGCAATGAATGAATTAAATCGACAAAAGTAAGCTATTGAATTTGGTTGTAGCAAATCTGACGTACACAAAATATTTAAAAAACATAAATACAAATGTTTAAAATTCAGTGTCATCAAACAATGGAGTACGGGGATTATGAAAAACGACAAATATTTTTTGAAACAATAAAATTTGTGCAAGAGGAATCTAATGTTCAAAATAATAGAATTTGGAGCAAGCGAAATCCATGAATACAAAATTTAACAAGAACACCCCGCAAAAATTAAATGTATGGACGGGTGGTAGTTACATTATTGGGCCGTATTTTGTAGAGGGTACTTTAACTAGGGAGCTGTTGGGAAATAAGGTAGGGCAACGAATAGGTAAAATGAACCATTACGAAAAAAATTATTTTCAGCACGATGGATGCCCTGCACATTTTATGTTAATTGTAAGGTAATATCTAAATGAAGTATTCCCCAATTCTTGGATTGGAAGAGGCGGTCCAATACGCTGGCCACCAAGATCACCCGAATTGACTCCGCTTGATTTTTTCCTGTGGGGATATTTAAAAACAGAAATATACAAATATACACAAGAATATTAAAAATTACAACAATTGAAAGAAAGTATTTTGGAAGCTTGTGAACGCATTTCGGCTGTACAGATAAGCAGAGTCAGGCACAAAATCATTTTGAATATTTATTGTAAAATTTTGTAGTAAAATTTATTTGTTGTTTATTATCTTAATTTTTGTGCTTTACTTTTGTATATTTCAAAGCAGTTTCGTAGCGCATGCGTATTGAAGATTACTGGTTCAAAAAATCAATAATTTCGATTCAACGCAGATGAATCTTAATTTGAAATCATTTCATGTAGAACTAAGGTAAAAATATTTTTAAGACTTGTTTAAGATAGCACGAGGCTTTCAAAATGTATTGAATTTAATATAAATAAATAAATCCAATTATTTCTTTAAACTAAGTATTAATTATGTTTATTTTGTTTTAAATACGAGTACCTAAGCGTCATCTGTTGGATTATTAATTAACTATTAACATTAATTACAAATGATATTAATAGCAAAATGGCTGTGTTTGTTTATTTATTTCATTACTGTTTAATAACATTTAAGTATTTTAGTTGTATTTCTATATATTTAGCATTGAAAATGTGGTTTAATGTAGTACAAAGACCTTCAGCAACACTTATAAAATAAAACAGATATCCTAATATTTCCATATACGATGAGTATTGTTTATAATTGTTATTGTTGTGTAATATTGTTTCTAGTTTACATTATT
Organism: Poecilus cupreus; assembly: GCA_963942605.1. Lineage (NCBI taxonomy): Eukaryota > Metazoa > Arthropoda > Insecta > Coleoptera > Carabidae > Poecilus > Poecilus cupreus. The sequence continues at coordinate 17,397,778 of OZ012727.1, forward strand.
TGCAGCTGCTGAATGATGTAAAACATTAAAATAAATAATTCTTTTCTTTTTAGGTTTCTTTTAGCACAGTATTTAAGCTGTTAAATAAATATAGTCATGTCATTCACTCAAATGTTGATGTTGCAAGTTTGCAACTAAAGATTTGGACCAACAATATCTTCTAGCGTGATATTTAACTATCAGCTGTCAAATTAGAACCTATGGGATGAGGTGTAAGCATGATTTCATAAACTGGTATTGAATCCTGAGGATCTAAGCAGTCTTAGCATTGCTTGACCGCCAAATAGCAAACGGATGTAGGTAAATACTACAAAATAAATATTTAACTTATTTATTGATATTAACAGACTAATTTTGTGTTCTATATTGTAGATTAAAATTACAATTACTTCTGTAAGAAGAAACCATCTGGAGATCTTTCATGGCCTTATTAATAGTTTTAGAACAGCCTAGAATTATTCTCAGCCAAAATTGTCATTTTTGAAGATTGTTCTTCGTATATCAAAATGTTGTAATTTATTTATTCCAAGATAGATTAATAAATAATTTTAATATTGTTTTAAATCTACATCTACAAAATTGTTTATTTATATTTGAATTATACTTTTCAGGGTGCAATGATAATATTGTACACTGGGTTCCTTGGGACTCTGCTGAGTTGTGGTGATACAACGAAACATTCGGTCAACTTATAAAACCTGTTGGATTCGGATTTCACTTGCTACATAGTGAAGACATCTACGGACTCGAGATAAACACCTGCAGCATCTTCGTCAAGGATCAGTATCCGCACACTAGGAAGAAATCACTATTTTCTAATAAATGTTTTAAATATTAACGAAATAATAATGTATGATTTGACGTCATACTGAGTTTTTATTTTGTTAATATCTCAAAAAGTATTAAACTACAGTATCAACTTTAGCAAATGTGGATAGAACAAAATGCCTAGTATTAATAATAATTGTACAATTTGTTAAAATTTTGCAATGCGTTATTAATTTATTGGCGAACTACTAATTTCTGGTAAAACGCAATTTTGAAATTTTTATTTAATTTCTAAAAAACTATTTGAGTTTAAATATTGTAGACAAAAATCCTCAAATCTAGAATAATTATAGAGTTGGGAAATATCTCATTTAAGTTATTATTGATAATTAAGAATTAATTATTGTTTATTAAGAAAATACAAGCGATGTGAAAATGTTCATCTTTCTATCATGGCGGACATATTTCTATTATTGATTATTCTTAAAATATCCGAGCTAGAATTTTGTACTCTCAATTTCTCATCTTTAGTTTAATTGTAGAGTTGGAAAATATCTAATTTGTTAGTTTATTATTGTTAATGGAAAATACAAGCGATATAAAAACGCTCATCTGTCTGTCATGGCGGACATTTTTCTAATGTTGATTATTCTTAAAATATTTGAGCTAAAAATTTGTAGTCTCAATTTCTCATCTTTAGTTTAATTGTAGAGTTGTAAAATATCTAATTTGTTAGTTTATTATTGTTAATGAAGAAAATACAAGCGATATAAAAACGCTTGTCTGTCTGTCATGACGACCTTTTTTCAATGTTGATTATTCTTAAAATATTTGAGCTAGAATTTTGTAGTCTCGATTTTATATTTTTAGTTTAATTGTAGAGTTGGGAAATATCTAATTTGTTAAGTTTGGTAATTAAGAAGATACAAGCGCTATAAAAATGTTCATCTATGCATCATGCGGATATTTTTCTGTTGTTAATTATAAATAAATAAATAAATATAAATATATCATCACGCCTTTTACTCATTACGGGTGTGGCACTCTGCTTACGCAGATCTCGGTAGGTGATATATTTTTTCGTATGAAGTGCGGTTACCAGCCGTCAAATCATAACCCCCAAGGATGTTAGTGTAGGGGGAACCACAGGGGTAAATTTAAATTTGTAACTGTCGGCAGTGGGATTCGAACTGAGGATCTCACGATCCACAGTCCGACACGTTACCACGGAGCTATTTACCCCATGTTGTTAATTATTCTTATACTAATTGAGCTAAAATTGTCTAGTCTTAAATTTTGAACTTTAGATTAATTGTAGAATTAAGAAATATCACTTATGTTAATATATTGTTGTTGATTAATTAGAAATTGACAAATTAAAAATGTTCATGTTGTATTGTTTGTAATATTTATTGTTTTATTTGTATAATTTTGTTGTAATGCTTTATGTATTGTAATAAATAATTAAAATTATGCTTGTGTTTCATATATTTATCTTTCTTTATTATTATTTTATTGAATTAACCCTTCAAATTACGGGATAAAGTCTTCCATCACGAGAAAGTGCCAGAGACCGCTTGACTTGTTGGCTGAAAACTCAAATTTTTAACTTTGTATCATCCGGGCAGCAGAGACTGGCAGAGCCCTCGGATAAGAAGAACTTGTCCATTTTTGCAATCGTTGGCAACAATTATTTTTATAGTGTTGCCAACGATATCAAAAATTGACAAGTTCTTCTTATTATCCAAAAGAGTGCTCTTCCAATCCTTGCTGCCCTGGTACGAAATCCGATTTTCGCTTGAATCTTCGCCAGTCAGTCGATCTCGAAAATTACGTAATTAATTAAATGTATGCAAATGTTGCTCTAATTAATTGAACTGTTAACCCTATTTTAAAATATTTTGTGAAATCGTATTCAGCACATTCTAAATGGGGTGTACAATCATTTCTAGCCCTTTAATGTTAATATTAAGGGTGATTTTTAAGGGAAACTTTTGTGAAAACTTTAAAGCGTCATATCTCGAAAACGAAAAGAGATATCGCAAAAATAACGAAATTTCGCCTTCCCCTGTGAGTTGTGTGAAGGACGTAGGGCCAAGAATTCCCGAAATTGCTAATTTGTCGTTTCTTTTTCAAAATATCATCATTTTTTACTTTACTGTATCACATGTATTTTTGTTCATAATATATATGTTAGTCAGCAACAAATGTTTTATAGCCCGTAATAAATATTTCTAGTCCATAATATATATATTCTTTATCAGGAACATGTATTTTGGTTCATAACATATAAGTTAGTCCGCAACAAATGTTTAGCCCGTAATAAATATTTCTTGTCCATAATACATAAATTTTTGTCAGTAACATGTATTTTGGTTCATAATATATAAGTTAGTCCGCAACAAATGTTTAGCCCGTTACGCAAGAAATATTAACCCTAAGCTATTTTAAATCACAGATTCGAAATCTATGGACCTTAATGAAAGGTGTAGCGCCCTGGCAAAAACCCAAAAACATCGAGTTAAAGGTGGATTCCTATATATTCAGCCCTAAAAACTCCAATGGCGGTCTCGAAAATTGGCGTTCACCCTTAAATCTTATGTAATTAAATAAAGCAAAGTAAATACTGCTCTAATTATGTAACTACACACCCTATCGCAAAATGGTTTGTGAAATCGTGTTCAGCACACTCGAATAAGGGATATACAGTCTTCTAGCCCTTTAAAGTTAATATTAAGGGTGATTTTTAAGGGACCTGTTAAACTGTAAAACTTTAAAGCGTCATATCTCGGAAACGGTAAGAGATATCGCAAAATTAACGAAAAACCGCGGTCCCTTTAGTAGTACCCTGAAGAATCGACCCTTCTCTACAACATATGTGAGTATGAAGGGCCTAGGGCCAAGGATACGAGCATCTTCAATTAGTTTTAATTACCAAATCGAAAAATGTGAGTGTCGAGTTACCGTATCTCTTACAAAATTTGTGAACTATTGTTGTGAGTACAGGACAACCAATATTTTCAAACTGCAATGTTTTTTTGTAATTTAGGAACCTATATTTCTAAAATAAAATAATAGCACTAAGATTAAAATTGAATGGAATAAATTAAAATTATGAATTTCGGTTTATTTAATGACAATATTAATTTTAGCTATTGTTTTTCTTATTTAAAAGTAAATAAAACATATTTAATTTCTGTAACAATATCTTTATTATCTCAATGGATAAATACAATTTATAATTTATTTATTATTATAACATAAATAAAACACAAGAGTATATGTACAAGTATATAATTTGTATTATATTATTTATTTGGAATGTATACAAAGTTCAGATCTCCTGGATTGACATTGGAAGAAAGAGACTGAAACTCCTCTGGCATTCGCCTGACATCCCAGGGAAACTTCCAGAAAACCCAGGACAGAAGAGCAGCGTCGCCGTCCACTAAACAAACAGAAATACATCAGTAAATAAATCAATTCATTAATGAATTAATTTAATGAACTTACATTGGTGTTGGAAACGGCGAACTATGTTGAAGAATTCCTTGAAGGCTGTATCTGCTGGCTGCAGGCTCTTGACTACGAGGTTTGAAACTCTCTTGAAGACTCTTCAACTGCATCTGCCAGCCGCAAACTCTTGGCTGAAACAACACAATAAATAAGAAACTGCAAATTAAAATGAAACAATGTATAATTACATGTGTGAAGTAGAAAGTAAACACATAGAAATCCAGCGAAGACGACTAAGTTTCCTGTCATCTTCATTCCTATTTTATGAAACAGAACAAAAACAATCCACAAAAATAAAACAAACAGTAAACACCTATACTAAAAGGAAGAGAAATAAAGAGAAATTCAGGACGAGAAGTTCTGTCCCACGGCGGATGATTCATTTCCATCGCCGGTAGAATCTGCAACTTCATCCCTCGATGGTAGACACAGGAACAATGTTCATTTCTCACGGTGGCTGCCGCAGCTACTGTTCCAACGACGGTTGTCTCAGCTACATTGCCCATTTCCCACGGTGGCTGACTCTGCAATGATTCTAGAAAAATAAAAACAATAAATTAGAAATAAATAAACAACAGAAATGTTGAAAAAATAAAAATAAATCTTACTTCTAGTACTACTACTTCTTGTCTTCATTATTCTTGATCTCTGTAAACAAATAAAAACAAAAAATTTAAAACATTGAAACAATTTAAATATGCAAATGAAAACTTACGTATTAAAAATAGAAATCTGAAAGAGAAATGCTGTAAAGGAATACAAGAACATGGGTTAGTAGACTTAAACCTAACTTAAATTAAAGCTGAAATAAAATGGATTAACTTAAAATTAGCTTAAAGGTACCCAAAACCATTAAAGCTAAATTAAAACTAAGATTCACACCACCCCACAGACATTCATGTGCCTCTTTGACTCTAATAACAGCAACCGGTGTGTTGTCTGTTTTTCAAAAAAGAAACGTGGGTCGTCTAGCCGAACCCCGCATGGTCTCCTACTTCGCGATCCCGCAGGGGCCCGAGCTCATGTCACAGAATCACGTTAGCCGATCAACTACTTTCTCTGCCATCCGGAATTCACATTGAAAACCTAATCCCTAACATAGAGCCTATCATATGTCGGATTGAAAAGTTATCGTGAAGCCTCAAGAACGAATCCTGTTAAGGCGCATCGGATGCGATATTTGCCGAGAGATGGTACCAGTCATGACTCTGGATCCACTCTAGATGATCGGACTGCTGTGAGCATGCCCCACGCGCCGCGTTCGCGCTAAACCAGTAATCGGAATAAATTTAATCGATGGTCTTCACGTGAAGACAGAGCGCTTTGCAAAAATCCCGTAATCGGTTCCCGGCTGATTCAACAACGGACACAGAGTATGACCTGCAGCGGTTTGTTCTCACCCACCCACCTACTGACTGTACTAAAGCACTCCAGCTCGTACTGCGTAGGCCAAACATACGAAATCATACTCCGCGAACGTTCACGGCTGATTCTAAACGTAGTTGCAACGGACACAAGAGTATGACCTGCAGAGGTTTGTTCTCTCCACCCTATAGGAAGATGGGGAGACTCACAGACTGTACGAGCCACTCCAGGCATGCACTGCGTGAGCCAAACATACGAAATCATACTCTTGTGTAGTGAGAGAAGCCCACTCGCGAACGATAAATTTTGATTGCAAGACGAACGTGTGATCAGGCACCTATCACTTCAGTTCGCGAACGCGCCCAGCCTCCATCCAAAATACCCGACTGCTAACCGATTTCACAAATTTAATCACCCACTTAATCACCCAACGGTCAAACTGGAATTTTATATTTAAATACAGTAACTGAATACCATATCTAACTATAAAATTCACATTTAATACACGCGAGGAGTCGAGTAATTGCACAATTAAAAATAGCACAAAACGACGCAGCTTCTACCAACGCGGCCATTACTCGACTGAACACTGAGAAACATGGCGCACGGATACCTAAAACTACTCCCCGCTCCCGAACAATCTTGGTAAAAGTCACGTAGGCCAGCCCAGCTCCAATGCTTCCAATGCTAGACGACTCGGCGAACAAGTTCCGACCAAGACTTGCCAAATTCTTCCTGAATTCAATCAACCGTGTCTGCAATAAAAATACATTTTTGTTTTAAAACATATTGCAAATTACCATTGTAATAATAATGATAACAATAATAATATTATTGTTTAATATGTCCAATTTTTTTTATGATTTGATAGGAGAAAACAAAAATAAATAAATTAAATACGCACACGATATAACATAGATATACGTCGTATGTACATAACTACCTATTGGTTTGTTAACAAATTTCTAATAAAAAGTAAAAACTATGAAATCCATTTTGATAGCATTTGTATATTAAAACATTATATAAAAATATGTCATGCCAAATATACACAAAAATAATCAACATTTCATCTCCAGACAGGTTTCAATTAAGTCGATACTACCAATGTTACACACGTATTTGTTTTGGAGTTGAACATATTTAAAACGTAACATTAAAGTTTTAATTTCTGAACTAACATCCTTCCTAAAAAATTAATATTGCTTCTAATAGTACCTCGATCACTTGATCAGTGTCTCTGAAGACCGTACGAATGCCTCACGAATTCTATTAACAGCAAAACAAACAAGCAGATTCTAAACTACTAAATATTTAGATGATGTGTTTGCTATTTCTGTAGAAACCCTTGCATTATTTATTTACATAACTATATTATTTTAAATTTGTTCCACAATTTTATTTACGGGGAAAGGCATTACGAGTCCAGAATCATATCATTTGGCCCAGTTAAAATCATACACAGGAAAATTCTTTAATTCCCCATATTTATATCTTAAATTCTATCATTTTTAGCTCTCTCACATACATACATGTAAGGGAGGTATTATTTTTTTTGTTTAGAATTGATTAGATTTTGGTAACAATCATCAACAGTAAGTGGAAGAATATTTGACGCCCTA